>CM042045.1:3830000-8630000 GCA_023525975.1 Smallanthus sonchifolius | reverse complement strand
AAACAATTAAAGTTATCTCAAGAACATGAGCTTGAGTTATGAATTTATATATTAAGTTATAGTAAAAGTAAATTATGAAGAAATAAAAAAAGTCAATTAATAAAGACAAGTTTCATGGATTAATGTGATTAGTGTTTGGTGGTGTTGAAAAGGAAATTATGCCAAAACAAAAAGGTGGATTGGATTTAAGTGACTTGGCCAACATGGTAGGTCCACTATGGTCCTAACATTTTTAGTGATGTAACATCATTAGTTTTGTTGGAACCTTTACAATTGTGGGAAGGTAAAAACAGGTCGGGTCAAAATGAGATGGTTAAGTTTGGTAAAAAAAGTAAGATATAATATCGAATTGATTCACATTAACAACAAACAAACGGTGTAAATGGCTAGAGTCATTCGTGAGCTACATTAAATTGGCAGGTTAAAATCTTGAATCGAGTCAAGCTTAAAAAAGCTCGAACTTGAAGTTTGTTTAATAATGAGCCTGAACCCGAGCTTAACTAGGCTCGTGAGTTTAACGCTGCTATTATTTATATAAATGCAATGATTTTATATATAGTATAATAAATACAATTAAAAAGGTGCCTTCATTTTAATTTTTAAGCATATAAGTCCTAGCCAAAGCAAGTTCAAAATAGAGGTGCACAAACCGGGTTTTTTTTAACTGGTTCCGGTTCCAAACCAGGTAGAGAGTGGAACAAGGTAGAGGTGGAACCGGTTCCGGTTCGGGTTGGTGACTGGGTATTGATTGGGTTATTGACCGGATTTTTTTCCGGTTTGAACGGTTTTGTGCCGGTTTTTTACCGGTTCCGGCTCCGATATAAAACTGAATAATAGGAACCGGGTAGGAACCATAGGGTTTTTTGGGTCCAAACCGGTTTCACTGTAGACCAGGTAGAAACCGGTTCCGGTTACAGGTAGAACCCTCCGGTTTTTTTGTGCACCTCTAGTTCAAAACTCTAAAAGGAAAATTAAACAACTAAAGCGTGGTTAAATTTAGTTAATGCACATAAACTCTAGCTAAAGCAAGTTCACTTGAAACGAGAAATAATCCTCCACTAAACATAACGCATCCAACATATTAAACAAATAAACTCTATGTAGATTCTACGATACCATATTCTTAAATTTGTAATTAGAATTTGTAGTGTATAATTAATCGTTTATAACTTATGTAATTAGAATTTTTTTAAATCCGAACCGATTCAAATATAATATATTTTCACCTTTTTTTTACTTTGAAATTCAATCGGCAACTTTGGATTTTGTTCAATTTGAAATTACCAACCTCTCTTTTCTATTACTTAAAAAGAAAACAAAACTAACACATGAAGTACCACAAAGTCTTCTGGTAAATGGTAGCCCGTCAGGGTTCAAGTCTTCTGTTAAAGCCTTCTAGTAAAGTGGTAGCACACTTGGGACAAATTATTCCAGATTGAGCAGAGGGTTTTCTCGGTTGTGGGTTTCTTCTTAGGTGGGAACTATGTTTGAGTCCGCTACGGTTACAACCCATTAGGGAAAGATATGTTCAATTTGAAATTACCAACGTCTCTTTTCTATTACCTAGAAAGAAAACAAAACTAACACACGAAGTACCACAAAGCCTTCTGGTAAGTGGTAGCCCGTCAGGGTTCAAGTCTTCTGTTAAAGCCTTCTAGTAAAGTGGTAGCCCACTTGGGACAAATTATTCCAGATTGAGAAGAGGGTTTTCTCGGTTGTGGGTTTCTTCTTAGGTGGGAACTAGGTTTGAGTCCGCTACGGTTACAACCCATTAGGGAAAGATATGCATGACTCACAAAAAATCCGAGATGCTTTCAAATGGAGTAGGGGTTTAAGAAAGTCGTTTTTCAAAAAAAATATTCGTTAGTGACGATGAAACTTGTGATGTCTTTTTATATCAAATATCTTTTTATCTTTTTTTAACACCAATTTGGATGGCTAACATGTCACTGCCTCACCCAATCATATCTACCACCTCGGAAGGAAACTCACCATAGATAAGATAACCCGCTAGCCCAACCTAAACACCTTTATTTGTCACAATTATTTTTTTATTTCATAACCATGTTTAACTCTTAGTTAGTTCATTTCATAATATGAGTCCACCAAAAATAGAAGTAAAGACATCATATATATTAACATAAAAAACTTTAACAAATAACCACAAAAAACATAATACATGTCTGCAATTTGAAACATTATCTCAACAAGATATGTCTTCTAACAAAGTCATTAACGACCATTTAATAAACAATCACCGAAACAAAACCGACTAACAGAACTATCATATGGTAAAAAAGAACCAGACTTCAAATGCGAACGTTGCCATTACACGATAGCATTAGCAGCACTTGCAATCCTCGGCCACAAATCAGCACATTCCTTCCCGATTGGTCCAGTGATGGCGGACCCTACATTCAATGAAAAAACTGTGAATATTACTAAAAAAGCAATGTGGAAATAAGATTTGAAGAACATATTGAATGAATTTTGAAACTATAAGACGTATGGATTAAAGTCGAAATAAAACAAAAATTATCGGTTTTCTTACATACTTAAAAGGCAGGTAAGAATAGTTACCTTTCATTTCTCCTTTCGGGTTCACAATCACACCAGCATTGTCTGCATAAATTGAAAGAAAACAGAACTTGTTAATGCGTAAAAACGAAACAAGAACTAAATATTTGAAGATTTACAGTTTGGATCTTGGAACCAATCGTGTAATCGAACTGTCAGTTTTAACATTTATTATTAAACTTTTTTTTTCATTTTAGAAACTTGAAGTTAAGGATATGTATTATATCATCAACAAATCATGCTTGAAGAACATACAATATGAATAGGAAAACTTGAGTGTCGAATAAATATGATATTTTGCATGTTTGGCGAAAGATATTAGAAATTCCCACTTGAAAGACTTAAACAAATTTAAGTTTTTGAAAGAACCTAAAACTTTTGTTCAGAACCGACAATCCACCGAAACTAACAAACTACGGTTTAGTTCTGTCTTTTCCCAAAACTACACGACACAGATTTTTTGTAAATCAGGCCAAACCGAACTATGAGCAACCATAAAAAGTAATATACAAAAAAACATACTCTGATATTAAAACATTTTTTAAGAAAAATGTGTTTCACAATGGCTGAAGGTTAGCAACAATCAAACTATTAAAATGAATTCATTTACCAGAACAAAAAGTCATCATTCTGTTAAAAACTAGATCAAGGTATTGGTTTAAGATTTTTTATAGAAATTTGAAATGGCTATTAAACAATAATCCACTGGTGCAACACTAATTAGTTGCTAAAAAATATGAACAAGACAAAGTAAAATATTTATTCATGATCAAAGTTTTGAATTTAAATATCAATCAATTTAATACATGTACCAGGGCTTTGAAAACAGGTCTGAACAGGTAAGACACATCATGACACGATTAACACGGGTGCTAAACACAAACACGATCAACTAATCGTATATCGTGTCATTTTCTTCAAACACTAGTCTGTTTATTAACGTGTTGTAATGTCTGTTTAATGGTAAAGTTTAACAATTCAAACAGCATAAATAATATAAATAAATAATGCAGCAATTTCTTACAATACAATCAATCAGTTGTAACCGTGTAACTGAATTAACAACTATCGCATTTCAAATCAGTATCTAATCATCCGTGAAGACCAAAACAAAGTCAACGAAACTAACCTTCAAAGTACATGAACACGCCGTCCTTTCGGCGCCACGGCTTGCGTTGACGAACAATCACAGCAGGCATAACCTTCTTCCTGAGATCCGGCTTACCTTTCTTCACAGTCGCCATAACCATATCGCCGACACAAGCCGACGGAAGACGGTTAAGCCTTCCTTTGATTCCTTTCACTGAAATGATGTACAGATTCTTAGCGCCGGTGTTATCAGCACAGTTCACCGTCGCAGCCACCGGCAAACCGAGTGACATCCGAAATTTGTTCCCGGCGGAACCTCCGCGACCTAAAAAACAACAATTGCAGATGATTAACTGTTCATAAATCCGTAACGATCAATGAAATCTTCTAAATTGACGAGAGGTACCTCGCTTCGACATGGTTGATCGCCGTGCTCTGTTTCCCTTTCGGCCTCAGAAACTAGGGTTTGAGGGTTTTATAAGATGGAAGTGAACTGTTTCTCTAGGGTTTTTTTTTCAGTTTTGGGCCAGGCCCATTCATAGCCCCGTTTAAATATATTTTATTTTGATTTTACTTGTTTTCATTATTTGATAAAATAGGTATTATCTTTGTATCATCTTCTTCGTGTTGTTGATATGATTGAAAACCTTTCGTGTTTGTATGATTTGAAATTGTAGTTATGTTTAGTGGTGATTATGTTTAGATGTTTATAAAATACTGTAAGCTCACATTGTTAATTCATGTTAGTCTTTTGGCTTTTTGGGTACCCGTCCGTGTACTTGAATTACATGTGTGGCATGACTGATCGTAAGAGGAGTCGTTTTTTTCTTTAACTTTCTTGTTTTTTTAAAGCCATGGTTATTCATGACAACTTTCTTCAAGTAATGGTGTCATTACATGTATTTTTTTATTACGTGTTAAGAAAAAAAATACTCCGTCGGTGTGACCTTTTGAATTGTAGTTCTAAGGTCCGCTAGGGGCGTCCGAATAAAGCCACGTACAGATGTTGTATTTACTTTGATATGTTAAACAAATTGTTGTAAGGATTTCATTTTATGAAGTTTGTTATATGCTTTGGTTAGTGGCGAGATGAATAGGACAATGTGGGGTGAGGACTGTGAGGCCGGAAAAGACGAAGAATGGAAGATCAAGGTGCAGGTCGACTTTGTGGTTGATGTGAGTTATATGTGGTTAAGCATTCGAGTTTGCTTGCAGTTGTGGCTTGACTGGTGGTTGTTGGGCTTTACCTGAAATGATGGGGTGCCCTGGTCATGTGGGTGGCGATTCTCATGTAACATCATGTAATATCCAAGATTCTCTAGACGAAATTTCTTTTCTAAATCCATTATAAATACAAATATTTAGAACCTATATTTATCTAATTTATATGCTAACGTATATATATATAATTGAGACTTATTTTGACATATATATATATGTATCTTAGAGATAAAAGACATTAAATTCTTAAAACATTATAGATTTATAATTATATAAATAATATAATTTATAAACTTACTTCTAATACTTAAACATGTAGACTATAAATCCTATAAATTATTTTATAAAATTATAAGATAATAAAAGATGACAAAACTTATAAGACTTACTTGGTTTTTTTTTTATATAAAAATAAAACATATTTATTTTTATAAATAAAGCCCAGGGACCAAAACTGTCAATTCTGAAACATACTTTAAACAAAAAAATCAAGTTTAAACATGAAATGCTAAAAACTGGAAACCTCAGGGACCTGTTGTGACATTCCCGCGAACTTCCAGTGTCAAGAACCGGTTATGGGTTCGAAACCCATAACCCCCGACTTTTGCCATCTTTTTCCCGAAAATGCAAAACCGGCCAGATTCAATGAACCTCGAGCCTCGACTCGAGCGTGCGACCCGTCCCCAAGAAGCATTAATGGTTTATTCGACCCAGATCACGCGCAGGAGGCCGGAATCAATTTCGACCGGCGCAACAACCACCTACAACCCGTTCGCGCACTTAATGCCCAAATCGGCTATAAATACCGCACTCGACACACCAGAAGCATCAACCCTCAACTCTCCAAACTCTCAATTTGGTCATCTAACACCTACACCGAGCATTTGTATCCGGTGACAGTCGACTTCGGCCTTCAAGCCGTTCTCCTTCGATTCATCATCATATCAGGTAATTCTTGTGACCAACTCCTTCGTTTACATTCGTAGATCGAAAGCCCTCTGTCGGATTACACGGACAGAGGGCTAATCAATTCGAATTGGTAGGATTTCGGTTCTAGGGTTCATACGAATTGGGGCATGATTTGAACTTGTGTTTAAGTGTTTTATTTTCTGTATTATAAACCAGCGAACCCGTAGCCGGGATGGTTAAGCCTATGTGTTTGTGTAACCCGGGGAGGTCGCGAGTTCGAGCCGGCTAGACCGATTTTCGCCCCTTTTTTTCTTTTTAGCCTTTTTAATCAGTTTTAATACTTTTTAATAAATTTTATAAATTCTGTTAAATCTTTATAAACTTAAACATGAATTTTAATTATACTTTTACATTCTGGAACCATTTTATTTAATTTAAAATTTATAAAAAGTTAAATCTTTAAATATAGTTTTAAATACAAAAAAATCTATAAAAGATACTTTTAGAACTCTATAAAATTTATACAATTTTATAAAAACAGAAAACCTAATCTACTATCTAATTTCTAGTAAATGAATTATTTTGTTTTAAAACATTAAATAATGAATTATAAACTTTAATAACTTTTATAAAATCATAAAAGTTATACACTTATACAGTTTATAAAACCTATGTCCTATAGAAAACAGAAAACTTGTGTTCATTTAAAAGCAAATGTTTTCTAAATTTATAAACTTTATAAAACTTAACTAGGAGTTTTAATATTAAAACGTTTATAAACTTATATATAAACTTAAAATACTTATAAGCTTATAATTTAAGACTTTATTACTTATGGAAACCTTCACACTGTAGGATATTTATAAACTTATAGTCTAACACATAAAACTTTATAAACTTATCATTTGAGACTTTATAGACTTATGTTTCATTCAAACTTTAAAGACATATATGAACTTATAAGTTAAAATATAGGCTTTACAAGAAATTCTATTTAACCTTTTAGAAACTTATAATTTCGTGTTATTTATTTGAACTTATAACTACATTTTAAAACAATGTTCATTTACAAGTTAAATTGTAAAATAAACGTTTGACACTTAAATACTTAAATAAATCTTAAATGGTATATGGATTAATTAAAATAATTATGTTTATAGATAATTATTTGACCTTAATAATTATTGATCCATAATAATTATTTAGTCTCTCACTTGAGTTATTAATTTATAAATACTTCGAAAACTATCTTGATTACTACCGAGTTTGTGCAATTAATAATTGTGAGACTTTTAATAGTTATTCTAAACTATAAACTTATTAAACGTTGATATTCAAGTCTTGCGTCATTCGTTCAAAACCTTTATTGTAAACTTGATTTAAAATTCATAAACACAATCAATCCCATCTTCCATTGGAACCCTAGTCAAATCCTGAAATCTTAAAATTTTTGTCCTAGTCTTATAAGATCATACTTGAAACTTTAGACTTATATTCCTAGGCTTATTGTGAGGATATTCTCCCTCAAAGTCTTGCAAACTTACTCTTGTCGGATACCCTTCATCGATCCAATGTGAGTATACTTAGCCCCTTTTTCCTTTCTATACTTTTGGGGTGAAACATGTTCAAAACTTTAAACTTATACAATTCTTGTACAACTATGACTAGATGCTTATTCTTATGTTAAACTTGAGACTTGTATGCTTAGATTAAACTTAAAACTAGCACATTCATTAGCTTTGATCAAGCCGATAGTAACAATGATAGATCTATTGTATTTGACCAATCCACCTTGATTGATTGACCCCTTCGGGGGGGAGCCCTTGGTGATTGTTACTAAATTAAACTTTAAACTTGAGACTTATAAGGGTAACCTGCGGGTTATGCCTAAACTTGGTTGGAGGTTTGAAGTGCACAATGTTTAAGATACTTGTTCTCATACTTACATTATAGAATGCATATATCATAGTGAATTGTAATTATTCTCAAATACTTGTAAACTGTGTCAAAACCTTTGTATCTCACCAACTATTTTGTAGTTGAAAGATTCTTTCACATGTTTCAGGTTTACATCATGAGACTTATTCGTGATCACATAGGATGCTTTGGACCTAGACTACTTAAATTAAATGTTGTATTCGTATTATTCTTCCTTGTATTGAATCTTAAATTATTCATTTATGAAATATCGAAACTTTAATAGTTAACCTTGTGCTATTGAACAACCGCGTCCGCCCCGGCGTATAATCCGCCGTCGGTTGGGGTGTGACAGATTGGTATCAGAGCCTTGGTTATAGGGAATTAGGTTATTAGACACATGACCTAGACTATAACTTAGGAGACCCAAACATGAGTTATCTCATGTCCTTTACTAGGAATTCTCTCCTCTTTCTATTCTTAAATCTTATACGTGAACGCTTGGAGATTCTACGATTCTACTTACCTACGTACTACAAGAGGCTACTACATCGAGGACACGTTCTTAGGCTTTAAGTCTAAGCCACCACTAAACTCTCGTCAAGAATATTTAAGTTCTAGATAATGTGTGAGAACTTGTGCGGACCGGAAGGATGGATACCTGTATTCTGGGAAATTATGTCAAGGAAAGCATTTCGTATAAATCAAAATCAACCGTTGGACCCGTATGCTTTCCTGGGAATTCTTGGGATGAGTATCCACTTATAGGAATGTATGACTTCTCTAAACATTAGTGAGCTTAGACCTCTCTTGATATGTCAAAGTACTTACTTAGTGATATGCACTAAATGAGTGCCGTCTCAAATACTTTACGCTTCATAAATTCATGATTCAAAAACTTTCCTCTGTAACCTTTATTCTATGATTCTTAAGTCCCGTCTTGTCACATGACAGCATGCTTACTCGTCATGACCTGAAGGAGTTACCTTCAAGAAGAAATTCTTACGAGATTATACTTAAAAACTACATACATAAACTTATATTTATAGATACTACCCAATAAACTTCATGATCGTTGTAATACAACCCTTAAAACTATGTATTACTCTACAAATTCACCTATAAACTTCATTATTTTATGAACATAACACTTAAGGGGAAATCCTTGTGTTTCATCTTATTTTCATCACTCAACCAAACTACTCTAGATAACTCACTCAAACTCTTGCTACACTTTTATACATCTTAAAGTGTTCATACATCTTCAAACTTCATGATCCTTGAACTAACAGCCCATTAAAACTATGTATTGACATACAAGTCTTTTTTACAAGCTTCATTATTTTATAAACTTGGCACATAAGGGGAAACCCTTGTGTCTCATTTCATTTTTCGTCACTCAAGCAAACTTTATTTTATGACTAACTCAAAAACTTTGTTACACTTTTAAACTCAAAACCTTCATACGTCCTTAAAACTTACACATCACCGTTTCTTGTAAACAAAACTTAACGTCTTTTAAACCTAAAGTGCATTAACAAAGAAATTTGTAACCTAAGTAATTTCCTTGTAGAGGAAGAAGCCTACTATAGAACAAACAAGCTCCACGTTTAAAGACTCTAAGCCCACAATGAACCTTGACATAGTACCATAAACCCAAACATCAGTGACAACAACTGAGAGAAGTTGTAGGCCCATGAGGAAATTCTGGCTAGGGAAATAGGGTACATAAGTGAGTCCTCGTGACCACCCCTTCTTCCGGGAATTCTCTTCGTTAGCCCACCAACTTCAAGCCAAAACCCATTTTTATATTACTGTGATGACTCAGTATTATAAGTAAAAACCTTTTGAACATATTAAATCAACTTACTTACACACCTTAATTTTTCCGTTTAAAATGTAAGGGCTAGAAGTCCCAATTTTGAAACATTCAACGAAAGTTATTTTGAAATTTCATCATGTCATCATTTACTAGTTTAACTTTCCTTTCATCATTGTAAACTTAACACACCTACCCAAACACTTTCGTCAGAAGCAACTTACGTTAGTACTTGAAATAATTAACAACGTTGCATTAAACTATAAAAAATCCTAAGTGACACGTGTACCTGAGGGGTAAATCTTGAACAAATCTTCTAATTCGTAAGCACTTTTTCAAAAACAACCCGATTTACGAATCATTACCCTAAACAACCATGACCCTTACTTCTTGTATAGACTTAACACTTGTAAACTTGACCAACTTTTCGCTTGACAATCACACCTATCTTTTATAAATCTTACTTGTACTACTTATCGATGCCTAACTCGTCGTTTTTGAACATCTTAATTACATTCTATACAAAAGAAAACTATACTTTCTGTTATGAATCAAGATAAATCATTTGTAAACACACTATCATAAACCTTATCGAAACTTTTACCGTTACCCTATGCTTGGAGACTTTCCTCATTCAACCCTTGTCACGTAAAAGACTTACTAAAAAATCACAACGGGGACTAAAAGCTTAAATACACGTTGCTAAAACATTAAACTTCGTATACACAACTATGAGGTCAGAGACTTTTGAGTCATGTAAAACTTGTACAAATACTCAATCCCGTATTCCTGAAACTAAACACTTTCTAAACCACAGGAGGCATGCCCAATAAGGGATCACGTGAAGCTTAATATTGAAACTTGAAATCAACTGACTTACCCTATTTTTAAACTCATACTTGGATTCTTAATCTTGAAAACTTTTTTTGTGTTCGTCCTAACTAAACCTTGTAAGACTTGATAAACGTTCATTTCAAATACACGAGAAAACTTCAATCTTGATACTAGAAACTAACGGGAAGGAGGACATTACTCTTTTTAGCAGAGAACGTCCTCTGACTCCTATCTAACCCAAACATCGGGATCCACTAATCTTCTGGACAACTCGAATCTTCTGTGAGAAAGCGTATAACGGTTAATCATGTTCTAAACGCTGTCCCATACCTCTCTTAAATACTAGAGTATTTAGATAACCGCTTTATACTCAAAACGTAATCATACACTTCTATACACTGAGGCTGAACTAAAAGACTTTAAACTATTATATGTTTGACGTATTCTTGTTCAAACATAATTTAAACTATTCTATGTTTGACGTATTCTTGTTCAAACACAATTTAAACTATTCTATGTTTGACGTATTCTTGTTCAAACATAATTTAAACTATTCTATGTTTGACGTATTCTTGTTCAAACACAATTTAAACTATTCTATGTTTGAACATGATGAACGTATGAGACTTTAAACTACTCCATGTTTGATGTATTCTTGTTCAAACATGATGAACGTATGAGACTTTAAACTACTCCATGTTCGACGTATTCTTGTTCAAGCATGATGAACGTACGAGACTTTAAACTACTCCATGTTTGACGTATTCTTGTTCAAACATGATGAACGTACGAGACTTTAAACTACTCCATGTTCGACGTATTCTTGTTCAAACATGATGAACGTACGAGACTTTAAGCTACTCCATGTTTGACGTATTGTTCAACCCCGATGGACGTATAAGACTTTAAGCTACTCCATGTTTGACGTATACTTGTTCAAACACGATGGACGTATAAGACTTTAAGCTACTCCATGTTTAACGTATGCTTGTTCAAACACGATGGACGTATAAGACTTTAAACTATTCCATGTTTGTCGTATGCTTATTCAAACATGATGAACGTATAAGACTTTTAAACTACTCAAGGTTTGATGTATTCTTGATCAAACACGAGGAAAGTGTAAAGACTTTAAACTACTCGATGATTGAGGTATTCTTATTCAATCACGAGGAAACTTTGAAACTCTAAATCTTGTCACATTCTTCTCTCTTTAATCATTGAATGACGTTTCTCTCTAAGAGACTCGTTAATCAATGATCACTCCTATGTGGTGTAAGGCCCCAAACCCGAGAGGCCTCACTCGTTGGATTTACTCATTCACAAACAGTTCTTAAACATGAATATCAAATAACGCAGCGGAATCATTCATTCAACATAACTAAAAACTTGTTCATACATGCGGAAGCGTACATTGTCAATTACATAAACTTAACATAAACAACTCATAACGGGATGCCAGTCTTCATGATCGACCGGGTAACTCTTCTCGTTTGCCAAGCATCACCGTCCATCGTCCAGACCTGCCTTAACCTGAATGTGCATACTAAAAAGTCAGCTACGCTGGTGAGTTCTAGCATTTCATAAAAACTTTAACATCAACATTTGCCAAAAACATATCATTCATTCATTTAGTAAAACCTTTCATAAAAGCATGTAATAATCTAACATCTTTAAAAAGGTTTCGTACCCATATCATCATCAACATCATTATCATAAACACCGTTGAACGGATCGTTCGTTAAAACTTTTAACATTCATTTAAGTCATACATTATCGTTATCTAATTCTGTATCTTACTTTACGCGTCACAGTGTCCCCGAAGGAACCTTTGGTGTTGTGGGCAACCGTTACGTATCGCCGTTATTGCCACAACCATACACTACGTGGGGTCAACCGTTACGTATCGCCGTCATTGCCCAACCATTCACTACGTGGGGTCAACCGTTACGTATCACCGTCATTGCCCAACCATTCACTACGTGGGGTCAACCGTTACGTATCACCGTCATTGCCCAACACGCATCTTTCCTTTGGGAATCAACCGTTACGTATCGCCGTCATTGATTTCCCATACCTTATTCACTTAGGATGATCGTCATCACCTGAGTAACTGTCGTTACTCCCTTACTGTCACACCCCAACCGACGGCGGATTATACGTCGGGGCGGACGCGGTTGTTCAATAACACAAGGTTGACTATTAATGTTTAAATAATTTTATTAAATAACTTCAAGGTTCCAATACAAAGAATAAATCAAATACATAGCAAGAATACAAGTCTAATTGATTAAGCATTCTAGGTCCAAGCATCCTATGTGATCACAGTAAAGTCTCATGTTGTAGTACTTGAAACATGTGAAAGAATCTGTCAACTACAAAATAGTTGGTGAGATACAAAGGTTTTGACACAGTTTAACAAGTATTTGAAAAGAATTACAATTCACTATGATATATGCATTCTTTAATGTAAGTATGAGAAAACAAGCATGTTAGACATTGTGCACATCAACCCTCCGACCAAGTTTAGGCATAACCCGCATGTTACCCTTATAAGTCTCAAGTTTAAAGTTTAATGTAGTAACAAACACCAAGGGCTCCCCCCCGAAGGGGTCAATCAATCAAGGTGGATTGGTCAAATGCAATAGATCTATCATTGTTACTATCGGCTTGATCAAAGCTAATGAATGTGCTAGTTTTAAGTTTAATCTAAGCATACAAGTCTCAAGTTTAACATAAGAATAAACACGTAGTCATAGTTGTACAAGAATTGTATAAGTTTAAGAATTGTGAACATGTTTCACCCCAAAAGCATAAAAGGAAAAAGGGGCTAAGTATACTCACTTGGATTTGGATGAAGGGTATCCGACAAAAGTTTGCAAGAAATGGGAGGGGGAGAATATCCTCACGATAAGCCTAAGAATGTAAGTCTAAAGTTTTAAGTAAAAAGTCTAAGACAAAGGATCTAGAATTTCAAGATTTGACTAGGGTTCCAAATGGGAGACGGGATTCAAGTTTAAAATAAAGATTCTGAATGAATGACCCAAGACCTTGTATAAATGTTTATAGTTAAAAAATACTTATTCAAAAAGTTTTGCAAGTATAATTTACATATGTTCGATGATAGTAATCAAGGTAGTTTCTAAGTGTTTTGTAATTAAAGTTGAAGTAACAGCTAGACGAAAGCCTCAATAGTTATTAAAGATTTATTTTAAGTATTATCGTCTTGTTGTTTAAATAAGATACATATCTATTTTTAAGTTATTAGTTTTAAGATTTACAAAGTTTATACGTTTACAAATAATTATATAAATAAAGTATATAATTCTCTTTTCAACTTAGTATAAATGGTTTAAATTTTCCATTTATAAAATATCAAATTTATAGATAATTCTAAGTTTACAAGATTTATATAAGTTTCCTAAGTTGAATAAAAGATTTATAAGTTCATGGTTTAAAAGAATTTTAATTTTAGAAAACAAATGATAAATTAAATTTCTTGTTTTAAACAAATAATTCATGTGAAATTATAAGTTTTATAAAAGTTTTGAAACTGTTTCAAAAATAAGTCTTGAATTATATGTTATACTAAAGTTTATAAATCTTTTTAATGTTTAAAAATCCAAATAATATGATTGTTTTAGAAAATATAAAATAACTTTATATTTTCTGATTCATTAGTATAATTCTTGTTTTTAGAATATAAGTTTTGAAATGTTCCAAGAGTATTTTTATAGTTTTAAGAATTTAAAACTATTTTAAAGGATTAGATACTAATAGCTTTATACCAAATTTAATTAAATAAAATAGTTCTAAAAAATCAAACTGTAAATAAAATTCGTTTTTACGTTTATAAAATTTTACAGAATTTTATAAAAATAGTTACAGCATTTAAAACTGAGTGAAAAAACTAAAAAAAATAAAAGTGCCAAAAACGGTTTACCCGGATTCGAACTCGGGTCACTGACCGGGTCGAATCCGCACACACACACACACCATCCCGACTACGGGCTCGTTAGTGTATCCACTGAAACGGAAAACATTTAAACAACAACTCCAATTGAACCCAAATCCCTTATGAACCCTAGAAACGAAATCCTCCAAATTCGTGTCGAATTGCCCTCTGTTAATGCAATTAAACAGAGGGCTTTCGATCCTCGGAGTGTAACGACAATGATAGACACCAGGATTACCTCAAATGGTTTCGAATTAAAGGAGAATGCCACTGGGTTTGAACTCGGCAGTCGCTGGATTCGATCGAACAATGTGGATGCAATACGAAGAAATTGATAGTTTAGATAGTTTGTGTGTGGTGTCGTTGAGGGTTTTCAACCGTTATTTATAGCTGATTTCTTCAATTAATGCGAAACCGTTGGGAGTTTTATGGTTGAGTCGACGGATTTGAATTCGTAATTACGCGTGGTTACAGTTGGATCCGAGCATTGATACACCTTGGGTTGTGGTCGCATGCGCGAATGGAAGCCCGAGGTGCAATGAATCTGGACGTAATACGCGTTTTCGTTAAATCGGTTCAAAAACCGGGTGTTAGCGGGAGTCGAACCTGTGATCGAGTTGGGTGCTGGACGTTTGGGTTTAATACAGAACAGGCCATCGAAGTTTCACTGAGTTTACATATTACGTTTAAAAGTCTAAGTCCAGTTTAAGGCAAGTTTCAAAGAATGGCAGTTTTGGTCCCTCGACTTCATAAAATAAAACAGGTGAGTTTCTTTCTATAAAAAATAAAATGAAAGTTTAATAGGTTTTTCTCAAATGATTTTTTTTTTCTAAATGTTACAAGATTTGTTAGAATTTTTAAGTGGTTGGAATAAATTTATGTATTTTCTTTTATATAAATTTCTGAGGTTTTAAGTATCTATATATATATATATATATATATATAGGTAGATATATTTACACTTTTAAATATATATATATGCATATGTTTCAAGTGTTAATTTAAAATTAGTGTTTATTGTTTCAAAGAAATAGTTTTAACCGAAATCGAGTTTTAATTTAGTAACACACGAAAAAGGTAGTTGGAAAATCTCAGTCATTACAGTCTCCCCTACTTTAGAAAATTTCGTCCCGAAATTAAGGTAGAAGGGTTTTAGTTCCGGATTTAAGTCTATGATACGCATAAGGATAGTGAGAAAGATACTTTACGTTCCCATGCAAGCCCTGGGTTACGTTTAGATTTTTAAATGAGTTGTAAGGATAGGGATAAGATTACGCTCAAGTTTCTAAGTTTTCAAAGTCTGGGATTGCCAACAGTTTCTCTACAAAACATATAGTTTTATTGAAATGTAGGAAGATTCGTTTTTTGGAAATGCATTCGAGAGAATATCTGCTGAATTTCCATTCAGGATTTCAAGTGGGATGCATCATTTAGGATGGACTTGATGATAGTTTAATGATTTGAGTTTGTGGACTATTACGTCTAAGGATTTGCTACGGTACCTAAGTTCCGTGGCTACCTTTTACGATAAGTCTTAGATCATAGCACACGACAGAGTTTACTATGCCTTCCCATACGTTGATTTTCATACTTACGTGTGCACCCGCAAGCATTCAAATCGTCGCATAGTCCGCATAGGTCCTTCCGTTTGTGTGTGGATCAAGAAAGAGTACAAGAATTTGTTTAACACACGACTAAAGTTTCCACATAAGGATGATCATTGATTAACGAGTCCCTTAGAGAGAAACGCCATTCAATGATAAAAGGGAAGAATGTGACAAGATTTAGAGTTTCAAAGTTTCCTCGTGATTGAATAAGAATACCTCAATCATTGAGTAGTTTAAAGTCTTTACACTTTCCTCGGGTTTGATCAAGAATACATCAAATCTTGAGTAGTTTAAAAGTCTTATACGTTCATCATGTTTTAATAAGCATACGTCAAACATGGTATAGTTTAAAGTCTTATACGTCCATCGTGTTTAAACAAGCATACGTCAAACATGGAGTAGCTTAAAGTCTTATACGTCCATCGTGTTTGAACAAGCATACGTCAAACATAGAGTAGCTTAAAGTCTTATACGTCCATCGGGTTTGAACAAGCATACGTCAAACATGGAGTAGCTTAAAGTCTTATACGTCCATCGGGTTTGAACAAGCATACGTAAAACATGGAGTAGCTTAAAGTCTCGTACGTTCATCATGTTTGAACAAGAATACGCCAAACATGGAGTAGTTTAAAGTCTCATACGTTCATCATGTTTGAACAAGAATACGCCAAACATGGAGTAGTTTAAAGTCTCATACGTTCATCATGTTTGAACAAGAATATGTCAAACATGGAGCAGTTTAAAGTCTCATACGTTCATCATGTTTGAATAAGAATACGTCGAACATGGGGTAGCTCAAATTGTGTTTGAACAAGAATACGTCAACATAGAATAGTTTAAATTGTGTTTGATCAAGAATACGTCAAACATAGAATAGTTTAAATTGTGTTTGATCAAGAATACGTCAAACATAGAATAGTTTAAATTGTGTTTAAACAAGAATACGTCATACATATAATAGTTTAAATTGTGTTTGATCAAGAATACGTCAAACATAGAATAGTTTAAATTGTGTTTGAACAAGAATACGTCAAACATATAATAGTTTGAGTTGTGTTTGAACAAGAATACGTCAAACACAGAATAGCCTTAAAGTCTCTTAGTTTGGCTTCAGTGTATATAGAAGTATACTATTACGTTTCGAGTATAAAGCGATTATCTAAATACTCTAGTGTTTAAGAGAGGTATGGGACATCGTTTGGAATAGGATTAACCGTTACACGCTTTCTCACAGAAGACTTGAGTTGTCCAGAAGATTAGTGGATCCCGATGTTTGGTTTAGATAGGAGTCAGGGGATGTACTCTGCTAAAGAGAGTAATGTCCTCCTTCCTGCTAGTGTCTAGTATCAAGAGTGAAGTTTTCTCGTATATATGGAATGTACGTTTATCAAGTCTTATAGGGTTTGGTTAAGATGGACACACAAAGTTTTCAAGACTAAGAATCCAAGTATAAGTTTGAAAATAGGATAAGTCAGTTGAGTTTCAAGTTTCAGTATTAAGCTTTACATGATCCTTTATTGATCATGTTTAGTTTTAAGAACACGGGATTGAGTATTTATACAACTTTTACATGACTCAAAAGTCTCTGACCTCATAGTTGTGTATACGAAGTTTAATGTTTTAGCAACGTGTATTTAGGCTTTTAGTCCCCGTTGTGATTTTTAGTTAGTCTTTTACGTGACAAGAGTTGAATGAGGAAAGTCTCCAAGCATAGGGTGACGGGAAAAGTTTCGATCAGGTTTATGATAGTGTGTTTACAAATGATTTATCTTGATTCATCACAGAAAGTATAGTTTTCTTTTGTATAGAATGTAATTAAGATGTTCAAAAACGACGAGTTAGGCATCGATAAGTAGTACGAGTAAGATTTATAAAAGATAGGTGTGATTGTCAAGCGAAAAGTTGGTCAAGTTTACAAGTGTTAAGTCTATACAAGAAGAAAGGGTCATGGTTGTTTGGGGTAATGATTCGTAAGTCAAGTTGTTTTTTTGAAAATGTGCTTACGAATTAGAAGATTTGTTCAAGATTTATTCCTCAGGTACACATGTCACTTAGGATTTTTATAATTTAATGCAACGTTGTTGATTATTTCAAGTACTAACGTAAGTTGCTTTTGACGAAAGTGTTTGGGTAGGTGTGTTAAGTTTACAATGATGAAAGGAAAGTTAAACTAGTAAATGATGACAAGATGAAATTTCAAAATAGTTTCCATTTAGATGTTTCAAAATTGGGACTTCTAGCACTTGCAATTTAAACGGGAAATTAAAGTATGTAAGTAAGTTGATTAAATATGTTCAAAAGGTTTTTATTCCCGCTGACCCATCCGTCCCGACCTGAATTAGAAGATTTGTTCAAGATCCGCCAACTTTCTCTCTCTACGGTTTCTCTCTCAAAAAGTTGCAAATGAGAGAAAAAGGGGTGGCATAGGCTATTTATAGCCCGCTGACCCATCCGTCCCGACCCGTCATGCCTCGTTCATTTATTCCGTTATTATAACTGTCGTTTTATTTTTGGGATGTTACATGTGGAAACTTTAGTCGTGTGTTAAACAAATTCTTGTACTCTTTCTGAATCCACACACAAACGGAAGGACCTATGCGGACTATGCGGCGATTTAAATGCTTGCGGGTGCACACGTAAGTATGAAAATCAGCGTATGGAAAGACATAGTAAACTCCGTCGTGTGCTACGATCTAAGACTTATCGTAAAAGGGAGCCACGAAACTTAGGTACCGTAGCAATCCTTAGACGTATTAGTCTACAAACTCAAATTCTTGAACTATCATCGAATCCATCCTGAGTGATACATCTCACTTTAAATCTTGGATAGAAATGCAACAGTCATCCTCTCCAATGCTTTTGAAAACGAATCTTCATCTATCTGAATAAAACTACATGTTTCTTAGGGAAACTCTTGATAACCATATGCATTGAAAACTTAGAAACTCGAGCGTAATCTTATCCCTATCCTTACAACTCATTTAAAAATCTAAACGTAACCCAGGGTTTACTTGGGAACGTAGAGCATCTTTCTCAATATCCTTGTGCGTATCATAGATTCAAATCCTAAACTAAGCCATTCTACCTTAATTTCGAGAAGGAATTTTCTAAAGTAGGGGAGACTGTAATATCCAAGATTTTCCCGACGAAATTTCTTTTCTAAATCCATTATAAATACAAATATTTAGAACCTATATTTATCTAATTTATATGCTAACGTATATATATATATATATATATATATATATATATATATATATATATATATAATTGAGACTTATTTTAACATATATATATATATATATATATATATATGTATCTTATGGATAAAAGGCATTAAATTCTTAAAACATTATAGATTTATAATTATATAAATAATATAATTTATAAACTTACTTCTAATACTTAAACATGTAGACTATAAATCCTATAAATTATTTTATAAAATTATAAGATAATAAAAGATGACAAAACTTATAAGACTTACTTGTTTTTTTTTTTATATAAAAATAAAACATATTTATTTTTATAAATAAAGCCCAGGGACCAAAACTGTCAATTCTGAAACATACTTTAAACAAAAAAATCAAGTTTAAACATGAAATGCTAAAAACTAGAAACCTCAGGGACCTGTTGTGACATTCCCGTGAACTTCCAGTGTCAAGAACCGGTTATGGGTTCGAAACCCATAACCCCCGACTTTTGCCATCTTTTTCCCGAAAATGCAAAACCGGCCAGATTCAATGAACCTCGAGCCTCGACTCGAGCGTGCGACCCGTCCCCAAGAAGCATTAATGGTTGATTCGACCCAGATCACGCGCAGGAGGCCGGAATCAATTCCGACCGGCGCAACAACCACCTACAACCCGTTCGCGCACTTAATGCCCAAATCGGCTATAAATACCGCACTCGACACACCAGAAGCATCACCCCTCAACTCTCCAAACTCTCAATTTGGTCATCCAACACCTACACCGAGCATTTGAATCCGGTGACAGTCGACTTCGGCCTTCAAGCCGTTCTCCTTCGATTCATCATCATACCAAGTAATTCTTGTGACCAACTCCTTCGTTTACATTCGTAGATCGAAAGCCCTCTGTCGGATTACACGGACAGAGGGCTAATCAATTCGAATTGGTAGGATTTCGGTTCTAGGGTTCATACGAATTGGGGCATGATTTGAACTTGTGTTTAAGTGTTTTATTTTCTGTATTATAAACCAGCGAACCCGTAGCCGGGATGGTTAAGCCTATGTGTTTGTGTAACCCGGGGAGGTCGCGAGTTCGAGCCGGCTAGACCGATTTTCGCCCCTTTTTTTCTTTTTAGCCTTTTTAATCAGTTTTAATACTTTTTAATAAATTTTATAAATTCTGTTAAATCTTTATAAACTTAAACATGAATTTTAATTATACTTTTACATTCTGGAACCATTTTATTTAATTTAAAACTTATAAAAAGTTAAATCTTTAAATATAGTTTTAAATACAAAAAAATCTATAAAAGATACTTTTAGAACTCTATAAAATTTATACAATTTTATAAAAACAGAAAACCTAATTTACTATCTAATTTCTAGTAAATGAATTCTTTTGTTTTAAAACATTAAATAATGAATTATAAACTTTAATAACTTTTATAAAATCATAAAAGTTATACACTTATACAGTTTATAAAACCCATGTCCTATAGAAAACAGAAAACTTGTGTTCATTTAAAAGCAAATGTTTTCTAAATTTATAAACTTTATAAAACTTAACTAGGAGTTTTAATATTAAAACGTTTATAAACTTATATATAAACTTAAAATACTTATAAGCTTATAATTTAAAACTTTATTACTTATGGAAACCTTCACACTGTAGGATATTTATAAACTTATAGTCTAACACGTAAAACTTTATAAACTTATCATTTGAGACTTTATAGACTTATGTTTCATTCAAACTTTAAAGACATATATGAACTTATAAGTTAAAATATAGGCTTTACAAGAAATTCTATTTAACCTTTTAGAAACTTATAATTTCGTGTTATTTATTTGAACTTATAACTACATTTTAAAACAATGTTCATTTACAAGTTAAATTGTAAAATAAACGTTTGACACTTAAATACTTAAATAAATCTTAAATGGTATATGGATTAATTAAAATAATTATGTTTATAGACAATTATTTGACCTTAATAATTATTGATCCATAATAATTATTTAGTCTCTCACTTGAGTTATTAATTTATAAATACTTCGAAAACTATCTTGATTACTACCGAGTTTGTGCAATTAATAATTGTGAGACTTTAAATAGTTATTCTAAACTATAAACTTATTAAACGTTGATATTCAAGTCTTGCGTCATTCGTTCAAAACCTTTATTGTAAACTTGATTTAAACTTCATAAACACAATCAATCCCATCTTTCATTGGAACCCTAGTCAAATCCTGAAATCTTAAAATTCCTGTCCTAGTCTTATAAGATCATACTTGAAACTTTAGACTTATATTCCTAGGCTTATTGTGAGGATATTCCTGCCTCATTTTCCTTTCTATACTTTTGGGGTGAAACATGTTCAAAACTTTAAACTTATACAATTCTTGTACAACTATGACTAGATGTTTATTCTTATGTTAAACTTGAGACTTGTATGCATAGATTAAACTTAAAACTAGCACATTCATTAGCTTTGATCAAGCCGATAGTAACAATGATAGATCTATTGTATTTGACCAATCCACCTTGATTGATTGACCCCTTCGGGGGGGAGCCCTTGGTGATTGTTACTAAATTAAACTTTAAACTTGAGACTTATAAGGGTAACCTGCGGGTTATGCCTAAACTTGGTTGGAGGTTTGAAGTGCACAATGTTTAAGATACTTGTTCTCATACTTATATTATATAATGCATATATCATAGTGAATTGTAATTATTCTCAAATACTTGTAAACTGTGTCAAAACCTTTGTATCTCACCAACTATTTTGTAGTTGACAGATTCTTTCACATGTTTCAGGTTTACATCATGAGACTTATTCGTGATCACATAGGATGCTTTGGACCTAGACTACTTAAATTAAATGTTGTATTCGTATTATTCTTCCTTGTATTGAATCTTAAATTATTCATTTATGAAATATCAAAACTTTAATAGTTAACCTTGTGCTATTGAACAACCGCGTCCGCCTCGGCGTATAATCCGCCGTCGGTTGGGGTGTGACACATCATAGTTTCCGTTGTAATATAATTTGAATATGTAAATAAATTTTCACAAATTTGTTACGTGTAGACATGTCAATTTTTGTTATATGAAACTAGGTTATATACTCATGTATTACATGTGGTTGTTTATATTAAAAAAATAAAAGTATAATAATATGTAAAAAATAAAAAAATAATGTGTAAAATAAGAAAAAAAAATATTTTTTTCTTTAATTAAGTAACAATTATAATTCAAATTTTATATTATCTTTTTTGAAAAATAAAAATATTAACATAATTAAATTTAAAAATTATAACTTACTTAAAACAGAGAAAATTATAAAATTTTAATGAGAAAAATTATGGTGATAACACGTGTCATTTTTTTGAATCATTCATTAGAATAAGCATTGGACTAAAACGCCATAGAGTTGTGAAGTGGGGAATGAAATTGTATGTTGTAGTTTTAGAATAAGGGTTAGGTTAAATCGCCACAAGGATTGGGTTAAAACGCCACAAGGTTCATGGTGTGATCATGAACTTGTTGTGCCCATTCCGTATTCTTTTTGTTCTTTTGCATTTGATTTTAGTTATTGATGATAGATTTGTCTAATGAATATGCATCCATCTTATGGTAGAACTTGACATATATGTTAATATTTATAGCATCATCAAATCTTACTACTCTAATAAATAAAATTTTTTTCAGGACACGTGTCACTCTTTGGTTACTCATCTTTATTTTCCCGTCTCTCTTTCCTATTAAATATTAGATTTTCCATTTATCTCTCATATTAAATAATAATATTTATATTAATAAATCTAATTACAAATATTTATTATTTAATTATAAATAGTTATTATAGCATCAATCAAATGAACTTAATACAATGTTTTCGGAACCGGATCGGATATCGAACCGGACGCCTTATAGGTTCACTGGTCGGATCGATCGAACCGGATTTAAGAACCGGACAACATCGTAAATAATATAAATATTTATAAAAATATAGAAATGTTGGATTAGTATTAAAATGTTCTATTTTTGTATTAGAATACAAATTTATACATATTATTAGTTTAGTTATTCTTATTTAAATTGATTAGTTTTTGAGGTTTAAATATGAAAGTATTTAATATTAAGGAATAAAATATGTTAAATCTATAATTAGGAAGGGGCTTCTTGAAAGTCTTCTTTTAACCCTAATTCCATTTCCGTATATACAGAGATTAGATGAAGTCGCCGTTTTTTTTAATGTGCCTCTCAAATTCATCTTCTTCAATGGTTCTCTCTCGAATTCATCTTCTTCACTGGTTAGGTTTCATATTTTCTTCTCCTTCTTTACATCTTTTCTACGAGTAACCTTCGATCTTTAAGTCGTTGGTCCGTTGCTCTTCAATTTTAGGGGATATGCCAAAGATTTTAAGAACAGTGGCAACCGGACAAGAAGCCAAGAACAGTTGAAATATTTTGTGATACTGATTCTTGATCAACACATAATCAAACACCCACGCCTTCAACGTTGAATCCAGAAAAAGGTTTAAAATTTACATATTACTGGTTCAACCGCCGGTTCACGGTTCACAGTTGGACCTCTAAACCGCTCAGACCGCCCGGTTCTTTGTAAAACGGCTCTCTAGTGTGCAACCTAACCGTCGGAGGCACCGGTTCCCGGTTGGACCGGTCCGGCTTTAAAAACATTGACTTATAATGAACTAACATTTATCATTAAATTAAAAAATGAATACTTAGTTGAAAAAAATTGTTTTAAAAACCAACTTAACAAACCTTATAACTGTCACGATAAATTACATTTTTTAAAAACATATTTTGACAAATGTGTTTGTTAACAAATTATATTATATTTTATTCAACAGATTTAATATAATAGTTTATTCAACCCGTGTATTACACGGGTTTTAAAAATATAAAATTTTTATTACTAAATATATAACATTTTATTTATTTAACCCGTGTATTACACGAGTTTTTAAAAATATAAATTTTTTATTACTAAATATATAACATTTTATTTATTTAACTCGTGTAATATACGAGATTTTAACCTAGTCAAGTAATATATGCGTAGGCATGCACCAACAAATACAATATAGGTAAAACTTCACAGAATACTAATGAAGTTTCTTATTTGTTCCATATAAGTCACTTAAACCTTTTTTTGTCTTATTTTAGTTAGTCAAGTTTCTATTATGTTCCCTTTTAGTCACTCAAACCTTTTTTATCTCATTTTAGCCACTCAAGTTTCATATGTTGTTCCAATATTACATAATTACGAGGTTAACATGTTACTTTTTTTATTTTATTTTATGAATATGATGGAAATGCTGGTTTACTCTTTTTGGATTTAATTTTCACCATATTCATAGAATAAAATCCAAAAAAAAACTTATAACATAGTAATTTTACAAGATTGGAATAACATGTGAAACTTGAGTGACTAAAATGAGAATTTTTTTTGAGTGTTTAAAATGGAATAGGTAAGAAAACATAAGTGACTAAAATGAGATAATTTTTTTTTAAGTGACTAGAATATAACATATAAATTTTTTTGTTACTATTGTGTTAAGTTACCTCTACGATATAAACCATGAGTTTTCAAATAAGCAATTCATTAATTTAACTTATAATATAATATTATTGATAATCACCTCACAAATTTTAAAGCATTTCATATAGACTAGGTTAAGAGGAGACATAAGAAAAGTAAATAAGAGATTCCAAGTTGAAGACTAGGTAATCACATAACTTTTACCTAAACAATTCAAATCACTGACAAAAGCAAAAGAGCATTAGGGATTAACATGGAGGTATGAAGACACTCCTCATGACCACACACGTTGAAAATTCGTCTTATTAGTTACAACTTTTATGTGAATCCCAAGTTGTATCATGTAGACGGGGAAAACTAGTTAAGGACGAGATAAAAAAAGTAGTGAAGCAAACTAGGAAGCCAGATACATGCTTCTGTCATTTAAGGACGAGATAAAAAAGTCGGAGATCAAAAGGCTAGTGCAAAAAGGTTATAAAAACCCCATAAACAGTTGCCCTTAAAATACTTATCATTGAGAATTATGAAGTGCTCCATATAACTCCCGAAGAAAAAAATCACTAACATTTCTAGAAATTATCGTATGTATTTTTTTTAAAACTCTTAAAACATTTCAAATATTTAAAAGTGTTAGATACACACTTCGAACCACGAAAATAAATAGATATTAGCCACTTGCCGAGTTAACTTTGAAAGAAAACTAATGCTAAGATACGTACCCTATATAACATACACCATTTTCAAAATTGAAAACAACTTGAAAGCTCCTAAAATATTTGAACTACTTAGAAAATTTTAGACACATAACCCGCACCATGGATATAAATAGATATTAGCCGCCCGCTTAGTTGAGTTTGATATAGTGTTGAGTTTGAAAGAAGACCAGTCTTGAAATAATTTAACATACGTCACTTTTAAATTGTAAAACAACTCGTTATATTTTAATTATAAAATATTATGAAACAATACAAAATATTCTTAGTTTTATATAATGTTGTATATATCATTAACCATTAGCTACATATTGAAAGGCAAAAAACATTATGAGTGTAGTTTACTGTAGAAAGTTTACAAATGATAATGCAGGATGTACAATTAGTTATTGCATGTTTTTGTTCTTTGTTTATGTTTTCTTATATGCTTCTTTGGTTTAGATGCTAGATGCAGCAAATGCATATCCAATATTTACATTGGCGTAGTGGTATCCACACTTTACATCTTAGCTGGTGACGCAAGTTCAAAACCCGGGTTTGTTTTTTTATGCGCTTTTCATACTATTTTTTCTCTCCGTTTTAGTCTATAACCATAAATCTTATACGCCCTCCTCATGTGGATAAGTTTACTTAAAGGTTTGAGCTTTATTTTATAAGTTTTCTAGTACGTTAGTTTCTTTCATGGTTTAACACGATGCAACTTGTGTGAGTAAAAATCTAGCATTATCGCCCCAAGGACGCCGCAACGCGCGGGGTCTCCTTCTAGTTTGTATTATTTAGAGAATTAGACTCACTTAGGGCTGTTTGATAACTTTTTAATGATTTCATTAATAGGCTACCCCTGAATCGGTCAGATGTAAGAGATGATTGTTTCAAATTTTGTCAGTCTCTTAATAGTTCAACACAGCAGAAACAATACTGAACCATTCAGATGTCTTAATGATTCAACTATTAATAAACCAAACAACGCAGTGATCAAAGATTATATCGTAATAAAAAAAAATGTGCATGTAAAAAATAAGAAGAAACGGTATATGTTAGGGCATAAATTCACACACGCACTCTACAGCCGCTAGTCGTCACTTTCACCTCTCCCCGGTTACGGTACTGCGTACAATTCTCCTTCGTCATCGTCCCCGTCGTATACCGCCGTCCATCGTCCTAAGCTTCGCTTTGCCTCCATTGCTAGCGGCAGAAGTCTGCTCTTATCACCTCATCGAGTAATCTTCGAACTCCTTGTTTTATGTTCAAATTTAGGGTTTCCGATTAATTTGTAACAAATTGTTCCGTTGATGTTGTTATTTCTCTCATAACTGACTCATCAAGGATTTCTTATCTGTTGTTATCATTTAGTCAATTACTCGATGCCAGTAGGGGATTTTTTGGACACATGAAACAGAAGCAACCAAATCTGTTGGTTTCTGTTTTTGCAATTTATCATTTCATAGTTTATGTTGTGTGATTTGACTCTTTTTAACGGTAAATTTCGGTTCAATTGATGATGAACCGGTGTACATTGAATATGTGTAGGTTCATAGAGCTTTATCTTGCTCGAAATCTGTTGTAGGATGATTTCTGATAGCCTTTAATTAATCAAAAGATATGTTTTGTTGTTTTCTTGCTTGAATTAGGGTTTACATGATGATTTCTTCGTAGACATGGATACCAGGGTTTGCATTAAGAACCGATAAAAGGATTGGAGAATAGATCAGTTTTAACGATAGTTTTGCAATTGATACTCAAACAAACACGAATGCACTTGCACTCTACTGTACTTTGTGTGTATTTCATGCACCTTAGCATCTTACTCTTACGTAACACACTGGAGCCTACACCTGCAAAAGTTGTAGCAAGTTTATATTTGCTATGGAACTACGTCACGATAAAGATCTATGTTGTCAAGGCGCATAGGCCTCGCTTGGAGTCTAGGCGCAAGGCGCTTAAAACGCATGGGCTTTTTTGAAGTGGGGCGCATAGTATAAAATACCATTTTTAGGGGTTTTAGACATGTTTTAGGCTTGTTTTGGGCTAGTTTAGGATGTTTTAAGTTGATTCCATGCTGCTTTAGGGCTAGAATAATTGTTTCAGACCTGTTCAGAAGATTTTTAGCCGGAATTTGGTCTGAAAATGGGGCTTTTGAAGCGAGGCGAGGCGACAAGTCTGCGTTTGGCTGTGCCTAGGTGCCTAGGCGTGTGCTTTCTGGGCTTTTGACAACATAGATAAAGATTAAGCTGCAAAAATTGTCATGTTTAGGTTGTCTCAGTCTTCTTGTTGGTTGTACGCTTTCACATTCATTTAGTTACCTTTGGCTGTTATCTTCATACAGGTTTTAGACAATCAGTATCCTTTTCTACTATGGGAGACAACGAACCAGTAGTTGCTCAAACATCTGTTCCTTATTCTGCCTCTGAGTATGGTGATGTGGCTACATCTACCGGTACCAATGCTATGGATGCAGACAATGCCATCCCGTATGGCGGTTCTGGCGCTGCTGGAAAATCGGAGGATCTTAGTGGGAATCCTGCAAGTGTTGCAAACACATCCGTAGATGAGTTTACTGCTTTTCATTCTTCTGTGAATGGGAATGATGTCACTGATGGAAAAACTTTGCCGGCTGGTGGTGTAAGTGAGAATGGTGTTAGTTCATATGATCATAATTCGGCATCTGCAAACCAGTCGGAGGATGGTTCTGGTATATTTTTGTCACTTCATGATTTTTGCTGATATTAACTTGATACTAATTTTGAGAAAAAAAATTGTGCTTCATCTTTTAACTGCTCTACTTTTTATGGCAGTCGTAGCTGCATTGTCTCCTGAAGAAGAGCGATTATGGAGCATCGTAAATGCAAATTCATTGGAATTTAATGCCTGGACCACCCTAATTGAAGAAACTGAGAAAACAGCTGAGGTACCCATAGTTATTGAAGGAAAAAAATTGTTTAGAAATCAAGCCAGTATTATTTATTCTAACATGTATTTTGTGTCTCTTGTTTCCTCAAGCCTAGCAGAATGCAAGATTCTAAGTATGAACCTGAGCTTTAATTTGAAGCAAGTTTTTAAATGACCTATTGACTAATTGTTGGTTTCCATTACATAATAACTACATTTCACCTTTGTAGCAGGAAAATATTTTGAAGATCCGAAAAGTTTATGATACCTTTTTAGCCGAATTTCCTTTGTGTTACGGTTATTGGAAGAAGTATGCTGATCATGAAGCACGCCTGGGCTTTTTGGACAAAGTTGTTGAGGTTTATGAACGTGCAGTGCATGGAGTAACATATTCTGTAGATATGTGGCTGCACTATTGTGTTTTTGCCATAAACACATATGGGGACCCTGATACAGTACGAAGGTAATACCTGATTGTAAATCAACTATCATTGTGTTGAATTTTGACTTCAAGGAGTTTAAGCTCAGACAATAGAACACAATTTCTATATTATGATTTTATATCTTCTTCTTTTGAATAAATTAAGTCTTTCCAAGAATGTTTATGTTTTGTTGTGAGTCATAAATTACATATCTGTTTACCTTACATAGAATGCAAACATAAATCAGAAAGTTTCTAGCATTCCCAAACTGGGCCTGAGTTTTTCTTTGACGTTGCTGCATCTATCATGCATTCATGACGAACATCTTAGATATTATTCTGTGTATTGATTTCGGAATTTAGCTCAGTTATTATATGTTGTTTCAGGCTATTTGAACGTGGATTAGCTTATGTTGGAACTGATTATCTATCTTTCCCTCTATGGGATAAATATATCGAGTATGAGTTTCAGCAGCAGCAATGGTCCAATCTAGCCATGATATACACACGGATATTAGAGCATCCTAATCAGCAGTTGGACCGCTATTTTAACAGGTGATACAACCAGGACTGTTATTGTTATTTTCTTTATCAATGATGATTTGATATCTCATGATATGCATTAAACATGAAATTCCTTTTAGATGTCTGTTTTTCCACAAAGTGCTGCAAGCAAGACAATATGCCATTAATTTGTTTAGTCTTTTCTTTGTATGCATAGTCATACTATTTTGTTACAATTTACAGTTTCAGGGATTTAGTAGCAAGTCGTCCTTTATCAGAATTGAGAACTCCTGAGGAAGTTGCAGCTGCAGCAAAGACTAAGGGGGAAGTTAATAATGAAGAAAATGAAGGAGAAATTAATCCAAATGCAGTGGATCAATCTTCTAAACCTGTAAATGCAGGTTTAACAGAAGCCGAGGAATTGGAGGGTTATATCGCCATTAGAGAAGAGCTTTATAGGAAAGCTAAAGAGTTTGAATCCAAGATAATTGATTTTGAAACTGCTATCAGGAGACCCTACTTTCATGTTCGACCACTTAATGCCGCAGAGCTTGAAAATTGGCATCACTATCTTGATTTTATCGAAGGATGTGATGACTTCAATAAGGTAAAAATCAAATGTTTCACCTTTAAATGTTTAAATTTTTACGTTTTGGCTTGTGCCTTTAGTTGTCCCTGTTAATACATTGACTTACAGTTAAGTAATATCTGCTGCTCATATGATTAATCGGCTAAACTGGTTGGATGAAGCATGGGTGTCTGATTTGGTTGCTATAATAAGGCTAAGTACTTCAAACCCTAATTTTGTGAGTGGAGATTCTGGGTTCATAGTTGATCATGTGTTGAATGGTAAAAACTATTTGTTAAAAGTTGCAATGTTATGTTATGCAGGTGTGTTCTTACTTAATCATCTGTCTGTGAGGCAAGGTGGGTCCCTCTTTTCATTTTTGAGGGGCCTCCCTGTTCCGCCATCCGAGTATCTCTTTTGTGTTTCTTCTTAGCCCTCGGTTTTTCCAATATTTTTATTCATCTACAAATAATAGTCGTTATTTTTTGGATACATGATGTTATTTTTCTGAATCAGGTTGTCAAGTTATATGAAAGATGTCTAATTGCATGTGCTAACTATTCTGAGTACTGGATACGATACATTTTGTCTATGGAAGCTAGTGGGAGCATGGATCTTGCTGAAAATGCCCTTGCTCGTGCCACCCAAGTGTTTATAAAGGTACACTAGTTTCATCTTTTATTAACCGTATTCGAAGAGTTTTTTGATTATACTAATAGATATGGTGTATATTCCTATCCGAATGAATGTAACACACACAATATATATATATATATATATATAATAAATAAAGGTTTTGGTGAGATAAATTTTCCCGCCTCTCTCTCCTAATAATTGCACAAATTTTCTTTAATTAATTTTTAATAATTTTTTGTTTTCCTCCTCTCTCTTCTATTAAATAATAATGATTTCTATAGTTCTTTTTATAAAACGTTTTTTATTTAAAAATATATAGGTTTTTTCATAAAACATTTTTAGAAATTGAACATTTATTTCATTCTTTTTATAAAACATTTTTAAGAAGTAACTATATGCCGTTTCTAAAATTTGTATTAAAAAACTATGTAATATGTCATAAATATGTAATGTGTAAATATTTATTATTAAGTATATAACATTGCACTTACTTATTGTATTTATGTATTACACGGGATTTGTAACCTAGTGTGTGTATATATATATATATATTGTTATAGCATATACGGTAAACTACAGAAATCGTCCCAGTGGTTTGGACATCCCTGATCCCTGTTTTTGGTTTTTGCACTTCTTCAGTTCTTCATCCAAGTAAAACAACCAAGATACCAATATCTTCAATCTCTTTAGTTAATCTATTTAAAAAAATCCAAATCCAATTATCCAAATAAAATGACCAAAATTTCTTAATTTTTTTCAATCTCTATTTCTTCTTGAATTTTTATTTTAAAAAAAAATCCTAGTTTGTAAACTCAAGAATGCCAAAGGCACAAACATTAATACTTGTAACTGTAGTTGCTATTATATTAATACCTGATTGGTTTTGCAGAGGCAACCAGAGATCCACCTCTTTGCTGCCAGATTTAAAGAGCATGGTGGAGATATTGCAGCTGCTCGTGCATCTTATCAACTTGTGCATACTGAAATTTCTCCTGGTCTTCTTGAAGCAATTATCAAGCATGCTAACATGGAACATCGTCTGGTAAACTAATTAGTACTTAAATCAAACATTGTAGACTTGTAGTGTGATTAATCGCGTTTTTCATTAAGTAATCGGTTTCCTTTTGTTTAATCAGGGCAATCTGGACGATGCTTGTTCTTTGTATGAACAGACAATTGCAATCGAGAAAGGAAAAGAACATTCACAGACCCTGCCACTTTTGTTTGCACAGTATTCTCGATATTTGTACTTGGTATGCCCTCTTTACATCATTCACCTTCTGTTTTTGTGTGTTGTTATCTGAAGATTTATCTTGAAGGTTGATTGTACATTGACAAATTTACTGGTTTAGTATTCAAGTCAATTTCTTAAATGGCGTGTAGAAATTTGTGCCATTTTCTTAGGTCATTAATTTTGACAGAAAGCCTGAAAATTCAAATGCCTTCCCTTACCAGATGTGAATGTCCTCTATGGAGGTGACAAAATGGGTGGTTGGGTAAAGAGTCAAAATGGTTTAGGTCAAAGCATGCATTTCTTATAGTACAGGTTTGTTAAATATGATTACGAATACTACAGTATATGAATACTAAATAAACAAACCTACCCGATATAATACCACACATAGTGAGACTTATAGTAGGGTTTGGGGAGGGTGTGATGGGGGCATACTTTACTTGGCTGCTCTCACTGAGACCTCCGGCTCCATAAAGCTCTTTCGTTCTTTATATTTTCATTGTACCATATAGTATAGTATGATATCGTCCGGTAGCATAATTTGAATATTGATCTAGTTATGTTTTTGTGAATAAAATGATTTAGGAGGTTTTATTTTTCAAAGACACTTTTCACTTGTTATAGAACTATAAGAGATCAAACATAATCCAAAATGGTACATCTATAAGTAAATGGGTTGAAATAGCCACCTCTATTTTTAAGATAATGATATATTCGTGTTTGGACATTTTTGTTCTTTTGTTTCTGTTTTTTTTGTGTGAAAAACCATGGTATTTGGTTTTTGGGGCATTTACATATTTCCCCTTGCTAAGATCCTTTATTACATATTTCCCCAAGTTAAAAAGTCAATTGCATATTTCCCCTTCCTAAAACACAAGTCAAAAAGTCAATTACATATTTCTCATTCCTAAAAGATATACAAAAGGGGGAATATGTAATTGATTTTAAGGGTTGTGTAAATATGTAATTAATAGTCTTAGTAAGGCGATATATGTAAAAATCCCTTTTTAAATTAGATCCCGTATGGTATTATTTGTGGTTAGTGATGCATCATTATGGATTTGTGCTACGGCATTCTTTCATTATGATTTTGTTGGCAGGTCCTGGGAAGGGTTGAAAAAGCAAGGGAGGTTCTAGATGAAGCCCTGGAGAGTAATCAACCCTCAAAGCCGCTTTTAGAGGTCTATATTTTGCCCACTTTTGTTCAAAGTTGTTTCTTTACCTTTTCCTTCTTATATAATTACTTGCATGTATTTGGGTTCTGGTGATGCAGGCTTTAATCCATATGGAATCAATTCAGTCACGTCCAAAACAAATTGATCGTTTAGACTTACTAGTTGAGAAGTTCATAGCTCCGGGTCCTGACGATTTAAATCCTGCAAGTTATGTTGAGAGAGAGGAGTTATCTAGCATTTTCTTGGAGGTAAAATTTTTGTGGTTTTTTATAATAATGATTAGAGGTGGTGATTTATGAAAGTTTGCCTATGAATTGGTTGATTGGGTTGTGTCCTCTTTTATCAAATAATTAAAAAAAACAAGGAAAAGCTCGTCTTGTAATGTACAAGTCAAGGACTTCTATGTTTAGTTTTAGAAGTCCAGTGATTTAATCATTCAAAAATAAAGTCCAAGGATTTATGTGTAAATTCAGCAAAAGTTCATAGGGTTTTTTCAACAACTGCTAAAATGTACAAAAAAGTATCTATGGCACGATCCAACTCAACTTATACTTAATATGACCCGTTTGAACATGGACCCCTTTGACCTGTTACCAAACCCAATCTCTAGCCCTGTTGCTTGTAGATTATTCTGTGCAGACGTCATGACAGTACATTTTGCAGTTTCTAGATCTTTTTGGGGACACACAGACAATCAAGAAGGCTGACAATAGGCATGCCAAGCTTTTTTTACATCACAAGATTGCTTTGGAATCCAAGAAACGCCACATGGACAGTTATTTAGCTTCGGACAGAGCAAAACTTGCTAAAATCAGTGGTGCTTCACCTGCTCCATCAGCCTACCCCGGCACACAGAACCAGTGGCCCGCGGGTTATGGTGTCCAGACTCAGTCTTGGCCACAAGCTACACCAACTCAAGGACAACAATGGCCCGCAACTTATGCCCAACCGGTAATCGTTGAACTTTCATCTAAATTTGTTTTTTTTTCTTGTGCTCGTCTCTTGGGGCGTAAACAAGCCGAGCCTGAGCTCGGCTGCTCTTCTAAGTTGCGAGAGCTTGAGCTCGGCTTGGTAATAATTGTTCAAGCTCCAGCTAGGCTCGGGCCGGGCTCGTTTATTATCTTTTATTATTTAATCATGTTATTTATATACATTTATTATTCATTATATAAATTTATAATTGTTATTATATATATTTATAAGAAAATGTATATTATTTAGTTACTCTTACTATAATTTTATGAGTAATAATATTTATTACATAAAATAAAAATTATACATAGATATAAATTTTAGGCTTGCTTATTAAATGAACTCCAATTCAGGCTCAACTCGTTTAAGTTTTGCTCGCTTTGAGCTTTTAACGAGCCAATCTTAATTAGCTCACCAGCAACTCGGCTCATTTACATCTCTACTTGTCTCTTTACTAATCGGGCAGGTTGTTAGTGACATGTTAAATAAAATCTACTTTTATAAATGCATATCTTGTTCACTTTTCGATATACATTTTAGGCTGCTTATGGCACGTATAATGCTTACGGAAGCGGCTATGCCCAACCACAAGCCCCAACCTCTGTTCCACAATCCGCTGCCGCCACCGCTGCCTATGCCGCCTATCCTGCATCCTATCCAGCCCAGGTAATGGTTTAACATAACTATATCCACCTGAAATGAATGTTCGGTCACACTTAAAGCTTTACTAAAAATTTATGACGTCTGCAGGCTGTCCCACAGCAAGTTTACGCACAACCTGATGCAGCAGCAGCAGCAGCGGCGGTACCACCAGCTACATTGACGCCAGCTCAGCAACCTACTGCAGCTGGTGCTCCTCAGTCCTATTATGGCACCTATTATTAAGTCACCAACCAATAAGTTTACCATAAAATCTATGGTATTTTGGTTGCTTTTTATCCTTATTGCCTGTAAAATACCGACTAATTGGCAGGCATAAAGAGAGCATGGTAATTTGTCTGATAGGCGGTATTAGCGGTTATGGGTTATTTTAATCGGATGGTCCAGAGTGAGGTATTATTTGTAGCAGATGGTTAATGTAGGTCGCATGTTTTTATTTGGATACGTAACTTGCTAAATTTCAGTGATTTGTACCTGGATTTGCTTTGCTTGCTTCTAAACAATTTCTTTTACTTTTGGTGTGGGTTGAAACAAAGACGTGTTTATAACACAGTTAGGGGTATGACCTGGTATTTGTGTGAAAACCATCTAAACGGCACCTTGAACACTCTTAAATTTTTACCTAATAATATTTTAATTTTTGCTAATTTATAACGTATCTTTTGTAGTTTAATCGTTATATACTTATATTGACCAAAGGGCATGTAGCCTGACGGTATCAAGGCGTATAAGGTGTTCCTTCTAAAGTTATTCAAATTTCAAGTCCTATGGTGACTGTAATTTGTAGATTTATTTAACAGTATGTATAAGGTGTTCCTTCTGAAGTGATTAAAATTTCAAGTCCTATGGTGATTGTAATTTGTGGATTTAATAGTATGATCAGAGGATGTTTGAATTATAATTTATAAATAACCAAATAAAAGAACTTACCTATAAATTAAATCAATGTTGAATTTATTACAGATTTTTATGGATCCTATATACAGTTTATGATTTACTTAACTCAATTGTTCCCAATCATTATCAACACAAAGTGTATATCCAAGATTTCATTGATAGGTCCTGATGAACAAAAAAAGAAAAAAAACTCGTACCAGATTTGCGACTTACCAAAATATGTTCCGATAATATTGGGTTTTAAATATTTTAATGTTTGTGTGACTCTTTGTAATATCCTAGGCAAATCTCACATTGGTCGTGTATATGAGAGATGTTGGGTTCATAAGCAATGCCCTGCCTCAAATACCAACAACCTGTTTTGGACGCATTGGCTGTGGATGAGAGAACTCCACAGTTAAGTGTTCTCGGGTAGGAGTAATCTAGGGATGAGTGACCCGTTGTAAACATTTTCACGTATTGTAATGGTGTAGATTTTTTCTTTTAAAACCTGGTCTTCAGTTTTGATTTTCGAGTAGTTGCAAACGATCATAAGAAAACATTCATGGAGAGATGCTGACTCTTTAACACATTCGAGTAGTCGCAAACGACCATAAGGAAAATTTATTGAGTGTGTAGAAACTTCTAGAGTAAACTGCAGTTTTTGTCCCTTAGGTTTGAACAAAATATCAAGTTTCGTCTACCTGTAACACATTTGATCCCCAATTTTGATGTTTAAACACTTTGCGTCGCTGTTCCTTAACTCCGTTAACTTTTTTTTATAATTTATGTGTGAAATTACTTATATACCCCTCCCCTTCTTCTTCAAACATCATATCACCCATCAAAATAAGTAATTCTAAAAAAAAAACTAAAATAAAAGTTAACGGAGTTAAGGACCAAGGACACAAAGTGTTAAAACATCAAACGGTCGGTGATCAAATGTGTTACAGGTGGACGGAACTTGATGTTTTGTTCAAACCTCAGGGACAAAAACTACAGTTTACTCAAACTTCTACTTATTAACATTATATGGTCGACGACAGTAAGGTGTTCTTTCCTCGACCTAACAAAGCTCAGAAACCTTCGTTATATACTTCAAATAGATATTGATTTGTCAGCTCTATTATTAAATTTATATTTAGTTGTTTTGGTTTAATTCGGTTTGTAACTTTATTGAAGGGTTTGAATGTGTGTGTATATGGTTTTCCGTCAAAATACACATCGGTTGCCTATTAAACGAGCGACAATGAAGTTAATTTATGTTTGCAATGGCCGTGGTGATGGGGATACTGACGTAACTAATGAGGGCGGGGTAATTTATAATTTCTCGTTTTTTAATAAATACATAGTGTCTTTTCAAAAAACACAAACCTAAAAGTAAGTGTCCAATCAAATGACCAAACTTGTTACATATTAGCATACCCATAGACTAAACCCGTAATTTATGAAAAAAAAATTCTCAAAAACCAAAATATAGCATTGCATTACCACATGGGCCAACTCATCTTCCTTTTACCATTACTACTAGAATGGTCGAGTAGTCTTGAAATTCATGCTAAAATGGGCCAGTTTACCCTAGTGAGTTTTAACTGTTGGGTTTTATGCATTCGTTTAAAATTATTTTGTTGCGAAAAATGATACACGAAGCATCCTTGATCTAATCAACAATGCTCATCAGGAGTCCAATTGCATGAAAATTGAAAACGAAATCACCAACCATAATTAAGGTTCTTGATTCATAGCTTATGAATCTTGAAACCAATATAAGATTGGAGATGATGAACCTTTGGAATGAGACACTCGAGGCAATAGTCCTTCCCAAGTTTTATCTCTAAATATATATGTTTACTCCAACACATGAATATTTAATAGATGAGGTTTATCAGATATCCTTATTGATAAATACTTAATCTCTAAGTGATAAGCTCTGTAACAGTGCTGGAGGTAAAGCAAAGCTGGAACTTTTGGAGTTGGACTTAGAGAAATTATCTGCAAAACAAGTAACACCGTGAGTCTCGCCACAAGCAGAATGAGTTTCTCCTCGTGACCACCATCCGACGTGACAATAAGTATTAGTTTGGTGAAAGATATGGGAGATGAAGAATAATGAAAGGAAATGGTAGTGGGTTAGGATATTATTTTTCTCGTGTGGTTAAATGAACTATTTATAGTGTTTCTATAGTTCAAAGCACATGGATTGAAAACATACTTCAAGTAGTCTGCAGTCTACATTCCTCGTCCAACCAGGCCTTTCAAGACTGTTATACATATTCTAGTGTTAAAAGGCTACAAATGTTTGTCCCTATAGTTGCGCTCTTGTCGTTCCTCACCACTTGTCCGTTACGTATCCAAGTCTTTTGTCTTCATAACTGACCTGCCTCTGGTTACTAAGTATGTACCGACCTGGATATCTATTGTGGTACAGGTTTAGGTGGTATCATTTGTCTTTATAGTTGACCCTTTGCTACTAATATCTTGTCCATGTAGATTAACCTTATTAGCCAGGAATTCAGGTACGGATTTTGTTCTCTTACCATTTTGTTTTACTATTCGTCCGGTGGCGTTATCTTGTGTCCAATGGAATTTTTTTCGTATGTAATGTGTGTCGTTTAGTTTTACGCTTCTCGTTTATTTTTCAAAGTATTTGACAAAAGGAGATAGATGCTTGCGCTTGACACTTATTTGACCCTTGACATGCTTGAAGCCGTGACAGGCCCTTAACCGCGGTTTGTCTATGATGGCCGTGATCCTTGAGGCTGCTTGTTTAAATAACGAGAGATCTTGGCTTATTGCTGCTGGCATGCAACAAGCCTTCGAGAAAGTCCGCAAGAGTTATGAGTTTTTCGATATGTTAGTGGGAATTAACTCATTAGCAGATAAAGGTTGGATTTAATGGTGATTTGAAGGAAGGTGTGGGGCTAGGTAAGAAGTGAAAGGGAGCTCAAGACTCTAAACAATTTTGGGATCTCTCGGACAAGTTTAGTAATTTCGCACCAAAAAATCACAAAGACTAAAACCGTAATGTACTCAAAATCTATACTACTATATAATGAGGATTAGGAGGATAACAATGTAATTTTACAAAAATATTAAAACACCTTGTATCATTATTATTGCATGGTATACACATTTATAAAGCCTCAAATGAGTATAATTACCTTCTAACCCCTATTTATAGTCAAAACTTATTAATTATCTTTTAACCCATTCCCTTAAACCTTAACTAAAACATGTTCAATAGGTATACATGTCTTTTAGCAACTCAAATAAATTCACTTAATCAATGATTTATTTAAGAAATTCACTTAGATAAGCACTTTATGTAAAAAAAAATTAACTGTATTTTAAAAAAATAAAAGAAAAACATTTTATAAAAAGTTAAAATAAATGTTTTTGAAAAAACAAAAAAAAAACTTTCTTTAAAAGAATTGAAAACGATTTTTAAAAAACAAACAAATATTGTTTATTGATACATCAAAACAAACAAATCTTATTTTTTAATTAAACAAAACACTTTCTATAAAAAACATTATAAAATAAATTAAAAACGTTTTTGATAAATTAAAAATATTTTTTATAGAAAAAATGTAACATATAAATTTTTAAATTTTATTTTTAAAAACATAAAAACTTTTTAAATTATAATTTAAAAAAATGTAACATATAGATACCTGTAACACCCTTAATTGGAAAACCAATTAATAAAACATTTAAACACGAGGAAGCTTTTATCCCAATTTTTTTTTTACTTTCTCGTGTACCGCGAAGGATCTGGGACATCCCTTCGCGTACCGCGAGGGAGTCCCAAATCACCCCACCTGGAAAGCCAGTCTCTCGCGTACCGCGAGAGACCTTGGCTAAATCCTCGCGAACCGCGAGGAGCCTGAGTAAACAGAAAGTTTACTCAGCTGCCCAGTTTTCATACTTAGTCAAATTTTCCACATTTTCACCTATTCAACATGACCCCAAATTTTGTCAACACTTGGACATTAGTTTCAAAATATATATTCACCTTTATAGACATCAAAACATGTTTAAATTTGTCAAAATACACCACATCAACGGATTTTTCCTTTAAAATCCCAAAAACACCCCATAAGCACACGGGAACCCTCCACGTCTTGGACTTGACCTACATCGGAGCTTTCCCTACATAATCACATTAACATAACACCATTAGTAATGACGATAAACATATTCAAACAAGTATTTGCACTTGTTTTCACCCCTTTCACCCATTTGACCCGTTTGCACCCATTTGATCATTTAAGGTTCTTTACACTTGCACTTCCACTACAAGATTCATTCTTTTCATATGACATTCATGTGGCATCACCCCTTTTCTCCCATTTGAAGTATTCTGCACTTCTTATTGGGTTACATCCACTTGGTGCGAGTACCACAACTCGTCTTACCCATACTTGGAGTATATGACTCCAAGTCCACCCTTTGAAGTATTCCACACTTCTATTTAATTTCCACCTCTTGGTGCGAGTACCACAACTCGTCTTACCCACACTTGGAGTATCTGACTCCAAATCCACCATTTGAAGTATTCCACACTTCTATCCACCATTTCACCATTTTAGCACATTATGATTGACTATATTCCACATATATCAATTTCACCAAATTCTCCACATTGCACGTATTTGTTTGACTATTTACCACATAAGTCAATTACACCATTATCACCACATTGCACATTTACATTTTGACTATTAACTACATAGCCTATTTACACATATTTCTATCATATAGTTTGACCTTCTACCACTAAAGTCAAATTTATACAATTCATACATATTACATTCAAGCAATGGGCATAAACATTCATATCAACTTATAGTATGCATTCATATCACATACACCACACATTTATCTACATTACTAAGTAAGTGCATAGGCACTTACCTTTGGAGTTAGAAGATCCCGTGCCTCCTACTCAGGTCACAATTTGATTACCTAAACATACACACCTAGTTTAGTAATCTAACATTCATCACCAACACATTACAATTGAGCCACAACTAAATTTTCATTCTCAACCCAAATTGACCCGTTTGGGTTGTTCCCACAACCAAACACCCCATTTCAATACAAACCCACCTACTTGAGTTTTCTTTCAAATACATTGACACTAATTTCTCAATCAATAACTTTTATTAGGTCAATTTGGTGTTTGTTCAAGTGTCTATTACCACCAAAACACTTTATCATCACTAATTCATCATTCTAGCATAATGATCCAAACACCCCCAATTTTCACCATATGAACCCTAACTTCTTAAAATCAAAATCAAAGGGTTCTAGGTTGTTAATCACCTCTCTTTACCTTTATTTTATCTAGATTATCCACAATCTAACACTAATTCACCACATTCAAACTAAATTTTCGGATTTCTCCAACACCCACCCACTAACACATTCAAAAATGAAATCAAAGAGTGATTATCACTTACTTGATGTTAGGAGAGTGATGCGCAAGCCAAAACCCGACAAATCAAGCCCCAAATGCACGTTTTAGCTCCAATTTCGGATTTCTCCTTTTTCCTCTTACTCCCAAACGACCCAACTCAGCAAATGAGTTTAATTTTGACTTTCCTTAAGTCAAAATGGCAGAATTTTTCTATTTACACCTTTGGCCACTCAACTTTCATTTCACCCATTTCACTTTTAAACTAGTTAAAACTAGAATAACCCCATAAATAACTTGAAACCCACTTGTTTCAACTTATATCATAAATATTATTTTCAACATAATAATTATTAAAATATTTTATTTATTTGAAAACGAAACCCAAATTTTGGTTCGTTACAATTCACTTTCTTCTGCCATCAGGCCTTTGGTCTGGTGGTCAGAGGGTTTTGCCATAAGGCTTTCCTCATATGGAGGTCTCACGTTCAATCCTCACAAGGTGCACTTCATAATTTCAGGAACACCTCTGTGGCAGGACTTGAACTCTGGTTAGGAGGGTTAGCGACATCCTAACCGACATGTCATTCTAAAAAAAAATAAAAAAAATACCTTTCTTCTACTGCCGAGACCTTTCGTTAACCACCAAAGCCACCGGAGACGTTTCGTGTGATTACACCATCATAAGTTCATAACCACCAACTCCATCAAACCCCCATTCAATTATCGACGTCGCCGACCATCAAAGTCATAAAATAAAACATTGATCAAACACTGATGATGCGATTCTCGGCTTCTTCCCTTCTGATCCAGGGATACACAAAAGAGGTAATCGAATTTCTCCTCCCGTCGTCGTCATCATGTCTCAGGTAAAATCACGCCCTAATTCTTGCTATTTTGATTGTATTTAGCGTTGTTCTACCTTTTTTCAATGTAATTATTGTTTTGTTCGATCGTTGTTGTTCGTACACTAACCACCAGGGTTTGTTATCGTAATTTTTCACGCCCCATTGCTAACATTTATTTTATGTTTTCCGAATTTTAAATTTATGATACAGTTTCTATTTTATGCTGGAATCGTTGTTTGTTTGATTCAATGTTAGGATAAATTGATCGAACAAGAAACATTAGGGTTTTCTTTTTCTCTTCAGGTCCTTAATTAGTATGAATTGTTGATGATAAATTGGTTTATTTTGTTTGGCTTGTGGTTTTAGGTTGATAACAGAAACTCCACAGCTGTCAAACATGCCAAAAAAGATGGTACGTTAATTTGATGATATGCAAAATAATAGTTTAATATTATATAAATTTGGGCCTTAAACCTTAAGGGCGGCCTTAAGCAAGGGTTTTGCTTGCCTTAGCTTAAGCTTCACACGCTTATATGGAGTTAAGACTTTGAAAATATGTATACAGTTGAGAATTAATAAGGTGTTCTCAAATCATGTAACATTGTGAACAGAGAATTAAGTGGCTATTAAAGATGCTCTCATTTTCTGGAACTAGCAATTTGACATAATATTTGCCTATTAGAAGGTGTTTTTTTATTAGGATTTGCCATCAATTGGTTTTTGCTCCAAGATGTTTTGTGTGAGTTTGTCAATCTTTCTTTGAGAAAATTACATAGTGAGGTAACATAAGTTCACAATTGTTCTAATGTGGGAAACCAAAGAACCAATGTGAAGAGAAAGGTTGCCCAAGTTCAATTTTGCATTTTAAATGTTCTAATTTGGGAACTTATGTTACCTTTTTATGGAATTTGACCTACTATTCTCTTGGGATGTTTTTTATGTTGCAGATGTTAATACTGAAGTCACCACCACTGATGCACCCTCGAAAGCAAATTTGTGATATAACTGGCTTTGAGGTATGTAAATTTTGGATATTGTAGTGGTATTTTGTTCAACAAATGAACACACTTGGGTTTTGTAGTTGAGTATGTATAATTTTAATTTAGAGGTGAAAGTATCAACCCATTTACTTATGAATTCAGCCACCAATCTGTTGCTTTTTTGCCTTCAAGCTGATAATCATAAATACTAACAATCGAGAGGCTTCTCAAAGTCAAAGGTACGATTCATTTTAGCATCTAGCTTATTGATTTTATGTCTAATTATTTTGAATCGGTTATATTTTCTATAGGAACTGTTGGTCATAACGTGCTTGACCTAATCACAAAAGAACATATCTCAGATAAAACACAATTATGAATATACACCAAGCCCACTTAAACATTTTTTTTAATATTTGATCATAGCAAAAACATTGTTCTCCATCAACGGGCGTACCTATGTTTGTTGCAGGAGTAAAAGATACCACATACAAGCCAAACATTTTCAATGCTAGCTGCACCACTAATTGATTGGCTCCTTTGTCCAAGGTACAATCTTTTTCAGTTTTTTGCAATTGTGATTTGTGGCCATCATTTTATTGAATATGTGTTTTGGAATTAAATAAAAACAACAGGTGTCGAGCAACTAAAACGGTATGGCGGTTGGTCCAACAATGGAGCAAGTTTTACTTCTATATTCCCACGTTAGTCAGCGAGTTATTACAGCTACCAGAGTCCACTTGTCAATCAAAAGCAGGAAGGTATGTTATTTGATAATAGCATCCACATTATGGTGTGTTTGGAATAAATTATGTTAAAGTGTGAAGTGGGTTCCAAACAATGGTACATGTACCGAGATACTTAATGGTGAAAACAAGAATAAATGCAGCATGTTGGTTCAGAATCTATGGTAATAAAAGTGTGTTTGATCATAATTGTTTTTTTTTCAAAGAATATGTTCGATATGTGGTTGTATACAATGTGTAGCTTCTTTTAATGAAAGTTTTTACATCAAAAGATACAGAGTATATGCTAACCGCAAATGTAATTACTTTCTTTCTTAATTTTGCTTATGTGGCATTCGCCTTGCAGGTTCATACACTAACTGTTGTAGCTACAACACATTAGATCTAAAAGAAGGTATAATATAACTATCATATGCTTGTGAAATCAGGTTAGTTCCTTTTAACTTTAAATACTCTAAAAGGGAGGATTAAATGATACGAGTAATATTGCATATGAAATTCAGCCAACTAAATTTACTTTTAAAAGAAGGTATGACTATCATATGCTTGTGAAATCAGTTTAGTTCCTATTAAATAGTTATATTAAAATAATATATACTTTTAAATATCTAATATAAATCTAATTATGGATACTTATTATTTAATTATAGATAGTTATTATATCATTAACTAAATGAATTTAATATAAATTAACATTTATCAATTACATAAAAAATATTAATACCGAGTTGAAAAAAATGTTTAAAAATTTTAACTTAACAGAATTTTTAACCGTCCCGTTAAATCATTCAACCCGTGTAACACACGGGTTTTTAAAGAAATTAATTTTTTTTATTAATAAATATATGAAATTACATTTATTTAATCCGTGTAATACACGGGATTTTAACCTAGTTTATTATTAAAATATAGTTATTCTAATTAACTTTAGAACACAAACATAAGTTTTGTAAACTTTGAGTGTAAATTCCTAGTCATCATATTTTGTAGCATGATATGCATTTGACGAAGTTTATGGCTTGAGAAAAAGAAAATAATCACTCGCTTCTTTTTAAGAAGTCAAGAAAAATTCTTCTCTAAATATAAATATTTATAGACTATATCTAAACCAACGCAAATCCAAACACACATGTTTAGTTCTGGGCATCTCTTAATCCATGGAAAGATGAAGGTTGTTGCATATGAAACACGAATCCATTGCTTAACTTTAATTTATTTGTTAAAAAAAAGGTTTTCCTTGATAGTAATCTCAGAAGGACAGTCAAGATAAGAAGAATCACATCAAGGGACTTCTTTATTTTGAGATTTGAAATTTGGGGTTACTAACTCATCAGAGCTAGGTGTTTACATTATTTATATAATGTTTTTAATGTCACTAATATTTATCACTTGTGTCCTTTTTACATATGTAGAATAGTGAGTTCGGGCCAAAACGGGTATTTCTATGTACAGGTCGGTTACCCTCTTGCAAATTGTAAATTGTCGGCCGCATCATAGGCGGGCTTCCTACTATATTATTTCAAGGATCCAATCATTTTTCCATCTGAAGTGATAACGAATGAAGATTTGAATATCAAAATTGTTATTTTTATTATTTCCTTACATCATGTGATTATTAAGTAGACTATCTTTCTTATCTTGATTATAAGAACTCTTTATTAGGAATGACTAATTTTTTTATAAAGTTGAGATTTTTATAAATTACAATTGTGTATTAAACCTTGGTATAATGTGTTTGGATATGATGATTTCTTAAACTTAATTTAATGATATTGCCAGGTGCTCTTTGTCGACCCTGTCGCAACCCGCGAGTTTGTCACTATTTATTTTAATAGAGAGTTGCTACAAATATCTAGTGGCGAAAACAATACCTTGGAAAACCTACCGGGGACACTTTAGTAATTTCGCACCCAAAACAATCACCACCATCATCACAACCTCAAACATCCAGACCGTCAACATCAATGACTCATCCCCAATCCAACGCCCACGATTCAATCTAAATCACTACCTTTTCAATACAGATCTCATCTCCCCCTTCCCTCTCTTAAAACTCTGCAACTTTCACGGCCACCATCGCAATCCGCCTCTGTATACTCACCCTCACTCCAGTCATCTCAAACTGTAATCAATTTCACCATCTTACATATGCGTTCATTCTGAAACCCTAGCCACTGTTACTCCTAGGGTTTAATAAAACACTCGATTGTTTGTTCGATTAATCATGGCGAATTCGTACTCTTCTTCTTCGGTTACTGCTTCGCAGGTATCTAGTTTTGATTTACCAATTCTTTGGATATGAAATTGATCAAGTTATAACTGTTTGTTGTTGATTTGGTTAGGTCGGTTCGTACTTCGTTCAGCAATACTATCAGGTGCTTCAACAGCAACCGGAGTTTGCTCATCAGTTTTACGCCGATTCGAGTACTGTAGTTCGTGTTGACGGAGAATCTACTGAGACTGCCTCTGCTATATTCGTAGATCTTTTTCCTTAGCTTATTGTTTTGTGATTTGAAGCTATAATCAACAATTAGTTATTAGTTTTAAGTTCTAGTGTTTGACAAAAACTTACTAATCTGAGTGTAAATAATCACTTTATGCACATCCAAACACTCTCTTAGTTATATTCTAATTTGCAAAAAGATGTGAATTTAATCTGTTCTTATTAGATGCCTATGTAAATAATCACTTTATGCACATCCAAACTTACTAATCTGAGTGTAAATAATTACTTTTTGTTATTGCTTTAATCTTCAGGGAGTGTTAGACTATGGTTATGGTTGTTTGGGTTTGAGCTTACTTTGATTTGAGGTTACTGAAATTACTTTTGCAGTGTTTGATTGATATTGTAATTTTTGAAGACTGGAATTATTAAATTTGGAGAAATCGGCCAAACGTTTGCTACAAGAAAACTGATTTTTAGGAAAAAAGTAAAATCACCTAATTGTAATTTTGATTATTTGATGTCAAAAAAGTCACTGATTCACCGTAAAAGCTCACACCCAAACTATACTTCGTGATTTGAACACTTATATGTATGAAAGATATGATCAACTAGGCATGCCTGGTTATATCGTGTTTCTTTGTTTTTACTACATGTGAGATAAGCAAAAAATTTTTACTTTAAAGTTGTTTTTTTTTTAAATTTTATGTGTTGGTTGTTTGTGAGTATCGAAGTTTTATACTGTTTTCTTGCAGCAAATTCATACACTTATTCAATCACTTCATTTAAGTGCGATTGAGGTCAAGACAATAAATTCTCTTGAATCATGGAGCCAAGGCATCGTTGTGGTGGTTTCCGGTTCTGTGAGGTCCAAACTCTTCAATGGCTGGAGGAAGTTTGTTCAGACATTTTTCCTTGCACCACAAGAAAAAGGTTACTTTGTGATGAATGACATCCTTCACTTTGTAAGTGATGAGGTTACGCATCATCTTCCACCACCTTTGGCCCCTGAGACCAAAGTCGATTCTCAACCAATTAATTCTACTCCTCCCGAGTTACTAGGTATTTACTTTTTTCCTTATATATGTTGCGTGCATTTGTATTTTATGTTAAGTTATTTATGATTATCCAAAGTGTCGGCTTTTTTAATAGAAGTTGACAACTTGAAGATTTCTGTATGAGGTGGAAAATGGGTGGGTCAGACTGGTATTGGTTACTTATCATTTTATCAAACATTAAAGTATTAAATCTGATTCAGTCACAGAGAAACAATATTACTAAAACAAGAATCTAGTTGTTATGACTTATGAGTTCTTGAAGACTCTTTTGGCTACTGTTATCTGTTTGACCGGCTTTTTATAAGATAAGCTTTTAAAAATTACCCATTTGAGTATTTGACTCGCTGGAGATGAATTGTAGACCCAAATCATTCCAACTTTTTGGTGAACGGAACGAAACTGCCATCTCTGCTGGGGTAGATGTCAACAAAGTGTTGTTCTGTATGCATGCTATGCATTGGTTTAGTTTTGTTTGATAATTGCTACCCCCGTTTATAACTCGAAGTTCAATAAACATTTTCTCATTATTTGGATTTTGGGGAAATTAAACCTTCTATTATTGCGTTTTCCAGTAAATTTGCATGTTCATGTAAAAAAATTAATTGCAGTTGGTGAAGATGCATTAGAGGTTGAAGCAAGGGAAAATCTTAATTTAATAAATTTAGAAGGGAACAATGAAGAGGATTACTACAATTCCCAAGAACCACAACATCTGCAACAAGAAGAAGAGTATGAAAGTGATTCCTATGATGAACAACCACCACTTGAAGAACATGTTCAAAACACCGTGGATTATGTTCAACAAGAACAACCTATTCATCATCAAAACACAGTTGATGAATATGTACAAGAGCCCATGCATCACAACACAGTAGAGTATGTTCAAGAACCAGTTTCTGCTGTGGAAGAGCCTATTGCAGAGCCTGTGAAATTCACATACGCTTCTATCGTACGTATTATTTTATATATTTATTATCAACTAGTTATATGATTGGGTGCAAAATGAGACGGCCAAAATGGGTTCTTTATTTTGGTACGGTTGAAGTAGGGTGGATTGGGCTGGGTTAACCAAAAACGTTATTTCTTTTAAAGTTTTAATCCTTTTATAGATAAATAGTGTCAAATATGATTTACAAAAAAATATGTTATTTCAATAATATTCTTATTTTTTAGTAAACTGATTTACGAAGTTTAATGCGTTAAAAATACAACTTGAGAAACTTTTGAGCCCGCCAACCTCTTTTCTTTTAAGCTATATATTGATTTTATCGGTTTGTCCAGTTAGAAATAAGAGAAAACCTGGACTGACATGCATAAATGGGTTAAAAGTGCTATTTATAGTGTGGTTTTTAAGTGGGTTTAATGTTGTCATATCAGTTTTTGAATGGCTACAGAGCGGTAGTTTGTAATTTTTGACTGGCTACAGAGGGCAAATGTCAAAAAACTACGTACATACACACTTCAATTTTAAGTTGGTTGCTGGACTTAAAATATCTTTATTAAGCTCACACTACTTTTCAAAATTAAATTTTCTGTGTAATTTTTTACCTGTATTATTTGTAAAATGCTAACATGGCTGAATGGGCTCTATAATGGTTTTTAAAAGTTAGATGGTTTTAGTAACAATTTTGAAGTCCCGTAACCAAATTAGAAATGTAGTGAATTTCAATTGACATTTAAAAGTAAAACAATAATTTTATGCGGTATATCTTTGCTTTTAGTAGGATGTATTTCTGTTGCTTTATGTGCTCTTCATTTGTATTAACATAATATTCTCGCATTTATGTTGAATTTTGAAAGTTGAGATTGAAAGGGAAGTCTTCACCCTCAGTTCCATCTCAGCCACCGGTTAATATGAGTGTGACCCCTGCCTCTGAATGGAATCAGATTCCTGAACCTGTTGCTCAGCCACCACCTGTTTCTTATGTGTCTGAATCCACCACTCAGGTGCCACAGGAATCTTTCACTAATGAAGAAGGTGAATAAAATAACTTATTATTTTCTATGTTACATTTGTGAGCAAAATGATTATACGTTAAACCGCATAGAAGATGTAATAACATTATGAAATCTTCAAGTTAATAGTTTGTTGTGTCACTAACTCACCATGTGTATTCTGTTTGTAATGTTAGGTGATTCAAAGTCTGTTTATGTGAGAAACTTGCCAACAACGGTTACCAGTCTTGAAATTTTCCAAGAGTTCAAGAATTTTGGTAAAATCAAGCAGGATGGTGTATTCCTGAAGAACCGTAAGGTTGTTGTATTCTTTTTTAATTTTCTTTTATTTTAATATTATCTCTCAGTGTAGAATGTAACTTCTGAAATTTGATATACTCACAGGATGTTGGTGTTTGTTTTGCCTTTGTTGAGTTTGAGGACTTGGAGGGTGTTCAGAGGGCAATCGAGGTTTGTGATCAATTTCTCTATTTATGAATGGCTGATTTGGGTTGTATTTTTATCTCTAATGGTTCAAACGTGTAAATTTAAAAAAATAGCTTGAAAGAATTTGGGCGGGCTGAAATAAAAAAAATATTAGCCTGAAAGGGAATGGGTCAAACGGGTTGAAAGTTGCCGAAAGTGTAATTTTAATCCATAAAACCTTCTAAAATAAGTAAATTGTTAAATTAGTTTGTTATTGAAATAATATAATATTTTTAATCGTATTTGACACCCTTATTACTATAGAAAAATAATAAAAGAAACTAGACCAAATGTTTTCAGTCGACTCTTAGAAAAATTAGTCTCTTTTAAAAAAGAGAAGATTCACAGCTTGTAAAAGGGCAGACCATGTTGAACTGTTGAAGTTATAATTAGTTTGAGTTGGTTATTGTAGAATTATGTTTGGTTTACATCTCGGGTCAAAGTTGGTCAAGGGTTCCTGTTCAGTTAATTCTGCAAACAATTTTCAACTTGCGAATGTGGGTGCTCTCTAAAATATAATAAGTCATCGTATTGGTCTGTTGGTATCTATTTATGTCTTTTTAGATCTTTTTTTATCAATATATGTCTGGCATTTTTTAACGGTATTGTTCTTATTTCTAGAGTTTATCATGCCATTAGAATCATTCTTAGTGCATGAAGCCTGATGAAAATGCAATTCAGATTATTATCCTTTTGGTATCATGTATTTGGTGAAATCATCCGCATAAATTATTTATTTATTTATTTGGTTTTTTTAGGCATCTCCAATTCAATTAGCGGGAAGGCAAGTCTACATTGAAGAGAGGAGAGCAAACAGCAGCGGTGCTAGTCGTGGTGGAAGTATGTGCCTTATTCTGTTTTGTTACTCAATTTGCTTTATGTTTTGATTTAAAAAAATCATAATAAGATAATGGCCGGTTAATGGGTTTCAGGTTGGTGGGTTAGCGGGTTGATTCGTTGAACTTGAACATAATCCATGTATCTATCAATGTCAAAAGCATCAACCCTAACTTGGACCCATTTAAAATTGTTTTACCAGAACACGACCCGTTTTAACCCGTTCATCTAAACAAGTCAAACCGACTGTATTCATGTTGTAAATGTGTTAAACAGGTCGACCTACTAAATAAATTGTTTGACCTGTTTAATTAAGCGGCCCTGCCCGTTCAATCAAATGGGTTAAACATGTCAACCAGAACACAACCTGTTTATTAAACTGGCAAAGATTTGACAACCCCTACTTAAAAGATTACACATCTGATCATCCCGACTTTAAATAATCAGAAAATTAGAATCGGAGTCGGTTTTGTGACACTTAAAAGACATTGATACAAGTGTTGACATATTATTTGTTATTGGAGTAGGAGGAGGAAGAGGAAGCGGAAGCGGCGGAAGAGGTCGGGGTGATGCATCAAGAGGGCGTTACGGTGGCGGCTCTTACGCAAGAGGCAACGGTTTTCGCTAGTTTTGGTCCCAAGGACAAACATGTTGAGCTCTTGGAGGGTTTGTTTGTTTTTCAGTATAATGGTTTTGGTTTCTAAACAAATGTTTGGGTTGTGATTTTGTGTTGCATTATGGTGTAGGGTTTTAGAGAATTACTGTTAATCGGTATTTATCTCTTACTCTTTAACTTTCAATTTAAGAGATGCATGCTTTTTGTTTCCTGTAATTTAAAATCACCCGTGTGACGGTGATTTTATTCGACCTCCTGACTTTCCCATTCTTACCATCATCGTCGTAGTTTTAGTACTTAAAAACCGTTCTTTTGCAAACTCTGAAAGCCGGTTTCGTACGAAAGCTATGAACTTAAAGTCGAGTCGTTTGGTATACAGGCACTTTGAGAGCAATCGGGAGACCCAATCTCTCTTGGAATCCTGAATATGCCAATAATTGTACTAATCCACGTATGTCTCTCTCCCGGTACTAGTTGCAGTAATGAGAATTCCCCTATTTATTTGATGAGTTGTATTCTAATCTCAGTCGGATTCTTTCGAATCTGAGAGAGAAGCAACTAATGCAGCGAAATGGGTAGGCTGGATAACGGGTTAAACGAGTCCAATCAAATCTACTAATTTTTTTGTATGGATCATTAGTTTGTGTTGGCCTGAAAAGCTTTTGATGCACACAATTTAATATACAGTTATTGTATTTTGATAACTGGAATTATATTATTTTGTTACTGATCTAAAATTTTAAGTTGAATGTTTATAAAAGTTTATTCATTAATTTTCACCAGTTTAATCTTTTAAACATAAAATATAAGCTGGATCCATGCATCCAGATTTTGTAAAACTGAATATCACAAATGAATGCTATTGTTAGATTATTTTCGATAAGAATCAACATACATACTAACATAATCTACACATAATTAACAGACTCGAAAACTTACAAAACGTGATTATTCTCTACAAATAATTAACAGAAAACTGTGTCCTGGATTCAAACCCGTCACAAGTCACCTTCTCACAAAATGTGGGTTACAGGTGACGTGCTAAAAACGGGCTTATCTTTATCATTAGATGTTGTATCCAATCCATCTTTGTTGGCGTTACTACTGCCTTTTCTTCGAGGTCTTGCCTCCACAAGCATGCTTACAACATCTCTCATGGATGGTCGATCTTTTGCAAGCTTCGTGGTACAAATCAAGGCTATTCTAAGGACTAAAAGCATCTCTTCTTCGACATGTTTGCAATTTCCTACATTTTGATCTATCACTTTTGTTAACGGTTCGTTATCTTTGATATTATGACGAACCCATTCGACTATGTCGACTGAATCTCCAAATTCAGGGTCTATAGGCCGTTTACCCGTGATAAGCTCCATTAAAACCACCCCGTAGCTATAAACATCACTCTTTTCATCCACCTTCAATGTGTAACCATATTCTGCAAAATTCATAAATTAAATTACTATTTGACTTGCTAGTTGGCTTCCTCGATTTACGACTTTAAATTAAAGCCAAAACTTAAAATAAATACGGTAGATTATAAAATTTGCATTATGTGTATGTTAAAAATATTATTAGTATAGAAACTCACCGGGAGCTATGTAACCATAAGATCCGGCAACCATCGACACTGTCTCATTCTTCTTCACCATCATCCTCGCCAACCCAAAATCCGCAATCCGAGCCTCCAAATTCCCATCAAGCAAAACATTATTCGGCTTCACGTCCCGGTGGATCACTGGCGGATGACAGTCGTGGTGGAGATACGCCAACCCCTGAGCAACTCCGACGGCGACATTATATCGCAAAACCCAATCCACCAGCAACCGCCCTTCGCCGTGCAACGCCTCCCCTAAACTCCCATTAGTCATATACTCATAAACAATCATTGCATTTGTATCATTATGAAGAAACCCTAACAACCGGACAATATTCCGGTGCCGGAGTTTTCCCAGAACGTTAACCTCTCCGGCCAAATCGCCGGCGCTGGTTCCCAATTCGATGTCGGACTTCGTGCTCCATAATTTCTTGACTGCAACGACGGTGTTGGTGCGTTGAATCTCGGCTTTGTAGACAACTCCGGTGGCCCCCATTCCGATGACGTTCGATTCCGTCACGCAATTGAGGATATCGGAGCTGGTGAAATTGAGTTTTTGAAACGCGATTAATCTCCATGGCCATTCTCTTTTCCCCATTTCGAATCTGTTTTGAAAACAGGTTCCGTTTGTGTACCATTTATCGTACAGAGCTTTTCCGGCGAAGGCTGTAATTACAACGGCCAACACCGCCGACGTTCCGATCACCCATCCGGCGATGATGTGGTTCGTGTGTGAACCTCTGTGGCCGGAATTGTAACCGGTTTCGGTGCATGGAGGTAGCACGTTACCGCATAAACCCCTGTTTCCGGCGAGGTCTCCGGGGTTTATTGTTCTGAGCATGCCATTTTCCGGCACCGGACCTTGAAGTGAGTTGTAGGATATGTTTAGGGATTCTAACGCCGGAGAGTTCCCAAAGGTTTCCGGGATGCCTCCGGTTAAGGAATTGTTGGACAGATCGAGAACGGCGAGGGTTCCCATTGTCGTTAGCTGCTCCGGGATCTCACCGGAGAGTTGGTTGTTATGTAAATTTAAGTAAACTAGCTTTTGACAGGATGCGATGCTCGCCGGAATTGTTCCGGTGAACCGGTTAGATGAAAGATCAAGAACAGAAAGAGCAGGACAGTCCTGGAATAGGTTTGGGATTCTTCCTGTCAAATTGTTTTCGGAAACCAAGAAGTTTTGAAGATTAGGGATGGAAAGGACCGACGACGGGAGTGTCGATTGGAGTCGATTCCGTGAGAAATCGATGAAAGACAGGGAAGTCGATGACGAAATGTCGTTCGGGATTTGACCGGTGAGATTGTTGTTTGCTAGTTCGAGTCGTTGAAGCTTTGGGAGACTGCCGAATCCGACTGGAATCGTCCCGGTGAGGAAATTGTTTTGCATGCGAACACGAACCAACGAGTTACAACTTGACAAACCATCCGGAATCGGGCCGGAGAACTTGTTGTTGAATAGAATTAGTTTCGTGAGATTACCGTGATTACAAATGGTTTCAGGAATCGGGCCGGTGAAGGAATTAGACGATACATCGACCCATTCTAAAGGAGAGTTGAGCCCGAGATCACCGGGAAGAGGACCGGAAAGGGAATTGTTCCAGAGCTCAAGAACTCCCAACTGAGTCAAGTTACTGATCCCTGTCGGGACCCGACCTGACAATCTGTTGGACATCAGATTGAAAATCTGTAAGCTTTTCAATTCTGATAACTCAGCTGGAATCTCTCCGGATAACATATTATCAGAGAGATCCAGCTGAGTAAGGGAAGTCATCTTCCCTATCTCCGGAGGAATCCTTCCTTTCAGATTGTTCTTATACAAGAACATTGCTTCTAACGACTTCAGATTCTCGAGCTCCGGAGGAATCAAACCCTCCAGGTTCCCGTACACTAGATCCAAATACTTCAAATTCGTCAAATTCCCAATCTCTGCCGGAATCCTACCCGCAAACTCGTTATACCCAAGAATCATAGTCTCCAAAAACGAAAGCTCACCGATTTCCTTCGGTATCGAGCCCGTCAAACTATTCCCCGAAAGCCCGAGAAACTTCAACTTTTTTAAACTCTTAAACGACACCGGAATCGAACCCGTGAAGAAATTCCCTCTCAAATCCAACGTCTCCAACGCCGTGTTATTCCCAAGTTCCACCGGTACATCACCGGAAAAGTTATTCCCGGAGGCGTTAAGCGAAATCAACCCGATCGCCATCCCTAAACCTCCGGGAAACGAGTCAACAAAATTATTTTGACTCAAATCCACGCTTTCGAGCATCGTAAGATTCGAAAGCGATCGAGGCAACGAAGACGAGAACCCATTACAACACAAATTGACGGAAGTAAGACTCCAAAGCCGTTGAATGTCGTCGGAGATTCTCCCACTCAAATTCCGGCCAGACAGATCAAGCTTTTCGATTCTCCCGATCGAATTACACCCAATTCCGGTCCAATTACAATGCACATTGTGTTCTGTTCCAATCTTCCAATCTTTAAGCTGATCTAGAGGATCAATAAGGTGGGATTTGATGGATAACAGGATAGAAGCTTCATCGTTGACTTCAGTCAACTCTGCAATCACTGAAGAACAGATGATCAAGATCAAGATCTTGAACAGAGAATTGGGTTTAAACATTATCACCATTGCTCTGTTTCTTGAAATGTTTCTGAATTGTGTTAAATTTTGATCATTTTGGATCTGGATTGAGATTGAGAGTGAAGTGGTGATCAAATTATTTGTAAGGAGTGGTAGTTAAGCAGGTAACATGGGGAAGATTAATAATTTATAATATTTTATTAAGAAGAAACAGAGGATGTTGAGATTTAGAAGGTGATGGTGTAATTTTGGAAGTATTGAATAATCATCCGACAATAACATGGTGGAGAATGTGTTTTCTAATTTCTACTCTAATCTTTATTTCCATTTGTCAATATAAATAGTAAATAGATCTAATAAGAAAAATGTTTATTTTATTATTATTATTATTATTATTATTTATAAAATGCATGAATTTATATTGGTTAGTCAAAACGAATTATGACGATGTTATAATGTGTTAGACGTATTGTTATAAAACTTGTATGTTAAAAGATAATACAATGTGTTAAATGACGGAACCAGGAAATTTTAACTGAGGACTGTTATATTAGTTTAAGTTGGTTTAAATTTTAAATGTTGATTTAAGTTCTTGAAAAATATTATCCAAATATATTTGAAAAAAAATAATAAAAACTTATAACTAAAAACTTAAATAAATTTATAAAGCCTATAACAAACTAAGTAATAAATCATATTATATCTTAAATTAAATAAGTGATGGTTTAATGAAATAAGAAAGGTATCGTATAAAATAAAACTAAAATGTATGACATAAAAGTAATAAATTAATTAAATAAAGACCCGATTCGAATAATCGGAATTAGGTTCGGATGAAGACCCGATTAGAATATTCAAAACCGGAATTCGTATTCGTTTTTAACTGAATTTCGAATTTTTCGAGTCCAATTCAAACACCGAACACCGTAACTCTAGAAGCTAACTTTTTACCACTTTATTACAACAAAAACACAACCTTAATAATTAAGATAAATATAAATATAAATATAAATATATTTGATATTAAAACAAAGATGTAGTATTAATTTATCTTCTTTTATCTTATTCTCGAATGATGGAGAGTTGTGGGTATATATGGAGTTACTTATGAGTGAAGGCCAACCTTCAACACAATCTAAGCTCATAAAAGCACTTTAATCCTTAATCACTTTATTTCATTAAAAAACATTCTTAAAAGTTTCTTTATGTTTAAATCCTAAGTTATGACAAAGATTCATGATTTATGAGTCAAAAACACTCAATATCCAACCCCACATAGATTTATGTTAGTTATTTTGATTTTGTTATGATTAAAAACATTTATATTGGAATAAGAATGATTAAACCTAATCCAATTTCCGTAATGTATTGTGATTATGCCTTATTTATGATGCTGTTAAGTTCTTCATTTTATTACAATAATCAGGGTGATACACACACACACACACACATATATATATATATATATATATTAATCTCCATCATAAATTTTATATTATTTTCAAAACTATATGTAGAGTGCATTGAAAAAGAGATAGCATGAAGTGAATATAGAAAGATTGATAGACATACAATGAAGACTAAATTACAGAAAACAACCTTTATCTTTACATATATTTACATCAACAGACCTTAATCTTTAATAATTACATTGAACATCCTTTATGTACGTTGTCTGTAACAAGTTAGGGCCTTTACACTAACTGCGGTTAGATTTTCTGTTAAACATTTTTAAAAAGACCAAACTACCCTTATTTAAAAATAACAGAAGGATTATATTTGAAGGACTGTTGTGTAACTTACTCAAAACTGAAGAAATAAAAAAAAAAAACCCCATTTTTTACTGCACTTGGAAAGCTTCACTTCTTGTTACAACTTATAACATTGCAAAATATTGATAAATATCTATCTATCTATATATATAATTATATAAATATATTTAACGCAAGGAAACTAACCATTTAACTATTCAAACAAAATACGTAATCTGCTTTAAAACATACATACGTACACGATTTGTTATATTTTTATACTAGCTTAGACCCCGTGTATTACATGGGATGAAAAATATCATACATAAAATTCTTAAATTTTTATATATATACATATATATATATATATATATATATTTTAAAGGTGTAAAAATTTATTACATATACTAAGGATAAAAAAACAAAATTCAAATGATGTAAAAATTAAAATATAATTTGACTTTCATTTACTACTTGATTGAAAATAAAAGTTAAATAATTAGATTTCAAAGTTTTTAATGATAAAAGATAATTTAAATAAATTTGTTTTATTAGTATAATTAGTATTTTTTAAAATATATTATTATTATTATTATTAAAAGATGGAAATGTATTTAATAGGAGAGAGATGCGAGAAAAAAATGATGAGAGTGAATATGGAGGTGACATGTGCCATGGAAAACCTTTATTTATTAGATAGTATAGATTTGAATAACACTAAACATTTAAAAAAAACTTGAAATGATGATTAAATACCAATGGGTAAGGACTTCTCTTGAAAACAAACATAATTATAGTGGTTTAGTTTCCATCACAGGTCGTTGGATATCTTGACAAGTTAAAGAAAACAAAGGCTCTTAACCGACTAATACGAACACGATTAAGGCCATCAATAACTTACGAATTTACTATGTGACTATGTGTAAGGTATATTAGCACAAGAACAGAGAGGTCACCTAGTCGAACGTACCGTAAACTACGAATTTACTATGATTAAGTATGATTTTTTTAAACAAAGGGTAAATTAGTCATTTAACATGGATTTAACATAAATAATTAACAGAAGTTAGACTAAATGTCCTAATTTGTTACAAACAATGTACATAAAAGGTGTCCAACGTAATTATTGAAGATTAAGGTCCGTCTGTATAATGAATTATTGATGGTTGCAACTACATGTAAATGCATAATCTCACATGCTAACATGTGATTTATTTTAAGTAATAAAATAAGAGAGTGGGGTGTCACTTTGGGGCATCAAAAGGTTATCCCCATGTGATTTTGAAAAAACCATCTTTCACCACCATCCATCATTTTATCATTACAGAGACGATGAAATATATTTTATTTTTGATATATATATATATAAAAGAATAATTAGGTATTTACAATATATTTTATTTACGGGTAAATATCAATATAATCTTTATCTAAAAAACTAAAAACAAAAAATCTCACACATAGAAGAGCTATTGATAGCGCCTGAGGATGATGAGATGATGTTAAACCTTTCCTATATACCATAAAATAGAGAGACTGTTTTAAATGAAGACTCTGACTTCAAAAACCTCTTTTTTAACGTGTATATTTTTTTAACTAAAAATGTAAAACAAATGAGGATCCATTGTATGTATATTTTTAACTAAAAATGTAAAACCTCCTTTTTTTATTTTGTATGTTTTATATTTGGTATCATAGGGTGTTATTGTATAATACATCATATTGTATATTACAATCTAACTGTAAATACACAAAAAATATTAGACATACAAAGTCTTACATCAGATCTGAACTCAGTGTGTTTATTAAGAGTATTTGGAGATTGATTAAGAGAAGAAGATTCAGTCACATGGGTGTCACAACACGAATGATTTATTTCATATCCATTTTCAAGATTTGTATAATTGTAGAGAGAGAGAGAGAGTCACATGCTTACATTTTGGGATTACAAGTTATTTTATAAACATTATTATTCTTAATATTATGGGCCAATATTATCCATTAGGATTTAGAAAGGTTACTTATTAAGAAGCCCAATCACTCACTTAAGACCAATTACTTATAATTTTTTTTTACCTAATATAAGCTTAAGTTAGCGCTCAAATAAAGCCGGTTTGATTTGAAAACTTGAATCACCTGAAGGGTCAGATCGGGTCAATAAAAACTACGCAAAATCAATTCGATCACCTAATAGTACATTAGATACGGCGATTTTAGGTTGAGACTTCTGGTTGAGTGATAGCCCTATGACTGATTAAATAAGAGACCATGAGTTCGAGTCTCACTTGGGACAAAATGTTTTTGGTTGAGCCAGAGGGTTTTTCCAGTTGTGAGTTTCCTCCTGCATGATATGGGGTTGGGTCACCACATTTCCGTTCTTTGGGCGGAAGGGTAATTAGTTGGCCATGGTGATCCCGGGTGTTCTAGACTTTGCTGTTAAAAAAAAAGTTCAACCAGAAATCGACATAACCGACCATTCTAAGACCAAGTGGTTCAAACTTCAAAGGTAGTTATCCAACATGTTGATTATGTAATGAAAATATTAATATACCCTTAAAATGCAAGGTCAGTGTCTAATAGAATTGTACCACACGACCTTGCTTTTACTTTAAATAAATAATAGACGGCAATCCAAACATATATCATACTTGGTTATAGTGGTAGGCAAGATCTAAGGGAAACCACTAGACCAGGGTTCGAGTCCCCTTTGACCCCTTATTGTAACATCCAAAAAACTAAATAGCTAACGGGTCGGGTTGATGGGTAACCCGAAGCCCTAATAGAGGACAGGGTTAACTCGAATCACTGAGTAAAGTTTGAGTCCACGAGAGTTGGAGGACTCGATTGGTCGAGTAGTGAACCGTTAGTGACCAAAAAGGGTGAAATGGAACTAGAGGGACCGAATTGTAAACCTTTAAGGTTTAAAAAGAGATTTAGAGGAAAACCCTAGGCCATTCGGCCTAGGGGAGTGCGTGACGGCAGCCGCAAGGAAGGGAAGAGGGGAGCCGGCAACAGTGGATCGCGGTGGTTTGTAGCTCGGGGTTTCACTACACGATAAGGTAACCTTCGTTTTGACCTTTATACACATCTATTTAAATGTTAACAGGTGAGTTCGGTGTGGGCTTTGGTACCCTCGGTTGTGACTGACGGGAAGGAAGGGAGCATGGGGGTGGCGACTACGGTGGTAGTGGCAGCCCATGTTAGTGTCGGCTAGAAAGGGATGCAGGAGAGGCGACGACCGGTTGTAGCGGTAGCGGCGTGTGGCGTTAGTGACAGTCAAGGGTGGCCGACAGAAGTGGGTGACCTCGGGCATGGAAGGACACAACGAGGTGATGGGGACGACGACGAAGGTGGTGACAGCAGCGGCAGCTGGGGTGGCGGTGCGACGACGTGCGACGGAGGCTAACGTGATGCATGGCAGAGATGATTGATAGCAATCAACTAGGGTTTCAACCGGAGAAGAAGGTGGTGGCTTCAAGGACGTAGACGGAGGCCAGGGAAGGTGCGAATGGTACGCGTCGGGTGTCAGGTGGTGGTGATACGATGGCAGTGGTTCACGGTGGCGAACGGGGAATCAGGATTACACCCGATATGAGTTGGTTGTGCCTAGGTCTTGCATGGCGAGGTTCGGACGTGCATGGGGAGCTCGTTTCGCGTACGATTAACTTGTAAGGCTACGGTGTTAGTAGGGCAAACGTAAAGCATGCATGCATGCGGGTTCTAAACGGGTTCAAGATAACCCGGATTAAGAGGAGTCGTTTATATTGAATAGAGCCGACACATGTTTAGGATGTTCACTGACTATGTGATCATACATTAACATGTTCGGGTTCGTACACGGAAGCATTGCAGTGCGTGCCGGGATCATCAAACCAGTGAGTTTCTAATCCCCCTCTTTAAATGTTTTTAACGTTTTGGGGCTATCTGTGAGACCCCAACCCGGGCATCCTACAGTTGGTTCTCATAACAAGTCATTTTCATTAAAAACGCATTTATTGCATTTCAAATTACAGCGGAAGTCTTTCTAAAACCATTTATTATAGTTAATGTCATTAAGTTTACCTCACGAATGCCTGCACACCAGTCCGAGTAGCACCGCTCCCAAGCCAAGATACATCAACCCTACACTTACCTGCAAAACAATCTAACGTACACACAAAGTCAGCTACGCTGAGTGAGTTCTAATAGTTTAGTTTGAACAAAAAGCATCCCGTCATATTCTTTAGTTTATTCCACTCAGGACCCTCCGGTCTTTATAAAACAATATTACGATTTATTAACGAATAGTTAACCCCCTGTCATCTCACGACATCCCATAACCGTTTATCACCCGAGACTCAGCCCGTACTACAAATAATAGTAATAATAACCTTACTATCACTTCGACATAGACTCAACATACTATGCTAACAACTCATACCCAAGAACACACATTAACTAGACTCTGGGTTAACACAACATACCCTAGACATTAACATACCCGGCCTTAACCAAGGCTCTCACAATTAACTTACACGATAGTTATAAACGTCACGTCACAAATCCTGACTCAAGGGTCAGTCTAACTCTACACGTCACATTAACACTATCTCATACGCAATAAATACAACTCATTACTAGCATGCAAACTAACACATATATATACGCATGCAAACATATACCTCACCATTGTACCCTCATCAGGGTTATCCTCGTCAGGGCATCAACACACACCCGAGCTCATCATTAACCTGTTAAATAAATGTCACCCCTGGTCACTTCCCGAAGGACCCCGTCCTCCACGATCCTTTTTGCCATGTCATAAAGACCAAGACGCAAACACGATACCCGTCGTATCCCGGGGATAACGACACAAGCACACAACACAAGTATGAACACTTAATAACACACATCGTATGCAGGACTCATTAACAACACCTGCACCTTACACATGACACTAACACAACATATACCGCGTGCAATCATAACCCTTTAGACTTTAAGCCCGACTCTCCCTGTCCAACCCTTAACATGTCGCACAATAATATCTGGTCTCTATAACTAACACATTTCTATGAACACGCCGTAAACCCTACAACTCTCAATTAAGCAATTTATACTCAATTCATATTGGTTTATAACCCGTGACCCTTAACACGATTGATTATATTAATACCACATGAATGTGTGTACGATAGCCCCAAAACAGTAAAACGTTTAAAAGAGGGGGATTAGAAACTCACTGTTTTGACGATCCCCACAGGCACTGCAACGCTGCTTCGTACGAACACGAACCTGTTACACGTGATCACATGATCAGAAGACGTTCTAAATGTACGTTGCATAACGTATAATTAAATGAATCCTAACACTCGGTCTTTACTACCCGCCACTCCAGCTTCTCAAACTCTACTTACGAATACACGTGATCCGGGTCGTCCTTGACTCGTTCGAAACTGGATGCTCAACCCGGGTCCCCATACATACGTACTCGCCATGCAAAACCTTAACCGCACATCACCAATCTTCAAACGAAATTACTACTCGAGCCGTTCACCATGCACGTACGTACCCGTAGCCGAATTGGTTTCCTCCGTCTCCTCCCCACCGTACACCACCTCCGCGCACTTCGTCTTCCCTGTCGGGTAACCGTAGCCGAACAACACTTGCTCCGTCCTCCGTCGGCCCCCTGCTGCACCATCACTGCCATCTCACGGATGTCGTGCCGTGTCATGTCGCCGGGCACCACCATCCTCGCGTCATCCCTTAGTGACCAACCCGACTTTCCTTTTTACCACTCTCAGTCGTATGCTACTATGCCGTGTCTCCGATCCTCACTTGGCCGGACCACCCCATAGCACGCCATTCTCACCTTCCTGTCGTCGCCTCCTGCTACATCTGAAGCCACCACTTCGACCGGTAACCAACACCGTCCACATCTTCCTCGATACACATGGCCGAGAAACCCAAACCCCTAGATTGTCACAAGCAAAACATTCAAGGGAACGCGTAAAAATAGTAAACGAGGATTACCTTAGCCATTTAGGAAGTCCCCCGCTCAAGACCGCCGCGAAACCACCGCTGCCGGCCTCCCTCCCTCGGCGTCTCCCTCTTTCTCTTTCGATCTTGCATCACGCACTCCCTAGGCCGAATGGCCTAGGGTTTTCTCTAAATGTTGTTTTTAAATGTTACAAGGTTACATCCAGGTCCTTGCATCTCTTCCTTGTGCGATTTAAATCTCGACTATTCCTTCTATGCCCAACCGAGTCCCTGGTTTTTCCATAACTTAAGTTATTATCTGAAAACTTTGCTAACCGGGTCTTTTTATTTATACAAATATAATTTACGTGAACTCTCGTCAATTTTCTCGTTTACTAACGATTCGGGTCACCCATTAACCCGACCCATTAGTTATCTGGATTTAGGGATGTTACACTATCGTACACACTTATGAAATAAGTTTACTCTATTGAATATGTTAAGTATTTCGGGTTCTAACCCGATGCGTGTTGAATATAAAATAATTGTTAAGCGATCGTAGGGTCTATGGTGGGATCATGTGAATGTGTGAGTTAAGGGTATGGGTTATTAATGCGTATTGTATTAAGGGTCGCATGGAAAGAGTCGTGTCGTACATTAAATGTTTATAATATATTGTGTGAGAAATATGTTGTTCTAGAGTTATGCGTGAGGTGCAAGTATAGTTAATGAGTCATGTAATTGCTAGTATGTTGTTTGTGTTGTGTGTTCGTCGTTGTATGTTTGCATCGTGTCATTATGGCACAACAAATGGGATTGCGAAGGATGAGGTCCTTCGGAAAGTCACCAACGGTGACATTTGTTTAACAGGTTAATGATGAGCTCGGGGTGTATTGAACGCCCCGACGAGGGTAACCCTAACAAGGGTGCAGTGATAAGGTATGTGTTTGTATGCGTATATATGTGTTAATTTGCATGCTAGTAATGAGTTATATTTATTGCGTGTGAGATAGTGTTAATGTGATATGTTGATGATAGTAATGTGACATGTAGAGTTAGACTGACCGTTGAGTCAGGACTTGTGACGTGTATAAGAGCCGTGTCAATTAATTGTGAGAGCCTTGGTTAAGGCCGAATGTGTTAATGTCTAGTGTAGGTTGTGTTAACTCAGAGTCGATTTAATGCGTATTCTTGGGTATTAGCATAGTACGTTGAGTCTATGTCGATGTGATTGTAAGGTTGTTATTATTATTATTATTGGTAGTACGAGCTGAGTCCCGGGTGATGAACGGGTATGAGATGCCGTGGGATATCATAGGGTTAACTATTCGTTAAAGAATCGTAAAACTATTTTATAAGGACCTGAGTGGAATAAACTAAAGAATATGACGTGATGGTTTTTGTTTAAATTAAACTATTAGAACTCACTAAACGTAGCTGACTTTGTGTGTACGTTAGATGGTTTTGTAGGTAAGCGTAGGGCTGGCGTATCTTGGCTTGGGAGTGGTGTTACTCGGATTGGTGTGCAGGCATTCGTGAGATAAGCTAATAACGTTAAATAGTAATAAATGAGTTTTGAAATGCTTCCGTTGTAGTTTGAATTGCAATAAATGCGTGTTTAATGAAAATGACCCGTTATGAGAACCAACTGTAGGATGCCACTTATTTACTATCACATTTTTTTGATATTTTTAAATAATATCCTTTAACTTTCAAAAGTTTCAATTATACCCTTTAAGTTTCTAAAGTTTTAAATTTACCATTGGACGAAAATTTCAACTATACCCTTTAAATTTCTAAACTCTCAAATTTACCCCTGTAATATATATATATATATATACACACACACACACACACATATAATATACGGTTTTAACGAATTTTTTTTCTTATTTGATTTTACAATAACTCTGTTAAACCCGCATACACGGGTTCGAGTCTAGGGTGTGACAAACCGAGTTTTTTTCGTTTTTTTTCTTTTACTCTTTTTTTTAAATTCGTTGTAAAATTTAAGTTTTTATATTTCTATTTTTTTTAATTTTGTTATTAACTTCTTTAACGTGTTTTTCGTTTCAATGTTAACTCATATTCGTGGCGCAATTTATCTATTTTTTGATCTCCAGAACCGAGTCGCGGCAACTTCATACATTTATTTTATTTACTTAGTCACATTAATGTCACAACCGCAATACGCGTAACAAAGTTTGCAAACCTGTCGAATCGCACAGGCTTAATTTCTAGTTGCTAACAATAGTCAATATTGGAGTTTAATTAACTATTAAATTTATTATTTATTGAGTTAATTGCATAAATGGCCCTGTAGTTTGATCAAATTGTATGTTTGGCCCTCAGGTTTTAAAAATTACAAATTTGACTCAAACATTTGAGACATGTTGCATCTTTAGCCCTGATGCTAACACCAGTTAGTTTTTACCTGAAAGTTAACTCATGTGTCATCTACGTGACTTACGATTACAAACTTAATCTTAAAAATTAGTAATATCAGTCAAAATTAGTAAAAAAACAATAGAAAAATTAGTGATTTTTTATGAATTATTTTTTATTTTTATAAACTTTTACTGATTTTTAACAAAATTTAATGACTTTTTACTAATTTGAACTCATTTTAGAGTTAAGTTTGCAATCGTAAGTCACGTAGATGACACATGTTTTAACTTTCCGTTAAAAATCTAATTGGAGTTAACATCAAAGGCTAAAGACAAAACATGTCTAAAATATTTGAGTTAAATTTATAATTTTTAGAACCTAAATGCAATTTGATCAAACCACATAAACCATTTATACAATTACCACTTATTTATTTTTAAGTAGGCTTATCCATTAATTTATGAAACATCATTTTAATCCAAAACTATAACTTTTCAGCGCACTACGTACATATTAACAAAGCACATTTACTCTGGATTTAATAACTTTTATTCTGGAAAAAGTAATTCTCTTATCCTCTCCAACTGAATGGCTGTCATTTGCACACACTGACAGTTACAATACCATAAAACCATCAACCATCTCTGTTTCTCTGGTATCTGCAACAATGACTACTTTGCAAACTATGGCCTTCTCCTCACCAGTCTCCCATTGCTGTCAAAAACCTCGTCTTCTTCAAGGTACGTACCTGTCAACGCCTTCAATTTCGTTCAATCATCTTCGTAATGCTTCGATTTTCTCCGAAATTACTCAATTAGGTTTACATCAGGATGTGAATTTCATACCACCAGAGCTGTTAATGGCTTCAATTTCGTTCAATCTTCTTCGTAATGCTCCGATTTTCTCCGAAATTGATCAATTAGGTTAACATGATTATGTGAACTTCAAACCACCAGAGCTGTTAATGGCTTCAGTTTCGTTCAACCAGCTTCGTAATGCTTCGATTTTTTTCCCCGAAGTTATTCAATTAGGTTAACATCAGTATGTGAAATTCAAACCACCAGAGCTGTTAATGGCTTCAATTTCGTTCAATCAGCTTCGTTATGCTTCGATTTTTTGCGAAATTACTAAATTAGGTTAACATGAATATGTGGATTTCAAACCATAAGAGCTGTTAATGGCTTCAATTTCGTTCAGTCAGCTTCGTAATGCTTCGTTTTTCCCGAAATTATTCAATTAGGTTAACATGAGTATGTAAAATTCAAACCACCAGAGCTTGGAGATGTTATGTGTTCTTAATTTCGTATTATACTAGATTAAGTATCGAGTTTCTGAGGAGTAGAATGCGGTACTAGTTTGCTAGCTTCAAATCGGAAATGAGGCACGGCGGCAGAGCTATGATGATAGGAGCTACGATTATGTAGGCACACCGGCGACATGAGAAAGATAAATAAAACCTAATCTATATATGTACAAGCGGCATGAGAAAGATAAATAAAACCTAATCTATATATGAGAAAGTATTGGTAGGATCAGTTGATTATTTAGTATGATAATGGCATGAAGAATTTGAAGTTGATGGATGTTTGATTGTTTGTGAACAGGGATGCCATCAGGAACTGTTTGGCACAGTTCACGGTCTTCATTCAGTGGACAAGCATTGATCACACCAGTTTCAAGGCAGATTCAGAGGCTTAAAACCTCTCGCACGTTTACACTTACTATACAAATGGTCAAACCAACAATTCAGTTCATACCGGGGAAAGATGAACAAACAATACCAGATGTGAAGCTAACAAAATCAAGAGATGGGACTAATGGTATGGCCATTTTCAAGTTTGACCAACCATCTGTGTTTGACTCGTCTGGTGAAGTTGGAGACATTACTGGATTTTACATGATTGATGACGAAGGGACACTTCAATCGGTTGATGTTAGTGCGAAATTTGTGAATGGTAGACCAGCAGGGATTGAAGCAAAATATGTGATGCGTACCCCACGTGACTGGGACCGGTTCATGCGGTTCATGGAGCGCTATGCCAATGTCAACGGCTTGCAATTCGTCAAAAGTTAAAAGGCAATGTATATACCCTCTCCTTTATCCACCATTTTCATTCATTCTTTCTGCCATTGTGTTTTCTTTACTGTAATTAGGTCTTTGAAATGTGACATATTTGAGATATCATTTAGTGGCATAGATAGACCTAATGCGAGTACTATCTAATGACCATTCTCTCTCCCATTCATAAAGTTTCAATTTTGTTTTATAAAATGAAGGAACCACTTGTAGAATTCTTTGGGATAGGGCTATTTGTGGTTGGTGGGTGGGGTGGGGGTTGAAGTAGTCCTTTTGGGCCATTATGTTATATACAATGACAGAAAGGTGGAAGTATGTTACCCGTTGATGCAATTAGACCTTTTTAATATTCTTATGATATGAAATAATACATTCTTTATTTCGAATCTTTAAGTCTTTATCAAATGATAAAGAATCCAACAATACTTTAAGCTACAAATAACCATAATTCCTACTGATGATTCTTGCTAGTTGATTTTGTGACTAGAATAGGACTCTGAATCTTGATTTTGTTATCCTTTAAGTTCATCCATATCAATTGCCCTTGACTGAACACACCCTTTCCGCCTGATGATTTTTTCAAGATGAACCAAACTCGGTAAGTCAAGCTCTGATTTGACCGTGAAAATGATAGCCTCCTTGGTTTGACCCGTACTTTGACTCCTTGCGGTGCAACCACTTTAACTGTGTAAACTGACTTAGGTTCTCCCACATTCGTCACACGTCTTTTGACCATCTTACTAGTCATCCCGGATTTAAAAATCACAGAAATTGAAGGGTAATTCAGGCTAAAACCCTTGTCCTTTTTCATAATATCATGACAACTCACATTCCTGTGAGTAATAGTGAAAATCTCTGATCTTGTATACCGAATGCTACATAAATGCATGATATATTCATCTGGAGTAATATCATATATCAATCCAGGTTCTATAGCTCTTTCTGGGTTCACATGTCCAGCTCCCATAGCAAGAATCCCAGCTGGTTTATCTCCATCCATTATAGGTTTCCCATAATGATCTGCCACGTCAGCGGTGGTCATAAGGGCGGATTTGATGGCGGCCGGACTCCATTTTGGATGTGCTGCCCTTACCAATGCTGCAAGCCCGCCAACATGAGGGCATGACATAGATGTCCCGGACATAATGGTAAAGTTGACTCTTCTAGAATCTTCTGGAAGGCCTGAGGGCCCCAAGTTTTGTGGCCAGGCAGCTATAACATTAACACCTGGAGCAATTACATCCGGTTTAGGTATCACAGGGTCCATGAAACTCGGTCCCCGTGATGAAAACTGAGCCACTGATGGTCCTCTAGTTCTCCCGATTACGGTCCCACCAAATATAATTCGACCCGTGGGTCGTCTTGTTGAGTTGATATAACTCTTTAACTGGACCGATTCTGAAAACCCGATCAATGTGGCTGGTAAAACATGTGCATCGATCGAGTCTTCTTCCATGTTTATCTTCGTGTTTGCTAGAATCATGACTGCACCACCAGCCTCCTTGACTATTTGACCTTTCTCCGCCCTACCGTTGACACCTCGATCACAAACCACTATTTTTCCTTCTACTTTCTTTCTCGGGAGAGAACCTTTAAAGCAATAATTACTTCCTCGGTCTCCACCCGTTAAGTAAACAATATCTAACTGTTTTTCGTGTGAGTTCCCGGGGTACACAGATTCTCCATAAAGAATCTTTCCGTTCCCAATACGAACCACGGCCGGGAACCTCCGATCAAGTGTGCTAGCACCAATGGTTGCAACCCATGGAGCCACATTGGCAACCGAGTTTGCTATGGGCCCGTTATTCCCAGCAGCACATATGACAGATATCTTATGCTCCATAGCCCGGAAACTACCAATTGCAATGCTGTCATCATAAAGCGGAATCGGAAACCCGCCAAGTGATAAAGAAAGAACATCAACCCCGTCTCTAATCGCCTCATCCATTGCCGCCAAAATGTCCGAGCTATAACATCCACTGAACCAACACACTTTATATATAGCAATATGGGCTCCCGGTGCCATACCTCTCGCCGTCCCAGCTCCGTTCCCGAAAACACTCGCCATCAGGACTGCGCTCCCCGCTGCTGTTGACGCCGTGTGGGTCCCATGTCCGTGTGAATCCCGAGGTGATAAATACTCTGCCACGTCATATTCAGATGGTGACAACGAGGCGACACGGTGACCTTTACTAAAATACCGTGCACCAATGAGCTTTCTATTACAATTCTCACTGTTAAATTCTTCGCCTTGTTGGCAAACCCCTCTCCATCTTTTGGGAACCGGTGGCATACCTCGGTCATCAAAACTCGGGCTCTCGGGCCATACACCCGTGTCAAGCACTCCAACGATCGACCCTTGGCCGAACCCAGACTTGACCCACGCACCATCCGTATCAGTCGGGCTTAACCCCAAGAACTTGTAAGAGTAAGTGGTGTGGAGTGTATGGACCCGGTCTGGTCTTATGGCTACAACATGCTGTAGCTTACGCATCAAGTCTAGCTCGGGCTCTGACAGCTGAGCCGCAAACCCTTCCATGGCTGAGTGGTAAGAATACAAAAGACGAGAAGACGGGTCATCGCTTACAGTTTCTTCAAGAAACGAAAGGTGCCAATGGAGTTTGGAGGCGAAAAGCGAGGCAGGCATTGCTTCGGGATGGAGCTGAACAATGTAGGTTTTGAGAGGTTGTTGACGAGCGTAACCCGGGGTCGAAAACGAGTGTAGTAAAATGGTGCAGAAAAGGATGAGAGTTTTGAAAGCCATTAAAGTGGATGGAATGAAGAAAGATGGTGCATGTTGGGGGGTATTTATGTGCAGAGGATTTTGAAAGTGAAAGACAATTCAAATGTCTGAGATACTCTGATAAAACTCGTGAAAATTAAGAGCTCTTCATCACGAGGATCATTTGTTGCATAGATATGATTTTGTGGGAGCTTGGTTTTCACGGGATGTTTTTTGTTCGGGTTTATTACAGTTACACCATCAATCAAAAGATTGAGGCTATTTTCGTCATTTTACCCTTTTTGTTAGTTTCATTTATTGTCACACTGCTGCTGCATTTATTTCCTAACAGGCTCCAAGGTTTTGTCTCCTAACAGAGACTTGTTTGCCCCACAATCTTTTTATTCTTCTTATTCATGTCAACTTTACAGTCACAACCGGGTCGGGTCGGATCCATTTGTTTTGACGGGTGAAAATTGATGATCAAAACATAATCCGTATATTTATTCGTGTCAAAGACTTTACCGTAACCCAATCATGTTATCTAAACAAGTCGTAAAGGGTCGGAAATGAGTTGGTAGGGTGAACTTATAATTATATATATTTATTTATTTATCATTCTAATTTTAAACGGGTTAACATTTTTGGTTTTAGTACAACCCAAATATGACACGTTTATGAAACATGTTAGACTGAACAACTCAAATCCTGATTATTTGTGTCGGATTTTTATTGTATTTGGGGTCGTCTCAAGAATTATCACCCTAAACTAAATATATGTAACAAAGTGGTAAAAACGTTAAACGAAGTCGTAAAAAAGACGGGTTAGAGCTTATAACTTGTATTCTCTCAACCTAACGCGGTCTCATTAATGAACATGTTAAACTAGACAACCCAAAACCTAATTATATCAAATTCGTATTGCATATCAAATCGTCTCAAGAACGCTTACCCATGGCTTAAAAGATAAGTAATAAAGACTGGACCTATGAATTTTGTTCGGGTTCCGAACAAAATTCACATGCTCAGTCTTTATTATTACGTTTCTCATGTCACGATCTAATGGGCTTGCCCGACCTTCAGGTGCGTATTCCTGAAGCCCATTAGATGGTGATAATGAGAAGCCTGTGGACTTATTGATGCTTAAAACTTGGATCATATTCATATGTGGGTCGTCTGGATTAGTTATTGGGCTCACGGTTTATAAAAGTACAAAGTAAAGGATAAAAAGTTGTATTTACATATTTTTATCATTTATTTGGACTTCAAATAATGTATTTACACTCTCATTTGTAATACTAGCAATTTAATTAACTAGAGTCACTATTATATTTGAGATGTTAACATTTCTTTATCAAGTTACTAAGTAATGGTCTTGTTCTGATTAACTATTCATTAAATGAATAATAGTGCTTATGTTTCAACCACACTTCACCCATGAAGTATATACCTGATCAAAGAGATAAAAAGAAATAATTTAGTTGGATCAACAAACTATCTAGAAGTTTTGATTCAAACAAAAACATATAGATACATCGGCGGAGTTACGAATTTTTTCTTTCGAGTCGCTTTTTTTTATACGTAAATTTCTAAGTTCCCGACTACGATTTTTTTTTGCCGGTTCAAATCAGGTGATCGGGTTGGTCGGTCATAATAATATATGATACGGTAATGAAAATACACCTTCATTAGAAAACAAATGGTAAAGGTACAATGTCATTAGAAAAAAAAAATAGATGACTTTATTTTATGAAATAACTCAATAACAGGGTTAACACCTAAAATTCAAATATTCAACAATTAAGATTAAATATTTGAGAATGAAGATTAAAAATTCAATAATCAAAATCAATTCATTAAATAAGAATTGATAATAAGTAAATACCTAAAATTTCAAGTTTGGAATAAAAAAAATTTGGAATCTAACCTTGGTTTTGCTTCATAATTGTTGTTAAAATGTTTAATTTTGTATTTTGGTTGTTAATTTGTGATTGAAATCGTCTTTGGAGTTTAACTCTTTGATACCGTCGAACATTAATGGCCAATTGAGAGTTGGATTTTGGAAGATGGAATAGAAATATTGTAACGCCGGGATATTTTTCAAGTAAAATAAGGGCCAAAAATATTAAAAGTCAAGGTTTAGGGGTTAAACTGGAAGTTTTCAAAGCTGAGGGACTTAAAAGGAAAAATATGAAAATGAGGCGGATATCGGACTGATATCCTGCCCCATATCGGTCCGATATGTGTTGAGGAAGAAGGAATGTGGTGGCAACACGTGTCACGTGACTCAGTTGATGACTCACCTTGATGTCGGACCGATATGGTTCGAATAACGGTCCGACGTGTGTGCACGAAGTCAAATAAACCGACATAAAGGGATGTCGGACCGATATGATCCTGGATGTCGGTCCGACATGGGGCCGATTTCACCCTATAAATAGATGGATCGATTTCTCCACTTTGCACACACTCACACCTTCACAAACACACACTTAAGCCTTGGTAGCCCAATTCCCGATGTTCCGATCCGCTCCTGAGAGTCCGGTTTCTCGCAATTCATCCGCAAACTGTCGTAGATAATACCGAGGTAAGATTTCTGAACGCCCTAAAGGTTTCTTCATGTAAACCTAAGATAGAGATATTGATTATGATAATGTCGGATGTAATCTAGGGTTCTATCGAAGTGTTGATTATTATATTCAATACAGGAGGAGGTTCTGGTTAAGGTGAGTTCCTCTAAATTGTAATCTATAAAATGTTTTGTAAATGATTTTGTATCTGAGATCCCAATACTATCCGTGCATATATCCTATAATAAGTACTTATTATGGTCAAGATTGGGGTGGGACCTAGGGACAAGATTGATCATCTTGGACAGATCTGGTCTAAGGGTGACCAGCACGTCTGGATGGTTCCTGTATATATGTATGTTGTAGACTTGGAATCTAAGGGCGATTCTGAGTGATGGATTAAAAGGGATGATTGTAATTCCTATACGGGGTATTCATCGTTGATCAGAGATACACGAAAAGATGAGTTTGTTTATGAACTCACCAGCGTAAGCTGATCCAAAATATTTTCAAATGTTTTTGAGCACAGGTGAACCCTAGCTGGTAGTTGGCATTCCAGAAGATGTACAGAGGTTGGAAATAGGGATGACTGAGGGCAGGTCCTTGGGTGACCATAAGGCCTGAGTGATTGGCATGATTCTTCGTGAGCTATAAGTCCAGAGTTTGTTATGTTGTATTTTGTCAGTCAGTCCCTATTGTATAAACTTTATGTTATGAAACGAAAGAAAAGTTATGATATAAGTCTTCCGATGTGTGTATTTGGTATTAACGTCACTTAAACTAGAAGGCGACCTTCAACCGGTATGTAGTTATCTGACGAACGGAATGTTCTGTCTAGGAAAGAGCGGTGTATAAATCTCTCCTAGACCCGTCGCTCTTACCTGGGAACATATCTGTTGGAGGTACTACTCTAGTAGATGACTGTCCTGTGTTACAGGTGTGACAATTCTGATCGTTGCTTGTATAACGGTGACCTACCTATACGAGTGGCTTTTAAAAAAAATAGTTGGGTTTAATACTAATTAACTAGTTGGGTTAATGCCTTAATCGATTATTGATCAAATCATCAATTGGCAATAAGCATGTGACAGGGCTACATGCTTACAAAAATAAGTCTAACTTATAGGCCTAAATAGTTAGAGTTAATTATACTGTAACAACCGTCAAAGGGTATGGGTTAAGGCCTACCTCTCCTATACAAGGGAAATGAAACTTCTTCCCATCTCTTTCGTGCTTTTTCTCTTGTCTCTCTAACTCTTGCATATACATCATATACACATTTGATTATACTCCAACAACCGTCAAAGGGTACTTCCCGGGGCTTTAGCCTCGTTCGCCTTATGAATTTTCATGTTCCTAGCGTGATCCAAAACGAAACACCGCTATAGCCCTTTCACCTAAAACGTTCATACACATGAGGAAATTAGGTAAATACTATAGCAAATTACAAATTATGTACTTTAAATATTACTTAAATTTCAGTATACGTCCTTTAACTAAGGAAATTACAAAAAAAACATCATTTATTTTAAAAAACCTTGCACGTTATGTCCTTTTAGCCTAACGACCGTTAAATTACAATCACGTTCACATACTTGATCATAGCTACATGCATGAAATGTCTCATTACAAAATTTAGAGGCCGCTTCACATAAGTTTGTTAAAAGAATTGCCATAATAAGGAATTAGATTTGAAATAAAAATTTGTCGAAGAACGAAACCTGAATTAGCTAAAAGATTTATAAAAGAAGAAGTCCATCACCGATAATTGTCATAACTAAGTAGTCACTTGTAGCCCAGTAGTAAAGGGAGCTGTAGTTTAAAAGTTCATAGGAAAATACCTTCATTATACAGAAGACGAACCATCACAACATTTCATAAGATAGTTGGCGGTTAACGATTATAAGTGGACAGTTATATAATTGGAAGGACTTCAGCATAAACTCTATCAGCACTAACTCAATTACTACAGATGACCACATGCCAATTGATGAACCAAAGTGCCGATCAGTAGTAGTAACTTTCTAATAATGATTACCGATTGATTATCAATTTCCTTGTAACTTTCCATCAATCATGCAAATCCGAAACAACTTCCAGTATTTCATTAAGGTAGAAGAAATTTTTTCCACCATTGGCACCACTCGCTGGCACTGGCGTTGGGGCTACTCTCCAAAGACCCCACACAACTTTCGTAAGATGACTCCGTAATAATGTGCAGTGGCGAAAGATGAAACTTTTATTGGAACAAAAACTTCAAACGATTTATTCAAGCAACTTATATATAATCAGATACGCACTTTGGATAAACAATTCCAAGCACTCCCACGACTGCTTATTATTAGTGTATCAAAACACAATACGCATACAAGCGATCACTTACTCACCGTAAATTATGGTCTAAATGGCAATGTGAGATGTAAGTAAAGCTGATAGAGAGGAAAAGAGCAGTAAATAATGTAAACTTTCATTTGGGCATTCTTGTTTAAGTGATATTGGAAGATAAACAAAGAAAGGTTCATGTAAAAGCATGTGTATATAAATATCATTACAAAAAAATCAACAATCTGACAAAATAAAACTATATATTAGTGGAAATTTTATAATTTCTCTGCTTCCTGCTTCAAGAAGTGAATAAGCAAGGCACAAACTAAACAGTAACCTCTAATATGAAGTATCAACTGACATTTTACTTTAAGCAAACATAACTAACCTCCATTACATCTTCATGCTGCTGAAAGAATCAGGTCACGAGTGCTCTCTTTGCTCGTTTTTCCAAGAATTCTTGGCTGCTTCTGCTGCAGAACCGTCTGAATCACTGTTTCCATCATTCGGTTTTGGTTTAGAGAAGAACGGGTCCCATTCATGAACACCCACATATTCACCTTCACCTAACAAAGCATACTTCCAACTTAATTCCTCGATAAAATCGTCATTTGTACGGCCTTCAATCATGTCTTTTCTCAATCTTGTCACTTTGTCAATAATTGCTTGAACAGATACATCGAAAGCATCTTTATGAGAATCTAATTTTGACCGAGGATCTGCGTATATTAACCTCGGAATCAGATTTATGACTTCCTCCCTCATCATTTTGACCTGATCTGGAGGGATTTGACTTAATCTTTCTTCTATACTGATATTTCTCTTACGAAGATCATCCTCTGGGATGAAAACTGAATATTTGGTGTAATTTTTTGGCAGATGCCAGGTGTACTGCGTGTATGCAGATCCGGGATGAAAGAAAACTGGGATACAACCGGCTAACATCGAGTCAAAAGCTGATCTTCTTGTGTAAGAATCACCTTGTGGTTGTAAACAAAAGACCGAGCTTTGAAACATTTGCATTATACTACTAGGGGAATGGCACTTGCTTTCACCAAGATCACATTCTAAAAGCTTTCCAGCATTTGAATTCTTGCATTGATCGATAATCTGACCCCTAATTGATTTAGGATTATCGGGTCGAGGTGCTCCAGCAAAGCAAAAAAGCCATTTTCTATCCAAGTTCATCATCCGATCCTGCCACGCAAACACTTCAGAATCTTTCGATGGATGAAAATAAGTGGGATATGGAATTGCAAAATCGTTTGCATTCCATGGACTAGACTCCACAACAAGCATCGACATGTTCTTAGCAGCTGGTAAAAACAAAAGCTTATTCCCCCAATCGGTTTCTTCTTCACTTAATCTCCTAAAATCCCACGTGATCCTACCCGCAACAAGAAAATGATCTTTCCCCCCCATTATCCCCCACTCGGGCCTCTTTTGCAGCCAATCAACAAGATCAAGAGACGCAGCATCTCTCATGGATATATTATACCCCCAAAGATACCTTGCAATATCAAAACCGGCATAAAAAGGGACAAATATAGCAGCAGCAAGTGAAGAATCATCAGTCAAACACTCATACTGCTTCATACGGTTACTGAATATAACATCCACCGCAAATTGATTTGTGGCATACCATCCATTATCCGAAAACACACCTTCCGTGTTCTCTAATGGAGGCCCAAGTCCAGCATTCGTAGTAAACTTACACATGTTGGTCCATTTGCTAAGACTCCTACACTGCTTAAGCATATCTTCATTAAACCTAGGAGGCAGATCATGAACATACACATATCTCCCACCACAAGGATCACTTTTGTTCTCTACTGTTCTCAGCGCCTTTATAAAACGGAACTCTTTCGGATCATCAAGATTACCATATTCCTGTTCAGTTACAGGCTCTGTTAGTTGATCTGTAACTGAATTACCAGATTTCTGTTCAATTACAGACTCTGGTTGCGGATTTTCCAGATGATCTGTAACCGAATTATCAGATTTCTGTTCAATTACAGGCTCTAGTTGGGGATTTCTAGGCTGAGCTATATCCAAATCCCTAATCTCCGGTATGTCTAACGGGGGATTCGGCCGAATCACAGGGACAGAATCAGGAGTTCTAGAATCAAATGAAATTGAATTAACTTGAAAAGTCCTACCACCGATGACAACAAAATGGAAGTACAATAAAACCCCCCAAAAGAAGGCACACAGTAACCCTAACACACAGATACGAGAGTGTTGAGGCCTATTACTCCCCTTTTCCATCTGATCTGATGAAGGAGTCACCGGTGAACGGCGTCTCATCAGATATCAGATCAACAAATCACAAACATAACGTAACGTAACAGAAACAGTCAACGAAGTAACAGAATGATCTCAATCAAACTAAACACACAGGTTGAAGAAACAATAACTGAAGCACCGATTGAAACCTAAGATTAGATTAGATTAGATTAGATTAACAACAATGCTAAAATTAGGGCACGAAATCAAATGAATGCAGTTGATTTTGACTGAAATTAACTGGTCAAAATCAATCAGATCGAAGTGAATGATGATGATGATACTTACAGGAGGATCCGATTGTAGAGAAAGGGGGGGGGTAGGCGATGATGATTGATGAAGAAAAAAGAATTGCTTTGCATTTTATATGCATTTTGGTGTCGTGTGGTGCAGTCGGTGCAAAATAAGCTGATGGGCGTAGGTTAGCGTTAGGGGTGTAGCGTGATGGGCGTAGGTTAGTTTGTTTGGAGTAACCGTGTAAGATAGCGGGAGATATGTAATTAATACATCGTGACGGGGTGTTTCATGTTTGTAACCCCCAGAACGGTGTCGGTGGCCGTACAACTCTATGCCACGTGGAGAAGTACTGACGTCAGAAAGAGTTGCTTAAAATTCACCAAAAGTAATTAAAAAAATATATAAATATTGTCCTACAAGCAACGAGGACCTTAAAATAAAAACAAATTACAAAGAATAATTATAAATTATGTAATATAATTGTATTTGAAATTATTGATAATTTGATATTGTAATTTGATTTCAATAATTATAATAGATGTCATCTTATCCGGTTAAGACATTAAATCAGGTAGGGGTGAGCAATAATCGATCTGTTAACCGAAAATCGATGAAACCGAACCGAAATTAATCGAAAACCAATTAACCAAAAACTGAATTAACCGAAAATCAGTTATCGGTTATTTTTATACCCCCGATTAACCGAAATTAACGAACCATCTATATTTTCATATATTTCTAGCTTTTACACCTCCATTTTATGCATTTCATGTTTTATATCTTCATTTCATGTATTTATACATCTATTTCGTGTATTTATATATCCATTTCATGTATTTATACCTCCATTTCATATATTTATATCACCATTTCATGTATTGCTAAACAAAAATTATAGCCGAAGTTTGGTTTTGGTTATTAACCAAAATTAATCGAACCGACAAAATAAACGACTAAACCGAAAACCGATCGGTTATTAAAATAGAATAACCGATGACTTCGGTTTCGGTTAAGGCTAATAACCAAACCGCACGGTGCACACCCTAAAATCAGGTCATGTGTCCCTAACGTGAGAGACATTCACGTCATTTTACCTTTTTTTCCCCCGACGTTTACCCTCTCACCCCTTCATATTCATCCTCTTCCTTACCCCCCCCCCCCCAACCCAACCCAACCCAACCCAAAACTCCATGTTCAATTGTTTATCGGCACACATCACGCCATCATAGGAACCGAACCACCACTGCCTAATGGATCCCAGTAGCCCCTTGAAATAGTCGACAACACATAAGACAATGCCAACTAACACACACAACACTGCTCGAACAGTTGAAGATACCCAGATGATGAAACAAAAAGCTTTCAGTTTGGGTTCCATGTCAGACGAATCATTGTTTTAAAATGATACTAGTTTAGATCCCGTGTCTACACACGGAGTGAAAAATATTAATATATAAAATTTTTAAATCTTTATTTATATATTTTACAGGTATAAAAATATATTACATATAGTAAGGATAAAAACAAACTCAAAATATGTAAAAATTAATATATAATTGGTTTTCGAAAATGCGTTAGTTACTATTTAATGTAATTTAACTTTTATTTACTATTTGAATGAAATAAAAGTTACATAATCAAATTTCAAAGTTTCCTATAATAAGAGATAATTTAAAATAAATATGTTTTATTAGTATAATTAATATTTTCTTTAAGTATATATTATTATTAAATTAAAAGATAGAAGTGTATTAAATAAGAGAGAGAGGCGGGAAAAAATGATGAGGTTGAATATGGAGGCGACACGTGGCGTTATAAAACCTTTATTTATTATATAGTATAGATTGGTGGTGGTATACTTGATGGGCTCAACCCATTCGGCGATAGGTGTCGGTTGTGATGAAAACGACCTGAAATCGGTCCCGGGCGGTCGCCTACCCTGTCCATGATAAACTCCGACTTTATCTTCAATGTGGGTAACAACCTTTATATGTCTTCTAAATTTTCAGGCTTCCCAATCGCATTTTTGGTTTCTTCAATTTTGGTATGGTTCTTCAATTGAAAGATTTTTTTAATCAGTGGTCTTTTACTCTTTTATTTAATTTTGGTTCTTCCATTTTGTTTATTCATTTCTAATTATGATTCCATTTTGTTTTACTTTGGAAGAAATCAAGACAATGAGTTTTTTATGAAATAAAAATAGTTTCAATTTTGGTATGGTTCTTCAATTGAATTTTTTATTTATTTAGTGGTCTTTTGTTTAATTTTGGTTCTTCCATTTTGTTTATTCGTTTCTAATTATGATTCCATTTTGTTTTACTTTGGAAGAAATCAAGACAGTGAGTTTCTTATAAAATAAAAATAGTTTCAATTTTGTCATGATTCTTCAATTGAAAGATTTTTTTAATTGGTGGTCTTTTGTTTAATTTTGTTTATTCATTTCTAATTATGATTCCATTCGTTTCTAATTATGATTCCATTTTGTTTAACTTCGGAAGAAATCAAGACAATGAGTTTCTTATGAAATAAAAATAGGGCGAAGGTCAATGGTATTGATCTTTATTTGGCAATTTTTTTATTTTTATTTTTTGTATATAATTGGGTCTAGCTCTTTGTTAGTCCCTATCATTTTTTTTATAAAATCATGCCATTAACAAAAAAAAATATACACCTACTTCTATATCTTGACAATGATATTAGATATTAACCAAATACATTTTAATAATATTTAATGTTTTAATTGCGATTAGTAAACTATGCAACTATTACTTGTTGATGCCGAAACTAAAAGCACTTGCACATGTACCTCATTACAATGTAGACCCGACTATTATGTGTGCGTTCAACCACAAGCACCATTTAATTGTTTAATTATTTATTTGTTTCCACGACCAATGAATTAGATTATTTGCATTTTTTTTAACTTTTTCTAATAATTATTTTTTACTACTAAATAGTATCTAAACCTGTATTTACAGGAGTTGAACTCACACCATTTTTATATGAGTAATCACCAATGTCACTAGACCATATATAAAACCACATACATATTAATTTAACTACGGTTTAACTATTATACATGCAATAAATCTTCGACAAGATAAAACCAAAGTTCTTAAAGTCGGACCAGTCAATCGCACTGGAAACTAGATCCAAATTCCAAGGCATGTTCGGTTCGCAGGCTTCGAACCAACCACCCTCTTGTGAACGGCCGTTTGTTTTTTGCTTTTCCGGTTGAACCAGATCGGGTCGAAATGAGATTGCTTAGAGCTAAATTAAACTTGAAAAGATACAATTATGAGTTCTAAGATTTGTATGTGGAACTTTTGCTATAAACTAAAATTACAATAATCAACTCATCTACTATCATGATTATGATTTATATGTGTAAAAGCTTATATCTAGGATGACTATCTACAATTTAGTTATAGTATATTTTTTAGTTATTACATTATTTACGGTGTCATCTGGTTTTTAAGGCTAGTTTAACATTCAATTAGTGAAGTAGTAGAGTGATTGATTTGATCTCTTAAGACCAGTTTAACGGTCAACTAATGAAGTAGTAGAGTGATTGATCTGATCTCTTAAGACAAGTTTAACGGTCAACTAGTGAAGTAGTAGAGTGATTGATATGATCTCTTAAGACCAGTTTAACGGTCAACTAGTGAAGCAGTAGAGTGATTGATTTGATCACCGCTCTTGTCTTAAAAACATTGATTGAAATAAGCCATGCTTAAAAACATTGATTGAAATGATCCATGCTTAATCTTGAAACGCAAATCACATATTAATGACACATACTTTAAGCCAATTATACCATCACAATCTAACATTTTGGGTATGTTTGGCCCCTATGTTTTCTTCGGTTTGTTTGGTTGGTGAAGTTGGGTCTAGATGTCATTACTAAAACTAATGTTTGGCCCCAATGTTATCTTCGATTCTTTTTGGTAGTGAGATTGAAAATAAGTATAGGTTTAAAAGAGAAAAAGGAAAAAAAAAATGAATGATCATTTTAATTTTTTCGAAAGAGTATTTATTTAAAGTAAAATATTTTTTAATTAAAAAATATTAAAATCACTATTCATCCATTGCTGTTTTATTAGTTAATAACTAGGTTGTCTCACCCGCGCGTTGCGGCGGGAATGAACCGGGCTCGAATTTTGAGAACATGTAGTGTTACTTGACATTTATAATAGGGCTAAAGTTGATAACTACTGTACGCGGATCATTTTACTAAGCGATGCAAAACTACCAAAGCCACATTTATCGGTTTACCTATATTTACACCGTAAGTACACCGTTGACTACTATCGGAAGTCTGATAAAAATGTTTGGTGGTTCTTTGTTTTTCTTGAAAGAGGTGAGATAGCGCTATTGTAATGTAAGTACTCATGTCAAAAGCCGAATAAATAGATGTAGACATGTACATAAACAGAAGTTCTAAGAAATAAATATCTATATCCAAAAAACAAACAACATATAACATACCTTCTTGAATGTGATTTATGCAACTGAAGTCAACAACCCACTACAAATGTTATAAAAGAAGGGATTAGCAGGTAGAAATAAGAGATAACCACCACATTGTTCGGATGTATATAGGAAAAATGAGTGCCATAAACAGAATTTAATACATATAAACTGAAGCTTTCAGGTAAAATAAAATAATTTGTAACTGAGATTTATAATTCCATTTATGGAATGAGTAGTTGCCCTAGAGTCGATTTTTATTAGGCTTCAGGTAAAAGTTTCATTTTTTAGGTGAAACACGTTGCTTGAAAAACGTACATAAACCAAAATTAAAATAAGAAGCAAATATCTATATTTCTCTCAAAAATCTTAGAAAATTTTAGGGACTTTAGTGCACCACAAATTGCAATTTTAAGAAATCCACTCTTATTTATGGCCCAAATGGGAAGTCTACCATAGAATCTTGAAGTACGCTTGATTTTCCATTATTAATGATTTTTATAAAAGTTCAGAAAGCAAAAGAAGTATTTTGGTGATTCAATTTTGGACATTAGAAACTAATTGCTTTGGGTTCATTTCCAATATGTAAATCGAAACACCAACTTATTTATTGTTAAAATCCAAGATATTCATTTATGGTTAAAATCCAAGATATTCACCTTAATGGATTAATAATAAGTGAATGAAAACCTATGGGTGTAGAAAACCTTGTTGCTTCATAGTCAGCAAGCTAAAAATTCATTACATGCAATGCAAAAGATTCACATTAATTCAATGGTGGTTGTAGTCCTAAAACTTATAGAAATGCATTTAAATTCCAAAAACTGCAGCATTTTCCTATTCTTTGATGTAATAATATCTTTTACATTTGTATCATGACAGAAGTAACAATCTTAGACTATGAGCTATTAGGCTTTTCAAGTGAACATATATGTAACTTACCCTGCAAGTAAGGGGACAAAACCGTATGGTAATGGAATAGCAGGTGATCATGAATTACTTACAGATGTTACTGTCTTGTATATCTGAGCAGCATTGGCATATTCACTATAAGGGCACTCAAATGTCACCAGTTATGGTTAAATAAGCTAAAACTATCCCAAAGACCCCCTTTATGCCATTTTTGTCTCAGGCTTTAAAACTCCACGAACCTGCATACGACGCGATTAACGGACAGACACCAATGTAAATCCAACGAAAGCGGATATAATCATGGATAGAGTGGACTCGTAATGATTTGAATATTACCTTATGGCCAAGCGATTTGATAATTTTTTTTTAACACACACATATGTAACTGAAAATTGATTCAAAATATGAAAATGTTCACATATGGAGTTACGATATGTTGTCAACAATCAAAATATGAATCTGAAAATTGATTTGAAAAGCAAACAAAATCCTAACCACATGCAGCATCAAGTTTCATCTGACATTCATTGAACAAATTCAAATTCTAAAAAAAATCCAGTTCTATTGCAACATTCAATGGGATGATCTTGAGATTGAGTGTTGCAAAATTTGTTTTTCATAAATTCATTAAAACCCCAATTAACTTTGAGATTAACTCAAATAATTACTTACCAAATTCATATTATCTCACAAAATATCTAGGCCACTGCCAAACAAAATTTTGAAGTTATATCTTCATATAAATTCACTAAAACCCCAATTTACTTTGAGATTAACTCAAATGATTACTTACCAAATTCATATCAGACTTTTCTACATAGATATCCACTCCGTTCCCTATTCCGTTCAAGAACTCCAGAGCGATGTTGCAGCAAACGTGATCAACTAATAACTACAAAAAAGTAATCAAAGTAAGCACGATTTTTAGGGTTTATGGTGATGAACCTTGCCTTTTGCTCTGTCGCTTCACATGAGCTTCAATCGATTTAGTAGAAGGATCATTTGATGATGGATTTTTGTTCAATCGATTTAGCAGAAGAATCAAGAACCGTTCATCATCGTTGTCTAATCGTATACTTAAATCGAAAAGATAATGAACCTAAATTCTCAGATGAACTGCAGAGGGAGAAGTAGATGATCGAGCATCGCCATGTACTCTGGCATCACACGTAGGTTTGGGAAGAAGGGATTGGTGTCAACGCAGAGGCCTCTTGTACCGTAAGCCTCTTCCTTTGCACCTTACTATTCATCTAGTTGTCCTCTTCCTTTGCACCTTACTATTCATCTAGTTGTCTATTGTTTAGTTACTAATTTGTTGTTTGGTTGGTGGAGTTGGGTTTAGACATGTATTTACTAGAACTAATGGTTTGATTTTGTTATATTTGAGGTATGGGATGTAAAATTTTTAATTTTGTTACTATTACTATATAGTATTTACTATATTTTTATATAAAAATATATAAATACTTATAAGATCTCTATGTAATAACGACGGAAACGTTCATAATAAAATCTATATCTATATCTATACTATATAATAAAAGAAAATCATGGGAGACACGTGTCATTCTCTGGTTACTTTTCACCTTTATTTTCCCACCCCTCTCTCATATTAAATATTAATTTTTCTATTTCTCTTTCCTATTAAATAATAATATCAAATAATAATCTTTATATTAATAAATAAAATTCTATGTACACGGATCATTTTCTGGTTCATTTGTATCATTTTTTTCCCGCATCTATCTCTCATATTGAATAATGATATTAAAAGAATTTATTTTTAGATTTTTAATATAAATCTAATTACGAATACTTATTACTTAATTAGAAATAGTTCAACCGATGTAATATACCGGTTTATTCAACCCGTGTATAACACAGAGTTTTAAAAATATAATTTTTTTATTAGTAAGTATATAACATTTTATTTATTCAACTCGTGTAATACACGAGATTTTAACCTAGTAAATACAATACAGAAAGTAAGTAAATATAATAGAACTATTGTAGATTCGTATTATAAATAAAACAAAATTAGAGGAATAAAAAGAATGGTTGAGGCCTCATGTTTGACGAAATTCCCTTAAACTGGATTTCGCTTCTCTACTAAGAGAACATGTTTGGCCTCCAGGGTAAACAACCGGAGCTCTAGTTGTACTACTGGCGATGAACTAACGAGACTAAAATTTCATCTAAAAAGTGTATGTCGAAGTTGCTAGTAATTTTGATGTTCGTAGTATGAAACCTAGGTTGGAAGCTTGGTTCTATAGACATCTCAAAAGAAAACCCCTAAATCACTAACTGTATCAAAATGGACAAATTAAAATTGTATACAAACTGATTAAAAAGGTTTTCTCGATAACGACAACTTAATGTTACAATCTAAACTACGTTTGGGTCATCTAAACACTTCATGTCAACACACGGTGCTAGTCAGTAAAACTTTGTTAATGAGGAAAAACCCACTTATGTAAAACCAAAGAGTTTTGGTTCGACATTCGTGCTTGCAGATCGCGGACAAGCACAATGAGAACACATTAATTAATACTTCAATATATACTAATTACATTGATTATTTTATTTATGTGTAACACGCTTAATGAAAAACTAATTTGTTTCACTAAGTTTTTCAACAATTACTACTTGCTATGACATAAACAAGGGCAAAGCTTAGTGAAGGTCAGGCCCCTTCCCCGATTTTTCGCTATAGGAAAAAAAAATCCTAACCCTTTGCGTTTTTTTCAAACTTCACCACTGGACATAAATATACTCACAATGTAAAACTATGAATCAATTATCGTCACATAAGCATTATTAGAAAACACATCGTCTGTGTAGAAAATCTCTTCTACTGTTCATCATCTACATTCTTGTGTTCTTCAGCTTGCTCCAATTCTTGTGATCAAAACTCATATACTTCCTTATTAGATTATGAAGAAGACGACGCGTTAGAATAATACACACTTGAGTCATAATTGGGAAAATTTAACAACAAACTAATATTTTCGTTTTCATAAACCAAAACACCTAGCAATCACATTTCTTGTCTTAAAATGTTAAGTGTTAATAAACTCGGTGAGATGATAGGTTGTCTTCAAGGGACATCCTAGTGGTGACTTGTCTTGTCTCTATCCTACAGGTCAAGGGTTATTTAAAAAAAAGTTGATGATATGGTTGTGTAGCACCCCATATTATTGTATGTAATATTTTTGGAATTTTATTTATATTTAGCGAGAAGGAATTCCCACTTATTTGATGTGGGGTTAATTAAATGATTATTTTGAAATTAGTGACCAACAAGTTAACAAAAGTCAAGGAGTTGGTTAAGTGTATGGAGTGTAGAATCAACTACTTAGACTACTAGGGGCATACTTCGGTTACCACGGGTACATCGTCGCAAGTCATGCGGGTAGCATTCTCTGGTATATGTACCCGTCTCGGCAACGTGGGTGTTTTGAAAGGTAGTCGTTGAAGTTTATTAACTTGTTTTTCTAATTTAAATACTAAATACCACCTTAAATAAATTCATCTCCATTTATTTTTTTTACATTCAAAATACCAATTCCATACGCTCAATTTTTCTATCGACAATGGATTGTAAATTATTACTTCTACCTGATTAATCGGATGAGTTCAACTTGAACGAGGCATCTCTAATTGTCTCAAATTCCTCACGGATATTTTATGTAAAAAAGAAAAGTTATTTATTGTTATTTTTTTTTCTGGTTAATGGTGACGTCCAATCCGGACAGGTAGAGAACACTCGGATTTGGATCTATTGTTGAAGGACTTGGATCGGGTCCTTTTAGACCAAAGTGAAGACCGTTGGGTGTGGTCGTTGGACGGGTCAGATGAATTATCCATGAAAGGGGTTAGAAAAGTAGTGGAGGATTTTCTTCTTCCAACGTGTTCACAACTGACGAGATGGAATAAATTTCTACCAAATAAGGTGAATCTATGCGCGTGAAGAATTTTGATACATAAGCTTCCTACTCTGGTGAAACCGGATCTAAAAGGTATAGATGTCCCTTCTTTGTTATGTGTGATTTGTGATAATGTCTTGGAAACCGTAGATCATTTGTTCGGAGAAGGTTATATGGCAAAGTCTCTTTGGGCAAAGGTGGCGACTTGGTTGGAGATTATTTGGCCAATGAATACTAATCCAGGGTCTTTGATTGAGTGGCTTGAGAAAGTTCGGCTTCAAAATCATCTAAACAAATTATTGAAATGGTTATTTTTGTTACTTGGTGGGTGACATGGAAGACTTGTAATGGTGTTGTTTTCGGTGAGAGTTCTTATACTATTGGGTTATGTTTTGATGATATTTTGCATCTTTCGTTTTTTTTGTACGGTCATAAAAACCGTAATTGTAAGTTGCCTTGGACAAAGTGGCTTAAAAACCCGCTCTTATGTTTGTAAGTATTTTGTGCTAGCTACTTGCTAGTGTTTAATAATATGTTCGTTGTTTAAAAAACATTATTAAATATATAATTAGTTTTAATTTAAAACATGAAAAAAAAACAAAAAAAGACTTAGGGTTGTGCCCCCATCACATAGGTACTTTGGGTTGGATTTAGGTAAACATGAGGTGACACTCCCTCATTGGTTGGAGTCATTAGGGTAGTTGGGGTACTTAGGGTTGTGTCCCTAGTACCCTAAGGATGCTAGGGGCACCTTCGGGTAAAGGCACGTGGGTACTTGGGTAGCCATGGGGGCACCATCGCAAGGCAGGTACCCATGGTGGGTAAGGGAATCAGTAACCTATACATGTGTGTTCAGCAATGAACCGTTGGAGTTGGATTTGGGTACTTAGGGTGGTACCCTCACCACTTAAGGTACTTGGGATTGTATTTGGGTAAAAATCAGGTGACACTCACTCGTTAGTTAGAGTCATTAGGGTACTTGAGGCACTTCGGGCTGTGCCCCCTAGTAGTACCATAGTGAGTGTAATTCTCTCTAATTCTCCATTTCTTGAAGTTAACTGGACTTGTGAACCCATATAGCAATAAGCATTAGCTTAGAAACACTACTAGTTATTATGAAATATGTTACATATGTTTAATTGATAATCTTTCTTCATCACTCACACGTATATTTGTGTTCTAGAGGTACTTTGACTAATTTTGAATTAGAATGACATTTTGTAAACAGTTGTATTGTAAACGCTAATTGTTGAGTTGTTTTACAAACCGGTTTAACAATTGGTTTTGATCGGTTTTTAAACCGGTGTCCCTCTACCCCTAAACCAAACATACCAATTAAAACTTCAGGTTGTATTTACAAATTAAAAAAAAACTTTAATTGTTATTATTGTGTACGCATTTTACAAGATGCATACCAATGGCTGTTGACTGAATACAATATTTATTTTCATTTATATACAAAAGAATATATTATGCATTTCCAAATACAGTGGGGGCTAACAAACCGAACTTGCCAATTGGATGAGTTGGCTGGACCAATTGGTTTTACCGGTTTAACAGTTTGAACTTCACGACTTAACTGTTTAAATGGATCTTTTTTAACATGTTAGTTTGTAAAAAACTTTAAAATGATAAAAATGATTCGGAAATACAATACATATACATATATACATGACTACATATTCCAAAAAAAAATACAAATAAAGTTTAAAAGACCAGTTTGGTTTACATGGCCGGTTCCAAGTTTCAAACTAGACCGAACCATTAAACCAACCAAATCATTTGGATCTCAAAGCGACCAAACCGGCTGGCTTGCTTCGGTTTGGGCAGTTCGGTCAGCTTCAAGGGTTTACGAAGGCCTCTACTAAACTAGAGTTGATTAATTTGACAAGTTCCGGTTATTTAAAACTTAAAAGAAAGAATTATTTTAATTACAAAAATGATTTTATGTTAACCTCAACCCCAAACACCCCCACCTGATATAACAAAAATAATTGATCAGTTTTATTATCTGGAATAGATTTAAGCATTCCAGAATACAAGTAATTCAAGAAACAAATACTCAAAGCATGCTGCTTTCTAAATTTAAACAAAACATAAATCAGAATTATTATACAAAATCATCCAATGGTTTCAAGAAAAAAAAACCTGAAATCTTTTTATTCCTCCTTTAGTTTGTCTTGGGGAAAAGAAATGCACCTGAAAACCTGATTTTTTAAGATTACAAAATGATTACTTCCAGAAAACCTTTAATTTACTATAAACTTCCTCCATCCCAATTATTTGCTTTAAAATCAAAGGTTGGGTTGTCCCGAAACACTTTTTGTCCTCACTTCTTTGTAAATAATTAGTTTGTTATAATATGACAACAGAATTATATTATGTTTAATGTTTTAATACACTTTGGGGATACGTTCCCTTTTAAGCTAACTTTTTGGATTTTACCCTTTTGACCCATTAGAGATAACATATAACCTATGTTGACCCATTATTACTTGTTATCAGAGATAGCAGTTTTGACCAGTTTAGGTTATGTATTATCTCTAACGGGTCAAATGGGTAAAATCTAAAGAACTTGGTTAAAGTTAAACGGATCAAATGAGTCAAGCAGATAGAGTCACGCTCTGTGTATCCAAGTGCATAGACCTCCTTAGTCACTTTATTAAAAAAAAATCATTATTCTGATAGCATAGTTTTCCCAATCATATATTTAATATATTTGTTTATTTGTTAAACCAAGCAAAAACAAACAAGTGTTATCGGGTCAACTTCACATGATCCATATTAAGAACTACAGGTTTTGACCCATTACTCCAGTAAATGTTGCCACCCCATTTTAGAGAATTAACTAAACTATCTGTGGGGTCGAATATTACTATTGTCATGGGATCAAGGAAGTATGAAACGACATGATGTCAAGAAATTTACAGACGCATGGAACTAAAATAGAAGTGTAGGACTACCTCAGAAGTAACAGTTGGATCATGAAACAAGTTTTACAGACTTGAATACCCGGTTATAAAAACTCAAGGATAAGGCTCTGGAGTCACTCTTTCACTGACTGTAGAGCCATAATTGGGCCCGCCCTTGCGATACTGGATAAGGTACTCAATAGGATATCCCTTCACCTTATGTGGCACAATCCCAAGATCATTGAATGTCAAAGCTACAAAGACAGCCATAGTATAGTAAATTATCAGGAGGCTGCAAAAGCATAATGGAATGGACTAATTGCATAAAAATGTAAATTCTATTGAAGGTAATGAAACTTGTTTTCAACCGTAGAAACCATTGAACTTTGTCAGAAATCAAGAGGGTAAAACGATTTGAACAAGAACAAGAATTGACACAAACTTGAATTGCGAATGATTCTTTATGTTCATACAATCGGACATGTTTATATACATATTGAACCAATGCTTTCAAGCGTCGCAACGCTTGGTGAAAGCAACGAGTACCCTAATGACCTAATTACAATTTAAACCTTTCCTAATTACAATATACAATTATGACCAAAAACATAATGTATACTAATTACACTAAGACCCTTGTACTAATAAGTTTAGTTTAAACTTTCAAACTTTTCAAAACTTTCATTTAAGTTTATATGACGTGTTTACATTATAAAAAATGATGGCGTAGCAGCTGGTGTGTAACTTTGACCACGTTGACTTTTTTTGTAATGGTGCAGATCAGCAGATGTGGAATTTAGATAAATGACAACATTACCTTAGATCAACAGAATTGAAATTTCAATGGTTTTTATATTTATAAACAATTTTTGTTTGGAATAGTTTGAAACACTAACCATCTTCTGAGACGAGTTTATCTGAGGAAAGAGCCTTAATCATATCCAGATTGAAGATACTTGGTGAGGGCAACGGGAAAGGAACTTTATTAAGAAATATTTCTCGAGGTGTTGAGATTGCCTGTGATAAATTCACATCAAAACGAAATAAAATCAACAACTTGGGTTATATTTTATCTCAAACAAGTCAAATGGGTAAAACTAAGAAGCTTGGCTGAAAAGGAAACTAGTCATAAGTCACCCAAAGTGTACTAAAATGTGTATAACCTCATACATCGATTGTTTCCGAAAACATTAGATACTTGATTATTCATAAAAATGAAAATGCAAAAAGAAGTTGTGTTCAACACGACCCCAAACGAACTAGGAGTCCCCCATTCTAACCAGAACCCAACCCGCCAACTTGCCACCTATGCCATATTTGTAGCTGCTAAAAGAAAAAGTAGTATAAATTTGATTTAATCCCTTTGTTTTGGGCATGAAACATTAATCTAAGACATGGAACACATAATTTTGTTTCCTTATACTTGCATTATGGAGTTTTATATTAAATGGTTCACTTGATAAAATGGATTTAAAGGGTATTTTTAATAACAAACATGTGTCCGTTGATACATAGTTACATAGATAGAGATTTTAACAAAATGTGGCAACTATTATTCAAATACCTTAGCAATAGGGAAAGGAACATTAACATAATGAGGCCATTCTCGTATCACTTCATACATAAGTTCAGCCTGCAAAACACAGATATAAGAAACTTATGATTGGAAAAAATAAATCTGAGCATGAAATAAAAGTTGTGGCAAAAAAAAATGGAAACGATAAGAGTTTAGAGTCACCAATTGATGAACTGTATAGACATCTGGCCCGCCAAGTTCATATAGTTTTCCCATGCTACTGCCATCATCTTTCAGGGCCGCAACAACTGCAGAAGCAACATCAGCCACATACACAGGTTGAATCCTGTAAACAACAAACACATAAAATAACTTATCAGAGAATTCAATTAAGTTGGTACCTTCATGAGCTAGAATTATATTTAGAAGTTAATAAGATGGAAAGGAAGTCATACTTGGTAGAACCATCACCAATAATTGGAAGAAAGTTATATTTTTTAGCAAACTGAGCCCATGGGTTCAAGATCCGATCTTCTGTACCAACCATCACTGCAGGTCTCAGTATTGTGGCCTGAAGAAAAGCATCATTAGTTTCTAATCATTAAAGTTTAAGCATGCACTGAATTCTCATTTATTCCTGCTATCATGATATGTACAAATTCGTTTTTAACATATTTACACAAGATAAATATGTGATTCACCTCAGGCAATTCACGTAAGATGGATTCTTCTGCAGCAGCCTTAGCTTGGAGCATTCTAGATGGAGATGATTTAGATGCACCCAAGCAAGAAAGTTGTATAAATCTCATGATTCCACCATGTTCTTTGGAAATCTGCATATGAAATGCATACTATGTTAGATAACAAATACACCCACAAAGAAAAAGATGTTACAGAAAAAAAAAAACACAAGAATAATGTCACAATAATACTGATATAAACAGATGCACAGACTTACCTTTGCAAGTTGTTCAGCCATATGATGGTTCACTTCCTCAAAACTATAATTTCTGGTTTCATATTCCCTTCCTACGAAAAAAACGTTTACAGTGTCAAAAAAGACTTCACCAACACCTACGTAGGAATACCGAACCAAAAGAAGATATTAAACATGTACCTATGAGATTAATCACAACATTTGCCTTGGCCATGACAGCCTTGATTGAGTTTTCATCTCTTGGATTATATTTCATGGGAACAATCTGTGTGGGTTAAAGGAAAGTATGACCATTTCTAACATGAAACATAAACAATCTTTAAAGAACAATTAATGGTTTAGGTTACCTGCCCCAAATCACCCATCAGTTTGAGATGACGAGGTGAATCTTCAGAACCTCTAAATGGTACCAGCACTTGTGAACCCATTTTAGCTGCAAATATATAAAGAGTTGATATCAGTATGCATCACAAAACACAAAGTAACTTCAGCTTAAGAAAAAATGCTAGATAGTTCGGTGACATGCTATGCTAGAGCATGATCTGCAAAACTAATTTCTCTAAATAAAGATACTTTATACAAGTATGAATGAGCACAAATGTTGCTACAATTTTCTAAAGAAGTAAACTGTACTTAAGTGACTAACCAAGCTGTTGCACCAAGTAACGCCCAAGAAAACCGGTAGCTCCGAATACTGTAGCAACTATGCCACTGCAAACCAAGAAATACCAAATTGAATAATTGATCAAATGAAATGAAAACAATTCCTACATAGACCTAGGCTACAATGGAGAATTGGAGATACACATCTAAACCAAGACATGCATTATCAGTTCAAAATCATAATGATGTTTAGTTCTTACAACTCAATATGAGATTATGTTTCGCATTTGGTGCCTCGCTATGTACCATCACTTTTAAAGTAAAACTTTATCCAATTTATTTACTATTTTAATGTTTCTTGCTTCACCATTATACAAATAATGTCAAAAGGAATTATCAATTCGAAATTCAGATGCTAAGCAGCTAGGTCAAGAAATAAAATGAACCAGTGAGAAAAACTGGCATTCATAATAATAAAAAACAATGTATAACGAACTTAGAAACAAAGAAAAAATTTACACCAGAAGATACAACTCGACTTGAATGACAAATGGAATATGTTTCAACTTCAAAGATGGCCGATTAAAAAAACTATTCCAGAAAATATAATTGATAATCAACTCTTATAGCAAATAATTTCGATTTTCGGATGCTAAACCAAATCAAGCTGTGCAGATATATTTGCCAGATTTACAAATCCCTAAATTCCACTAAATTCAAAACCGAGTACATTAAACTCAGGAGCTCATGATACAAACACTTTCAACGAATAAAATCAAAAACATGAATACCTAACGGACGATCTTCCACCAGTGCCCTTTCGGACCAAATGTCCAACGCCTTTGGTGGTAAGCGTAGAAGCATAACGCCGATCAGAAGCACCGGAATCTGCATTGCATCAGTTCAAATAAAATCAAACGATATCGGGAAATCAGTTAAATGAAACCCTAGAAATGGATAAAACCGATAGAAAGCAAATTACATCGATCGGAGATAGGATAAAGCAATTTCAGAGAGTAAATCGCTGGGCCAGAGCTCAAATTTTCACGAGCTAATCTCCTCGAAATGGTCTGCATCGTTTCCAGTCCAGAGAGACGCGAAGGAGGCGAGAGATTGCGATACGATGAAGAAACTAGAGGTATGTTCTAACTTGCGCCTGTGTTAAAAAGCTACCCCTGAAACGTTAAGATACGGGTTTAGATGGACGGGTATGGCATAAGGTAGTCGGATCGAAACATACTATAGAGATTTGGTACCGAACCAAATTAAATGGATCGGACTCCGTATCTCAAGGGCAAAAGAGGAAAACCACGCAAACCTCAGTTAAAATAACTATCCATGCTTAAGTGGCACCTTTTACGAAATGTATGGCAACATGACCACCAATTAGAAGCAAGACGTAAACATCAATTCCGTTATTACCAATGGACCTTACTTCATTCCTCATATGGAGGAAGTTAATAGGGGTCAGAGAGGGCCTCGGCCCCCCTATTTTTTTTCTCAAAAGTATTGATTTCGGCTCACTGCGTTTATTTCATATTAGTTATATTGTTTGGGTCTCCCCTAATCCAAATCAAAAGCCCAAATATGTTCTACAAATCCACAAAAAAATGGTTTTTACCCCTCTTTTTTGCTCAGAAGTTTTGATTTCGGCCCACTATGTTTATTTCATATTAGTTATAGTATTCGGACCCTCCTAATCCATACCAAAAGCCCAAATCTATTCCACAAAGTCACTAAAAATTTTGGTTTTATTATGTGTAGTATTTTCGGCCATTTCAATTTAATTGTTCAAGTTCCGCCAGTGCCTGATAGTGACAAGAATGATCCTAATATAAATACCACGTGACATAACACAAGAAGGTAAAACCCTAAAAACTCATTCCTTATACTGAGATTTGGCTCCAACGAATATCTACTTATTCTCACGTTGAAGAGAATCCTTCCCTGTGACGAGGCTAACTGCGTTTTCTGTTTTGCAATGACCATCATCTTACTCCATCTTCAAGGGTTTGGCGAGGAGACTTCCTGAGTGGAAATTCCAAGGGAAATCCATTTTTTGGTTGGTTTTTCTTCGCATACTTACTCGTTTTCATGGAAAATTTTGTTTTTGTTTTGGTAATCCATTCATTTTTTAGTTTTTATATATTTGTTTTAGGTGATAAAATTATATAAATATTAGAACGATAAGAAATGTAACATCTTAATTTAAAATGGACCAATACGTTAAAAATGTTGTATCGGGAATATGTCTAAACTTTTTTCATTTTAAGGCAATCTTATATTTACTTTATAAAACTCAACCATATATTTTAAAACATACTCATATTGGTTTGTTACATAGTTAAAGTTATCACATATTAGCTATATTGAAAAATTGAGACTTGATCATTTTTACAAAGGTTGATTCATTGTTGAACTTCTTGTACCCGATCATCACCATCTGGCTTGACTATTTGTCCCAACCCTGAAAACATAAACCACAAACCATTAGACATGCTAAGCGGGTTATTAAGACCCAACAAGACACGACAAAACCATCAAAATACAACAAAACTCGCCGGAAAATCCCAACACGGTGTAGCCTACACTGGTCAGCGTACGACAGAGCGTGGTTGGCGTAGGGATCCTCGAGGTCAGCGTAGGGTACGTTTAGATCAACATATTTTCAACATACCTTGGTTTTGGTTGATTATGATACCTATTGAACACTCAACAAACATACATATGATATTGTTTAAACATATATAAACAACATACTACTTGAAGACATGACTAAATATATAATTACAACATTCAAATCCAACAAATGATTTACATAATAACTTGAGTATTTCATCAGCCTTTATAAATGTTGGGTTTACAATATCTTTTGAAAACATTTTGCAACGGAAGCTAGTTATGACATGTTAAATCTAAAAATTTTATAACCCAAAACCCCGTCAAGGATCCATATGTAGTTACTTGAAATAAAAAACAAACATAATGTGTTAATATTGTGACAATCTTTGTAGAGAGATGATTGCTCTTTGTAGTAGATGAAAAAGGAAACTTGAATCTCCACTCTAACGATATCCACCACCAAGCTCCAAATGTTGCTAGCCAAAACACCAAGTCAAGATCTAGAGATGTTGATGAACCAAAACTTGAAACTTGAACACCAAGCAACTAGAAATATGCAAGTGAAAGAGTAGTAGAAGTATCTTAGAACAACTTATGCTAGATTGTCTTTATTTCTCATAGAAAATCTAGACTGTGTTCTTCACTAAGGAACTCTTTTTCTTACTTCTCAAAGCCGACAATCATGCCCTTGAATCTCAAAAATCAGTCATATGAAATAGAGAAAGGGAGAGCCAAGGATGCTAAGGTCGAAACCAACTGCATCTAACTTGTGCTCTTAACTACTTTGGTGTATGTTGGTCTTGGAAACAAAGAAAGCAAACATAGGCTCCTTTTTCATAAAAGATTTTGGCCAACACCAACTATAAGGGGTTTACCCTTTTATTCATAATCTAACACAATGGTTTATGCATCTTCAAGACACATTTGTCATATACATTTCTTTTATAACTTTTATAAAACAAAATACAAGTTTTATGTAACATCCCATTTATTGGGTAGTAGTTTATAAAAAAAATTAATTTTAATGTGGAGGGTTTTGTTACGTTGAAGGTTTTATTAAGTAGATTATGGTATGATTAAACATGTCCAGAATATTATTGAGACATTTTATGTGATGCACTATAGTTAATAACCTTGGAATATGTAGAATAAATGGATTGAAAGCTTAGTTTGGAATTAAATACTTCATCATAGTTGAGGGACTTAAATAGCACAATGGAAACATAAAATTTGAAGAAGGGGGAAGATCCAAAGTTGGAGATTTTTGTGAATAAAAAACCCAAATTGATGCCATCGTCTCGTAGTGTTTTCCTTACATGCAAGCAATGTACAAGATTTTCTTATTTCTAAAACCCGTAGCTTCTCATGAATTGAAGTGGTAACCACAAAAAATATGGGGGGTTTTATGTATGTTTTTGGTTGTAGATAGTTGTTGTATGAGTTCATAAACTCCATGGGAAGTATGTAAATCATTAGGGTTTTTTATGATGAAGATGATGATAAAATTCAATGTGTTAACTTGAGAGTTTTGAGTAACATTGAGGTAATCACTACTATTAAGTAAATAATTATCGAAATGATTCAATTATAATGAATTTTGAGCAAATGATAATAGCTAGTATGATAACAAAATGAAATATGCACACCAAGTGTTTTGTGGAAATGCCTAAATTAAAAGGATATATGAATGTTGTATAATTGTGAACAAATTTTGATATGATGAGAGTTTTAATATTCATAATTGATGTTATGCAATACATTCCTTGTTAATAAATAGTTGTGTATGTGTATAAGATGTTAATGGGTCAAAACATAAACATTGTTAATGGTTTTTAACAAACAACATTGTCATATACTTTTGTTAACCATATATACGTGTTAGTGATTGATTTCAAACTAAACTTGTTAGTTTTAAATGGATTGTAATTTGTATGTTTATGGTAACGGATGGAGAAAGTAGCCATTGTGACGTTTTTGTTATAAGGAAATGTTTGGGACCTTTTATTTTTTGTAAGTTTTATTCACAACTTAATGAAAAGCCTTTCTTTAATTTCTAATGAACAAATAGGCATAATCAACAACATTATGAAATAGATCATTTGCAATAAATCATTTATTTATCAAGATACATGAAACCAAGAGAAGACGAGAATGAGTGTGTGATAAATTCACTCACTTACCCATACTTAGTGAGTTAGTGAGCTAGAAGTAGTGGTGCACGGGTTTTTTTAACTGGTTCTGGTTCCGGAACTAGGGTTTTTTTACCGTGGGTATTGATCGGGTTGTAGACCGGGGTTTTTCCAGTTTTAGCGGTTTTTTGCTGGTTCGGGTACGGTTCCGGTGTAAAACTGAATAATAGGAACCGGGTAGAAACCACCGAGTTTTTTCGGGTCCAAACCGGTTCTGGAACTGGTTTTTTTTTGTGCACAGAATCATACTAAAATTTATTTTCTGATAAATTATTAAGACTTCACTAAAATTAAATCATCTGATTTTCACTGATACAGTATGAGATTTCAAAACCAATGTTAAAGTTCCGGAAAGACTTTTACAACAAACTTGAATTCGACTTCCTTTCACTAAAACCTAATTTATAAAAGCTACCAAACTATCTAAAAATATGAAAAGGTTATAGTCCAGAACAAATCACAGCATGCCATCAATCTTAACTTTGATCAACTAAAAGTCAACTAAAAACAACATATAACATAAAAACATATAAAACTGTATCTCCATTATGTAGCAATCAAAAAAGTAAAAAAGGTTAGTATTTCTAACAATACCTACCCGTATTATTTACCCACAAACAGAACAAAATGACCCAAAAGGCATATGATTTCAATCAAATTCCGGCTTAAAAAGTCAACAAACCATTAGAAAAATTTCAAATTAGGTTTAAAATCTCCTCATGGTGCACCATTCTGAAGAAATTTGACCAAAATCATCTTAAAGAAAACAATTTATTCCATTTGATAAAAAAAAAAAGATTGTTCCCATTGCTTCTTTTCACTAATAATTACCAAAAAATAACCGACTCTTTCTGGTTCCAGATTATTTATGTTACAAAGTATGTCAACAACATGTGAATCACATAATTCATAACAGCTTTTGCTCTCTAGCGTGTACCTTTTTGGCTCGTTATCGTGTATGAACCTCTTTGGCACCAGTTTTGACTTTGGTCAACATAAAGCTCGAGAAACAGAAGCAGGGTTGCGTGTGATTTGATTCATGAAGTCTGGTCCCACTTCTTCGGTTCTTGGTTATAGGGTGTATCCGGGCATGCCATTTGTGTTAAAAATCCGGGATGCCACTTGATCGAGACGAGTATTCCATTACCAATTTGTAGAACATCGATGACCTATCTTCTAATAGTTGAGTTGGAGAATCAAATTCTGCAACTTGCCCTACAAAACACACGCAAAACAGTTGTTATAAATCTGATAAAAGTTTTCTTGATCAACAAGCAACCTAATTCAGGATGTTTTGCATGTAGATATACTGATTTAGACTCTACATAGAAACACTTGTAAGTTGAAAAGGAAATTGGTCAAATGGTTTGAAAGTCAACCAAGATAAAGTCAAGTGTTCACAACCTCCTAAATTGTTCTTTCAGAAAATGTTATCTTTGTTTTTTAAATAGTTCTATAATCATACTTAATGTATCGATTATTTATAAAATTAGAAAAATAGAAAAAGGGAATTGTTGAATGGTCAACCTAGAGGTGGCGATTTTGACCCACTTAATTGTAAATTGGCCTGTTCAGGTATTTAAAAAAAATGAATATTTTGGACAAAAAATGCCAAGTCAACCCAACACGACCCAACCCAACCCATTTCAACCAGTACAAAAGTTACTTATTTTGGCCCAAACCACCTCTAGGATTACCCGACTGTTTTCAAATGTATTGAAAATTTTGTCTCCTTAAATGATGTGGGCATATAAATTTGGTTAACCAAATGGAGTCAACACCTACCATCACTAAGAACAAGGACCAGATCACTATCGATGACAGTAGGGATACGGTGAGCAATGGTACACACAGTACAATCTTTAAACTCTTGACGAATAATCTTTTGGATTAAATTATCAGTTGCTGAATCAACTGAAGCAGTTGCTTCATCTAGCACCAAGATTCGAGCCTGTTTCAGTAAAGCCCTGCCAAGTGAAACAAGTTGTCGTTGGCCCACACTCCAGTTGTCGCCATTTTCTAAAACTGCAATGCAAGAATCACATAACAAAAGTTTCCATTAATGCATACCCCAAGAAACATAAATTCAAAAAGATTCTCCATTTATTTTATACACCAACCACAACTTGACCCTTTAATAAAAAAATCTACCCATTTTAACAGGTTGCCCATCCCGTCCGAACCATAAATTTCGTCACCTAAAAGAAATTAGCTTAAAAGAAACTGGTCAAGGGATAACAGGTTAAAAGTCAAATAGTGTACTTTTAAATCATTTTATTTAAAAAAATAGTGCTGTTGAAATAATATAATTTATGAAATCATAATTTACACACTAATTAGTTATAAAGAATGAAATTTCGGACCAAACATTATTCAAGTTAACACCATTCGACCCATATAGAAAAAAGTTACCATTTTGACCCGCTACCCAACCCACCCCGCCAATAAACTTTGTCACCTATACGTTAAACTATCTAATACTATATTTAAGTTTAAATTAAGTAAAACATACCTGCTGCATCAAGCTTTTGCTCCTTCTCACGAACCGTATCTCCAAGTTGAGATTTATCAAGTGCCTATTCATTAAAAAAAATACATTTAATTTCATGTGGGAATGCTTCAAACAAAATAATTAAAAAGCTTTGGGCACCAAAATTACCTCGGATTAATTTCATGAATCCAATTCAAATTCAAATATTTCAACATTTTCACAGTCTGTAATTGTTCAAAATATTTTACGAGGAGTACTAAGTTTCTAGTCCTTAAGCTCAATATTTAGAATTACCCATGAAAATTATTTTTTAAAAAAATCAAGAAGTTTTTAAGTTAAAAGTACCTATTTGCTCATTATCATCATCACAAACAGAATGATAGTATTAACTTAAGCCAACAAAATTCCCATGTTTTGTTTTTAATGAAGGTATGCTATGTCTTTCACAAATAGTCATTTGCGTAAAACATCTTAACATTCTTGAATAAGTTGCCAATAATGTTTAACATAATAAATATCTTAAAAATCCTAGAAACTGAAATTAAATATCTAACCTCCCAAATTTCTTGATCTGAATGTTCTTCAAGGGGATCAAGGTTGCCCCGAATGGTCCCTTCAAATAAAGTAGGATCTTGTGGAATAATGCTGAGTCGGGAACGTAAATCATGTAGGCCAATTGATGAAATATCAATATTATCTATGATAATTCGGCCACTTTCAGGTTCAATGAGTCGAAATAATGCTTGAATTAATGTCGATTTACCGCTTCCCGTACGTCCAACAATCCCGATTTTCTTCCCTCCTGGGAATTCACATGTCACACCACGGAGTACCACGGGCAAATTTTCCTTATAACGAACCTATTAATATAAAATCAATCTTATGCCCGTATAAAATTGATAAATAAAACATCATAGTATTTTCATTAAAATAAAATGAAATTAACAAAATACAAAATTTGGCACTTTCGAATATCAAATCAAGCATAATATTATACTTCTCCTAATCCTTATTTTATTAATATTCTTAATTATGGAAACACTAAGAAATATCATTGTCACCTCTTTTAATAATTAACCCTAAATAACACATGTTCAGATAATTCCTTAACTAACATTTAACGAGATGAAAGAAATCTTTCCTTCTAAGTCTCAATAAATTTTATTTAAGTATAATTATAAAAGTTAGCATGCGATGTTATGCATGTCAAAAATATGTTAAAGGTACCTTCAGATCTATAATTTCAATTTTTCCTTCCTCGGGCCATGAGGGCGGGGGACGGTTATTTTCAATGACTGGTGGAGCTTCACTCGGGATATGGCAATACTGATGAATCCTCTCTATGGAAATAATCTTGTTTTCAAGCTTGCAAAAGCTAAGTATCCACCGTGATAAACGAGCATTTAATTGCAAACCATAAGTTACAGCCAGGCCCGCCATACCTAATACAGATTAAATAAAATTGGTTAAATTTTATGTAAGTCTCATCTCAGTTACCTTCATTCACATGGGTCCATCTTATTTCAACTAAAGAGGGCCCATAATCACATAAATGGACATGTGTGTTATGAACTACAAGCATTAGGAAAATAAAAAATAATTAGTGAAAATACTTACTAGGATCTATAGCTTTACGTGGAAAACTCACTAATAAAACCAGACAAAACGCAAATACGAAAGTTGATATTAACTCCATGCGTAAGCAAAGCCATTCGATAGCTGCAATGCTACAGAAAAACGGGCGGGCAAAACAATCAAGAAGATACAGATTCCTCTTCATAAACCTTTTTTCTTGCCCGAACCCTCGAATTGTGGCTGCCCCAGCAATTGATTCTCCAAAAAGATTAATAATTGGAGATTTTTGGATGCTAACAATACGCACCAATTCCCTGGACGAAGCCATGTAGTATTTCTGCATATAGAAAGCATACACCAACTGTTGTTAGTTTATTACTTTATGAAAACGTACGCTGACCCAATAACCTCCTAATCAACTTAAAAATAAGATCAAAAGTTATTAGAGGCCCATAACCTAGAACATAAGGGCCAAAAATGTTTCGGGTCAAATGGGTAACTTTTGGTGTGTGTCGAAACGGATCGGATCTGGTTGAGCCGAAACAAAATATATCCATATTAATAATTCTTAAAAATAAGTAATGTGTTGACTACGATTATGAAAACTACATTATTTCAATAGTACTTCCATTTTTAGTAAAATGATTTAGGAGTTTAATGCATTAAAAGTACACTTTGGGCAACTTTCAACCTTTGACATTTGGCTTATAAGCAACTCTTTTTTATTTACTCGTTTTACCCCCTAGAGATAAAATATAGCCAGGATCAAATGGTTCAAAAATACCACCTCTACACAAAAGTGGTAAACATTAAAAATAATCACCTGCATCCACAAGCATGTGATAGCCATCGGGACAATAAGAAGCAACACTTGCCATGTCACCTGAGTCATTACACCAACTATACCAAGAAGCTGGATTGTTGTAGAAGCAAATCCCCCGAGTCTAAAAGGAATATCAAGATCAACAACACTTTGATCAACCGATACCTGAAATATCCACAAAGATCAACACTAAACTGAAACATAAAAAATAAAGTTTTTGAAAAAAGAAGCAAAATTATAATGTATTTGAAATTTATACCCGATTCAGTATTCGCCCTGCAGGAGTGGAGTCAAAGAATGACATTGGTGCCCTAAAAACATTATGAAGCATCTTCACAAACAGTTTTTGTGCAGCAGCTAAACCAAATGTAGCTACTAAAACTGCCCTAACGAATATAAACCACGAGCTCCCAAAAGCAAGTGCCATATAAACTGCAATTAGCACAAAATTACTAACCCTAGCTGTATCCCCTTCGGTTTGCGGGTTAGCCCAAGCCATCCACCAATTACTAGCAATTTGAAGAACTTGAAATAATGTTTGTGCAATAATAATAAGTGGTACTAGTAAACCCTTGTATGCTGCACCCATATAAGATAGGTAAATTTTCATGCTAATTTTACCACGTTCTCTTTCTTCTTCCTGAACGAGTTGTTTTTTTCGTGAACGCTTTCCTTTCTTTTTTTCTTTTATGGCTTTTTGACCTGAAATGGATGCTTTTTCATCTGGGATTTTTGTGGTTGCATTCATACTGCTTCCAATTGACTCACAATTTTTAATTAAATCATGGTTGTCATCTGACTCATCATCTGAGTGATTATAGATATCCATAGCATCAATTGCTTCTTGGTGAGCTGAAACTAATGTGTTAAAATCGGTTCCTGCTTGCAAAAGGTCTTCATATTTACCAGCTTGAATGATTTGACCTTCTTTAAGAACCTGTGATATGAAAAATGACAACAATAATCTCATAAAACCTGATAAATATTTTATTGGATGTAATAAATATACTAATGGATTACGAAATTGATGTGCTTTCGCAAGATAGGTTCTCTTAGGTAAAATGCTTATTTTGTCATAGCTAATGTATTAATATTATTGCTTTATACGAAATTGATGTGCTTTCACAAGATAGGCTCTCTTAGGTAAAATGCTTATTTTGTCATAGCTAATGTATTAATATTATTGCTTTATATTCTAGTTGTCTTTACATGATGTTGTCAAATTGTTTAATTGACTTTTCTAACTTGTGTCACATGATAAAGAACATTTAATGCACAAAGATCTTCTATTTTATTAATTCTACCAAATCTGTCATTGCTTTAGTTAATCCATTTTTCTAAAAAAGTACAAATTTCTCAATTAAAGCACGAGCAAAATTGCTAGAATAAGAAACTTAGATCATTAATATTAATTAGAATTTGTTAATGGAAATTTATGTGCATTAAATGCCCCATAACATAGAGCACAAGCCGACAAGGTAGAAAAACCTATTTAATTATGTTACTAGGTTAGACTCCCGTGTATCACACGGGTTGAATAAATGTAATTTTATACTTAGTAATAAAAAGTTTATGTTTTTAAAACCCATGTAATACAAGGGTTAAATAAACTCATGTATTACACGAATTGAATAAAATATAATATAATCTATTAACACATACACTCGTCAAAATAAAACAACGTGAATATGTAAATATATAATTAAAAGTTTTTTATTTGAATCCTAATTGTCTATAAAATTGTTTTCAGTTTCTAAAATTCATAAAAATGTGACTGAACAAATTAATTGATAATAAACACAATTTTAAATTAAAAAATGTGTAGATAAAATATAGAACAAATAATTAACTTAGTCACCTAAAATAGTGGAATTGATTAGTAATAGGAGAGAGAGGCGGGAAAATTAAAATGAGGAGGCCTACAATTGTGACAAGTGTCATCCTAGTTTACTTGTTTATCAGGTAGTATAGATTAACTAACTATTACTAACTTTTTTTTAACGGCACCTAATCTACACCACAATTAATTTACACCAATTCTCCTATGGCAATGGCGGGGCTCGAACCCTTGACCTCAAGGGGAGCTTCACCTTAACTCCAAATGGCTTTGCCAATGGACCCCCCCCCCCCCTCCAACTAACTGTTACTAACTATATATAAGGAAGTATATCAACATTTTGCAACAATTAAAGAGTGGTAATGCCATCATAGAAATAGGCTAAACATTTTCACACTTTTGTTAAAAACATCGTGTACATGACTCAGATGACGGAAAGATCTTAAAATTTTCAAGGTGGTAAAATGGGCAAATCAGGTGTGTTGGATAACATTTTGGATCAAAACAAATACTTTATGTAATGGTTGAAACTAGTTAGGTTGGGTTGACCTGAAACACCTTTTCTTCGAATAAATTATTTTTTATAATTAATTAGTGTGTCAGATATGATTACAAATATTATATTATCTCAATAATAATCAAAATTATTTTAAGTAAACTGATTAGGAGGTTTTGTAAATTAAAAAAAACAAATCGGGTGACTTTCAATCCATTTCCTTTTCCCAGTTTTTTATTGTACTTGTTTGACACGATAGAGGTGACACATAATCCTAATCAACTCAGTTAATGGCTCAAAACTGCCACCTCTATTAACAATAACATAAACTTCATGTATTAACCTTTGTGGTTAAACACCATTATTGTTCCTTAATTATGCATAAAGTAACCGCTTTCCTTATTTTCTACATTTCTTAACTCGCAAGATCCACATTCATCTTTACCAAATGAATTTAAAAAAAATTATAATTTTTTACCAGAATCAAGTCAGCAGCTGGCAGAAATTCGATCTGGTGAGTTACAAAAACTACCGTTTTAGTTGCTAATGCTGTCAATATGTATTCCTGGAAAAATAACAGCCATATTTTATGTTAAATCAATCTTTAAAAAACAAACCTTTCACTAAGCTATAAACAATTAAGTCTGAACCTTAAAGAGTTCTGATCCAGTGTGTGCATCTACAGCACTAAATGGATCATCAAGTAGATATATATCAGCATCTTGATAAAGAGCCCTTGCTAACTGCACCCTTTGTTTTTGGCCCCCACTCAAGTTTATACCTCGATCACCAATAATGGTTTGATCTCCATGTGAAAAAAGCTCCAAATCTTTTTTTAGTGAACATGCATGAAGCGTGCTTTTGTATTTAGCCTTATCCATTGGATTACCGAATAAAACATTTTCTTCAATATTTCCTGATTGTATCCATGCTGACTGAGATACATAAGCTGCAGACCCACAAATTCGAACCTAAACCGCAATGAAAACCAAAATAAATCAAGTTAATAAATTTAGTTAATACGCTTTCAAAGTGATTATGAGATATTGAATATTTGATGTCAAATAATCAATTGTCATAAAAACGGATTGTTAAAATAATGTTTGGATGATTGACTGCTGTTTGAAGTTGCAATAATGCATAATCAGAAGTCTGAATGTTTGGTAGATTCTGATTCTTTTGAGAAATTAATAGATGAAATGACCAAAAAGGGCAATATTGTGAAGTAAAGAGGGATGTGAAATGGAAATAAACATATCTTGAAATATGTTTGGCAGTTAGAAGAAGAGGTAAATAAGTAAATTTCATTTACCCTTTAGATAATCAGTTTTGTTGTGGATGAAACCAACTGTAATGAATAATTCAAAAACAGAATCTGTTTATCAAAACATAGAAAACTGATTATCTGATAACTATTTTCAAAACACAAACCCAAACACCCCTTAAACACTTAAAAAGTTAATTAAACATATGAAGTGAGGACTTACTTCACCAGAGATTTTTGGGATTTCACCAAGAATACAAGAAAGAAAGCTCGATTTCCCGGACCCCACACTGCCACAAACCGCCACACGCATCCCTCTCTCTACTTTCATCTGAATATTAGACAATGTTGGCCTTGGAGAACATGGGTCCCACTGAAATTCACCATCTTTAATTTCAATCGCCACGTCAGACATCCCCCGTGGCAAAACAATCGTTGCATCTTCTTGCAACTCTTCCTCTTGTAAAAAACCCGTGATTCTATCAAGAGAAACTTTTGTTTGAGCCATCATGGAAACCAAATCAGGAAAATTCCTCAACGGTTCTTGAAGAATCCTAAAAGTAGCTAACGCCGAAAGTACCCCTCCCGCTGTAAGTTGACTGCCAATCAAAATTGAAGTCCCGAAAGTAACCGCCGCCACAAATATAGGTGAGCTCCAGAAAAAGAAAGTGATAAATGCTTGTGAATATAATGCCTTCTTAAGCCATTTAAATTCCACATTTCTCATTTCTTCCAATCTTACTTTATACCGATCTTCCCATGCTTGTGATTTTAAAATCCTCATATTCCTAAGACACTCAGAAGTTTTTCTCATTCTATCATCTTTAGCAGCCATCAACTTATCTTGATAAACTTCTTGAACTCTTGCTAACGGGATTGTTATAACTATAGATATAATAGTGGCGAATAATGTTGCAATACACGCGATCCCAACACTTTTATAAAGAATTGCTAAAGCTAGAATGATTTGCATTGGTAACATCCATATGTCATGGAGATACCACGCGTAATCACCTACCCTTTGCACATCAACCGCCATGTAATTTACAATTTCGCCACTCGTGTGGCTTTGCCTAGCGGAACTCGAGAGTCTTAAACCTTTTCGGTAAACCATGGCAGTGAGAGCCGATCTCACATGCATTCCCAAAATATCGACTCCTAAATACCATTGTCGGGTGGTTAAAGTTTCTATCAATTTCGCTACAAAAAACACACCTGCAAGAATGTAACCTTCATGTGGGTAATGCTCGATTCCACCCAAATAATCAACAAAATCAGTAATCATATACGGGCCCACATATGATACGAGCGTGTATGACCCTGCAAAAATCGCGTTTTTTGCAGCTTCTTTCCAAAACGACCTTGCAAGAGCCCAACCTAAAGAAGCTTGGTTTTCAGATTTTAATCGTTCCCAATTTGAATTCAAAATTTTGTAATTAAACTTGGAACGATCTTCGGGTGCAAGAAGTGGGATGTCTCTAAGCTCAAGTGGTCTTTTTACACCAATTGACAAAATGGAGTTTAGCCACGACAGTGTCGCTAAACTAAACAGACCAGCATCACTATATGGTGTTACTTTCAGACACCCTGCATCTTCGTCTTCAACCAACAACGGTTCTTGAAGATCAGAACCCCTAATTATATAAATCCCAGTCATACCCCTTAACCCAAGAAAACACAGGAACCCTAAAGCTGGAGTTCCTGCAAGATTACCAAGAACATTTAAACTTTTCAACGATCTAAACCCTTCGATCGCGAAATCCTTCCCATTGAGATAAAGTGTACACAAATTAATCACAAAAGATGCAATCCACCACACTCTTATCAGCAATGGAAATCTCTCTAGGGTTTTAGCCTTACAATCAAGAGTCGAAAAACTCAAAACAAACCATGCTAAAAATTGAGATGCAGGTAACAACAGAGGCTCTAAACCTACACCTTTTTCCCCTTGAGCAGATTTTGCAATCAAACAAACACCATCATAACACAAAACCACAGTTTGCAACAGAAGAACATAAAAGCAACAAAAAACTGACGCCTTATAAACTTTACCAATTTCAACATTAAGAAACTCAGATTCTATAGCACTTCCATTAACCCTAACTCCAATTTCATCAACATCCTCTTTTCTAACTCGATTTTGACTCACGTAAACACCGATCTTCTTCCCTAATACTATTAAAACAGATAAAACCACCAAAGTTAAATTAAACACAGTTGCAGTGAGCTCCAAAACCCTAATTTCCATCGCCCCTAGGAATTACCGATTAAATTTAAAATTGAAATTGATGAGATGATATGAACCGGTGAGTTGTTTAATAGTGAGATAGATTCATATTGTGGCAAGAGCATTTCACCATGTGGCAATGAATCTTACAGATGGGGGTTTTCTGAAACAAAAGTGCAAAAAACACACAGTAAATGAAGACAAACGACGCCTTCACTCTTCAAATCCAACACGGACTATCAACAACAACAACAAAGCCTTTTAATCTCTCTCTCTCCTCTCACTTTGTTTTGTTGCGATTATCTTACAGAGGAGAGAGAGTGTATTTCTAGGGTTTAAATAATCGAACAAACAGAAGAATCCAAAATACCGAATTTCTGTGTGTTTTCCTAGTGTGTGTAGTGGAAAGCAGCTCACACTCTCACTTTCCGCCTTTGCCTCGCCGGCGCCGGAGCAAATTTGACCGGAGAGATTTCTGATTTAACAGAAATACGGTTGAGAATACTATTATTTGTATGATATATGTGTCGTTATCAAGGCGGTGGTTGTGAATGATGATGGATCCGAGCTGTAAATTTCCACTAACGGACTACGTACGGTCTTTACTTTTCCTTCGTGAAAAGTTAGTTTTGAAATAACAATATTTATTCTTTCTAAGAGAAGTGGTGGAACTACAGGTATCTACACATTTATAGATAAAAGTTTTAAAATATAAAAATATATGTAAATATTAGTTTGATTATTTTTTATATACATAAACATACACGATAATATATAAAATTTAAAAAATATAAATCATTGATAGAAGTTCTCAAGATATTTAGAGTTCTCAAATGATCCTAACTCATTAATTATAAATGTGTATAAAATAACTAAAAAAATAATAAACGAGTCGAACTAGATCTTTATAAATAGATCTTTATAAATAGAGCTCTAAACGAGATTGAGTTTTCGTAAGTTAAACGAGGAGAGTTTAAGCTTAGACAAGTTGTATTTGAATACAAATCCCTATTCTAGTGTTTCTTATCATCACCATATTCATCCTTATAACTTTTTTCCCACTCAAAACCACATTTAAATCCACTATTCAATCTTTCCATATTTTGCTTAACTTTTTTAAAATTTTTCATAAATAAACATTTTACCAAATTAATTTATCATTATTACCATTAACTCAATTTATTTTTAAATTATCATCAAAAGTGAATATTTAAAAAAATCAAGAATTAAAAATAGGAGATTTGAAAAAGACTACTTTTGTATTTGAATATATATGTGTTAAAATAAAGTTTACTAATATTTAATTAGTAGTTTTTTAATTAAGTTTAATATTTATAAATAATATTTTTATTTTGATTTTAAAATTTTAATAGTTAGTTTTTAACTAAAATTAAGAAATTTTTAAATATTTATTTTTAAAAGTGTATTTTATTTTAAACTGAATTTTTAATTAAACGACAAGAATTTTTTTTTCAAAAAAATATGTTTGGCTTCAATTCTAATTTATTATTTTTAACTTTTTTCATATTTAATTTTGTAATTTTAAATTTAAATTGTGTCGATATACTAAGTAGTGTGATTTTTAATTTTGGAGTTAAAATTTTTTAATTTAAAAGACGATATATTGTTAAAATTAAAATATTTTATTTTAAATGAGAGATTAAATATTAAAGTTTTAGCGAGATTTTCCGTATAAAATACGAGATTTAAAAAAAAGTAACTTAAGTTTGATACGTAAATTTAATTACAACTTAAGTGTGACATACCGGATTTAATTACGCTTTTGTAATACAAATTATGTAATCATCGTTCCATTTAATGAAATGTAAATGTTTTTATTTAATTGTGTACAAAATACATATATATATATATATTTTATTTTATAAATTTAATTAAAATTTTATAAGTTTAAAACTTATATAAAATTCTATATAAAAATCTATATTTAAAAAGTTACATATTTAATAAAATAACATATTTTAATAAGATTAATAACTTTTAATAAAATTATTATTTAAATAATAATAAAATAAGTTTATAAAAATATTTTTAAATTTATTTAATTTAAAAGAAATTAAATTAATTTATTTAAATAAAAGTTCAGGGTTCATTTTGTAATTAATTAAACTATAAGGTTTTGAGTCAAAAATCTGTTGAGGGGCTGTTTCTGGACAAATGAAACTGCAAGGGCTCATCCGTAATTAACTCAGGGTCCATTTTAAATCAAAATCAAACCACAGGGACTAAACCTGCCATTTTTCCTATTCGCGTTTCCGGTCACCCCCAACCTTGGTCCGGCGGTCCGAAGCTTTCTCCGGCGAACACCCCGACAGGGCTGTTCCCTGCACCTCAACGCCCGACAAAAGTTTCCCCGACTTCGTCTCCCCCACGCGAACTAGACCCCTCGACCAATTGGTCTCCCCATCACACGGATTGTCTGATCCTGTTGGTGGCCGAGAACCCACGCCCGAATTCAGGCCCGACAGGCCACCTCCACGCCTGTCGATGGTCTGGTTAGCTTCGTCTCGTCCAGACGAATGTTCAGGCATGCTCAATTGCTTGTCTCATTATCAGGATCAAGCCCGACTATAAATGGCCATGGTCGGCCCTGCACGAACTGGTTACCCTCCTTCCACACACTCACACTCCAAATTGAGGACTCCAACACCTTCGTCGACCCTGAGTGAAGCTACGACCAGGATTTCAGGAGCCAATTCCACACAGAAATCGAATTCCACTTGTGACATATTCGAGTTCAAAGACCGTGCCAACCAGACCCGTTTCGACTTGGTTCGAGTCTCAAAACAAGTCCACTGCCTTCTATTACTCCCTGGTAATCAATCCAACTCAAAATCGCGGCATTCGCACGAGGATTGCCGAGCAAACTCGAGTCCTCGGACGCGATTGCCGGATTGCCGAGGACCAGCGACCAATTTCTAAGTCGTGTATATCAATTAATTAACACACACATAACCAGCGATGGGCTGTGGCCCGGCTGGTTATGCGTGTGTGTGTTTGATCTAGTGGTCGCGGGTTCGAGCCTGCTGGCCTCCGGCCCAACCCCATTTTTTATTCTGTTTTCATTTTTTTATTTTATTTAATTATCTTAACTTATTTTAATACCATTTTATACAATAAATACTAAAACGAGTCGGTTTACGTGTTCGTTTATTTTAAAAAAATCGATTAAACTATATTTTTTTAACCATCCCATTCTTTTATATATAATATTTTTATAAAATTATTAAAATACATTTAATATATAAAATGTCCTTTATTTTTATAAATCTTGTAACATTTTTTATAAAATTATTAAAATACATTTAATATATAAAATGTCCTTTATTTTTATAAATCTTGTAACATTTTTTATAAAATTATTAAAATACATTTAATATATAAAATGTCCTTTATTTTTATAAATCTTGTAACATTTTTTATAAAATTATTAAAATACATTAAATATATAAAATGTCTCATTATTTTTATATGAACCTAGCATTATATTTTTTTTTTATTATTTTTTTTTTTATTTTATGAACTTGTTTAAATAAATAAAGACTTTTCTTTTGTTATTATTATATAAATACATTGAATATAATAATACTTGTTTAAAACAATATATATATATATATCCTTATAAGTTAAAGTTTTACAAAAAACCCATTATCATTCTATTTCTATACTTTATACAAATAAATATTAAAGAAAATTATATTAGAGCCTATATACATTTAAATACAAATACACACCTATACGCATACAATAATACCCATTTGTCTACATGGGGTATCAACGTGCTTAGGCTTCCGCATACTTATCACCTACACGCGTGGAAAATACCCGCTTGCAAGGTGAGTTACATAGCCCCTATTTTTACATTTTTATACGTTTTGGGGTGAAACATTATACATGCTACTCACATTGTTTGTACGTGTTATACATGAGACTATATGTTTATTCTTTGGATGTACATACATTTAAACACAAGACAACCAAATGTAATATTGATAGATCTATTGTGCCTGACCAGCCCACCCGGTTAGGGTGTTTATTACTGCATACTCGGATATAACCGCGTGTTATATTCAATCATACCGGATATAGTGGGTAACTATATTCAAGCATACCGGACTTAGCTGTTGTGCTCTGTTCAAGCGCGTCAAACTCGGTTTGAATTGTGATTAAATAAATGTTACATCCTATGCTATGTTTAACAAGATAAACAATGAGTTGCAAAACGATTTACACTACTATTTACTGGATTTACTAAACCTATGTACTCACCAACTTTTTAGTTGACACTTGATTTAAATAATGTTTCAGGTTTGGATATGTGACTACTTGCCGAAGGTTTCTCCACTTAAGTAACATGGACCTAGTTAAATAAATCAATGTTTTGAACTAGACTAGGTTATTTGGAATGTATTGTATTTGGATCTTGTTGTCTTTAAATTAAATTAATGAATTATGCAACCTTTAGCTATCATGTGCTTTTGAACAATCATCACATTGTCCGCCTCGATGATTCCGCCATCGGTCGGGGTGTGACAGATTGGTATCAGAGCCATGGTTATAGGGAATTAGGTTATTAGACACAATGACCTAGACTATAACCCTAGGACTCCCTTTTATGTGTTATGTGCTAAATGATTAATTGCTATGTGAATTATTTGTAGTTAGGTATTATTTGAATTTTCCCAAGTTTGGTACATGAGACTTATACACATACATACAAGACTTTGATACATGATACATACTTTACATACACATTTGATCAACACACTTATGCAAACAAATACACTACAAATCCTTGTCCATACTCTCTCCTCATCCATATAAATTGCAACATTTCTACACATTTTATACACATAAACTCTCAATTCTACTAAAATCTTAAAATCTCGTCAACGACTTAATTTCTTGAAACCAGTAAAGGACACGTGCAATCTGGAAGGGTGACACCTGTACATTGGGTTTTCTGTCTAGGAAAGCATTTCGTATAAATCCAAATAAACGGACCCGTATGCTTTCCTGGGAATTCCTGACGTGAGTGTTTACCTATAGGCTAAAGCATGTCTCTTTGAAAGTTTTGAGGAATTATTTAACGTTGATAAGTCAATGTATTCGCAAGGATACGATCCGAACTTAAACTCAAAATCTGGGGACATTATAGCAAAATAGGAAAAACTAGACGAACATGCAAAACAAATCATTATTACGGGTGCACACGTAATAACAATTTGTAGTGCATGCAAGTCCCGGCAATTCCTATTACGCGAATAATGATCTATAACATCATGTTCTACCCGGAATAGATGACTTAGTTTTCCCCATCAACCTAGAATAAATACACATGCACTGGCACGCGTCATGATGAATCCCGTTTTTCTGCTTACATTATTTCCCGCTATAACTCATATATATCCATCGTATCTAAAATATCATTGTCTTTTCTTATGGTGTTAGAATGCCTCCTCGACATACTAACTCTAGCAACTCCAACGTTGACCTTGCTGCACTACTTACTCAACTAGTAGGCCAAATGATCCAAGCTAACAACAATGGTAATGGGTCTAATACGCAAGGGAATGGTGCAAACCCACCGTACTGCACATTCAAGCATTTCAATTCTTGCAACCCCACCAAATTCTTCGGGACGAAAGGTGCTACTGGCCTTCTTCAATGGTTTGAAAGTATGGAGAGTACTTTCCTAAACAGCGATTGTCCCAACAACCTCAAAGTTCGTTATGCTTCCAGCGTCTTCCAAAAACGAGCACTCACCTGGTGGAACGGTGAGAAACGTACTCGAGGCAACGAATCCGTTATGTCCATGTCTTGGGACGAAATGAAATGACTTATGACTGACGAGTTCTGTCCTTGCAACGAAATGAGGAAGCTCGAAGCTGAATTTTGGGATCTCACCCAAGATAGCGGAGAGAATTTGGCTTACACCACTCGTTTTCAAGAACTAAGTCTGCTCGTGTCCCACATGGTTACTCCCTTAGCGCGGGGAATCGAGAAATACATAGGTGGACTGCCTATGCCGCTCCAAGACACCGTATTGGGAAGTAATCCCTCCACTCTCGAAGACGCTATCCGTTTGTCTGCTGTGTTGACTGACAATCACGTCAAAGCAAGTACCTTATCTAGGAAGGGTACCAAGAAAGTGGTCGACAAAGCTGCTACTTTCGTGTCCGACAAAGATGAAGAACCCAAATCTTCCCATCATGATAGGAAGCGTAAGGCCCAAAACTTTGCGGCCATCATTCCTGCCGTACCTGTGACCCAAGTTACTCCTACGGGTCAAATTCTGAGAAATTATGTAGGTTCATTTCCCCAATGCCCTACTTGCAAGTATCACCATGCCCCGCATGCTGCATGCCGTCTATGCTCAAAATGTGGACACTATGGACACGTTGTTACTACTTGTCGTGCTCGCACTATCGTTAATCAAGCTACTCAAGGCAATCATCCAATGCCTCTCGCTATCACCTATGGACGGGCCTGTTATGAATGTGGAGACCCAAACCACTTTCGGAACCAATGTCCAAGACTTCAAAATCAAGGTGGTCCTCGTGGACGAGCCTTTAATATAAATGCTAACGAGGCTCCGGCCAATGACGACACTGTCAACGGTACGTTCCTTTGTTCACTATCTTTATACATCCGTTTTATTCAATATTCATGCCAATAGAAAAATTGTGTCTCTTGCTCTTAACCATCTATTTGCTAAACAACCAACCAATTTTGATAACTCGTATATCATGGTAATAGCGGATGGGAAATCCATTGCTATAAATTCTATAATCCGTGATTGCATATAACAGCTATGCTTTCACCATTCATCTCATTCCTATACTTTCGCGAAACAAATCTATTATGTTTAAATTTAGTCATACAACTTGCTAGCTCTGTTAAAGTCTACTTGAATTGTTGAAGTTCTAAATCCTAGTAATTATGCACGGGGAATCCCCGGTATATCAAAGGGGTGGTGGGTTAGCCGCTGGTACACCCTATACATAAACCCACTTGATATAACGAGTATAAACCATGCATAAGTACTAGGAAGAGGATCGGTTCTTGAATTGTTAGACATATTTGTGCTATGAAACCACTCATAGACGTGATAACATTTATAAATTGCACGCATTTCATTGTACAATTTTCAATTGAGAAAGGTGATTTGATTAAAATGATCTAAATCCTAGTAATTATGCACGGGGGATCCCCAGTATATCAAAGGGGTGGTGGGTTAGCCGCTGGTACACCCTATACATAAACCCACTTGATATAACGAGTATAAACCGTGCATAAGCACTAAGAGGAGGACCGGATTTTAGAAAATGTTTTTGCAAAACTTGAAAATATGAACACCCGTGAGATGGAGTTTTAAAGGAAAATGCCATGTCACAAAGTGATTGGCACCAATATTATTAAATCTGTTTCCTAGTAGTTTACATTCATGCGTTGTATGAACAACTGTATGCATAAATCTCATTACACCATTAAATCAACTAATTATCAACTCGACTCGAATTAACACCACCATCCGTTATCATACGATATTTCCCCGCTGAATATTTCTCTTGTGAAGTAATTCCATCCCAAACCTTTTGACATCTCTTTCCCGCTTCTATAACCTTCGCTAATCGAATTTCGGGACGAAATTTCTTCAACTTGGGGAGACTGTGACATACCGGATTTAATTACGCTTTTGTAATACAAATTATGTAATCATCGTTCCATTTAATGAAATGTAAATGTTTTTATTTAATTGTGTACAAAATACATATATATATATATATTTTATTTTATAAATTTAATTAAAATTTTATAAGTTTAAAACTTATATAAAATTCTATATAAAAATCTATATTTAAAAAGTTACATATTTAATAAAATAACATATTTTAATAAGATTAATAACTTTTAATAAAATTATTATTTAAATAATAATAAAATAAGTTTATAAAAATATTTTTAAATTTATTTAATTTAAAAGAAATTAAATTAATTTATTTAAATAAAAGTTCAGGGTTCATTTTGTAATTAATTAAACTATAAGGTTTTGAGTCAAAAATCTGTTGAGGGGCTGTTTCTGGACAAATGAAACTGCAAGGGCTCATCCGTAATTAACTCAGGGTCCATTTTAAATCAAAATCAAACCACAGGGACTAAACCTGCCATTTTTCCTATTCGCGTTTCCGGTCACCCCCAACCTTGGTCCGGCGGTCCGAAGCTTTCTCCGGCGAACACCCCGACAGGGCTGTTCCCTGCACCTCAACGCCCGACAAAAGTTTCCCCGACTTCGTCTCCCCCACGCGAACTAGACCCCTCGACCAATTGGTCTCCCCATCACACGGATTGTCTGATCCTGTTGGTGGCCGAGAACCCACGCCCGAATTCAGGCCCGACAGGCCACCTCCACGCCTGTCGATGGTCTGGTTAGCTTCGTCTCGTCCAGACGAATGTTCAGGCATGCTCAATTGCTTGTCTCATTATCAGGATCAAGCCCGACTATAAATGGCCATGGTCGGCCCTGCACGAACTGGTTACCCTCCTTCCACACACTCACACTCCAAATTGAGGACTCCAACACCTTCGTCGACCCTGAGTGAAGCTACGACCAGGATTTCAGGAGCCAATTCCACACAGAAATCGAATTCCACTTGTGACATATTCGAGTTCAAAGACCGTGCCAACCAGACCCGTTTCGACTTGGTTCGAGTCTCAAAACAAGTCCACTGCCTTCTATTACTCCCTGGTAATCAATCCAACTCAAAATCGCGGCATTCGCACGAGGATTGCCGAGCAAACTCGAGTCCTCGGACGCGATTGCCGGATTGCCGAGGACCAGCGACCAATTTCTAAGTCGTGTATATCAATTAATTAACACACACATAACCAGCGATGGGCTGTGGCCCGGCTGGTTATGCGTGTGTGTGTTTGATCTAGTGGTCGCGGGTTCGAGCCTGCTGGCCTCCGGCCCAACCCCATTTTTTATTCTGTTTTCATTTTTTTATTTTATTTAATTATCTTAACTTATTTTAATACCATTTTATACAATAAATACTAAAACGAGTCGGTTTACGTGTTCGTTTATTTTAAAAAAATCGATTAAACTATATTTTTTTAACCATCCCATTCTTTTATATATAATATTTTTATAAAATTATTAAAATACATTTAATATATAAAATGTCCTTTATTTTTATAAATCTTGTAACATTTTTTATAAAATTATTAAAATACATTTAATATATAAAATGTCCTTTATTTTTATAAATCTTGTAACATTTTTTATAAAATTATTAAAATACATTTAATATATAAAATGTCCTTTATTTTTATAAATCTTGTAACATTTTTTATAAAATTATTAAAATACATTAAATATATAAAATGTCTCATTATTTTTATATGAACCTAGCATTATATATTTTTTTTTTATTTTTTATTTTTTTTTTATGAACTTGTTTAAATAAATAAAGACTTTTCTTTTGTTATTATTATATAAATACATTGAATATAATAATACTTGTTTAAAACAATATATATATATATCCTTATAAGTTAAAGTTTTACAAAAAACCCATTATCATTCTATTTCTATACTTTATACAAATAAATATTAAAGAAAATTATATTAGAGCCTATATACATTTAAATACAAATACACACCTATACGCATACAATAATACTCATTTGTCTACATAGGGTATCAACGTGCTTAGGCTTCCGCATACTTATCACCTACACGCGTGGAAAATACCCGCTTGCAAGGTGAGTTACATAGCCCCTATTTTTACATTTTTATACGTTTTGGGGTGAAACATTATACATGCTACTCACATTGTTTGTACGTGTTATACATGAGACTATATGTTTATTCTTTGGATGTACATACATTTAAACACAAGACAACCAACTGTAATATTGATAGATCTATTGTGCCTGACCAGCCCACCCGGTTAGGGTGTTTATTACTGCATACTCGGATATAACCGCGTGTTATATTCAATCATACCGGATATAGTGGGTAACTATATTCAAGCATACCGGACTTAGCTGTTGTGCTCTGTTCAAGCGCGTCAAACTCGGTTTGAATTGTGATTAAATAAATGTTACATCCTATGCTATGTTTAACAAGATAAACAATGAGTTGCAAAACGATTTACACTACTATTTACTGGATTTACTAAACCTATGTACTCACCAACTTTTTAGTTGACACTTGATTTAAATAATGTTTCAGGTTTGGATATGTGACTACTTGCCGAAGGTTTCTCCACTTAAGTAACATGGACCTAGTTAAATAAATCAATGTTTTGAACTAGACTAGGTTATTTGGAATGTATTGTATTTGGATCTTGTTGTCTTTAAATTAAATTATAGAATTATGCAACCTTTAGCTATCATGTGCTTTTGAACAATCATCACATTGTCCGCCTCGATGATTCCGCCATCGGTCGGGGTGTGACATTAAGCATTTGTAAAAATGTTACAACATCAAGGTTAAAGTTTATACAAAAAGGCTGATATAGTTTAGTTAACTAATAAAATGGAGAAACAATGTATGCAAAGAAAGCGTTGACCAATTTAATTATCTTCGATTTCTTTGATTCACTACTGACTTCAAATAGGTTGGCACCGTTTGTGCCCTATTTTTCAAACGGTTTTGGCTATTTTGTGGTTTCAGTAACTGAGGAAAAGAAACTCTATTCTTTGTTGCATTTAGTGAGTGTTAAACATTGAAAAGTTACCAATATCACGTCAAATGTTGTACACAATGAAGTATTTTAAAATTTATAAATCATCATTGTAATATTTCATTTTACATGTAATTTAATATATTGTAAAAATATATCACTTATGAAATGTATTTTCATGTATTTTTTTATGTTTTAATTACCATCATCCATATAATCTTAACATTTAACAAAATAAAAAAGTTATCAATACAATATAAAATTTGTATAAAAAGATGTGTTAAGATAGTTATCAATATAATGTTAACGTTTCACCTCATGTAACGCATGAGATTAAAGCTAGTCTCTTTATAAAAATGCATGGCAAGCAACTATAATGGGGAGCAAGTATGACAATTTGTTGTCATGATGCAAATTAGTGTTGTTGCATGTAAGATAACATGTTCTCAAGCACAAACTAGTAGGTTTCATCACAAATATGATCTCACAAACATTTGAATCCACTTGATAAGTGATTCAACAAACCCATTTGTGTATATACATGAGTTATAAATATTCAGTACTTATCCCAATTGACATACAATAATCATTAAATGTTTGAGATGTAAATTAGTTAGTATTTGTCTAAACGGATTTTCTTTATTAGATAATCTAGAAATTGTGTTGTCAGACTTATTAGTTGAGCAAGTAGTCGTGTAAACATCATAGTGTGACTTGACAATAATCACACATGTAAACATCTAGTTAATGCATCAATTGAGACATAAAGTACTAATTGACGTCTGAGTACCAATCAAAGATAAGAAACTAGTTAGGGTAAGTAAGGTGTCGAATCCATAAGGAGTTAGTAGATGGTGTTAAACTCAAGTTGATTATCTATACTAAACCTAATTAAAAAATATTTTGGATTTGATTAATTGATAAATAACATAAACCAAATTAAAAGATTGTTTTGCAAATAATTAATATATTATCGCCCCGAGTTTCAGACTTAGATGCACAATGTATAATCCGATTTAATGACTAAGTTGGAAATTTACATAGACATAATTTTATTCAATGTATGATTTGAAGGACAGTTATAAGACTAAGGAATCTAGTCGTGTTACTTGACGGTTGTAGATCAATGAAGGAACGTTCGTATAACCTCTCTAATATAGTGTTGTTATATGTACATATATAGGGGAGAGATAAAAAAACTCAAAAATCAATAAACCAATTTCCGACCACACATGTAGTTTAAGCTTATTTATCCGAACTCAACATTTAATCTCATCCATAATTAAAACAAATATGCGGCCATAATTTGGTATATTGGTTTTTACATGGGGATTTGGTTTTTACATAAAAACTCAAAGCCAATAAATCCAATTTCGGATACACTTTTTTGTCCATCACGGGACATGAACCCAAAAACCACTTGGGGAGAGACATATCTTTTACACACATTGGTACCACTAGGTCACAGTAATCAAGGACAGTTATTCTTTTTTCCGTTACTTTTTTCTAGATATTTTTCACATTTTTTTCTAACAACAAGGGCATTTGTTCTTTTCATATCCTCTACCACAAGGTTTTTTGCATTAATTATATATATACATACTAGCTTAGAACCCCGTGTACTACACACGGGGTAAAAAATATCACACATAAAATTCTTATATTTTTATGTATATATTTTATGGATGTAAAAATGTATTACATATACTAAATATAAAAAAACCTTCAAAATATGTAAAAATTAATACATAATTGAGTTTTAAAAATACATTAATTACTATTGAATATAATTTGACTTTCATTTACTATTTTGTTTAAAATAAAAGTTAGGTAATTAGATTTTAAAGTTTTCTTATAATGAGTGATAATTTGAATTAAATGTGTTTTATTAGTATAATTAATATTTTATTTAAAAATATATTATTATTAAAAGATATATGTGTATTTAATAAGAGATAGAGGCAGTAAAAAAAATAATTAGAATGAATTTGGAGACGACACGTGACATGAAAAAACCTTTATTTATTACATAGTATAGATATGTATTTGACTAATAAAAACTATTTTACAAAGTAATATAATATATATATATATATATATATATATATATATAGGGTGAGGTTCAAATAAGAAGTAGGTTTTCGCTAAAAAATCTAAGAAATGACCAAAACGCTTAGAAACGATATCAAACGAACTCTGATTGAGCTTATTTCAGCGGCGTTGGAACCGTCTCGTCGAACTCTACCATCTTAGTATTCAGGGTTTAGCTTTTAAGGTTTAGAATTTACGTTTGAATTTTATGGTTTTAGCCTTATGGTTTAGCCTTAGGGTTTAGATTTTATGTTTTAGGTTTTTTTGAGGGGTGGGGGGTTTAGGTGGTGGGTGGTGATGGTTTTAGGCTTTTTGGGGTGAGATTGGAGGGGGGATTTAGGTTTTGGGGGTGCGGGTGGAGGGGGGTTTAGGTTTTTGGGGGTGCGGGTGGAGAGGGGTTTAGGTTTTTGGGTCCGGATTATAGTTCGATGAAACGGTTCCAACGCCGATAGAATGAGCTCAATCGGAGTTCGTTTGACCCACTTCTTAACGTTTTTTTAGCGAAAAACCACTTTTTAGTGGAACCTTCCCCTATATATATATATATATATATATATATATATATATATATATATTTAGATTTACACGTTTAAGTTGTAGTAACGAATAAGGAACATAAACTTTGTTGTACGTTTTGGCTTTTAACAAGTTATGTGACAAACGTGCTACCGCTAGTTTTTTTTTAATTAATATATTAAAAGTTAGCGTATAAAATTTGATTGATACATATTATTACAAATTCAAAGTGGCTGATTTTTTCTCCATTGGTATACACATCATCATCTTTTTGCATTCTTTTATTGACATTTATAACACCTCAAAATTTATTATTTTATATATTCTTCAAGTACTATGAGCATTTGGTTTTCTTTATTGTCCATGAGTTACGTAAGTTATTTACATATTCACTCTCTCAATTATCATTCTAAAGTTGTATTGTATAAAATAATATTACACGTTATGCTATGTATTATAAATGGTGGCAATTTATGACATTGACACTAAAATAGTTAGATTTTATATTGTTATGTTTAAAATCCTTATTCTAATAAATGATTCTAAAAAATGACACATATTATTATTATATTTTTTCATACTAAAATCTTCTAATTTTTTCTATTTTAAGTAAGTTTGAATTTTAAATTTTAATTATGTTAATGTTTTTATTTTTCAAAAAATATAATATAAAATTTTAATTTAGTTATTACTTAATTAAGTAAACAAAGAATTTTATTTCTTGTTTTACACATTATTTTAATTTTTTTTACATAATATTGTACTTTTATTTTTCTGTTAAACAACCTCATGTAATACATGGGTATATAACCTAGTGTTTAATAAACAAATCGTGTTTGGCCGAGTTTACGTGTTTAATCTGTTTAATCAAAAAAAGCTGTGTTCGGGTCGACATATTTAACCCATTTAATTAAAGATCTCAACCCGCCAACCTATTTTGTTACAAACCTTTACCCTTTTGATTGATGGGTTGCACGAGTTGTGTTTGGTTTACATGGGTCATGTTCGCCTGTTCGGTTTACGTGATTTTAAGTGTTGTAGGTTAAAGTTAATATCTTTTGACATAAATAAATATATAAATCATGTCCGAGTTTATCAATTCAACCCACCAATTTTAAACCTGTCATGACATGAATGTCACCCTTAATTACTAACAACCCTATGATACACGTGGACAAATATAAAACACAGAAACTCGATAAAAAATCAAAACTCTTATTTTGGGGTTTAGTTTTCTTAGGGTAGGGTGGGGTGGGTGCGGGGGGGGGGGGGGGGTTAGGCTTTTGGGTGGGGTGTGGGGGTGGTGGGTTTAATTTTTTTTTTTTTTTTTTTGGGAGGGGGGAGGGGGGTGTGTGTGGGGTAGGGAGGTTTAGATTTTTTTTTTGGAGGGGGGTAGGTTTTTCGGTGTGGGGTTTGGGGGGTAGGATTTTGGGGGTGCGGGTGGAGGGGGGTTTAGGTTTTGGGGGGCGGGTTAGGGTTTGATGAGACGATTTCAACGCCGCTAGAATGAACTCAATTGGAGTTTGTTTGACCTATTTCTTAGGGAAAACCCACTTTCTTAGTGGAACATTTCTCTATATACATATAGGGAAAATGCTATAAAAACAACATACTTTCTGGTTTTTCTCATAAAACCTCTCAACAATTTTTTACACATAAAAACCAACATACATTTTCTTTTTTCTCACAAAAGTCACTCAACAAATTTTTACACATAAAAAGAGAGTTAATTACACAAATAGGTCCTATAGTTTGGGTAAAATAACATGTATGAGTCATAAGTTTAAAAAGTTACAAATTTATGGCATGTGGTTTGGGTAAAATAACATGTATGAGTCATAAGTTTAAAAAGTTGCAAGTTTAGGACCCGTGGTTTAATTTTATAACAGGTTTGGGTACTAAGACTATATTCCATTAAATTTTCTTTTAATTTTAAGTAAAATGACTTTTTTACCCTTGACTATTAAAAAATAAAAAGAATATATTACAAAGACTAGTTTGTAATTTACTTAAACAATAATTAAAAATATAACAATAGTAAAAAACTTAATTAAAAAATACTCAATCTTCCCCATATCTCCTCCAGCTCCGTGTAATACCTCCGACGTCTACTACGAACGCCCATCTCTATCTCAAACACCCATCTCTGTCTCGTAAATGGGTGTTTGAGATAGAGATGGGTGTTCGTAGTAGACGTCGGAGGTATTACACGGAGCTGGAGGAGATATGGAGAAGATTGAGTTTTTTTTATTAAGTTTTTTGCTATTGTTATATTTTTAATTATTGTTTAAGTAAATTACAAACTAGTCCCTGTAATATACTCTTTTTATTTTTTAATAGTCAACGGTAAAAAAGTCATTTTAGTTAAAATTAAAAGAAAATTTAATGGAATATAGCACTAGTACCCAACACATGTTATAAAATTGAAACCACATGCCCTAAACTTGTAACTTTTTAAACTTAAGACTCATACATGTTATTTTACCCAAACTTTAGGACCTATTTGTGTAATTAACTCTAAAAAAACAAACTTTTAGTTTTTTTCTCAAAAAAGTCCATTTACAACAGTTATCCCTATTGAAGGACTAGGTCAGCATATGTCGGCTGTGGAGTACCGGGCTATCCTCAAGTATCGGCTAATGATCCCCTTGTTTCCGACTGATGAGCCCTGCCCAGTTTGTCGCAAGGCTTGTTTGGATTCTTTTGGCGAGCATGCGATCCATTGCAAAAAGTTACCTGGGTTTAAATACAGACATGATTTGGTTAGAGATGTTCTTTGTGATGTTCTCAAATGGGCAGGAATTTCTGCTAAAAAAGAGGCTCCCGTGAACTTTCTGACAGATCCGCTTGAAGGGAGGTCTACTCTACGGCCGGCTGATATTCTTGTGTTTGGTTGGGCAGGGGGGAAACACGCTTGTGTGGACCTTACAGGAGTGTCCCCTCTTGTGGGGCTTAGGGACAATGGGGTTGTGGCGGATCATGCTGCTTTAAAGGCGGAATCAAGCAAAGTTGTTAAACACGAGAAAGCTTGTTTAGAGAACCAACACGTGTTTATCCCTTTTGCTTTTGATACTTTTGGGTTCCTAGCACCGGAGGCAGTGGAATTCCTAAACAGGGTTCAACGAGTCGTGCATAGTAATATTTCGGCCCCTAAGACCCAAAACTTTGTTTTTAGTAGGATTGGTTTTGCTATTCAAAAGGGAGTTGCAGCGCAACTTGTTGCCCGTTTACCTGCCACTTTATTGTAATCGTCCTATTTTAATTAAAAGTGATAGATATCAAAAAAAAAATTACAACTATTTATCTTAGCAAATGGATCCGCAAAAGTAAAGTAAAGGAAATTGACTGACAGAAGCAAGAGCAAATATATCATTTGTCCTGCTTCTGTCGATACATTTGCTATGATAAATAGTTGTCGAGTGACTTTTGTGAGAGAAAAAATGAAAGTATGTTGTTTTTTTATATGTAAAAATTTGTTAAGGGACTTTTGTGAGAAAAAATAGAGAATATGTTGATTTTTTATATCCAAAAAACTGTTAAAGGACTTTTATAAGAAAAACCAGAAAATATGTTAGTTTTTTATGGTATTTGCCCATAGATATACAAACACAACGTAATGATCATGCAATTAAGATCAAGAAATGTTTTTTATGACTAAAATAATGTTCCATGTGACATCATATATTTTTTTGTCCAAACACATTGAATTGCATTGTGCACCATCTTAAATTGTCGGCATCTAAGATGTTGATACTCGATTCTAACCACAATAGATGTCCATTACCTAACATATGTTGCTAGCGAACAAAATTAAAATGTAAACTTCAATTCATTTCATCTTATGAAATTTACAGAATTAAAGACAACATGATTTGGTGCATAATTATATAATTAGATGATATAAAATCTAACATTTAGGTTCATTTCACTAAAATAAACATTGCACCACATATTTGACCTCTTTCATTAGTACCTATTTGCTTTTTTAAGTTGATATCAACCTATCGTTTTATGTTTTAAAATAAAAAATAAAAATGTCTAATAGGTAATTTTATAATAAATATTTAGATAATAAAAATATCTAATATATTTGTATTTGGTTCTTCTTTATAAAAATGAAATCTTGCAAAACAAATATATGTTATTTAGAAAATAATATAACAAAGAAACTCAACTTAAAAAATAATTTTATGAGTTGTTTATAAACTAAATATAAAAACTATCCGGTTAAATATTAAATTCGACAAGAACAATAATTTCTACAAGATGCACAAATAAGTAATACAGTTTATAACTTATAAGTTCTTATATGTAAAAAAACTATAATATTTATATACCGTTTTCTAAATTATTGTAGTTATTTTGTTTTTATGTAATGTTTAACTACTTTTTATAATACATTTATGATTTATTGAATTATTTTGAAGTATTAGTTACCGTTAGGCACAAACCCCAATAACTTTTATTCTTTATATGTTTTATGTAACAACTAATTCTCTAAGAGTGGTCAGAAGGGTTTTTTCAAAGGGTTTCCTCTCTGTGGAGGTCATGGGTTCGAATCTTGCAATGTGCACTTTATAAAAACTAGGAACAACCTCTGCAGATTCGAATTCTTTAGGGGTTGTATGGGTAGACTGATGTACGAGCCTCCTCTGGTAGGACGTGTCAGTTAAGCCCAGACCGTTCTAAAAAAAACTAATTCGCTAAGATCCCTCCAAGATTCTTGAAACATTTGTGCCTTGGAAATACCACTCATGTTTTTCCTTAAACAAATATGAAGATGCTGACTAAAGGAATCAAGATTTCTAAACAAATTAGTTTGACACATGTGATTGATTCTTTGAAGAACATAAAAGATTTGATGTGTTTAAAAGAACGAAGGAACTTAAAAAAAAAAAACAATGGGTCAATGATAGATTATTTCAATCAGTTTTACCCCTTCGTATTTTTTTTTAACATTTAAAACAAATGCCGACTAGATACACCCTTTATTTCCTTAATTAATGTTACATAATACTTTTTATTAAACACACCCTTAAAAACTTCATTAATTACATCTATACCAAACTTAAAATTTTATTTACATATATATCCTTCGTAATTACAAATATACCTAACTGGATGATAAAATCGATCAGAAATAACGTTGGATGTTGGAATCGATCGGAAACGGGAATCAGAATGTTAGATTGGAATCAATGGAATAAGAATAGTCGTATTTCTTGTAAAGTTAAAAGACTAAATTTATAAAAGAGGAAGATATATGTAATTTAAGTTTTAGGTTAAGTGTATATGTAATTATGGTTGAAAATAGAAGAATATATGTAATTCTACCTATATTTTAACACATATATATTAGGGATAATGTGACAACTGTGGTTTTTCAGATCCTTACCGTTTCTCAACTTTTATACGTTATATTTTTAAATTTTATGGTTTTATATATTATTAAGTGTTTCTATGGATTATAGGAACTTTTCCTTAGACAAACATTAAGGTCCGAACTAGAAAGCCCGGTTAAGTGCAAACACCGCGTATACCATATTCGCGCTAAATAAACGACAAAATTTAAATTCTCAAAAATAATTTTTATATTTATATTTTAGTTAAGAATGATGTTTTATAATGTTATATGTGCTAACTTTTATGATTCTTGATTTAAACTAACGATCACAGATGGTCTTCCGTTAAATACCCGGTATACCTTTTTGAAAAAAAAATTCAGTTCTTAGGTTTTAAAAATTTTCAAAAAATTGTTATTTTGGATGCTATAATTTTATGTTTGGATGAAAATATTTATTAAAGTGTTTAGGAGTGTAATTTTTATAAAAAGTGGGTATATTTTTATAAAACTTTCTTTTAAATTTCAAGACAAACACTCCCCCTATAAATACCCCACCCCACTCCCATTTTTCTCTCTTCTTCTCCCTCTCCTTGGCCGTATGAAACCCCACACACACACACACTCTTTGATTTTTTTTAATATCAAGCTTAGATCATCCATGCAACCTTGAATCCTTGGATCATTGTTGTTTATGAGCTTGATTTAGTGATTAGAAGGTATTTTTGCTTATGATTTCATCTTAAATTTTCTGTTTTGATTCTTGCATGAGTTCTCAAGAACACACACACTCACTTTGATTTTCAAGTTTTGTTGTTGTATGAGTTTTTAAGCTTGAATCTTGTGATTTTAACAAGGATTTGAGGATAAAATGTACTTGTAAACATCCACAATGAGTTATCTAGTGAAAATCTTACAAGATTTGATGTTCAAAGTGTATGAACACCCTAGTGTTCATACTTGCATTTTTCTCAAATTTAAAGAGCATTTTGTTGATTTTGGAGTATTTGATCTAGGAATTGAACCACATTTGTGATTGTAGGTTATAAATCAAGGAAAACTCAGTAGATTAGCATCAAAATTTCATCATCATTTGCTGAATTTGGAAGATATAATCCTTGATTAAACTTGTTAGTTGTTAAATGTTCAAGAACAAGTATGTTCTTGATGAATTTTTAAAAATTGTTGATCCAGCACCCAAAAGTGGTTTTAATCAGTAGTTTATGATCAAAAATGAAAATCTAGAAAGTTTGGCAACTAAACTCAAGTTGATGCGTTAGGAGAACAGGTTACTGATAACCTGACTTGGGACGAGTTTAAGAAAATGTTGATTGAGGAATACTTTCCTCGAAATGAAATAAAGAAGATTGAAGTTGAGTTTTGAAACCTAGAAATGGAAGGAGCTGAAATCTTGGTTTACACAACTCGATTCCAAGAGTTGTCCCGTTTGGTGCCATATTTGGTGACACCTGAATCTAAGAGGATTGAAAGGTATATATGGGGATTGGTGCCCCAGATTCGGGGAATGGTTACTTCAGCCAAACCTTCTACTATGAAAAGTGCGATCCAATTGGCGAGTGAATTAACCGATGAGATGGTGAGAAATGGAATCTTGGTTAAGAAAGGAACAATTGGAAAGAAACCAGAGGAGAAGGCTATGAAGAAATCTACTGGTGGTCCAAGTAAGAAGCGTAAGTTTGTAAAGAATTATGTGGCGGTGACACCACAGAAAAGGGCAAACACTGGAAATCCACCTCTTTGCGCCAAGTGCAATTCTCAACACTTTGGGACTTGTGAGCAGTTCGTGTGTGCAAAATGTAAACGAGTGGGCATACATCGAACTACTGCAGATTCGACCCTAATGCACCAAGGGGTTGTTTTGAATGTGGGGCAACTGATCACTTCAGGAACAAATGTCCCAAATTGGGCAGAATTGGTGGGAACGCAGCGAATCAAGCTAGGGGTAGAGCTTTTGTAATTGGGGCTGCAGATACACGTCAGGACCCGAATGTGACGACGGGTACGTTTCTTGTCAACGATCTTTATGCATCTATACTTTTTGATACAGGGGCTGATAGAAGCTTTATATCTTCTGAATTTACATCATTGATTACGTTAAAATCACATAAATTGAAAGAGGCCTATACTATAGAACTAGCTAATGGTAAATTGATTAAAGCTAGTGACATTATCCGAGGTTGCACTATGAACCTAAATAATCACCAATTTAATGTAGACCTTATCCCAACAGGGTTGGTAGTTTTGATGTTGTTATTGGCATGGATTGGTTATCCGAAAACCGAGCCGAAATTGTTTGCTCAGAAAAGATGGTTCGAATTCCGCTTTCAAACGGTGAAGTCCTGATTGTCCAAGGCGGTAAGCCCGAAAGGAGTTTGAACATTGTGTCTTGCATGAAGGCATGGAAATACCTTAGAAAGGGAAGTTACGCGTTTCTTGCTAATGTCATTGAGAAGAAATCAAAGGAGGTTAAGATTCAGGATATTCCAGTTGTACGCGAGTACCCGGAAGTTTTTCCCGAGGATTTGCCTGGATTACCCCCTCCACTACAAGTTAAGTTCCGGATTGACTTGGTACCCAGTGCCGCACCTATTGCTAGATCCCCATGCCGTCTGGCACCGTCTGAATTACAAGAGTCGTCGAATCAGTTACAGGAGCTTTTAGAGAAGGGATTTATTAGACCGAGTTTCTCACCTTGGGGAGCTCCAGTCTTGTTCGTGAAAAAGAATGATGGATCATTTCGAATGTGTATTGACTACCGGGAGTTGAATAAATTGACGATTAAGAACCGATATCCACTCCCGAGGATCGATGATTTGTTTGACCAGTTACAAGGATCGACTCATTTTTCTAAGATCGACCTCAGATCTGGTTATCATCAATTAAGGGTCCAGGAGGATGACATACCAAAGACAACGTTCAAGACTCGGTATGGTCATTACGAGTTTTTGGTTATGCCTTTCGGGCTAACCAATGCCCGGCAGTATTTATGGATCTGATGAATAAGGTGTGTAAACCCTATTTAGACAAATTCGTGATAGTCTTTATCGACGATATTCTGATATATTCTCGAAGTAAGGAAGAGCACGAGCATCACTTGCGGTTGATTTTGGAATTGCTTCGATGCACCGCTCTCGTCTCACCTCCGTGTTTCCGCCTTCGGCGGGGTGTGACAGACAATTACATATATCCCCCTAAAAACTTCATTAATTGCATATATACCAAACTCAAAATTATTTACGTATATCACCTTCAATAATTACATATATACCCAACTGGATGGTAGAATCGATCAGAAGCGATGCTGGATATTGGAATCGATCCGAAGCGGGAGTCAGGAGGTTAGGGTTGGGATCGATGAAATATGAATAGTTGTAGTTCTTGTAAGGTTAAAAAGCTAATTTTATAAGAGATATATATATATAATTTAAGTTTTGGGTTAGACTTATATATAATTAGGATTAAAAATAAAAGAATATATATAACTCTACCTGTAAATTAAACTCGTTCATTTCATATAAACAAATGACTCATAAAGTTATTAAAATATTTGTTTATTCATATTTCATATTCAGACGGTGGCTCTTTTCTCCATTACTCGATTTTTTGTATTAACTAGTTTTTAACTCGCGCTTTTTGTGGCGGAAGCCTGATCATTATTGGTTTGACTAATTTACGCGGATAAAACTTAAAATCAAATCGTACACTCGTTATAGTGTATGATACGAAAAAACACTTGATTTGAATACAACTTCGTTTTCAATAAAATTTAAAGCAGAACGTTGACAATTTTAAAATGTAAGTAAAACATAAGTGCAACGATAAAAATAATATTAATCAAAGAGAAACATAGAACTAAATAATTAAAAAATAAATAAAAAAGTTAATGGATCGGGTCGTCGAAAACCATAAACGCAAAACCGATACAGTTTCCGATAATATCAATACCGAAAATGATGGTGTTTGCTTATAATAGGTTCGACTCGTCACGGTACGACAACGGTAACGGCTCTCGCTATAGGCAACGATAAAAAAACCTTAGATTTTGAATACAACTCCGTTTTAAAAAAAAATTATATCGGAATGTTGGCAAAAAAAACTAAAAACAGTCGCGCCCTCCGTATTTTGAAAAAAGTTAACGAACGAAGGTTATTAAAGAAAAACGAAACTAATAAAAAATGAAACGGGCTAAAAGCGTATATTATATAGTATAAGGGTTGAAAACGAAAAAAATTATATCGTAACGCTGAAAAAAAAACAGCCTCGCCCTCCGTATTTTGAAAAAAAGTTAACGAACGAAAGTTATTAAAGAAAAATGAAATTAACAAAAAATGAAACGGGCTAAAATCGTATATTATATAGTATAAGGGTTGAAATTGAAAATGTAAAAAAAAAACTAAAAAAGTTTGGTGACAAAAATGAAAAGAACCAAACTTTACTATTCACAGAGCTTTCTTTTTAATCTTTAGTTATAATCTATACTGCATAATAAACAAGTAAAATATTAGGACACTTGTCACAATTCTAGGCTTCCTTATTCTCATTTTCCCGCCTCTCTATCCTATTAATAACCAGCTTCACTATTTTAGGCAACTAAATTAATTATTTGTTTGAATTTTTATCTACATATTTTTTAATTTAAAATTGTGTTTATCATCAATTAATTTGTTCAATCATATTTTTATGAACTCTACAAACTGAAAACAATTTTATAGCTAGCTAGGATTCAAATATAAACTTTTAAACATATTCACATTATTTCATTTTGACGAGTGTATGTGTTAATAAATTACATTATATTTTATTCAACCCGTGTAATACACGAGTTTATTCAATCCGTGTATTACACGGGTTTTAAAAACATAAATTTTTATTATTATGTATTTAACATTATATTTATTCAACCCGTGTAATACACGGGATTCTAACCTAGTCTATTCTAATAAAAAATTAAATTTTTTTACACTTGTCACTCTCACATTAAACCTCAAATTTATTTCCCACCTCTCTCTTATTAAATACACCTCTATTTTTTTTAATAATGATTTATATTTTAAGAAAAATATTAATTATATTAATAAACATATTTATTTTAAATTATCTCTTATTTTAAAAACTTTAAAATTTAATTATATAACTTTTGTTTGTAACTAAATAGTGATGTAAAGCAAATTATAAAAATTAATGTATTAACCTTCATCGGGTTTTTTAATCGGGTTTTGGGTTATTCGGTTCTGGTTATTCGGGTTTTTTGTTATAAGAATCCAACCCGTTTACCGACCCAAATAAGATTCGAGTTAAACGGTTTCGGGTTATTCGGTTTCGGGTTTATTCGGGTCGGGTTAATCGGTATTCGGGTTTCTAAATACAAGTTGCAACGCATACCTTATTATTTAACTTAACATGATATTTATTAAATAATAAGCACAAAATGTCAAATAAAAATACTCTCAATATGATTTTTCGTTCAATCCAATGCACTAAACACGTATATTAACTAAAAACATCAAATAAAATAAGCATAAAACCAAAGTGTATCAACCAATCGTATAAACTAAAAAAAATACAAATCGTATCAACCAATAAACTTATTAACAGTGTTCACTCTTCATATTTTCACCTTCATGTCCGCTCGTCCGTTTCCAATCATATATAAAAAAAAGTGAAATAAAATAAACATTGAAAATGTTTAGATGTATATTGAGATAAGATTACAAATAACTATTAATAATAAAATAGCTTTTTATTATTATTCGGGTTAACCCGATTAACCTTTTTTTTAACCCAATTACCAAACCGAATACTATCTTCGGGTTCGGGTTCCATCTTAAACGGGTTCGGGTTGTTCGGGTTCCATCTTAATCGGGTTCGGGTAATTTGGGTCGGGTTCGGTATTCGGGTAAAATGAACACCCCTAGTGTAATATACGAGTTTTTAAAGATTTATAAACGTATTATTACTAAGTATATAGCGTTATATTTTATCAATACGTGTAATACACGGATTTTTTAAAATACAATTTTTTTATTAATAAATATATAATATTATATTTTATCAACCCGTGTAATACACGGGATTTTAACCTAGTATATGTATAAACCGTTTCAAATATGAAGTGGAAATGTAAGGATACACATGAAGTGATTTAAACATTTGATAAAAAAAAAAAGAAGATTAATGGATAATACGTAAATAAGTATGACTGAAAGTGTAAAAAATAAAGAGGCACGGTTGTTCACATATTTATCTAGCTCTATTATTCTTTTTAAACGCATATAAGTTATATATATTATGTGTAATTTTGGATATAAATTCAAGCATGTTTTAAACACATATAAGTTTTAAACGCAGATAAATTACATAATTATCTTTAAATATATAATAAAATCAAGCATTTTTCTCTGTAATATGAATATATTATTAATATATATTTAAAAAAAATAAACTTTATTTTAAAAGGTGATGTGTTGCACGTATAACTGCGTGTAATTGTGGATATAAATAGGTGTCATCAATATATACAAAACTATACATGTTGCATAACTATTACCCACTTTATGCGCTTGATACGAAAAAGAAATCGCATCGAAACACCCCTTTATATATTCCTTTACTAGCTTAGACCCCGTGTAATACACACGGGTGAAAAATATCAATAAATAAATTTCTTAAATTTTATTTATGTATTTTACAGGTGTAAAAATGTATTACTGTATATTAAGGATATAAAACAAAATTCAAAATATGTAAAAGATAATATATAACTGGGTTTCGAAAATACGTCAATTACTATTTAATGTAATTTGACTTTCATTTACTATTTGATTGAAAATAAAAATTACATAATTAGATTTCAAAGTTTTTTTTTAAAATAAAGGATAATTTAAAAATAAATTTATTTTATTAGTATATTATTAATTTATTAAAAGATATGAGTGCATTTAATAAGAGAGAGAGGCGGAAAAACAATGATGAGATTGAATATGTTGACGACACGTGGCATACAAAAACTTTTCTTTATTATATAGTATAGATACATTCGCGTGTGTGAGACTAATAAAAATTACTTTTGCACGTTTAAGTTATAGTAACTAATAAGGAACATATTCCTTTGATTACTAGGGTCGTACGTTTTGTCTTTTAACATCGTATGTGACAAACGTGCACCACTAGCTTTTTTATTATTATATATTAAAAGAATATTGTATAAAGTTTGGTTGATACATATTATTACACCTTTAAAGTGGATTATTCTTTTTCTTCGTTAGTCTATTCATAACTACTTTAGAACTTGTGTAATACATAGGGTGAACAAATATTAATATATAAAATTATTAAATCTTTATATATGTATATTATAGATGAAAATATGTATTACATATACAAACAATAGAAAACAAAATAAAAGAATATGTAAAAATTAGTATATAATTGAGTTTAAAAAATACATAAAACACTATTCAATGTAATTTGACTTTTATTTAATATTTTATTAAAAACACATGCTAGGTAATTACATTTCAAAGTTTCTTATAATATGAGATGTATTTAAAATAAATGTGTTTTATTAGTATAATTAATAATTTGTTTAAAAATATATTATTATTGAAATATGAAAGTGTATTTATTATGAGAGAGAGGTGGGAAAATTTTTATGAGGATGAACATGGATGCGACACGTGACATTGAGAAAATTTTATTTATTATATACTATAGATCATCTTTTTGTGTTCTCCTATTGACATTTATAACACCACGAGATTTATTTTTATAGATATTTTTAGCACTATAAGAATTTTGATTCACTTTATTGTCCATAACTGGTGTAATTTTATTAGATGGGATCTATTGTATCATATTCATCAATCTTATTCTTTACATGTAGTATAAAGTTGTATTACATAATATAATATTACACGTTATGCTATATTGTAACCAATGATGACAACTTTTGACAGGGCATGTTTTGAGTTGTTATGCAGTGACGGCTCAACATATTTTATGACATAAAATGAAAATTAAAATTATGGTTTTTGTGAAAGTTTTCTAAATATATAAATTACTAAATGTAGTTTTATGGAGCGTGAAAACGTATAATGTTAACACATAATCTGGCAGATTATTATTTACCTCTAAAAACATAAAAGTTGATAAATTATCACATGTATTTTTAAAATATAGTCCTGAAGTAGTTTTTTATTTTATTTTTGAAGCCCTTAAATTTGGGGGCCTAATACAATTGTTTTAGTTGCTTGTACTGTAGAACTATTCATGTTGTTGTCTAACCAGTTTAATAGATAGGTAATGTTCAGGTTAGTATGTTTAACCTATTTAATTAAATGGGTCGTGTCAATTGACCTATTTAACATGTTTAATTAAACATGTTGACGCATCAACCCATTTTTGTTACAACCCGTCATCCTTTAGATAAATGGGTTGCACCAGGTCACCTTTAGCTTACATGATTAAAAATTTGTTTAGATAATGGTCATCGTTTTTAGCACAAATAAATATTTGGGTCGTATTCGATTTCAATAGTTTAACATGTCAACCTGTCAAACTGACACGATTACAACCCTTTATCACAACCCTACATGTGACAAATACAGAATACTATAAACGAGAAAACAAATCAAAACTCTTATAGTTTGATGGGTAAACTCATTTGTGATAAAAATAAATCAAACAAATAAACATATTATTGTCATTAAACTGTTTTTATAAAAAATTGTGCATCATAGACTTTGTGTTGGTATTAAAACATAACAAATGTGTATAGAATTTGATTTCTAAACTTTATTTATTATTTATATAAATTCAAACACAACATAATTTATTACGCATTTAAGATTTAGTATAGCACAGTGTAACATGTTTTTTAAGATGACCAAATAACGTTCCATGATGTGTGTTCCTATTTTAGCCAAACACATTGATTAAATTTCTAAATAATCTTTTTTTTAATGTACAACTAGGTTAGTTCCCGTGTATTACAAGGTAAATGAAAAGAAACATATATTATTCACTAGGTTAAAATTCCGTGTATTACACGGGTTAAATAAATATAATATTATATATTAAATAATAAAAAAATTATTTTTTAAAACTCGTGTTTTACACGGGTTGAATAAACCCGTGAAATACAATATAATCTGTTAATACATACACTCGTCAAAATATGTTAGAAGATTTAATAATATAAAAATTAGTATTTTATTTAAAAGTATATTATTATTAGTGGATAGTGGTGTAATTAATAGGAGATAGAAGCGAGAAAAAATGATGAAAATGAATGTGGAGGCGACATGTGGCATAGAAAACCTTTATTTATTAGATAGTATAGATTAGTATTTTCATTTAAATATATATTATTATTAAAATAGAAGTGCATTAAATAAGAGAGAGATGCGGGAAAAAAATAGTGAAATTGAATGTGAAGACGACACGTGGCACTAAAAAACCTTTATTTATTAGTATGTATAGATAAGTGTCTAAATAAGAATTACTTTACATAATAAAAAAAATAAAATTACAATTACATTCACAAAACCAAATTACATAAGGTAAATTTTTTAGATTCTAGAAAGTTGATTTTGATTAATTGTTATTTGCTTAACAAAGATAAGTTGTTACTTTTTTTTAAAAATTGTCAATTTAATTATCTAATTATAGTAAATTTACGAGAGTTAATTTATTGATTTTGTTATAATTTAAATAATACAAAGTTCAAAAATTTTAAATCAAACGGTTTTTAAGTTCTAGTAAAATGATATTAAATAATTTTAGCAATTATATTTGTTAAGCATTTATTATTTGTAAAAGGTTTAAAATCTTAAATTATAATTAAACTTTAGGTGGGAAAACCATTTTACAAAAACCTTTATTTATTAGGGAGTATAGATTAGTATTTTTCTTTAATTAGTTATATTTTAAATTCTTACTATATATTCTTATTTAATATAATTATTATTCTTTTTTAATAATATATTTATAATATCATTATCTATCCTATATAATAAACAAGTAAAATTATGAGACACTTGACACCTCCACATTGCATCTCACCTTTTTTTCCCACCCAAATGTCTAAATATCCATTTAACAAAACAACGCGGATCTAAATCCGATCTGCATACATATTCTTGGATACTATTTATATCTTTTAACCCGCTTCTAGCTTTCATCGTATCATTCTCTCCAAATTCCAGAAACCCTAACTTTACCCCGCTTCCACCCTTCATTGCCTCCTTTCATCATCACATCTGATTCTCCCTTTGAAGATCTAGCGGCCGCATCCTATCATCGTATTCATTGATCAATCAATAGGTATCTTTTATTTTTGTTTGATTTTTTCAATTTCCGTTCTATTTTGTTTGATTTCCGTTCAATTTCCGATTACTTTTTTGGTGATATACGGTATATTTTGTGTGTTTTTTCAATCGATTCATACCTTACAATCCATTAGAGTGGTGCGATTTCATCAACAATCCATCGGAGTCATTTTTTTTGGGATTTCATCAACAATAAATTGGTAGGACCTACGATTTTATCAAAGCCGGCGGTGGATTGTGTTCGGATGGTGCTCTTCTTCTTCTTCTTCTTGTATATGTTTCTTCTAATATTCATTCACATCAAGATACATTTTGCTCTATGTATGCGAGATTATGCCTTTAGTTACCTATATGTTTGAGATCGATGAAGACTATTAGAAAGTCAAAATGGAAGAGAAGAAGCTGCAAAACTCATGGGTTATGATTTTTGAAGATCGAAAGTTATGGGTTTCGTGTGTTGATATGCAAGTGATAGTTGGAAAGAGAATTTGTTCTAAAATTCTGGTAGTTTCTATCTCAGATCTAAGGTAACTATGGCATTCCTTCAACATCTAGGTTTTTGATATCATTATGAATGTTTTATGTGCCACGGTTTTTGTAGTAGCTCGTGTTACTTGATTTTGTATAACATGCGATTCCATGGTGACAACAATTCCACTGATTTTGCCCGCTTCATCAGCTCTGTAAGGTTAATTTTGGAACCAATTTTCTTAATCAAAGCTGATATGGAACTCTATTTATGTTTTTGGCTTTTGATTTCTTCCCAAATCATGTGTTATCATCAGTTTTTGTTTGAAATTACACATACCACTTTTTGACATACTAACGACAAAGTCGTTCATCTTTATCTTCTTACTTGGTGTAATAAAGGTAGATTTGGCACTTATCTCGAGAGAAGTTTTTTTTATCTGATTATTGAATGTGGGAATATGTTAATTGATATTTGCCTTGCTTTGTATGTGCAGGCAGCAGCATTACAAAGTGGTTGAGTGATCGATGTCGTTAGGTCGGTCAAAAACAATCCTTAAACACTTAACTAGTAAGGGTAAGAAGAGTATCGTATCCACGAGGAATCAGTGGTTAGTGGAATTGCTTAGTTTGATAATTAGAATGAAAACACAGATCAAATAAAGATGCAACCTCCTCCAAACTTCAGATTCTAGGTTTATGCAAAACTCAGTTATTTAATTGGACACCATATAGACATAGTGTTGGAAAATCAGTTAAAATAGTAATTGAAGACAGGCTGTTGTTAGCAACCTATACAACCAGTTCCGTCACAAACCAGTATAATTCAATCACCCAATTTATGAATGCCAAGTTGCCCCCTTTAGTCACCCAACCCTGCTACTTGGTTTTGTCATCAATCGAACAAGATCGTAAAGCAAGCAAACTCAAAGCACTCAAATAAACTGTTTAACATAACTAATACATCAATCTACTCAGTTATTGTCAGAAACTAAATAGATCCAAAAACATAAATAAACTGAATCAAAACATGAAACCTATATGAACCGTCCGCCTGGAGGAAGCCACAAGTGAATCACCCGCTCATGGTGATGGAGATCATCTTCAATCTTCAAGTGGATGTTAGAATCATCCAAAATCGCCCTAGGAGTGTGTAGCAAAAGATGGATTCGAATCTTGGGGAAGAAACCCCCAATTAAACACCAAAATCGGCTGTTTCCTGAAAATTCGCGTCCAGAAAACGTAACCAGCGTAAGCTTACGCCGCAGCGCTGAAGCATGCTGTGAATAAACTGGTTAGGCGTAGGCCTACGCTGGTCGGCGTAAGCTTACGCTGCATGGCGTAGGCTTACGCTGGATCCTGGGTTTCTGCCCCGTTTCTTCTGTGTCTCTTCCAACTCTTGCATCTCTCACCTAATACCTTCCAAAATTATACTTTAAGCTTTCAACACCTGCACATGCACATCTACACAAAACTTTTGTATTACACATTTTAATTTACATAAATATAATATGTTACACCCTTTAATGCATAAAACTGTGGTCGCTTATCACATCCCCACACTTACTCTTTTGCGTCCCGAAAAAGAATTATGCAATGGAATCATAATTGAAACCTGCTCTCATGATCTCATACAATTAAAACATAATCACGCATTGACTGTAACAATTGGTATTTCTATCCGACTAAACCCAACCACCGATCTATTGAGCCCCCGATTCTGTGATATACTATCCTATTTATTACCAAGCAACAGTTTCTCTATGGGTCTCACATTCAGGAAGCTACAACTTAGTCTAATCCCATCTCAAAGTCATGTTTAGGCACGGGTTAAACCTTATAGATTTCCCACCACTATAAACACTAATTTACGAGTTTTTGAAAATTATGGGATTATGGATCGATGGATGCATGTTTTTGAGCTTTTATTATTATTTTATGAATGAACCTAACCCAGTGGTGTTTCAATCACGCTGGAACACGATATATGACACGTAGGCTGCAGTTCTTAAGCCATGAAGTACATAAGCTTCGGAGCATGGGTGTATCCTTCAAGTCACCATCCCGAAGGGAAACACGTATTCCTAACTTAGTCATCCAATATTGATCACTTAAGTCCCGCTCATGGGTGTATCCTTCAAGTCACCATCCCGAAGGGAAACACGTAGGCTGAACTCAAGCTCTCAATTTTGTTTAATTAAGCTCATGCAAGATGGATTATGGATTGCGGGCGTCACCAATTTTCGGATTTATTTTCATAAAAAGAAAGTGGTGTGCCAAGTAATTTTAAAAACTTATAAATTTTTGCTTATAGTGGTACCTATCACCCTATGATGACAGTTTCAACCTTGCCGAAGCCCCTAAGATAAGAACCCACAAGACATCCTGAATTAATTGTCAATTAACCCTAGATACAATATCAGGATATTTAAGCTCTTTAGATCGGTTGGGCCTACCAAAACATTACAAATCAAACGCGTTTTCTATTTATTATTCAATGTAATCACACAAGCAAAGTTTCCAATTATATCTATCATTTTCCATTTAGTTACAAAAATTCTGATCCAAGGACATTTTTGAAAAATTTTAAATTTTTATGGATTTTTCAATTTTTATATATATATTTTTTATATTTTTTTCTATACAAACTCAGTCTCCCATCCCCACACTTAAACTCTACATTGCCCCCAATGTAGGATGAGAGACGATGAAAATAAATATGCAAAAATAAAACTATATAAAGAATTGGAAAGTACTTAGCTAGTTACAAGCTGTAACTGTCTTCAATCCAAGCTCATACGATCGTATAGCATTTTCTTCGCGATCGCCATCAAAATCTGCTATTGGGTTGCCTTTTACATGAAAATCAAACTCGAACCATCACCACCCGAATGGAGACTGAGTACGGGTGGATCAATCCAAACCTGTAAAAATTGAACTCGAAACAAACCTAAAAGCATCAAACTGACTCAATGTATAACAACATAAAACTGACTCGATATAAACCAAAAAACACACACCTCTAAAACTCTACAAACGGGCTAGCATTCATTTGAAAACACGCACACTCACTTGACAACCCATGAAAATTCCCCACACTTGGCCGGCTCACACACAAAACAACAAAAACAAAGAAATAAGTTCCTAACTCACTTTCGTAGGAATCACGGATGCATTTAGCATATGCATCAAGCCTTTTAAACCCCTCGGTAGCCCGAGTGGACGAGTTGAGTCTCGTGAGGGTTTCTATTGAACACACCCGCAAAGTTCATTTAACTAGACATGAATGTAAAACATACCTTAGGCTACCTCCTAAGAGTGCTAAGTTTAACGTCCTCAGCCCGACGCAGTGTACCTTACTTCGGTCATGGTGGTCGGGTGGGATGCTTGCAGTCCTCCTTCCCCGCACTCAAGTTCCTCTCATCGTCCAATTTTCTACAAGCCTTCATAAACAAAGAAAAGAGTTCTTGATCTACATCATGAACTCGCGGTTTCTTCCCTTTCCGCCTTCTCTTTCTGACCCTCTTCTTCCCATTGTCTGGAGTCTCACCATTCTTCATCTCAGCTGACCTGTCAAACACAACACAAGCATTCTCGACTGTGTGATTCACCTTTTCAGGTGATCCACATTTGTTAGCTTTCGGGGTTAGCAAGTTTGAAAATATTTTAAGACTCATTTTCTGAGCCTCAAACCTCATCCTTATCATTCCCTCAGCACAATTAATATTTGCCTGAGTAGTGGCCAAGAATGGTCTACCCAAAATGATAGTTGGTTATGTGTTCTTCACACAATCCAACACCAAGAAATCCACTGGGTAATAAAACTCTCCTACTTTCACAATCACATCCTTTACAATCCCCCGAGAATGTGCCGGAGTCTGATCAGCCAACACCACGGTGGTGTTAACTCTCTGTAATGGACCAAATTCATGCTGATTATACAGACTCCCTGGAATTATGCTCACAGATGCTCCAAGATCCAGTAATGCTCTATTCAATGTAATTTCACCTATTTGAATTGAAATAATAGGTGCCCTGGATCTTGGAGTTTCGGGGGAAGGGTACCCTTAAACACGGCATTCACACTGACACTTAATTTTACTTGCTCGGGACATTTGTGCCGTCGTTTTCGGGTACTCAAACCTTTTAGACATTCAACATTATCAGGATCTTGTTTAAGCGTATTTAAAAATAATGAGTTAATTTTACGCTTCTCAAACTTTTCCCATCTTTCATCATGTGTTGGATCTTTTTCTTTTAAAAACGGTTTGATTAGAGCATCTGGAAACGGGATTTTTACAGGTTTATTCACATTTTCAGTTTTCAAATTATTCTGTGAAATAAAATCCTGATTAGGGTCGGCCTCAGATTCACTATGCTTCACCACTCTTTCTACAACCGGTGGTGGAGTCTGTTCACGAGCAGGATATTCAAATGAAGAATGGAAACTTACATCATTGAGGTGTGCACTGGTTGTGGTTTCAGAACAGGGGGACTGATGTGAACAGCGAGGCTTACCTACTTCCTTGATGAGTGACCCGACAATCCCAGTTAGGTTGGCAACTAGATCTACCAAAGCTTGATAGGCTTTGTCCTGGCTCTCCTGTTGCTGCACCACTGCTTGTATCATCTTGGCCATTTCCTTCATGTTTGACTGGATGGCATCCAGTTCAGAATGATAGTTGTCTTGATCAGGTGGCCTGCCTGGGTGATAGTCTTGGTTATAATCGTCCTGATAGTTTGGGTACTCAGGACCACCACCATATTGATTGTATCTTGGGCAATCTTGTGCCCAGTGGCCAGTGATGCCACAGTTGTTACATGGTTCATAGTATTCTTGGTCACCATAATAATTACTTTCCATGTCAACCTGCACACGTAGCACAACCGAGTAGTTCTGATCGAAGAAATAAACAAAATAACCAAAAAATAAAAACAGAAGTAAGGAAAGTCTTTTTGGGGTTTTGATAAGAATTAAAATCAACTAAAGACAATAACTAAAGCAATAGAACTAAGCGCACCGATTCCCCGGCAACGGCGCCATTTTGATCGATGTCGTTAGGTCGGTCAAAAACAATCCTTAAACACTTAACTAGTAAGGGTAAGAAGAGTATCGTATCCACGAGGAATTAGTGGTTAGTGGAATTGCTTAGTTTGATAATTAGAATGAAAACACAGATCAAATAAAGATGCAACCTCCTCCAAACTTCAGATTCTAGGTTTATGCAAAACTCAGTTATTTAATTGGACACCACATAGACATAGTGTTGGAAAATCAGTTAAAATAGTAATTGAAGACAGGCTGTTGTTAGCAACCTATACAACCAGTTCCGTCACAAACCAGTATAATTCAATCACCCAATTTATGAATGCCAAGTTGCCCCCTTTAGTCACCCAACCCTGCTACTAGGTTTTGTCATCAACCGAACAAGATCGTAAAGCAAGCAAGCAAACTCAAAGCACTCAAATAAACTGTTTAACATAACTAATACATCAATCTACTCAGTTATTGTCAGAAACTAAATAGATCCAAAAACATAAATAAACTGAATCAAAACATGAAACCTATATGAACCATCCGCCTGGAGGAAGCCACAAGTGAATCACCCGCTCATGGTGATGGAGATCATCTTCAATCTTCAAGTGGATGTTAGAATCATCCAAAATCGCCCTAGGAGTGTGTAGCAAAAGATGGATTCGAATCTTGGGGAAGAAACCCCCAATTAAACACCAAAATCGGCTGTTTCCTGAAAATTCGCGTCCAGAAAACGTAACCAGCGTAAGCTTACGCTGGTATGGCGTAAGCTTACGCCGCAACGCTGAAGCATGCTGTGAATAAACTGGTTAGGCGTAGGCCTACGCTGGTCGGCGTAAGCTTACGCTGCATGGCGTAGGCTTACGCTATGTGGCGTAGGCTTACGCTGGATCCTGGGTTTCTACCCCGTTTCTCCTGTGTCTCTTCCGACTCTTGCATCTCTCACCTAATACCTTCCAAAATCATACTTTAAGCTTTCAACAACTGCACATGCACATCTACACAAAACTTTTGTATTACACATGTTAATTTACATAAATATAATATGTTACACCCTTTAATGCATAAAATTGTGGTCGCTTATCATTGAGATACATGAAGCTTCTTGCTCAACGGTTTACAACGAATGAGAGCCTATAATTATGGTTCAGGTAGGTAAAGACGTAAATCTATATTTGATTACCTGAGGAAAATATGATTGTTTAAGACTAGATTTTCTCTGCATAGTTTCCACTTTAACAAGACTGTATGTTTTCAATCATGTATTCGAAACTCAATCGCTCCTAGAACACGTTCGAAGTGCTATAGTACTGAAGTTTAAACGTTTTTTGTTAACTTGCAGGGTTTACAGTGTTTTATTTTCTTTTTTCTTTTGAAAAAATTGGATAGTTTAAACTGAAAGTTTTTGTTCAATGATTTACAGGTAAAATTTCTCTTTCCTATATTTGTGATATGTAATATGGAAGGCTACCAATATATCTACATCCGACAAGATTTCTGCATTAGAAGATAGCTCATATGATAAGTGTGAAATGCAACCTATTAATTACAAGAAAGTTAAGATAAGATCATACAATCTTTGCAAGTTTGGAGGAAGGCGTTAAGGTATCTGATTTCCAAGATTATTGTTGCTTACGTCACTGCATTACCAGATGACATCATGTCAGGTGACTAAGGAAAAGAAGATGTAAAAGGATGTCATTATCCTTAAATGTTAGTTACTCCTCTCAAACTTGAAAGTTGAAATCCAATTCCTCTAGAGAGCCCAAGACTTAACAGATTTACGATGAAGAACAAAAGTAGTTTTAATAACGATTGGGATTCGCTTTCGGGTAGGTTTGTGTGTTTTTTATATGATTTAACTATTGAATGATTGTGTTTACAGGTGGGTCGCCTGCCCCGCCATCTCTATCACAACATCTCAGTGACTCCTGAGGAAGAACATGTAATTCCTTTGCAATTATCAGCATAGTGGTCACCACCACTTGAGCTCCATTCGGTTAATTGTCGCAGAGAATTAAATTTTGATAAATGGCATTCAGAGTAGAGACTACAATTAGTTATTTTTATTGGCTATGATTGTAGTCTTCACAATTTAAGAAATCAAAAGTGTCACATTTATTGTTACATGTATTGTTACATGTATTGTTTAACTTTCAACCCGTTTGACCCATTCCCCTTTTAGCTAAAAATCCAATTGCATTAGGAGAGATATAGCTGCCAACATAGATAGCAACCACAGGTAGTGAGATGCCCGGGGTTAGGGAACGGGTCAAAACGGGTAAGTTTTAGTACAACCAAAAACAAGATCGGGCAGGTTGTCTTGCTAACACCTATTGAATCTTTAAACAGATTAGGCTTTTTAATTGGGGTTTACAGTTAGGTTGTGTTTAAGAATTTCTGCAGTTTACAAGGATAATATATATAAAATGCAAAAAATGTTGTAACATCAGTTCATGAATGATATGGTCACATAAAATTTTTTGATGTTTTTAATGGATTATGAATGCTATGTTCAACTCTACACTGTCATTTTACGGATTTACTAATTTAAACAAACTTTGAATTTGATTTTCTACTTTTCATTACAATCAACAAGTTCACTTTCGTTTACTCAAGACGGTTAAAAACTAATATTTTATAGATTTATTTATAACTCAGTTTTCTAAATTATGTGTCTTTCTTCATGTGGAAAAGAATCATACCCTGTGGTCCAAGCTACAAAAGAAGATCATGTAACTTAATAACTATGTTTCTCTCGTGTTCTTTCTTTTACCATGAATCATGATTATTTTTACCCACATTAACTTCATAATATTGTAACACAAAATTATTGTCAAAGCCATAAAACTTATGATATTGATCGCATATGTCAGTCCATATTTGTGTAGTTGCTTAACCTGCAAGTGTTATAGGATTTGAAAGTTGTGGTTGGCTTCTGTGTTAATCACAAGTCAGTATCAAACATTTCATATTTTGATTCTCTTTAACATTGTTGTGCTACAAATTTAGGTGGTTGTTGATAATGATCAGGAGGGAGATTCCGGCCATACTATGTCAGAGGTAAATGGTGCTGATACGGTTACACCTTCCCCGTCAGTTATGGCCCATGCCAGGGGTCAACAACATGGATAAGGCTACCAGTCAAGGCCGATGAAGAATTTGCAAAAGCCTAAATGATTTAAAGCATAAAGACATTAACATGTACCGTTTAATTGCTTCAAACTGTTGATGTTATTCAAAGGTGTTGAATTAAATTTTCTAATGCAGTATGATCATTGTGTTGTTTTCTTTTCTTTGTATTATTATAGGATGCATATGTGGTTTAAGCACGGTTTTATAGTTGTTTTATATGATGGGTTTGTTATATACTTACTTTAAACGTATCCACCTACTTCTTTCTGATTCGTTTGACATTACATTTTTTCTCAACTATTTAGTTTTTTTCTTTATTAATATTTACTTTATTAATATATCATTTATTTAATAACTCCCTTCTCAACTATTTTCTTTATTTTTTTTCGCTTATTACTAACTATTTAATCTTTACTTAGGGGCAATTTCATATATACCCCTACAAACTTGAAAAATATCATATATGGGAATGGATCATTTAAGAACTCCTAAATATTTTGAGAACTCGCGAGAACTCGTCAAAAAACCAATCGAAACAATTTTTTTGTTTTTATTATCTTTATTGTTAGAATACAACATTAAAAAATGAATTTATATATGTAAATTTATATGTCTTCATATATTAAAAAAATATACACATTTGTAAGTTTACCACTTAAACATGTGTAAGTGTTTACCATTTACACATATATATAATTTTTTTTAAGGATAATTTAGAGAGAACGGATGAATTAATTGGAGAGATAAATAATTTTTTTATGTTATATTTTAATAATAAAGGTAGTGAAAACAAAAAAAAATGGTTTTAATTGGTTTTTTGACGAGTTCTCACGAGTTCTCAAGTATTTATAAGTTCTCATTTGAACCTAACCATATCATATATACCCAACAAAAACTAAAAATATCATACATACCTTTACAAACATGTAATAATATCATATATACCCATTTCATTAAAAATCATTTAAAAGATGACCATTTTACCCTTATTTCTATAAACTTTAATATTTTATATTTACCAATTTTTAACATTGAAATTTCATATTTACACATTTTCAACTTTAGAATTTTATATTTAACCATAAAAAATAGTTTTCTCAAAATACTATTTTGAAATTTTCTCACTTTTTTTTTATAATTTTACCAATTTTCTTTTATAGTATTAGCGTTCTGTAACTTTCTCGCAATCATTACTTCTAAATTGATGCCTTCTGAATGGGTTTGGAGAATCGCGATAGTCGGCATCATGAATAGGAGAACGAGTGATCATTTACGTATTAGATAAAACTAAAAAATTAGGTTATAAAAAATCGTATAATAAACAAGGGTAGAATATTCATAAAATAACAAATTATTTAAATTGGGTATATATGATATTTTTAGTTTTTGTTGGGTATAGATGATATTTACCCATGTTTGTAGGGGTATATATGATATTATCCCTTCATTTATTCAACCGTGTAATATATGAGTAATATTTTTCTCACACCTTTATTTCAAGAATTCATTTGACATCTTCAGCCAAACGAATTCCTTTCAAACTACAAAGAAGACAGTTTCCACTCCCTGATTATTTCGCCATGATAATAAATAAGAGTCAAGGTTAGTCATAATTATCAATGGTTGGTTTGATCTTTAGGCAACCGGCTTTCATACATGGGCGAGTGAGTGACTGTATGTGGCACTTTTTAGAGTTAAAAGCAGAGACGGGTTAAAACTTTTAATCTTAGATAGGGATAAAATTATAAATAAAACATCTAACATTGTATACAAAGAATTGAAATATTTACAAATTTATGAATTATATTCAACATATTTTTTCATTTCACATTGTATCGTTTATTCAGCCTCCGTGTAATACACAGGTTCTAACACTAGTTATTTAATAAGATATAGGTGCATTTATTAGGAGAGTGAGGCGGGAAAACCAATATGAGGAGACATGAGGGAGTGACATGCGGCAATCCAAAATCTTTATTTATTAGTATGTATATATTATTGAGATTAAGGTTCGATTCCCATTTCACTTTTGTTGTCAGCATTTGCATTGTGTAACATCTTAAATTGCCGGGAGTTAAAAATTTTAAACACACGATCCTAGCCGCAATCAATGTATCTAATATTTATTGGGAAATAGACACCATGCAAAACACCTATGTATTATTGGATTAAATATCTTTTAGGAGTAGATTTAGCGTATGTGTAAGTTTGTCGTTAAAATAAATCTAATTTATATTTTGTTCCTATGAACCAAATTTAAATGTAAACTTAATTTCATCTTATGAAATTTAAAGACAACATGGTTTAGTGCATAATTAGATGATATAAAAGCTAACATTTAGGTTCAAATCACACAAATAAACAATGCACCACAATTTCAACATCTTTAAACATTGCACCACAATTTCAACATCTTTAGCAGGAACCTATTTGTTTTCTGAAGCTGACATCAACCTATCATTATATATCTTAAAATCAACAAAAAAAATCTAATATTTATGATGAACATTTAAACAATGAAAACATCTAATATATTTATATAATAAATATTTAATAAAAATATCTAATGTACTTATATATAGTTCTTCTTTGTAAAAATAAACTTTAGATCTTGAGAATAAATAAATGTTATATGATTTACAAATCTAAATAAACAAAGTTAGTTATTTAGAAAATAAATTTACAAAGAAACTCAAATTTACTTTATTAATTGTTTTTTTATAAATTCGACAAGAATAATAACTTTTATAGAATACAGAAATAGGTAATTCACTTTATAAGTTCTTATACGCGTAAAAGACAGTAACATTTCATAATATTTAATTTGATTTTATCCAATTAGTTTTTTTATATTTTAAAGTTTTTTTTTTGTATAACAACTTTATTTATTGTATTTCACATCAATAAACCATTAACTAAAAACAAATATATTGTTAGAAATATAATATGAAATTAAAAAAATAAACTAGACTTGATAAAGCCATGACACCGAAGGTAGAGGTGTACAAACCGGTTGTTGTTTTTTTGTTTCCAAGTCGGTTCGTGTTACAAACCGAGTTGGTTTGGTTAAACGTGGTTAACACTGGACGAGATACAAACCGTTTTGGAACCCAAACCTCCAAACCGGTTTGAAAAAGGGGACGGACTCGAACCTACCTGATGCGGTTTGGGTCGAGTCAGAACCCGATTGAGCCAAACCGGTTTAGATTAAATCGATTTATTTTTTTAATTTAATTAATAAAATATAAATAAAATAACCACTCCAAATTCATGAAACATATGTACCTCGGAAATACCACTCACGTTTTTCTTAAAAACATGTGTAGATGCTGACTAAAGGAATCAAGATTTCTAAACAAATTAGCTTGACATAAAAGATTTAATTCAAAGAAAAAAAAACTTAAAAGATTTTCCTCTTGTTTCGCCTACATCTTGCTTTTTCTTTAACGACAAATTTGAATCATTGACGGAGCACTGGAGTATCATCGTACCCCAGTGATACCCCCGATCATATTCCAACACTAAGTCACCAATTCGCGTACATCTTACTAGTGTTGAGTTTTTGAATATATTTGTCATTCCAAAAAAAACATAAAAGATTTACTTTTCTTGATTTGTTCTTAACACCAACATAAACCTAGATATTACTATTAGTCCCTATATTTGTGATTTTTGTCATAGATTTATTTCATGTGGGCATAAAAGATATGTTGTTGATCTTCATTTTGTTTTTCGTTAAATATATTGGTTGATTTTTGTTATACTTCAATGGATATGGTATGATTTTGTAGGATAAGATTTTAGTTTTGAAGTCCACAATAATCACTAAGCTTCTAACTTTGTGGTTACTTATTGTGATAACAATAGTCTTCTTCTTTCATCCTTGGTTAATAAGGCTTTGGTTTTTTTTTTTTTATAACAGAAATATCTTATTTTAGGGTCACCTAAATTACTCATAAAAAATACACCAATTTGTCTATGACAAAGGTTGAACTCTTGACCTCAAAGACAGCTTCACCACTTAACTCCAAATAGTTTTTTCATTGAACCCAACTCATACCAAAAAAAAATGTTGGCCACATGATTAGAACCTACAACCTTCAACCAATGATGCATTTAACAAACCCAACTCTAACCACTCCACTAAATACGATTTTTTTAGGGTGGACGGAATGGTGGTGCGGGTAGGGAGGGTTCCACGGGTAACACCGGCCGCACGTCCAGCGGGCTTCACATGGGCTTTCTCGCACGGGTATATAAACCCGTTGAAATTTGTAACCGTTTGAGAATATGTAACCGTTGGGGGTGACTGTTGGGGAGGAGGGGGGGGGGGGCGATGGAGAAATGGCAGTGAAGTTCTTGAATTTGGTTATTGTATAATGGGATAAACAGGGGAAGGTTGAATTGGGTTTTTGTGAAGTAAATGAAAGACTGAAAATGGGTTTGGATAATTCGATTCTGATGAGTGAAGGTGGAGAAACAGAGGAGGGAGGTGGAGAAACAGAGGAGGGAGGTCTGAGAGTTTCCATGGCTGGAGAAGTGAGTGATGGAGAAGATGAAGGTATGCAGGGAGAGACAGAGGATGATGCAATCAGTGGCGGAGCTTGGAAATTTTCGCAGGGGGGCCGGACATTTTTTTTCATATAGGGGGGCCGGAACTATAAAATTTTCGGCCGAATACATATAAATTAACACTACTGAGCGAAAAATCGACCGAATACGTATATATTAACACTTCTGAGCGAAAAATCGGAGGGGGCCGGGGCCCCCTTGGGCCCTTTATATCCCGTCCCTGGATGCAATTGTGGATTTGTGGTTACATCTTTTTTTAGGTTAATAATATTTTTTTATTATTATTTTTAAATTTTAGGTTTTTAACATGTATATTTTTTATTTAATGAAACGTGGTTTCTTTTTAAATGAAATATTGTTTTTAATAAAAAAAATAAAAGATCAAGGGCTTATTGGTTCCACACTCTTCTCTTAGGGTTGGAAAGGGTTCAAGAGAGTAAAAATGACATGACAAGAAAAACCCACCCGTAAGTTTTGATCCTTTTGCACCTCAATACCACAACTTACCATTTCGTAAACCCACCCGTCAAGAAAAACGTTCACTTCCCATCTTTGATGATAGTGGCGATTACAATGTTCACGAGGATCCTAGCTTAGTACATAATCGAAGAAATTATATATATCCAAATATCGAAGATGAGGAAGAAGATGAAGGTGAAAAAGAAGATGAGGAGATGGAGGTTGAAGTTGAGGAAGAAGAAGATGAGGCGGTTGAAGTTGACGAATAAACCGTCAAAAAAGGTGTAGAAATAAAGACTGATGACTACAAAATTATCTAAGTAAAATTGCTGCTTACCTCAGAGATTGTTGCTGATCCATAAACTACTGCGGATAAGCTTATCTGCAGCGGATACTTGTTCTTCTGCTGAAGAAAAAATCTGCTGCGGATAGGACTTATCTGCTGAAGACCAAAGTTGCAGCTGATAGGCATATGCTGCTGATCTCCAAAGCTGCAGCTGATAGCTATCTCCACTGAAGATCAAACGTAGCAGATGACTGTTCTTGATAAAGCAACCTTTACCACTGACAACTTTCTGCTGCTACACTGACACACTCCACGCAGAAAGAATGTCATTGGTACAAGACAATAAAAGACAACAGCGCTCTTCTCCAAGCATGCAAACAATGATGCCTTAGAAGACGTTTGAATAAAGTTAACTAGCATAGTTATTATTATTGTTTGTATATGTAGAATAGCTTCAATACAAGATCAACGGTCTGTGTTAGATCTGATCCTTAGAATCAAGAGTCTGTCTTGATTATAAGTTACTATATAAGTAGTACTTAGATTCATTGTAAAAGCACTTTTTTGGCAAAAAGAGTTCTCTCTGTAATCTCGTAACACTTGAAGCTTAATACAAATTGCATTTATCAGTATTCTTCTTGTCTACTTGTTTACTTTGCTTAAGTTGTGATTGTTTCCGCCAATCTCAACTGGAATAGAACCATCTTGTATTTACCGATCCTACAAGAAATAAAGACTGATGGCTACAAAATTCTCTAAGTAAAATTGCTGCTTACCTCAGAGATTGCTGCTGATCCATAAACTACTGCGGATAAGCTTATCTGCAGCGGATACTTGTTCTTCTGCTGAAGAAAAAATCTGCTGCGGATAGGACTTATCTGCTGAAGACCAAAGTTGTAGCTGATAGGCATATGCTGCTGATCTCCAAAGCTGCAGCTGATAGGCATATGCTGCTGATCTCCAAAGCTGCAGCTGATAGCTATCTCCACTGAAGATCAAACGTTGCAGCTGACTGTTCTTGATAAAGCAACCTTTACCACTGACAACTTTCTGCTGCTACACTGACACACTCCACGCAGAAAGAATGTCATTGGTACAAGACAATAAAAGACAACAACGCTCTTCTCCAAGCATGCAAACAATGATGCCTTAGAAGACGTTTGAATAAAGTTAACTAGCATAGTTATTATTATTGTCTGTATATGTAGAATAGCTTCAATACAAGATCAACAGTCTGTGTTAGATCTGATCCTTAGAATCAAGGGTCTGTCTTGATTCTAAGTTACTATATAAGTAGTACTTAGATTCATTGTAAAAGCACTTTTTTGGCAAAAAGAGTTCATTCTGTAATCTCGTAACACTTGAAGCTTAATACAAATTGCATTTATCAGTATTCTTCTTGTCTACTTGTTTACTTTGCTTAAGTTGTGATTGTTTCCGCCAATCTCAACTGGAATAGAACCATCTTGTATTTACCGATCCTACAAGTGGTATCAGAGCTTTGGCTCACAGATTAAACAAACTCACATTTGTTTAATCGTTCTCTGGTTCTATTCTTATCTATCTCTTTGCTAAAGTCACTCATTGTCTAAAAATCAAAATGGCTCAAAACAATGGATTTGAAGATATTGGAAGCATCAACAGACCACCAAGACTGGTGTCTGGGGAAGATTACGATATGTGGAAGAACATAATGGAAAGCTTCTTCTGCTATCAGGAATATGGGATGTGGAAATCCATTAAAGATGGACCATACATACCCATGGTGTCCTCTGCTGATTCCGGAGGTGCACTTGTTCCCAAAGAACCCTCCAAGTACTCTGATGAAGACATCAAGAAAATGGAGGTAGAATTCAAAGCCATGGGAACCATCCAGATGTGCTTACCAAATGAAGTTTTTCATAACTTCAGAGGTTACAAAACTGCTAAGGAGCTATGAGAGGCTCTTGAGAAGATGTTTGCTGGCTCAGAGGAAGTCAAAGAAAACAGAAGGGACATCCTGAAGCAGCAGTACGAAAACTTCGTCTGAAAGGAAGGTGAGTCCCTAACTGTTTTATATAACAGATTTACTTATCTTGTAGGTGAGCTGCAGTGCTCAAAAGTGAAGCTGGAGAATGAAGATATTCTCAAAAAGTTCATCAGGTCTTTACCTAGCTGCTGGACACTCTACACAGTGTCCATTAGAAGAACTGAGAACCTGAAGACTCTCCAAATGACTGAGCTTTTCGGTATGCTGAAAACCTATGAGCTAGAGATGATTCAGGCAAAAGAACGAAGCTCAAGCTATCAAAATGCCTCAACATCCACCACCAACTCTGCCCTCCACTCTGACCACTCAGGTCCTTGTTCTAGCAACTACTATCCTCCCATTGTCACCCATCCACAAACTCCAACCTCTCAAACAAATACCTCACCATTTCTCCTAGAAGCTCCTCCTCAAACCTCAACCTCTGCTGCTTTTGTTTCTGAAAACTCAAGCAACATGTCCTTTATCAAGGAGGATCTGGAATGCTTCCATCTAGATGACTTAGAAGAAATGGACATACAACACTCATATGCCATGCTCTCTATAAGAGCAAAAAGGTTCTACTCTAAAACCGGAAGACTCATTCCAAGCAACAATGTAACATTTCTGATTTTTACTATCTTATTGTCAGTTCAATGTAACTCATTTCAAATCCGATTCTAGTACAATGTGTTATTTCAATCGTGAAACCACCTAAACCCTAAAATTTCCAAACAAACTCACGAGATTTACATAATTCAAATCCTATATATATATATATATATATATAAATGGCTAAAAGTATATATATTTGGCACATATATAATTATATGAGATAATCAAAATAAACTAAATTTTTATAAAAACAAATTGTCTAGAACCCCATCTTCCAATTTGAACCTTTGGACTAAATTTTGACTATATCCACGAATTTTGACTTATCAAAGTCAAACAAGCCCACGTTCATGCATTTCAACACTCGAATTCGACCGACCCGGATTGTTGTGGGCTTTCCAGAGGTGTTAAGTCAAATTCCGGACCTATCACGACCCGATAATCATACCAATCTATCACAAATCGCGGCTTAATTCGAAATTTAAATTCGTTTGACTATTCTGAGTCAAACGAGGCTAAATCCGGTTACAATCAAGAAATTTAAACGCGTTTGAATACCGGAAATCATGCACTGACTGATCTCGGATGTATCAGACCTCAAACACGACTCGATTAATCCAAAATCAAACCGTATATCGCGTATTTTAATCCCGAAAGCCGTGGCTTCCGAATCGTAACCAAAACGGGGGATTTGAACGAATTTAATTAAATCAAACCATTCATTCACCTTCATGAACTATCACACAAACACTCTCGACCCTCAGCCGATTCGCAATTTGAAACACACCAATTTTAAAAACTATACTTTAACGCGCGGAAGTCTTAATCCCAGAAAGTTTTTTTTTTACCCTCTCGCGTACCCCGAGAGAATCCTTCCTGGACTCTCGCGACCCGCGAGGGACCCTTTTTCTCAGAATGTTTCCAGTTTTCAGCAGGTTTTCATACTTAGCCATTTTTCCAACTTTTTCCAAAATACAAGACAACAAATTTGCCCAACACATAGGTTTTAACCAAAAACCCCTTCAACAACATGATCACAACCCAAAAACATATTTTGTTTATCAAATTACAATCAAAAAGGGGGAATTCCACCAAATCATCAAAACATGAAAATATGCATACGAGGATCCGCCAACGCCTTGGACTTGACTTTGACTACCTCGGAGCTTTTCCTACATTCACCACACATATCACCATTAGTAATGAAGATAAATTCATAACAAACAAGTAAATTCCTACTTGTTTCACCCATTCACCCATTTGACCCGTTTCCACCCAAATTGTCATTTAGGCTACATATTCTTGCACCCTTACTACAAGTTTCAATTATGATCAACACATGATCCTTTCCTACATTCACCACACATATCACCATTAGTAATGAAGATAAATTCATAACAAACAAGTAAATTCCTACTTGTTTCACCCATTCACCCATTTGACCCGTTTCCACCCAAATTGTCATTTAGGCTACATATTCTTGCACCCTTACTACAAGTTTCAATTATGATCAACACATGATCCATTTCCATTATGGCACAAAGGCCATAACTCCTTTTCATTTATGATCAACACATGATCCATTTCCAATATGGCACAAGGCCATATCTCCGTTTCATTTATGATCAACACATGATCCATTTCCAATATGGCACAAGGCCATATCTCCGTTTCATTTATGATCAACACATGATCCATTTCCAATATGGCACAAGGCCATATCTCCGTTTCATTTATGATCAACACATGATCCATTTCCAATATGGCACAAGGCCATATCTCCGTTTCATTTATGATCAACACATGATCTATTTCCAATATGGCACAAGGCCATATCTCCGTTTCATTTATGATCAACACATGATCCATTACCATTATAGGTTAACACTATAACTACAATCATTCATTGCACATACTAAATCATTCACAATTTATCATCTCACAAGTATGCACACAATCACATAACACATAATCCATAAAATTCACCATTTATCATCAATACTAAGTAAGTGCATAGGCACTTACCTTTTGGGTTAGACGACTCCGCTCCGCCTTCTAGACCCACAATTTGATTGCCTAAACATACACACCTAGTTTAGTAATCTAATCATTCATTCAAAACACATACAATTGAGTTTACCACCCAAATTTCCATTTTCAATCCAAATTGACCCGTTTGGGTTATTTCCATATCCAAACACCCCCTTTAGTCAAGAACTCAACTCAACCACTAGAATTCTCTTTCCAATACCTTGACACTAATTTTTATCAAACTAGTTTCTTTAAGTTAATTTGGGGTTTGTTCAAGTGTCTAACATCTTAAAAACACTTAATCTTCATTAATTCAACATTCTAGCATTATGATCCAAACACCCCCAATTTTCACCATATGAACCCTAACTTCTCATAATCAAAATCAAAGGGTTCTAAGATGTTAATCATCATTCTTTAACTTTAGTTTAGCTAGATTATTAATAATCTAACACTATTTCACCACATGCATACATAAATTCGAGTTTCTATCAAAACCCACCAAGAACACCTCAAGAATGAGAGGAAAGGGATGATCAACACTTACTTGATGTTAGAGAGGTGATGTGTGAGCCAACACCTTAAAGTTTCAAGCTTCAAATGCACGATTTTGGCTTCAATCCCGTTTTCTCCCCTCTTCCTCTTGAACGACCCAACAACTCAAAATGAGTTCAATTTTGACTTCTATAGTCAAATATGGCAGATTTGCCATATTACATATTCAGTCCCTCAACTTTCCTTTTCTCCCCTTTCATTCCAAAACTAGCTAAAACTAGTGTAACCCCGATACTAACTTGAAACCCACTTTTTTCAACTTATTTCTAAATATTATTTTCACCATAATATTAATTAGAAATATTTGTTTATATAAAACGACACCCGGAATTTGGTTCGTTACAAATCACCTCCCCTTATTTGGGTTTCGTCCCCGAAACCCGACTTCACATAAAAAAGTTCGGATAACATTTGAGCATTTCTTCCTCGTTTTTCCCAAGTCATTTCCGCTCCTTTCTTATGTTTCCACCTTGCCAAAACTCGGCTAATCTCTTTAATGCGTAAACGCATCAACTTTCTATCCAAGATTGCCACTGTTTCCCCAACATAAATCAACTTATCATCCAATACAATATCATCCAATGGGACAAAAGTAGATTCATCCGTCAAAATTTTCGCAAATGAGACACATGAAACATGCTATGAAGTCTACTTAGTCCCTCCGGTAGCTCCAAACGATAAGCTACCGCACCCACCCTTACTATCACCTTAAACGGTCCGACGAAACGTGGGCTTAACTTCCCCTGTTTCCTAAACCGTATCACCCATTTCCAAGGAGAGACCTTCAAAAGCACAAAGTCCCCCACTTGAAACTCAATCGCCCGCTTCCTATTATCCGCATAGGACTTTTGGCGATCTTGCGCCGCCTTTACTCTTAAGCACGTGAGACACCTCTCAACATACTTAACAACATCACGCCTCATACCCGGTCACCAAAAATGACACCTCAAATCATAAAACATCTTTGTGACACCCGGATAGATAGAATATTTGGATTTATGCGCTTCATCCAAAATAGTTGTCAAAACACTTGACAACCTAGGAATCCAAATCCTATCAAAGCATGTCTTCAAGCCCATGCTATCTTCACCAAGCTTATCAACATAAGCAACCATCCGCTCTTTCTTCAAGTCACCACCAAGTGCTAACATTTGAGCCTCTCGAATTTCGTCAATAAGAGACGATGAAATTGTCATCATGAATGACTTCACTTTAATGTAGTAACTCTATACGCCCTCGTTACTCCCTTAAGGTTATCTCCGACTTTAACGGTTCCTTTGACAACGATATGCAGTTTGTCTACTTTTTGCACCAATTAGTTCGCCCACTATCTAAGATAGTCACTGATTCATTTAGACGAAACGTTTATCATTTATCTCATCTTCACCATATGAAATAACAACAGTTCTATCCTCCTAACGCTTTCATGCATGGTCACGTAAAAATGTATTATGGAGTCCACTCATTTCAAAGGAAAACTTTTATAACATCAAGTTTCCACTTGAATTTCAACACTCCTAACCATGGGATACTTGGATTTTTGAACCACTTTATACGAGTAGTCAACACGTTTGACAACTAAGGAAATCCAAGTTCTAATCCCACGCCACCCACCTCTTACATGGAAATTTCAAAACTTCCTTACCAATCAACCCATTGAGACTCAAGGTCTCAAATTCATACCTCTTGGGGTTCGAGGATCCCAATGCCCATACATAACACCCTTTGAAGCTCGAGTCTTCAACTCACCCATTCTTAACCGATAAAGCATGCGACCTCCTCAAGTAAGGATACGACAACTTCCTTACTTGAATCCTCTTTTACAACACTGGAAGGAAGATCCCTATCCGTGACCCAAACACCCTAAGTATCTCCATTGACTTAATCATAAGTCATCCTTTGAGATTTAAGGATCTCAATCACCGAATCCACCTTTGAAGTTCGAAAACTTCGTTTTTAAACACCGATTGTGAAGTCCAAAAGACTTCCAACATCATTTATGAAGTTCTAGGACTTCAACCACCATTTATGTACACATTCCACCTATGTACATTTCACCCCTTTATATACATATTTCACCTATGTATATCACCGTTTGCGTACAATGTACATTTTAACATTTACCCCTTGACCAAAAAGTCCACAACCGCGAGACCTTTAGTCAGTTTTATCCTACCACCGACTGTCAGTGACAATACGCACTCTTCCATTTTCCCTTTCCATCGAAAAGTTTATGTGCTTTAGAACAAAGCACACAGGTTCAATGACCCTTATCAAATCCTCTTTCTCAACTGGAATACTAAGTATCCCTTTTATATCCCCGGTTGATGTCAATGGCACAAGCCATGTATATACACCAGTTCGTATACCTCGTGTTTCACTGTCTCTAATGAGAACAGATTAACACGTCACCCCTTTATCATACTAGACAATGATATGGTTACTAAGTAACCCAACACCTCTTTTACAATCATCGGATCAAAATCCATGTGATCGTTTCATCCACAACCTCATGTTATTAAAACATGTAAACATCAACATTATGACACCCTTAATGATGATCGCCCGAATCCACCGATCTGCTTTGCCTTTCATCAAACACAACGATCGAAAAGCTTCAGTCACGACTATGGTGATTAGAAATGCGTGACCCATAGGCCTAAGCAAATTTCAAATTTTCTCCCCATTTGTTATCCTCCAGACATATAGCAATGTCCGGCATTTCTTCCCATAAAGGGTTTCTAGCTCAGCTAGAATGTTTCGGCTTTCACGAAGCCACTTCTCATTTACTCTTCGTTTTCCACTTATCTCTTGTGTTCAACCTTTCCTTGCGCATTTAATAATTGACTCCACCTGAGTTGTACTCCTATACGCAAGGATCCCCTTTATAACGTCAACAGATAGCATCGAGAAACCCGATCTATCTACATTTCTTCGATGATTCCAAGATTCGAGCGACTTCGACCAGTCATAAAACACTTGCCCGAAATCTTATTGATCACCTCTGTTGTCCACTGCACATGAAGGAACTCTTCCACTATGCCACCCACCATGGCTTGTAATCGATGGTAATTCAACGTTATCTCTTGAATTCCCCCGATGCATGTGCCTTCACGCCTTTATGCCTTTCTCCTCACGAAGAATAATTCACCAATCCTCCGCCACGTCCCGGAGTCGACTCATCGTGCGTAATACGCCCTCTACCAATCACAATGAATTGCTTCAAAAGACAAGACCATCATAGTGATTCATCGTTAATTAATCAGCTATTAACTCTCACCCTTTAACTCCTTTGGTTCGCACACCACGAACCCTCTTGTGAAAACAAGGTTTTCCTTCCACTTCGGTTCACCAACCGTAGTTCTTCCCGTTCTCTAGGTTTCACACTGTTCCTCCTAAGGATCACCTCAAAGAGCCCTATCTTCCTTGAAGGAAGATCGATACAACATGATAGAAAGCTCTAGCCATTCTCCGCTAGATTGATGCATTCTTTTTCTCCCAACCTATTCCATGTTCCTCACCACCCACGAGGTGATACACGTCTAGACTCTAACATACTTGAGTCCTTAAGATGACTTTCATCCCCCATTTCTTTTACTTACACAAGTGCCCCTTAGTCTCCCCGACCAATTTTTAACTAAGTTGTAGATGTTCTACCTACTTATAGGTCTTTAATCTACCCACTTGTTAAGGCACTATATCTTATCTATGTGTATATGTATTACCCCCACCTAATCATCCATATACATACATACATACACATATAACCACCTTCACCTACTCCTTGCTAATGTTCATTGTCATATGGTTATCATAAAGCTCTTGCACATCTCGTCTTATTAATCATATTGGCCAGACATGTTTAATAATGCGTTATGCCCAATTGCAATTATCATATTCATATAACAAATCACAAGACAAGTTTCGGCACACATAACACTTTACCAATCATTCATACATATACATAAACACCATATACATAACCACCTTATCAAATCATTACTAACCTTTCGTTTCCGTAAGCTCCGAGTCTTAGTCAAGTCCTTCATGGATTCTCGTATCATTTTCCCCCATATCAAGAGCATCCGGTTTGAGTTTGGTGCCACCACACCAAATCCCTCAAACCATTGCTCTGATACCAAGTTGAAACACACCAATTTTAAAAACTATACTTTAACGCGCGGAAGTCTTAATCCCAGAAAGTTTTTTTTTTTTTTTACTCTCTCGCGTACCGCGAGAGAATCCTTCCTGGACTCTCGCGACCCGCGAGGGACCCTTTTTCTCAGAATGTTTCCAGTTTTCAGCAGGTTTTCATACTTAGCCATTTTTCTAACTTTTTCCAAAATACAAGACAACAAATTTGCCCAACACATGGGTTTTAACCAAAAACCCCTTCAACAACATGATCACAACCCAAAAACATGTTTTGTTTATCAAATTACAATCAAAAAGGGGGAATTCCACCAAATCATCAAAACATGAAAATATGCATACGAGGATCCGCCAACGCCTTGGACTTGACTTTGACTACCTCGGAGCTTTTCCTACATTCACCACACATATCACCATTAGTAATGAAGATAAATTCATAACAAACAAGTAAATTCCTACTTGTTTCACCCATTCACCCATTTGACCCGTTTCCACCCAAATTGTCATTTAGGCTACATATTCTTGCACCCTTACTACAAGTTTCAATTATGATCAACACATGATCCTTTCCTACATTCACCACACATATCACCATTAGTAATGAAGATAAATTCATAACAAACAAGTAAATTCCTACTTGTTTCACCCATTCACCCATTTGACCCGTTTCCACCCAAATTGTCATTTAGGCTACATATTCTTGCACCCTTACTACAAGTTTCAATTATGATCAACACATGATCCATTTCCATTATGGCACAAAGGCCATAACTCCTTTTCATTTATGATCAACACATGATCCATTTCCAATATGGCACAAGGCCATATCTCCGTTTCATTTATGATCAACACATGATCCATTTCCAATATGGCACAAGGCCATATCTCCGTTTCATTTATGATCAACACATGATCCATTTCCAATATGGCACAAGGCCATATCTCCGTTTCATTTATGATCAACACATTATCCATTTCCAATATGGCACAAGGCCATATCTCCGTTTCATTTATGATCAACACATGATCCATTTCCAAAATGGCACAAGGCCATATCTCCGTTTCATTTATGATCAACACATGATCCATTTCCAATATGGCACAAGGCCATATCTCCGTTTCATTTATGATCAACACATGATCCATTACCATTATAGGTTAACACTATAACTACAATCATTCATTGCACATACTAAATCATTCACAATTTATCATCTCACAAGTATGCACACAATCATATAACACATAATCCATAAAATTCACCATTTATCATCAATACTAAGTAAGTGCATAGGCACTTACCTTTTGGGTTAGACGACTCCGCTCCGCCTTCTAGACCCACAATTTGATTGCCTAAACATACACACCTAGTTTAGTAATCTAATCATTCAAAACACATACAATTGAGTTTACCACCCAAATTTCCATTTTCAACCCAAATTGACCCGTTTGGGTTATTTCCATATCCAAACACCCCCTTTAGTCAAGAACTCAACTCAACCACTAGAATTCTCTTTCCAATACCTTGACACTAATTTTTATCAAACTAGTTTCTTTAAGTTAATTTGGGGTTTGTTCAAGTGTCTAACATCTTAAAAACACTTAATCTTCATTAATTCAACATTCTAGCATTATGATCCAAACACCCCCAATTTTCACCATATGAACCCTAACTTCTCATAATCAAAATCAAAGGGTTCTAAGATGTTAATCATCATTCTTTAACTTTAGTTTAGCTAGATTATTAATAATCTAACACTATTTCACCACATGCATACATAAATTCGAGTTTCTATCAAAACCCACCAAGAACACCTCAAGAATGAGAGGAAAGGGATGATCAACACTTACTTGATGTTAGAGAGGTGATGTGTGAGCCAACACCTTCAAGTTTCAAGCTTCAAATGCACGATTTTGGCTTCAATCCCGTTTTCTCCCCTCTTCCTCTTGAACGACCCAACAACTTAAAATGAGTTCAATTTTGACTTCTATAGTCAAATATGGCAGATTTGCCATATTACATATTCAGTCCCTCAACTTTCCTTTTCTCCCCTTTCATTCCAAAACTAGCTAAAACTAGTGTAACCCCGATACTAACTTGAAACCCACTTGTTTCAACTTATTTCTAAATATTATTTTCACCATAATATTAATTAGAAATATTTGTTTATATAAAACGACACCCGGAATTTGGTTCGTTACACAATTCACCTCTAGAACTCCGGCTAGCACCAAGATCATCACGCTCTAAAGCCAAGCCGAACGCCCTCTATTCTCAACCATTTCAGGTACGGTTTAGAGCTTTAGATTCGTCGTTCCTTTCCGATCGAAAACCCTCTGTCAATTCCAATTGACAGAGGGAATCGATCTCAATTGAATCTGGACTTGAACGATCTGCGATTTGGGATTTTGGTTTTGTTCTAACATGCATATTTAAGATTTTCGATTTCCTTATAGACCAGCGAAACCACCTGGTCCGGCCGGTAAGTCACTGCGTCGCCGAACCAGGTGGCGTGGGTTCGAAACCCACACTCAACGGTTTTTTTTTTTGGGTGTTCATTAAACCCAAACCGGCTCATATTCGAATGCATGTTATTACAATATCGAACCGGATCTGTGTAAAGGATTTGGTCCCTGGTCCAGTGGTTGGGCGCTTGCATTCATACAGAACAGACCCGGGTTCAAACCCCCAGGCCTGTTTAATTTTTAAAAACCATTTTTAAAGCTCCAAAAATTTTATAAAAAATATTTTATAAAACCTCACAATATTTTGAACAGAATTCAACCAGATTTACAATTTTTGCATAAAATCTCTATTTTTATAAATTTAATTCTAAATTTCTCAATTTAAATTATATTATTGTTTTAAATAAGTTATCCATTTAATGTATAAATTTGGTGACAAAATTTTATAAATACTTTACCAAGGTTTTATAAAACTTAAGTTATAAGTTTAAAACTAATAAAACTATGCCTAAATATATGTAGTTTTATATGCTTAAATACTACATGTAAATTTTTAACTAAAAAATATTTTAGCATATTCATTTCAAATGATAAATAAATAAATAAATTTATTTACTATTTTAATAAATTACATTTACAAAGACACTTAGAATTTAAATTATATTTAAGGTTTATTTTATGAACCAATATTTTTATAAATAAATAAATAAAGTAAAAATTATTTATTTAATTTATAAATATAATTTCTACACTATTTTTCTAACTAAATAACAATTATTTGAATTATTTAGTTATTCAAACCCAAACCCCAATTAAAATATTTTAAAACTATTCATTTTAAATCTTTCATTTTATACAAAACTAATTCAAGAACAAACCACAGTTTCCTACACTCTTGTACATACTACCACTCTTTGTACACACACTCGATTAAATTCGAGACTTAGACCTAGACTATCGTACACATTATTAATTTGATATATATTACACACTAGGTTAACGTGATGAATTACAAGAATCATTTTACTACCTAGTCTAGCGTGCTAACTGCACCCTTGATCCAGGTGAGTATTACATAGCCCCTTTTACTCTTTTACACTTTTGGGGTGAAACATGAACGCTATACACACAACTATTTACACTTACACAAACTACACAAAACACAAATCCTATTTACATTCATGTGTGCAAAATTTGAGCTTTATGTTTGAGTGCTATACGTGTTGACTATTTGTGTGCAATTTCATGTGCAATCATTAACGATATAAGCCGACGGTTAACAATGATAGATCTATTGAGTCTGACAAACCCACCCAGATTGGGGTGATTGTTACCGACAACACAATTTTTGCAAGCTAGTTACAAAGGTTTGATTGTACTTTGGTTACACATTAGTTACTCCCCATAAATGCCTTATTTATTCATGATATGTAAGGATTTGGTCTTTCACATTTATATACTATCTATATACAAACCTGTGTATGCTCACCAACTTTTTAGTTGACATTATTTTTTTCATGTTTCAGGTGATAATGTGTGAGTTTGATCAAGACATGCTACACATAGGCTTTGGACTTAGTTAAATTTAAATAAAGGATGTTATGTATTTCATTCACGTACTTGTTTTAAATTTGATTGTGTTTTGGTTGTTTGAAATGAAATTTGATGATTTAAAATATTTCAATCTAGTCAACCTTGTGCTCATGAACAGTCTACATGTCCCACCCCGACGTATTCCGCCATCGGTTGGGGTGTGACAGATTGGTATCAGAGACTTGGTTATAGGGAACTAGGTTATTAGACACTCTTGACCTAGACTATAACTTTAGGACACCCACTTATGTCATGCTTCATGATTATGTGATATATGCTACATGCTATGTGTTACATGCTTACTATGTTAGTTATTATTTCATTTGATGCTTTACTTGTTAAAAATACATGACTTAATAAACTATACTTAAATAATAAATTAAATAAACAATATCCCTACCCATACCCTATGCCTCATAACCTTCTTACCTGTTTCTCTGTCATCATCGTCATATGTGGAAACTTCAAGGATTTAAATCTATAAAATTTCTTTATTTCTTCGTTAAGGTTTTAAACTTTGTTAATTATTAGAGGACACGTGCAATCTGGAAGGGTGACACCTGTATTCTGGGTTTTCTGTCTAGGAAAGCATTTCGTATAAATCTCAATCAACCGAGGGACCCGTATGCTTTCCTGGGAATTCCCGGGATGAGTGTTTACTTATAGGCTAAAGCACGTCTCCTTGAAAGTTATATAAGTTTAATTAACCTTAATGTGTCATAGTATTCAAGTGATTATGTCACTATTTGAGTACAATCCAAACTATGATTAATCATTTTAATTATTTTCTTATCCTTTTAAATTCAAGCAACTCTCACAAGTTCTCATATTATTTCTTGTCTTGTGAAATCTGTAGAATGCCTCCCCGTCGTGCTACCGTGGCCAACAACAACACTGATATTGCTGCTATCCTTGCACAACTTGTAACTCAACTCACTCAAGTCAATGGTGCCACAAACGGTAACCATGGAACTAATGGTGGTGGTGGTGCCAACCCACCGCAATGTACCTTCAAGCACTTCAATTCATGTAACCCTCTCAAGTTCTATGGTACCGAAGGAGCTACGGGACTCCTTCAATGGTTTGAAAGTATTGAGGGCACCTTCCTCAATAGCGACTACCCCGATGACCTTCGTGTCCGTCATGCCACTAGTGTCTTTCAAAAACGGGCACTCACGTGGTGGAATGGGGAAAAGAGAACTAGAGGCATGGAAACAGCAATGGCCTTACCATGGGATGAGGTTAAGAGGCTAATGACCGAAGAGTTCTGTCCTCGGAACGAAGTAAGGAAGTTGGAAGCTGAGTTTTGGGATCTTACCCAAGACAGTGGTGAAAGTCTGGCTTATACAACCCGGTTTCATGAACTGAGTCTCCTTGTGCCCCACATGGTCACACCCTTATCCCGTTACATTGAAAAGTACATCGGTGGACTACCCAGGCAGATTCAGGATACTGTCTTAGGGAAGAATCCCGCCACACTCGAAGATGCTATCCAATTATCTGCCACTTTGACCGACAACCATGTGAAGGTAGGTACTTTGACTAGAAAAGGCACTAAGAAGGCACCCGACACCACAACCCCTCCTGTACACATCAAGGAAGCCAAAACTGAACCCTACCACAATAACAGAAAAAGAAAGGCTAGAAACTTTGCTATGGTCACTCCTGCTATGCCTGTTAACCAAGTTGCTCCCATAGCTCAAGCACCAGTCAAGAAGCCATATGTGGGGACCTACCCGCTCTGTGCCACATGCAATTATCACCATCCCCAAACCATTCCCTGTCGCCTCTGCACTTACTGTGGGAAGTATGGCCATACGATCAATGTTTGTAGAGCCAAAGCACTGGCAGGCCAAGCCAACCCACCAACCCGAACCAATCAACAAGTGACTAATCAAGGTGTTCCCGCCATAGAAAATGGGCGTGCTTGTTATGAATGTGGCAACCCAAATCACTTCCGTGATCAGTGCCCGAAGCTTATCAATGCTAGGCAAGGCGGAGCTCGTGGGCGTGCTTTCAACATAAACGCCAATGAAGCTCAGGCCAACAATGATGTGGTCAACTGTACGTTCCTTATTAATAGTCAATATGCCTCCATTTTATTTGATACCGGTGCAGATAAGAGTTTTGTGTCACATAACTTTGAACCCTTACTAGCTAAAACACGATCCAAATTAGAGAAAACCTTCACCGTAGAAGTAGCAAATGGTGACTCGCTTACAATTGACTCCATTATTCATGACTGCTCTCTAGAACTCAATGATCATACATTTCCAATCAACCTCGTACCAATGCCACTGGGAAGTTTTGACATCATCATAGGCATGGATTGGCTGTCGAATCACCATTCCGAAGTCATCTGTTTTGAGAAGTGCATCTGAATACCTTTACCATCGGGAGAAACGTTAAGAGTCTTTGGTGAAAAGCCTTGCAAAGGAATCAAGCTGATGTCTTGCACTACTGCTCAAAAGTACTTACGAAAGAAGTACGTGGCCTTCTTAGCTCATGTTGTTCAAAAGGATGTCAAAGAGAAAAGTATTCAAGACATCCCCGTCATCCAGGATTTTCCCGAAGTATTCCCCGAAGACTTATCCGGTCTTCCACCCGTTCGACAAGTAGAATTTCGCATTGATCTTGTGCCCGGAGCTAACCCCGTGGCTAGAGCTCCATATCGTCTTGCACCTTCCGAAATGCAAGAACTTGCAAGCCAACTCCAAGAGCTCTCCGACAAGGGCTTCATCCGTCCAAGTCATTCACCGTGGGGTGCACCTGTCTTATTCTTCAAGAAGAAGTATGGATCATTCCGCATGTGTATTGACTACCGAGAACTCAACAAGCTTACCATCAAGAACCGTTATCCATTGCCTACGATTGATGATCTCTTTGATCAACTTCAAGGCTCTACTTGATTCTCAAAGATTGATCTTCGATCTGGTTATCATCAACTCCGTGTGCAAGAGGAAGATATTCCAAAGACTGCCTTCCGAACAAGATATGGTCACTACGAGTTCATGGTTATGCCTTTTGGGTTAACCAATGCACCCACGATTTTCATGGACCTCATGAATCGTGTGTGCAAACCGTATCTTGACAAATTTGTGATCGTCTTCATTGACGATATCTTAATCTACTCCAAGACTAAAGCCGATCATGAGCAACACCTTAGGTTGGTTTTGGATCTATTGAGGAAAGAGCAACTATATGCCAAGTTCTCCAAATGTGAATTTTGGCTAAAAGAGGTTCAATTCCTAGGTCATATCGTCAATGAAAAGGGTATCCATGTTGACCCTGCTAAGATCGAAGCTGTTAAGAATTGGAATACCCCTAAGACCCCCATCGAAGTTCGTTCATTCCTTGGCCTTGCGGGATATTATCGTCGTTTCATCTCAAATTTCTCTAAGATTGTTGTCCCCCTCACTGCTTTGACACACAAGGGTAAACCTTATGAATGGGGACCAAAGCAAGAAGAAGCTTTCCAAACTCTCAAGCAAAAGTTGTGCAATGCTCCTATACTGACTCTCCCTGATGGGAATGATGATCTAGTTATCTACTGTGATGCCTCCAACCAAGGTCTTGGTTGTGTTCTCATGCAACGAGGCAAGGTGATCGCTTATGCATCAAGGCAACTTAAGATTCTTGAGAAGAATTATACGACGCACGATCTCGAGTTGGGTGCGGTCGTATTCGCATTGAAGATTTGGAGACATTACCTTTATGGCACAAAATGTGTGGTGTTCACCGACCACAAAAGCCTCCAGCATATCTTCAACCAAAAAGAACTCAATATGAGGCAACGACGTTGGGTTGAACTCCTTAACGACTATGACTGCGAGATTCGATACCATCCCGGCAAAGCGAATGTTGTAGCCGATGCTTTGAGTCGTAAGGACCATGTAATGCTTCATTGTGTCCGAATTCAAACCGACATTCAGAATCGTATCCTAGAAGCTCAACACGTCTCAGTCACCGAGGGTAACATGTACGAGGAAATGTCGTGTGGTGTTGAACTCCAACTTGAATCTAAACCCAATGGCTTGCTTTACTATTTGAACCGTATTTGGGTCCCTGATCGCGATGATCTCCGTGCATTTCTCATGAACGAGGCTCACAAGACTCGTTATTCTATTCATCCTGGTGCAGATAAAATGTACCAAGACCTTCGCCCACAATACTGGTGGCCCGGTATGAAGAAAGACATTGTTCTCTATGTTGCCAAATGCCTTACTTGCTCCAAAGTCAAAGCCGAGCACCAACGTCCTTCCGGTTTGCTTAAACAACCGGAAATTCCCGTATGGAAATGGGAGAATTTAGCTATGGACTTCATTACCAAACTCCCTCGCACCTCAAGTGGTTATGATAGCATTTGGGTGATCATTGACCGCCTCACTAAATCTGCTCATTTCTTGCCTATACGTGAAGACTATCGGGTTGAGAAATTGGCCCGAATATACATTGACGAAATTGTGAGACGTCACGGTGTTCCTTTAAGCATAATTTCCGATAGAGATGCTCGTTTCACCTCCCGTTTATGGCAATCCCTCCAAACTTCTCTTGGCACACGACTGGATTTGAGGACGGCTTACCATCCCCAAACTGATGGTTAGACTGAACGAACAATCCAGACTCTGGAGGATATGCTTAGGACTTGTGTAATTAATTTTGGTGGCAATTGGGATTCACATCTATCCCTAATTGAGTTCTCTTACAACAATAGCTACTACTCAAGTATCGATATGGCTCCATTTGAAGCTCTCTATGGTCGTAAGTGTCGTTCTCCTATCTGCTGGAACGAGATTGGTGAAGCACAAATCACCGGTCCCGAGTTAATTCAAGAAACATCCGATAAGATTCTTCAAATCCGTGACAACATTCGAGTAGCGAGGAGTCGGCAAAAGAGTTATGCCGATAAACGTCGAAAACCCTTGGAATTCCAAGTCGGTGACCTTGTTCTTCTAAAGGTATCTCCATGGAAGGGCGTAATCCGTTTTGAAAGGAAGGGCAAGTTAGCACCTCGCTATGTGGGTCCATTCAAGATCCTTGAAAGGATTGAGAAAGTGGCCTACAAACTCGAGTTACCTCCATCACTTGGCAATGTGCACCCTACATTTCATGTGTCCAATCTAAAGAAATGTCTTGCTGATGAGAACCTCCATATACCTCTTAACGATGTGCGTATTGACGAAACGATGCACTTTGTTGAGAGACCGGTGAAGATCATAGATCGTGAGATCAAGCAACTCAAGCAAAGCCGTATCCCTATTGTCAAAGTTCGTTGGGAATCTAAACGTGGACCCGAGTTTACTTGGGAACGCGAGGACCAAATGAAGCTCAAGTACCCGCACCTCTTTGCTGATTCAGTCGCCTCAACTAGCTAAATTTCGGGACGAAATTCCCTCAACATGGGGATACTGTAACATTTCTGATTTTTACTATCTTATTGTCAGTTCAATGTAACTCATTTCAAATCCGATTCTAGTACAATGTGTTATTTCAATCGTGAAACCACATAAACCCTAAAATTTCCATACAAACTCACGAGATTTACATAATTCAAATCCTATATATATATATATATATATATATATATATATATATATATACAAATGGCTAAAAGTATATATATTTGGCACATATATAATTATACGAGATAATCAAAATAAACTAAATTTTTATAAAAACAAATTGTCTTGAACCCCATCTTCCAATTTGAACCTTTGGACTAAATTTTGACTATATCCATGAATTTTGACTTATCAAAGTCAAACAAGCCCACGTTCATGCATTTCAACACTCGAATTCGACCGACCCGGATTGTTGTGGGCTTTCCAGAGGTGCTAAGTCAAATTCCGGACCTATCACGACCCGATAATCATACCAATCTATCACAAATCGCGGCTTAATTCGAAATTTAAATTTGTTTGACTATTCTGAGTCAAACGAGGCTAAATCCGGTTACAATCAAGAAATTTAAACGCGTTCGAATACCGGAAATCATGCACTGACTGATCTCGGATGTATCAGACCTCAAACACGACTCGATTAATCCAAAATCAAACCGTATATAGCGTATTTTAATCCCGAAAGCCGTGGCTTCCGAATCGTAACCAAATCGGGGGATTTGAACGAATTTAATTAAATCAAACCACTCATTCACCTTCGTGAACTATCACACAAACGCTCTCGACCCTCAGCCGATTCGCAATTCACCTCTAGAACTCCGGCTAGCACCAAGATCATCACGCTCTAAAGCCAAGCCGAACGCCCTCTATTCTCAACCATTTCAGGTACGGTTTAGAGCTTTAGATTCGTCGTTCCTTTCCGATCGAAAACCCTCTGTAAATTCCAATTGACAGAGGGAATCGATCTCAATTGAATCTGGACTTGAACGATCTGCGATTTGGGATTTTGGTTTTGTTCTAATATGCATATTTAAGATTTTTGATTTCCTTATAGACCAGCGAAACCACCTGGTCCGGCCGGTAAGTCACTGCGCCGCCGAACCAGGTGGCGTGGGTTCGAAACCCACACTCAACGGGTTTTTTTTGGGTGTTCATTAAACCCAAACCGACTCCTATTCGAATGCATGTTATTACAATATCGAACCGGATCTGTGTCAAGGATTTGGTCCCTGGTCCAGTGGTTGGGCGCTTGCATTCATACAGAACAGACCCGGGTTCGAACCCCTAGGCCTGTTTAATTTTTAAAAACCATTTTTAAAGCTCCAAAAATTTTATAAAAATTATTTTATAAAACCTCACAATATTTTGAACAGAATTCAACCAGATTTACAATTTTTGCATAAAATCTCTATTTTTATAAATTTAATTCTAAATTTCTCAATTGATATTATATTATTGTTTTAAATAAGTTATCCATTTAATGTATAAATTTGGTGACAAAATTTTATAAATACTTTAACAAGGTTTTATAAAACTTAAGTTATAAGTTTAAAACTAATAAAACTATGCCTAAACATATGTAGTTTTATATGCTTAAATAATACATGTAAATTTTTAACTAAAAAATATTTTAGCATATTCATTTCAAATGATAAATAAATAAATAAATTTATTTACTATTTTAATAAATTACATTTACAAAGACACTTAGAATTTAAATTATATTTAAGGTTTATTTTATGAACCAATATTTTTATAAATAAATAAATAAAGTAAAAATTATTTATTTAATTTATAAATATAATTTCTATACTATTTTTCTAACTAAATAACAATTATTTGAATTATTTAGTTATTCAAACCCAAACCCCAATTAAAATATTTTAAAACTATTTATTTCAAATATTTCATTTTATACAAAACTAATTCAAGAACAAACCACAGTTTCCTACACTCTTGTACATACTACCACTCTTTGTACACACACTCGATTAAATCCGAAACTTAGACCTAGACTATCGTACACATTATTAATTTGATATATATTACACACTAGGTTAACGTGGTGAATTACAAGAATCATTTTACTACCTAGTCTAGCGTGCTAACTGCACCCTTGATCCAGGTGAGTATTACATAGCCCCTTTTACTCTTTTACACTTTTGGGGTGAAACATGAACGCTATACACACAACTATTTACACTTACACAAACTACACAAAACACAAATCCTATTTACATTCATGTGTGCAAAATTTGAGCTTTATGTTTGAGTGCTATACGTGTTGACTATTTGTGTGCAATTTCATGTGCAATCATTAACGATATAAGCCGACGGTTAACAATGATAGATCTATTGAGTCTGACAAACCCACCCAGATTGGGGTGATTGTTACCGACAACACAATTTTTGGATGCTAGTTACAAATGTTTGATTGTACTTTGGTTACACATTAGTTACTCTCCATAAATGCCTTATTTATTCATGATATGTAAGGATTTGGTCTTTCACATTTATATACTATCTATATACAAACATGTGTATGCTCACCAACTTTTTAGTTGACATTATTTTATTCATGTTTCAGGTGATAATGTGTGAGTTTGATCAAGACATGCTACACATAAGCTTTGGACTTAGTTAAATTTAAATAAAGGATGTTATGTATTTCATTCACGTACTTGTTTTAAATTTGATTGTGTTTTGGTTGTTTGAAATGAAATTTGATGATTTAAAATATTGCAATCTAGTCAACCTTGTGCTCATGAACAGTCTACATGTCCCGCCCCGACGTATTCCGCCGTCGGTTGGGGTGTGACAAACAACTCCAACACCAGAGTTGGATTGGATAAAAGCAAACTAAGATGTTACAACTGTAACCAACTGGGTCACTTTTCTATCTCAGGTGGAACCCAAGAAGATAGATGAAGCACTTAAACACAGCAGCTGGATTGAGGTAATGCAGGAAGAGTTGCTGCAATTCAAGAGGCAGGATGTCTGGAAACTTGTTGATCTTCCACCAGGTCAATATGCTATTGGCACACGATGGGTTTTCAGGAACAAGCAAGATGAGAGAGGCATTGTAGTCAAGAACAAAGCCAGACTTGTAGTTCAAGGCTACACTCAGGAAGAAGTAATTGACTATGATGAAGTCTTTGCTCCTGTTGCCAGGCTGGAGGCCATCAGAATCTTCCTGGCATATGCTGCATCCAAGAATTTCACTGTCTATCAAATGGATGTAAAGAGTGCCTTTCTGTGTGGGAAGATTGGTGAGGAAGTATACGTCAAACAGCCTCCAGACTTTGTAGATCCTGCACATCCTACTCAAGTGTTCAAACTAGACAAAGCTCTGTATGGCTTACATCAAGCACCAAGAGCCTGGTATGAAACTTTGTCAGGATATCTACTAAGCAACAACTTTAGAAGAGGTGCTATTGACCAGACCTTGTTTATCAAAGATGAAGGGGGAGAAATCTTACTAGTTCAAATCTATGTTGATGATATCATCTTTGGATCAACAAGGAAAAAGCTCTGCAAAGACTTTGAGATTCTGATACACTCAAAGTTTGAAATGAGTTCAATGGGTGAACTAAATTTCTTTTTGGGTCTATAAGTCAAACAAGTCCCAAATGGAATCTTCATCAGCCAATCCAAATATGTAAAGAGCATTTTAGAAAGATTCAAGATGGCTGACTGCTCTGCTGCAAGAACCCCTATGCAAGTGCACCATCAGCTGACTCCAGACAAAGATGGCCAAGACACTGATCAACATCAGTACCGTGCAATGATAGGGTCTCTCATGTATCTCACTGCCTCAAGGCCAGATATCATGTTTGCAGTATGTCTCTGTGCAAGATTTCAAGCAGCTCCAAAGGTTTCACATCTTCAAGCTGTCAAGAGAATTATTAGATACCTAAAGGGAGCCCCAAGACTTGGGCGTTGGTACTCTAAAAATGACAAGTTCAAACTGTATGCATACATTGACAGTGATTATGGGGGATGCAACTTGGACAAAAATTCCACATCAGGGGGATGTCAATTTCTGGGAGGGACACTGATTTCATGGCAGTGCAAGAAGCAAACATGTGTTTCAACTTCTACAGCTGAAGCAGAATACATTGCAGCTTCAAGTTGCTGTGCACAAGTCATCTGGATACAAAATCAAATGTTGGATTATGGGATGACTTTCATGGAAACTCCAATTCACATTGACAACATGAGTGCTATATCAATCACAAACAATCCGGTGCAACACTCCAAGACAAAGCACATTGACATCAGGTATCATTTCATAAGAGATCAAGCTGAGAAAAGGAGGATTATTTTAACCAAAGTTAATACCAATGAGCAATATTCTGATTTGTTTACAAACCTTTTGATGAAGCTAGATTTAGATATTTAGTTGAATCCTTGGTATGATGAACTTTGATTAAAATCTATCTCTAAAATTCTGTTTTAAAATGTGTTTTGTCTTTTGTTGTAAATAAAAGTTATGAGTCAGCAGCATTTTTGTCCTTCAGCAGCTGACAGGTTTAATCTTCAGCAGCAAAGGATTTGCCACTGACTGCTTTAAGTTATCAGCAGAAACAGGTTTCCTGCGGATAGCTTTAAGGCTGTCAGCAGCAACATCCTTGCTGCAGATCATTGAATCCATCAGCAACAATTGAGTTTGCTGCTGACAGACTTAACTTTCCGCAGCAACCAAGTTTGCAGCGGACAGGCTTATCCATCCACAGCAACCAAGTTTGCTGCTGATGGGTAAATTTAAGTCCAAATTAACTTTTACCCGCTGTAAAAATTAACGTCAGTCTTTACCATGACTGCCTCGGTGTATTACAGTTGTAACAGTAAAAAGTGAATAAGGTTGTACTGTACAAGTCATTTTGTTTTTTCCCCCTTCTGCCGTTATAAAAACAAATCAAATTTACTTACCACCTCTTCACATTCAATTTCACCCTAAACCCACATCACTTTCTCTCAAGTCCCCAAAACATTCAAAGTCTTTCATATTCTTAAATCTTCAAACCTTCCCTCCAAAATCAAACAAAAATGGCAGACGTCAATAACCCTGATGATAAGTTCTCCCCGTACCACAACCTTACAGCATACTTAACCAAGGGAAAGAAATCTGAAGGATTCGATGATATGATCGACTTCCTATGCCGATCAAAGATCCATTTTGCCCTCACAACCAACCCTACCATATATATCCCTCATATGGAGGATTTCTGGAATACTGCCGTCTACTCTACCGAACAGGGGATTCCCCAAATAAAAGCCAAGGTAGACGGCAAGGACATCATCATCTCTGAAGCTACCCTCCGAAAACATTATAACTAAGATTTTTGGGCAAAGCGACACCGTGACTTAAAATTTTTATAATAAACATTATAACTACTTATATACTTTAATAAGATATTAGTTTTAAAGTTTAAAGTCACGAATTTATATAAAAGCCGGTTTTATAATTTTAAGCGGTTAATACGCGTATGCACTGGTTTTTCGGTATGCACTACTTTGAATAGCCACTTTAGTTTGGCTGAACTAGTCACATATTTTAGGAGTCCTAAAATGTGTTTTATGTCCATTTGCTTAGTGGGACTTGGATAGGACTTGATATTTGTTTGTATTTGTCGATTTCGTCGCACATCTCACCCGCTTTATTCAGGTGAGTTTTCGCGGCCCCCTTTTTACTTACTGTTTTACTGTTTTTGGGGGAAAGCTGTTTCATTTTTTTTTATTTAGTCACATGTTACATGATACATTGATTACATGAGTTATTTTTATATTTATGCATTAAAGTCCCCAATTTTTTTTTGTAATCAATTAGCTGAGCGTAGCCGTTGGAATTTTTTGAGTAGTACTACTTGGGTTGACACCCCCGATCATGGTTTGGTCGCGCCAACCAGACTTGTAGGGTCACGTGGGCGCAAAGTTAGCCAATTATTTTTTTTAGGCGGTTGTTGACATAAGACTTCCGTATGTGGTACTTTATTATTATTTTGTCTAGGCTTTGATTACGGCTCATGGTAATATGTTGTCTAATACATGTGTACTGACTTTGGATTTTTATAAACTTTTATAGAGTCGTAAACCTGCGATGCTCACCAACTATTTATATAGTTGACCCGTTTTTAAAACATGTTTTTAGGTAAACAGAAATGAAGATAAGGTTCATGGGGGCACGTTTTTGTTTAGATTTTGTGGTTTCACGTTGGAACAAACTTAGTACCTATGACTTTAGTTGTTTATAAGACGCTCATTTTATTGTTTGAATTCGGATGTTGTATGACTTATTTTAATTTTGGGTTTAGTAATGGTTCTTTTGTAATTTGCAATGTACCCGTTAACATTCTCTTGCGCCTAAGTATTCAATGCACCGCTCTCGTCTCACCTCCGTGTTTCCGCCTTCGGCGGGGTGTGACAGACAATTACATATATCCCCCTAAAAACTTCATTAATTGCATATATAGCAAACTCAAAATTATTTACGTATATCACCTTCAATAATTACATATACTTGATGTCGTCCAGACGGTCTATAAAAAACTATCAAATAAAACCTAATCTAGACTCTCTAGCTTTAAATTTATAAAACCTAGACTCGACCTAATACTAGACCACACAACCGGCAAGTGTACCGATCAATGCAATATAGCCTAACGAAGTCCGGATATCGAACCCAAAAGACACTGAATAACTAAATTAGACTCTAACTAGAACTTAATATGATTAATTGATTGGGGGGTTTACTACACTAAAGATTAACTAAGAATGCAATAAACTAAGGACAATTCAAGCTATCAAGAGTAAACTAAAGATGAAATCAAGAATGGAGAAGTCACTACCTAGGTCGGAATCCTATGTGTAAAGCTCAACTTCTATCGGTTTTGGAACTAGGTTGGATCTGGGTTTCTAAAGATATAACACCTAAAAGATATCTAGTGGATTCCCGATCACTCTCGGTCTCGGGATGTGACCAGAAGACAACCTAAGGATATTAACTCACCAGATGATCGGATCACCTCTCGGGTATTTCCTACTATGACAAGTACCCTAATAAACGGATTACCTCTCAGTCTCACCGCTTACCATACACTCAAGGAATGCATGGGGTAGTTCTAGAATGGATACTATGATTCGGATAGCAACTATCACTAGACACCTAATACCAACTTCCTCTCAGACAGCTGACACTCGGATTCCTAATGATGAAGACTAAACGACTAATTCTCACTTCTCGGGTATTGAACTAGGACACACATTCACTTCTAATCAGTAATTAACTAGGTTTTCTATGGCTACTACGTCTAGACACCACTCTAACTCACAAACCCTAAAGTCTATGAACCAGAAACGAAGATCAAACTGGCAGACAACCACAATCAACGCAGAAAAGCATAATCAACCACATAATCAGAATTAAACATGCACTAACATCACACATAAACAAACTCAAACCTTTACTAAATCATAAATCCAACATTCAAATCCAAAAACCGAATAAAAATCGAAACTTTAACACATAATCATCATATTGACCTAGGTAGATCGAAGATCTAGCCTAGAATCATACCAAGAACATCTACACAGAAGTAAATAGCAAGATCCATAGGTTCAAAACACAAAATCAAAGATAAAAATCAAGTCTTTAAAACCTAGAACGTATAACTACGAACCCGGAATCCAAAGCTTCAATCTTCAGCTTCAATTGACTTCCAAGCTCAAAATCGCCTCTTTTTCTTCCCTGGAACGGCTTAGAATCGAACTCTTTCATAATGGCCGTTTAAATCTTTTTAATTTAGAAAATTAGGGTTTTGCGGAAAACGGCCCTCTCGCGTACCGCGAGAGAATGTTGACTGGATCCTCGCGTACCGCGAGAACCAAAATAGTCGGGCGGATTCCTGGAGTTTCCCGCGTACCGCGAGAATTATTACACTCGTCTCTCGCGTACCGCGGGAGACCTAAATTTCAGAAAATTGTCTTTTGATCTTTGGACTTTTCCGGGCTTCGTTTCTTCGCTCGTTTTCTTCACGTATTCTTCATTAATATTCCCGAGCTCCTACAAATAAGACCAACGACTCAAATGTAAATAAAATTGACTCAAAACTAATATAAAACTACTTAGAACACATTAAAACAAAGGAATAAAGACGTGTGCTTTCGCACCCTATCAAATATCCCCACACTTAACCTTTTTTCGTCCTCGAAAAATCTGCAAATGGAATCATAACTGGCATCTAACTCAACAAACATAAATTTCAATTTTCAAAACATACTCACGTGTTAAAAAGCAACAATTAGTATTTCTGTCCGATTAAACCCAAGCACTAACTTTCAAGCCCCCGTTACGTGTTCTAAATCCATTTTATACAACATATCAATCAATCTATGTGACTCACACTTAGAAGTTACAGCTCTACCTAATCCCGTCTCAAGGTCATGTTTAGGCACGGATTAAACCATATAGATTTACCCTACCACGTTAAACTACTATTTACAGGTTTTTAGAAATCAGATGAAATCATGAATGAATGGATGATAATGAGCATAATAAGCAAAAGAACTTTCGTCTAGAGGTGTTTCAACCAAGTCACTATCCCGGAGGGTAACACATAGACTACATTCTATCAATGAAGCACATAAATCTTACTTAGGGGTGTATCCTCCAAGTCGCTATCCCAAAGGGTAACACATAAGCAAAACTCAGTATAGCTAATAAATTATGGAATAACATGGATTATGGAATGCGGGCGCCACCGAAACTCGGATTTATTCTCATAAAAAGAGAATGGTGTGCCATAAAAAATTTCAAAAACCTTTAAATTTTAACTTAATCGTGGTACCTATCACCCTATATTGACAGTTTCAGTATTACCATTACTCTAAGATGAATACCCACAAGATATCATGATTTTATTCCGTGATTAATCCTAAATAACACAAACAGGATATTTAAGCTCTACTAGTTAGCTGGGTCTACCAAAACATCACTAATTAGACACGTTTTCAATTATTTAATCTTTTAAACTCATAAATAGATCCAGTTCTACTATCATTTTCCAAATATATGCAATTATTTTCAAGAACATTTTTCAAATTTTTCAATTTTTTTTTTTAATTTTTTTATAAACAAGACAAACTAGCTAAACACTCACATCCCCACACTTGAAAGACACATTGTCCTCAATGTGAAGCAAAACACAACTAAAAAAAAATGCAAAAATAAAAAAAAACAAAACAGAACAGGAAGCGACTTAGCTGGTAATGTAGATGCAATCTAGTATGCAGCTTCGTTCTTCCTTGTGTGCACCGTATAGCATTTCGGTCGCGGTTACACATCAGCTGTCGGGTTGCCTTTACAAGATAGTAATGGTAATCATCAAACCCGCCCGAATGGAGATTGAGTACGGACAGAATGATAAAACCTGCAAAATAAACCTCATACAAACCCACAGCATTAAACTGACTCAAATAAAATATAGAGACTAGACAGACTCAAGAAAACTAAAAGACTCAAGATAGATAGATGCAGAGAAAACATACTCGACATGTGGCAAACACAAAGACATGAATACCACAGCAAGTTCGAACATCGGTCATAAACGGTTTCTAGTTTCCCATGGTCACGGTGGTCGGATGGTGGTAGGTGGGTGAATTAATGTGATGGATGATGGTGGTTAAAGGTGATGCTTCATGGTAGTGGTGGTACGAAGGTAGGTGATGAATAGTGGTGGTGAGTGAAAACGGGGACAGAAACGGGTACGGGAAACCATGGGAAACAAAGGAAATAGGGTGACACCAGCAGTCCCTCGCGTACCGCGTAAGTCGAAGGGGATATTCTTCGCGTACCGCGAAGGCCAAAAAGTTAGGCCGGCCGAGACTTTTGTCTCTCGCGTACCGCGAGAGATCTTCCTCTCGTTCTTCGCGTACCGCGGGAGGGTGTCGTTAACAGAAAGTTATGAAGAATTTTCAAGTTTTATACTTAGAATATTTTTGGTCATTTAAGATCTTGTTTCACCCAAACTCACTAAAAACCTATCCCAAGCATAAAAACATATGTAACTATACCTGGGGCTTCATTCCCGACGATTTTCCTTACCGAATCGAGCATGGATTCCTGCAAAACTTGACACAAACAAAACACAAACCGAAAAACAAAGAAAAAGACACGGACTCATACCAATGAACGCACACAAACTTTACATCCCGGGCACTTGCCCAGGACTCGAGCAAACCTATCAGGAGGCTTCTCCTTGATCCTAACCGGTACCGCCTTCATCCTTCGCGGCCTACCGGTTCTCCACAGCCTCAGCAAACAACTACTCCTACCGCACCATGGATTTCTATCCTTCATCTCCTTCCACCACAACTTAAATCTACCCGGTCCGAAGATAATACGCATTAAATAACCAAGTAGTTTGTCACTCCTCGATATCCCCACACTTGGGGTTAGCACTCTATCTACGTTGCCTAAGTCAATTAACTCTCGAGTCCTCTTACGAGGCGGCCTAGACCTAGGGGGTGACTCGATCTTTCTCCCCAAAGCACAAACAGTGGTGAAGATATGTAGGGGTTTAGGAATGGGCACTTCTAAAGGAATGACCTCCACAATCTCACCAGGATCCTCGGGATCCTCAACAACCTCCACCAATTTCCCCACACTTGGGGTTTTGCCTATGACCTCTTCAAACTCTGCCATCATCTCCAGCAAATCATCAGGCACCTCATCTCCATAATCGTCCGGCTCATCTAGCAATCCTTCTAACTCCAACGCCCAATCATATGGTTCTTCTATATTCGGGGCGGGTTCACCTACTTCTATCACCGGATCGGGGTCCCAATGGTGGTCCATGAAAGAATCGAGCATGCACACGGAGTGGCTGTGCTCGCCAACATCCTTCCCGGACTCTACAGCATTGAATGTAAGGACCTCATCCCCCACACGAAGTGTGAGCTTCCCGTCAAAGACATCAATCATCGCCTTTGCGGTCCGTAGGAACGGGCGCCCTAAGATGAGTGGGACCTTGTCATCCACCTCCATATCTAGAATCACAAAATCCACGGGGAAAACAAAATTGCCCACTTTCACTAATAGATTTTCCACTATTCCCCGTGGATACTTGACTGAGCGGTCAGCCAAGGAAATGCTCATGCGCGTTGGTTGTGGTTCACCTAGGTCCAGCTGCTTGTACAATGAATAGGGCATCAAATTGATGCTAGCACCTAGGTCGGCCAACGCGTGGTGTAATGGTAGGTTGCCCAACAAGCACGGGATCGTGAACCGACCCGAATCAGACAACTTTTCTGGCAAATGATTTTGCACCACTGCCGAGCATTGCTCACCAAGTGAGACTCCAGAGACCTCCTCAAGTTTCTTCTTGTTGGAAAGAAGGCCTTTTAAGAACTTGGCATATTTAGGCATATGCTGGAGGACCTCTACAAACGGGAGATTGACCTTGAGTTGTTTGAACATATCAAGGAAGTGACCGTATTCCTTAGCGTGTTTATGTGGCAACACACGTGCGGGATAAGGAATACGACTCAAGTCAATCTCGGGGGACTTCATCTCCACCCCCTTCTTCTTCTCTTGTGCCTTCTTGGTAGGCACCTCAACCACTATCTCCTCCTCCACCGGCTCTTCTTCTTCTACTACCGGTGGGCTCTCATCCTCCTTCTCTATCATGCTCCTCGTCGAAACAGCATTCGACTCGGTCTCTTTTAGCATCCTAGCATCGATCTCAGCAAATCGAGCTTCCCAGTCAATCTTGTTCACCTCCTCCACTGAGGGAATATTATGCTCCTTAGAGTGGGGGTCAACCTCTTCAACCACTTTACTCTCCACACTCTCTATAGACACGGCCATCACTGAAGCGTTCGGGCCCGTAGAAGGGCTTCCTTGTCTATCATGTATGCTCCTAGCAATGTCTCCTACCGTGCGTTGCAAATCCTGGAACGCCGATTGCTGATTCTTCATCAAAGTGTCATGGCTATCCAGTCTTAGCCGAGCATCCTTGTTATTCTGCACCAGCTGGGCGAGCAACTGTGTCTGAGTCTCCATCATCTCCTCAATCCTTCGTGACCCAACAGTGCTCCCAGAACTCGCTCCTTCTTCTGCTCCTCCATACTGTTGCTGACGACCAGTGAATCCAGATCTCCATCCCGAACCAAAAGTATTAGAATTGTTGTAATTTCGGTTCTGGTATTGGTTGCCAGCATAGCTCACATGCTCTTGATTATTTACCGGGCAATCTCGGGTGTCGTGTCCTCCCCTGCACACCTGACACCTCAAAGCACTGAGCTTGAGCTCCTTTATCTCATTCGCCATCGAGGCGAGGGCAGCAGCCACGCTAGTATCAGGAGTGACCTGATGCACACCTCTAGGAGAAGAGGCGTGTGACCTAGCAGTAGGGATGGAATCCCTAACAGAACGTGGGTGCTGCTGCTCGGCTTGAGCGAAGCTCTCGAACATATCCTCGCACTCCTCAGGCTCGAGTCTATCCATGATATGGCCTCCTGCAGCTGTGTTGAACATTTGCTGCGTCTCGAAGGTAAGGCCATTATAGAACTTCTCCACTAGTGCCCAGTCGGGGAGACCGTGCTGGGGACATCGGCTCAACAGCGCATTGAACCGCTCCCAGGCCATATGGTAAGGCTCGTCGGGATCCATCCGAAACGAATGGATCTGGTCCCGAAGGCGAGCGGCCCTGGAAGGTGGAAAGTATTTCTTGAAGAACTTGGCTTCGAGATCCTCCCATGTGGTGATAGAATTGTCGGGAAGAGTATCGAGCCAAGTAGATGCACGCCCAGAAAGGGAGAATGGAAAAAGACGCAAGTAGATTGCGTCCTTAGATACACCCGTGATATTAAATGTATCACATATCCGCGCGAAGCGAGACAAATGTCCGGGTGCATCCTCATCCTCGAGGCCATGGAATTGAGTGGCATGAGTGATCGTACTCATGACATGTGATGGGATCTGCCAAGAATTGGTGTTCGGTATAGTGGGGCGTGTGATCGAAGATCTCGCGCCCGTGACCCCCTCACTGGCACTCTGGTGTACTGTACGCCTCGCTGGAGGATCAGCGTCGCCCATGATAGAAATTGGAACTGGGCTAGTAGAACGTACCTTAGATTTAACCAGCTCCTCTAAACGCTCCCGAAAGTCGCGGGTGCGCTCGTGAAGCTCTCGTTCGGGCTCTTGAAAAGATGCAAAAGATGGTGATCCTTGCGAACGAGTATTGGGCATAAACAGAAAGACTCTAAGAAGGAAACAGAATAAAGACTCACAAGTAGCACACAAGACTCACAAGTGACAGACAATTACATATATCCCCCTAAAAACTTCATTAATTGCATATATAGCAAACTCAAAATTATTTACGTATATCACCTTCAATAATTACATATACTTGATGTCGTCCAGACGGTCTATAAAAAACTATCAAATAAAACCTAATCTAGACTCTCTAGCTTTAAATTTATAAAACCTAGACTCGACCTAATACTAGACCACACAACCGGCAAGTGTACCGATCAATGCAATATAGCCTAACGAAGTCCGGATATCGAACCCAAAAGACACTGAATAACTAAATTAGACTCTAACTAGAACTTAATATGATTAATTGATTGGGGGGTTTACTACACTAAAGATTAACTAAGAATGCAATAAACTAAGGACAATTCAAGCTATCAAGAGTAAACTAAAGATGAAATCAAGAATGGAGAAGTCACTACCTAGGTCGGAATCCTATGTGTAAAGCTCAACTTCTATCGGTTTTGGAACTAGGTTGGATCTGGGTTTCTAAAGATATAACACCTAAAAGATATCTAGTGGATTCCCGATCACTCTCGGTCTCGGGATGTGACCAGAAGACAACCTAAGGATATTAACTCACCAGATGATCGGATCACCTCTCGGGTATTTCCTACTATGACAAGTACCCTAATAAACGGATTACCTCTCAGTCTCACCGCTTACCATACACTCAAGGAATGCATGGGGTAGTTCTAGAATGGATACTATGATTCGGATAGCAACTATCACTAGACACCTAATACCAACTTCCTCTCAGACAGCTGACACTCGGATTCCTAATGATGAAGACTAAACGACTAATTCTCACTTCTCGGGTATTGAACTAGGACACACATTCACTTCTAATCAGTAATTAACTAGGTTTTCTATGGCTACTACGTCTAGACACCACTCTAACTCACAAACCCTAAAGTCTATGAACCAGAAACGAAGATCAAACTGGCAGACAACCACAATCAACGCAGAAAAGCATAATCAACCACATAATCAGAATTAAACATGCACTAACATCACACATAAACAAACTCAAACCTTTACTAAATCATAAATCCAACATTCAAATCCAAAAACCGAATAAAAATCGAAACTTTAACACATAATCATCATATTGACCTAGGTAGATCGAAGATCTAGCCTAGAATCATACCAAGAACATCTACACAGAAGTAAATAGCAAGATCCATAGGTTCAAAACACAAAATCAAAGATAAAAATCAAGTCTTTAAAACCTAGAACGTATAACTACGAACCCGGAATCCAAAGCTTCAATCTTCAGCTTCAATTGACTTCCAAGCTCAAAATCGCCTCTTTTTCTTCCCTGGAACGGCTTAGAATCGAACTCTTTCATAATGGCCGTTTAAATCTTTTTAATTTAGAAAATTAGGGTTTTGCGGAAAACGGCCCTCTCGCGTACCGCGAGAGAATGTTGACTGGATCCTCGCGTACCGCGAGAACCAAAATAGTCGGGCGGATTCCTGGAGTTTCCCGCGTACCGCGAGAATTATTACACTCGTCTCTCGCGTACCGCGGGAGACCTAAATTTCAGAAAATTGTCTTTTGATCTTTGGACTTTTCCGGGCTTCGTTTCTTCGCTCGTTTTCTTCACGTATTCTTCATTAATATTCCCGAGCTCCTACAAATAAGACCAACGACTCAAATGTAAATAAAATTGACTCAAAACTAATATAAAACTACTTAGAACACATTAAAACAAAGGAATAAAGACGTGTGCTTTCGCACCCTATCACTCACCAACTATTTATATAGTTGACCCGTTTTTAAAACATGTTTTTAGGTAAACAGAAATGAAGATAAGGTTCATGGGGGCACGTTTTTGTTTAGATTTTGTGGTTTCACGTTGGAACAAACTTAGTACCTATGACTTTAGTTGTTTATAAGACGCTCATTTTATTGTTTGAATTCGGATGTTGTATGACTTATTTTAATTTTGGGTTTAGTAATGTTCTTTTGTAATTTGCAATGTACCCGTTAACATTCTCTTGCGCCTAAGTATTCAATGCACCGCTCTCGTCTCACCTCCGTGTTTCCGCCTTCGGCGGGGTGTGACAGACAATTACATATATCCCCCTAAAAACTTCATTAATTGCATATATAGCAAACTCAAAATTATTTACGTATATCACCTTCAATAATTACATATAGACCCAACTGGATGGTAGAATCGATCAGAAGCGATACTGGATATTGGAATCGATCCGAAGCGGGAGTCAGGAGGTTAGGGTTGGGATCGATGAAATATGAATAGTTATAGTTCTTGTAAGGTTAAAAAGCTAATTTTACAAGAGAGATATATATAATTTAAGTTTTGGATTAGACATATATACAATTAGGATTAAAAATAAAAAGATATATATAAGTCTACCTGTAAATTAAACTCTTTCATTTCATACAAACAAATGACTCATAAAGTTATTAAAGTAATTGTTTATTCATATTTCATATTCAGACGGTGGCTCTTTTCTCGATTACTCTTTTTCTACATCATTTTTTATACTTTTTTCTTTATACATTTTTCTAGTCTTTTTTGCCTTTTCACATCATGCGCAGCCATTACGCATCATTCGATTTTTTGTATTAACTGGTTTTTAACTCGCGCGTTTCGTGGCGGAAGCCTGATCATTATTGGTTTGACTCATTTACGCGGATAAAACTTAAAATCAAATCGTACACTCGTCATAGTGTATGATACGAAAAAACACTCGAATTTGAATACAACTCCGTTTTCAATAAAATTTAAAGCAAAACGTTGACAATTTTAAAATGTAAGTAAAACATAAGTGCAACGATAAAAATAAAAGCCAAGGTAGACGGTGTCGCGGTGTCGGCTTTTATATAAATTCGTGACTTTAAACTTTAAAACTAATATCTTATTAAAGTATATCAGTAGTTATAATGTTTATTATAAAAATCTTAAGTCACGGTGTCGTTTTGCCAAAAAAACGCCGTCTAAACTATATTTATTATTTATATAAATTCAAACACAACATAATTTATTACGCATTTAAGATTTAGTATAGCACGGTGTAACATGTTTTTTAAGATGACCAAATAACGTTCCATGATGTGTGTTCCTTTTTTGGCCAAACACATTGATTAAATTTCTAAATAATCTTTTTTTAATATACAATTTTTGAGATTAAGGTTCGATTCCCATTTCACTTTTGTTGTCAGAATTTGCATTGTGTAACATCTTAAATTGCCGGGAGTTAAAAAATTTAAACACACGATCCTAGCCGCAATCAATGTATCTAATATTTGTTAGGAAATAGACACCATGCAAAACACCTGTGTATTATTAGATTAAATATCTTTTAGGAGTAGATTTAGAGTATGTGTAAGTTTGTCGTTAAAATAAATCTAATTTATATTTTGTTCCTATGAACCAAATTTAAATGTAAACTTAGTTTCATCTTATGAAATTTAAAGACAACATGGTTTAGTGCATAATTAGATGATATAAAAGCTAACATTTAGGTTCAAATCACACAAATAAACATTGCACCACAATTTCAACATCTTTAAACATTGCACCACAATTTCAACATCTTTAAACATTTCACCACAATTTCAACATCTTTAGCAGGAACCTATTTGTTTTCTGAAGCTGACATCAACCTATCATTAGATATCTTAAAATCAACAAAAAAATCTAATATTTATGATGAACATTTAAACAATGAAAACATCTAATATATTTATATAATAAATATTTAATAAAAATATCTAATGTACTTATATTTAGTTCTTCTTTGTAAAAATAAACTTTAGATCTTGAGAATAAATAAATGTTATATGATTTACAAATCTAAATAAACAAAGTTAGTTATTTAGAAAATAAATTTACAAAGAAACTCAAATTTACTTTATTAATTGTTTTTTTATAAATTCGACAAGAATAATAACTTTTATAGAATACAGAAATAGATAATTCACTTTATAAGTTCTTATACGCATAAAAGACAGTAACATTTCATAATATTTAATTTGATTTTATCCAATTAGTTTTTTTATATTTTAAAGTTTTTTTTTGTATAACAACTTTATTTATTGTATTTCACATCAATAAACCATTAACTAAAAACAAATATATTGTTAGAAATATAATATGAAATTAAAAAAATAAACTAGACTTGATAAAGCCATAACACTGAAGGTAGAGGTGTACAAACCGGTTGTTGTTTTTTTTTTCCAAGTCGGTTCGTGTTACAAACCGAGTCGGTTTGGTTAAACGTGGTTAACACTGGATGAGATACAAACCGTTTTGGAACCCAAACCTCCAAACCGGTTTGAAAAAGGGGACGGACTCGAACCTACCTGATGCGGTTTGGGTCGAGTCAGAACCCGATTGAAGCCAAACCGGTTTAGGTTAAATCAATTTATTTTTTTAATTTAATTAATAAAATACAAATAAAATAACCACTCCAAGATTCATGAAACATATGTACCTCGGAAATACCACTCACGTTTTTCTTAAAAACATGTGTAGATGCTGACTAAAGGAATCAAGATTTCTAAACAAATTAGCTTGACCCATTTGGTTGATTCTTTGAAGTACATAAAAGATTTAATTCAAAGAAAAAAAAAACTTAAAAGATTTACATAAAAGATTTTCCTCTTGTTTGGCCAACATCTTGCTTTTTCTTTAACGACAGATTTGAATCATTGACGGAGCACTAGAGTATCATCGTACCCCAGTGATACCCCCGATCATATTCCAACACTAAGTCACCAATTCGCGTACATCTTACTAGTGTTGAGTTTTTGAATATATTTGTCATTCCAAAAAAAAACATAAAAGATTTACTTTTCTTGATTTGTTCTTAACACCAACATAAACCTAGATATTACTATTAGTCCCTATATTTGTGATTTTTGTCATAGATTTATTTCATGTGGGCATAAAAGATATGTTGTTGATCTTCATTTTGTTTTTCGTTAAATATATTGGTTGATTTTTGTTATACTTCAATGGATATGGTATGATTTTGTAGGATAAGATTTTAGTTTTGAAGTCCACAATAATCACTAAGCTTCTAACTTTGTGGTTACTTATTGTGATAACAATAGTCTTCTTCTTTCATCCTTGGTTAATAAGGCTTTGGTTTCTTTTTTTTTATAACAGAAATATCTTATTTTAGGGTCACCTAAATTACTCATAAAAAATACACCAATTTGTCTATGACAAAGGTTGAACTCTTGACCTCAAAGACAGCTTCATCACTTAACTCCAAATATTTTTTTCATTGAACCCAACTCATACCAAAAAAAAATGTTGGCCACATGATTAGAACCTACAACCTTCAACCAATGATGCATTTAACAAACCCAACTCTAACCACTCCACTAAATACGATTTTTTAGGGTGGACGGAGTGGTGGTGCGGGTAGGGAGGGTTCCACGGGTAACACCGCCGCACGTCCAGCGGGCTTCACATGAGCTTTCTCGCACGGGTATATAAACCCGTTGAAATTTGTAACCGTTTGAGAATATGTAACCGTTGGGGGTGACTGTTGGGGGGGAGGGGGGGGGGGGACCGATGGAGAAATGGCAGTGAAGTTCTTGAATTTGTATAATGGGTTAAAGAGGGGAAGGTTGAATTGGGTTTTTGTGAAGTAAATGAAAGACTGAAAATGGGTTTGGATAATTCGATTCTGATGAGTGAAGGTGGAGAAACAGAGGAGGGAGGTCTGAGAGCTTCCATGGCTGGAGAAGTGAGTGATGGAGAAGATGAAGGTATGCAGTGAGAGACAGAGGATGATGCGATTGTGGATTTGTGGTTACATCTTTTTTTAGGTTAATAATATTTTTTTATTATTATTTTTAAATTTTAGGTTTTTAACATGTATCATTTTTATTTAATGAAATGTGGTTTCTTTTTAATGAAATATTGTTTTTAATAAAAATAAATAAAAGATCAAGGGCTTATTGGTTTCACACTCTTCTTTTAGGGTTGAAAATGATTTAAGAGAGTAAAAATGACATAACAAATTTTAATTGAGTAAAATGAAAGTGTTTCGTGGGTTATTTACCATAGATGTATAAATATTGAAGTTCATCCAATGTTATTTTACTAAGGTCTAAGAAGTCCATTTATTAGCACTCAGTTACTTAACATACCACATATTCACGTGTGGGTTATTTATTTATTTATTTTTCTTGAAAAAAACAAGAGAAGAGAAGGAAGAGAAGGAAGAGAGGGGGTCTCGAATGCCATGATGGAGAAGAATGGGAGGATCCAATTATTTTCTTTATGTCTTTTTTTCTTTTTATTTGTATTTCTATTTTATTTTTATCAAGATTTAGGTTTTAAAGGCATGTTTCGAAACAAGGGTAAGGTTGCTATCATCTGACCTGACAGTCATAGGTCTAAGTCATTAGAACAACCTTTTGTAGAAATGTATGATCATGATGCGTACATCAAACTTGCATGGAAGCCTTGTCTTAGAATCTAGTTTATTAACTTTTTTAATAAACAAATATAATGATTATGAATAAATAAATTTAAAAGATGATGACATGAAATGTAAGGAAGTATGTAGTAGATTCATGCTGAGTGCCACATCAACCCGTTTGAGCGTTGAACACCGCCCTCCTCGGGCGTTAATGGGTGTGAAGGGCCGGTGTGTGGGGTGAATCACGGGCGTTGGACGTTATATCTAAACGATGGGATATACAAATGACACAATTTGAACTAATTTTTTTGATGGTGGATAGTGAAATCATTACACACTTTAGTTGTTGTGGTTAGTTGTTTCACTCCTGCCTATGTGGCAGTGAAATCTGTATGTCCGCCAACCTGACAAGATTAACACCCTTACAACCAGTGGTGGACCTACTAAGGGGGAATGGGGGGGGGGACCGCCACCATAAAATTTTACAATAGCCCCCAATCGCCCCATGAAAAAAATTTAGTGTTATATATCCCTGAAAATTTCCAACTCACGTGAAAAAAAAGTATGGGTCTGTCACTGCTTACAACTCATCAACCCGTAAAGTCGCCAACACGACAAGACGGTATTTGATTCCTTTTGGGTTTCTTAATTTGTTTATTGTGATTATATGTGTGACAATGTTTTGAATTAGCGTCGATCTTTATAATTTTTTTAATATTTACAAATTAAATCCATAGCTACCTATAGATCATACGTTCATTTATGTAATTTGATCTGTGTTTTATACTTTACAAAAAAGTTCACGGTTTATTGATGATGTATATGACTGTTAAGGGGTTAATAACAATTAATACACGTGTAAACTTGAACGTTAAAAAACGATTTAATAATATTATCAAGGTACTTGTATATCATAGTTTCACAACACATAAAATCATATATATCTATTTATTAAATTCACATGAGCTTTTTCATCTCAATCTTCATCTCAATCTTCATCTTGATCTTCATTTCTATCTCTATCTCTATAATTTAGTTTAAATATCACATTTTCTTAAACTTATCTTTTTAACCTCTCACATCTCATTTTCTATCTCTATTTTACTCATAAACACTTATTTTATTTTCTCCACACTTACAAAAAATATAGAGATATATAAAAATGGATGTATTTAGATAATCTTAACTTACAATACTATAAAATTTAAAGATAGAGATCATGATGCAAATTCAAAATAGAAGAAAACTCTAAATAATAAAGATAAAGATGAAGATAGAAATCTATACTCTAACCCACACATAAGAGTATTCACATTTGGTTCTTTATCCTCGTATCCATCTATAAAGTATGGGAGAATATTATGAATCCTTGTCTTTTCACTCCACGTCAGGTTCCTTATCCCCATACTCTATCTCTAAGATCTGAAGAAAACTTTAAGAGTTCCCTAAATATATGGGCTTACATTTCATTCCCTACAGAGCTGGCCCCGAGGATTCGAATTCCCTACACGAGTCGAAAAAGATGCCCGTTTCTAATATAAAACTACAAAGTGTTAGGTTGGATTAGATTCATGACCCTAAACACATTTAACATTTTTAAGTCTAACATACTTTTTAAAAAGACCCAATTGTTTTTTCTTGATATATTAGATCCAATATTACTTCTTTAAAAAGACCCAATTGTTTTTTCTTGATATATTAGATCCAATATTACTTCTTTAAAAAGGCTCAATTGTTTTTTCTTAATATATTTGATCCAATATTACTTTTTTTAAAAAGGCCCAATAACTTTATTTTTTTAAAGCCTCGAAAATTATATACATATATAAAATTTTAAAAAAATTTTGGGTCCTCGAAATGTTAGTCCCACTACGAGTGTGTTGCTAGCAGGCCCAATGGGCCGGCCCTGATTCCCTGTATTTATTTTGTATATTTTTGTGAGTGGTTGTTAGTGATAAAAGAGAAAAAATAATAAAAAAGATTTTATAAAAGAAATATTTAATTGAATAGTAATGGATATGAGGATTGAAATTTGAGAGGTTCTAAAAATAAATTTTTAGTTTTAAGAATAAATGTTTTTTTTAATTAAATTATATGGACATAAATTATATGGACATGAATAGCTAGTGCAAATGCTCTAACAGGATTTAACTTAAAAGAAGTTTTTAAAAAGTCTTTAAGTTTCACCACTACGCTACCAACCAACCACCAACTCTAGTTTTTTTTAACGACAATTTGGATCACTGACGAGCCATTAACTCATCCGATCATTAACTACCAACTCTAGTGACATCTATTTATTTGATATATTAATATGTCATGTCATAGATATTTTCATTCATAAGGGGACTGCGAGCGGAAGCGGGTTCGATGACGGGTAGTTCTAGCGGATATTTGTACTCGTTGAAATGGAATGTTTTACCCGTTGAAAATGAAAAAAGGACCATTGAATGTTACCGTTGAACGGCTATATGCCGCTTAAAATAAAAAGAAAAAAAACTTTAAATTATTTAATTTACCCTCTATAAATACATAAATCCAATATTCTCAATCCACAAAAAATACATATCATCTCCTCTACTATTTATATAAAAATACCATGGATTCCAAAAAAGTTTCTAATCCGAGATGCGGTTCTACCCGCAAAAAAGTGTCCAAACCGAGAGGCGGTTCTAGCCAACAACCAACGAGCCAAGAAATTCCCACACAACCGTATACTCCATACCCCTTTTTTCCCCAACAACCGTATCCTCAAATACCGGTCATCCCTACGCAAGTTTCACCGGGTCAATACACCTATCCCTTACAAGATCAAGCAAGATTTGATCCTTTTGCACCTCAATACAACTTACCATTTTGTAAACTCACCCGTCAAGAAGAACGTTCACTTCCCATCTTTGATGATTGTGGCGATTACAATGTTCACGAGGATCCTAGCTTAGAACATAATCAAAGAAATTATATATATATCCAAATATCGAAGATGAGGAAGAAGGTGAAGGTGAAAAAGAAGATGATGAGATGGAGGTTGAAGTTGAGGAAGAAGAAGACGAGGCAGTTGAAGTTGACGAATAAACCGTCAAAAAAGATAAATTCATAAACCGTGCGCCCCGTCAACCGTGGACTCCCACACAAATCGAAGCTTTGTGTAAGACTTTGTGCCATATTTTCAAAGACCCGACGATTGGAAATCAACAAAAGCGAGATCATTTTTTGGAGCGGATACTCGAGTATTACAATAATCTAGTTGGAGGAAGCACCCGAAGTAGACACCAAGTTAATTCAAAGTGGACTTCTTTAAATACAACCATGTGTCACTTCAATAGATGTTGGATTCAAGTGGTATGTATTTTTTTGTACGTTTATTTATTGTTAATATTTTTTTAAAATTAATATATTGTTTATTTTATAGGATTGTCTACGTGCTAGTGGGCCAACGATTTGGATGTAATGAAGAAAGCGTTAAGTGACTATAAAAAAAAATATAAAAAAACTTTTAACGAAGTCAAATGTTGGGAGATTGTACGGGTTCATGACAAATGGATCCGTCTACCGTTGATGGGTGAGGAGTTTGATACTCAATCCGATCATAAAAGGAAGTCGAGGGACACAGGTTCAAACGACGAACATTTCACTAGTTGGGCACCTGACATAAACGAAGACGTGACACCATCAAGACCAACATGAAAACCAAAGAAGTCGTCCAAGTCGCCGTCAAGCAAAGGAAGTGTGGTCGAACAACTTACACGCTTTGTGAATATACGGGAGGATATGATGAATAAATTCGTTGATTCAATAAATGGAAAAGACGACGACATACGGTCTTTGGTGAATGAGCAACTAGAGGCTGTCAAGTCTGAACGTATGGACCGGGAATTTAAAATATTTTCGGAACCGCACGACCATCTAACCGAATCGTTGTTGGAAATAATCTTGAAACGGAAAAAAGAAATAGCCCAAAGTATGGTTGGTCGTGTGATTTTTAATTTTTTAAGTGTTTTTTTTAAGTTGTTTTAATTAATTATTTTTTTATTTATTGTCTTTTAATTTCTTATGTATTTTTAATTAATTAATTAATTAAAGTTTTTGTTTGTTAATTTTATTTTTTTTAAATAAGAGAGTTGAAGGATACTTAGAGTATACCACTCCCACCCAAGAGACCCTAATGCTTTTAAAAAAGCCCTCAATAGTCCAATTTACGAGATAAAAAGTGCATACGTTAAGAGAATAAATAAAAAGAAAAGATGAGTATTTACTTTCAAGAAAAGATACCACAAATTACGAGATAAAGTAATTCTAAATAAATTAATATTATTTCAAGTCATAATCTCATTACTTTTTTAAATAAGAGGTCATGAGTTTAAGTTTTGATTGAGACAAAATATTCCAGGTTAATCAAAGGTTTTTTTTTTACATTTGTGGGTTTCTCCTAGATGATGTGAGTCCGGGTCACCACGCTTCTATTCTTCGGGCTAATTGATGAAAAGATGATCACAGATGTCCGAGTATTTGTTGTTTATAAAATAAATTAACATTATATAAAATTATATATTTTTAAATAATATAAAAATATTCATTTTTGTGTACCATCCGTAACTTGTGAAACTTATAGCCATTCCTAGACCACGTGTTAGCATGTGACAGCTGTTTTTCCCTTTTTGGGTTTTGTTTTTTCAAAGGTTTTTAATTTTACATGGAATATGACTAGATCTACCCAATGTACGTCGGATATGACTCGTACGTAAAGAGCACTTGCCATTCTTAAAAAAAAACACTTATCTATAATATAATAGGTTAAAATTCCGTATATTATACGTATTAAATAAATAAAATATTATATACTTCGTAATAAAATTTTTGTATATTTAAAAACTCGTGTAATACACGGGTTGAATAAACCGATATATTACATCGGTTGAACTATCCTACTTCTAATAAATGATTCCAATAAACGCAACATGGCATCTCCACAAACAATGACCTGTTTTTTAAAATTTCGCGGAACTAATAACCCATATTTGGTTCTCGCGGATCCTAACCCAACTTCTAAGATGACGCTACCTACGTCCTCTCATCCTCACACTTGTCCCATTCTGTCCAAAATCTAAAAACCCTAATCGTTCATCCTATCATCGATCGATATCCTCTCTTCTCAATTTTAGGGTTTCTCCTCTACTCCACGGTTAGTTTCGCCGTTTGGGTTTCCCCCTTTTTTGTTTCTTGTGCGATTTGGTGTTTGATGATTGAATTAAGGTCTCCCCCTTTTTTTGTCTTGATTATAAAAAAAGACTTGGCTTTTCGATCCTTTTAGTTTAAATTAAAGTTCTCAGTTTTGAAAGATTCGATTAGGTTAACAGTTCCGTTGAATGAATCTTTGATTTGGAGAATTGGGGATTTTCATTGTAATATCCGGTATTTTTTCGACCTATCTTTTCCTAAAACCTTTGCACATATTATTAATTCAAAACTTGAAATTTTATCAAAACTATTTTCTTGAATAATAAATATTGATTTAATGGATATATATTTAAGAAAAACAATAATACTTGAGGTATATATATAAATATATATATATATATGAGACTTATTTAAGAGTATATACCTTATAAATAAATTATTAAAAACTTTATGAATTTATAATTATATAAATTTATAAACTTATTCTAAAACACTTAAACTTGTAAATCTTAGAAATTATTTTATAAATGTATAAAATAATAAAAGGAAATAAAAGGAAATAAAACTTAAGTAGTGTTTATAAAAATAAAACATAATTATTTTTATAAAAAGTCCGGGGACTAAAACTATCATTTATTGAAACTTATTTTTAACTTAAATCCATGTTTTAACTTAGAATGATAATAGTTTGAAACCTCAGGGACCCATTGTGTAATTTGACCAAACTCCCAAAAACCAGATCGGTCGCGAGTTCGAGTCCTCCCAGTCCCGGTTTTCACCCTTTTTCATCGAAATCGCGAAATCCGGTCCCAATTCAACGAACCTCAAACTCGTCTCCCGCGTGCGACCCAACCCCGAGGAACTTCAATGCTCGGACACGGCCCGAGACCCGCGCATTTTCAAATTCGAACTCGGCCGCTCCACCCGTCATCTTCTCACCTAATCCGACTTTAACTCGCGAAATCGGCTATAAATATCGATTAGAATCTTCAGTAAAATCACACCACAACTTCCTTCACTCTCAATTTCTCCGATTAACTCCTACATTTGGCCGATTGAAGATGCGACCGCCAAACCAAAACTCGAACTCAATCTCCCTCATTTTGATATCATTTCAGGCTTATTGTGAGGATATTCTCTCTCAAAGTCTTGCAAATACTTATCCGTGTCGGATACTCTTCATCAATCCAAGTGAGTATACTTAGCCCATTTTTCCTTTCTATGCTTTTGGGGTGAAACATGTTCAAAATTCTTAAACTTATACAATTCTTGTACAACTATGACTACGTGTTTATTCTTATGTTAAACTTGAGACTTGTATGCTTAGATTAAACTTAAAACTAGCATATTCATTAACTTTGATCAAGCCTATAATAACAATGATAGATCTATTGTATTTGACCAATCCACCTTGATTGATTGACCCCTTCGGGGGGGAGCCCTTGGTGATTGTTACTGAATTAAACTTTAAACTTGAGACTTATAAGGGTAACCTGCGGGTTATGCCTAAACTTGGTTGGAGGGTTGATATGCACAATGTCTAACATGCTTGTTTTCTCATACTTACATTATAGAATGCATATATCATAGTGAATTGTAAGGCTTTTCAAACTTCTGTTAAACGGTGTCAAAACCTTTGTATCTCACCAACTATTTTGTAGTTGACAGATTCTTTCACATGTTTCAGGTTTACATCATGAGACTTATTCGTGATCACATAGGATGCTTTGGACCTAGACTACTTTTAAATTAAATGTTGTATTCGTATTATTCTTCCTTGTATTGAATCTTAAATTATTCATTAATGAAACATCGAAACTTTAATAGTTAACTTTGTGCTATTGAACAACCGCGTCGGCCCCGACGTATAATCCGCCGTCGGTTGGGGTGTGACAGATTGGTATCAGAGCCTTGGTTATAGGGAACTAGGTTATTAGACACATGACCTAGACTATAACTTAGGAGACCCAAACATGAGTTATCTCATGTCCTTTATTAGGAAATTCTCTCCTCATTCTATTCTTAAAATCTTATACGGATTCTACGTTCCTACTTACCTACGTGCTACAAGAAGTCTACTACATCGAGGACACGTTCTTAGGCTTCAAGCCTAATCCACCACTAAACTCTCGTCAAGAGTATTTAAGTTCTAGATAATGTGTGAGAACTTGTGCGGACCGGAAGGGTGGATACCTGTATTCTGGGAAATTCTGTCAAGGAAAGCATTTCGTATAAATCCAAATCAACCGTTGGACCCGTATGTTTTCCTGGGAATTCTTGGGATGAGTATCCACTTATAGGAATGCATGACTTCTCTAAACATTAGTGAGCTCAAATTTCTCTTGATATGTCAAAGTACTCGCTTAGTGATATGCACTAAATGAGTACCATCTCAAATACTTTACGCTTCATAAATTCATGATTCAAAAACTTTCCTCTATAACCTTTATTCTATGATTCTTAAGTCCCGTCTTGTCACATGACGGCATGCTTACTCGTCATGACCTGAAGGAGTTACCTTCAAGGAGAAATTCTTACGAGATTATACTTAAAAACTACATACATAAACTTATATTTATAGATACTACCCAATAAACTTCGTGATCGTTGTAATACAACCCTTAAAACTATGTATTACTCTACAAATTCTCCTATAAACTTCATTATTTTATGAACATAACACTTAAGGGGAAACCCTTGTGTTTCATCTTATTTTCATCACTCAACCAAACTACTCTAGATAACCCACTCAAAATTTTGTTACACTTTTATACATCTCAAAGTTTTCATACATCCTTAAACTTCATGATCCTTGAACTAACCGCCCATTAAAACTATGTATTGCCCTACAAGTCCTTTTACAAACTGCATTATTTTATAAACTTGGCACATAAGGGGAAAACCCTTGTGTCTCATTTCATTTTTCGTCACTCAAGCAAACTTCATTTTATGACCAACTCAAAACTTTGTTACACTTTTAATCTCAAAACCTTCATACGTCCTTAAAACTTACACATCACCGTTTCTTGTAAACAAAACTTAACGTCTTTTAAACCTAAAGTACATTAACAAAGGGATTAGTAACCTAATCGTTTCCCGCAAGGGAAGAAGCCTACTATAGAATAAACAAGCTCCACGTTTAAAACTCTAAACCCACAAGGAACCTCGACATAATACCATGAACCCAAACATCGATGACAATAACTAAAAAGTTGTAGACTCACGAGGAAATTCTGGCTATGGAAATAGGGTACATAAGTGAGTCCCTGTGACCCACCCCTTCTTCCGAAAATCCTCCTCGTTAGCCCATCAACCTTCAATTAAAACTATTTTTGAAAATATTACTGATAACTCAGTATTATGAATAAAAACCTTTTGAACATATTAAATCAACTTACTTACACACTTTAATTTTCCGTTTAAATTGTATTATGTAAGGGCTAGAAGTCCCAATTTTGAAACATTTAACGAAAGTTATTTTGAAATTTATCTTGTTATCACTTACTAGCTTGACTTTCCTTCTAGCACTACAAACTTAACACTCTTACCCACACACCTTCGTCAAGAGCAGCTCACGTTAGTACTCGGGATAATTAACAACGTGGCATTAAACTATAAAAAAAATCCTAAGTGACACGTATACTTGAAGAATAAACTTTGAACCAACCTTCTAATTCGTAAGCACTCTTTTAAAACAACACGACTTACGAATCATTACCCTAAACCACCATGACCCTTACTTCTTGTATAGACTTAACACTTGTAAACTTGACCAACTTTTCGCTTGACAATCACACCTATCTTTCATAAGTCTTACTTATACTATTTATCAATGTCTAACTCGTCGTTTTTGAACATCCTAATTACACTCTATATAAAAGAAAACTATACATGCTGTTATGAAACGAGATAAAATCATTTATAGACACACTATCATAAACCTTATCGAAACTTTTCCCGTTACCCTATGTTGGGAGACTTTACTCATTCAACTCTTGTCACGTAAAAGACTTACTATAAATCACAACGGGAACTAAAAGCTCAAATACACGTTGCTAAAACATTAAACTTCGTATACACCACTATAAGGTCGGAGACTTTTGAGTCATGTAAAACTTGTACAAATACTCAATCCCGTATTCTTAAAACTAAACATGATCAATAAAGGATCATGTAAAGCTTAATACTGAAACTTGAAACTCAACTGACTCATTGATCGGTGTCGAAGGGACCGGTCAAAGATAAAGAAATAGAGTGTCCTAATCACCTTAAACTAGTTAGGGTAAGAAGGGTGTCGAACCACGAAGAGTTTGTGGTCGGTGCTCAACTTCAATTGACAATGCAAATTATGAAGTTACAACGGGTCTTTCTGGCCAAACACAATCAATGATTTAAGTGAAAACTTTATAAACTCAACAAACAAATCAAGTACCAAACAAAACGGTTTAAGTTGTAAACAATAATTAAAAGGGTATCACACCCGGGTTTCAAGTTCACAAGTAATTAGGAATTATCACACCAACATTTGAGTTCAAACAATCGAATGGTTATTCAAATCTAATTAACCAAATCTAACCAAGAACATCAACATTCATACATCATCGGCAAATAGTGTAAAACAATATTCACGAATGAAATCGAGACAAATGTATGCAATATAGAATTAGATTAATCAATAGATTCAACATAAATCAAAGTTCATAGCAATTATCATCTAACGGGGTCAATGGTGCAAGAATTTATCGACTCCCGTGAGTTCATAACCATACTAAACACAAAGATTCAAGTGTTTCAAACCAAACGATTACAAGAATTGTTTCTCAAAGCTAGCACATGATAAAACCCTAAAAACTTACAAACAATCCACCCGGGAATGATTACCGGTGGATTAGCCGCTCGTGGTGGTGGAAATCATCTTCAATCTTTCAATCGGATGTTAGAATTGTGTTCTTTATCCTCCAAGAACTCTAAAATCGCCCCAAGAACTGTGGTGTAAAAGATGGATTCGAATTTGGGGAAGAAAAACCTAAATAACCTTTGAAGTTCGGTTGTTTCGCCCAAACCCCGCGTCTGAAACGCACCCAGCGTAGGCTTACGCTGGGAGGGCGTAGGCCTACGCCGGTCCACTGGAAGCCGCTGTGAAGAAATTACTTAGGCGTAGGCCTACGCCGATATGGCGTAGCCTTACGCTGACCCTCTGATGCTTCTGTTTGCAATTTGCCTTCGGCGTAGGCTTACGCTGTAGCAGCGTAGCCTTACGCTGACCCTGCATTTTGCCCCGTTTTCTCCGTGTCTCTTCCGACTCTTGCATCTCTCGCCTAATATCTTCCAAAATCAAACTTTAAGCTTCCAACACCTGCACATGCATGGCTACACAAAACCTTTGTATTCCACATATCAAAATGCATAAATATAACACATTGCACCTCTTAATACATGAAACTTTGGTCACTCATCATATCCCCACACTTACTCTTTTGCGTCCCGAAAAAAAAGAATTATGCAATGGAATCATAATTGAAACCTGTTCTCATAATCTCATACAATTAAAACATAATCACGCATTGACTGTAACAATTGGTATTTCTATCCGACTAAACCCAACCACCGAACCTCGAGCACCCGATTATGTGATCTATTATTCTATCTATTACCAAGCCAACGGTCTATCTATGGGTCTCATACTCAGAAAGCTACGACTTAGCCTAATTCAATCTCAAGGTCATGTTTAGGCCCGGGTTAAACCATATAGATTTCCCACCATTATAAACACCAATTTATATGTTTTTGAAAATTATGGAATTATGGATCGATGGGTGCATGTTTTTAGCTTTTATTATTATTTTATGAACGAACCTAAACCCAATGGTGTTTCAATCACGCTGGAACACGATATATGACACGTAGGCTGTAGTTCTTAAGCAATGAAATTCATAAGCTTCGGAATAGGGGTGTATCCTTCAAGTCGCCATCCCGAAGGGAAACACATAAACCTAACTTAGTCATCCAAACTTATTGATCACCTAAGTCCCGCCCATGGGTGTATCCTCCAAGTCACCATCCCGAAGGGAAACACGTAGGCGAAACTCAAGCTTTCAATTGATTTAATTAATCTCATGCAAGATGGATTATGGAATGCGGGCGCCACTAACTTTCGAATTTATTTTCATAAAAATAAAGCAGTGTGCCAAATAATTTTAAAAACTTATAAATTTTTGTTTATAAAGGTACCTATCACCCTATGTTGACAGTTTCGACCTTACCGACACCCCTAAGATGAGAACCCACAAGATATTCTAAATTAATTATTCATTTAAACCTAGATACATTATCGGGATGTTTAAGCTCTTAAGTCGGTTGGGCCTACCAAAACATTACAAATCAAACACGTTTTCTATTTATTATTGTTTTTAATCACAAAAGCATAGTTTCCAATTATATCTATCATTTTCCATTTAGTTACAAAAATTCTGATCCAAGGACATTTTTGAAAATCAAAAAATTTGTATGGTTTCCAAGATTTTCCACATCCCCACACTTGAACCTTACATTGTCCCAATGTAAATAGTTATGAAATGTAAAAGTGCGGTTAGTGGGTGCAAAAATAACCAATACCCAATAACTCTCAATATCCAACTCAAAGATTCCCATAACCATAAGCACCAACCCAATCACAATCAACCAAGTTTCAAACATAAACACACCAAAACAAACAAAAACAAATTCGTTCAATCAAAGCAACATAAATATGAGAAAGAGTACGTGGACCTGATTAGAGGTGATCATAGAGTGCTTGAACCATCACCAAAAATGGACTCGTAAGTCTTCCATGAGTCTTCCCCACACTTGAGTGTTGCTATGGTGACGAAAACTAAAACACACAAAACAAAACAAAGCAAAGACAAAATACAAGCAATCACAAGCCGGGTTGCCTCCCGGTTAGCGCTAAGTTTATTGTCCTCAGCCCGACATTACCTCCTTATGGAGGTTGAAACACAAAATTGCTTCCACTAGCTCCCTCACCACTTCGGTTCTTATCACTCCAACTCCAAGATTCATCTCTCGTAAATTTCACATCACACAAATCTACTTTCTCGTTCGGATGTTGGACATGGTCGGGTGGTTTCTTTTCATCTTTCAACCTCTCAGTTTTCTTCTCGATTGCCTTCGGCTCGTCTTTCACATTAAACCTGTCAAACATGATACCTTTGTTTTTGGTGTCACCCTCATTTGCCTTGGCGCGAGGATGACCCACGTTAGTAGTGACAGCTTTTGAACACTTATTTTCAACCGAATATGTAAATGAATTTGAAAAAATATTAATGTTCAACTTACGCTTCCCAAAGGTCATGTCAACAGTGCCGGTTCGGCAATTGATTTGTGCATTTGTGGTTGCCAAAAACGGTCTTCCCAAAATCACTCGTGGCTCCTCCTTAGCAAGTGGTGCATAATCAAGCACTAAGAAATCTCCAGGATAGTAGAATTCTTCAATCTTCACAGCCACTCCCACTAATTTCCCCCGAGGACGTGTGCATGTAGCATTTGCTAACACCAACGTGGTGTTGTATTCTTCTAATGGACCAAAATTGTATTGGTCATACACGCTCCCTGGTAGAATGCTCACCCCCGCTCCATAATCTAGCAGTGCCAACTTAGTTTTGAATTCCCCAATTTGAATAGGAACTAAGGGTTCTCCACACTCAATTTCCTCCTCTTCTCCTTCTTCACCTTCTTCATTACCATGAGCCACATCAATTGCACTAACATGATGTTGTGGCTTCAATGTGTTGTCAATTGGCAGTTTACCTTCACTTTGTTTTAGCAAAGATATTTCTTCGGCCATTTGCCCCACTTGTCTTTCCAACGCCACAAAAGACTTGTCTCTCATTTCATTCTCCCTTTTTGACTTTTTCATCATCTCCAACAGTGCATCCAGTTTTGAATTAACCGCGTCATCACCCCCCGATGATCCACCTTGTTGTTGATGATCTTGATTGTAATTCCTTGGGGGGTAATTTGTGTTCCGGTTATTGTTATATGAACTCCTTTGGTAACCGCCCGAATTGTAGTTCCCTTGTTGACGAGGTTGGTACGACGAAGTACCTTGATTTGAACCTTGGAAATTTGGGTTCAATTGGTTTGATGCATCCCCGTAGTTGAAGTTGGGATGATTCCTCGAGCTCGGGTGATAGGAGTTTGAGTTTGTATCATATGGTTTCCTATCACCAAAAACTTGGTTCACTTCTTCTTGTCTACCATCTTGCAATGGGCAACTTATGGCCTTGTGTCCCAAATCCCCACAACTCTCACAAACATCAAAACGGGTTTTCACTCCCGCTACTTCCTTTTTATCTCCTCTTTTCAAATTGGCCAATTCTTTCTCCATAGAGGCTAACCTCTCCTTCGTCTCATAGTCCGGGTCAGATTTTGAAATTGGGTGTTTGGCTCTTCGGCTAGCCGATGCCTCGGATTTTGAACTTTGCCTCATTCTTTCTAAGAAATCCCAATCATCTTCTTCGGGATTAGACAACAATGTCCCATTACTGGTGGACTTCAAGTACTTCCTCTCCTCTTGAGTCAAACCATCAACAAAACACTTTACTAGTTCCCACAACTCAATTTGATGGTGGGGGCATTTCCTCAACAACTCCTTGAAGCGTGTAAAAGCTTCATGTAAAGGTTCACCTGTTTGTTGTTGAAAAGTCTGAATCTCAATTCGGGAGTCATCTGTCTTCGCAACCGAGTAATATTCGTCGAGGAAAACTTGTTGCATTTCATCCCATGTGTAGATGCTATTAGCCGGCAATGTGATGAACCATTGCTTTGCTCGATCTTTGAGGGAAAACTGAAAAAGTCGGAGTTTGACCTCATTTTGGTCAAAGTTTTCATCCCCAATTGTGCTACAGATGGCAGCAAACTCGGCTAAATGGGTGTATGGTTCTTCGGTGACCATACCATGAAAATGGGGAAGGACGTTGATGTAATTCGGTCTTGACTTGAACCTCCTCATTCCCGGAATTGGTGGAACAATTGGAGAAGCATTCTCCGAAATAGCCGGTCGAAAACGACCATTAACTCCACCCATAGGGGCTACCGGTTGTCTTCGGTTTTCATTATTGTAGCCCCCATTAAATCTCCTCCCTTCCTGTCTAGGAGGATACCCAAATCTCTCTGGTCGACCTGTTCGACCCATTGGTTGTCTCGCCCTTTGGTGAACATAATTCACCTCTTCTTCCTCTCCAAAGCCTTGCCCCTCGTTATACTCTCCATATTGGCTCCTCTCACCATCCTCATACTCATAATCGCCAAACCCTTCACCATTCCCAACATCTTCATTATCGTCATACCCAAAATATTCACCATCTTCATCCTCCCAACCCTCGTTCTCATTGTTTCCGGGAGGGGTTTGATTTTGTTGTGGTCCCCTTCTTCCTTGGTACATGGGATTGGTACGGATGTTAACGGGTCGGTTTTGTTGAACTGGACCCGACCCACGGGGTTGGTTGTTATTGATGGGTATAGGTGGGGTTTGGGTTGAGGTTCGGTGAGGTGGAGTTGGTGGGCGGTTAGGGATAGGGCCTCTGTTTGGAGTTGGGCCACGGTTTCTTATGCTAGTTCCAGAATGACTGCTTCGACCATCCATGGATGATGGTTCCGATGAAATATGTTGTAAATTTTGTTGTTGGATTCGGTTTTGCCTTGCTATCCTCTCAATTTCCGGTTCAAACACAAGTTGTGAAGTTCTCCCAGATGAACGGGTACGCATGCACTAATCTGTCACCTGCACACACAAACAAACACCACGCGTAACACAAAAATAGAAGAAGATTGACTAAACAAAACAAGTAACAAATAGTAACACGAGTCAATTAAAAATAAAACACCAAGCGCACACACTCCCCGGCAACGGCGCCAAAATTTGATCGGTGTCGAAGGGACCGGTCAAAGATAAAGAAATAGAGTGTCCTAATCACCTTAAACTAGTTAGGGTAAGAAGGGTGTCGAACCACGAAGAGTTTGTGGTCGGTGCTCAACTTCAATTGACAATGCAAATTATGAAGTTACAACGGGTCTTTCTGACCAAACACAATCAATGATTTAAGTGAAAACTTTATAAACTCAACAAACAAATCAAGTACCAAACAAAACGGTTTAAGTTGTAAACAATAATTAAAAGGGTATCACACCCGGGTTTCAAGTTCACAAGTAATTAGGAATTATCACACCAACATTTGAGTTCAAACAATCGAATGGTTATTCAAATCTAATTAACCAAATCTAACCAAGAACATCAACATTCATACATCATCGGCAAATAGTGTAAAACAATATTCACGAATGAAATCGAGACAAATGTATGCAATATAGAATTAGATTAATCAATAGATTCAACATAAATCAAAGTTCATAGCAATTATCATCTAACGGGGTCAATGGTGCAAGAATTTATCGACTCCCGTGAGTTCATAACCATACTAAACACAAAGATTCAAGTGTTTCAAACCAAACGATTACAAGAATTGTTTCTCAAAGCTAGCACATGATAAAACCCTAAAAACTTACAAACAATCCACCCGGGAATGATTACCGGTGGATTAGCCGCTCGTGGTGGTGGAAATCATCTTCAATCTTTCAATCGGATGTTAGAATTGTGTTCTTTATCCTCCAAGAACTCTAAAATCGCCCCAAGAACTGTGGTGTAAAAGATGGATTCGAATTTGGGGAAGAAAAACCTAAATAACCTTTGAAGTTCGGTTGTTTCGCCCAAACCCCGCGTCTGAAACGCACCCAGCGTAGGCTTACGCTGGGAGGGCGTAGGCCTACGCCGGTCCACTGGAAGCCGCTGTGAAGAAATTACTTAGGCGTAGGCCTACGCCGATATGGCGTAGCCTTACGCTGACCCTCTGATGCTTCTGTTTGCAATTTGCCTTCGGCGTAGGCTTACGCTGTAGCAGCGTAGCCTTACGCTGACCCTGCATTTTGCCCCGTTTTCTCCGTGTCTCTTCCGACTCTTGCATCTCTCGCCTAATATCTTCCAAAATCAAACTTTAAGCTTCCAACACCTGCACATGCATGGCTACACAAAACCTTTGTATTCCACATATCAAAATGCATAAATATAACACATTGCACCTCTTAATACATGAAACTTTGGTCACTCATCACTCATCCTATTTTCAAACTTATACTTGGATTCTTAGTCTTGAAAACTTTGTGTGTCCATCTTAACCAAACCCTATAAGACTTGATAAACGTACGTTCCATATATACGAGAAAACTTCACTCTTGATACTAGACACTAGCAGGAAGAAGGACATTACTCTCTTTAGCAGAGTACATCCCCTGACTCCTATCTAAACCAAACATCGGGATCTACAAATCTTCTGGACAACTCGAATCTTCTGTGAGAAAGCGTATAACGGTTAATCCTGTTCCAAACGCTGTCCCACGCCTCTCTTAAACACTAGAGTATTTAGATAACCGCTTTATACTCAAAACGTAATCGTATACTTCTATACACTGAAGCTAAACTAAGAGACTTTAAGCTATCCTATGTTTGACGTATTCTTGTTCAAACACAACTTAAATTATTCTATGTTTGACGTATTCTTGTTCAAACACAATTTAAACTATTCTATGTTTGATGTATTCTTGTTCAAACATGATAAACGTATGAGACTCTAAACTACGCCATGTTTGATGTATTCTTGTTCAAACATGATGAACGTATGAGACTTTAAACTACTCCATGTTTGACGTATTCTTGTTCAAACATGATGAACGTATGAGACTTTAAACTACTCCATGTTTGACGTATTCTTGTTCAAACATGATGAACGTATGAGACTTTAAACTACTCCATGTTTGACGTATGCTTGTTCAAACATGATGAACGCCTAAGACTTTTAAACTACTCAAGGTTTGATGTATTCTTGATCAAACACGAGGAAAGTGTAGAGACTTTAAACTACTCGATGATTGAGGTATTCTTATTCAATCACGAGGAAACTTTGAAACTCTAAATCTTGTCACATTCTTCTCTCTTTAATCATTGAATGACGTTTCTCTCTAAGGGACTTGTTAATCAATGATCACTCTTACGTGGAAACACTAGTCACGAGTTAAACAAATTCTTGTACTCTTTCTTGATCCACGCACAAACGGAAGGACCTATGCGGACTATGCGACGATTTAAATGCTTGCGGGTGCACACGTAAGTATGAAAAATCAACGTATGGGAAGACATAGTGAACTCTGTCGTGTGCTATGATCTAAGACTTATCGTAAAAGGTAGCCACGGAACTTAGGTACCGTAGCAATCCTTAGACGTAATAGTCTACAAACTCAAACCGTTAAACTATCATCGAATCCATTCTAAGTGATGCATCTCACTTGAAATCCTGAATGGAAATTCAGTAGATATTCTCTCGAATGCATTTTCGAAAACGAATCTTCCTATATTCTAATGAAACTATATGTTTCGTAGAGGAAATTTTGGTAACCCCAGACTTTGGAAACTTAGAAACTTGGGCGTAATCTTATTTCTGTCATTCCAGTTAGGATCCTAAAACGTAACCCGTAGTTTACTAAGGGACGTAAAGTATCCTTCTCATCCTCCTTGTACGTATCATAGATTCAAATCCTAAACTAAACCCTTCTACTCTAATTTCGGGACGAAATTCCCTAAAGTAGGGGAGACTGTAATATCCGGTATTTTTCCGACCTATCTTTTCCTAAAACCTTTGCACGTATTATTAATTCAAAACTTGAAATTTTATCAAAACTATTTTCTTGAATAATAAATATTGATTTAATGGATATATATTTAAGAAAAACAATAATACTTGAGGTATATATATATATATATATATATATATATATATATATATATATATGAGACTTATTTAAGAGTATATACCTTATAAATAAATTATTAAAAACTTTATGAATTTATAATTATATAAATTTATAAACTTATTCTAAAACACTTAAACTTGTAAATCTTAGAAATTATTTTATAAATGTATAAAATAATAAAAGGAAATAAAACTTATGTAGTGTTTATAAAAATAAAACATAATTATTTTTATAAAAAGTCTGGGGACTAAAACTGTCATTTATTGAAACTTATTTTTAACTTAAATCCATGTTTTAACTTAGAATGATAATAGTTTGAAACCTCAGGGACCCATTGTGTAATTTGACCAAACTCCCAGAAACCAAATCGGTCGCGAGTTCGAGTCCTCCCAGTCCCGGTTTTCACCCTTTTTCATCGAAATCGCGAAATCCGGTCCCAATTCAACGAACCTCGAACGCGTCTCCCGCGTGCGACCCAACCCCGAGGAACTTCAATGCTCGGACACGGCCCGAGACCCGCGCATTTTCAAATTCGAACTCGGCCGCTCCACCCGTCATCTTCCTACCTAATCCGGCTTTAACTCGCGAAATCGGCTATAAATATCGATTAGAATCTTCAGTAAAATCACACCACAACTTCCTTCACTCTCAATTTCTCCGATTAACTCCTACATTTGGCCGATTGAAGATGCGACCGCCAAACCAAAACTCGAACTCAATCTCCCTCATTTTGATATCATTTCAGGCTTATTGTGAGGATATTCTCTCTCAAAGTCTTGCAAATACTTATCCGTGTCGGATACTCTTCATCAATCCAAGTGAGTATACTTAACCCCTTTTTCCTTTCTATGCTTTTGGGGTGAAACATGTTCAAAATTCTTAAACTTATACAATTCTTGTACAACTATGACTACGTGTTTATTCTTATGTTAAACTTGAGACTTGTATGCTTAGATTAAACTTAAAACTAGCATATTCATTAACTTTGATCAAGCCTATAATAACAATGATAGATCTATTGTATTTGACCAATCCACCTTGATTGATTGACCCCTTCGGGGGGGAGCCCTTGGTGATTGTTACTGAATTAAACTTTAAACTTGAGACTTATAAGGGTAACCTGCGGGTTATGCCTAAACTTGGTTGGAAGGTTGATATGCACAATGTCTAACATGCTTGTTTTCTCATACTTACATTATAGAATGCATATATCATAGTGAATTGTAAGGCTTTTCAAACTTCTGTTAAACGGTGTCAAAACCTTTGTATCTCACCAACTATTTTGTAGTTGACAGATTCTTTCACATGTTTCAGGTTTACATCATGAGACTTATTCGTGATCACATAGGATGCTTTGGACCTAGACTACTTTTAAATTAAATGTTGTATTCGTATTATTCTTCCTTGTATTGAATCTTAAATTATTCATTAATGAAACATCGAAACTTTAATAGTTAACCTTATGCTATTGAACAACCGCGACCGCCCCGATGTATAATCCGCCGTCGGTTGGGGTGTGACATTCATCATCTCAGTTGGGTTTTGATTAGGTCAGCAGCAAAAATAAGACTCGAAATTGTGTAAGTAATCTCTATTCAATCGTCTTCTTCATCCATTCAATTGGGGTTTTGATTGATAAAGTGGGTTTTTCATCAACGATCGATGATTTTTTATGTATTCATGTAATCGTCATACTTACACCATTTACTCTTGATGTATTCCACGGGTTCAAAATTTAATTCGGCGATTTGTTGCAGAAAATTGCTGGAGAATACTAGGGTTACAAATTTGTTGTTCGGGAATTCATCATAACGAGTTCTACATTTGTCGCCTTTCACTTGCTTAACGATTGATGTGTGTAAAGTGTATATAAATTTTAATAAAGATTTTCCACACAACGGTGTTTTAAATAAAGAAACGATTGTCAATTTAGGACTAACTACACACACAATAGGCAAGTATACATATCGTATAAGTAGTATAGTTTTAGGTAAGAACGGGATATCGAACCATGGACTCTGTGTCTCCCAATACTAAACCTTCATAACTATCTAACGGATCAAATAAGAAGTAATTTTTGAATATTTAAAGTAAACTATGTTAACTAACAATTTTAAACAAACAATGAGAGAATGCAAAGATGAAGATACAATCAAGAAAATATATCACTCGGACTTCGAATCCACTTAGCAAGCAATGACAACAAGCACCAACTTAAGGATAAATCATTTTTACACATAAAACATGGGTGTAGATTAGACTCCCGTCAAGACTACCTAATCAAATAACTTGTCGAAAAGCTAAAACGATAGACACACAATAGCCACATAAAGTTATGCAATGAAGAGCAATGATATAATTATGTCAAAGTTAAAGGTGAAAAAGACTCCCGCTAGGGTTATCAAATTCCAAAAACCTTTGGAAAATTAGCACGATGAACACATGATAACCACCTTAAAATGCGTAAAGTAGATAAAATTATGACCAATCTTCAACTCGTGAACATCATATCACGATTGCAAAACCTAAAAGTTCACGCTAATAAACCAAAAGAATTTCATAACCAATGACATGAACATTTCATAACATACACCATGGTTTTCTCAAACATAAGCATATGGATACACATTTATCCAACCTTACTAGATAGTTAACCTTCATTCATCATTCCTAGTCAAAAACCATAAAAACACATACAAGGTATGCAAGTCTGTGAATGAATGTTGCAACACATATGGTTTTTCAACATAATATGGTCATAACACTCACAAGGTTAACTAAATCATCAAATTAGAGTAAATACACACATTCATTGAAGAACAATCAAGTTTCATCATGACATTGACATAATCACACCAAGAGTTGTGTACAAGTTGTTAAAGCATGCTAAGTTTCATCTAATACAAGTTTAGCCCATGGGGCTTGCAAAAACCACAATCAAACTCAAGAAAGTGGATGAATACATGATAAATCTAGTAATCAAACCAAGAATATGAGAAAAGGTGGGTTGCAGGAGGTTAAATCTTGCTTGACTATGTTGGATCTTCAATCTTGACCTTCAGTATCCAAAGATACGCTCGAAATCGCCAAGAGGAGTTGGAAGAACTAGGTTTTTTTTGTCAAAAGTCTGTCAAATGAGGGTGAATTTGGGATAAGAAGTGAAATCTGCGTCTGCACATGGCCATGTCCGAAAGTGACATGCCCATGCGGACCATCTGATCAACACATCCTTCAGTGTTCTCAGCAACATCGGCTCACATGTCTATGTCAGAATTTGACATGGCCATGTTAGAAAATTTCATTTTTTTGAGAATTTTTTCAAGTCTTGAATTTTCCCCCCAAAAATCACCACGTTCTCAACGGAAGCTGCAATATTCAAATTAAACAAAAATAAGTGTTCGAACCAAAGGATTTGCAACAAAAAACAATCAAAATGAGAGGAAATATGCATTATTTATATGTGTAATTATTAACATATCAACGATCAACTCAAGATTTGTGGTTTCTATATGATATATATTAAAATTTTTTTATAAAATTCTCTTCTGGGTTCTCTTTGCGATGTTGTTGTCTAAGCCTTGTATCTGATTGTTATCACCTCACAAATCCAACGAGTTCCATAATGTTCTTTGTTTCATTGACTTATACATAATTTTGTTGGGGTAATGCTTGATTATGTTCATCTTCTATGAATTGGGGTTTGTAGTTTGTCTCTATGGTTTACTGCCCTCACTCTTAAGTAATATAAATTGAACAAGTTTTGCTGAATTTTTTAATTTGTTAAAGAAACTGTCTCCTTGAAGAATTACAACCAACATATGATTAATTACCTTGCTTTTTATGCCACAATTTGAATCACAAAGAAAACTCCAACCATCAATTCACCTGCATTTTATATAAATTGATTTCTTGACAAGAACATGTAATTTATATGCAAGGATAAAAATCAACGGTTCACCTCAAATTTTATACAAATTATGTAGTTTGTTGCTAATTATCTTGACATGTTGCTCAAACTTTATCAAGGACGCTTCAAATGCCAAGAATTTGCTTGTATGCTCTTTTTTATGCATTATGCGCAAAGTTCCATATGCATTTAATTTTACCATATCTTTTATTGTTCAATCGTTAACATCTTGACATGTTCATTCAGTTAGTGTCTTAGACTTTTAGGGTCTGTTTGGTATGAGGTAATGGAATGAACTAAGGAATGGAATGGACGAGTGAATGGAACGGATAAGGGAAAGAAATGGACCATTCCATTCCCTTGTCATGTTTGGTTACCCTGTGAGAATGAAATAAATCATTAATTCAAGTTGTTTGGTAATAGTAAAATATATTATGAAAAATAAAATATTTGTAATTAATAAATTTATACTATGAGTCGGGTCATGGGACATTTCATGGTTTGGGTCATTGATCAGGGCATAGGTTGGGTCATGGGTCGGGTCACGGCACGAGTGATGGTTCGAGACATGGTTCAGGGCATGGTTTCGGGCCTTGGGACATGTCATGGGTCAGGGCATAAGGTCGGGTCACGGCACGAGTGATGGTTCGAGACATGGTTCGGGCCTTGGGACGGGTCATGGTTCATGTCATGGGTACGGGCATGGGTCGGGTCATGGGTCAGGTCACGGGTCGAGCCACGGGTCGGATCATGGTTGGTCCATGGTTCGGGTCATGGGATGGGTCGTGGTTCGAGTCATGGATTAGTTCTTGGTTAGGATCATGGGTCGGGTCATGGTTTGGGGCATGGTTCAGGCCATGGGACGGGACATGGTTCATGTCATGGGTACGGGCATGGGTCGGGTCGGGTCATGGGTCAGGTCACGGGTCGAATCATGGGTCGGGTCATGGTTTATCCATGGGTCGGGTCAAAGTTCGATTCATGGGTCGTCCTTGGTTAGGGTCATGGGTTGGGTCACGGGACGGGTCAAGGTTCGAGCCATGGGTCGGTTATTAATTAAACAAAATAATTTTATTCTTAGAAGGAATGAAAAAAAACACCCATCCCCAAGGAATGAAAATCATTAAACATGTAAGAATCACATTCCTTACGTAATGGTCAATTCCATTTCTATGTGATACCAAACATGTTTTATTTCATTCCAACGTAATGACCCATTCCATCTTACATTCATGCATACCAAACACTACCTTAGGCTTACTAAACTGGAGTTCTCTGCCTTTCTCGGTATGGGTCAAAATGGGTCATATTTGAATGGGTGGAAAGGGTCTGGCTGGGTTAACCTGAAACAACCTTTTTTTTCATACTTTAATTTTTTTAATGCATAACTTTTCTAATTTCATAATTAGGTTAGTTATTTGTTAATTTTTTTTTAACAACAAATTTTTATTATATTTTTTTTTCTTTTTTTGTGTTTTAAATAATGTTAGAACTCACAACCTTTTGGTTATGGAATTCTCCTCTTACTACTACATCCCAAACCCTCACCACTGGTATTTGTTAATTGATGTTACAGTTCCTTCATGATGGCATGTCTCTATTTATACAAAGTGGACAGAATCATGTGTTTCTAATGATATGATATTTAGGGATGACTGGACATTATATGACAAGGCAGGTAACATACATAAACTTTTGAATTATTTGGTAAATAGTGGATTATAGTAATATTTTTCTCTATTAAGTCAATTTAAATAAACTTAAGTACCATGTTAGAGCTCACTTTATTTTTATATTTTTATATACTTAACCTCGTGTAATACACGGGTCTATAACCTAGTTTATAATAAAATAATAAGTATTCGTAATTAGATTTATATTAAAAATCTAAAAACAAAATCTTTTAATATCATTATTAAATATGAGAGAGAGAAGCGGAAAAAAAATGTATAGAGATGCACCAGAAAATGACACGTGTTCATAGATTTTTATTTATTAATATAATAAAGGTTGTTATTTAATATTATTATTTAATAGGAGATAGAAACATAAAAATTAATATTTATAGGAGAGATAATAGAAAAAATAATATTTATTAGGAGAGAGAAGCAGGAAAATAAATGTGAGAAGTAACCAGAGAGTTACACGTCCCCCTCATGGTTTTCTTTTATTATATAGCATAGATTATTTAAAAGATTTATTTTGATAGTTTTTAAATTTACTAAATTCTCATTCTTATTCATATAATTTAAAAGCATTTACATTGTTATTAAATTATAAGAAAAAAGACAAGATTTAAGTTAAAAAAAAGTCTTATATCGTGTTTTTAAAACCTTATTTTTATCTAAAATAATAAAGAAATGAGGGTTAGGTTATAATAAAAAAAGTTTTAAAAACAAGAAGGCTTTTAACATGTGTCATTTTATTGTTTTTGAAGGAATGACATATTGATCATTGTGTGATATCACGTCATTGTGTAACATCAGGTCTAGTTATTGTGTCAGATATTTTTCATCATTTTGTTATATGTATTCATTATTGTGTTTTACGTTTTAGATAATTTTGTGTTATTTTTGTCACTGTTTTTTATGTATTATATATAACATAGTGATGAAAAATATTTGACACAATGACCATACATGACATTAAACAATAACCTGACATATTTGACACAATGGGCAATATGACCAAACCTGACATTAGACACAATAACGAACAAATTACACAATGAGCTAGAAAACGTATTTTTTTCGTTTTTGTATATAACGACACTATACTCGTTTTAAAGATTAAAAATGCTAATTTTCGTCATTGTGTTTTACGTTTTAGATAATTTCGTGTTATTTTTAAAATTACACAATGACCAGATCTGACATTATTGTGTAATGTCAGGTCTGGTCATTTTGTAATGTCAGGTCTGGCCATTATGTCTAATGTCAAGTCATTGTATCAAATATTTTTTATCACTATGTTATATATAATACATAAAAGTAGTGACAAAAATAACATGAAATTATTTAAAATGTAAAACACAATGATGAATACATATAACACAATGATGAAAAATATTTGACATGATAACCAGACCTGACATTATACAATGACCAGATCTGACATTACACAATAACCAGACCCGACATTACACAATGACTAGACATGAGATTATACAATGACCTGATATTACACAATGACACTATACTCATTTTAAAGATAAAAAACGCTCGTTTTTATGATGTAACTTTGTTAATAAAATAATGTCGTATGTAAAAGTTATGACCGTTTACTAAAGAAGGAAACTTGATAAAAAATCAACAAAAATGGTCAAAACTAAAATATCATTTCAACAACTTTTTCTCCTACAATTTTTAATCTCAATCATTAAATATTTTCTACAATTTGATCTGATGGCCTAAATCATTCTCACCCTTATTTTAAAATCCATTTTTACTTGAACCTAACTCTATATGTATGTATATATGTATATATATGCATAGGGTATATATAGGGTGAAAACCCATATGAGTTGTGAAAACCCATATGAGTTGTGAAAACTCATGAAAACTCCATGTAACAACTTTATTTTTTATTTTTTAAAATAAGGTAGTTTTGTTACATATTTTCGTCACTTTTTATAAAAAAAATCAAAAAAGCGCCGAAGGAATTTAAAAAAAAAAGATGTAATAATTGTAAAAAAATATCGTTTTTGAGTTGTTACATAAGTAACAACGTCGTAACGGTAATTTTTTACATTTTTTATATCTTTTTTAAAAAAAATTCCTTCGGCGCTTTTTTATTTTTTTTTCAAAAAAGTGACGAAAATATGTAACAAAACTACCATAATTTTTAAAAAAATAAATAAAGAAAAAAGTAGAGTTTTCATAGGTTTTCACAACTCATATGGGTTTTCATTCTAACCCAACAAATCAATTAAATAATACATTTTATTATTTTAATACTTTCTCCCACTCACAACACTAAAAGAACATAGGATACGGGTTGAATATGAACACTAAAATATGGGTGTTTACTTTAATTTACCACATAATATGTGGTATTAGGATGAAAACTACAATGTTAGAGCGAAAATAAACAAGATATCATATTTTCTCTATTTAGGTATTAGGAAAGATATAGGAATTTCATTGTGAGTGTTATAAGGCTACGTGTAGTGGGATCACTAAAGAGTGATTCACGCCTCGTCACGTCACTTCCATGTCACCAGGAGGCAATTATTAAACAAAACTACTAAAGTGTGTAATAGTTTTATTAACCAAAATTAACTTAAAATTTGATTTTTGTTATTTAACTGTTTGCTGATTGTTTATCTACAAATGAGAAGTGCCCAACGCCCGTGATCAGCCTCACGCCCCAAAGGACGGTGTTCCACGCCCGTTCACGGGCCAGGTAGACCCTCTAATCAGGTAGTTATCACACTTGGCCTTAACAACATGCAAGAGGACCCAAACTAAATTTAAAATTATCACACTTGGCCTTAACAACATGCAAGAGGACCCAAACTAAATTTAAAATTAATTTTTATTTTTGAACTAAAACAATTAAATAATTATACAGTAAAATAAGTATTTTTTCTTTTAAAATAGACAATTCACATGATATATTTTTGTTTATTTTTTTAATTTTTTACCGGGTCATTTAGTTTTCATTTAAGGTGTGAACTAACAATGGTAAATGGTTTACATTTGAACCTAAATTCAGCTAAGTATTTATTTATTTTTTTTTACTGAAACTCAATGTAAATTTAAATTCATTATATCTGATTAACACCCTTAAACTCATTACATTTGATTAACACCGATTGATTCACATGCGAACAAGTATGTTCTCGCACGAATATTTTTAAGATATTTTATCAAACACTTAGAGTGCAACAATGTTCATATATTCATTTTGATTTTCAAGATTACGATAAAATTGTATTTAATTCAAAATTATACTTTTCTTATGTGCTACATACATACATTTTCTTAGTTTGCTTTCGTTTGTAAGTAAGATAAAGATGAACAATATCGAGAATACATTTTTTTTTATTTTTTAGAACGGCGTGGGCTCAATTGGCACGTCCCACCAGGGGAGGCTCGTACATCAGTCTGTACAACCCCCAAGGAATTCAAATCTGCAGAGGGTGTTCCTATTTTTTATGAAATGCACATTGCAAGATTCACAGAGAGGAAACCCTTTAGGAACCCCCCGACCACTAAGGCAGAACCTTAATGGCAATATCTAGAATACATGTCGGTCAATTAATCACACTGGCCCGAACCATTAAAGAGGTTTGACTAAAGGACACCCTACATGCACCAAAAAAGGAGGTGAAAGCATTGATTAATGACCGATTATAAATGCTAGACAATATCTATTGTATATTGGGGGTGTAGTGGTAAGAGGAGAGTCCCACAATCAAAAGGTTGTGGGTTCTAACCTCATCCAATACACAAAAAAGAAAAAAAATAGAATAAAAATTTGTTGTTAAAAAAATATCTATCATATATTACTAAAATAAATGTCAAAATTGGTTGAAATGGACTACCTTTAAAAATGATAGCATTACCATATGAATCTAAATTGATAAAACCGAACACAACCCATAATATGCTATGGTGTCAACGATGTTACCCGTAACTAGATCCTGTTTAAAATAGTGTAACTGAAACACGACTCGTGTAACTTATTTATATTAAATACTAGTTTAGATCTCGTGTACTACACACGGGGTGAAAAATATCAATAAATAAAAATTTTAATTCTTTATATGTATATTTTACATGTGTAAAAATGTATCATATAGTAAAGATAGAAAACAAAACTCAAAATATGTAAAAACTAAAATATAATTGTGTTTCGAAAATACATTAAGTACTATTTAATGTAATTTAATTTTTATTTATTATTTGATTGAAAATAAAAGTTACGTAATTAGATTTCAAAGTTTCATAAGAGATAATTTAAAATAAATGTGTTTTATTAGTATAGTTAATATTTACTTTAAATAAATATTTTTGTTAAAAGATAAATGTGCATTAAATAAGAGAGAGGCGATAAAAAATGATGAGAATAAATGTGGAGGCGACACGTGACATGAAAAAACATTTATTTATTATATAGTATAGATAGGTTGTGGGTTATAAACATGTTATAATGGTTAAGATACGCTGCACAGGTAGTGAAAAACCAAAGAGATTGAACTTATAAAATATATATATTCTTTTTTTAATATTAAACAAGACCAAAATTGAATGTCAACCAACTCCCAACAGACTTTTATTTTTGATGTGTCATAATCTTATAATTAAATTTCCTTTTTCCGTACTGTGGACCGAAAGTTTCTTTTATATCCAATCATTTTCACCTTCTTTCAAGAGTTTGCATTAAAAATAGAAAAATAAAAAGTTAATTATTTAATATATTTGCACGATAATATTTACCATGAAATAAAACTTTAACTCTATAACCATAGAATACAATAATAAACTTCCTATATCTGGTTATGTAATTATGTTTATGTATAAATATATCAAAATTTATACCTGATAAATATGTAATTAATTGTGTCACGTGAAATAACTTTGTGAGTCCAATATCCTTTTTTTTTTATTTTTTCTCAATCATTTATATTTTCTTTATTAATATTTACTTTATTTAATATTTCATTTCTCAATATATTATTTTGTTTATTTTTTATGTTTATTACTAACTATTTAATATTTTATTTATTCAACTCGTATAATATAAATTAGTAACATATTTTTCATTCTTAGATCAAATTTGAACAATGTCTTTAACTAATTAAGTCCACCTGTATGTTTAATTTGTAAATTCTGCAAAAGGATGGTTTTTCATACATTGCTAATCACCATATAGAATTTCTTTTAATTAAAAAAAAAAAGAATCTAAGTCGGTGACAAAGAGGAAATTTATTGTTTATTTGGAACAGTTCTTTAAGTACACTCTACTAGTGTTTACTACATAGGTTAGAGTTTTTTTTATCTATACTATATAATAAATAAAGTTTTTTTCATGACACGTGTCGCCTCCACATTCATTCTTATCAATTTGTTTTCCCACCTCTCTCTCTTATTAAATGCACCTCCATTTTTTTAACAATAATATATATTTAAAGAAAATATTAATCTATACTACTTAATACACATTTATTTTAAATTATTCCTTATGAAACTTTGAAATCTAATTATGTAACTTTTATTTTTAATCAAATAATAAATAAAAATCAAATTATATATAATAATACTTAATGTATTTTCGAAACCCAATTATATATTAGTTTTTACATATTTTGAGTTTTGATTTCTATATTTAATATATGATACATTTTAACACCTGTAAAATATACACATAAAGATTTAAAAAAATTATTTATTAATATTTTTCACTTCGTGTGTATACACGGGATCTAAACTAGTTATACTAATAAAACACATTTATTTTAAATTATCTCTTATTATAAGAAACTTTGAAATCTAATTATGTAACTTTTATTTTCAATCAAATAGTAAATGAAGTCAAATTACATTAAATCGTAATTTACGTATTTTCGAAAACTAATTATATATTAATTTTTACATATTTTGAGTTTTGTTTTCTATCCATATTATATGTAATACATTTTTACATCTGTAAAATATCTACATAAATATTTAATAATTTTATATATTGATATTTTTCACTTGTGTGTAAACACGGGGTCTAAGCTAGTATATAATAAACAAGCCGCTTGAAGTAAGTGACAAGGGGCACCATGACACCTGGTCTGCGCGCCCGTATCTGACCTTTGAGACATGGTTTTCTTTTTAACAGCAAATTTCATAGAAAAAAAAAAGCAAAGCCAGAGGCTTAGCAGAAACAAATAGAGGAATACAAATTCATGCAGGCCAAACTGATAGGTCGAATTAGACCAGAAACATAGATGACAAAGAGAAAATTACAGCCTAAATTTTGAATAAGCACCAGTCTTACCATACTAGCGAGTTCATTTTAGCTCTATTTTTAATCCAAAGGTAACCAAGAATCTTAATTTCTTCAATAATATTTGTCGTCGAAACCAGGTGATCTTCGAAAAGCACTTTGTTTCTGGCCTTCCATATGGCCAAGCATGACAGCAAAATAATGGATTGTACAACTCGTTTTCTTGAGTCTTTAAGTCCCCCGAATAGCTTAGTGTTGAAAAGGCCGTTGACTGAGAAAGCATAGATGGGGGGGGGAGATTACACCAACATGAAATATTTTGCCATACTATTGTAGCCATGTAGCAGGCGGTGAAGATATGATCAACCGTCTCCTCCGCCTCGCCACATAGCACACAATCTGTTGAGTTCGTGTGAATATTCCTCCTAAACAACGCCATCTTAGTTGGGATCCTTTCCGCCTTTGTTCTCCAGCCGAAGATATTTACTTTTAATGGTAGCCAATTGTTCCATTCAAAAGCATTTCCCTGAGATACCGCTCTTTGACCTGCAAACATGGTCCTCACCGCTTTACCAGAGAATGTTCCATCCGAGGAGCCCGTCCAAGTCCATTTATCTGGTCCGTCTCCAAACTTTAGTTGTGTTAGTGTAGTGTGACAACTATTTAATTTCCGCAATTCAATGGGAAGAAAAATGTTTCGTTTCCAGATCCAAGTAAAAGTAAGAGTGTTACCCGACATTTGACACCGGTCCTGGACTAGGCAAGCTTTGTCTGACTCGAGTTTGAACAGGGCAGGAAAAGAGACCATCAGGGGAGCCGAACCAGTCCAATGATCTAACCAAAACCTAAGCGTCTCACCATTACCCAAAATCCTCATGATCGAGTGAGATAATGAAAGATTTGCTTTTACGAGTGACGAGTTCAAATTTGCAATAGAATTCCAAACACCCGATTTAGTTTTATTGCTCGGGATGATTGCCCATGTACCCGAATTAGCATGTATTGCTTTAATCACATTTCTCTAAATCCGATTAGTCTCCACACTATATTTCCACCACCATTTGATTAAGAATCCAAAGTTGAGATCCTCCAATTTTCCTAAACCCACCCCCCCCCCCCACTTTCTTTGGGGGCTGTCACTTTGTCCCAATGTATCCAGTGAACTTTCCTTTTGTCCTTGGAGCCACCCCAAAAGAATTGTTTCCTGAGGCATTCTATTTTGTCCAAAATTGCCTTTGGGGCTTTATATACTGGAAATAGTAAACCTGGAGTGCATCAAAGACCGATTTCAAGAGGGTGACTCTACCACCGATAGATAGAGTTGAGGCTTTCCATAGGGAGAGACGCCTCTCAATTGTTTCGATAACCGAGTCCAAGGATTTTTTTCAAGTTTATGTTGTTACCCACTTCTATACCGAGATATTTGAAGGGAGTTTTGGCATATGTACAAATTGATACTCGAAACCATATTTATGACCTCCCCATCATGCACACCCAGGCCGAATAATGAGGTCTTTTTGTGATTCATTTTAAGACCTGACACTAAGAAGAAGGCTCTCATAATCCTTGCTATGTTCTTGAGGTTAGCCGAAGACCATTCCCCAAGAAGTATAGCATCATCAGCATACATGAGGTGAGACAAATGAGGACCCCCATTAGGGAGTTTAATCCCATGGAATACATTGGCAATGCAAGCGCTTTTCATAAAACTCGAAAAAGCCTCGATAGCGATGATGAAGATAAAAGGAGACAAATGAGGACCCCCATTAAGGAGTTTAAAGATCCGAGACATAGGTTTGAAGCCCGACAACCCCCTCCCCCCGGGTACGGTCACAAGAGATGGTGACGTCACTGCTGACGTGAGCTTAATTTAAAAAAAAGAGCTACTTTTTTTTTTCCAAAAGTGTTGTTTTATTTCACGGTTTAACTTTTCTTCTTTTATATAAGGTTTCGAGAACGTTAGTTTTTTCCGCCCTTTTGGCCAATGGGGTATGTTCAAGTGAAAATTGAGTGTGGAAACTGCCACATAGGCGCCACATCATTCCCACACTGTTTCCACATATGAGGGGAGGGGGATGATGTTCCACTTTCCATTCACGTGGAAACTGCAACGTCCACACTTCGCTCCACACTACCAAGCTTGGTCCCACCTCTTTCACCCCCACCATTTCCATGATCGTGAAAATATCCACGAAAACTAGCCACGGTCGTGGACCATGCAAGGGTGGTGCGGTGTTCCACACGAGACCATATTGGAAAGCCTTAAAGTGCAAGTTTTAATGCTAGTATATGAATATAACTATTTTTTAAATAAAATAACATGTGAAGTGTGGATTAATGAATTGTTATTTAATTAAATGAACTTTGTTGAAGATAAATAAACATGGTTTTGAAAATGAACAAAGATTTGCACTATAAAATTTAAAACGTATTTTTATTTTGTTTTGAAAGATAAAAAACTTCGACATTTTTTCTACTAGAAAACTTTAAAACGTGTTTTGATTTTGTTTTGAGAGATGTAAACTTAACATTTTTATTTATACCAAACAAACTTTCAAAAGTGTCATTATTTGAAAGATGAAAGATTACACATATTAAGCTTTAAAAAAAAGTAAGAACTTCTTTCACTTATAATTTATTAAGTTTTATTTTAATCAAACATGTATTGTTGTTGGTGTCAGTTTTACATATATATTATATCATACAATCTTAAAATAAGATATAGAAATAAGATAATGGGTCCTTTTTATTCTCAACTTGCAAGTAGAGAAAGTTATTATTATTACTTCTTTTTTAAATTAAGCATTTAAAAGCTATTATTATAATTAATTTTAATGATATTTACATATACGTGGACCAATTCTTAGATGTTATTCATGTTTAAAATAATCAAATAAAATTTTAAATTATAAAAGTTACATTCTTTCAAGTATATTGTACCTTTTAGTTTGTACTATACGATAAAGTGGTATATGATGAAATCAATTTGGATATTGTTTAATACTTTAGTATAAGTGGTTATAGTAAAAGAATAAAATAATATAGAATATTTATTAGGTAACGATAGGCCTGGCAAAATGAGTTTATACAGGTTAGGCACCTTGAACCTATTCAGACATGATTTTAATGGTGTCGACCCGTTTAGGACCCATACCCGTTTCACTTCGTGTTGTGTTATGTAAACAAGTCGTGGCATAAATTGTCAGCCCTCTTGAAACTGAAATGTTAGCGCTGAAAAGTAGAAACCGAAAGGTTACTGTTGAAAAGTAGAAATTGAAAGGTTAGGTTATCTAATATTGTAATTTAATTTTATATAGTTCATCATTTAAAATATAAAGTTATATAGTTTTGATAAATAGGTTATTAACATGTTGTGATAACATGTTAACCATTTAACACGATTAGTTAAACGGATCTGATCGTGTCATAAATGGGTTAGACAGGTTGAACTCGTTTAGACAATATTTTAAATCATGTCATAATTGTGTCGAACCGTTTATAACTCATATCCGTTTAGCTCAATTTCAAACCCGCTTAATTTTGTATCATATTAACGGGTGATGTCAAAAATTTCTACCCTAGATAACGAGTTACTATTTTTGTTCTCAAAACTCAAAAGCACAAGTTATTTTCCAAAGCTTGTTTGAGATTAAAAAAAACCATTTATATACGACTTAAAGGGTTTTACAGTCATTATTGATGTTAAATAAGTGGATAAATAAACGTAAAGACGGTTTGGCCGAGTGGTCTAAGGCGCCAGATTTAGGCTCTGGTCCGAAAGGGCGTGGGTTCAAATCCCACAGCCGTCAATCTTTTTTTTTTTTTTAACTTCATATAACTTGTTTTTTAAATAAGCTTTTTCTTACATTTTCTTTTTTTGTTTTGTTACTTCATATAACTTGTTTTTTAAATAAGTTTTTTCCTACTTGTTTTTTCTTTTCTGTTTTGTCTACTTCATATATAACTTGTTTTCTAAAATAAATTTATAAGTTTTTTGTTTTTTCTTTTCTGTTTTGTTTACTTCATATAACTTGTTTTCTCAAAAAATTTATAAGTTTTTTGTTTTTTCTTTTCTGTTTTGTCTACTTCAAATAACTTGTTTTCTGAAATAAGTTTGTAAGTTTTTTTAAGATATGTTGGATGATTATTATAAGTTTTTATTCAACAACAATTCAACAAACTTACATACCCATGACATCTACACTGTTTATTTACAATAGGATTTGAACCGTTAGCCACTTGAAAAAAAACATCATTCCAATACTTTAGTACAATTTGTTACGTGCCCGTTGGCGATTATTATAAGTAGTATGCTGAACTCCTAAAAAAATATTTTTTTTTATCTATTTCATCATAACTTATAATATCGGCATATTGTTATTAGTATATTGTATATGGCATTATCATGAATTATTTTTAATTGGATTATATTATTTTAAGATAAGTTTTAACTATTTATAATTCTTTGAAACCATGTTATAGGTTTTAAATTTTTATTGTTATTATTTTCGTCTTGATTCTTACTAGTATGAAACATATTGTAGTCTTATAATTAGGTTAAGTTAAGATATATTGTTATGTTATAATGAGTAAATCAAACACCATTTTTATATTTATCTCACTATGATTTCATTTTTATTTAAAAAATATTACATAAAAGGAAGATGTTATAAACAAATAGGTTGGACCTTTTGTGTTTATATTTTATTCTTGATAATGTATGCATTAAAATTTATGTTTTATGTAAACTTAATGACATTACATGTTCATTTCTTAATCTCATGCTTCATTTTTATAAATCTGAAAAACCAAATTTTATTTCTAATTAATTAACATAAGTTTCATTAGAATCAAAGAATATATATATTTATTTACGGATAAATTATCATGTTTTTCAACTTTTTTATATGATTCTGTGATTTATCTATACGTCCTTTGAATTCGTTCAATCAATTTTTTTATTCAACTAACTATTTTTAATAATTCTTATTTATTAAAGATATTATATGATGATACATAGGTAAATATATAAATATAATATTTATTAATGACCAGGAACAACAACAAAGACTCTGTGGCCCAATGGATAAGGCGCTGGTCTACGAAACCAGAGATTCTGGGTTCGATCCCCAGCAGAGTCGCTTTTTTTTTTTTAAGTTTATTTCATGCATTAATGAAGATCAAATCTCTAAAATGGTGAGGCTCATTTTAGTTTACAATAATTGCAGATCAAATACTGAACAAGCTGATTGTAAGCCCAGCCCATGATTTAGCAGGGATGAAGTCATAAAGTTGCCGCCACAATCACCAAATGGCTATTTGGTCATCTATTTTTTTTTCTATAATAATTTTTAATATAGAATAGATAATAACGATTACAATATAATAGCAGGCAAACAGGCAACAAGCTTTACCGCAACTCCCTTTTGGATAGCAAAATCAATCCTACTAAAAACAATGCTTTGGGTCTTAGGGGACGGAAAATTATTATGCACGACCCGGTGAACCCTTTTCATAAATCCCACAGCCTCCAGGGCCATGAAACCAAATGTATCAAAAACAAAAATGAACTATTTATTTTATTGTACGGTTTCACACCACACTAAAATGGAGTATATTTTATATTAGGCAAGAATCCACTAGTTGTTACTGATGTTTATTTGATTATGTCTTAATGTGTCCTCAAAGACAATTTACAAATAAACCTTTGTAATTCGAGTTATGAAATGTTTTTTTTATCAAGTTCAAATTAAGTATTTTACACTTTCAACATAGTTTATTTTATTATGGGAACAATATATTTCTTTAGGGGTATCTTGAAAAAGTTTCTATATATTTCACTGAAAAAAAAAGGTAATTTAGCAACTAATCAAGTTCTCAAACTTTTTCTAATAAAAATACATAGCCTTTTTTTAGTTGTTTATATAACACCCATATTTTTCTAAAAGTAATGAATTTAAAAAAAAATGTCTTTATATATATTATTATAGTGGAAGTTTCAAATCCAAATGTTTAGTTATAAAAACATTATAAATAAGTCATTTTAGCGGGATGTTACGGTCGCTCATTAAAAAAATCAGAAATTACTAACAAAAACACATTATATCATAAATGTAAGTGTAGAAATGAGGGTGCTAAGTGCAACGAAACATTTTTTGAAACAAATGTCAGCTATAGTAAGATAAATAATTTTATATTCATCTATTTAAATAATTCGTTTATTCTGATTATAGTTTATGATTCAAGCAAACATGGCATCCTAAAGTTGCTCTTATTACTTCAAGCAACGTTTTCATCTTTATTTTTATTTCTTATCATCTTTATCTTTACATTAATATTTATCATGTGGTTTTATTTTGTATCTTTCATTTTTTGTCTTTGCGTACTTGAAAGCCACATGACCTTATCGTCCATTACCGTTGTTAACCCATCGTCGCAAGGAAATCGGTGGAGACAGTATTTCAAGCGTTGTGGCTCGTAATTGTTAGTTTTTAATCAATGATTGTCACATATTGTTCCTGTTAGCGACACGGTGGTACTCTTTAACCAACATTTTCTTCTACTGTTCAAAAACACCCTCATAAACATGAAAGAATAAAATTCAACTGTTTAACATCAATCCCACTTAAAATACAGGGCTAATGGTTGTTTCTGTATTGGTACTACAAATTAACATAAAACTGCTGTGAATTAGGAAAGATAGTACAGTATTAATGTTGTGGGTCACACTACAAGTTTGGCATTTTAAGGTCTTAGAGATTGAATCCAAGTTGCAGACTGAACCCGTACGGGTGTTAGTGTTAAAACTCGGGTCTAGATAGTCGAGTGTCTGATAGAACTGTAAACATCTGCGTATCTACAAATTCCTGCAAAAGCCAAAAAGGATTTTTGTAATATACTTTTTTACCTAAATCCTTTTTTTTTATAATTTATGTAATCATTTTTCATTTCTAGCAAGAAATGAAAAATATTTTTTTTTAATAATTTATGTAATAATAAGCTCTTTCAAGATTAAAAAAACTTGTGATCTATAATTTCAACATTAAAAAATGAGAAAGGTGGGTGAGAAATCTCTAAAGTAAGTTAAAAAAGAAAAGAAAGGGTAAATATGATATTTTGGTTTTTCTTTCGTTAAGTATTTTTGTTGCAGCAGATGGTTTTAAATTTCATAATCACACTATCCAAACAATTGAAATCACAATATGCAATCTGATATCAGCTAGAACAAAATAGTCTGTTTAAAGAAATTTTTTTATAATTTAATTCTGAAATCAAAACTATAAAAAAAGAGATTTTTAAAAGAAAATATCATGAAACTAATCATTTTCTTTGGTGTGTTATACCTGTAGCCATGTCAGAATAAATCTTCCATTTATTTTGCCGTGAGATATGTGACGTATCTACTTTTACTTGCGTATCAGACTTTTTCTCATCAATATGAGTGTATGACTTAAACTTATGTGATAAGGGACAACATATCATGTATAAATTCATGTAGGTATTGTTATTCTTGTATCTATTGTTATTCACATAGGTTTAGGCGAGTAAAAGTAGATACACGACCAAAGATTCGCATATCTCATGGCTATACGCGTGAAATCGTTCTGACATGACTATAACAGTATAACACACTCACAAAAGTGCTACTTTCATGATTCTCTCTTTTAAAAAGGTTATATTTAAGTCTAAACCTTGATTGAAGAAGTTCAAACTTAGAAGGGAAGTTATAAAGATCGTACCCTCATAAATTGTCGGTCTCTATAGGGGAAGGAATCAATATAGCTCTCCTTGAGAAGTAAGGAAACCTGCAAATAGAAAAACTTAAGTAGATAGGAATCAAGCAGAATACTGCTAGTTTGCAGGTAGCCATTAATGATCGTGTTTGGAAAATAATAATAAGAAGAAGAATTAGAATTAGAATTAGAATTAGAATTAGGTTATCTTACCCTGTCATTATCACATTGCACACTAGTGATTGTATGGTTGGACAAGTTTGAACAAAGTGACTCCAAGTGCTGCCTCATGGCAGCTGAAAATTGTGTTGCAGCATCAATCTGTGTCACAACAACTAGTTATTTCGAAATATTTCTCGTTCACAAGAAGGTTGTGCCTATGTTCTTAAGATGTTAATAGTTTACAATCAACTTGACCTGATTTGTTTGTATTAAAGTGGGAAGTTTTACCAATATACTTATGATATATTCGATCTGGGTTATGGTATATCTCAGAACATATAGAATCCTTATTCTAATAAATTATTCCAAAGAATGCCACTTGTCATCACCAAATTTTTCTAATTTTCCCTATTTAAGTAAGTTTGAATTTTGAAATCTAATTATGTTAAAAAAAATCATAAAAAATAATATAAAATTTGAATTATGATTATTATTTAATTAAGGAAACAAAGAATTTTATTTATTGTACTTTCATTTTTCTATTAAATAAACCCATGTAATACATGGGTATATAACCTAGTGAAAAATAAAAGCCTAAGATCAAACAAGTCAGGAGGGTCGAAATTTGACAAAAGTGTACTTTTAACTCATAAAACATTCCAACTCATAATGCATGTGTCACGCCCCATTGGATCTTATACTTTAGACTTCTATTTTAAATATCATTACTTATTCCATATTGAAAAATGTATGATCATTGCCTATTTTGCGATAAAACCTAAAATAACATAAATGATAAATCTAACAATATGAACCTAATCCATGATTAACATGGAAGAAACATGAAGCAAAATGAAAAAAGGTAAGCAATTACCAGCCATTTGTTGCATTTGAGCACTGGATGCTTTTTAGCAGCAGTTTTGTCACTTGATAGTCTAGTATGAAGCGGTGCTAATTTGTTCATGAGTTCTTTATGCTTAGGGAGTAAGGGCAAGGAGGACATTTCGACCTGCCAGAAGGCAACTTATGCATTAATATATGATCTTAAAATGCAAAGTTTCCCTTAGTAGTAGCCCCATGAGATGTCGATTTTAGTACAGATTTGGTTGATCCGCAAATGTTGTTCTGTCGATTTCTATAAATAGTTGAGTTAAGTTTACAACAACTATGTTAATACAAAATAATCTAGTTATGTAAAATAAAACAATTTAGGTGGTTGTATGCCTGTATGTATGTACTAAAAAAAATTTGAGCAACTTTCAACCCGCTTGACCCTTTTGACATATTTGACCCGTTTCCCTTTTAACCATATCTTTTGATTTGACCGTTAAAGATAAACCGTAACCCAAATCGGCTAAATCATAAGTGAATGGTTCAAAACTGCCATCTCTACTAACTTTAAATGTTTGCACCTAAAGTGAAAATACTTTGTTCTTTAAGCCTTATACCTGGTTGTCTGCCAAATTAACATGAACAAGGTTATTAGATTTCATCTTGTTAACTGGTTTATGCAGTATCCCAACCTGCACAAGAAATATAACCAAATAGATGCAATTACACATATTAACTAATAACTTAAGGACCCAATTTCATATATCCTAAAAACATGCATACAACTATACAAGTGCCGTGACTTTCCGGAATCTGCTTCGCTAACATATTATTTCAGTAATTAAGAATCCAACAACCAAAAACAACAAATCAATTATGTCTAAAAAGGAACCTGAGGCTGAATGTCAGAAACTTACAACAAAGGGAACTGGGGCATCAAGAAAATCAAACATCTTCCCTGGAAGAACCTGTAAAATGAAATATAACACTTATACTGACATCTTTTAGTTCTATTATTATTATTACTTCTTTTCGGGGGGCACTGAATATCAAAGGTGGCAATTTGTGCGGATTATGTCATGGGCCGTGCTAGGTTGACCCACAAACACCTTTTTGTCCTTTTTTTAAATTAAAATTTCCGATACTTGTATGAATTAAAAAGGGACTTTGGACAGCTTTCAACCGGTTCCTCTTTTAGCTATTTTTTTTTATTTACTCACTTGGCCCGTCAGTGATCTAACACAGCCCAAACCAACCCATTTGTAAGTAAATGGGTCGAAATTACCACATGTACTAAATACATATTACTCACTGGAAGGAACAGGCTTTGCCATTGAAATGGAAGAATCATAGGAATAAGAGATAACACTGTGGCTGATAGGACACCCTACATATGTTAAAATTAACAGTTATTAAGGTCAAATAATCAGTTTTGAATAACAATCACTAGTATTGATTAATAATTTTCAGAAAAGATTACCAGATTGGGGGAAGTGATGATGACTTGTTTTTCCAGAAGCACTGCCGTAAGCAATAATAAAACCTGAAATGATTTTCATTATTACATTCCACCTCAGAACCATAATCTTCATTAACAGTATCAGTTCTAAGATGCTTATAGTTCTATAAAAATGTTTCTTTGAGAACATATACTTATGAGGATAGCACTTAGGACTATATAATATTATAAGTATGAATATCAAATTTTCATCCAATGGAATAAATACATGAATAACATTTACATTTTGAAGGGAAAGAGCTCTGCAAGTTGTTATGGTTGTCCAATTTGATAGTAAGACAGCTTCCTCAATTGCAGCAAGCTTGATTTTGGCCTAGTCAAACATTACATGTCAGCAGGCAATTCGACCCATTTGATTATGAAGGGGTCAATTCAGGTTATGTTTCATCTTCAAAGGTCAAGCAGGAAGTCAAATTAACTTAAAAGGAAATGGGCCAACGGGTTGCCAGTTGCACAAAGTGTCTTTTTAAATAATAGAACCTCTTAAATCACTTTAATAAAAAAATTGGATTATTTTAAAATAAAGTAACATTTTGGAGAAAAAAACTGGTTGTTCAAACTTACACGTTTTGACCCGTTACACAACCCGCAAGACCTACCCATTTTGCTATCTCTAGTGAACCATAACAGTACATCAACAAGCCAATATACCTTATCAGGAATCATCGACATGTCAACATCAGGATCTTCTCCAAAAGCAAAAGCCAATCTACAATATTCAATAGCCTGTAGATGTTCGAGTGGCTTAAAATGTATTTTACCTCCATATGATGGAACTGGCAATGCGTGATAGCTGCAAACAATTTGCAGCAAATCATTTTTATTTTCCTGTCATGAATAAACAATTAACAAAATTAATTATCAACTAACATGGTATATTTGCTAGCTGACTCGTGACTGTAAGCAAGAAAAATCAACAAACCTTAGCCCATTCCATAATCATCTTACTAGTGGCATGTTCACTGCAAGAAAGTACTCCGTCTTCATCCTCTATTACAATGCCTCTCACTGAACTGGTTAAGACAAAAATATGGTATTTAACTATTGAATTAAAAATAGGTACATCATATTCAACTTATATGGTGCGACAAAAATACACACACGTACACAAACATCTCAACAAGATTCACGTACAGAAACATTTCAACTAGAATCGTTGAACTATGACCTATGACTAGCAAAATTAGCCAGGCGGGGTAATGAGTCAAAATGATTTTATGGTCAAAAGGGTTAGTTTTGAACATCATAATGAATCGGTAGGACTGGAATGACCTGAAACACTTTTATGCCCATAAATTTTTTAGATTTTCTTTACAAATAATTACTGGTGTTAAATGTATATAAAATGAATATGATAATTAACAATAGTCGAATTATATGGTGAAAAAATATTCCACACGCATAGATGGGTCTTTCACTTATTGAACTACAACCTATGACTAGAAAATGCTCAAGCAGGTAGGGTAATGTGTCAAGACCACTTTGGGCCAAAACTTTTAATTTTGCATGGGACAGGTCAAATGACCGATGGTTGGGTTGACCCAAAACGCCTTATGTCAATAACTTTTCGCATATCTTTATAAATAAATTGTGGGTTAAATATGACTAAACATTATACTGTTTCAATGATAATTTTCTTTTCATAAAACGATTTGAAAGGTTGTATAAAGTAAGCATGCTCTTTGAGAAACATTTCAGCCCATTCAGCCCAATTGACCCATTTTCTTTATAGCTATTTTATCTGACCCGTTAAATATAAAACTAGCACAACGCATATCGATTAATAAGTAAAAAAATATTCACCTGAACAATGGTCCAAAACTCCCAACTCTTTCTAGTGACCCGCTAACCGGACCAACACAGGCCTCAATACTTGCCTTGCGTATGCTATCATGATCACCATGCACTTTTCCTAAACACTCCCGTCTTCTATCTGATGCATCAGAATTAAAATCATTAGGAGGTCTGGTTTTCAGTTTTGAAGGTGAACTTAGCGCTGTTGACGAAAGGGCTAGTGTGCCATCAACTGGTATTGCAGAATCCATCCATGACCGCTGTTGACGTGGACTGCCAGCACATTCAACCTCTTGGTTATTTAATTTGGGTGACAAAGATAGACGATCAAAACTCACTTCAGTAACAAACTGTGTTATTCGATTTAGACGCTCCTGTGCAACAATACTGCATCAAAGTACATGCATATTATTGTGTGGTAGTTTAAACTCAACATGTTTTCTATAGGTGGCATGGGTTAGAACCGGTAATTATTTGGTACATGTGGAAACAGGTCGAGCCGGTTTTTGCTAAAAAAATAGTGTTATGTAGATAGATATCGTGTCTATGATTTAAAAGTCCGTAACATAATATTTTAACATATTTGACACACTTAAAATATTTGCAAAAAAGAATAAGAAATTTTTTTCAAATAATAAATTAATTTCACAAATTATATCATTTAAATAATATATTTTTTGTAATCATGCTTGACATGCTTAACTATTTATAAAAATGAGAAAAAAAATGCAATTATTTTTTAAATAATAGTGGGTTTAAAAGGTTTCAGTACTAATCTAATTAAATTTGATAGAACCTAACTTTTATACATAATTAGTGTGTAAAATTTGATTACAAGAATTGCCGTATTTCAACTAAAAAATATTAATATAATTTAAACTCTCAAAATTGCCACTTCTAATGTTTTCAAATGGATGAAGGTAGTGAGAAATCAACCTTTTTAACATCTCATAATGTAAATCAAAGAAGGGAACTCTGGTCAATAGGCAGTAACAACGAGGTGCGGTAACTAAAAAACGACTGCCTCGGCCTGGTGTTCTTGGAAGAGATGATGCAACACCAAGCATCCCTGGTGGTCTTTGAACAAATTCTTGTGTGTGTAAGCAAACACCATAAAGAGTTGCATTGTCTGCCACCTGGATCAACACCAAAAAAACCTACAAACGTTACTGTGTGCACACATGTTGATTTGCAAAACCCCACAAGGTGAATAGTTGACTTGTTGTAGAAGCTTATTAGTAGAGATGTAAACAAACCAAATGTTCAACAAACCGTTAGGCGGGAAGTTAGCTTATGTTCGTTTATTTATTAAACAAACAAACATGAACAACATTTTATGTTTGTTTAGTTAAATGAAAGAAAACGAACATATGTCTCATGCTCATTTACGTTCCTGAACGGTGGATAAGTTGTTTGTCCGTTTATGTCGAGATATTTACACACACACACATATATATATAAGTATGTATATGTGTTTATGTATATGTGTGTGCATATAATCGTTCCACCAGGTGACCCTACATGACCTTGTGTGGAGTGAAAGGTTCCACAATACCATTTATCATGTAAGATTACCCTAATGCTATATTACTACATATAAATATAAATCTATCAATCACATACTTACAATTCCATTTACTAGTTACTTTTAATTAAATTGCCCAACATAAATGAAGAATAGTGATTATATTGTTGTTAATGTAGGGTTATTTTTGTAATATATATGAAATGTATTTTAGGCTCTAAATTTCACTCAACAAGGCATACCTCTTTGTTTACTGATAATAAGGTCCTCGTCAAATTGTTATGTTGCCCTTTTATCCCAAATTGACCATTCATGTTACTTTATTTGATTAAAACCAAATGAAAATGAAGATTATAATGAATGATAAATCTTTTTTCAGGCACGTAGTTAAAAATAGTTCCAAAATGCATTGCCGTTATCTGTTTTTGCCATCAACATGCCAACAAATTTTATAAACGATAAAAGCACACTATAATTTGGGTGTCTGTTTTAACTTGATGCAAACTAATAAGCAGATACCGCTTGCCTTGAGTGAAAATATAAATGACAAGTCATCTCTGCACAAGTGGTCCTGTTCATGGAAACACAATAAAAGGAAGTTCAATTATTTTCTTAGCTAGCATGATCTAACAAAAAAATGATTTTCTATATTAGAAAACAGAATGAGTTTCCATGCACTCATTAGGCTCATACCTGTCCATAAACGAGTTGATTTAGCTCACTAAGCGATGGGGACCTTGCAACCAAACATGCCTGAAGGAAGCACAAAATTAAAGAAAAAGAAGATATTTAGACTATAAATAAAACCATTATCTACTAATGAGAGCCAAAATATTCATATCCTTTGATCCAGAAAACATTGTTACTATGAAATATATCCAAACTTTGTCAGAGCCAACAAAAACTAGAAATGGAGATTTGATTAGGGTTATGTGTTATCTCAAATGGGCCGAATGAGTGAACATAAGGAAAAAAACCAAAAGAAAACAAGTCAAATCGTTGAACTAGTAAACGAAGTACCCCAAAACTTTAGAGCATAACACTTCCTGAACATTAAATTGATAAAAACAGATTTTTGTTCAAATTATAAAATATGTGTAATAATAATTAAAACAGTAGTTAATTATGATAAGGATAGGATCAAAAAGTGTCTTGGTTTACCAGATTTGAATCTGTTAGGGTATCACACAACACGCAACACACGCTAAAACGAATAAACGACACGAAAGATTTATAGTGGTTCGGTCGGTATGACCTACATCCACTTGCTGCAACTAGGGTGTTTATTATATTTAGGTGCTCAAAGAATTACAAGACTATTACATCATATATATAGAGACTAGTCTAGGGTTAATAGCTTAACCAACAAGTTAAGCCCATATGGGGCCCAACCCGTAACCTGACAGACTCTAGGGCCGGCTGACCCTAAAAGCCTTCATACTCTACAATCTCCCACTTGGAGGCTTTGATAAACTTCAAACTGTCTCCGTCTTCTTTGTAGTCTTGTAACTTCTCTACCTCTAGTTGCAGCGCCTTCTCATCATTATTCCTGAAGGCCAGTTAGCTTCAACTTCTCTAAGGTCACCACCTTAGTAAGCATATCTGCGGGATTCTCCGTTCCTTTAATCTTTTCAAGCTTCAATGTACCATCACTGATCAAACCTCTGATGAAGTGATACCTAAGCTGAATGTGTTTCGTTTTTCCATGAAACACAGGATTCTTCCCCAGATGAATAGCGCTTTGATTATCACAAAACAATGAACTATCTGGTTGTTTCTTCCCAAGTTCTTCCAGAAAATTCTTCAACCAAATCAACTCTTTATTGGCTTCAGCACAAGCCATATACTCAGCTTCAGTAGTTGAAAGAGCAACGCTCTTCTGTAATCTGGACATCCAACTAACCGCAGTTCCTCCCACTGAAAAAACAAACCCGGTTGTGCTTTTATAAGAATCCTTGCATCCCCCAAGGTCTGCATCTGTATAGCCCTTTAGAACAATATCTTTGCCTGAGAACCGTAACCCCATCTTCGCAGTGCCTTTCAAATATCTTAGCAGCCATTTGACTGCCTCCCAGTGTTCTTTTCCTGGATTAGACATATAACGACTGACTACCCCCACGGCCTGTGCTATGTCTGGCCTCGTGCACACCATGGCGTACATAAGACTTCCCACAGCTAATGCGTAAGGAACCTTAGTCATTTCGGCTATGTCTTCTTCGGTTTTTGGTGACTGGTCTTTTGAAAGCTTAAACTGACTTCCTAGTGGAGTGCTTCGGGACTTGGCATCTTTCATTTTGAATTTCTCTAACACTTTCCCAATGTACTTTTCTTGAGATAGTGTCAGAGATCCGTCTTTGTTCCTGGAGATACTTTCCGAGTATCTGTTTGGCAGCACCCAGATCTTTCATTTCAAATTCTTCTGACATTTGCTTCTTCAATTTATTTATCTCTTTCATGTCAGAACCTGCAATTAACTTATCATCCACATATAGAAGGAGGATGATGTAGGACTTTTCGAACTTCTTGATGTAACAGCAGTGATCCATCTCACATTTCTTGTATCCGGATCTACCCATGAAGTTGTCAAACTTCAAGTACCATTGCCTCGGAGCTTGTTTCAACCCATACAAACTCTTCTTTAGTCTACAGACCATGTTTTCTTTTCCTTTAACCTGAAACCCTTCAGGTTGAGCCATGTAAATATCTTCATTCAGATCCCCATGTAGAAAAGTTGTCTTCACATCTAGCTGCTCTAGATGAAGACTCTCGGCAGCAACAATACTTAGGACCAACCTGATAGTAGTCATCTTCACAACCGGAGAGAAGATTTCATTGTAATCAACCCCCGGTTTCTGTTGAAACCCCTTAACTACCAATCTAGCCTTGTAACGCTTAGAACCATCGTGTTCATCTTTGACCCTGTACACCCATTTGTTGTGCAATGCCTTCTTACCGGGGGGAAGCTTTGTCAGCTCCCACGTTCTGTTCTTCTCTAAAGATTTCATTTCATCCTTCATTGCTATCTCCCACTGCAATGAATCTTTCAGACGAATGGCTTCTGTGTAGCATTGCGGTTCTCCGTTCTCTGTTAGCAACAGAAAATTAGCAGATGGAGAATATCTCTCAGGCGGTGCAGCAACTCTAGTAGATCTCCTGACCCACTTAGTCTCAGGAGGAACGGGAGCGGTAGCTGGTGATGGTTCTTCAATTTCTTCTTCAGAACTGTCACTGTCGGTTGAATCATCAACCTTTGAGCTCCCACTGTTTTGAATATCTGTTGGAGTTTCAGTATCACCTGTATTCTCGGTCTCAGTATCAACAACGATGTATTCTTTCTGAACTTCTGGTTTTGTTGCATTCTTGTCTTTGTATAACTCTGTTTCATTGAACGTGACATTTTTACTTCTGATTACCTTCCTACTTTCAGAATCCCAAAGTCGGTAACCCATCTCGTCTAATCCGTAACCAATGAACGTACACTTTTTGGCCTTTGGATCCAATTTATCCTTGTCACTCAATAAACGGTAAGCAGAACAACCAAATACCTTCAGATGTTTGAGACTAACCTCCTTTCCTTTCCACACTTCCTCTGGTATTTTGAAACCCAAAGGAACAGACGGTCCAAGATTAATTAGATAAGCCGCAGTGTTAACTGCATCGGCCCAGAACATTTTGGGGAGCCCTGCGTTTAACCTCATGCTCCTCGCCCTTTCATTAAGTGTTCTGTTCATCCGTTCTGCAACTCCATTTTGCTGAGGAGTTCCTGGGACTGTCTTGATCATCTTGATTCCCTGATCAGCACAATAATCAGTGAATTCTTTGCTGATGTATTCCCCACCATTGTCCGACTTCAGGCATTTGACCTTCAAATCAGTTTTATTTTCAATAGCAATTTTCCATTTCTTAAAGGTATCAAAAACTTCAAATTTATTTTTGAGGAAATAAACCCATACCTTTCGAGTTGCGTCATCAATGAATGTCACATAGTAGGAAGATCCTCCTACCGATTGGACTGAAGTAGGTCCATAAACATCCGAATGAATAAGCTCCAGTTTCTGAGCTTTTGGTGCCTGAGTTGTCTTCAAGAATGTGACTTTCTTCTGTTTACCGAGAACGCATGGTTCGCAGAATCCGGTTTCAACTTTCTTTAAATCTGGAAACTTCCCTTTCTCGGCCAACATTTTCAATCCTTTATCACTCATATGTCCGAGTCGCTGGTGCCATAAATTAGATGGACTCGGACGTGAAGTCATGGCATTAACACCGTCGGCGGGTACCTCCACCATGTACAGTGTCCCCTTCTTCTTTCCACGTGCAATCACGAGATTGCCCTTGATAACCTTCCATTGACCATCCCCGAAGAAAACCCCTTGACCTTGGTCATCCAGCTGACCAACTGAAATTAATTTCCTCTTCAAGTTGGGAATTACTCTGACATCTTTCAATGTCCAAGTGGTTCCGAGTGTGGTTTTTAGATCAACATCACCAATCCCTGCAATGTCAAGTGTCTTATCATTAGCCAAACGAACTTTACCAAAGTTACCTGTTCGTAGATTCTTCACAAGCTCTGGGCAAGGGACGGCGTGAAAAGAAGCTCCTGAATCCATGATCCAGGACTCGATAGTGTTTTCAACGCAGCAAATAAGAGCATCATCTTCTACTTCCTCTTCTTCTTCATCGGCTGTTACGTTGTTCACCTCTTTATTGTTTTTAGCAACGACTGGTTTAGGACACTGGCTTCTAAAATGACCCTTTTCTTTGCAATTCCAACATTCAATGTCAGCCCTTGGTTTTGACTGACCTCTCTTTCTGGGTTTGGACCTACCCCTGTTATTGCCCCTTTCAGGTCTTCTCCCACTTCCTTCAGTATGTAGAATAGAACTGGAAGATTCTCCAGCGTTTTTCCTACGTACGTCTTCATTTAGAATCAAATCTCGCATCCCCTTGAATGTGAGTTTGGTAGTTCCAGATGAACTACTGACAACTGTAACAGTACCTGACCAGCTTTCGGGCAAAGAAGACAATAGAAGGAGAGCTTGAACCTCATCCTCAAAGTTAATATCAACAGATTCTAACCGAGTTAAAATAGAATTGAAATCATTAATATGGGCAGAAACAGACGAACCTTCTCTCAACTTGGTGTTAACCAATTGCCTGATGAGAAATACCTTATTAACGGCAGAGGGCTTCTCATACATGTCAGCCAGGGCTTTTAGCAAACCTGAAGTGGTCTTTTCTTTGACTATGTTGTAGGCCACGTTCCTTGACAAAGACAACCTTACTACTCCAAAGGCTTGTCTGTCTAGGAGATTCCAGTCGGCTTCAGACATCTTCTCTGGTTTTGCTGTCAAACCAATTATCGGAAGATGTAAGCTCTTCTGATAGAGCATGTCTTCAATTTGCATTCTCCAGAATCCATAATCTTGTCCATCAAACGCCACTATCTTTACCTTACCTTCTTCTGCCATTGAAACAAAACTTACCGAGTAGAACTGATCGAGTCGAGACCAGGAACAGTGAACAAACACAGCAGTGGCGGCGGCCTGAACTTATTGACTGTTCTATTGGACACTGTCTATTCAACCAATCTCAACCAAAAAATCAGTAATAAACGACTTTGAACACCGATAAACAGTTTACCGGATTTAGAGTTTGACGGCTGCGGTTGACCAGGTCAACAACAGCGGTGGCAGTAGCGGAAACGGGACAGAAATCAGATCTGTCAGCGGCAGAGAAGTGGTGGAAAGCAGGGTTTTCGGCGGCTGAGACTCAGCGGCGAAACCCTAATCAGCAGCGGCGAACGACGGCAGACTTGCGGCGACGGCAAAATACGAGTACTGTAGCAGTCGAAAAAACATTGTAGCATCCGGAAAATAATGTTCACGACGGGTACTGTTCACGACGGAACCCTAGCACCCCGGGCAGCGGCTGTGAGTGTGACACGATCAAGAGCCAAGATCTGATACCAGTTGTTAGGGTATCACACAACACGCAACACACGCTAAAACGAATAAACGACACGAAAGATTTATAGTGGTTCGGTCGGTATGACCTACATCCACTTGCTGCAACTAGGGTGTTTATTATATTTAGGTGCTCAAAGAATTACAAGACTATTACATCATATATATAGAGACTAGTCTAGGGTTAATAGCTTAACCAACAAGTTAAGCCCATATGGGGCCCAGCCCGAAACCCGTAACTTGACAGACTCTAGGGCCGGCTGACCCTAAAAGCCTTCATACTCTACAGAACCAAACCAATACAAGAAGGAACCCTTTGACCCGTAACCCACCCATTTTCCTCCTCCCCTCTAGTTTGGCATACATAGATATGGAGTAGAGCAATATATCACCTTCACACCTTCAGGAAAGCAAAAGGATGCTAAATCAGATAATCCCATAGATAACCTCATCCCTGGAGGGTATTTGAAAAGTATCTAGAAGTAATAAGAACATAAAAAAAAAACAAAACAAAAAAACCAGAAAGCATCAGCATTTTATATCAATAGTATATCTACATGTGTACATGCACAACAACACAGTTTCAGTCATTAGAGTAATAGACAAGTCCTCATACTTTTATGTATATACTCATATTTGCTTATGTTATGGCCCTAGTAACTTTACCATTCAAAAAAACTGCAGAAAATCGTCTTCATTCCAAATTTACAAACAATTCATTCATGAAAAGCATCTTTTACGAAAAACATTCAAAAACAAAAGCCATCTCAAAATGCTCCAGAGAAATGAGTGTGGACCATAGTTCATACATTATTTTTACTTTATAATTCATAGACTGCAAACCTGAGGCTCCATCATCGCATTTGGAGGTGATTGAAAATGGTTGATTTTGAGACCCATGGGTTCTGATTTGTCTGATTTGGCCTCCCACTTCTTCCTTTTAACAAATGCATCCTCCACTGATGCTAGATTAGCATTTGGATGGACACCCGCAATAAAAAATTGTTCAAAAAGCGTGGTTGGATCCTCATAGTTTAAAATATCCTACATCCACCATCTCCACATAAGCTGTATGATGCATCAGAGGCAAAAAATCGAAAGGGAAAAAGAAGAAAAAACAAAAAGTTGTCCATTGAAGTGTAGTACAAGACATAGTTCAAATTATGACTAATAAAGATGATAACTCAAGTTACATATTACCGAGGGCTTTGAGTGAAATTGATACCACTGGCGTTTCTGATGAGCTAAAATCTCTGGATTAAAAAATGCTTGATCCTGACTACCACCCCAGTTCAAAGCCCTTTGCATATGAGTCTTGAATCTTTGAAAACCATTGGTTTGAGTATTTAAAGAGGTCACAATTTCACTTCTACATCGTCTATGGTTGGTCCCTTCACCTGTCATTCTTGTAGCACTTGAAGATTCTCTATGTAATGCTTCAGAGATTACTCTGTTTGTTACATGATTCTTCAATGTTTCCAACACTTTTGCAGATCAAAATCTCCTTTCCTTCCATTTCCCTAACCTAGAAACACATGATCCTTTTACCAATTCAATTGATGATTAATAAACTCCAGCCTCTCTCTATAATACCAATATTAAACTTAATAAATGTTAAAAACCTAAATGAGCATCAATCAATCTCATATCATATCAATCATAACTAGCAAGCAATTTCCCCAATTCCACAGAGATCTAAGATACTAATAACCAAATTACAAGAGCTTAATGCTAAACTCTCGGATTAACGATTTTTATAAACAATAAAACTCCACAATATCGTTGAATAATCCTTTTTTATCCTTGATTTAGGTAAACACCAGATATACCGGGTACTAACATGTATTTACCGGGTACTAACAGGTACTTAACATGTATTTTACCAGGTATAATATCATATTTTAGTATTTTTTATTTAAAAAAAATCTTAACATGTACTAACAGCTACTTAACAGGTAAACAGGTATTTTACCTGTTTAGACACGAAAATTAACAGGTAGATTCGTGTCTACCTGTTTAGAACACGAAACACGATAAGGCCATACTCGATACCTGTTAAGATCGTGTAGGTTCGTGTCGTGTATTCGTGTACATGTCTAAAATTGCCAGCCCTAGCTTAAACCCATTCAATAACTGAATAATATATTCCAGCCTCTCTGTATAATACCAATATTAAATTTAATAAATGTTAAAACCTCAATGAGCATCAATCAATATCCTATCATATCAATCACAACTAGCTAGCAATTTGCCCAATTCCATAGAGATCTCAGATACTAATAACCAAATTACAATAGCTTAATGCGAAACTCTCGGATTAACGATTTTTATAAACAATTAAACACCACAATATCGTTGAATAATCCTTGATTTAGGTAAACACCAGAGCTTAAACCTAATCAATAGCTAGAACAAACAGATGCATAACTACCTCGCGTTGCGAGAATTCCTGGAGATTAACACGTTGAGCCGTTGAGGTTTCTTCCACAAATCACAATCCTGTACGGAAATCAAAACGTTAGAATCGGCTTATAACGATGTGCATTTTACGCAATCAAATGTCTCGATTCGCGCAAAAGGAAATAACAAAAAAATCGTTAAATGTAAATTATGCGAATGAATGAATTCGTATTGAACGCAAAAGGACGAACATGAACTGTGTTTGTGGAGAATTTCTTCATGAAAATGCTAGGGTTTTTTCGTTACGTTGCGAAATTTGGATTGATGAAATGAATTCGCATGCAAATGGATTCAACAGGAATTGCGTCCGATGGTTGCGAACTTGTGACGAATATGAATCAGAAATTCAGCAAAAGAAATAAAATAAAGGGAAAAAATTCCAATTAAGTCAGTCTGACTTTTTTTAATCTAAAAAACCACTTAAGTTTCAACTTGTGTTCCAATTTTATAAAAAATATAATTTTTTATAAGTTAGTGACGATATGTCATGTTTCTTTTAGTTAAATACAATATGACATGAAAATAAAAAGTGATTAGGTAGGTTTTAACTTACAAGAAAAATATTGGTTTCAACATTTTTTTCTTGTTTTAATGTTGACAAAAACTAAATAATGTTTGTTATTTTTTTCTATTTTGATGCTGGAAATTTTTTTATTTTGGTTAAACCCATTTCTTTGTTGAACTCGAAAAATGCATAAGTGGCGTTGGTTATACCATTTTCTTAGACGTAATTTTGGATCACATCAGAATGGTTTTTATTTTTTTTACATAAAAAAAAATTAAAATAAAATCTAATCCCGCCTTTAGTTGGCTTGTTTCAATTATGAATTCTATTGATTTTTTATTTTTTAATAAAAAAATAAAAAATATATAATGATTGTCGTTCTTTTTTCAATTTAAGCTTCTTTTTCCCTTTCAAATATTGTGGCTTTTTTATTTTTTATTTTTAAAAGTTAAAAGCCACCTAATCACTTTTAATTTTCATGTCATTGTATTTAACTAAAAAACATGGCACATCATCACTAACCTATAAAAGATTTCATTTTTCACAAGATTGGAACACAAGTTAAAAGTTAAGTGGTTTTTGAGGTATAAAAAAAGTTAGAGTGACTTAATTGGAACACTTCTCAAACTTGATTACTATTCTATGATTTTTCCCCTAAAATATATTAACAGTTGCCTTATACACAAAATTAATTTTTAAGTATATAATGTTTTCAATTTCATAATCGAACAAAACGAGTCGATCTGGGAACTCGTTATAGAACCAGTCTGATTATACGTATCAAACCCAATTGGATCGGATTGAACCGGATTTCAATTTTTTTTTTAAATCTCATTTACTTTTCACTTTACAACTTTAGACATAATATTTATTAAAATTATAAATTCACACAAAAAATATACAAACCACAGAGACGTAAAAACTAAAAAAAAAATTGGATGAAAGTGGATAAATGGACAAATCATGGGGACGAAAATGACACTTTACTCTAGTTTTAATTTATGAATTAACTATGATGTTGTCTGGTTTTATACACCGGTTCGACCGATGGACTGGTAAGACGATCGATTCGATGTCCGGTTCGATTTTAAAAATATTAAGCATATGATTCGTATATTTGTATGTAGTGTTGGTCATGTGTGGTAGGAGACAGAAAGTGAACGACGATGTATATGTACATATATTTAGGGGAAGGTTCAAATAAAAAGTAATTTTTCGCTAATAAATCTAAAAAATGACAAAAACACTAAGAAACGATATCAAACGAACTCTGATTGACCTCATTTTAGCGTCATTGGAACCGGCTCGTCGAACTCTACCATCTTAGCTTTTAAGGTTTAGATTTTACGTTAGAATTTTATGGTTTATCCTTAGGGTTTAGATTTTATGGTTTAGGGTTTTTTTGTGGGGGGGTTTAGGTTTTTGGGGGTGGGTGGGGGTGGGTTTAGGTTTTGGGATGGCGGGTTAGGTTTTTTGGAGGTGGGGTGGTGGTTTTAGACTTTTCGGGGTGAGGTTGGAGGGGGGGTTTAGGTTTCTGGGGGTGCGGGTGGATAGGGGCGGCTCAATCATTTTGATGGCCTCAAGCGAACTAAAAATTTAAGGCCCCATTTCACGTTTGTAGGTTCGTCTACATCTAGAGATTGTTTTCCAAGGCAACCTTTCGTCTCTTGCTCTAAATGCCTTCAGATGTTGAGCGTTTGTCGTTCCCTAATCCTCGCTACAGCCTTTAACGAATAAGTCATCAAGTATTAGAATACATGTCAGTACTTGGTCTTGTTAAGTCGTTCCATTAAGCTCAACCCAAACCACACACATGTATATAAAAAAAATTGAGGATCTTATTATTTGGTGGCCTAAAGATAGGGTTTTACTTGCTTTATTCAAAAGACGCCCCTGTGGGTGGAGGGGGGTTTAGGTTTTTGGGTCCAGGTTAGAGTTCGATGAGACGGTTCCAACGCTGCTGGATTGAGCTCAATCGGAGTTCGTTTGGCCCACTTCTTAGCGTTTCTTAACGAAAAACCACTTATTAGTGGAACTTTCCCCTGTATGTATATATATGTATATGTATATGTATATCTATACTATATAATAAATAAATGTTTTTAAGTGACGCGTGTCGCCTCCGTATTCATTCTCACCATTTTTTCCCGCCTCTCTCTCTTATTTAATGCACTTCTATCTTTTAATAATAATATATATGTAAAGGAAATACTAATTATACTAATAAAACACATTTATTTTAAATTATCTTTTATTATAAAAAACTTTGAAATTTAATTATGTAACTTTTATTTCAATCAAATAGTAAATGAAAGTCAAATTATATTAAATAGTAATTAACGTATTTTCGAAACCCAATTATATATTAATTTTTACATATTTTGAGTTTTAAATATATATACATAAAAATTATATATATATAAATTTTAAATATTGATATTTTTCACCCCGTGTGTAGACACGGGATCTAAACTAGTATATATATAACTAGGTTAAAATCCCGTATATTACACGAGTCTTTATCATCCATCTTTTTGGCTAGTATAGCTAACTCCTCAGTGATGGTTTTTATATCTTGCATGTACTCGGTAATTGTTTGTGTAGGTGTTTTGGAGAGTTGTTTGAGACGGTACTTCAACTGTTTGATATGACCACGGGTTGGGGAGGCGTATCACGTGTACAAATTTGTGTAGTGAGATCCTATTGAAAGTTAAAATGTCTTGTTTGTGATGTATTTGACTTTTTTTAATCAACAAACATACTTTTCTTGTTTTTAGTTATTTAAAAATAAGTACTTTAGAAAATAAATATTTATAATACATATTAAAGTCTTCTAATACAAAACCAATTTTGATTAAATATACAATTACAAGAAAGTTATATAAGAAACTTATATATACATGTACTTATTATTTTAATTGTTACATACACGCTTATGTAATTGCGTCTCTTTTCCACTATTGGCCAAAATATCTGGACTCCTCAATACCCAATCAAATCCTCTTTATCAATGATCGAATTTAGTTCTCTAGTCTCTGTTGAGCACCACACGTAATTTTCTGTTTGCCATGTTTAGTAGCCTTTTAATCTATACATATTAATAAAACAAGGTTTTCTTTAGCCACGTGTCATTCATCTAGCCCACTTTCATTTGTTTTTTCCCGCCTAAATGCATTTGGGTTAACACGCGAGTCTGGTCGGGTATGGTCGGGTAAAATTATGACCCATAATGAGAACCGGATTTATCACACTCTATTCCAATCTAGGGTTTCATTCTTTCAAACATATCGCCTCTTCACCATCTTCCTCATCTTCTAGGGTTCAATGACTAGATTGACGCCTCTTCACCATCGTCCTCATCTTCTATGATTCCATGACTAGATCGATTATCTCCTCCACCGTCTCCTTACATCCTTCATCTTTTCTCTTTGATTAATTCGTCCAGGTAACCCGATTAATGCATTTTTTCGTCTTTTATGTTCGTTTTTTGTTTACATCCTTCAATCTTATGAAAGAGGAACTAATTTCAGTTTCTTTTTGATACAGTATCTAATTTCAGGTTCTTTTTTACCATCGCATCCTTCGATCTGATAACATTAAGGTTCAAGTTTGCTTTGCTTTGCCATTTATTTGATTTATTCGATTGGATATACGTTCAACTTTATTCGATTTATTTGTTTGCTTTGCCATTTCACTTTCTGATACAGAATCTAATTTCAAGTTCTTTTTTACCATCGCATCCTTCGATCTGATAACATTAAGGGCTGTTTGAAATTTTATACAGGCTTTGCAATTAAATCCTTCGATCTTATGAAACAGGAAATTAATGATCGTTTGCTATCACTTTTCCCTGGTGATGAAAAAGAGTACCTTAGCTCATATAGCATTTGCCAAACGGAACATTTTAATGATCCGTTGCAAGAAAACTTATACACCCCTGACGTTCTTAATGGGCTTAAAATATCAGGATTACCAAATCACATGTTGGTGCTAAAAGTTGGTGTTCCGGTAATGCTACTACGAAACCTAGACCAACAAAATGGGCTACGTAACGATACTATGCTACAAATCATATCATTTGGTAATCGTGTTATAGAAGCCGAAATAATATCTGGAAGTAATATTGGTACTCGAACATATATTCCAATGATTAATCTGATACCGTCAGATAAAAATATCCCTTTCAAGTTTCAGAGAAGACAATTTCCATTGTCTGTCTGTTTTGCAATGAATATTAATAAAAGCCAAGGTCAATCGTTATCCAAAGTTGGTTTGTATTTAAAAGAATCTGTTTTCACCCATGGACAGTTGTATGTGGCGCTATCAAGAGTAAAGAGTAGAGCCGGAATAAAGTTACTAATATTGGATACAGATGGTAAAGTTACTAATCAAACCACAAATGTTGTGTACAAGGAAACATTCCGAAATTTATGAAACAATATTTAGTTTTGTGAATGTTATTGTAATTTGAATTTTTCTCCCTACAAAATTTTATTTGATTTATAAGATTGTCTTATGCAATTGTAAATCATTTATGTTTCTTTTCATTAACCGTGTAGTACACGGGTACTAACCTAGTGGTCATTAAAAGACTATCTCTTAATGGTCAAAGCCTCTTAATGGTTAAGAGGTAACCTTAAGTCTGAATGATTAAGAGGTAACATCTTAATGCTAAGTTCTCACAAGTGACATGACCCTTACCTCTTAACCATTAAGAGTCTTTGAACCATTAAGAGGCTACCAAACAGCCTCATTTACAATAGCTTGAGATCAGTGGCGTACCTACCCTTTGGGTAGGGGATCGCGCCCGATACCCATGAAAAGCATACAATTTATAAAAAGTTGAAAAATAAACGAGTCGTTTAATGAGCCACGAGCTGGCTCGAGCTTTTTACGAACCAAACCCGAGCTCAACATTTCATCTCGATAAGATAAACGAGCCAACTAAAACAAGCAAAGCTCGAGCCCACCCTAGCTCAGTTCGACTCGATAACAGCCCTAAACCCGACCTAACTTTAATAGAACAGGAAAAAATTTAATATTTAACTATAGCAACCGTTTAAAAAAAAAGCACCGACCCGTTAAAAAAAATTGTTGATCCACCATTCATGAAGCTTTCTTTGGATTTGAATATTTTGTTTTTAATATGAACTTGGGAATATTGGAAATAGAAATATAAACATAATTTATTTATTTTTTTAGCGGCAATTTGGATCACTGATAGCCCACTGGCCCGTCCGATCATCTTCACCCCCATAGGAGGAAACCCATCATAAGTTAGAAAACCCTATGACCCAACTTGAACCCTTTTTTTTTGTCCCAAATAGAAATATAAATTTAAATAATTTTTTATTTTTTTTGAAAGGCGAACATTGAATGTGTGACGTCGCACCCCCCGGTCACATGGGAGAGTCTCGTCCAACTCCGGCCAATATGTTGTCTTAACCGGGCCCACTTGGCGTCAGAGTTGGAGAGCTTTCATGGAAAAACCCCACCCAATACGGCCCCTTCCGGGCTTGAGGGAGAGACGAGGCTCCAACCCTGGATCAGTATGAGTAAAACCCTGGTGCATCAGCCTAAAAGGCCTCATTTGCGATGCCGCAGAAATTAATGGTCGTGACAGGGATTGAACTCGGGTCCCTTGGGACTTCAAGCCTCAGCTCAACCACTACACCACAACCTCTTTGACATTTCTTTTAATTATATATTTATCTTTTCTTTTTTGGTATCGTAGGAAGCGGGCATTTGGGGGATCGAATTCCAATGGCTGGTCATGCACGTTGTTGGGCCTTACGTCAACTTGTCTCGTAATTACACCGTTACCAACATATTTATTTAAAAGCCTAGAAACCGAAAAAAAAAACGTGCAATGCATACTCATTTTACGCAAAGTTTATAAAAATACCATCGTTGTTTTTTTTTTTTTTAACGTAAATAAGTTTTTATACTCATTATCTTTTAAAAAATTATACACCAAAAAATATTTTATCTTTAGTTTAAGTATAATTTGAATGTATTATTTAAAAAAAATGTGTTAGACCTGGGGATAGGTATAAGTTATAACTGTGTGTCAAGATTTTTAGCGTTGCGTTAGACTCGTATGCTATCGCTGCTATAATTTTAGGTTTCGTTGGACGCTTTTAACCCCAACCCATTGGGATATGTGACAACTATTTGCGGTTTCTAACACTTATTTAGGTTTTTTAACGCTTTTTAGTGTATCTCTCCCATATATACATACATATATCTAGAGAGAGAGATCAAATACGAGGTGGAAAAGTTGTGTGAAGCTTAAGAAGTATTACAAGGCGGCTAGGAAACAACGCGTGTGTTTTTATAATGGGACCAAACTGTGTATTAATCATTTTTCGTTTAACTAAATTCTCAAAATTGTTTTTATTTTATATGATTTCATATTTACTTTATTTTATAAACCTTTATTAAACCTTTAAATCTATAAGACACTTCACCAATTAATTCTTCAAGCGATTTACCAGTGTCTGTGTTAGTGTGTTGTGTTTTCTGCCGCATTCCGCAGACACCTCTTTAGTTAGTTGTTAAAACACATTCAGGATGTAATCTTATTATAGCAAATTTTGTGTTCTCTCGTGGTTTTAAATTTACACCCAGTAATTATTAGATGACACTCTTTGAGATCTAACAAAACATGGTTATAAACAGTGGCTGAACTTGAACAATTAAATTGGGGGACCGAAAATACTACACAAAAAAACCAATTTTTTTAGTGCATTTGTGCAACAGATTTGAGATTTTGGTCTGGATTAGAAAGGGTCCAAACACTATAACTAATATGATATAAACTTAGTGTGCCGAAATCAATACTTCTTAGCAAAAAAATTGAGAAAAAAACAAATTTATTTTGGTTTTGTGGAACAGATTTAGGCTTTAAATCTGGATTAGGAGATGCTCAAACAGTATAACTAATATGAAATAAACTTAGTTAGTCGAAACTAATACTTTTGAAGAAAAAAAACGGTGGGGCCTAGTTCCTCCCCTGATTATATAATTTTATTGTGTTATTAAATATACATAGTTTATGTGTTGTTACATGTGTTTTTCAGGATGTGCTATTACACATTTTGTATCATGATGCTGTCATGTTGGAATTAAAAAAAAGCTAACTAATAAACAACCGAATTGTTATGTGTTGTTACGTATGTATGTATATTTTTGTGACTTGCTATTAAACATTTTGTTTTGTGATGGTATTGTAAAATCAAATTGAACTGCGTGGTACAAAAACAACAAGATTCTTATGTGTGTATGGAAGGCTTGTTGGTAATTTCAGACTTTAAGTCATAAATCGGTGAAGTTGGGGACTAATACTGACAAGTCGGTAAAAGGTTGGTTATTAATTAAAGCATCCTAGCTGAGGAGGATTAGGAAAGCAATATTTAGTATTTAATTTATCAGATACTAGTAACTAGTAATAGTCCAACGAGTATGGGTTGACTATATAAACCGAGTTATAATTTTTGTAATCAAGTTTTTAAGTTATATTCTTTTATGATAAACGTTTCAGAGTTTTCCAATTCTTGTTTGTTAAATTTTGTTCTTGGATTATATCAATTCACCACTTGAATTTGTATCAGAGCGATTTAAAGTTCAAAATCGATATAAACTTGCTGATTAAGTCGGATCAAGAGGCGTGGTCCAATTCCTTGTGCGTCAAATACGTGATATGTTCTTCACAAGAAATCTGCCAAGGACTTCGATCAAAGGCGTGGTCCGATTCCTTGCGCGTCAAGTTTCTGTTATGTCCTCACGACTGCAGACTTCCACTCAAAAAAGGCGTGATATGTTCCTTTACTTTTTACCCAACCTAAGAACTCGAGAACTATCTTTCTGCTTCTCGAGAACTGCCAGTGAACCCGTGAACTTCCTGTGAACCCGAGAACTAAGATGAACCCGAGAACTTCAAGTTGAACCCGATAACTTGGGCTGAAGTGATCTTGCGATAGGCTGGATCAAGAAGAAGCAGGTTCTCCGAGAACCCCACATTCATCACCGAAGTCACCAAAGTCACCAATTACGTACGATCGAAGAAGGACCAAGTCCATGAGAGATAAAACTGATCACACAAAGGGAAGTTCGAAAAGTAGCCCACCTTGCTCCAATGTCCCATGCTAACCCCCGGTTAACTACACGATACAGGCGATGAGGATCCGAGCACATTTTAACGTTCATGGTGTGTAGGAAGCTATTGAACCGGGAACGGGGGATGACATAAAGAAGAATAACATAGGGGCACTTATTGAAGAGACGCGATTAGTCAAGAAATTCCTTAACGGTTTACCAAGACACTTCATCAACATGGTAGCTTCACTTGAGCAAACGGTTGACTTGAAAACTGTTAGATTTGATGATGTGGTGGGACGTCTAAAAGCATATGAAGAACGAGTAAGGGATGAAGACTTCCAACCCGACAATCAAGGTAAGTTAATGTTTCATAAAAGTGATTCTTCCGGTAGACATACAAACCATGAACCGAAACGGGGTTGATGACGTGGTTCGTGTCGAGGCCGGGGGGGTGGTCGTGGCCTAGAACATACAGGACACACCCGTAGTTCACAAGAAAGATCAAACGGGGGAGAGGAAAAAGGAAAAGAATCGAGGTTATTCAAAGATAGTATGTTACCGATGTGACAAGATGGGTTGCTTTGCTTCGGTACGTGGCAATTAACCGAGCTACCTCGATGTGCAAAATCAATCGGGGTGAAGTGGGGTTTTAAAGTAGAAAAGGAAATACAGACGGAACTATTAATAAACATAAGGTGAGACTTGTGGCAAAGGGTTACGTGCAACAACCCAGAGTCGATTTTGACGAGGTCTTTGCACCGGTCGCTCCACTTGAGACGATCCGTTTATTAGTGGCATTAGCCGCTAATAAATGTTGAGAACTTCACCATTTAGACGTGAAATCGGCTTTCTTACATGGAGATCATAAAAGAAGAAGTGTTTGTGTCTCAATCGGATGTGTTTGTGAAGACCGATTTAGACTACATTATGTAGGTGGTGGTCACGGTGATGAATTCCAATTCCTCTATTATTGTTTTGTTAATCAAATAAAATTGGAATTCAAATTAGGATCAGTCATTCCAGTCTATACCCGGTTATAAAACGCCTTCCGGTGCGTACTCGCTAGTCGCTACTTATTCATCGCTCCGTCTAGGTCGCACGCTTGCTAGGGTTTCCCTTCACAATCCAATCGTCTACAAGAAAGGAGAGAGAAATCGACAGTTACAACTAGGGTTTCAGTTTATTTGATTTCTCTGCTCCCTATCCTACACATCTTAATCTTAACTAAACCTTCTTTCTATTTTAATTTATATGAATGGATGCAAGTTCATGCCTAGATGATCTCAACACGCTATCATCTTCATCGTTAGCGTCTCAAATCCATCAAAAGTGAGATTAAACTCTTAACATCTTCTCAATTCGTTGTAATTTGAATTCGATACAACATTATAGAATTGCTGATTGATTGATTGATTTGTTTACGTCTTCTGTTCATCAATGTTGAATTTCGGTATTTGAATTGAATAATTCACTGTAGAGTTAGGGATTTGGTGGTCTGATTTGGTTTCAAGTTCTTCAGGTATCTAAAAGAGGAATTTGTTGCTTACTTGTTTGTTGGACTGTACATTATGTAGTAATTCATAACACACAGCTGGATCTCTAATTGTGATTTTTGAACTCATGTGTTGGATATGATCAGACTAATTATGATCTCTAAGTCTGTAATAGTGATGTAGATCACAATGCCTGCTTGATTTGTGCTTGTTGGACTGTACATTAAAGATATTTTTAGTTGAATTTTGAATTCATTGATCGGATAGTTATTAATATCTCATCTAGAAGGCTTTTGATGTTGTGTTGTATTGCTTAAACAAACAAATCATCCACCTTTTATTTTGTTAGTGATAGGAACGTGCTCCATTTGCTGGCAAGAAGAGAGATAGCTCCTAGAACAGCGAAGTGCTTGCCAAAAAGGCGGCCGGGAGGAGTTTTTAATCACAAGCATCAGTCATCTGTAAAACCTGAAAGTGAGAGAGTTAGGAATTCCAAAAGTGAACTTCTTTCATGGTATGTTATATTTTTTATAGTATTTGATACCTTTGAAGAAAAAGAGTAAGTTTTAGCCATGAGGATTTACCGGATGTTTGTATGGTTCCAGGGTGGAGGCCGAGTCATTGCGGTGTTTATCAGCCAAATATTGTCCTTTGGTGCCTTCTCCAAGATCAACAATTGCAGCTGCATTTAGTGCAGATGGGAAAATTCTTGCTTCTACTCAGTATGTTGTCGGTAGTCTGTTTTGTTCTCTGCATCTTTTACTTAGTTACTGAATTCATATGTTTTTTGAATGACAGTGGTGACCATACTGTTAAAATAATTGACTGCCAAACTGGAAAATGTGAAAAGGTGCTGAGTGGTCATCGAAGAACTCCTTGGGTGGTAAGATACTAAATCATTAATGAATTAGTCATCTTTATGGTCTTTCTGCTGCTTGCTAGTTATATGATTAAATCTTAGGATTATTATGGGTGGGCTAGGTAATAAGTAAAAACGAGATTTTTTGGCACTGGTCGAAACGGATCGGGTTGGGCTGGGTGGGTCTAAACAATTTTCGTCCATTTTTTTTATGTAACTATTGTGTCAAATATGATTAAAGAAATTATATTATTTCAGTCATGCTTCTCGTGGTTGAAACATGTGATGTTTTTTGTTATGTTGATGTGCTAATTGTGGTTTTACAGGTCAGATTCCATCCATTGCATCCAGAAATACTTGCCAGTGGAAGCTTGGATCATGAAGTTCGATTATGGAATGCAAACACATCAGAATGCATAGGGTCTCGTGATTTTTGTAATTACTAAACACATTTTCTCTTTTATTGCTAGAATAAATTATAGTTTGTTAAGAAAGCACCCACTTAATGTTGTATCTTGAAGTTAAGTACATATGCATGAAAAAAGCAATTTTACAATGCCTATGTATATATTATTATATCTACATCTTTGCTTTGTCACAGACCGACCTATAGCTTCCATTGCCTTCCATGCCGAAGGAGAACTTCTTGCAGTTGCTGCAGGCCATAAGGTGGTTTATATGAACTTACTGCTTTCATACTGTCGACCACAACCCCCCCCCCCCAACTTCGTAAAATGTCAAAACTAGGTGTCTTTCCCCACCGCCACACTATGTGTCACCTCACTGGTAGCCTGTCTTAATTTTTTTTGGGGTTTTTTTCTTTTGTTTTTTAACTTTTTTTTATTGGGCTAACTGAGTCGCCGTACTTCATACGTTTCTTTTATGTACTTAACCACGTTTCTTTTTGTGCCTAGCCATGTTAATGTCACAGCCTCAAACATTTAAGGTCCGCTTCCCGACGCGGAGCATGGGGGCTTATTTTATAGTTTCAATAATAATCTAATCTCTCGAATAAATTGTAAAAGAAATATGTTGTTTCATTTGCAATTCACTTTTTAACCCAAATCAATATGTTCAGAAGGGATTAAAATTGTCACTTTTAGTTCAAACTACTTTTTTTACAAGTTATGTATGACCTGGACCTTGTATTGTGATACTTCCCATTTCATCTTATTGACATCAGTTTTCTATTTCCAGTTATATTTTTGGCATTACAATAACAGAGGTGAGACTTCCTCACCTGCTATTGTATTGAGGACAAGGCGTTCTCTTCGTGCTGTGCACTTCCATCCACATTCTGCTCCATTTTTGTTAACTGCAGAGGTAAGATTCTTTTGACTATACCTGTTTCCGTTTTAGCTATTTTTTTATGTTATTCACTCTAAGTATAAGGTTCGTAATAAGTTTGCAGCGATATGTAAGGTCTTACCTTGCACTTCTTATTTGACTTTTTAACAGGTCAATGATATTGACTCTTCAGATTCTACAATGGCACCTGCAACATCTTTGGGTTATTTGCATTATCCCCCTCCAGCTGTATATATGGGAAACATGCATTCCATTGATCGTCTAAGTTTAGCTGCAGAGCTACCGTTAATGCCAGTACCTGTCTTCCGCTCTCCTTCTTATCCAAACATCGATTCAAGACAACTACAAACTAGCAGCAGGCCCGTTGTCTCGGTTAACGGGCCATCAGAATCTTCAGACCGGCTTCAAGTTCTTGCAAATGCAACAGAACTGTATGAACAAATGATGGCTTCTTCTGTTCCTCCGTCAACCACTCATGATAATACAGTTAATAATTTATCTAATCCAATGGATGTCACTGGAGTTACTAATATGGAAATTCCTGAACCGATGCCTAGTCAGATGGCCGGGCCTACGGTTGATACTAGGCAAGATCTATTTAGAGATCGTGAGAGTTGGGAGTTGCCTTTTGTGCAAGGATGGTTGGTGGGTCAAAGTCAAGTTGGCACTTCATCGACTACGTTGCCACTTGAGTCAGCCGATGGTTCACTGGTTATTCCATATGGTTCGAACCAAGTGGGTCCTTCTGGTTTGCGGGATCTTTCTTCAAATGGTGCTTCAACTTTTGCATCACTGTATAGGCAAGATGCTATGGTTTATGAGACAAATGGTGGAAATGATTCTTTCCCAATACTTAGTCGAATACATAATCAACTTTCTGCGTCACTGAATGCTACTGCTGCTGCTGAATTGCCTTGTACTGTAAAGCTAAGAATCTGGTCTCATGATTTTAAAAATCCTTGTGCTTCTCTTAAAGCTGAAAGATGCCGTCTAACAATACCACACGCGGTACTTTGTAGGTAAGGGTTTAGGACCCGTAGAGGTGTTAATGTTGACCCATTTACTTTCAATTGGGCCGGTCTGTTTATTCTATAACATTTAACAGGGCAAATGGAAAAGAACAGCTTAAAACGAAATGAGTTGACTGTCAAGTGGGTTGAATAGGTTGGAAGTCACCAAAAGTACATCTTTAAAGCCTAAAATCTTCTAAATGATTTTTTTTTTGGTAAAAAGTTTATTTTTGTAATCATATATTACCTGTTACTGACCTATTCAACTTGCCACCTCTATTTGTGTATGCTTTGATGCATAACATGTTAAGATTAAATTTTTATCTTTCTGATGTATATATGATAATCTGGCTTTTTAGATTTTTTTAGTGTAAGAACTATTTTTTGGTTTTGTTTGATCATATGTTGGTTGATTATGTTGCAAAATGTTGATACAGTGAAATGGGGGCACATTTTTCACCATGTGGGAGATATCTAGCTGCTTGTGTTGCATGTGTTCTTCCTCAGTTTGAAGCGGACCCTGGGGTACTGACCCAACATCATCAAGAAAGGGCTTCAACTTCTCCAACAAGGCATCCAATTTCTGCTCGCCAAGTGATGTATGAACTTAGGATATATTCGCTCGAGGAGGCAACGTAAAGTTTCAATTCCCTTGTGTTTTTATCATCACTGCTAGAGGTGAAAAATTGGACGGGTCGGGCTGGTTGGACAACGGGTCAGGTTGGGTTGAAAACCACAATACATTCTTTCTTTTCTACTATTAGTTGTTAAATAAGTAGTGTCATATATGATTACAAAATTAAAATGATTGTAGGAGGTTTCGTGCATAAAAAGTACACTTGGGTGATTTTTGAGTTTCGACCTGTTTAACCCATTTCCTTTTAAACTTAATATTTTTTTTAGCCCATGTGACTCGTTAGAGAGAATCAGACCCAGCTATAAGCAAATGGGTTGATTTGAAACTGCCACATCTAATTCTGCTTTCATGGTTTTATTTAATTAGTATTTTTGTATCTTAATCTGAAATTTAATGTATTCATGTAGTTTTGGTTTGGTGCTTATTTCGAGGCCAATTAGAGCTGCTCATTGTTTAACATCCATCCAGGTAAGTTCTTTTTTAACATTATATCTGATTAATGTTTATTGGTGAGATAATATAATCATAACTTCTAAATTATTTTGATAAACTTGAATGATAAGCGCTGGAAAATTTAATAATAACAATATCGATTTAATTGATACCTTGTGTTATGATGCATGGAGCCATAGATACCCTATTGTTGGTATTTCTCAACTTTAAAAGTATAAGAACAAATATTGATCTTTTTTTCTTTTTGATTATACGAAAAATTTAAAAGATATGTTTTATTGGAAATTACACTTGCAAAATCACCACATTCGATGCATGTAACTCATGTACTTATTTATTTTCTTGTAGTTCTCGCCCACTTCTGAACACATATTGCTTGCATATGGTCGACGTCACAGTTCTCTTCTTAAAAGCATTGTGATTAATGGGGATACCTCATTATCCATTTACACAGTTTTAGAGGTAAATTCAATATTTCACACTGATTTCTCTTCTTTTCCTATTAGGGGAATTTCGATCCATGATTTTAAAGAAAAAAACCATTTATTTGTATCAAACGAAATAAATTATCTACAGTGGAAACCATATATTTGCATGAGATATGATGGCTGTATATTAGATTACTTATTCTTATTCAAGCTTTGTTCTTGAAATCTGGTGGTTTAGGTATATAGAGTTTCAGACATGGAACTTGTGAGCGTGCTTCCAAGTGCAGAAGATGAGGTCAATGTAGCTTGCTTTCACCCCCTTGCTGGTGGAGGTCTTGTTTATGGAACTAAGGTCTGTATGTGGGTCCCTTGGTCCCCTTTATACTTTTCAGTTGCCCCCCCCCCCCCACAACAAAAAAAAAGATGTAGCATTTTCACCCAATTTACTAGCGATTTGGGTTTTTTTTTAAACGGGTCAAACAGGCTGCAGATGTCCTAAAAAGACAGCTTATTATAAAAATATTTTTCTTGTAGTAATAATTAACAAATTGATTATTTTTTATTGTTTAAGGGAAAAGCTTTTACAAGTCGACCCAACTCAGCATGTTTGACTTTTTTCTCATCTAAAAATCATATGTTTCAATGCAAACCGATCACTCTTTAACATAGTTTTTTTATATTTGCAGGAAGGCAAGCTTAGAATCCTTCAGTATGATGGTGCTCATGGTACCGGACCTGATCACTTTTCTGAAGCACAAGCAGTTGAGGTAGAACCGTAGTACAGGTTGTCTGAAAACTTCAGTTGTAAGTTTCTGATTCATACAGAGAAAATGTGGTCCTTTTTACTAGTGTTTTTAGGAACCTTTTAGTTTTAGTCCTATTACCAAAAAACTAATTTATATTTTTTTTTAAACTTGAAGTTAAACCAATAGTCACCACACATTTTAGAAAGCTTTTTTGTTTATATTTTATTTACTGTTAACATGGAAAGAAACTAATCCGTTATATATAATAAGGGTATCATTGTAAAAATGTACCTTTTCTTTCCGTTCTCTTAAACTGAACAAAATTTATCCAGCACAAACGCTTTGATTATGTAGGCGATAATAAATTGAATCTTTTGATGACATGATCATGTATCTGATTATGTGATTATGTTGCAGGCTCAGGCATATGCTCTAGAATGTTAAAACGCCCAGAGTGGTATTTCACATCTGAGGTGCGTCTTCAAGTTTTGCTTATGTGAAACGAAATGATTATTAATCCGTAGATCATTATTCTTTGCTCAAATCAACTTTGATATTGCTTTGCAATACAAGTACCTTCTTGATTTTAGGATCCTTGTAGAAAGGTTCTAAAGAAGCGTTGACTCTTAGTCAAACGTCTAAGTACTTGTACCTTCAAATGAAAGAAAGGTATCCGAATCTTGTGTCAAAATCAATGTTTTTAGTATTTGGTAACTGTGGTTAATGCGTTAAATACGTGTTTGACTTTTAGTCAAATACCCAAAATACCTTTTATTGATTCTTGCTTCCACTGGTTTCTGCCATAACCTTTTAGAGGCAACGGTTGGTTTTAAAATGCGCGCATCAGGAGCGCATAATGCGCAATCCAATAATGCGGTGATGAGATAGCATCGCTGTAGTTGATGCGATTCCATGATGTACAAGTTAATTTGGCTTTGATGCGATATGATGCATGATGCGGTTTGATGTGACGCATTATGCAGTTGACGAGTACTTGACAAATTAGACCATCAATTGCAATGGGGCATGCATTTTTCAAATATGATTGAACAAATCTAACCATCAATTGAGCAATGGGTTTGAGTATTTGAACAAATTAGACCATTGATTGAACAATGACCAGAGATGATGAGAATATCTTATTTTAGTGTTCAAAATGTTATCTATAATTAACTTTTTAGTATTTTTTTTTTAATAACGAACTCCTCGCATATCACGTGGTTTGAGCATCGGCTTTTGGGATCAAAACCCATAGGAGCGCCACATCTTTTTAAAACCAAGCAAGTCAATTTGTGATTTGGCTTGATCATGTTGGTTAGCAGGGTATTGACGGGTCTAGAGTTCTCATAGTTAACTGTGTTGTATCTACTGTTTTGCAATCAATAACAATTCTAGTTTTTCATATCATCTTAAAATCGCTTTAATCTGTATTTTGTTTACAGGTTCTGTGACCAAGTATCTGATGCCTATTCAGACAACTGAAACGAGTCCGATTCAATTCTTTTTTACCTTTTTCTAGCCTAACATATGTTGAGCATTTGCTTGTATTTACTATGTAGGCAGTTGCCAAGCTTGTTGTATACCCCCATAAAGTAGCTTCGATCAATCAATGTATATTATCAACTATAGTTTTGCAACTTGCATCATTGTTGGGTGGGCATATATGAAGATTTCTTGGTATTGGTCAAACCCACTTGTGATATTTCATGATTTCCAAATAGTGGTGCACAAAACAGTTTTTAACCCGAACCGGTTCAAAACCAAACCTAACCAGTTTGGTCAACAAAAAGTCAAAACCGGTTTGAAACCCGTTTGAGATGGGCCGTTGACCGGTTTCAAACCGGTTTAAATGTATAGGTTTTCAAACTGGCGGTTTGAACCAATTTGAAACCGGTTTGGTCTAAACCGGTTCACGGCCGGTTCGGGTATCGGTTTGAAACCGGTTTAGGTTTTCACACCCGTTTTTTTGTGCATCTTTATTTCCAAATTCAAACCTGCAACTGTGTTACGGGTTCAGTATTACAATTAGGTATTTTTATCGAGTTATGACTGAATAATTAAATTCAAATTATACGTATACATAATATACATTTTTTTAACAACATGGTGACTTTGAATTTTCGAGCTTCTAATTTGGTTTAATTTGAATTAAAATTCAGTTTTAAATATCCTGATTCAGGAAACCAATTTGCGAATGTGAGGCTAACCCGCTTGATAGAAGCATATGTCAGGTCACATATTTAAACCTGAACAATAGTGTAGTTTAGAATTATTGATGTAAAAGTAGAGTAGGAGTAACGTTTGTTATTCAAAAAAAATAAACCTAACTCAAATATTCTAAAAACCAATTCAATGAAAACCCGATACTGTCGTTAAATCCATTGCTGCACTCTCTATTGTCTCTACCTCTCTTTAAATGTATTTATTTTTTAAATGGATTATTGTGAAGCAAACTTGTAACATAGGTGAAAGATGGTGACCTGACATAAATATGACGCTTAATGTTGAAAAGTGAAGTAAGATCATTCCTAATTTACTAATATTTTAATTTTTATGTATCTCTTTTCTTATAATTTGGTTTACTCAAATCAGCATCAATTCAAAATTTTGAACGCAGAATCTGTTTTATAAATTCTAGTTCGAATCCACGTTCAAAAATTCAAATAAATATTAAATCCAATCGAGTTCAAGCTGTAACTACTTTTTATACTACTAACTATATCTAAGAAAAAATCGCATTACAACTCCAAATACTTTTTTTTTTTCAAAAGCACAATATATATGATATAATTTTTTTATGTATAATGTATTTCTTTTGAATGAATAACTATATTAACTAATGGGAATATATTTTTCCAAAATAAAACTGTAAATCAAACAAAAAAGTTCTTCCAAATAGAACTAATATATATTTCTTTTTTACTTTTATTTTTTTATAACTTCTAATATATAGTATTTTATATAAATTCGAATAAGACTTTTAGAATGAATTGCATGAACCTTTTTTTTTTATGGATGTTACATAATTCTCATATCAACCCAACCTGATTAGCAAATATAATTCAACTGATTGTCAACCCGACACGATTAACACCAAACGGCATTTTAGGCAAAGCCACATCAACCGGATCCTAATTCTGAAGAGCGTGTGAACTAGTTAATGGTTTATAAACTGTAAAACCGCTACAGGGTCCAATGGAAACTGCTAGATACATAGAAGATAACTAAATACATTAAAATTCTATGGTCAAAAAAACCAACTTGAAATAAACCCAAAAGAGGGCAAAAAGTAACTTAATGCTGAAAACTTCACCATCTTTGTCAAGCAAAAAAAAGTTAGAAAAACATTAAGAATAAAAGCATTAAAAGTCGAAAATCGGACCTGTGTCTATAAAAGCAGAATCAAACGAGTAGTCAGTGAATCCTGGTTCAATAGGCTGGTTATCAAAAATCCAATCAAACCGATAGTCAGCTAAGCCGCCAGAGACTGCCTCCAGTGGTGACTCATTTGTTGACACTGTATCTTTAAGTGTGGCAGAATCTTGACCCGTAGGCAAACCCAGCCCGTAATCTTTGAAACCCAAATCCACTATGGGACCCTGAGATTGATTGCCTTGTGAAGTATTCGGGGCGAAATCTGAAACAGGAACTAACGGGCTATCTACTGTGGTTTTAGAAGGAACAGGATAACTTGGCTGAGCTGGCACCATATAAGTTTGCTGACTGGACGCTGACTGAGGCCGGGAAGACGATGGTGGAACAGCAAGAAATTGTTGTTGGTAAAGCGGATTTTCAGGAAGCGGGTAAGAACTTACATGAGACTGAAAACAAGGGTTTGGGTGATTTACAGTTGCCGATATATAGGTTTGACTTGGAGGAGGACGCGGAACAGTAGTGTTGGCTGCATTTGGTTGTAAAGAACCTAAATATTTACTTGCCTCGGATACCATTCTATTGAATTGGTAATTTTGCTGCCCAATGGGATTTCCAAAATTGCCCCTGTATGACCTGTATGGGTTCCGGTTGGCTGTTGTTGCAGCCCTAACTGAATTGGTTGTTTTGAATACGGGCCTGTTAACCCTAAGCACAGGTTGAGATGCCAACATTGGGTGTAACTTGTTACTTGATGCAAGTATGTTGTTTCTGTGTGGATTGATGATATCAGGAGATATAACGTTAGTCAATCTGTGGTTTGCATGAAGCGGGCCTGGTCTTGGAATCTGATTTTGGGGTACAACCGCTACCGATGCAAGTGTGTAAAGTAGGCCAGCTGGTGGCAGTTGACTTACGGGTTGGATCGCTTTACTACCATTTTTGGCGTTTTTTCTCTCGAGTATCCAAAACTCATCTTTATCAGTAGCATTACAATGGTCTACACTTGCACTGCCATTGCCTCAATAGACGCAAGGAGCAAGTGAGTCACAAACATAACAATAGCACTGAAATTTTAAAAAAATGGTAGAGATCAAAAGGGCATTATGGTAGTTTTGCAATTAGTTCATCACCGGTTCAAACGAGCAAAATAAAATGAATCTTGAAATAATATTTACCTGGTTACAGTGGCTTTGATTTGGGGTAGTGGAGAATGGTAACTTGATACAAAGGTGCCTTGAATGGGGATAATCTCTACATGCAACCTGCAAACAGAATAAGAAATACAGAAGAATAAATGGCCCAGATTGTATATGTCTAGATGGTAGAGGTAGAAATTTCAACCGTTTTCCATTTACATGAAAACGGGTCGATTGGGAATATTCTTTTACTAACAGGGTTCAAACTTCAAATGTTCATGGTAAGTAATTAAAAACGGGTCGGATTGTATGCGTCTAGATGGTAGAGGCAGAAACTTCAATCCGTTTACATGAAAACGGGTCGATTGGGAATATTCTTTTCTAACATGGTTCATATGTTCATGGTAAGTAATGAAAAACGGGTTGGATTGTATGTGTCTGGATGCTAGAAGCAGAAACTTCAATCCGTTTTCTTGAAAACGGGTCGATTGGAAATATTCTATTACTAACAGGGTTCAAATGTTCATGGTAAGTAATTAAAAACGGGTCGGATTGTACATGTCTGGATGACAGAGGGAGAAACTTCCCAGTTTTCATGAAAACGGGTCGAACCGGGCATATTCTTTTACCAACATGGGTCAAATTTTAACGGTTAGTAATAAAAACGGGTCGGGCTATATGTGTCTAAATGGTAGAGAGAGAAACTTCGACCCGTTTTCATGAAAACGAGTCGAAGTTTCTCTCATGAAAACGGGTCGAATTAGGTATATTCTTTTAATAACAAGAGTCATATGTTCATGGTAAGTAATTAAGAACCCTAACCCTAGTTTTTAACAAAATTCCACCAAATTCTTCTTTACAATTTAAGATTTCTTTCTAAAACGCTACATGATTAAAAACCACAAACCCTAACAAGGCAATTAAACATCTAACATGAATGCAATTAATAAACCTTAGATTCATCATCAATATATTAAAACCCTAACCTGCCCTTTCTCACTGACAACAACTATATCATCTGAATCATCATCATCATCACCGCCGTTATCAGATTTACCCTCCCGAACTTCCACCGGCGCATTCGGATCTTCATCAAGCACCACACAATCATCATCATCCGATTCAACTAAACACGACCCCAATTTCAATTTCTTCACAGGCTTTTCAAACTCACTCACCACCACCACTTCATCGGAATCATTTACCCAATTAGATAGTCCTCTCGCGTACTCATTCCAATCAACGTCTTCATCGGAACTTATTTCCAGCACCACGGCGTTCGGATCCATCGCTGTGTTTCATTCAAAGATCTGAGAAGTCGATCTTCGATAATATCAATGTTGCATCGATGAAATTGATAGAAGAAAGGGTATGATTGAAGCCCCAAACTGAAGAATAAAACCCTAGAATAGAACGTGTGTTTACTGGCTTTTCGTCGGTTACCGAGTCGCTAACTCGGTACTGAGTTAGAGGAAAGCTTGATGCGCACGGGTTAGAGTCGACTATATATCGAATGAAAACCGGTTAGTCTTACCGAATAAAAATAATAATAATAATAAGTAGATAAATTAGAACTATATAATATTAAAAGCATATAAATAATAAAAGTTTAATAAATTTTTTAGTACTTGGTTTAAATTTATAAGCATTCCATTTTCCCAAATGTTTACATTTTTCCTGATGATTTCTATTTTCCAATGTGCTCATTATTTTAATTATTTTTTCTTTCATAATTTCTTTAAAATTTAACTATAAATCATTTAGTAACTCTTAAATACTAGTTAATTTTAATAAGAGGTTTTTTGGGTGGTATTATACAAGTGTTCACCCATGGTTAAAATTAGCTTTTATGGGTAGGTTTTTGGTTTTAACTTTTAAGGTTAGGTTTTTAAAGATAGGGGTGGGTTTAGGTTTTTGAGTGGGGGTTTAGGTTTTTGAGGGTGGGGTGGGTTTAGGTTTTTGAGTAGGGGTTTAGGTTTTTGGGGGTGGGGTGGGTTTAGGTTTTCGAGTGGGGATTTAGGCTTTTGGGGGTGGTTATGGGGGTTTAGGTTTTTGGATGGGGTGGTGTAGAGGGTTTATGTTTTTTGGTGATGAGATGGGGTGAGTGTGGAGGGGTATAGGTTTTTTTTGTGGTGGGTGGGGTTAGGGTTTTTTTAGGGGGGTAGGTTTTTAGGATGACACTACACGTATGTAATATTGAAAATAAGAAGAAGAAAAAAACGAGTTAATTTTTATTTTTTATAACGTTATTTATACTCAAATGAAAGAAAAAATTCTTGATTTAATGGTGCAGTTTTTTTTAATTACGTATGCAAAAGATATAAATGTTTAAAAATTTATATATTTTAAGTTCAATTTTACATTTTCTATTTAAAATTTCACTCATTCTCTTTTTAATGGTTATCTATTTCTCTCATTAAAACGAGTTATCTCATAAACCTAACCTTATATAGTGAGGAGTCATTTGAATGAGATAACTAACTTTAATGAGAAATTGTGTATATATATATATATATATATATATATATATATGTAGTACCATCCAAAAACTTATAGTTAAATTTATCTTTAAATGAGTCCTCCATAGATCGGTTTTATCATTCATTCCATTAACTATTTACACACTTGTTTGTTTGATTACATATATTGTGTCTTGACAAGTGTTTTGTTGGGTATTAGATGTCCGATCATCATTAATATCAACTTTACTATTGAGGTAAGATCCGAAGAGTTACACTTTGGACAAAAAATAAATTATATCGTTTAATTGTCAAACATTATTACACGAAACAAGAATTTAGAATTCGATGGATTAAATATCTAGAGATATATTTATTATTTATGTTGTGTTTAATTATTTGTAATAGTTAAATATAACGGTAGACGGAATAAGGTTATATATATATATATAGTCGGGGTTTTATGTTTAACTGTTAAATATAAAGTGATCAGTTTACGCAAGTTTCATTTATGATTAGTGTAATTATAAACTAGAAGGACTAGAATTGATTAAGTGTTAATCAGTTAGTAATTAAAGGTTAATTACTCAGGGTTTGAATGGTAATATGGTTTACTATAAATATATCATTATACTAAAAACCTAATCTAGGTCCTTGCCTCCATCAAGTTTGCGCAAAAGAGAAGGAGCCAAAGCCCCCTCCCCTTGCGCCGTCCACCACCACTGGTCGGACCTGCTACCGCCGTGCATAACCACCACAACCATCGTGTCGCGACGAGTCGCAGCTGCCTTGCGTTGCGTAGCCGCCCAGAGTCGGTCGAGCCATCGTCTTCTTCCTTCGCGAGCCAAACCGGAAACACCCAAGAACCGGGTTTTGTGATTAAGTGTGTGTTCGTGTGACGAGTTCATTAGTTGTCATCTAGCGTGACGTTCTTTGTACCCGAGTGTTACAACCCGATTATTTGTCAAAGGTGTAAACCCTAAATACCATATGGTTGTGTTTATTTATTTAATATTATTGTCTAAACGTTGTGTAATCGGATCATTATAAAAGTTGAGAATGAAAATGAAGGAATTATTGGTGAGTCATTGTACCTTCTCTGCCTTTACTGATCTTCTGCGTGGTTTTGATTCAAGCTTCATGGGTATGTAACATTTGGTACTTTGGTTAACCAATTGGTACTTTGACGATGAAGGAGAACCTTTTATCAAAATCGTTACTAATTTATTCGTTTAAGTAGGAATCATTTGAATTAATTAGTTTACGTGTGAACACAATAATGTACTTCGTAAACCAACTTACACAAAAATAACCCCTCTGTCGGTAATGTGCACCTGGCGTTTGTGATGCCCTCGTCTCGGTATTAGTCAAACTCTTGCACTTCATTGTTTACAATAAACTCCCTCTAACCGTCAACAAAAGATGAGAATGAAAAAGGAAGTAGTTGTTAGAGAGTCACCATACCTTCTCTACCTTTACTGACCTTCTATGTGGTTTTGATTCAAGCTTCATGGGTATGTGATGTTTGATAATCTGGTCACAAATGGTAGCAAAGTCATTCCTTTTTAGTTCCATATTTTCACTTCAATCCTCTGTTTACCCATAAAAAGGAATTTGACTTCTTACAAGTATCCAAACATGCATTACATACTGTTTGACCATATACATTGCAAAAGTTACCACATAAAGTACAATAATCGTGAAGTTAACAAACGCGTATCCGATAAAGATAACCCCTAAATCTGGTTTCGATAATTATATAACTTTTACATCGTCAAATAAATCTGGATATTGTTTTTCACATGTAGATTGATCGAATACCAATAAGCGAGAGTGTCACAACCCGACCAGGGGGCTAGGCGTGATGATCGAATACCAAAACAAAACACAGCGAAAATAACGGACATATAATTAATAAACATCATTGGTCCAACTAAGTCAAAATATACATTTACAAATGTTCATATCATCTATACACTAACTAAAAATAAAATAATGGATTATCTTCTCATAAAATATTTCTCGGGTGGAATCTATGGCTCGACATAAGTCTTCTAAAGGAATCATCTATCTTCAAGAAAGCTCTTGTCTAAGTTGCTAATTTCCAAACTCAAGAAGGCACCTGAATACATTCTTAAAAATATTGAGTCAACTAAAAAGTTGGTGAGTTCACGAGTTTAGTTAATAGAGCATTTATATTGAGAATCCAAATATGTATGGTGCAAATTAAACAAGTTCACAATCAACCATGTGCCCACAACCTGTGGACATCTAGAAATAATAATATTCCCCTAACTCATACCCCTTATTGTTATGGGTATAATTACTCATGCCTGCCAACATAAGTTCAAAACTGTTAAACGAATATATGTCACAAGATATTTATCATCATCATATGATTATCATTCCATGGGAGGTTGTCCCGGTTCGCTGGCTCAAAAGGAGTTAATGATTGTGTGCTAAAGTTCGGGGATTCGTTATGGCAGCTAAAACTGGCCTTATTTAATTAATACACCAAGTATGTAAATAAAATAGAATCATCTAATCACCCCAAAAAGTTTAAGTAAAAGAGGGGAAAAAGCACATGAACTCACCTGGTAATCTTGTATATGTCCAAACAATATGCTAAAGTTTCGATCTTGCTATCGTGTGTGTAGGCTTTAAGACAAATCCTAATTATAATTGTGATTAGTATATTGTACTAGAGTAATGTCATAACCGTGTGGTTGAGCTCAACCGATTCGTTCAAGTGTTAGGGTTGTTTGGTAAAAATCTCGTGTTGTAAACCTCTAATTATTATTCTAAATAATTATATCATAAAAGTATTGGTTCCTATTAGTACTCTTGTATAATAGCGATACTTGTATATATGCTCTAACGAAAGTAATAAAAACAATGTTTCGACCCGAATCAAAGTAATACTAACTATTATAATAATTGTTCGATTCAGATACAGTAGCACTAACATTATTTACTTACATGATATATATGTATATATATATATATATATATATATATATATATTCGAGTAGTTATAGTTGTTTCGAAAATAATAATCAAGATGTATAGTTACATATATATAACTAAACATAAAAGCAATTAAAATATACTTTTATACTATAACAAGTATTGATGAAATTAGTTACTCCTCTCGTATTAAGACATAACCATTGTGTTTGGTTTACAAGTATTCGTAAATGTTTAAACTTGTATTTACATGAAACCACATAAAAATACATTCAATATTATTATATACCAAGTCATAAAATCATATAATGTCTAATTGTGTGAGTAAATACTTAGTATTCTCAGATATTACGTTTATATTCAAACAAGTGTTTAAGACTCCTAATATAAGTATATATATTCTATAATATGCGTTTGGTACTAATAAAAATGTAATATGATAATATCATGATGTATCAAAAGTAAAAATAGTGTATTTTAATGATATTATTAGTAATGATAATAAAATTAACATTATTGTTGATAACTATAACAATTAATAAAAGTAGCATCGTTAATTAAAATATATGTTTCATAGTTGTACAAATAATAATAGTAATAATAAAAAAAAATATTTGTAACTTTAATCATATTAATGGAAATCATAACATAAGTTTTAGTAGTTGAAAATGAATAATATAATATCAATATTAATATTAATATTGACGCTTATAAATAGTTAGAGTATTTTGTTAAAAATAATGTTAGTGATAATCATAATAATACTTGTAGTAATAAGGAATAAGAATAATATTATAACTTCCGTAATCATAAAAGTAGTAAATTAATAATAAGTGTAACATTTTTAGTAAAAGTATCAATTTGTATAATGCTAATGTTGTTCGATTCCATGTTGTAATGAAAATATTTATAATGTTAGTAACAAAAGGATGTAATAAGTTTCATCCTAAATGCGTTTTTAGTAATATTAATAATAATGATAAAAATATTACTTTCTTAATAATAAAATGACTTTTATATTATATGTAATACTGGATTTTAAAATGGATTTTATAATAAATAATTTAAATAAAACAATAATAATAATAATAACATGTTATCAAAATACTAATATTTATAAATATGCTTACATATGTCTATAGATATCATATGTTTTTAATATATATATATATATAGATATTAATACACGTAAGAAACTAAATATATAGATATGTCTATAAATATATTCATATGTATGAGTTTTGTATCTAAGTTATAAGTATATATTTGTATATCTGGTGATATTATAAATCTCATATGTTTTAGAAATACTTGATTTTGACTTATGATTTTATTTCCATTTGTATGAAGTACATGTAATGTTTTTATAAACTTAGTTTTTCTAAGTAATATAATTACAATTATAGATGTGTTCATATATGTTTTATATTTCTAAGTAAAACACGTTACATTTATAACTACATATACATACTTGTGTTTATATAATCGGTTTGTAACTAATCATATAAGTGTAAATAGATGTATATTTATATTTCTAAGTAATATGTTTTAGATTTATAATTAGATGTATATATATGTTTCTTTTTGTACGGACGAAGACCCGGTTGTTACAAATACATGAACGAGGTTCGGTTTTACATCTAAACCCCAAGTGGTCGGGATTGAGTCGGTTTAGCTCAACTAATTATTACACACGTTTACATACAAAACAAATACAATTTACAAAATAAAAACAAAAAATTTTGGCGGGCGTTTATACCTCACTACTCGTATGTGAACCCGCTCATTTAAGGACCCGTTTAGAGAAACGTTGACCACATTTGACCCGCGTTGCCCGACATCAGAGACTGTCGGGAACGACCCGTAAAGCCCCGCTATCCGGGTGACGTCCCGTCTTCGCCATAACCTGTCCAAGTCATTTTGTAACACGCGGGAATGAAAACAAATGGTAAACGTGCAAAAATCGACTCAACAAAGTTACATGAAACTGGGAAATGAACCTACCGGAAAAACGGGCTTCGCCGGAATGTCGTGTTGGACATCGAATGCCGCCTGAGATGCGGCTGAGCCGTCCTCTGCCCTCCATATCCAAGGTTTTGGGTTCACCCCTACCGCCTGTCTTGACCAAAAAAAATCACCAGACCCGCTGCCGCCCTGAGCAAAGAAACCCTAGCCGATTTGGATCTGTCGGCCATCCTCAGACCCGCCTTTAGCGGTGGACGGCCGCCTCCCCTTCAGTGTAATCTCTCTCTCTCTCTCTCAAACTCCCTCTCTCTAGAATGTTGTTATGGTGTGTACGGTTCTAGTGCGAGGGAAGAAGGGAAAGGTGTAAAGGAGTGGTGGTGATTGTACGGTTTGGTGGTCGGGCCTGCCACCGCCGGGACCCTTCACCCAACAGCACCCTCGTCGCCGTTATCTTGTTCAACCGACACCACCTGCCGCTGCCACTAGTCGGAGGCACGCCGGGGACGCCGACTTTCCTCCATCTTCCGCTTTCCCATCTCATGTAACTCTCTCTTTTTGTGTTTGAAATAAAGCAAAAGATGGAATGGGTGTAGGTATTATGAAGTATGAGATATCAGATTTTTCTTGGGTGTGATTATGTTATAATGAAAGAGATATATCTTTTCTTGGATTTAGCAAGATTTAATCCGGTTTAAAAGAATAGGATATCTTTAAAAAGATATTAAAAGATTTTCATTGATGTGATTCAGGAAAAAGAAAATAATATAATAAAATTATTTAGTATCTAGAAGGGATAGGCAAAAGGCAGTATAAATTGAACTGGTTTTGACATATCGTGATGTTTTTGAATTTCCGTCATTCATTATAATATCGTATTTTTGTTTTATAAATATTCTTAATAATAATACGCGGTAGTAAATATAGTTTAAATATATATTTCGTAAAATTTCTGTTCCAACTGTTGTCCAAGCCGGTAAATGTTGACACCGCGTGTCTATACGCGTTCGCTTAAAATAAACGTCTCGCGCTTCGTTTAAATAATATTATTAGTAAATATAATGAATAAATATAAATAGTGACTTAATGTATTTACTCGATCGCGCGGCTCTAAAATAGTCGGATACTACTCATTTACTGTGTGTCTAACCGTGTATGCTCAAACTAATGATCCGCGCTCCTATAATTTCTACTGTTTGTTAATACTAAATATTATAAACTATAATAATAGCAAGTTATATTTTATTATCCTATTTCTAAAATAGTCGGTATCGCTTTTATACCGCGTGCTCACACGCGTCTGCTCCGGGTAAAACGTTTCACGCTCCCCAAGTAGTTATTAATTACTAAATAATAATAATTTTAATACTTTAATTTGATAGGGAATAAGTAAATACTTGTTTATATTATTTAGTTATACTGGGTTTAGCTATACCCGTTGATTTCTATACCGACAGTTGTCGCTGTCGCGCATCAAACGTCGTTGTCGCGCATCAAACGCCGCATATCTCATGTAAACTTCTAACCGGTCGCCTGAATTAAATAATAGTATTTATTAATATTATATATTTGAAACTTGACGTCTAAATATTTTATCGCGTCAGATAACCGGTAATAACTCGTACTAGCGAGTTAACCGTTCTAACAGTTCTCCGTGTAAACGGTTTATATAATTATAAATTATATCGAATCGTGTAACGATCCGTCAAATAATGTTTATCAGTTCGTTTTGAATTAGGTTCGTATACTGGGCCTTTAGTTGGGCCGTTAATGGGCCGAGTCTGTTTATCTACAGTTGGGCCAGTTTAATGGGCCTAGCCCATTAGTGTGATCATAATGTGTTTATTGGGTTCAAAACGGTAGCCCAAAGTGTTTGACTTTGCTATTCAATAGTTCAAGTATCCAAGTAAGTAGCACATAATTAAATAATAATAATAAAAAATCAGGCCCTAAATTTGGGGTTGTTATAGAGAGGCTCTTCTACCTCTTATGGTTTCACCTTCTCTATCATTCATGATGCATGCCTTTAGCAACGAGTTGATGGCCTGAATGGGATAAACGTACAAAACCTATTCGCTTACAAACAATTAATGGGATTGCAAGAATGCCAGATGGGATCCGGAAGGCTATAGAGAAATGCGTTGATGATCCTTGAAAATTACTAGTTATATGTACACCCCCACCTGTTATATATACACATCATCAGTGTGCCGCATACGCTCATAATCTTCAAATACATAACAGATTCCTGATTCTTCCACTTCTTCATAAAACCATTCATGATGCATTACCTTTAACAAAATGGCGATGATCCACCACTTCATGTGCAAAAGTTTGTTATGGAGCAATGCAAAAGTGGACCTAGTATGGGTAGGAAAGAACAAGGTTGCTACTTTGGAACTAGATGAAGTGAAAATGTTGTTGGGGTTTCCTAGAAATCATACAATGAAAACTATTTTTAAATATTTGCAACTGTTTATAATTAGTAGGGGTTCTGTGATATGTTTTTCTACGTTGTCAAATAAATTTGGATATTGTCTTTCAAATGTAGATTTATCGAACAACACTGTAAGTTGAGAATGAAAATGAAGAAATTATTGGAGAGTCATTGTAAAGTTGAGAATGAAAAGGAAGAAATTTTCTAACTGTTATTTGATAATTGGTTATTAGTTAATGACACTGTTTGAAATCGAACCGTCAAAACAATCGGTGTGAGAAAATATGTTTTGAATGAAGAAACAAGAAAAAAAGAGGCGATGATGCAGAATTATTAATAAAAGACAAAGACATTAATTTATGCAAAATCCGTGATGGCTTCGACCAATGAAGCTTGAATCAATACCTCCAAGTTTCTATTTTTTACAGTTTCATAAAATAGGACAAACATCAATAGACCTTCACAAGCACAACAACAAGATAACAATAGGACGCACAAGCTTCACACGTGACAGAATAGCTATGAAGGTATAATGGTCATGCTCTTTAATTTGTTTGGTTGTAACATCAAAACATAAGCATGGTGAAGAAATTAACGTAAATGAATAAATTAATAGTAGTGATTTTAACGTATGGGAAAAAAATTAGAAGTGATATAGTCTGCATATGTACAACTGCGTTTTTATTCTTAGTTAATCCTAGTATTAGAAAAAGGTAGATAAGTAAACAGACAACAAACATAAAACACTAGGGGTGTTCTTTGGCTTTTTTTAATTGGATTTCAGGTTATTCGAGTTTTTTGTTATAAGAATCCTACCCGTTTACTGACCCAAAAAAGATTCGGGTTAATCAGTTTCGGGTTTATTCGGGTTGAGCTAATCGGTATTTGATTTTCTAAGTACAAGTTGCAATGTATACTTTACAATTTAATTTAGCATAGTATTTATTAAATAATAAGCTCAAAATGTCAAATAAAAACACTACCAATATGATCTTTCGTTCAAACTCATGCACTAAACACTTATATTAACTAAAAAACACAAAATAAAAAAATATAAAACCAAACCGTATCAACCAATCGTATATACTAAAAAGAAAACGTCAAATTGTACAACGAATAAACTTCTTAACAATGTCCGCTCTTCAAATTGCAACGTTCATGTTCGTTCGTCCGTTTCAATCACATATTTAAAAAAAAGTCAAATAAAGTAAGCATTAAAAATGGTTTGATGTATATTGAGCTAACATTACAAATAATTATTAATAATAAAAAAACATTTTTATTATTATTCGGGTTAATCGGGTTAACCCGGTTAACATTTTTTTTAACCAAATTACCAAACCGAATACTACCTTCGGGTTCAGGTTCCATCTTAAACAGTTTCGGGTTGTTCGGGTTTCATCTTAATCGGGTTCGGGACATGTTGGGTTCGGTATTCGGGTAAAAACGACACCCTTAGAAAACACTACGAAAGACATCGAACGAATCTCATTAGAGCCATCTCTTACCGGTTCAAAATAATTTTTAGAATCGTTATTTTGATTTTTTGGTTTTGTGCCGTCAAATAATTCAAAAACAAAAATGTTTTCATTAATCACTCAACAAAAATACGGGTAGTATGACACTATACACTTGTATAACATTGGACCATGTTGTTCTCTACGGCCCGTATGAGAAGATGAACGACCAATGTCAAGTACGACAACTTTGTCATTTGACTAAGCAGAATACAATACGACCTATATTGATTTTATGTCGATAACAATTTCGTGCGTATGCCCTAAATATATATCACATACACATCTTTATCTATCCTATATAATAAACAAGTAAAACTTGGTGCCACTTGTCAGCACCACGTTTCAGCTCACCTTTTGGATCTACCGGACAGAAAACGGGTTTGCGCGCGGGTCGAGAAGCGGGTTAAAAACAACCCGATTAAAACCATATAAAAACCATTTAAACTCGGTGAGACCTTTATCACATCATTCTTTTTCAAAACAAAACCTTTATCGCCTTCCTGATCGAAGCTCTCTCTCTTTCATTTTCAACAACCGAACTTCAAAATCAAATCAAGAATCGGTATGTTATCGTTACTCTTCATCGATCTTACCTTTACACATCGATCACTTTTTAAGAAATTATTATGTATAATCTCATTGAATCTGGATATTTTATATATCTCTTTTCAAATTATTCTTTAAAGCAAACAAAGGACAATCGATTGGAATGTCCAACCAAAGTTCATCACATTACAATAAGGAAGTCTCCTTGTGGTGAAGGTATTTAACTTTTATCCATTCATGTAGATGACAACCAGATTGAAGCTTTTCTACTTTCAACTTGTACAGATAGCTTGTATGTTTCAATGCATATGGACACTTCATATAAGCACGATAGCTTTGATATTTCTTGCATTATTTATTTGGTTTTGTAGGAACAAAAACATGGGACAGATTCGAGCTTCGTGTGCACAAGCAGGTTATTGATCTTTTCAGCTCACCAGATGTGAAGCAAATCACTTGAATCACTATTGAAAATATGAAAATTAATGATACGAAAAATTGAAAAAAAATCAAAAAATAAAAAAACGGTTTGTAATTCGTAATCATTTATTTTTGGAAAAAGTTAATGATATAAAATTCATTTAATAAAAAAGTCAAACATATTAAATTCTAATCTCATTTTAAAAGTTAATAATATAAATTTCAATTAAGGTAAAAAATCTCATTTTTTAAGTCAAATATATTAAAAACACCATATATAATTTAAAATCAATATCAATTACTAAAAATAAGGGAATAAAATATGAAATATAATGAAAAGAATAATTGTATTTTTGGTAAATAATGAAACGCATAATATAGAGTTATTATCTAAAACGGTTTTAAATAAATTAATTTAAAGTCATCATAATTGATTTTTGTTTTCATTTTAAATACACGGGTTCTAACACTAGATAATTAAAAATCAATAGCAGTGGGATGTTTTGATTTCAAATAATCAGAATGAAGTAATTAAAATTTACCATAGTTAATTTTTAAACAATATCAGTTGCTAAAATGAATGACATTAAAATATGAAAATTAATGATAAGAAAAATTGAAAAAAAATATCAAGAAATAAAAAACGGTTTGTAATTCGTAATCATTTATTTTTGGAAAAAGTTAATGGCATAAACTTCATTTAATACAAAATTCAAACATATTAAATTCTAATCTCATTTTAAAAGTTAATAATATAAATTTCATTTAAGGTAAAAAAATCTCATTTTTTAAGTCAAATATATTAAAAACACCATATATAATTTAAAATCAATATCAGTTACTAAAAATAAGGGAAGAAAAATATGGAATATAATGAAAAGAATAATTGTATTTTTGGTAAATAATGAAACGTATATATAATATAGAGTTATTATCTAAAACAGTTTTAAATAAATTAAATTAAAGTCATCATAATTGTTTTTTGTTTTTATTTTAAATACACGGGTTCTAACACTAGATAATTAAAAATCAATAGCAGTGGGATGTTTTGATTTCAAATAATCAGAATGAAGTAATTAAAATTTACCATAATTAATTTTTAAACAATATCAGTTGCTAAAATGAATGGCATTAAAATATGAAAATTAATGATACGAAAAATTGAAAAAAATATCAAGAAATAAAAAACAGTTTGTAATTCGTAATCATTTATTTTTGGAAAAAGTTAATGACATAAACTTCATTTAATACAAAATTCAAACATATTATATTCTAATCTCATTTTAAAAGTTAATAATATAAATTTCATTTAAGGTAAAAAAAATCTCATTTTTTAAGTCAAATATATTAAAAACATCATATATAATTTAAAATCAATATCAGTTACTAAAAATAAGGGAAGAAAATATGGAATATAATGAAAAGAATAATTGTATTTTTGGTAAATAATGAAACACATATATAATATAGAGTTATTATCTAAATCAGTTTTAAATAAATTAAATTAAAGTCATCATAATTGATTTTTGTTTTCATTTTAAATATTATTCATAATGAAGTAATTAGAACTTAGTATTAAATAATAAAAACTTAAAATAAGGGTCAAACTATTTTAAATAGCGATTATAAAAAAAGTTTAGATTATTTATAAAATAAATGCAAAAGTATATTGTATATTGTATATCATAAATATAACAAAATGTGTAAATAATGACACAATCACATCAAAACCAAATGACATAGTATTTGGTCAAACCAAATTTCATGTTTAGAGTTACGCAACTAAAACACAAAAGTATATCCAACCAAAACTTAAAACAAATCATTTCAATACTAAAAAAACATCCAACTAAGTTATTTTGAAATGCATAAAACGTAGCATCATACACAATGACCTAGAAACCAAAGTGAGCTGAAATGAATCACATTTTTTAAATTTGCTAAACTACTAAAGAAAGGGATACTAAACAGGTGAAAGTGTACAAAATGAAGTTAAATTAAAGATGTAGAAAAAAATTATACTCAAGCTTAATTAAAATGCAACAATTGATGAATGCAAATTGGTTGCTAATGAACAGATTAAACCATATTGAGCTATGGTGGAACCGGTAAAACCTTTCTATGGAAAAAATTACCAGCAACAATTAGATGTAAAGGTGAAATCGTTTTAAATGTTGCGTCCAGTGGTATTGCATCGTTGTTATTAACATGAGGTAGAATATTACATTCTAGATTTCTCATTCCTCTAAATCTTAATGAAGATTATCTTTGTCGTATTAATTCAGGTAACGAAGTTGCGCATTTAATAAGACAAACACAATTGATTATCTGGGATGAAGCTCCGATGGTTCATAAGCATGCATTTGAAGCTTTGGATAGATCTTTGAATGACATATTGACCCCAAATTCTTCAAACAAAAGTAATATACCATTTGGAGGTAAAGTTATTGTATTTGAAGGAGATTTTAGACAAATCACACATGTTGTGCCAAACGGAAGCAGACAAGACATTGTCAATGTTGCTTTATGTTCATCATACATTTTGAGAAAATGCAAGTTATTAAAGTTAACAAAAAAGTGAGACTGGCCATTGGGAATGACACAGCTGATCTAGAAAAGACACAAAACTTTGCAAAATGGCTTTTGGACCTGGGAGAAGGAAATGTTGGTGGCATTAATGATGGCGATGCAGTGATTGATATACTTGATGATATACTTGTTACTGATTCTGTCGATCCTATTGGAAGTTTAATTGACTTTGTCTATCTATATATTCCTCAACACTACAAAAATCCTCAATTCTTTCAAGAAAGAGCAATACTTGCTCCGACAAATGAAGTAATGCAAGAGACTAATGATCGTTTGCTGTCAATGTTCCCCGGTGAACAAAAAGAATATCTAAGTTCAGATAGCATATGCCAGTCAGAACAGTTAAACGATAATTTCCAACAAAGTTTATACTCGCAAGATGTTCTTAAACTTTCAGGATTGCCAAATCATAGTTTAGTTTTGAAGGTAGGTGTGCATGTAATGTTGCTGAGAAATATTTGATCAGAAAAATGGGTTATGTAATGGAACTATATTACAAGTCAAATCTCTTGGTAATCGTGTTATCGAGGCGGGGATCATTTCTGGAAACAATATTGGAACTCACACTTTTATTCCAATAATAAATTTGACTCATTCAGACAAAATAGTCCCTTTCAAGCTATAAAGAAGACAGTTTCTACTCTTGGTTTGTTTCGCCATGACAATAAATAAGAGCCAGGGTCAGTCCTTATCAAGGGTTGGATTGTTCTTGAGGCAACCGGTTTTCACTCATGGTCAATTATATGTTGCACTTTCAAGAGTTAAAAGCAGAGACGGGTTAAAAATTTTAGCCTTAGACAAGGATGGAAAAATTTCAAACAAAACATCCAACGTTGTATACAAAGAAATATTTACTGATTTATGAATTATGAATTGTATTCATCATTTTTTTAGTCTCAAATTGTATTTTGTTTTAAATTTATTTTATTTATAACCCCGTGTAATACACGGGTTCTAACACTAGTATATAATAAAGAAGAAAGGTTTTGGTACACTTGTCATAATTTAAAACATTCCAAGACACATGTCATCTATTTAACCCACTTCTGCCACGTGTCACATCCTAAGCTTATCACCTATTTCACCAAACAAAATTGGGTCCACCCGCGGATCTTCTGTACAACCCGTACCCGATTTAAGTTTGATATCCCTACCACATTCTGCTCATTTGAAACCCTAATCTCCATTCTTGCAGCTCCAAGACTCTCGCTTCATTCTACTTCAAACCTCTGCAATCCCTTCCATCCCCTTCAAACCCCCTACCGAAACCTCCACCTTCCACCGAAAGCGCTGCAATCCCCTGCTTGCTTGCTCTCACCCACCGAAACCTCCACCTTCCATCCCCTTCATCTTCTCCTCTTCAACCCTAAACCCCCTAGCCGCCACAACCACCATCAACTGCTGTCGTTTCCAAATTTGAACATCCATTCAACAGGTTAGTTTCAAGATGTCATTAAATTCCTCATCATCTCCATTTTCATTTTTGTTTTTAATATGTTTTTTCATTGTATTTTTTGGTTGAATCTTGAGTAGGAACAATATTTTTAATTGGTTGATAACAGTTGATTGTTATAATCTTAGAACTGTTTATAAGTATTATTATTGGGTAATCACTCTGTCAAAACTTTTATATTGTTTACAAAACTGTTTATAAGTATTATTATTGGGTAATCACTCTGTTAAAACTTTTATATTGTTTACAGAATTATTATGAGTTAATCAGTCTGATACATATACGCTTAATTTACCAAAATTATGTGTTATCACTATCTAAGCAACTTACTTTATACTTTTGGTAAAATTCAGCATACCAAAAAACTAAATCAGTTTTGAGTGGTCTTTTTTTAAGTAAAACTTGAAAATATCAACATACATAATCATAAAATAGTTTTTACTTTTAACACTTTTTTTCTATGTCAACTATACAAGACAAAATCATCCCTCTAATCATATATGCAGTCCCTATCAAAGACTGATTACCCCTTTTTTTGACTATTTGGTTACCTAAAATAAACGTTTAGCTCTTTTCTTGAATTGTTGTCTAAGTTATTGTGGTTGTTGTTGATCTTACTGTGGAGTCAAATACTGTAAATTCTCAACTAATATTTCCTGATTGCATTGTGTTCATCTCTTATTTTGAAATATGAAATGCTAAATTCATATATAATAGTTCCAAAGCAAATTCTCAACTAAGTCTCACTGTTCTATTTAGTACAATGAGTGTGTTTAGGTTGTAGGTAGTTATAATATTGTGCAATATTATGTCAATAAATGGGTGTGTTAGCTATCAACAAGTGGTGATTTTTAATTGCTTGCCATTTTCAAACATGATGATGGTTTTAATAACTTAAATAGAGTTATTTGCAAGCCATAGTTTTCATTCTTACACTCATTTTTCTTTGATGTTTTCTTTTAACAGAGTTGTGGAATGTTATGTTTTCTTTGCATCCATGATTAAGATGAAATGCTAACTTTGTACACATCATGTCGTTATTCTCATGTTGCTTATTTTGTTTTTTTTTGTTGCAACTTATCTGCAGGCTGTGAATTTGATGGTTAGAAAGTCATTAGATATGAAGTTTATGATCTTTATGATCAAGTATATTTGTTGAGGCTTTCCTAATACTCTTCATGAATGAAAAGTCAAGGTAAGTTCTTAATGAAGTCAGAGTTGTTATTTTTTTAAATGGTTATGATGTAAAATTCTATTGCCGGAATAAATGGGGAACGTGAATCACACCTTGCATTGCAGGTGTATATATATCTTGGGCTATTCGACAGTGAAGAAGATGTTGCAAATCCTTTTTGTGTGCTTGATTTTGTTTCTATTTTTGGAACATTATATTGTGCTTCAAAACTTTTTTCTTTATATGGTGCCTTATGTATGTGTGTGTTTCATTCAGTTGAGGTTTATATGCTTATATGTTCATAGTAACTGATAATTGCATCTTTTAACACCTAACTATAGCACTTGAGAGCTAGCCACTTTTATTATTGTTATTGTAATCAATTAACATGGCTATATCATATAAACGCACAACTTTGGCTGGTGTATTAAGTGTCTCAAAGATCAAACATTATTGTGTGTACTTTGAACTGACCTTTGCATCTTGAAAATCCATCTAAAGGATATGGATTTACATCTGTTTAATGTCATCTATTTATATATCAAGTCATTTAATTTAAATGTCCCACTCATTCACAAAAGGTGTTGAGACATGCTGCATGTGGTGTGATGCACCTTTTTGAAAGAGAAAAATCTATGCTTAGGGATGAATATTTGATTTTATACCCCATTTCACTTCAGCAATTTAGGTTATAACTTCTGTACAAAAGATTTTATAAAGTTACTGTACATTAATCGAATTTTGTATAATTGTAGGTGTTCATTATCTTCCACTTGATTTCATTTCTCCTTTTTTTCTCCGATCATTTTTGTTTGGCTGTTGGGGTGGATCTAGCAGGCCAGATTTCACTTGCACAAGTACTGAAGGTTGGTTATTTGGCTTATAGTTGCACCCTATTTAGCTTTCACTTCTTACAAGCTTTAAAGAAGTACCCTATTGATGAAATATTTGTGTGCATGTAGTCATGAAATTATTATTATTATTATTATTATAAATGTTGTTGTTTTTTAAGTAATGCATAATAACTGTGAAATATTTTAACATAAACCCAGGTTTGGTTTATTGATTCTTTTGAGGAATGACGCAAAGCCAAAAACCTTAGCAGCTTTAATTTGCCCTGACACTCATCTGGAGGGTATCTTGCAGCTAAATATGCTCTTAAAGTAAGCTTCATGCTAATATTTACCAAAAAGATTATGAGAAATACAAGCTCTATGCTAATATATAACTGCTCAAAGAACTTACATTACTGATCATTGAATACATTGAAGCATCCGAAGCACGTATAACATTTTATTTCGGTGGGACTTGCTGGGGTTTCATCTAAAACCGAACATAAATCAGAGCGACTCACTAAATTCCAAAAAACATGGAAATGTGGTGTTTTGAATCATTTAAGGGAGTCCAATTTTACTCCTATGAAGGTTGTCATGTAATAAATCTTTCTTTGTATGCTTTTAAAACATTACTCTGTCATTCAGTTTTATGGTCACTTGTTTGACTAATACTGGCACATACGTTTACAAGGAATTGTTCCATGCATCTTTCATATGTTGTTTGTTGAAATCCAACGAGTAAGCAATAGTGTTTTCATTCTTGATTTACACGAAAAGAGGTATATATTGTCTTAATGGAGATTATGATTGGTGTTTTCATTTTCAATTCAGGAACAAGACCAGGTAAATGAGACGGTCAAACAGGTTTAGCGGGTTAATCAAGTTGAGAGTCCCCTAAAGTGTCATTCAAATGTTTTTCAGCCTCTAAGTTATTTATTAAAAAAGATTATTATTTATTTAAATAATATATTTTTGCTTAGCTAATTATAAATTTGACAGATGAAGTTTTTGGATATTTGTGAATTACAATTGTAATTTTTCATTCGTCATTATTGTATGTAATGTAATACGTAATTCCAGTAATAAGATGGTAAACTTACGAGTAGAACAACAAATGTTGTATACAAAAAAATATTTAGAGATTTGTAAATCGTAATTGTAATATTTATCATTTCTCATTATTACATGTAATATGTAATTATTTATTAAAAAAATCCAAGTTTCTTTCATGAAAGGGCAATACTCGTTCCAAAAAATGAAGTTGTTCAGGAAATCAACGATCGATTGCTCTCAGTTTTCCGTGAGAAGAAAAGGAATATATGAGTTCAGATAGTATATGTCAAACAGAAATGGTTCTGGACGATTTAAATGAAAGTTTATATTCATCGGATATTCTAAATGAAATTAAAGTTTCAGGTATGCCAAACCATATGTTAGTATTAAAAGTTGGTGTTCCAGTTATTCTTCTTAGAAATATTGATAAAAAAAAGTGGTTATGTAACAGAACTCGATTACAAGTAGTATCATTGGGAAATCGTGTTCTCGAAGGAGAGATTATATCAGGAAGTAACATTGGAGTTCGTACTCCTATTCCTAGAATTTCTTTGATACCCAATGACAAAAGAGTTCCTTTTAAGTTACAGAAAAGACAATTCCCACTTGGAGTATGTTTTGCAATGGCTATAAACAAGAGTCAAGGACAATCACTATCATCAGTTGGTTTGTTTTTTAAAGAACCGGTTTTTACTCATGGTCAATTGTATGTGGTGTTATCAAGAGTTACAAGACGAGACGGCCTAAAAGTTGTTATACTAGATAGTAATGGTAATCTTTCAAATACAACATCAAATATTGTATACAAAGAAGTATTTAGAGATTTGTAATAACTATTGTAGGTTTTTTGATATTTTATGTATGATTTATTTAAATTGCTTGTATGTTTTATTATTATTTTATGAGCCCGTGTATATAGACTATACTAGTATATATTATTTTGTTCGAATACAAATGAAAACACACACACAACACGATCATCCCCTATCTCCTGTTCTTCCCCTCTGAGCAGTATTCACATACCTCACAAGCTCTTCAAAATTTTATCTTCATTCTCAATCAATATCCAGCCATAATCATGGATCCGCTTCCCGTACCTGTGCGGTGTGCTTTCGTTTGATTTTGCTGTAGAACTACACAACAATGGTGTATTTACAATCGAAGAACAGACTTGACGTAGGGTTTTGTCGGTGTAAACGGAGAAACCCTAGCCTGGAGTTCAGTGCATTGTTAGTTAATCAAGCATCGACGTTCTGACAATGCTCGCTATTCTGATGCTTTTGTTTGGTTTACATCTGCTCACTTTCGATTCTACAGCTGCTACTTACGGTAATGAAACTATAACTTGAATTTAGGTTTATGTAATGATTTTAGGGCTTTATTAGTGCATACATTATATTGGAAAAATTGTTGTTAATTGATAAAATTATATGTAAACCTGGCGAGGTCTTATAGTAATTTTGTGCGTAAACAGTCGATTGAAGCCTTGGGAGTGACAATTAGGGTTTAATACTAGGCTAGTAGTTTACGGATGCGAAATGGATATGCATTTTTAGGAATGTATTAACATCATTAGTCTGTTTTGGTTGTTATAAATGGCATTTAGTTGGGAAACATTTGAAAGCAATTCGCCTGTCTCAAAACTTGAATGCAGAGTAATGTGAGTTTAAAGTGCCCTAATACTGGCACATACGTTTACAAGGAATTGTTCCACGCATCTTTCATATGTTGTTTGTTGAAATCCAACGAGTAAGCAATAGTGTTTTCATTCTTGATTTACACGAAAAGAGGTATATATTGTCTTAATGGAGATTATGATTGGTGTTTTCATTTTCAATTCAGGAACAAGACCAGGTAAATGAGACGGTCAAACAGGTTTAGCGGGTTAATCAAGTTGAGAGTCCCCTAAAGTGTCATTCAAATGTTTTTCAGCCTCTAAGTTATTTATTAAAAAGGATTATTATTTATTTAAATAATATATTTTTGCTTAGCTAATTATAAATTTGACAGATGAAGTTTTTGGATATTTGTGAATTACAATTGTAATTTTTCATTCGTCATTATTGTATGTAATGTAATACGTAATTCCAGTAATAAGAAGAGTATAAGATGGTAAACTTACGAGTAGAACAACAAATGTTGTATACAAAAAAATATTTAGAGATTTGAAAATCGTAATTGTAATATTTATCATTTCTCATTATTACATGTAATATGTAATTATTTATTAAAAAATGCAAGTTTCTTTCATGAAAGGGCAATACTCGTTCCAAAAAATGAAGTTGTTCAGGAAATCAACGATCGATTGCTCTCAGTTTTCCGGGAGAAGAAAGGGAATATATGAGTTCAGATAGTATATGTCAAACATAAACGGTTTCGGATGATTTAAATGAAAGTTTATATTCACCGGATATTCTAAATGGAATTAAAGTTTCAGGTATGCCAAACCATATGTTAGTAGTAAAAGTTGGTGTTCCAGTTATTCTTCTTAGAAATATTGACCAAAAAAGTGGTTATGTAACAGAACTCGATTACAAGTATTATCATTGGGAAATCGTGTTCTCAAAGGAGAGATTATATCAGGAAGTAACATTGGAGGTCGTACTCCTATTCCTAGAATTTCTTTGATACCCAATGACAAAAGAGTTCCTTTTAAGTTACAGAAAAGACAATTCCCACTTGAAGTATGTTTTGCAATGGCTATAAATAAGAGTTAAGGACATTCACTGTCATCAGTTGGTTTGTTTTTTAAAGAACCGGTTTTTACTCATGGTCAATTGTATGTGGCATTATCAAGAGTTACAAGACGAGACGGCCTAAAAGTTGTTATACTAGATAGTAATGGTAATCTTTCAAATACAACATAAATATTGTATATAAAGAAGCTGTGACAATCCAAACTTTTCAGGTTAACCCCGTTAGTAAACCTAGTTAAATCTTAACCTAATTCACTTAATTCAAACCCCAAGGACTAAATCTATCATTATCTAAACCCTATTACACTTGAAACTACAAGGACTAGTTGTGTAATTAACCCAAACCCAATTGTGTTGAATTTTAAAGTCAAAATTGAGTGAATTTAGCCCTGTTGACTTTTAAAAGTCAAACTGTGATTGTTCTTAACTTAAATTCAAGACTATAACTAAAATCCGTCCAAATTCGTAACTGATATGTGTAGTAATGATGATTTCGAGCATCATTGAATATTTTCCATACGTTTAACTCTGTTAATGATCACGAATTTAACCCCATTATGCCCATTAAAGCCGAAACTGTCACCATCATCACATACTCATCAAATTCGATCATTTCCATCATCGTACTCTGCAAATTAAACACCTGCGCATCTCTATTTCACATCCCAGAAGCTTTTTCACACCTCAATTCGGCCGGAGTTGCAGTAGGAGACACCGAAAATCAAGAACACGTAGTCGGACCTGCGTTTTGATCGAACACCATCAATTCTCACTCATTATGGTAATTGTTTACGTATATAGCTTCGTATCTGTGTCTAGATTGAAAGCCCTATGATAACTGGGGGCTTAAAACATCGAATCAATCTCAAACCGATTCCTAGGGTTCATTCGAATACGGTTTGGTCGAACCCTAACCTAATCACGATTTCAAATCAATTAAATCACATGGTTAGCTTCGCAAACCATCTCATTGAAAGCCCTATGCTAATTTAACCATACAACATCGATTTGTTAAAGATCCATAAGCTAGGGTTTGTTCATATGATGATTTGGGGGTTTCGATCTTGGACTCAACCTCAACTCAATTAAACCTGTTGGTCAGATTCGCAAACCTCTAATCAGTAAAAGCCTCATAATTTTAACTCCGAACATTATCGAATTTAATCAAACCAAATACGTGTTCATAATCTAGGGTTCCGACTTTTCAAACTTAAATTAACGACCCGGAACTTGTTGTCTTTTTCAATTAAACTTAACCACATACTCGAAATTGGTTGATGAACAAAACCCCTAAGATTCCTTGGTCTATCGCGATCAAATTCAGAGGAATGGGGATGGGATTTGGTTCGACTCACGTAAAGGGGGGAAGAACACAAGATAGTTACCATTAAAACCATTTGAACCTGATACCTATCGCGATTCCCTAGTGTGCTGGACTGGTTAAGGTGTTGTGCTGATGGGGAGGAGACCCGGGTTCGAGTCCCTCTACCCACATCTTTTTATTTGGCCACTTTTTACACTATATTTTTATATAAAAACATATACTATATTATTATAATGTTATATTAGCATATTTTGAACCCGGAAAACACCCGAAGGGTCGGGATAGAATTTATAACACCTTTTTGAGTATTATACCTAAATTAAAAATAATATAAGTTATTATATTATTCTTTAAATTGTTATTTTGTTCATAAAAACACTCAAACGATTGGTTTATACTAATATTCGGGTTTGATTTTATAGCCTATTTTTAATGTTTCTCCACATTTAAAATAATATATTTATATTATTTTCAAACCATGACTCCGAATAAAATAATATATTTATATTATTTTCAACCCGTAACTCAAATTAAAAATAATATATTTATATATTATTTTCGACACGTTTATAAACATTGTGTATCGTTTCAAACTAAATAATATATTTATCTATATTATTATCCACGTCGTTATGATTCAAATAAAAATAATAGTTTTATTATTTTTGTCACATTTAATTATCGTGTTATCTCTCTAACTTAAAAATAATATAATAATATTATTTTTCCTATACCATTATTTAAAGGTGAAATCATGCGAATGTGTTCAATTATTAATATTATTCGTAATTAGAAACTCTCGATTCGAAACACGTATATCTTAATTATTATATTAAGAAATCCTGATTCTCGTAGACAAGTCCGTTTACTCATTGATCCTAAGTATGTTTTAGGACGTTCAAATCTTCCGTGTCATCTTCACATATCCCATTTTATCCCTAATCATTATGTTTATAATTCTAGGGCATACGTAAGCCATTGCAGGCTGACACTTGAGTACCAAATCTCTTACTTGTATGATACTACCTACTACGCAACGCAAGTGAGTTTTCACAGCCCCTTTTTACTTGTTTTACTATTGGGGGAGAAACATGCTTACACACAAACATATTTTACTTGTTTTCCTGTTAAGGAGAAACAAACATGAACACCAACTATCATACTTTTACTTGTTTTCCCCGTGGGGGAGAAACAGGTACGCAGACAAACATTATGTTACACGTTTTTCTCGTTGGGGGAGAAAACATGACACAACTATTTTAGATTATTGAAATTCATATGTTATTACCGTTGAGGCTAAGCGTGACACACTATCACAGAAAGTCCTCATCATACATCGAACCGTTAATATGGATCTTAGCGAGGTAATGTTTAGTAGTATTACTGGGTTTGACAAGCCCCACCCGCGTTAGTCGCGCTAACTCGATTGGAGGTCGAACGGGTGAAATGTTAGCCTACTCACATTTGCCAGAGTTGATAGACCTGGCAGGAGGAAAATACACAAACAGTCAGCTTCGGTTGCGAGCGCTTTAGCAAGACATGAACATAGGCTAGCTACCTATAGATATGCATATTGAATGTACATAATCTGGCAAACACTCTCTTATTACTAACTTGAAACCTGTGAACTCACCAACATCGTGTTGACACTTTTTCTTACATGTTTCTCAAGTCGCTAAGGCACAAGTTGTACACCTAGGACATGCATGGAGTCCTACTATCATAGCATTCTCATGCAAACATTTAAAACAATCCATTTGTTTTATTAAGCTTAATTTAGGCGCGTTTGTTTTTGCGCATTTACTTTCTAGTTTAAAACGCTTTCGCATTAACTCTGAAACTTTTATAATATTTCAATTTGAGTCCCATATAGTGTCGTTTGATGTAACTAATGACTGAGATCTTGGTGTGTCACCTTCCAAACGGTAAAACTCCGTTAGTGGAATTTTGGGGGTGTGACAAAAGTATTTAGAGATTTGTAATAACTATTGTAGGTTTTTTGATCTTTTATGTATGATTTATTTAAATTGCTTGTATGTTTTATTATTATTTTCTGAGCCCGTGTACATAGACTACTAGGTTAGAATCCCGTGTATTACACGAGACTGTATATTAAAAAAAGATAAAACTTATAAATTTATAAATACGTCATAACTTGTCAGAATAATATGATAGTCTCGAGATATATCAAGTGAAAATGTGTGTGTATATAACAAATTAGTATTTTTCTTTAATTAGTTATATTTTGAATTCTTATTATATATTCTTATTTAATATAATTATTATTCTTCTTTAATAATATATTTATAATATCATTATCTATACTATATAATAAATAAAGGTTTTTCCATGTCACATGTCATCTCCACATTCATTCTCATAATTTTTTTTCCGCTTCTCTCTCTTATTAAATGCACATCTATTTTTTAATAATAATATATATTCTTAAAAAAATTCTAATTATACTAATAAAACACATTTATTAGGAGAGATATGCGAGAAAACCAATATGAAAAGACATGAGGGAGTGACATGTGACACCCCAAAACCTTTATTTATTAGTATGTATAGATATAGATATAGATATAGATATAGATATAGATACTAGTATATATTATTTTGTTCGAATACAAGTATGAAAACACACACACAACACGATCATCCCCTATCTCCTGTTCTTCCCCTCTGAGCAGTATTCACATATCTCACAAGCTCTTCAAAATTTTATCTTCATTCTCAATCAATATCAAGCCATAATCATGGATCCGCTTCCCGTACCTGTGCGGTGTGCTTTCGTTTGATTTTGCTGTAGAACTACACAACAATGGTGTATTTACAATCGAAGAACAGACTTGACGTAGGTTTTTGTCGGTGTAAACGGAGAAACCCTAGCCTGGAGTTCAGTGCAGCGTTAGTTAATCAAGCATCGACGTTCTGACAATGCTCGCTATTCTGATGCTTTTGTTTGGTTTACATCTGCTCACTTTCGATTCTACAGCTGCTACTTACGGTAATGAAACTATAACTTGAATTTAGGTTTATGTAATGATTTTAGGGCTTTATTAGTGCATACATTATATTGGAAAAATTGTTGTTAATTGATAAAATTATATGTAAACCTGGAGAGGTCTTATAGTAATTTTGTGCGTAAACAGTCGATTGAAGCCTTGGGAGTGACAATTAGGGTTTAATACTAGGCTAGTAGTTTACGGATGCGAAATGGATATGCATTTTTAGGAATGTATTAACATCATTAGTCTGTTTTGGTTGTTATAAATGGCATTTAGTTAGGAAACATTTGAAAGCAATTCGCCTGTCTCAAAACTTGAATGCAGAGTAATGTGAGTTTAAAGTGCCCTATATACAAAAATCAGCATTGACTAGTGTACTGAAAGGTTTGTTTAGAAGTATTTATTCTCTGTAGCACTCGAAAGGTTTGTAACCTTTACATTTTTCCAAAATAATGTTCAATGTGACACTGCAGAATAGATATTTGTTATTCGGACAATGAAGGAGTTACCTTAAAGATCTGATATTTCGACGATTTTTGGTAGTTAGTAATAACTAATAACTACATGAAGCATGGACTTGTTCCTGACTTTGCATGTATGCTTGATTGTAAACATGACCATGGTTTTCAAAGATGGATGTGCATCATCCAGTTTGTAACTTTGTATCTCAAGTTTAATTGCCTCGTATCATTACGTACTTTAATGCCAAACAATTTGTAGACAGTTTACAGAGTTTTTTTACGTAAACGTGGAACAAAAAGTACCATACCAGTGCATGTTGTTTACAAATGAGATAAGGGAAATCGTGAATATCTTCATTTATAGTCACATAGTTATTCTGTCTTCCTTGTTATAAATGACATTTAGATAGGAAATAAATACCATGAGGATCTTGAAGTTTAAAAGCAACTATTGTCTCTAAAAATTCAGAAAGAGGAGGTCTTGTATTGTAATCATGCTTAAACTTGATTGTAGAGTAATGTGAGTTTAGAGTGCCCTATGTACTAAAATCAGCATTCAGCACTGGCTAGTGATAGATTTGCTAGAAGTATTTTATTCTCTATAGCACTCGAAAGGTTTGTAACCTTTACATTTTTCCAAAATAATGTTCACTTTGACACATGCATAATTGATATCTTTTGATTCTTCAATGAAGAAGTTTCTTAAAGTCTTAAAGCTGTCTGGTAATGGTATTTGGATGAATTTTGGTGATTAGTAATAACTACATGAAGCATAGACCTATTCCTGATTATGCATGTATGCTTGGTATAAAACTCTACCATCTTTTATAGATAGATCATAGATGCCCGACATCCCTTTGAATCTTAAGTTCAGTTGCCTTATATCATTACGTACTTTAACACTAAGCAGCTCACAGACATTTTACAGAGTTTTTCTCCAAAAAAGAAAACGCGGAACAAATAGTACTATACCAATGTATGCTGTTTAAAATGTGGAAAAGGGAAATCATGAATATCTTCATTTATAGTCACATGATTATTCTGTTTTCCTTATTATAAATGGCATTCAGGTAGGAAATATCACGAGGATAGTGAAGCCTAAATGCAAGTCATTTGTGTCTCAAAATTCAAAGAGAGGAGGCCTTGTATTGTATTCATGATTAAACTTGAATGTAGAGTAATGTGAGTTGAGACTTAGGAGAGCCCTGTATACTAAAATCAGCAGTGACTAGTGAACTAATAGATTTACTTATAAGTATTTTATTCTCTGTAGCACTTGAAAGGTTTGTTACCTTTACGTTTTTCCAAAATAATGTTCACTGTGACACTGCAGAGTAGATATTTTCTGATTTGGACAATGAAGGAGTTACCTTAAAGCTGTTGAGTATTTGGACGGTTTTTGGGAATTAGAATTAAGTTATTAACTACGTGAGGCATGGACCTGTTCCTGCTTATGCATGTATGCTTGTTTGTAAACATTACCGTTTTCATAGATGGGCATCCAATTTGTATCTTAACATATTATTATGTATTTTAACGCCAAGATATTCTTAGCCATTTTACAATTTTTGAAGTAAATACGGAACAAATAGTACTTTACCATTTGTGCTGTTTACAAACAAGGGAAAAGGAAATCGTGAATATCTTCATTTATAATCATATCATATTCTACCCAAAGCAGGCTTAATAGATTACCATAAAGGCACCAACAAAAGTTATTCACCAGGATACAGACCAACTTAGGTAATATTTTGTGCTTCTATAACAGATTAACAGGAAAGTTGACGTGTGAGTTATTATTATGACATAAAATGGTAGATTTATTATAATTCCTTGCTACCATGAAAATTTAACATTTATTTTAGAAGCATTATGGCCGGCTTTACAAAGGAATCCAGCTTGCTGGTTTCATTCAAATTGTTACCTTTTGTAGTAGGTTTGACCTGCATGTAGTTTTCTTCTATAAAATGGGCTTGCCTGCATATGAAGTTATCAGATTTTGAAAAGAAATCAGGGGCTTGTTAGTCAAGCAAGGCATAAAATTATAAGCCTCTTGACTTGCTCTTTGCAATAGAACATGCATTAATAGATCAATCATCTTTATTGTCGAATAAAACCATGCTCTATGCACACCAGCACAAGCTGATGGCTGCATAGAGCTGGATAAGTTTAAAGTGAAGAAAAAAACGGAAGTTGCATTGATATCAGGTGTAAGAATGTACGCTTAGTTTTCTGAAAAATGGTTACGTGGTAACCCTTTTGGGGTATCTATTTTCGTCCTGTTCAAAGGTATATTTTGACCTTGAGAATGTGTGATGCACTAATTTTAAATAATAGTTTTCCAGTAAATGCACTACATGCAAAATAATAGTTGATGCATATCACATAGACCAATAAGATAGTATATTAGCTACCTTGTTAAGCAAGACAGCCTACACACTATAATTACCTAACAATAAAGAAACCATTGAACATTGGCAGGGATGAGATCGGTACCGTACCGGTACCGAAAATACCGGTACCGAATTATTGGAAAAGTGGGTACCGGTATTCGTTACAAAATGTTCATCTTTTTCGGTACCCGTACCGTACCGGTACCGAAAATATCGGTACCGAATTAATGGAAAAGTGGGTACCGATACCGGTACCGAATCTATCCGGTACTCGGTACCAAATGCTCATCCCTAAACATTGGCTTATGTGTTGATTGGTCAATCATGTGATTCATGTCAGGATTTATCTAGTCCAGATCATAGTTACCGAATTCGCGGTTCGCTCCGGTACGGGTACGCGGTTCGGGTACGCAATTCGCTAGAGTTAACGTATTCGGTACGGAGGGGGGTAGGTTCATTTCGGTACGAACCGGTACGGTGTACCATGAAGTTCGGTTCGATGTACCCTAATAAAACATAAGTTCAAATAGAATATAATATCTTTCAAATTCCAAATAATAACATAACTTCAAAATTCAAATACCATTTAATCCAAAATAGAAAAAACACACAAACAAAAACATAAACATAACAATTCTACTAATTTCTGAGATTGAAGTAGAATTGGTGATGAAATTGGTTAGTGAGGACCGTAATTATACTAATTTCAGACCTAATTTCAGACATTAGGTACTTGGAAGTTGGAATTGCAGGTGAATTATGGCTGCGACAGCGGCTGGAACAGTGGCGGACAGTCGCTGTTCCCGTAAGTAGATTTCCCGCCAAAATTGCGAACCCTAAATTTCTACAACCAGCGAATTCCTTGACAAAAATCGCGAATTGGATAGTGTTCGGAACGACTGGAATTAGAAGTTGGTACAACGAATTTAGGTAAATGGTTCGCCGTACCATATCGATTTGGTACGCCGTACCATAGCGAATTGGATCGAAACGATTTTCGATTTGGTACAGCGCGAACCAATTCGTGGATCGCGGCTACCTGAGCGAATTCGGTAACTATGGTCCAGATGACAAACATCTAATAACTTTTAGATTAACGTGGTATGTTTGGAGGAAATTCCAGTAATCTATAATGTTAACATGAACAACTTATTGTCGACATGTTATAGTTAAAATAAATCAACTAAAATAGCCCACTAAATAAATTCGTATGAGCTGAATACTTTTAAGATAGTTGTTTGATGCTCAAGACCACAGTTGTCAATAGCGACCATAGCGCTCGCTATAGCGCGCTATGTAGCGAAGCGGCCTATGGTCGCTATATGGTGAATAGCGACTGAATAGCGACTGAATAGCGACTGAATAGCGAATATTCCTTTTTTTTAATTTTTTTTAGGTTTTTAACCAGTTTTTTACTTGATTAATATAAATAGGGTTGCTAATAACCCTAATATATGAAGATTTAGATGATTATTGATTATAATTGCTACATATCCTACAATAGTTGAATATAAAATATTTCTAAAACTTTCTACTAGTGTATCGCTAAACGTGAAATAGCGCCCGCTATTTACCGCTATTCGCTACGTAGCGTATAGGTGGCTTGTCGCTATTTACCGCTATTCGCTATTTACCGCTATTCGCTATTTACCGCTATTCGCTATTGACAACTATGCTCAAGACTGCAAGTATATTTCAGTAATATTATATTAAAAGATTATTAGACCTTGATCGATGTGCTAAATATGTCAATGATTGTAATTATCATTTACTGTAAATTAGATAGCATTAGATGGCAGTTTACTATAATTAGGTTGAATATGACTCTATATAGAGCCCCCTATTGTACCGTAAATATACATTCTATACAATACAGAATTTCCAATGTACTACCATTGCTATTTCATGTTGTTTCTAACTGTTTAGCTTGTTCTGACATGGTGTTTTATGGTAGATTATTTTGTTGTGATTTATGTTGAAAACTTGACGGCATATGATTAAGTTCTTAACATTAACTAAATTTCTGAATCTAGATATATCATTACCCAACAAATTGGCATCTTTGTTATAATTTCTTTACATAGAAATTTATATCCATTAGTGCGTCCTTTTCTCCTTGTGTTTCACCATATACACATCAACAATCAACATGAACCCTTTTTAGAGCTTTCGGCTGTTTCTACTTTTTTAATAATCCAAGGTTCTTATAACCATATTGCAAGTTCTTATGGTTCGCTGCTCTAGTTTTTTTTCATTAAAAAACATCTTTGTATTTAGGTCCTATTGCTGGTCCTATTGATAGCAGTAAGCTGCTACATCACCGCCACCACCACCACCATCGTCATCCTCATAGGACTAGGACTCATGCAATCCCCCCATCTCCTTCCTCTGTACCAGGTATGCAAGTATCTTTCATCTACTTTTGAGATAGTTTGATACAAAAATAGTTTTAAATTTTCCTTTCTCATCAGCAACTTATTAGTAGCGGTGGCAAATTGGCTAGTTGAGCGGGTTGTGTAAGGGGTCGAATGGGTAATCCTTTTGTACATGTCGAAACAGGCTGGGATACCCCGAAACTCATCCACTCCATTTTTTTCTACTTTTTTAATAAGTAATTAGCATGTCAAATATGATTATGAAAGGCACTTTGGGCGAATTCTGACCCGTTTGACACATTTTCTTTTCAGTTGTATTTTGATTTTACCCTTTAGTCCATTACTTACTAGAGTAAGACTATTATGCAAAAGTGAAAAAGGATGACTCTTTCATTGTAGATATATAATATTGTATCTTTGTTATTGTCTTGGAGGTCTATTTAATTAAAAAAAATTAGTTTTTGTGGGCTACTACTTGTCTTGTTTTAATGCACTTTTGATGTTCTTTACAAGGTTAATGCTTATTGTTAATGTTTTATCATTGAATATCAGTTGCAGTCCCAAGTTTTGTATTTCTGCATCCCCTTGTTGATACAACAGGGAGCACTAGTCTATATTTGTTGTTAGTTGCCTATTCATCCATTGTGTGAACCACACCATCAAGTCGAATCTCAAAATTTATCGTCATCAAATTTCATATTTGAAGTGACACATTATACATCACATAAAATGTTGTGCAATAATATCATGAAGGGTGTCAAATTTCTATATTAATTGCAAATTTGAATGTATTAGCTGGCCACTCAACATTCTCAAGAATAAACCATGGCAGATCTACATGAATAAAAAAAGTTAATAAACGAGATATAATTGAAAAACCTTCATATAGTCTCATTTGCTTGTGAACTCAAGCTCTTTAGATATAAGTTCTTAGTTCTTTTATTGTTATATGGGTTCGGGTCAAATGTGAGTTTTCGTACCAGGTCAACATGGGTCAAGTTGGAATGGCAAACACTTTTTGTCCAGTTTTCTTATATAAATAATTAGTGTCACAAACGTGTTTGCAAAAATGATATTATTTTACTAACAATATAATTTTCCGAATAATCTGGTTTTTGAGGTTTTATGCATAAAAACTACTCTTTGGACTTCCTACATGTTTGATCCATTCTTTTTAAACTATTACTTCGTTTTTACCCGAACCAACAAGTCACCAACCCATTCATAAGTATATGGGTCAACATTGCTGCCTCTACTTTACATACATTTTTCTTGCATCACTTATGTTGTAATTTTTAGTGTTTGCAATTTGTTTTGTATAAAAACCCTTGTTTATGATAACTGGCAGGTTGTGGATGTTTGGAACCACTTACTGCGACTCCTATCGGCTCACCTTGTGGTTGTGTTTTTCCAATGAAAGTCAGAATTCTTCTAGAAGTTTCTGTGTATGCTGTTTTCCCAGTTGTGAATGAGCTAGAAATTGAGATTGCAACAGGAACATATCTAACACAAAGCCAAGTGGTTATAACGGGTGCCAGTACTGACAGTGAAAATCAAGAGAGAACAGCTATTGATGTAAACTTGGTACCATTGGGAGAAAAATTTGATAACCTGACTGCTAAACTCACTTATGAAAGATTTTGGCGCAAGAAACTCGCTTTAAATAGAACCCTTTTTGGAGATTATGAAGTGGTATATATTATTTATCCAGGTAAAGTTGCAAATTATTTTACTAAAAGTGGCAAAATGGGCGGATTTGATAATTGAGATGGGTCTGGGTCCGAACATATAAATTTTAATATGGGTCAAAGCGGGCCGGGGCAGGTTGACACAAAAAAATATATGCCCCCTTTTAATTCCTTTTAAACTGACGTGTTAAATATAATTATGAAAACATTTTCATTATAGATACCAATATAACATTTTTGAATAATAGCGAATGAAGAGGTTTTAAGCACATACAGTAAATACAGTTTGGGTCGTTTTCGACCTGTGTAACTCATTTGACTTGTTAAGAGGTAAAATATGACCTGAATAAACCCATCTCTAGATAAATCTTTTGAAATTGCCAAAATAAACCTTGTTCCTTTATTATTTAACCATGAAATGCTACAATCAGGGCTTCCTACTGCACCAAATGAACCTGATAACGGACCAAGCAGAAGTCCGGTGACCCAATTGTTCCCTTTAACTGCAAATTTTGTTGATGAAACACAGAAGATGGACCGTAAAACCATTTTTGTAATTGCTTTGTCAGCAGTAGTACTCTTGATTGTTTGCTGTGCAGCAATTTCTGTTTTCTTGAAGTACAAAAAGATCCGTAGTTCATCAGATGTTGTTTGCCCTGATTTTACATCTACTAACAAGAGATGTGGTAAGCATTTACCTTTGATGGATTTCACTAGTTAAAGTAGAAATACTTTTCTTTTCCTCCATAAACTGGTTCGTATGTTTTTTGCTTGTACAGTTCTGTACTTATTGATCATTCCAACACCACCTGCTGACCTTGGTTCTGTCTTTGTGCACAGATTTTATTATAGGAAAAATGCGAGTTGGGTAGCGGGTCGGGTTTACCAGTAACATTTTCGGTCCAATTTTTTTTAATTTTATATAAATAGTTAACGTGTTAGATACGGTTAAAATGTCATAATATATCAGTAGTAATCTTTTTTTTTTTGTGTAAATTGATTTGGAGGTTTCACGTATTAAAAAAACACTTTGGCTACTATTTGACCTATTCAACCAATTTGATTGTTTTTTTTAAGCTATTTTTCTTCTCTTCATTTTTGACCTGTCTCACCTTTTTCACTTCGTGTCGAAATTGTCACTAATATAAGCATTGCTGCAAAAGTGATGGTAGAAATCAGACCCCTTCAACTGCAGTGTAGCTTTAATTTAGTGTTTCAAGTTAAAAATAATTTAAACAATGTGAGCGTGCAGGACTTGGAGCATTGTTATCAAATGATCAAACAAGTTCCACATCTGCATCTGCATCTACTGTCTCCACCATGCCTACTTCTTTTCTTTCTGTTAAGACGTTTTCACTAGTTGAAGTAGAGAAGGCCACTGAAAAGTTCAACTCCAAACGAGTTTTGGGTGAAGGTGGTTTCGGTTGTGTTTATCATGGTATCATGGAAGATGGATCAGAAGTTGCTGTGAAATTGCTTAATAGAGACAATAATAATCAGAGTGGAGACCGTGAGTTCATTGCAGAAGTTGAGATGTTAAGCCGGTTGCATCATCGTAACCTTGTTAAACTCATTGGTATCTGCATTGAAAGACACACACGTTGCTTGGTATATGAGCTTGTTCCAAATGGCAGCATTGAATCTCATTTGCACGGTATACTACCTTCTTTGAGTTGGACTTACCCGACTCGACCACCTTTTGTCTGTTTTTTTATTTAAAAATAGTTAGCATGCCAGATAAAAAAACCATCAAAGTTTCAAAAAAGTTTGATGTAAGGTAATCTGTGTTGGTCATAAAAAAACCATCAAAATTGACACCATTAGTATTTCTCGTGGCATGAATATAAATGCCGCAACTCGGTCATATTTTACACAAAAGGGGTTGAAATTCATCTGTGTTGGTATCATTTGTAGATAAGCAAAACGGACCTCTTGATTGGGATGCTCGGTTAAAGATTGCTCTTGGTTCAGCAAGAGGGTTGGCTTATCTTCATGAAGATTCTAATCCTCGTGTGATTCATCGGGATTTTAAGGCCAGCAATGTTTTGCTTGAAGACGATTTTACCCCTAAGGTATCGGATTTCGGGTTGGCTAGGGAAGCTACAGAAGGCAGTCATCATATTTCTACACGAGTCATGGGAACTTTCGGGTATGTTTCCTCTCAAAGTGATGTTCGATTAGCTTATGAATGGGTTCATTTGGGTTATATTGTCCCTTTAATGAGTTTAGCGGGTAAAAATAACTAATATAAAAGGAGACCGGTCCTTGAGGTCAAATGTTTGAAAGTCTCAGTATTTTAATTGCATAAAAGTTTAAAACTGCCTAAATCATTTTATTTGATAAGTTAGATTTTTATTGAAATATTATGATTTTTGTCAATTTTGACGTACTAACCATTTACAGAAAATAAAAAGGGGTTAATTTCATATGTTCTTTAGATCTCGGATCATTGGATGATATCATATTCACCTAACAAGGGATAATTCCATATTTGTCCCCTAAAAGTTGCATAATATCATATTTACCCAACAAAAATCATAATATCAGATATACACATTTTCAAATTTATGACTCTTCTAAATAAAGATTTGTTGTTGCATCACCGCCTTCTGATGGGTTACAGGTTATGGAATTTTGGGTTTAGGGTTTGAACCGTTTTATATTTAGTGAGAAGAAAGGTGTAATGGTCATAATATAAATTGTATCTAATGAAATGTGTAAATATGAAAAGTTTTAAGCGTTTTGAACAAGTATATTTGATATTATGGTTTTTGGTTGGGTAAATATGATATTAATGCAAGTTTTAGGTGGATATATGAAACTGCCCTAATAATATTGGACAAAAAGGTTACCCATTTCGAATCATACAAAATTACCCGTTTTAACTTGAACATCTTAACCCATTACCCAACACGAACACGTCTCACAACCCAAGGTTCTAATACTTAGTCATATTATGCTGAAATCAGTTCCAATAGTCAAACAAGTGTGCTTGTAGGTGTTTTAAAATGAACGGCTCATGTCAGGTCATGAGCCAAACACCCAAAAGTATGGCTTCAATCTAAACGGGCTGGATTGGATTGTCTCGAAACACTTTTTCTGTCCATTTCTGGTTCCTTATTAAACAATAACCATCTAGTATGATTACGATAAAAATAGCCTTTTGAATATAATTAATTAATTTAGTAGATTGTATATATCATTTTGTTTTCTCTACACCCACACCCAATACTATTTGTTTCATTTTAAATTTTGATACGCGCTTTCACTTATTAATTTTAACCGAATGTCAGTTCTGATAATCACATTCACTTATTAATTTTAACCGAATGTCAGTTTTGATATGCACATTCATTTATTAATCTTAACTGAATGGATTGACAGTTACGTGGCTCCCGAATACGCCATGACAGGCCATCTCCTAGTCAAAAGTGACGTCTATAGTTACGGTGTCTTGCTCCTAGAGCTTCTCACTGGGAAAAAACCAGTAGACATGTCTCAACCTCCCGGCGAAGAAAACCTCGTGACCTGGTCCCGACCACTTCTCACAACCCAAGAAGGTCTACACCGGTTAGCTGACCCAACCCTATCTGGGACCTATGACTTCACTGACTTTGCTAAAGTGGCTGCAATCGCTTCCATGTGTGTGCACGCAGAGGTGGCTCAACGACCTTTCATGGGCGAAGTAGTCCAAGCCTTAAAACTCATATGCAACGATCACAAAGATGACGCCACTACTCAACGAGATTCCTCTGCTGTAGAATCCGACTTCAAAGGCGACCCCGCCCCTTCCGATGGCAGCTGGTGGAACGCTGCCGGCGGTGAGTCACCGCGTTTAATTTACGGTAACGATTCTCCCTTTTTAACAATGGATTATTGCTCGAGCTTCAATGGCGTGGGCGGGGCTTCCGTGACCATCACGAGCAATAGATCCGGCCCGCTTAAAATGGTTCGGAGTAATGGGTTTTATAGATTGAAAGGGAGCATGAGTGAGTATGGTGGGGGTAGACGCCCCTTGAAGCCTTTTTGGAGTGAAGGCTCTTTTTAGTAGTGATTTTGGAAATGTATAGAACCGGAAAATGTTAAAAAAACTCGGGTTTTCGGGCCGGGTTTATGTATGAATAGATGTCCCTTATCAGGTGGGAAAAATGGGACCAAAATGAAAAGGTGGATTTTTCTGGGAGTAAGTTACATTTTTTCTCCCTGAACGATATCTATTGAAATATTTGGTTTTTAGACAAGAATTGGATACTGGTTGGGTTAAACCTTCGAGTTATTATTATTATATATATTGTGTTTAAAGAACAAATTTTGGGTTTCAACTTTCAATTATGCTTGGTAAAAAGGTCTAGTTGGGTGAGGTCAAACTGAGTTCGGGTCAAAACTTTGAGTTGTGATCAAAATGAGCTCGGGTCAAAAGCGGACGGGTTGAGTCAAGTAACAGGTCAAACTGACATCAGCAACGGTGGAGGTGTTCGAGGTGTCGGTGGTGGTGACGAAATAAACTCTAGGTTAGGTGGTTTTGGGCGATCTTGGTGGTGGTGTTTGTTCTGCGGGAACCTGACAAGATGGTGATGGTTTAGTGGTCATGACTCATGGTGAACGAATAAGAAATAAGGGGTGTTTGGGTTAGTTTTTTATTTTTTTTAATAGAAAAATATAATAATCATTTCATTAATATCTAATAGAAATAAAAAATTTAAACAAAAAGTAAGGACTAATATGAATATATACTACATAGACAATCCAAGTAATGAACTCCATCTATTTTCTTTAATATAGAGACAAACATGAAGAAGATTTTATGTTTGTTTACTTAAACGATGGCACAAAGACAAACGTCTTGCTTGTTCATTTACTTTAGTGGACATTAGATGTTAATGTATGTTTATATACAAATATTATATATCTAGTTAAATTATATTTATTATGTCTAATTAAATGGATGTGTACAAACGTGTAAAAAGCAAATATTATATGTATTTTAGCGTAAATATTTTTGTATGATGGAGATTTTTTTAATATTTTATATTTTTTCATATATATTTGTTCACGTTCGGTTATTAAAGAACATACAATTCAAGATTTTGTTAACAGTGAATTACACGTCTCATTGCATTAGGTATAACCAATTTAAGCATGTCACGCTTCATCTATTTCTGTTGCCACGTGTGTTTCTTCTTTATATATACCATCTCTTATCACTCTTTAAAAGTTTCTTACCTTCGTAGTTGGGTTCAAGCCTTGGGAATGAGGTTTTTTCATTTTTTTTTTGTGTTAGATGGTTTTTTTAGTTTTTTTTTCTCAAAGTTTTTATTAACCTTATTTTTTTGTTATTTTTACGTAATTTTACTTTTACGTTGCCAACCTTAACACTCTTGTTTTGTCACAATTATTGCGAGTTACTGACTTACTGCGCCGCCTCGGAGCGTGGGGTTTCCCACTAGTCTCTTAAATAAACAACACCAACAGAAGAAAAAAAAGATAAAATGCTAAAATTCATTATGGAATTATATTTTTACAACCGAAATAAAGTTTAAAGAAAATGGTAAAACTCATTATGGAATTATATTTTTAACACACCTATCCGAAAGAACGGTCCCTATAACTCTTTGGTAATTTTATAGTGAAATAACCCTTTGATATATATCATAAGCCATTGCAAGCATACCCGTGCTTTATCATCAAGCCTTATCCTCTTGACGTCTTCTTCGATTTAATTTGGTTGGATCTTTAGGATGGGAACACATGGTTCATTCTTTATTAAGTGTCATAGGGTATTATCATAAATGATCAAGGACAACGGTGGATACAAGATTTCTCATCAGTGGAGCACAAAATGGTCAAATGATGATAATGTATTCAGATAAGTGTGCTAAAATTAACCATAAATAAAGTGATAATGCATCTAAAACTTGTACATTTAGCAACTCAACTAAAAGCATGGACAATAAAAACGAATTTGATTTGCTAACCTTTTAGACTCGAGTGATGACCAAAGCCCCGAGTAGGCGATTGGCTTCAAGCTACAAATCAACATTAGTTAAGAATGAAACAAGTAACATGCAACTACTATGATTCATATGATTTCAATTCCTATGATTTAATGAAATGCTGTGTTCACACAAATTAACTTTTTATAAGTTGTAACCTTATTTGTTACATTGACATCATCTTAACCTCTAATTAGTGTTTGGTAATTAACTAACAAACAATATCCTTTTGAAGTTATTTTAGCTTTTCTTTTGAAAGGCGTTTTCAAACATGAGTTACAAATCAATACCACCACAGTTGGTTGAAACCTACCACCTCTCGCCGGATTCCCAATCGATCCGATTTTCCGGTAATCTCCTCCACTTTTTGCCTCTAAACACGAACGCACATAGCATAATACAATTTCATCCGGTTCATATACTTTCCTTTAACTGTTTGATTGTAAATTGTTAGAATTAAAGGTATTTGCAATGAGTTAGGTCAAAGTTTGTAACATTAATTTCTAATTTAGGTCGATACCAACAGAATTACCGTTGATCATTCAAAATTAGGGTTTCCGTTTCAGTTTCAAAGCATACGTATGGCCTTGTAGTGATCTGTTTATTGTTTGATTCAAGGTGAATGATAAGGAAGATATAGTATGGGTTTGTCATCTGCTGCTACCACTACTGTCAGTGAGCCATTGAAATTTTGCATATTTGATCTGAGAAGGGGGCAACATGAAGGGGAGGAACTGGAGAAGATTTTGTTCTTCTTCCCTGCTGATTTGTCGTTTCCGGCTCAACTCTCTGTCGTTGGGCTTAGCGAAGGACTCATCACTTTCACAAGGTCTGCAGCCACTCACTCACTCATGATCAATTGATCATAACACACTTTCATTGTTTTGAATGTGTTTTTACAGAATCTTTTCTCCTGAAGCAGCTTGTGAGGTTATAGAAGCAGAAGTGCATTCACATGTGTTCTTTGAGGCAGAACCTGATATTTGGATGGTAATGGTAAGTACTTTTTTTTTTGTTTAGAACGTTAGTAATGTTTGTTTGTTGCGAAGCGACGGCCTAATAGCAACCAGTATACAAAGTATCTTAACATAAGAACAAAGATTATAGAGTATATGATCATAGAAAGAAAGAGAGAATGGAGAATTTTGGAGAACTTATTTTATTGATAACAGGTACCAAATACAAGAGCCACTGTTTATAGGCAATAACATTAATACAAACATAATGTTGATATGGGAATGGGAGTTAGAAATATGGATAGTCATCATAATATAATGTATTCACCAAAATGTGGCCTAGCGGCACCAAGGTGTGTCCCTCCCTAAGTGGTTGAGGGTTCAAGTCCCTAGTGGACAAAGGTGTAGATTTAGGAGTAGGATTACAGGGTGTAGATTTAGGAGTAGGATTACAGGGTGTGTGAGTTAGCCGTTCTAAAAAATAATAATATAATGTATTAATTAATAATATTGTTATCTTTTTTGATAATTTAAAGATACCCAGATTTTTGTTTGTATGCTTTGGGTGATCATTTGTTATTCATTAAATTATAAAGGTTTATCATAATCTGATTCAGACATTGTTGATGTTTCTTCACCCTGCTCTTTATAGAAGTTCACAAAAAACATTTTAGATATTTGGATAATGATTTCAAAACAAGTCTTTGTTTTTCTGTCAATAAGAAATAGACTAATTGTTGTAGGTGGTTGCAAAAAGCAAAGAGACAGAAGCCATATGGAGAATTGAAGCATTACGTAGTGTTCTTAAGGAAATACACTCTCTTTTTGTTATGTTTCATGGTTCTATAAGGATGTTGCTTGATAAAGAACCTGGTGGAGGACTAACTCGTGATCATTTGTATACTTTCATCATGGATTATCTTAGTGGTAAGCCCTTTTCTGAATCATATCATACATGGATCATATATGATCTGTTCCTATTTTTTTATTGGAGGTTCCTAATTGTCAGTATATCAAAAGCGGCCTCCATTGAAGTATTGGTGCTGTGGTAATGCTGAAATTTCTGTTTCAAGTGGTTTTCCAATGGATTTATATTTATTTTTTATATATGCATTTTTTCTGAGGCAGATTTTCTCATGGGCAACAAATTTTTGTTACCTAGCTTCCGTGACTCTTTAAAGGAACGTGGGACTGTACAGATGTTGACAGTTGGACGGGAGGCTGCTATTGAAGTTCAGGTCAGACGACATCATGCATCCTCTCGTAATTCTAACAAACACATTTAATTATGAAAAATGATGTTTTTGCATAGACTTACAAAAGCAATTTCGTTGTTCTTATGGAGGAGTTGTTACTCAAAAATAATTTTTAATATTTAACTAATAGAGTAGGAAGAATTGGAGGAAGAAGCAACATAGTGGAACAAAATCTGTTTTTAAGACAATTTTTTCTTATATTTTATTTTTGTGGGCCATCTAGAAAATATTTTAATCTTTTTTCTGCAATTTAGTTAAATTACTTTTTGTTTGTGCAGTCTCTTGTTGGCACATTAGATTCATGCATGGGAAACGCCTTAGGCTACTCAGTTATCTTGTTTCAGGGCCTGCTGGTCTCTACAACTCTAACTCCTGTATGTTGTATCTTGCATTCCTAAGATTTCTTCTCTCTATCTTTTCTCTCTCTCACACACGCGCACACGCACACACACATAGTGAAATACCTACTCATTTCCTTGTGTTAATTATTAATAATCATTGTGATGTATTTCAGGATGACACTGTGAATCTATTTTCATATGGCATCCTAAGATTGACCCCACGTGTACTGTCTTCCGGAGGAAGTACATGGTCTTACTTGCGCAAAGGGAACACGTCTTCTCATGCTGAGTCAGCATGGGATCGCTTACATGGCTTCCAGGATGGCTCTTCTGTAAGAGGTGATAATTATCAAATTGTGAGGCCCTTACAGCATGGCAAGTGGTCCAAAGGGAAAGATGGGTTTCTAGTTACTGATATGTGGGGTGTAGAAGTTGGTAATTTGGTTCCCACCACCCCAACGATATGGCTTCAGCAAATAGAGCATAAGATGTATCTTTGTGCTTATCAGCATAAAAGCCTTACCATAATTCTTCTTATACCTGTCACATCCATGCTTAATGGAGAGGAAGGGATCTCCATCTTGAAGCAACGACTTCTTGAAAATGTCAGTTTTCCTATCTTGATATATACATATAACACATATTTGAAATTTTGAATGTGTTTTGAAAGTGATAATGTGGTATTAAATGATTACAATAAGATAATCAGATATTAATCAACGTTGTAGAAGATAGCGTTTGGATGTGCTTATGTTGTATGAAATTGTAATTAATTAGTTGGCAAATTGTAATTTTTAGTGAAGAAAGAAGAGAACGTTTTCAGAAATTGATACTTTGGCCCCTAGTTAATTAGATAACTAGAGCTAGAATGCACTTATCCAAACAATAAAAAAGTGATTATTTCACAAGATCAAATAACCAGTTTCAAAACTCATATCCAAACACAACCTGTAAGCTTCTTCTTACATAATTATTTAAATCCTCATCTCAATCATAATATCATATTTCTAACTATATTGCAGCAGCGTATGTTTTGATTGACTATAGGGCTGTAAAAGGATTGCTTATCTGTTTACTTTTCTTCTTGAATCTGTTTGTTTGGTTGTTTCCAAACATTGATAGATTTTTGTTCATTATCATTTCTGAACGAAATTATTTGTCAATTGTTTGTATATACTTTGGAAAAGTATATGTTCTAGTTTTGTTTTCGGAAATATGAACACCCGTCAAAACTTTTTATTAATATATTATAATTTATAAATCTTAATTTTTTTGGTTATTCCTGCCAGGCATCTTCAAGGATATATAAAGTTGAGGAGAAGCTTGCAAAAGGATGGGGTGGTGAGAATGCTTATCATGTCAAAGGGTACCGTTATTTGATAGTGGATGGTGATAGATATATATCGCGAGCTTCCCCATCTGGAAAAGTAACTACCCTAACAAAGGTCAGAATCGTCTTTTATTAATTTCCTTAATGTAACTTTTTCATGCATACACAACTTACCAGTTTTGTCAACAATTTCCCAATTTCTACTATTTTGCAGGAATCATTACTCGCTTTAAATAAGGTTCGGGAAGATGTTGACTTGGAAAGAAGCAGAACAAAAGGGAACGATTTAGAAATATGCATTAGAGCAAAAAACAATTCGTGGGTGATTGCACGGGCTGCAAGAGGGAAACAACTTTATATGGTTCTTGAGAAGGCCAATGAAACTCTTCTTTATGCCTCAGAAGCCGTTGAGAAGTTCAGTGATAGGTAACCCTGTTGACTATTTTCATTTAAGATTTGTTTTAAGATTAATTTGAAGTCACGATAATCCTTAAGAGTTTGTTAATACTTAATATTATATCCTCTCGTTACGGAGACAGGTATCATTAGATTTAGAGGTGTTCAAATTAACCAACCGTGTGAACCAAAGGTTGGAACTTGGAACCGACTGTGTAAACCGAACTAGCCATTTAACCTTTTCTTTTTCATTTTTGGAATAGGAGGTTATGTATATGTATTATATTCATGAATTCAACTTTATTATTTTAGAATTTCTAATACAAACGGTTTTGAAATAAAAAAGTTTAAATAAACTCAGTTCAAGCCGCCAAAACCGAACCACTGAACCGTTAATACCGGCCAGTCGGGCAAACCCACCCAACCTAGCCGGTTTGGTTTGTCGTTTTCCGAAACCGTAGTTAGCGGTTCGAAATTTATGGAGAATTGAAGGCTTAACAGTTTAACGGTCTGGCCTACGGTTAGAACTTGGAACCCACCAGGACACCAGGTAAATTGAACCAGCCGTTTAATCTTTTTTATTTATTTACTTTTTCATTTTTGGAATATGCAGTTATGTGTGAGTATATATTATATATATTCATGAATCATCTTTATTGTTTATAGAAGTTCTAAACTAACGGTTTTGAACAAAGAAAATTAAAGAAAAACTCGTTCAAACCACCAAACCTTTAAAACCGGCCGGGTCAGGCAGATCCACCCAACCCAACCGGTCCGGTTTGTTTCTAGGTTGATGTAAGTTCACAAAAATTCTTGGCATCTTGTTGATTTAGTTTCTCTAATATCTTGTAGGTACTGCGACGGAGCATTTTCGTTGGATTGATCACTACTACAGTTCATGTTCCTCGCGCGTCGGCTTCATGAAGTATGATTTATATCCGCGAGGGTACACTTAGACATGTATGCACATATTGTTTTGACGGGAATGAAGGGTAGGGAGTCAGTCGTATGGTGATAGATTTACTATAATGTATACCGTAAAATATCGGGTAGTAACTTAAATTCGGGATTCATGGAACTGATGGTTTCCTCCAGATGAACATGAAATGTGTTTTGGTTTGATTTAGTTGGTTTTGTAGGAAGATAGTGATGATGAATACGAGTTTGTAAAACGATGTTGTTTTGACAAATAAACATAAAGCATGATCCATTTGGTAGAGTACGAAGTTTGTAGACCATCTGTAGTGGCCAATGGCTCTCAAAACGTCTCATCGTGTGGCTCCGTCCGGGATGGACCGCGAAAATGGGAAGTGTGGCACCGTTTTAATTGTCGGTAAGAGTTGTGTCCTTGATTTAATATTAAAATGTAGATGGAGTTATTTAGTTAGATGAAAATGATGAGATTTTGAAAAATCAGGGACGAAAAAACTAAAAAAAGGTTTTTTTATGAAACTTGCTAAAATGGCAAAACCACTAGGCCGAAAAGAACATTTTACTCGAAAATAAATAAATTAAGTTATGTTTAATTAAATTTTATTTATATATAAACTTGTAAAAAGTTAATTATAAATTTATAACTATGTAATGTTTTCTTTAAACACAATTTTAAAATTTATAAACTTTAAATCTAAGTTTTATAGTTTCCCCTAATTTTATAGTTATGTGATATTTTAACCGTCTTGAATTTTAAATTTTGATATTGTAATCTTTAAAAACAATTATTATATTTATTATACTATATAAAAAACTAAAGAGTTTATTATAACAAATAATCTGATTACCAAAAAATATATATAAATTGTTGTGATAACATGTAAAATGAATATTTTTTAGACGGAAGTTTGTAAAAAGTTTATCGATAATTTTATACTTTATACTTTATGGTAAACAAAATTACAAAATGTGTATTTTCAGAAGAGAATAAAACATATATTTTAATGTAGTAGGTTATCAAGCTAAAAGACTCACTGATATGACTTGCTCTAATCGGTTATTGTTTGGCACGCGCCACCGCACACGGCTGACAATGACAGCTATACACTCCACTTCCGTCAGGTATATTTCTTCAGTCTCTCCTCGCATTACTCGATTTTATTCCGGTTTAAACATATCGTAACGATTTTTAGGGCAAACATGTTGTGTCCATCGAATCAACTTGAAACTCCAATCGTGGTACGTATTTCGACTTGATTTCTCAATACGAGCCTATAATCGCGGTGGAGAGTTATTCGATTGATCGAGATGATTATCCGCGATTGATGTTTAATTAATTATGATTCGATATGCAGCTTGGATTAGGTGCTGTTTCGGTGGATCTCTTGGCGACTGTGGCTTCTTTCCCTAACCCTGACGATAAGATCAGAAGCACTAGCATGAAGGTAAATAATGTAAACAGTGATTCATTTGTTTTATGAAGATTTATTCTGGTAGTAATGTTTGATTGATACAGTAGTTCGTTTATTGGTCAAATTATGTCAAGTTCAGTGATGCATTTACTTTGTATTTAATTATTTATGGTTATTAGGATTGATCTTGTATCACTAGAGTTCTGTTAGATATATGTAAATATAGCAAGAATATTGGATTATGGTAAATTCAGTTCTGTATTGTGATCAATTACCAGAGCACTAGGAAAGATCTCTCCTCTATTACACGACCTAGTGTTCTTTCATCTTCCTGTTCTACCATCTCCTTTTTTCTTCGTATCCCTCTTCGCAACCACCAAGACTGACTCAAACATTACAAAATCTTCCTTCCATCATGCTCTTGCTGTCTCCAACGTCAAGTGCCATATCTCCATCACACTTGAGATTCACTCACGTTCTAACCGGGTCACCGGTCACATTATTCCCCCTGCAATTAAAAAAAGGCTCCTAAAAGTTATGAAGAGAAGGAATTATGGTCGACACTTGATGCCACAATCCGTCAATGGATTAAGGCAACAACTTCACATGATTTGTTGCATACCATACTTGAACCAGACTCCACGACAATGGAAGCTTCACCGTAGCATATAAAGGGGTGGGTACTGGGTACTCCCTTTAATCAAAGCAACCCCCTTCCATTTTTCTATCAGGCTTGCTCCATGGTTGTTCTTGAAGAGGTCGGGCTAGCCAAACGCCGCCATGCCTGTGAAAGAGTTCGATGACTTAACCCCCTCTAAATGCTATCCACACAACCGTACAAATGCAAGTGGTAAAAATTAATAAACCGCAACGCAAATGGTCAAAACCGCTACAGGGGAAACAATGGCATAAACAAACATGGCAACCATGGATGGGAAATTGACCGAACTGGTCATGGCCTTTTATGCCATGGAGGTTAAACTCACAACAAAGGGCAGATGGCTTTCTTGGCCCACGTCCACAACAAGCTTACTCAACAGCAATCCCTCCCACTCCAATAGACATCGAGGCAATGATGCACACACTTGGGCTCAATCCTCTCGATGCAAAGTGGTACATGGATACTGGAGCCACCTCCCACATGACATCCACGCAAGGTAATCTTTTATCTTATTTTAATTTGAGCAATAATCATGGCATAATTGTCGGAAATGGTTATTCTATTCCAGTTCATTGTTATGATACAAAGTTTTCTTCCCCAAACCAACCTGTCTTGTTACGAAATGTCCTTCATGCCCCTCAACTGATTAAAAACTTAGTGTTAGTAAGGAATTTTACTACTGATAACTCTGTATCTGTTGAATTTGATGATTTGATCCTTTTGGGTTTTCTGTGGAGGATTTTTAGATGGGGACGCCTCTAATGAGATGTGATGGTGAGGACGAGCTTTATCCTGTCATCTACAAGAATCAAGCCACCCCACCTTCTACATTTACAATTATATCACCATCTTTATGGCATGCACGTTTGGGTCCCTAGGGGAACATGTTTTGGATTCCCTTAGAAAGAATAAGTTTATTTAATGTAATGGAGCTCGTAATTCTCAGTTATGTCATTCTTGTCCTATTGGAAAACATATTTTTATATCCTTTTGTTGCTTCTCATTCATGCACTTTAATGCCATTTGATATAATCATAGTGATCTTTGGACATCACCAATTTTGAGCTCTTCGGGACAAAAATACTTTAAACTTTTCTTGGATGATTACACCAACTTTTGTGGACATTTCCCTTATCTAAAAAATCTCAAACCTTTTCCATTTTTTCAACATTAGCTCTTTCATTAATACTCAAGAATATTAAGAATCATCTCTAATCTTTTTGTATGTATTATTTGATTTCTGTTACCATAATAATAGCCTAGGATTATGGTAAGCTCGTGTATATAATTATGTATGATCAATGGCAATCAAGGGATTACATTACTTTCACTAACAAAATATTGGTCCTGGTACATTTGTTATTTGTTAAAATCATGTTCATGTGAGATTATTCTTTTAATTTATGAAGTTGGATATGGGATGTAAATGATGTTTTATACATTTGGCTATAAATATCCAATGAATAGCTGATATGTCAATGAACTTATTGTATATTGCTAGAGTTTTACGGTTTAAAGTTATCCGTAATCACTAAAGTTCAACAGCCTCTACGCAATCTTATTGTTTTCTTCATAAATGGGGTTTAAGTTTCTATCGAAAGATCTTCAACTCAGTAGAAGTTTTATTTCTTTAGCTTTATGCAAACAGTTGGGATATTTCAATTTATGCTTCATTCTTCTTTGGTTGAGTTGATTTCCTTCTTTTGATTATTCCATCCATTCCAAATTTGTTTCTGGTTGATGTTATTGTTTTTAAACAGTCCAATTAATTGTAAACTTTACTCTCTTATTCAAATAGATAGCCAATTTTTGGGGTTATCTGATAAATTTACTTGAAGTCTTGAAATTAGAAGCTGCTCTTGGCTTAAAGGTTAACCATCATCATTCACTCAAATTTGTTCTTAGGTTGAAGGAGGTGGCAATTCAGGAAATGCGCTAACTTGTGCATCTCGTTTAGGATTAAATGCAAGGTTGATATCCAAGGTATGCAATATGTATATTTTTAATCTTTTTTCTTAATTGTTTCAGAATATTATGAACAAGTCCCCTTGTTCTGAAAATACTTTTCAGGTTGCCAATGACTCTCAAGGAGAGGAATGTTGGAAGAATTACGAGCGGATGGTGTAGATGTCTCCTTTTTTGTGGTAAGAATGAACATGGCTGTTACTGCTAAATTATTTCTTCATATTTCCTGAGAGATTTTCTCCCAACATTTATCCGTTTTCTGTTCTTTGTATATACAAATAGAAAATATAATGTTAACTTCAATATATTGCACGAACTCTTTTGTTATAGCAGCACGTAGCATGAATCTTTGGATGATTTTTATTAATATATTAGCTTATTTTTGTTTGTTTGCAGGTTTCTGAAGAAGGAAATTCACCATTTACCTATGTCATTGTTGATAATCAAACGTAAGGGTACCTACATTATCATTCGTTTTCAGCATTTGTAAGAAGTTTGTACCAGAAGCTGTAAAACCAAAATAGTTCTTGTTTTATTTATATTTTTTATACTACATATTCCAGGAAAACTCGAACTTGCATTCATACTCCAGGGTCACCTCGAATGATTCCAGATGACCTCAAAACCTCAACTTTGTCATCTGCATTGAAGGGAGTGCAACTAGCTTATTTTGATGTACGATTTCATGAAACTGCTTTACTTATTGCACACGAGGCAAGTGTTGTGATTTCTAATTTTGTTTGGTTTCTGTCAGCTACAATAATTAATTATTGCTGCAAATCTACCATATAGGGTCCTAAGTAAGTTATTACAAAACTGATATAAATAATCCTTGTTGTATGTTACTAGTGCAGGCAAATCGGAGGAGCATACGTATTTAATTGACGCTGAAAGGCTAAGGGAAGGATTGGACGAATTTATAAATTTATCAGACTATGTCGTGTGCTCCGCTAATCTTCCACAGGCAAGATGATGCTTCTTTTAAATTATATATTTATTTATATCTATAAAGTGAGCTGATTTCTTTCAAAAGTAATGACTACATTAGAATTGAGTATATTTTACAGGCATGGACCAAAGCTCCAACTGTTTCAAGCGCCCTTGTTTCCATGCTATTAAGATTGCCAAAGGTCAACTTTGTCATTGTGACTTTGGGTTCAGATGGTTGCATAATGCTTGAGAGACGTATAAGTGGTTTGTATTAAATTATCCTTTAATCACCTTTCAAATCCTTAGTTTCGTCTTTGTGGGCAGCTAAGAAATCACTTTTCTTTTCCATTTTCCTTTTTTAAAACTTTTTCCCCTTTCTTTCTATCTGTAGAGAGTATCATTCTAGCTAGAGGTTTAAAATTGGGTGGGACAGATGAACAGGTAAAATGGGTTCACTTTTGCACGGGTCGGGTTAACCTTGGACATTTTTGTCCAAATTTATGTTTCTATTAATAAACAGTTAGTGTTTCCGTTATAATTTTAAGAACTATATATTTCAATAATAATATATCTTTTTAATAAATTCATGTAGGAGGTGTTATGTATTATAATTACATTTTGGTCAATATTAGACCCTTCAACCCATTTTGGCCTGTGTGCTTTTTAGCTAACTTTTTTTTTACCTATTTGACCCATTAGAGATGTAAAATACCCGAATTGACCCGTTCATAAGCAAGTGGGTCGAAATTGTCATCTCTAGTTCTAGACTCAATGATGATAGCTTCTGATATCATCTCCACTTCCAGCATATGATGCTAAAACTGAAGAAATGGATGTAGACGATCTACTTGAAGTATTAAAGCAGAAAATTGATTGTGGTAAAACTGCCCCTACATGCATTTCATCAGTAAGCCTTTATGATTAGCTTTATGTAACTGATAAACTCTATTTTTCTCCTCAAAAAATGCTTTATTTATTAATCCATAAAATATGTGGATAATTATAATGACAACGTGCCACATATTAAACCCTTTTTCCAGGGAATAACAAAATTGCAAGCCAAGGGAGTAGGGAGTGTCTGTGGTAGGCTATTTCTTGGGACAGCCAAGAAGATTCCAGAATCAGAACTCGTCGATACAACAGGTGCTGGAGATGCATTTATAGGGGCTATCCTATATGGTATGTATATCGAACATAAAGTTACATGCATGAAAGTAGAGTTGGCAAAACGGGCGGGTTTGGTAACGGATCAATCTTGTTAATCTTGTTGCGGGTCAAAACGGGCTGGATCGGGTTGAGCCGTTTAACACTTCTTCTCCACAAACTTTAGAAATAATTAACGTGTTGAATGTGATTACAAAATTTTATTGTTACAATAATCATTTAAGTCTTTAGTAAATCCCTTTAACAGGTCGTATGCATTAAAAATTAGACGTTGGGCGACTTTCATCCCGTTCGGGCTATTTGACCCGTATGGGCCATATGTGAACACAAGGTGGCATGCATGAAAATAGAGCTGGCTAAATGGTCTTGTCGTGAACACTTTCTCTAAAAGTTGTAAAAGTAATCAGGGTCTTAAATATGATATAGGGACCATTTGCAATAATTTTAGTCTTAAACAAAACGCTTAGGAGGCATATGCAGTAAAAATAGACTTTTAGCAGCTTCCATATGACCCATTCCTCGGTTAGCTACTTATTTCTATTTGGCCCGTTTGAGATCAAATGTAACCCAAATTGACACATTCTTAAAGTCAACGGGTTGAAATTACTGCCTTATGATTGATTCGTTGATATTCTGCTATGCATTTTGGTTATTGAAGCAGTTGACCAAGCTAACAACTTATTATCTATATGTAATTGTAGCTATTTGCACCAACAGGCCACCAGAACAAATGTTACCCTTTGCAGCTCAAGTGGTTAGTATAAAAATTTACACATTTGTTCTGTCATCATGTTATTTTATCTTTGTCCACACGATTTAACAGTCAAAAACATTTTTCACTAAGGTGGTGTTTGGATGTGCGGTTTTAGACCTTTTTTATTTTAAGAATTGGAATCATATAAACGAATAATAATTTGATTAAAAAACAACAATCTATTTTCTTTCAGCAAGTATTCGCCTGTTACTTTAAACTAGATTATTTTTGGTCCTAAAAAAGTCAGAAAATTAAAATCAGTTTTTTTATACATTCAAACACCTCCTAAACTAGAGGTCTTAAATTCGAATCCAGCTTCCACTGGTTTTCTACCTTGGGGTTAAAATCCATTTGCCCAGTACAAGCTACGTTGTTCTTGATCCATTGGCTAGCAGAGTGTTGATGGGATCCCGTGAGTTTAACAATAACAGGTCACCAAAAAATACTGTGGACTGAAGAAATTCATGTTTGGAAACCGGCTCCTAAATTTGCTATATCTATGATCACAGGCAGCTATCAGTTGTCGGGCTTTGGGAGCTCGGACGGGCCTTCCACGTCTATCTGATCCTCGGTTAACACCTTTTTTAGGTCTGAGGCCCCTTACAACTGCAATTATGATGCTGCGGGTCGGGTAAGAAAATTGGGGCCTGGTTTCCGAATTTGGCTTTTCTTCCTTGTATATTTCATTGGGTTTTTTTGGACAGATGTTGTACTCCTTGTGCCATTTTAGTTACCTTTGCCATGTTATTTGACATTTTCTGTAGTAATTGGATAGAAATGAAACTGCCTTATGACATTAATAACTTTTATAAATTATTTAATTATTAATTTCTTGTATCTTTTAATATATTTAACATTTTATAGCATTGATCATTTGTATATACAATTTTAAATAGTTTTCTATAAAATTTTACATTTTTATATAGCTTTGATCATTTTCGTTTGTATGAGTTAATTTTTATTATATATTCTTGAAAAATTATAAATTTGTTATAATGTGTCTTCACTGGAGGTACACAAATCGGGTATTCTCAAGAATCAGTTCTGGAAAATCGAGTTTTCTCAAGAACCGATTCCTGGTCCGGTTCTTGGTTGAAAAACCATACCCTGTGTACATAAACGTCAAAGGAAGAAGAATTACAATTCAGTCTGATGACCTTTAAGGTCTTTGTGGAACATATTTAAGCTTTTGGTCTGGATTAGAAGGGCCCAAAACTGTGAAACATTATAATTTTATAACTAATATGAAATAAACTTAATGGGTCAAAATCAATACTTCTAAACAAAAAAATAAGAGGGGTTTGGTCCCTAGGTCCCCTCTGGGCTCTGGTCCTAATATGTAGGGATGAGATCGGTACCGTACCCGTACCGAACCGGTACTTAATGGGATAGATGGTAGAGGGCTGCCTGCGCCCAAAAGCGATGATTCACTTTCTGAAAGTACCGGTCCCGAATTTTGTTGAAAAATGGGTACCGATACCGGTACTGAAAATATAAAATCGGTACCGGTACGGTACCTGTATTTCGGTACTCGGTACCTGTTTGGTACCCGAATACAAATTTTCATAAATTATTGGTTTTAATATCGTTCGTTTTGTTAAATATCTTTTTTATAGCCGTTCGTTTTAATGAGTTCATGAGTCGACCTATTTAAAATGACGGTTATTTAAAAAAGGAATTAAAAAATAATAAACGTTTTGAAAAAAAAAGCATTTTTTCAAACGTCATTTAAAAAAAATGTGAACTGTTTTCATTCCACCAAATCAATTTTAAATAGTTTTTTTTTTGTTTAGTGTTTAAAAAAAATATCTTTCCTTTTGTTCAATGTCTACTTTTTTTTTTCAAAACGCTAATTTTTTTTAATTTCTTTTTTCAAAATCCGTCATTTTAAGAAACGAGTGGTTTTAAAAAGATGTTTAGAAAAAATGAACGCTTTTAAAAAAGACGTTTCGACAAAACGAACGGTTTTAAAAAAGACGTTTAGAAAAAAAGAACGATTTAAAAAAGACGTTTAGACAAACTGAACGGTTTAAAAAAAACGTTTAGACAAAACAAATGGTTTTAAACAAAGATGTTTAGAAAAAAAAACGGTTTTGAAAAATGATGTTTAAAAAACCCGAATGGTTTTGAAAAGAATGGTTAAAAAAGCAAACGATGTTAAAAAACATTGAACAAAATGAACGATTTTATAAAGGATGTTTTGAAAAAAAAGATAGTAATTTAGTTAAAAGGTGATACATATTATTAAATTATGGTATTACAAAATAACAAATTCCCATAAAAAGGACCCTAAATATTTTCGGGACTAAAAGGGTACTTTTCGGTAAAGTACAGGTACCGGTACTCGTTTGTACCGATACCAAAATCAGAGAAAATCAAGTCCTGGTACTGGTACCCGTTTTGATTTTTCGGTATCGGTACGGTACGGGTACTGGGTACCAACAACTCATCCCTACTAATATGTTTCTTCCATGGAGTTAATTATGTTTCTTCCATGGAGTTAATTTATGCAAACTACTACGATAGAGATAAATGAGCCAGAAAGAATGCTTAATTTAAAGGGAAAATCCCAAAATGTCGTTATTACCTATCGTTTTTCCTGGTATGTCCTTTAACCCATTTTTCCAAAAATGACCCCTCTAATACTGTCGGATCTGACAGTATAACGTCGTCGGGCAACAGTGTTTAGAACCAATTACAACCTGTCACGTGTCCTAAAGGAGTCGGATTCGACGTATATTTGAAAAAATCTGATGGTGCTTTAGTGTCGTCCAACGGTGTTTGAAAAAAATCATAAAAAAATATTGTCGGGTCCGTCGATGTTTATAAACATACCGGCGACTCCGACCTTTTTGGGACACGTGGCGAGCTTTAACTGGATCAGAACACCGTTATCCGACATGGTTATATCGTCGGATCCGTGAGTATTAGAGGGGACATTTTTTTTTAAAATGAAGTCAAAATGACATATCGAGAGAATGGATTGGTAACAAGGAGATTTCCCTAGTTTAAAAACACTACTTTTAACAGAATTTATCAATGATTTCATTGTGTAAAAACCAGAGTTTCCATAAATCACGACGGTGATTGATTAATTTTAATATTTGGATGTCAATTTTTAATCATGAGATTTTGACGTTCCTATCAAATGTATGACCCACGTACTATAATTGTAAGATTAGTGTGATGAATCTTAACAAATACAATCAAACAATTTAATCTAATGTAAGAGACTCGTTATAAAAATGAATTCGCAGAAAAATATAATTTACATGAAGCTATTGATGTTTTATATACAAATGATTAATTTCATAAAATATTAAATCATTTGAAATAGAAATATAAATATATAAATTTATAGAAACAGTTGATGTCACAATCTTACTACTATAATAAATAAAAATCTCTTCAGAACACGTGTCACTTTCTGGTTACTTCTCTCATTTATTTTCTCATCTCTCTCTATTATTAAATATTAGATTTTCTATTTCTCCCTCCTATTAAATAATAATATTTATATTAATAAATCTAATTACGGATACTTATTATTTAATTATAAATAGTTATTATATCATCAATCAAATGAACTTAATATGAAGTAACATTTATCAATTAAATTAAAAGATTAATACTCACTTGAAAAAAAATGTTTTAAAAACTAACTTAACAGACCTTATAACTGTTACGACAAATTACATTTTTTTTTAAACATATTTTGACAAATGTGTTTGTTAACAAATTACATTATATTTTATTCAACCTATGTAATATACTGGTTTATACACGGGTTTTTAAAAATTTAAAATTTTTATTACTAAATATATAACATTTTATTTATTTAACTCTTGTAATACACGGGATTTTAACCTAGTTACCAATTTATGCTTATTTTATTGTATTTTAAACAATTGTGTTTAGTTTTATGAGTTATTTACATGGATAGTCCCTTTGGTTTGTGAAAAGTAAAGATATTGGTACTAAGGGCTTCAAGTTATAAGTATGCGTATTATGTTTCGATTTTGTAACAATATTGGGTAATAAGACTAATTTTCATTAGTTTTTCTATTAAGTTTTGCTAAAATGACTAAAATGTCCTATGATAAAAATAATTATTGAACTTATATATATAATAAATTACATATATATTTATTAATTTGTGGAGAAACACCACCACTGGAAGCAATATCTCTGGGAAACTGTGGAGAAACACCACCACCGATACGAGTTCATGTGCTAGAAAAACGCAAGATGGAAGGGTGCGAACGAGGCAGGGTTCGGTGGCACGACAATCAAGTGGGGGGGACGATGGTGTGGGTCAAAGGTGTTTTGACGGAGGGAAGCTCGGTGGAGACGTGGAAGCTTAATGACAGCGAAGACGCAACGGTGTTAGTCAGCAAGATAAACTTGGAGGAGGGTTTAACGGGTTGTGGTGTAGGGGTATGGGATTTCGCACCATCCATGAACCTGCTACGTGGTTGAAAGGGGGAGACCGGCGGTGGTGGTTTGGAGGAGAGAGATGAAAGAGCCGAGGGGTGGGTGTGATTAACTCCTATATTTTTAATAATATTTTTGTTTATTTATTTTTATTAATACTAAGGGTATTTTGGTAATTTCAATCCAAATTAACAGAAAAACTAACGAAAGTTAATCTTAATACCCTATATTGTTAAAAAAATCAAAACATAATATCTATACTTGTAACTTGAAACCCTTAGTATTCATATCTGTTACTTTTCACAAACCAATGAAACTTTATATGTAATTAACTCTAGTTTATCTCATTTGCATCATTACATGATCAAAAATGATATCAAGTCGTTAAATAAAGTATGTTTAAAAGCCAAAAGAAACTTCTACGAGATTTATTTGATGATAAATTCTAGTAAAAAAAATGCCAAAAGCATATTTAGGAAAAAATAGTGACTAAAAGTTTTGGTCAATGAATATATTAAAAAAACTAAATTGTATATAACGTGTTTTTTTGGATATAAAATTGCCTAACTTCATTTCATGTGCAAGAGACGAAGGAAGTAGGGTGACCAAACATTAATTGATAATCGAATCATAACCATGTTAAATTTAGCAGAAAACACATAACCGACGGTTATGGTTAAGGTTTTGTGATTAAGCGATAAATCGGTTATGGTTAAGGGTGTCCTATTAACCAAACCACCATTAACCAAACCGAGCCGATCTTGTATTCCTGCAAACATACATATATACAAATCCAACTACACCTTTCTTGCATATATACACATATACATTTGCAAATATACCTTATATATGTGATTTGGTAAGCATTTTGAGCATCTATACATATATAACAAACTAAAAACTAAGCTGAAAAGCGTTGATTACATGGAAAACCTATAAAATCAAGCTAAAACTAAATAAAACCCTTGAAACTTGATTAACCGAAATTAACATAACCGAACCATAACCGCCGGTTAACCGAACATCGGTTAACGGTTATGGAATGGATTTTGCATTAACCGAATGATCAGTTTCAGTGACGGTGGAGGGATAAAACCGACTTTACACACCTCTAGAAGGAAGCTTATCACTTGGTTAATTAAAACTCAAATGTAAACGAGTCGGTCATTTCCCGATTGTTGTTGATACTTTTTTCTCGACTCCTTCCATATTCACATAGTTTGAAAATTTATAAATTACATGTGGTATTCTTTACTTTACTTTAATTGTATGGAAATTTGTAAATAGATTATTATTTTTATATTAGGGTCAAAATATTCAATCTAGCTAACCATAATAATATTCCCATATTCAACGAGTATCATCAACTTGAAAACCACCAAAAACAAATGAAATATTAAACCAAATTTGAACCATAAAATCATAATCATTGAATATTATTATTCTAATTATAGTTCAAACTAAAACATCTAATCATGCTACTAACTCAATTTAGTAAACCATGATATTTCTAAAACAAGTTCTACCTACTTTCTTTCACATCCCCTTTCCGCTCTATCAAATCCACCATCTAAATAAGACAAAGAAAATGATAATGCTACCCATCAGAAAGGTAGTGATCATAGTCTAATCGTTCGTGAGCTACTTGATATTGGCTCGTTAAAAGTTTGAATCAAGCTGAGTTTAAACAAACTTGAACTTGTATTAGAGCTTATTTAATAAACGAGCTCGAGTTCAAGCTTCACGTATCAAGATTGACTAGACTCACGAGCCTATTATATATATAGTTTCATTAATATATTAAATGTACATTTAGTTATTTACATAACAATAACTATTGTGTATAAAATTATGATATCAGTAATTAAATAATAGCATGAGGTACTTTAAATCAGCCGTAATCAAAGGTTGCTAACCTTAATTACTGTACTTCTGAAATGAAAAAGAAAAGTATATCTGTTAGTCTAATAACTTGTTTCTTATCTTTTATAAAAAAATCGTAACACTTTCGTATTATTGGTTACATCACCAAAGACGATAATGATTGTGTTTGATTTAATTGAGCCCAGATGAGAAGGCTACGTGAGGTGTACAAATATCGGTTCCTGAAATGGAACCGGAAATATGACTTACCAGAATCGGTATTAAAACTTGTTTGGCAAGAACACTAAACTTTGGTCTTTAATCAGTTTGTAAACTGTCATGCTCGAACTAGTTTGAAACCGCTTTAACCCAACCGAACTGGTCACTTCCTTATACAAAAACCGGTTTGAAGCCGGAATCAAACTGGTCACTTTTGTCCCCAAAAACCGGCAAGCGTTTCACCAAGAACCAAGTTTGACTTTTTGACCAAAAATCGAAACCGAAAGAAACCGGCTTGTACACCTCTGCTAAGACGAATTGGGCCTAAGATGGACCAAGTCACCAAATTAGCCCAACTTACTATCTTCATTTGAGTTCTCTAAAAAGCATTCGTAGCAGGTTTCATATTCTTATCCTTATAATTACACTAAAATCACTATATATTTTCTCTCATTTTTAATTAAATAATATTTTTTATACTTTTATCATTACCTTTCTCTCTCTCCTTCACTCACAACCACTTTAAAAATATATTAAAAAAATTATATATGAGAACAGTATTTTCACAGATATACAAAAAAAAATATACCTTTTCTTTTTCATCCACTCACAAACACTTTAAATCACTGCTTAAAATATACCAAACTCACTCACAAATATATATCAAACCGGCCGTAAATACTCTGATGGTCCTTATTCATGGTTTGCTATCCTAGATGACTTGAAATTATTTTATTTTCTTACCTCATGTTATTATTATTAATATTGTTTAATTCTCTCAACTTATTTTGTAATTATTTGTATAAAATGAAAAAGTATTCAATATTATAATCTTATTTAAAAAATAATAATAATTAATGAGTTTTTTTTAAAGACAATAATTAATGAGTTGGATAGCTTTTAGTTTTATATATTTATTTACTAGGTTAGAAACCACGTGTATTACATGGGTTGAATAAATACATTATTATATACTTAGTAGTAAAAATTTACATATTACATGTTTATAACATATTATATAGTTTTTTAATATAAATTTTAGAAATGTTATATAGTTATTTTTTAAAAGTGATTTATAAAAAGAATGAAAGAAAATTTTAATTTCTAAAAACGGTTTATGAACAAACCTATTTTTTAAGAGAAATTTTTTTTGTAAAAATAGTCATGGAAATCAGTATTATTTATGAAGAGAGGCGGGAAACAAAAATTAAAAAAAAAATAATTAAAGAAAGTTTGTACAACTAACAGGAGAGAGAGGCGAAAAAAAATTAGAGTAAACTGCCATTTTCGTCCCTGTGGTTTGGTCAAAATTGCCACTTTCATCCAATAGTTTGTTTTTTTGTATCTGGGTCCTCGTGGTTTTAAAATATTGCCATTTTCATCCTCGTGGTTTTAAAATATTGCCACTTTCATCCAGTCAGCTAACACCGTCCGTTTTTCTCAATTAAATGAGGGGTATTTCAGTCCTTTTACATATTTGTTTTATTTCTTCATCTTTTTTACTCTCACTTTTTAATCATCCCCAATTTAACCTCTAATTTAATCATCCACCTGCTGGCCTTCTTCCTCTTTTCCTGACCAGTTTCCGACGAGCACCACTGGAACACCTCCGTCGCTTGTTTCTATGATTAAAAAGTGAGAGTAAAAAAGATGAAGAAATAAAACAAATATGTAAAAGGACTGAAATACCCCTCATTTAATTGAGAAAAACGGACGGTGTTAGCTGACTGGATGAAAGTGGCAATATTTTAAAACCACGAGGATGAAAATGGCAATATTTTAAAACCACGAGGACCCAGATACAAAAAAACAAACTATTGAATGAAAGTGGCAATTTTGACCAAACCACAGGGACGAAAATGACAGTTTACTCAAAAAATTATAAGGATGCATATGAGTGATAAATGTCCCTTTAAAATCTTTATTTATTATATAGTATAGATTAAATATTAAATTAATCTAAAATAGATTTGTCAACTCCTCCGTTGCCCCTTTTGGTTGGCGGTGCAATTTTTTACATGCATTCACGTTGTCCTAAACCCCACGCTCACCTGATATCACGTGCCGTACACTTCACTTGATTATAGGGGTGCAAACGAGCCAAGCCGGCTCGCAAGCTACTCGAGATCGGGCTCGCTAAAAACTTGAAACGAGCCGAGCTTAAACGAGCTCGAGCCTAAGAATAAGTTTGTTTAGTAAACGAGGCCGAGCCCGAGCTTCACTTATCGAGCTCGAGCTAGCTCGCGAGCCTTAACGAGCCTTTTATTTGTATATATTTTTTAATATATATTTATAAAATAATAATATTTAGTATATATAAAATTAAGATAAAAATAATTAAATAATATATATTATGTTATATATAAAAATTTTAATAAAATTTATATAAATATATATAAATTAATTAATATATAATAAATGAGTCGAGCCCGAGCCGAGCTCGAGCTTATAAAATTACCAACGAGTCGAGCCTGATCTTCAAAATTAGAGCTCGAATCGAGCCGAGCGCGAGCGCGAGCTCGAGCCTAGTCGAGCTCGGGCTCGGCTCGGCTCAGCTCGTTTACAACCCTACTTTTTTACATCAAATATACGGTTCTTACGTGCGCGTATTCTCACGGTAACTTTAAGCGCGTCTGACCAACCTTTTTAGTACGCGGTTTGTCTGAAATGGCTGTCAAATGAATCCAGCAATGCTCACGTCACTTTATCGAGGCCATTTGTTTCTTTTTTTTTTTTTGAAAGGCAGTTTGTTTCTTCTTTTGCTTGTCTTTTTATGGTTGCGTCTACGAATTTTTTTTTTTGATAATACTATGTTCATAAGGATGATATCACAAAAATAATTATACGGTCCGGATCCAATCATAAATTTTTGGAGTCGGTTGACGAAAAATATATATAACGCGTAATTAATATTAAAAAAAAATTATATGGGTGATCGTGATTTTAACACATATATAACGATAAAAAAATTCATGGAGGGCGGCTGCCCCATGTCGTGTATGTAGGTCCGCCATTGCGGGTCGTATAACATGTTAGGCTTTTAAATCATGCCTGAAGTAGTGTTTATATATGAGTTGTTGTCGTTAGACTATACGGCTCGTATGATATTGTACACTGACGTCAGGGTCGGTCTTGAGGATTTAAGTGCCCCGGCTAAGTCGAATAAAAAAGACCCCTACGAACAAAATATATAAACTTAATTTTTTTTAAATAGCATAACGTTATAGCAAGATTAGGGCCCTTTTTCTTATGTTATTCAATTCGTTCGTTTTTTAACAGCCGATGGTTTCTAATTTCTTTATAAAGATTAAGGCCTAACCATTACATTTTTACATTATAAAGATTAAATGGATTACTATATTAGGGCACAATCAATCAACCATTACATATTTACATTATAAAGATTAAACGGATTAGTGCCCAACCATTACATATTTACATTATAAAGATTAAATGGATTACTATATTAGGGTCCAACCAATCAAACATTACGTATTTACATTATAAATATTAAACGGATTAGAGTCCAACCATTATAAAGATTAAAGAATGCCTAACTATTATAAAATAGGCCCAATATGTTTTTAATTTTTCATAAAAATGTCTCAATATATAAAACCGGTATATAAAACTTTATAAAAAACGTATATACAAAATTTTATGCCCCTTAAAAAAATGGGCCCTGGCCGGCGGCCCGGCTCGCCCTACCCCAGGGCCGGCCCTGACTGACGTGATAACTTATAAAGTCATACGATTTGTATGACCATTTTCTTCCTGTCATTTGCCTCGTATAATGAATATCACCTGGTGTATTTATTTGGATAGCCAAGAAAACCTAATTTAAATTTCAGGTTTTTCAAAATTGGTTGGATTTGTAAATTTTATTAAGTTTTGATTGAATTTGTAAATTTTATTAAGTTCTGGAGGGTGAGTTTTTATTATTATAATGATATTTATAAATTAAAATCTTAAATTTATATATATGATTTATTAAATGTTATTTTAAATAAGTTTTATATCATTTGGAATGTGGTTGTGTGTGAATACATGAAATGACATGTTTTTTCTGATATAATAACCTGGAGTTTCAGTTTTAACATTTAGCATCAGATGTCACGTTATATCGAGGGGCGGATTTATATGCACAAAGTTATCTAAATCTATACTAATAAATTATTTTTATCTATACTAATAAATTATTTTTTTAAACGGGAACACTAGATATTCTAAGATAATTAAGTTTTTTTGGGACAACACCTAGAAGATCTCGGGCAGCTCACCATAGGAGGAACCCTCCAACTAGGTAAACCCCCTAACCTGGCCACATACCCCCTTTTTTGTTGTTGCCAGGATTCAAACTCAAGACCTCCACTATGGGAAGTTTTCATTATTACACCAAATGGCCAACGGTTCTCTATACTAATAAATAAAGGTTTAAGGTGGACACTTGTCACTTTCTCGTGCTTCCTTACATTGATTTTTCCGCCTCTCTCTCCTAATAAATACGTCTCTATCTTATTAAATAATGATGATATTATAAATATTATAAATATATTATTAAAGAAGAATACTAATTATATTAAATAAGAATATATAATAGAAAATCAAATTATAAATAATTAAAGAAAAATGTATTTGTTATATACACACACATTTCCACTTGATATATATTGAGACGATCATAATAGTCTGACAACTAATGACGTACTTACAAATTTATAAGTTTTATCTTTTTTTTCAACTGAGTATTCATTTTTTAATTTAATTGATAAATGTTAGTTCATATTAAGTTCATTTGATTAATGATATAATAACTATTTATAATTAAATAATAAGTATTCGTAATTAGATCTATACTATATAATAAAGAATTAATTACACGAATTGCCCCTGTGATTTACACGGATTTCACTTATGGCCCCTAGGAATGTGAAACTACAAGTTTGGCCCAATAGTTTGCACGATTGTAACACATTTGGCCCCTGAAGTGGATGTCAGTTAAGTTTGGCTGTTAAATTTTATAAAATAACTAGAATGCCCTTGATTTTAAAAGACAAAAAAATGAAATATTATAAATTCTTGGAACACATGTGGGACCCACCAAACTTAAACCCAATCCCACTTTATCATCTTCTTCCTCCACATTTGTCCTCCACCACCACCATCATCTCCGGCACTAAAATTTCGACAACCACCACCGTCTCCGGCTACCACTAAAATGGTAAGGAGGTCTTATAGGAGAGACATACGGAAGTCAATAACAACCAAACAATCCTATCTAAATATATATACAATTGAATTCTAAATGGAAATACAATCGATTTCCTTTATTCGTATGATGTTAATAGAGAACAAATTGATTCCCCCTTTTTGTTTGTTTTGGGGGTTTTAATTACCTTTGCAGGATTGTGGATTTGGGATTACACACCAAATGTTTGATTAAATGCCTATGAGAGTGACATTGATGATTCAAGGCTAGCTTGATCTCGGATAAGAACATTAGTGTTTATTTATTCAGATTGTGAGATAATGAGCAAACTGATGGTGGGCATTTTGAAGGCAGCTGAAGCACAAGGAAAAGGGCAATCAGTATTTTCACAACCATGTATGTCGCCCATGTCAATGATGAGGTTAACGGCGATGGAGAGGGTAACCACACGGAGAAAGTGTTCTCGGCCGCTGCCGTTCTTACCTTCTCATCCGCTGTCGTTTTTTAACGCTTTCACGTCTGCAACTGAGGAGAAGGACCATCGTCTACGCCGGAGAACTCTCAGTGGCTTCATTGCCCCTTTCTCTTCCTCACACCGAGCTGTACCGGAAATGGTGTTACCGGTGGCGGTAACTGTGTCGGAGAAGATCTAACCGAAGATGGTGTTGGTCAATACGATTGTAAGAGAGCTGATTGGACGATTGAATATATGCAGGTTTATGAGGTTGGTGTTTGTGTGGTGGTGGATGTCGTCGGCCTTGTGTGGTGGTGGAAGAAGAAAAGTCGTGGTGGTGGAAGATCTCATTAGCAGTGATGTGAAGAAGAAGAAGAAGGGGGGGATGGGGTTATGTGGTTTAATTTTGAGGTTAAGTGGGTCCCATTTAACATATTATTTAAAATTTTAGTTATATATATATATATATATTTATTTAATAGTAGGGGTGTTTTAGTCATTTCACATGCATTTAACTGAAAAACTTAACTGACATCCACTTGAAGGGCCAAATGTGTTACAATGGTGCAAACTATTGAGCAAAACTTGTAGTTTCACATTCTTAGGAGCTATAAGTGAAATCCGTGTAAACCACATGGGTCATCTGTGTAAATAAAGGTTTTAAGATGACACTTGTGTCACACCCCAACCGACGACGGATTATACGTCGGGGCGGACGAGATTGTTCAAAAGCACAAGGTTGACTATTGAAGTTTAAATATTTCATTTATGATTTTCAAGGTTCATTACAAAGAATAAAACAACATATAACAAGAATACAATATTCATTTGATAAATAATCTAGGTCCAAAGCATCCTATGTGATCATAACAAGTCTCATGTTAGTGTACCTGAAACATGTAAGTAAACTGTCAACTAAAAATAGTTGGTGAGATACGAAGGTTTTATCATAGTTTATCAAGGTTTGAAAATTATTACAATTCACTATGTCATGCATTCTATAGTATAAGTGTGAGAACAAAACATGTTAAACATTATGCGTATCAATCCTTCAACCAAGTTTAGGCATAACCCGAAGGTTACCCTTAAAAGTTTAAAGTTTAAATTCAGTAACAATTACCATGGGCTCCCCCCGAAGGGTCAATCAAACTAGGTGGATTGGTCAAATACAATAGATCTATCATTGTTACCATAGGCTTAATCAAAGTTAATGGATATGCTAGTATTAAGTCTAATTTAAGCATGCAAGTCTCAAGCATAACACAAGAATAAGCATATAGGCATAGTTGCACAAGAATTGTATAGGTTGGAAGTTTGTACATGTTTCACCCCAAGTTTATAAAGAGTATAAAATGAAAAGGGGCTAAGTATAGTCACTTGTATTGATGAAAGAGTGCCCGACAAGATTAAGTGTAGTAAGACTTTGAGGGAGAATATCCTCACAACGAGCCTAATAATACAAGTCTTAAAGTTTAAGTTTGATCCTATAAGTCTATGGTAAGTATCTAGGACTCTAAGATTGTCTAGGGTTCCAAGTGGGAGACGAGAATGATTTGTGTTTATAACGTTTAAATCAAGTTTCGAATGAGGTTTTAAATAAATACGCAAGACTTGAATATCAAAGTTTAATAAGTTTACTGTCTAGAATTATTAATAAAAATAATTATTAAAAGCTTTATACAAAGTTAAGTAACAATAGTTTGCTAAGTATTTTTAAGTGTTGTTATAATAATAGTTAAGTAAAAGAGAAAGTACTTATTTAAAGTTTAACACTAATTATTTAAATGATAAATAGTTACTAAAAGTTTATATTAGAGTAAAGTGCCATTTTCGTCCCTGTGGTTTGGTCATTTTAGCCATTTTCATCCAAAAGGTTTTTTTTAGCCTTTTTCATCCCTGACCTTTCAAAATCTATCCATTTTCATCCAATTGACTAACCCCGTTAAATTATTACCGTTAAACCGGGGACATTTTCGTCTTTTCAAAATTTCTTTTTTATTCTCTTTTATTATTTCCTTTTTCCCCTCCCCATTCCTTTTCAAAACCCTAAATAGGTGTTGGTTTTTGGAGTGTTTGGGTGAATATATGTCGTTATAGAATTCTTACTGTAGCCGAAATTCTTATCCACAGACTGCAATGGGGAGGGGAAAAAGGAAATAATAAATGAGAATAAAAAAAGAGTTTTGAAAATACGAAAATGCCCCTGGTTTAACGGTAATAATTTAACGGGGTTAGTCAACTGGATGAAAATGGATAGATTTTGAAAGGTCAAGGACGAAAAAGCTAAAAAAAAACTTTTTGGATGAAAATGGCTAAAATGACCAAACCACAGGGAATTGGTTGAAGGATGAAAATAACTATTTTAGGAATAACAATAATTATTAATTAACAAGTATTTAATGAATAAATAATGATTAATAATTTAATAATAACTTATTTAAATAATAAATAATTATTAAGGATTAAATAATTATTTACAAGAATAATTATTTTATTTATTAAATATAAACCATTTAAGATTTATTAAAATAGTTAACCTTTAAGCATTTGTTAAATTGTACATAAAAAATGTTTTACAACGTATTTATAAGTTTAACTAAATTATTTGAAATCATAAGTTTAAACATACATGTTTAAATAGGAATTTCTTTTAAAATTTATTTTTTGATTATAAGCTTATAATTGTTTTTAAAGTTTAAATAAAAAGATTTCAAATAGTGCTTTCTTTAAGTTTATAACTATAAAGTTTACAAGTTTTTCAAATGTTTTAAAGTTTCTATTTCTATTTTATAAAGTTTAAAAGTTTATAAATATTGAGAAAAATAAAGTATAATTACTCTTCTTGTTTTATATTTATATAAACACAATTAAGTTTTTAATTTTATTATAAGTTTTATAACATGTATAAATTTATAATTTATTAAAGTTTTTGCTTTTATAAAGTTTATAAGTTCATTAAAGTATATTTATTTCAAATAAAATAAATAAGCCTTGAATTAAATATGTACAAATTTTATAAAAATGTATAAGTTTCTGTTTTCTAGATAACTATGAAAGTTTTATAAACTTTTCTGATTTTGTAAATATTTATATAACTTTTCTGTTTTAATAATAAAATAAAAAGAAATTAAATGATTAATTTAAAGTTTTAAAACCAATAAATCTGTTTATTTCCAAAAAAAATATAACAAATTAAATTCCAATTATTTTTCTGATTAAAGTGTAAGTTTTATAAAGTTTATAAGTATTTTTATAGTTTTCAAGTGTTAAAACTATTTTTAAAGAATTTATTAGTATAAGTTTTAACTAAATTAAAATATCTCATAATACAAGAAAGTGTAAATAAAAATCGTTTTTTATGTTTATAAAAACTTTACAGAATTTATAAAAATAATTATAAATGTTAAATCTGAGTGAAAAGCATAAAAAAATCAAATACTAAAAACTTAGGCTGGCCGGATTCGAACCTGGGCCGCCTGAGTCCGGACACAAGCGAACAAAACCACCCGACTACGGGCCTCGTTAAGTTTAAACACGGATTTTTTTTTTTATAAACACGTTCCTGAATCACGCCTAATACCCTTATGAACCCTAGAAACTAAGATCCAAATTACGAATCGATTAACCCTCTGTCATGGCAAATTAACAGAGGGATTTCGTTCCTTGGATGAAAGCGACGAGGATGGCCTTTGGAGTTACCTGATATGAAGTCGAATCAAGTGAGAACGAGTCCAAGCTCAGCGTCAGCTGTCAAGGAATTAAATCGAGCAATGCAGTATGACCTGGTGTAATTGAGGGTATAGATAGGTTTAGTGTGGTGTCGTTAAGGTGTTCGAGTCTGTACTTATAGTCAATTTTATCATTAAATGTCGAATCAGTTGGGGGGGATTATAGGTGAGTAATACGGGGTAAATTTCAAACCACGCGGGTGCTACACTCGAAATTTGTCATTGAAGAACATCGGGGTTGAGTCGCATGCCTGAGTCGGAGCTTGAGGAGCATTCAATTCGGCCATTTACGTGTTTTTGAATAAATGGGTCAAAAACCGGCTTCTGTGGGACTCAAACCTGAGACTGGTTTCAGTCTCGGGGGTTTGGGGTAATTGCACAAATGGTCCCTGAGGTTCCAAGCTTTTATATTTTTATGTTAAAACCTAGGGTTTTGTTTAAAACAAGTTTCAAGGGTTGGCAAGTTCAGTCCCTAGACTTTATAACCCAAATATATGTTTTTTATAAGATTTAGCTAAGTTTCATAGGTTTTATTATTTAAAATAAGTTTATTAATTATGCTATTTATATAATTATAGGTCTATAAGATTTAAAAATTAACCATATGATACATAAATATATATATACTTTATGTATATATGTGTATATATATATTTCAAGTTTAACTGTTTTTCTTGAATAATTAAATAAATAATCATTGTTTAAGGGAATAATTTTAATAGAATTTCAAGTTTCGGATTAATGATACGTGTAAGGGTTTAGGAAAGATAGGTCGGGAAAATACTGGATATTACAACTTGTCATTAAAACATGCATGCTCAATATTTTTTCCTGCCTCTCTCTCCTATTAATTACACAATTTTCTTTAATTTTTTTTTATAATTTTTGTTTCCCGTCTATCTCCTATTAAATAATAGTAATTTCTATAATTACTTTTATAAAACGTTTTTTATTAAAACAAAATAGGTTTTTTTCATAAAACATTGTTTTTAATTTAAACACTTCTTCATTTTTTTTATAAAACATTTTTAAAATTTACAAATCTTCATAAAACTGATATTTTATAAGAAGTTGTATGTATTCAACCCATGTAATACATGAGTTTTAACCTAGCATATTAATATAAAGATTATATATACTATATAATAAATAAAGGTTTTTGTATGTCACATGTCGCCACTATATTCAATCTTATCGTTTTTTTCCCGCCTCTCTCTCTTATTAAATGCACTCATATCTTTTAATAATTTACTAATTATACTAATAAAACACATTTATTTTAAATTATCATTTATTATAAAAAAACTTTAAAATCTAATTATGTAATTTTTATTTTCAATTAAATAGTAAATGAAAGTCAAATGACATCAAATAGTAATTGACGTATTTTTGAAACCTAATTATATATTATTTTCTATATATTTTGAATTTTGTTTTTTATACTTAGTATACAGTAATACATTTTTATAATTATAAAATACATAAATAAAATTTGATTATGTATTGATACTTTTCAGCCGTGTGTATTACACGGGGTCTAAGCTAGTTATTTAATAAGAGAGAAATAGAAAAATCTAATATTTAATAGGAGAGAGAGGCGGGAAAATAAATATGAGGAGTAACCAGAGAGTGACATGTGTCCGGAAAATATTTTCATTTATTAGAGTAGTAAGATGTGTATTGTATTAACTATTATTATTATTTTAGTCGATTATGTGATGTTAAATTTTTTATTTTTATGATTTTACTACTAAAAAAATAGTACCAACTTTCTTTTCACTTTTGATGAAGTTAAATTTCATAATTTTAATTAAAATAAGAATTAATTAGAAAATTACTTTTCCGTAATATATTTAGTGTAATTAACAAAAAAATTTAATACATTTTGGCTATAAAAGTTCAAATTAGTAACTTTCTTTTAAATTGTGATGAAGTCAAATTTCAAAATTTTGATAAAATAACAAAAAAAATTAGTTAATACCTTTCCTATAATATATTTATTGTAACTAAAAACTTTAATAAATTTTAAATTTTGACTATTATTCCAATAATTTTGATTTGATAATTCATTTCATTAACTGTTTCTTAATATAATCTCTAACCTTTCTATTATTTCAAAAAATATTTGTAAAAGATCTCGGTTACTTTATAAATAGATTGCATAATTTTCGAAAACAACAACTATATATCTTATTTATCCTTCCAATTTATTTGATTTTTAAAAACCATGATTTTATTGATATGAAGTTCAAACCGACTCTTGATGTAACGTTAAAATGTAGACAGAGTTAGTCAGTTGGATGAAAATGGTTAGATTTTGAAAAGTCAGGGATGAAAAACTATATATATATATATTTTTATAAAACTGGCTAAAATGGCTAAAACACAGCGACAAAAGTGAAACTTTACTCCATAATTAATTATATTATTTGTATTTAAATAGTTTTTATACTTGTGTTAATTAATAATAAATTCATAGAGCACTACTGCAGTTTATAGTTGGAATCGTACTCTTTGCATATAAGGAAATTTTTAAAAATACGTAAATTTATAACAAAAATACATAAATTATGCAGCTCATGTTGAGGAGAAAATCGAACTCTGTAAAATGCCTTTTACATTTAAACGGGTCATGAAAGATTATCAAAGAGTTTTCAAATTTGTTTTGCTTTGCTATTTTTACATTTTATTGTTTATTCAACCCCATGTTATACACGGGTTCTAACACTAAATAAAATCATAAAATTGTATTAGTAATTTATTTTTAAAAATAGAATAATTTATTATATTTATACATCTAAACACGTTATGGATAACTTTTGATACGTTCTCTTTTTGGTAACCTTTTAATTATGATAACATGGAACGTTAAAGATTAAGTATAACATTAATTTTATTAATATATTGAAAAAAAACCTTTTAATGTCACTAATTGATTTTTATATTTAAAGTTTACATCATAAAGTACAATTTAAGTATCTACTTTTTTTTTCTTTTAATTTTGGGTGGCGTGTTTCATTTTTTACTTTACTTGCAATACGTAATGGAGTTTATGTAATATCTTGACCCATTTACTTCTTAATTTATGCTATATTTACCAAATATTATATACAAGTAAAGATATACAAACAATGTACACATTTTCTATGCTTATTTACTTAAATTTAATTATATATAGAAGACGTCCTCCTCAATTAATCACAATATATATGATTTGCATAGTCCTTGTTACTTATACTCAATACACATTTATCACACCAAATACCAAAACATGTTTAATTTTCATCAAATTACATATAGATATAACTTCTATACTAAAAGTTCATTTTCCAAAACTTATAAACATTTAGGATATGTGTTATACTCTTTCCTTATATGAATTCTACCAATTTTTGAAGGGAAGTTGATCATGAAGAAAATTCTTGGTTAAGGATTGAGGAGTGGACGTAAGATTTATTAACATCCATCATAACCACTATACATCGTTATGTTCTTTTGTGGATAGTTTTTTTTATAACTTTTATCTATATATTTATCGTGAAAGTATTCTTTGAGTTATATAATAAAATAAAAAGTTAATAGAATTTAAAAAGAACACATCCATGCCTTTTTGGTTCTTATAACATTCCTAACTAAAACATTTCAACATGCGATGTAAAGTTGTAATTCATGATTGAATAAGAATGTTAGAGTTAGGATCAATTGAATAAGAATAATTGTATTTATTGTAAGGTTAAAATGTTAATTTTATAAAAAAAAGGATATATATAATTTAAGTTTTAAGTTGAATATATATATAATTAGGGTTAAAAATAGGAAGATATATGTAATTCTAGGTATCAGATAGTATAGATTTATAAAGTTTTGATTGAGATGGTCAATTAATCACAATAAATAAGTATGGTTTATGATAAATAATTAATTATTATCTTAAATGAAAAATAGAATTTAGAGCAATTCCGAACTAACGTGGGAGGGAAGCCCCCAGCGAAGCCAAAACGAAAAGAAAAGAAAAGAAGAAGAAACAGTCGTCATTCATCAACCAAACCGAAAAATTAGGGATTTCATTTACCTAAAAAATCTCACCAATTCGACTTCCAAATTCGCCATCAATCAACTCGATCTCTGCTCTGCTGTCGGATCTCTCGTTCTCCCTAATTCATTTACTCCAGCTTCCAATATTTCTTCTTCACGGATTAAGCTTCCGTGAAGGATTCAATCGTCGATTTGTTTGTTTCAATTTGATCAATAGAAGCTGTAGTTGATCTGTGCGTTCGATTGAAGTGATTTCAGGCGCTGCCGTTTCCCGATCTGATCCAAGTTTGATTGCAAATGGTATATGCTGTTCTACATATTCGTTTTGATTAAGTTTAAGCATTTACTTTAAACTTATAGCTAGATTAAGATCTATGGTTTTTGACACTTTTTTGATGTGAAATGGTGCTGATTTGAGGTCAATAGATGCGTATTTCAACTGTTTATTGTGTTTTTGTTACGATTGATTCGTTTTAAGTTTTGTTTTCTAATTTTTGTTGTATTATGGGGAAATGAGTTGTTATATGGTTCCAATTCGAAGGAATTTGTGTTTATTTTAGATTAGGGCGTAGGGTGAGTCGAGAGCTGAAGGATTTTTGTGTCGGTAGATGGTTAGAGGTGAAGCTGATTCGATGATAAACGTGTTTCTTTTGCAACTTTTGTTAATCTACATTGTTGATCTGTTTAGCATATGGATTATGTAGAAAATCAAATAGTGGCAATAAGATGATAAGCGTTTCTTGTTGGTTTCATTTTGTTGAAAATTTTACTGGTGAAGTGTAGGGGACAACGGTGCTTCTCATGTTAATATACATGTATATGGATATGGATTTTGATTTTTGATGTAACCGGGAATGTAGTGTAGAAAGATCCTAAATTCAATACAAACTAGTTAAGTATGATATGTTTTTGTTCTTTTTTTTAGTTTAGTACAGAATCAAATTTGATGTACAAGTTGGAGTCTCTATTTTACAACACGATGCTCCAGCTGATAGAGATTTATCAACATTATTTCTTTTGTCCCTTTCATGAACCCCCTTTTTTTTCAAATTTCAAAAATGCATGTGAGCTTGATTTTGTTTTTGTTCATCCAATACACGTAGATATCTATTTGTTTCAGTCTTTTTCGTGATCATTAAATATGTTCTATAAGAATAACATCTCATACTGGAGATTAGCACTTGTGAAAGATGCATAATTTTCTACTCTTGGTACATTTATAGGCGGCAGTCAGTCTAGGGGTCGGGTCACTTGTCTGGGTGGAAGATTCAGAAGAAGCTTGGATAGATGGGAAAGTTATTGAGGTTAACGGTGAAGACATCAAGATTGCTTCTACATCAGGCAAGACAGTAAGTATTGTTTCTTAACCTACGCTAATTATTTATTTGTCATTTTTATTTGTTATCTTGTTACCTGTTTGGAAGCTTAGTCAAGGGGAGCTATTTGTTTGGTAATTCACATTATTAGTTTGGAAATAAAAATGGACGCCTTGTTGTATTTGTGCGGTCAATATATATTTCATGTTTCTTCTTGATTCAAATTATAGGTTGTTGCCAAGTCATCACATGTATATCCCAAAGATGCCGAAGCACCACCATGTGGAGTGGATGACATGACAAAGCTGGCTTATTTGCATGAACCAGGGGTTTTAAATAACCTGAGATCTAGATATGATATTAACGAGATATACGTGAGTTCTATTATCGTCTCTATTCTTTTCTTTTTCTACAAATATAATAGTTAACTGAAGCTAATTGGCTTAAATGGTTCTACCAGACTTACACAGGGAGCATATTAATAGCCGTAAATCCTTTCACAAGATTGCCACATTTGTATGATAGCCATATGATGGCACAATACAAAGGAGCAGCATTTGGGGAATTGAGCCCTCACCCTTTTGCAGTTGCAGATGCAGCATACAGGTACTGTTTCACATTCTACACGCTGGTATCTTAATTATGGAATTACAGTATGTTCTTTAAAATGAACAAATTGAACGCGCCTTTCCAAACTAACTACACTATTTTGTAGGATAACAAAAAGATATCAGATTCCGTCAAGATACAGCAAAGCATAATAAACCTTCAAGCAAGCATTAGCTTTGTTTGCAATGACTTGTCATTTATAGTTAAAATTATTGGGTGGTTTTTTTTGTTCATGTTAGTTTGGATTAATATCTCATTATAATAGGTTTAGGCTTGGTGTTTTAATCAAGTAGTTTTTTGGAGTTGGTTTTAGTTCACCTCAGTCTGTACTTAATCTTGTATAACTTTATTTAAGGTTGGTTTTTAACTTTTTATTAATATAAAATCTGTTGTTCTGGTGCAGAGTTATGATCAACGAAGGTATAAGTCAGTCAATTTTGGTTAGTGGAGAAAGTGGGGCTGGTAAAACCGAAAGCACAAAACAGCTGATGCGTTATCTTGCTTACATGGGAGGTAGAGCTTCTACTGATGGAAGGAGTGTTGAACAGAAAGTTTTAGAGGTGTTCACTCTTCGCATTAAGTGTTCCATTATTTATTTGATTTTTTATAACTAAACGTTAAGTATTAGTCAAATTATTGTTATGCTTGCTCCATCTTGTAGTCAAATCCTGTTTTGGAAGCTTTTGGTAATGCAAAAACCGTGAGAAACAACAACTCAAGGTGGGAATAAATTCCGTTTGCTATTATCTTGAGTTTATTGCATTTTTTGTACATTTCTTATTAACATATATTTTTCGCCATTGCTTTAGTCGTTTTGGCAAGTTTGTTGAGATTCAGTTTGATCATAAGGGAAGAATCTCAGGGGCAGCCATCAGAACATATTTGCTGGAAAGATCTCGTGTTTGTCAACTATCAGATCCCGAGAGGAATTATCATTGCTTCTACATGCTTTGTGCTGCACCACCGGAGGTAGGGGTCTTCACTCTACTTCTGGCATATGTTTTTTGAACAGAAATGAAGAATATGTTTATTTGGGTTGTGCTTTTATCTTAAACGGGTCAATTTAAAAGTTAGCGTTCACAGGTTATTCTGGTGAAAGTCACCTAAAGTCTCTTTTTAGTGCATACAAATTCCTAAGTCATTTTATTCAAAGTGTCAGATTACTAGTATAATTATATTGTTTTTGTAACCATAAATAGCACTTTCACTACTTATTTTTTTAAATGATAAAATTGTGCATGGGACAAACAAATCCAACCAGGCCTGCTTCGACCATACTAAAAAATGATTTGTTTCAATCTGAATCTGTTTTGACCTGTTACCCAGCTCATCCATCTTGCAACCTCTATCTTTTCCTTAAACACACAAAAAGTTGATATCCTATAAATATTGTTCCAAAACTGTATTTAGCGAGACCTTTGTTTTTCATCTACTCTTATGTGGTTGTTTATGGCTGGTACCTTCCTGTGTCACATGTGCTTTTTTCTAGTTTGCCAATAAACTTGAAAATCTGACACATGCTAATTTAGATTGGAGTTTTTTTTTTCAAATTTACTTATTTGATATGTTCTCTTGATTTGGGTTTCTTATTCATATTATTCTAATGTACTATGCTTCTAGGATTTAAAAAGATACAAAGTGGGAGATCCAAAGACATTCCATTATCTTAATCAATCAAACTGCTACAAGATAGACGGGTTAGATGAAAGCAAAGAATACATTGCTACAAAAAAAGCGATGGATGTTGTTGGGATCAACTCCGAGGAACAGGTACATTTAAAGAACCCATCCATACAGAAAATACTCAAAAATAGAAAAAAACAACGTGAATTACTACATCTTAGTTATTCTTTTTTTGTATGTTTTCTTCTGTCTACAGGATGCAATTTTTAGAGTTGTAGCTGCTATTCTTCATCTGGGTAACATAGAATTTACAAAAGGAAAGGAAATGGACTCATCTACCCCCAAAGATGAAAAGTCATGGTTCCACCTAAAAACCGCTGCAGAGCTTTTTATGTGAGTGACCAAAATCATTATGTACACATGCATTGATTAAAATGACTGTTATATACTGAGTCATTTATTTGGAGTCAAAAAACACAAATACATGTTTTAGTAAGCCAAAGATTTGTTCAGGTGCGACGTAAAAGCTTTAGAGGATTCTCTTTGCAAACGTGTAATTGTAACACGTGATGAAACCATCACCAAATGGCTAGATCCTGAATCTGCTGCAGTCAGTAGAGATGCATTAGCAAAAGTTGTTTACTCAAGGTTATTTGACTGGTAAGTCTCGCTCCTGCTACACGGTTGTTTCATGCTAATAAACTAGATATTATATTAAACAGGTTGAAAGGGTGTTTGAGATGTGTTTTTTTTGAAAGTGATTATGTGATATTTAATAATGAAAAAGAGAATTTTGGCTTTAATAAAATGAGATGTAGATGGCAGTGTTTGGATACGCTTCTGTCGCTTGAAGTTGTAATAATTGATATTCTAAAAAAAAGGACATGTTGTGAAATGGGTTAACTATAGTTTGCCCAAAGATAATCAGTTTTGTTGTAGCCGGTATGAAACTGATTATTTGAACTTAAATAACCTGATAATCAGGGGGAAAAGCTGTTTATCCAAACATTAAAAGTTGATTAATGCGACTTCAGATAGTATCAGTTCCAAAACGAAAAGCTAAACACAGCTTATGTTCAAGTTTTCCACTGTTGGTTATATTATTCATTTTTGTTTCAGGCTTGTTGATAGGATTAATAGCTCAATTGGTCAAGACCCAGACTCAAAATACATTATAGGAGTGCTGGACATTTACGGTTTCGAGAGTTTCAAGACAAACAGGTGCTGCATTGGTATGCGTTTTTGTTTTCATTGTTGACCAGTTATGCCACGTGGCATAACCTTTTAGGGATTTTCCCTAATGTCAATGTCAACAATAAGATGAAAAAAATTCATCTTTTGACCAGCAAATTAGATTACTGGCCAAAGAGCCTTGATATCAGTAAATGTCTTGTTTATCAGTGTCTGCAAAAATTGGGTTATAAACATTGACCATCCAATCAAATGATTCTCATTCTGGTTGTACCAAGTTATGTAGCAACGATGGTTGCAGGAATCACAGATATTTCATGTACAATAAAATGATATCTTATTCTAGATGTGGATTTTTTCTCTTTTGCAGCTTCGAGCAATTTTGCATCAATTTGACAAATGAGAAACTCCAACAACATTTCAATCAGGTTGCTTAGGAGGACTTCAAAATCTTTTTTAGGTCATTTCTGAAACCATAAAACACTGTATACACATTCTTATCTGGTGAGCTGTTTTTGTTTTGCAGCATGTCTTCAAAATGGAGCAAGAAGAATATACAAAGGAAGAAATTAATTGGAGCTACATTGAATTTATTGACAATCAAGATATCTTGGATCTCATTGAGAAGGTTTGGTGTTTATATGCTTAAGTTTTACACCATGCAATTTTATCTCCTGCAGACATCCTTCTTTATATCCCAGGATAATTGTAAAAGTTTATTATTCATTCTTGTTTAACTTATTGGTGAATTTTTGATCATTGCATACTATGGGATGAAATGATCCAAAACTAAGTTGCATTTTCCTCAAAGAAAACACGATAATTTGATGTAGATTATTCTATTGTTGTTTGGAATATCGACTTGCGCACTCTAGTGTATATGTTTTGTTTGTCATACATATATCTAGTAAAAGCACTTGCTTAACATCTTAGTTACTTTAATTATGTAGCAGTGGTTTATATCATTTCAGTTCTGATGTCTTGTCTTTCTATTGCATAGAAACCGGGTGGCATTATAGCTCTTCTAGATGAAGCTTGGTAAGTTAATCATGGGAAGCTGTTCTTCTCTTGGCCATTTTGTATTAAGATATACGAATAGTTACATTACAGCTCGTGTTGTTTTTATGTAATACCATACAATTGAAGTCTTTTTGTAAGCATCTACTTGTTTTCCGCAGTATGTTTCCCAGATCAACACATGACACATTTGCACAAAAGCTGTACCAAACTTTTAAGAATCACAAGCGTTTTGCCAAGCCAAAATTAGCTCGTTCTGACTTCACGATTTGTCATTATGCTGGTGATGTAAGTGCTGTTTAATATATATACAGATACATGTGTGTGTTATATATGTGTGTGTGTGTGTATCCTGAAATCACTTTTAGCTACTGAATTTCTCAAGTTCGCGAAACCATGACTTATTTGTTTGAATTGTATATTTAGGTTACATATCAAACTGAGTTGTTTTTGGACAAAAACAAAGATTATGTCATTGCTGAACACCAAGCACTCTTGAGTGATTCTAAATGTTCCTTTGTTGCAAGTTTGTTTCCTACTTCAAGTGATGACTCCTCCAAATCATCAAAGTTTTCTTCGATAGGTACACGATTTAAGGTATACTCTCTCTCTCTCTCACACACACACACACACTATCTTTCTTTCTTATTTCCCGTCTTAACCACATTCATACACGTAACGTTTGTTTTGTCATCGTTTCTATTGGTTTCAGCAACAACTGCAACAACTTCTTGAAACTTTAAGTTCAACTGAACCTCATTATATACGTTGTGTAAAGCCTAACAATCTTCTCAAGCCCGCTATCTTTGAAAATCATAATGTTCTGCAGCAACTACGATGTGGGGTAAGGAAATACATGACTTGTGACACCCCAAAACTAGCATTATTCATTTTTTTCCATTCTTATTTTTTGAACACAGTCGCTGCATATATTTAGCTGACACATGTCATGTAATTAATTCAGGGTGTCTTGGAAGCAATCAGGATAAGTTGTGCTGGATATCCCACCAGAAAACCATTTGTCGAATTTGTGGATCGGTTTGGCATCCTGGCTCCTGAAGTTTTGGATGGCAAGTAAGTGAACGATCTTGTCCAAGGTGGCAACATTGACCCATTTGCTAATAAATGGGTCAATTCGGCTTATGTGTGATTCTAACGAATATCTTTAGGGCTTAAAAGGGAACGGGTATGGGTCAATGGGTGAAAAGTCTCCCATAGTATATTTTAATGTATATAAACCTTCTAGTTCTTTTTTTTTTCCAGAAAACAATTTATTATAAAAATAATATATTTTTGGTAATCATATCTGACACGCTAATTTTTTGTAGAAAGTTGAATTGTTCAAAAACTTCGGGCAAGTTGCCTTATCTCGACCCAACCGTACAGAAGTTACTCATTTTTACCCGTATTCATCATGACGCATTACCCAGCCCGCCTGTTTTACTATCTCTAGATCTTGTTTAATATCCTCTGAAAACTTGAGTGTATGACTAGATAAATGAACTGACTCTATACTATCTTTGTGATTGACTTATGGTAGTAGTGATGAAATTCATGCTTGCAAGAGGCTTCTGGAGAAAGCTGGACTTGAAGGCTATCAGGTTAGATGGGTTGCGATGCCATCTGTTGAAGCCTTTCTTACTTACAATGTTTTATTTAAGACTTACATTTTTTTAATTATTTTATAAATGCTTGTTTGTTTTTATATCACATGCAGATTGGTAAAACAAAGGTGTTTCTAAGGGCCGGACAAATGGCAGAGCTTGATGCTCGTCGGACTGAGGTCTTAGGTAGATCAGCTAGCATCATTCAAAGAAAAGTCCGTTCATTTATTGCTCAGAAAAGTTATATATTGTTAAAACGTTCTGCTTTGCAAATTCAATCTGTTTGCCGAGGTACATCTTTTGGACATGTTAAATTAATTTATATTCTTTGACAGGTCAAAGCATCTAAATTTGGTCACTTTTTACATCTTTTAATGAACAGGCCAACTTACTCGGCAAATTTATGAAAACATGAGGAGAGAAGCTTCTAGTATAAGGATTCAAAGGAATTTGCGAATGCATCTTGCAAGGAAAGCTTACAAAGAGCTTCAATTCTCAGCTGTTTCAATCCAAACAGGTTTACGGGGAATGGCTGCACGTAATGAGCTTCGATTTAGAAGGCAGACAAAAGCTGCAATCTTTATTCAGGTCAAATAAATAAAATTAGCTTAAAATGAAATGGATCAGATGGGTTGAAAGCGCTCCAAAGTGTGTTTTCAATGCATAAATAAGTGAAATCGTTTTGATAAAGTTTTTTTAATTAGTAACTTACAATGTTACAAGTTATGGTATTTGACACACTAATTATTTGTTAAAAGTTTAAAACTTTTGGACCAAACGTTTTCTGGTCAACCGACCTCTGTCTGACCCATGCTGAAAAATTACTTATTTTGACCATTTACCGGACCTACATGATCTCAGTTTATCACCTCCATTTTCTTTGTTAAGTTAGATGTTTAAAAATTAAGTCCGGCATTACTATATGTTGGATTTGTTAAAATGTCTATACTATGAACATCTTAGAGAAAGAGAATTGTGTAACTGAGGTGGTAATTATTTTACCTGACGCTGAAATTCCAGTTAATATATATTTTTTTGATTCACCTTAGTTCTTGACTGCAGAGCCATTGCCGCAAGTTCTTGGCACGCTTGCACTTTATCAAGGCAAAGAAGGGTGCGGTTTCTATACAATGTGCATGGAGAGGAAAAGTTGCTCGTAAAGAACTACGGAAACTTAAGATGGTATAATATTTCAGACTGTTATAGAAGTAGATTGTAGAAACTAGTGGCAATTTGACCAATTTACTTACGGTTTATGAACCCGTCGATTTAGGTATGCGTTATCTCTAATGGGTTGGATTGGAGAAAAAAATACTTAAAAGGAAACAAATCAAACTGTTCTAAAGCTAGCCAAATTTTATTTTTAAGAAATTAGATTATTATTGAAATAATATTAGCTAGCCATGTTCGTACATCTCTTAGGTTCTGGGTCGTAACATTTTCTTTATATTTTTTGTATGTTACTCTTTTGTACTTACTAGTTACTACTGGTCTTTGTACATAGGCTGCCAGGGAAACTGGTGCTCTGCAAGCTGCTAAAAATAAACTAGAGAAGCAAGTTGAAGAACTGACGTGGAGACTGCAGCTTGAGAAGCGCATGAGGGTAAAGCTTAAAAAATGAGCTTTTGTTTTTAACTTTTAAGTAAACTCTATAATTAACTTACCAGCAAGAAGGCATGTTTAGTGATCTAAAAGAAGTTCAAAATTGAAGCTTAATTAATTTATACTAGGAGCTAATGGTGTATCAAATTGAAATTCTTGTGAACCTGAATCACAACACCAACTTTAGCTAGTTGTAACCTGTTAAGAGGAGAATAGAAGTGAACAAGTAGACTACCAAAGAACCAGCAGATTAAGATTTTTTCAGAAACTGGTTTTTGGTCCAGACAAGTTCAAAGCAGGAATTAAGTCAGTTTTTTTCTCTTCCAATTTCAAACTTGAAATGACACAATTTTAGGATTTGTACTTTTTAATCAAAAGGACACCGTTTATTTGGTTCATGGTGCAGTTTGAAACTGAATTGATTCTAAACCAAAGCTGAATTATATTGAATTCGGTTTTGGTTCCATATTTTTTGATTTTCCGGTTTTGGTTTGGTTCCAGTTGTGACATACTGGTTGTAGTTAATTTGAGCAATAAGTATTCAGATAACCATTACTCTTTAACTTGGATAAGATGATTTCTCTTTCACTTGATGTACAGTGACACTATTATATTGTTTTTTTGCAGTCTGACTTGGAAGAAACCAAAACGCAGGAAAATGCAAAACTGCAGTCTGCTTTGCAGGATATGCAACTTCAATTCAAAGAGACTAAGGAGCTTCTCATGAAGGAGCGTGAAATTGCCAAAAAGGTAGTTGAAACTATCCCAGTCATCCAGGAAGTCCCAGTTGTTGACCATGAGCTCACAGATAAGCTTGCTTCTGAAAATGAGAAACTCAAGGTAAACCGGATGAAATTTACCAGTTAGTTTTTAAGATTCACTTGTGACGAGTTTGGATTTTATGTAGAGGTGGCAATTTTTGACTCGATTTACTTTTAAATGTATCGATTTTGACTGTATTTTATCTGAAAAGAGATTAAAAAACTAATATGGAATGCGTCAAATGGCCAAATGGGTTGAAAGTCACCCATAGTGGTTGTGGTTCAACTCAACTTGGCCTGACCTGTTTCTATCCGTATTAAAAAAGACCCTTTTAAACTCGATATTGTTTTGACCCGGTACCCATTTTGTACATCTTGCCACCTCTAGTTGTATGTGTTATGTGGCTTTCTACTGTATTTAAACATTATTTTTTTTTTTATGCATAATTTCAGTCTTTAGTTAGCTCTCTAGAGAAGAAAATCGATGATGCAGAGAAGAAATATGAAGAATCAAATAAACTCAGCGAGGAAAGGTTAAAACAAGCTTTGGATGCAGAGACAAAAATTATTCAGTTAAAAACTGCTATGCAGAGGTTTGTGCCCAATTATTTCAAGCGTGAATTCTTATTCATTGCTTTCTAATTGAATAATGACGATGCAAGTGTAATGCTATATCTAATTGTAATTTTAGAGACTCACTGTGTTTCCTCATCCAGTTTACAGGAAAAGGTTACTGACATGGTATCAGAGAATCAAATTCTTCGCCAGAAAGCACTTTCTACAACTGCTTCTCGTGTGGCAGAATATCCTCAAACTCCTGATGCGAAGGTGAGTTTTGGTTGTATATAGCAATGCCATTAGAGGTGACAAAATCGGCTGGTCAGGCAGGTTGGGTAACATGTCAAATGGGTATTAATAGTTTAATACGGACTGGGCCAAGCCTGCCTCTCTTGACCTGAAACCATTTTGTTATAAGTTTTTAAAGATTCTTTGAACAGTAAAGTGTCAAATATGATTATGAAAACATTAGATTATGTCATTTATTATCTAATTTTCTTAATAAGATGATTTAGGAGTTTTTAGGCACCAAAATATCACTCTGAGCGATTTTTTCCCGTTTCCTTGTAAATTAAAATTTTCAATTTTACTGGTTTGACTTGTTTGAGATCAAATATGACTGGAGTCAACCCATTCATAAGTAAATAGGCCAAAATTGCCACCTCTTAACTAATGTAGAGCCATCTTATCTCTGTATATTTACTCATCTTGTTTTTTTTTCTTTACTTAATGATGTAACCATTCACTAACTTTTGTGGCAGAGCATGGCAAATGGTCACTTTGGGAATGAGGTACGTAAAGCAATGTTATACTGAATGTATAGTACACTGATAAATCATATCATCAATATATGTAAATCTTGGACATTTACTTACCTGGTTGGGGGACATATTTTTACAGGAACCACAAACACCTGCTAGGAATTTGACTACTGACTTTGACAGCAAGGCGAAAAGACCACCTGTTGATCGTCAGCATGTAAGAACTACATAAAAAACAATATCCCTTTTTTTAATATTTTTTTGCCACTGAATTTGATCATACTATATATTTTATTTGAATTCTGCTACAGGAGAATGTTGATGCTCTTATTGAATGTGTTATGAAAGACATCGGATTTAGTCAAGGCAAACCTGTTGCAGCATTTACTATATACAAATGCCTTATTCATTGGAAATCTTTTGAAGCGGAAAGAACTAGTGTCTTTGATCGTCTTATCCAGATGATTGGTTCAGCTATTGAGGTATTTTTCCAGAAGTTAACTGCAAAATGAGATTTATCCAGTTTATTAATGTATATAAAGTATACTGAGGGGTAATATTATTGCAGGATCAAGATAATAATGAACACATGGCATATTGGTTATCAAACGCATCTACTTTGTTGTTCTTACTCCAAAGAAGTATTAAATCTGATGGTGCAAATTCAGTTCGTAAACCTCCAGCTCCAACTACCCTGTTTGGAAGAATGACAATGGTATTGATATTTTATCTTAACATATTTAAATTGAAGGCCGGGTCATGGGTTAAATCATGTAATTTCATTATGGGTCAAAACAGACCAAGCCGGGTAGGGACGGGTTGACTTGAAACTCTTATTCTCCAAAATTATTTAGCTCTTGAAACAATCAGCGTGTAAATACAGTTACAATAATTATATTTATTCGCTCAATGACATGATTTGCTGCTATGTGCAGGGATTTCGTTCATCCCCGTCTACTGTGAACCTTGCTGCAGCTTCGGCTGCACTTGAGGTAGTACGTCAGGTCGAAGCCAAATACCCTGCCTTGCTTTTCAAGCAACAATTAACAGCATATGTGGAGAAAATGTACGGTATTATTCGTGACAACTTGAAAAAGGAGTTGGGTTCATTCCTCACCTTATGCATTCAGGTAGTTGAATTTAAATTCATCCCCCATTTGACTCTTCATAACTAGAGGTAAAAGGGGGGGGGGGGTCAGCAAGTTGGGTAAGGGTCAAGACAGGGCGGGTTCACAACACTTTTTTGTCCATTTCCTCTTTTTTTCTTTTTAATTATTACAGTAATAACTTAAATTCTTGAATAAAGCTATTTAGGTGATATGCAATAAAAATACACTTGGGTTAACTTTTCACACACTCGACTTATTTGACCCGTCAGTAGTAAATGGGTTGAGATCAAGTGTCAGCATGAACTGCCATTGGGGGGGTGGTCCAATGGTAGAGGTAAAAGCCTCTTAAACACCTAAAATACTTAAAGGTCATTGGTTCAAGTCCCACTAAGTAAAGAAATTTGCCGTTAAAAAAAAAAAGGTGTCAGCATGAACTCATTATTTTAATTGTGATAAAATTCAGGCACCACGGGCATCCAAGGGAGTGCTACGATCTGGACGATCATTCAGCAAAGATTCACAATCCAATCACTGGCAAGGCATTATTGACTGCCTGAACACTCTCCTCAGTACTTTGAAAGAAAATTTTGTATGCATCTTTTATCCTTTGCCTCTTAGTTGTTAGAGTAAATTGCACGGATAGTCCCTGTGGTTTACCCAAATTTTGGATTTGGTCCCTAGGTTTGAGAAACTACATAGGCAGTCCCAAACTTTGCACGCATGTTACACAGACAGTCCCCAACATGGATGGACGTTAGTTTGCTCCGTTAAATACCCTCATGTGCAATCCACGTGAGGGTATATTTGTCTTTTCGCACCTATTGTTTATAAAACCCTAAATACCCCGTCATGTCCATTTATAAACAATAGGTGCGAAAAGACAAATATACCGTCACGTGGATTGAACGTGAGGGTATTTAACGGAGCAAACTAACATCCATCCTAGTTGGGGGACTGTCTATGTAATACGCGTGCAAAGTTTGGGACTGCCTATGTAGTTTCTCAAACCTAGGGACCAAATCCAAAATTTGGGTAAACCACAGGGACTATCCTTGTAATTTACTCTAGTTGTTATATACATAGATGGCAGAATACTTATGATGGTTGCATTTCAGGTGCCCCCCATTATTGTTCAGAAGATATTTACTCAAATTTTCTCTTATATCAATGTACAACTATTTAACAGGCGAGTTAGCTTCACTTTGGTTTGTTTCCCCCATCATATTTTATGATTTTATGCTAAATTTTTTCTTTCGATTATTATTACTTTGCAGCCTGCTTCTGCGCCGTGAGTGTTGTACTTTCAGCAATGGAGAATATGTCAAAGCTGGGTTAGCCGAGTTAGAGCTGTGGTGTTGTCAGGCAAAAGAAGAGGTAATTCTTCACACGCGTGCACGCACACATGTGTGTGTATGTATTGATATTGATTTATAAATAATAAATATAGATTATGCAATGGGTGAATGTTAATGTGACTTAAACATGTATTGAACCTGTATTTCTTGTTTTGGGTAAAATAACGCGACTGAAAAGTGTAGTTAAATTTGCAGTATGCGGGATCAGCTTGGGATGAACTTAAGCATATCAGACAAGCTGTTGGGTTTTTGGTATGTATCTTTCTGACCAAGATGTTTATACGTCTCATGTCCCGCCTTCTGTTAATAAATATATCCTTTATTTTCATCGTAATGAATGCCTATATATACATTTTTTTGATTATTTCAGTTTATCTTTCTTTATTTCAAGATATGATTGTTCACGTGTTTATGCCCTCAGGTTATACATCAAAAATACAGAATATCATATGATGAAATCATCAATGATCTATGCCCCGTATGTCTCTCTCTCTCTCTCACACACACACACACACACTCACGCGCACAAAGAGACTGACTTTACACCGTTGTTTTCCTTAGATTCTAAGCGTCCAACAACTGTATAGAATATGCACACTTTACTGGGATGACAATTATAACACCAGAAGTGTATCTCCGGATGTAAGTTTCAAATTTACAAATTCCATCTTTATCAGGATTATGATGGATCAGGTTTTTCCGATAATATCCTGTAATAAACCCGACCCGTTTCCCTTCAACCAGGTCATTTCCAGCATGAGAATATTAATGACAGAGGACTCCAACAATGCCTCCAGCAATTCATTTTTACTAGATGACAATTCCAGGTAATGCTGCATTCCTTACACACTAATATTATATCCTTGGGCCTTAATTAATTAATTAATAATAAGGGAAATCTTCACACAATAGTAACCAAGTTTCTCAACTCACTCGGTTTTTTTCCCTCTAAAGTCGCTCAACTTTCATTAGGAATTCCAATCCAGTGAAGTTTTTTTTGTGAATGTTAATTTTTTTTAAAATTTAAGTGATCTAAATGAAACATATATAAATCCAGTAACTATTTAGTGATTTTTTTTTCAAATTTGAGTTATATTGAAAATTATGAAACTTGGTTATTATTTAGTGAACTTTTCTTTCTTCACTATATCCTCTTCAAGTTAATTTAAAAAAGAACAACCACTAAATAGTAATTAGGATTAGATTCATATATTTTCCATTTAGGTTACATAATTTTAAAAATTTGTAACATTTATAAAATAATTCACAAGATTAGAACACCTAGTTGAGTGCTTTTAGAGAAATAAAAAAACTTAGTGACTTTAGTGGAACACTTGGAAAACTTGGTTACTATCTTGTAAAGTTACACCTAATAACAATAATACATCAATAATTACTAATTAAAATATTTTTTTTTCAAATGAATTAACGACTCGCCCGATTTCCAAATTGCAGTATACCTTTCTCCGTTGACGATCTCTCAAGTTCCCTGCAAGTAAAAGAATTTACGGACGTGAAACCTGCCGTAGAACTTGCTGAGAATCCGGCCTTCCTATTTTTACACGAGTAAAGGCCGTGGAACTTGAATATATACATATATATGAATCTTATGTTTGCGAATATAGCATAAGGTTTGATTGTTGTAAAAAGGTCCATTCTTTATTTTATTTTCTTTAAATCCTGGACTGTAAAATTGTTTCGTTTGTTAAAAGTCTGATCACAAAGAGATTGTGCAGTGTCATATTTTTGGGGTTGAATTTTTCTGCCACTTTTGAGCAGCATTCTTTAATCTTTTTAGGAGTTAGGTATTGTTTTCCTTTTTGGTCAAATGTCTGGATCTTATATTCCACCCATCTTGTAATCATCTTTATATATGATAAGCTACCCACAAGTTATATGGATTTTTATTTATTTATTTTAATTTTTTGCAATCTCACTTTTGAATTATCATTAATAGTAAGATACTTGAAAATGGGCTGCTAACATGAGACTTAAAAATCCAGTCAACTTGAAATACGAAATGTATAAACTTTATCGTTATAGCGAAAAACTTACAAAATTTAAGTTAAAACTTTGAGGCAATGGAGACCTTTGGTAATTGCTGCTAACGTTTCCGTCCGGTTGCCACTAATATTGTTGAATTTAAAGTTTCTAACGATTAGGGCTCCGATTGTTTGAAGTTTTGTGCGAGTCTGGTTGCCATTATATCCTCCATTAACTTCGCCCTAAACTCGGTCTATAGGTTATCAAGTTGTCGAGTTTGATTTTGAATTTTGTGTTTGGTTTGTGGTTTGATTTCGATATTGGTTCTGGCGGTAAGGTGGTGGGTGATTGGTGGTGTGATGTGGTGTTAGGCGGTGGCTGGGGACGATAGAGAAGAGATGGAGGGAGGTTTTGTTTATTTTTGTCAAAAAACGTAACTATTATTTCGAAAATATGAACGTTACCACGTACCATATAAACCATTCGTCTATCATAGCATTAAACAAGGGTGGGTCCAAGCATACGGCTTGAGGGTCGGCAGATACCAATGATTTTTTTTATTTATATATATAATCAAATTCCTACTGACATGTAAGAATTTTTGACACCGACCCCGTAAGATTTCCTTTGATCAACAACACCGAAAAAAAGGTAATTTAATTTTTTAGTTTTACAAATTTGCACTTGTTAAAAAATATAAACTAATAAGTATATACAAATCAAATAAATCTTACCCAATAAGCCCACCCGGTTTTAAATTTTAAGCATATTCGTCCATTCCACCAAGTAGTCCAATAAGCTTTAACCTAAGCCCACCCATTCCCCCAAATCCCAAAGTTAGGCATTTCTCAAACCCTTCGTGCCGGTTGCCCCGTTTACGGACCATGTTGGCGACCCTCCTCCCTGCTCCCAACGTGACGCAAAATGCGCTCCAACTCGCCAAAAAAAGTCACAAAAAAGTACCGGAAATCCCCGATTTTAGGCATGTTTTTTGAATTTTGTCTAAATTTTATCTGAATAGTTGAATGTCTTGATTTTTAGATTATAATTCTTAGACAGTTTGAATTCCTACTTAAATAGTATGCTAAATTCCGTTACCTTTTAAGTGTTACTTTTATAGTTTATTATTTACTTGTTAAGTATTAACTTGTTAATTGCTAATTTTAGGCAATATGAAAAAGTGTAAACAAAATGACGTTATGAACCAAATAACAATTTACAAACCGAATAAAAAAAGTTAGATCTATACTCAAAAACACAAAATATTTCTGTGACCAACTCAATCCGGTTAAAGCATTCGATGACTCGACTTAACCCAGTAAAACATTTTCAATGACCAAATCCGTCAATAAATCTCCCTTGGCAAACATCCGAACACCAGAAATGAAAAAAGTTATTGGCTCCGCCATTGTATTAAAATTTAAAACTTCACATACGATTTTTTCTTAAACGTTTAATTTTGTAACTAACAACCGATATAATGTTCTATGACATAGATCATGTTACATTTCTCTTTATTTTATTATTTCATGTGAAAAAAACTTAATTTACATGATGGTGGCCAAAAAAAAACTTGACCAATGAAGCAGTTATCATGTTCATACATTTGCATGCATGAATCAGCCTCATCATCTACACTATACTTTATAGGATTTAATATAAATTTATGATTATAAGTTCAAGAATATGAAACCCATTTGCTTTAATTTAATATTGGTCAACATTTCATTTTGATTTGTTTGTTAAGTAGTAATCATTCAAACCAAAGAATACATATGTACATTAAATATATTTGGTCAAAAAAGAAAAAAAGGTTATTTAAAAAAATTAAAATAATAGTTTAGATGGGATCATTAAGAATTAATTACTTAATTATGATAATAATAATGATGCACATGTTAGTTTGGTGATGTGGTGTTAGGGGGTAGGATACTTATCAACATTTGCAGCCGTTTTAACGGTCCAAATGGATTTGAAAATCAAGTCAAATGTGTGCCAAGACTCGATGCCAAGTGTCCACAATGTGTTGTGGGATTATGTTTTATAATTTTAGTAATTAATAGTTCTATTTACTCTGATATATAGATTTATGGTCTTGTCACTATCTAATTAACATATAAATAGTAGATTAATTTACATACCTATTAAAAAATACCCCTCAAATCAATGACGGATTCAAAAATATTTATAAGTAGAAAACAAAAAACGAGAGGATAAAAACAATTACTTTAAACCGTAGCGAAAAAATATAAATCTTGTGATAAAAATGATTTAAAAGAGGTCTAGTGTATTTTTATAAAAGAACATGTTAAAAATAAGATTAGTTTTGGCAAGCCCCGGTTATACAAGTGATATGATATCAAGGATGAATAAAAACCTTAGGGGACGTTTGGTTCGCGAAATTCGTTACAATTGGAATTTAAATGATTCATTTGAAATCTATAATGTGTTGGCTACCATATTTGTTAATGAAATTGAAATGTAAAAATAACTAAAAGATAAAATTATCCCTTAAAATGACGAAGGATTCTAAATTCCATTAAAATAAGGAAGGATTTTGAATTTTCATTAGTTGAGAGATTTGGTTAGAAGAATTATTCCAATTCTAATTCATTCTCTTAGTCAACCAAACATGTCAAAAATTGGAATTTAAATTCCAATTCCATTAAATTCCCATAAATCCGGACAACCAAATATACCATTAAATCCATCGTATTATCATATTAAATTTAAAATAGTTTGAATCTTCTTCAAAGTCCCTTCAACAACTCCTGACTTTCTCACCAAATTTTCATGTGGTCTCATGTGTTTCCTCTCTCTTAATTGTGGTCAAACCTTGTTTACATGCCATAAACTCGAAGAATCTTAACTATATCATGTTCTTAATATTCTTACATCTATTATCTCTCTCTACTTATGTATTTTAATATATCAAAATAGCACAATCATTATTTTGACAGTTAATATAGTTGATTTGGTGGTTGTTTTATCATCTTGATTAATAATTGAATTTTTAGAATGAAATCTGTTAATTAATACTTAATAGATATTGTGAAGATTCAAAGCATAACTTGCTAATATGATTTAAGAGTATATTTATTTACACTTATTTTTATATATTAAGAAAATGAATTATTACAAAGTATTTTTAGGATATACACAATAAGGGTTGACTTTTGTATTGTAAGCTACTTTAAAAAGAAATCTTTTAGTTATTAAATCAATATATTAAAGGTTGACATGCGACTTCTTTTTTTTTTTTCGAACGACGAACATTGAATGTTGTGACGTCGCACCCCTCGTCACATGGGAGAGCCTCGTCCAACTCCGGCTAATATGTTGTCTTAACCGGGCCCACTTGGCGTCAGAGTTGGAGAAAATCCAAGGAAAAATCCCACCCAATACGGCCCCTTCCAGGCTTGAGGGAGAGCCGAGAACCCTGGATCGGCGTGGGTAAAACCCAGGTGCATCAGCCTAAGAGCTAGGCCTCATTTGCATGCCGCATAAACTAATGTGAAGGGCAGTGATTGAACTGGGTCACAAGAAACACCAGGTCTCTCCCTTACCACTCCACTACCAGCTCAGTGGCTCACGTTCTACTCCTGGAAACATATATAACATGAGCCACATAAATATGGTTCAAAGTCAACTAAGAAAAGAATATTAACCTTTTTTAATATTAAATCTAGTGAATTTTTTACCGGTCACCAAGGGTTGGTCATGTGCCTTTTTAAACAACCACAAAACATATGGTTATAACTTCTAACCTTTTCAACCATTTTTTGTTTAGGAATCAATTTCAGATTCTAATCTATGACTAACATGGTTTTCTTTTTATCACTTGTTTACGTCTATAATTTGTCGTGTGGCTGTTCTCTTTCTGACTCGTCTAAACCTATTCATATATTTGAATTCTATAATGAATTGGAAGATAACAATTCAAAATGTACAATCAAAATCGATATCGAACGAAAACAACCAAATCTAAATCGGATATGTGGATCGTCTTTTTCCCCCCACACACGGCCTATTCACAGAAGAGTAGATCAAAATCGAACGAAAACAAATCTATCTACTAAGAGAACAAACTAAATGATAACAAATCAAAGAACAATAAAACTTACAAATAATGAATAACAATTTCAATGGAAGTATATAATGAATGCCGAATATATAGAGAACATCATGTTAAGATTCCAATACTTTGTGTATTCGTCAGTGAATGCACTAATAAGAGTCCTAGAATCAGTGCATCCACCGTTGAATACCATAAAGTTCTTGTAATATAGCTGTAATGTATGCATCACTAATTAAATAGATAAAAAATATGCTCATAATCTATATATAGTGTATGCATCGGTGAATACACTGTATAAGTTCCAGAAGCAGTGTATTTTAGTGAAAACACTAAAGTTCTCAGAATCTAAGAGTAGTGTACGCATCGGTAAATATACTAAGCTATGCTCAGGATCTACATATAGTGTATGCATTAATGAATACACATAAATATCCTTAAAGTCTACATATAGTATATGCGTTAGTGAATAAACCGTAAAAGAATCACTAAGAACACACATGCAACAATGCATACACTAAAGTATAATCAGTAACAAATGTAGTGTATGTAACAATTCATATTAGTACAAATCATTCATTTTTATAATCTACCAAGCCTTGTTATTCTCGATTCTCATGTTTTTCTGATTCTAATACATATTTTCCGATGATAATATGTGTTGATTTATAACTTACGTCTACTTTCCTGATTTTATCGTCACAAACGTTTATGTATATTCTGTTTGGGTTACATTTACTAGTATGCGAGTTTATAGTCTAATATTTCGTATAAAATTGAGTAATTCACAATAGTTATATGGTTAAAGGCTAATGATGAAAATCACTCCCTATAATTTCTAATATAGTATTAAAGTTTGAAAGTCACTAAATAGAAATTTGGTATTCTAATACCAACTTTACACTGTATTACTTTAAATATAACTTATCTAAATTCGAAGTTTTTTTAAATGGTTTTATAAATTATCAAATCAAACAAGAAATTGTAACAAATTTGATTAGAAATAATAAAAAAAAAGATATTAAATTAAGATAGGAAGAGGGAAAGAACCTAAAACAAGGAGAGCACCTGGGAAAGTTAAATCCTATGTCCAAGTTTTTTTGGCAACTTGACATGAGCCTCTCTTGATTCAAGAAAGAAGCAAGTTGTGTGGTTTTTAAAATTACTATTTTCTTTCAATAATTTCTTATAAAATAATTTAAAAAATATAAAATATGCATGGAAATTAGCTCATAGATGCCACATGCATGCCTGTGATTCAGCCAGGTGCAATGCTTCTCCTTCTTTTATTTTTTAGTTTAGAAATTTAAGAATAACTTCATATTAAAGTTACCGGTTTAAGTTATCCGACATCTAAAACAAACTTTAAAGTAAAAAGTATTTTTTTTTATTGAATTGGATCAACATTTTGAACAATAATATTATTTGTTAAGCTTAGTCCTTTAAAAATATTTTATTTAAACTTCAATAACACATTCTAAATCATTCATATGATAATAGAGATGTTACTTTTAGTGGGACTCCTGACTCTTAAAAGTAAAACTAAACTCACAATTTCAAGGCCGATTTAGCTCTTTTGGGCACTAAAAATCGGCCGATTTAGCCATTTTGGGTGGTTTGGGCCCTTGTTATACCGAATCGATTCATCATAAACCGGACATAATCGGCTGATTTAGCTCTTTTAAGCGGTTCGGGCCCGCTAAGTTGTTATACTATTATTGATATTTGTACTTTATTATTTCTTGATTAATAGAACTTATCCATTTAGTTAAAAGTAAATTAAGTAAACTCGACAGGTTTTTAGTATCTGAGGAGTTTGTCGACTCATTCCCTTCTTTATATGGAATACAATTCATACTCAGAAGAATATTTTCATAAAGAAGGAGCTGGAGATTTCTATAGATGGTTATGATAGTCTGATTAAGGTTGGTGGGGATTCGACCAACATTTATTTGAGTCGGATGTCTGCCATTAGTGAATTGGCGAGTTTGGGGTTCAGGAAGGATTTGGCGCCAAATCTAAATCGTGCGTGGGTTAATGGCGGAAGCTGGTGTTGGCGTTGTCCGGTTCGTGGGGGATCTGACGGTTCTCATTTAGTCGCTTTAAGTTCTTATGATCTCAAGTGGTTATTAATCAGTCTTTTGACAGATGGGTTTGGAAGACGAATGGAGCTGAAGGGTTCCTGGTTAGGATTGTTAGAAGACAAATTGATGAGTTCTTGCTGCCGATGGGGTCAAGGAGTACTCTAACTTTCAGATATGTCTCGAGAAAGGTAAACATTTGTGCATAGAGAATATTACTTGATAGACTTCTTACGCGTGTAAATTTTGATGTAAAAAATGTTGACCTCCCCTATTTAATTAATTTTTGTGGGAATAATCCTGAATTTTCTATTCATATTTACCCTGAGTGTGTAGCATAAGACACATTTGGAATTTGATATTTTCTTGTCTTGGGATAGAGTGTCCATCGAGTATGGATTGATTTGATATTTATAGCTGTTCTTTGGAAAAAAAAAGCTTGTTATAGGTTCGGTGATTTATGCGACTTGGTGGGGGGATTTGGAGACTTCGGAATGACGCGGTCTTCCTAAAAAATGGGTATAAAAAGGAACTTCTTTTTGATGATATAGTTCTTGTTTCTTTTTTTCTGGTATTCTAGTAGGAATCGGAAATGTAATATCAATTGGACAGAGTGTATCTTAATCGTACTCCTTCACCTTAACTTTTGCCCAACTAGCTTCTTACTAGTTATGGTTTTTATTTTTAATTTTATTCCGTCATTAAAAAAAATGAGTTCAAACTACTTCAAAGTTTTATACATTATAATCTACAATTGATATCTACTAGTATACCCAATGTAGGAGAAATGTTAGACATCCTCAAGCATCGTTAACTTAGCATCCCAAAGACGGTTAAATATTGTTTTCATCATATTGACAAATCGCATGGTCATCGATTTTTAGAATCATATTATTTAATATGATGCACGTTTACGTTGCCGCCCTTTTATTTTTGGGTGACTATACTTGTGCCGGATTTTGTATTATACGCCACCATTTCTTGAGGATAACAGATGCTCGTTCCACGTCCTTCCTTGCTACTTATTGAGCTCGTTTGAACTTTTTTCGATCATCATTTAATGGACACGTGAATGATTTAACAAACATAAGATAGTCAGGATATATTCCATCAGCAAAATAATATTCGTGCTTGTACTCCACTCCTCCGAATTCAAACGAAGTCTTGAGTGTTATTCCATTAATGATGTCCTTGAATAACCGCATCTCTGCATCCAGATCATTAACTGCTCGTAGAAATAGTTCTTTGGTCTTTCTGAAACGATGTCTGGACACTTTTGAGGAGTATAAAGGGCCAGTGCCATTTTTTGCCTGAAAGTAGTTGATCATAAGAAGATCGTGTGCAACTTCACAATCTCTATTTAAATGAGCTCTTTTAGTTTTTGGACGTGAGCTTTCAGCTTCTTTGTTTAACAACTCTGGAACGCTAGCGTCGATAAGAAATGTTTTCATATCTTCACTTGATTTCGATGAAGAAACCATCTTCATAATTTTTTTCGAAATAAATATATTGAAGGTTATTTTGTATGGAATATATGTTATAAGTGGGATATATATATAATATATATAAATTAAAAAACATTTTTTATTTAAGTTAGCCGTTGGCTAACGATAAAAAGGCTCCAACGGTCGTTTTTTATGTGGCGAGGGTGGATGAAACAACGACAATGAACCACCGCATTTCACAAAAAGTGCAGCCTCTTCAAGGGTGGGGGCGGTGTTGCCGCACCAACCGCACTCTCCACTTGATCAACTTCATCGCAGGTGCAACATTATCACAATACATAGCCTTAAGTTCAATTGCTTTCGGGTTTTATTTTAGGTTTTATGGGCTTAAAACTCTAATTAAATTAATTTCAATTTATTTTCAAGAGCAACTTAGTTTTTACCGTTATCATTCTTAACAATTTTAATAACTTATTGGGTATTCACTTATTTGCGGAGACTATGTTACTTACATTTTATTAGTTATGGATTTTTTGGTTAATTTTTACCAAGCATTTCACATCGGATGAGTCAAATCCTTATTTCAATAAATGATTTCAAAGAATGGCACGTGTCATTACTATATTTTTTTTCATTAAAATCTTTTAATTTTTTATATTTTAAGTAAGTTATGAATTTTAAAATTTAATTATCTTAATTTTTTATTTTTTAGAAAAATAATACAAAAATGAATTCTAATTATTACTTTATTAAAGAAACAAAGAATTTTATTTTTTGTTGTACATATTATTTTAATTTTTTTTATACATTATTGTACTTTCATTTTTATATTAAACAACTACATGTAATACATATGTATATAACCTAGTATGTTTTAAAAGAATGTATTATTATGTAATTGGTATAACTTTTATAATTTATTTAACATATTAATTATAAAAAAATAGATAAAATATAATTACATAACAAAATATAGACCAATTACTCTACCCAATCATTATAACACCTTAAAATAAACAACTTAGTGTATATCCACTCCAAAAATCCACATTTTCCATGCATTCTTTTTTTATAAATACCTGGAAATTAAAGAAAAGGTTATTAGATACAAGAATCTTTGTAAATCAAAGGTTCAAATATTTTTCATATGCTAGATTCTTTTTTTCATTTTAATAATTATTTTTTGCCTTCTTGAAGATCTTGGGTAGACGTTAAAGCTTAATTCTTTGGATTTGGCATCATGGTTTTGTTCCTTCCATGTTGCCATGTGATCCCACTCATGGTATGGAACTTGGAGACGTGGCTTATTCCATCCCCTTCAACTAGGCATCAACTACCTTATCATTATGTATCAACTATGCACCAACATCTTCATCATTAGAGCGGAACCTGAACCTTTTAGTTGGAAGGCCAACGTAAGGTTTTCTTTTCAACCGACTATAACTAAGAGGTCTAACCCATGATTTTCTTTAAAAACCTGACTTTTATATATGTAAAAAATGGACAAATTTTGGTGACCGGAGGGTCGGTGGACCCTCTTGACCCTCCCCTGGTTTCGCCTGTGTTTATCATCTACTTTTCTCATCTTTTTACTAGTTGTATTCTAATCACACGTCAAGTTTTAAATGAATTAGATTGATTTTAGACCTATATTAAGTCGATTTTTAAGCCTCTCAGGTAGTTCTATCCATAGGTTTTTTTAAGTTTATACATCTTTGTAATCTTACTCTTGATTAAGTGAAATGATTAGGTATTGTGCCCAACAAACATAGGTGTTATTACCCACTACATACACATCATGTCCACTTATTAATATTCGATTGATTTACTTGTTGATTGCATTAACAACATTTGATACTTAGACATCTCATACCAATAATAAGCTAGTGAAAGAGCCCAATAAAACTAATGTTGTATACACGATTAATATCCAGATGTTACTATATTTTCAACCAACGTACGGTAAAATATGCACATTCTATCCTAACTGGCTTAACGTGTAACACCTCAACGCCAAAACAAAATGATGTCTATGATTCGTGTCTTGACAATACCTCATGGAGTAAAGTCTCGATATGTACTAAATGTCTTTGTAACACTTCATGGCCTAAAGTCGTGATGTGTACGTACAAATCATCAATTAGTAATACGTTATGGTATATATCAAGTAATGGTATCTACTGATTACCTAATTTAGTTGCACCTCGTGACTTAAGGTCATGATGCGTTCCATCCGTCTCAAATATGAGCGCAGCCCATGAAATGCGCACTCAAGATCCGAAAATCCTCACATATGACTCGTATACAACAAATACCCTCAACCCGCAAAACTCATAAGACAATATAAATCAAATATCACACAATATACAACAGAAGCATATGTTGCTTGTATAAAACTATTATAAGTATAAACAGTTATAGATTTATTGAAAAAAGACTCGTCTTTTTATAAATAAAATCTCCATTTGTGTATGGTATAAAATTCTGAAAATAAAATGTAAATATAAAATCACTATTTCTGATATGTACACAATTTTTGCAAATCAAGTAGATCTCGCATATGCATCACATGAGAATCTAACTAAATCATATTCTTGATGAGCATATGATTATATATCAATAATTTGATATAATAATACTGCCATTAATTAATATTTGATTATACTAAAACTAATACCATAATCGTGACAGAATATCCGTGTTTGCATAACCTAGTTAATTTTCATGACCCGGTACTGAAAACCTAAGATAATTTGTGAGACATAATTAACGTATCAATATATGTAAAGTGCAAGGGTACAAGGAGCACCCTTTGGGTACATCCCTCGGGTATCACGGGTACCACAGATACACCGTCGCAAGCAATGCAGGTATGACTTTCGAATGTAAGTACCCGTACTAGAGTTGTGGAAGTAGCCCGTTGCCCTCCACCTCAATGATAAATACACATATATTTTTCTCATCAGTTTTTATTTTCTATTATTCTTTAAATAAAAAAGTTATATGTTTGTACTATTTTCATAAAGACTATTTTATGGGAATTTTAACACAATTTTTAATTATTGAATGGTAAAACTCGTTCGATACGTGTAATTTTCTTTTCACTATTTTTATCTTATATTTTATCTTTCATCTTTATTTATTTTTTTATTATTATGTAATTTTTAAAATTAATGAAATTAGTTTTAAATATAATTTTTAATTTAAAAATAGAAAAAAAAAAAACTTAGGGTACTTAGGGTTCTGCCCCAACCACTTAGGTTGGATTTGATTAAAAATGTGGTGATCCTCATTGGTTGAAGCCATTAGAGTACTTGAGGTACTTAAGGTTGTGCCCCTAATATACTAATTAGGGTTTGGTTTTAAATTTATTAATCATAAAACATTTACTAGAATACCCTTTAAAGTGTGTGTACATATAGGGGCGTGTTCAAAAAATAACTAAAAAGTATTTCGTCGTTTGAGATTCGTATTAGTATTTATGCAGTATTTTTAGAGACAGTCTGAATAACATAATCAACATAAGTTTATTTAGGTTTAGATAAATAATAATATTATTATTGTATGGTAAAGAACATAAAGTATATATATATATATATATATATATATATATATATATATATATATATATATATATATATATATATATATATATATATATATATATATATATATATATAGGGGAAGGATCAAGAGAAAACCACAAAGTTAGGCGAAAACCAAGAAAACCACATCATTTTAGGCAATTTTTTTATTTACGTATACGTATCCAAAAATAATTTTTTTGATTTACGTGTACGTAACCGTAATTTTTTTTGTTTTATGTTTACGTATACGTAACACTATGTGTAAAAATATTTTTTTAGTAAAAATGTTTAATATTACATTGATACTCTTATAAATAAATAAAAATAAACTAAAACAAAAAATAAAAACTATTATATGGTTGGATAAAATTGATTTTTTTAGTGGTTTTCTTGGTTTTCGCCTAACTTGTGGTTTTCTCTGGAACCCTCCCCTATATATATATATATATATACATATATAGAGGTGCACAAAACGGTATTTTTGAACCGAATCGAACAGATTTGGTCAACAATTAGTCAAAACCGGTTTGGCCCTAAATCGGTCCGAGTTAAACTGGTTTACAAGCCCTGAGAACCTAAATCTATTGAACCGGTTCAGGTAGGTTAACCGCATAATTTTTTTAATAAATTAAAAAATAAATATATAACAATTAAAAACATAAATTTCAACATTTATTCATCTCGTAGAAGTTCAGAAATTACAAGTCATTACAAAATAAAATTCAAAAATTCGAAAATATGAGAAATTGAAATATATATTTTTTATTTTTTGGAGTTTTTATTCTTTATTTTTCGCAAATATGTGAGCTTTTTTTGATATTAGAGAGTGTAGAGAGCGGGTTTGAGAGCTGTGATAGAACCAAAGCACTCCCTACCTATTTATAATGTCATTTGGGGTAAAATGGGTGCAAAAAGGACGAAAAAAACGGCTTCTAACGGGTCTCTAACGGCTATATAGTCGTTTTGTAACGGCTAGTAAAATTCCAGCGCAAAACCGGGTCAAACCGGTTCGGATGAGAAGAGGAAACCGGTCTTGAACTGATGGTTTGAATAGGGTTGAAACCGGTTTGACCCAAATCAGTTCAAGATCAGGTGAACTTTTCAAAGATTTAGAATTTAAAGGTTTATTTTATTTTATTTGTTTTACAAATTTTAAAATGAGAGGTGAATTTTGACAAAAAAAACCCGAATATAGTTTGTTTCAATCAAATTTCCCATTATATTATTATACTAAAGATTAAAGTAGAACGCTGAGAAATAGTAGCCGTCCCATCCCAAGATGAGTGCTCTCCTATTCCGACTTCCCCAGAGCCTCCAGTAGCACAGCCGAGACAGCGACGGGTTCTCTACCCCTGCGGGGATGGAGCGACAGAAGTTTTGAGAATTCAAGAGAAGGTCACGGCGAGACGAGCCGTTTATCATTACGATAGCTGTCAAGTGGAAGTGCACTTATCTAATGCTACGTCGCCGTTTATTAATGGTTTTTTTTATTTCTCAAAGTCAATTTTGAGTTTATAGATAAATTGTTCAGGGATAATACAAATTTTACCCACTGTCGTGGTGGTCTCTGTTGTGACTTGCAGTCAATCCACTAGGGTTCAAAGCCCATCACTCACCCATTTCGTCGGTTTTGTAAGTTTTCATTTCTTTTTCTTTTTTTAAGTTAATTAAGTAGTTTCATTTTTGTAATTTAGATCATTTTTTAAAGATGAAGAGGTTAATTCAATGTGGAAGGTTTATGGGCACATTCGTTCTCGCGAAATGTTGTAAGATGTTACGTATGGTATTTTAATCAATGTGCGAAGGGGATATCAAGAACGATTTTGTTGTTTTAGGTTTCTTTTTAGTTTTTTTATTATCTAATTACATTTTTTTACTATTAACTTTTATTAATTTATTTTACTTGTTTGATTATTTAAGTAAGTTTACTAAATTATACTTTTAAAATAATTACATTTTTAAATGCTAAATCTTATTTCTTTTATCATTTAAGTAAGTTTATCTAATTATAATATTAAAAAAGTAAAATTTTAAGTGCTAAATCTGGGTAAGTTACGCTTTTTAATTTATGTTTGTTTCCGTATTTTTTAACATATGTTTTTACCATGACATAACATTTTAGTGTCTTTTAAATATATCTTCGCGGCAGCGCGCGTCGCATTTAACTAGTTCTTTTTAAAATAAAATTACATTTCTTTTGCTTTGAAAAATAATTATCCGCTCAATATATTATCAAATACTATATTCTTAGACTCTTAGTTATATTTCTTGATGATTTTCCCTGTATTAGAACTTGTATATTCATTTTATTGATCATAAATTGTTAATTTAAAAACTAATCCAACAACTAAAGGTACAATTTTCTACATAATTTGTAAAATTAAAAGAAAAGTTCGATATCTTAGTGGACCAACTTTGAATAATGGATTACCTAACCAAGGGCTACTAACCTTATTATGTTGTGCAACTACTTGCATAATTTGAAGTAATTTTCTGGAATTATTTTGGTTGACCAAAAGAAAATAATACTCTATTTATGGGAATATTGAGATGATAAACATACAATATCAATCAAGGCTTTAACCACCAATTTCTACAAATAACGATGGAGCTTGTCTTTATTTCTGTATTTGATTATTGAAAAAAAAACTATTTAACAGGGGTGTAAACGAGCCGAGCCGAACCCGAGCTTGATTAGGCTCGAGCTATAGGGTGTCATTAAAAAATTCAAAAAGAAAACCTATACCGACGACATATCGTCGCTATAGGGTTTAGGCCTACACAGACGACATGTCGTCCGGACAGACTCAACCTATCCCGACGAGACGACATGTCGTCGGTATAAGATTTTTCAGATTTTTTTTAATTTTAAAAAAAATTTAACACGAAAAATTTAATAAATAAAAAAAAGAAAAAATAAAATGAAAATGGGTCTATACCGACAATATGTCGTCGGTACAGGTTTTCTCTAATAATTCATTCCATGTTTTCCCTCCATCTGGCTCAACCTTGTACCGACGATATAGGGTCTCCCCCACAAAAATTTGGGTTTGGCCCGACGACATGTCGTCAGTATAGGGTGACCTATCCCGAGAAAAAATGTCGTCCGGATAGGCGTCGTCGGCTTAGAGTATTGTCATATAGTTGTTAAAGTTTGACTTAAAGTATTCGTATTAGTTTAATCTTGAATTTTGTTCAGAAGATGTACGGTCGTTCTGTGACATTGACCATGGTTCTTTTACTTTTAATGCACCACGACTTTAACATATTTGGTTTTGAGACTATCATTAGTGGTTAATTCACGGTGGTTTTGAAACTATCATTAGTGAGTCGATTCACGGTCGATACGTGATATTGATCGTGAGCCATCGGTTGAGTTTTGTAGAATTTTATTTTGACCACTTTGATTATTTTTAGTTTGTAGGAGATTTAGATATTTAGAAATTTAAGGTGTCATTCAACTTACATTTATCATAATCAAAATATATGAATATAACATCCCAAAAATTTTATAAATTATAATAAAAATTTGTTGAAGTATTGGGTAAGAATAAAATCTTTAATGACAGTTTGAAAATGTAAAAGGTTGTGTAATTACATAAATATGTAGAATTACTTGAAATTAGAAATAAGATGGAAAACTTATGGCAAAGAATTTATAAAATACTAGGTTATATACCCATGTATTACATGTGCTTGTTTAATAGAAAAATAAAAATACAATAATATGTCAAAAAATTAGATTTCAAACTTTATATTACAATTCAAATTAAGTAATAATAATTAGAATTCAAATTTTATATATATTTTTTAAAAAGAACATTAACATAATTAGATATTAAAATTCAAACTTACTTAAAATAGGAAAAATTAAAAGATTTTAATGAGAAAACGTATGGTGTTACCATGTGACATTAAGTGGAATTGTTTATTATAAGTAGGATATGCATATATAAGTGTTGGTATGGTTAACACTTAGAATCTTGTAGATATGAGGGTTGGTGGTCTAATGGTAGAAGAAAATCCTTTTGAAACATTTAGGGTTAGAGAAGGTGATGAGTTCAAGTCGCACATGATTAAACTCAAGATAAAACATAGAAATTTAACACCCTCCTTAATTTAATTGACAAAAATATCAAACCTTTTTATTAGTCTACACATTTTATGATGTTGATTATTTAATAAGCCTTTAGTAAATATATCTACCAGTTGATCCTTAGATTCAGTGGGCGGGATTTAATAGCTTTAGAAAAAAAAAATCCCCTAAGAAAAAATAAGTCAATTTCAAAGTGTTTTATACCGTCATGAAAGACAAAATTAGTAGCAATAAAAATGGTCGCAAAATTGTTACAAATCAAAGGAACATAGAGTTTAATTTCAACTTTCAGCTCCTTCAGAATAGTTACTATTTATAGGATCTCACATGTGGCTAAGCGCATGACACTCTATTCAGCTTCGGCAGATGATCGTGATATATATTTATTTTTAAATCCGTAGCTTAGAAATGCATATAACATTTGTACGAGGGTGTAAACTTAAATTTGTTATGTATCAGTAGAATATATATTATACATATCACCTCCCTTAAATCAAATACAATAACTTAATAATATAATGAATTATGTCAAAAAAAAAATATGAATAAAGTAAACTCGGTTTTATAATAAATATTAGAATAAAATCAATACGTCTGAGTTTGTTACAATTATATCAACTAACAATTGTATCAACTATTTATTTGGACGGAGATAGTAGGTATAACTAATATATTTACTATAATTTAAAAAAAATTAAATTAATTAAGTGTATTATTCGCCATTGTCTTTTATGTCTCAGTCTAAGAACCTAAAACTTTTAGTTGGAGTGAGGCCATGCAATTGTGTTTCCACGAAATTATCTTCATATCTAAATACGCGTAATTAATCATATATGCCCAAAAATTATTTAATTACGAAATATTCATCCAAGAACACGCTTTCTTGGAGGCAGCCACAATAAAGTTGATAAATTCTTTTTTAAAAGTAAAGTAAACAAAATAAATTACTTTAAATAAAATGATAATAAAACGGTGTGTTTGTTTGGATTCAAGAATATTCATATTCCCAAGCAATCGAACAATTTTCAGGTTGTAAAGCAGTATTGCAAGCCTTGTATAAAACTAGGGATACTCAATAAGGGAATTAAATAATCAAGCTTTCAATTCATTTGCATGGGATTTCACACACTCCATACACACATGTGTATGTATAATACAACTATATCTTTTTAATTCTCATAGAAAGCTAGCGGAGAACTAGCAATACCCCAATTACACCGGTCATGAAATGTAAAACTATATATGTGTGTGAATTATCATAACAACCAAATAACTTTCTACAAAGGTTACTACGCATCTATGTTATGAAGCTTCATCAGCATCTGGTGTAAAATACCTCCCATTTTCATCTTTTCAGTTAGGGACATCCTGGAATTAACCACACTGGAGCCGCATGCTAAGCATCACCAAAAAGCCCTTCAAGTTGTCATCCTAACTGCAGTTTGAAGCATTTGGAAACTTAGAAATGGAGTAGTGTTCGGGGGTAAAAAGGCCTCACTTGGATGGTTATTTGAAGATTTCAAAAGCTCAAGTTTCATGTGGGCCAAGAATCGGATGAACATTGGGGTTGGTGATTGGGAAAAATGGTGCGAGTTTAATTTGTAATTCTCTCTTTGTTTTTTGTATGTTTCGTTTTTCTTCTTCTTGTTTCCGCTAGCCTCTGCTAGCTTAGTTCTAATATATCTGCCTTTAAAAAAAAAGATAACTAAAGAAGTCATAATGAATCAAGAGAAATCAGTCATAAAACTTTATTTGATTTAATGAATAATAATTTAAACAAATTCATATTTTATCTAATAGATAAAGATTTTTTCATATCACGTGTTGCCTCCATATTCACTTTCTTCATTTTTTCCCGTCTCTTTCCTTTATTAAATTTTAATAATAATCTATTTAAAAAAATTACTAATTATACTAATAAAACACATTTATTTTAAATTATCACTTATTATAAGAAATTTTAAAATCTAATTATGTAATTTTTAGTAATAATAGTTTTTATATCTTTAATATTATAAATCGACACCAAAGATAAACTACTTTCATATATATACTACTATATAATACATACTAGGTTAGAATCCCGTGTATTACACGGGTTGAATAAATGTAATATTAAATACATAGTAATAAAAAGTTTATGTATTTAAAACCCGTGTAATACACGGGTTGAATAAACCCGTGTATTACATGGGTTGAATAAAATATAATGTAATTTTTTAACACATACACTCGTCAAAATGGAACATTGTGAATATGTAAATATATGATTCAAAGCTTTTCATTTGAATTCCGAGTTGTCTATAAAATTGTTTTCAGTTTGTAGAGTTCATAAAAATATGGTTGAACAAACTAATTGATGATAAACATATTTTTTAATTAAAAAATGTAGATAAAAATTAAAACAAATAATTAATTTAATTGACTAAAATAGCGGAGTTGATTATTAATAGGAGAGAGAGGCGAGAAAATGAGAATGAGGAGGCCTAGAATTATGACAAGTGTCCTACTATTTTACTTATTTATTATATAATATAGATTAGAATGACATGTTTGTAATTTATCAAAAGTTTTAAGACGCCTAACAAAAATTGTTGTGCATAAGGTACATCTTACCAATACATAAAATCTGTTCAATTACCATTTAACCCCACAATTAAAGCTCAACACTCAATAATTACTATTATTTAATGCACATGAGATTATTTAGTTCAGTACATTAAGTATTATTTTATTTATAATATTTAAAATTTAAATTTAAATTCACATTTTTACTATTTATATTTCTATAACTAAATACTATTTAAATTAAGTATTAAGTTTTGTAAAATTTCTTATTTTACAAGTTATAAGAGAAAATAAAATATTTTCAAAATTAACTATAAACATTTAGATAATTTAAAGACTAAAACAATAATTTTTTTAATAAAAATAATAGGTGATTAATTAAGTAAATTTAGCATTTCAAAAACTATAATTGTATTTTTAGTTAAATAATAAGAAAATAAAAAAAAGAAAAATAATAATAATTGCAAAAGGGAAGAACCACCAGGAGGTCCTCGAACATGCGCCGTGAGTGTGGGTGTGGCACGCGTACCAACTGCGCTAACGCTCACTCTTGCTCTCAATCAATTTCATATACACACACAGTACATACATAGATGGATAAAAGTTTTCACGTGGCAGCACCACATTGTTTGGGTTTACTGTTCAGTGTCATTCATTTTTAATAGAGTGTATAATAATTAAAAATGTAAAATTTTAGAGACAAACCGTTAACTATCGTTTTAAAAATCTTCACACCAAACCTGTCAGGTTGGTCGGAACGATCGGCCGACCAAACATGAAATAACTGTTAAGGTTTTACGATTAAATCAAGCCACGAACTAAACTTGAAACTCTAGATCTTCAATTATTGCGGAATGAAATTTAGCTAAAATATTGGATGTTTACAAGAAATGTAAACATTAGGGGCGAGGGCAATAGGGGCGATTTTGACCTTTAGGGGCGATACCTACTTTAATCCGCGTGACAAAATCCACGGGTTAAACCATCCGTTGATCTGGATTTGATCTAATGGCTAGGGAATAAAAAGTTTTAGGGGCGATAGCATTAGGGGCGAAAAAACGCCCCTAAAGCCCTATAACCTAAATGGCGGGGGTATTTCCCTCCAAGAAGCCCGCCCCATCTGCCCATCTGCTTCATCGACGCTTTCAGAGCCCTCCCCACTAATTCGCGTTACCACCGACAACCCCCACCACCACGCCGTCGCAACACCCACCACGTCTGCCACCTAGCCGGACCACCATCTGCAAGCACCACCACTCAGCGGTACCACCTGCAACCACCACCACTCGGCGGTTCCACCTGCAACCACCTCCACGTCGCACCACCGCCTTCAACCGGAGGGCTGCTTCTCTATAACAAGTTTTAGGTCAATTTCTTCTTCTTCATCTCACACATTACCACTTTTATTATCAATTTGAGTTTTTAATTCACATTGCTTAGATTTAGTGTGAGAAGGATTTAGCCCTATTGTATGATGGAACCAAACTGGTATGTATTTTGAGTCGTTTGCAGGTGTTGAATCAAGTTTTAGGGTTTTAATCAATGTCAATTATGATTGTTATTGGTGTTGTTTTGTAATAGTTTATAAAATTGAACCAGAATTTGAGTCAATCTCTTACAATTGCCACGATTTCCTGTTTGATATGAGAAATTCATTTGTGAATTAGATAGAGCAGATCGTATTTCCAAAGTGCAATCACATTGTCAAATGATTGGCAAGGATTTATTAGATAAATATGGGAATTACTTTTTTGTCATGCTCTGTGTTAACTAGCTTTAAACTATATGTCAATTTGGTGTATGGTAAATGCAATAACGTTATGTCAATTTAAATTTTAAATGAAGTATATGTTTTTAAAATTTTCTCGTACAATGAAAGAAATCGGGTCTAAAAAGATAATATTATGTCAATTTATTCAGCTAAAGATGGTGATTTTATAGGTGGGTTGCTAGATTTATGAATGAACCTAAAAACCTAAAATAAAACACAAAAAGAAATAGGAATAATTTGTTAATTTAGAAGTTTTTTTTTTCAAATTTTTTTTATGTGTGGTTAATGATTAAAGGTAAACGTGTTCATATTGTGTATAGTGTTCATGTGATTAAAGTTGCTATGGTCCAATTTAGATTTGAGATCTTGGTGAGCTGACAACCTAGCCGGCACCACCACGTGCAACCACCACCACGTCGCAAGTTTTATCCTCTCATTTCCTATAACACCCGGTAACTCTCTTTCCCTTATTTACTTATGTCACTACAAGAAATGTAAGCATCAGGGGCGAGGGCAATAGGGGCGATTTTGTAAGCTGTTAGGGGCGATACCTACTTTAATCCGCTTGACAAAATCCACCGATTAAACCATCCGTTGATCTGGATTTTTCTTAAACAAACAGTCATGTAATACACATTCATATATGAGATAAAGTATTCAAAAAGTGGGTTTAGCTCACAAGGTTAAACCCTTAATTATGTTTCAGTTGCATCATGCCTATCGACAAAAGCTGGCTTACCAATCCAAACCGTAGCTCACCTGAGTACAAGAAAGGACTCAACTCTTTTATTGAGATGTGCAAACAAGTGTTCTACATCCGAGAACCTTATAGAGGAAACCAAAACAATAATCATCGGTGGGTCGTCGAGAATGTTAATCATCGAAAAATTTGGGACCTACCATTAAACGATGGCCGCGTTGAGAATGGTCAAAATGTTGACGATGACTTAGCCGAAGATCTTGACGTTGTTCACAACAACTCTTCATCTAATAGTATACTTTTCATCGACTTCGCCCAATACTTTCAAAACAGTCCTTCTATTGTTACTGAGGGCCAGACTGCAAGTGAAGTTCATCCGCCAACGATTACCGTCAACGAAGTGTCTGAGGGAGAGTCTGATTATGACGAGGACGATTCTGATTCTGACACACAGGGGTCTGAGAGAGATACTGAAGTTTCTGAGGGGGAGTCTAATTAAAAGAAGAGTTGTAATTTCTATTTTTAACTTTTCAGGATATGTTGTCACTTTGGATTGTGCTAGTCTACCTGATGGCCGATGTCATGGGCCTTGGGCATGGCGGCGATGGTGCCGGGGATCCACCACCTTCATTTGGTGACGGGCGAGGTGTACATGAGATGGACCGTAAGTCTTATTATAATTTATTTATTTACTATATTTATTCGTTTATTATAAATATCGTGACTAATAATTTTTATTTATATTTGCAGTTGTACCAAAAAAAAAAACAAGAGGGACGGCCAAAAACCTGCAACTCGCAAAGCAGGTGGCGAAAGAGGGGGGGCCTTTGACTATAAAATTTGATACACAGGCTACGTTTACCCCAGTTGGTGTGGAAAATGATTTTTACACTCGTGAAGTGGGTATTTTTATTTGGCATGAAATCGCACTCGATAAAATGTCTTGGAGATATGTTTCCCCGGCCGAAAAGAATGCCTTGAATGAGCATCTCAAGGTAAATGATTTATTTTATATGTTCTTTGTTGATTCGTTTTTTAAATGACTAACTTATTTTGTTTAATTCGTAGCAAAAATTTGATTTGGATGCGATTCGGCGACACGCCCTACAAACTAAGTTGCGGGGTGGCCTTGATGCGGTAATACAAAAGCGATACAAAGACCGCAAAAACGATGCAAAAGTGTTTAATTAATATATATAATATTTATATAAGAGTTTGTTTAATGTTAAACAGAATAAGACCAGGCTTGAAGCGTTCCACGATGCACATACTCTTAAAGATGGGACATTTGACAATGAGCTAGCCGAGCAACAATATGTAAGTATTTATTTTAAGTATATAATTTAAATATATATATATATATATATAAATATATTAAATCATCTTTCTAAAATAAAGCATGAGTTAGCGCGAGAGTTTGAGCTCCAAACACAACGCTCAAACGAAGAGGGTAGTTCGTCACAAACGGATGATGTCGCAATTTTTGAAAAGGTGTTGGGTGATCGGCTTGGACATACAAGAGGGATTGGGCGTAAACCTCCTTCATCTGCATCGTCGAGTTTCTTTGATGAGGAGGGGCAGACAAATCCATCATCATTGACACATGTAAAACTAGTTTTTTTTATTTTAAAGTTTTATATCAGGATAAATATATGAATGCATGTTATTTTGGGATTTGATATTGAGAATTAAAACTAGCAACTAGTCGGTGAAATAGTCACCCTTGTATTAAGTGTATAGATATTGATATTCTTGATGAGATTTGATATTGTGATTAAATTAGGACGTGTCGTTTGGGACAACTCCAATTTACAGCTGTTATAATGCCGAAATTTCGTAAAAATATAAAACTTAACTTTTGATGTCATTATAAAACATGAGTAACTGTAATATGGGTATAGCATATTAGGAAATAATTAACAACGTATGACATAAATCATGTATTTATAAAAAAATGGGCATAAAATATGGTTACAATATTATTGTAGGAACCTGACCGATTAAAAATGGGCCATAAGTTCTTTGAACACAGCTTAAATTACTTCATGGCATGAAATTCATATTGTCTTCTGTCATCTCTGCATCTTTCTTGGCACAGACCATGAGTTACTTGATAATCTGGACAGAAGTTCAGAACTACAATGGTCCTGTATAGGTGTACTTGATACCATATGATTTTTTTTTATCATGAAGGTTAGGAAGTATTGATACAGTACAACATTTTATACTTTGTGGCCTACCTGATAAGAGTTAATTGTGAACCTCTGTTTGTTTATAACATTTTGTTCGAAGTGATAAAACTGCGGTTTATTGTGATTCTGTTGGTAAGCCTTATGGAAAAATACAAATATATTTTTAAAGTCATATATAATATGTAGTTTTGTTTTAACTTATAATGTATACATTTTTTTGTAGGCTCAAATTGCGGCTTTATTCCAGGAGCCTAATTTTAGAGATGAACTCCTAAAATTTATGGCTTCGAATAAGGCACCGAATATAGCACAAGACGACGGCGACGAAGATGATATGGACGAGGGGGATGGGAATGACGATATGCAATAGCGGTTTTATGTGTTTATGACTTAATTAGTATATATTTATGTGTTTTTGGACTTAATTAGTAAGGGTTACATTTCGGAATGTTATTTAGTTTTTTTATGTTTATATCTAGCGACGTAAATTTGCAGATTTGATCTATTTTTATGCTTAAGTTTACTGGTTTATGTCAAAAAAAAACCTGGAAATATTAAAATTAAAAAAAAAAATGTAAAAAGCTGGGAAGACCATTAGGGGCGATTTTGTAGGCTTTTAGGGGCGATATTATCGCCACTAAAAGTCAAAGGAAAAAGGCGGCAATGAGTTTTAGTGGCGATTTTGTAAGCTGTTAGGGGCGATAATATCGCCCCTAAAGATCATAGCAATAGGGGCGATTTCAGAGAGTAATAGGGGCGATAAATAAGCATTAGCGACGTAGAAATAGGGGCGATCCTTTAGTGGCGATATATCACCGCTATTATCAATAGGGGCGATTTTGGTGGGCATTAGGGGCGATAATTATCGCCCCTATTGCTTCGTCTCCTTGTAGTGATTATCTATAATTATTTAAATGCTTAAGCATATAATTACTAAATATTTACATAGTTATAATAATATTAATTCCTAAATATAATCAGTGTTTAAAACAATTCGGGTTAGATTGCACTCTCCAAAAAAGCCTCGGTGATACCCGGCGCTTTGCACGGACCAACCCACTAGTTTATTTTAAATCATATTTTCTTTCAAAACCCTAGTTTAATATTTGTACTCTAAATTCAATAAATAATTGTTAGCATCTTTCGAAAAACATTAGGGATTCTCATTACTTTCGGTTCGTTGATCACGCGTGATGAATAAAGGATAAATGAATATTCTTATTTTTGATTGACCGATGTGCTGCTCATCGAACTTGCTAAAATGGTTTGTGGATTTAGGGTTTTTTAATGGTGGTCGGTTGTGAATAAGAGAACTTGATGATGGGTAGGGTTCTTGGTTCAAGTGTGTGCACACAATCACATAAGTATGCATGCATATGTATTAATATCTTAAGGATGTTTCAAGTACTAAGTGCACATGTACGTGGAAACAACGTTATAACAGCTTTATGCAATTCCGAGGTTATTGGACTTGTTATATATCACTTGAGTTATTAATATTTGAGATTATAATTAAATCTTTTATGGAAATTTTTTAAATATACAAGTAGATTACATTTTTGTTTTCTTTCGAACGGCAAACACACACCCTTTTAAGTTTTACTTTTAAAATCCATCTATTACCTATTTTATAGGATTTGAACTTAGATCACTTGAATAAGGGAAAACTTTAGGTATAATAAAAGTCCATCGACAACAGTGTTTGCTTTTGTAAATGGTGCATTTGATTAACGAGGGTAAATTTATGTTGTTTAGTGAGTATCACACCAGAGGTAACTTAGTTGATGATTAGCTGTTAAAGTATAAATATAACTTAAGCATTATATGAAAGTTAACTCTTAAACATTAAACATATGTCTTTATCAAAATTCTTTATTATTATTATTAATTATAATATTAGATTATATATATATGTGTGTATGTAAGATTATTAAAAGTTATACTTATCTTCTTATTAACAATATCATGATAAAACCATAATTGAGACATAATATACATATATATATATATATATATTAATTATTACTCAATTATGAGTTTTATCATAGTATATTATTAATAAACAAGGATAATTTTTAATATCTTACATTGAAATTTAAAAGATATATCAAGCCCCACCGGCCATTTCAGAAAATTTGCATCCCTCCATACATAGTTATATACACCATTAAAACCATTGAGCTTAAAGTTATCAAACTATCAAATTTCATAAAGGCAAACTTATATCATGTATAAACCGGACATCTTTAAGAAAACAAATATTAATCTATACAACAGTATATATTGAGATTGTTGCCTATGTATGTATAAGTTGATCTAACCATATATATACCATCACTACAACAATAACAGTCTATACCGACGATTTAACCCTATACCGACAAGTCGTCGGTATAGCCTCTGCCGACGACAAGTCGTCCGCATAGGTGTCGTCGGGATTGCTTCGTACCAATAGCTCAAGTGTGTCGTCGGTATATGATCTAATTAAATAAATAAAAAAGAAACTCTATACCAACGACATGTTTCCGGTATAGGGTTTAAGCCTATACGGAACACTTCATGCCAATGGGGTACTGAACACATCCGGTGTGGGATTACTCACCACACGACCAACACCCCGGATATGGCCACGCTGATGACCCAATGCACGCTCCATGCATGCAAACTCATCGACATCAGATGAGTCACCACCAGACTCGGCAGAGGATCTTTTATACTCCTCTTGAATTAGGTCCTGCATTAAACAATATAATAAACAATCACTTGACTATTTTACTAAAATTCGACAGCATAACTGCTGTAAAATGGATAAACAACTTGTTAAACTATAAGTCATAAACGACCCAAATTCCAATCAACCAACACTAATAGCAACAAATACTAACAATACTAGCATAAATATTCAACAATTGGGCTTGAGTTAGATATTTTAAGTCTATCAAAGTGTGTTTGGGTCATTTTGACCCGTTGAAAGTTACAGTTGGTATTTCTAAGTCTATTAAAGTGTGTTTGGGTCATTTTGACCCGTTTAAAATTAAAGTTGGATGTTTTAAGTCTATTAAAGTGTAATAACTAAATCATTTTACTTACATAGTCTGTTGATGCAGTCTCGTTGGCCCAACCCGTCCCTTCTTTATAATGTGACGATCTGAACACTTCAATATGGTCGGTCCCCTGTGAAAAACAAAAATAATATCACTAACAATTAATAAGCATGTTTGTATAATACTAATAGTTGTATTTCATACCTCCACGTGTTTTAGCCACTTTAATCTAAATTTTTTTTTACCTTTTTCGTCCCAAACTTTTCAAAATCTAGTCATTTTCATGCACATGACTATTTAGGTAAAGAGAAAAGGTACGAGACTCCATTTATTTAAATTAAACATACCTACTTTTGTATGAATGTGTTAAAATATACAAATCAAGTAAACATTTTGTTTCAATCAAAAAATTTGAACTAAACCCAAACTAAATCTAAATAAGTGAGCGCTATATTCAACATCCAAAAGTATTAAAATTTATACCGTACGCATAGTTGACATCTCTATTTTCTATGCCTGGTAATGGAAGGTTTCCCCTATTCAAAGGGAGTTAATTTCTATTTGGAATTACTATGAACTTGTATTTTGTATTAATTTTGTTGATATAAATGATGCAGAGATTGGACAAACAGGGAGTTAGCTTTTGTACAAGATCGCAAACTCATAACAGTAGTTGGTGATCATCTTGATGGATTGCTTGTAGACTCCACAAGTGGAAAGGCAAGAACTTGTGAATATAAACATATTTTTATAATAACTCTTAATTTTATTTTCGTATTTTCTTTTTAAATAATGACATCATTCTCTGTCACATTGCAACTCATAATGTTTTGGTAGACGGTTGTCTCACTGGAAAGCCACCTGGACTACTCATTTACAAATCAAGTAAACATTTTGTTTCAATCAAATTGCAGTTTCTTAAAGTCGAATGTTGTCTTTTTTTAGATAATGTAGTATTTATCTTTGATAGAAGTTATATATTAATCACATTAATTTTATTCACTAATTTTCAACAAATAATTTGTTTTGCTATGTAAGATGGATTTAAGGAGAAAACTTTGAACAGTTTTACTAATACATTTTATATAGTAATAGCATTTAAATATATATTTTCTGCAATTAATGAAATTGGTTTAGCTAAAAACTGTAAAGATAATACTGTATAATAATATCTATACTTGAACTGGCTTGGACTCGTGTAGTCATGGGCTTGTTGGGTGCAAGTGGCAACCGACCCTACCAACACCAGTTCTGTAAGCACGTGTTAGGAGACCGTTCTATTTTTTTTAAATATGTAACAATTGTAAAAAATTCTCGTTTTTTGTGTTGTTACATATGTAACATGTGTTGTTACATATAAAAAGGGGTAACATTTTTCTAGTTTTTTTGTGTTGTTACGTAGGTACCACGTGTAAATAAAATTCTCCTTTTTAGTGTTGTTACGTATGTAACAATTGTAAAAATTCACGTGTAAAAAAATGTAACAATTGTAAAAAATTCTTTTTTTTTGTGTTGTTACGTTTGTAACATGTGCTGTAACATTTTTCTAGTTACATAATGTTTACAGATTAATGTTTCTTCTTCCCGCGGAATTGAACTAATCGCCCCAAATCGGAACCCATGAGATGAGAAAGAAAAAGGTGTGGTAAAGAGATAAAGATAGACTGGTGGTTGGTTATACAAGAAATGAAGACATAATTGTAATGGATTGTATGTATGAGTTACATATGAAACATTTTATCAGTTATATAATGTAAATATTCTAATGTTCAATCAATAAGCAGTTACTGATCATATATATGGAGTTTTTATTTGTTAGTTACATATTTAACATTTGTTATCTACATATGTAACATTTTACTTAACTTCACTACAAGAAAAAGACCGTGTGCCGACGCCGCCTATACCGACGACAATAGTCGTCGGCATAGGTCACCCTGTACTGATCGTCGGTATAGATCAAAACCAAAATTTTGACAGGGACACCCTATACCGACAACATGTCGTCGGTACAGGGTTGAGCCGGATGGGGGGAAAAATGGCGCCCAATGAATTATTGGGGAAAACCTATACCGACGACATGGGTTATTTTGATTTTATTTTTGTTTTTTTAATATAATAATGCTTTCGTCGGTCAAAATTTTTTTTTTGTTTAATTAAAAAAATTATAAAATGGCCTATACCGACGACATGTCGTCGGTATAGGCTTTTTTACTTTATTGACTGGTCAAAACCCTACGAAGCCTATACCGACGACATATCGTCGGTACAGGCAACCTACAGCGCCGACTTTTGAGCCTATACCGATGACATGTCGTCGGTATAGGTCTCAGCACGAATGAACACAGAATACAGCCTTCTGCTTCCCATTTCACCCAAAAAAACCACCCAAAACGCCTCCATCTCTCTCTCTGGCGATTTTTCGTGTTTTTGGGCATTTTGTGGAGCAATATTCACCAATCTCTTCGGTTTTGAGGTGAGTTAACATATATTGTTCAATCTTAACAAGAAAATCAACATTTTGGTGTTTTTTGCTTAATTTCTTCGGTTTTTGTTAGGTGTTTGAAGATTTAACCATTTTTTAAGGATTTCAAGCTTAGAGGAAGCTAATTTGCAAACTTGGTTAGTAATTTTTTTTAAAATTTGGTTTAGATGTATGTTTTTCTACAAATTATGTTTAGATGTATGTTTGTATGTATATGTTTGTGTTTATTTGTATGTATGTATATATGGTTTAGATGTATGATTTTATAAATATTTATGTAATTTTATGATGAAATTAAGTTTAGATGTGAAATTAGGTTTAGATGAAATTTGGGAATTTGGGCATTTATAAAAGAATTTAGGCATTTATATATGTATGTTTGTATATAATATGTATGTATATATGTGTATGTGTGTTTGTATGTATTTGTATTATGTTTATGTATGTAATTTGGGAATTTGGGTATTTGTTTATGTATGTTTGTAAAGGCTATGTATGTATATACATGTATGCATGTGTGTTTGTATGTATTTGTGTTATGTTTATGTTTATGTATGGAATTGTGTTTATGTATGTAATTTGAGAATTTGGGTATTTTGTTTATATATGTTTATAAAGGCTATGTATGTATATACGTGTATGTATGTATTTTTATGTATGTAATTGTGTTTGTATATGTAATTTTAGAATTTGGACATTTATTTATGTGTGTTTGTATATAATATGTATGTATATTTGTATGTATGTTCGTATGTATGATTATGTAATTGTATGATTTGTATGTATATAATTGTGTATGTATTTATGTAATTGTGAATGTATGTATATATCTTTGTATGTATATGTAACTTTATTTAATTTTGTTGCAAGTTCGGAACTCATTGCGGTTGGAGGGGTGTGAATAACATCTTATTTGTGTTTCATTGAATTTTTATAAGGTACGCATCCCGACTTTTATACCTTTTTGTACGTCTCATGTTGTGTACACTAGTATGTTTATTTAGGATAACTTTTTAGAATATACTCGTCCAAAATTTATCTGATAGAGATAAATTTTGGATTGTCCCCTTTGGGACTGCTTTTTTAATATTCTATCTTATTTAGGATATGTATATATTTTAAAGGGTTGACATTTAAGAAAAAATTGGTAGATATTTCTCCTTACTCCTTCGAGTTTGCGGTTTATCTGCATACTTGGGGAGTTAAGGTGAAATGCTGTTGATTTTTTCTTAAATAGTTAACTCGTTAAAATGTATACATATGAAATAGAATATTCAAAAAGTGGGTTAGGATCCACCGCCTTAGAGTACCGATCAAATCACATACATTCGTTTATATCATTTATTACATGCAAGTATATGTGTATGCTTATAACACAATATATATGACACTAGATATGACAATTGATAAAAGCTGGGTTACATTGGAAAATCGGAATTCTCCGGCTTTCTTAAGCGGTCTAACACAATAGATATGACATTAGATAAGTTAAAAATATACTATCTGTCTTTGTTAATTAATAATTATTTGTGCTTACTAATAAATTTTGTGTCGGTGTTATTTGTTGAATGTTTGAACAATTTTTATGTTTGTGTGTCGGACAACTTTATGTTTGAATATTTGATTTGTGTGTCGAACATGTTTTTGTATCGAACAATATGTTTTGGATTTCAATTTTTGAATGGTTTGAATTATCTGATTTGCAGATTTTGGTAATTAGAAATTAAATATTTCTGGAAAATTTTGAAAATTTAATAAAAATTAAAAAAATACAGAAAAGCCTATGCCGATGACATGTCGTCGGTATAGGTTATTTTCAAAATTTTTTTTAAAAAATTGAAAATATCCTATACCGACGACATGTCGTCGGTATAGGTTGGGTCTTTACCGACAACTTGCCGACGACATCTTTGACCTATTGGGACGAGGCAATACCGACGACATGTCGTCGGTATAACCTATCCCGACGACAAGTCGTCGCTATAGGGTAAAAAAAATCGTCGGGATAGGGAGATATTGTTGTAGTGTTATGTTTCATTCATATCATTTAACTCAACGTTACATATATGTTACAAAATTAAAATAAATTATTGCATCCAACAGACTAGTAACATTACTGTAACAAATATTTACAATTCAAAAATTGTATAATATTTGTATACAATCCTGTAACAAAATTTCTATAATATTTGGTTTTGGAACGAGGTTGCCAAGAACCGGACCGGATAGTGAACATTCCTTTTACAAACCTTTCCACTTGTAAAAGGGTTGTAACTAAAGTTGGATCAAATTATATTTAGTATTCAAAACAACCAATGTTTTCAGAACCGGATCGAATAGTAATCCAGACTCCTTAAAGGTTCATTGGTTGGACCGTGTAACATCCCAACATCTATATTAATTATGAGACGAGATTTCGTTTAAAACTAAGATTTTTTTCACAGAAATAATGTATGTTAGCATGGTTCTAACAACAAATTAAAACTAAAAAGGGGCGACGATGTAATTTCATTAAAGACTTAATAATAATAATAATCCTACTATTAAATTGTAATTAAAACTAAAAAAGGGCGACAAATATAATTTCTATTTAACCATGTAAGACTTAATAATACTAATAATCCTACTATTAAATTGTACTATTCGATATTTCTCTCCGGTCTTTGGTAATAATCCTACTATTAAATTGTACAATTCGACAATGTAATTTCATTAAAGATGGGGGCCAAAGTGAAATTTTTGTTTAAACCTAAATGTTTCCAGCCGCCAACCTCATTTCAGCCTTCTTCTCCCTCCCATCTTTGGCGACCTGCAAAACCCAGCCTCCACACCTCCGCGAAACCCTAAACCCGACCTCCCTTGCCATCGCATCTCATTTGGTTGCACGGAGAAGGCTCCGCTTCGCTTCGAGGCATAAAGGACGGCGACATTAGGCACGTGAGCTGCTGCCATGACTTCGGCAGCAGCAGAAAACTCGTATGTATCAAGTTACGGCGGCGATGGTGGTTCGTAGTGGCGTAGATGCTGTAAGAGGGTGTAAGAGCTGCTGCGATGGTGGTTCGTAGTGGCGGAGATGCTGTAAAACTCGATCTTCCTTCTTCTCCATCTTCCACTTTCATTCTTTGAGTTTTATATCTCTGGATCTCCGGCGAGTGTTGTGGCCGTTGATCGATTGCTGGAAAAGTGTATCTGTGGATCTCAAAGTATTTTTAGAGAAAAAATTAGGATACAAGATAAAAGTAATCAACTCTAATTTTGAAATTTGAATTTTTAGGATATAATGAAAATAGGATTGATATGTACATAATGCCCAACACAATTTTTTGACAATGTCAAAAGTATTTAATATTATTTTTGTACTTTTATCTAATAAACTAATATAAAAAAGATGATCAATTGTTTAAGACAATCTTAGTTATAGATCAAAATCCAATCAATGATTTTTCAATCTATCCTAACCCTATATATATATATATATATTTATTGTATTTTACCAATATTTATGGAATATGTTGCTAGTTTTGTACTTAAAAAATGCATTTTCATTGGATGCACTAACCGCACTATTGTATATGTAAATTTATGTATGGCTATGAGCCGAGAGGAGTAAGCTTTTTTTTTTTTTTTTTTTTTAGAAAGGCAAGAGGAAGGGCCTTTCAAAAGAAAAGTAAGGGTCCAAGGTGGCCAAAAGCCGTCCACCCTTGCAGTGGTGGATCCAAGAATTTCTTTCAAATGGTTTACTATTTTTAGATGCTCCAATATCATAGGTCCGAACATAAAAAAATTTGGGTCGGTTCGATGGTTCGGGTCGGATAAAGTTCATCATATAACAAAAATACGATAACATAATTAAAAAAATCGTCATTTGGCCCTAGGGGATCCACCTCATATGTCTCAAGTCTCAACACAGTTTTCACTAACGGATGGATCATTAATGTCATAACTGCTGAGGGCCGGATGTTGCCTTTTGGTATGCTAGTTAATTTAGCCTCATATATGTGAGTTACTCTGCTTCATGGATGAATATTCAAGATGTGCTTAACTATCTAATGTTAAATAAGAGAGGCGTTTAAGTCTCTTTGGTTCTCAATATGTTTGAGTTTGTAATTAGTATATCCTTAGTCTTGGAAGAGCAAATTCAGATTTTCATGATACGTTTACTGACTTCCTGCGATCTGTTTTTCTTTGTTATACCAGCCCAGGCCAAGTGCCCAACAAAAGAAACATAAACAATTAAAAGGCACATACCAGGTAAAAAACAGGGTTTTAAAAAGCGTTAGTGAAGGGATTCGAACCCACAACCTCCAGGTTATAAAGCAAAACCTAAATCACTACACCAATTGTTAAACTTTGTAAGTGGGTTCACCCTCTAACTTTTTTACCCCAGTTTTTTTAGCTAGCGTTCTATATAAATTTCAAAACTCGGGGGGTCCTGTGAACCCCCCCTTTTGTATGTAAGTCCGCCCCTGCACCCTCGAACTAGTCAACTAGGGTCACTAACCCTTTTTTTATAATCCTAGTCAGCATTGCCACGTAGCCACACGTTACATGAAAGTTGAAACCATCACCTATCTCAAATTATTATCATTCTTTTTAAGAATTAGATCATTATATAATAAAAATAATTTATAAATCAGACAATTATATGATAAAAGTAAATTAGTGTTGATACATCATAAAATAAAATAGCTGATGAATAATATACATTTATATTTTGAGGTGCCCTTTCTTCTTTCTATAGGAAAATATGAAAATGCTAAAATAATAACAATATGGGAATCAATAAATTAAAGATTTAATGTATCTTAAAAGATTTACGTTGATTTCTTTTTTGGTGTGTAATACATAAATGATATAATATGGCATGTATTATTATTTTTTATTATAGTTTTTTTTTTTTTTTGATAGGCAACTTTCATTTTTAAGTGGCAATCGCATCTCCAAATCGGAGACCCGCACCTCTCAACCTGACCACTACGATGTCTGAACCGGGCCCGCGGGTTCAGAACGAGAGGCTTCGGCTATCACCGGGAAACCATGAAGCCTGCTGCCACTTGACAACAGTTGCGCCGCTACACGGACCAAGACCCGCTAGCGTAACGCACTCCGGACTAAAACTCGGGTTGGCTCGGGATCAAACCTGCGTGGGCAGGTTGATCCTTCATTGCCAATAACCACTAGACCAAAGTCTAGTGGTTATTTTTTTATTATAGTTGTTTGTATGATTTAGAGTGACCCTTCAAAATGCATTAATTGCCCCCACCACCCCTATCACATGCCACCCCACGTCCCCCTACTCCACCCCCAATCCACCTCAACCCTAAGCCTATATATACACTTCTTCCACCCCTCTCTCTATTCATACAAAACTCACTCTAACAACAATCATCAACTTTTCGCTCCTAAAAACCTTAAAGAAAACAAATCTTTCATCAACCTCCCCAATAAACTTTTTTTGCTCGTGTCTCATAAAAGTTTACCAAAATGTTTAGCTTTTCAGAGCAAAATAACTTCTTTGGTCGTAGATGTGTGTGGGTCAACGGACCAGTCATAGTAGGAGCTGGTCCGTCAGGGCTAGCCATCTCGGCCTGCCTGAGGGATCAAGGGATCCCTTTTGTAGTCATTGAAAGATCAGACTGTATCGCTTCTCTTTGGCAAAAACGTACCTACAACCGCCTAAAGCTCCACCTACCGAAGAAATTCTGTCAACTTCCCAAAATACCCTTCCCGGAAGACTACCCCGAGTACCCTACAAAGAAACAATTCATCGCGTACCTCGAGAATTACACGAAAAAGTTCTACATCAAGCCACAATTCAACGAGTGTGTTCAGTCAGCGAAATACGACGAGGCATGTAAGCTTTGGCGGGTCAAAACCGTCTCTACAACCGGCTCAATCCGGTCTGAGACGGAATATATCTGCCAGATGCTTGTGGTGGCCACAGGAGAAAATGCCGAAGGCGTGATACCAGATATCGAAGGTCTAAAAGACTTCTCTGGTGAGGTGATCCATGCAAAAGATTACAAGTCCGGCGAGAAATACCAAGGAAAGAAAGTGTTGGTCGTCGGTTGTGGGAACTCCGGCATGGAAGTCTCTCTTGATCTCTCTAACCACAATGCAAAGACTTCTATGGTGGTTCGAAGCTCGGTAAGTAACTTATCAACCACTTGGTAGAGACTCTTGTCTTTTAGATTGAAGGTCCTGAATTCAAACCCAGACATGAGTTGAATTACTTGGTGTAATTTAATAGTATGAGTATGATAAATTTGCCGTTAAAAAAAAACTTATCAACCTTCAAAAACCCTAGAAGACCCAACAAATCTTTCCTTTCTTTTTCAAGAAAATCAACACCCATTACAATCAAAACCCTAATTCATCATTTTCCATTTTCAGGTTCATGTTTTGCCAAGAGAAATCTTAGGGAAATCGACGTTCGATCTCGCCATGATGTTGATGAAATGGCTACCTCTAAGGATAGTTGACAAGATCCTATTGATCTTCGCCTGGTTTATAATCGGAAACATACAACGTTACGGTATAAAACGACCATCTTTAGGTCCACTAACACTCAAAAACAACCATGGAAAGACCCCGGTTCTTGACATCGGAGCACTCGAGAAAATCCGGTCCGGTAACATCACCGTCGTCCCCGGAATCAAAAGATTCACGGAGAAAACAGTCGAGCTTGTCAATGGCGACATCCTCGACATCGATTCAGTCGTTTTAGCAACCGGGTATTTCAGCAACGTCCCGTTTTGGCTTCATGTAAGGATCAAAATTCAATCTTTTTGTATGATCTTGATCAGTTTAACTCATAAAAAATTGATGGTTTTTGTGAACAGGAGAAAGAATTCTTTGGTGAAAATGGGTTCCCAAAAACACCATTTCCAAATGGTTGGAAGGGGAAAGGAGGGTTGTATGCTTCTGGTTTTACAAGAAGAGGGTTGGCTGGTGCTACTGCTGATGCTGTTAAAATATCAAAAGATATTGGAAAAGAATGGAAGAAAGAATTGAACCACAAAAAACAGAAGGTTCCTACTCACAGAAGATGCATTTCAACTTTCTAAACTTAATATTATTATTGTTATTTTAAAAAAAATTATATATATATATATATATAATTTTTTTTAAAATAAAAATAATAATATTAAGTTAAAAGAAGCAGATTATATAATTAGCACACAGAAGGCCAGCCATCTCCAGAAAACCCTAACAGAAGTTTTTGAAGAATGTTTGGGTGTTTTGCATAGTGAGGATGATGAAGCTCCCTTTTCTTTCTTTCTTTCTTTATGTATACAATTTGTAGAAGAATCACTTTGATTTTCAATGAAAGTTTCTTCCTTTTCTAGTTTATACTTTCTCCAATATATATGGACTTCTTTAATTAATTTCCAGTTTAATTTTGGATTATTTAAGATAACTTGAATGGTGTTAGCATTACAAATCAGAAGACTTTTATCGACGAAAAATTTCTCAATAACTCGCAGACAGGATGAAATTCGTCGATAGTCTGTTGATGCGTATGAGCAAACACATCACTTGAATATGGGCGGACCTACATAGAGTTCTGTATGGGGGCAGCCGCCCTACATGATTTTTTTGTAGTTTTATATACGCGTTAAAATACTGACCATCCAAAATGTTGCAATAGATCCTCGATCGTCCCATGAAAAAAAATTAATGTTATATACACGTTATACATCAATAGTTAACCGACCAAAAAAATTTACGACACCCGTGAAAATTTTTTATAGGTCCACCACTTAAAACGATGTTATTGCATGTAGTTTTAAGTTTGAATTGTATAAAGATGAATTATAAATATATATGTACGAAAGGTTGGGATTGAAAATATAATTTAAGAATGGGTGATTCTAACCGCACACGGAATATTGCTAATTAGACCCGCCGCCGCCTTATACGCCCTCGTATAGGTCAATACGAGGGCGTATAGAGTTCAGTCACTGCCAACAGAATGCCACGTGTCATTCTTTGTCTGGCGGCTGGTCCAATACGTGGCGTATTGACCTATACGCAGCGTATGAGGCACGGGTTATATTTTTTATTCAAAAGTTGGAAGGTTTGAGAGTTTTATGAATCCTATACGTGGCGTATTGACCTATACGCCACGTATAGGTATTTTTTATTTAATTATATTTTTTTTTATTTTATTTATATTTTGTTTATTTTTATTTTGATTTATATAATTTTGTTAATATAAGTTTGTTAATCAAACAAAATATTAAACATTACAAACCAAACAAAATATTAAACATTACAAACCAAACAAAATATTAAACATTACAACCAAAGAAATAAACTAAAATTATATACATTACATCAAAAAATTAAATATATACATCAAAATGTTTTACATACATAACAACGAAAGGAACAAAATACAAATAAAAGAACTAAACCTAACCGGCTCCGCCGTCAGCCTGACCGGCTCCGCCGTCACCCTGACCCGCCCCGCCCTCACCCTGAACGGGGTCGTCCGGATAATGACGTGGCGGTGGTAGTGGGGGTGGCTCGATGCCGGCAGCTCGTGACTGATTCACGAGCTGTCCAACCGCCCACATCATCAGGTCCTCCATGCGATCGAGTTGACGACCCTGTCGCCGTGAGTCGGCAACAAGGCCATCAAGCAATGCCTGGGTAGCCCTATCCAGCCTAACAGACCGACGTACGTGTCGGGGATGCTGTGGCGGATGCTCGTGGACCTGCTCGACGTGTGGCGGCTCGTCCTCAATCGCCACACCCTGTAGCGGCTGAGGCATAGGCGGGTCCCCCTGTCCAGGCATCTGCGGCAACGGCATCGGGACCCAAAACGTGGTCCTGGACGGCCCCCACGAACCGAAGGCCCTGCGGGAATCGGTGCGTGATGCGCATGCCGCTCGCCGTGCGACGGTCTAATCGGACAGGGGGAATGGGCGGTAACATCGCAGGCTCAGGGTCGTCAAATGGTATGACCGACCACATGATATGCGTGATGAAAGCACCGCCATATAAAAGTCCGCGCTTCTGTCGCATATAGACAGAAGCAAAATAAAGCGCCATGCTCGTGGACAGGTCGCACCGCCTCCCAGTAAGCAGGAAGAAAAGATCTCTATCAGTGCACCACTCACGGCTTTTCAGACGCGGTGCGATCGACGTCGAAATAAGTCGGTGCAGATATCTATACAAAGGGTCTCTAATACCCGAGACCCTCCCCTTGGTACCCAACCAAGGACTATCTGAAATCAAGCCCCCAAAAACAAGGAGTTCCTCCTTGTCAACCTCCGTCACCGCCTCGGTGAAAAGCGGCGTGACCGTCTCAGGCTCGTAGTATAAGCCCGTCGTGACGGCCCACTGACGGAGGGTCTGACGGGAAACGACCCCAAAAATAGAAAAAGAAATACGATCTGGATCAATATCCGGCGCCTCCCCGGGTAGAGGCTGCAGCCCAGTCTCTGAGTAGATGAACGTCTAAAGAAACTCGACGACCAGCTCTCGGTATGTATCCTCAAAAGAAAGGTCAAAAAGACGCGACCATGGCGTGTCCTGACCGATGATGGCCCTAGCTCGCTCGGCCTCTTGCACCTCCTCGAGGAGGGCCCAATCCACCGCCGTACCTGGACCCATCTGCACTTCCCGGAGCTTCTGGCAACGGGAATAAGCCTCCGTATCGGGCGTAAAATCCAAAAAAGGGTAGTGCGCAAGATCGTCTAGCTGATCCATCTCAATATCATCATCATGATCCGCCATATCTGATAATACTTAATTGTTTTTAATTTTTTAATTTAAATAATAAATAATAATAATAATATATCGTTTAAATTTTAAATAATAAATAATAATAATATATTGTTTTTAATTGAAATAATAAATAATAATAATAATATATTGTTTAATTTTTAAATAATAAATAATAATAATTAATTTTTTTTATTTTAAATATTAAATAATAAATAATAATAATAATAATATATTGTTTTTAATTTAAATAATAAATAATAATAATATATTGTTTTTAATTGAAATAATAATAAATTTTTAAAATTTTAAATAATAAATAATAATAATAATTACTTTTTTTTATTTTAAATAATAAATAATAATAATTATTAATTTTTTAAAAACCTATACGCCACGTATAGGCTTATATGTGGCGTACAGGCGGTTGCCGAGCAAAATAAGCCATACGCAGGCCAATTAAGCCATACGCGGGCGAGTTGCCGGGTAAACCAAGCCATACGCGACCCAAACCAGGCCATACGCAGGCAAGTGACCGGGTAATCCTAGCCATACGCAGCGTATAGACTTATACGTGGCGTATGGCTTCATCGTCTTCCTAAGACGAACTATACGCCACGTATGGCCTTATACGTGGCGTATAGTTCTTAAGTTCAAACCTAAAAATCGCTAATCTACCCAGTTTTACCCGCTAATATTCAATATAAACCTAACATTAATGATCGTGGGTGTAGAGACGTACCTTTTCGAAGTTTTTTTGAGACGACAATCCTAATCAACAAGCTTTTTTGTCGGATGCGTATAGGTTTGTGTTTGTTTGTTTTGGGTCGTTTGGTTCTGTACGCTGCCGTTTCCTGGTATATCAAGAGGCTATACGCGGCGTATAGATCAATACGTGGCGTATAGCAATCAACTTTTGGTATTCTGTACGCCACGTATTGCCCTATACGTGGCGTATAAAATATTAATATAAAATTAGTTATATTTAATTAAAATTAATCAAAAAATAATAAAATATTAATTATAATTAACTTAAAATTAATTTAAAATAATTAAAATTACAAATAATTAAAATTTAAAATAATTAAATTGACCCTATACTTAAAATTAATAAAAAACTAATAAAGCATCATCCGTGAGTCGTGAAGTATTGTGGAGTTGTAGATCCATTAGTAGCCATTATTTTCTTAAATCGTTCAATACGATCACTATATATATTTTCTCATTTTGCTGCATCATCATTTCGGTGCAAATTCCAAAGTGCATTCGGCGTGGGAATCGGAAAATCTCCGTCTAACTTGACGTGGATGAAATGAGCCCTGTTGACGTGAACTAATGATACAGTTTGATGTTGAGCATGAACGTTTGGACCAAACCACAATAGAAAAAATGTTTGATTACCGGCGATGCTTAAAAGATGAACAATCACCCCAAATCTTTGAGAAATTAGGAGTCCTGTGTATGGCATCGACATCCAACGACTAACTGGTGCGGCTTTCACATCCTGCCAATCTATTGTGTGACGTAGCATATCATACTCTTGAAAGGCGACTCTGTCAAAAACAGTTCTCCACCATTCCTCTTTATTGTCCATCTCCTGTAGAAGTTGTTGTCTGATAAAAAGCCACCGGTTTTCATTTAACCCTAAGCCCAAAGCTACCGATCGAAAACCACAGTTACCATCGGGATTTACATCCTGTATTTGTGAAATGTACAGATGAAAGACAGACGGTATCGAATCCTTAAAACAATTTATATTGTTAACCTCATCTTTCCTCATAATCAATGGAAAACCAAGATAGGCGTTATTATCTTGTGGTTGCTTTCCTTTACCCTTCGTTGGACGACGGTGTTGAATGACCGAACTCGCTTGTATCGAGTCTTGTGACGCAATGTACGAGCTGTGTCTCGCAGGGTCACATTTGCTTTGTTGGGATCCTGTGAATGAGCTGTTTCTCGCGACATCCTGTTTCCTTTGTTGTTGCTTTTTCAAAGTTGGACGACCGCGAGTATCTTCTTGTACCACAGGCGCTTTCTTGTTACTTTTGCTCGGAAAGACCACCCCTGCGATTCTCGACAGCATACTTCTTTTGACCTAATCAGGTTCTGAAATAATTTTGTTTCTCACTTGACCAAGTACTTTATCCACGTCTACATTTTCATTATCGACAAACGACGGTTTTAAATCAAGTTTCCTCCAGAAGACGTCCAACGCATCTAGCGGGATTCTGCCACCTGTAGCTTCGATACTTGCCAGACGACAAGCACACGGCAACCCACAACTAGTGAAAAGTTGGCAACCACACGTTGCATTTTGTTTCCGTATATGTGATAACTTGTACCACTCGTTTTCTAACAAATTTAGAGTTTTATGTGAAACCTTACCGTGCAGGTTATCAAACAATTCAATAGCTATGTGGCTATCCATTTTTCTTATGAGGCTTGTTCCAAACGCAAACTGTAATTGATAATATTGATCTGTTACAATTTCATCAACAAACCCAACAAGTCTATCTAGGGAGCTGTTAGCATTTCTAAGATAACTCTTTAAAAGCGAATGCTGGCTCTCGACTCGGTTCGTTGTTTGTTGACCAAAATTGAGGTTTTTGTTGGATCAGGCGGATACAAACTTTTCTTTATACGGGTCCAACCAATTTTTAGTCACATAATGTATAACTCCTGGAAAAATATTGAATAAATATTTAAATATTTAATAATTATTCAATGTTGGGTATAATTTTGAGACTGATGCTGTCAATCGAAATTACAGTATCGAAACTACTAGTTTCGGTTGAACAAAATATTAAATATTCAAAACTTACTTCCTCGTTTAGCAGCATACAGTCATTCGTAAAGCCGGTTGAAGTTGTACTGGTATATATCTGGCGTGGGAGACTCACATAATACCGACCATGAATACTTGAAATTTGCCCAGTCTTCGTTTGTAAATGATGCCCTGCAATGTTTTGCGATATTCTCGTGTATGTGCCACCGACATAGGTTCTTCGAACAATCCGGAAATATTTTATCACATGCGTTCATAAGAGCTTTGTCCCTGTCTGTTACTATCACACGCGGCTCCATACACTTTTGCAACATTGCTTTTATTTGCAGTAGCACCCAGACGAAGTTTTCCTCTCGTTCTTTTGATATAAATGCAAGAGCGACGCAAAACGACTGGTGTGTGGAGGTCACACCGACCACTTAGACAAATGGAAGTCTATACGTGTTTGTTTTGTAAGTCGCGTCGATCATCAACACGTGCGGGAACGCACGCCACATCTCAAACGATTTCGGATGAACAAAGAATATCTCCTCCACAATATTTGTGGCAGGATCTTCCCGAGTATAGTAGACGTATTTTTTAGAAGAAAGCAGGTTTTCCAGAATCTGCATTGGAGTTTCGTCGACTCTCGTTTCGTTTTTTATCTTTTGTATCGCATTATAAATGTCCTTTTTAATGCAACTACTCTCTGGGTTTTGTTCCCTTATAGTTGCCAGAATGTTTCGTGGCAACATGTTTTGCGAATACAACTTCGCCACCAAAAGTTGTTCCGACTAAGACAGTCTCCTCGCAAAGGAGTGCGCCTCAAGATGTTGACTAGGATCGTGGTTATGACTGTCATCCTTCACCGTTAATTTCCAATCACCAGTATTTTCTTGGTACTCTCCTTCTAATTTAAAGGGACAACCTATTTTCTTGCTACCGGCACGTCTAACCGTGGTAGTAGACGCACGTTCGCCGTGACGGTCACACACAAGCCACACCTTGATAAACGGTTCCGTCGGATAGTCGCATTTTCTCCTCGATCGTCGGGTGACAAGGACGTAACCATTCTCACGTCCTTTCCTGACCGCCAAATCCACCAACTGTTCACGAGACTGAAAATTCTGGTCAGTTTTATACGACACGTTTTGATGGTTTTGTTCCTCGTCTTCGGACACGAAGTCGTCGGTTTGTTGTGTCGGGTATGAGACTTCACCGTATACGTAGTCATCGGTTTGTTGTGTCGGGTATGAGACTTCACCATATACGTAGTCGTTCGTGGGCTGTGTAAGGTAAGACGGTTCACCGTATACGAACTCGGGATTGCTCAGTGGCTCGTTTAAATCTGGAAGCCTTACCCGTTGATGAGAATAAACGTCGGACGAGACCTCCTCTCGGTTCACCTCTTGAACGCCAGAACTTTGCGGGTTGTTTTCCACCGACTCGTTAGTATATACCTGAAAACCGTAGTTACCATCCCACCACCAAGACATGTTTATAATTTTTGTGAGATTGTTTGGAATTTTCTTTTGAAAGTATACGTTCGAATGAGAATATCGTGTGTCATTAAATACACAAAATTTGGGCCTTATACGCATCGTATAGGCCAATACGGTGCGGTGCGTATAGGGTACGAGGTACTTTCTGCAACTAGTCATCCATCACATCTCTATACGCCGCGTATAGGTCAATACGAGGCGTATAGCGAGGTGATGGATGACTAGTTGCAGAAAGTACCTCGTACGCTATACGTCCTCGTATTGTCCTATACGATGCGTATAGGATTGGAATGACCATGTTGTAAGAGAATGTCCGGTATGGGAAATTGTGAAGGGCTATACGCATCGTATTGCCCTATACGATGCGTATATGGCCAAGTGCAAATAGCAATTCTCGTGTGCCATTAGTAGTCCCCTTTAAGAATTTTGAGTTTCGATATTATCTTTAATATCGTCTAAAGAATAACTAAAATATGTATTATTCTAGGCTTTATAATTAAAAAAAAACAGCAAATATACAATTATATGAGTGTATATTTTATTGATAATATAATATAGTATAATTTGAAAACCGAAAGTAAGCATATGGGTTATGGGTATGGGATATATCACTCTCTTGGCAACATTATTTTGGATACATGTGCCCTTCATAATTCCTTTTTCTTGAAAAGGTCACTAATTGATGTCGATTCTTGTGCTCAACTTGCGGATCATACCCACTTCTATTTATTCTTCTTTGTATAATAAAATAACAGGAATATCGTAAACAAATTTATTTTTTTTATCCTTCAATTTGTTTGACTTATTTTTAATTACAAGAACTTTGAAAAAATTCGACAGCATTTGGTATTTGAAAATTCCGACAGTGTTATACCGTCTTTTGTTACGATGTTTGAAAAAAATCCGACGGTCTTTGGAATTTAAAAAAAACCCGACAGTGTTATACCGTCGTCCGACAGTGTCTGAAAAAAAACTACCTCAGTGATTTTCTAAAAAATAAAATAAAATCTTTTATTAAGAAAAAATAATGATTTTATATAAATGTAATGAAATCCTACTTCAACCATTTTGTAAAAAAAATTATCGTCGGATCCGCCGGTGTTTATAAACACACAAGCGTTTTGTACACTTGGCGGGTTTTGTGGTTGGCCGAGAACACCGTCTCATGTTATACCGTTGGTACCGACGGTATGTAAGAGACATTTTCAGAAGTGATTAGTTAAATGGACAGATTGAGGGCCAAAAAAAGTAATTAGAACATTTTAAGGATTTTCTCTAATAATAATAATATATCTTAACGTAAAAGGTATAGGAAGAATTTTAATGTTAACATGAAATTAGTTCATCAAAGTTTACATAAAATGCTACACTACACATGTAGCATTGACTTACAATGCACGTACTAGATGCCTAATATGAGACAAAGGCCAAGAAACGAAGGCACGTCTGTTTCTAAAATGTTGAGTGGCTATAGCCTAAAGTTTTCTAACTGTCTAAACCATATGTTTAGTATTCGGACATTCAACAAATTATCAAATTAAAAGAGCATCGAAATTAGTTTGATATGGTTGTGCAAAGTAAGGGCTATTTGGATTCTATGACGATATCATAATAAGGTAATATTAATTCTAATGTCATGTTTGGTTTATAGAAATTTATGAGAACTCAATGAAATTCGACTTTAAATTTCATTTATTTGCATGTTTAGTTGACTAATAAAAGAAATTAGAATTTGAGTTAATTTTAACTAATCTTTCAATTTATATAATTAAGAATCTTTCAACATTTCAAAGGAAACCTAAGGAATATTTATAATTTACGTAATAATCTTAGCCGTTTTTGTTCCATCTATTTAAAAGCTATTTGAGTTTGGATATTTATTTATATATTTTGTTAATTTTAATGTGTAATTTTGACTTTAAGGTATTTTTACATTCCAAATTCAATAACAAATGTATCAACGAAGCCCTAGATCTCTTGTATTCGTTAAGAATGGGTTAAAGTGGGTGAACGTGAGTTTAATCCAAAACGTCCAAGTTTTTACGTATGGGTTGGACCAGACGATGTCATGCAGAAAAGTTAGGGATACTACGAAAGTAAGAACAAAGTACTCGTACGAATACTCTGGTGCGAGAACTTGGAGTATTCGGGCGAGTACTGAAAGTACACGTAGGTATTCAAACGAATACTCATTTGCGAGTACTCAAAGTATTCAAGTGAATACTCTACCACGAGTACTTGGAGTATTCAGGAGAGTACTCTACTGCGTATACCTATAGTAAATGCATATTAGAACATAGTAGAAAGTAAATGCATATTAGAACTACTTATATGATGGATAGAGTAAACGCATATTATTAGGATGGGTAAGAGCCGACCGGGATTGATATACGGACACCCTCTACAAGTCCCTTAGTCTAGTATGATGTATTTTGACTACATATTCTAGATTCACGCCATTCCTCACCTTAGTGTTCTTTATTCATTTTTCCTTTGCTTACCATATGTGAGTGGCCCTGTAAGAGTCATATAGCGTTTAACGACTTAGGTTTAGCTTTTAGGGGATTTTGTTTTGTTGTGTCTAAGTTATCTTCTAGTAAGGGGTTTGATAAGTGTTGAACCATTAACAGATCTGAATGGTTCAACATTGTTTTTCAGCTGAACCATTAAGAGGTGGGCTTTTAGCGAAACAAACATCATTTACCTTTGACCGATTCAGAGATAGCCTCTTAATGGAATCATTAAGAGGCTACCAAACAACCCTTTAAGGATCATCCAAGTATGAAAAATGACAAACAAAAAAATGTCCCAAGTATGGAATCATTGAGAGGCGAAACAAACTAATTACGCCCGAAGTACGAAAAATGTCAACAAAAAAAATAACCAAGTTCGATGTATGAGAACATCTGAAAGATCATCCAAAAGATAACGTCCAACATATGAGAAAACGAGGATAAAAATAATCACGTCTCCGAATGAATTATGCATAAAATAAAATGATAAAGTGCATTAATTTAAGGTATAAAGGCTTATATTGGTTCAATTAGGTTATCAAAATTTTATGTTCTCAACTTAAAAAGCTAAATTTATCTTCATTTTCTCTGTTTGATTTTCGTCCGAAGACCATCGCTCAAAACCTAACTGAAAACCATTCATATTCAGAATGTATTAAACCATAAACTGAAACACATGTTTGATTCGACCAAAATGGCCCAACAAACGGATAACATGTATTAAATGACAAAATGACAAAAATGGAAGACTTAAATGCAGCCCACTATGTGTATCTATACTGACCCAAAATCGAGAATAAGCAACGTGATCCCAACTCCCACATGCCTCTGACCAAACTAAATTGAAAGTGGCCAATCTCAATTCTTGACAACATATTCAACTCTCATCGAATTAAATTCCAAACTAGAGGCATACTTTTTGGGAAAAATGTGAAAATGGCTATTAGTCGATGCTATGCCAGCTAAGCTTTTGGTTTTTGTCGACGCCTTTTTAAGTTAGTCAGTTCAATGCGCATTTTGGTATTTTTCCCATACTTGTTTTTTAAAAGCAACTTTCATTCAAACCGCCAACCCAAACAGAAACATCAAGGGCGGCAAACAAACAAAACGATTACATGAAACAGGGTTTACACCAATTCATCTAGGAAATGGGCTTTAATCTTGCTCTATTATTTAACCAAAAAAACCCAACGATTTAAACTTTTCAATAATATCATCCACCTTAACCAACTTGTTAGAAAACCGCTTAGCATTCCTAGCTTTCCACAAACACCAGCAGGCAACCAAAATAATCCCATGAATAACCTCTTTACTCGACTCCGGAAGACTGGATGAGGATTGAAGATCCAACAAATCTCTAAAAGAGAATGCAAAAATATGCCTCTCCAAGCCAAACCCAACTGTCTTTGTTTCCCGACATACGAACCAAATCAAGCATGCTAATACAGCAATGCCATACGGCTAACTCCTCTACAGCCTCCGGGTCCCGCTTCCACTCCATCTACCCATAAAATTGTTATTGGTGTCATTAAACCGAGCTCTAACTTTACATCTTTTCTTACTTTCCAAATGAAATAAATTAGGAAACACGTATTTTAAAGGTTCATTGCAAACCCACGGATCCAACCAGAATCTGATATCTTCACCATTTCCCACACACCATCTGCTTCAAACAAACTCCATCAATAGCAGTCTTGGAGCCTACCATCACAATGTTTTTCCATATCCCACTCAAGGACTTACGACACAGAATCGTCGACCAACAGGCCTTGCTAAAATGAATTGCATTAACTTTTATCCATATGTTATTCTATTTGGTTTTAAATATCCACATCCATTTACTTAACAGGGCAACATTAATATGTCTAAGCTTGCACAACCCAAGACCCCCAACATTCTTAGGGGTAGCCACACTATCCCAAGCCACCCAATGAATATTCTTGGTAGAACTGACAATCACTTTAACCGGAGCCTTAAATAAAGATAAATAGTAGTTAGGGAGACCTTCAAGAACAGATTTAATGAGAGTAACACGGCCACCAATAGAAAGTGTAGAAGCTTTCCACAGCGAAAGACGGTTTGCAAAAACCTTGAATACCGGTCTACAATTGTTAACCCTATTCATGTTCACGCCCACCATAATACCAAGATAAACAAAAGGAACTATACTAGCCTTACAATCCAAAACCCAAATTTTATACAACCCTATTCATGTTCGCGCCCTCCATCAATAGAAAGTGTATAAACTCAAAATTAGATTTTTATTTTTCTCAACTTCTTCCGTCCTGTCAATATAACCTCACACACACCAAAAAAAGAAAATACACATGTGATTCAACTAACGAGTTAGATAACAAGTCAAGTTAGATAGACCTACCAACATCCTTTTATATATTGTTTTAGAACTTCATAACTTTTAATATCTTAAATGTGATTATAATAACTGTTACTAAAAGAATAATATGATTTATGAAATTGTACACACTTCGAATATAGACTTTAAATCATCCAACTTGTTTGATTTGTTCGCTCATTAATTGAACTTTTAAAAGCTTATATGTTTGAATTAAAACTCGATACAACACTAATTTAGATTTGTATTTGTTTCAGTTTTGTCTAGAATTCAAACCTGTTTGGTTAAAATTGGGTATATAGCATATGAGCATCTATTGAACACTTGATCGACCGATAAAAAAGGCCTTGTTATTATTAAGCAATGAGTACAAAATAAACTTTAAACTTCTTCAATCTCATCTAACACGTAGTTGTTTGTTGATACATTTGCATAGTTGAGTTTGTTAAATCGCACAACAACCGGATAACGAGCGTTTGGGTCCTGCACGTAATACGATAGGATAGAAAAATTAACGTCTTGAACTTAAGTAGACAAAGAAGGCGTGACAGGTATTCGCTTTACCTGGTCGACGGTCACAACTGATCCAACACTATTACAGCAATATGACTCTTTCCGAAGAATTCTAACCTGTTCATAAAGATCACATTAGTACCATGTTATCCATGAGGTACAAAAATATTGTATATTATATTGCAATAAATAGCGGTGTAAACGAGCCGAGTCATTCGTGAGATATTTGAGATTAGTTTACTAAAAACTTGAATCGAGTCAAGCTTAAACGAGCCAAGCTCTAGCCCGAGCTCAAACTTATATTAGAGCTCATTTAATAAATTAGCTCAATCTCCAACTTCACATATAGAGCTCATATAGGCTCGCGAGCCTTTTATTTATATATTTTTATTTAATCTATTAAATATATATTTATATAATAATTATTATTCTATATAAAATTGTGACAATAATAATAAGTAATATATATTATGTTGGTCATAAAAAATATAAATATATAAATTAAATAATTAACTCGGGCCCATCTCAAGCTCTAAACTAGCCGAACTCCAACGCTATTATGTTAAATTGAGTCGTGTTATAAAAATTATAAATATATAAATTAAATAATTAACCCGGGCCGATCTCAAGCTCTAAACTAGCCGAACTCTAACGCTTATATGTTAAATGAGCCGAGTTCAAACTCGACTCAATTTGTTTACCCCCAAGCAAAAAAACCCAAACATGACCCAAAATACTATACAAGCCAAGCCATTAGCCTATTATGCACAGTTGAACAACTTCTTTGATTACAAAGGTATCGTTGACCCAAACCCGGCCCATATAATTTATCTCGATTTCATGTGTATTTGTTAAGAGTTTTGTCATTTGTGTGTTTAATTCAATTTTATTAATAAAATAGTAATAGTTTATATATAATTAAAATATTAATTATAATTATCCAAAGCATATTAACAAAACACACTTTCAAACCTAACAACGTTTTCTCGTTTTTCCAAATTTAAATAGATCTTTTTAATTTTACCATCTTAATAATATGATAAATTAATTTTTAATAATTCAAATTATGACCTATTAGCCAATTATAATCCATTCTGATAATTTGACCGGTGAAAATCAAAATTTCACTTTCATTGTCAATGTCAATCTCAGTAGCAATGATTAGTTTCGGGAACAAGTTGTAAAATCCTAACTTACACTCAATTTACACTTGTTTTGGCGTAGAATAGTGATTTTGAACAAAATGAAGGAAAATGTACAATCGAAATTGAATTGAAACCAAGTGTAAATCTATGATAATTATGCTAATAAAACTGTCATTGGTAACAAAAGTAGAGGTGGAAAAAAAAATCAGTTTGGATTTCCAAACCGGTTTATAACCTGATCTAGAACCTATTTCCACCAAACCGATGTGAAGCCGATCCAAACCGACGGGGCCTATACTAGTTCGTGTTCTCGATCTCTCAAACCGGTTTCAACCCAACCTGAACCAGTTTCAAACCGACCCAAACCGGTTGCAACCCAACCCGAACCGGTTTCAAACCGACCCAATCCGGTTTCAAACCTACCAAAACAGTTTGTATACGGTTCGTTGGTTTTCCACCCAACCCGGTTTGTGCCCCGAACCGGTTTCCACCAAACCGATCTTTCAAAATATCAAAATATTTATAAACCAGTTCGGGTGGTAAAAAAACCCGGTTTGCCCACCTTTAAACAAAAGTGAAAGTTAGAACTTTCACCGAAATCACCGATCAATTTAGTAGTATGGATTATTATCAGTAATTTCTCACACACACAAATTAGCTTCAAGGTAAAATCCATAGCCTAGTTAATATAAATACCTTGGTTCCTCTCTTGGGTCCAATTGGAGGTGGCTTAGACTTATCTTCCTCGGCAGCCGGTGGCGCCGCCGCTTCTTCTGCAACATTCACAACCAATCGTGAATTTCTGTTCTTCCTGGAAGAGAACATAACCATGGCGGACTTGTGTGTGTTTGTTTCGGTGGTTATGATGTTCGGTTTCAACACAAATCCTGTAGCAGCGGATGCAATGCTCCAAAACGCCATTTCAATCGAATGCGAAAGAACAGATTCTGAATATTTTGGAGGCGAAGAACAGTTACAGAAATTGAACTTTTGAGGTTATGAGGAGCCACTAAAGTGTTGCCACGTGTGCTGGGCATATTTTGTTTTGATAATGTACTAATTTTTACTTTTTTTTAATTCGGCCCATTGGGCTTATTATATGGGCCCTCAGAGTCGTTGTCTTATTTTTATTTTTAACTATATGTCATAGTTTCAATAACTTAATTATATAAATGATTTAGATCTGATAACTTTTTAGTTTTTATGTCGATAAAATAAAGGATGTAATGTCACTTATTTTATGTTAATTTCATGAAATTAAAGATCAGGGGTTAATATTTTACACAAAATTTAGTTTCAACTTTCTATATTTATATACTTAATGGTCTAACTAAGTTAACATATCAAGCTTCGGCCTTTATGGAAGCTTATTTAATAAACGAGCTCGCTTAAAAGGATCTTTTATTTATATACTAGCTTAGAACCTGTGTACTACACAGGGTGAAAAATATCAATAAATAAAATTCTTAAATCTTTATATATGTATCTTATATGTGGAAAATGTATTACATATACTAATAATAGAAAACAAAATCAAAAATATGTAAAAACTAATATATAATTGAGTTTAAAAATACATTAAATATTATTCAATGCAATCTGACTTTCATTTACAATTTGATTGAAAACATAAAACTAAATAATTACATTTCAAAGTTTCTTATAATATGAGATAATTTAAAATAAATGTGTTTTATTAGTATAATTAATAATTTGTTTAAAAATATATTATTATTGAAAATATGGAAATGTATTTATTATGAGAGAGAGGCGGGAAAAATTTTATGAGAATGAATATGGAGGCGACACGTGGCATTGGGAAACATTTATTTATTATATAGTATAGATTTTTATTTAATTTATTAATATATTTATAAAATAGTATTTATTATGTATAAAACTATGATAAAAAATAAATCAATAAAATATATTATATTGTATTTAAAAACAATAATTATATATATTTATTTATAAAAATATATTAAGAAATGATTAAACATATAATCCTTATTCTAATAAATGATTTTAAGAAATGCTATGTGTCATTACCATTTTTTTTCTCATTAAAATATTTTGAATTGCAATAAGAAATTGAAATTCAGAGAAAAAAACAAAAAAAAAAGATTGTATTTGAATTGGGTTTTTGTTGAAACTTAACATTCTGTTTTTTTATAGTGAAAGAAAAATCAAACAATTCAATTTTTTTATAAAAAAAATATATATATATTTTAATTTTTTCTATTTTAAATAAGTTTGAATTTTGAAATTTATTATCTTGATGTTTTTATTTTTCAGAAAAAATAATATAAACTTGAATTCAAATTATTACTTAATTAAATAAATAAATAATTTTAAATTTGTTTACACATTATTTTACTTTTAGTTTTATTTATTATAAACCTTATGTAATACATTGGTATATAACTTAGTAAGTAATAAAAAAAAATCGAGTCTGAGTCGAGCTTGAGATCTCTTTATTTTAAATGAGTCAAACTCAGGCTCGGCTCGTTTACACTCTAGATGTGCACCCTATGTAACTTGATTATCTATGGTGGCGCTGTTGCATTTAGTGCCACCTCATACGTCCTAAATAGGGCTCCTTGTGTATGTTTACTCGACAAATCCTTTTAATTGAACCGAGTTAAACAAGTTTGAGTCTTAATTAGACTTCACCTTATAAACGAGCTCGAAACCTATTAATATTTTACGTATTATAATTTTTATTCTTTATAAGAAATATATAATTACCTAAAAAAAATATTTATATTTATAATTTAATAGTTTTTATTATGTTTAATTTCAATTTTTGGATTGTCCGAAATGAAGATATGATGGAGCTTCTATGACACAATGGTCAAGTCATGATGCAGAACCAAAAACAGAGATCCATCGGGAATAAGAACCAGGAAACGACGCCGTCGCCGGCGCCGGCGGCCAGTAGAGCGATCCGATCCGCCGCCGATGAACAAGAGACAGTGCCTTCTGACTTGTTCATGCAAGAAGACGAGATGACTTCTTGGCTTTATAATCCCGCCGACGACAATTCGTTAGAAACCTATCTATACAGTAACAACCTTCTCTATCCTACGCCGTCTTTTTCTGCTCCGGTCGCCGTCGCTCCTACCTACGTAACTCCGCCTCCACCTCCGTCGATAATACTTCCTTCTCGTTCGAGCAACTTAGCGCCGGAGTTACAGTCATCGGCTATTGTCGCGTCAAACGCGACGCCGTCTCCGGCTGCAGGGACGCACGAATCTAGGGCGTCTCGCGTGTCGGATAAACTGGCGGCTATTTCGGTAGGGAACGACGGAGTTATAAGCGGTATTGGTGCAGCCGGTACGTTACCGGTGGGAAGAGAAATAGAGACATGTGAGATGAGCGTGAGCATGACGTCTTCTCCCGGTAGCAGTGGTTCGGGAGCAAGCGATAGTATGGAGCCGTCGTCTCAAAAGCTACCGTCGTTAACTGATGATCGGAAACGCAAGCCCGGAGGAGACACCGACGACACTAAAATCCACAATGAGGTATGCAATTATGATTTTTTATTTATTTATTTTGAATCTGACGTAAATGTAGAGCAGGTGATGACGTATTTGTGTGCGTTTTTTTTAAGGATTATAGTATGAAAAATACGAAAATGGACATTTAACTAAGAAAATATTTAAAAATAAACATTCTTATTTAGCCTACTGTTTCATAGACATTGTTCTTATGAAAAAGGCTAAAGACGGCTAAGCTAGCCGGCTAAAATTTCCGTGCCAACATTCCATTTGTCAGAGTACGAACCAATAATATGGCGACACGTGACAGGCTTAGCAGTATAAATAAACAGTTTTAGCCGTCTAATGCATTTAGCCGTCTAATAAACGGCTATATTAGACAGCTATAACTGTTTATTTAGACAGTTAAATGCATTAGACGGCTAAAACTGTTTATTTAGACGGCTATAGCCGTCTATTAGACGGCTAAGCCTGCCACGTATCACATGTTTATTGGCTCGTACTCTAACAAATGGAATGTTGGCACGGAAATTTTAGCCGGCTAGCTTAGCCATCTTTAGCCTTTTCGCAAGAACAATGTCAATGAAACAGTAGGTTAAATAAAGATGGCCATTTTTGAGTAATTTCTTAGTCAAATGTCCATTTTCGTATTTTTCTCTTCTATTAATCACTTATACATATACACGTTTCAAGATATGAACCGATTCATGTTCAGTTACGTCAATCACTAAACATAATCATTAAAGTGTGTAATGATTTCAGTATAAATATATATAGTTATATACATATGCATAACACTAACACACACATCAAGTGCTCCACTCATGTGGTTCTAGTCACGTCTGCACCACACGCCCCCATTCACGTCCTAGGAGGACGGTGGTCCCACCCAATCACGCCACACGCCCCAATCACGATTCCACTACACAAGGCTTGCCATCATAATGTCCCTTAGCAACATATGCATTTAGATAGTTGTATAGACTCATAACTTTGCAACCTCTAACATCCACACTCTACGGTTTTGATGGCTTAATGGTTAGGTTTTTACTGTTTGAATCAAAAAAGAAATTAATTTTTCAATTTTTATTAAAACTTGTATATTGATAATTGGATAAAGATTATAATATATTTACATATTTTTTTTTAAGAATCGAAGGATTCAAATCCCGTAAGGTGCAGGTATATGTGGTTAATAAAATTAGATTATGAGCACTTCTAAAAAGACAATTTTTTTTCTTTTCTAGTGGACTAATGTAATTAGTTTTGTTCATAGGTTAAATTTGAATTCAAAACGGTGTTATCTCAAAGAACGGATTATCTTGAATCTGCTATTTTAAAGAGCTAGAAACTATTTTGAATTCAAATCTATACTATATAATAAAAAAAAATCATTGGGGACACGTGTCACTCTCTGGTTACTTATCACCTTTATTTTACCGCTTATCTCTCCAATTAAGTTTTAATTTTTATGTTTCTCTCTCCTATTAAATAATAATCTCAAATAGTAATCTTTATATTAATAAATAAAATTCTATGGACACGTGTAACATTCTGGTTTATTTGTATCATTTTTTTTCCCGTATCACTCTCTCGTATTGAATAATGATATTAAAAGAATTTACTTTTATATTTTTAATATAAATCTTATTACATATACTTATTATTTAATTATAAATAGTTCAACCGATTTAATATACCGATTTATTCAACCCGTGTAATTTTTAAAAATATAAAATTTTTATTACTAAGTATATAACATTTTATTTATTCAACCCGTGTAATACACGGGATTTTAACCTAGTCTATACTATATAATAAATAAAAGTTTCTCAATGTCACGTGTCGCCTCCACATTCATTCTTAGAAAAATTTTCTCGTCTTTCTTTCTTATTAAATACATTTTCATATTTTCAATGATAATATATTTTTAAACAAATTATTAATTATACTAATAAAACACATTTATTTTAAATTATCTCATATTATAAGAAATTTTGAAATGTAATTACCTAGCTTATGTTTTCAATCAAATAGTAAATGAAAATCAAATTAACTTAAATAATATTTAATATATTTTTGAAACTCAATTATATATTAAATTTTACATATTTTTTTATTTTGTTTGCTATTGTTACTATATGTATTATATTTTTTCATCTATAAAATATATATAAATATTTAAAAAATTTATGTATTAATATTTTTTCACACTGTGTATTACACAGGTTATAAACTGAACCGAATATTTCATATAAAAAGTTCTATAATTACTAAATATTTCATATAAAAAAAATACAAATAAACAACTTGTTCGGTTTACATAATCGGTTTAACTTTCAAACTGAACCGAATAATTAAACTTTAAACAACCAAATCCGAATTATAAAACAACCCGTTTGAATCTCAAACCCGTCGATATCTGTCTATCTTCAACTAAAGATAGTTTGATCGACTTGAACGGTTTTTGATCGCATACCATTAAAACATGCATGGTGAGTTGTACCCTCGATTTTCGTACTTTTATGTCGTGGTCTGATTTCTTTCAAGTGGGAAAAAACGCATATAAAAAATTGAATTATTGTCCATAAATTTCGGGTTCTTGCAACTTTTTCTGTGTGCGTGTGTCGTTTAGCAGCGTCACTTAAATGAGCCATACACGTATCCAAGTAAAAATCTTGTTTTCGATACCAACAAAATTAAACTTTTATTTTTTACCTTCGTGATTAAACTAATAAATACCATAAAAAAACTAAAATACTTTATGTTTACAAAAGTCTTCTAATAACTTTTTACATGTTAAAAAGCAATATATTCTTTTTTCTTTCACAAAAATCCATCAACAATTTTTTTTACATAAAAAACCAACATAATTTCTGGTTTTTCTCACAAAAATCAGTCGACAACTATTTATCTTTGTAAATGAATAAGCAGAAGCAAGGCAAAAGAAATCAACTGACAAATTCATTTTATAAAAAAAATGATTTGTAATCAAATTATATCTATTTGTAAAAACAACTATAAAATCTGTGAAAATGCATAAAGACTCAAATCTTTTTGTAATCGAATCGCTTGCTTTGCTTTTACTTCTATTGATCGATTTACTTTGTCTTGCTTCTACTGATTTATTTGTTAGGGTAAATAGTTGTCGATAGACTTTTGTGAAAAAAATATGAAAGTATGTTGGTTTTTTATATGTAAAAAGTTATTGATGGAATTTTGTAAAAAAAATAAAAAGTATATTGGTTTTTAATATTTACACTACAACTTATATATTTTGTTTATTTTTTTTTAATTTGCAAACATGACAAACTATTTAGTATTTACAGAGATAAAAAGTTAAAATGTTTACCGTATAAAAATATATTTCATAAATCACAATGAATTCATATTTTGGTGTTTGCCACGTCACACTGTGTCAGTTAAAAGTAAGACTTGCTTGGCACGTGTATTGCGTATGCAGGGCACTGAACATGTTTACTGTACAGGTCAAAACAAAACCCGTTTGTGTGCATACTCATGCATTATGGAAAAGTCTAAATCAAAATATATAAAATAAAATAAAATAATAAAAAATACCATAACTCGTGTGTTAGACCTGAGTCAAGTGTGGCTAGATTATAAAATAAAAAAATTAAAAAAAAGTGATCGTGCCTCTCATTTTTAGAATTTAACTTTCATGTTTTGAAAAGGAGAATAAAAAATCAGCATAGCTGAATGAGTTTTTTTTTTACTAAATATCACTTCAACTTTAATACGTGTTATTGTGTGACTTTAAAAAAGTGTATAAAAAATATATGCATCATTCTCTTCTCATTTGTTAAGATCATAAGAAAAAAATGTATTTTCTTACAAAAAGGGTCTCGGTTTTATAATTCGGTTTGGACCTCAAAAAAGGTTAAGCCGACCCTGACCTGAGTCACTGGTGGTTTCAGCTATCTAGATTGATGTAAACTTGAGCTCATAAGGATTAAGATAACTTATAAACATTAATATTGATCGAGTGAGCTTACTGTCAAAAATGGTAAATCAAGACTTTTGCTTTCCCAAATCAAAGTTATTTTACACCAAAGAACACAAATCCTTTTACAAAAATAATAGAATCAGGACAAGAAATCAGATTATCATTGAGAAAATCTGATCATAATAACCAGACTCAGAAACAAGACCAAGACATAAATCATGAACAACAAAAAACCCTAATATTAAAGAACTATAGAAGAAGAAGAACCATCGTCTGATCTGAGATAAAAATGAATCTCAAAAACTAAATTCTCACTCTCTTCTCTTTCTTTAATAACTCCAACTACCAACCCAATACAGAAGCACGCCTTGCTCAAATTTATTCCTATGAAAATTAACAATTAAACATGAGAAAACCAAAATATTTTATTTGCAGATTGAATTAAATTAGGACATTTTTAACCTTGACTTGAGTTCGGCTCGTTTACAAACCAAACCAGTTGGGCTTGGCTCATTTATAAACAAGCCGATTTCGAATGAGTTCTTTTTTTATAACTTTTTTGAGCGAGCTTTGGGAAAAAAAAAATAATAGCCCCAAGTCGAAGAGACAATGACCCAATCCCCCATGATACTACTGCAAGTTTATGTGTTTGTAAAATAGATATCTAGTGTTACATGCATACACAAATTGATAAGAGATATATGTGTATTAATGGGACCATGCTTTTTTTTAAACGGCAAAAGGAATTATTATACCAACAAGAAAACTAGCAACCTCCGATCAATCTTTAGACATAGTAGTTGCCACTGTTTTCTCGGTAGGTTGAGAGTGCGGAACCGACCTCGAATCAATTAAAGGGCCCACCGGTGTAGAAGAATTAAGATCTGGGATAGATGAGTCGATATGAGAGGGGCTCGATTGAAACTGGTTAAGGCCCAAAACCTCATCGAGTGACTGAATGCCCATGAACCGACCTCGATTGAAACTATGGGAACTCAATTTATGTGATTAAAATGCCCCAAGAAAACATGAAGACATAGGGTACAAACATAAATTCCTTGATAACAAACCAATTACAAATAGAGAATTGCGATAAAAAATATAAACACTGGTATGTAGTACATGGAAACTACTTACAAAACAGTTTTATATATCGCATTTAAAGTAAATATGTATTGTGTGCTTTAAATTGGTGTTTTAAATATGTATGTAGCTCGATCATGATGGTCATCTTAACGTTGAGTTTGCATATCCTGATCTAAAGAAGCAATCACATGGTGGATCAACCTCTATAAAAAGGTCAAGGTCAACGGAGGTCCATAATCTCTCAGAGAGGGTTTGTATTTTACTTCTCATTTCTCAAAATCCTACTCACTTGGTTCAATTCAACCCCGTTTCAAATTTTGTTATATATTAGTTTTTTCATAAATTATAACAATTTTTCTATGATTGTAATATATTAATTATAGAAATATATAAAGATTAGTGACGATTCAAATTTTCAATTATTTATACATAAACCATAAAACTTGGTTATAAAAATAAGAGGTATCAGAATAGTAATCAAGATTATCAAATGTTCTTTTTAGTAAATTAAACTTTTTTTGTCTTAATAAAGTGACTCAAGTTTCACATGTTTCAATCTTACGCTATTATTGAGTTACACGTTACTTTTTTTTATTCCGTTAATAATACAGTGAAATGAAATTCAAAAACGTAAACCTTTTCAAAATATCCATAAATGAAATCCAAAAAAATAACATGTTAACATCGTAATTGCGTATGATTTAAACAATATATGAAACTTGAGTAAATTTAATAAGACTAAAATAGGACATGTGGTAAACTTGGTTACAATTTTATGAAGTTTTCTCTAAATATAACCATAATTGAACCATGGTCCCTCGATTGGGAGGATTTAGTTTTTTCTACCAACTTTTTGATTATTCGGTTTTGCTGTTCATCCCTAACGGTACCTAAATATGTTAGGGTTTAATAATTGTGTAGAGACGTCGAGATAGGATTAATGAAAAAATGAAGGCATTGCAAGAACTAATACCTCGCTGCAATAAGGTCCGTGGTAAATATATATTTTTTTTCTTTCATAATATTTTATTCTAAATAACACAACTTATTTTATAGTCTGATAAAGCTTCACTGCTGGATGAGGCAATCGAGTATTTGAAGGCCCTTCAAATGCAAGTTCAGGTACGGCAACCCGATCCATTCCAACCCGTTTGACCCGTTTGAAAAGGCAGTAATATGATCCATCTTTTGCAGATGATGTCCGCGCAATACACCATGGTTCCTATGATGTTCCCAGGCGCCCAACACTACATGCCGCCTATGGCTATGGGTATGGGAATGAACCAAGCCATGTTTCCATATCCCCCTGTTGTTCCAGGCTCATCGTTGCCTAATCCGGCTGTAGCAGTGCCAACATCAGCGGCTCATCTCCAGCAATGTTATCCGGTTCCAGGATTTAACATGACACCAGGTACGGTTGGGGGTCCCACAGCTAACCTGTCAGCTCCAATGATGAGTCCGTTGACTCTAGATGTTCAAAATCAACCGCGAGCTCTTAATTTTACAGATCCGTTTCAACGGTACCATGGTCTCCATCAAACACGATTACCATTTCCTCAGGTACATGTATCTCTAGCAAAACTCATTTTACTGGGTTCTTAGTATAGTTTTTGCAATAATTATACCTTGGTTTTAAAAAGTGTGAGGTGCACCAAGGCTATAGAGTCGCAAAGGCCCAAGGGGCACAATTTATTTATATAATTTTTTTTATGTTTGTCATAGGTCTAGCATCAGTTACCCAAAATTTAGACATAAATAAGCTCTATCCATTTTGTTCAATATTAACCTATATATATAACCTAAAAAGCTATATATACAACATCCTGATGCACAAAACCTTCCTCGTACAAAAAGCACAATTCATGCTCTTTTATGTGCGCCTAACGCCCATTTTGTGCGCCTTCTGTACCCATTGCGCCCACCGACTCAGAAACAAGCTTTCTTGCGCCTCAGAACTCAGATCGCATTGCGCCTCAGGCACACTTTTGAAAACACAGAATAGCACAGTTTTGAAAACCCAGAATAATACACGTTGGGGCGCAACCAGTTGAACCGACTAATCTAATTGTTATGATTCTTTACTTGATTTGCTTGTCCCCCTACTTTGCCACTATCCTAGCACACTCGAGCTCACCAGTTGTATTTTTTGGCAGAACCAAGGAGCCGCGCCCCCGATTTCAACTAAACCGAGCAGCAGCAAAGATGCTACCAACACCGGTTGTCATCACCAAACCAGTAAACCGAGATCCATGGGTTTCCACGTATACTTAAAAAGCATTTATAAAATACAAGATAGTAACATGTTAACTAATAATCATCGTGCATTTTCAGGTTGATTGACTGTTTGGAGAATATCTGCAAAACAGGATTCTTAGCCGACTAAATTTTGTAGCGTAAGGGGGACCTGAGGATCCAAATGTTAGTCTACTTTCAACAAAACCGGCTGTCTTCACACTTAACATGTAATTAGACATAATCTATCTTATCTCGTTGTTTTAAGGTTTACTGTTACTAATTACCATCAATCACATGACTTGTACCCTATGAAATATCACAATAAAGTAATGAACCAAATAGTGTCTAGGAAAAGAAACTTGCATTTTGCTACCCATAAAGACAGTATAATAACATAGTTAAATATTCCTAAGGTACCCGGTGAAAAACAAACTTACACATACAAACTAGAGTCTCCAAACTGACTGAGTGAAAACTAATGAAACGGGTTGGGCCGGGTGTCTTCACATATAGAGCCCTTCTGGTACGCCTTCCTTCTTCTTGAACATAACCTTGTCTTTTGCTTTCTTAAAATCTGCATGTATCACCTGAAAATAAAGTCCAAATGGTTAGAAAGCCATTCGAGGTGTTCTTTTGCAATACATAAAAACTACTCATAAAATCATTTTATTCAATAGTTAGATTATTATTGAAAGAATATAAGTAACCATAATGGACACACTATAGGCATGCGATGCAATACAACTAGTAGTAAATGTAATCGTCAAACCTTCATTCGACGTTCTCTCAAAGCAAGCAATCCAGCCTCGGTACAAATGGCCTTGATATCAGCCCCAGAAAACTCATCTTTTGTCATAACAAATTCTTCCAAGTTCACATCATCAGCTAGGGTCATTCTTGAAGTGTGTATCTAAATCAAAAGATTCGTTAAGAAAGCATATTATAAATACACGTGTATATATACACACACATACACAAAGGTTTTGTTAACCAAACTTTAGCGAGCGTAGAACACCTTGGTAAATGAATGCAACCTTTTTAATAATCGCCTGGTTTTAGCAAAAACTATCTTCAATGACTAAGTACTTACTGCTATGAGCCTACCATTACATTTACATTTTACATCAATAGACTTTGGTTACTATTGTGGCCTCTTTGACCCTAAGCTCGTACTTTTATAATATTCAACTTATATGGGTATAAATATAATACAACAAGATGCAGTTTTAATTATTCTTTGAAGGAAATAAGCTTAGTTATTTTTTCCTATGATATCCCACCCAACACCTTGTAATAGATGGATATTAAGACATAATTACTAATAGCAGAGTGTATTATTCTTGTAATAACTGGCTGAAGCTTATTACCTTAGGGATGTATAGCAATTTTATTTAATGATTAAACAAAGCATCAAAGTCCCTTAACCGCTTATTGTTAAAGAATTTGGTTTAATCACCAAAGCTATTGATATTCTTAAAATTTTAACTAAAATGAACATTTTATCTACAGGGTGTAAATGATAGAATGACAAAACTGTGACAAACTGACAATGTACCTGGAATATGCGCCTTCTTGTTTTAATGTCAGGAAGTGGGAATTCTATCTTCCTATCTATACGACCAGGTCGAAGCAAAGCTGGATCAAGACTTTCAATTTTGTTAGTTGCAAGTATCACTTTAACATCACCTCTTGAATCAAAACCATCCAACTGATTCAATAACTCCAACATAGTCCTTTGAATTTCGCGTTCACCACCAGAGTGAGCATCATATCTGCACCAAGAACCCTAGTTTAGCCCTCTTTTTTATAACAAAGCTTCCAAGATTAAAAAAGAAAATCCATAACTACCTCTTTGTACCAACGGCATCAATTTCATCAATGAAGACAATAGATGGAGACAGGTCATCAGCAACCCTAAAGAGTTCTCTGACCAACTTAGGACCATCCCCAAGATACTTTTGAATCAACTCACTTCCAACAACACGTAAAAATGTTGCTGATGTTGAGTTTGCCACTGCCTGAATAACAAACAAAAGGTTCAAATACATAAAGAAAAAAAAAAGATCTTGTGTGTATTCTTGCTTATTTTTAATATGAAATTGCATTACAGGAAGTTTAAAATGCACACCTTTGCAAGCAATGTCTTTCCTGTTCCTGGTTCTCCATAAAGGATAACTCCCTTTGGAGGTTTGATACCTATGTCTTCATATAGCTCAGGGTGAGTTAGAGGAAGCTCAACTGCCTCCTTGATTTCTTGTATTTGGGCATCTAGCCCACCAATATCAGCATAAGACTCTAAAGGAGCCTTCTCTACTTTCATCACAGAGACCATGGGGTCCACATCGTCTTGAAGAAGCCCAACAACAGAAAGAATCTGAAGATGTTTAAAAGCTTGTGATGATTAGCACATTAGTATAGCTAATAATACACCCAGGTTTTAACTTCCAAGCCTAACCAAATAATGGAAATTTAATTGTCTATCTTGTAAGCAAATAACATGAAATTGTAATGAAAATAAAGAATCTTCCAAAAGCTTAGCAACCTAGTTGAATGCATTGTAGAGGCCCACTATCAGCTCAAGGTTAAGTGTATCATTTGAAAATGTTTAAAACTTAACAAGTTGAAAAACTATCCATAAACATTTTTTTTTTGTATTTTTCTAATAACAAACGCCACGCATACCTGATGATGCGCGCATTGAACACCACGGCTTTTGAGATCAAAACGCACCGGAGCGTGGCGTGCTTTTTAAAACTAACCAAGATAACAGTAGCTCCTAACTGAAGTAAAACATGGATTATGGAACTTGCAACAGTACATAATCAAAACACTAAGTAAAATCTGGACAAATCACAAATACAATTTAATTTCAAATCAATTTGAAACCTAAAATACTTCCAGTATAAATTAAAACCCTAGGTTGACTTCAATGAAGAACACGAAACATCATATCAACAAAGTAAAATTAAAACCCTAACTTACCTTATTATGCATCAAAATTGCACATCCAGGCTCAAGCTGATCCTTATCAACGAACGACAAAATCCCGACGTAATACTCCGGTCCTACCGACGACGACACGATGGCGTGATTCTCATCAATAAGCTCCTCAAGGTTACCTACACTCATCGGAGATCCACGTAGATCGTCGACCTTCGACCTATCTTCTTCCGTCTTCTCTTCCTGCGGCTTCAATCTCTCCTGATTGGCCACAAACTCCTCCTCCATTAACAAGTAATCTTTAATTCTCTCAAGCTTTAACAGCCTTAGCCTACACTTTGAATGCGGCGTCACCGTCGGCAACCTAGCCGCTGCCTCCGGTCCCTTCTGCTTCCGCTGTTTCCGTCCGACACGAGCCGGAGGAGCAGCTGGTTCGAACTTCTTCTCCTTTTTCTCGCCGTCGTTCTTCCGATCTCCGGGCATGCCTTGCCGGTTCATTCCGCCGGGAGTTCCCTGGCCCATGGTTGATTTGGTTTGGTTGTGTGTAGGCAAAATGCAGGATCTGAAACTGAGGTTTTGAAGCTTTTCTCGTTATCTTTCTTTTCAAGAAAGCATAGCACCTTCATATAAGGAGGGTTTGTGCTATCGGGCCGGGTCGGGTATGATTTAACCCGTTGTTTTCTACCCGTTTATGTGATGGTTCGCCATACTTTGATTAATGGGCCAATCCATTCCACTTCCAAGAGTTTGGTCCAACTTGAAAACCCAAAAGGTGACCCACACAGTTGAAGAATTACGGGTTACCAAATAACTAGGGGTGTAAATGAGCCAAGCCGCTCGCGAGCTACTCGAGATCGGCTTGCTGAAAACTCGAATCGAGCCGAGCTTAAATGTTTAATAAACGAGCCCAAGCCCAAACCCGAGCTTCACTAATCGAGCTCGAGCCGGCTCGCGAGCCTAAACTAGCCTTCTATTTATATATTTTTTAATTAATATATTAAAAATATATTTATAAAATAATAACTAGTATATATTAAATTATGATAAAAAATAACTTAAATAATATATATTATGTTATATATAAAAATTATAATAAAGCTTATATAAAAATAATTATAAATATATATAAATTAATTAATAAATAATAAACGAGCCGAGCTCGAGCTTGAAAAACAACCCACGAGCCGAGTCCGAGCTCTATTATGTGATGGTTCGCCATACTTTCATTTACACCCCTAGTTATTTGGTAACCCGTAATTCTTCAACTGTGTGGGTCACCTTTTGGGTTTTCAAGTTGGACCAAACTCTTGGAAGTGGAATGGATTGGCCCATTAATCAAAGTATGGCGAACCATCACTTGTGCCTCTGCGTGATGAATCTGGTTTCAGCAAACCGGTTTGGGAATTTTAAAAAATATAGTCGTTGGGAAACAATAATATAGTCTGTTCTGGTCGTTGGAAGTAGATTTTTGGGCTTTTGTGATCATTTTACCCTAAGTGTTAGTATAAGTGTGTATTGAATATATTGGTTTAATCATAGCTCTCAAAAACGCTCTATATTCTTCCAAAATTAAAAAAACGCTCTTAAAAAATGGTTTCATCAAGTGAGCAATCATCCTTTGGCTTTGGTTCTTCCTCAAGATTTGAAAACAAGAATTGAAATATTTATGAATCAAAACCCTAAATATCAAGTGACGGATGTACAAAAGGATCAAGTGAAAACCCTTGGTTTAGATCTTTATTTTATTGTATTTTTCATAAAATTATTGCATAACTTTAATGGTTTAAGATTCTATAAAGATAAAATGAGTTATGTTTGGACAAATTCTAGAGTTTCTACGCACTGATCTTGTGTCGGCAGGTTGGAGGTTGAGTCCTTGGAGTTTTGAGGTGAAATCAACGGGGTTTGAAAGCTAACTCGTTAAACTAATTTCAAAAAAAAGAATCACCTTATTTGGATAAAAGTTGAAGAAGTTATGATCGTTTCAAATTGACTGAAGTTTTCCAGAGGAATCAGAAAATTAGTTGGATTGATTATGTTGTTGAAAAAGTATGAGGCTTTTTAGGTGTTGATCTAGTTTTGATCCATGAGTTCTGTATATGGATGATATAGACTCATAAATCATCTTAGATTAGTTGAAAACCATGATTAAAGAGAAAGAACAAGATGATGAATGCTATGGTGAAAACATGATCATCTTGGGTTTTAATATTTTGTTTGATCCATGATTACTACAATAAGGATGTATAACATTAGAGATAGTTTAAAATCAGTAGATGATGGCATCTAAATAGGTTTATAGAAGATGAATTGAAAGATAAAAAGCAAGAAAGGTAAGAATAAGAATAAGATCATGAAAAACAAAGTGAAACTTTCTGGATACTTGGGGGATTTTGCGAAATATAGTGACTTTTAGGCGACTCGGTTCAACGTGTAATACATTTAGGAGAGTGATTTCATGAGAATTATGTACTTGATTGTTGTTATAGTGTAATGAACCTCAACATTATATGTAAAAAATGTTGTGTATATCAACTAATGCATGATCAAACAAAACGCCAAATAAGCTTGAATTGCATTCAAACAAAGTAGATGGTGAACAAATATTTGAACCATTTAAAATTAAATTTGTTTTTTATGAAAAGACACTAATAAGTTATTATTTTGGACACCACCTTTTTTCAACTGAACGTGTAATTTGAAGTTGTTGATTAGTCGTTGTAAAAGTATGTTAGTGTTTTAAACTCGGTTAGTGGGACCATGACATGTGTTATTCTAAAGCCCGTAACATTTTATTTTAGTGGAAATTGGATGGTGGATGCGCGACTCATTCGTGGCACCCACTGTAGTCTTCATTTTTGTACTTGTGTCACACCCCGGTTTCAGGACACCTCGGACGTGCGACCGATTGGGTACCACCAATCACTTTTTATTTTACTTTTTTCCGATTCATCTTAGTTTTTAGCAGCGGGAAATCATTTGGATCCATGTTTTTTTAGCAGCGGGAAATCATTTGGATCCATGTTTTCATAAAAGCTCCCCGAGGGTTGATATTGAATGTATTCAAATCTTTATTTGAATAAACCATAATCTTTCATAGATGGGGTGTAAGTACCCTTTCTTAGTACAAAACATTGTTTAAGATCATATTACATCATACCCTGCATTACCACAGGTTTATAGAGCCACAAGGTAGTTTCATGTGCCTATAGAGTTTATCCTTTCAATACTGTGTCTGGAAGTCAGTATTCGTTTGCCTTGGGGGTCGTCATCATTTGGGCACCTACTCTTGATTTATTTTCTGCTGAGTAGGGAGTCGGAATCCTTTCAACACATAACCCTGTCGAAACATATATACATTTGTCCTCGAGACTATCTTTTAGGCCTAGAGAATTAGAATACTTTCGGTTAGTCACGACAAACAAATTAAACCATTCATTGATTTCCTGAAAGCACATTTTTAAATAGTAAGTTAATTACGATACTCAAGAAATGATGATCAACAAAGCAAACATTAACAGGGACATCATATCATATTGAGTTAATTGCTCTATATGATGTTGGACGAGGATGTATTTAGCTAAGGTCAATGATTCAACATATTCAAGACAAGTAAGGATTAGTGTCGATGAAAAGAAGCCCGACTCTATTATCAAAAAAATCAAGTCAAGAATAATCATAGGTGATCCAACTCAACAAACTAAAAGATATATATATATATATATATATATATATATATATATGTTAAATTAAGGGGAAGTATTATACACGTTATATTTTTTTTCCTTAACTAAGTTTTGTCTCACTGAGTTTTCTTAGTAAGATTTTTGATAAGATAACATAACTGATAATGCAGTATCAATTAATTGTTCTAGAACCGAGCTAACATTATGTCATTATCCAGTAGTATAACGTTGATAGCGCATAATATAAAATGTATAAGGGGGAAGTGTTATAAATACAGACTATTTTAGGCCTAAACCCAAATGTTTACGGGCTTTATAGTTTTATTGTATTATATAGAGGTTGTATGTAGAGGTGTACAAACCGAGTATTTTTTTTGCCAAACCCGTTCAGGTTGCAAATCGAGTCAGTTTGGTCAAATTTGGTCAATGCCGGGTTGAGACTCAAACCGGTTCGGGTCCAAACCAGTGTTAGAAACCAGTTCAATTTTTTTTTTGCCTTCTCCGGTCATATTATTAACAACTCTTTTTTTAAAATTCGAAACCGGTTTCACCATACGAACAAACTCGGGTCGAGTTCCGCACCAGCATCCATAACTTTTTTACTAACCCATGCTAAACCTACGGGTTGGCTGGGTTTCGTAGCGGTTTGACTTGAACCGGTTTCATCCACACTTGGGTCAGGTTTGAACGGTTTGACAGACCCAAACCGATTGTTTTTTACACCTCTACTTGCATGTCATGTTTGGAATGAATGATGGAACCGCTCCACTCATGGTTTTTCTAACAAAAAATATTTTAAATCACTTGTGTTTTTTCTAATACTTTATTAATAATAAATATTAATTTTTAACCATGATATGCGTTTATTTTTAACTAATGGAAATGGTTATAACTAATTGTGTGAAAGAAAATATAGATAAAATAAGTGACTTTTTATGGATAAATAAAAAAAATATTTGAGAAATAAAATAAATACTTGCATAAACCCAAAAACAAATTTAATAGATGTTTCTCATACTTTGCCTTTAGACTCCTATTTATCAATTTACTTTCTTATACTTTTTGAGAAAATCAAATGTGAGTTTGAAACTTTGAACGTATAGTTTTAAAAGATTACCATGAGAATCTTTCGACCAAATGTTTTATCAAAAAGGCCAAAGAGGTTGTGATGTAGTGGTTGAGGTGAGGCCTGAAGTCCCAAGGGACCCGGGTTTAATCCCTGCCATCACCATTAATTTCTGCGGCATCGCAAATGAGGCCTTTTAGGCTGATGCACCAGGGTTTTACCCACGCCGATCCAGGGTTGGAGCCTCGGCTCTCCCTCAAGCCCGGAAGGCAAAAAAAAAAAAAATGTTTTAGACGAGACTCTGACACCAAGTGGGCCCGGTTAAGATAACATATTGGCCGGAGTTAGACGAGACTCTCCCATGTGACGGGGGTTGCGACGTCACACATTCAATGTTCGCCTTTCAAAAAAAATGTTTTATCAAAAGGACCAGGCAATGAACCGAGCTTGCCGGTTGGACCGGTCAAACTGGATGACGTCTTAAATATTTTAAAAATTGAAATTATATACGTATATCTAAATAAATTAGTAATAAAGTACAAAAAATAAAAAGGGTTAAAAATTCAGTTCACTTAATCTGGTTCTACCGATCCGGTTCACCGGTTCAACCAGTCTGAGCGATCGATTTAAATAGAAATGGCTCAAAGAGGCTAACCAGAGCTAGACACCCGATTCCCTGTCCAAACGGCCGGTCAACATTTGTTTCAACCCTTTACTAAACAAGTAAAATTTTAACGAGAGGCCAAGTTAAACCGGACTGACCGTGTAAACCATACCAACGAGTAAAATTTATACATGTCTACAATATTCATGAATCATCTTTACCAACTCTTTTTAAAATAAAAGAAAATCTGTTCAATATTCTAAACCACCACCAAACTATTTCGGTTGGTGACCAGTTTGGTTCGCTAATTTTTAAAATTGTAGTTAGTGGTTCAACCAATTAAACCGATATATAAGTAACGAAATCAAGAGACCAACTCTATTAGAAAAATAAAAAAAACAACCCGGTCCAGACCGTACGGTTCACCAAAACCAGAAAAAGAAAAAAAAAACATCTCTTGTGTGTAGTCCTGCAAACTGTGTTCATGGCTCGAACCCATCAAAAACATCAAAATGGTGTATCGATTCCGCTTCGCGGTTCAGCCGGGCTATACAAAGCCGACCGGTTTCTCGGTCTATTTTCCTCTAACTGCTTCACAACTTCCTCCATCGATGGTCTAACCGATGCAACCGGTGCACAGCACCCCATGGCTAACTTCAAAGCCTGAACCACACCATCTTCCATTGGACTCCTGATCCCCTTCAAAACCTCAATATCAAACACCTCCATTGTTGATTCCTCTAAAACCGCCACCTTCACCACAGCTGGCAAGTCAACAAACCCGTCCCGAGTACCTGTTTTCCCGGGCTTTTTCCCCAACAAAATCTCTAACAATAATATCCCGAAGGCATACACGTCTGTTCTTGAATTGAAATGCTTCATTTTTTGAAGCTCGGGTGCCTTGCACCCGTCGGCTTTTGCTGCTGCGATGACTTCATCGGCTACTGATGGAACCATGAGTTTGTAGAGCCCGAAATCTGTGAGCCGGGCCACGAAAAAATCGTCAACGAGAACGTTTCTTGACCGCACGTTGCCGTGAGTGATGGGTGTCTCGGTGTTTGAATGCAGATGGGCTAGCCCTTTGGCTATAGCCAACGCAACCTTGTGCCGGCGGGCCCAGTTTAAAACGGGCTTCCCAGGCTGCGGTTCTGGAGAAAACAAATTAAACAAGGTTTATTCATCAGTTAGAAGTACAAATTGTGTGTGTTATCTTTGTTAAGCTAATATACAAATTAACCAAGCTAATGTGCGATGAGGTAAAGGGTCGGGTCGGGTTAACCCAAAACACTTTTTATTTAACTTTTATACAAATATTACAAATAACTATTGTGTTAGATATGATCACCATATTACGATGATAGCCTATATACATTAAAAATACACTTTTGTTCGAGTCATCGTGTACAGGCAAGTCATAGCCCAGAAGTCTGTTTAGCCGAGTCTTAGAAGTCTGTTTGTGTTGACGAGTATTCGTTTTTGGTTTCTGTTTTGATGTTTACGCTAGTCATGTAGCAGACTATAAATCTGCAATTACAGTTCATGAATAAGATCCATCAGTTTTCGTGAGTTTAATTGTGATACTTCTTGAACCCGTCAAGTGGTATCAGAGCCAACTCAGAGAATGTTTAAAGAAGAGTTCAAATGGCGGAAGAGTCAAGCAGCTTTCAGACCCTCTGTGTGCCAAAGTTTGATGGGGATTACGATCACTCGAGTTTGTTGATGGAGAACCTACTCCGATCTAAAGAATATTGGAGAGTGATCGAAGATGACTACACAGAACCAAGAGAAAGAGAACAGTTGACAGCTGCTCAACAAGTTAGTGCAGATCAACACACACATATCTGGCATAGGAGGTTTGAACGCGTGAATTATAAAGCGCTTCGAACAATGCAGTACAATAAAATGGTGAAAGGGTTGCCTACAGTGGTGGAGAGACACAAAGTATGTGAGAACTGTGCCATCGGTAAACCACGAGTAGAAATCCCAACTAACGGCTGCCTACACTCCACAACTGACGTTAGTTTTTCTGTTAAGTTTTGCTAAAAATGATAGGGGAGGGGAGTTCACTTCTCAAACGTTTAAAGATTTATGCAAGTCTAATGACATCAAGAGACAACTAACGGATGCTACTCCACAACAAAATAGTGGCAGAACACCGTTATAGTACTACTATCAATGTGATTACCTTAACAACGAAAATGAAAGTTAGAAGTGTTATGTCAAATCATTAGTACGACTTAGGGGGTGTTTGGATTTGCTTTTGAAAATGACTTATTGACTTATTGAAAAGCTAATAAGTCATTTCCAAAAAGCCAGGATTTCTTGGCTTTTGAGAATGACTTATTGACGTATTAGCTTTTTTTTTAAAAATTGCTTATTTTTTTGACTTATCGGCTTTTTGTATAAGTCAATAAGTCAATAAACACTTTCCCACCACACTCCCAAACACCCTCTTATTATCAGCCAATAAGTCATTGTTTAAATTATTAAAATCCAATTCGCCTAAAATAAATAATTAAATGAATTAAGAATGTTTACCATGTAAGAGCTCATGCAATGTCTTATTATGAAGATAATCATAAATCAACAACTTCTCCCCTCTCTTCCCTTGATAAAACCCTCTCAACGGAACCAAACTCTCATGCCGGACTCTCCCCAACTGCTTAATCGCCGGCAACCACAAGCCACCGTCCGTACAACTTCCGTCCCTAAATAACCTCAAAGCAATCGTCCCACCGTCCCCCAATTTCGCCTTATAAATCGTCCCATAACTCGTCTTCTCCATAACCTGACCTGTAGCATTCAACACATCTTCCAACGTCAAATGCTCACCACCTTCAAATAATATCAATTTCCCTTCACCACCCCCGCCGCCACCACAGCCGTCGTTTTCATCTTCTTCGCCGTCGTCAAGTTCCTCATCTCCGTCATCTGGAATCTTCTTTTTCCGTTGAGAATATCCGATTAACAACGAAGCAACAACAACCGTTCCGGTCATTAAACCAATCACGATTCCGGCAACTCCACCGGAGCTTAAACCTCCGGAGCCTCGTTTACAGCCTCTCAATGGCGGCGGCCCACATAAATTTTCATTCCCTTCAAACGACTCCGCCGCCAATTTTGGCCGGTCAAAATTAGGCAAAACCCCAGAGAAATTGTTGTAAGAGAGATTCAATTTTTCTAAATTTAAACTACTAATTTCGTTGGGGATTTCACCGGAGAGATTATTACTACTTAGATCAATCAATCGAAGCGATTTGAAATCGGATATAAATTTCGGAAACCCCCCTGAGAATTTATTTTGACCAAAGTCAAAATACAATAAATTGCTGCAGGTCACATTCGGTAACGCGGGTTCGGGTACTGACCCGGATAATAAATTCCCATGGACCCGAATCGAAACCAACCGCTCACATAAATTCCAAACGGATGCAGGAACCGACCCGGTCAACAAATTATTACCCAAGTCAATATCCGACAACGAAGACCCGTACCCGATTTCCAACGGGATTTGACCCGAGATGAAATTAGCGGAGAGGTAAAGGCTTTGGAGAGACGAAAACTCTCCGAGCTCCGGCGGGAGTGTGCCGGAGAGATTCGCCGACGGGAGTTGGAGCGAGAGGAGGTGAAGATTCGGGTCTTTCGATAACGACAGGTTTGACCATTGCGGTGATGAGATGTCCGTACACGTTAACGGCGTTCCGTTACTGAAAATCCACTTTAATCCTCTCCATTGACAGAGGGGGACGGAAGTGTTCCATGAAGTTAGTAACAGATTCTCCGATTTTCCAGCGATTGACGGTTTGATTCTGTTGAGAAGCAAATCGACGTCTGTTGAGACGGTTGAGGCGGTTGGAACGGTTAGGAGAGAGATGATGGTGAGGATGAATTTGAGTGAGGTTGCTGCCATGGGCATGGAGGGTGAGGGTTTGGTGTTGTGTGTGTGTGTGTGAATGTGTAGGGGAGAGAGTGTTGACTGGTAGTGATTTTGTTTCCACTTTAATGTGTTTGAAAACGTTAAGCGTGGTTTTTTGTTGCTTTAATGCTGGGCCGTTGGATGGTGATCGGACGGTGAGAAAGTAGATATGAGAAATATTTGAGGGAAACACAAGTGTAAGTTCATTTAAGTGATTCTTGGTTGATGCCGTTTGACTAATATACAAAGACCCCCTTTTTAGTAGCCGTTTAAAAATAATGTTCCAAACATTACACTCAATAGAAAACGTTTTCACACTTAGTCTTCTGGTTAAGTGACTCATGATTTTTTAAATATAAAGTCATGAATTCAAGTTTTGTTTAAGATAAAATGTTTAAAGTTAAATCAAATAATTTTTTCAGTTATGGATTTCCTCCTAGATGATGTGGGGCCGGGTCACCACGTTTCTGTTTTTCAGGCGGAAGGGTGATCCTGGGTGTCCGTGCCTTTACTGTTAAAAAAAAAATTGATTTTCTTTAGTAAATTTATTATATATTTTCCCATAAAAACTTTGAGCTCGAACTTGGATGATGAATAGTTTTTAAAAAATGAGTTAAACTCGACTCAGGTTCATATTCAATTTTTTATTACTTATTTAACTTTTTATGTATTCATATATATAATTTTAATTTTTATGTATAACATGATAGATATGATTTAGTTATTTTTTTATCATAAATTTTTGTTTAATTATAATTATTATTTAAACATATATCATAAATAAAAAATTATATAAATAATAAGTTTTTTTAGACTCGTGAACCTAGTTAAGATTCTCATTTATTAACTGAGCTTCAATATAAGTTTGGGTTCGGACTCGTTTAAGCGTCCCACACGCCCTCTCGCGTAAGGGTGGCGCGGTATTCCACGCCCGCCACATCAATCGGTCACGCCCGATCACAAGACCATTACACATGGCCTTACATGTATATTTGACTACCACTTTACTTTGGAATTGGACACAATGATCATACCTTTCGCAATTTACTTACTCAAACCTTATTTTAAAAGCAACTATTACTTTTTTTTTGAACGGCGTGGGCTCAACTGGCACGTCCCATCAGGGGAGGCTCGTACATCAGTCTACTCATACAACCCTTAAAGAATTCAAATCTGCAAAGAGTGTTCCTAGTTTTTATAAAGTGCACCTTGTAAGATTCAAACTCATGACCTCTACATAGAGGAAACCCTTTGAGAAAAGTCACCTGACCGCCAAGACAGAACCTTGATGGCTAAAAGCAACTATTACTATTACAACAATTTGAAATTTCGGTTTGCTACTCTTCATTGGTAAGTAATTTGGTTGTTCCACACTTCCACATATAGGCATTTGGTGGGCCAGGTTTAACATCAACTAAGAATTAAGCTCTAATTTTAATAATATTTATCTATTAAATTAATTTTTGATGAATTTTGTTTTCCTGTTATAACTTTAAAATATGATGTTTTTAAAAGATTTGAACATACCATTATGACGTTTTTATTTTTATCTATGTTTCGGTTTGAGTTTCGTTCAAAACCGACCCGGGTCAAATCTAACGTATTTTTTAATTATTTTCACCATAAGATAATGCTTTTGTAAATTCAGAATATACCGTTACAACGCAGTCTGTGTTGTTGTGACGTGTTCATTTTGATCTAAGTTTTCATATAAATTTTGTTTAGAACCAACCCGTCGTAACGCGCCAAGTCAACATGCTAGTTAAGAAACGAATTGAATTAGACTATAAAACATTTCTTGTCATTGATTGTTGAACTTACCTAGCACCAAACTCTTTTTTATGAGCTTGGTGTTTCATCTAAACAAGCTTCAATTATTTGACGTGATAATCTTGCAGCGACTTACATCGTTGCGAGTCCAATGTTTCATGCTCGTATGAAACATATGCAAGTTGATTTTCAAATTGTTCATGCAAAAGTTTCTCGAGGAGATATTGAGTTCAACTTATTCCTATACACAATCAAATTGCCAAGTCATTAGCTACCTTGTGGTGTCTCTTTCTACGATCCACATTATAGGTCGCTCACAACCGTATTTTGAGAGAACGCATTAGAGGGTCTTACATTTAATTATTCAACTATAACTTAGCTTTCGGTTTTATAATATACCTCCTATATAATAGAAATACAATATACCAATTACTAAACATGGTCTATTAGATTACAGTTAAATAGTTTTATACTTCTCATGAAAAAGGTAGTTTTATTACAAACTTTTTACTAGCTTATAATAGGCTAATTATTTTGACCTCAAACTATATTAAATACAATTTGTAAATCTGATTATTTAAACTTGTTACTTGTTTTGTTCAATTGTCTCAAAAAACTTAAAGAAACCCATTTATGTTATTTCGAAAAAAGACCATCAAAATGATATAAAGGCAATATAGCAATTTATAATAATGCTAAAAAATGAAAAGAAAAGGAATGTGCTAAAAGATGACTTGCAAATCATTAAATTTACAAATAAAGCATGTAAAATATGTAGGGTTGGTGGTGATTATGAAATGATAGTGGTTTAATACCATGATTAGTTGAAATTATAGTGATGTGATGCCATGATTAGTTTTCACAAAGCATGCTTTGGGTTGCTTTTTTTTCTTTTTTTTAGAACTACGGACATTTTATAAAATATACAAGATATTTTTCTTTAATAATAACTAGTAAGTATATCCGTACGTTGCGACGGGTTGTTGTGGTTTAATCTTTTTATGAAATAAATTTGTAAAATTTGCATATGTAACTCAACTCAATTGTCCATATAAAACAAAATGAAGTTGATTAAGAAATCTAATCTTCAAATCCCAAACCCACTAGTATAACCTTCATCCAACTAATTCATCTAAACTAACGACTTATATAACACAGTCATTTCTTTGGCTAGATCCAAAACTGTTTCCTTCCTGCCTGATAGAATCAAATATACACGGAAGAGCATTGAAGCTAAAAAAAATTAAGAACATCTTTTAACATTAGAAACTGTTATACTTCAAATTGATAAGTTAAAGATACTAAAAATCTTGTAAAAGATGAGTAGGGTGTGAAATTATGACATGAAACGAACCCAACAGGAAATTGGCGGGTTCGGATCAGTTCGGACTGGGTAATACCTTAAGTGGCTAGCTAAAAGACCCCGCAAACTCCTTAGAAATATGCTGAGAAGGGGGATGCGGGTTGGTGGTCTGTAACATAGCTATTTTTTATGTTACCGAGCTAGTAGTATATTTTTTTATTAAGATTTGTAAGACAATTATCAAATTTTAGTTTTTATAAAATGATTAATACTTTCACTAACTACACACAACAGACAAGCAAAACTATCACACCGTAATATAGTTTAGGTTAGAACCAAGTATCGAACCCAAAGGACACAGTAGTGTCTCCCAGCAATCAATCCTTGCTATCGTTTGACAAAAATAAAAGGTGGAAGAGTAGTTATAAAACAAATAAAAGAAAATAAGATAAAAAGGAAATAGTAGAGTAGAAACTTATTTAATCAAAATAAGATATCACTTAGGTTTGAATCCACTTTGTGTAATTTAAGTATTTTAAAGTTAATGATGTAGTCAGTCATGAAGTTCATGCAACACTAGATGTCTGACTAATGGTCCGAAGCCCTAACTGATCTATGTTAGGGGATGTGGTTAGTTACAGATTTCATGCACCATCGGATGTCTGACTACTGTCTTAAATCTGAACTAATCTATTATGTTTCTCGGATGTAAAATATACAAGCTCTCAGGTAGTGTAACATCCCAAAATTTTAAAGGAAATGAAAGTCCAGGGGCTATTATGTAATTAAATCAAAGTTTGAGGGTTCAAAATAAAAGAATTTGGAAATGGAGGTGGTAGCGGACCGCTACCCAAAGCATAACGTTCCGCTACTGATGTATTGCAAAATACATCCGTTTTACTGTCTATTTTATTTCTACTTTGTGTTTGTTTTGCGTCGGTTTTCTTCTATAACTGCTCGTACTTAATATTTCTATGTATTTTGGTTGTTAGGTCACAAAGGAAGCGGATATGATTGAAAACGAAGAAGAACGAGTTTCCGGTTCGTGCGAGAGGGCTGTGGATAAGAAAAAAAAAAAAAACTTTCTGGATTTTTTCCCCTGTCGCGTAGTGCGACAGGTCTTGGAATGTCGTCGCGCTACGCGAGGATTGCAAAATGACAGAATTGCCCTTTTAATGATTGCCCGACTGTTTTGTCTTTTCTGGGGCCCTCGCGCTACGCGAGGAGTGTGCAAGATCCCGTCGCGCTACGCGACGGGTGGTTTTTCGCAGAAATTGTTTTAAAACCCCAAAAATTAGAAACCCTAGAGGAGAACGAGCCTGGAGCGGCTGGAGGCGACGAAAAGTGACGGAAAAAGGTGTTTTGAAGAGGAATCAAAGGCTGGGAAGGTATAGGATCGAAGAATCAAAGCATTGGATCAAGGATATCGGGTGTTCATCGTTCGGTTAACTTGATTCTTTGTTTCTCTTTGATTTCTTGTTCTTCCTTTGTTATTAACAGATTATGAATTATATTTATATGATGTTTCTTGGCTAAACTTTTAGAACTACCTAGGTTTAGATGATTGCACATATTTGACATTGGTTTTTGTTGGTTTTTAGAACTTTTGAATGTAAAGAACTCATGATGTAACAAACTTGGTTTTGATCATTGGATGTGTATGCGTATTTAGTATTATCAATTAAATGATTTTTCAGTCCTCATGTGCTTTGATGAATGTCTTTCATATAATAGGTGCATGCTAGATCAATTGCCGTGTGTTTTTGATTATTGGATGGTTTGCTAGACGTAGTATTCCATAGGAATGAAATTCGTGAACTGGTAAATCTAAATATTCAACCAATCTTAATAGCTGTGAGGTGAGAGATTGTCGGTTTATCTCGTGTGTCTGATCGCTAGTTTAGAATCTTTGTGAGAAGGTCTGTCTAGTTCGTCGTTCGCATCTTGTTTACCGAGTCCAATAGGAAATTCTTAGTTATCCCTTGCACTTAGGTGTATTGAGACTTTCGCGCTGTGAGGTAGATTGTCTAGCGGATACTTCTTGAGTAGACTGGATGACCTGTGAGGGGAACCCGTCCAGCCGGTGGTTTAACGGCTTTTAGGTCTCTTAGTTGACAATCCTTGAGAAGGGTCGAGGGTGCTCGAGGTTCCCTTTGAGTTTAGTATTTTAAGATCCCGGTATCACATCAGTTCCATTACCGATAGAACCTTCGTCAGACACGTGTAGGATTCGGGCCTAGGTAGTGCTTTCACCCTATCTGTTTTCGTTCCGTAGTTATTCTCACGCTAGTTTGTTTATCCTCGTCTTTTCCTTTATTTTCTATAGTTTATTTCTCTCTTAAATAAAAGAAACCCCCCTTTTTGTAATTAGTTATCCTGCATCTGAGTCAGTATTTCGCTGTACATACAGTGTCCGTAGGTTCTATACTCGGTCTTATCTATCTATTCTGCAAACGATCGGTACACTTGCCGTATTGTGCGCGTTAGTTTAGGTTTGTCCGTTTTATTATAAATATTAGAACTTGTAGGTTTTTGCGTATAGTTTGCACCAACACCAGCTACGTAGCGGGCAAGGAAAACAGCTGGCAAGAGACGGTAGCGCCGCTACGGGTGGCTTCTCAGCCCTATAAATAGATGGATTTGCCGTTCAAAATGGGAACAACAATTCCACACACACACTTGCACACATACCGAGGCAAGGCAAGGTTAGTGATAACTCCTGATTTTATGAGCCAGCTTCGAGACGCACAAATCGAAGCATTAAAAGATGAGAATGTTAAGAAAGAAAGAATGGCTGGTCAGGAGAAATTTCTAGAAGAAAATGAGTATAAAGTCAAGACTTGATTTGGTCGTATGTGGATACCACGATCAGGTGAGTTTAGACTTAAGATTCTCGATGAAGTTCATAAATCAAGATATTCTATTCATCCGGATACTACAAAGATGTACCAAGATCTGCGCAAGGGTTATTGGTAGCCCGAAATAAAATTTGATATCATGAAAAATGTAGCTAAATGCTTAACTTGCCTACAAGTTAAAGCAGAATATCAGAAGCCATACGAAAAGTTACAACCATTAGAAATCCCAGAATGGAAGTGGGAACATCTCACTATGGACTTCATAACCAAGCTACCAAAGACAGCTAGAGGTTATGATACCATTTGGGTAGTTGTGGATCGGTTAACTAAGAGTGCTCATTTCTTAGCAATACGTGAAACGTACTCTTCAGAAAAGCTAGCTGATTTGTTTATAAAAGAGATTGTTTCCAGACATGGAGTGCCAGTCTCGATTGTTTCTGATCGAGATACTCGTTTCACTTCACGTTTTTGGAAAAAGTTCCATGAAGAGATGGGAACTAGGTTATTGATCAGCATGGCATATCATCTTCAAACCGATGGGCAAAATGAGAGGACGATACAAACTCTCGAGGATATGTTGCGTGCTTGTATAATTGACTTCGGTGGAAGTTAGGATAGCCATCTGCCATTAGCAGAGTTCTCATATAATAACAGCTACCATTCCAGTATTGGTATGCCACCATATGAGATGCTATATGGTCGAAGATGTAGAACTCCTTTATGTTGGGGAGAAGTTGGTCAAAAAGAGTTGGGCAGCAAAGAAATAGTTCAAGCCACTTCAGAAAAGTTTGACTTAATAATGGCACGTTTGAAAGCTGCACAAGATCGACAGAAGTCATACGCAGACAAAAGACGTAGACCAATAGAATTCCAAGAAATAGATTATGTATCTCCTTGCAAAGGTCTAATCCGATTCAAGAAACGTGGAAAGTTAAGTCCACGATTCATTGGTCATTTTAAAATCATTAAAAGAGTCGGAAATGTAGCCTATCAGTTAAAACTACCTGAAGAATTAAATAAGATACACAACACGTTCCATGTATCTTATTTAAGGAAATGTTTGGCAGATGAAGTTGCACACGTTCCTTTAGAAGAAATAGAAGTTGATGATAAACTAACATACGTTGAGGAACCTATCAAGATGTTAGACACAAAAGAAAAACAGCTACGTCATAAGACGATTAAACAAGTATTGGTGCAATGGAAGCACAGAAAAGGGTCGGAGATGACCTGGGAAAGTGAGGATGAAATGAAGAAAAATTATCCTCAACTTTTTAAGGACTAACAGGTTTCGAGGACGAAACCTAATTTAAGGGGGGGGGGGGGAGTTGTAACATCCCAAAATTTTAAAGGAAATGAAAGTCCAGGGGCTATTATGTAATTAACCCAAAGTTTGAGGGTTCAAAATAAAAGAATTTGGAAATGGAGGTGGTAGCGGACCGCTACCAAGCTAGTAGCGGACCGCTACCAAGCTAGTAACGGTCCGCTAGCCACAAAATGTCCGGACAAGAAGAAGGTGACACGTGTATAGTGACTCACTGAATATAATTGGGTAGCGGACCGCTACCCAAAGCATAACGGTCCGCTACGTAGCGGGCAAGGAAAACAACTGGCAAGAGGCGGTAGCGGTCCGCTACGGGTGGCTTCTCAGCCCTATAAATAGATGGATTTGTCGTTCAAAATGGGAACAACAATTCCACACACACACTTGCACACATACCGAGGCAAGGCTAGTACGACTATTACGAGCGCAGAAGTTATGAGTGCGGTACGCAGAAAGTACGGTTCGAGTCAGAGAAACTGTGACAATCCGACTTTTCAAGTTAACTCCGTTAGCAATCCCGTTAAATATTCTATTAAAACCTAACCCAGTTAACTCAATATTAAACCTCAGAGACTGTTTCTGTCATTAATTGATCTAGAACTGTAGGGACTAGTTATGTAATTACTCTAAATTCATTCTGTTGACTTTAAAAAGTCAAAATTAGCATATCCTTGTTCATGTTGACCGTTCAAAAGTCAAAATTCATTTGATTTGTTCTTGTTGATTTCAAAAAGTCAAAATTCGTTTATCCTTGATTCAATTCACGATTTGTAATTGAAATCCATTCAATGCTACAACTGTTATGCACGTTCAAATCATTATCGATCATCATTATCGCAGTAATCGCATGTATTGATTCGAAATAAAACCCAATAATGGGAATTAAACTCGTAACCGCCGATTACACCTCTTTTACTCGCAAATCTGTGTCAATTCGATCCTCTCACCCGATACCATCTATCTACGCACGTTAAACGACCCTCTCTGAAGCTGTTGCACGCTCTAATTCGGCCGGAGAAAGAACCAGAATCGTTGGAGACCAAAGTCGCCGTCGTCGGACCTGTGGTTTAGTCGAACCCCATCAACACGACATCGATTCAAGTAATTGAACACACCTTTAGATTCGTTTTCATCCCTGTAATGAAAGCCCTAACCCAATTTAGACTTTCATTATCGAAGTCTACGTGAACCAGTTCTAGGGTTCATGTGCTTTCGGATTTAATCAGACCATATCAATTCGATAACAAAAACTGAAATTGATCATGTCCATAGACTCGCCTCGACGTCTAGATCGAAATCCCAATACTCTTTGGGGCTTACATGATCGATTTGATCATGATCCTTAAGCTAGGGTTCATCACAAAAACGTTTTAGGGCTTTTGACTCTAGACCTAATTTCAATCAAATTAAACCGCGGGGGATAATTCGCAATGTTCTGTTTAGTAAAAGCCCCATGATTTAATCAAGTTTTAATATCCAATTCGATCGATTTGATTCTTAGTTCATGTCTAGGGTTTCGGTTTCTAAAACTTCAAATTAGCGACTCAAATCCAATAAAAATTGTAATTAACTTTCACCAGGGATTCGTCTATTCTCGATTAACATAACCCCTTTGATAATTTGTTTAATCGCGATCAAATTTGAGGGTTTTGGGTTTGGTTTGATCTCGGTCGCGATTTGGGAGGGGAAGACGCAGGCTACGACTGATTAAAACCATTTCAGTTGGGTTTAGGACGTGATGACCCTAGCGGGTGGAGTGGTTAAAGCCGTGGACTCGTGCGCAGGAGACCCGGGTTCGAGTCCGGTCTCCGGCGTTGTTTTTTTAAGGTTTATCCCCACTATTTTCCTTCATATAAACCCACCCTATATTATTATATTAATATATAAACGTATTTTGAAATCCGAAAACACCCGTAGACTCGGGTTTAGAATTTTAACACATTTTTATTATTTACACTATTATAATAATATATTATGGTGTTATTAAATCCTTGTCTCCAAATAAAATAATATATTTATATTATTATCAATCCGTGATCTCAGTTAAAATATTAGGTATTTAACTATTATTTTCGCCACGTTTTTAAATATTGTTAGACGTTTCAAAGTTATAAATAATATAAATATTTATATTCCCGTAATCATATTCTCGAATAAAAAAAATAATATATTATTATTTTTGCCACACTAGTTATCGTATTAACTATGCGAGTTTAAAAATAATATATTAATATTATTTTTCTAAATCATTATTTAATTACGAAGTCGATTGAATATATTTATTAATGATTGTAATTATTGTCTCTCGTCGCGTATCGTAATCGTCTTAATCGTTTAACTTAGAGATTCGTATTCTCGTAGACATGTTCGTCTACTCTTGATCTTTAGAACGTTTCTTTTAGGACGTTCCTCATTCCGTGTCGTCGTCACATATTCCATTTTATCCCTAATAATTATGTTGTAATTCTAGGGCATCCGTGAGCCGTGTTGGGATAACGCTTAAGATTCCAATCTCGTACTTGTGTGATTACGACCTACGCAATCAGGTGAGTTTTCACGGTCCTTTTTTATTGTTTTAACTTGGGGGAGAAAACATGACACAACTATTTTGAGATTATTATAATTCATATGTTATCAATGTTAAAGCTAAATGTAACACGCTATCACTGAAAGTCCTCAACACACATCGGCCCGTTAATATGGATCTTAGCGAGTTAATGTTTAGTAGTACTACTGGGTTTGACAAATCCCACCGGCGTTAGTCGCGCTAACTCTTCTTGAGGTCGAACGGGTGAAATGTTAGCCTACTCACATTGCCAGAGTTGATAGACCTGGCAGGAGGCAAATAAACAAACAGTCAGCTTCGGTTGCGAGCGCTTAAGTTAAACATGAAATGTAGATTAGCTACCTATAGATGCATATTGAATATACAATAATCTGGTAAACGTTTATTTATATATTGAAACCTGTGAACTCACCAACCTCGTGTTGACATCTTTCTTACATGTTTTCTCAGGTCGCTAAGATAAGGCACATGTGCACATATAGGACCATGCATGGAGTCCTAATTTTGAATGTTATTTTATTACATTCGGATTGTTTTATTTCTGTTTGGACTGTTCTCATTTTCGTTTGGACTGGACTTTTTGGGCGCGCTTGTTTTGCGCATTTACTTTCTTTATACGCTTCCGCATTAACTCTGATTGATATGATATTTTCATTTGAGTCCCATATAGAGTCGTTCGATGTAACTAATGACTGAGATCCTGGTTTGTCACTTCCCAAACGGTAAAACTACGTTAGTTGAAATTGGGGGTGTGACAGAAATGTTTAAAGCGAGGAACGAACTTAAGAACTACCTGAGGATAATGTAAGTACACTGGACCCGTACCCTAGACACGGTTAAGTGACTGATGCAACTAATGACTGAGATCCTGGATTGTCACTTCCCAAACGGTAAAACTCCAGAAACGTTTAAAGCGAGGAACGAACTTAAGAACTACCTGAGAATAATGTAAGTACACTGGACCCATACCCTAGACACGGTTAAGTGAAATACGTGCTTATATGATGTGATTATGTGATATGTGTTATGTGACATAATGAGGGCAAGGGGTAATGACGGATTAGTCTAAACACTAAACGGGAATAATGGAGTAGTCACGACGTATCCAAGGGGTGGTGGATACGCCGCTGGTACTTCCTATATATAAACCTCTTGTGTACTTCGTGGTGAAACCATTATGAATGTTTAAGAGTATAGATTAATAAAGAATAAAGAAATATAGTAAACGTACGGGAGAACATCCAACCGGTATGTAGTTGTCTGACAAACGGAATGTCCTGTCTAGGAAAGAGCGGTGTATAAATCTCTCTTAGACCCGTCGCTCTTTCCTGGGGACATCTCTGTTGAAGGTACTGCTCTAGAAGGAAAATCACCCCAGTTTACAATATATGACGAATACGAATATGAGATGAAAGTATACCATGCATAAATGAATACGTGATAAATAAGAATACGTGAAATGCATGATGATTACGTGAATGAGTATGATGAGACGAGTCTAAACCCTAAAATGGAGTAACGGATTACTCACGAAGTGTTAGAGGGGTGGTGGATACGCCGTTGGTACTTCCTATATATAAACCCTTCTAATGCGTCGTGGAGAAACCGTTACGAAGTTTTAAGGTGAGGACTGGTTGGTGAATAAATCAAGCATATACATGAAATGAAAACAAATGCTTGATACATTTAGGAGGCTGTGAGTCCAAGATACTCAAGGTCCCAAATGAAATGAGATACCAGACCTGTAAGGTGGATCTCAATAAATAAAGAAGAAAATATAAGAGAAAAGGAAACTCTAGGCCTTCGGGGCTGAAAGAGTAAAAGCCTACGTGGCTAAGAAATGAATGAGTCTTCGTGACAAATGCAAGGATGCCTATACTGACGAGTATAAGGACCTTGCCAATTCTCGGAACGGAGGCAGAGGCCTGTGATGGTTGCGAGGGGGTTAGCACACCCATAAATATACTAAAAGCGTGGCCGGAGGTACGGAGATGGTCACGTGGGCACGAGGCCCCAGAAAACTTGAACAATAAGAATCTAAAAGGTTCATAATAAAATGAACGATGCAGTGTACTTACTTAGCGTAAGCTAATTCAAAAACGTTTTCCAAACACTGGAGGAAAGAAGCACGTGGAATAGAGCTTCCTGTGGACGAGGCTGATCGGAGTTGAAAGATCTCTATGTAGGATAATGTAAATATTATTATTATCCTTTGTAAAACAATATTACAATAAGAAAAAGTTACCTTAGCCTTTATGGCAAGGTTTTTAATGATCTGGGACATGTTTTCCGCATTAAACTCTGATAAAATAATAGTAAGATAAATAGGGTGTTTCAGGTTGCGTTACAATGATCCACAATCCTTTGGGAAACTAAGGTGAATGTCCATTCAGAACCACCCTAAAGATTGGAATAAAAGATTTTGACTAAAAAGGTTCTTTACCCAAATACTTTCATTATTCTTATATCGTAAACACCACGACTCCGGCTAAGAGTCCAATGCGAGCTAAAATAAGAAAATGACAGAAATATCGACACAAGTTGTAATATCCAGTATTTTTCCGACCAAACGTTTCCTAAACTGTTGCACGTATTGAGCATTCAAATCTTAGAAACTTATTAAAAATACATTTTTTTTAAATATTAAATATTAATTCAATTAGTAAAAACAATTATACTTGGTATATATATATATATAAGACAAATATATATATATATCGTTTTATAAACTTCAGGGACTAAAACTGTCATCCTTAAAACCGATTTCAAACCAAAATCCAAGTTTTAACATAAAATAATAAAAAACTGAAACTTCAGGGGCCTGTTTGCAATAAGCCAAAACTTCCAACTCAGAAAACGATCATGGGTTCGAATCCCCGCAGCCCCGGTTTTCTCTCCCTTTCACGCAAAATCGCGATTTTTGGCCAGGTTCACTGAACCTCGGGCTCGTCCCTCGCGTGCGACCCGTCCCCAAGACGCCATGATGATCAACCTCGATCGATGCTTGGCGTGGAGTGTGAATTACCTCCGAACGGCCCAACCACACGCCTCGACCCATTCGCGCAATTAATGCCAAAATTGGCTATAAATAACGACTCCCTCCGCTCATAAACATCATCCCTAACCTCTCTCCACTACCCATTCCATCAATCCGAAGCCACATTGCCGGAATTGAAAACGCGACCGCCGACGAGGACCTCGAACCCGTTCTCCCTCGAATCTGTATCATTTCAGGTAAACTCGATGGCCAAAATGCTCGAAATCTTGCATAGATCAAAAGCCCTCTGATTAATTTCATTAACAGAGGGCTAATCGATGTGTATCGAGTGGATTTGGGATCTAGGGTTCTTACGGTTTAGGGACGAGTGTGGGGTTGGGTTTAAAAGAATCCGACTCCGGATATTACTCAAACAAGTCCACTGGTCCAGCGGTTTGTGTGTGCGTGTGCAAGTGTGACCGGGCCAGGTCGGGTGTTCGAATCCGGCCGGCTGGTTTTTCTGTTTTCGATTTTTTTTTGCACACTTTTAATCAGTTTTAAAAAACTTCTGTTATTTTTATAAAATATGTTGAATACTTATAAACTCAAAGTCACTTTTTATTTTTGTTTTCCTTATTGGAAAACCTTTCAACCAAATAAAACCAAGTTTAAAACTATAAAAATATAATGTTTAATATTAGTTTTAAATTTCTAAAATCTATAAAACAACCCTAAACTGTTATAAAACTTAAATACTCGACAGAAAGTTTTTGTAATGTTTACAAAACGTATATCCTCATTTTAGGTATTCGACACCTATAAACTTGAACGTTTTATAAAATGTTTTAGAATTAGAACAAAATTAAACTTAAAACTTATTTACTTATTTTGTAAACAGAAAATAAATATACATTATTTATTTAGAGTTACAAATAATTCCTAAATATTATTTAGAATAAATGCTAGTCATTTAAAGAAAATACTCAAAAGATGAATACTTAATTTAAGGCACCATTTTAAAATTTATATAAAACCATTGTTTACAAACTCTTTTAGAAGATTACTTTTAAATAACTATCTACTCTATTCTGAATAAATTACCATTGGGAATTATTCAATTGAGTATTTATTATTAACCCATGATAATTATTCTTTTAAATAACTATTATTTTAAATAATTATTGAAACCTTGTGAACAATTATTTATTAACCTTAATACTATTTATTCATTACTCAAATTATATTTTATAAACTAGTTAAAGCATGATTAATTAAATCTTACTATCACCTAAACTTTATAACACAACCATTCCCATCTCCCATTTAGAACCCTAGTCAAATCTCGAAATCCTAGATCCTTACCATAGACTTATAGGATCATACTTAAATCTTTAAACTTGCATACTTAGGCTTATCGTGAGGATATTCTCCCTCCAAGTCTTGCAAATACTTATCCGTGTCGGATACTATTCATCAATCCAAGTGAGTATACTTAGCCCCTTTTTCCTTTTATGCTTTTGGGGTGAAACATGTTCACAATTCTTAAACTTATACAATTCTTGTACAACTATGACTACGTGTTTATTCTTATGTTAAACTTGAGACTTGTATGCTTAGATTAAACTTAAAACTAGCACATTCATTAGCTTTGATCAAGCTTATAGTAACAATGATAGATCTATTGCATTTGACCAATCCACCTTTATTGATTGACCCCTTCGGGGGGGGGGGGGGGAGCCCTTGGTGTTTGTTACTACATTAAACTTTAAACTTGAGACTTATAAGGGTAACCTGCGGGTTATGCCTAAACTTGGTTGGAGGGTTGATGTGCACAATGTCTAACATGCTTGTTTTCTCATACTTACATCATAGAATGCATGAATCATAGTGAATTGTAATACTTTTCAAATACTTGTTAAACTGTGTCAAAACCTTTGTATCTCACCAACTATTTTGTAGTTGACATATTCTTTCACATGTTTCAGGTTTACATCATGAGACTTATTCGTGATCACATAGGATGCTTTGGACCTAGACTACTTAAATTAAATGTTGTATTCGTATTATTCTTCCTTGTATTGAATCTTAAATTATTTATTAATGAAATATCGAAACTTTAATAGTTAACCTTGTGCTATTGAACAACCGCGTCCGCCCCGACGTATAATCCGCCGTCGGTTGGGGTGTGATACAAGTTTTCACCAACCCAAGGTTAAATCATTTACCAACCATGCCTAGTATGACACCAAAGATTTGAATGAGTACACACAACCTTGAATTAATGTTTTAACAAAATGTATTGATTAAGACATTCACACGATTTAAAGCTTTAATGATAAGAAATCAAGAACTCACGTCCACGAAGGAATATCATAGTAAAAAATTAACCAAAAAACATAAACACATCATACATTAAATTAAAAAATTAAAATTAACAAAGGTTCATCAAACCCAAATGATACAAGTGAACTAGCCAAGAACGGCCATACAAATGACTACACTAACACCTTGAGATATAATCATGGAATGATCCAACGATAAAACCAAAACCAAAGTGAATTAAGTATAAACTGCCTCTAAATACTTGGATGTGATGGAATAGGGTTCTACACTACTTGGAACACTTCTGTTTACATATAATGGGGGTTAAGAGAGTGGAGTTTTACTCGTGAAAGTGCACACCAACGAATAAGGCTTGAGCCTCTATTTATAGGCTGAAATTTATGGCAGGCACGCCCGTGCTTAGGGGAGCATGGTCGTGTAACGTAAAAAAGGTACATGGTACCACGAATGAATATTCAGCTTTTCTAGTGACCGTTGGGGGTACAAGTCAGACATGAGCACATTCGTGCATAGGGAAGCACGACCGTGCCTTTTGATCTTTGACTTTCTTTGACTTCCTGGTTTGTTCCATTATTGATTTCAAGGAAGCATGGTCATGCCTGTTGAGCACGACCATGCTTGGCTTTTAGCATCCAAATGTCTCCATTTTTGTGGGTTTTTACTTCCTTTCTTCCATGGAAGACTAAATAGACGGCAAATTCAAATATGAAGCAATTAAGTATCGCTTCCAATTAATATGATTAAAAACCAGACAATTATGGGTATGATTATGCATGAAAATTGATGTGTTTATGTTAGTATATAATTTTATGATTAAAATTTGTAATACAAATACCAAGTTTTAAAATTATAAAAATGATTAATATTTTCACTAACTACATACAATAGGTAAGCGGATCTATCGCAACATATTATAGCTCATGTAACAACCAAGTATAAACCTAAGGGATGAGGTATCTTTTAATACTCAATATTGTTATTGTTTAGTATAATAAAAAGTGGGGGTTTTGAGTGAGGCAATGAATTGAGACAGAGGAGTGGTAAACAGAAAATCAAATCAAATGCGTATCACTTGGGTTTCATAATTCACTTGGTGATAATCTAATGTTGTAATTAATTAAAGATGTGATTAATTTATTTGGAACTACTCCTTGAGCGGGTTTACTACTCTAATAACCGTTGGATTGCTAATGAGTTCCCACAAATGTTAGTCTCCCCTCTAGTTGTTATTCGAACTAAGATTATCATGTTGACTTGGCTCCCGTCAGTGTTACAAGCCGTATGACCTTTTGGAAAATTGAAATGCGCAACCACCGCCGAGCCATGCTTTAATGGACGAAATCAACTAATTATGTTCTTAGAAAAGCCTAAAGGGCTACAAACCCCGACCACACTGTTTTATAAGATTACTTTCGTTATGACCTCATAATTCAGTAGTTAATGTAACCTTAATTATAAAATATTTCAAATAAACATTTTCTCTTTCTCAAGATTGAACACCACTGCTGTAGCTAAATGCAACCATGCTCTCGCCACAAAGTGCATGCATTATTTCATTTTCAGCCCTTATAATATATATAATCTACGCTTCTAACATGTTTCATTTTCTAGTCATTTTGTTGTTATGTGATAACTTTCCTTCTTTACCTTTAAAATAAAATAGAATGAGTGAATGCTTTTTCTCTTTGAACACTCCGGTATAGTTTTTTTTTTTGTCAAAACGTGTTTGTATTCAAAATCAAGTGCATTTTTTTGTCGTACGTTATAGTGAGTAACGTTACCATTGTGAATCTATGACAAACCCAACCGCTAATAAGAGAACAACACCGTTAGCAGTGTTGTGTTTGATCGTATCCGGTATCGGTATTCGCTTCTATAGGGTGTTGTGTTTGATCGTATCCGGTATCGGCATTCGCTTCTATGGTTTATGCCGAGTCGAACCAATTACGACCAAACTCATTTCGTGTAATGCGGAGAAAAACGGGCTCACTTAAATTATTATAATTTCTAATTGAATGTTTCAATTTTCAAACCACCGATTATATGGAAGTTGAAATGGGCCTAGCTGGAAAAAGTGGCCCATAAATTGGCCACACCAGACCCTCTCTGTTTGGCACCGAACCCTAGTTTACCACCCACTGACTCCACGGCCGATCACGATGGCTTCCGATGACGAAGATCACACCGCCACCGTCTACGGAGAAGAATATCTCGACGAAGAATTCGATGAAAGCGAGGAAGAAGATCGCATCTTACAGAATCAACATGCTGATATAGACGACGTAGACGTCGATTTGATCGACGACGAAGAGGACGACGAGGAAGAAGAAGACGATTCCACGTCGTCCGCCGCCGGCGAGGTCACGATCGCAGTCGCCGGTGTTCCGAACGTAACCACAACGGCCGCCGCTACTCCGACAACCGCAACAACCGCCACCGCAGCTTCAATTGTACGGTCAGATGCTATCGTAGAAGTGAAAAAGCCGTTAGACGATTCGAGACGTCTGTTTCAACGTCTGTGGACCGATGAGGATGAAATTGAGCTCTTACAGGGGTTTCTGGATTACACTACGCAGCGCGGGACTAACAATTCGTCACATCACCACGATACGACGGCGTTTTATGACCAGATCAAAGGTAAATTGCAGTTAGATTTTAATAAAAATCAGTTAGTTGAGAAGATTAGAAGGTTGAAAAAGAAGTATCGGAATGTTCTCACTAAAATCAGTTCTGGCAAAGAGTGTGTGTTCAAAAGTCCTCACGATCAAGCTACTTTTGACCTATCCTGTAAGATCTGGAGTGAGCCTGCAGCTACCGCCGTCGCCGCCGTGGCTGATGGTGGAGGAATTGACGATGAAGAACCTCATAACCCTAACCTGACCTTCAATTTGAACGATTATAATGGAAATGGAATCGCTGATCCTAATAGCTCAGAGAAGAAAGTGCCTAGGCCTCGAAAGCGATCTAGGTCTTCCGCTGTTAAAATTGAAGAGAATTACAGTCAGCAGCAACAGTATGGTCAAGCTGGGGCTTCGAATTCTCCTGTAACTCCCAGTCTGGTTGAAGAAACTGTGAAGAGTTGTTTATTGCCATTATTCAAGGAATTGGTTAACAATTCACCAAATGGGGGCAATTCAAGGGGGTTTGGGTTAGGAGGATTGAATGTGAATTTCCCATTTGGGGATATGAATGATGAGAAATGGAGGAAGCAACAGATATTAGAATTGGAGGTTTATTCGAAGAGACTTGAATTGATGCAAGATCAAGTAAAGTCATGGTTGGATGAGCTCAAATCAATGGGGAGTTGATAATATTCTCAACATATGGATGCCATCTGTGAGTGCTTTCTAGAGTTGATATATTTATTTTCTTGTTTTTAAGTTCTTTAGTTTCATGGTCATATAAAATGTTGCATTCTGAGGTTGGCTATTCTAAAATGTTTAGTGACTATCTTTGCTGTTAAATAATGTTAGTTTAAATGTCTAGCCTTTTTTATTGTTTTATGGAACCAATTAAACAACAAAGTTAAATAGATTGAACACAGTTAACATGAGAAACTTTCAGAATCAAACATATTCTATGTGCCTTTGTTTAAAATTTTATGCATTATTTAATCTATATGCATCATATTATAGTCAAAGTGGTAGGCAAAAACCATGAAAATTAAAGAATTTATGTTCTTGTCACTTCTCCAAAATGCCCAACAAATATGTAAATTGACACTAAGTAACTGATGAAATGAAATTATTCTCTAAAATGCAAATATGCTTCTTAATACACTCTTTCTGACTACATATACCAAGGAACTAAATATCCCAAAACTTTCCAAAAGTGGAACGCAAAGAATCTTGAAAAGATTCTTCCTTTATACCCATTCTGCTTTTTAAAACATAAAACTGACCATCACATCATCTTTCCTATCTAGGAAACTTATAATCTTCCATTCATAAATGGAGTGAAAGATCAAGCTTTTGAGTATCCTTATCAACACCACCTTTACTCTCACTCATCACAAACATATTTGTTGGTGAATTCAAGGAGTTTTGATGCTCATCTTCTTGATCAAACTGATTATAAGGATTCTGATTGATGTAGTTGTCTCTGTAGAACATAATATTATCAGATCCAAACTGTTGACCTTGAAACTGACAGAAGTTATAAAAAGAAGGATTAAGAATCCCAATATGATTTGTTGGAGCAAACATCAATGGAGGTTGTGGAATCAAAGAAGTAAAGTTATTGCATTGAACATTATTAGCTGCCCTTTTAGCTTTTCTTGTTGCTATCCTTTCTTTCTTGTGAGCATTTTGATGACCTCCTAAAGCTTGAGAGCTGTAGAACTTTCTAGAACAAAATTGACATGGGAAAGACTTGATGCTTTTAGGTTCTTCATGGACAACATTTCCACCTTCCATTTGTTTTTGCCTGAAAAAAGATTGAAAATTGAAACTTGGGTTATGCAGAATTCTCTATTTTAAGCAAAACCCATAAAAAGAAATTCAACCAAAGATGGTAAAAAGTGAAAAAAAGACCTTGTGATAGAAAGGAGTGATCAGCAGAGTGGCAGGGAAAATGAAACCAAAAGATGCAGTTTTTTCCAGAGTTGAAAGAATGAGTTCAGAAACTAGCTATTGTGATTGGAAAATGTGAAGGTGAGTTGCTAATATATATATACATAAATATGTGGTGTTTATATATATATATATATATATAGAGAGAGAGAGAGAGAGAGATATGGAGCAAAGAGAGATGGAGCGGAGAGAGAGGTGTACTGTATGGGCTTGGGAACATAAGAGATAAGAGAGGGATAGGTGAATAAGTGTACACCTATACGTTTCTGCATGCTACTGCAAAGATATGTGTGTTTGTGTTTGTGTTTGTGTTTGTGTGTGTGTGTATATATAGGTATATATATAAAGAGAGAGAGAAAGAGGGATGGGGGGTTTAATGTCTTGGTTCTTTTATCACTTCTGACAATTTATGGGTTTTACTATATGGGCACTTGGGCTTTCTTTTGCAGGTATACATCAAGCTAGCAGAATGTAAGTTGTGTTTGTCAAAATAAAATAACTTAAATGAATAAAGTTATATTATTTAATTTTTTCTTCTTACCTAGATATTTAAATCTGGAGTCGGGTCGGGTCACCCATATCGGTTTGGTTCGGGAACAATATATAACAGGCTAGACGGGTTTAGATTATTGGTTGAACTGGTAACCCGGGTTCCAGTTCAAAGGTCGGACCAAATTTCGGGGTTTTCTTTTTAGTTTTCACTTTACAACTGAGTGGATTAGGTGTAGAAGTAAAAACTTAAACCTATTCCACGCAGGTGAAAACATTACTACAACGTGAAAACTCACGGAACTCGTCAATCCTCTTATTAAAACTATTTTATGATTTACCTAAACACCTTGAATGATGAAAAAATGTTAGTTTTTTACTTTGTTTATTCAAAAGCTGAATTTATTTAGATAGTGTACAAAATACTTTCAAATGGTTGATTGTTTTTTATATGAAAAAAATGAATAGTTAAAGGACCTTATATATAGCTATTCTTATAATAATTAAGATTGCTTTAAATGGTAAAATCTTGGCTTGAAATGTTATAAAAAGATTTGCTTTGGTGGGTGTGTGGAATGGAGGCTGTGATCCTACTTTCTGAAGCTAAAGCTTAAACAGCAACACCACATTAATTGAGATTTAACTTTTTTTGGTAAAAGTATTGTGAGAGTCAATAGAATTTATACAAATATAGTATTTCTATTTTATTTTTTTAACTCAAATATAATTATTCCCTTTTTTATTTTCCTTTTTTCGATTTTGTTTTACAGGTATTTTGTATAAACATTTTGATATGAATTTTATTAAAACACAAGTTGTATTTTAAAATAAAAAGTATTATTTGAATTCATGGTGTCGTTATGATCAATTACCCGTGTTCTTGCCTCTTATGATAGGTCTTGTGTTCACCTATTGAACGAAATGCCAAAAATCACATACCCACGAACTAAAAAGCTAAATAAAACTGTATATTTAGATTTGTATTAAATGGTTAAACTTACAAGTTTTTATGATCAAACTAAACTCTATGTTAAATGAAAAGTAATAGCGTCCCAAGCTGAGCCAACTTCAGCTTGGGCTTGAGCTTTAAATTAAATAAGCCAGGCCGGCTCATCTCACAGCGTATCTTTACGGGCTGAAATTTAAGCTTAAGCTCGGCTCGGATAAAGCTCATGTCAACTCGTACGTTTTTGAAATTTTGACGATTTTGGATTTCTTACACGGAGATTAGATATAACAACAAAATAACATTTTTTTCACATAAATATATATATATATATAAAGGCTGGCAGATCTTTTTTGCCTATAGAAAATACGTTTTTTAAATGGTTTACTTAACTTATAGTGTTAGCCAACGAGCTCACTCACTCAGCTCTCTCAAGAATTATACAAACTGATTTCGAACAAGTTTGAAAATCAGTTTGAAGCCGCAAGCTATTTAGCGATAAACTAAACTAATTTCTAATCATACATATCGTCTAGAGGTAGATGAATGTGTGAGTTACCGTTTAAAAAAAAAGATATTTTAATGTGGATAAAATTTTGAAAGTATGTGTTTAAATTATGTATGAGTTGGATACTGCAAAAGTGACAGGCTCCCCCACCGCTAATGTCATGCAATGCAACTGGTTCCCAGCTTCTATTCAATCTATTGGCTTTTCTGCCGCCCCTTCATTTCCACTTCTCATGCAACTGTTTCCTGCCTTTTATCCTGTTACTTTTTTGTTATTAAAATAATAATGGAATATATGAAAATGGAACTTTTTTAATTAATTATAGGGGTAATTTTATATAATAGTAACCAAGTTTGACAAGTGTTTCATTTAAGTCACTCAAAGTTTTTTTGTCCCTCTAAAGTCACTCAACTTTCACAAAGTGTTTCAATCCTATGTAATATTTTTATAAATGTTTCAATTTTTTAAAATTGAATGAGATAAATGAAACATATATGAATTTTGTTTACTCTTTAGCAATTTTTTTTCTCCAATTCGACTTAAATATAACAATTTTGAAACTTGTTTATTATTTGGTGATTTTTTTTCTTCATTATTACATCACATTTTAAATTAATTGGAATAAAATTTTCATTTATTGGTAACTAATATTCATATATATTTCATTTGCCTCATTCAGTTTTAAAAATTTTAAACATTTATAAAAATATTACATAGCATTGAAACACTTGGTGAAAGTTGAGTGACTTTAAAGGAACAAAAAAACTTTGAAGGGACAAAAAAGAATTTTGAGTGACTTAAATGGAACACTTGAAAAACTTGGTTAATATTTGGTGAAGTTTTCCCTTAATTAAACTAGTAGGAGTCCCCCTTGCTAGGAGTGTTCATGGGTTGGTTTAAAATCATAAAACCGTATAAACCGGTCATCAGTTTGGTTTTATGGTCGGTTTTTGTCGAAGTTTTCGGTTGGTCGGTTTCAAGATTTTCAAACCGTGCCGAACGGTTTGGTTTGCGGTTTATACCTAAAACCGGCCGTATAAATCAGGATCGGACCATAAGAATTAAGTATTTTTTTAATATTTTATGCTAGGCTATAAGTATAAATATTCACATTGGACTAAAGTTAGATTCATTTGTTTGATTCTTATGACATTAAGATACTAATTATCTGATTAATCATGCACAAAAGGATTTACGGTTTAAAGTTGCATTATTTCTTCTCATGAACCGGATGGTAGGACTTGATAAAAGTTTATGTTTTTGTAAGTTCTATATTTATTTTTGTTATCCGTATATATGTGTTGGATTTAGCTAAATTAGTATGTTGAAAAAGAAAACCTAAAAGATAAATTCGTTAATGAATATTGATATGTGTCTTGCATCTATCAAATATATATATATATATATATATATATATATATATCGGTACCTGTTTCGATGCTACCGATATTCGGTCGGTATCGATTAACAGTGAAAATTTGCAAGACATGGTTTTGACGACCCATACATTGGTATTCAGCCGGTGAAAAAAATTTCAAAACACTGATAAAAAACACGTTGAAATGACATAAAGGTTGTAAGAGGGAAAAAAACCTTAGAACATCTGCAACGACTTGTACGTTTGTGCTTCGATAACTTGTATATTATAACAAAAAATTCGTTTTTAACGAAAACTATATCTAAACGCGGATAAAAATAAGCACGGTGCAACGGTACACTCGGAATTTTGTAAAACCTCAAATTTTGAAAGTTATAAGTGTCACACCCCAACCGACGGCGGATTATACGTCGGGGCGGACGGGGTTGTTCAAAAGCACAAGGTTAACTAATAAATTTTAAATATTTCATTAATGAAATTTCAAGGTTCAAACATGACAAAAAGAAACATATTATTCAACAACACGATGATAACATAAGTTTAATTTAAAGATATTCTAAATCCAAGCACCCTATGTGACTACAAGCAAAGTCTCCAACTGGAGCACCTGAAACGTGTTAAGTAAACTGTCAACTAAAAATAGTTGGTGAGATACAAAGGTTTTGACACCGTTTAACAAAGTTTCTAAAAGTTTAACAATTCACTATGTTATTGCATCTAAGTATAAATGTGAGAACAAACAAGTTAAACATTGTGCATTTCAAACCTCCAACCAAGTTTAGGCATAACCTGAAGGTTACCCTTAAAAGTTTAAGTTTAAATCCAGCAACAATCACCACGGGCTCCTCCCGAAGGGTCAATCAATCTAGGTGGATTGGTAAAAAAATAATAGATCTATCATTGTCATTATAGGCTCGACCAAAATTAATGAACTTGCTAGTTTTAAGTTTAATTTAAGCATGCAAGTCTCAAAAGCATATAACACATAGGAAGCACATAAGCATAGTTGTGTTTGAATTGTATAAGTCTAAAAGTTTGATAAATGTTTCACCCTAAGTTTATAAACCAAAACAAAACAAAAAGGGGCTAAGTATACTCACTTGGAATGATGCAAGAGTATCCAACAAAGGTTACATGAGCTTCGAGGAAGGATATCCTCACAACAAGCCTAAATGATAAGTCTAAAGTTTAAGGATTTATCATAAAAGTCTACGACAAAGATCTAAGATTTCAAGACTATCTACGGTTTCACATGGGAGGCGGAAATGATTATGTTCATAGAGTTTAGATTTGTAACAAGTCTTTAGAAGAATTGTTATAAAGTTTTTGAAGTTTAAAATAATAGTTTTTCAAGTATCATATTTAAAATATTAATTAAGAATAAAATAAACAAGCATTAAGGATAAACCAGTAATTATTTAGCAAGAAGGATAGTAATTATTAATTATCTGAAAACAATCATCAAGTATGAGTGATAATTATCTAAAATATAGTAAATAATTAATAATAATAATAAAAAAAGTTTGGATACTTTATCTAATAATATAAAGTACTTAAAATCATTTAAAGTGTTTAATCATTAAGTATTTACTTTCTAAACTATGACTTGTAATTATTTTAAATAAATATTTAGAAAGTGTTTAAGATTTTAAATAAAAATGATTTCTTGTTATTTATAGTTGCATAAGTATTTTAAAATAAGTTTATGTTTTATTTATAAGTGTTTTAAAGTTTTTAAGTTTATAAGTATTCTATTTTTTTTTAAATGAATAGAAATGTATTTATTTTCCTGTTTTAATTAAATAAATACTTAAGTTTTAAGTTCTAAATCTATAAATCTCATAAAAGTGTATAAATGTATAAGTTTCTGATTTCTAAAGTAGAAGTATAGATTTTATAGATTTTTCTGATTTTATAATATTTATATGAATTTTCTGTTTAATTTATAAGTTTATAAATAATATTAAAGTTTGTCACAAAAGATTTTATTTATTATAGGAAATAAATAATAAATTAAGTTTTCTAATTTTATAACATAATTCCAGGTCATTTTATAAGTTTTATAAAAATCTTTAAATATTTACATTAAAGATTTAATAAGTTTTAACTAAGTTTTTAATTAATTAAAATGCTTTCTGGAAACAAGAGTATAAATAAAATTCGGTTCAGAGTTTATAAAAATGTAGTCGATTTTATAAAAATAAATGAAAGTGTGTAAAACTGTTTAAAAGCATAAAAAAATAAAAACACAAAACTTGGGTCCTAAGTCCACACACACATGCACTAACCACCCGGATACGGGCCTCGCTGGGATATAACCCAAAAAACGAATTGATAAACACAATCCCATTTCATCCCTAATTCCCGTATGAACCCTAGAATTTCAACCCTGAAATACGAATCGAATTCGCCTCTGTCATTGTAAATTGACAGAAGGCTTTCGATCCTTGGGCATAGTCGATTTCGTCATTAATTGCTAGATTAGTTGGGGGGTTTATGGTTGAGTTTAAATGGATCGAATCCGTCTTCACGCGTATTACAGTTGAAATCGGGCGTTAATGCACCTTGGGTTTGGGTCGCATGCGTGAGGGGACCATCGAGGTTCGATGAATCTAGCCGGAATCGTGATTTCGGGTAATGAGGGACAAGAACTGGGCTGAGCAAGACTCGAACCCACGATCGAGTCTGGGTTCTGGGTGTTTGAGTTAGTTACACAACAGGTCCCTGAGGTTTCGAGCATTTAACCTTTTTATGCTAAAACTTGCATTTTTGTTTTAAAATAAGTTTCAGGAATGACAGTTTGAACCCTAAACTTTATAAACTAAATGTTTTATAAAATCCAATAGATTTCATAGTAAAATTTCTAAATCTATGATTTTTATAAGTTTTATGTATTTAAGTTTAACAAGATTATTATTTGTTTTATTTAGATGTGAACCTACAAAGGTTTATTATATATCTTTTTTTTGTTTAATTACATATATATTTGGGTACATATATATAGATAATGAATATAAGTATGCTTTTATAATTTTAAGAATTTAGACTTAATGAGGGTTCAAGGTTAGAAATACGTGCAAGGATTTGAAATTGATACGTTCATAAAGATCGAAAATAGACGGTTTACAATAGATTTAAAAGTTTGATAACCGGAATTTATATATCGGAAACCCTGGATATTACAATAAGCGAAAAACAAAATATGATCAAAATTAATTATAAATAATAAAATATTATAATATAACTTAATTAATATAATACTTGAGAAGAAAAAAAAGAAAGAAAAGTAAATATAATATGACAATTTTACCCCTTTTTCATTGGAATTTTAGGGGTATGTATGTGTTATATATGTATATAATGTTAGGGATGGTAATGAGACGGGTTTGGATAATCCCAACCCTTATTCGATTATAAAAGTGTGTTTCATACCCGATCAAAAACCCGTCGGATATATATCGGGTATTTACCCCATATTCGACGTTAATTTTTTCTAAACATATTAAATAGTAAAAAATAAAATACAAACAATGTAGCATTCAACTTTTCAAAACATTATTTTACTATTTTAATATTTTTATTTCATTGTTAAATTTAGTTTTTAAACATTTCAGGTCCGCTTGTCTAATCTTTTAGTTTTACACCTTTTCAGTTTTTTCTTGAGCAGAGCACCATCTACTTTTCAAAACGTTAGTTAACCCATCTTCCCTTAAAGCAATTTTGACCTCTGCGAACCTGCAAATCCGGTTACCTTCTCCGGCGACTTGAAATTTTTTTGACCTTGATCAATTTTCAACTTTTTTAAGGGGTTGACACTAGATTTTTTAAGGGTTCACTCCAGTTTTTCTAGGGGGTTCCGATGAACCCCTCGGCTCTATGTAAATCCGCCCTGCATTTAACTAACTAATTGGAACTTCTTGTATAAAAATAAAATAAAAAATGGCCAAAAAAAACCCAGAACCCAGGGATTCGAACCCGGGTGAAGGGAAGAAAAGCCAAGCTTGTGTCAACAAAGCCAACTCCATGGTAATTGTGTTTAATAAGCAAAAAATCTAATTAACATAAAACGATTTGTGATTTAAAAAAAAAAAGTGGCCAATGAGAAGGCGAGAAACTGTTACCTTTTAAAAAGTTAGATAATTACTGTATCTTTTTCCCCAATTTTTTAGGCTGCAACTCAACTTATTTAACCCTTTATTCAATCTATCGATAGTGAAGTTTATAGCGGTAAGGATCACGGCTTCCATGAATGATGTGGTCCGTAATGACGAAAACAGAACCTTTTACTTAGAGGTCATTGTAAATTTCTTGTTTCTACTGTCATAATTAAAGGATCCGGCTCATGTTAAAAAATACTTGGATCTTATATAGAAAAAAATAACCCTAAAATATGGAGAGAGAGAGAAAAAAAAAATAAACACAAGAATTAATAAATTAACTTTCAAATGTGCTTAATCAACCTAGTTATTATTTAAATAAATACAATGAACAAAAGGATTCAAAATACTAGTAACAGTGTCAATACGTCTGCTCTGTACAACAAATTAACACACACAAATCCAAGAACAAGTGTTGTTCCTATGACACTCACACAAATCAAACAACAAATGTTGTTCGTATGACGCGAAAACGTATACGCATGCATAATTATACACACTCATCAAAATACGAGGTTATACACAGATGACAACCAACCAGATACATGCATACATACTTACTTGCAATGCAAGCATGCATTAGGAGGCAAACACGCGATTGGATTTAAGAACAACCGAAACAACCTGCGATAGAAAATGAATTCGAATGTTTGGGTGGTTTGGAAGATGTTTGTTTGGTTGGAGGTGGTTTTGAGGTTTTGGTTGGTGGTGGTTTTGAGGTTTTGGTTGGAGGGTTTTTGTCGGGCATTTGTTGGGGAAGATGTTTTAAGAAGGCTTTAACCGCACCTTCTACCCCGTCCTCGTTCTCCATTGCCTTTGCAAGTTCTACCGCTCGCTCTTTCACCTGTAATATTTCAAGAATCAACAAATGATTTTGGTGTTCTTTTAATGAAATAACGTATGACATGATTGATGACGAAAATGCCCTTGAGTTGTTTAAAAAGAAATCAGTTTTAATTTATAACATGTTGACACCTCGTCAAAAGTATTTTCTTTCTTTTTTAAACTATAAGGGCATTTACGTCATTCAGCATGTTTCTGGCTTGAGTTGGTTAGTGGCCTCCACGTATGTATCTCCTTTTTAATCTACAAGTGAGCCACCTTTGCAAATGTGTTTTATATGCCAAATATTTGTATTTATCAATTGAATATTTCATAAAAAACAAAAATGATACTGTAGCTAATGGCGTTGCATTTTAAAAGGATTACTAATGTTTTTTTTTGTTGACTCATTTACTTGTGTTCCTTAATCTTTCTTATGAATAAGTCAAATTGTGTTTTTTCTCTAACGTGTGAAATTACAATGCATACGTCTTAAATTGCTTTATTTGGAAATGGGTCAAATGGTTTGAACGTGTTGAAAGTCACCGAAAACTGTAGTTTCCACGCATACGTCCTAAATTGCTTTATTTAGAACATTGGATCATTTGTTCTAACTTGTAAGGGCAAAGTCCTTAGAAAGGTACTCAACTTTGATCATATTAACCTTTTTGTGCCGCAATAAAGATACATTCAACCTATAAAAGTAGGTAACTGGTATTTAAACGCGCTGTGAACACCGCTTAAAAAACGGACATGGTTTTTTTCAAAATTTATTGAAAGTTAAGAGGGTTTTATCGAGTATTTTGGAAGTTAAAGGTTTTTTTCCTTAAAGATATAAGGTTTACCTAAAATAAAACTTTTACCAAAATGGGTTATATTTTTATGTCTTAACAGACTAACAATTTATAAAAATTTGATAAGTTTAATTTGCACAAAAAAGTTTCAGGCAATCTAGACTCATTTCAACCCTCTCTAGAGAATTCCCATCCATTTGCCACATCTGCTATATCACATACTTAAATGTAGTTGTAAAAATAATAGCAGGAGTTAATTACCTTAGGATCTAGCATGAATTTAATTGCATCAACGAGCTTGTTAAGTGTGAACTGATCTACTGGTATTGGTTGCGGGCCTACACCTCTGCTGTGAACTCGGTCTCCCCAAAAGGGTTGGTCACCAAAGAAAGGTACAATTGAAGTTGGACACTGATACAAATAAAGTCAACAGATATTCAGATAAAGGCAATCAGAAAAGATAACTTGTTAAAGATTCTTTTTTGCATGGCAGAACTTGTTAAAGAATATTACCGCAGCTTTAAGACCAGCAGCTGTAGTCCCAGCACCTCCGTGGTGCACCTGAAAGTATAAGAACAGTCAACTCTATTAAGAGGAAACCACAAACAATAGGCAAATTGTTTAAATAACGGAAATTCTAAGAAATCAGATCGTATAACATGTTTGAGATATTAGGGTGAGGTTCAAATGATAACCAATATTTACGTAATAACCATGAAAACCACTCTCAAACATAGTGTTACGTATATGTAACAATTATCATTCTGTTAGTATTACATATACGTAAACATTGTGTGTCACGTGTATGTAACATTATTTGATACGTAAGACTCATCATTTCCGTATTTATGTTCAATATATATCTTAAATACTCTTTTAACAATTAAAAGAAAAAATAATTCATAAATTATGTGATTGTTTGATGGTGGTTATCACGGTTATCACATAAAAAGTTGGTTATCATTTGAATCTTTCCCAGAGATATTAAAAGTGTAAATTATTAGATTGTGGGGTGACAAATAGGGTGGGTCGGGTAAAAGGTCAAAACAGGTAAGATTTGGTATGGGCTGGGTTAACCAGAAATACTTTTGTCCAATTTTTTAATTTTTCATAAATAACGTGTGTAAAATATGTATCCAGTATCTTTCTATTACAAAGAAAATCATTTTTTTGGATGAAGCAATTTAGTAGGTTATCTGCACTAAAAATAGTGACTTTCAAGTTTCAACCCATTTCCTTTTCGGCTAAAGGGGGTTCAAAGCATCTAAAATGTATCTTGTCTAATTATTTCCATCTAAAGCCTTGGCTAACTGAACTTCTCACAATCCCCTTGAGTCTCCTTTATACTGCATCTGAGATCAGATGATAGCATCTTATATAGCGTTGCATTAATGTAACATGTCAATTATAGTTATTAGTAGTTTAATATTAGGGTTTATTTGTATTTAGCACATGATCCCAAGACTGGTTTCTCTAGGGTTTATAGGTTTCTCATATTGAGGTTTCCCCTCAGTTGTAATTATTCAGTTAATTTCAGTCCACTTTACATAACATAGGACTCCAAAACTTTAAATTCCTTTATAAATATGGATTTTAGTAATTAATAGCAAAGAAATTAATTACGAAAACTCACCACAGCTGCACATTGTAAGAAAAGCCAGTCATGAGGTATGTTGTCTAATGAGTATATGAAATCCTTTGGCTCTGTCACTGGAGACACAAATGCAATATTGGACAATAGTCTGTTTGACATAGTTCCGTAAAACAAGAACATATACATGGAAAATATGAAGTTTTGAAAAACATAGATATTGAAACATCAGCACGTAAGAAATAAAGGATTCATGAACTTACAGTTACCGAGACCGCCCCATCCTTTGTTGATGATGCCTCTTTGTCCAGTAATTTCTAGAGCTTTGACAATTGTTTGTGTCATTTTCTCAGGCTCTTGAACAGGCTGGCAATTGATAAATTGAATTGTTTAAAATCCCTATTATTAACTCTGAAAGTGTTTTTTGTCAAAAGTGCTCTGACTTATGACTTTTCCAAAAGGCGTTTTTAAAAAAAGTGTTTGGACTAGCTTTTGTGGTGGAGAAAGCCAATAAGTCAATAAGTTGTTTTTAAAAGTGTTTGGCTTAGCTTATTTTTTATTGTGGGTAAAGGGTGGGTAGATTGGTAATTTTACGTTCAAAAAGTCATAAGGAGATTTAAAAAGACAGTATTTGTGACTTTTGAAAAACAAATTTTTAAGACTTATCAAAAAGCCAAAATAAAAAAGACTTTTATCCATGCCAAATACTTTTTTGACTTATTGGCTTTTTGAAAAAGCCAATAAGTCATTTTCAAACTCAATCCCAAACACCTCCTAGATTTTCCATGTGCGGTGTTATGTGTTGGAAGAGGGGGAGGGGGGGGGGATTGTGGTAGGAAAGGTGGCAGTGAAAATCGGGTTGACCTGAAACACTTTTCTCTAAAAAAAGTTAACTTATTTGTAGATAATCATACTGCCAGATATGATTACAGAATTTAAATTGTTTCAATAATAATCCAAAGTTTTGAGAAAACGATTTAGCTTTGTGCATTACAAATACACTTTCAGCAACCTGTAACCTTTTATTTTACCCATTTGAATATAAATCACAAGCCATTCATAAGTAAATAGGTCGATTTTTTCTTGCATGTACTATTTACATAAAAACTAGTGAGAAAAAATAATCTGATATTATACAGTTACAAGTTGAACCCATAAGAGAAAAATCTGAATATTATACAGTTACAATGTGCGAATAATATTTGTTATTGTATCCAAAATGCATAACCAAATTGTGGGATTGTATATTATAACAAAAAAGAGGTAAGTTTCGAACACTTCGATGCATGTACAGTCTATGTTACTTCATTATGCTTCTTTTTTATAAAGATTATATAGTATAAAAAATTGATAACATAGGTATTATAAATCTATAAGAAAAAACTCACAAGGCTTCCAAATCCAATGTAGATAGGCTTTGGACCAGCTTTAAGCCATCTTACAAGGTCTTCAGGAGGTTGGTAGTTTGAAGCAAGATCAAGAAAGCAAAATCCAACTACATCAATCTTAGATCCCCAATCTGCATTATAATTCGAATTAATAAAATAAAATGAGGCCTTGAAGATTTAGTGCAGCATATTTAGCTTCATTACTGTTGGTGCATACATGTAATCATACTTAAAATGCACCTCTTTTGATAATAATAAAAAATAAGAACAAGTGATATCAATGCTAATTATAAATTGCTCATATGTTCATAATCTACTATCATATGTCACAAGCATAAAAGCACATCCAACTCATACAAAGACAACAATTTGAATAAAAATGAAATATGAGACAAAAGGATCAATATCAACGCATAGTCCAGCCGTGGATCGACTATGCAAACACTAAGGAACTCAAACAAAAAACAAATATGGAGAATTCATGAATAGAAGACAAACGACCGACGCATGGTTCAACTATGAATCAATCGCACCATGAGCTAAACAAATTTAAAAGCAACATAAGAACCACAGTCAATGGATAGCTAGGATCACCACCAGACATGACAGTTTATCAAGTTGAGTCTTGTTTTCCAAGTCAACAAGTTACATTCAAGCAAAGGGTAAATGAAGTGTGTTGAAACTAACGATAACTCAAAGCTGAATTTATGAAAACATAATTTTTTTGTAAATTCTCTTGAAGTTTCTACAAAAAACTTTAGAACTTATAAAAGTGAGTTTTAAATGATAAAAATCTCTGAAAAGAAACTTAACTCTATAAGAGGTGCTTTATTTGAGCGAATGGCAAACTCTTTTGGAATGATCCATCACTTCTTTCATGTCTTAATCAAAGATCCGTTGCAAATAGAGCTAATGCCTTTGTTCAATTGATTCGGTGAAATGGCATATTTCAAAAGCTTTAGTTGTAAAGTTTCAAGTCTTTACTAAAATTAAAATTCAGATTTCGTGTGTGTTTTTGAGTGTTGTGTTCGTGTGATACCTAGCAAGAACCTCTTGGTCGGTTTAACCTATTCAAAATGTTTGCATGTTTAGCTTTCAGCTAAATGTAAAAACTATACCCATTTGGTCTGTGGTCTTATTAGCTAGAGTACAAGGAAAAGATCTAAGGGGTAATCATTAAGCAAAAGAAGATACCATAAACCAGCTTTGCATTGAACTAATAACACATCAAGTAGAATCTATGTTGTCAAAAGCCCTTCGGGCGTGCGCCTAGGCCCTCAGGCGAGGCGCAAGGAAAGCGCCTTGCTGCAACCCCGAGATTCCGGTCGGATTCTAGTCAAATTCCGGCCAAATCCTTAATATTCTAGCAAAATTATACAAATTCCGGGCAAACTGGTCTTAACAATCCAAAAATGGCCCGCAAGTAGCCCTAAACAAGCCTAAAACATGTCTAAAACCCCAAAAAATGGTATATTTGTGTTATGCGCCTTGCTTATCTTGGGCCCTCGCTTTTTAAGCGCCTTGCGCCTAGGCCCAAGGCACACCCTTTGCGCCTTGCGCCTTTGACAACTATGAGTAGAGTGCATGCAAATTACCTTTTGGTTTGGGAACAAGATGAGGACTCCAAATGTATCCATGTGGAATATTAGCCTCAGAGGCTTGAGAGCCACTTAAATACGTGACAGGCCGCAGCTTTAATTTTTTCTTCCTAACATCATTTATCATGTCTCGAATTCCAAGCCAAATCAAAGAGTCAACTATTTGATACGAAAGCTGCAACAACACATATCATATGCATAAAATTATTTGTGCAACTGTGCAAGAGTTATATTAACAGAAAACAAATTATTAATGTGGTAAGTGGACCAATGAACTTACTCTATATCCAGCCGGTTGCTTGACACGGGATAGAGGATGAGGAAATTCGCTTGTAGGCCTGATATGCAAAATTTGAAGTAACTCATAATTAAAATTAAGAATTCTTACCTAACCAAAAAACAAAAAAAGAGAAAAGACACTATGAGCTAGAATCTCAAAGGGGTCAAATGAATCAAGTAAAATATTTAGCTGAAAGGAGAACAAGTCAAAGGTTAAAAGTCACCCAAGGTGTAATTTTAACTCTTAAATTGTTTTATTCAAAGATTAAGATTATCATTGTCATAGTTTTGTTTTTGGAATCATAATAAAACATAAATCATTTATATAATATTTTTTTTATAAATAGACAACATAATGCGTGTCCTGGTCAACAATCAGACCCGGCCTGTACGACAAATGACCCATTTCATCCCAAATCCATTTGACCCGCTACCCGACCCCCACACCCCCTCTTGCCACCTCTACTAAGAGCCAAACTAACTAAGATGCGTGAATGTTTACTAGACACTTCTTTAGCATGGCCCATTAATAACAATTCATTTATCAAGCATAAGGTTCCAAAAAAATAAAAAGCTGCCTGATACAGAATCAGACGAAAACTTACGTCCAAGGCATTGTAAAAAATATATGAATGGGTATTTTCAGTGCCTCAGCAACATGTGTATGTCCTGAAACATAACCAATCGAATTAATGAATACTTGACAAACCTTTTAGTGCAACTTAATGTCATGGTTAAAAAGTGGAAAGAGATATTTATTTAAGAAGAAATAGTTATCACCATCTATAAGTTATGAAAAATCAGTAACACTTCCCAAATATGTAAGGACAATAAAAGGATCATGAATGGAAGTCTAATAATGTCCATAAAAGGATCTACTTAATTCTATGTAGTCAAAGGCGAGCGCCACCCAAATACTTAGGCGAGGCGAGGCCTAGGCGATGTTATTCATCAGGCGCATGAGAGATGAGTGCCTTGGTCCAGTCAGGCGCCAAAACCAGCCTGAACCGGAATAAAACAAGCCTAAACCGCCTTAACCAGCTTGAACCAGCCTTATGAATCCTTGTTTTGACTTGCCTCCCTATAGCCATCTGCCTTGCCAATTGTTTTTAAATGAAGCAATGTGGGATGAAAACCACATTGAAACAAACCAGTTTTTTTCCAATGTTTTTTGAACTTCTAATTAAAAGGAAATTATACTAGGTTTTTTGATACTATTTGTAGAATAGTATTAAATTATTAATTTTATATACTTTATTATTATTATTCTTTATTGTGTTTTTCTTGTCTCTGGTGTATGCATTTTTTGCACCTTGCGCCTTGGCAACAAGCGAGCCATTTGCGCCTTTGACTACCTACCCATGTACACGACTCATGAACAGATCTTAGTACGCATATAGACGGTATATATAGAGACCTAATGTAACCTTATTCAACATAACTAATACACAATCAATATACAAAAAACATTATTCCTTGTTTAACTTGGTATCAGAGCCACGATCCTCCTAAAATCCTAGCTGCCACCACAGGTCGTGTCTCACCTAATGAGAAGCGATTTGCACTTCTTAATTCTAGCCGTCGCCGCTCACAATAGTCGTTGAAAACCCTAGCCGCTACTCACAGCAGCCGCTAGAAACCCTAGTCGCCACCACAGGCCCCACTCACAAGAGCTGTCGGATACAATAGCATAAACAGCCTCTCACGAAACCCTAGCCACCGCCACAGGCCGCTCACAATAGCTGCTGGAAACCTACAGAAAAAACCCGCTTGAGGTTTAGTAGCATAAACAACATGCTCTCCAAAACTCTAGCCGATCACAACAGGCCGCTCACAATAGTCGCTGGAAACCCTAGTAGCAACAACGTGCTCTCATGAGGGTTTAGTAGTAGAAACAACATGCTCTCCGAAACCTTAGTCACCACTATTGTTCCAGCCGTTGTCGGATCTCACAGGAAAACATAAACAAAAAAAATTCTCTTTACGCCCCAGGCTACAAGGCGTTCTCGTCCTTAACTTGCACGGGAATATTAGACTAGCTGTGTTAGTATCCGTAATTATCATAGACTAGAGGGTATTAATGTGTAATATTGTTCTCTATATAAAGAGACCTAAGGCAACCCTGTTCAACACAATCGATATACAACATTATTCCTTGTTCAACTCATAGTTACACAAACTTTGATACATAATATAACTCGGTATGTACTGCATGGGTTTTTTACTGAGCTGCATTGCATCACAGTTTACAAAACAAGAATACATCTTAATTAGAGGTGGCAGGGGGAAGGTTGGGTGATGGGTTAAAAGGAGTCTATTTTTGGTGTGTGGCAGAAAGCGCCAGGTTGACCCATGACACATTTTGGACAACTTACGACCCGTTTCAACAGTTCCCCTTTCTATACAAAAAGAAGATCAATTGACCTGCTTTGATTAAAACACAACCCCAATAGTCCCAGTTATAAGCAAACTAGTCGAAACTTCCACCTCTAGTTTAATCCTCATACATAGATATATAGCAGATCTAGATCAGGGTCGATTAGTTCTGTTGAGTTTCTCAAATGAATATCATTGGAACTGACCTTCAATTGTATTATGACCATACAGGGAAAAAAAACCATCAATATGTCACATATTAGAGAGCCTTAGAACCTAATTTTATGCATATACACCAACAAAAAAATATACAACTTGCAACTAATACACCACGGCCCTTGCAGGCTCCATGTTTTTGGCATGAGAAATCTTCATAGCAATCAATAAAGGTTCAAAATTTCTTAACATTTAAGCAAGTAATGATTAAAACTGATGCTTCTCTCGGAAAATATGTTACTAGCAGATAACTATACTTGTATTAAACTGATCATAGCGTATAAATGATTAAGCAAGTCAGATAGTTACCATATGCTGGGGGATTGGCTATCATCGCATCAGCTTTAAACGGGATTCCAGTATCAATATCAGGTTCTTTGCATGCGGCAAGTAATGAAAAAATAATGTCTTTTATCTGACTCCTCTGAACAGGAATTTCTGAAGGACCAGAAGGCAAGAATCCTTTGTTCTTAACCATGTCTGCATAACATACACACACACACAAAAACTCATGAGTTAATTTAAGTAACACCATGCTCCTACAGAAAACCACACTCAAGTTACAAGGAGAATTTCAATAATAATAGCAACCAAAATTGATCAGGGACTGCTCAGTAAGGTGTATAAGAAGTTGACAGCATGATGAACGCATATGGGGAATACATACATCTTTGTTTATCCTCATGAGATTGATTTTTGTAGAATTAGAAGTTAAAACACTACGAGTAATCTAATCTTAGTATGTATTAACAATGCTCTTAGATTGTTGGCATCATGAGATTCGGAAACAACTTGAAAGACACTTATTAAGATCATCAAGATGATAAAAAAAGAAAGGCAATAGAAACATACATTCAGCAAGAACTTTTGGATCACCACCTAAGGGATAGAACTCCAATCCTGAACTCAATACAAATTCCTTGAAATTTGAATGAGTCGCTAGTCTAACACGATGACCATATTCCTGAAATAAAATCATTACTGAAACATCATTTTACGCTCATGATTAAAAAGATTCTCAGCCTCGAATACGTGTTCATTATTTCACTCCATTACTGAATCATAAAAAAGAAAAAGAAAAAAGAGAAGAAACTGAGTAAAGTACACCGATGGAATATTGACCACAATTAACAAACATGGTAGATGAAGAAATGGGAAAAAAAAATTAAGGGTTTTTTTCAATAAAATACCAACATACTTCCACTTTTTCCCCATATTTTTCACATTTGTTAAAACTTATAATATAAGATGATAAAGAGCAATAAATTTATCGGACCACCTGTAAACGCTTTCCGATTGCAATAAATGGTTGCACATCACCACGGGTTCCAACAATAAGAATCACTACTTGTAATGGTCTAAAATATCGAGGTTCTGATGAGTCAGGGGGGTCGTCATTGCTTGCACCATAAACATCCCCACGTCCACCCCCTAAAGCATTCAGTTCAGCATCTCCAGGTATCTCGAATTCTACTGTACCGTCGTCTTTTACAGTAGCAATTTTGTTCAATATTTGTAGCTGTAAGATTTAAAATTTCATCAAAGAAATCACAAACATGAAAGCGTAGACGATCAAACAATTGCCATATGGAAAAACAAATTACCTTCTGATCTGCTGATAATTTTTCACTAAATAATTGAGGTGTCTCTTCAGTAAGCATATTACTACGTCTAGGCCTTTCAGTTTTTGATTTTTCCAGCCTAAACTGGTCGGGAGATGACTCTGTCTTTCCAGCACTTCCTAATAGAAAACTTGAGATTTCTGATTGCAATTTACGCAATGTAGGCAAACTCCTGCCATCAGATCCTGCCACAGAAATCATAACCAACTTGACGTCAAGAAAAAACATTCCAGGAAGAAACATAGCAGAGGACTCTGGGTTTTGTATGTATGCTAGAGGTAGGAACCACATAACCAAATTAAAACAGAACTCCATTAAGTCTACAACTGTTAGTTGAGAGGTAAACTGTAATGCCAAAATTTCATTTGGTCGTTTCAAAATCACCAACCTGCCCAAACTTTTGAGGATTTGACTTAAGTGAATATAGCAACTTGGGGTTATTAGAAGGTGCTTTGATGTTCTTCTCTTTACTCCTAGTTAGCATTCTTAAGTTTGGAACATCTCTAGTAAAATGATATTACAACCTTTCCGAACAACAACGATAATTTAGTTACAAGACCAATTAAGTGCTATCACTGAGAAAATGATAATAAAAAGGAAGAGATAACCAAGAGCACCATATAGATAACTACTTTCACAGTTACTTACCCATTTCAAGGCTCAATAAACCATCAGTAACAAGTTAAAGTGTTAACTAGGTACCTTTTGAAGTGTGGTATTAAATTGTAATTAACAAACAACTGCTCTATCTTCTAAAAATATATGGAGTCAGACTCTGAAGCTGTTTCCCCTTTCCGGTCAGGCATAACTATTAATTTGGATAAAGTTTAATAACCATGACAAGTGAAGCACCAACTTAGCATCGTTTTGTTCCCTCAAGACTCAGTTTTGCTATTTCAAATTATAATTCAGAAACTTGGAGCATTTTCATTCTATTACAGCCTCTAAACAAAAATGATAAGTGAAATCAGGAAGACGAATGCTAGTGCTATACAAGAAAAGAACTAGGAATGTTGCCCAACGGTTTTGACAGTATTTTTAAAATTTTCAACAAATCAAAATTTTCACGTTTAGTTGCTGAAATACATCGAAGACTTTCTTCTCATTTCCTATTATTACGAATTCATCCAATCCTACAACATTCATCAACATAACAATAACAAATAACTAAATTTTGCGAATCTAACGACTCCTGTAACTATTCAAATCCACATAATCATACGTATGCCCTAGGAAATTAACGACTTCGCGTTTAGTTGCTGAACTAAACTTTGCTCTCATTTCCTGCTACAATTCGCATCAAAACAAATCACTAACCGAACAACAAATAATCAAAATCAACGAACCTGAATAACCGGTACCTCCATTAGAAACCGCACCGCCTCCTCCGCCGCCGCCAGCAACATCATCGTCTCGTTTAACATTAACTTCAGCTCCACCAGCTTCCTTCTCGAGCTTAGCAGAAACTTCTCCTGAACTCGACAAAGAAGAGCTGGCCTGAACTTGCTTCAGAACCGGTTCCGGAGATTGCTCCATCATCAACGGAAATACTACTTCTCCGATGCGAAAACAAGCGGTTCTCCCTTTGCTTCCGATCCAGATCTACGAAATACACGTACACAACTCTCAAGTTCCGGTGAGTTTCCAGAGAAGCAGGATGCAACTGCCGTCGGTCGTCGGAGCGGCGGTGATGATGGTCCGGTTCCGATCGTCTAGACTTTGTTAGCATATATTATAGAGAGAGAGATAGAATAACCGTGGCGAACGAACAGTTACGGTCTTCAACTCTTCAAGCGCGAAGGGGCTTTTTAGTAAATTAGCTTGCGTAGAATCCTTTCGTCCAGAAGGACCAGCACATAAACCATTTTTTTTGGCTAAATTATTTGTTTGGCAATAAAAAAATATTATTTTGCTAAATTATTTTGACCGTCACTGATTGGTCAAACATCGTCACAAATAATTTCGTATTATTAAATTCATTAAAGTTAGACTAAATTATAATTTTTATCTTTTATGTTTGTTAAAATTATGGAATGTGTCCTTTAAAGTTTTAACATTCACTTATGTCCTTTATTTGCAAAAGTACTTACGAATTTTGTCATTTTCATTAACACCTGAAGGACAATTCTTATAATCAATACATACTAATAAATAAAGGTTTTGGGGTGCCACATATCACTCCTTCATGCCTCCTCATATTGGTTTTCTCGCCTTTCTCTCCTAATAAATGCACCACTATCTTATTAAATAACTAGGTTAAAACCCATGTATTACATGAGATGAAAAAATACAACTTGTTATAAAACAACAGTTTTCTATGAAGATTTGTATGTTAGATGTTATCAGTCATTGGTGAAATAAGAAATAATAACGATTTGAGAATTATAATTAACAAATAATGAAGATTTAAGAATTATAAAATTGTATTTTAAAATAAGATATAATTAAAATTTTCTTATGATTTAATAATTTTTAATAAAATATTAGAATAAATTTTAGATATTTAATTATTTAACATCATTATTATTTAATAGCAGAGAAAGACGGGAAACAAAAATCTATAATTCACCAGAGGTCGACAGGTAGCAAGTATAATTATTCATTTATTATAATATAGGTTAGAAACCCGATACAACCGGTTGAACAATTTATGAGCCTAATCCGATACAATTTAAAAACCGGTTTTTAAAACATTGTGTAAAACTAATTTATAAACAATATACAAGTTTGTAATAAATAACGTTGAAGTAGTAAATAAAATATCAGAAAAAAATATATAAAAAATGAAAATCTGGTCTAGCCATTGATCCGGTTCACCGATTCAACCAATCGTCGTAGTAACCGACCAACCCCAATAAAGACAGATCAAAAGTACTTAACCGGATCAATTATGCGAGTGGTTCCTGATCTGATTCTGAGAACTGTGGGCATCATTCATTCTTTTCTTTGTATATTATTAGTTTTATATATAACGACTTAAGATATTATAAGTATTTTAAATATATTAATAATATATTTAGATATAAGTGAGAATTTATTATGCGGCCTGTTAACATTACATGATTTAATATGAAATTAAACTAGTTAGTGTTTGGGGTGATTGAGTTTGAGTTATAAACGGGTTAACAAGTTTATAACGAGGTTTAAAACGTGTTTAAACGGGTTTAATTCGCATTACCCATTTATGAGAGACAAACATGTAGTTTTAGGGTCTTGTTTTATATTGTTAAACGCGTCTTATTATTTCTTAACCGTGTTTAGCAAGTCATGTCAATAACATGTTAAATGTGTCATGTCATTCGTGTTATTAAACTTCTTATATATAACTGTGCTAAACCTGTTGTGTCGTGTTATATTTAATGGTTTAATGTTTGTGCCGTGTAATTGGCTTATTAAACATGTATGTATTAGTGTTTAAGAAAATAAAAACGTTTAGTTTAATATATCATGTACAATTTTAATAGTTGTGTTAAACATGTTGTGTCGAACATGACACGTCACGATTTGCCAACTCTATATTTTGACATGATTGATCCATTTTTCATGTTTCTTTTTTGTGTAATTTTACTTATTTAACCCATTAAAAAATAAATATTTTTCTTATTTCTTTTATTAGGCTTCGAGTTGCTCAGCTGGGGATCGTTCTGCTTATCCCCGGACAACAGCTTTTGGAGATGATGTTGTTATTGTGGCGTAAATTTCTCTCTTTCGAACTTGTGAATTTAATAAAAAGTATAAACTTTGTTTTATGTTTTATATACATATTTTTTTTATGCCTAAAACAGTGCATACCGTACCGCCCAATGCAAATCTAAACGTGGAGGTTTTAAAGATACTCTTCCTGACGATTTGCTCTCAACAGTTCTAAAGGTATATTGGTTGACTGTAGCAAGAAAAACAAAACTCCTTGACTTCAAATGTATGTTTGACCTCAAAAGTCAAAGCTTTTCTTTCTTTGGAACCTAAGGGCTTATTGTTTTACTATATTAATCGATAACTATGAGGCTTTAACTATGGGTGTAATCGAGTCGAGCCGAGCTCGCCTAAGCTCAAACTTGACTCACTTAACTTAAGAGAGCTGAGCTTAAGCCTCATTTCAAGCTTTATGTCTAAAGCTCGAGCTCACAGCTTGTGAGTAATTTTTCAAATGCGAGCTTGGCTCAGCTCGGCTCAATTATTATTTATTTATTTATTACACACATAATTATATATTTATCATATTAAATAAATAACATGCTCACAAGTCTGATATATGAATGTCAGGCTCGATCTCATTCATTAAATAAGCTCCAGTTTAATCTGAAACCTCGTTTAAGCTCATGCTCGATTCGAGTTTTTAGCTAGCCAATCTCGAGTAGCTTGTAAGTGGTTCAACTTTAACCTATATTTTTGGTTGAACAGGCGGTGATCGAGAAGACAAATGTGGATCCCAGTGAAGTAGGGGATATAGTTGTTGGTACAGTTCTAGCACCAGGTTCAGAAAGGGGAATTGAATGCAGAATGGCTGCAATATATGCTGGGTTTCCAGGTACTTTTTTTTATTAGCTTGTAAATGGTTCAACTTTAACCTATATTTTTTACAAATTTTTTTATATTTTCATTTATATTAATGTATTTTTTTTCTTTAAAATTTATAAATTTGGGGTTTTTTTTTCCAGATACTGTGCCCATTAGAACAGTGAACAGACAATGTTCATCTGGACTGCAGGCAGTTGCTGATGTAGCTGCTTACATAAAAGCAGGATTCTATGAAATAGGCATTGGTGCTGGAGTAGAGTCAATGAGTATTGACAAAATTGGACCTGTTTCAAAAGTCAACCCAAAAGTCAGTATCAATTCCATTGTCTATGCCTTTCAAAAGTCAAAAGTCAAAAGCATATCTCTAAGAAATTCTATACCTATTATATGTTAACAGGTGGAAAAATTTGCACAAGCTAGAGATTGTCTTCTTCCTATGGGAATCACATCTGAAAATGTGGCACAACGGTTCGGTGTGACGAGGCAAGAACAAGATCAGGCTGCGGTAAGTTTTGACTTCAAAAAGTCAACTATTTCCTTTATTCCGGTAAAAACTTATGTTGTTCATGGTTGGAAAAATCGCTAGGCGCTAGTCGGGCGGTGGGGTGGGGCCTAGACCTAGGCAGGATTAATCGGGGCCTAGGCGGGATTAATCGGATTGAAATTTTTATATGTAATTTTTAGTTTTTTTATATATACACACACATTTTTATAAGTAATTTTTATAAAAATGTTCATTTTTAAATATTTATACACATATTTTGCTGGAATTTGAAGGGGTTGGCTGGAAAATCCAAGGTTTTTCCGGAAAATCCAAGGCTTTCCGGAAAATCCAAGGCTTTCGCCGGAATTTGGCCGAAAATTTCAGGTTTTTGCCGGAATCTGGCCGCCTAGGCCCGATTCCGATTAATGGTCCGCCTAGCTCAAAATTACAAGTTAAATGGCCGCCTAGCGCCTAGGCGCCGATTTTTACAACACTGATGTTATTTATGAATGAGCATGAATTTAATCCCATAAGATATATATTTTATAACAGGTCGAGTCTCATAGGCGTGCTGCTATAGCAACTTCATCCGGGAAGTTTAAAGACGAGATTGTCCCTGTTCATACCAAGGTAGATATTTTGACTTTCAAAGTCAAACCATATTTTACTGAAATTAATATGCATTGATGTTGAGGATGATATTAGTCAATTTTGACCCACATGGATCTCTTTGTAGATTGTTGACCCAAAAACAGGAGAGGAAAAGCCGGTAATAATATCGGTTGACGATGGTATTAGGCCAAACACGAATATGGCTGATCTAGCAAAACTAAAACCATCATTCAAAAAAGACGGTACAACAACAGCAGGTATACACACATTTAATATCGCACATATATATACATGCATACATATATAAAGAAAAACCAAGTGAAATGATGAAAATCATATGATATTTTGACTCATTAAAACCCTTGAGTGATTATTTATTTATTTTTTAAATAGGGACTGCAAGTCAGATTAGTGATGGTGCTGGTGCAGTTCTTCTCATGAAAAGAAGTGTGGCTTTAAAGAAGGGCCTTCCAATTCTTGGTGTATTCAGGTATGTTTGACTTTTGGACTTTGAAAAGTAGTTTGGTTGACTTTCTATAGCATTACTCATGAACAAATTTAATGTCAAATTATTTTGACCCTAAATAATTAGAAACAAGAATCATGATCACTATTATCCAATGTGGATTTTAACCAATCTTATCAATTTTTTGTATGACAGAAATACCGAAATAAATAGCTTTTAGATAAAAAGTTTCAGTTTTTATAGAATATGTATACATCTTATTAAGTATAAATTTACAATAATACCTCATATAGGAGTTTTGAAGCTGTTGGTGTGGATCCTGCTATTATGGGCATAGGTCCTGCTGTTGCAATTCCAGCTGCTGTGAAGTCAGCAGGTCTAGAACTTAATAACATTGATCTCTTTGAGATAAATGAGGTAATCAGGCCTTATTTACTACTGTTCTACAAGAATTACAATAATGCTAAATTTCATTTGTGGTAAATTTGAGTTCAAATTACCTATTTACCCTTTAATAATGTTAATATAAAGAGAATCTTTTATTTAAAATGTAACAGGCTTTTGCATCCCAATTTGTATATTGTTGCAAGAAGCTACAGCTTGATCCTAAAAAAGTGAATGTTAATGGAGGAGCTATGGCTATTGGGCATCCTTTGGGAGCTACAGGCAACTTACTTTATTCCTAAAATACCCTTTTCTATCAATTCATTTAAAGTGCTCAGTTTTTATGAACCCATGATTTTTTCAATCTCAGGAGCTCGTTGTGTTGCAACTTTACTTCATGAGATGAAGCGACGTGGGAAAGATAGTCGATTTGGTGTTGTTTCTATGTGCATAGGTCCGTCTTATTCTACTACTATATCCTATAGTTTGATAACAGGTCAAACATGTAAAATATTTATAAAAAAAAGTACTAAAATTAAACGGGTCGAAAATCGCTAACTTGTATTCAAATGCTTACAGTGTCCTAAATTGTTGTATTTAAAAGAAAATTTTAAAAAATAATTAATTAATATAGTTTCTAATCATATTTAATACATCAATAAGTTACAAACTTGGAAAATGTTGGCGAGCGAGCATGACTCAACCTACCCTGTTTTGACCCGTTACCCAAAACTGCATGTTTCCCACCTCTACACTAATCCCCATCTGTTGTACATGTGTGCATGCTTTGTTGCAAAGTTCTTGGCACTGCCTAAACACCTTATATGAATTATATAATGATCTTAACATTTAATGATGTTGCAGGTTCTGGTATGGGGGCCGCAGCAGTGTTTGAAAGAGGAGATTGATTTAGGATAATAAAACAAGCATGCCACATTTTTGTTATACATTTTCATAAAAAGATGAAATGTAAAACTTATTGAGCTTTGGAAGTGGTGCTTGAGATAATTTTCATTCTGGTGTTATTATTAAGAAACATATTGTAATACATAGATGACTCATGTCATATATTCTTTTAGACCCAGGGAAGCACATGAGAGTAATATATTTTTGTATACATACTTGACGAGGCTTAGAAAGGAAAAAATCATCCAAAATGCGCTGGTTGCTTTCTTTGAACCTGCACCATGAAAACATAATTCATGAAATTAGGTGATATGCAAAGTATGTGAAAAAAATGTGACATGTATGAGAGTAGGTGAAGTCCATCGAGTTGAAACTGGACCAAAAACAAATCACTCTAAACTGGTTTGTTTTGGTTTAGAACGTTCCACCAAAACGAGACGGTGAATGTGACATGTATGAGAGTATGTGAGGTCCATCGAGTTGAAACTGGACCAAAAACAAATCACTCTAAACTGGTTTGTTTTGGTTTAGAACGTTCCACCAAAACAAGACGGTGAACCACATACATGTTGGGGTTGCTTTAATTTGAAAAAGAAAAACCTAAATTAACTTTGTTTTTCATGTTTGAAAAAAAAGGTTTGGTTTTGAACCAGACTGAACCAAATCAAGAACCGACTTCTAAAAAACACTAGAACAAATAAATGGTAACTGGTTCTAGTCTAGTTTAATCTAGTCCTGCTTTGGATATTTGGTTTTGTTGGTCCATACCGTGCTTGACCCACACAGACATATAACTTGTGGCAAAATATGCATAACTTTAAAAAGGTGCATTGATCTAACAATAATTTTTTATTTCGCAATTGTAGTAAAATAACCAAGGTATAGAAGTGTGTGTGTGTGTGTGTGTAAAAGATATGAGGGGCAAGTGTGGTACCCAAACTAGACAGACTGTTTGGTATGCACACACATGTCTTGTGTAGTTTCGTTATTTCAGATTATCTAATCAGAAATAGCAATCATCAAATGAGAAGTCAAGAATTACCTTCACGCTCCTTTATATAACAAGTGGAACTTGGATATTCGCTCCGGAGGAAGTGGGCAGTTCACTATCAGCTTGCCTTTCATGGCCCCTCTAAATATTTCCTGCAAGACAAATAGAAAGCACATATTCAATACTATTATAAAAATGCATTTGGACAAGAAAGAATAATTGAGGCATAAATCGTAATATTGTTCACCAAAAGGAAAGTAGAACAGACAACAAACCAGATTAGTGGATGATATATTCAGGGCCGTCCCTAAGATTTCGGATGCCTTGTGCGACTAGTAAAAATGTTCAACTAAAATGCTCTGTGGATCGTAAGTAGACTTCAACAGCTTCAATTTTGAAAAACTTTTTTCTGCAGATACCACCATTATTATAATAGTCAACTAAGACTCTATATATGTTAAGCGACCTACCGTACCTGAATGGAAGTTTTTTAGGCCCCCTCTAGGACGTGGGCCATGTGCGGTCGCCCACCCTCAAAGCCCCCCATTGATATATTAATAATAGTTTTTGTAATGATATGAACTAATTGTTGTAAAATTCAAAGAAATAGATGGTGGGTCAACATGACCCGTAAATTAATCGGGTTGGAAATTTTATACGTAAATTTTCAAACTTACGTATATATACAAACATTAACATATTAGTTCAAATACTTCAAACGATAAAATAGTTCAAAAATCATCACCGTCTTGATCAATGATTCGAACACCATTTGGCTCGTATTCAACCTCCTCATCTACTTCCTCCTCCGACTCAAATTCTTTGTCAAAAAGTTCTCTCCATACACTTGTTCGATTACACAATACTTCATCAACACCCACGGCTTCATTAACCGCCTCCCAAGTTAGCCCCGGCTCAAATTCTTCATCTACACCATCAACAATTCATTCTTTAGCCCCACTACAAGCGTAAAGAAAGTTGGTGCACAATTTTTTGCACAATTTATGGAACGGTTATATCTCTAAATGGTTGATGCAGGTTAGAAGCCTTCAATGGGTTTTATATAGGGTGAGATTCAAAGAAATTATCAAAGCTTTGAACAATAATAAAAGTGCATACTAGTCTATTATGGATATTATCTCAAAAAAGTCATCTAAAAGGCTCAATACGTGCCTACATTTGGCGGCCTACACTATAAACCCATATTATTATTATAATAATCTGGTGGTCCAAGATGATTTAGATGCCAATGATGAGGTAGTTGATTTTATTAGTGTTTTATTTCCCAAATATTATGAAATGCAAACCAAAATCTTGTCGGTTGAGTTGTCAATCTATAAGCATAAGCAAAGAAAATCTGATCGTCCAATCGCACTTAAGATGTGAGGTCAGCGACGACAAACTTGACACGGGTAATGCAAGTTTTAATAATTAACGATATTCTTGTTTTAAGATTTCATATTTGCCATTTTGATATAATATGTTTCATGTTTGTATTAACAGTATAACAAATTGGTGGGAAACGTATGGTAACTCGACTCTAGATTTGAAAAGGATTACTATGATGATACTTTCTTTGACTACTAGTTCGTCGGGATGTGAAAGAAATCGGAGCATTTTTAAGGGGTTAGTGATTTTAAATGTTAAACTATGTAACAAATACATGTTAAAATTACTTAAACTTATTACTGAATTTATTGTTTATTTTGAACCTCTTAGGTACATATAAAAAAAGGAAATAGACTAGAGATGTTCAGTTTAATGCAAATTGCAAATTTGATGGAGTAAAACAAAAAAAGTAAGAGAAATCATGAAGTACTTATTACGAATGATGGTTGTGGGGCTAAAGAATGGATTGTTGATGGTCTAGATTGTTAAGGAACAACGTGGCGCAGCGGAATCAACACACACACATGCACAAACGATAATCACGCGGTACAGAAAAATAAACGACACAAGAAATTTTACGTGGTTCGGTCCCAGTGGGGGACCTACGTCCACGGGCTGCAACTAGATTATTTCATTAAGCTCTAGGCACACGTATTACAATTACAACATAGGGTATTTATATATTAAAACTAGGGTTCCTAACTTGTTCTCCAAGTTAGGCCCAAACCGTAGAGATAGGCCCATTAGGGCCGGCCGCCTCTAAACGAGACTCCACACCTAACAATCTCCCACTTGGAGGCTCGAGCAATCCTCAATCCACCATCCACCATCCAAGCAGACCCTATACCAGTAACTCCAGTAATCTTCAATAACAGAAATCCTTCAAGCCTCCAGTTCTAAGAACAAGCTAACACTTCACTATTAGAAGTTTCCAAGCCTCCAACTCCTAAGAACAAGCTACGATTTCAAATAATAAAAAGTCCTCCGAGCCTTCAATTCCCATAAACAAGCTAAGACTTCAATCCAATCCTCCTAATTGCAGCAGCCAACTCCTCAGTTACCAGAAGAGCTCGTTGAATCTCCCCCGAGCTCCAACCCAGCAGTCATCACTGACCCAGCCATGGCAAAAGCCGCCATTGACTCATCCTCAATCTCAACCGGCACCTACTCACTTGAACTACTGACTCCAGAGACTTCCAGAGGAAACACCACTCTCCAAAACCTGCAAGTACCATGGAGAGATTTTCCCATTCGGAATTCCGGTCTTCAAAACCCAACGGTGTTTTGAACTGTAGCCAAAACACGTCCCATGCTCCCACTATTCCCAAAACCCCTGACCTGGTTTAAACCTCCGAATGCACTCAGCTAACATCTCTGTGGCTCTAGGATTCACACTTTCAAAATGAATCCACTTAGCTCTACCCGATGCAGCGAGCCAAGACTTTAATACTCGGAAGTTGGTTCCCTTCTTCCAGCGATACATAAACCTGTATCTTCCCAAAGTCTTCAAACAATAGATTCACCAATGCTTCACAGAAATGAGTAATGAAGCATACCAGAATCTTGAACCCAAGAGTCTTCACTACCTTCACTGAGTCCCAATGCATCAGCCCAGACACATTCTCAGAAGCAGAATTTACTATCTTTGACATCGACTCTAAAGAATGTCCCACACCTCCATGCAGCTCCACCAAGTCAACTATGCTCAGCTCCCACTGTCCCTGTTATCCCAACCCATGCTAAATGTCATACCACTGATCACCACCGAACAAGAAACAACTTCACAGTTCTAGACCAGCTAACCGGCAAACAGTTATAACAACAGCAGAGCTTTCATGAAAGCAAACGGCACCAAGGATTCCGTGATCATACACCCGATCAGCTAACCCTAACCGAAAAATCTTTCAACCGAGCAATATCACCTGACTTCCCTTTTTTTTTTCACTTATGTCGTCACCAGCACACCCGTTGGTTCCATTTTCTCCGGTTTTATCCCACAGTACCACACCCAAGTTCTTTTGACAAAACCAACCAAAATACATAACCGTCAAACCTTCGATTACACCCATCCCGTCTTCAGCTTTACCCGACGAATCCAAGAGCTTTATAACCAAACCCTAATCGACGGCTTCAAAGAGTTTAACCCGGTACCCGAAACAATCAAACCGTTAACCGACAACTCAAACCTGAAACACCCGACCCGACGCTTCACCTGCAAACCCGAGTGAAACCAGCAACTCCAAGAGATCCACAACAGAAACTCTAATTGCAAAATCACTCCAAATCAGTCCCGAACAGCCCTGTTTTCTCCTGAAACAGCCATGTTTTCCTCCAAAACAGCCCTGTTTTCTTTCCCCTTTTGCGCAACCTAGGGTTTGAAAAAACCCTAATTCTGGCGGCCCAAAAAACAAGAAACTATGTTGCGAATCAGCCCTGGAACAGCAGCATCAGAAAAAACGAAAACAATTATGTCGGTACTGTTCACGCTGGCCGGAAAACACTGTTCACGCCCGACCGGGAAACACTGTTCAAGACAGAATCACTGTTCACGGCAAGTGGTGGTACTGTAGCGGCGGCGCTACTGTAGCAGCTAGGATTTTTCTTTGCGAATCGTTCTACCGTGCAATACCGTGTGTAACAACGAGCCAAAGCTCTGATACCACTTGTTAGGAACAACGTGGCGCAGCGGAATCAACACACACACATGCACAAACGATAATCACGCGGTACAGAAAAATAAACGACACAAGAATTTTTACGTGGTTCGGTCCCAGTGGGGGACCTACGTCCAAGAGCTGCAACTAGGTTATTTCATTAAGCTCTAGGCACACGTATTACAATTACAACATAGGGTATTTATATATTAAAACTAGGGTTCCTAACTTGTTCCCCAAGTTAGGCCCAAACCGTAGAGATAGGCCCATTAGGGCCGGCTAACCCTAATTAGGGTCGGCCGCCTCTAAACGAGACTCCACACCTAACATAGATGAAGAAGTTGAGTCGGGTCTAACTTGGCGGTTAATGAAGTCGTGGATGTTGATGAAGTATTGTGTAATCAAACAAGTGGTAGGGCAAGTGCTAGGACAAGTGTATCGAGAGAACTTTTTGACAAAGAATTTGAGTCGGAGGATGAGTTGGAAGTAGATGAGGAGGTTGAATACAAGTCGGATGGTGTTCAAATCATTGATGAATACGGAGAAAATGATGATGAATTTTTCAGTATTTGATCTTTGAAGTATTTGAACTAATATAGTAATTTGTTAATGTTTGTATTTGTGTGTGTGTGTATATAAGTTCGAAATATTACATATAAAAAATCAATCTGATTAATCCCATTAATCGCTAGTCGGTACCCCACCGCCCAACTAGCGCCTAGCGATTTTTACAACACTGCTCCACTTAAGTTAAGGGATCCACCCACATGTAGTTCAGTTTTGTTCTATGTAGTTAATGCGGAAAAATATCGATTATCGGTCAAGGACCGATATCTGAGATATCGGTTCTCGCGGTGAGATATCGGTGAGATATCGGTAATTTTTATACCATGCATAAACTTATATATATATATATATCTAATATTAATAATCAAATCAAAAGTCAAAAACATAAAAGATGTCAATATTTTATATTAGAAATTAGAAACATGATCTAATCGTAAGCAATGAAATCATCCTCCGAGTCCACATCAACCAAGCTATCCAATTGTTCCTCCAGATCATTCACTTCAACTGTAATATCATCATCATCTATATAGCGCTCTCTTTTGCTCCTAGTACTTGGCCAACTTCTTCGTTTCCTCCCATTGCCTCTCGCGCAACCGACCAAAGAAGACCATCTGTCCCATCAACAAACTCTTGAAGCTCAACTTCTGTTGGTGTAACCCAATCATCATTTTCCTCTACGTCTCTCAACAAAATAGGATCTAAAGATTTGTTGGTTTTTAGTGACTTGTAGCGCCTTTATAACCTTGTGTTGTATTGGATGAATACAAGGTCATTGAGTTTTTGTTGCAAAAGACGATTTCTTTTCTTTGAATGTAACGGAACGTAAAGAATAAAAAAACTAGTTAATGAAATAAATAACTTAAATGTAATATAAATATTTGGTAGCTAACAAAAACTTACATTGTCAAATGTACTCCAATTGCGTTCACAAGGTGAAGCACTACAAGTTTGACTGAGGACACTGATAGCGAATGTTTGGAGCAAAGGTGTGTCGATCCCATAAGTACGCCACCATATATCTACATAAATTAACTCGAGTGATTTAATAAAAAAATTAACGTATAATAACATGTGAATATGTTATAATGTTTTACTTACAAGGTGCAACTTTCTTTCTACCCCGTAAAGCAGCTGGAGATCCAAATTGCCCAACTGAATCAATGTATAGATTCAAGTCCTGCCTCACTTTATCATTCTCATCATCATCGGGCACTAGACGATCAATAGCAACATAAAGTCCCGTCAGAATGTCCCTGTTCTTCTTTATCTCCTTCGAATTTTCCCCATGAAAAATGGCTGGGTTCAGGTAATATCCAGCTGCACATTCAATAAAGAGTTAAAACTAAATCTAAGAGCTTATATTAATATAAAGTTCAATAATCAATACCTGCATGTAACGGGTGATGTAGTTGGTCGGACCATCGTGTTTGAATCATACCCCAAATTTTAGTGACAAGTCTTTCATCAGTTACATTTTTCTTGATATGCTCTTTCGCTCTATCCACTGCATCATAGATGTAGCCCATACTTGGCTTCTCTTCCGTATCAACCAATCTTACCACGTCCACCAAAGGAGCTAACACTTGACAAGCTAGCTGTATGTTGTCCCAAAATTCCGTTTTTGAAACTATTCGCTCAACTCTCTTTCCGGGTGCCTTCTTTGCAAAGTCACTTTTCCTCCATTCTTCAGAAACAAACAATACTTGAATATGATGTCGATTCTCGTGGACACTCTGAATGGTATAAAATTGGGTTGCAAACCTAGTTACACAAGACCTATGCAACTCCTTGTTTTTGGTTAACTTCCTCATCATATTAAGAATCCTCCCGTGGTTGTAAATGAAAACAACAATTGCTCTTGCATCAGCCAGAGTACTCTTTATCTTTGGTATTTTCTCACCGATATCTTGAATCATAAGGTTCACACAATGTGCAGCACAAGGAGTCCAAAACATCTTAGGGTGTTTTTCTTCTAAAATCTTTCCCGTAGCTTTAAAGTTTGACCCGTTATCTGTAATGAACTATAAGAAACAACTAGATAAGTAAAACTAATAATAGTTTAAGACATCTCTAGAAAAGTAAAACTACCTGCAAAATATTCGCCTCTCCAACATCTTCAATCACCTCATTTATCATCTCCACGATTAATTGAGCATTCTTCACATGCTCCGATGCATCAATTGATTTCAAAAAAATCGTTCCAACAGGACAATTCACTAAGAAGTTTATCAAACACCTTCCTTTCCCATCTGTCCAAAAATCGAACATAATGCTACACCGATATTCTTCCCAATGTGGCCGGAACGAATCCACAAACTTTTTCGTTTCTTCTAAACGTTTTTTCATCAATGTGACACGAATATTATGATAAGATGGAGCTGGCATACCTAACATAAATTTAAAAAAAATTAAGTAATAATCAAATTATCAAACAAATATTTATAACATTTAAATACCTCTTCCATATTCTCCAATGGCATTGATCATATCTTGAAAACCTTCATCACGTACGGCATTGAAGGGTAAACCAACCGAATAAGCCCAAGTTGCAAACTTATTCCAAGCTTCCATCTTTAGCATCTCTTTTATTGGATTATTTCTTTCAAATGTAGTTTGCTTCGTTTTTCCATAATCTGTCTTTAATTTGCCATCAATAGGACCTCGCGTGTCGCTAGCACCCACAAATTTCTTTTTCTTTGAAACATTTTTTTTTATACGAACTTCTTGTAAATCGTGTTGATCTTCCTCATCCTCATCAGAAAGATCATCATGTGAACTAAGGATATGCATATTTCTTTTCTTTTCTAGTTTTATCTTTTCTTTTTCTTTTATTGATGCCATGACTCTCTTCTGTATATCCACAGTCACTTTCGAACAACCTTTGACTTGTCCTCCGGTATTAGTAAGATGTTGCTTCAATCGTGTGATTCCTCCACTCATCTTGTGACCACAAATTTTGCACCAAACGCATTGTTTTTTCATGGGATCTCTACACTCTCCCCATTCCCATGCCATATCTCTATTTGAACAATTTGAGGCGTTGTTGGCATCAGAAGACATTGTATTAGTGTTTGTAGGGTTTACAGATGCATGTGAAGATGGAGTTGTTGGAACATCCATGATCAAATCTGTCAACAACAACAAAACAACATACAAATGAATATCAATATCAACATACAAATCTGTCAAAAACAACAAAACAAATAGTATTATACAACATACACACATTCAAATGAATATCAATATATTTGGTAGGCTAATTAACATTCAAATCAGTCAACAACAACAAAACAACAACAAATAACTTAATAGTTACCTTCAAATCAGTCAACAACAACAACAACAAATAACTTAAGAAGAACAGTACTGAACTACTAATCAGATAAAAAAGTTGCTAAAGATTGAAAGTTTCAGTTGATTGAACTACTAATCAGATAAATAAGAACAGTACCTTTCAGTTGAAAATTTTGAAACTTATAAGAAATTTTAATAAGAAGAACAGTACCTTTCACATTGATTGAACTACTGAATCAATGATAAATAATAAGAAATTTTATACGCCATATAGTTCAATTTGAAACTTGCTAATCAGATAAATAAGAACAGTACCTTTCAGTGAGTTTCTGCAAATTAGGTGTGAAATCGGAATTGCTGATGCTCGATTGGAGTAGGATTGTAGTTCAGCAGATCGATTGGAGTAGGATTTGCAGTTCGATCGATTGGAGCCTTGCAGGTCGGACTCAACAGCCGAGCGGCGCTAACACTGCGTTCTTGCGTGAGTCGTGGGGTTACCTGGGTTTTGGACTTTGTACAAGTTGGGCCAATCTTTAGTCAGCAGATAATGGGCTTTGGGGACAGATTTATAAGAAAAGGGCCAATTTATTTCAACCGAGAAACTCGGTCGAAACAACAATATCGTTTTCTTAAAATATCGGCGATATATCGGTAAATATCGCCGATATTATCGCCACCGAGATTATTACCGATATCATGGACCGATATTTTTGAGAGGGGCCGATAACCGATATATCACCGATATATCGGCGATATTAACTACATAGGTTTTGTTAAATACTCACCAAATTTTATATAATTGAATTCTCACCCTTCATGAGGAGATATAAAGTTAATATACCCCACATTGGCAAAGAAAATATGCAATTGGATGTAAACGTTCTTAATGACATCTTAAAGTTCGACATATATTGTAAGTAGGGGTGTGCAGAAAACCGAATTAACAGACCCTTAACCGAATTAACCGATATAACCGAACCGTACCAAAAACCGATGGGTCGGTTTTGAGTTATTTTGAAAACCGAAACTAGCGGGTCAGTTTTGGTTATTAGTATTTCCATACCCAACAAAACCGAACCGACCCACTATTTTGTATATTTCTAATTTCATTAAAGATACTACACTATTACTAGCAAATTAGCAATCTAGGACTAGCATGGGCGGGAGTCGAAATTGACTTTTGTATATTTCCAAGTTTGAAGTTACAATTTCCATGCGTGACTCTTCATATTTCACTATTTTTTTCTATATTTTCAATTTAATCTTTACAAATCATAATCATAAATACCTCTCAAGACTCAAATCGGCAGTCCCAAGTTTCCTAATTACTACTTTTAAATGCATAATCCTTTTCAATTAAAGTCCACAAATTAGGTTTCCTTAGTTCTTGTTGAAGACGACACTCATTGTTGAAGACGACGGTAAACATTCTTCTTTGTTGTAAGCATTGATTCATTGGTAGTATTTATTAAACATTCTTTAAAGATTTTACTATTGTTTTCTTGTAGATGGATACACCCATTGTTAATATTGATGAAGAAACCGAGAGTGAGTCTGCAGTTAATGTTGAAGAAATTCAAGAAACCGTAGAGCAAAAGAAAGATGGTCGAGGTAAAAAATCTTGGGTATGGAACCATTTTACTATAGATAGTGATTCGGGTAAAGCTAAGTGTCCTTATTGTAAACAGTTATTGAAATCTGGTTCGAAAAAGAATGGTACGAGTGCTTTAATATATCATTTAAAGAGTGTTTGTCTAAAGTCTCCGGCTTACATGAAAATAGACAAGAAACAGTCCATCTTAAGTTTTAAGCCAAAAATTTCTGGTGAAAGTAGTGGTAGCTTGTCTTCTTAAAAATATAGCCAACAAGAGTGTAGAATTCTACTTGCTCGAATGTGTATTAAAGATAACCAACCCTTTAGTGTAGTAGAAGATGAGGGACTTAGGGAGTTTGTATGTGGATTAAACCCGATGTTTAAGTTTCCATCTAGATGGACAGTGGCTAGAGACTGTTGGTCAATATTTGGAGAGGAGAAAAAAAACTAAAGGATATTTTAAAAGATCAGACTGTATCTTTCACTACAGACACATGGACATCTGTTCAAAACTTTAATTATATGTGCCTTACAGCACATTGGGTTGATGATGATTGGATTCTAAGAAAGAAAATTATAAACTTTTGCCAAATTTCAAATCACAAGGGTGAGACGATCGGAAAGTCAGTTTACCAATGTCTACAAAAATGGGGTATTGATAGGGTTTTTACAATCACGGTTGATAATGCTTCGTCAAATGATGGAGCAATTAGATATTTGATAAAAATGCTTAATGGGCCTCATGCTATTTTAGATTGCAAATATTTGCATGTGAGATGTAATGCTCATATAATAAATCTTGTTGTCAAAGATGGTTTGGAAGAACAAATTGATTCCATAAGTAGGATTCGAAATGCTGTAAAGTATTTGAGATCATCTCCTTCCCGATATCAAAGTTTCATAGATTAAGAAAAAATTGACTGCAAAAGGAAACCGTGTCTAGATATTGAAACCCGGTGGAATTCGACATTCATAATGTTAGAAACGACACTTTTTTATGAAAAAGCGTTTGATAGGTATAATGTTCTTTTAATTATTCTATATGTTTTTTATTGTAATTTATTACTAATAATCTGATATGCTATATTTTTTTATAGGCTTCAAAATGTGGATTTCAATTATAGATCCTACTTTCATTCTAAAAATGAAGATGACGAGGGGAGTACAAAAAAGAGAAAAAAGAGTGATAGAGTTTTGGTGGCACCCAATACAGTGGATTGGCATAAAGCAATGTATTTTTCTCATTATTTTTATTTCCATGTTGCATTCAGTAGTGATATGTTTTTTTGTTGCTTTGATAGGTTCTTTATGGAGTTTTTGAGAATATTTTTTAACGTGACTAAGAAAATTCCAGGTTCTAAGTATGTGACGGCTAATATACTGTTTGGTGAGCTTTGCACAATGCATGCCACTATAGCACAAATGTCTTTAAGTGGTAATGAGGGTGAGAAAAGGATGGCCGAATCAATGAAAACTAAGTATGAAAAATATTGGGAAAATTTAGCCAATATGAATTTATTATTGTATGTGGCATTAGTTTTAGACCCTCGGAATAAAATGTATTATCTTAAATATTGTTTAGAGTTGATATATGGTGAGGGCTCCAAGAAAGGTGAGGAAATTGAGAGTCAAGTTGAAAAAACATTAGTAGAGTTGTTTAATGCTTATAAGATGAAGATGGATAAACCGATTGAGAAAAAAAATACGTTCTCTTCTTCTAGTTCGGTTGGTGGTGAGAAGGTTGTTGATTTAGATGACGGTTATTTAAAGTATTTGGAGAAAAAATGTGGAAGAGGGGCTTATACTAGCAAACTTGATATTTATTTGCGTGACGGAACCGAGAAAAAGATAAAAGGAGATGATACGTTTGATGTGTTAGGTTGGTGGAAGTTAAACTCAAAGAAATTTCCTATTCTTTCTCAACTTGCTAGACATGTTTTAGGGATACCAATGTCAACCGTTTCATCCGAGTCGGCTTTTAGTACCGGTGGTTGGGTCATAGATAAATATAGAAGCTCTTTTACCCCGAAAACCGTCGAGTCATTAATTTGTCTACAAGATTGGATACGAACTTCACCAAAGGATTTACAAGATTCTCAAGTTCATAGAGTACAATTACAAGACTTGATTGATAATTTAGAGAAAATAGAACAAGGTAATAAACTAATAATGCTCTCATTTTTTCCTTTATGATTATTTTTACTTAATATTAATGCTGCATTATCAATGCATATATTTTTTTAGAAATGTCACCGGAAAAGAGAATAAATGAAGACTCTTTCATGGAAGAAGAAGAAGATTCGGAATAGACTTTCATCAAACCTATTTTCTTTGTCGGATTTTGGACTTTTCATCGTTTGATGTTTTTGGTTGATTGTTTGTTTGACTTTATGGATTATATTATATCATTTTGGTTGAACCGACGTTTGTTTGAATTTATGAATGACATCATATTGTTTTGTTTGAAAATACGGTTAACCGACCCACTATAGTCTTCAAAACCGATTAACCGAAACCGCCATAACCGATCGGTTATGGTTATGGTTTTAGGCCAAAAACGACCCATGCACACCCCTAATTGTAAGTATAGAAGCAACATACCTCTACAACATCGATGAAATCCTGTTTTCTGTGAAATGCACCCACCCACTTTGTGTGATCTGCACTCCTACGGTCATAAGAAGAAGAAGATTCGGAATAGACTTTCATCAAACCTATTTTCTTTGTCGGATTTTGGACTTTTCACCGTTTGATGTTTTTGGTTGATTGTTTGTTTGACTTTATGGATTATATTATATCATTTTGGTTGAACCGACGTTTGTTTGAATTTATGAATGATATCATATTGTTTTGTTTGAAAATACGGTTAACCGACCCACTATAGTCTTCAAAACCGATTAACCGAAACCGCCATAACCGATCGGTTATGGTTATGGTTTTAGGCCAAAACCGACCCATGCACACCCCTAATTGTAAGTATAGAAGCAACATACCTCTACAACATCGATGAAATCCTGTTTTCTATGAAATGCACCCACCACTTTGTGTGATCTGCACTCCTACGGTCATATGAAAGAAAACTTGCATTCATGAATAAAACCAAAAGCATCCGGCATACATTATATCAACTAAATCATTATGCAAAATTAATTATTTCAAAATATCTGATTCAATTGGCATTTTAATGTGCAACTCGTTATTCGTAAGCATATGGTCCTCCAGATCTTCATCCCTTAGGATGTTTCCTACGATGATTACGAGTCGGAACATTCTTTTATTGAGAAGTTGGCAAGATCTAGCTGATCATTGAAAGTTATTGAAGTGTTGATCTTGGTCCACACTATTGAAGTTATTGAAAGTTATTGGTTGGCAGGAATTCATGAAAATTCAATGAAATTAGATTTAAATTCCATTCGTTTGCATGTTTAGTTGGCTAAGAGAAGAAATTGGAATTGGAATTAATTCCAACAAAATGCTTCAACTGATGGAATTCAGAATCCCTCAACATTTCAAAGGAAACCTCAGGAATATTTACAACTTACGTAATAACCCTAGTCGTTTTTTGTTCCATCTCCATATCTGTTTAAAAGTTGCATGACTTTGGATCTTTATTTTATATTTTGTTAATTTTAAGGGGTAATTTTATCTTTTTACGTAATTTTACGTTCCAATTCCATGTCTTTCATTTCAAATTACGGTTCCAAAACATTCCGCCAACCAAACGCGCCCCAAATGAATTCATTCTCACTATGAATTAATCCTAAAAACAAATACAGATAAGAATAATCAAATTGGCTTCAGATAATTACCCCGAATCCATCTTCATATGATGAGCATTGAAGAAGAAAACCGTGGAAGGGATGAATGTGATGTCAAAATACTTGACGTACACTTGAATTTCCTCCGAATCAACATCCACTAATGCTATACTTGCGAATTTAGATACGTCTTGTTCCGATTTTGAAAGCTGTAAATTCAACATCAATTAAACTGAATGAAAAAAACGACGATCGATGGAAGAATTTAGAACCCTAGAAAATTGGGGAATAAGTGCGTACGATATCAACGAGCTGTAGGCAAACGGAATCGGAAGATCTGCCGAATCGAAGGACGAGTAGCTTGTCAATGGTGTCTCTGACGATTGAATCGACTTCTTCCTTCTTCGTTAGGGTTTTGAGTAGATAGCTCATCGTTCCCTGCGTCTCGACCTTTTGGATACAGAGCTTGTTAGTTTAACATATTTAAAAGTTAGACGAATTAAAAAATTTATCCTTTATCTTTCTTTAAATTATAAAATAGATCCTTTAAAGTTTTAACTTTCTTTTATTATTCTTTATTTGAAAAATTTCCTCGTTTATTGTCCTTTTCACTAGCTAACGTTAAATTTTTCAGTTAAGTCATCTCATGTGTGTCATTTTAGTCTTTTTACATTTAAATTTTATAAGTTTAATAAATTATTTTATTTTTCAAAATTTGCTACAAATAAAATATTAGTTATATATAATGGTGGGCCCCACCAATTTTTATTAAAAGAAAAACAAATATAATAAATTAAAGATTAAACTGTCATTTGCGTCCCTGTGGTTTGGTAAAAATTGTCATTTTCATCCAATGGTTTGTTTTTTGTATATGGGTCCTCGTGGTTTTACAATTTTGTCATTTTCATCCATTCAGCTAACATCATCTATTTTTCTCAGTTAAATGAGGGGCATTTTAATCTTTTTACATATTTGTTTTTTTTCTTCATCTTTTTTACTCTCACTTTTTAATAATCCTCTATTACATTCTAATTTAATCATCCCCTATTGACCTTCTTCCTCTTTTCCTAACCAATTTCTGGCGTTAGAGGGATGATTAACTTAGAGGATAAATTGAGGATAATTAAAAAATGAGAGTAAAAAAGATGAAGAAATTAAACAAATATGTAAAATGACTGAAATACCCTCATTTAACTAAGAAAAATGAATGGTGTTAGCTAAGTGGATGAAAATAACAAGATTTAAAAACCACGAGTACCCAGATACAAAAAAACAAGCTATTGAATGAAAGTGCGAATTTTAACCAAACCACAGCGACGAAAATGACAGTTTACTCTAAATTAAATTATACCGAACTCAAATATGAAATCTGAACCATCTACGTTCCTTATCCATTGGAATCTGAACTAATTTTTCAGATGAATCAAAAACTTTTGGCGAACGAATTTTTTCCGGCAACCTATTTCGTTTACCGAACTCAAAATTGAAAACTCCACCATGTCTCCGCTCATCATAACCATGAAACATCTGTATTAAAACCCCATGGTGAGTTCTCCGGCGACCCTGCAACTACTCCGGTTAGCCCCTCTCCAAATCGCACTGTTAGAATAAGTCTTGTGTAAGTAAGGGGGTGTTATCGCCGTACTTGCAAACTAGGAGATTTTTAAGTTATTTTTTAATCCTAGTTAGAGTTTGAGTCTAATATGGTTTGGTATGTGTTTAAGATTGGTAGGTTATAAATAAGGACCTTTGTAACCCAATCAATTAGTTCCAATCAATATACAAACAAGTTTAGATTCAATCTTTGTGTCAATTGTCTTTTAATTGGTATCAGAGCTTTAAGGTTGAGAAGGAGGTGACGGCAAGAATTCCAGGAGTAAGAAAGTCCGGCAGAAGTTCCGATCAAAAGGAAAAAGATCGAACACTTCCGCAACGGGTTTTAAGGCTCTCACGAAACAAACGTTTCTTTCCAAGTGATCAAAGTCGTGATCATCATATCCGATCCAAAGGAGACCACTGAATTCGAGCTCTAAGGTGATGAAGGTGGCTCGCGATCGACAAGGATTAAACACGAGCAAGACAAGTCCGGCTGATAACTAATCGGATTATCCCGCAACGGGTTTACGGTTTTGTTTAATCAAGAACCAAAGAAAGTCACACATATTTGGCGATCAAAGAAACCATAATATTACTGTTTCTAATTCTTGCAGAAAAGGAATTATTATTCAAACAGAAGATTAAACTTGGAAGTGAAGTTACGTAACTTGGAGTCCAAGTTACACTTCTTTGTTTGCTCTACTGGATCAGGAGCCGGAATAGCCGTAAGAAGAACATGGGTGACCCAAAGACTCAGATTGTAGTTTCAAAAGAATCGGGTTCTCTTCCGATTCAGTGCCAGTTCTCACAACCACAAATTATGTGATTTGGACGGTGAAACTCAGAGCTATTTTCCGGGTACAAGGTCTCTTGGAAACTATCAAACCGGTTGAAGGAACTGCTATCGACCCAAAGAAAGACGGCATGGCTATAGTGTACCTCTATCAAGCAATGTCGGAGGAGATGGTGATGCAAGTGGCTCACCTCGACACCGCTAAAGAGATATGGGACGCATTGAAGACTCGTTGTGTAGGGGTTGAACGTGTTCGAGAAACCCGGCTCGAATCTCTTCAATACGAGTTCGAATCACTCAAGATGAAGGATACGGATTCACTTGATGACTTTACTTCCAAGTTAAGTCAAGTGGCTTCGAAAGCAAGCAATCTTGGGAAAGTATACGAAGAGAAGGACTTAGTAAGGAAACTTATGAGTTCGGTTCCAAGAAGACGGTACTTGGCAATTGTCGCAACCATTGAATAATTTGCCGATTTGAAAACCATGTCCTTTCAAGAAGCGGTGGGTCGGTTAAAGGCGTTTGAAGAGCGACTTGGAGGTGAAGAAAACTTACCAACCGGTAAGCATAATCAACTATTGTACACGTATGAAGAATGGAAGGCAAAATCTAATCAAAAAGGGAAGTCCACGGCCGAGTCTAGTCAAGTCGGACGAGGAAAGGGTCGGGGTAAAACTGGGGATAAAGACAAGGATAAGAAGAACGAACCAAGCCAAAAGAAAGATCGTTCTAAGATAAAGTGTTTTAGGTGTGATGACCTAGGACACTTTGCCTTGGCTTGTCCTACACGAAAGAAAGAAAAGAATGGTGAGAGCAATCTCGCTTAAGGGGAAGGACCAGTTCTACACACGATAACCGAAGCTAGAGAAGAAGTGGTGTTCTTGAAAGAAGACCGGGTGGATCCTCAAAAATATGCTACTACCCCATGTGAAAACAATACATGGATACTTGACAATGGAGCTAGCTATCATATGACGGGAAACTCGGAATGGTTTTCAAAACTCAATCATAACACCATAGGCAAAGTAAGTTATGGTGATGGCTCATGCATCGAGATCAAAGGGCGTGGCATGATAGTTCTAGAAGGAAAGGCAGGAGAACAAAGAGTCTTGAATGATGTTTATTACATACCATCACTCAAGAACAATATCATAAGTCTTGGGCAATTAGATGAAGGCGGGTGTAAGATAGCCATCGAACATGGTATTCTTTGGATGTTCGAGCAAGACAGAACTTTGCTAATGAAGGTACCCCGATCACCTAATCGTGTCTATAAGATTAATTTACAAGTTGCATCTCCATTTTGTTTACAGGTAAACCTACAAGATGAAGTGTGGGTTTGGCATGCACGATTAGGGCATCTAAATTTTGATGCCCTTAAGAGTCTTTCAAAGCTAGCAATTGGGTTACCTGAAATAAAGCACCCGACCCAAGTATGTGACTCTTGCATGGTAGGCAAACAAACAAGAAGGTCATTCCCGAAGGACTCCCTCTATCGAGCTAAGACACCCCTTGAGTTGATATATGCCGATGTTTGTGGACCAATTACTCCAAAGACACATGGAGGTAATCAATACTTTCTACTAGTCGTCGACGATCACACCCGCTATATGTGGGTATTCACAATGAATACTAAAGATGAAGTAACAAAAAATCTCATTGATTTCGTGACAAGAGTAGAAAACGAAACGGAAAGAAGCTAAAAGCTATACGATCCGACAACTGGGGAGAGTTTACATCACATGTGTTGTCGGATTTCCTTAAAAGCAAAGGGGTGGTTCATCAATTCACGGCTCCCTACACTCCTCAACAAAACGAGGTGGTAGAGAGAAGGAATAGAACCATATTGGGGGCAACAAGAAGTATGTTGAAAGCTATGTCATTACCACAAAATCTATGGGGAGAAGCGGTTCATCACTCGGTCTATTTACTAAACTGGTCACCAACGAAAGCCTTGAAAGACTTAACCCCTTATGAAAGCTTTAAAGGAAGAAAACTGAATCTCTCACATGTGAAAGTTTTTGGATGTTTGGGACATGTGAATACACTCGGCACCGGTCAAAAGAAACTTGATGACCTAAGCATTCCCATGATACACTTGGGTTTATAACCAAGTGCAAAAGCGTATCGTATGCTCGATCCGGTCAAAAAGCGAATTCATGTGACTCGAGATGTTAAATTTGATGAAAGAAAGGGTTCACGTGGAGGGAACTCGTAACAAAGGATAAAAGGGAAGCCGAACCAAGTACAGAATATACTGAGTTTGTTATCAAAACTGGATCCCAAACCACTCCCAGTCCAATAACAAACGATACAGGAGCAGCCCTAAATAAATTTCTTGAACTAACCTACCCAACAGCCCATCGGGTGGCGAATTCAGCAGTGACGAAGACTTTGATGAGCCTGAAGTCCAACAACAGCAGCAGCAGCAGCAAGCTACTTTAACAGCCACTAACAGCAGCTCTAACAGCGACGCGGGTCAAGTCTCTGTCTCAACAATGACCAAGTTGTTCCGGCACAGCTACGACGCTCTAGTCGGAAAACAGAATTGCAAAAGAAATTAATTGACTTTGTTGTAAAAGGCATATCAAGTTCCATGAGCCAATACCCGACAACGGAAGAGGTAAATCTGTTACTATCTTTCGATGACGAACCACCAAACTTTCAAGAAGCAAAAAAAGAAAAGCATTGGCGGTTAGTAATGGAAAGCGAAATAGCATCGATTAAAAAAAACAAGACGTGGAAGTTGGTAGATCCGCCAACCAATTTAAAACCAATCGGGTTAAAGTGGGTGTTTAAAGTGAAGAAAAATGCAAACATAGTGGTAACAAAGTTTAAAGCCCGACTAGTCGCCAAAGGTTATGTTCAAAAATATCGGATTGATTTCGAAGAAGTTTTTGCACCGGTGGCTAGAATGGAAACGGTAAGACTCTTGATTGCCTTAGCAGCAAATCGGGGTTGGAAAGTACATCATTTGGATGTAAAGTCAGCTTTCCTTCATGGAGACTTAACGGAGGAGGTCTATGTTCAACAACTGGACGGGTTTATAAAAAAGGGTCAAGAAAGTAAAGTGTACAAGTTGGTGAAAGCTTTGTATGGTTTACGCCAAGCTCCAAGGGCGTGGATCATCAAGCTAAACGGGTCGCTAAAAGAACTTGGCTTCACTCGATGTAAGCAAGAACAAGCCGTTTACAAGAGGGTATCAAACCAACGCCTATTGCTTGTAGGCGTGTATGTGGATGATTTGATAGTTACGGGTACAAGTGTGCAAGAAATATCAAGCTTCAAGAAACAAATGGAGTCACGGTTCGAGATGAGTGACCTTGGGCTACTACACTATTATTTGGGAATAGAAGTCAAACAAGATAACCATGGGATAACGCTAAAGCAAAGTGGGTATGCAACGAAGATTCTAAAAGAGGCAAGCTTTTGGGATTGCAATTCCACTCAGTTTCCAATGGAGGCGGGTTTGAAACTATCAAAGAATGATGACGGAACCAAAACCGACCCGACAGGATATAGAAAGACCATTGGAAGCTTACGGTACTTGACTCATACACGACCTGACTTGAGTTACTCGGTCGGATATATGAGCCGGTTCATGCAAACTCCCACTCAGAATCATGCACAAGCCGTGAAGCACATTCTTCGTTATTTGAAAGGCTCACTCGATTATGGTTTGGTTTATCCGAGAGGTGGGTCACACACCTTGCTCGGTTATAGTGATAGTAGTCACGCGGTTGACGTGGATGATGATAGAAGCACAACGGGATTTATTTTCTACTATGGGAAAGCACCAGTATCATGGGTTTCACAAAAACAAGGAACAATGGCCTTATCATCTTGTGAGGCGGAATTTATGGCGGCTACATCGGCTGCTTGGCAAGCCTTATGGCTCCGAGGATTGTTGTTAGAGATGACCGGTGAAAAGGAAGAAATTGTAACCTTGAAAGTGGATAATTCATCGGCTATTGCATTGATGAAGAATCCGGTCTTTCACGGTAGGAGCAAACACATAAATACAAGATATCATTTCATACGAGAGTGCATCGAGAGAGAACAAATCAAGGTGGAGCATGTTAGCGGAGATTTACAAAAGGCAGACATCCTCACGAAAGCGTTGTCACGGTTAAAGTTTAACGAGATGAGAAGTCTCGTTGGTGTCACAAGATTACGGGGGTGATTGTTAGAATAAGTCTTGTGTAAGTACGGGGGTGTTATCGTCGTACTTGCAAACTAGGAGGTTTTTGAGTTATTTTTTAATCATAGTTAGAGTTTGAGTCTAATATGGTTTCGTATGTGTTTAGGATTGGTAGGTTATAAATAAGGACCTTTGTAACCCATTCAATTAATTCCAATCAATATACAAACAAGTTTAGATTCAATCTTTGTGCCAATTGTCTTTTACGCACCTCCATTTTTCAGATCGACTCAATTTCGGTCATCTTCTTGGGGTTTTTTTAACTCGATTGAAGTTTTAAATCGGGCTGATCGGTGGATCATAAAGGTTCTAATATTAGAAGTGTGGTCGTCGAAGGTGGAGATACGGAATGGTGTTTCCACTTCCGGATTTGGGATTCTTTAGTCAGGTTCGAGATTGCCGAAAAGGTTAGCCGCCTCTTGTTCTCGGATCTGAGCATACAACCGGAAAAAAACAAACTCAAGTGTTGTCTGCGATGGTTGTTGGACCGATGAGAGAGACGGAGAAAAAGTCAGACGGCGGGGTGGTGCTGGAGATTGTGGTCGGAAAAACGATCGGAGAAGAAATAGTCGATGAAGAAGACTTGGGTGAGGGTGGAGACGATGAGGGTATAGTTGGGGCTGGTTGGTGTTTCAAATGGACCTCGATATCTTAATAATAATTGTTTAATGTGTTAATATAATTATTTAAATGTAAAAAGACTAAAATGCCCTTATTTGTAGTGCACATGAGGTGACTTAACTAAAAAACTTAACGTTCGTTAGTGAAAAGGACAACAAACGAGAGAACTTTTCAAATAAAGGACAATACGTGAAATTCAAAACTTTAAAGGACCTATTCCATAATTTGGACAAACATAAAGGAAAAAAATTGTAATTTAGTCTAAAAGTTATTTGAAATTTTTTTAATTAGGCTATTTGGAATAGTTGTTTTTTTAAAGTAAAAAAAGTATTTGTTTATGTTTGTTTTTTTTTGTTCGCTTGTGTTTTTTGTATTAGTGAAGCGTTCATTTAGAATATGGTTGTTAAAATCGTTAAGCGCTAGTCGGGCGGTGAGGTAGGGCCTAGGCGGGATTAATCGGGGCCTAGGCGGGATTAATCGGATTGGAATTTTTATATGTAATTTTTAGTTTTTTATATATATACACACATTTTTATATGTAATTTTTATAAAAATGTTCATTTTTAAACCACACCAAAGGTTTTCACCAGAATTTGGCCGGAAATTTCAGGTTTTCGCCAGAATGTTCGCCGGAATCTGGCCGCCTAGGCGCGATTTGGACCGCCTAGCGACTTTTGGACCGACTAGGCCAAAATTAGTCGTTAACGAGCCGCCTAGCGACTAATCGGCGCCTAGGCGCGATTTTTACAACACTGATTTAGAGTATTAGCAAACGAATATGAAAACATTCGTCTCCTAATGAATGATCAAGAACAAGAAAATCACTTCATTTGTAAGTTTGTGTCTTCTCTTTTGTTTGATTAAAGTTAAATAAATTAATATGAACAAGCCTAATTTTAGATATCCAAATATTAATACAACTAGGAAATATTAAATAGTTAGATAACTAAGATTTAGAAAAATGTTAAATTAAATAGTTAGTAATAAAAAAAATGTTAAATAGGTGAAAAAAAAACCTTACACTCACAAATTGTGACACAGCTAATACTTATTTATTATGTATAGATTTTGTATACTTCTTTAAAGTATAACGTTTAACTTCAAATATCTTTTACTTTTTTAACTACAAAATTACTTTGCTTTTATTATTGTACTTCTAGAATAATACACATTAAATTTAACAAAAAACAAGTATAATATTAGTTTTAAATTAGTAATATAAATTGTATAGTAGAATGCAATTTTTGTCCTTGAAGTTTACATCAAAAGTCACTTTACATCCCTTTTACTTTAAAACTGCTATTTGCGTTATTGCACTTTCTATTTTCATCACTTTTAGTCCTTCCATTCAAACGTTCGTTAATGAAACATTGGAATTGTGAGTAAATTACATTATTATCCACAGGGACGAAAATTGCAGTTTACTTAGATTGTAATTATATAAATGATCCATGGATTGATCAAATTTACATATGGTTCATCTGATTTAAAAGTTACGATGTAACGAACCAACTTTCAGGATTTATACATAATATCTTATTTCATACTATGGGAGTGTAAATGACTCAAATGAAGTAGAGGGTTCTAGTTTTGGTGAAAAGGAGGCAAATTGAAAAGTACAGGGGGTTAATTTGGAACATGAGGAAACCTTATTTAGGTGGGGTGAAAGTGGCGAAAAGGGAAAGATAAAGAACACCATAAATCTGGATTTTTGTGTGTGAAATTAGTAAGGTTTTGAGTGTTCATCATCATCCAAACATCAAGTAATTATCGTCTTCCAATGAGTTCTTGGTGGGTTTTGATAGAAAACTCTAATTGGATCAATTGGTGGGATGTTTTTGGTTTAAATCCTATTTTGAAAATCGGGATTCAATTACGATCGACTTTGAAGTGTTGACTGGGTTAAATACGATCGTAATTCAAGAAGATCAATCGTAATTGAAGATGATGGTCACAGGGACGATCGTAATAAGGTAATTACGGTTGATACGGTTTAAGGGGATGGTGGGAATAATTAAGGGTTTAAAATATTGAAAAACTAAAGACATATATAAAAAAAACCTAAATACCCCTCATTTAACGTTAAAATACGGATGAAGTTAACCGATTGGATGAAAATGACAAGTTTTGTAAACCATGAGGATACACAAGAGAAAAATAATCTTTTTGGATGAAACTGACAAAAATGACTAAACTATCGGGACGAAAATGGCAGTTTACTATAAAATCAAATACGAAGGGATTAAAGGAAGAAAAACCATGTGATGTTGGTTTAGTGACATTAGCAGAAGAAAACTCATTTGTAAACCTTAAGCAAATCAGGTGTTGGCATCATTGCTATGAAGGAAAATAGTTTCAATGAAAATTTAAATCTTCTTGAGAAATAGCATGAGAAGGAGAATATATGTGTTGGTAACAAAGAAAGAACCTTTGAAAAGGATCCCACAAATGCACTTGACATGCCAGGTGGATTCGTTCATACTTGGATACATAAGATTTTTTTTTATTCATTTCAACAAAAGGTCTAAAAACACAATTGCCCTTTTGAATTACATGTACAAAGTAATTAAAAACATGTCAAACATTGAAAACCTATGCCCAACTCAAAAACAAGTCAACTAAATATACAATTACATACATTATTCCTTCATCTTTGTTCTTGATTGATGGTTGATTCTTGATTGCCTGGAACTACAGTTTAATATTAGAATTGGACTAAAAAACTAATTCAATTCGAACCAAACTCGAATTCAGTTTTAGGTTTTTCAAGTTGAATTAGATACCGGTTTGAATTCAAAATTCAGCTTTTGAATCGAGTTATGAATTTCGAACTGACCACACCTGAATATCTAAACTTGAGTTGTATATATTTTTCAAGTTGAATTAGATACCGGTTAACACTTTCTTTTTCTCATTCAGTTTGTTTCAATCAACCCAAATTCGAACCTAACTCTAATCACTTTATCTATTTCTAACTCGAATTCGAATTCATATTCAAAAAAACAAAATTCAAGAAAACCTATTCCATTAACCCTAAAACCGTTTTGATCAACACCCTAAAAGACACGTAGTGGCCATCTCAATAGACAAACAAGGATGAGTTTGATCTGCAGTTACCGATACTAACCATGTAACAAGCAAACAAGCAGTGCCATGAATGAGGTACATGTGAAGACCATACCAAGATTGTGCAAGTGTCGAGCAAAATCCGACTGGTAAAGATCGATGAAACATGGAAGGTGGTTCATGAAGAGAGATTTGTGTAGGTGGCAAACATAATCCGAGTGGTGAGGATCCACGAAACATGGAGGCCGGTGAATATACATTATTTCATGAAGAGAAGCATGAGGCCGAACCATATTTACCTTGGGTGGCTTAGGTGATCCAAGTGGCATTTTTTAATGAGCGCAAAATGTGTAGTACAGAATGCAATACCCAACGACGAAATCTAACACGAAAATCGGACATACAAAACTTACTACCAAAAGCACAGATATGAAGCAAAAAGATGAACTTCACAAAAAAGTTTCATTTAAGTTACTTCAAATAAATGTGATGTAAACAAGGACAAAGAGAGTAATTTAGATGCTCCCAGTACCCCCCCAAACATAACCAACAACCATAAAAACCACCCTGAGAGAAAATATTCCAGAATTACCTCCTCTTTCTTTAAACCAAAGACATCTGAGCAAAGAACAAAGATTTGAAATTCGAATTCGACCCGCGGGTACCAAAGTGAAAAGCCTGATGCATCAGCTTGCTTTATCTGCATTAAAAACAATATGAAATACATGGATAATTGGGTTAGAAATATTAAAGGTGGCAATTTTGATCTTTAACACGTCAAAAAGGTAACAACGGGTCAAAACTCAAGAGTCGCCCAAAGTGTACTCTTAATACATGAATCGCCACAATAATATTATTCAAAAACTTGGATTACTTTTGAAATAATATACACTTCATAATCATATTTGGCACACTAATTATTTATAAAGAAAGTTGAAAGTTTTGGGCAAAAAGTTATTTTCGGGCCAACCTGATCCGCCCAGTTTCAACTCATACAAAAATTGTCTGTCTTGATCCGTTACCCGACCCAAGAAACAACGGAAAAAACTACCAGATTTTTCATGATTGATCTTCATCTGATCTGTATCGAGTCAACCTTCGTCTAAGTCTCCTAGGGTTCTCAGAAGGAACCCGATCTTCATCATTATCATCAACTAAATCCAATGCAAAAGGATCACCATCATCACTATCATCATCATCATCATCATCATCATCGTCGTCGTCATCTTGTAAACCCAATAAGGTTTCCCCCCACAAAAGTCGCCGGCGGCGGTGCCTTGTTGGAATTCTAGCTCTTTCGTTGCCTCTTCGGTTGGCAGGTGGCTGTTCCATAGACCCGATCATCTGAAACAAGAAAAAAGCCGTCCACCAATGCCCGTTATTATTCCCTCCTTCCCCTATAACACCCCTATTCTCACCGGGTATCCTATTATCTCCATTTTCAATAGCATAATCACCAAAAACAACCGCCCCCGGCATGGGTATCCTATTATCTCCATTTTCAATAGCATAATCACCAAAAACAACTGCCCCCGGCATGGCTGATCGAATGGCGCTAACTAGATCTCCATATTCTCTTTGGTGCTCGAGCCGCCTCCAAGCTCTTTCACGGGTCGGGTCAACATCAGATGGGCGGGCTGTTGGGTGGGCCCGCCTAGCATGTCGTCTCAGTTCTCTATAATTCCCAGAAAATGAACACGATTCTTGAGAACAACTTCGAGACTTCAAATTTAAATACTGCCTCACCTCCTCCACCACCTCCCACCCCGCCACCTTTCCCCGACACAAAGGGCAATTTAGGCAAGAACTTGGCTTTGAACTCAATGTATTATTATCAGTATTGTTATTGTTGCTATCGGTATTTTGAGATCCTCCAGCCAATTCAACATATTCAATTGGTTCATGAATTCCATTTTCTTCAATTGGATTATCGTCTGCGGGTATCAAACTAGGAGGATTTGTGGTGGAATCGATAGTTTCAGAAACAAGTTTTTTGAATCGATCTAGGCAATTCGAGTGTCGGTAACTTGTGTCACAAATAAAAGATCTGCAGCCTTTTGCATGCGAACTGCAGAGAATAAGAACAGCATTGTGCGGATGGTCCATGCATATAGAGCAAGAAATTTCGTCCCATTCTTTGTGGAGGGCATTAATGTCTGCATCATTTGAATTTTTCCTTTTTCTACTTGCCATCTACTTCACAGTAAATATATAACTTAAAATATCCAAATGAGTGGACACTAATTTATTCCCCATGCAAAAATTCAGGGAAAAAAACAAAACAAATATTGAAAATTGTCACTGCACTTATCAAAAAGTTTATCAAGTTTGATTTTTTTTATAAGCACAAGGACAAAAGTTGTAATTTACAACTATTAACATATGTGCAACCATGATTCCATAAATAAGAACCAGTGACAAAGATACCAAAATCTGAAACATGTATAAAATCACTGAGGCACTGGAAAAACAGCCTAAGTAAAATGGAAAAGAAAATGGGTATGTGTTCAACTGTTCATTTTCTCATGTATTTCTCTGTCTTACTTTATTTAGATAGGGCTGTATATATAATGATAATTAGTCCAAATAATGCATTAGGTTAATACCACTAATGATTAGAGTGATTAATATATATGAGTTGATTTGGGTTATGTTTTATCTATAGAGGGTCATTTGGGTAAAATAAAAAGTAGCTAAAAATAAAATAAGTTGAAAGTCACTCAAAGTGTATTGTTAAATCAAACCTATTAAGTCTCTGCATTCAAAAAGTTAAAAGATTATTATAAGAGTATGATTTCAAAAAATCATACTTCACAAACAAATTATTTATAAAAGATGTTCAAGAAATTTTAGGTCAATGGACCAGATCCGTTTGCCCACCCATTTTCCACCTCTATTAAATTATTAATGACGTTGTTTCAGAGAAGATCATGCTTTTTAAAGTTGAAGATAGTTAAGATGAAGTGTTCATGAAATAAAGCCAAGTTGCACACTTGATTAAATAAACAAAAATCCCAAAAGGGGCTATGGTACCCCAGGTAGAAAGCACAAACTAAATAAAGCAAGTTACTATAATAAACCTATCAACAACACATACCAAAGCATCGTATCACCATTTTATCATATGCTTCATAATACAATTTGCTCAGCTAGCCTTTCATCCCAAACGAGTTGTACACTTGGATTAAGCAACAGACAGAAGAACAAAAAATAAATAATAGAAACACTCCAAGGAATAGTGGCAATTAACAAGGTAGAAGCAAGATACTAAAAGCACAATTAACCAATCAAACTCCACATAGACTTTAAAATAAGTAAAACCATTACCCTACATCTATTGTATATTTCTATCAGATTTTGAAACAAAATGGATTTATATTGAATTCAAAGCAATGAAATATTAAAGCAGTTCACAAAAAGTGCCACAGAAGACATCTAAATCACAACTGCTTTGTGTTCCAAAATTTTGTGCCAACCAAATTTACATACGAGATAGCAACACATTTACTAGTAATAGTTGATAGCGACTTATGTATCAAGATTGTGAACCCACCCATAACAAATTGTAACCAGGTTGATAGGTATATAGTCTAACACCTCAAATGCTTAACACCACCTAACAAGCTAACTAGGGAAATAATATGTTAGAAAATGCAAACTGAACAGGATATTTGAGATAAAAAAAATGATTTACAAGATCACAAAAGTTAGGGTTTGAAACATGATTCGTTTACTTATATCTAAACTCACCAAGAAAATGCAATTTGATAATGGTCCTTATAAGAATCTTTAAGTTGATCAAAGTTAATGTTAAATTGACCTTACAGTATCTTGGAAAGTGTTGTCACTCGATAATTACTTGTACAACCCTTGAACATACACTGCCTTGAAACTGAAGAGATTAATGGTATTGAATCTACCTTGCATCACAAAACCAATGTGTGCTAACACCTGCAGTTATACCAGCATGATAGAAACCAATCGTCATGTGCATAATATCCCAAATTATTTATAAAAAAAAATACAACAAAGTTTTAAAATTTATGGGCTCAAGCTTGGTTTTAAAAAGCGAGAAGCGCACCGAGGCACAAAGTGAGCCGCTTTCGCAAGGCGTAAGGTGCTTACATATATATTTTCGTATTTCTCATAGGTTTATATATGAATTGAGCTTTATATATGAATTAATATATAAATTACCTACATGCAAAACCTAAAAAGCTTGTTGTACAACATCCTGATGCACAAAAAGTCGCATTGTACATAAGCACGCCTCACTTGCACCTTATGCCAAATTTCGGTGCGCTAAGCGCCTCAACTGTGCTTTTTGTACAGAGATCGCCTTGCCTACACAAAACCAACAGACCTTGCGCCTAGGCGTGCCTCATGCATGCTTTTTAAAACCAAAGGCTCGAGAACTTTAACATATGTGTGTATATTTTAACAAAAATGAAACTGTATCAAATGACACAACTTTTACAAATTCAGCAGTAATATTTATATATCCTTTTCTATGATATACAACCCCTAAATATCAGCTCAATTATAATTTCAATTACAGTACTCAATTAACACAATCATCATATACTTTCATAATTATGCAAACTTTAAGCTTTAAATGCAAAAACTCATGGAAGAACTCAGCATATCGTTTAACATAGCAAACCCTAACCCTAGCGTAAAAATCAATTTTGACAAATCTCACTAATTTATCAAGGAGCCACCATTCAAATCGCACCTAGAGATGATCAACTGATGCAAACTTCAACAAATTAACAGATCGATGAAACCAGATCAACATATAATCATTTTAATCGCAAATTAAAGGTAAAACATGGAAGTTCGAAATTACAATTGAATAACGTCTTCGGTTCTTCAGGTGTGCGTATTTGATTGAAGAATTTGCTGAAATTTACGAAGAATGATACGAATTTTGAACGATGAGAAAGGGGGAGGAATATTGGAGAAGCTTCAATGGTGGTGTCATAATGTCTATCAAAATCGAGAAAGAAAAAAAAAACGTTTCGTTTCGTTTAACACATTGTTTACATGTTAATTTAATACTTTTTACTTTAATAACCGAGTAAGGACGTGGTGATTTTTAATAAAATTTATACGTGTCACGACAATAAATTCTGAATTTTATAAAACGTTATATTTGAAAATAAAACAAAATTTGTTATATCGAATGAAAATAATAAAAACGAAAACAGGTATTGGTTCCGATAACACCAGTACCGGTGTTGTTCGGTTGGGATTGGTTCCGTTCGTCACGATGCCGGCACAATACAAAAAAAGACCATGTTTCAAATACAACTCCGTGTTAACAAACTTTATAGTAGAATGTCGAGAGGAAAAACGTTAAACACAGTCGCGTATTAACTTTTTTTTTAAGTTAACGTACGGAAATTATTAGAGAAAAATATAATTTGTAATAGCTAAATATCTTAAAGATGTATATTATATATAGTATAAAATGTGAAATGAATTTAAAAATAAAAAATAAAGGAAAATCACCAAAATAAACATGTTGACTCTAGAAATTACAAAAATGAAGCTAGCATGTGTCCCTAGCCGGCTACATAAGAGCGGGCAAACACTTCAACGGCTTATCACTAGCCGGCAAATAGGACACCAATAATATTTAGACGTGTGTCACTACCGGCACGACAATATAATAGCCGACAAAAACCCACGGCTATATAATAGCCGGCTAAATCTAGGCCAATGACATCATAACACGTGTATGGTTTCTGGCTCGTCGCATAACGGCTTGGCTTTTACTCTAGCCGGCTCGCAGGCTCGAAGAACTAGGCGACTACACCTCAACCGGCTCACCAGCTTTCCCAATCTTGTCAGGCATCGAAAGAAAACCTGAACAATGACGATATGAACCGAGGCAGAATACGGAAAGTCGACGAACCAAAAAAGAACCTAAGGTTAGCATCGGACATGAATTTCGACCACGATCGAATAAACTACATCTGATACACGCTCTCATGCGCATAAAAGTGTTTATGATTTATGGTATTCGATATGTGTCAACCCCTTTAAATAGGGAAAAGTTATAGGGAACCTTAGAAGCCTCGATGAGCTTAGCATAGACATATTCACATAAATATAAATAGGTAAATACAAATACTATATTTAATATTCCCACACAGTTTGAGCGGAGCAAGGTGAATGCTGAAACTGGATACGAAGTTCTCGAACGGTTGGCGAGGAAGACCTTTGGTAAATGTGTCTTCATACTTTAACGATGATAGAACGTGTAGCACTTAGATATGATCAATACGAGATTTCTCCCTAATAAAGTGGATATCGATTTCAACGTGCCTCGTACATTGATGCTTAACCGGAATGTCAGACAAGTTACCTACTAATACATTGTCACAAAATACCGCAGTGTCTTTCCACAAAGGAATGTGCAACTCATGTAACAAGTTGTGTAACCAAGAAGATTCGACAACAACGTTAGCCACCCACGGTGTTCAGCCTCTACACTTGAACGAGAGACAACTGGTTGCCTTTTGGATTATTAAGGGATGGGATTATCCCTTAAGAACACACAATAGACTGATGTGGAGCGTCTAAAATCTGGACACCCGCCCTCGTTGACATCTGAATAGGCAGTCAACATGTGATTCGTAGATGAGGTAATGCGGAGACTATAGTCAAATGTACCATGTAAATAGAGAAGAATACGTTTCAAAAATGCCATGTTTGCTTCTCTATGGGCATGCATGAAGAGGCACACATGCTGAACTTGAAACACCCTAATTTCTTAATTCTTTAAGATATCAAAGTTTAGGTCCTAGTTTGCAAAACAAACATATGTTCAATATAATATATATATATATATAATACAAAATACTTTGGGATACGTGTCTCCACCCGACCTCATCCTTAGAAGCTTTAATTATTCGGGGCATTCTTTCCTGAAATGTTTGAAAATGTTTTTACATTGGCTTTTCTTACGTAAAGTACTACACATCATCTTTCAAAAACCATGTTTGAAAATGTTTTGACTCCGTAAGTCATATGACATCTTGTGTGAGCGTTACCTATAATAATAAACGTAAATTAACTTATAAAATTAAAGTAAAAAATAAACAAATATATTAAATACCAATCAAGGGATCTTCCGACACATCGACAAGCGCATTTGCCAAGTTCAACTCCTTGTTCGACACCCACTTCTTTATGGTCCGCCCGGATGACCCACTTCCTTGTGTCATTTTCTTCTTGGTGTATTTTGGGTCTCCTCAACGGATTCATGCAATTCTTGTGTTTCCGAAACAAATTCAGGGTCGGGTTGTTTGGTTGGGATTGAGGAAATAACAATGGGTCCATATACGGTATGTATCATGGTTAGACATACGAGTTTTGTTGAATAAACGGATTCGGTTGTTAAGGAGCTTGGTTGAACGCGTTTTGATGTTGAGGAACCTGGTTGAACATGTTTTGTTGTTGAGCGAAACGAAACCAATTCAAAACGTTGTTTGGATCGTTAGGATTCATTTTGATAAAGGAAGAATTATAAAAATAGAATAGAGAAAAGATAGTTTATAACTGTTTTGTGTAAAAATATAAGTAAAAGTGGGATATTTATAGAGTTTGGTTTGAAAAAAAAAAAATTTAGCCGTTGAACGGCTAGAGAAATGATAACTTTCCTCTTATTCTCGAGTGAAAAATCTCACGCCTCGTTCACGACTATAGGGGACGGTGTTTCACGCCCACATCCCGGATACCCATAATATATAGGCTAGGCCCTGTTACAAATATAGATAGATTTTTACATTATTTTTCAATTCAATTACTTTGTTATTTATGTTAATTTAATTTACTTTTTGAGTGTATTTTTTAGTCATATGATTGGGCTACTATTTTTTAGTAACATCCCCAAAATAAAGGAAAACAAATAAATGAAACGAACACTCGGAGTTTAAAACAAAATAAGAAGAAGAAAGTGGGCGGGCTTGTACCTTGCAAAAATGGGTCGATTAAGGCCCAACTATATAAGGATTAGAGCAGCCTTCCTCTCCTCATTTCCTTCCTGCACAAGTTTCTAGAGAGAGAAGAAGGTTTCGGGTCTAGAGAGAGAAGAAGGTTTCGGGTCTAGAGAGAGAAAGTGAGGGAAACGGCTCAAAAGCTCGGGGATCGATTGTTATCATCTCAGTAGCATCTAACATTGAAAAGAGGACGAGAACATGTAACCATCTCTCTAGATCTGAGTTTCTTTCATAATTGTGGGTTTCGGGTTATTTGATAAAAAGGTGGAGTTTTTACGTACGGATTGAGAAACTAATTATAGATCTAGTATCACGAAAGTGTAAGGAACGTTTTGAATGTAAAAAGTTTTAATCTTGAACTGTTTGGAAAAAACCAAGTATTTTATGCAAAACAGTAGTTTCTATTGAACAAATAGTTTCTATTGAACAAATAGTTTCTATTGAACAAAGTAGTTTCTATTGAACAAAATAGTTTTGGTTTAACAAAGTAGTTTCGGTTTAACAAAGTAGTTTTGGTTTAACAAAGTAGTTTCGGTTGAACAAGTAGTTTCGGTTGAACAAGTAGTTTCGGTTGAACAAAGTAGTTTCTATTGAACAAAGTAGTTTCGGTTGAAACAGTAGTTTCTATTAAACAAAGTTGTTTCTATTGAACAAAGTAGTTTCTATTGAACAAATAGTTTCTATTGAATAAAGTAGTTTCTATTGAACAAATAGTTTCTATTGAACAAATAGTTTCGATATGAACCATGACTCGAAACTACTCTAGTTTCGATATGAACCATGACCCGAAACTACCATAGTTTCCATATAAACTACCTATCGAAACTACTGGGTTTGAGCATAGCAATGTTTAGTGTCAACTAGGAACACTACCTTATGTGGATGACCTTATTATACAGATTGTGAGTGACCTTAGTGACGCTCAGTAACCGGTTAAGTGTATTTCAGGAGCTACTCATCAGGTGAGTTCTATGTGCCCCTCTATGTTATGTGCAATCATTTTAAATGTTTTGGGGCTGAAGTGTATACACTAAATGAATAAGTGTTATGAATGTCAATGTGATCATACGTGATATAAAATATATATATATATATATATATTGAAATGAATGATGAACGAAGAAAGAGATGTGTGATTATAAAGAATGAATGAAAGAATGACATAACATAAATGAATGAAATCTTGCTTTATATTTTATATATTGCATGCTATGAATGTATGTGAACGTTATGGACGCTTCGATGACAACGGCTACTTCGGTAGACGGGTTACCATGCGACTAATATGCAGCCGGGAAAAAGTCTAGAAAGGTAGACTGAATATGCCGGTTATACGTTAGCGACGGACGGCCCATTACGTGTCGGACGGATGTAAGATAAAAGGGATGGTTACATATATGGTTCGCATGGGAAACGGATGCCTCAGGGCAGAGGGGCGAATGACGGCGTACGAAGGTATGACGGTTGTAAGTCATGGCGGGCGGACGAAAGTGTCGGACGGTTGTAAGAATAAAATGACGGACGGACACTAGTTGTCGGACGGTTGTAAGAATGGCGGGCCATGACGATGGACCGTAGCGTTTGTCTTTGTGACATACGCAAGCAATGTTTGGGCTGATCACCCTTATGTGTATGACCAATGAATGTAATGAAAGAAAAAGGGTGAATACATAACTATGTACTCGCATTTGAATGATAAAAGAAGACAAATGATGTGTTAACGTGTATTTATATATATATATATATACATATACATATATACTTATATATACTCTTAAAGAAATAATGTTCATACCTAAATGCTTTAAACTAGAACTCACCAGCGTTAGCTGACTTTTAGTATGCACTTCAGGTAGCAAGAAGAAAGGACGTGCGAAGGCGTGAAGGCTACCCGTCATGAGACTGACATCCCATTTTATGTTATGTTAAGACAATATTTATGTTTTAAATGTTAAGACTTCTGCTACTATGTACTCAAAATGTTGAATGTTTTAATATGAAGTTTCAGTATTGATGGCTTTGTTTATGAGTAAATCCAACAAGTGAGGTTACCCGGAAATAGGGCCTTACATCGCATTTTCTTGTTTTTTTATTTATAATTGTTAGTTTTATTTAGATGTTTTTGAGAAGATCGAATGCAGAACACACGACGCTAGGCCGGTCAATGGTGATTGAAAGAAAAATAAATATTATTTTGGTTTTTATATATGATTTTTGCAGCCATGTTTATGAATTATGTGATTAAATGTTAGTTGAATTATTGAATCTGGTTACTTGAATGAAGAATACATATTATTTTTGTTTTTACATTTGTTTTTTTTTCTACTGGTTGATTGTTTCGGGCTGCTCATATTTAAAAGGTTCTAACTAAAACCGAAGGGTCCAGGACCCTTAAGAACCTCCTAGGACTCGAACCCTTTAGGAAACACAAGGGTCGATTATGGTTCCAATAAAGCTGGAAAAAAAGGGTCGGATCTCAAGATTTGTACCTGATTCAGCCACTAGTCAGTCCCCACCTCACCACCAGCCACCAATCAAAGTATTACTGTAATATGAAGGCAATTAGGTAAAAAAACCAATAACAATCCTGATGTTAAATTTATAATTATATACATAATTGTTCAATGTCACTGTTTAACAACCTACTAATGGAGGATCAACTAGATCACACACTTTTGGCCTACTCCATAACTAGAATGAGAATGGGTCGGTTTAGCTAATCACAGTCCCATACCTGATTGTAATATCGTATCCTAGTCTCAACCCTTTTTTCGATTACATAAACTTTTGATTTTGATTTCTTTTTTGAATAGCTCTAAAAAAGTGAAGGATAAGCAACCGCACATGCCGCGTACCTGATGTGTGTACAGTGTATATAAATTTTAATAAAGATTTTCCACTCAACGATGTTTTAAATAAAGAAACGATTATCATCTTAGGACTAACTACACACACAATAGGCAAGTGCACCTATCGTATAAGTAGTATAGCTTTAGACAAGAACCGAGTATCGATCCGTGGACACGATAGCTCCCGATAATAAACCTTTGTCACTGTCTAGCCGATCAAAATAGAAGATTTGATATTTTTGTGTTTTTAAACTAAATAAACATAAAAGATAGATAGAAGGCGGGGCAGATAAACAAGCAAGAGAGGATATTCACTTAGACTTTGAATCCACTTAGCCAAACAATAACAACATATACAAATTCATGATGAGATCATTTTATACACGTGCAATACAGAAATAGAATAGACTCCCGTCAGGGTTATCTAATCATATAACTCTTCGAAAAGTTAAAGCGATGTTAACACAGTAACCACCTAAAATCATTATATGCAAACCAATGATAACATTATGTTGAATATAAAGATGAACTAATATCCCGCTAAAGACTCTTAGTTCCATAACTCTTTGGAAAGCTAATACGATAAACACATATTAACCACCCCGAATCACATAATGAAAACATAATCAAGAAGTTCTTCAACTTGTGAATATCAAATCACGAATATATGAAGTACAAGTTCATGCTAGCAAATTATAATAACACATACACAATGACAAGATGAATTCACAACGAGTGTAACGGCATTTCCAAGCATATACACAAGGATCCACATTTGAACAACAATCATATATATTCTAATCCCCATCCACCATTTCTAGTTAAATGCCATGAATACATACACATACATATATTCATGAATAAATACCTTAACACATACGGTTTTCCAACATGATATGGTCAAGATACCCACGAGATAGAATATATACTCAAATCAAACAAACACACATAATCATTCAAGAATATTCAAGAACATGTTAAAGCTATCAACATAAACTCATCAAAAATCAAATACACATCATCAAAGTTAGCTAAGTTTCATCTAATCTAAGTGAATCAAGATGTTTAGCCCATAAGCCTTGCAAAATCCACAACCAAACTCAAGAACATGGATGAAAACATAGTAGATCTAGTAATCAAACCAAGACAATGAGAAGAGGTGGGTTGTGTAAGGTAAAATCTTCCTTGAAAGTGTTAGATCTTCAATCTTGGCTCAATCTTGAAAGATCTGCCCAAAATCGCCTAAATGGGTTGGGAGAACTAGGGTTTGATGTAAAAAGTTGGATCCCTTTCAAATGAGGGAAAATTGGGGATAAAAGGTGAAATATGTGTCTGCACATGGCCATGTCCGAAAGTGACATGCCCATGTGGACCAACTGATCAGCACATCCTTCAGTGTTCTCAGCAACATTGGCTCACATGGCCATGTCAGAATTTGACATAGCCATGTCAGAATTTGACATAGTCATGTCAGAAATTTTCCTTTTTTGAGAATTTTTTTTAAGTCCTGAGTTTTTCATCAAAAATCACCACGTTCCCACCGGGAGCTGCAATATTCAAATTAAACACAAATAAGTGTCTGAACCAAAGGATTTGTAACAAAAAACAATCAAAATGAGGGAAAATATGCATTATTTACATGTGTAATTATTAACATATTAGTACTCGTTACTTATAACCCATCGGGTATTTGTTTTCCCCTCGGATATTGGGTACAACCATTTATCATGTTACTTGGTTAGAAGTTACTCATTGGGATTCCCGTTAACTCAATCTTAAACTTTAGTTAAAAAGCAACCTGAAATATCAAATACGCAATTACCTCTAAGAATTATATATTTTTTTATAATTTAAACTCAATTTAAATTTTTATTATAATAAATAAACAAATAAATATGCAAACCAAGCTGACGTGGCCTATTTCGAACGGTTAGGCATCGGTGGCGATATTATATTAATCACGTTAATTAAAAGAGATGATTTATACAAGATATGGTATTACGTTGTGTGTTTATTTTCACAAACATGTGGTGCATAAATCACCACCTATTCGAAAATCTGAATCAAGATTTGAAGAGAGTAGAATATTTCCACGTTGGTTATTTGTTCTTAAGTTTATTAAAAGTTTGTGTTTTAGAATAATAAATTTTAAACAAATAAATAAATCTGAAGGACCCATGTGAATATCTTGTCTTTGAAACATCTTTTCATATATGCCAAAGGGTCCAAATTGCAAGTATATTTTCACTTTCACCCCTTTAACTATTTAGTTGACACTTTCACCCCTTTAACTATTCAGTTTTCGTTGACTAGAGTCCCTCGATGGTGTCGGTTCTTGCCTTTTCGGCCTTAAAAGTTAAAAGTTAAAACTATATAAAGTTTCAAACCATTTTAAAACTCACTACTTTGAACTACAATGATTATTGATAAAGAACTTTAGTTTTTTCCGTTTAAAAAAAATGAAGTATAATGTTCGAGAAATTAGCAAGCATCTGATTTGATTTGGTTCTAAACTGGACTTAGAGCGTGTATTAGAGATATCATATTGTTCTCCAAAAATTATACTTTGTAAATATCCTACAAATGTTTGAATAAACATGATAGGTGTTGATGATTTTAGTGTTGTCAACGTCTTCTTAATTTAATTGGATATGTTTAAGATCAAAGATAAATTAGTATAAACATTATTACACCATATTATACGTCACTAACATGTTATATACAAATATATTTTATTAATATTACAAAGAATCACAGTTAATCAATTACAAATAGCAAAACGATCACATGATTGTCTCATAAATGAAAGAATCACACACACACATTTCCCACATCGTTGCCTGGTTGTCCCTCCAAACCATCTCCTTTACTCCTTTAGATTCATCCCTCACTTGTCTTATCTAAAAACACCCTTCTTTTAGCTATTATTTTTAAAATATGACATTAACTAATAAAACAAATTGAAAATTAAATTAAGAGTAGTTAAAATTTAAAGCCATTCTAAAAACAATAAAAACTAATAAAAATGTTAAAGTTTAAAATATATATATGAACCAAAACTTAAATTCTTTAAAAAAGTAGCTAAAAGTTCACATTTTTTTAAAGATAAACAAAATAATAATCAACCTAACCCACTTAATACTTTCGTAAATTGTTAGATTCTTACAAGAAAATGAACACAATGAGAAAAATTAATAGAAAGTAGAAAGTGAGCCATATACTTTAGTTATGAAAAAAATCATGAAAATATATTTTAAATTTATTTAAGAATTTATAAAAGAATATCTAACATGTATATGAGTATTATTATAAAATAAATAAACGAAGATAATTTATAATCGTGAGGAATCTTGGTCCTTGGCATCAAACACACGCAGACAGCACAGCTAGATCTCCTTTGTGCTGTCCATTTGACCAACATGTCCCACCTCCTTATTATTATTTTAATTACTTATTTAATATCAAAATTATAAGTTAAATAGGGGGTGTTAAATAAACTCATGTTTACGGGTTAACCCTATGAAAATTTACATGAATCTAAACACGATAATAACCCGAAAATCATGTTAGATACATGAACCCAAATACACTATATGCGTTCATAGCTTGACATGAAACAACCTTTAATCGATTTTGTTTTAGTTTACTGTTTTGTTATTTAGTATTTTAAAGCTACAAACTTACGATAAAAGATAAAAACATCATGCTCATTTTTTATTTTTAAACTTTAAATTTTGAAACAGATATTCGTTACGTTAAAGTAACGAGTAAAAACACATTTCTTACAAAAAGTTATAAAAGTAAACGGCCTTTGGTCCACCCAAAACCAACCCATTAACTAAACCGCTAAACGTGTTTGAAGGTTTCACCTGAAAGTAGTCTGGAACTGTTTAGATAAAGTTAAACTCGCAAAACATATTATGAAAGTTGCTTGATTGATTTTTTTACATTAAATTTTAAATGATTTTACTCAAACCCTTAAAATGATTTGTTTTCCCTTTTCTTTTAAACATATATAGTATTAATAATTTATAAAATAAAATATATAATTTAAAGATCAACCCAATACTTTTTTTACTTCCCTAGACTTTTAGTCATCTTTTATCTTTACACATTACGTTTTAACTACATGAGATGGTATGATCATATTCTCACGTATCTTTATACTATATAATTAAATATGCCTTACAAGATAAAAATATCAAATCATTTAAAAATTAATTAAACAAATTTAGCATAATTAGAACTTATCTCTAATCATATTCTAATCAAAATCATTGAGGACACCATGTTCTTACTTCTTTATTAAAGCACAAATACACATGAACAGATCTTACATTGGTTCTTCAAGGTGGCACTTGAACCACCACCACCTAAATCCACTCTCATAGTCATGTTCAAGGTGTAGTTGGAGGAATTCCGGTGGGTTTTATACTTACATTAGCTCGATGAAGATGACGAAAGAAGACATCACTCGAGGGCTAAAGTTTGGTGGTACTCCAAAGAAAGATGATGCAACGGTTCGTGTGGGAAACAAAGTTTTGCCCGTTAACGAATCGACCACAACGTCTTCATCCTCCAAAAACCCTAACCCGAATTCAAGTCTTGATATGAAGAAAGAAAAAGGGGATAGAACAAAAGCCATGTCTAGAATGAAAGAGTTGTTGCGATGGGCTGCGGCTGCAAAATCCGAAAAGGGTGGGAAATACATTGCTCGAAAGGTTCGTATTTATTTTGTTTAATTCTCAGCAATATATTCAGAACCGGAACATACCGGCCGGTCGGACCAGAAACCGGCTAACATCACCGTCTTATCTAGCCTATTTGAATCACCTCCATTTGATACGGTCAGACCGGTTGAACTGACGAAACAAACAGTCTATATTTATATAACTTCCTTCTAAAATCTTATTTATGATTAATTTACTATTTCACGCTTCGTATTTTTTTTTATTATATATATAACTTTTAGAGTATATGTGGTGTCATCTGGTTTTAAAACTGATCCAACGAGTAAGTCAACATGTAAGGCAACTGGTAAGATGACGAGTCGAGTTATGAAAACACTAATTCTCAGTTTTATAATACTAAAAACCCAAATTCTTTAAGACATACGATACAGAACCATTTTTAAGTAGAAATCTACTGGAATAGCAAAAATACATGTCCATATTGTTTTAACTGTGATGTATACATTTCAGGTGTCTCAATTTAGAAACAAAACAACATTGAAAACGATACAACACGACGATCAAATGACCAATGACTCTCCAAAGATTAGTTTCAGATGGGAAGTAGAAAGTTGTTCGACATTTTCGTCCGCATTATCAGTTTCTTCTACACACAAGAACAACCACCATGTTAACTTTGAAATTCATCCTAACCCAGATGGTAATTCCAACATTGTAACCCTGAGATCAGGAAGTTGGATCACAACCGATTCAGATTGTAAGCCTCTTCAATAATTATATAATTTATTATTAAAAAATATATTTTTTTAATACTTAATTTGATAATCTGTGTGTTTTTGGCTTTTTTGCAACAGTTGTGGTCTTAGAGCTTTGAAGCAGTTACTGATAAAGATCTTATGTTCAGAACAGTGTTCTAATTAAAACAAATCTTTATGTTTGGATATTATGAAACACTTTAGGTGTTTTGTTGATCAATTGTACCCTATCTTATTTTAGTAATAAAGAAATATTTTGTTTGATCATTAAGGATAATGATCCTTTAATTCCATAAATTTATGGATTAAATTTGTATTGTAAAAGTAATTATGAATAATATCAATTTTTAGGATTCAAAATTAAAATCTTAAATATGATAAAAGAATGATATAATAATTAGATAACTGTTTAATTGAAGAAGTTAATCTTGATTTCACATATGGAAAAGGGCTTAGTATGGACAAACTAGAAGTACAAGGGGTGAATCGGAAAAGAGTTTAAATTATGTCAGTGTTTGAGCCGAATGGTTTGGGTTTATGTTTATCGATTGATTAGTTTGAGTTACTACAAGATTGGTGTTTGAGTAAGATTAGGATAGCTTATTTTGCAAGGGTTAACTTAGCATAGATAGGGGATAGAGACGATAGTTATTGGTGTCAAAGTTTTATAAAAAAAACATAGAGTCGTCATCTAGGTTGATCACAAAATCATTGTGTTCGTTTTTTCTTTGATCCAGTTGCGGCAACAGTATTTAGTATAATTTGGCTCACATTTTTCGCATCTGGTTAGAGTTATATCCTTCTACATCTTCACTTCTTACTCATTGAAAAAAAGACGTATGAAAAGATTTATGATTTTCTCTTAAAACCTTATCTTCACTTCTTAAAACTTTTTCGCGACTTTTAGATGGTAATAATTGAATAAGTTTGTGTCGACATTGTTTATACTATTCATATAATAAAACGTTAAAATTACCAAAAATCTATTAGTGAGATATTACCTGGTACGTTTTTTATAACCAACCCTAGAAATGATCAACTATCACATTTTTTTTTAACGACAAATTTCTTTAAAGGGCAACTAGCAAGCCGTTAGAGTCGGGAAACAACAAAACACGATTAGAAACAAAAGTTACACCAATCTTTCCACGATATAGACTTACAAGGAGATCTATTATTCATCCAAAGATACCCGAGGGATTTTTTGTCATCCAAAATTTTAGCGACAAGAGGCACTTTGTTATCGAATACAAACTCATATCTAGCCTTCCAAAAGCCACCATAATAATCCCTTGAACTGCTTTCTTTATAATCTGACTCCAGTTTTAAATATTATGAATATTTAGAAGAACCTAATCGAGAAGGCGAAAATCGGTGGAATACTACACCAAGCCGAAATGGATTGCCAAAACAATGAAGCAAAATGCCAGGAGGTAAGTAAACATTCTGTCGTTTCTTCTGCCCCTCCACATAAATTGCAGCGAGTGAACCTGCACATTACGCATTGCGAGAGCTGCAAGAGTGGGGAGCCGATCCATCTCAACTTTCCACATCTGACTTAACGAGGATCCAATTGTTCCATGCCAAAACAAAAAGAGATTTATTCATAGAGGAGACCCAGAAGGTCCACACTCCAACTCCAACGGTCACCTTCATTTGAGATAGGAACACTCTGTAAAAGACGAGAACTCGGTTAATTCCTCCGGACTTTAAGGGGGCACCATAACCAGAAGACAATATTGTTAGAGACCGCTCATAACACATACTAATAGTGCAGTTTGTGTTCAACTCAAGGACGAAAAGATCCTGGAAAATATCCTTTTAACTGTTGGTGACATATGAAAATTAAAAATAAAAAAATAAACTCCATTAACGGTTGGACCAATTCTTTGAAATTGCCTCCACCACTATTCTCAATATCCCCAATCCATTTATATTCATTCCATCAAATTCTTCAAATTCAATTCAACAATTATTCAAATGGAAGATTCAATTTCAAAAACCCTCAAAGAATCAGAATCATCCCACAATTTCATCAGCTCCGATTTAACCCAACTCATCTTATCCCACCTCCCAATCCGCTCAATCGCCCGTTGCTCCGCCGTCTGCAAGCTCTGGCACGCAATCACCACCGCGCCATCCTTCTCCTTCTCCGCCGCCGCCACCACCACCCCCTGGTTCTTCCTCTACGGCCGGAACAACATTTTTGTCAAGAAAAACCAAGCGTTCGCATTCGACCCGGATTCGAATGAGTGGATCAAACTCCCGGCAAATCTTTTCCAACTTTCAATTTCGCCGGAATCGTCGTTCATCGGCTCCGGTGAGTTTTTCTTTATCGCCGCCGATGATTAAAACTTGAATTCAGAAGCAATTCAATTGTTTATATTTAGAACTAGAAATGTCATTTTAGGTTTATTTTTAATTTAAAAAGGTTTATAGCCAAATTGGATTTTAATAATCCAAACTAATACACATTATTCGATAATAATCCATACAGATAATTTGACCTGTGACGATACTAACTTTTATTTTGTTCGTAAAAACAATCGATGTTAGTATAATCATTATAAATTTACATTTATAATGATGATTATGAACAAAATAAAGAAACATACAAGTGAAATCGAGTAAAAATCATATGCAAATATATGATGATTATATTATTAGGATTGTCTATGACTGTAAAAGTTAAAGTTAGGACTGTCACCGGTCAAATTGAATTGACAGTGATAGAGCTAGCAATTTTTTTCAAGGGGTCATTAAATTTCGGTTATGATATTTATCAACTCGATTTACATATTTTTTTGGGCCTAGTCGGATCGGACTCAAATGAACTCTAATTCCCAATCCTTGTGCTCAATGAATTACACATTTCGTACTTATGTATATATTCACTTGCAGGTGGGTTCTTTTTCAACACTGCGGCTAATAACTTCAGTTTCTCCCCAATTTTAAAACCCTTGTGGCGGGAAACCACACCTTTAAAATTTTCCCGCTTAAACCCGCTTGTCGGTGTTATTAATCCCATATTCGAACCGAATACGAATCTGCCTACTATTATCGTTGTCGGTGGCGTTAGATTTATCGGTGGATTAGTCGATATCGAAGATAATCTAGCCGTTGAAATATATAACCCTAATTTAAACTCATGGGATCTTTGCCCGCCCTGCCCGCGGATTTCCGGTCAGGGAACTCGTCGCAATCTTTATCATCAGCTTTACTCAACTCGAAATTCTACGTGTTCGGTATACATTCATGTTTCATATCATCGTTCGATTTGCACAATCGAGTTTGGAGCGAGGTTCAAACACTCCGGTCACCGGGGGCTATCATATCGTTCTTGATATCCTGTCGGAACCAGCTAATGTTGGCCGGAGTATGCAACGATCCACGTGGACCGTCGTTTAATATATGGAGAATCGATGAATTGACATCGGAGTTTAGTGAAGTTACGATTATGCCTTGTGATTTGCTCAATTGGTTGTTTGATAGTGATGAAGATGATAAGTTTTGTAGCTTGAAATGTGTGGGATTTGGGGGTTTTGTGTTTGTGTTTAATGAAGAACATCGCCGAAATTACACTGCTTGTGTGTGTGAAATTAGGTCGGATTCCGGCGAGTGTAGGTGGAGGAGGGTTCCTGAATTGCCGGAGCCGGTGAATAGGTTCCATAAAGTCATCGGATTTTGTTCAACTATTTCACTTAATCGGATGGTAGATGGTGAGATTGTATAAAAATATAAAATGTAATTTGAACTCGTAATGTGTATTATTTGTTTAAATCTTAACTTCTTATATATTAACTAAAGAAATTACAGAATACGTTTTCTGTACTTTCTTTAGTTAAATGCCGTATTTTGAAAAATGAGTAATATTTAAAGGATGTAATTTGTAATTCACTCTAATTATAAGTAGGGGGAATGTTGCTTTAAAAAGTAAATTTTGTCTAGAAAGGCTAAAAAAGATTTCAAAATTAGCACGTAATAACTCTAACGAACTCCGATTTAATTAATTTTAGCGGGGTTAAAATTATCTCAGTTATGACTAAAAAACTGATTTTGGCCTATAAATGGGTTATTTTGACCTATATCTGATTTTGGACAATATGGGATTTTTAATCTTGGTTGTGACCTAAAAAATCACTAATTTTTAATCTTATGAAAATTATGCATGTAATAGCTAGATGAAATGTTTTTATTTGTTGAATCATAGGTTGCTATAGAAAGATTGGAGCGCTAAGATTTTAGATTTCGGTAAGGAAAATTGCCCATTAAGCAAATTGTAATAAAATGAAACAGATGTTTGTACTTACGTATTGAATGACCCTCTATATAATCAATCTTGAACCGTTCCATCTGGTGCAATAGTAGCCCCAAGATTTCTCATAGTGAAGGTATTGGGTTCAAACTGACCACAGTAAAAAAAAGAGTCTGTGACCAGGTCAGGAGGTTTACCTAGTTGGAGGGTTCCTCCTGTGGTGGGCTGTCCTGGATGTTCTAGGTGTTGCCCCGAAGAAACCCAATTATCCTAGAATATCTAGGTGTTGCCGTTCAAAAAATATATATAATCAATCTTGAGCATTAGATCAAAAGAATAACCGATTCAAATTGAGTAATCACATAAACAAATTATATATTGCATGTGAGTAAAAACATGAGTATATTCACATACAATTGATACAAGAATGAGGATCAACATACATGGGCATATTCACTTTCGATTTTTAAATTCAACCCTTGATTTTTTAATCTAAAGATATAAATTGGTTCTATATTTCTTGAATGTTTGATTCATAAATAATATTTCTCATATCTTATAAAGGTAGTCCTTTTATTCAAGTCTTCATCAAATTGTTAGGTGATGATGGCAAGTAGATTTTTGTTCTTTTTTTTTTTTTTTAGATTCTTTCCAGAGGCTAAAAGTTTAATATAATTAAAAAAAATTATAAAGAAAATGAAATAACTTATATATTAACATACTGACATCGACACATCAAATAAACTGAAGCTTATAAAATCTAATGAAGAACATGGTTTCTCAGGTGGTCTGATTGTGATGTGATGTGGACCTCCAAAATGCGAACACATAAGTAGAATAGTACTGATCTGAACCCCTAACTACAGGCAAGAAACAGTTGGCTGTGTCGGTCGGACTGGAAGGTTTGAACCGATATTTTTATCTTTTATTTAAAATCATTAGATTGTATCAAAAAATTTAAAATGATAAGAAAAGATGATTCATAAATATAATACATATATATAACTGCCTATTCTAAACTTAAAAGCATGAATCTAAAACCGACTGACCCAGCTGACACACTACGGTTTGGACAATTGGTCGGTTTCAACTGTTTATGAACCCCTTTTGGTTTTGTCATGAACCAGTTTTTTCATACAACAAAACCAAATAACCTCAAAGAATACCGCAAGCATCAGTCTTGAAGAGAAAAATAAAACACAAAACCTCAATCAAACTGTTTCCCTAGTAAGATGTCCATGTCAAATGATACTACAAGTACAAACTATACAACCACTATATCGCAATATAAATCTTTTTTTTAGCACAAAAGATAGGCCCGTGTCACCCCAGAAAAGAATCCGGCAAAAGAAAATCATTGGCAAACAAATAAACACGAGATGACATGAATGAGAGATTTTTACCAACCTAAATCCAGGAAGCAAAGATGTAGTTCACTTGCCACAGTTAAAGCCGCCACAAGCCGATAAGACAATAATGAGAATCAAGGCGATGATAATTCCAAGAACTATCAGTTTTATCTTCATGTTTTGCAACCACATTTTCCTCCTTATTTGTGTACCTTGTGTCCTAAAATCTTGCGCCTGCAATATAGTTTTTTTGACCCATTTGAGATAAAAAAAAATAACCCAAATCAACCCATCCACAAGGAAACTGGTCAAAATTTTCACATATATGTATAACACGCAAAGCTCTTACGTTTAAAATATTAGTCCTTAGTCACGGCGCGTTTCCAATTTATTTAGTTTTAGTAAAGCTTCTTAGGGACAATTTGTTGAACTATATAAATAAGCATTGTCGGCGTAAATAGGTCTGTATATAGAACAAGTGGTAAAAAAAATATTACTTTCTAAAGAAAGATTTATTTTAGGAGGCGGTTATAAAACATCAAGAGGTATTGTGGAAAAAACAAGCTTAATGGGGGGAAAGCAATCCCTCTTCACTTACCGACTACGTGTATTTGTCTGTTTAATTAAGTCCTAAACAAACAAACCATCAGCTCAGCCCATTAAATCACAAACAAACACAAGCTTAATATTTATTATAATAAACGAATAACTTTCTCTGCCATGTGTCGACTTCTGGTGAAGTCTAGATTTTTGTTTCTCGCATCTCTCTCCTAGTAGATAACTCTCTGTCCTATTAAATAATAATGATTTTAAATAATTAAATATCTAAAAAAATTCTAATATTTTATTAAAACTTACTAAATTATAAGAACTTAAAATATAATTCTTAAATCTTTGTTATTTGTTATTTATAATTCTTAAATCTTCATTATTTGCTAATTATAATTCTTAAATCTTCATTATTTGCTATTTATAATTCTTAGATCTTCATTATTTGCTAATTATAATTCTTAAATCTTCATTATTTGCTATTTATAATTCTTAAATCTTCATTATTTCTTATTTCACCAATGGGCTGATGACATCGAACATACAAATCTTCATAGAAACTGATGGTTTACAACGAGTTAGATTTACTCAACCCGTGTAAAACATGGGTTTCTAACCTAATTTACTAGTATAAAATCAGTTTTATAGCATGATGCAGAAAGAGAAACAGTGAGCGGATGCACTGACCTGAGAGCGAAGATTCTCTGTTTTATCGACCAGAAGCTCAATCTTCTCTCCACGATCAAGAACCTACCAATTCCAAAATTGCAAAAAATAAAGACTTTAAGAAATAAAAGTTCCATCATGTCCTGAACCAACATAAAAAACCTACAGATTCCAAAACTACAAGAAATTTTACCTTTTCAATATTTTCCATCATCACACCCTTCACTTCTGAAACCTGGGCTTTGACCTTCGCAAGCTTGCTGATCTCTTCTGGATGGTCCACACAGTACTGCATCTGCTCCTTCAGCTTGGGACTGGTATAAAAGAAATGTGTGCAGGTAGACATTAGTTGAAAAATAAAGACTATAAAATGTTTTCAAAAACAGAAAGTAAAAATGGATCAAATATTACCCAAATTCTTTGCTCAGACTATTGGCAACAGCTGTTGCAGCTTTCCCACCGCCATATTTCTTAGTGAAGTCATCCTTGACTCGCTCAAGAAAAGCCATTGGAACCTGTGTACCAACAGATTCGACGGCCACAACACAGTATGCTTCATAATTTAACAAGTTAAAGACAGAGTTAGCCAGCGTGTGTTGAGAAACAATAAGTGAATCAAGCTACATTCCCAATATAAGAATAGAATTCATAACTATATCTATAAAGGAACTAGAAATAACATGTCAAGTGTAACACATGTCACAACCAGGCTATGGCAAAAACACCAAAACCAATTTTTTTTTTTTAAAAGAGTTGATTCGCTAAATGATGCAAAATCCCAAAACATAAACAAATTCAAAACCCTATAATTTAAATGGTTCCTGTCATTGGCAAGCTACCTAGCTAGCATAACTTGTTACAAATAGTAATATCATGCACTAAAATAATAAATTAATAATCACCAGAAAAAGCAAATAGTACCAACTGCAAAGAACTACTCAAGCTAGGAAGTTGAATTTACAGCTGATCCAGCTCCAAACTCAACATAAGCTATGAATCTGTGTTGCAAAAATCGGGTTTAATCGCTAATCGGAGAATCACCCTGAAATTTTCATGTAATCGGTCCACTAAAATTACAAGTTTCATCCTCAAATTATAGTTTTAACAAAATTGACCAAGACTTTTACATGTGTGTGCATCAAGATGTTATACATATAGGTTTTTAGGTTGTACATATATACTTTTTATATATTAAAACATATATAAAGCTACTTATAGTTACATCCTTGGTAAATAATTCTAAAAACATATAAAAATTCCAATCCGATTAATCGCTAGTCGGTACCCCACCGCCTGAAAACGCGCCTAGCGATTTTTACAACACTGCTATGCATACATATTAGAGTATACAGTAATGATGAACATCTACCTCAAGGATTAGCCTGGCACTTCAAATTTGCTTCAATTTCACACATTACATATGCGATCAACTGAGATCAAATATATCATAACTGATTCGCTGAGGTCACACACACCACACCAACACCAAAACTAATATATAGAGAACCAAAGGCATCAAGTTCATGAACAAAAAACTGAATCTACGATGCATGTCAAACTAATCGAACATAAATCAAATTAACGCGTACGCTAACGTCTAGTATCAGCTAGGTTAAGATAAATAACTTAAATCGCCACAAACTGTGATGCAATAAAGCATATTAAAATCAAACCGACAATCATTTCACAATCATAAGTCATCAATTCTCAGAAATACGATCACATCGACACAAAGTTGAAAAATAGAACGAGATTTGATCAGATCGGACTTACTGGATCCACTTTCAACAAGATAGTTGAAGGTGTGACCATCGCAGTTGTAGGTGAACTTGTTGTTGGTCGCAGGAAGCTTTTGGAGACACTGTGCAGCGATGCTGGTGAAATTTCCGGTGAACTCCGTGTATTCAGCGAGAATCACCGTTCCTCTGGCGACGAAACCGTAGATCAACGACTGTTGCCCCATCCCTCCGAAGAAATCGTGTGCGTGTGTGTGTGTGAGAGAGAGGGATGAGTTTCTAGAGAGAGAAAGTCGAAAGGGAAAAGGGAGGGGGTGGGTGGGGTTACCGTAGCTAGAGTATTCCCCTGCGGTTTGAATAAGGCCTTGTTGCCAACTGAAATTACGAAAATGACACAACTTCAGAAGTCTTATCTTTTTATAAGTACACGTTATTATTAGTCATGTTAACAAGTTGATTTTTAATAATCCAGACTATAATACATTGGCTAATAATAATTAAAATAAACAGTTTGGTTGATGATAATTATAACTTTTTTTCTTCTTTTGTTGTTAATGATAGTCCCAGCAGCATATATCATCATATATTTACACTTGTTTTCGCTCAAAATGACGGTTTTAATTAAAATGTACAAACGTACAAGCGAAATCGAGTATAAATCGAATGCAATTACATGATGATTATGCTACTGGGACTGACATTGACAACAAAAGTGAAAGTTGGATTATCACCAGCCAAACTGTTAGTTTAGATTATTATCAACCAATGAGTCATATTTTAATTATTAAAAACCAATTTACCTATTAAATTCACTAGTAACTTCACATATACACCATTCATGTGCACCCAAAGTTTAATTAAAAAAAACTCAGATCAAATTCCCTAAACATATATATTAATTATGTTGAATGGGTTAAAAGATCATCTTAAAATTGTTGAAATGAAGATTAAAAACACTAAAAGCTAATCAAATACAACCATAAAGCAACCTTATAATTAGAGAATCTCTATTTATTAAACTCTAAAATTCAAATATGATGATGAAGATAGAGATTCCGATAAAGGTACAAAATAGAAGAAATTTTCAATTAATAAAGGTGGAGATAGATTCACAACAAGTTCTCTATACTCATCATGATAATTACATTAAAATCACTAAAGTAAATTATATAGATTGTCCTGTATTATACTAGAAATTACACTCTCTGTCATTTGACTTCAATAAGTATACCACAGTCTTAAACATTTTTATATACCCTATATCCTTTACACTAACCCCTTATCCATTTTCACCGTTAAATCACATCTTGTGCCCCTCACATGATGGATAATTAGTCATTTCATATTATTAATATATATTAAATACAAACAGATCTCTCTCAACTACAGATCCCTATTCCAGTACCACCATCTGCCTGCATATCTTCATCTTCCCTAATCCCCTTCAATTCAATTCTCACACCCATATATAAATCCGCCTTCACCCCTGCCTTCAAGAACTCACATTCACTTTCAAGATAAGAGTTCCGATTGGCACTTCGTCGTCGTCGACCGACGATTCTCCGACGAGAAGAGCTCCGATTGTCATCAACATTACACCAGGAGCCTGCATCGGGTGATGACCACTGTGTTTGCCTGATGATGACGGAATACCCCCAACCGAAATTCTGGTGAATGTGAAACACGTTTCTTTCGGTATTTTGGCCTCAATCGATTTGAGTGGAGATGGTGGTTCATTTAACCTGCAAATTTGATAGGGGTTGAGATTAGAGATGACAGAGAAGGGTTTTTATGTTTTAGTAATTGATTACATAAATTGTTCTTTTATGGGTAAAATGACCATGTTACCCTCATGTGCAAGACATATGTGTATATCTAACAAAAAAAAAGATAACACCAGTTAGTGCAAAGTACAGATGGTATATAAACGTGTGTAAAAAAAGGACATGTGGTATAGTTATTGAAGCACATAGAGTGTAATTTGTAGTATAATTAAATGACAATTTATGTAATTTACTCAAATCACTATATTTTTTCTTTTCTTTTTAATTAAATAATATTTTTTATACCTTTATCATTGCATTCCACTCACAACCATTTTAAAAAAATATATTAAAAAATTTATACAGGTGAACAATGTTTTCTCAAAATATACAGAAAGTTTATACATTTTCTCTCATTTACTTATAACCACTTTAAAACCAACCCCTAAAATATAAATAACTCACCCATAAACATATAGAGAACCTGTTATGAATGCCGTAAGAGGACCGGTTTAATTATCGATTACGAAAATATATCACTTTCTTTCTAGGATCATTCCTACTTGAATTCACAAATGACGTGTCACATAATGAGGCCAACCCCTTCAATCCATATAGATTTGGTCCATCGGCCCAAAACGTGGCTCACAGACAACACCCATGCCTGTTGCACCAGACACCAGTACATTACCATTAACGATGCTGCATATGCACTGTTCTGTTCCTAAACCAGATCTTTTTCTATCTCCCTAAATCATACACACAAATGAGTACGGCAATCTCTTCTCCACCTGCATATTCTCGTTTCCCATCGAATCCCCAAACCCTCAGAACCCTAAATTCAGTCACATGCCTGAAATTGACAAACAATCATGGCAAAAGAGCAGAAGGTCTGTTTTTTCAGAAGAAATCGGTTCTTCCGATACGTCGTTTCCGGTGCAATTGTAGCAGCACACCTCCAGGTAAATAAGTTCAGGCTTTTTTTTTGTAATTTTGACTTTTTGTTATCAAGTTTGACCTTAGGGGATAAGTATTTGTGAGTATATACGCTGGTAGAAAATTGGTTATTAGTTTCATTTTTTGAATTGAGTTGTTGTTCAAGTTATAGCTGATTTTAATTGTTCAATGAAGAATTTGGTTATGGACTCTTTTAAAGACCAAATGTGAAATTAGACTATTCTAATTTTGGGCAATATTAAACCTTTTAAGGTTTGTAGATACGGGATTCAGGGTCGTACCCCGACGAGATTCAAGGGGCGATAAGATGGAATGTTTCCATTGATGTAACTGTATAACTGCGATGGTTATAACCATTGTCTGTCGTACCTTTTCGCGAAAAGTTGCATCGTTTCACTCCAATCAGTGTGATGATTTGACCCCTATATAAAGGATTCATTTGGTTAGATCAAAAGCACTTCTTTCTGGTGAATTTCACAGGAAATTTACGCTTGTTTTTTGAAATATACTTCCTGCCTTATCAGATTATTGATTTCATGTACTGACCATAGTTGTCAAAGGCGCAAGGCGCACTCAAGGCGCAAAGGGTGAGCCTCTTAAAAAGCGAGGGCCCGAGATAAGCAAGGCGGATAGCGCATTTATACCATTTTTGGGGTTTTAGACATGTTTTAGGCTAGTTGCGGGCCATATTTGGATTGTTAAGACCGGTTTGCCCGGAATTTGTAGAATTTTAAGGATTTAGCCGGAATCTTGGTCGAAGGTCGCCGGAAGGCCTCGGTTGCACCAAGGCGCTTTTCCTGTGCCTCGCCTCGCCTAAGGGCCTAGGCGCATGCCCAAAGGGCTTTTGACAACATAGGTACTGACAAAATACTTTAATCTGAAAGTGGACTTATACACGATTCAGAAAGTCATCTAGGGAAATCCAAAACCTACACTCCGAGATTAAAGTGGGACGGAGTTTATGTTGATATATCTCAAATGTATAAATTGGAAGTGTGTGTTATGAAAATGATAATTGCAAATTTGCAACTTGAATATCTAGAATCATATAATCATGGTTGGAAAAATCGCTAGGCGCTAGTCGGGCGGTGGGGTGGGGCCTAGGCCTAGGCGGGATTAATCGGGGCCTAGGCGGGATTAATCTGATTGGAATTTTTATATGTAATTTTTAGTTTTTTATATATATACACACATTTTTATAAATAATTTTTATAAAAATGTTCATTTTTAAATATTTAAGTTAAACCTTGTAATATGATTGTATTAGAATGTGATTGTGTGTCTAGGGTTTACATAAAGAGGTGTTTATATAGAACACCATATTACAAGTCTAGTCCCTATACTATATCACTTAGTCTAATATTCCCTCGCAAACTAAGCTCGGGGGAGATTTAGGTTGAAAATATAAAAACATAAAACTAAAAAGATAGTTGGTCTTCTCCTTCTTCACCATGCTTTCGCCCGTCACACACATTTTTTTTTTATCTCACTGGTAAATGGGCTCAAAGGCCCAATCGAAACTAGATTAGGAAAACCCTAATCTTCTTCCGCCCATCACCACTTCGTCGTTCGCCGGAGTTCTTCAACAACTATGGGTTTGTTCCCCTTTTTTTTTACTCCCTTACTGTAGATCTCAATTTTTGTTATGCAACCCTCGAATAAACGGAACTGAAAACATTGTGGCTTTCGCGAGGTGCATGTCGCGGGAAAAACGACCACTGTTGTATAGTGGCGGCGACGGGGAGGAGCTGAGGTGGCTCACCTTGTGGTGGTGGTAGCAGCAGCTGGTATGGAGACGCCGGAGATGGCAACGGCGGCCAGATATGTATTTTTGTGGTGGCGGATAGGGTAACGCCGCTGTGGCGGCTAGGGTTCCGCCGCTGTGGCGGCTAGGGTTCTGGATGGTGAAGGTGTGGTGGCGGCGGCTAGGGTTCCGCCATAGGTGGAGGCGGCAGTGGTGGTTGACGGCGGCAGTAGGAGTGGATAGAGAAGACTAAGCGCGGTTGTTTGGTGGTGGTGGGCAGGGCGGTGGCGGCGGCCGACCGCCCCTCCAGCGATGTCTCCGGTGACTAGCTCTGATACCAAATTAAACCTTGTAATATGATTGTATTAGAATGTGATTGTGTGTCTAGGGTTTACATAAATAGGTGTTTATATAGAACACCATATTACAAGTCTAGTCCTTATACTATATCACTTAGTCTAATAATTTATACACATATTTGGCTGGAATTTAAAGTGGTTGGCTGGAAAATCCAAGACTTTCGCCGGAATTTGGCCGAAAATTTCAGGTTTTTGCCGGAATTTTCGCCGGAATCTGTCCGCCTAGGCCCACCTAAGACCGCCTAGGCCTGATTCCGATTAATGGTCCGCCTAGCTCAAAATTACAAGTTAAATGGCCGCCTAGCGCCTAGGCCCGATTTTTACAACACTGCATATAATTAGTTCATTATTAAACTAGATTTATCTCAATAACAAGTTTTCTGTAGGCAAATTCTTATATGCTTCTGCAAATCTGACTGTTTTGACCCGAATGCTTACTTTTACTTATTGCAATAATCAGTTTAATTGCTCTATCAAACACCATCGTTTGATTCTTATTGTATGTAAAGATACTGCTCAACTCAAAGTGAAGGAAATCACCGCCCTAATCATGGAAAAAAAATGTGATTTACAGGTGATAATGAAAGTAAACAAATCTTGGATGCATTTTTCCTGGGGAAGGCTTTTGCAGAAGCACTAAATGAACGAATTGAATCAACTGTGGGGGAGTTCTTGAGTACGGTTGGTCGGTTGCAAGCTGAACAACAAAGACAAGTACAGGAGTTTCAGGTACTAAAGATTTTAATTTCTGAAAGATACTAAGTTGGAAGCTTCTAGATACTAGTTTAGGGTTTGGAGTTTAAGTTAAAGTGGTGCATATGCTCATTTACTTTTTAATGGGTTGGTTCTGTTTGTAATTTATACATAATGGGTCAAACATGTTCAGTGTCATCAATATGTGTTTTTGGTGCATAAATTCTTTTTTATATCGTATTATTAAAAAATTTAGATTGTTTTTTAAATGATATAACTTATGTAATCACATCTGACATACTAATTGTTTTTTAAGAAGTATATTTTTTTTGGATAAAAAGTGTTTTGGGTCAACCTGCTTGTACCAAAGTTATTATTTTGACACGTTACCCATCGGGCCGATTTCCCCCCTCCATGTTCTAGTATCTAGATTTGCTAAAAATACAAAATAGTAAAAATGGGTCCTTTTTAGATGGGTTAAAAAGGGTTTTGAATGTTTAGCCTGTTTATTCATTGGAAAGTTTCCAAGGTATAATTGTCTGTTGCAAACTTATAATCTGGCACATTGTTGGTGGAAAATGGGCCCGGTCCTGGTGTGTTGAAACGGGCTCGGCCGGGTTGATCCACCAACCTTTTTGTTCATTTAACTGATTCGCGCGTGCAAGTAAATTTAGCTTTAAAATATCTATAAAAACATGTTAATTTTTTTTTATAAATATATGGTCTGAATTTGTATGTCTGGGCTTATATGCAGGATGAAGTATTAGAAAAAGCTAAAAAGGCCAAGGCAAAAGCGGCCCGTGAAGCCATGGAAGCCCAAGGCCTGGTTCCAAAGTCCACTGCATCAAATAATTCTTCACCAACTGCTAATCAACCTGATACTGCTTCTGCAACTGTAGATGAACCTAAAAATTTTACATCTTCGTCTAGCCCGGGTTCTAAAGATCAGAGCATGGATAATGGTAGCACCGACCCGCTTCTAGAAATATCTATAGATGATTAATAATGAATGTGTTTGGTTACTAGTTTAGGCTCTTTGTGGAACAAATGAGCTGATATATTGAATATTGATATGGGCTGAGTTGTTATTGTGAACATGTTAAAGTGAAATGAAAATATACAATGAGTAGAAGATTTTGAATAATGCAGATTCCTATACAGGGAGTCTTGGATGTGTTATAAAAGGGATTACTATGATTTCAATAATAAACATTAATCATTCAAATTAATTTATATGTGATAGTTTTAACTCATTTAGTTATGAATATATTGTTTTTATCGATTAGGGTTATGTTTTATTTTTAGAGAGTGAAATGAGTATAATTACAAATATATTGTTGGAATATGACCCACTAAGCCTCAGTCATGCCCTGGAACAAGGACAGAAACTATGAAGTCGCCTGGAAAGAACCACTAATGGCTGGGCGTACCAGACGAAAAGCCGGGTCTTATGACTCACCTTTAAGGTGAACGCCAATCCGGACGAAGTCCCGCCAAAGCGTAACGGTAACCTGCGAGACATTAAATATAAAGATACAAAGAAGATATGGTGTTAGTCTATTAACCAGAGGGTAAAGCTAATCTCTGGCAGTCCAAAGAATGAACCTTCAGGTGAAGACCTAATGTCCGCAGACATATACACTGGCGTCAAGACAATATGCATTTAATGTATTAAGAAGGATGCTGGTCACAGCGAAGCCCCCGCCCTTCCTATGACGAGACTAACGGTGTTCTACTTTGCGAGGTACTCACCAAAGAGCAGACAAGTCCCGGATCCAAGAAACTCGTACAATCACATGTGGGATTATGGAGTTCACATATAGTATATGAAGTGGATCGTATAGGAGTAGTCGAGTGACCAACACTTTGGACTCGGAGTTGTATAGATTAATCTAGATATTCTTTTTATATGTATCTTAGATTTTTTGCAAAAAGATTTGGTTACAAAGGTCATGTTATAAGAACACCCCTTATCAGGGGTTACTACTTCATACACACCTCACCTACTGGCACATCAATTGAATCGGTCAAATCCACTCATTTATATGAGCATTTAGCCCCTGTATACAAGCGTAGTATAGCCATCGTATATAATACAGGCGTTTAGCCCCTTGTATACGGGCATATAGCTCATTGTATACATGTGTTTAGCCCCTTGTACACGGGCAAATAGCCCATTGTATACACGCGTGTATTGTTAAATCAATAGGGAGTGATTGGTAAAATAGAAAGCATGTATGACAATCCCTACTTGTACAAATCACTTTATAAGTTTCTTGTAAATTACTCTTAAAGCAATATAAAGTTTTCTTCTGTTGCATAATTTTGGGTTCTCTAAAGACTTCAGCTATTTAGATTTTTCGTTTTCGACTATCCTTATCACATACTCACCGTTAGATCATGTATTCTTAACGGCTTAACTAACAACTGACATGAATCTAAAACCTTATACTGATCAGTAGAGTTTATATCAGAACAGCCCATAGCATACAAATTTAATTTATAAGCATAACCTCATCAAAACAACGATTCAACTCTCACCGCGACAAGTTCTTAAATTGAACCACAATGTCCAAAATTCAAGCAATTTTCCTCCAAATTTTCATAATATTGCTAGGCAGCCTGTGTTTGGTTAGTGGCTTCACCTGGATCAAAAGATTCAACTTTGTTGTTACCATTTTCTTCAGCCGAACCATCATGATCACGATGATCATCATCACCATCGATGTGAATAGATCCCTTCTTCAAATAATCAACCTTAAAGTCGTAATCATTTGATTCATCTTCCATTGCGGTTGATTCACTGGTTGTCTCCCTTTCCTTTTCTGCTTTCTTTCGCTTGGTGGTAACACCACCTTCAGCAGCATCGAGTTCGTCAGTTTGTGGTTCTGGTGTGTCTTCATCTTCTGCCATGGCTTCATCTTTCGTGTTGTTTTCCACTGGAGTTATATCGTCCTGTAAATAGCAGGAATATATGTTCTTTATTTTATTATACAGCGGGTGTGTGACAATTTGGTATATTTGTGAAAAGATATACAAACCTCGAGCATTGACTGGTCAAAAGCAAGAGGGGCACTTGGCGGAATCTCAACAGGATTAAAATCGTTTACAGATTTGAGGCTGCCAATATATGATGATTCAGTTCCATATACTTCATCCACATTGAACTCCTTTCCTAGTTTTGATACAATTTCTGCCTCCATAGTCTCTCCTTCATTCCTAGTTGGAGGCAATGTATAGTATTCAATTTTACCTGCAAAAATTGGTGAAAATAAGCGTCTTTATTTCTCAAGGTCAGGAGGGGTATTCTGGTCTTTTACAACAGTTTTGTTTTTAAAATTAAAAGTGGGTTTATTAACACTGAAACACGCATAAAATTTCCAAAATCGTTTTGGTTTTGAAAGCTATATTATTGTGTAATAATATAATTTCTGACTTTTTGTAATCATATTTGACGGACTAATTATTTATGAAAGTATACACAGAACTTAAACAAAAAGCGTCACGGGACTCATTTTGACCCGTGAAAGAAAAACGGACAACCCATTACCCAAACTGCCCAGTCCACCCATTTGGTCAACTCTACTACTTATGCAAAAATATTAAAAGCTTCTGTTAATACAAACCTTCATTCCAATCATGCAAAATGATTCTTGCAGCAGCATCAGTGTCCACAATGCCACCCTTTTTAAGCTTACCTCTGACAGTAGCTACCTTGGAAAGGAAGTCATCAACAGAATTAAAAGTAGGAATCTTGTATAAAGTTACCAACGCCACTGCTGGACATAACTTTAGGATTTCCGTCACTGCAATCCACATAAAAAAGAAATTTGGGTTATATTCTAACTCAAACGGGTCAAAATAAAGAAATATAGCTAAGAATGGATTGGGTCAAACGGGTTGAACAGGTGAAAACTCACCTAATGTGTATTTTTTATGTACACAACCTTTGAAATCGCTTTATTAAAAAGTACGTATTACTATTGTAATAATATAGTTTTGATAATTGCATTTGAGAGATTAATTAATTAATAAAAAGAAATAAATGAACAAAAAAGTGCTTGCAGGTTAACCTTGCCCAGCCCACTTCGCCGAGTACAAAAGAAAACGTTTTGACTTGTTATCCTGTTCATTCGACCCGCCCATTTGCCCATCTCTACTTGCAGACTTTCATAAACTTTTTTTTTTGCCATTTTAGTAAAAGTGATGGCAGTATTGAACTAAAAAGCCAAGTACATTGGTTCAAACAGTTGATCAGTTATTTCAATTACCAGGAGAAACAGGATCCTTTAGCTTTTCAATCTTAATGCAGTTTTTAAGAGTTACTGCAGCATCATTCTCCCCAGATTTAAGCATAACAACCCCCGGGCAGTCTAGTAGCTTAACATTTTTGTCTAACTGAACTTCTTGCATGGTTCTTGTGAGACCAGGTGTAGCCCCAACATTGACAACATGACACCTCTTCAAGCTGTTTATTAAACTGCTCTTGCCTACATTAGGCAGGCCAACTACACCAACGGTAATCGATTTTTTAATCTGCAATAAACATCATATGAACTCAAATAATATGAAAAGAAATTAATCTGTGCTAATCTATATTATTAACGGGTCAAATAGTAAATAAACTAAACTAGTTATAAAGGAATGAATCAATCAGGTCAGACTGGATAAAGGTCTCCTAAAGTGTTTTCATATGCTTACAACATCCTAATATGTTCTACTTCAAAAATATAATAAAGTTTTTATGATTGAATCAAATACGTTAATTAGTTATAAAACAGAAAAGTTGGACAAATAAATGTTGGTGTGTCAACCTAATCCGATCAACTCCCTGACACGTACTTAGAAGTTGTTATGACCCTAACAGCTGAACCAATTTTGACCCGTTACCCAACCCGCCCGTTTTACCACTTGGTAACACTATTTACTCAGCCACATGAAGAATCTACATGGGCTCTGCCAAAGATGGGAAGGAGGAAAAAATAAAGGTGGCAAATCGAACAACTACTATTGCTTTCATCCGTTAGAAATCACAAATAGCCAGAACCACCTTTATAAGCAAATGAGTTGAAAATGTCAACTCTAGATAAAAACATCAAAAGTTTGTTAAAACCAAACCTCATGACTTCTCGAGTAATTCTTCAGTAGCTTTAAAAGAGTCTCTGCTCCTAAACAGTCACTTGTTTGCAAAAGATTGCTAGTCTTTTTTGCAGTCTTTGAGGATTTCCACCCAAGATTAGACTTCTGTTCTTGAGTGCTACACTTAAAAGCAACTGCTGGTAACTCCTCCCTAAGATACTTTAACCACTTTTCAGCAGCTTCACGAGGAACGAGATCTAATATCCAAATTCCAACACATAAGGTAAGCAAATTTTTGGAATATGTATAGTGCATTTTCCTCCATCTACACTGGAGGTGGTGATAGGTCAATATGTTTGGATAATGTGTCAAAACAGGTCCGGGTCAAAACATTTTATAGTGGTTCGAGTCTAACTGGTTGGATTGGCCTACCAACACTTTTTTGCGCAATTTTTCAAATTTCATAAATGTATAATATAATGTAATAGATACAACCCAAAAAAGTCAGAAGTTTAAATTAATACTCATTTTTATAAAAGTAAAACGTTTTAGAAGGTTTTAAGTAAATGAATGCGTTTTAGACAACTTTTGACATGTTCAACACATTTGACCTGATTTCTTGATATCTAAAATGCTACAAGTTAACCTTATCCCTAAAACGCAACCCGAATCAAGACCAGCTCTATCCTTAAAATTACCTATTTTATTGAGAAGCAACACAAGATGTTTTCCAGGGCCAGCTTTTAGTACCATCTTTTCCAAATCAGTACAGCGGGTCCCAAGGGGATCCCGAGCATCAAGAACTTCCAAAATGACATCTGATGCTTCAATAACTTTGGCCAACTCCTTGTAAAATGGTCTCTCTGAATTGTCCCAACAAAACCCACAAATATTTTAGAAATATAATAATTACATATGTATGGAGTATATATGATCATATACCCCTGGTTTTACCTATAGCATTGGAATTGCCAACCGATTTTCTCTGTCCTAATTCATGTTCTTTTGCAGAAACTTGCTCAGCAAGATTGGTGATATCATCACCATCATCCTCCAATAGACCCAGCTTCCTCTTTTTAGCCTGAAGTAAATAAAGTGTCATTCAAAAAGTAAAATTTTGTAGCAAAAGGCCTTATGAGTTATGAACCGATAAATATTTCTTACAAACAAAATGGCACTATGGAAGTACCCATAATAACAAGGAAGCAAATACCATCTATTACTACAGTTAAAGAAGGATACATTGTCAAAATAGATCTAAGTAATTTGTACTAAAACTGATTACCTAAAAATAATTATTACGTCAGTAAAATAATTTTTTTATAAAGTGGTTTTGCAAGTTCTATGCATTAAAAATAAATTTTGGGCAGCTCTCAACCTATTCGACCCATTTGACATGTTTCCTTTTCAGCTTAACTTTTAAACGTTAGCATAGCAATTCACCCATTAGAAATAACAACATGACCCATACCACCTTTATCTATGGCCACAAACCTGCCACAAACTTAAGTTGTTTTAGCTTCAGAATCAAACAAAAACTAGGCCCTATCAACCTTCAGAGTCAAGCTTAAGTTTGTGAGAACTACCCCTTATATGCCCAAAAAAAAAGAGTTTTCGTTACAATATAAGTCTCATTTCACATCAAACTTCAAATCTGATATTCCCTAGTTACCGTGTCATTTTTTAAGACTGTAACATGTAAAATAGTTCTAAACGTTTAACTTATCAAGTTGGCAGCTGAATCCATATCAAATTAGCATTAGAAAGTGCTAGGGTTTAACACAAACATTGCCAACTACTCTAATATGCAACTAGACACATCATATTCCATCCAAATACACACATATAAATGATAAAACCATGAATCAAACAACTGTTAATATAAAACAAATTACCCTCTCTTTACGAGCAGCTTTTTTCTGCTCGATTTCCTCAAGCGCCTTCGTCCGGCGAGCTTCTAGAGCCTTAAGCTCTTGCTCCTTGAACGGCCAATCGTTAGGGATACCTGGATCCTTCTCAACCCTAGCTTTTTTGTTCAATCCGAGCTTCTTCGCCTCCTTAGCCTTCTTCTTATGGTGCTCCTTCACCTTCTTAATAACCTTGTGCTTCTGTTTCAATGTTACTCGCTTGCTTTTACTCTCTGCACATTCGGAAAACAATTAACAGGCGTCAATTCATAATTCATCGATTGAATTTGAACAAAGCATTGATGAACACGAATATATAGAAACTGCAATGCGAGTGTACGGAATTGCACTTACTTTTGCTTCTCTTCGGCATGATTGAACGGTGGTGTGCGGTTGAGTTGGAGGTTGTAGGGGAAGAGAGGGCTTATGACAGCAGATTAGGGTTTATGAATGTGGCGGCCTAGATATATATTACTCGATGCATCAAAATCAAATATCTAGGTATTATTTTCGTCCCTACGTTTTAACTATTTTAATGACTTTTCTGTCTCTTTAAAATCTTGTTATTTTCATTCAAATGTCTAACTACGTCTACATTTTAATGTTAAATCAATTGTCGGTTTGAAAATGACTTAACCAATATTGCCCCTGATTTAACGTTAAATTGTAGACAGTTGGATGAAAATGACTAGATTTTGAAAAACCAGGGACGAAAAATCTAAAAAAATTTATGGATGAAAATAACTAAAATGGCCAAACCATATAGACAAAAATGACATTTTACTTTAAATTTTATGGTGGTGGTGTAGAAGAGAGAGGGTAGAAGAGAGGTGGTGGTGGTGGTGGTGGTGGTGGAGAAGGGAGATGGTATAATATATAATGTTTTTTAACCATTTGAGTCCCTGCGGGTATTTTGGTCATTTCATAAAAAAGAAATTAACAGAAAATCTAACAGAATTAGTCATCCGGACTAAAATGTTTATGAAAAACAAAAATCAGGTCACAAAGCGATAAAAAAAAGAGCAGTGACCTCAAATAGTTAAAACTGACAAACATTAAGGAGAAATAGTAATTTACTTTATTTTTAAATTATAATAAAAATTAAAAAGCTGAAACAAAATTAATTGAATATGTATACAAAAATATAAATATAATATTTTGGGTTTGAATTCATATTTTATCATTTTTATTAAAACAATTAAAAATATATAAAATATCCGAAATATCTGAAATATAGAATCACGATCCGAATCCGAAAATACGGATATTCAAAGTTCAATCCAAATTTTCGGATAAGTTGGGTTTAAAATTTATGGTCTTTCATTCGAATGTTCGGATTTAGATTTTTTTAAACACCCCTTCGATCAACCTAATCTAACCAAAAGAGGCTAGGAAACCCATTTCGAAGGCCTCAAAACGGAATTTTAATTTCAGACCTCTTTCATATACTATTCTTGTTTTATGTGATAAAAGTTGTAGAATAATATTTCGTAATCAACTTCTAATAAATCTGTGAATGAGTTGATGGTGGAGTGATAAAGAAGAAACATAGTATTCCTTGTGACCCAGGTTCAATTATTGCTCTCCTCGTTAATTTATGACGCATGCAAGCGAGGCCTAGTTTATAGGCTGATGCATCAGGGTTTTACCAAAGCTGATCCAGGGTTCGAGCCTCGGCCCTCCCTCAAGCCCGGAAAGGGACGTATTGGGTAAGATTTTTCCTTGGATGCTCTCCAACTCTGACGTCAAGTGGGTCCGATTAAGACAACATATTGGCCGGAGTTGGATGAGGCTCTCCCATATGACAGGGAGGGTGCGATGTCACAACATTCAATGTTCGTCGTTTGAAAAAAAAAACTTCTAATAAATCTATAGACTCATCCCTAGGGCTGTAAATGAACCGAATCTGTAATATCCAAGATATTCCGACACATCTTTTCCAAAACCATTGCACGTATTATCGATTCTGAACCTGAAATTTTATTAAAAACTATTTCTTAAATAATAAATATTGATTTGATTTAAATATATTTAAGAAAAACATTTATACTTGAGATATATATATATATATATATATATATATATGTGTGTGTGTGTGTGTAAATATATATATATATATATATATAAGGCTTATTTAAAATACACATAGGGCTATGTTAAATTCTTAAAACTTTATGATTTATAATTAAAATTAACTTTATATTTAAACTTATAAACTAATAATCTTATAAAATATCTCATAAAGTTTTAAAGTAATAACATTTATTTGGATATTAATAAAAACAAATGTAAACATATGAGACTTATTAGATTTTATAAAATAAATCTATTTCAATTATTTTACAAAAGCTCAGGGATCAAAACTGTCATTTTCTGAAACCTGTTTTAAACTGGAAATAACTTTTAATCAGAATGTTAAACCAGTGAAACTTCAGGGACCTATTTGGCCAGAAATCCAAACTCCCGAGACTCAGAACCGGTCCCGAGTTCGATTCCCCCATCGACCGATTCCCACCTGTTTATTCGAAAACGCGTATTACGGCCAGATTCATTGCACCTCGGGCTTCCATTCGCACATGCGACCACAACCCAAGGTGTATCAATGCTCGGATCCAACTGTAACCACGCGTAATTACGAATTCAAATCCGTCGACTCAACCATAAAACTCCCAACGGTTTCGCATTAATTGAAGAAATCGGCTATAAATAACGGTTGAAAACCCTCAACGACACTCCACTCAAACTCTCTTAACCTTCAATTTCATCAATTCACCCCTGCATTGCCCATTCAAACCCGTAGAACAGTCAGCCGGAACCCAAATTGGTTCACCCTCATCCCGACACCAAATCAGGTAATTCTTGTGATCATTGTCTTCGTTTTCTGTCCATAATCGAAGCCCTCTGTCAATTTGTAACGATAGAGGGATTACCGATTCGTATTTAGGGGTTTTAGGTTCTAGGGTTCATATGGGAAATCGAGGTTGATTCGAGTTATTGTTTAAGTTTTTCTTTTCCGAGTATATACACCAGCGAACCCGTAGCCGGGATGGTTGGTGTGTGTGTGCATGCTTGACCCAGTCCGTGACCCGGGTTCGAGCCGGTTTCGTCCAGGTTATTTTTATTTTACATTTCCCAAACATTTTTAAACTCCGAATTATTTTTATAAAATCTGTTGGATCTTTATAAACTTAGTTGTGAATTTTAATTACATTTTTATATTCTGGAACATTTTAATTAAATAAAACTTAGTTAAACACAAAAAGAATTAAATCTTTAATAACTTCTATAATTATTGTAAACTCATAAAAGTTTATAAAATCTATTTAAAAATCAGGAACTTATAAATTTATAAACTTATACACTTTCTAAAATTTATATAAACATAAATCTATTTGTTTATATAAAACGAGAGAAATGATTATACTTTATTTACTTCCTAATAAATTATAAACTTATAATTTTATATAAACTTTAGAGATATGTGTAAATTTGATAAGAAATCCTACTCAACATTTTAAAAACTTATAAATGCTTATTATTTATTTAAACTTAAAGTCACATTTTAAACATTATTTAACCACAAATTTATTTAATACTTAATACTTAAATGCTTTAATAAATCCTAAATGATTTATGATGATTATTCTAAATATGATAATTAATCTTTGAGATAAATTCATCCTTAACAATTATTTACTCTTTAAAACAATTTCTATTAATCATTTATTTATCCTTTAAATGTTATTATAAATCCTCAAAGACTATTTATTTTTCTAAATACTTATTTATCTTTACAATAATTATTAGAAAACTTTAATAATTATCCTTACTTTAAATAATCATTTTAAATCTTTAAATGATTGTTTAGTCTTTCATTGAACAATATGTACAAATACTTAGAAACTATTTTAATTATTATTACCTATTTGTGTGGAATTAATAAATTGTAAAACCTTTAAAATAATTATCTTAATTAATTGTTCTAAACTGCAAACTTATTAAGACATTGACATCCAAGTCTTACATTCAAAACTTTTATTTTAAACTTATTTTAAACTTTATAGACACAATCAATCCCATCCCACTTTTGGAACCCTAGTCAATCTTGAAATCATAGATTCTTTGGCTTAGACTTATAGAAATAAACTTGAAACTTTAGACTTATATTCTTAGGCTTATTGTGAGGATATTCTCACTCAAAGTCTTACAAACTTACTCTTATCGGGTACTCTTCATCAAATCCAAGTGAGTATACTTAGCCCCTTTTTTTTCTTTCTATTCTTTTGGGGTGAAACATGTTCAAAACTTTAAACTTATACAATTCTTGTACAACTATGACTAGATGCTTATTCTTATGTTAAACTTGAGACTTGTATGCTTAGATTAAACTTAAAACTAGCACATTCATTAACTTTGATCAAGCCTATGGTAACAATGATAGATCTATTGTATTTGACCAATCCACCTTGATTGATTGACCCCTTCGGGAGCCCTTGTGATTGTTATTGAATTAAACTTTAAACTTGAGACTTATAAGGGTAACCTGCGGGTTATGCCTAAACTTGGTTGGAGGGTTGAAGTGCACAATGTTTAAGATACTTGTTTCTCATACTTACATTATAGAATGCATATATCATAGTGAATTGTAATTCTTTTCAAATACTTGTTAAACTGTGTCAAAACCTTTGTATCTCACCAACTATTTTGTAGTTGACAGATTCTTTCACATGTTTCAGGTTTTACATCATGAGACTTGTTTGTGATCACATAGGACGCTTTGGACCTAGACTACTTATTAAATAAATGTTGTATACTTGTTATTTCCTTTGTATTGAACCTTTGAATCTATTTATTAATGAAATATTGAAACTTTAATAGTCAACCTTGTGCTATTGAACAACCGCGTCCGCCCCGACGTATAATCCGCCGTCGGTTGGGGTGTGACAGAATCGAACCGAACGAAGCCTTGTTCGTGTTCGTTCATTAAGCATTTAACTTGTTCATGAACGGTTCACGAACACTAACCGAACGAAATTTCATATCCATGTTCGTTCATTAAGGAAATGGATTTGTTCACGAACAGAACCGAACGAAGGCTAGTTTCAGACTTTTGATGTCAACCCTAATGTCTTTCGAAATAAACATTTAATAAGATAATTTTAATATCAACTTTTTTTGTACTTGTATCGAACTTACTTTACTTAGTTAACTTTAGGGTAAAAAATAAAATAAAAATTAAAGAATATATAAAGTTTAGATAAAAAAAAATAGAAAAATAGAAAAATATTTAATGAACAACATAAACAAACGACACATGAACGAACACGGACGTAAACGAACATGAACGAATGTTCACGAACACGTTACCGAACGTTCACGAACACAATTGAACGAACGAGACATCTGTTCATGTTCGTTCATTTAGTTAATCGGACAGAATTCTTTGTTCATGTTCGTTCCTTTATTAAACGAACGAACGTAAACGAACTTCCCGTCGAACGGTTCACGAACTGTTCGCTGAACGTTCGGCTCGTTTACCGCCCTACTCATCCCACATTGGTGGCATATATGAAATTATCAACTAAAACTTGATTTTGCATTGATCATGTAATACGTACATGTACAAGGAATGATCCTATAACTGTCGGTCAAATACTATAAAATAGGAGACTAATTCTAGCACTATTCAAATTACAAATTTAAAATAAAATATTTGAACTTTATACAAATGTTGGAGGGAAACCGAGATAACCCTTGAACTCGATTATAATCTAATAGCATAATGAATATGAAAAAAACGTGAACTTCAAAAGATTTATGAAAAATCTTCTGAATGTATGGCAACGAAAATTAGAATTAGAAACTAACTTTAAAATAGAACGTGAGTGAACACTAAGTTAATAATTTTGTATTTTATTTTTATTTTCAACCCTAGTAATATATAATATATATAGTTTTAACCCGTCTACTTTTCTAATAATTTAGTTTCTCTTTTATAATGTTTGTTTTTTACATTTTCATTAAAAACGCAAAGAGCAACTTTCTTTAGTTTTATTTTGTCAACGTTCCGATATAATTTTTATTCGTTTTTATTAAAAAACGAGTATTTTTTTTTCGTACGCTATAACGTCTGTACGTAACTTTCAGCCCTAAAAAACGAGCCGAACAAAATTCGACAATGTCCCCGCCGTGTTGCGAGGGGAATCGTTTTAGCCCCTCATAGTATGCATAATATACGCTTTTAATCCGTTTAATTTTCTATTAATTTCGTTTTCCTGCGCTAACTTTCGTTCGTTTATTTTTTTTTAACGGAATGCGTGGTTTTTTTACAAACGTTCTGGTATAACTTTTTTTAAGAACGGATTTATGTTAAAATTCGATGTTTTTTTTTCGTGCGTTATAACGAGTATGCATTTCAGCAAAAGTTTTATCCACCCAAATTAGTCAACCCTGATAACAAGCAGACTCCCGCAGCGAAGCGCGGGTGAAAAAATATCTACTTCTCTTAAAAAGGGATCCCAAGCTCTCAACTCAACCCAAAGTTTGCGACTAATCTTTTAGATGTATGGGGCCTTTTGAATTTAGTGGGCCTAAAGCCCATACTTTTTTAAAACAACGTAAGGGCTGCCCTACGCATGTTAAGTTTCAACCCGTACAAAAAAAAACCACCCGTTTTAACAACCGAAACAGTATACATACTTGTTTCAGGCCGGCAGTGTGAGCATTGTGTAAGCCAATTTGATCTTATTTGCAAGCCCGCCAAGATATTTAAAACCCACCGTCCCATTTCTAACAACCAATGATTCTACATAGAGGTGCACAAAAAAACCGGTTTGGAAATCCAAACCGGTTCCGAACCACCATAGAACCGGTTTTTGGTGAACCGGTTTCAAACCGGTAGGAACCGCCAGTTTATAACCGGTTTAACTATTTTGCACGACAAGCGGTTTACAACCGGTTTTTTGTGAACCGGTTTGGTAAACCGGTTTGAACCGGTTTAACGGTAATATTTCAAAAATAGCCGTTAGAACCAATTTTTGACCGTTTTTTAACTCATTTTAACCCCCAAACACATTATAAATAGGTAGGGGGTGTTTTGGTTAAATCACACTTCTCAAACCCGCTCTCTACACTCTCGTTTGTAAAAAAAACGCTCGAAAACGCTCAAAAAACGCTATGGCAGGTTCTTCAAGTTTTGGTGTTTCCTCTTCCGAAGTTAGCGTTGTGAAAATCATACCAACAACGAGGAATCCCGCAATTTGGTCAAACTACGATCTATGTGAGATGTCTAACGGGTTGGAACGTGCTCGTTGCAAAAAATTGTGGTGGTTTTTTAAAAAGGAATCAAACTCAAGTCTAAAAACTCATATGGAAAAATCTTGCCCGAGTTTGAAGAAAATTCCGGGTGAAGGTCAAGCATCTATGACAAACGAGGGTGGAATTTGGAACTTCGATCCAAATATTGTTCGAGATAGAATGGCGAAATTAGTTATTCAAAGAGGTTTGCCGTTCAACCACTTCGACAACCCGCTCACGACGAGGATGATTCAAGAAGCCCTTCAACCACGTTATCATCAAATAAGCCGTAGTACTCTTAGACGTGATTGTCTAAAAATGTGGAAAAAAGCAAAAAAAGAATTAATTTTAGGTTTTGAAAAATTGGAAACCGGTGTGAACTTAACCACCGACGTTTGGTCGGCTCCACATGGTATTCCCGACTCATATATTTGCGTTACCGCTCATTGGGTTGATCCCAATACGTGGCAAATGATGGAACGTACAATCGCGTTTGAGATGTTTGAACATCCGCACACGGGTCAAAATTTATTTCACATTTTAGATGGTGTGATAACCGATTTTAAATTACAAAATAAATTATTTTCAATATCTTTTGATAATGCCTCAAATAATACAAATGCGGTTCAAAAATTAATATTAAAATATAATCCGATTTGCAGCGGCGCTTTTTTCCATAGTCGATGTATTGCACACATCATCAACTTAGCCGTGCAAGACGGGCTTGCGGTTGAACCCGTTATTGAATTAAGTAATGCATTTCGAGTCATGCTTAAAGACGTTTTTAGTAGTAGTAAAAAAAGATACCATGAATATATTAGATTATGTAACGATACGGGTTTGATTTGCTTAGGTCCCAATTGGGACCTCCCAACAAGATGGAATTCAACTTATAAAATGTTTCATAGTGCTATACGACAAAAAGATACTTTATCAATTTTTCATGATATGCTTTCCTCAAAACCGCGTCGTAAAATTCAAAGTTTTCCGTCTACGAGTTGGGACATTCTTGAAAATATAACCGAATTGCTCGAAGTTTTTAAAACCGTCACTACTTTTTTATCCGGGGTTTATTACCCCACAAGTCCCTTGGCTCTTAAATAAATATTTCTAATGTGTAACAAATTAGCTGAACTTGAAAATAAAAATACTCTTTTTACGAGAATGATAAAACCGATGAAAGAAAAATTTGTTAAATATTTTAAAGAAATGCCCCCGGTTATAACTTGTGCCGTCGCATTAAACCCTACAATTAATGTTTACGGTGTTGAAACCTTGATTGATAAAATAACTTACGATTTGGATTTGAATGATGAAGATATTCATTTTTCAACCGTAACAAAAACTTATTTTAACAAACGTTTGCAAGATTTGTTTGATATTTATTTACGTAAATATGGTACAACACAAACCCCACATGATACGATGGGCGCGGGCGCATCAAGTAGTAGCTCGAGGAATGTGAACTTAAATTTGTATAACGAAATGAGAAATGAATTTACTAAACGGGCTAGAGGATCCACCCCGAGTAGCGAACTCGGAAGGTATACGGGAACAAACTTTTTATCATTTATGAGTCCGGATGTTTTTGAGGACTTTGATATTTTGGCCCGTGATTTACTAACCGTCCAAGCTTCCACGGTAGCTTCGGAATCCGTTTTTTCTCTTAGTGGCAGGGTTTTATCTATTCGAAGAACTAGATTCACTCCCGCGGCAATGAAAATGTGCATTTGCTTGAAAGACCATTTGGATGCGGTAGATAGGAGACAAGATAGGAGTTCGCTTGAAGACGAAATTGAAGTTGAAGAATTCATACACGAATCTGAGGTCAACCAAGGATTGGCGAGCCCACTTACAAATGAAGAACTCGCCGAAGATGATAGACTACGAGGATCCACTAGTAACTCCGAGAATGACGGCGAAAATTAAACAAAAAACTCTAAAAAAAAAATATTATTCTTTTTGTCGAATTGTAATGTTTAATTTTGTAATGTTTTGTGATTTCCGAACTCCTACAATATGAATAAACGTTGAACTTTATGTTTTTATTTGTTAAATATTTATTTTTTAATAAAACCGGTTTAAACCGGTTCACCAACCCGAACCGGTCCAGAACCGGTTCAACATGTTCGAGATTTTATATATGATAAACCGGTTTAACCCGAACCGGTTTTAGTCAAAACCGGTTTAACAATTACGTTGACCAAACCGGTTCGGTTCAAAAACCCGGTTTGTGCACCTCTAATTCTACAGGGTGACGCCAAGCCCACTTAAACCTCACCATTTGACCCAAATTATAATAACAGTTCAAAGAAATCACAAAGCTAGACCTTCAATGGGTAAAGAAAGGTCTACAAAGAGGGGTGTTTAGTATTCGAATCGGGTTTAAAAAACTTAAAATTCAATTCGAATTGAATATCACAAATTTAAACTTTGATTTGATTTGATTCTCAAATATCAAATTTCTAGTTTGTGATTTTCGATTCGAAATTCGTATTCAAATTATACTTATACATATAAATTTTATTTTATTTTTTGTATATACATATCTATACTTACTGTATAATAAATAAATATTTTTTAATGTCACGTGTCACATTCATATTCATTTTTATCATTTTTGTTTCCGTCTCTCTCTTATTAAATACATTCATCTTTTAATAATATTATATATTTTTTTAAAATAATATTAATTATACTAATAAAACACATTTATTTTAAATTATTTCTTATTGTAAGAAACTTTGAAATCTAATTATGTAACTTTTATTCTAAATTAAATAGTAAATGAAAATCAAATCATATTAAATAGTAATTAATATGTTTTTATAAATATATATAAAGATTTAAGAATTTTGTGTATTGATATTTTCACCTCGTGTATAGACACGAGTTCTAAGCTACTTTAATTATATATACATGAAAACAGAGAGTAAAAGATCCAAACCCAATTAGCAATTTTCCATTTCCCCAGGTATCCAACCCAAATTCAATTACCAATCACCTAAAATCTAAATCCCTAATATCGTTTAGAATTTGGAATAACCGCTCTCAACTTCAACAACCTCCATCTCCATCGTCCCTAACATCACTCAAGTATGTAAGCATAATACCAGTCAATAGCCACCATCGTCCCTTGTTACGACAGTCCACTTGACACTTTATTTTGAACTTTTTATTATTTATGTTTGAAATTATATTTTCGATGTTACAATTTAGATTTTGATCATTTGACACTTAGATGCTTCAAGTTTGAATGAATTTAAATATAAAGTTAAAATGAAGTTATTTTTTTTGGTTGAATTCGAATTAAATCAACTCGAATTCAAACTCCGAATTTAACATTAATTAGAATTCAAATCGGTTTATTCGAATCTATTTCGAATTTGAATCCAACTTCAAAATTTCAAAATTCGAAAATAAGTTGCTAACTAAGCCATGACACTTGTTGAAAATAGCTTCTTCTTCATCGTTAGCATCAGTTGTAAGTTGTTTTTTCAAAGCTAATTATTGCTGTATAATTTCTCATGGATCACGATTAACATGCAACAAAATTTCAGAAAGGTAACCAGCAATCCAGGATAGTATACCATTACAGGTACTTCGATTCATTTCATAGGGACGGTTAATAAGAGCGATAATCTCGGAATCAGTGATTTATGACGTATTTCTGACGCAATATTGCGTCGCAAACCTATCAGTTTTCTAGTAGTATGGATTATTTCTTGACGTAACATATATTTCTATATTTCACAACTTTTAGCATTCTTTACATAAAAAAGTTATTATCTTTTAATTCAGAGAGCCCATGAAGTTATGGTCATTAAATTTCATTCTTATGGATGGACTTTTTGAAGGTCATGAAGAAATTTATTTAACTTTGATTAACAGAAGTATATTTTGAGCATTCTAGATGACATTAAATCTGATTATTTAAAGAAGCAATATTGTATATAGAAGTAAAAGTCTCTCAAATTAGATTAAAAGAAAGTTAGGTAATTCTAGTTTACCCTTAGATAATCATTTGTTGCATATGTTATGAATAAGATTATCAGTTTCAGAACACAAATCCAAACAGCTTAAGTGTTCTAATGTCCATACTATTGTTTTGTTACTTGTTAGTTATCAGAGCCGGTCCCGAGAATCCTCAAAACGTTTTGGGCCCGAGACATGTAAAAAAAACCGGGCCCTATAATATAAACTTAATAATCATATATAAAAAAAACATAATACGGGCTTATATATAGATTTTTTTAAAACAAATTGGGCTTAATATATATATATATATATAAAGAGAGAGAGAGATTTTTTTTAAAAACACACACATATATATAATATAACCTTTTAAAAAAACTTCCGGCTCGGTCTGACCGGGCCCGGGACCGTCGCCCTCCCTCTGGACCGGCCATGTTAGTTATATATAACATAGTTGGTTTTGTAGTTATATATGATTTGTGATAAGAAATTGCAAAAAGGAAAACGGTTTTCGGATTTTGCATTATGTATCTTTTACTTAGAAGTAACATCTTTTGTTTAGAGGTGGCATTGGACCGGTTTTTGTATCAGAACATGGAGGTGGTTGGACGGTCAAATTGATTTGACCAGCAAACACTTTTTTGTCATTATAAACGATTACTAATTAAGTTTACAAAAACAAAATTACAATAATACTTTCCTTTTAGCTAATTTCATTGATTCGGCAGGTTTTGATATGTTTGAGATAGAACATAACCAAATCAACTCATTTAAAAGTGAAAGGCCGAATTTATTCTCTCTGCAAAAGAACATAAACTGATAAACGAGCACCATGAGTGCTTTTGTTACATTAAGTATCTGTTACAATAGCTAAATTCTATAAACCAGTTACTTATTTATTAGGTATAGACGGGTTCATATTATTCTAAGATTGCCTAATAAGATAAACAATGCATGCCCATGATCAAAAATTTTCTGTGACTAATTGAAAGAAATACAAAACTTATTCATACAAGGTGGAGTATTGTTTAAGTAAAAGATTATTCATATTCTTTAACCAAATACAAAGTTGTACATAAAACAAGCATATATAGTAGCCCCTCCTTTTGACCAAAAAGCAACTTTGGCCAGAATCAAAGGATAATATTGTATAACATTATGGGTATTATGATATTAATATTTGATCACCCACATTACTTCTACATTCAAAATTTTGCAAGAAAGACATCACTAAGTTCTTAGCTTTTTAGGTTGACTCCCTTTATACATACATGTATCATCATGGATCAATATACACAAGTAGAAAAATGTTTATTGAGATAAATGTCAAATTATGAAAAACGCCCCTAAGAACATGATTATTTGATCTTTAATACCCAACTGGAGCATTAATCAATTAAAAAATGCAAATCAAAACCCCCTAATTTCTCAAATCACTAGCACTCATGCATGGGTGGAGCTAGAATGTTCTATTAATATTTTTACGTAGTTTTCTTGTAGTTTGACTTTGACCTCTCAAATTATGGCATGAAAGAGTAGTTGATTCGAATGTAAAAGAAGTTATATTGTGACCCCTCACATTGATATCTAAACCATTTCTTTTGATACGTGATGTCTGACCTCTGAGCATCCATACGTCTTTGAAAGTTCCTGCTGATTCATTTGCTTTTACGCTACATGAGTGTTTGATATTATTGCATGTTCCAGTAATGAAATATGTTTTGAAAATTAAAGGTGCTTCAAAATTGTTTTATATCTAATTTTTTTAACATCAAAGTTTTACGGTTAAATTCCACCTAACCTTGCATAGTTACACTTGTAAGGATTTGAACCCACACCATATTTATAGGGGTAAACACCATGACATAGTTCATGGGTGTTTTATATATGTTATTCAAGAAATGTGCCAATCTTTCATTGCATAGCATATGTTGAATAATAAGATATATATATGATGTTGAAAAAAGGGTAGTCAATAGTAATTTGATTTGATGATTAGGTAAATGTCTGTCTGGCTAAAACAACTTATGTGAAATGATCATGTCTTAATTTGTTTTTTATTGTTTGAATTAAAGTAGTGGGAACATGAACAGGGGTTTGAGAATGATAGGTGGATTCTACTTTATTTTTATATTTATATATTCATATTTTATATATTAATTATATTATATTAAAAGCAAAAGATACATTTTAGAAGATCATCTTGTGCCCTACCATCTTTACAAGACTTAACTTTTTTATTCAAGAAGACTTGTTACCATTACATTTATTCAGGGTCCGACTCACTTTTTACTAAGAAAATTATAACGGATTCTGTGATCACCAGTTCGGGTTTTGGTTTCCCCGGTTGGATTTTTTTTAGTTGAAACTAAACTGATCAAATTGAATTTAATATATTCAAAACCTAACAGAAACCAGATTTGAATTTGGTTGGTTTCGGTTTCAAGTCGAAAAACCTTATTTTTAACAAGGATGTTCATGGATGTTGGTTTCAGGTTTTGGTTTTCTTGGTTTTCTAACTTGCATATATGAATTCGATTTCCTTGGTTTAACCGAATTGAATTTCTTAAAATTGAAAACCGAACCGAAAAAAATAATAATCGGTTTGGTTTCCTTATAACTAATTCAATTTGGTTTTAAATGATGTTCAAATTTAGTTTTCAATTTAACCGCTTTATAATAGATTGAAATTATTAAAATTGAAAACCAAACCGAAAACCAAATAATCGATTTGGTTTCCGAATAACTAATCATTTTGGTTTTAAATGGTTTATGTTGAATTTAGTTTTCGATTTTACCGCTTTAATAAATTGAATTTCTTAAATTTGAAAACCAAACCAAAAAACAAATAATCAGTTTGGTTTATGAATAACTAATTCAGTTCGGTTTTAAATGATTTATGTTCAATTTAGTTTTTGATTTAACCGCTTTATAACATAACTAGGTTAGAATCCCGTGTATTACACGAGATTGTATATTAAAAAAGATAAAACTTATAAATTTGTAAATACGTCATAACTTGTCAAACTATTATGATCGTCTCGAGATATATCAAGTGAAAATGTGTGTGTATATAACAAATTAGTTATATTTTAATTTCCTGTTATATATTCTAATTTAATATAATTAGTATTCTTCCTTAATAATATGTTTATAATATCATTATTATTTAATAAGATATATGTGCATTTATTAGGAGAGAGAGACGGGAAAATCAATGTGATAAGACATAAAGGAGTGACAAGTGTCGACCTTAAACCTTTATTTATTAGTATACTAGTTTAGATCCCGTGTCTACACACGGGGTGAAATATATCAGTACATAAAAAATTTAAATCTTTATATATATTTTACATGTGTAAAAATTTATTACATATAGTAAGGATAGAAAAAAATTCAAAATATGAAAAATTAGTATATAATTGGGTTTCGAAAATACGTTAATTACTATTTTTTAATATAATTTGACTTTTATTTACTATTTGATTGAAAATAAAAGTTATATAATTAAATTTTAAAGTTTCTTATGATAAGAGATAATTTAAAATAAATGTGTTTTATTAGTATAATTAGTATTTTTCTTTAAATATATATTATTATTAAAATATGAAAGTGCATTAAATAGGAGAGAGAGTCGGGAAAAAATTTGTGAGAATAAATATGGAGGCGACACGTGGCATGCAAAAATTTTTATTTATTATATAGTATAGATAGGTGGTTTTACCCGCGCTCCGCGGCGGGTGTCAGGCTTCGCGTTAATAAAATTTAAATGAAAACGTAGGCGTAACGGTAAAAATAATGTTAATAAATAATAAACATAAAACTAAGTAATAGAAAAGGAAAAAAAAATATATATTACCGGTTAAGGTCGTCGAAAACCATAAAAATAAATACCGAGACCGGTTATCAATTCCGGCAATTATGTTTTTCACTCATAATAGGTTCGGCTCGTCACAGCGGCACTTGATATTGGCAACGATACAAAACAAAAACTTGATTTTAAATAAAACCCAATTTTCAAAAAAAAAATTATATCGAAACGTTGACAAAAAAAAAGTCTTGCACTCTGTTCTTTGAAAAAAGTTAACGAACGAAAGTTATTAAAGGAAAACAAAACTAATAGAAATTTAAACGGGTTAAAATCGTATATTATATATACGTTGGGGTGAAAATGAAAAAAAAAGAAGCATGACATGCAGAGTTTGTGTGGAGTGATTACTATTCCCACCCGTTGTCTTTTAAATCTATTTAGTAACTAGCTTAGAACCCGTATAATACACACGGGATAAAATATATAAACATATAAAATTCTTAAATCTTTATATATATATATTTTCAAAGTGTAAAAATGTATTACATATACTAAGTATAGAAAACAAAATTCAAAATACGTAAACATTAATATATACCCGAGTTTTGAAAATACGTTAATTACTGTTTAATGTACTTTGACTTTCATTTACTTTTTAATTGAAAATAAAAGTTATATAATTAGATTTCAAAGTTTCTTATAATAAGTGATAATTTAAAATAAATGTATTTTATTAGTATAATTAGTATTTTCTTTAAAAATATATTATTATTAAAAGATAGAGGTGTATTTAATATGAGAGAGAGACATGAAAAAAATGATAAACATGAATATGGAGGCGACACGTGATATGAAAAAACGTTTATTTATTAGATAGTATAGATATATTGAACATCCAAACCTTGTGGTTTTGCCGATGCTTTCGTCCCAAAGATACACCACTCAAGTATAAATATGAATAAAAGTTAATGTTTTATATGCGAATCCCTCCACCTCTCCTTTTCATATAAATATTATTTCTTTTCGTTAGAAGAATATAACGTATCTATTATAATGGTTTTCAGAAACGTTTAAACAAAAGGTCCTTCTTTTGGCATCTATAGTGGCTTTATGTTTCATGGTTATGTGACTTCAAGCGATCCAAATCATGAAGTGGTTCATATCTATTTTTCTTTTCTTTTTTTTTTTTTCAAAAATGGAAAAATCTACACTTATATAGGGTTAATGAGAAAATCACAAGTTTATATGCAAACCAATCACATAATATATAAATTATTTGATCTCTCCTCAGTGACGAACCCATAATTTTTTTTTCATGGGGGTCGAAAGTTTTTGGGGTTGGTTGAGTAACGATATATAACGCATGTATAACACAAAAAAATTCCGGGGGGCGATCGAGGGGCTATTACAAAATTTTATGAAAGACGATCAGGATTTTAGTGCGTATATAACATAAAAAAAATTTGTTTTCATGGAGGGCGGCTGCCCCCCATTGCTAAAGCATAGGTCCACCATTGTCTCTCCCTTTCTCTATATATGAGTATAGATCAAATGAAAACTGTAACATAGTGTTACATATACGTAACACTATGTGTTACATATATGTAACAATTTCTCATTCTACATAGTGTTACGTATACGTGACACATGTTGTTACGTATATGTAACCCTCCTCATCCCCGTGTTTATGTTTAACGTATATGTAATAAATACTTAAATACATTTTTAACAATTAAAATGCAAAATAATTTATAAATTATATGATTGGTTTTTTACCATTGTGGTTGGTGACTCAATGGTAGAGAAAAATTTTATAGGAACAACAAGGTTTGAACAGGTAATGTGTTCAAGTCTTACTTCTACAAAAATTAAGAAATTTGACTTTAAAAAAATATGATTGGTTTTCTTGGTATTCGAATAATTATGTGGTTTTCTGATAATATCTCTCCTATATAGGGGTTGATGTGTCATAAAATCATATAAGGGATTGACTTTAAGCCCCTAGCTTTTGGAATTTAACCTTGTTTAATTTTAGAAAAATCATACAGGAAATTGTATTCTTTTCACTAAAACTCGTTCTATCACTGATATGTGATTGTGTGTCTTTTAGAAATCGTATATAAATAATGTGCGTCACCATATTCTCAAGTTCGAACCCTAAGATTTTTTTTACGAAAATAACCCCGATTTTAAAATACGCTTTAGACAAAGGTTGAGATGACCATATATGTGTGTGTAAGAAACACTACTTCGGTTGGTTAATACGAATGGATATGGAAATAATATAACATTTTTACATACTTTAGATAAGATTAGACAAGTACTATTTATTATTTTATATACAATATCAAGGGGCGTGTTCGGTTCGGTTATGGACTAAAACCAAACATGATGTTTCAGGTTTTTTTTGTAACGGGTGTGTTTCAGTGATGGAGAAAGATGGTTTAGTTAATTTAGTTAATTGCCGTTTTATGATGTAGTGAATTCAAGCTAATTTCCATTAATAAATTTAATTATATCTTATGTGAAACAAAGTATTAATAATTCTATCAATTTATAAAGGCGGTTGGTATAAGAGACTGAATATGTTATAAAAAAATATAAATTTTTTTTCTGACATATAACATATTGTTTATAAACAATTAAAATACAAAGGTTAGTTTAATGTCAGTTCATTTCGATTAATTTAGTTATTGATACACATTTATAAAGGTTTTAATAGCACCCATTTGTCATTCTTCTATGCATTCTTAACATTTTTTTTCCGTCTCTCTCTCCTATTAATTATACAACTTTCTTAAATTGTTTTATAATTTTTTGTTGTTCGCTTCTCTTTTTTATTAAATGATAATGATTTCCTTTATTCTTTTTACAAAATATTTTTTTATTTAAAAAAAAAACAGGTTGGTTCATAAATTTTTTTTATAAATTGAACATTTTTTTCATTATTTTTATAAAATAATTGTATAACTTTTTCTAGAATTTGTATTAAAAAACTATGTTATATGTCATAAATATGTAAATCTTTATTACTAAGTATATAACATTGCATTTATTTAATAAACTCGTGTAATACACGGGGTCTAACCTAGTGTAATAATAACCAAACCAAAAAATCACTTATAAAAAGATATAATTAAACCATATTTTTCATTTGAGTCGGTTATTTCAGTTTGGTTTAATTACTTTTGGATTATGGTTCAAACATTCTTGTTTTAGTTTTATGATCACCTACAATATAAAAGGTAAAAACACTAAATAATCAATTGCAAATATCTTCTAACTTTCTTTTTTTTATAACGACAATTTTGATCACCGACGAACCAAAGACCCACCCGAACGTATCCACACCTATCTTAGGAGGAAACTCACTATAGGTGAGAAAACCCACTAGCTCAACCTGGACCTCATTTTTTTTGTTACTAGTAAGACTTGAACCTAATACCTTTTTAATTTTAGTAAAGTTTTAGGTATACACCCTTATCACTAGGCTAAACTAGTGAATGTTCTATCAGGAGTATGTGTTTGTGGGAAAAAAATAGATCAAAAGTCTTAAGATAGAAGTGGGAAAAGAATATGAAATAAATTGGGATTTGAGACTAATAGTAATGATTTTATGCTTTTGGTAACTAATTCTTTACATACGGAATTTAAATATGAATTTTACTTAATCAAATATATGGAAATTAAGGAACGATTCGATAGGAAGCATATAAAATACTTTTCCAACTTGTCATTTCAAATTGTATATTTAAATATTTTTTAAGCAAAACAAAAATAAAACAATGCATAATAAATTTAGTTAAATTAATCAAATAAATTATAAATTTAATTTGAAAGAAATAATCGCTCTCTTTATATATAACATTAAGTTAAAGCCCATGTGTTACATGGATTGAATAAATACAACTTGTTATAAAACAATATTTTCTATCAAAATTTGTATGTTTGGTGTTATTAGTTATCTGTGAAATAAGAAATAATTGAAATTTTCTTATGAATAGTAATTTTTAATAAAAATATATGTTAGATATTTAATTATTTAACATAATAATTATTTAATTGAAGAGAAAAGCGAAAAAAAAAAAAATATAGATTTAATCAGAAGTCGACACGTAGCAAGTATAGTTATTCATTTATTATAATATAGGTTAGAAACTCTGTATATTATACAGGGTGAATAAATGCAGTGTTATTTATACTTAGTAATAAAAATCTAATATTACATATTTTTTACGTATTACATAATTTTTTAATACAAATTTTAGAAGCGTTATATAGTTATTTTTTAAAAATATTTTATAAAAAGAATGAAAGAAATGTTCAAACTATAAAATGTTTTATGAATAAAACTATTTTTTAATTAAAAAATGTTATATAAAAATAGTTAAAAAAATCATTACTATTTAATAGGAGAGAGAGAGACAGGAAATACAAATTATAATTTTTTTTATAGAAACTTGTATCATTAAATAGGAGAGAGGGAGGCATAATTTTTTTTTTGAGGATGAATATGGGAATGATATGTGACACCCTAAAACCTTTATTTATTAGTATTTATAGATTATAGATTATAGATAAGACAATCTAGCTAGAACATAATTTCTAAATTGGACCAGTATTCAATCTGAGGTATAATAAAACCAATGACTTCAACATTCAAAACATAATTTGTATATATTTTAAAATATATGTAAAAAAGTTAGGGTGAAATCGTGTTAGATTGAGAGGTTAGTGAGTTGAAGTGACGAGTTAAGTTTGACGAAAATGCTCCAACTCTATTTAAGATATTAAAAGTTAAAACTATATAACCCGGACATAACCCATTAGTATGTTTATTTAAACAGGCGAACAACTTAAAACAAGTGCATGTGTTGTATTAAAATTGCAAATAGGTTAAACAAATCTTAATCACACAATATTGTTGTAAACGGGTCACATAATCATGATCGCTATGGCTTGTTGTAAACGAAAGGTAATAAAGTTATAAATGCATTTAAAAAACGAGTAAATGGGTTTATAGGTTAAACTTATAAATTATATATCTCTTTATTTTCTTCCACATGCTCACACCTATGAAAGATAATCTATTGTGATTATGTATGTAACACCTTAAAAAACATGTGTGACTTATAAACATGTAACGAACCAAAATTCGGGTTTCATTTTAAATAAATAAATATTTCTAATTAATATTATGGTGAAAATAATATTTTAGAAATAAGTTGAAACAAGTGGGTTTCAAGTTAGTGATGGAGTTATATTAGTTTTTAATTAATTTTGGAATGAAAATGGGTGAAATGAAAGTTGAGGGGCTAAATGTGTAAAATAGCAAATCTGCCATATTTGACTAGTAAAAGTCAAAATAGGTGTTCATTTGGTGAAAGGGTCGTTCATTTGCAAGAGAGAAAAGAGAGAAAAGAGAGAAAAGGGTGTTGAAGCAAATTCATGCAATTGAAGCTTGATTTGTGGAGGTTTTGACTTGCATATCACCTTTCTAACATCAAGTAAGTGATCATCGTATTTTCTAGTTCACCAATTATGAGTTCATAGATGGGTTTTGTAGAAATCCATAAATTATGAATGCATGGGGTTAATTAGTGTTAGATTATTGATAATCTAGCTAAACTAAAGGTAAAAAATGGTGATTAACAACATAGAACCTTTTGATTTTGATTATGAGAAGTTAAGGTTTATATGGAGAAAATTGAGGGTTTTTGGATTATGATGATAGGATGATTAATTAATGATGTTTAAGTGTTTATATGGTGTTAGCACTTAAATGAACACTAAATTAATCTAATGTTAAAGATTAAATGAAAATTTAGTGTTAAAGAATGGTAATGAAACTCAAGTAGGTGAGTTTGTATGGAAAGATGGTGTTTGGATATGGGAATAACCCAAACGGGTCAGTTTGGGTTGGAAATGGAAAATTGGGTTGTGAACCCAATTATAATGTGATTTTGATGTATGATAGATTACTAAACTAGGTGTATATGTTTAGGTAATCAAATTGCAAATTGATAAGGGGGAACGAGATCTTCAAACCCGAAAGGTAAGTGCTTTTGCACTTACTTAGTATTGATGATAAATGGTGTTATATGCAATGTTGTATGCATAATGTGTTAAGTGTTATGAATGTAGTTATAATTGTATTACTTTAATGGAAATGTGTATATGAGGTTATGATCTAAGTATCATAATGGAAATGAGATATGAGGTTATGATCTAAGTATCATAATGGAAATATGGTAATGAGGTTATGGTTTAAATACCATAATGGAAATGGATGATGAAGTTATGATCTAAGAATCATAATGGAAATGTGGTGATGAAGTTATGGCCTATGTGTCATAATGGAAATGGAAATGTGTATTTATGAATGATAAGGTGTTATGCAAGTGATATGTAGCCTAATGACAAATTGGGTGGAAAACGGGTCAAATGTGTGAAAGGGTGAAAACAAGTAGATTTTACTTGTTGTTATGTTTTATCTCCATTACTAATGGTGATATACGTGGTGTTATGTAGGAAAAGCTCAGATGTAGTCAATGTCAAGTCCAAATGGCGAAAGGAGAATTCTCGTATGCGTAATTTGTGTTTTTGGGGTTTAATAGAAAATCCTTAAAAATGATGTAAATTGATACAAGGATATATGTTTTTGGTGTATGGTTATGATGTATGAATGTTTTGAAACAAAACCCAAGTGTTGGGGATAATTTTGTGTCAAGATGAAATGGTAAAGGATGAAAATTTGGCTAAGTGTTGAATCTGGGAGAAAAACCAAACTTTCTGTTTACTGAAGGGCCTCGCGGTACGCGAAGAAGGAAAGGGAGTTCTTCGCGCCACGCGAAGAACCTGGTTCCCGGACTGGTGTTTGGCGACTCCCTCGCGGTACGTGAGGATTTAAAAAAAATTATTGGGACGAATGCTTCCGCATAATAAATAATTAAATAATCTGTGTTTGAATTAAGGGTGTTACAAAACATGAGACTCTTGTACCCTGCAAATCTTGAAATCTCATTATTTTTTGCATGTTATTTGGTAATTATCAAGATCATATACATTTTTTGAGAGATTTATTTAAAAAAAACTTAATTAATTGGAATATAACTTGATTAATATCCTTTAAACGAACCATTGAGACGCATTATTGTCAAGAAAATACAACAAGAATATGATTCCAAGAGATTGCCTCATTTTATTGACATTTTGGTTCTTAATAGAATAGGGGCGTTTATTCATTATTCAAAATTGCCCACCTAATTTCCTTTTAAATCTTTGATTGGATGTTCAACTTTTCATGTTTGCAATATATATATTATATTGGTTACGTAAATAATGTTTTCTTCTTGCTAAGCTTATGAAGTCAGAATGCACACCACATGTATTTGAGGAGAGGGTATACGAGATAATCACGCAACGTGTATGTATAATTACGCAAAAGTTATGATTTTATGTTTAATCACACATTTTTATTATGCAACATGTATATAATTACTCAATAATCCTGGTTTGTGTTTATTCACGAACCTTATGTGGATAAAAATGCAAACATTTGTATTTTGAAATCACGCGCTAATATAATAGGGTTACAAAAATGACGCAACCGAACTAGTTGTCAAGGAGTTTTTTAATTATCATTTAAAAAAATATTGTATTAAAATTAAAGATAGTAAAATTCTTGATTATATAGTAAACCAAAAAATAATAAAGAACAATATAAAAGTTATTACATTTTAACAAATGATTGAACTAAAATTAACCACCAAAAAATCAACAAATGACCATTTACCGATTTTTTTCCATTTCAACCATTTTTAGCATTTTATTATTTACGATCTTGTCAAATGTTTAATTTTAATCGTCAAAAAACATAATCAATGGTCTGAGTCGACTTTGCACTAAAAACGAACTTCGTTTTTTATCCATACAATATATATATATATATATATATATATATATATATATATATATTTATATTTATGTATATAGGGAAAGACCTAAGCTGCACACAAATTATTTCGATGATAAAAAAAATGAATTATTTACTGTTCCAATCTGAAAAAAGTAAAAAATAAAATAAAATAAATTAGTCTAAATATAATGGTTATTGTTTCTCAGTGATCCTCTCACCGAAAAGTTAAAATTTTTTTAATGTAATAATGTATGCACATATGCAAGTAATAACTAATACGCATAAAATTTAAAAGTTTGAATCATTAATAAAAAAAAGCCTCAATGATTTAAATTTATTATTTTTAATTCTTGTACCGTAAAAAAACTAGACTTTGACAAAATGAAGAATGATAACGATTTTGTTATCATTTGGATTGTTTGAAATATAGACAAATATCTGCTCAAGATATTCATCCCACAAAGTAACATAAACCTGACGACACCTAAAAAATATTAACCATTAATGTTTAATTATGATTAAAATTAAAGTTAAAAAGAACTTGTATTAAAAAAAAAGAAGCAATTGAAAATGATATAAGAAAAGTGAATGGTATAAGTACTTATAAATTATGTAAATTGTACTCTTATGAATAATATTTGAATTAATCATTTAAAAAAGGAAACATTTTAAAATTAGTAAACAGTATGATTCTAAAAAAAAGTCAACTGTAATTTATTAATTTAATAATTGATAAAATAAGTTATTGTTTTAGGAGGGAAAATTATGATGAGAATTAACCACGAAGCGACACGTGTCCCCTAACATTTTCTTTTATTAGTATGAGTATAGATTAATAGAAGTAATAAATAGGAATATACTTGGCAACAGGTGCAGCACGTTTTAGAAAAGCTCCTGAAGTAGCCAGTGAGAAGCTTACATGGATTTTATCTGCATTCTAAGTAAAAATTCTATCACAAAAATGAAAATCAAGATATATCTATAATAATAAATAAATATTTAATGTGGACACTTGTCACTTTCACATGCTTCATCACATTGATTTTCCCGTCTCTCTCTCCTAATAAATGCGCATCTATCTTATTAAATAATAATGATATTATAAATATATTATTAAAGAAGAATACTAATTATATTAAATAAGAATATATAATAGGAAATCAAAATATAACTAATTAAAGAAAAATACTAATTTGTTATATACACACACATTTCCACCTGATATATCTCGAGACGATCATAATAGTCTGACAAGTTATTACGTATTTACAAATTTATAAGTTTTATATTTTTTAATATATAATCTCGTGTAATACACGGGATTCTAACCTAGTTAATTAATCAATCTGACAAGACAACTATTGGAGCTTATAAAGAACTAAGAAAAACCTCACAGCAAGTGAAATGAACACAAATAGCTGCATTTAGAGTGAAATTACCTCGTCTGAATGAGATTTGTGGTTATTATCTTCTGAGCAAATGAGAGCAAGACTTTGCATTAGACTCGGTTGGAACTACACCAGTCTGTTTCCTTCTCAGAAACCTAATTTGAAAAAATGAGTATCAGACACCGTATAAAATAAAATATATTAGTTATACCTTCTTTGAAAGCATAACGTTTTGATGATGCAATGTGTGCTTCTGGCTTAGCGTGATCATGAGAGCATGTGATAGATCCACCACCAACTACATCAGCTTCAAAACTTGATGTTGGTTTTCTTGAAAGCATAAGACATGCCTGTGCTGTAAAAAAGCTTACCCTTTATGCTCTAGTGACCTGAAATTCGAAGTCCATAGAGACATGAGGTTGCTCCCCCCAAGAACCGCACAACTATATTGGATTGTGCAGTCTGTTATTATTAATAAAAGTTATAACATCAATTTCATGCTATATACATATCAACATAAAGATAATAAACTGAAAAGAAGTTTACCATAGAGGCCAACTGTGACAATTCGGACTTTTAGGATTAACCCCGTTAGCAAATCCAGTTAAGTCCTAACTCAGTTAACTTAAATTCAAATTCCAGGGATTATTTATGGCATTTTTTAAACTTAAACTTCAAGGTCTAATTGTGTAAATCAGTCAAAACTCTATTATGTTGACTTTTGAAAGTCAACCAACCGTGTACTTAATTCGTTTTTAACCACATGGACCAATGCTGCCTAAATCCAAACTTGAATACATGAAATCACAGGGACCAAAGCTATAATTACCTGAATTTCGATTATGTTGACTTTTAGAAGTTAAAGTCGCGACCAACATTCAAAATTCAAATTCTATAACTGATTTCTGTTCGAATTGATTGCGGTTATGCACGTTCACGACATTAACATCCGTCATTAAGTCATTAATCACCGGCAATTGATTCTAATCAATCCAAATTATGACTAATCAAACCGTAACCGTCGACTTTGGTCGTTATTTCATCAACTTCGACGAATTTGAGTATTGTTCTCAAAAATTGAACTCACTCTCACCTAAATCGCTCGTCCCTGAAGCTGTTACGCACGACAATTCGACCAGAGAAGCTGTGGGAGTCGCCGGAGGCCAACCCCATCACCTTCAGTACTTGGTTTACTCGATCTCCTTCAATTCGTATCACATTTTGGTAACCAATTATCTCTTTAGCTTCGTTTCCATTCACAGACCAAAAGCCCTATCATATCTAGGGCTTGCAGCATCGAATTTAGTATGAACCCGAATCTGGGGTTCATACATTCACGTTTTGATTGAACCCTAATCTAATCGCAATCTAAACACAGTTAAAGGACATGATCAGTTTCGCAAACGTCTATTTGCTGAAAGCCTTATGTTAATTTAATGGTATAACATTGAATTGGTCATGATCTTGATTCTAGGGTTCATTCATATCGCGATTTGGGGTTTTTAATCCTAGACACAACCAAAACCAAATTAAACCATACAAGTAGTTTCGTAATGTTCCAAATAGTAATAGCCACATGAATCCAACGATTTTTAATATCGAAATTAACAGAATTGATCCCACGTTCTAAATCTAGGTTTTCGGCTTCTAAATCTTTAATTAAACGAACCAAATCCAATTGTTTTTGCAATTAACTTTCACCTCAAACTTGTAATGGCTCGATTATCAAAACTCCTAATCAACCTTGTTTAATCGTTGTCGAAAATGTGTGTTTTGGGACGGGTTTCGAACTGATTCAAATATGGGAGGGAAATCTAATTGAACCTTATGATAAAACCGTTCGGATCCGATTGTTATCGCGAAACCCTAGCGGACGGTACTAGTTAGGTGTGTGTGCTTGTGTGGGAGAGACCCGGGTTTGAGTCTCTCCACACTATTTTTACTTTTAAACCCATTTCAATTAATGTTTTTAATATAAAAATCATCCCACTATTATTATAATATTATAGTAATGTGTTTTAACCCGGGAAACCACCCGTAGACTCGATTAGATTTTGTAATCCATTTTCATATTATTTATCGCGTACAAAATAACATGTTATAGTATTTTTTAACCCTTGACCCTTATTATAAAATGATATATATTTATATATTATTTCACCTCGTTTATAAACCTCGTGTAACATTTCAAAATAGTTAGTAACATAATTATATTTATATTATTTAATTACGTTTATTATCCCTAATAAAAATAATAGAATTATTATTTTTGTCGCTCAATTGATTATCGCACTATTTTGCCATACAAAAATAAATAATTATTATTTTTCCACATGAGTTATTAATTGGGAAATTCTCTAAACTTAAAAATAATATATATTGTTGTATTATTTTCAAGACCATTATTAGATGGTTCAATCACGTGAGTATATTTAGTATATTATCATTCGACACGAAACGTATCTATCTTAATAAGCATATTAAGAATCCTTGTTCCGTGGACACGTTCGTCTATTCCTTAATCATTAGAGCGTACTTAGGACGTTCAACATTCCGTGTCGTCGTCACAATTCTCATTATACCCCTAGTAATTATGTTGTAATTCTAGGGCATTCGTGAGCCGTGTTGGGCTAACGCTTGAGATTCAAATCTCAAACTTGTGTGATACTATCTACAACGCAACGCATGTGAGTTTTCACGGCCCCTTTTTACTGTTTTAACTTGGGGGAGAAAGCATGTCACAACTGTCACACCCCAACCGACGGCGGATTATAAGTCGGGGCGGACGCGGTTGTTCAATAGCACAAGGTTAACTATTAAAGTTTCGATATTTCATTAATGAATAATTTAAGATTTAATACAAGGAAGAATAATACGAATACAACATTTAGTTTAAGTAGTCTAGGTCCAAAGCATCCTATGTGATCACGAATAAGTCTCATGATGTAAACCTGAAACATGTGAAAGAATTTGTCAACTACAAAATAGTTGGTGAGATACAAAGGTTTTGACACAGTTTAACAAGTATTTGAGAAGAATTACAATTCAATATGATTCATGCATTCTATAATGTAAGTATGAGAAAACAAGCATGTTAGACATTGTGCATATCAACCCTCTAACCAAGTTTAGGCATAACCCGCAGGTTACCCTTATAAGTCTCAAGTTTAAAGTTTAATTCAGTAACAATCACCAAGGGCTCTCCCCGAAGGGGTCAATCAATCAAGGTGGATTGGTCAAATACAATAGATCTATCATTGTTACTATAGGCTTGATCAAAGTTAATGAATATGCTAGTTTTAAGTTTAATCTAAGCATACAAGTCTCAAGTTTAACATAAGAATAAACACGTAGTCATAGTTGTACAAGAATTGTATAAGTTTAAGAATTTTGAACATGTTTCACCCCAAAAGTATAGAAAGAAAAAAAGTGGCTAAGTATACTCACTTGGATGATGAAGGGTATCCGACAAGAGTAAGTGTTTGCAAGACTTGGAGAGGGAGAATATCCTCACGATAAGCCTAAGAATATAAGTCTAGAGTTTCAAGTTTATTTCTATAAGTCTAAGGCAAAAGATCTAGGGTTTCAAGATTCGACTAGAATTGTCTAGGGTTCAAAATGAGAGACGAGATTGATGAAGTTTAAATCAAGTTTCAAATACGATTTTTAAATAGATATGCAAGGCTTGCATATCAAGTTTAATAAGCTCATTGTTTAAAGTATTTATTAATAAAAGTTTTACAATCATAACTTTCAAGAGTTAGGTGATAATTTCTAAAAATAGTTTTCTAAGTATTTAGAAGTGAAGTGGTAATAATAGTTAGGGGAAAGACTAGATTAAAGTTTAACAATAATTATTTAAAGAATAAATAATTATTAAAGATTAATAATAATAAAGAATATATATCGATAACTATTATTTAAAGAATAATGATTAAGGTTTTGTAATAAACATTTTAAGAATACATAATTATTTAGGGTAAATAATTATCTAATTGAAAATAATAAATATAAACCATTTATGATTTATTCAAGCATTTAAGTAATTAGTATTTATTAAAATGTTAAAAATGTTTTCATAAGTATAAGTAAATGAAATATAGTTATAGTTTAATAAAGTGTCAAATCAAGTTTTATATTTTAATCTATAAGTTTTAAAGTTTATAAGTCTATAAATATTTTAAATAAAGTTTCTTAAAGTATTTAAATAAGGTTTACAAGTTTATAATTGTTTAAAGTTTTACATTTTTATAAAGTTTATAAGTTTATAATTTTATAAATTCCTAATCTTGAATAAAATACGTATGTTTATTTTATTGTTTTATTTAAATAAATAAGTAAGTCTTGTATTAATTTTTATAAAGAAAATGCCCAAGTTCATAGGTTTTCTAAATAATGTGCAAGTTTTATAAAGTATAAAAGTATTTTTTTTATAAGTTTAATTTAGTTTAATTGAATTAAAATAATTCCAGATTTTAAAAGTGGAAATAAAAATAGTTTTTACGTTTATAAGAATTTTTCAGATTTTATAACATTTTTAAAGAATTTAAAAGTTGTTTAAAATGGAAGAAAATAATGAAAAACAAAACCTGGAGTCGGGCCGGATCGAACTCGGGTCCCGCCCCGGGTCGCACATACACACACATCACTAACCACCCGACTACGGGCCTCGTTAGTGTTGTAACTGGAAAGCTTAATTAATAAACAGAAGTTCAAATCGTACCCCAAATCGTAAGAACCCTAGAAAGGAAAATCGTCAAATACACATCGATTCGCCCTCTGTTAATGAAATTAACCCTCTGTTAATGAAATTAAACAGAGGGCTTTCGATCTACACATGATTCCGAACACAATGGTACAAGATTTACCTCAAATGGTGTCGAATTGAAGGAGATTGGGTCTGGGTTGAGAGTCAGCTGTCGCGAGCTTCAAACGGCAAATGCAGGTCTCGATCGATGGAATTGAGGGTTTACAGAGGTAAAGGGTGATGTTGTTGAGTTGATAGGGCCGATATTTATAGATGATTTCACGATTTAATGCTTGAACCGTTGGGAGGATTTCGGTTGGCAAAAGTGAAATTCAAATTCGAATCACGCGTGTCTGGGGCCGTGTTCTCGCATTGAATCGCATCGGGTTCTGGTCGCACGCCTCTGGCGAGTTCGAGGTTCATCGAATCTGGTCGATATCGTGGTTTCGCGTGAAAGAGGATGAGAACCGGTTACTGCGAGCTTCGAATGGGTGACTGGTTTGGAATTCGTGAGTTTGGTCGAATTACACAAACAGTCCCTGAAGTATCTAGCCTTTATCATCTTATATTAGAACTTGGAATTTAGTTTAAAATAAGTTTTGAAAAGCGACAGTTTCGGTCCCTAGACTTTATAAAATAAATAAAATGTTTTATTTTATAAAAATTCAAATAAGTTTTATAAGTTTTGCAAAAAAAATAACTTATAAGAGTTGTGGGTTTAAGTGTTTAGATTAAGGTTATGAATTTCTATATTTATATAATTATAGTCCCATCAAGTTTTTTTATAAAATATTGAATTAATACGTGTGAGGGTTTAGGAAAATATGGGTCGGAAATCCTTGGATATTACAACAACTATTTTTGAGATTATTATAATTCATATGTATTCAATGTTAAAGCTAAGCGTAGCATGCTATCACTGAAAGTCCTGAACACACATCGGACCGTTAATATGGATCTTAGCGAGGTAATGTTTAGTAGTATTACTGGGTTTGACAAATCTCACCCGCGTTAGTCGCGCTAACTCGATTTGAGGTCGAACGGGTGAAATGTTAGCCTACTCACATCGCTAGAGTTGATAGAACTGGCTGAAGGCAAATAAACAAACAGTCAGCTTCGGTTGCGAGCGCTTAAGTTAAACATGAAATTTAGGTTAGCTACCTATAGATACATATTGAATGATCAATAATCTGGTAAACGTTTATTTATATATTGAAACCTGTGAACTCACCAACCTCGTGTTGACATCTTTTCTTACATGTTTTCTCAGGTCGTTAAGATAAGGCACATGTGCACTTATAAGGACATGCATGGAGTCCTACTATTGAATTATGTTTTATTATTTCGTTTGGACTATTTTGAATTATGTTTTGGACTGGACTTTTTGGGCGCGTTTGTTTTGCGCATTTACTTTCTTTATACGTTTCCGGATTTACTTTGATTGATGTGGTATTTTCATTTTGGTCCCATGTATTGTCGTTTAATGTAACTAATGACTGAGATCCTGAATTGTCACTTCCCAAACGGTAAAACTCCGTTAGTTGAATTTGGGGGTGTGACACCAACACTTCAAGTCCTGTTGACCTTAACCTTAATGTTGTTTCATCATCTCCAACTTCTTCAACCAGTTGGCAAAGCTTTGGGATGCGGGCCTTCTTAGGGGTAGAGATTATCGTAAAAAACCCTTTGGTATATAGTTCGTCCATATAAATTTTCTATCCCCATTCCAACACGCTGAATTTCGTGTGGATAACTTGTGACTTCCTGTACTAAACAAACAAATCAGAAGAGTTAATAGCAAGAAAACTGGAATTATTCTCTAAACAAAAGCAGCTAAACAATGCTCATAAACAATTTAAGATGAAAGGTAACAATCTAAGATGAAAGGTAAAGAACATAACTAAATTAGTACCTGTTATGTTCTTGTCCCTTGAAACATCAACTAATAATATTGGGCCTGCATTAAAGAAAGACATGATATATACGCATAAGTTGTTTAAATAAGATATACCAAACGGCCGAAAATAGGGAAAATGAAGCATATTGGAAATTTGCATCTTAAAGAGAGTCAACTTTTGACTTTTGGAGGATCATATGAATCATGTTTTACCTTCACAATTCAACAAATGACAGTTATATTTAACAAAATTATGTTTCTAGATTAGCCCAATTTACAACAGTAAACATTTTACACTAAACAATTATTAGGTAGTATAGATTTGACATAGTGAATTGTTATTGTTTATCAGAGACATAATCTGAGATTCAACAACATAAGGTTGGAATAAATCGTGAATCAGGAAGTAATGATAAACATACCTGGATAGATGGAACGAATTCGAAATCAAACGATTGAGATTTGAGAACCGAGAAATCTTTATTGAGTGAAACAACGATTGAAACCCTAAAAAAAGGAACTTCATCAAACCATAATATGAGATTCAACAACAATCGTGAATGAGAAAGGAATGGTAAACATACATGGATAGCAGTGGCGATGATAGCTTCGGAAGAGAGAAAAAAAGTCGTCGGAGGAAGAAAGAAAAGGAACTGGGGGTTTAGGGTTTCTCAACAATAGATAAACGGGTAGGGGAAATTGAACGCGGGTCATAAAGATCCGCGTGAAACACCAACTGGGTAAACGGGTTTAGGCGGGAAAACATAATTAAAGATGCCCTCAATGAGTGCCAAGTGTCCCAGAATGTTTTCCTTTATTATATGTTATAGATATGTAACCCTAGTTTAGAAGTTTGATTCGATATCCACGCTTTTCATTGATTTCGTGTAAATTAGGGCTAGCTAGGATTAAGTATTTGTCTCAAATTGTATATGAATTCTTAAATTGTTACTAGTTCTTTTTTAGGAACAGAACCAAACATAAAATTATGCTGCATTGAAGAGGCTTGAGCAAAATTTTCTGGTACATGTTATTTGCAGTCCATTTATGCTGCTGATTTTGTATGTCTTATGGAGCAACTATAGTTTATTCAGAACTTGAGTTGATGTGAGCTTGTGCCTTGTTTGATAGGAAACTTGAAAATGTTTATGTATTGAACTTGTTTATGGAAACTTGAATATGTTTATGCAAAATTGCAAATGTATAGGTTGTCAAATTTATAAATGTTTGTTGCCCTTTTTTTCTGTATCAAAATGGAATGATTGGTTCAGAAGCTTGAATTGAATTCATTGTCTGTTTCAACATACCATATGTACCATTTAGATAAGTTTTATGTTGTGCATATCATATGTATCAAATTAATTTGCATTCTAAAAAATGATTATGTGATTGTTGTGGTGTTGCATAGAAAAATGTATTACAAAATTGTAAATCGAGCTCAATTTATTAAACTAGCTCTGGACAAAGGATTTGTCCTTGTTTTTACCATCTATTTGATGCTCTTTTAGGATAACCTCATCATATCTTCTGGGCTCACTTGGCCAGATATTCATCATATCTTCATCATACAAACTTGTTTGAGACGCAGCCTCTAAACCGCAGCAACCATCAAGTGTGTTTGAGGAATCACAGATTCATAACCACTCAACTGCAGCAAGCAGCAACTCAATCGCAAGGTTGAGGTTCCATCCATTACTTTACTATTTACTCCATTTTTAATTGCTAATTTTCTATTGTTGATTCATTTTTTTGATTTCAGTAAGTCCATAAAAACAACAGTTTGCTATTGTTGATTCCATAACAGCAGCTATTTGTTAATTTGCTATTGACTTTTTGTTGATTCCCTATCATAGGTTTGTTGATTCAACTTGTTTATTCCCTCAATTCTATTTTGTTTTTAACAGAACCCTTTTTTTATTGTAGAAGATTTGAATGCCTTTCAGAGTATAAAATATGCTAGACTATGGTTTTTAGTGTTAGAGTGATGTCCTATGACCTGTTTATTTTTGAAATATTATTAATTTCTTTGATATTTTGCTTTCTATCCAAATGCTAATTTAGGCTTCAAATCTCCTCACACATCAGAGACCATCAATGGTATAAATAGTTTCTTATGCTACTGAGTATATTGTCATATGTAGGATTAAAAACAAAATATTCTTTTTTGAGTTCTGATTCTAGGTACATTATGTGCAGTTTAAGAATTAATTTTCTTTTTAGTAAACACTCCACTTTATATAACAGTCCAAAACTTGCTCAAAACATATTTAGGTTTGTTAGGTGTGTTAGACTTAGATATGATTACAAGCCTTTGGATGATTTTAACCCATGTAACCTGACTGACCCGTTTCATTTTTAGATGACAGTTATCATTTGAAGCCACACATTTAGCTGGCCGGGATTTGGACCATAATGATGAAGAAGTTGATTTTAACGATGAAGATTTTGAAGACGAAGAATCAGAGTGATAGGTTTGTTTTTTTATATATTATGGTTAGTTTGTTGTTTAGAATAACGCATAATTTATTTGTTGTTAATTAGTTGTCGTAGTAACATTTAAATAATATATTTTTTGCTACTTAGTTGTCATAGTAACATTTATGATTTTGTTTTTGTTGTAGATATCATGGAACGTACTATGGGTCGAGGTGTTGGTCAAGCAGGTGGTCGAGGTGTTAGGCTAGTTAGTGGTCTAGGTGGTGGTCAAGGCGGTGATTGAGGTAGTGGTCGAGGTGCTGGTCAAGGTAGTGATCGAAAATGTATTATATCATTAAAAGTATTCTATACATATAAAATACATTTGAAAATGTAATTACATTTTTATCCCAGTAGGCTAAATACGAGGGATATCTTGTGAAGAAGTACGGGAAGGAACACAGCAAACACCCTAAACTTGACTGAAAATTGTGGTCACGAGCTGCCGGGGGGCAAGAAGAAAGGCAAAGTGTACGGATTAAGCAATGTTTGTGACCTGTATGTACATGGCAGACAAGACTCCGAGGTATGTTTACTCTTCACGTACTAAGCAATCTGTGTATGTAGTCTGAATTCAATTAACACCATACTTCAATTAGCTTGAGAAAACTGTATATCCCCCTCCTGTATTTTCAGCAACTCTGAATTCATTTTCTCAAAATCAAAAGTTGAATCTCAAAGTTAATGCCTTGTGATAGGATTCACAAACCAAAAATGTTTCTTAAACATTTTCCTCTAATTGAAATAAATTAGGAAAATCAAGTTTTAGGCAGGATATTGGATTGCCATTTATCTTATAATTTTTGTCTAGAGGATGGCAAGACGCCTTGACTACACCTAGTAGTTTTGTAAGTGAGAGATTATCTGTTTGAGTAACTTGGTAAAGGATTATCTTCTATTGTCACCTGGAAAATGTTGCATACTTCTCTAGGTGAATTCTTGTCACACCCCGCCAAGGCGGAAACACGAGGCGTAGCATTCATAGTTTTCAAAGCATATGATTACCGCAAACACATACATGATAATTGGATATATAATTAAGTTTAAAGTATTTACATCACAAAATATCAGTTTGAGTTTACAAAAGTTTAAGATTTCGCAAATATGACTCAAGACCATGAGTTATACGAGAGAAATCCTCCAAAAGCCGTATCCACATGCATGCATGTAACCTACATTGCTAACCTGAAGACCATATTCAATTTCCTAAAAACATACTTAAAAAGTGTCAACACGATGTTGGTGAGTTCACAAGTTCTTTATCAAGAGTTCTTATAATTCCAACGTTTTAAAACGTTTAAACATGATCATTTTCCGATCAAACAGTTTATATGTATAACAATTGAATTTGAACATTACCCTGACCAATTGACCCCATTTGTAAGCTTGCAAAGAATACAAAATAATATGTAATGCACGAGACCGTAACCAAACCCCAACAATTTAATGCCCATCCTCGCCTTTCTACGAGTAATACAATATGCGGTCATTCGGCCGTTTAGACCCCTGGTTAGCGCGACTAACCATGACCGGGGGCGTCACCTCCAATAGTACTATCCATATAATCCCTTGCTAAGTCCATAGCTAATGGTTACTAAGTTTTTATTCCGGTGACTTTAAGCGCTATACAGTTTGATCACTTGTTCATTCATTTACATACGAAAATTCGTTACAAGTATGTTTCCACCCCAAAACATTTCAAAAACTTAGAAAAAAAGGGGATAGTGAAACTCACCTCGACAGTAGCATACGATAGCAAATATTTGAATAACAGCAGACCCGCCTATCCGTATCCTAATTACACAAGGATACTATACACGTTAAGACTACCCGTCTTAAACGCAAGTTGTTCATCCGACTTAACTATTCCTGTTAAGTACGTCTTTGTTTATTTAAAACAATGTTTTCTCATGACGACTCGTTGGTGATTATTATTCCAGTCTAGACGCTTTACTTATTTTCCGAGAAAATATTATATTTCCATATTGGTGACTTGTTACGTTTATCAAAAATAAATATTATTTTTGCAACATCTTATAATATATTCTTATTGTGTTCCACGTATAACCATATAATTATTCTTTACCAATAATTATATAAATCACAGATATCGTTCAAGTATGTTCTACGTATGTCTATTCCTACGTGCACATAATCCATGTTAACACGTTCACATACAATTACTTGTTTCGAACAACATTTATTAACTTGTCATGTATCTATATTTTCTTACAAATATATACACACAAGTATAACCACATTTCAACATACACTTAAATATGTTTCGTGAATACATACGGTCATTTATTGTAGGATCGTGAAATTACAAGATGGTTCTGTTCTTAGTTGAGATTGACGGAAACAATAACAACTACACAATTACAATCGAGTAGACAGAAAGAATACTGATAAGAACACTGTTGTATTAAGCTTTGTGAATAAACGATTACAACTGAAAACTCAGTGAAGAAGCACAAAAAGCACACTTACAATGAAGTGTTTACAGATTATTTATACTCACTTAGAATCAAGACAGCCCCTTGATTCTAAGGATCAGATCTAACACAGACCGTTGATCTGTTGTATCTAGCTAACTATTACACGTAAAGGCTAATCTAGTTAACTTTATTGAAGCGTCTTCTTAGGCATCATTGTTTGCATGCTTGGAGAAGAGCTTCATTGTCCTTTATTGGTTGCACCAGTGAGGTTCCTTCTGCTTGGAGTGTGGCAGTTGCTTTTGCAGAAAGGTGTCAGAGGCGCTTCGCATGGATAGTCAGCTGCAACGTTTGGTCTTCAGAGAATAAAGCTATCAGCAGCAGAGATGAGGACCAGCAGCAAGATTGATCTATCCGCAACTGCTGAGGATATGCCTATCAGCAGCAACATGTCTGAATGCTGCTGATAAGCCTATCCGCAGCTACTTTGGTCTTTAGCAGCAGACAAAGTATCAGCAGCTGTTTTGGTCAGCAGCAATCTTGTGTTGTCCGCAGCAGTTGTACTTAGAACAATTTTGTAGCAATCAGTCTTTGGTTCTACAAACTCCCCCTAGACTGATGCTACCAAAATTCTTCTAGTCCCTCTGTTGCTGAAGCTTTTTCATGTGGTCGACTATCCTTGCTACTTCATACCCTCGAGGATCCTTGCTGGGGTTGTCAAGAGGAAGTTCAGACAGAGTCTTGATGTCCTTACTTGGCATTTTGAAGATTGCCTTGCTTGAACATCTCATCTGGTGACCCTTGACATTTGTGATGGTGAACTCATTCTTCTCAGCATTGTAGGACCATCGTGCAAATGGATAGTAGGATTGTAGAGGTCTAACATCTAAGACTGCATCTTTGCTAGGGTTGAAGTAGTGTTTGATTGCTAGCACAAGATGTTTCCCGCCATCATTTGCAGGTATGATTTCTTCACCCAGCTCCATGATTCTCTTGAGATCTGAATCTGGAAGTTGTAGAATCTCATCAGCAGACTTGTAAATCGACCTTCTTCGTTCAGTTCTCCCCCTGAATACTTCAAACCATTGATCTTGGGTACTGTAAAACCATTGGAATATTTCTCTGGAGTCTTCAGGTTTGGATATGGGTTTGGATTTCTTCAGGAGTGGCTGTTGATGAGAAGGAGCTGGGTGGGATGTTTTGAACTTTTTGGGTTGAGGAGAGGAAGGCTTGGGGATGTTTGTGGATGGTGTTTGGAAAGTGGAAGTAGTTTCTGGTGTAGAGGTTCTTTGTTTCTTGACTGGTCTCTTTCCCAGTCTTTCTTCCTCTTCCTTTTTCACTTTTGTATACAGGGCTTGTAGGTTCATGAAGGACATGGGACCTAACCTTTTTCCACTTTCTCCCCTTACCTTAAGGAAGTCAATCATCACCTTCCTTTCTTCATGGGTCCTTTGGTTAAGGGCAATGGCTTTCTTTGACTTTTGTCGAGCTTTCTCTTTCTCTTCATCTTTCTTCTTCTTTGCCAATTCCCCCTGCTGACCCATGAAGGCTCTGTAGATCTCTTTGTTTGAAAGTTTTTTAAGGTAGTCTGCATCCTCACCTTGAGAGATCAGAGCTTCAGTCCACTCCTCCCTTAATACTTTTGCTAATTTAGAATCAGTGATTCTAAACTTAGCATCTTCCTTCCTCTTCTTTTCATTCTCCTCTTCTACTTCCTTTGCAAATTGTTCCTACAGCTGTCTGGCAAGTTGTTCATCTTCCTCAACTTGAGACCCTGCATGGATTTTAACTTTCATCTCATCCAGCTGTTTGGCATACAGCTGGATTGTCTGTTGTCTTAGGAGTATGGTTGCCTTTCTTTCTTGATGCCTTTGTTTATGAGCCATCTCTTCTTCTTCTCTTTTCCTTCTTCTTTCTTCTTTCTCCTTCTTTTCTTTTCGCAACCTCTCTTCATCCTCTTCTGTCATAATTCCCTTCCCTATATTAACATTGGATGCCTCTGCTCTGGCTTCACTGATCACAGAAACAGCTGATTGTTGTGCTGTTGGGATCTCTGCCTCGGCTTCATTGGCAAGTTGAGAAATTGACAAGGGACGGTCACTGTCTTCATCAAGTTGGTACTCAGGACCTTCTATTTCCCTCAGTTGATCCCTAAGTGAAGATCTTGTGCCAAATGCTACAGATGTAGCTTCAACTTGAGGAGTATCTGAGTTGGAGTCAGTATCAGAAGTTGACACAGACTCTTCCTGAGGAATCAGTCCTTCTTCTTCAAGATGGGCTTTGATGGTGACCATCATTGTCTGGCTCTCTAATGAGTTAATATTGCAGATGTTGGCTCTGAGCTGAAAGATCTTGAATAGGAAGTCTGAGGGCAGCTGGAGGATGTTCCTGGTGTTGATGGTGAGAGAGGTGCCGTTGCTTAGAAGGAAGGTGTGGTCAAGACACTTATTGCTTATCCATCCTAGCACATCTAAGTCCTTGACCATTAGTTTGTACAGGAGTCTTTTCAGGCTCAGAATTTCTTCTTCATTGAGAAGACTGCTCCTTGTGATTTGGAGATTGTTGGGAGACAGTCTTCTTTCTGCAGCCTGAGATGACTCAGGAGACTCTACCCGTTTTAGTTCTTTGATTAGTCTTATGAAGTTGGGTAGGTTGTCCTCCATCAAAGCATAGAACATGTCAATGGAAAGGTCTGCTGAGAGGTCCGATGAGTTGTTGATGCAGATAAGATCATATAGGTCAAGGATTTCAAATGGATGAATTAAATCCCAGTCTAGCTCTTCTACTCCGCTAAACTCCCGACCTATCCAAAACCTCTCAGTTTTCCCATCGTACCCCCAAGCTAGTATAATGTCAAACTCTAGCTGTGTTGATGTCAGTGGGAAGTGGGGGGCAGCTGCATGACTTATGATGGCTGCAACTTCTAGGATGATGCTGAAGGATGTAGATGTTTCGTCTTGGTTGTTTTCATCCATCAGCACCTCATCTATAGCTCTGACAACTAGCTTCCAGTCTTCAGTAGATTCTTCTTCATTGTCATCTGAGACTGGCAAGTCATGAACTTGGACAAAAGCTGGTCTGAATAGAGTACTTTGGAAGGCAGCCTGCTCTTGAATCCAGTTTTCGAGACTTTCAGTGTCTTCTTCCATAGGGACTTTCTCCCCCATTTTGGTTGCATCAGTGAACAAATAGGCATCTGTTTGAGTGCCCACTGAGACAAGAGAGGGAGAAGCCGTGGAGGGGCATTGATGGGCTTCATGCATCAAGGCTTGGTGTCGTAGTTTGGACACTTCAGCCTCAAGCATAGCCACCCTGGCCGTCAATTCCAAATTGTTTAGTTTCAGACTGTCCTCATCCACAGTTGTGGAATCCTTGGACCCAGATGGGCCCGTGGTTTCTTGGCGCCTGGGATTCCTCTCAGTGAGGGGAGTTTCCAAGGAAACACCCTCACCATGAGTTGCCGTGGTTGAGGTCTTAAAGATGTTGTCACTGTCCTCCTGGTCATTTGATGAACCAGCAGTAGTGACAGCCTCTTCCACATCCACTCTTTCATTACTCCTAGAGTGGACCTTCAAGGGTGAAGAACTTGAGTTGGGTGTTTCAGAAGCAAGACCAATCAGTACCTCCTTGATAGTGGTAGTTGGAGAAGGTACATCACTTTGGTCAGGTTCCTCAACACTTAAGTCCAAAGAAGATAGTAATGGCTCAAAGGGCTGTTCTATGGATCCGGGAAGTGATCCTAATCCTAATAGAGAGACTTCCGAAGGAGTCTCCCTAACAGTGTGGCTTTCCCTTATGATATTCTCACTAGAATGTTGTGATTCTGAGTGAGGGATGTTGGCTTGGGTTTGGGCCTTGGAGGCAAGAGAAGAAGGAGTTCTCTTGCCCCTCTTCCTTGTATATTTGGCTGCAACCGGGGCCCTGTGTTCCGGTTGAGCAATCAAACTGTGGGTGAGTAAAGTATGTGCCTGTACATCCTCAGTAGAATGCACAGGGGTTCGATCAAGGGAAGAAACAGTTTGAGTTTGTGGCAGTGAGGTGGAGGGTGTGGGATCAGTATCAGCTGGGTTTGCTGAACTGTCACCCTGGGCACTTTGCGTGTTCAACATTGTAGACAACAATGGAACATCGGCCCCTGAGAACTTTGATGAAACTGTTCTCATGCTTTGAAAAATGTTGTTCTTATGTCCCAGCATTATGTAGATTCTTGCAGTTTTTGAAAGATCTTGGTGCTCAATGTTGAACACTTCCTGCAAGAATCTTGGGTACATGAAGAACTGTGATTTCACCCCTTCTTGAAGGTTCTTCAAGAATGAGGTGGGAAAAATTGAAACCCGCCCCAGTTATCATACCGTGAATTGCCGACGCAAGTCCGGAGCTAAGTTGGTTCCAGCCACTCCTCTTCTGGGATATGCATTGGAGAAGAGTGTGGCAGAGATACTTCCATTTGGGACCCATGAGTGCCTTCTCTATCGTATACTCTGTTTGATTCCCAGCGTACCCTATGGATACAAAGGTCCTCATGTATACGTCTCTTGGGTAAGAGATGGCGTCCCCTTCATCCTGAAGCTTGAGGTGTTGGCGGAGCTTTGCTTCAGTGATAATCATCTCCTTGCCGTCTACTGTGCCTCTAATTTGGGGAGTGCCCTGGTCAGTAAAATACACGGCTGAGCTCCAAAACTCTTCCATGTGGGAAGTATAGATGGTTGGGTTGACTGTTAAGGCATGGTGGATTTTGGACCGACAAAGGAAGTCGATCATTGTGAGGCCCCAATCCCGGGAGACCTCACTTATTGGATTTACTCATCAACACATAGCACTTTTAAACATAAGACATTCATTAACACAGCGGAAACGTTTTAAAATCTTAACATACGCAGCGGAAACATACATGTCTAAACATAACTAGCCAATTACAACTGAAACTTGTCTTAATCAACATAATCAAATAAACATAACATAAAACATAAACAGGATGCCAGACACTGATCTTCGGGTAACTCTTCTCTCTAAACCAAGCATCCACATCCGTCAACTAACCTGCACTTAACTGATATGCATACTAAAAATCAGCAACGCTGAGTGAGTTCTAACGTTTACTTTAAATCAATTATACAAAAGATTTACTAAAACATATATATATACTGCCCATATGGCTAAACTTTACATACTTTACTTTTCAAACAGTTTAAAACGTATAATAAACCGTCAATTCCTCTTTACTGTACTGCCCTCATGGCTTACATCCATGAACCGACAAGTACCTGGTCAATGCCCCCATGGCTAACGTCCATGAACCGACACTACCGCTAATCCGTCAATTCCTTGTCACTACTGTACCGCCCCCATGGCTAATGTCCATGAACCGACGAGTACCTGGTCAATGCCCCCATGGCTAACGTCCATGAACCGACAATACCGCTTAACCGTCAATTCCCTTTGTTACTTCTGTACCGCCCCCATGGCTAACGTCCATGAACCGACGAGTACCTGGTCAATGCCCCCATGGCTAACGTCCATGAACCGACATTACCGCTAAGGGGAGGTTGCGTGGACCTCCCGAGCAACCGCCGTCACTCATCCCAGTTGTACAACCGTTAACGAACCCAAAGGTTCTTACTAATGGGTAGAACCCATATCTGACATCTTGTACAAGTAACATCTGTCCCAAGGACCTTTATAGCTGGTACATATTCCCGAAGGAAAACTGTTCACTTTACTGTTCATAAAACTTTCTGTAAATCTTGTTCATAACTTAACATATATCATGCCTTTGTTTATGTATATAAAAATATAGTAAACGCTTGCCAAATGATATATCTTTGCTTTTACTGAAATATATCTTAACACATATATCATGCCTTTGTTTATGTATATAAAAAATATAGTAAACGCTTGCCAAATGATATATCTTTGCTTTTACTGAAACATAGCTTATCATAAAATACATCTTACTTTCTGAAACATAGCTTATCATATATATCATGCCTTTGTTTATGTATATGAAAATATAGTAAACGCTTGCCAAATGATATATCTTACTTTACTGAAAACATACTAGCACATATATCATGCCTTTGTTTATGTATATGAAAATATAGTAAACGCTTGCCAAATGATATATCTTACTTTACTGAAAACATACTTTTGCCTCTTTTAAACTTTACACTAAACATAGCTTTTCACTTCAGTTTATAATATATAAAATATAATAAACACTTTACACTAAGTATGCATACCACCCCTAAAGAAGGCAAAAAGGGGATTAGAACTCACCTGGTATCTGCAACGGTCTATTGGATCTCACACAATCTGAACAATCATAACAATTTGACACTTATCAGACTTAACTCGACGCTAAACGGTTTAACCACTTTAACATACTGACTTTACTTAATCAGTCCTGATGCCTGCGCTCTTAGCAAGTGCGCAGACTCTGCCTCCTGCGCACTTAGCAAGTGCGCAGTCTTCCCTTCCTGCGCACTTAGCAAGTGCGCAGGCTTTCCTTCCTGCGCACTTAGCAAGTGCGCAGGCTTTCCTCTTCCTGCGCACTTAGCAAGTGCGCAGGACCTGCTCTGTGCGCACTTAGCAAGTGCGCACGACCTGTTCTTGGCGAAAAACCCTAACTTTCGCATTCGGGTCTGATCACTTCAAGATCCCGAACCTGTTTGCATTCAAAACGCTCGTTTTCCATTAAGGAACTCAAATCTATGCTTATCTTTCCGTTTCATCTGATTAAACATAACCTTTTCACCCAAAACCCGAAAAACCCAAAAACGAACTAAAACTCAGATCTAGGAGAATCGGTTACCTGTAATCACTTCCTTTTTGTTGCTAAACACTCACGAGACTCTTGCTAACGATCCTTGAAGCTTTAATCCAAAAACCGGGACTTTCTCTCTCTAGAATCTCTCTCACTCTCTCTCTCTAAAATCCGGAAATGAGGATGGAAATGAGAGCTTTTGGCTGATCTTGAGGCTTATAAGGGCCCGACCCTTGCCCCTTTCGGCCCATACACCCCGGCCCAAGCCCGCTTCCTTTCTCTTTATTTAAGTTTTAATTCCTCGTGAATTCTCTCGTGCTCTAAAACTCGGGATGTTACAATCATATCATCGAAACCTTCAGATTTCTTGCCCTTTATTAGGTATGCAGTGAGGTTGTGATATGGGGAAAACTTGTCGTTGGGGTTGTTTATGTCTGCGCCTGCCATTGTTATGGATTTGGAGGGAAGAGAGAAGGGTGTTTGAATGGTGGTTAATTATGGAGGGTTTTGAATGCTGTGGGGACGGGAGAGAAAGTGATGGGAGATAGGTTTGAAATTGAATATGAAGAGGTTGTGGGAACGTTTGAGATTGTGATATAACGGCAGACGAAGAAAAAGCAACTTTACTTGTACAGTACAACCTGTTTCACTTTTCATTGTTACAGCTGTAAAACACTCGAGCAGTCATGGTAAAGACTGAGAGTAGTTTTTACCTCGGGTAAAAGTTAATGTAGACTTGTTTTACCTATCAGCAGCAAACTTGGTTGCTGCCGATGGATAAGCCTGTCTGCAGCAACTTTGGTTGCTGCGGAAGGTTAAGTCTGTCAGCAGCAAACTTAATTGCTACTGATAGATGCAATGATCTGCAACAGGGATGTTACTGCTGATGGCCTTAAAGCTATCCGCAGAAATCTTGTTCCTGCTGATAATTTAAGGCAGTCAGTGGCAAATCCTTTGCTGATGAAAATTTAAACCTGTCAGCAGCTGAGAGGCAAAAATGCTGCTGACTTATAACTTTTATTTACAACATAAGACAGACATATTTACAACAAAGGATAGACGCACTCAACTGAACCGATGATTATGCTTGGTGGTTTCTTTACCTTCCATTGTTGAGTTGGTGGTTTTCCAGTTTTCCTCACACTATCAGCAGCAGATTTTGCTAATGATGTTTCTGGCTTGTTGACAGTAGATCCTGCTGCTGACAGCTTTGTTGAAGTGTCAGCATTCTTTGTTACTGTAGGCTTTGCCTTGGATTTTGCCTTATCAGCAGTGGGCACTCTTGCTGCTGATGTCTTTGCCTTATTAGCAGCAGATTTTGCTGCGGAGGATTTTAGCTTATCAGCAGCAGACTTGGTTGCTGCTGAAAGCTTCTGCTTTGTTTTCTTGGGCTGAACTGGACTAACAACCGATGTATGCTGATCCTTCTTTACCCTTTGTCTTTGAGGAGCTTGATGAAGGATCTGGTTGAATGGGTTAAACTTACAGTTTGCAGCAAGGTGGTCTGATTCACCACAAATGATGCAAGTTTGTTGAGATCTAGGCAGCTTCACTCTTGAGGGAGATAGAGACTTTTTGAACTTTGTTGCTTTGTCTTCGTAGCTTCTTACCTTCTTATTTTTGTTAGTCTTTTCAAAGGCATGCTGCTTTGAATGTCTTTGATATTCCAGGTAATGAAAGCATGTGCTGGCAGTGTGGTTATATCTGCCACACACAAAGCATGATTTTGCTAGTTTGTCTTTTGAAAGGTAGACATAGTCCTTTCTTTGGAACAGATCCTTGAAGTTCCATGGTTGAGCTTTGTTATGTTCAAAGGTGGCTTCTTCTAGGGTCCTTTGAATATATGGAACTTTTTCTTCAGGCTTACAACATACATCAGATACCTTTCTCTTTGTGATTAGCATGAACTGAGGCTTAGGGTTTGTGGGTTCTGATGTCTGTCCCTTTTCTAGCTTTCTTCCATCTGGAGGATAGCTGATCTTGATCTGTTTAAATGGTACAGGGGCTATAACAGCTGGAAGAACAGCAGGAACTACATCTCTATTCAGAACAGCTTCAGATGGAACTACACTGCTTTCATCATGGTCTGAGTGAGTTGACTCAGATTCTGATGAGGTAGTGCAGTCTTCGATGAGAGGTTCATCCATTGAAGGATCAAGGTTTCTGTTGGCCATATCAAGATTTGCCAGATTGAAGCTTGGTTCATGGATGGCAACGTAGTCAGCAGGAGGAGGAACAACATTGTACTGATCATTGTTATACCCAAGTCCAGTTTTTACCTTCTCATGGACTTGAATATCTAAAAGTCTTTGTAACTTTTTGGAGGAAAATTCATATTTTTCAACATGAACTTTCTGTTCTACCAATTCAGCTCTGGTAGCTTTTAGTTTGACCAGTAGATCATCAATCTGAGTTTCAAGATTAGTTTGTTCGTGTTTTAGAGATGAAATCTCTTTCTTAAGGCAGTTAATCTTTTCTTTATAAGTATTTTCAACCTTTTTGAACTCAGATTTCATCTGATGAAACTCTTCATTTTGATCTATAAGGTTTTGGTTGTGCTTTCTATAACCCAAAACTTTATCAATACAGGCTTGAGAGCAAAGATGTTCAAATACCTGAGGTGGTATCTTTGTAGTGTCAGCCATTAGAGCTTGATTGTTGACGGGCAGTTCTTCATATTGAGAGCTCCACTCGAACTCAGAAGTTCCAACAGTTGCACATGCTGCAGTTTGAATTGAACTAGGACCCGAGTGCTCAGAATGGAGGGCAGAGGAGGTGGTGGTGGATGTTGAGGCTGTTTGGTAGCTTGAGCTTCTTTCTTTTGCCTGAATCATCTCTAGCTCATAGGTTTTTAGCATACCGAAGAGCTCAGTCATTTGGAGAGTCTTCAGATTCTCAGTTCTTCTAATGGACACCGTGTAGAGTGTCCAGCAGCTAGGTAAAGACCTGATGAACTTTTTGAGAATATCTTCATTCTCTAGCTTCACCTTTGAGCACTGCAGCTCCCCTACAAGATAGGTAAATCTATTGTATGAAACAGTTAGAGACTCACCTTCCTTCCGGACGAAGTTTTCATACTGCTGTTTCAGGATGTCTTCAAGCCCGTTGCTTTGTGCCATTTTTGTTATTGGTGACTTTTTGAAGGAGAGAGAGTTTAGAATAGAACCAGAAGTGATTAAACAAGTGTTGGTTTGTTTAATCTGAGCCAAAGCTCTGATACCACTTGTAGGATCGTGAAATTACAAGATGGTTCTGTTCTTAGTTGAGATTGGCGGAAACAATAACAACTACACAATTACAATCGAGTAGACAGAAAGAATACTGATAAGAACACTGTTGTATTAAGCTTTGTGAATAAACGATTACAACTGAAAACTCAGTGAAGAAGCACAAAAAGCACACTTACAATGAAGTGTTTACAGATTATTTATACTCACTTAGAATCAAGACAGCCCCTTGATTCTAAGGATCAGATCTAACACAGACCGTTGATATGTTGTATCTAGCTAACTATTACACGTAAAGGCTAATCTAGTTAACTTTATTGAAGCGTCTTCTTAGGCATCATTGTTTGCATGCTTGGAAAAGAGCGTCATTGTCCTTTATTGGTTGCACCAGTGAGGTTCCTTCTGCTTGGAGTGTGGCAGTTGCTTTTGCAGAAAGGTGTCAGAGGCGCTTCGCATGGATAGTCAGCTGCAACGTTTGGTCTTCAGAGAATAAAGCTATCAGCAGCAGAGATGAGGACCAGCAACAAGATTGATCTATCCGCAGCTGCTGAGGATATGCCTATCAGCAGCAACATGTGTGAATGCTGCTGATAAGCCTATCCGCAGCTACTTTGGTCTTCAGCAGCAGACAAAGTATCATCAGCTGTTTTGGTCAGCAACAATCTTGTGTTGTCCGCAGCAGTTGTACTTAGAACAATTTTGTAGCAATCAGTCTTTGGTTCTACATTTATTTTAAACCGAACGTCTTTAGATTTTATTAATCAAGTCCACGTTCTATGCTATAAACAAGTTATAAACACACATGTGATTTCAATTATTTAATCTTTTTGTAACTTATTCCAAGTTACTAATTTTTCGTCACTCATATATGTATTATGACTTCAATATATATATATATATATATATATATATATTTACATGCATTGTTCAACAACTTTTCAAGTTCAACAAGTTATGATCATACTAATATATTTATACATTTTTCGGTTGCTAAACATGTATTCATACACTAGATCATTTATTCAAGTACATGTTTAATCCCTTTATATGAACTCATGCTTTTCATGCTTAATAATCTACCAAATTTCCAAACTTCAAACACACATAAATATATATTTACATGTTTCATGCGATCACATATATACATATACACATATATTTCACTTATCCAAGTATTATTCATAGTTTTTAATTTACTATTTCCCTTTTTATTATCAAATGTTCAAACAAGAATATCTACCTATAAATACATATACAAATTTTGATTTATATATATGTATGTATGTATTATTACCATTTCAAGTTACTACAATCAACAGTATGCATACACATGTGTTTCTACAAATTCGATTCTTTTTATATATTTACACAAATCTTTTAGTTTAACAACTCATAACTTAGCATCATGAAATCAAAATAACAAATATCTCATAAAATATTTCAAGACAATAATCTATGTATATAAGCCTATCATTTTTGAACCACATACATCTTTTTATATAAAATATAGTTTTTAAACATAATAAAGTTAAACTTATAAAACTCTTTAGCTTTTCAAATCTCTTTGATTATTAGGATGAACAACGTGCTTTATGTTGGAAATATATATGTCCAGTCACGATTATTTAACGCTACTAACTGAGTTGTGACCCGTAAGGGTTACACCTAGGGCAACGAACATTAAATCCACTTAACCCGCTTAACTGATAATTACGAACTGTTAGTGAGATGATATATTTTATATATATTCGTTAGACGAGAATTATTATTTATACTAGTTTATAAATAATAATTATATATATTGTTTTAATCTTTTATTAAAACAATTAAATTGATACAAGTTTTTATCTTGTATTGGACTTTAGGCCCGGAAACGATTAGTATGGTTTATAATTATTATTTAAAGGGATAACTTTAAGATAATTACTAACCTACTTAATCTTGCAACAAAAGAAAAAAAAAAACGTTTTTTTCTTGGTGCTTTCCGTCAACCAATCAAAAAGCAAAACAAAGAAGTTTTTGACTTCTTTGTTTTCCCATGTTGTTGTCGAAACAAAGGCACTTTCAAGCCTTTGTCATTTACGGCACCTTCAAGCCGTCGTCGTCGTCGTCTCGTTTCGCGCTTTTGGTTCGTGATCTAGCATCGGTTCGTTGTACCTCGGTGTCTCAACCGGTTAATCATTAACCACTAAGGTATAATTAATCTCATTGGTAGATTAAATTTTTTATTCCGTGTTCGTATGATTTCGTAACCCAGATCCTGTCGGGTTTTAATTTGTGTTGAATCAGTTTCGTTCCGCTGCGTATTAATAATTACTAAATAATTATTATTAATCTATAATTAATTATCAACCGTTTTGATAACTAATCTGACTGATCACCACTGGAAAATACACAAAAGTGGTATCAGAGCATTGGTTACGACATACGAATCGGATCCTGTCTTTTAACCGGGTATAGATCACAAACTTTAACTTGTTTAAAGTTTCTGATATAGATTTATTTTTAGGGCAATTTTTTTTTTGTCAAAGTTTTATTTATTTTATTTGACCAAAAGGATTGTCCGGTTGTTTGATTCTGATCAATATGTAAATCTGCCCTGACCCTGTCTTGTGGTTGTTTTGTGTTTTTTTTTTGTTTTATGGTTTTGGCCCATTTGATGGCTCAAAGTTGTAATAGGCTAGCTTTTATAAATTTGGCCCTCTTTGATGGCTCAAAGTTGTAATAGCTTAGGGTTTTATTTTAATAGTATTCTGTATAAATATTGTAAAGATAAAGACCCGAAGACAAAACTGAAGACAGCGACAAGATCTTGGATATAGTGGGAGTCACACGGAACAACTAGACGCATGCACGGAGTCCATCCTTGTGGTTGTTTGTGTGTTCTGACCCCGTGACCTAGTTTGGTCTTGCTATTAGGCTCTAGCAAGATCAAACACTTTTTCCTTGATCATATGATTTACATATTTTTGTGTTTACTATTGTGGTTGCTTTTATCTTATAAATGTTATAACGTACCGACCAAATACCAAATTTTTCACAATCAAATTAATAACAAGTTCTAAACTTTTTTTTACAACTTGTGGATTTTTATATTAAAACAAAAGTTTGTTTTTAAAATAAATGATAACCAATAAAGTTTTGCAATTTAAACTAATTTTAAAATTTCAAAACGAATAACTTAATAGTTCATTTAAACTATTAACTTTTAATTGGTTAATTACATCGCGACAAACTTAGTTTTAATAGGTTATTTAAAATTAAGTGTCCTGAGAGATGAAAGGGTTCATCACGTTGTCACGATCTAATATATAGTAAAAATGGCTTTTACAACACACGTATGATTTATCATTCGTTGTGTTTGACCCTATTCGGTAAAACACTAAAACTAAAACCCATATTTAAAATATTTAGTCTATGCCGTCCTACTATAAGGAACACTTGGGGCATAACGTGAAACACCAGTGTTTGGAGCCACAGCACCGCACTTGGTGCGTAACCTATCCCTCCAAGGTGCAAGGGTTTCGTTGACACATTCGTCACTTCCACATGTATCTGTACTAGGGTGGCTATTACTTTTCTCTCTATTACATGCCCCAACTGTATGGAGACCAAAAGTGGGCATAAATGAGGCTAAATGTATCAATGCATAGACAAGAGTTGTCTTAGCGGCCTCATACTCGAGAATTATGCATTTTTCCACAATTAGCAATTATTGTCAGTCTGCCTAAATCACTTACTAATGTTGCGTGCCACAGCCGCCATTACTAATTGATATAACCAGATTCTCTATTTTTATTCTATTCTTGTCATGGGTCATTAATATAAGAATTTATTACATCCAAAATACTAATTAACATTTAATTTGCTTATTTAACAGATGTCTACTGAAAAAGAATCTCACTCCTCCTTCTCTCTCAAGTCTTTGCTTGAGAATGAAAAACCGAATGACACCAACCTCATCTTGAACTCTCTCCCTAGTTCTTATGACAACTTCGTAATGAACTTAAATATGAACACATGGGAGAAGACTATGCCCGAACTGCACGGTATGCAGGAAACAGCCGAGATGAGCATATCAAGTGAGACTAATCAAGAGTTGATGGTCAAATATGCTGGTGTTAACAAGCCCAAAACTAAGAAAAGGGGTTATAATAGCAAAGGTAAGAAGCAAGTTGTTGTTGCTGCCAAGAATGCCACCAACAATAACAAGCAAGTTGCAAAAACACCCCCTTCCGAGGAGCGTCAGTGTTTTGAATGCAACAAGATGGGGCACTGGAAACGTAACTACCCTGAATATCTAGCTAAGCTAAGATCGAAGAAAGCCAATGGTAAAGGCACCTATTCAAGTATTTCTATCTATGTTATTGAACTTTTCACTGTCTCTAGCGACACATGGGTATTTGATACCGGATGTGTTTATCACATCATTAACGAATTGCACGAGCCTGAAAAGTGGAAGAAGCTGAAACAAGGCGACATGGAACTCATCGTTGGTGATGGGAAGAGAGTACCGGTTCTTGCAACTGGAACATTTCACCTTTCATGTCCTTCTGGCCTTGTAGTTATCTTAAATAACTGTTTGTTTGCACCTGGTTTAACCAGAAACATTATTTCAGTTTCCTTATTATTTGAACAAGGTTTAAAGTACGTTTTCAATGGAATTTTTATTTCTGCTTACTTAAATGATATTTTCTATTTTAAGGCTAAACCTCGAAATGGTATATATGAGGTTGATGTTCAAATTAATAATAACATATACAATCTTTCTAAACGTATCAAATCCTGCATTAATGATACATTTCTATGGCACTATAGACTTGATCACATAAGCAAGGCCCGCATGAAAAGGCACCAATCCGAAGGGATCCTTGAATCCACCGGACATGACTCCTTTGAAGACTGCAAGTCTTGCTTAGCTGGCAAACTCACCAAAGGATCCTTCACCGGCATTGGTGAACGAGCAAGGGATCTGCTAGGACTCATACACACTGATATATGTGGCACTTTCAGAACCATGTCTAGAAATCATGAAAGATACTTCGTTTCATTCATCGATGATTACAGTCGATATGCTTATGTCTATCTTATGAAGCACAAGCATGAAACTTTTGAAAAGTTCAAAGATTTTCAAAACGAAGTGGAAAACCAACTCGGTAAAACAATAAAGACACTTTGATCAGATCGAGGTGGTGAATATCTCAGCACAGAGTTCATCAATCATATCAAGGAGTGTGGAATAGTTTCACAACCCACTCCACCTAGCACACCCCAACTTAATGACGTGGGCGAGAGGAGAAATCGAACCCTACTTAATATGGTTCGATCGATGACGTGTAGAACAAACTTACCTCACTCCTTCTGGAGTTATGCTCTTGTGACCGCCGCCCGCATTGTCAATCTGGCACCGACTAAGAAGGTAAACAAGACTCCATATGAGATATGGCATGGGTCTAAACCCATCTGTCTTACCTTAGAGTATGGGGATGTGATGCCTATGTCACCAACGATTCTGATGACAAGTTCGATCCTAGAGACGAAAAGGTTGTTTTCGTCGAATACTATAACAGAAGCGGATATTATTTCTACCATCCTGATGCAAATGTTATTTCCATCAAAAGGAAGGGACACTTCCTCGAGAAAGAAATTCTTGAATGAGGAACTGGAGATAATCTAGTGGATCTTGAAGAAATTCGAGAACCACAAACAATCGTTGATGAAGTCGGAGCGTCTGAACAACAAGAAAATGTTGCTGATGAATCAGACATAAACACAAGCGTTCACAGAAGTGTAAGGGCTCGCAAAGAACCTGACAGATACCTATGACATCTTGAGGGTACCGAAGTCCTATTAGTAGCCGAGTCTAATGACGAACCTACTAACTACAATATGCAATTTCAGATCCAGAATATGCAAAATGGTTGGATGCCATGAACGCTGAAATGCAATCTATGCGTGACAATCAAGTCTGGGACTTGGTTGAGCTACCCCCCGAATCTTGGGCAGTAGGAAGCAAATGGTTTTTCAAGAGAAAAACCGACATGCATGGAAATATACACACCTATAAAGCACGGCTAGTTGCGAAAGGTTTTACTCAGACTCAAGGCATTGACTATGATGAAACCTTCTCGCCTGTTGCTATGATCAAGTCGATCAGGATATTACTTGCCATAGCCACGTACTATAACTACGAGATATGGAAAATGGATGTCAAAACCGCTTTCCTTAATGGGCATCTATCTGAAGATGTCTATATGGTACAACCTGATGGTTTTGTTGATCCAAAATATCCTAATAGGGTATGTAAACTGAATAAGTCTATTTATGGACTCAAACAAGCATCTCAAAGCTGGAATCTTCGTTTTGACCAAAAGATTAAAGAGTTTGGCTTCGTCAAAAATGAAGATGAGCCTTGTGTTTACAGAAAGGCTAGTGGGAGCATTATATCTTTCCTCATCTTGTATGTGGATGATATACTTATCATTGGAAACAACATCCATATGCTTAACGATGTTAAACACTGGTTGGGAACTTTTTTTGCAATGAAAGATCTTGGAGAAGCAGCTTACATTCTAGGAATCAAGATCTACAGGGATAGATCTAAGTGGCTTCTAGGGCTAAGTCAAGGCACATACATAGACAAAGTCATGGCACGCTTTCATATGGAAAACTCCAAGAAAGGAGGTGTTCCTATAACTAAAGGCACCGTGCTGAACAAATCGCAATCTCCTTCAACGGACATTGAAACCAAGTGTATGGAAGAAATTCCATATGCTTCGGCGATTGGTTCTATTATGTATGCTATGTTATGTACCAGGCCTGACGTCTCGTATGCTTTAAGCATGACCAGTCGTTTTCAGCAAAGTCCTGTCATTGCCTATTGGACTGCAGTCAAGAACATCCTGAAGTACCTGAGAAGGACTAAAGACATGTTCTTAATATTTGGAGGAGTGGAAGAAGAGCTCACTGTAAGATGTTACACTGACGCCAACTTCCAAACTGACCGAGACGACTCTCGCTCACAATCAGGATTCATATTCACTCTAAACGGAGGAGCTATCTCCTGGAAGAGCTCCAAGCAGAGTGTGGTGGCGGATTCAACCACCGAATATGAGTATATAGCTGCATCAGATGCTGCAAAGTACATTCTCATAAAGTTCCACTACATACGGGAAATTATGGAAAGTGGTGACATCGTGATAAGCAAAGTAGACACAGATCAAAACCTAGCGGACCCGTTCACTAAGCCGATGACTCAGGAGAAGCATGATCAACACAAAAAGCTATCGGTCTTAGTTTTGCTAGCGATATGTTTTGATTTAGTATTTGGATGTATAAACATTAAACAGTTATACCATTCAGTTTGATTTACTAGTTAAATGCAACTTTGAATCTAATAACTGTGTTTGATTTTAATACGTTTAATCCATGAATCTTGTATTCTTAATTATCCATAGTCAATCAGAACCGTGGGAGCGACTTTGAATTAAGACTATTCTGAACTTGGACTCAAGTAGTTGACTTCCAATTTCACAGACCTCATCTTGGATGACGTTGGATGTAACTCGCTTCAAATCATCTTCATGGATTTTAATCATAAGATGTTTTGATATTGGTATACTCATTTAGTATCCTCTGACCTGAGATGCATACTAGAACTTTCGTTTACCAAGGACAGTTCTTTAATCACTGCCAACCGTTGTCGCGTAACTGCCAGTCATAAAGGCATTGATTGGGAACAGATCTGAAGTTCAGTGGGAGTTGTATGTAGTCGATAAGGGATTTTGTACTCTTACATGATATGTAACAGTTAGACATCGTGGCGCCCTCGTAATTCAAACTGGTGAAGTGTAAGGCCTTACCCAAACTGACCGTGTGTTTGATTGGACCACTATGAATATGGAACGAGAACAATAATGATTGAACGCTGTATGAGAATGAATCTAATCCATGTCTCATTGTTTCAATTGATGTCTTTTTACAGAAAGGATAAATGGCGATTATTACCATAAGTATATTGTCTTGCAATTGCAAGATGTTTTGGTTAATGACTTTAAAGTGTCATATCTTATTAGGGGCAACCATGTGTAGCTAGAACACCGCTGGCTGTCTACGTTAAGGAACTTAATCGAAGACCGTCTAAGTGGGAGACTATTGGAAATATATATGTCCGGTCATGATTATTTAACGCTACTAGCTGAGTTGTGACCAATAAGAGTTACACCTAGGGCAACGAACATTAAATCCACTTAACCCGCTTAACTGGTAATTACGAACTGTTAGCGAGACGATATATTTTATATATATTCGTTAGACGGGAATTATTATTTATACTAGTTTATAAATAATAATTATATATATTATTTTAATCTTTTATTAAAACAATTAAACGAGTACAAGTTTTTATCTTGTATTGGACTTCAGGCCGGGAAACAATTAGTAGGGTTGATAATTATTATTTAAAGGGATAACTTTAAGATAATTACTAACTTACTTAATCTTGCCGCAAAAGAAAGAAAAACGTTTTTATCTTCATGCTTTCCATCAACCAATCAAGAAGCAAAACAAAGAAGTTTTTTACTTCTTTGTTTTCCCATGTTGCTGTCGAAACAAAGGCACTTTCAAGCCTTTGTCATTTACGGCACCTTCAAGCCGTCGTCGTCTCGTTTCGCGCTTTCGGTTCGTGATCTAGCATCGGTTTGTTGTACTTCGGTGTCTCAACCGGTTAATCATTAACCACTAAGGTATAATTAATCTCATTGGTAGATTAAATTTTTTATTCAGTGTTCATATGATTTCGTAACCCAGATCCTGTCGGGTTTTATTTTGTATTGAATCAGTTTCGTTCCGCTGCGTATTAATAATTACTAAATAATTATTATTAATCTATAATTAATTATCAACCGTTTTGATAACTAATCTGACTGATCACCACTGTAAATACACAAAACTTTATTCAAGAAATAAAGAGGATCTTAGAGATTGATGTCGGTTTCATACCGCTAGACAAGCTAGGTGAAGATTCACGAGTAGAAGGTGAGAATGGCTTGGTATCCTAGCTACAACCGACCCTTGATTCTTCAAGAACTCCTTGGATCTTCCAAGTTCCTAGCTAAACCCTCTAACTTTGGTCTTGGATTTTGAAAGAGTGATTGTGTGTGGGTGTACGTATGAACAATGTATAGATGGGAAGAAGGTGAAAGTTTGGGTGTTGTTCACTCTTCCATCATCACCAAGGATGGTGATTAAGATAAATGTGACTTTAGCTAGATCTTCAATCCAAAGGGTATGGTATGTATGACACAAAGCATGATGGTAGTGTGGTGTAGGTGATGTTTGTGTGGGTGGGGCCCCCTTTCGATCAAAATGGGTAAAAGGGTTGGGGTTGGGATCTTGTTGCACATCTAGTTGGGTTCTAAGTATCTAGTTAGGTGTCTTTTTAGTAGTATATACCCGGTAAGTGATCTTGTGATCTAACACTTGGTGTAAGACTTTTAAACGATTCATTACCTATATGTTTTTGGGTGGTTTTGACTAGTTTCCATAAACTACTAGTTAACCCGTCATAGTTACCACTTTAACTATATAACACATAAAATAACATAGAGACATGTAACAATTATTTATATGTCAACCTTTATAAAAGTTTAGTCACCAATATTTATGTTTTTACATTAAAGCGTGTCCCTAGACTTTTACTAGAATAAAATTCTTGTTAAACACCAACGACCGTACCTTGCGGGTTATCATTGTTTATTTTCCTAGTAATTCTTAAAAATTACTATTATGATATAAGTTCCTTTGCTAGACTCCTTGACTTTACTTAGTCAAAATAAAACTTCAGGAAATATATTTTATAAGTTCTTGTGCTACTTTTTGTCAATTATTATGTGCCTAATTTGGTATCAATCTTAAAAAAAAATTAAGCATCCATACACCAACAAAACGGTTCAGTGGTAAGCAACAAAAAACTTATGCATCAAAATTTTGTTTTGTGCTGTTTTGTTATATGCTGGTTTGATGTACTAGTTTTGTTGTGCTGGTTTTGTTTGTTCTGGTTTTGTTTGTGCTTGGTTAGCTAAGAAGAGCAAGTTACACAATTAACCGATTTATTTTGGTGTTGCTTTATGATAAACCAGCACAGTTAATTATGCTGTTTTAAAATACAGCACAGTTAATTATGTTGTTTTACAAGAAACCAGCACATTTACGTAAAGTAGCATAATTTCATTAAGTGTCGATTTTGTTTTTACACAAAAATATAACAATACTATACTCGAATTAAAGGTAAAAAAACACTCGATTTTATGGTTAATTTTTTTTTTAAAAATAAAGTCGTATAAAAAAGTTATGTACGATTAAAAAATGTTGGGAAAGTTGAAAAAAGTCAACAATTGTGGGTTTCCAAAAATGCCCCTCCAACCTTTATTTTTCTAACACTTAAATCTTCACCATTGATCATCCAATTGAATGGTTGAGATTGCTTCTTAGGCTTCTTAGCTAAATTAGATTTCTTATGAGAACCATCCCATATATATATATATATATATATATATATATATATATATATATATATATATATATATATATATATATATAATTTATTTTTCGTCTCAAAGTTATCGTCTTAAAAGGTCCATTCTATTGACTTTGTGAGACTGAAAATGTTGTAGATCCATCAATAAAGAAAAACATAACATGAGAGGTTGGTTTCTTGTCTCCCTTAAAATGTGGAAATAAAGCTTTGATCAAGGATACTTTCTTTAATTGTTTTTCTCCTCTTTTTGTCCTATTTTCATATTTCTTCTTCTAAACTTTTAGAACTATATTATCATCATGACATCATTGATGATTTAACTCATCTTAACTTAATTATTACATGGTAGGAAGTTAATGAAATCAGACCAAACATAAGGTTATGTAAATGGTTTAACTAAAAAGTGAAAAAAAAAACGTCATGTCACGTCGCTGTCACGTCAATCACACCACGAATCACTAAGGTGTATAATAGTTGCACTATCCACATATATACACACATACATATACAAACACGCACACACAAGACCCCCCTCCCCCTTCACGTCCTGAATCTTGTCCCCGGGGCGGTGTTCCACGCTCTTTCACGGGGCACGTGGACCACGCTCCGGGTTTTAACGCCCATAACGAATAGCCTAATTAGAAAAAAAGTTAATCATGGTTTGATTCACTTAGAGAAAACTTTCAATCAATAGTACTATGTGGTTAAGTTTACATTAGTTTTAGACAGTGTTTATAAATCAAAATATTATTTAATCGAGTTAGATAAAACCTAGCCCGGTTAAAAATATTAGAACAATGGCCTTGAATGTACATATATGATTATCGTATTATGAAAGGAATCAATCGTTTGAAATGACATTTATTTATTAATTGGACTTTCATAGACAAAAAGGACACTAAAGACCTATTTACAAACCACTCATAAATAAAAAGCAGGATTGTGACTCATATTGTGAAATTACAAAATTGACCTTTACGTACGTAACATTTTCCACTCTCACCAATATATTTTTGTATAACTTTAACAAAGTATTATTCAGTCATACGTGTGATTATGGAGGTGGGGAGGTCCATGCTACATCCATGATGTGAGACAAACCATCCATTAACCCAAGTCATATATTGATATTAAAAGATTTATTAGAAAAACAAAAAAAACATAAACGAAAAGACCATTCTCTTTTGTCTTTCCATAATCAAACGCTAAAATTTGATTGACTTAATTACAGGGAAGGTCATGTGGTAAACCCATATTTTACTTTAGGTCAATTACAATGAAGATCCAAAAGTATACGTGAACGTAACAAAAATGGTCTCTGAAATGAACGAGTGTTAACTTTTTCTGTTAATTTCTTGTAAAATGACTAAAATGTCATTTAAAAACAAAACAAATAAACTATTATGGTGGACCCCATGAGAACACATAATCTACCCCCAACCCCACCCCATAAAAATTCGTTTCAACACCACCACCACCACCACCACCCTCCTTCGCTTACAAATGGTATCGAAGCCATTCTTGTGTCGTTCAGGATGGTGGGGCAAACCTCATCAATGATGGTGAGTCGTTGGAGATGTCCATGAGGATACCTTAGGCAAATCCCACATCCCTGATTAGGATGGTAGGGCAAACCTCATCGAGGACGATGAGTCCATAAGGGGGGGTGATTGTAACGATACAGATAAGATTGTCATGACCCATTGTAACACCATAGGCAAATCCCACATCGGTCGTGACCATCAAAGATTTTTGGGTCATAAGGAATGCCACGCCTGAAATGCCATCAACGAGTTTTGAGCGCATTGGTTGTGGAAGAGAGAAGAGAACTCCACAGTTAAGCGTGCTCGGGTGTGAGTAATCCAAGGATATGTGACCCCTGGGAAGTTTTCACTCGGGCAACCAAAAAACAAGTCTGTGAGCTCCTAGTGAGCAAATCGAGCAATATTGGTGGTATAAGTTGTCGAATGTTACAAAAGGTCTATCAACACTTGGCATTACCCCGAGATTAACTATGAACTTCTTCATCTAAGCAGCCTCCTTTGTAGCATTCAGACTCAATGGTGGACTAAGCAACAAAACTCTATTTGGAACTTTTCCAAGTTGTTGGGATAACAATGGTTTAATGCTAATTCAAGATTGCTAATCCCTTGTTTTGATAATGATAAGAAATTAGTAACTCATGGTATTATTTGTTGATTAAAGATGATCATATAACACATACATGTCCTTTTACACTTGATGAATCATTAATCACAAGCTAAACGTTCAACAATGATGAAAATGTCCGGGTCAACAAACACAAGAAGGTCAAAGCTTAAACTGTTGAATGAATATAATGAGAATTACCCCACTACAAGAAAAAGGGCTTTTAGAAACGATGTCGTCATAGAGCCAGCAGTGCAGACGACATGTCGTCGCCGAAGGGGGAAGGCGGCACAACTGAAATTTTAGGCACCGGAGGAAGCAGTGCCGACAATAGGTCGTCGCCGAAGGTGAAGACGAAATAGCTAAAAATTTAGGCACTAAAATTTGGAACCCAAAAACACACTTCTTCCTTATTGTTCCATACTTCCCCCAACCTCCATCTCCCTCCACTGTGTTCGGCATCCACTACCACCCCCACCGCACCACCACCAACAGCCACCGTACGACCACCAACCACCGTCGTCCATCTGCGGGCCCGTCTCTCTCTGTATGTATCTCTCTCTGTGTGTAAAAGTGTGCGTGTTCAACCCATTGAAACTGTGTTGTTTGCAAGTTTGATTAGTTGGGCCACAAACTGCTGCATTTTTGTCTCTGTGGTGTGTGTTTTTTTTTTCATTTCTCCTTTTGTTTGTGGCTAGGAAAAGCAACAATCCATTCATGTATTTTGTTAATTAAGATTTTGATAGTTGTTACTAAACTTAATTAAGATCTGATTAGTTGAAATAAGAATAGATGAATTTGATGTAGGAGAAATAGTCATGATGACCAAAAGAGTTGTTGTAGTGATGCACATCAAGTGTTCGATAAAATAACCTAAAGAGTTGTTTCTTTTTTCCTTTATTGTTTTTAGAGTTTTAAATTTATGCAAGAACCTTGATTCAAACATTAAACATTAGTGGTAATTCGAAGTTATGATAAAGTCTAGAGGTTGATAAGTTAGGCTTTTAATTTCAGTAATGGCATCGGGAATGTTTGAATCATATGTGACTAGTAATTATAATTCATATTTTAAACAGATGAATGTTTGAATCATACGTGACTGTTACCACATGTGCATACTTTATTGGAAAAGACGGGGAAAATACCCATGGAAAAGATCAAGAAAGAGCTGAAGGCTGTTGAGTTATCAAGTGATGCTATTGAGGGTCTACTACAAGTTCTTTCCATGAGGTCTTTAAAGGAGTTTGAAGGAATTTTTTGCTAAAATGGTCCATGGGAGAACGTGTGGTCACATTTGGGCTTTTCTCTCTGGTTTGATACATATGGGGTTGCCACCCTTTGGAAAGACAACAACTTCTCTACACTTTCTGTAAGACCCCAACCCGGACATCTTACAGTTGGTTCTCATAACGGGTCGTTTTCATTAAAAACACATTTATCGTAATTAAAACTACAGCGGAAGTCTTTCAAAACTCATTTATAACCATTTAATGTTATTAGGTTTACCTTACGAATGCCTGCACACCAATCCGAGTAACGCCGCTTCCAAGCCAAGATACGTCGATATGCCGCTTACCTGCAAACAATCTAACGTACACACAAAGTCAGCTACGCTGAGTGAGTTCTAATAGTTTAATTTAAAGAAAAACCACCACACCAAGTTCTTCGGTTTAATTCACTTGGACACTCCGGTCCTTATAAAGTATAATTACTCTTTATTAAGGAATGACTAATCCCGTGTCATCCCATGACATCCCGTAATCATTTAATTACCCAAAACTCAACCTGTACTACCAATACAAATAGTAATAATCTTACCTTACATCCGCATAGACTCAACATGATATGCTAGCGACTCATACCCAAGAATACATATTGACTCAACTCTGGGTTAACATAACCTACCCTAAGGACCTCGTCCTTCACGATCCCATTTTCTGTGCCACATGGACAACGAAGCAAACCTGACAAATAAATATAAACACGTAATATCACACCTTATACACATGACTCATTAATTACACACACCTCACGCATAACCCTACAACAGCACATTTAATATCATAAATCCCTTAGCATTTAATATCGGGCACACCTGTTCCCGTTCGGCCATTAACACGTCACGCACTAACAAACCATATCATTGAATCACACATAAAATCATGGACATTTAACTTAGAGCCCGACTCTCCCCGATCCACCCTTAACACACCATTGACCCTACGACTCTTAATAATCATTTTATACTCAAAAGATAGCGGGTTATAACCCAAAACCCTTAACATGATTTATTATATTAACACCACGTGAATGTACATATGTTAGCCCCAAAACAGTAAAACGTTGGGGAATTAGAAACTCACAGGTTTGACGATCCCCACAAGCACTGCAACGCTTCCTCATACGAACCCGAACCTGTTAACGTGTTATCACACCGTCGGTTTACATTCTATCCCTATGTCGTTTCTATCTAAATATAAACGACTCTGCTTAATCCTGGTTATCCTGAACCCGTTCAGAACCCGCATGCATGCATGTTTACATGCCATGCAATGTGTTAGTCTCGTGGGTTACAAGTACCCGAGCCGAGACCCTATGGACGCATGTCATGAACACGTGACTCCTTAACCGTTCATCACCTTCGCACCACCACGGGGAACCATCAACATGCAACACCGTCGTGCTCCGCCATGCAACTATAACCTCGCGTAGTGTACGTGTTCCAGTCGGGTCTCCTTTTGTGCAGGAAAACCCTAACCGGTGTAAACCACACCTGCCACCATCTCGTTGTCCATCTCGTCCATCATAAACCACCACGCACCGTCTCCATCACCGTACGTCGTGGTGCCATTTCCCATTCCTCCATCGTGCCCACAACGCATGCTGCCACCACCACCGTGAGCCGTCACAGCAGCCACCTCCTTCTCTTGCACCCCAAGCCCAAACCCTGTCTTCCTTTCACTTCCGGTCGACGACCAACAGCCCCTAGCGGTTCACCATGGCCATCGAACTACCACCACAGTCTGTCACCCTCGTCGTCGTCCATACTACTTGTCCCCGTCGTCTTTCTCTCCTGCCCGCACATTTTCACTCACGTGGACGCCACCGCGACCAAGCCGGCCACCACCGTTTTTCCCTTTTTGTCGTGGTCACAGTCGCATCACCACCGTGGCTTCACCATCATCCCCTAGCTGGAATCGTCCATTACAAACACCGAGACACCAAACCCTAAAGTATCGATGCTAGAAATTCTTAAACCAACAAAGTAATAAACGTAAACGAGTTTACCTTCGCACACCGCGCACCACCGAGAACCACCACGGACAGCCGCCTGCCGAGCCCTCTCCTTTCTTCCCTCCTTCGCATCTGCTGCTGTCGAACAGCCCCCCCCCCCCCGCTCGAATGGCCTAGGGTTTTTCTCATAATTCTTATTTAAACCTACAGAGTTTACGTCCGGGTCCCTACTGTTTCGTCCTTGCACGTTTTGATCTTAAATTAAACACAACACTGCTAACTGGACTCTTTACGACCCATCACTATGAAATTCGCGTGCCTTTTATGCACACATGCATGTTTATAAGAGATTCGGGTCACCTCCGACCCGAACCAGTTGCTTATAAAATTTCGGGATGTTACACTTTCACTCCAATCATTGGTTGCGTCAGTGCCGCCAGTTAACCCAAATTTGTCGCCCTTTGGAATGGCGACATCCTCCAGTCATACCTCCATCTCACCTATTCGTTATCCATGTCAAAGCTCTTGCCATTTGGAATGGCAACAACTTTCTTAATTGAATACAAAAGTTGTCGCCATTTGGAATGGCAACAACTTTCTTAATTGTACAATTGCAGGCTAGTTTGACTAGAAAATTAAGAAAGCTACTATCATCCCAAATGGCGACAGCTTTTGTATTCAATTAAGAAAGTTGCTGCCACTCTAAATGGCTAGAGATTTGACATGGATAGCCTTGAATAGGTGAGATGGAGGTTGTCGCCCTTCCAAAGGGAGACAACTTTGGGGACGGCACTGACAAAACCAATGATTGGAGTGAAAGTGTAAGAAAGTTTTCACCATTCCAAAGGGTGGCAACCCCATATGTATCAAACCAGAGAGAAAAGCTCAAATATGATTACACATTCTCCCATGGCTCATTTTAGCAAAAAAAAAACCAGTTGGAAGGTATTATTCGTTGCTATTTGGCAAGAAAGAAGTTACATCTTTGTGGGGCGTGTAAGGCTATACCATCTTTCAATCCCGTTAGTGGTGGCAATTCTTGTCGGGTTTTGTTTGAATCACCAAACTCAAACACAACCCATTTAAACCATGTAACCTGCACGTGACCACGTAACCTGTTCAATTCTATTTTTAAACGTATCGACGACTTGACCCGTTTATCCACAACCCAACAACGTAATCATTTAGTCAAACCGTTTTACATCCTAAACGTATCGAAGACTTGACCCGTTGATCCGAGATTGTTATTAAGTTATCAAATTATTTGGTCAAATTGAAGTAGTCTTTGACTTTAGAAAAGTTTTAGAACATCTATTTAGTACTAATACATTGCAAATTTGTAATTACTATTAAATAATCATATTGTCTGTTTTCCTGTTTTTCATAGAGAAACTTGGAGGTGCAGGGGAAGCAGTGAAAAACTGAAACAACTATTTTCACTTACTGAAAAGTTTGGTTATTCAGAATGGATTTAGTTTGATGCTTCTGTTGTTCGTCGCTAAAGGCCTGATATTATTTTATTAAACATTTATTTTTAAATGCTAAATTAAATTTGGTAACAGGCCTTTAGCGACGACATCTGATCAATAGCGATGACTGTTTACACCTTTAGGTATGGAGCAACAACTTGGTAAGTATTCAAATTGCATCCTCCTAAAAGACAAAAAGCTTCTAAAAATGGTTTAAGGACAAACAATTTGGGAAAGCGTCTCAAACCTTTTCAAATTGTATCCTCATAGATGTTACATTTTCAAACCACTTTTGAGATGTTACTACTTTTGAGATGTTACCATTTTAAAAAATATGTTTAAAAAGGTTAGAATGGATGGATGGAACAATGCATAACGTTCACAACAAAAAAGAAAGTTAAAAAGTGGGAAATCAGGGCGCACGGTCGCGGGTTCAACCGTGGTTCGACCGGTGTGTCCCATTTCTGATTCTTGAGTTGTGGCTATAAATAGACCCATCTTCTTTCATTCTAGCTCACAATTTTTGCTCACAACACTTCCAAATAAACATCTAATATAATCTCTCTAGTTTCTTTGATATTCTAACATCAATCCAAGAGAGAGATTCAAGATTTAAGATCAAGAGCAAATTAGAATAATTGTTCATTAACTATCATTCTTTCTAGTCTTGTATTTGTGTTGTATGTGGCAACTTTTTACCATTTGATTTATAGAAAGATTTGTGAGGGTCAATCACTTGGTGTGAGTTCATCATCATACTATATTGACATAGTTGATGATTGGTTTGGGTCACACTATCTAGATATAGTGTTGTGTGAGATTGCAAGGATCACTATCTTTATATAATGATTTGTTGTGAGAGAGTGCACTACCTTGATAGAGTGCTTGAGTTTGAGAGTGTTGCACTATCTTGACATAGTGCTTGTTTTGTAAAGACCGCTATCTTGGGATAGTTGGTTGAAGAAGGTGATCACTACCTTTGTTTAGTGAGACATTAGTATCGGTGATCTATTTCATTAAAGAGAGGCGTTTAGTGGAGAAACTCTCGATTGGAGAATCGGGGAGAAGACGTAGAATGGATTTGTTAACATCCGCTTGAACCTCTATAAATCAGTTTTGTCATTCCTTCACCTAACTCTTTACATACTCGTTTGCTTATTTACATAGATATACATTGTGTTCTAGACAAGTGTTCCATCATATAAGTTTGATTAAGTTTTAAATTAATCAAGATTCTAAGAAAACCTATTCACCCCCTTTAGGTTTCTACACAAGTTATTGATCCACCGCTTAGTGTGAATACGAATCCCGTTTGTGATCGAGAGTCATCTCGATCAGTTTGGAAGCTAGCATCAATGTAACACCTTAGAGTGAGATCTTCTCCACTCATACATATACCAGAAACACATCTTTTGTCCTTATCAAGTACTTTAGAGCGCTCTTTACAACAATCCAGTGAGCATCCCCTTAATTATGTTGATATCTGCTCGTTATACTCAAAGCATATGAGTCATGCGGCCTAGTGCATGATTGAATCGTATAAGCATATGGAACTCTTTCCATCCTTCTTTTATCCTTATCCGTTTCTGGACACTATGATTTATTTAAGATCATTCCATGTCTCATAGGCAAGAATCCTCTCTTAGAATCTTGCATTGAAAAACGTTGTATAACCTTGTCAATATATGTACTTTGTCTCAAACCTATAACCCGCTTTGATCTATATCTATAGATCCTTATTCCCAAAATATATGCAGCTTCACCTAGATCCTTCGTTGCAAAACACTTTCCAAGACAAGATTTCACTTCTTACAAGGTTAAAATGTCGTTTTCCAGTGAGTAGTATGTCATCCATATATAGTATTAAAAACGTAACTGTGCTCCCACTTACCTTCATGTAAACACATGACTCATCTTCATTCTTTCTTAAACCAAACTCTTTGATTTTTCCATCAAAACGAATGTTCAACTCCGAGATGCTTGTTTCAACCCATAAATGGATTTCTGGAGCTTGCATACCTTGTCTGGATTCTTTGGATCGACAAAACCATCTTGCTAAGCCATATAGACATATTCGGTAAGGAGTCCATTTAGGAAAGCCGTTTTGACATCCATCTGTCATATCTTGTAGTCATAATACGTTGATATAGCAATTAGAATTCGGATTGACTTAAGCATAACCACTGGTGAGAAGGTTTCCTCATAGTCAGTTCCATGAGTCTGAGTGAATCCTTTCGCAACCACTCTAGCTTTAAAGGTTTGCACATTTCCATCCATGTTGGTTTTCCTCTTTAAAACCCACTTGCTCCCTATTGTCTTATAGTTAGGAGGTAGATCAGTTAAGTCCCAGACTTAGTTATCATACATGAATTACATCTCTATGTGATTGTGTCTATAGCTTTTAGCCATTTATCAGATTCTGGATGCAGTTATGTAATTTGTGGGCTTAAACTGATCCACCGAAAAGACATCATCATTTCCATAACAAATCCATATCTCTCATGTTCCCGACGATTCCTACTCGACATGCGGACGCCTATCGTTCCAGCCGGTTCCTGAATCTAATCTAGTTCTTGTTCAACTACTCGACTACAATGTTTTTGTCAAAACAACTTTCACCTTAACCTATATCGACCCTTCCGGGACACTCGACCTTCACCCCGGTCACGTCCAAAGTCATCACTAATCATGAACTTGCACCCCCTGGGTATCAACCATCCACCAACTAGACACCATCCATCCGATGTACCGTCTTCAAGTCACTAAACGAATATCTCATCCACCCTGTTGTTTCGTTTCTTCCACACTACACCCATTGGTTTTTCTGCTTTCCCTTCTTGTTTTCAATAGCCACAACATTTACTAATCAACCTTATTCAAAGAGGCTTCTTCCACAGACCATGAAAACAAAGACACCACCTTTACCGTTTTCTTTCATCCACCAAATGAACCGAATCCAAAGCCACCCCGCTTTGACGGATCCTTTATGCCCGTTTTCACGCACCTGCGTTGGTCCCTCCTTATCACAAAACAAACTGATCAAGGACTGCTCTAGTTCTTTTATCACCTCTAACAACCACATAACACTGATGTTCACCCCTCACCACCGTCGTACTTCCACGTGACAACTGCTGACCTGAACCACCCCTTGTCTCTGTCTTCTGTTGTTGTTGGTCTCCTGCAATCTTCCAATATCACCCCTGCCCTCCACCGACCAACACCCCAGCTGACAGAGGCCGCCTCTAATCTTTAAACCTGCTTATGTACAAACCCTAGACTCTGATACCAAATGTTGGTTCAAGACCCACAAAACACACACAATCACGCACTCTAAACTCACGAACATATTGGTTTGTGTTTACTGCTTGAACTGACTTTATTGCAAAGTTTACATTAAATAATAAACAAGCAAACTTGATCCAATAGAAAAGGTACCTAAACTACTCCTAAGGAGGAAACCCACGTGTTTTTAACCCATGATCTCCACACCTATTTTAAACTCTAACTAAACTCCAATAAACAAGAAATAAAAGTGCAACATAATTCTTCAACAATCACACGACAATTGCACGGTTAAAATACCCTTTTACCCTTAACTAATTCTTCTCTTTACCCGTGAATATGTTGACCCGAAAACCGTGACTCGTGAACAAACCTAATAGAGAGAATTTGAACTATTTTTTTAGTTGGGTGAGAATAACTTATTTAAATTAAAAGGAAAATGAAATAAAAGTCAAAAAAAGTGGTTTCTAGGGCAAGCCTCCAAGCAAGAGAAAATGCACACAAAAACCTTCTCCTCTTCAAATCCACTACACTTTCTTGCTTTCTGGTGTCACTCCTTTTATCTCTTACTCTTTCTTTATTGTATGCTTCTCTTTTTCTTTTTTTCTTTTCAGACCCATTGCCCATATGAGTGCATATTTCAGCTTTTTTTAATTGGACAAACATGCCCCTGTCCTTTACTTGATAATTCCAACACCATCCAAATGTATGATTTATAACGTGACATCAAGAGTACGTAGCATCAAATTAGTGATCGGTTTGAGTCTAAATCTGTAATTTTAAAACTTACGCTAAAACGAGTTAAAGAGCATTTTCGACATAATGGTAAAATATAATTAAGTCCCTATAATTAAATATATCCAACTTTTAGTTCAACTAGTATCATGTAAATGTTATTTTATTATAATCAAGCTATGTGTAAAAATGCTTGTTTAATTCAAGTAGCTTATCATAGTGTTCATTGTTTTTTTTTCCATTCAAACACAAAAGTCTAGCATGATACACACACATTATATCTACATATATATATATATATATATATACACATATATAATATGTGTTTGTATATTATCACGCACCTCTAAAGGGAAAGTAATTGTTTTGGACAAAGGAAAAGGGAGAATGAGACTACCACAGTTGCAAACCTTTTCACTTTTCTTTATTTGGTTAAATGACTAAACTTTGTTTCAGAAGATTTCTTTCTGCTGTAGCATTTTTAGCACTGGAAATCACTATATATTTACTTTTTAGAATAATAAAAGCTATAATTAGTTTTGTAATTAATAAATAAATGACAAGACCTTCATAATTCTTTAGATTTGTTTAATTAAGGATTATCTATGATATTTTTTTTAGAATGACGAGTCACACACTCGTCTATTTATATTCTTAACTAAACTAAATCAATTTCTAATCTAGCACATGCCAGGAGTTGAACCTTGTCTTCTCTGAACCAATGGGTTATCAGCTGAGAAACTCATACACCCATCTACTTTTACTCTAAGTTTTTGGATTATCTTTAATTAACACCTCCTTTGTCCCCAAAAAGAGTAGCTAGCCATTTTGTATTAATCCAAAAAAGACAATTTTCTCTTATGTTTTCAATCATAACTTAATTATATTAATGATCATTATTTAAAACTCTCCTTTTGATTTTGGTACCATATTTTATTATTTTAAATATATTTAATCAACAATACAATATTTTAAATAAACTTTATGTCAAAACTATAATACTTTAAGAAATTAAGATATATGAATAATAAAGTTTGCATGTAGAAATCTTTATGAAAGTACCGTAGGGATAGCCAAGTAAATTACACCAACTACCACCTAGCTTTCTACATTTCCTTTCCTATATACTTCCACTTGAATGCTTTAATTACCATAGTTATTCATCAAATGTGTATTCATTTTCAAAACTTCATTTCCATCCACTTTTTGTAATCTCTCTCTCTCTATACTTGGGTGGTGCTCAAGATTTAGTCATTGGGTGTATGCAATTGGTTGATGGATATTGATCTCTTGTGGTCTTTTGGGGGGTGGTTTTTTATTATATTCCCAGAAACAATCAACTATTGCATGGCTAACTTGAGATCCACTTTACAAATCTCTCAATTCTCAAACCCTAGATCATTTTCTTCACTTTTCTGTATTGCACTTTTGATCTTTATGATCTTGATCACTCTAGTTCAATCCTCTAGTTCCATGGGAGTTGCATCATCACTTCCAACTGCGCCAACTACTTCTAGTTCACATGATGAATCCTCAAGATCATCAACAACCACCACCGAGTTTCACCCCAAAAGAATCCATGATCATCAATCACATCCAAAGTCTACAAGATCGTTCGAAGCGGGTGCACATGAAGTTCCAAGTGGACCAAACCCTATTTCAAATAGGTAAGAGTTAGATTGATGGTTTTTTGGTTGATGATTGAATGGATTGGTATACCCATGAAAGAATTTCAAGAAATTAATGGTGATGATGGAGGTGGTGGTAAAGATACATATAAAAAGCTAGCTTTTTGTAATGGTGTTATGAATGGTATATGATTATTTTAGCGGTTTGTTTCGGTTTCACTATCATGCTTTTATCGTCATCTTCGTCTTCATCTCCATCTCCATCTCCATCTTCGTGTGATATGTATCAACTACCGCTTTGTGTTTTCAATTTAGAGAAAAATGTATAGCAAGAGACACTTTATTTTTTCTATATATGTATATGTAAACTCTTTTCCTAATATATCATGTTTTTATATATTAAGAAGATGAAATTAGCTAGTACTTCTTGTCTAGATAATTAATAACTTTGAGAGGTGGGGTATTCATATTCTTATATTTTTGAACTTATGTGATTGGCTTGTGTTAGGTTTGTGTTTCTCTGTGTTGATGCGTTCTTGTTTGAATAAATTTTCATTTTAAACATGTATAAAGATTTTGATGGAACAATAGTATCATATCCTTATCAAATGTAACTCATTCTTCCAAGAGAATAAGGACACTAGGGTTTTGTTGAGGTGAATGATCATGATTTGAAGATGAAACAAAATCTTGAAATTACTTTGTTTTTTCAAGAAACAAAGAATCTATGAGAAAAGAGATGGTATTAGGGTTTTGTTAAGGTGAAAAAATTCCATTTTAGTTTGTCATATTTTATTTTCAAGAGTGTAATTTTATCATTTGTTTGATTTCTAGTTGTGAATTAAAGGTTAAAAGATAGTTTTACCCTTGATAATTACTTCATTTTTCGAAAAAAACAATTAGGGTTTTCTTGAGATTAGGAATGATTAGAAGAGAATCTTGGGCACATGTAGAAAAAGGGTAATATTGTCAAATTATGGCAGAGTTTGTGGACGGTGAGAGAGAGGGAATAACTTAAAGGGTAGTTTTAAAATATTGACCAAGACCTTTTGACCAATACAATTTGCAGAACGCATACAAAATCCAATAAAGGGCAATTACAAGCACACACAATGATCTTGCCCCATGATTTGCTAATGACAACATATTTGATGTTATTGAATTATTATTGTGATAGTATAACTTCATTATTAATTTAACATTTACGCAACAAAAACAAAAATATGTGATATACTTTCTGGTTAATTTGTAAAACTTGAAATAAAATACGGTGAATCTCCAATCTTTAGACTAGATTTTTTTGTGTGTAATTTTAACTTTTATTTTTTTTCCATGGCCTAATAGGCATTTGGATTGTATGTTTTGACCTAGTATCTTGCTGGTTTTAGTATATATATAAGATCTATTTGTCGAAGAAATTATTATAGACTATTGGATTATAATTTAAACATAAAAAATTAATTTCCTTTTAAACATTATGTATGTTTAACCATTTGTTCATTTTCTTATATTTACTTTTGATTTTGTTGTTTGTCTTAATGTTATTGTTAATTTGACTTTTATCAGGGTGGCTAATACGGTGGCTGAAACGAGTTGGCTTCAGAATCTCTTGCTTGAATTGTATGCTCCGATTAAACAAGTCACTATTATCTCTTTTTTTGAACGGCGAAAAACTTTTATTAAAACAATCTAAAGCCTATCAAGATGCTAGGCAAAGCAAAAAAAAACATTACATAAGGGGATTATTTATCCATTCGATCCACACTTTATTACACTTCCGACTATCCTACTATTATTCCAAATATATGAAAACTGTTGAACTTCTTCAAACATCGTCGTTTTTGTAGCATGATCTGTCGAGAATACCACGTCATTCCTTCTTTTCCAAATTACCCACGTGGTGATGAATAAAATACAACCCAAATTTTGCATCGTCACGAGAGGAAAACTATAATCTTCAAACCAATCCAATATAAAAACAGGACATCGAGTGTTTGGGATAGGAACTTGAAGCCACAACCCAATTAAAGGCCATTGTTATCTATTGTGATAGCATATCATTGTCTACTTATCTCACAACCCTGGTCAACATCAACATACAAAACATGTCGAAATTGACATCCATTTTGTCTGGGAAAAAGTCCAGGTGGCGACATTAGAAATTTTCATGTTCGTGTGTATTGTTGGTTTTACCAAGGGCCTACAAAGATAACTATTTTCTAGTTTTAGATTAAGTCTTTACATCAGACAGTCTTATGCGTCGACTGCGAGGGAATATTAGAGATTATATATATAGATAATTATTTTGTAAATAGTTGTAATTATCCCTTTCCTTGTTTATCTCTATCTCTTGTATTATTTATACCCCTTTTAGGTTTAATGAGAATCACAAGTCATTCTCCATAGCATTATACTAGTTTATACAAGCCAAGTGAGCTCACATTTTTATACAAGTATTCTTATTTTTATTAAAGGTAAATTTCTTTAATCCAGTAAGAGTGATACTTGAATCCATTACCTATGCTGGTGTTCCACAAGAGTTCCTCTCTACCATTGGGTCACCAACCCTAATGATTATATAAGTAATTACTTTAGCCAAATTAGCTCAATCCATCTCAAATCGACCTTTTATAGGAACGAGCTACCATTTGCTCGAATTCAGCTCAAGCATTTATATGTGAGCTCGAGCCACAATCCCATGAGCAAGCTGCGAGCCAAGAAGTATGTGAACAATATATTCAAAACTTCAACATCATATAACACAAAATATTGTTCTTCTAAATATGTAGGCCAACGAGGTTTATCATGCCCATAAGAGATGAACCTAGCTCGTCATACATCATCGATCAATCCTTGCATTTCATAAGCCTACCCTTTTTAGATTTCGTGTGTATTGCCGGTTGTTGATCCATAGTTATCTATTTTAAAATTTAATTCCCTCAATTTCGTGTATTTTTGTTAAAGTGTTACTCATCTTCGTACACAAAAATCATAGGAAAAATATGTTCTTTTGGGATGGGCCACTAATTTCGAAGTATTGGGCTCTTGTTAAATGTATTTCCAGGCTCATGTGTAGTAGCTACAGGTGTACAAACCAATGTTTTTTTCATGATCATGGTTGTTGGAAATTTTTGGACTTATTTGTTACAAATATAATTATTATTTATTACGTTCGTATTCTATTACGTGAGAGGATCACGACGAACCAAATCATGTCAAAAATAGAGCTAAGATGAATGAGATATCGATGCTCGAAGTTGTGTGTATAAATGTTGAGACATTGGGAATTGAACATGTCTTGGGAATTGAGCCTGTCCCACATCGGAGGAATGAGAAACTATTGCTTGGCTTATAAGTGTGAAGGTTCACACAAGAGTATTCTTGTATACCAAGACACACACAGTGGCAATCGCAAGGGTGCAAAGCACCCGACGCGCCCGGGCACGGGACCGGGACCGGGACCGGACACGAGACCGAGGAGCGATGTGCGTAATGTGGCGTTTTGATGGCGCACTTGGCACTTCGCACGCTCGCATCGCCACGAGCCGCCTTAGTATTTTTGACTGATGGCTCGCGGGTTCGGGTCTGGTTCAAGCCTTTCCAGTTTGCAAGAGACTATTCGAATTCTTAACTCCCAGAGTTATGATTGCATTAGTTGCAAACTTAACTCCTAGAGTTAATGATTGCATTAGTTGCGAATTAACTCTCTAGCCTATATAAACTAGGCTTGGATTCCAGGTTTGATACTGCAAACAAATTGCATATGCACACAGACTCTGCTCCAGAAGAATTTCCGGCTTTCTCCAAGCTTCGCGCTCTTGTTTCAGGTATAGTATCGGGTGCTAGGCTAATTCCGGCAGTACTTCCTGCTTCGGCTGTTGTACCCTGGGAGACAGACGGGTTCACCTGGGTGGCCCGAAATCTGTTTTAAGGGACCTCTGTTTAACAGAAATCCTCAGCCTCTACCCGGTTTTTAGTTTCCTTTTGTTTCAGTATTTTTATTTTTGTTCTGTTTGTGTAATATGTATTCATTGTCAGTTTCCTTTTTACTTTTTAGTTTCTTTCTGTAATTTTGTCATTGTATTGTAATCCTATTATATTGTAATAAAAGTTATGTTTTATTTTTATGTGAATGGTTGTCCTACAAGCTTAAAAAAGATTTTTTAAAACATCAACCGTTCACTGTTTTTTTTAAAAAAATTCGGTTTACAATCAGTGTTTGCAAACTTATTTGTAAAGTTTGTTTTTTGGTTTTCTGTAAACCAATAATTTGGTTTTCTGGTTTTTTTTTTGTAAACCAAACTATTCTGTAATCTAACTGTTTCTGCTCTTGTTTCAGAAATGGCAGCCACAATTGCAGCAGCCTCATCCACTGTTCTGGGGTCTACTTCCATGGGACCATTAGTTGGTACCCAAGCAGCCCAGACCGTTGCCAATCATGCTGAAAAACCAGAAAAGTTTTCTGGTTTGAACTTCAAAAGGTGGCAACAAAAGATGCTCTTTTACTTGACCACCCTAAACCTTGCAAGGTTTTTGACTGAGTCTCCCCCTCAACTTGCTGAGGGTGCTGATGCTCAAGCTGTCACTGCATTAGATGCATGGAAGCACTCTGAGTACCTGTGCCGCAACTATGTGTTGAATGGCCTTCAAGATGCATTGTACAATGTATATTGCAAGATAACAACAGCCAAAGACTTGTGGGATTCATTGGAACGCAAGTATAAAACTGAAGATGCCGGGACTAAGAAATTTGTAGTGGCTAAGTTTTTGGACTATAAAATGGTTGACACTAAAACTGTAATTAACCAAGTTCAAGAATTACAAATAATACTTGGGGATATTCTCTCCGAGGGAATGACTCTTAATGAGACATTTCAAGTGGCTGCCATGATTGAGAAATTACCCCCTAGTTGGGTTGACTTCAAGAATTACCTTAAGCATAATCGAAAGGAAATGACTGTTGAGGACCTTGTGGTTCGTCTTCGAATTGAAGAAGACAATAGGTTGGCTCTAAAGGGAACCCAAGTGGAAGGTTCTGCAAAAGCCAATCTTGTGGAACATGGTCAATTTTCAAGGGGGAATAAAGGGTACAAAAACAACAAGCCTAATGGCAAGGGCAAAGGCAAGTTTGTGGACCTTGGACCAAGGAAGGGTGGTGTGAAAAAGAAGGTGGCTTCTTTTAAAGGCAAATGCTACAATTGTGGTGAATCAGGTCACCGTGCTGACCAATGTAAACAACCTAAACAGGAGAGGGCTCATATGATTGATGATGGCGGGCCTCTTGTTGCTATGATCTCGGATCTGTCCGCCATGATGGAAGAGGTCAACATTGTGTCTAACCCCCCAAAAGGGTGGTGGATTGACACCGGGGCCACTCGACATGTTTGCCCCGACAAGACCCTCTTTAATACTTTTAAGGAGTTTGTGGGAGAAGAGAAGCTGTACATGGGAAATGCGGCTACAGCGGATATCAAGGGTGAAGGTGATGTGATCTTGAAGTGGACTTCGGGAAAGGAGCTCACTTTAAGCAACGTGCTTTATGTTCCCGACTTGCGCAAGAGTCTTGTGTCGGGATGGTTGCTTAACAAGTTCGGTTTTCGTATGGTTATAGAAAGTGATAAGTTTGTTTTAACTAAACGTGGTATGTTTGTTGGAAAGGGCTATGCCCATAATGGTATGTTTAAACTCAATGTAATGGCTATCAAAAAGAACATGAATAAGAATGCTTCTACTTCTGCTTACTTGATTGAGTCTTCTAATGTGTGGCATGGTCGTCTTGGTCATGTAAATTTTGATTCGATTCGTCGTTTAATTAAATTAGATTGCATACCATCCTCTTCCATTGATTCAAAGTTAAAATGTAAAACTTGCGTCGAAGCCAAACAAACAAGATCGTCATTTAGATCGGTTGAAAGAATAACCGAACCCCTTGATATGATTCACACAGATGTTTGTGATTTTAAATCAATTCCCACAAGAGGAGGAAATAAGTACTTTATCACTTTCATTGATGATAGTACTAGATATTGCTATGTATATTTACTTAAAAGTAAGGATGAAGCAATAGACAAATTCATTTTATATAAAAATGAAGTGGAGAACCAACTTAATAAGAAAATCAAGGTTGTGAGAAGCGATAGAGGAGGTGAATATGTTTCACCATTTGCAAACTTATGTGCACAAAGTGGCATAAGACATGAGATAACCCCACCATATTCTCCACAATCAAATGGCATTTCGGAACGAAAGAACCGTACCTTAAAAGAAATGATGAATGCCTTGTTATTAAGTTCTGGGTTAACCCCAGACATGTGGGGGGAAGCCGTTATGTCGGCTAATTATCTTTTGAACAAGATACCTTTCAAGAAAAAGGATGTAACACCATATGAGTTGTGGACAGGGAGGAAACCATCCTATAAATACTTGAAAGTGTGGGGGTGCCTAGCCAAAGTGGTGGTGCCACCACCAAAGGTTCAAAAAATAGGACCCAAAACTGTGGACTGTGTGTTCATAGGTTATGCCCATCATAGTAGTGCATATCGTTTTCTGGTACATGATTCAAAGAATCCAGAAATACACAAGAACACTATAATGGAGTCAAGGAATGCATCATTCTTTGAAGATGTGTTTCCATGTTTGGAAAAGACGCATGCAAGTTCATCAACACCGGTTGACGAGATTGTCCAACATGAAACACAAGAAGAATCAGAGGCAGAAGAGGTTGAGCCAAGAAGAAGCAAAAGGCAAAGGATTGAGAAATCTTTTGGGCCTGATTTTCTTACTTATATGGTTGAGGGTGAGCCCCAGACCTATCGAGAGGCGGTCTCCTCTTCAGAAGGACCACAATGGAAAGAAGCCATCAAAAATGAAATTGATTCTATCTTACAGAATCACACTTGGGAGCTAGTAGATCTTCCACCAGGAAATAAACCACTTGGATATCGTTGGATATTTAAAAGGAAGATGAAAGTTGATGGCTCCATTGACAAATACAAGGCAAGGTTGGTGATCAAAGGGTATAGACAAAAGGAAGGTCTAGACTATTTTGATACATACTCACCCGTGACTCGAATAACTTCCATAAGGTTGGTGATTGCAATTGCAGCAATGAGAAATCTTGAAATACATCAAATGGATGTAAAAACTGCATTTCTAAACGGGGAGTTAGATGAAGAGATTTACATGGAGCAACCTGAGGGTTTCTCTGCACCTGGTCAAGAGGGCAAGGTGTGTAAACTTGTTAAGTCGTTGTATGGTTTGAAGCAAGCACCAAAACAATGGCACCAAAAGTTTGACCAAGCTATGCATAACAGTGGTTTCAAAATAAATGAGTGTGACAAGTGTGTCTATGTGAAAGATACATCTAAAGGCTATGTGATTCTATGCCTTTATGTAGATGATATGCTTATTGTTGGGAGTGATGATAAGATGATCAGATCTACTAAAGACATGTTGAAAGCAAGATTTGACATGAAAGACATGGGTCTAGCTGATGTGATTCTAGGAGTGAAGATCACTAGAACCCAAAACGGTCTTGTGTTAAGTCAATCCCACTATGTGGACAAGATCCTTGAGAAGTTCAATGCGGAGGACAAAAGTGTGGCTCAAACTCCGATTGATACAACCCAACACCTGTCTAAGAATAGAGGTGAGGGCGTTGCTCAGTTGGAGTATTCAAGGATCATTGGCAGTCTCATGTATCTCATGTCATGTACTCGACCAGATTTAGCATACGATGTTAGCAGGCTAAGTAGATATACTAGTAATCCTAGTTCTGAGCATTGGAAAAGCATGACTAGACTGCTAAGGTATTTGAGATACACAAGGAATTATGGACTGCATTATGGCCAAGATCCAGCTGTTGTGGAAGGATACAGTGATGCTAACTGGATATCCGATATGAAAGATTCCAAATCCACGAGTGGTTATGTGTTCACCCTTGGAGGAGCTGCTATAGCTTGGAAGTCTTCCAAGCAAACTCTCATAGCTAGATTCACGATGGAATCTGAGTTTATCGCATTGGATAAAGCTGGAGAAGAGGCGGAATGGTTACGCCAATTCTTGGAATACATACCAAGATGGCCAAAGCCGTTGACAGCCATTTGCATACATTGTGATTGCCAATCAGCAATTGGAAGAGCTCAAAGTGCAATGTATAATGGCAAATCAAGGCACATTCGAAGGAGGCATAATACGATACGACAACTTCTCTCAACGGGAGTTATCTCTATTGACTATGTGAAGTCAAAGGATAACATTGCGGATCCGCTTACAAAAGGCTTAAGCAAAGAGATAGTACATAAGTCGTCGAGAGGAATGGGACTAAAGCCCTTGGAATAAGTTAATGCAAAGGAAAACCTATCCTAGAAGAGTGGAGATCCCATGATCTAGGCTCAATAGGACAACCTAACTGTACAAACTGAGGTCACTGTGGGGAGTAACCCAACATTCAAAGGGAGTTGCATACTTCCTAGTCCTATTTCTATAACAAGTTAGTGATATCAAAAAAGGTTAGGCATACGCCTTTAATGATTTATGTGAGATCACCTATGTGAGAGAGAAGTGGGGTCGCTTCAAATGGAATTGTGGGGGGCGCAATTCTTAGAGCTCTCGCAGAACCAGGCTAGTGTTCCATGACCATAACGGACACGACAATGAGGGGTTAGCCAGACCAGGAAGAGTATTGTGTGAAGTGTGATACCGTCTACATAAAAAGGGGTTTAGTTCAAGGACACCGAGTCTACTAACCGCTAGGAGACTAAGTATACTTCACAAAGGAAGGTTCAAAGGGAACACCTACCTATCCTGCAATATTCAACCGCTGACACTATATCTTGACACCTGAGTGTATGGATCGATCTCTATTCATGTGGGGGATTGTTGGAAATTTTTGGACTTATTTGTTACAAATATAATTATTATTTATTACGTTCGTATTCTATTACGTGAGAGGATCACGACGAACCAAATCATGTCCAAAATAGAGCTAAGATGAATGAGATATCGATGCTCGAAGTTGTGTGTATAAATGTTGAGACATTGGGAATTGAACATGTCTTGGGAATTGAGCCTGTCTCACATCGGAGGAATGAGAAACTATTGCTTGGCTTATAAATGTGAAGGTTCACACAAGAGTATTCTTGTATACCAAGACACACACAGTGGCAATCGCAAGGGTGCAAAGCACCCGACGCGCCCGGGCACGGGACCGGGACCGGGACCGGACACGAGACCGAGGAGCGATGTGCGTAATGTGGCGTTTTGATGGCGCACTTGGCACTTCGCACGCTCGCATCGCCACGAGCCGCCTTAGTATTTTTGACTGATGGCTCGCGGGTTCGGGTCTGGTTCAAGCCTTTCCAGTTTGCAAGAGACTATTCGAATTCTTAACTCCCAGAGTTATGAGTGCATTAGTTGCAAACTTAACTCCTAGAGTTAATGATTGCATTAGTTGCGAATTAACTCTCTAGCCTATATAAACTAGGCTTGGATTCCAGGTTTGATACTGCAAACAAATTGCATATGCACACAGACTCTGCTCCAGAAGAATTTCCGGCTTTCTCCAAGCTTCGCGCTCTTGTTTCAGGTATAGTATCGGGTGCTAGGCTAATTCCGGCAGTACTTCCTGCTTCGGCTGTTGTACCCTGGGAGACAGACGGGTTCACCTGGGTGGCCCGAAATCTGTTTTAAGGGACCTCTGTTTAACAGAAATCCTCAGCCTCTACCCGGTTTTTAGTTTCCTTTTGTTTCAGTATTTTTATTTTTGTTCTGTTTGTGTAATATGTATTCATTGTCAGTTTCCTTTTTACTTTTTAGTTTCTTTCTGTAATTTTGTCATTGTATTGTAATCCTATTATATTGTAATAAAAGTTATGTTTTATTTTTATGTGAATGGTTGTCCTACAAGCTTAAAAAAGATTTTTTAAAACATCAACCGTTCACTGTTTTTTTAAAAAAAATTCGGTTTACAATCAGTGTTTGCAAACTTATTTGTAAAGTTTGTTTTTTGGTTTTCTGTAAACCAATAATTTGGTTTTCTGGTTTTTTTTTTGTAAACCAAACTATTCTGTAATCTAACTGTTTCTGCTCTTGTTTCAGAAATGGCAGCCACAATTGCAGCAGCCTCATCCACTGTTCTGGGGTCTACTTCCATGGGACCATTAGTTGGTACCCAAGCAGCCCAGACCGTTGCCAATCATGCTGAAAAACCAGAAAAGTTTTCTGGTTTGAACTTCAAAAGGTGGCAACAAAAGATGCTCTTTTACTTGACCACCCTAAACCTTGCAAGGTTTTTGACTGAGTCTCCCCCTCAACTTGCTGAGGGTGCTGATGCTCAAGCTGTCACTGCATTAGATGCATGGAAGCACTCTGAGTACCTGTGCCGCAACTATGTGTTGAATGGCCTTCAAGATGCATTGTACAATGTATATTGCAAGATAACAACAGCCAAAGACTTGTGGGATTCATTGGAACGCAAGTATAAAACTGAAGATGCCGGGACTAAGAAATTTGTAGTGGCTAAGTTTTTGGACTATAAAATGGTTGACACTAAAACTGTAATTAACCAAGTTCAAGAATTACAAATAATACTTGGGGATATTCTCTCCGAGGGAATGACTCTTAATGAGACATTTCAAGTGGCTGCCATGATTGAGAAATTACCCCCTAGTTGGGTTGACTTCAAGAATTACCTTAAGCATAATCGAAAGGAAATGACTGTTGAGGACCTTGTGGTTCGTCTTCGAATTGAAGAAGACAATAGGTTGGCTCTAAAGGGAACCCAAGTGGAAGGTTCTGCAAAAGCCAATCTTGTGGAACATGGTCAATTTTCAAGGGGGAATAAAGGGTACAAAAACAACAAGCCTAATGGCAAGGGCAAAGGCAAGTTTGTGGACCTTGGACCAAGGAAGGGTGGTGTGAAAAAGAAGGTGGCTTCTTTTAAAGGCAAATGCTACAATTGTGGTGAATCAGGTCACCGTGCTGACCAATGTAAACAACCTAAACAGGAGAGGGCTCATATGATTGATGATGGCGGGCCTCTTGTTGCTATGATCTCGGATCTGTCCGCCATGATGGAAGAGGTCAACATTGTGTCTAACCCCCCAAAAGGGTGGTGGATTGACACCGGGGCCACTCGACATGTTTGCCCCGACAAGACCCTCTTTAATACTTTTAAGGAGTTTGTGGGAGAAGAGAAGCTGTACATGGGAAATGCGGCTACAGCGGATATCAAGGGTGAAGGTGATGTGATCTTGAAGTGGACTTCGGGAAAGGAGCTCACTTTAAGCAACGTGCTTTATGTTCCCGACTTGCGCAAGAGTCTTGTGTCGGGATGGTTGCTTAACAAGTTCGGTTTTCGTATGGTTATAGAAAGTGATAAGTTTGTTTTAACTAAACGTGGTATGTTTGTTGGAAAGGGCTATGCCCATAATGGTATGTTTAAACTCAATGTAATGGCTATCAAAAAGAACATGAATAAGAATGCTTCTACTTCTGCTTACTTGATTGAGTCTTCTAATGTGTGGCATGGTCGTCTTGGTCATGTAAATTTTGATTCGATTCGTCGTTTAATTAAATTAGATTGCATACCATCCTCTTCCATTGATTCAAAGTTAAAATGTAAAACTTGCGTCGAAGCCAAACAAACAAGATCGTCATTTAGATCGGTTGAAAGAATAACCGAACCCCTTGATATGATTCACACAGATGTTTGTGATTTTAAATCAATTCCCACAAGAGGAGGAAATAAGTACTTTATCACTTTCATTGATGATAGTACTAGATATTGCTATGTATATTTACTTAAAAGTAAGGATGAAGCAATAGACAAATTCATTTTATATAAAAATGAAGTGGAGAACCAACTTAATAAGAAAATCAAGGTTGTGAGAAGCGATAGAGGAGGTGAATATGTTTCACCATTTGCAAACTTATGTGCACAAAGTGGCATAAGACATGAGATAACCCCACCATATTCTCCACAATCAAATGGCATTTCGGAACGAAAGAACCGTACCTTAAAAGAAATGATGAATGCCTTGTTATTAAGTTCTGGGTTAACCCCAGACATGTGGGGGGAAGCCGTTATGTCGGCTAATTATCTTTTGAACAAGATACCTTTCAAGAAAAAGGATGTAACACCATATGAGTTGTGGACAGGGAGGAAACCATCCTATAAATACTTGAAAGTGTGGGGGTGCCTAGCCAAAGTGGTGGTGCCACCACCAAAGGTTCAAAAAATAGGACCCAAAACTGTGGACTGTGTGTTCATAGGTTATGCCCATCATAGTAGTGCATATCGTTTTCTGGTACATGATTCAAAGAATCCAGAAATACACAAGAACACTATAATGGAGTCAAGGAATGCATCATTCTTTGAAGATGTGTTTCCATGTTTGGAAAAGACGCATGCAAGTTCATCAACACCGGTTGACGAGATTGTCCAACATGAAACACAAGAAGAATCAGAGGCAGAAGAGGTTGAGCCAAGAAGAAGCAAAAGGCAAAGGATTGAGAAATCTTTTGGGCCTGATTTTCTTACTTATATGGTTGAGGGTGAGCCCCAGACCTATCGAGAGGCGGTCTCCTCTTCAGAAGGACCACAATGGAAAGAAGCCATCAAAAATGAAATTGATTCTATCTTACAGAATCACACTTGGGAGCTAGTAGATCTTCCACCAGGAAATAAACCACTTGGATATCGTTGGATATTTAAAAGGAAGATGAAAGTTGATGGCTCCATTGACAAATACAAGGCAAGGTTGGTGATCAAAGGGTATAGACAAAAGGAAGGTCTAGACTATTTTGATACATACTCACCCGTGACTCGAATAACTTCCATAAGGTTGGTGATTGCAATTGCAGCAATGAGAAATCTTGAAATACATCAAATGGATGTAAAAACTGCATTTCTAAACGGGGAGTTAGATGAAGAGATTTACATGGAGCAACCTAAGGGTTTCTCTGCACCTGGTCAAGAGGGCAAGGTGTGTAAACTTGTTAAGTCGTTGTATGGTTTGAAGCAAGCACCAAAACAATGGCACCAAAAGTTTGACCAAGCTATGCATAACAGTGGTTTCAAAATAAATGAGTGTGACAAGTGTGTCTATGTGAAAGATACATCTAAAGGCTATGTGATTCTATGCCTTTATGTAGATGATATGCTTATTGTTGGGAGTGATGATAAGATGATCAGATCTACTAAAGACATGTTGAAAGCAAGATTTGACATGAAAGACATGGGTCTAGCTGATGTGATTCTAGGAGTGAAGATCACTAGAACCCAAAACGGTCTTGTGTTAAGTCAATCCCACTATGTGGACAAGATCCTTGAGAAGTTCAATGCGGAGGACAAAAGTGTGGCTCAAACTCCGATTGATACAACCCAACACCTGTCTATGAATAGAGGTGAGGGCGTTGCTCAGTTGGAGTATTCAAGGATCATTGGCAGTCTCATGTATCTCATGTCATGTACTCGACCAGATTTAGCATACGCTGTTAGCAGGCTAAGTAGATATACTAGTAATCCTAGTTCTGAGCATTGGAAAAGCATGACTAGACTGCTAAGGTATTTGAGATACACAAGGAATTATGGACTGCATTATGGCCAAGATCCAGCTGTTGTGGAAGGATACAGTGATGCTAACTGGATATCCGATATGAAAGATTCCAAATCCACGAGTGGTTATGTGTTCACCCTTAGAGGAGCTGCTATAGCTTGGAAGTCTTCCAAGCAAACTCTCATAGCTAGATTCACGATGGAATCTGAGTTTATCGCCTTGGATAAAGCTGGAGAAGAGGCGGAATGGTTACGCCAATTCTTGGAATACATACCAAGATGGCCAAAGCCGTTGACAGCCATTTGCATACATTATGATTGCCAATCAGCAATTGGAAGAGCTCAAAGTGCAATGTATAATGGCAAATCAAGGCACATTCGAAGGAGGCATAATACGATACGACAACTTCTCTCAACGGGAGTTATCTCTATTGACTATGTGAAGTCAAAGGATAACATTGCGGATCCGCTTACAAAAGGCTTAAGCAAAGAGATAGTACATAAGTCGTCGAGAGGAATGGGACTAAAGCCCTTGGAATAAGTTAGTGCAAAGGAAAACCTATCCTAGAAGAGTGGAGATCCCATGATCTAGGCTCAATAGGACAACCTAACTGTACAAACTGAGGTCATTGTGGGGAGTAACCCAACATTCAAAGGGAGTTGCATACTTCCTAGTCCTATTTCTATAACAAGTTAGTGATATCAAAGAAGGTTAGGCATACGCCTTTAATGATTTATGTGAGATCACCTATGTGAGAGAGAAGTGGGGTCGCTTCAAATGGAATTGTGGGGGGCGCAATTCTTAGAGCTCTCGCAGAACCAGGCTAGTGTTCCATGACCATAACGGACACGACAATGAGGGGTTAGCCAGACCAGGAAGAGTATTGTGTGAAGTGTGATACCGTCTACATAAAAAGGGGTTTAGTTCAAGGACACCGAGTCTACTAACCGCTAGGAGACTAAGTATACTTCACAAAGGAAGGTTCAAAGGGAACACCTACCTATCCTGCAATATTCAACCGCTGACACTATATCTTGACACCTGAGTGTATGGATCGATCTCTATTCATGTGGGGGATTGTTGGAAATTTTTGGACTTATTTGTTACAAATATAATTATTATCTACTACGTTCGTATTCTATTACGTGAGAGGATCACGACGAACCAAATCATGTTCAAAATAGAGCTAAGATGAATGAGATATCGATGCTCGAAGTTGTGTGTATAAATGTTGAGACATTGGGAATTGAACATGTCTTGGGAATTGAGCCTGTCCCACATCGGAGGAATGAGAAACTATTGCTTGGCTTATAAGTGTGAAGGTTCACACAAGAGTATTCTTGTATACCAAGACACACACGGTGGCAATAGCAAGGGTGCAAAGCACCCGACGCGCCCGGGCACGGGACCGGACACGAGACCGAGGAGCGATGTGCGTAATGTGGCGTTTTGATGGCGCACTTGGCACTTCGCACGCTCGCATCGCCACGAGCCGCCTTAGTATTTTTGACTGATGGCTCGCGGGTTCGGGTCTGGTTCAAGCCTTTCCAGTTTGCAAGAGACTATTCGAATTCTTAACTCCCAGAGTTATGACTGCATTAGTTGCAAACTTAACTCCTAGAGTTAATGATTGCATTAGTTGCGAATTAACTCTCTAGCCTATATAAACTAGGCTTGGATTCCAGGTTTGATACTGCAAACAAATTGCATATGCACACAGACTCTGCTCCAGAAGAATTTCCGGCTTTCTCCAAGCTTCGCGCTCTTGTTTCAGGTATAGTATCGGGTGCTAGGCTAATTCCGGCAGTACTTCCTGCTTCGGCTGTTGTACCCTGGAAGACAGACGCGTTCACCTGGGTGGCCCGAAATCTGTTTTAAGGGACCTCTGTTTAACAGAAATCCTCAGCCTCTACCCGGTTTTTAGTTTCCTTTTGTTTCAGTATTTTTATTTTTGTTCTGTTTGTGTAATATGTATTCATTGTCAGTTTCCTTTTTTCTTTTTAGTTTCTTTCTGTAATTTTGTCATTGTATTGTAATCCTATTATATTGTAATAAAAGTTATGTTTTATTTTTATGTGAATGGTTGTCCTACAATGGTTTGGGTCAACAAAAGTCAAAACTGATTCTTGATGGAACTGATTCAGGTTATGAACAGGTTTTTGAGAGGAAAGTGATCGGATCAGTTTGGTTCCGATTCTTTAACCATTTCTGACCGATTCAGTTCGGTTTAAACCGGTTTCAAATCGGCCGAGCATGGCAATTTACAAACCGGTGATTTGAGTCTAGTTTCAATACCATTTCTGGATCGGGTTGGTTTGCTGGTTCCGATTTAGGAACCGGTTTTTTGTACACCTCTATGTGTAACCTTTGTCAACAATTCTATGAGTGCACAACCAAACCCGACATTCCGGAAACTGGCTTGTGTGAAACGGTTCAATTCCAATCCAATCCGTCAATTTAAAACCGGTTTAGGTACATATACTTTGAATCCGACTTTTTAAACCGGTTTGGATGAACCGCTAGTTTTATATTGAATCTGGTTTGAAACCGATCCGATCAGGTATGACTTTCCTTTAGAAACCTGTTTAAAAATGATCTAGTTTTGAATTTCATTGACTCAATCCGAACCGGCCGATCCTAGTTGGCCCAAAAATCGGTTTCGTACACCTCTGACTGTAACAAATTTTAGTATATCGACTGGTTACACTAATAATAAATTGTCATTTAGTAACCGAAAAAAACATCACATTAAGTTTCTTTGATTTATACTAAGGGTGTCATTCGTGTCGGGTTGATGGATTATCAAGTTGACGGGTTAATTCAGGAAACCTGAACGCGACCCATATTCTTATCCGTTTCCAAAATTTCAACCCTAACCTGGATACACATAAATCGGGTTAACCCGAACCTGGTCCGTTGAACCAATTTATCTAAATGAGTCAAACGAATTGACGGGTTAATAAGTGAGTATGAGTGTGACAAATGTTAATATGATGTTTAAAAAATAACATTAATACAACTAACTCTATAAATATTGAAATAAAAATCATAAACTATGAAATCCAGATATTGTAAACCGAAAAATAATTAAATAGTTATCTCCGAAAAATAAAAAAATAAAAAAGATTTGGTATAAATCAATTCTTTTTATGGTAAATATTAAATACAAAAGTAATTAAATAGTCATTTTCTAGAAAGGAAAATATAAAAAAACAATAATAATTTTGAAACTTAAACGGGTTAACAGTTCAACCCGTTTTTAAATGGGTCAACTTGAACATGACTCGTTTATTAAACGGGTCAACCTGAGCATGACCCATTTTTTTAAAACGGGTTAAAATAGCCAACCCAAAATGTGATTATTTTTCATGTCATATTCAGGTCGTGTCAGAAATTGACACCCCTGATTTACACCATATATATCAGCTTGACAGCTTCCACATATCATAAACTTTCGATTTGATATTTATTTAATTTAACAAAAAATATTAAACAGGAAATATAAGGATGGTTTTGAAAACTTGAAAACGTAAATTATTGAGGTTATAAATATACATAGAAAGGATTAAGGATGCAACATCTCTACATTCAGTGAGTTTTTCGGGCAACGGAGAGTCTTGCCATGTATACAAGAAAAAAATGAAAAGACCGATGGACACAACGAACACTCTCTAGACGTTTGGTTCACACCTAATGCTTCTGACGAGTCCATCAAACATTTTGAAGTGTCAAACGAACGCACTCGTATTAGTCATACATCCAACATTACTATCTTTAAAAAAAATAGATACTATTATTATTATTATTATAGTGATAATATAGTTTTTCTGTCCAATTCAACACGTTATATATTCATAAAACATTTTAAATATAAATAAATAAACATGTCAAACAAGATACATCCAATTTAAGTTGTATTATAAAAAAAACATGTTTTAACCGGACACCTAAAATATCCAACTCATTCATTTACTACCAAATATCATTGAATGGAATAAAAAATTCCATTCCATCATTTTTCTTCAAATTAATACTTAAAATTTAAAATGCCACCAATAAATTTGAAATCTGTTGACTTTTATTTTTCTCATTGACTTTGTGTAGAAAACACATAGCCAAATGGTTCCCACGTTTCCTTCTTCTCCTTCAAATTCTCCTTTGCTTTCTCTCCACATCCTTTGGGATCTTCTTTCTTTCCATCTTTCTTTATCCCATTTTTCTATCTAATTCAAAGATTTGGTTATCCATGATTTGTGCTAAACATCTTTAGAAAATCTATGGTTTGATTTTAATTCTTGAACAATTTTGTTTTAAAGTTTGCATTTTTCATCTAGAATGGATGGTGGGATTGAGAAATCTTGATACCATAATGCGTTTTTTAAAAAATCTTGAAACATCTAACTTGACGGAAACATGAATTGTTTTTCGTGTTTTTCTTCAAAAGAAAAGAGAAGATCAAGGAGATATGCAAGTCGAAGAACGAGAAGCCCAAATGTACCACGTTTACCTCATCACGAACCACGTCTAATTGGTAAGCTTTGTTTTTATATGAGATTGTAGCTCTGATTGGTATTTCGTATAGAAAAAACACGCTGTTATGGTATATTTATTCTCCTTATTATGACATTCGCGCTTTTTAATTTCTTCTTAGTATCATGTTAGAAACCAAACTTTGATGTTTGTCCCTATTTATCATGATCATCACATGATCCGGATTTAACTATTAACGCTTGTAAAACCAGAACTAGAGTATAATATTTAGATTGTATTTTTATAGAGAGAACATGAGTTAAAAAAAATCTTATTATATTGATCACCCTCTTTCTTTGTATGTCAATTTATATCAAACTAGTTTGTTCCCGTCGCTATGCGGCGAGAGTTTGATTGTTATCTGTTCGCCTCGTTTACGGGAATAAAACTTACGTCGAAATGCATACTCACTATAGCCTACAATACCAAAAAAGAATAGAATTTAAATACAACTCCGTTTTCAAATGTAGACAAAAAAAACTTTTCAAATATTGTATTTAAATTCTATTCTTTTTGGTAACTAATATATAAAAATAAGCATCAAATTAACTGCTTATGATCACCGAGCCTTCTGGTTGAGTGCTAGCCTCATAACTTTACAAATGGGAGGTCGTGGGTTCGAGTCTCGCTTGGGACAAAATGTTTCAGGTTGAGCCAGAAGGTTTTCCTAATTATGGGTTTCCCTCTAAGTAGTGTGGGGCCGTGTCACCACGCTTTTGTTCTTCGGACGAAAGAGTGATCCGTTTATCACAACTGTTAAAAAAACTGCTTATGTTTTTTTGTCACATGACAATCTCATTTTTAATTCTGTGTAGAGGATCAACGAAGGGTCCCAGCAAATCATAAAGATGCTTCCCCAAATAGAACAAACAATGAAGGTGCCAATCATAAAACTGCAATAAAAGCTACCACCAGCAGCAATATTGCAGCTCAAACTTTCACTTTCCGGGAACTAGCTGCCGTTACAAAGAACTTCCGGCAAGATTCCCTCATCGGTGAAGGTGGATTCGGGAGAGTTTACAAGGGCAAACTTCCTAAAACCGGACAGGTGAATAGACAAAGATATACATAAAGAGAATCATATTTTAGGTTATGTTTATGTTTAACTTCATATGTTAGTCCATGTAATTAAACCATTTAAAATAATAATAATAAAAGTATTTTTTTTAATGTCAACAAGCTAAAGTGTTACTATCCGTTTGACCCATTTACTACAACTCGTTAGCCTGATTACAACTCATTTATTCTCGTTTAACTCGTTTAGGTATATAGGTTACATGTTGCATGTTCAGATAAGGGTTGACTTTTTTTTACACAAATAAATATTATGTTAGTTGTAGTTAAAACTAGTTTGTGTTGAAAATGATAAAATTTAAATGTTTTTAGCCTTCATGTTGATGTGTATTAGTGAATTGTAAATGTGAGTTAACGTCAACTGTTTTTCTTTCAGTTTGTGGCTGTGAAGCAACTAGATCGAAACGGGTTGCAAGGAAACCGCGAATTCCTAGTTGAAGTTTTGATGTTGAGCCTTCTTCATCATCCGAATCTCGTGAGTCTAATAGGATATTGTGCAGATGGTGATCAAAGGATTCTCGTGTATGAATATATGTCGGCAGGTTCATTAGAAGATCATCTATTCGGTAATATGTGCTTCTTCTCTATGAAATATGTAGAATTTTCAAATAATTAGTATGTATGATAGGTTAAAATGGGTAACACAAGTTAAACCAATCATCAGTTTGATTTCACATGCAATCTTTGTAACTTTTTAAAAATGGACCGAACGGTCTGATTAGTAGATTGGCTTAAAACTTTGTGGTGTCGAAATGGACCGAACAATTCACTTAATCCTAGTAATATAAAAAATTAGTAATATTAAATAGATGCTCATGATTTGCAGATCTTCCACGAGGGAAAGCACCACTACCTTGGTTCACAAGGATGAAAGCTGCATTAGATGCTGCAAAAGGTCTAGAATACTTGCACGATAAGGCTAATCCACCTGTTATTTACCGTGACTTGAAATCTTCCAACATCTTACTCGATCAAGACTTCAACGTTAAACTCTCGGATTTCGGGCTAGCCAAGCTTGGCCCTGTCGGGGACAAATCGCACGTGTCAACAAGAGTAATGGGCACATATGGTTATTGTGCACCTGAGTATCAAAGAACGGGCCAATTAACAGTAAAATCTGATGTTTACAACTTTGGAGTTGTATTCTTGGAACTCATCACAGGACGAAGAGTAGTCGATACAACAAGGAGAAATAAAGACCAAAATCTAGTTTCTTGGGTAATTACCGATTCACCACTTATTTATATGTTACATTTAGGGGTGTCAGCCGTGTTGTGTTGACGGGTGTCGGGTTGATGGCTTGAATTGTTCAACTCAAACACATCCCATATATATATATATATATATATATATATATATATATATATATATATATATATATATATATATATATATATATATATATATATATATATATATATATATTTGGGTCAAAAAAATCAACCCTAACCCTGCACACAATTAAAACCGTGTAACCCAAACACGACACATTTAACCCATTTATCAACACGTGTGAAGCATGTTGACGGAGTAACTATGTTGTAAACGTGTTTATGAGGCTGGTGGGCTGTAATAAATGCGTTAAACGTGTCATAAACGAATTAGCAGGTTGACTCTATAATTAAGCAGGCTGGTGGGTTGACATGTTTAATTAATCAGATCAAATATATCAACCCTAACACGACCCCTTTATTAAATGAATTACATATGGTAACCAAAAACCTGTTTATTTTTGTGTCGTGTCTGAAACTATCATCCACCCATATACTTTCATTTATTTCTGAAACTAAAAAAGAGAACACACATAAACATGTCCACCCAGCTCATTTGGCCAGAAGTTTACCCATTTGAACTGTTATATAGTTAATCCAACCCTCTATATTTAAATTGTTTGTATAGCTCTATATAATGTTATTTATTGTTGAATGTTGAATAGGCAAACCCTATTTTCAAGAACCCACAAAGGTTCAATGAACTGGCTGATCCACTACTAAAAGGCGAGTACCCGGAAAAAGGTTTGAGCCAAGCAGTAGCGGTTGCAGCCATGTGTCTAAACGAAGATGCATCGGTTCGACCATTGATAAGCGATGTGGTTACTGCTCTTAGTTTCCTTGGAGATGGAAGTAACACGATAAAACTAGTTGATTCTCCAACTGAACCATTATCGTGTCTATCTTTCTCAGATATGAATAAGCAGACTCAAACACCTATTAGTGATCGAGAAAGAGCAGTGGCAGAAGCCAAGGAATGGAGTATGAATTCAAGGACAAGTGCGATGTCAAAATCAATGCGATAGATTACTTGTTTCAAGAAACTACTTGATTAAAATGCTTTGATATCGTAAATAACTAAATTTAATTAAAGAAATGTGAAATCAAGTTTATATTATTTATAAAAAAAAAGACATCTCTTACGAGTTTTTTATATTTAAACAAAGAACTTCGTGTGCCTTTAACTTTTTAGTAATGATGATAAATAGTTTGTTTTTCTTTTTATCTATTATGTGTTTTAATCATAAGAAAAGTTTGTTGATTAATGTTTCCGAGGTTGTTACAAGAAAGAATCACTTTCTTAGATTTCAAACAACAAAAGAATCAAAAGAGGATGGTATAATGGTCTTGACTAGAGAAATTTTGTTAGTACTATTCACAAGTCTGGGTGTTAACCGTTAAAAAAAGTAAAAGAGATTCAATAATGCTATGATCTGACTATGTGTAGTAGTGAGTAGTGTGAGTAAAGAGGTGGTGTCACGTAAACGTCACGTAGGCAGTGGTGGTGGTCATACTCACACTCACTAAGCGTGTGTAACAGTTTGTGAGTAGCCTTTTTTTAATACATTTTGTCAATTATGTTTAAACGATTAATATTACTTTTTTAAACATCTACTTATCATCCAAAATGTTGATCCAAACATGTATCAAAATCATTTACAAGACAAATTTTTTTAAATAGCTCAATTTTCGTTAAAAATTATACCCAGACGTTTAGAAAAAAATATAAACAAGACTTTGTATTTAATTTTTTGAAAAAGCTAGCGAGTGAAAGTTTTTAAGAAAAAGTCAGATTAATACATAAATTAAATGGCAATGTGGCCTTCCAACATATCAAAGTTCAATCACACCCTTCCTCTCTATGGATCTGCTAACATCCGAAGGGCGACTCCCCGACATCTTTTTAGGGTTCGAGACTGCGAGGGACATGTTCTTGATTTGAGCGTGTTGTAATGGTTTAGGGTTTCAGACTTTAAGTAGTGTTGCAACGACTTAGGGTTCCTAATGATCAATCGACAAAGACTAGTTGTGAGGTGCGACTTAATTAGTGTTCATGATGAATCGTGTTAAGTGTTAACGTAAGTGTTCACTTCTAATTTTGAAGTGAAGAAGCTCAGTCATATATAATACGAAACCTAAATTCGAATGCAGATCAAAGCCCATAATTCGGATGCTCGGGTCGTCTTGATTAGAAAATCATAAATTCAAAAATGTGGTCCAGCAGAAACGCGCGTTGTGCCCCCCATCCACCCAAGTTCAATCTTGGGGGGCAGCAAGTTTTGTATTCCTTTTTTAGCTTTTTTTTGTTCCTGTGTTTTTAATTCTTAATTTGTTCTTCTTATTTTTTAATCCAGTTATTTCCTTTTATTTTTTTCCAACTATTTTTTCTATGTTTTTTAATTTGTTTTTAGACGTGTTATCGTTTATATTTTGATTCGAACATGTAACCATATCGTAAAACGTGGGCATCAAATGCTAGTTTATAACATTTTCTAAATATCTATAATGACACATGCCAAAAGTTGCTAAATTAGAATTACTAACTCTTAAAAAGCATTGTCCGTGTTCAATAGGAGGACATTAAAAAGCATTGTCGGTGTGTAACGGGGGACACCAGCAAAGCCGTAATTCTTTGTATTATATTTATTTTTCCATTTTCTTAAGTGATGGCTCTTTTGGTGGGTTTGTCAAAGTTGCTTGGATGCTTTTTTCTCTTTTACACAGGTCGTAGGTTCGACGCAAGGTTCAATCATTTTTTGTTAACAAAGCCTGTGTTCTTTGTTTTCTATTTGTATATCCACAAAAGAATCAAATTCTTACTTTGGTTGGTTGGTTAAACATTGCTCGGCTACTTTCTGTTTTGTAGTGTTTTACACAGGTCGCAAGTTCGAAACAACCTTCAACCCTTTTTTTCTTTTTAGTTTTTTTAGTTTTGATTACTTTTTTTTATTATCAAGCTGCAATGTTTTCTCCTGTCTATGGTTCAATATCCAAAACCGATCCGCCTCAAATTCGTACTTTTTATGTACTTAAGAACGTTAGTGTCACTGCCACAACGCGCGTAACTAAGTTCGCAATCATGCCCATATCCACGTTAGTGTCATTGTACAGCTTCACCGCAACGTGCGGGTCTTAACGTTTAAATTTTGTTTTTTTGTCACGGGTTTACACCTCCGTTGTAACGTGCGTGCATAAAGCGGTTCTTTTTTTAATATAAGGTATTAAATATTATCAATGCTCTAACCGCAACGCGTGAGTTAACGTAATGTTTTAGATTTTTTTTATACAAAGTTTTTAAGACGTTGATTGATTTCACTGTTTAACGGGCCACAATGTGTAAATGTTTTGTTTTGTTTTTACTTTATTATAATTTCATTCATAAATTTGGCAAATGTTGACATAACATAAGCGTACGATGACTGAGTCATGTTTACGTCGCAACGTATGAGACGAGTAGTAACACGTGAAAGCTCGACATACCTAGCCGTCGCAACGCGCGGTGTTGGCACTAGTTTATCCTTGTTTAGTAAAAACATTATTTTTAGAAAATACACCGAAAAATTAGGATATCAAGGCGTGGTCCAGAAAGTGAATATCAAGTGGAAGTTGGAATAAGTTGAAAAAGATATATTCTTAAATATAAAGTTTTATTCGATTACTCAAAATAATAACCAGAGAATGGTAGCAATTATGATAGGAAGCAAGATTTGATTGAGACACGAATACGAGCAATCGATAAAACAATTTGTGGTTTGACTCTTGGAAGAATAAGGTGCAATTTCTTGAGTGTGAGTTGTTAACATCAAATGTTAATTAAAATTTTGTACATTGTAAGTTAGGGAGAGATTTATTACAGAACACTAAATTATTGTAAAAAACTTAAATCATTTAATTTATTGATATATGATTTATATTTTAAAAAATGTGTACTTCATACATATAAATATGCATGTTTATATACATAAAAACCTAGGGAGAAGCTCATTTTAGAACACTTAAATATTGCGAGAACAAGAGAAACAAACATAAATCGTTTGTTTTTTTGATCTATGGTAAAAAAAAAGTTTATACTTCTTACATACAAATATGTGTGTTTATATACATAAAAAACATTCAAACTAATTTTTTTATATATTTAAAAGTTTCTTACACAAGTGCAAGTTATGTGTAGGTAAAAAAACCTACACGTGAATTACACATGTGTAGTTATGTATATAAACGAAATTTTTCTTATTTTTTTGTTTGAATTTTATAAAAAAAACATTACATTTATATAATTTTCTTATATTTTAACACTTTTAAGATTGAAAAAGTGAATGGTTTGTTTTGTTCTCGCAATATTTAGTGTTCTGAATTGAACACTCCACTAAAACACATTAAACAATTTTTTGAATATAATTTTATACAATTAAAAGTTTACCTACACATGTGTAGATTATGTGTCTTTGTTTTGATTGATTTATCAACAAAAGTTTGTCTATAGCTGGTTTGTTGATCTGATATTGTCTATAATCATTCTAGCACGAAGATCCATCTGTTCAGGACCTACAACCTAGCTTCCCCTCCAAGTTTGTTCATTCTTTTACATTTTCCACACAAGATTTTGAAATAAATTACAAGTTCCTCAATATACACATATTTATGAAAACGGGGTATGCAGAATAGGATCTCCGAATGGCTAACTTATCGGAAACTGAAGAACAACTTATGGGATGCTTGTAATAAATATTAGAAGGACTCGTTTATGTAATCTATACATTTATTGATTTTTAAGAAATGTTTCTAATGTATCTTATTTCTTTAATACTTAGGGGATCATTAAGATTTATCTTTTGTAAACCCCAAATAATGTATCAAGTATTTAAGATAAATTATTTTTCACAAGACCAAAGTTTTCTCTATGAAGTTAAGTTTAAAACTTTAGAACTTGATCTTTAGGCCTTGTTTGGGATTACTTTTTGAGCTCCTTATTGACTTATTAATTTTTATAAATAGTTAATGAGTTAAAAGCTTGTTTGAGTAAACCAAAAGGAGGTAGGAAAATAGAGGAGAAAAAAGAGTTTTCAAGAAGTAAGGGGCAACTTAGTTCTCAAAACTCATTTTTTCAAACATAATCCCAAACATGCCATTAGAGACTCCGGCTGCTGCAGAAGGATACTTAATAACTAACTCCCATACCATGGGTAAGCTTTTGAACTTCATAGGACTTAATTTTCTCCGATTGAAGAACAAAGGATCTGAACCAAAGTCAGTGAGTTTCCTCCAATCAATTTTTGCCACATGTTATAGTTTATATATATTTCTTTCTAAATCAATAACAAAATCAATCCGACACAAATGGTCAGGAGTTCACTCTTCTAGAGAGAAGGCCAAGGATTTGAGCCCTCTCTCCCCTACTTTTTATCAATTATGTACAACTTTTGATTAGGGGTGAGCAAAAAACTGAAATAGCTGAACCGAAACCGAATTAACCGAAAAAACCGACCCAAACTAAAATCAACGGTTTTTGTTTTGTATTTTTTGAAAGTCGAAAATTATGGTTTTGTATCTCTTGAAAACCGAAAAAACCGAACCGAACCAAACCGAACATATACTTGAATTATATATTGTGTGCATTCACGTTTAATAATATATAGTATATTATGTTATTTTATTGTATGTTAAAAGTGTATACGTATTGTGTTACATGTATTTGTATTAATAGTATGTTATTATTTATATTTATTGAATTTATAAATTAGAATGTTTATTTTTTATGTTGAGTATTTTTTAAGAAAACTAATAATTTTTGTAGTCCAAAATATTTAGGCCCAAATGTGTGACAATCATTAGTTAATAAAAAAATTTAGGCCCAAAATTTCAAACCCAAGTTCATTTTTTGGACTATTTTTTTTACCCTCAAAAAATTCAAACCCGATTGGTTTTAAAACAAAAAAAACTAAGACCAAACCGAAAAAACTAAAACCGAACGGTTTTATAAAAACCCAAAACCGAACTTTCGGTATTTAGTTTGGTTTTACCCTAAAACCGATCCAAGCCGACATATACACACCCCTAATTTTGATCCCTTGAGTACAAATTGTAGGGCATATTTTTTATTGATGAGCCGTAGATCGCTTCCAGTTTTTTACTCTATTTGTGTAAATAACTCCATGAAAGTTTAAAATTTTATAATCGTGATTGATTAAATTATGTGCTTCAACAAGATAACGAAAAATAAGATACCACATTTAAATTTAATAAACTTATAAACCAAGGGATTTTAGGTCTTTTTTATAATTTTTTTTAGGATAACAAAAATAACAAGGTGTTATTATTTTGCACCAAAGTGTTTATTTATACATCCGATTGGTGTGACTTTATTTGATACCGTCGTAAATAAATTTTTTATTATGTAATACCCGGATTTCGTTGCATCGCGCGAGAAAAATTCTAGTCACATGACGATTTGAGGTAATTGAATGAACAGTGGAATACAATGGACAAGGGAAAGAAAAAGATCATTATCATTACATTGTTTTGTTTTGTTACTTTATGAGGATGAAATGAATCATTACTTTATGTTGTTTGGTATAAATTTTTTTATTATAAAAAATAAACTATTTTTAAGTAATAAATTTATATTATGGGTTGGGTCATGGGCCGTGTCAAGGAACGGGCCATGGTTTGGGGCATGAGACATATCATGGTTAAGGGTATGGGTCAGGTCATGGTTCGGGCCATAGGTCAGAGCATGGTTCGGGTCATGGGGCCGGGTCATGTGTCCGGTCATGGGTCATGCCATGGTTCGGGTCATAGGTCGTGTCATGGCGGGGGCCATGGTTTGGACTTTGGGCCATGGTTCGGCTCATGGGATGGGACGTGGGACGTGGCTTGGGTCAGGTCATGGGTTCGATCATGGGTCGAGGCATGGGTCTGGTCATTAGACAAGTCATGGTTCGGGGCACGAGTCGGGTCATGAGTCGGGCCATGGGTCGAATCATGGTTCGGATCATTAATTAAAACAAAATCGTTCCATTCTTTAAGGAATGAAAAAAACACCATCCCCAATTAATGAAAATCATTATAAGGGAATGAATCACATCTATACTATATAATAAATAAATGTTTTGATGGGACACTTGTCACTTTCTCATGCATCCTTAACTTTTTTTTCCCGCCTCTCTTTCCTATTAATTATACAAAGTTTTTTAATTGTTTTTATAATTTGTTGTTTTCCGTCTCTCTCCTATTAAATAATAATGTTTTCTATAATTCATTTTAAAAAAATGTTTTTTCATAAATATGTAATATGTAAATCTTTATTACTAAGTATATATAACATTGCATTTATCAACCCGTGTAATACACCGGGTTTCTAAAGTTTAATATGAATTAACATTTATTAGTTACATAAAAAAAATTAATACTCAGCTAAAAAAATGATTTAAAAATTAACTTAACAGAATCTATAATTGTCACGTAATATTTTATTCAACCCTACACGGGTTTTTAAAGACATAATTTTTTTACTACTAAGTATATAACGTTACATTTATTCAACCCGTGTAATACACGAGATTCTAACCTAGTTCATTATGTAATGATCTATTTCATTAATATGTGATTAACAAACATGTTTTTTTATTTAATCGCAAAGACCCGTTCAATTCTATTATACATTTATACATACCAAACATCACATAAAACTACATCCTTATTCTAATTAATTATTCCAAATAATGGCATAGGTATATAACATAGTAAGAGAATATAAATATATATATATATATATATATATATAATAAACAAGTAAAATATGAGGACACTTGTCACAATTCTATGCCTCATTATTCTTATTTTCCCGCCTATCTTATTTTCGGCAATTAAATTAATTATTTGTTTTAATTTTTATCTACACATTTTGGAATTTAAAATTTTGTTTATTATCAATTAATTTATTCAATCATATTTTTATGAACTCTACAAACTGAAAACATATTTATAGACAGCTAAGATTCAAATAAAAAAATTTACATCATATATTTACATATTCACATTGTTCTATTTTGACGAGTGTATGTGTTAATAGATTATATTATTATTTATTTAACCCGCGTAATACACGAGTTTATTCAACTCGTGTATTACACGGGTTTTAAAAACATAAACTTTTTATTAATACATATTTAACATTATATTTATTCAACTCGTATAATACACGTGATTTGGATTCAAACATAGTAAAGATAATGTAATAGTAAAGTAAATATAAAATTAAAGAATAGTAAAGTAAATATTACCATGTTTTCACAACACACACAAGATTGTTTATTTAACAAACAAGAAACCGAAGGAGGCTATTATCTGTGCGGTGAGCGGATCTCCCTCCCAAAAAACCCTCCTAAACCCCTTTTCCGCCATTGAAACCTACCTCGCTGCTGCAATGAACGCAACTGCTAAATTAGAGTGACGAACGACATGCTTCGGAAGCCTCTCCATGGTCTCCTCCCTGTTATGGCCTCGAAGCTTTTCAAATCCACACCCTCTTCCTTTACTTACCCCAACCACAAACTCATTTCGTTTCGCTTCTTCTCCCCCAAATTGCTTCTTAAACCCTCTGATTTTTCCTTCTCTACTCATGCCAGCATCTCCAGACCAGGTAGATTTTTTTTTTTGAAAAATGGACATAAACTGTTAACCTATTATTGCTGTATCTCTGTACTTGGAATCAGTATTAATCATGTGACAGTTACTAATAAATTATTATTCATGTCTGAAAGTGTTATTCACTTCATTAGTGATATGGAGATTATTTTCATTATAAGCATTTTGGTTTGGTTCATGCTTGTTGAATGAGGCAAGTGGTGGTGTATTGTCATCAATTTAACTGTGCCACACCTTGAGTGGTGTTAGATTAGATTTATTGAGTATCTGCAACATTAGTGCTTGTAAGGTTTGTTAGATGTATTTAGCCTAAATCTTAACCTACAAGTTTTTTTTTATTAGGAAAGGTCTCAAGGGTTTAACCCTAATCTTATTATTATAAATAGGACCTCTTGTACATGTACTTTTTTCATCACCTCTTAATATTAGGGTGATGTTATTTGGACAATCCTGAAAAGTAGTTGGACAACCCTTATACGGGCCGTTAGCCCAATACTACCCGTATAGGGTTTCATCAGCATTAAATGCACACCTTATACGGCCCCGTATAGCTCTATACGGGCCGTATAGGTACGATGTACGAGGCACTAACCAATGATTGGCTGGTAATTAATGAACCCTATACGGCGACACCCAGGATGTCCAAATAAAATCAAGGAATGTCCAAATAGCCACTCCCTAATATTAATCCTCTAGTTGTGTAGCCCGTGGATGTAGGTCACAAACACGCGTGCTATTTACTTTCTGCTATTGTGTTTGTGTGTGCTTGTTTGCCACCCAACCATCAGCCGAGAACTGATCAGCCTTGCCAACCCAACCCAGAAACCAACAGCAGCTTTTGCTTCTGTTTGCTGCTGCGTTCGGGTTCTGTTTTCAGAATCCTTTCTAAGTCTATAACCACCTAAGATCATTTACTGTTTCAAAAGCAGCTTTTTTATCTATTGGAATGCCAATAATGGTGGTATTGTTGTTTCTTCTTTTGTTATAGTTTCTGAAGTATATTTGGAGAAACTTGACGATAAAATAGTTGATGCACTACAGTTGAAGCAGCTTAAATCAAAGTTGGAGGAAATTGGAATAGCCTGTGGACATTGCAAGCCCGGGCAGAGATATCGCTTGCTCTGCCCTGTGGTATGCAGAAACATTGTTTTTTTCTCTGATACCTTGGTTGTTATTGAAAATTGAGAAAGCTTTTTAAGTGTAGTTTTCTAATTATGTAAGGATAAAGTTACAAAAAAGAACACTTGTGTATTGTTTGTATGCAAGTTCAAAATATGACAATCTATTTTTATCAACTACATTTTTTTTATATTTTTATTAACAATTTTGTAAAGACATCTATCAATGTTCATGTATAATTTCAGTTATCATCTTTTTTATGAATAGTATTATTAAGAGTAAAATTCCGGGTGAAAAGTGTTTGAAATGGAGTAAAAAAGAGGGGTAAGTAAGTAATATTAGTTTTCCTTGAATAATTAGTCTGTTGTAGCTAGTATGAAACTGATTATTTGACCTCTAAATAATCGGATAATCAGTCCAAACACTAAAAAGTGATTATTGCGACTTCGAGACACAATAAGATATTAGCAGATTGATAATGCACACCCAAACACCGTGTAAAAACAAAATAAGGCATCATTATGCCATAGGTCACCCAAACACAATTTAGATTTTATTAAGTTTTTTTCAGCTCTTTTTTGTTTTTATTTATCTTCATAAATGGGTATTTCTACTTCAATAGTGCAAAGGTGGCGACTCTGAGGAGAAGTCACTCTCTATCCTTATTGCTGAGGATGGGTAAGTTGCCTCATCTTATCACTATTACATTGTTATTCGTTTTGACATATCTCATTTTTCCTTTTCTATTGAAAATGTTGTAGAAAGGCAGCTATTTGGAATTGTTTTAGAGCCAAATGTGGTTGGAGAGGCAACACGCGTGTAACAATTTTCCTTTTCTTTTTTTTTCTGGTTTTTTTCATACTAGTTTTTTTCTTTGAGCATTCTTTAATTGTTTTATGGTGTTCCAGGCTTCCGCAGATGTTAAGTCAAGTTACAACAGGATGAATATCACCCCTAAAGTGAAAACCATTAGGGGAATCACAGTGCAGGAATTGAAGTTAGAACCTTTGTGCCGTGATGTAAACTGTTCTCCTGTTCACGTATCTAATTTAAGGGTGTTTGGGTTTTTGTGTATCAAAGGCGTATAAAACTTATTGTTGCGACTCTGCCAAAATTATGAGATAATCAGATCCAAAACACAAATCAAAATACCCCCTTGTTTAAAGTTGAGCTGCCGAAAGTACCTTGAACATACATGTTTGATATTATCATATTTATGTGATTCAGTTACGTGAATATTTTGCTGAAAGAATGATATCTGAAGAGACGTTACGGAGAAACTGTGTCATGCAAAGAGAATATGAAAATCAGGTAGTACAAAACATACCCTTCTAAAAGTAAAGTTGAATTTTGTCCATATTGTTCTTGGTTTGAAATAGAAGTGACAATTATGACCCATCCTCCATGTACTTATGAACGAGTCAATTCTACTTTATGCTTTATCTCTAACGGGTCAAAGGGGTAAATTAGGATACAAAAATATTAGCTTAAAAGGGAAAAGGATTGAAAGTCGCCCAAAGTAGATTTTTATCTCATAAAACCTCCTAATTGTTTTATTCTAAAAAGGCTTATTATTAATATAAATATATTTTTTGGACCATATTTGACACACTTATTATTTATAAAAATAAATAAATATTTTAGACAAAAGGTGTTAGCCCAATCCGACACTACCCGTTTTTTACCTGAAATCATTTTGGTCCATTACCCTACCCAACATATTTTGCTACCTATACATTAGATAATTATTATTTATAAAAATAAATAAATATTTTGGACAAAAAGTGTTGGCCCAATCCGACACTACTAATTTTGACCTGAAATTTTTTTGGTCCATTACCCAACCCACCATATTTTGCGACCTATACATTAGATAATTCCATCTCACTCAGTCAGCTCGATATGACACTACTCGTTTTGACCTGTTACCCAACCCATCATATTTGCTACCTATACATCAGATATCACTATCTCACTTGTCCAAGTTTGTTTGAAAAAAGATAATCTGATTGAAATAACTCATGTTCAATATTGTGTTGGCAGACTGTTATTGCATTTACTTATAAACGAAACGGGGAACTTATTAGTTGCAAATACCGGGGTCTAGGAAAAAAGTTCTGGCAGGTTCTCTCTCTCTCTCTCTCACACACACAGACACACACATTCATATTTGTATGTTGAAAGATGCACTTTAAGAAAAAAATTCTTATGCTGGTTTCACTTATAATTTGCAGGAAACTGACACTGAAAAAATATTATATGGGCTCGATGATATTGAAGGAGCAAGTGATGTCATCATCGTAATATTTTCATCTTGTTAACATATTTATTTACAAGTGTACACCACTTCAACGTTGTGTGGTTTATTGTGTTTTGTACTTACTGATATGATTCTTATTTTTTCTTTAACAGGTTGAGGGTGAAATGGATAAACTTGCAATGGAAGAAGCAGGTTTCAGGAACTGTGTGAGTGTCCCTGATGGTGCCCCTCCACAAGTTTCCCCTAAAGATTTACCATCTCAAGAAAAGGTTAATTCAACCTTGAATTCTGTCATTTTTGGTGTTTTTCTTTCTGGATCTTTTGTCAAAGTATTAGTCATTTCATGAGTTATAACATAAAGTTTTTGTAGGCATTAAGATTATGGTTTGAAGAGCCTTTTTTGTTTTAATTTACAAATTGATATTGACAGGGATGAAGCCATAGACAAATGCCTTTTCCTTATATATATTTTTTTTGCCAATGTCTGCGTCATTTGTTAAACGATTTCTCTTCATTCAAATGTACATGGTTGTGAACTCTGTTTATGGACTATAAAATCCTTGTGACCATGCTCAATGCAGTCGTTTTTGTTTTATGAACACAGGACACAAAATACCAATATTTATGGAACTGCAAGGAGTATTTAGAAAAGGTATGTTTAACTACTTCCTAATATTTGTTTTGGTCGTGTTACATCTGTATATAGGTGGCAAATTCGACCCCTTTACTTAAGAATGAGTTGATTTGGGCCTTGTTTTTATCTCAAACGGGTCAAATAAATATGTAACTAATAAGGAAATAGGTCAAATTGGTCGAAAGTCACCCAAAGTGTTCTTTTTTATTTCTAGAATTCCTACAACCTTTTAAATTGGTTTGTTTTATAACATGGATTATTATTGTAATCTTTTAATTTTTGCAGCCATATTTAACACATTAGTTATTTTTTTAAAAAGTTTAAAAAATGAACAGCAAAGTGCCTGTGGGTCAACCCGTTTTGCCCTGTTCCTACACACATCCATCTTGCCACATCTATATCTATACTTAGATTTTAATGTTTTAAGGATGTAAAAGATAATGGACTACATTGGAACTGAATTGTAGGGATGAGATCGATACCGGTACCGAACCGAAAATACCGATACCGGATTTCTTGAGAAGTGGGTACCAAATACCGTACTGAATTTATTGGTACGGCACCGGTTCGGTACGGTACCGGTACTCGTTACAAAATGCTCATACCTAGATGGTACCGATACCGAATTCCTTGAAAAGTGGGTACCGAATGCCGTACCGTATCTATCGGTACGGTACCGGTACCGGTAAATGCTCATCCCTATTGAATCGTGTATTTAGACTGGAGGGAGAACCCTCAATATATAGGAAACAGGAAATCAGAAACAAACCCTAAACTAACCTAACTCCGGGCCGTGGGCTAAACATAAGTAAACCGTAATACTAATAATCCAATATCTAACAAAGGATATCGTAATTATTGATATGTTGCAGGCATCTCGCATAATACTTGCCACTGATGGAGACTCGCCCGGTCAAGCCTTAGCTGAAGAGCTTGCACGCCGCCTCGGAAGAGAAAGGTTGACTTTGAAATCTTGTTAGTGGTAGTGAAGTATCTGATTGACAATAATACCCCTCTATGTTTTTTTTTTATTATTATTATTATTATTATTACTATTTAAACAGGTGTTGGCGAGTCACATGGCCAAGTAAAAACAAAAATGAGCATTTTAAAGATGCTAACGAGGTTCTCATGTTCATGGGCCCTGCTGTATTGAGGGAAGTTATTGAGTCTGCTGAATTGTATCCTATTAAAGGTTTACTCAACTTCAGAGATTACTTCAGTGAAATTGATGCATATTACCATCAAACCCTTGGTACCGAGCTTGGAATTTCAACTGGATGGAGAGCTTTGGACGATTTATATAATGTATGGAGACCTAAAAACTTTTTTTCCATTTTTTTATATAAATAAAAGTGTCATTAATGATTAATTTTTTTATTATTTCAACAATAATCACATTTATTGAATAAAATAAATTACGATGTTTTAGGCTTCTTTTCTGGAACAGAGGTTTTATGCATTATAAGTACACTTTGGGCAACTTTCTTTCCTTTTAAGCAAGTTTTTTATTTTACCCATCAAAGATAAACACCAATTCAGAAGTAGATATTGCCACCTCTAAATAAGTATGCGTGATTGTTTGCTTAATTACATTACATGTCAATTATCTTGTAATGATGATGTGGCCTGCGCACAGATTGTTCCAGGAGAGTTGACTATAGTCACTGGAGTACCCAATTCAGGAAAGAGCGAGTGGATTGATGCATTGTTATGTAATCTTAATCGAAGTGCTGGCTGGAAGTTTGCGCTCTGCTCTATGGAGAATAATGTATGCTTGTTCTTAAAGTACACATTTTCATTATTTTTGTTTTATTTTTACTTTATGATATATTCATTTTATATAGTAATTACATGCATGCCTGAATATAATAAAAATTATTGTTGAAGTTATACATGTAGATTACTGATAAGTGGCTGTTTTATGTTTCTCAACCTTTAGGTTCGAGAGCACGCAAGGAAGCTTCTAGAAAAGCACTTGCAGAAGCCATTTTTTGACGTGAGGTTAGTTTCAACTGCTGTATGATCGAAGTAGTCTTGATTTCCTCTTAATATTTATTATTTAAAAAAAGGCCTAAGAAACCTAATATATTTGTATCCCAGGTATGGAAAAAGTGTTGAAAGAATGAGTTTAGAGGAATTGGAGGTAGGAAAGCAATGGTTGAGTGATACTTTTCATCTCATACGGTGAGTTCCACTGTCATTAGACGATGAAGTTCTTTTTTTTTCTTTATTTCTTATTTTGCTAAAAGTTGAAGGTGATAAAAATAGGTGTGAGAATGATTGCCTACCGAGTGTCAAATGGGTGCTTGATCTTGCCAAAGCTGCAGTCCTTAGATACGGTGTGAACGGGCTCGTGATTGATCCATACAATGAGCTTGATCACCAGAGACCTTCCAACCAGTGAGTACTTCTTTCTGACCTACATTCATTTCTCTCAAGGTCAAATAAAAAAAACTGCGGGTCCAATGGGTTAAAAGTAGAGGTGTTCATAAAACGTTCAAACCGACTGAATCACCCAAACCTATGCAACTTGGTTCGTCTGAAACAGTTTGGTTTTAAAGGTTTACGGTTTGTTGCTTGGAACGTGCCGTGTAAACTGAACCCACCGTCTAACACTTCTTATTTATTTTTTCATTTTAAGAACATGAAGTTATTTATATGTATTATATTAATGAACAGCCCTTAGCATTTTTAAAAAGAATTAATTCAAAATTTTGCTATTAAAAAAAAAATTTGGTTCAAAACCATCAAACCGCCAAAACCGAACTGTCAATCCGTTTAACCGTATTTAGCAGTTCGGCTCAAAAGTTTCATTAAAACCGGCCGAACCAGACCGTGAACTAGTTGAAATCAGCAAAGTCTATATATAATGCATAAAACCTCCAAATTCAGTTTATTAAGAAGCTTAGAATATAGTTGTAATAGTAAATTCTTTTAATCATATTTAACAAATTAGTTATTTAAAAAATATGACAAAGTGTATGCGTGTCAATAACTGACCCGAACTATACTAGAAGATGAACCACCCATCCTGCCATTTTGTCATCTCTATCATTTGAGTATGATTTATGCAACATAAAAGTTGGGAAGGAATTTTTTTTAACTGAATTCATGATGCATGTGATGCTATTTCACATTCATCAATCATCACTTGTCTTTATCCTCAGCATTCATTTATGTACAACAGGACCGAGACAGAGTATGTAAGTCACATGTTGACCAGCCTCAAGCGATTTGCCCAACACCATTCGTGCCATGTTTGGTTTGTGGCACACCCTAGACAGGTTTGCATCATGGTGAATCTTCATTCCACATTAAAAGGTGGCACTTTCGACCCAATCATGTATAAACGGGTTGATACTGGTTATTATTTGCATCTAAGAGGGTCAAATGGGTAAATTCCAGAAAATTAGCTAAAATGGAAACGGGTTGAACCGTTCAAAACAAAAGTCACCCATAGCATATGTACAATGCATAAAACCTTCTAAATCGTTTTATGTCAACTAGACTATCATTGTAATACCACTGATTCTTTAGTTATTTATATTACTTGAGAAACGAAAAGAAAGTGGTTATGAGACGGTCAGATCAACCTAACTCATTTTGATTTGTTACCCAACCTGGCCAACCCGTCATCTTTGCTCTAACTTTCAAAATCTGCTCAACAGTTGCATCAATGGGATGGAGGACCTCCTAATTTATACGACATAAGTGGAAGCGCACACTTCATAAACAAATGTGATAATGGAATTGTTGTTCATCGAAATAGGGATCCAGAGGCAGGTGCTTTGGACCTAGTGCAGGTGCTATGCTTCTCATAAATTAAGCATTTTTTACAAAACTTTGATAATTTAAAGTAATTATTACATAACAGAATGGATTTATTGATCTATTTTTTTAAATATTTATCTAGGTATGTGTGCGGAAGGTACGGAATAAAGTCTCCGGAACAATAGGTGACGCGTTCTTGCAATATAATCGGTATGTTGCTTCTAATTTTCTTAATTTTTTACTACGAGTTGTTACCAGCTTGATGGTTTTCTCTTGCCTAGTTCTTTGGATTATGCAACAGAGAAGATTAAATTATGTTTCTTTGAGGAAATGATGGTCATCTTGTTTATTATTTTAACATGATTAATGTTAAAATTACAAGATTTACATGCATTTAAAGAGAACTTCAAGAAAATAATCATCTTTCTTGGATGTGGTATACCTATATAACCATATCAGAAGTAAATCACTTACTTAGCCTTGAGATACGTGACTAATAGTCATGTGTCTTATTTTACTCGCATATCATACCTTTTTCCACCATTAATGACTTCAAAACTAACGTGATATGCACACCATATTGGGGGTGTGTGTGTGTATATATATATTATTTGCGTATTTAAAAAAATATTTAGGGTTTAGAAAAGGAAGTTCTTCTCAGATAGCCATAAAAGTATTACACGCAACCAAAGATTCACGTCTCTTGTCTATATGCGTTCTCACATGACCATAAAAGTATAACACGTTTAGTAAAAGGGTATTTTCGTGGTTCTCAAAATTTTAGGTTTTATATTAATATACATATTCATTTTCCTAGTGAATAAAAGCAACTAATCTTGAATTTAATTCACTACAAAATCAATAATCTTTTTTTTTCTTGCAAATAGCATAATAGTTTTTGAATTTGTTTGTTGCTGTGAATATAAAATGGTTTTTGTTGGTGCAGAATTACTGGTGAATATATGGACATCAACTAGGCAAAGGACTGAAGCTGAAGGGGTTCTCTTTCGTTTCTTTTTTGTGTATTATTTTTCAACATTGTAAGTATAGTAATGTGATGATCATCTGCAAATTTGAAGAAATTGAATTTATATAAATGTTTTCACCTCTTTAGGGTATAGTCTGTGATTCATTGTGGGTTTGGTTTTTGATATTTGTTGATATTAGGATTTTGGTTTTTGTTGAATTCTTTTCAAAAGAACCCAATATTCTTGTTTTATTAAAATTCATTAGAATAGTAAAGGATCAAAGTTGTGCCATTTTAACTTAATGTCTTTAAAACCTTAATCTAATGTATTAAAAATCTTTGTTGCTTTGCGATTTCAACTTCATGTAATAAAGCCCATATATTGATTTAAAGGTTGGTAAATTAACACATGTTTGTCATTATTTCCTAAACCTTCAATAAAACACAACTTCTAAAGGGAAATTACATAGAGATAGAAGGCAAACGGGCAACAAGCTGCGCCGTCAACCCTTTTTTAATAGCAAAACCAAGTCTTTTAAAAACTACATCTACAGATCTTGGGGTCATAACATTACTATGCATGACCCGCTGTACTCGGTTAAGTAACTCCACGGCCTCTGGTGCAAGGAAACCAAAAGTGTCAAAAGCAAATGGTATAAACACGTGTTGGTTGTCAAGACACGCTTTCTCGTGTTTGGTCACTTTGCTCGAAGCAGCTTTTAGAGCAGCCTGACTCACCGTGAAAGCACTAACTTCCAAGCCCACCAGAGGGGAGACCCCTGTTAGATCTACACACGCATGTTTCCCACCTATCCACCCAAAGACCAAAATGTCAGCGGGTCTAAGTGTTGATCTTCCTTCCAATGGGTCCGTCAAGAAATTCACCGGTGCCTCTTTCTTAGTAGAAACCCCGGCACGCCTAAATATGTCAAAAAGAACATCCCTAACCAAGTCGTGTCGGTACTTGAACCCCGGGAGCTCTCTACAATGAACCGCATGCTCCCCATAGGAGTCTAAACACGCCTTACGGCAAACAGGGCATAACTCGTCAACCGGGTATAGTGGAATCATGAGGCGATACTTAAGGATAGTACGATACTCCACCGGCGACATATGTTGGCCTAGCCCATCTATAGGGACCGCGAGAAGGTAATCTTGAGCATGTGGTGCTCGTAGACACTCAAAAACAGCTCTTTGTCTAACGGTCATTTCAAACTGGACTTCCATTTTTCGGACGATTTTACTAAAAAGGGCACTCGCCAATGCATGTTATGCTTTAGGGGGGGCGGTGTCCTTATTAGTGAAACCGCTGAAGTCAAAGCTTGAAATCGTATCACGAAGACAAGCCAAAGCACAATCGTAATCAGAATCCATACCACATATGCCGCTGTCTCGTAAGATGTGGTCCTGTAACGCCCAAGATTGGGCCCTCGAGGCTACAAAGGCATAAGATGAAGCCTCTACAGCGGAATACAACCCTAAACCCCCAAACCTAATAGGTAGGGAAGCAAGTCGCCATTGGAAGTCTCCAAAGAAAGGACCTCCACAAACAACTATGTCCTCAATCGCCCCACGCAATCCTTCGTCAAAGAACAGCGCTGCCTCCTCCATGTGTACGGGTTGGCACGTCCTCAAGCCAAAGAAAAGTTTGGCAATACCCATACAAGATCGAAGCAAGAGTAGCTCACTCTGCGGGTCACGAAGTTTTGGAAGAAGACGCATCAAATTAACAGCGTTAGTAGCTCTCTTCTTAGCTAACCCACTAATAAAATTTGCATCTCTGCTGACGGCCCCCCCAAGAAGTTTTACCCCGGATAACGGCCTCCCAATGTCCACAGGGAATAAACCATCATGAAACTTGCTACCATCACATGAAGGCCAAAATAACTCAGTTTTCTTAATATTCAGTTCAAGACCCAAGGTAGGACCCACCACCTTAATAATGTCTAACACTCTAGCCACCTCTTCTGAATTTTCGATGACAGTCCCATCATCAAGATACCAAGCATAAAGAAGAAGCTTGCAATTGTCTCTAATTTGATGCACAAGGGGGTGCAAAACAAGAGCGAAAGGAAGTGGTCCCAATGGGTCTCCTTGTTGAACCCCGGTGGTGGACCAAATGTACTCGTCTCTAAGATACAATCTAGCTGGTTGCCCATATAGGAATTCTACCCACAAAGAAATAGACGGGCACCTCATCTGGACCTCGCGAAGTAAGGCTGATCTATCCACCAGATTAAATGCATTAGAAAAATCTACTGTAAGCATGGCCAGAGACCCATCCGTGTAACGTTCATTCAATACCCGGTTGACGTTATGTAATATGGCCTCGGCGCCACCGGACACACCAACCCCAAACTGATAATCATTAAGGTACTTGGCCATCTCTTTACCGACACCCTTCATAGCAACCTTGGACACCAACCGCCTCCATATAGTACCCACTGCAATAGGTCGGATCCCGTTGTCGGGTTTTAAGAGCGGTGTAAGAGGAGCAGACGCAACAAAACCTGATAAACTCGATGGGCATCTCCCCCCTAACCACAAATTGACCACTGCGGTGATAGTAGTTAAAAGATCAGTTGCAACTGCAGACCCGTCTCCACATAAAGCATCCAAAATGTGTTGTGCTCGCAAGCCATCTTTCTCACACGAAGTTCCCTTAGGAAACGATTTAATGCAACCAAGGACACTATCAACCTCCGCAACAAGAGGAGGCTCGGAGTATATTTCACTTGGCATAGATGGAGGTTGCCTGTGCGGGTGTTTAGCCTCTAAAGCTTGTATGGTATCGCCATTGTATGGAGCAACACCAGACGAACATAACACCTTCACTGCCGCTGTAAAATGGCCATCTGCAACCTTACGAAGACACTGCCTGATGTTGGTATTGCCCACAGCTCCCTCCTTATGATTATCGATGCCTCCTGGGCCAAAAGATTCCAAACTAGAACTGTTAAATATATTTTTAACTAACATGGCAATACCATCCTCTTTCCCCCAAGTGGCTAAAGAACTCAGGATTGAACGTTGTTGCAAGGCGCTCCTATTCCCAGACCTGCTTTCTTGCCTATTTTGTGGTCTAAACACTTGCAAAGTGCAACGAGGAAGAAGGAACAACCTAACCCATGCTTCAATGGATCCCGGTTGGGCAACCACCTTGCAGAGAGCGGTCTTCAACGCTTGAGAGAAAGCCAAACGACAACTATGAGGAATGCTCTTGACAGTAAAAATAGGCGCTTTAAAGACACGATCAAGGAGAACAACATCCAAAATAAACGACTCATGTATATTGGTCTCATCCACACAGATAGAAGGCTTCACAATACCGACAATGTGTCCATCCATGTCATTATCACGATCAGTAAAACGGACAATACCATCAGGGTGATGGCAGGCACGACTAATGGCATGTAAACTCATACAAATCCCACACATCCATTGACCTAAAACCTTTAAAGTACCCTCCACCGCCATAAACAACCCATGGTCCGTGGCAATAGCCTCTCGCAACACACTTCTACGTTCATCGCTAGGAAGGTGCAACCTCTTGAGATGAGAGATCAACCGTGTAACTTTGAAAAATAAACCGTGTAAGTATGTGTTGAAATCCTTTCGATGTTTGATGACACATGCGGTTGATGTGTGACCTTAGCTTGCTCGTTGAACAAACCTACTAAGCAACTCTTGACTTGTATCGATGCTTGATGACGCATCCGGTTTCTTCTTTTCCTCTAAATACATTATTCAAGCTTTTTTTTATTTATTTTTCTTTTGGTAATTTAGTTGAGTATGGATTTTCCATATAAAGGGTAAGAAGTTGAAGAGATTTATTGAGACATATTTTTTTTAGGGTAACTTTGTAGAATTGTAACCAAGTTTTAAAAGTGTTTCAATTAGGTCACTCAATACGTATTTTACACAGTATACACCATCTGGTATATTATGATTAGTGAACTAATTGAATCAGTTTTAAAACTTGATTACAGTTAAAGTTCGTCATCCCCACCTCATCTTACACACACACATCTCCCCCCTCTTTCCTTTTGTGACCCTGGCCCACAGATATTAAATCCCAACCGAGCCTCACTCCGTACCTATCTTCCCTCTCTTCCAAACCTACTCCCGAACCTACTCCCAAACCTGTTTTCCGCTTTCCGAACCACGCCTCAAGGTTTCGTCTTTCTTAGGCATTTTAATGTTTTCTATCTCATCATGTGGAACTTCTGTTGTGATAATACTCCACTTTGATTGGAAGGGCGAAAATTGAAGTTTATTCGAGAATTTTCGTTTCAAATCTCTTCGGATCGTGGAATTGGATCTTGATCAGTTAATTTTGGTTGATTACACACGAATTGAAGTTGTTTTTCGATTCAATTTTGACCGATTCCGGTGTCAGAAGCGGTTGATTATGTCTGAAGGAAATTCAGATTGCTAATTGAAGTATTCGCTATTGTTCGTCTCGTTTTTGATACTTTTAGCTTAGAATTTTATTTACTAGCTGTTCGTTTTCTGTCGAGTTCATCTGATATTAGTTGTTAATCGTGAATCTAGGTTTTGAATCGTGGAGTGGATCTAGACCGGTTCGTATGTTTTGAATTTTCATTGATTATAATCAGCGATTGGAGTTGAATTTCGCATTTAATTGCAGTCAGAACTGTTCCGCAAGGTTCGCAGAAAATTGATTCGACGCTACAAGTTGCTATCGGATCGTTTTTAGGTTAGAATTTTATTCATAGCTTTTCGTTTTTTTTGTTGAATTAAGCTAATATTGGCTGTTAATTATGAATCAAGGTTTTGAGTTAACTGTTATCGTTGTTCGTTCGGTCATCAATGCTGGATTTATTGTGATGGACTTCTGGTATGACACAACCTCCATTTATTATGATTATTTTGAGTTTTTTTTTTTTTTTAATTTGTAGAAGTGATTGCAGAATATAAGTAAGATTGAGCTTAGTTTTGATCGAGAATCCTGAACGAAACCATGGCGCAGAGTAGTTGGGAAGCTGATAAGATGTAAGCACTCTTCATCTTTTTTGTTCTAGTTGTTATTCATTAATGGAGTATTATTATACTGTTTTAAAGCTTTACTTGTGAATTTATGCCTTCATTAATTTTCCAATCTGATTTGGTTGATCAGAACATTAAAGATTAACTCAGTTTCTCTTTACTAAAAGTACTCAATTCAACTCCCAAGGGGTCTGATCCCTGAGAAAAATAATTTATTGAAGGGACTCTCATTATGTCTGCAGTACTTTTTTTTTCTAAAGGCAAAATTTAAAAAATAAACAATGTCTGCAGTACATAGTTTAAATTGATTTGGTTAGCAACTTTTAATGCAATTGTCCTTGATTGCTTCAAAATATCTTCTATCATCTCTGGTTATCTTTCCTGGACTGAGTTTTGAGTTCAGTTCTGATTATTGGAGATTCAAGCCTAATAATTCTTTGCTAGAATTGGCAATATATGTTTTATATTAATTTAGCTTAGCTCCAATTATACCGAAATTCCTTCTTTAAAACACTTGAATTGGCAATATATGTTTTATTAAACTTTTTTTTTATGTTTTATTAAACTTGATCCATTTGATACTCAAAAGCCTAAAGTGGAAATCTTCTTTTTTATTTTCCATTTGACACTAAAAGCCTAAAGTGGAAATTTTCTTTTTTATTTTCCATTTTTCATTTTAACTTAGATATTTTCTTTTTTACTTTTTTTTTCTGTGGAGACAGAGGGTGTACTTGTAAGATGGTAGTTGCACCTTCCAGCTATTACTTTGATTGTGGATGGCTTCAATAATTTTATTGTGTAGATCAACACTTAATTTGATTTTAGATATCATTCATGTAAACACTTATTTTTTTCATTTTCTTCTCTTAATAAGAACATCATTTGTTCACCTAAATGACTCGGCTGTAACCGTAAACGACCCGAACTGAACCGAATGAGACCTTGTTCATGTTCGTTTGTTGAAAATTTACCGGACTAACGACGGTTCACGAACACATAACTAAACGAAATTTCTTGTTCGTGTTTGTTTGTTAAGGAAAACAATTTGTTCATGTTCTTTTGTGTTCGTTTGTTAATAGTATAATCGAACGTAAACGAACACAAAATTAAGTTCAAAAATAAAAATCAACATTCTTAATCCCAAACATTACAAAGTTAAGTACTTGACATAATTATCTGAAAATGCTTCAACATAATAATAAACAAAATCGTCCCAAAATAATGATAAAAAGATTTATGCCTGGTCACTTAATCAGTTTAAAGTTGAAACTTTAAAAGTTTGCATATTAATAAAAAAAATCTTTGTTGAAAAATAAATTAAATATTATAAATGAAAAGATATACAAAATTAAATGATTTAAATGGCAGGGTGATAAATAAAAATATGGAAAAAAAACCTTTAACAAGCGAACATAAACGGACGAACCTTCACGAACACATTACTGAACGATCACGAACACAATCGAACGAATGAGACCACGGTTCATGTTTGTTCATTTAACTAATCAAACGGAATTCCATGTTCATTCATTTATTATACGAACACAAACAAACTTCCCGCCGAACGGTTCACGAATGGTTCGCTGAACGTTCGGTTCGTTTACAACCCTATAAATGATCAAATGTTGTGCTAAAGTTGGAATAAATGGATATTAAATTTTTGTTCATTATTGGTTATTCTTGGATAATTTTTCTAATCTTGAATTTACCCTTTTTGCTAGGCTGGATGTTTACATCCATGACTATTTGTTGAAACGGAAGTTGCACGCATCTGCAAAAGCTTTCATGACTGAAGGCAAGGTTGCTACAGATCCTGTAGGTATGTCGTCGTGGTTCCAGTGACGATTGGGGTTTATTAATTGATCCCTGTTTGTTGATCATGGAGTATGAGTCAGGTGGATTGAGGCCATCTAAATGTGAATTTGTATTTAATCCCGGTACTAAGCATGCGATGAACATCAATAGCAATTTAAGTAATTCTTGATATCCTGTTTTCGATAAATGTGCAGCTATTGATGCTCCTGGTGGATTTCTGTTTGAATGGTGGTCTGTTTTCTGGGACATTTTTATTGCAAGGACTAATGAGAAACATTCTGAGGCAGCTGTAGCCTACATTGAGGTTTATCTATTATGCTTCACCTTATATATTATGTTACTAGGTTATAATCCCGTGTATTACACGGGTTAAATAAATAAAATGTTATATATTTAGTAATAAAAAATTTATATTTTTAAAAACCCGTGTAATACACGGGTTGAATAAACCGGTATATTACATCGGTTGAATAAAATATAATGTAATTTGTTAATAAACACATTTGTCAATATATGTTTTTTAAAAATGTAATTTGTCGTGACAGTTATAAGGTCTGTTAAGTTAGTTTTTAAAACATTTTTTTTCAACTGAGTATTAATTTTTTTAATTTAATTGATAAATGTTAGTTCATATTAAGTTTATTTGATTGATGATATAATAACTATTTATAATTAAATAATAAGTATTCGTAATTAGATTTATTAATATAAAGATTATTATTTAATAGGAGAGAGAAATAGAAAATCTAATATTTAATAGGAGAGAGAGGCGGGAAAATAAAGATAAGGAGTAACCAGAGAGTGACACGTGTCCTGAAGAGATTTTCATTTATTAGAGTAGTAAGATTTTTCTAGTCCTTGATGCTTACTTTTTTTTTTGCTATGTTTTTTCTCATCATTTTGTGTTTTCCATTCTCTTCTTTTTTAAACAAATAACAGACACAACAAATGAAAGCAAAGGAACACCAACAGCAGCTTCAAATGCAGCAGATGCATCTCATACAGCAAAGAAATGCTCAACTGCAAAGAAGGGATCCTAATCATCCTTCAATTAGTAGTCCTGTTAATGCTATGAATACTGATGGAATGATGGGAAAACCATCACCCAGCACACATGGTATGAAAATGTATGAAGAACCCATGAAGCCTGCTCATTCTATGGATTCAGAAACATCTCCGGCTCTTCTTGATGCTAGTAGGATGGCCCTTATTAAATCAGCTACTAATCATCAAGGGTACAATCACTTTTCTGCTATTAGTTCCCATTTTATTTTCTTTCCCTCAAAAGTTTGGTTGAATTGTCGTGTTCTTTTGGTATTTGTACTTCAGACAGCTAGTGCAAGGAACTTCTCCGAATATGTCTACAGGTTTGCAGCAAATTCAAGGGAGACCTCAGTTGAACATGGTATATTCTTGGCATTTTTTATTTATTTTTTGCATGCAGATTTATGTTAACTTTTTTTTTCTGTTCATGCCTGGGCTCATGAATTTGTGTAATTTTTAGGACATTAAACAAGAAGTTAACATGGGTAATACACAGAAATCCTTGCCTACAGATCCTTCATCAATTTATGGGCAGGCCATTTTGCAGTCAAAATCTGGATTGGGTGCTACAGGTGATCTTTCCACGAATCTCTTCTAGTGGATTTTTTATGCTCTTAAGGTTACTAGGAAAATGATTTAATTTTCCTACTGCATAGGGACACATGGCTTGTTGGACAACTTAAAGTTAATGAAACTATCTTTTGTCTTAACTTATTTTTATAGCTGTTATTCGATGTAGATTCCATCTCGCTAATACTTTATTGTTTTGGCAAACTTATCTTGAATGGGTAGCACTTGACAATGTGGATGCTCAAAATTAACTATTCAAAATAGAAGTTCACTTTATTTAATTTTTTACCTTTTCAGGATTGAACCAAGGGGTTACTGGTCTACCGTTAAAGGGTTGGCCTCTAACTGTAAGTATTTCAGTCATTTTATTGAATTTTCTGTGATGTTTCATTTTCATATTTGACCTAATATGTTGGTATACAATGCAGGGAATTGACCAACTACGCCCGGGTTTAGGCTTGCAAGTAAATAAACCCAATATGCAAAACCCGAATCAGTTTTATTTGGCATCGCAACAACAACAGGTATTGGCCCAAGCCCAGGCCCAGGCCCAAGGCAACCTGGGAACATCACCAAATTATGGATTTGTAGGTGGTTTACCGAGGGGTAGTTTAATTATGAAAGATGGTCAAGCCACAAGAAACGAGGGATCTGTAGGTTCACCTGGGCAAATGAGTTCACCCAAGGTTAAACTTCTCTTCTTAGGACCCATGAATTATTCCACAGGCTAATGTTTCTCATGACCTGAATTGTGATATTTTTATTTCTGAGGGGCCAAATGGGTAAAATAAAAATAGCTAAAAAATGGGTTGTTGGAAGTCTCCAGGTGTATGTTTAATGCATGCAAATTACTATCCACTTTATTAAAAAAAAATATTATTGTTTCTTATACGAATGCATAAAATCTTTCTTTTTTGAAAAATGATTTGGAATATTACCCGTTTGACCCATTACCCCCCCAACCCATTTTGCCACCTCTACTGTTGGTGTTCACGTGATCTTCCAAGACTCAAGATGTCATTTGTTTGTCTTCCTTTTTCTGAAGCAATAAATCCTTAATTTTGACCATGAATATTTCTACCAGATGAAGTTGCCACATATGCAACAGTCTTCTTCACAACAACAGGACCAGTTGCAGCAACAGCAACTCCAGCTGCAACAGCAACAGGTGATTCTTATCATCAGTTCTTGGAGGATTAATTAATTGGTTTTATCTACTTTTATTCTTACAGTTTTTGGATTCATTTGATTACTCTGTTTTCTTCAATTTTGGAACAGAACAATAGAAAAAGAAAGCAACATTCTTCGTCTGGGCCTGCTAATAGTACAGGTACTGGGAATACAGTGGGCCCTTCACCAAGTTCTCCAGCATCAACTCATACACCTGGGGATGGTGTAACCACAGCTAGCAGTCTGCAGCATGTGAACAATGTGCAGAAAAGTATGATGATGTATGGTGCCGATGGAACGGGTGGGCTTGCTTCGTCAACAAATCAACTGGTATTCCCTTATCATTTTCCACTATACCTTTTGATCTTACTAGATGATTGCGATAACTATAGGATAAAATCCTGATTCCACAAGGCACTTGAAGAAACTTGATTTCAGCCGGTATGCCAGTATGTACATTGTATAATCTATATAAAGTAAAGGGGGTAATTTTGACCTTATCTCTAATAGTGCAAACACTTAAAATAGCTTATAAGAAAACTAGTCAAATTGGTCGGCTCAGAATTTGCTCAAAGTGTATTTCTAATGCGTAAAACATCCTAAATCATTTTATTCCAAAAATTGTGATTAACTTTTAGATGATAACATGATAGATACCTTGTAATCATATTTGACACACTATGTCTGTCATAAAAAGAATAATGCTATAGCAACCCAGAAATCATCCTGACACGGCTTGAGTGTTAGAAAAGCCCCACTTCCTGGCATCATCATGGATTCATGCCATGTGGGCATTAGGTTGAGCTGCAGGTTGATTTTTAGGTTACTCTTATCATTACTCATAATTTTTTTTTCGGGACAAAAGGTGTCCCGGGTCAACAACCCGACCCATAGGGATGTAAACGAGCTCAACCCGGGCTCATCTAAGCTCGAGCTCTATTTCTAAAGCCCGGACTTGGCTCAGGCTCGGTCTTGGCTCGTTTATTATTTATAATTATGATTTTTATAAAAAAATATTTTGTTTAGTTATTTGTATCATAATTGTATATATATATATTAGGCTTGCGGGGCCTAGTCAAGCTCGAGCTCGTTCATTAAATGAGCTCCAATAGATCTCAAGCTCGTTTAAGCCCGGCTCGATTCGAGCTTTTAGCGTGTCCATCTCGAGTAGCTCACGTGCGGCTCAGCTCGTTTACATCCCTTCCGACCTATACATAAAATTATCCATTTGAACCCGGAACCATTTTTACCCATAACTCGACCGATCCACCCTTCCACCTCTAATAATCTGAATTAAGATTCTAATGATGATTTTTTTTTCACATGAAATTCTCCATGATCCTCAAACTTTTTATTCATAGTGCAGGATGACATTGAGCACTTTGGTGCTGTTGGTACCCTGGATGATAATGTGGAATCTTTCCTACAACAGGATGCAGGAGATTATAGCACATTAAAACAGGCACCTACAGAGCACAGACCCGGCTCTTCTAAGGGTACTTACTGATAACATTTTGTGTACGAATAAGAACAACCATTTCTGCCCTCATAATATCTAACCCTATTCTACAGGTTTTTCTTTCACGGAAGTTGGTTGTATACGAACAAGAAATAAGGTTACATGCTGTCACTTCTCTTCAGATGGAAAGTTGCTAGCTAGTGCGGGCCATGACAAGAAGGTAAGAACTAGGATTAGCAATTTCAACCAGTGTATGTGAAAATGGGTTGATTTGGCGTTAATTTTAGTGCTAATTGGTCAAATGTGTAAATTTAAAAACTTAACTAATGGAAACAAGTCAAACAGGTTAAACATAACCCATTATATAATACAAGAACAACAACCATACCTAGTAAAATTTCACCAATAGCTAGGGAGGGCGGGATGTAGACAAACCATACCTCTATCTCAGAGGATAAAGAGGCTGCTTCCAGGGAGACCCCCAGCTCCAAAACCCTGTCGGAACATGAAAAGCAATTGCTTATAATTTATAACCCCCTAAGTTGTTTTATTAAAGAAAATTGAATCATTGTTGTGCCATTTTTTTACAATCACATTTAATATATTAATTATGTATAAATTCAAAAAGAAAAGAGTCAAAACAATGTCTTTGAGTCAGCTGAACCCAACCTGTATTTACCTGTCTAAAGATTTACCCATTTGGACTATTATGTGACCGACCCGTTTTCCCGCCTATAATATATGACACTTATACTGGATGCATAATATTTTTTCTGCTGCCATGAATTTCCAGATATCAGTAGCTTATGTTTGCCCCAATCTTTCATGTTTTATTGTTCTGTTATTTATTTGTGGTTTCTGACTTTTTTTAATTTATCATAAGTTAAGCATCAAGGATGTTCAATAATCAACTGTTCTGTTCAGGCTGTTTTGTGGAACATGGATACCTTGCAAACTGAGAGCACCCCTGAAGAACATCAATATGTAATAACTGATGTTCGGTTTAGACCAAATTCAACTCAATTAGCAACTGCTTCCTTTGATAAATCTGTACGGATATGGGATGCAGCTAATGTAAGATTTCTTTTCTAGCATATTTAATCAATGTACATTAGAGTATGATGTGTTCATTTAATATATGTTGGGTTCTGAGATGCATTTTCATTTTGAATATAATGTTGCAGCCAAGCTATTGTTTGCATGCACATACGGGCCATACAACACATGTTATGTCCTTAGATTTTCATCCAAAGAAGAATGATCTTTTCTGCTTCTGTGATAGTAGCAGTGAAATTCGCTATTGGAATCTCAGCCCGTTTGTCTGTACTCGCATCTCTAAGGTCGGTCTGGAATTGCATATTACTGATCGTTTGTGATTGCATTGTTAAATTCTGGAGGTGGATAATGAATGGGGCGAGTATCGGGTCAAAAGGGGTAACTTTTGGTGTGGGTTATAACGGGTCAGTTTAGGTTGACCTGTATCACTTTTGGTGCAGAAAATTTCTCTGTTTGTAGTTCACATCCGCTCAAAAAAATTTATTCATAGATTCACTTTTTACCAAAATTACCTTTTTTTATGTCCAATGGATAACAAATTGCCCAGATGAAGGTGGATATGCATATGGATGTATGAACTGAAATCAAATGAAGGTGGATATGGCTACGAAAAAAGTAAATGAATATGCATATAGCACATTTTAACACCACCCGACACATATCTGATCCATTGACATCCCTACCCCTAATTAGTGTGTCAAATATGACCAACAAAACCACATTATATCATTAATAATAACTTTTGGACAAAATTTGTAAGCGGTTTTAGGCATCCAAAATACAATTTGGGTGAAATTCCACACATTCAACGCATTTGACCAGTTTTCTTTTAGCTAATTTTTTTATTTGACCCATTAGAGATGATACACCCTGAATCGAGCCGTCCACAAGTAAATGGGTCAAAATTACAACCTCTTTTACATTCTTATTCTGGATCCTTTTTTCATATCTCAACACCATTCTTATTGGCAAATTTAGCAACCCGGCAATGCACAAGTGAGATTCCAGCCTGTAACTGGACATTTACTGGCAGCAGCATCAGATAAAATTGTCTCCATCTTTGATGTTGAAACCGATAGACAAACACATTCCTTCCAGGTATCAATCTTTAAAAAAACAAATCAAGTTTCAGTATAATAAATTTGCAGTCACCCATGGTATTTACATAAATTTGCAGCTTATTTACCATTTTACCCTTTACTTGGTTATCAAGGCACATTCCGGAGTAGTTAACTACGTGTGCTGGGACTTGAATGGGGAATATCTGGCTACTGTTAGTGAGGAATCTGTTAAAGTGTGGTCATTGGCTTCTAGGGAGTGCATTCATGAGCTTGCTTCAAATGGAAACCAATTCCATTCTTGTGTTTTCCATCCAAGTTATTCTACTCTTTTGGTCATTGGTGGAACTCGGGTAAGTCAATTCTTTTCTTTCGGCGTTGCATTTATAATTACCAATGATTCCTTTCGTCCATCTTTCTTTAAGAAATTTGATGATATTGCTTTAAACATCCTAACGGGTTGGGAACGAATTTGAATATTCAATAGAGATGAATATATTTTGTTTTCATTGATGTAGATATGACACAAATCACTGAGGGGGGCAAAATTGTCAGGTTGGGTAACGGGTCAAAATGTGAATGGGCCGGGTTGGTTTGACCTGTCACAACTTTTTGTACATTCCTTTTAAACTTTATAAATAACTAATGTATTATATATCATAATAAAAACTCAAACGTAGCAAGTTTTACCCGTTGGTATGAAAGTGGATGGATAGGAAAATTTTAATTATAAACAAGGTCAAATCGGCCTAAAGTTGTATAAAGTGTATTCAAATGCTTAGAATCTTCAAAATATTGAAAATAATATATAATCAATTTACTCTTTGTAATCTGTTTAATATGTTAATTATTTTTAAAAACTGAAGAAACAGCAAAAAAAAATCTCGGTGGGTCAACCATACTTTAAATTAACATGTTTTGACCCATCCTGTTCCACAAAAAGGAACATGTTTTTGACTCATTATTCAACCTGTCTGACCCACCCATTTTTTCACCTCGGTCAAAGCTTCGCTATTAAAATAATGATCCAACTTATAGTAAAACGACTCGAGATTTTAAGCATCTTTCAGAGACCTTCAACTAAGATAAGATATAACCCAAATTGGCCCGTTTTAAGATAGATGGGTTGCAACTGTCAAGTGTATGAAGTATAAACCACTACAAGTAAGAAAACCCATTCTTCAATTAGAAAACCCGTTTTTTAGATAAATGGGTCGAAATTCACATTTTTGCTCTAGTCAAATGATTACTTAACATTCTCCATCTTTTTTGCTCTTATTTATCTTCCTTACAGTCATTGGAGCTGTGGAACATGACCGAGAACAAACGCATGACGGTTCAAGCTCACGAAACCATAATAGCTTCTTTAGCAAAGTCACCAGTAACCGGAATGGTTGCTTCTGCAAGTCACGACAGTTCTGTTAAATTATGGAAATAAAAAAGAAACGTCATTTCGTCCACCTAAAAGGCGGGCTATAATGGAGTTATGTGTAAGGTATGTATAACCATCTTTATGTTTCAACACTTTTGATAGATTATAGTCGAGTTAGGAGTAACATCACTTGTAGCATGTATATCTTTAGTAACTTGTCTCATATTTGTAATAATTTTACCATTCGGTTTTTCCTGAGTTTGTTTCATTATTTCTAGAAGTTGCAAAGCTGTGATTCAAGACCATGGGGACACGTGTCACTCTCTAGTTACTCATCACCTTTATTTTTCCGCCTCTCTCTCCTATTAAATATTTAATTTTTTGTTTCTCTCTCCTATTAAATAATAATTTTTATATTAATAAATTTAATTACGGATACTTATTATTTAATTATAAATAGTTATTATATCATCAATCAAATGAACTTAATATGAACCAACATTTATCAATTAAATAAAAAAAATTAATGCTCAGTTGAAAAAAAATGTTTTAAAAACTAACTTAACAAACCTTATAATTGTCACGACAAATTACATTTTTTAAAAACATATTTTGACGAGTGTGTTTGTTAACAAATTACATTATATTTTATTCAACCGATGTAATATACTGGTTTATTCAACCCGTGTATTACACGGGTTTTTAAAAATATAAAATTTTTATTACTAAATATATAATATTTTATTTATTCAACCCGTGTAAAACACGAGATTTTAACCTAGTATGAAATAAATATAGTAAGTCGAAATTAATACTTTTTAGCAAAAAAGTAGGGGGCATAGGCTCACTCTGGCCCTATTAAGTTCCTTCCCTGGTTTAAACCTCTATACAATGACATATGACACGAGTATGAACTAAAAGTATTGAATCGTGAGTTCGTAATATCCCGAAATAATGAATCTGAGGTTAGCAGCAACAAGATCACTTCACTACTATTATAAAATAAAAAAAATATTTTTTTAGTGGTGGTTTAAAAAAGAATTTGTTTACCCTCTGTTTAACTAGATATGTAATCATAATAGAATAGAGGGTATTAAAGTGTAATATTGTTCTCTATATATATATATAGACCCCAACTATAACCCTAATCATACAACGATTATCAATACAATATACAGTTTTCTGAAACCTAACCCTAGCGTCGCCACACGTACTGTCATCGCAGCCTTCCTACCTATTTCTGGATCGAACAGAGAAAACCTCCCACAACTCTCACACGTTCGCTTTCACAAGTCACCGTAGAAACCCTAAACGCTGCTAACAATGGCTCTTCTTGTTGCTTTCTCTACAACAGAGAAAACCTCCATATCCCTCACAAGTTCGCTTTCACGTTATCCCCACCAAACTATGGATACTGAAAAAGATGATTCAACCGTTTTTTGTCACAAACAAGCTGTTCAGTTATGTTGATGGAACTATACCATGCCCCTCAAATACCATTGTGTCGCCGGCTTCTTCTTCGAACAAAGAAACTGTGCCTCTAATGCCTCATGACAACCCTTACCACCATATATGGATTGCAAACGATGCTTATGTACGTATGTTAATAATATCCACCATTTTAGAGTCTTCTTTTCAACATTTCAAGGTACCACCTCACGTGATCTCTGGCTATCCATTGAACGTGCTTATGCACCCCATACATCCTCAAAGGAATATACCATAAAAACATAAATACTCAAAATTAAGATGAAGGGTGATGAAACACCTAACATACCTCGCAAGAGCACAAGAGTATGCTGACAAGGACTTAGTCATGCTAGTGATCGCAAGTCTTGGTGAAGAGTATAATGGTCTGAAAGCTACACTTCTTGCTCGACAGTCATGCTAATGGTCTGACAAGGACTTAGGATGTATGCACCCCATACATCCTCAAAGGAATATACCATAAAAACATAAATACTCAAAATTAAGATGAAGGGTGATGAAACACCTAACATACCTCGCAAGAGCACAAGAGTATGCTGACAAGGACTTAGTCATGCTAGTGATCGCAAGTCTTGGTGAAGAGTATAATGGTCTGAAAGCTACACTTCTTGCTCGACAGTCTCTAATTTCTAACAGTATGTTGACAAGGACTTAGTCATGTTAGTGATCGCAAGTCTTGATGAATAGTATAATGGTCTGAAAGCAACACTACTTGCTTGACGGTTTCTAACATCCTTCTCTGAACTTCAGTGAACATGATTACATGCTGGAAAAAATGACATCGTCGCAAGTCTCATTGGTGTCGCTCCTGCGCAATCAGATGCCCACCTTGCCATTCAATAACTTGCTTCTCGACTCAATTTAAAACTCACATCGACTATTCAACATCTACAACAAGACTTTTACAGTTCTCGAGCACCCCAAACCATATTCGTGGTCGTGGGTACAACAACTGACGAAGTCGTGACAACCACAACAACTGAAGTTCAAATGCAAATTGTGGTCTAGTTGGGGCTCTAATCAAAACATTGTCTATGGCTCGTGCAACATGTGCGATATTAGACACATTCCATCCCATGTTCGAAGCGTGATCCAACCACCATTAGACCCAACCGACCACGATAGCAAACAGACAACTTTGCTGATCACCGAGCTTCAAACACACCAACATGGTTCCTAGATACTAGCACCAACATGGTTCCCATATACTAGCACCAACAATCATGTTACATCGGATCTTTCCAGTTTAGAAAACTCGAAGGCATATTATGGAAATGACGCTCTTCACGTTGGCAATAGTAAGGGCTTACCCATTCTTCACATTGGTTCCTTACACTTTACTCACCTAACAAGCTTTTTTTCATTATCTGATGTTCTTCACGTACCACAAATTAAGAAAAATCTTCTTTCTATTCAAAAGTTTTGTCATGATGATCACGTATTCTTTGAATTTCACTCTAGCTTTTTTCGTTGTGAAGGATTGGTCTACATGCATTACCCTTTTCATAGGCCCTAGTAGACACGGACTCTACTCCATTTGTCTTCCTCAACTTCATTCGGTCAATAAAGTAGCCTTTTCTGCCACACGTGCTTCCTCCACTGTATGGCACTAGAGGCTTGGTCATCCATATCAACAACTTTTGCAATCTATGTTTTCAAAGTAGTCTTCTAGTTACTAATAGAAGTTCGAGTTCCTTTTGTAATTCATATACAATAGAAAAATCATTAAAACTTCATTTGTCTTCTAGTTTTACGAGTAATAATATTTTGGATTTGGTTGCTTGTGATTTTTGGGGTCCCGCACCAGTTACGCTATTGATGGTCATAATTGTTTTTGATCGTGTGTTGATCATTATTCAAGATATATGTGGATTTTTCATTTGAAACGAAAATCCGATGTCTATTCCACATTTAAATTATTTCTAGATGTGGTTGAACGCTAATTCAATACCAAACTCAAATATGTCCAAACACTTCCTACTGAACAACCCTATGTGTGTGTGTGTAATCGGTTCGATTTGGTTAATTGGGTTATGTCAAACACCAAAACCGAAAGCGAACAAAAAATTTTGGTTAATCGGTTACGAGTTAACCGTACCATCGATTATTTGTTTGGTTCGGTTAATTCAATTACAGTTCGGATAGTTTGGTTATTTGCTCACCCCTAGTTCTGAAGTGAGTGCACGCTCTATAGGATTGATATTCTCCATTCTTAGTTTGTAGCCTTCGGTCTATAATCTGGATCTTTGTTGCTCTGGTGAGTGCAAGATAAGTCGATAGATAATGTTGCAAAGTAAGTGTTCTACCTTATAATTAAATCTGAATAAAATGGTTTAAGAGTCTATTAGGGTTTTCCTTGGCATTCCCAAGTTAGTAAAAACCTCTAGTGAACGATACTTCTTCTTGGTGTGTTCTGGAGATTCTAAGCCATAAGAGAATATTATTGGAAAATACTAAAGGTGTTAGTGTGAGTCAATAGCATTGTCACTCTTGTTTGGATTTCAAGCCCTTGGCGGGGTAGTCTGCCACTCTAGCACTTCAGTAAACTGGCAGTTGGTTCTTCATAGTAGTAGGTCATAGGATGACCAACAGTGTGTTTGGAAGTTTTAGATAACCGATTCGTCTTGGTAACTCTAGTGAGAGCCTAGCGTTTTTTTTAAGAAATTCAAAAGAATCATTCAACCCTTATCAAAAGGATTTGAAGCCTAAGTTATAAGGTTTCCCAGGATCTTCAATTTGTTTGTTCAGTTATTAAAGCCTTTAGTTCCTTAGTTTTAATCATTAAACTCATTATTAATCATCGGCTAGATATCAATAAAGATTCAGTATCACTAACTATCGTGTCTTAAGGATCAATACTTGGTTCTTGCTAATACTATATTGCATATATGATAGATGCACTTGTCTATGTGTGTGTAGTTTGGTTTTTTGGTGAAAATCATTTTATAAATTTAAAACTTAAAAGTGTAAACTCTTTTATTACAAAATAAATATATACGGTTTACACCACTTTAATTACCGAGTTAGGAGTGACGTCAGTCGTCGTGTGTAGCGTACATATCTTTAGCAAGTGTTCTCATATTTATAACAATTTTACCATTCATTCCATTATTTCTAGAAAATGCACCCGTGATTTAAGACCCTGGATTTATAGTTGTGTGAAATGGCATTGTCTTGTTACTAGAAAACCAGTGTTAAAAGTCCCTGGATTCAACTTAGTACCCCACTTCATGTTCTTGCTATTGTTGTAAAAGATGGTGGATAAGCAACAAAAGGAAAAAAGAAATTGTTTAGTCTAATAATAAAAGATGGTGAATCAGGGGTTTGGATGAGTGATCAGTTTCAATCTCGGGTTTGAACCTCGATACAAATGACATCTTACACGAGTATGAACGCAAAGTCTTGAATCTTGTCATCCTCGTAGTCATAATTCTTGGAGTAAAGTACACGAATGGTCCCTGTGGTTTACCAAAATTTTGGATTTGGTCCCTAACTTTCTAAAAGTACACGGATGGTCCATGGGGTTTACACTTTGTAACGCATTTAGTCCCAAAAATTTATCAAAAGTACATGTATGGTCCCTGTGATTTACACTTTGTAACGCATTTAGTCTCTAACTTGGACCTTCTAAAACCTTTAGATTTGTTGCCTGGGGACTAAATGCGTTATAAAGAGCAAACCACAGGACCATCCATGTACTTTTGAAAAGCTAGAGATCAAATCCAAAATTTTGGTAAACCACAGGGACATCCATGTACTTTTGAAAAGCTAGTGACCAAATCCAAACTTTTGATAAACCACACGGACCATCCGTATACTTTACTCTAATTCTTGACAGCATAGTTATCAGATAGAATAGATAGTTAGGAATTAAGAATGGTTAATATCACACACAAAAATTTTAATATAAATTTGTCTTGATGCTATATTTATATATAACTAGTTGGGTATAGCTGCATTCCGTAATGGGTGTCAGGTCGATCGTTAATAAAATTCAATGAAACCGTAGATGCAATGGTAAAATTAATGTTAATAAAAAGAAACATAAAAGTAAATAAAAAAAATTATATCAGAACGTTGACAAAAAAACTAAATACATCCGAGTAATCCGTTTTTTTAGTTAATGAACGAAAGTTATTAAAGGAAAACCGAAATTATTAGAAAATTAAACGGATTAAAAATGTATATTATATATAATATGAATTATGAAAATAAAAGTTAAAAAAAAACAAAGAACACACGTGTCACAAGCTTAATGGAAAAGTAACTCCTCAATCAGGGTTCTTTTAATCTATTTTATTTTTTGAAACACAATTTTTTTAATTTCTATGGGATGAGATTTTAACCCATTATCTCCTGAATCTTGGTGCTATTATTGAAGCATTTTTCTCTACCATTTAACTATCATCTTCAATAGCTTTTAATCTATTTTATATAATAGAAAACATAAATTATTCCATTTAGTCTATTTTATAATAGAACATAAATTATTCCTTTTAGTCTATTTTATAATAGAAAACATAAATTAAGTAGGCTTGATCGTACTAAAAGCGGGTCCAATAAAGGGATCTATGTAAAAAGAAAAGATTTTTTCAATTGAAATGCATTGATGACTTAAATGCATGACAATGTTATTATAAATTCGTTTAGTATAGGTGGTATACTATCCTGTCATTTTATATTCTAATAACTAGCTTAGAACCCGTGTTTATGCACGTGATAAAAAATATTAATATATAAAATTCTTAAATTTTTATGTATATATTTTACAAGTGTAAAATGTATTACATATACTAACGATATAAACAAAATTCAAAATATGTAAAAATTAATATATAACTGGGTTTCAAAAATACGTTAATTAGTATTTTAATTTAATTTAATCTTTTAATTGCAATTTGATTGAAAATAAAAGTTACATAATTAGATTTCAAAGTTTATTGTAATAAGGGATAATTTAAAATAAATATGTTTTATTAGTATAATTAGTATTTTCTATAAAGATATATTATTATTAAAAGATAGATTATACATGTATATTTAATAAGAGAGAGATGTGGGAAAAAATAATGAGAATAAATATGAAGTTGACACGTGTCATAAAAACCTTTATTTATTATCTAGTATAAATAAATATAGATATAGATTATCAAAGAAGTATTATCTTTGAGTTTAATTAATTATTAACACAATTATTTTTCGGTTGTTTATTTGTAATATATGTATATATTTACATATTATGCATGTATTATACACATTATATAATACAGTTATTTACAACCACCAGTCTAGCCTAGTGGCAAAAGTGTATGTGCAAGACTTCATTAAAATATAGAGGGGTTAGATTCAAGTCTCACATGTGACAAAAAAATTACAGGTTGTATCATGGGTTTTCTCACTTATGGTGGGTTTCCTCCTGAGAGAGATGGAGATGATCGGGTGGCCAATGATCCAAATTGCCGTTCAATATATATATATATAGGGGTGTATTCAATTGAGAACAAAAAAAAGTGTTGAGAACCAAAGGAACCATTTTTAACCGCTCAATTTTTCCTTTCTAATTTCCAGATTTTTTTTATTTGTAAGGGTAGTATGTAATTTTATCATGTTAATTTAGTTATTTTCTTTTTTACGTGGCATTTCCCATGAACGTGAGAGGGGTTTAATTAATTTCAAGCAAAATACCTTTTTTTAGAAATAAGATGAACATCACATAATCCAGTAAACAAACATCACAAAATTGTTATTAACCATAAAAAATTCTCATGAACATCAAAAAGAAAATTTCCCATATAAACACACTAAAAATCCGATTACTGTGTGTGAACATATCAGAAAATCCACCACCAGATTCTTGCTATATAGCAACATATTAAACTGAAGTCAGTCAAAAACCGAATTAGGGAGCAACACCATCGAACTGAACACGGGATAGAGGATCCTCCATCTTCTTCATTGCTTTGACCGCCATTCGCCTGCATATTTATAGTAATCAAATTATATCATAACTCAAAAGATCATGAATCATAAAATTACAAACTTTTGATCAAAGATGCTTTCAATAATCCGGGTACGAACCGCACTCGGTAATCATGAGAAACTGCATATGTACATAAATGCATATATACATATATACAAAACACTTTCATTTGTGCTATTAAGACTCTGTAATAAAATTTCCAAAGTATGCAAAAATGATGATTATGCATAATGCATATATGCATTTATCTACTTATACAATTGTGAATATATGCATTTATGCACATATGAAAACGGCCATATGCTGCTTATAACCGGCGTCACTTGAAAAAGGTTATCATTTGCATATGTACATAAATGCATATATGCATTAATGCCTGGGCCAAGGATATACCTGAGCTGAACTATTGAAAAATAAGAAAAAAATGTCAAAGGCTATATCCCTCACCCTCATATGGAATAAAGGGCATTTTTGTGGCAACCATATACCAATTACCTGTTATGTGCATAAATGCAACAAGATCCTAATTAAACAAACAAAAGAAAACCTAAATGACTTGTCATGAACCATAGCAAGCAAATATAAGTCAATACATGCAACTACACTCAAATATAACTCGTTTACCTAAAAAATGGAATTTGGTTTATGTTTAATTCCAACGGGTCAAATGATAAAACAATTCAAAAGCTTGGCAAAAATTGAAACTGGTCTAAAGAAGATGAACGCCCAGTCCAACCATCTTTTTCTTTAAATCACTTTGTAAAATTGACTCAAAATCCAGAACTAGTGTTAATATCAAGACCTAGAAACAAAAACAATGTAGAACTCGTTTGGTGGTGATTAGCTGCACCATTAGACGGGTCGATATCCACAAACAGAAAGGATGTATAGAACTCGATTGATGGCGATGTCTGTTACAATCGAAGTTTTAAAATAAAAAATCTCGTACCTTGGAGTGCCGATGGTGAAACCTTTAAACCCTCTTCTTTGATGCTTGTGCTTGTCGGCGGAATGGTAGACACAGAAGGGTGAGATGAGACGATGGTGAGTCGGAACTAGATATGCGCCGACTATTGGTAGAACTGGTGGTGTTCTGGTCTCTTGTGATGGATGGAAGACGGTGGAACCAGAAAACTAGGTTGAGATGGTGAGGGTGGAGGTCGATGGTGGAAGGTTAGAAAAAATGCAGATTGAAAAACTGATGGGGGAGGTATTTCGGACAAAAAAGATGGGTGTGGGTAAAATACCCATAATACCCTTGATAATTTTTATAAATTTAAAAAAATATAAAAAGACAGAAAATAAAAATAAGTGGCTATAAATAGTTCTTTTGGTTCTTAACATCTTTTTGGTTCTTAATAGAACATCCCCATGTATATATATATATATATATATATATATATATATAACTCTTCTTTAAAGAATTAAAGTGATTTATTGAAGAGGTGATCTATATATTTTATAAACTAGCTTATAATTTCAAAACTTAAAAAAAAAATAAAAAAAGTGTCGACAGGTTTTTTTTATAAAAAATTTTTGTAAAAACTTTGCCTAGTTATTTTACATATGTAACATGTTGATTTTTTCAGCTGTTATTTAAGTAACACGATGTTTTCACACAAATAACAGAGATTTTTGTCCATTTAAAAAAAACAGCTCGGCGTTTTTTTACGAAAATTCTTATAAAAAGTAGTTAGAAAGATTTTCAAAAACAAAAAAAAGATGTAAAAACACGTTTTTCTAAAAAGTTTTCAACGTTTTCAGTTCTTAATTGAGTTTTTATTATATCCTTTTGCTTCGTAAGTTTTCTAAGTTTGCTCTTACATGCATTTTATATTTATAAAATCTTTTACTGTGAAATTTCTAACAATAATATTATTCACCAACAAAGATAAAGTAGAGGTGGCATAAATAATTAAATAGGTCGCATGGGTTGGAATGTTAATATGATAACAAGTGAAAACGGTCTTGAACAAGTGAAAACGGTCTTGAGTTGATTGAGTATTTTTATAAGGGTAATGATTTGTGTTTTTAAATCTTAGCTTAAAATCTTTTTAACATAAATCTTGTTACGAGTTTATCTATTTAAGAAGAAGTTCGCATCGTCATCCTCTTCTAGCTTCATGTCTTTGTAAACATTTTTTTTTTTCAATTTCATATAAATAAGAGTATACTAAAATAACTTCTTTGTGTAATATAGAAAATTACGAATTTATATATGTACTAGGTTAAAATCCCGTGTATTACACGAGTTGAATAAATATAATATTTTATATTAAGTAATATAATTTGTTTTTGAAAAAAACTCGACTTTAATACGGGTTAAATAAACTCATGAAATATATAATATAATCTTTAACACATACACTCGTTCAAATATGTCAAGATATTTATTAATACAAATTAAATATTAGTATTTTGTTTAAAAAATATTATTATTAAAATATAGAGGTGTATTTAATATTGTGACATCCGGCATTTTCAGGTTAACTCCGTTAACTCAAACCTCGTTAGTTCAAACATTTTTCGTTACAAACTCAGTTATCTCAGTTAGTCGCACGTACATTGCATTTAATTAGGATTAATTAAATGTGTCAGTCAGTTCGCACACATCGGATCGCACTCGAGTCTAACCCGGAACGTTGGTGATTAATAAAGATTAATATTACAAACATTTAATAATTTATATTTAATATAAATTATGAGTTTTTATGATTTATATGTGATTACGTGAATTATGTGAATATTATTGTTTTCGTACGTGTTTATCGTGTGTAAATCGTATTTAGTATTTTTATAAAAGTTAGTGTTTTTATAAAAATAAAAATCAAAAGTTTTAATTATTAATTAAGTTGTTATTTATTTAATTAGACTTATGGGCCTTAATTAAGCCCGCACGCCAATCTAATTACCCATTAAGGACTAGATAAGGATAAAGCTTTTAAAAAAAAAATTAAAACATAAACCCTACCATCCTTGGAGCCGTCGCGACCCCATCACCCATCACCCTCATCGACCGAACCTTCAAGCAAGCATAGGACCTTCGTTCGAGCCCCGATCGTGAATCCAGAAGTAGATACGAGCTAGTCTAGGCGTTTCTAACGTCTCTACGTAAGTCGTTTCGTTCAATTCCGTCACTTTTTGATCCCTAAATTTTAGATCAAAACCCTAGTTCATCCAAACATTGATTTTTATAATAAAAATGTTAACTTTATTATTGTTTTGCATGTATTTGTTGATTATATGGTTATTTGCAAAACCCTAGATCCATGTGATTAATAACGTGTTAAATATTGGAACTTATTGATTACGTGAAGTATAGAAATCGCATGTTAGACGTGAAATATGATTAATATAGTTGTAAATATATTAGTTGAAAGATGTAAGATTGATTAGACGTGTTAACTTTGTGAATAAAGCGGGTAATGGACAACTTGCTAAAAATGGAAACTTTTTATGATTTCTATCTTGCATGCTAGACATGATTAGGATGATGTGATGATGGTTATGAGCTACTTGATACATGTTTAGATGATTTGTGAAATCAGATTTTGAATACATAACCCGGTTTTGCGAACTTTCCAAATAAGGAAACTTTAATTGTTAAAAGTGGTTATAACTTACTATTTAGACATGCATGATATGGTTTGATGATAGATCTATGTTAGATAGGACACAATAACTGGTTGTAACGTGTTAGGTGTTTGAAATCACGCATGCTAGTCATAGGTTACTAAAGATAGCAACTTTGTCTTGAATTATGATTTGCATGTTTAGGTTCTAGACAATTGTTATGTGATGTGATGAGCTAGAACATGTTAGAGTGATTCTATGAATATATCAATGATGATAGTTTCCAGGAAACATGAGTCCCGAACAAACCTGCTATTTTTAGAAACTTTCAATTTATAGAAACCTGCTATTTTTGGAAACTTTCTATTTATAGAAACCTGCTATTTTTGGAAACTTTCTATTTATAGAAACCTGCTATTTTTGGAATCTTGCTATCTTGTTAGAACAAATAGGATTTGTTGCTAAGTGCTACAGCATGATTATAAACCGTTGTTTATAGGTGGCAGTTAGTCGTCAAGCATTCTAAGTTCGCTTTCTTTCGCACGCACTCTAAGGTGAGTTTCACGGCCCATTTTCTTACGTTTTAAACTTGGGGGAGAAAACATGGGTACGAACATTTAGATCTTACGTTTCTTTTATATCACTTGTGTACTAAGCGCAAACATATCATGAAAGTCCTTACTTATTGAACCGTTAGTATATGGGTTAGCGAGGTAATCTTGAGTAGTACTACTGGGCATTGACAAGCCCCACCCGCATTAGTCGCGCTAACACGACAGGTAGTCGAACGGGTGTAACATTGACCTAAACATTCACCATTGATTATGATAGTCATAGTAGGAGGCAGTACAAACATAAACAGTCAGCTTCGGTGTCGAAACGCTTTAGTAACATGTACTAGGTTAGCTACCTATGATATAAATTGTAAATGGTATTATCTAGTAAACTTTACAAACATTGAAACCTGTGAACTCACCAACCTAGTGTTGACACGTTTTAGCATGTTTTCTCAGGTCATTAAGGTACAAGCACAAGCTAAGGCATGCATGCATTCGAAGTCCATCATTTTTCAAACTCAAGGACTATTTATTTTAATTATTGTTGAATTGTTTATTTTGGCGCGACTGTTTTGGCGCATGCTTTTCATCTAACTTTTCGCTTTCGCAAGTTTTACATTAAATCAGTGTTTTCATTACTAGTGTTGCATCGTGACTATGAGCAATGCTAGTGTTTTTACTAAACTCATATAGAGTCGTTCAAAGTAACTAATGACTGAGATCCTGTTATGTCACGCCCCTAACGGTAAAACTCCGTTGGTGGATTTTGGGGGTGTGACAGATTGGTATCAGAGCCATTGGTTATAGAGAACTAGGAAATGCATACTAGACTATAACCACATACATCCATTAGTTACACAGCACTTACACTCAAACATGGCACTCACTCATCCCGTTACAGGAAATGTCGACCCTGCCTAATTCACCTGTATCCCCAGTCGTTCAGGAGCACGATGTTCCTACCGTACCTTTTCCAGAGCCGAGGAGACGTCGACTCAACCCGATCAATACCGATGTAGGGTATGACGAGCCTATTCATGTGCGTGTCAGAGGCAACACGCAGGACTGGGATTGGTATCCCAATAGGATCAGGAACTGGATCCACGAGGAGGAAGTCCCACCTCCACTCACTACTGACATTGCTTCTTCTTCTTCATCATCTTCTGTACGAGCTTTGCCACCATTGCAGTACCCCTATGAGCAGGTGATAGCTGCCTTCGTGGCTAGGATGGACCGGGAGATCCGGAACATGAGGGACGCAGCGAGGAGATTTCTGTCATCATTCATCCTAACTCAAATTCGAATATGGTATTCTTAAAGCGCATTCTTGTTTACAATTCAGGTTAACACAACCACCAACAGGTTTGCACTTTCAAGGCGTACATGGATTTCAAGCCTCACTCATTTAGTGGAGCCGAAGGGGCTGTTGGCTTACTCCGCTGGATGGAGAAATCCGAATCCGCATTCGCGATGTGTAATTTCCTGCCGAATAATCAGGTGAAGTACGCATCTGGCACACTTGAGGGTCGACCCTTACTTAGTGGAACTCCCAAGTGCAAATGTTAACTCTTGAGATGGCGAATGCATTGCCATGGGATGAATTTAAGACTATGCTGCAGGAGAAGTATTGTCCCCGCGATGAAGTACAGAAACTTGAGAGTGAATTCTGGAATCTCAAGATGGAGGGATCTGAAATTGAAGCCTACACTACTCGTTCGCATGAACTGGCGAACTTGTGTCCGCAAATGGTAACACCTCCCTATAAGAGGATCGAGAAATTCATTTATGGTTTGGTCCCGCAAAAATCAGAGCATGGTGACATCTTCTAATCCCACTACGATCCAGCAAGCAATCAGGTTGGCTCACAGGCTGACCGATCAGGCAGTCTCTCAGGGCACTCTACCCCCTAGAGGTGCTTTATCAAAGACAACTGACAACAAGCGGAAGTTTGACAGTTCATTCCCCAAAACCTTCCAGTCAAACCCACCTTCTCAGTAACAGCAACAACAACACCGTAAGTTTGAACAGTCAAAGAACAACAGTCAGTCTAACTCTTCTCAGCAGAATCAGGGTTCTTATATTGGCAAGTACCCGAAGTGCAACAAATGTAACTTCCACCATCATGGATCGTGTGACCGGTATCGTTGCAACCGGTGTGGAAAGATGGGTCATTTGGCCAAAGACTGTAGAGTAGATCTGCAGAACAAACAGACACCACCTGGAGACGCACCCAAAGGTTGTTTTGAGTGTGGTAAAGAAGGACATTTCAAGAAAAATTGCCCGCATTTGAGGAGAAACGGAAACGGGAATGGAAATGGCAACAATCATCAGGGCGGTAATGGAAATGGTAATAACAACGGAAATGGTGCAAAAGGCCGAGCATTTGTGATTGGATCGGGAGAAGTTAGGAATGATCGGAACGTTGTTAACGGTATGTTTCTCTTAAACGATCATTTTGCTTCTGTACTTTTTGATACTGGCGCCGATAGAATTTTTATATCTAGAGAACTTAGTAGTCAGTTAGAAATAAACCCAACTTTATTAGAACACCATTATACCGTAGAGATAGCAGACGGTAAAGTAATCGAGGCAACCCACATTCTCAAGGGATGTCAGTTAGAACTTTCTGGTCACAAACTCGACATCGATCTCATGCCAGTTACACTTGGCAGTTTTGACATAATTGTAGGCATGGATTGGTTGTCTAAAAACCAAGCTGAGATCATCTGTAGTGAGAAGATCATTCGTATACCCCTTCCTAATGGAGAGATCCTATCCGTTCAGGGCGAAAGAAGTGGTGCAGTCATGGGCATCATATCTTTCATGAAGGCACAGAAGTGTCTACGTAAGGGTCATACCGCGATATTAGCTCTTGTCGCTGACAAGTCCACCGAGGAGAAAAAGTTAGAAGATATCCCTATCGTTCGTGAATTCCCAGAAGTATTTCCTGAAGACCTACCTGGTCTTCCACCTCATCGTCAAGTAGAATTCCAGATTGACCTAACACCCGGAGCAGCGCCTATTGCTCGAGCACCTTATAGACTGGCACCAAGTGAGTTGCAAGAGCTATCTACACAACTGCAAGAGTTGTTGGATAAAGGTTTCATCTGACCGAGCTCATCGCCATGGGGAGCTCCAGTCCTATTTGTCAAAAAGAAAGATGGAACTTTCCGCATGTGCATTGATTACCGAGAGTTAAACAAAGTAACAGTCAAGAACCGCTACCCACTACCCCGTATTGACGATTTATTCGACCAACTTCAAGGGTCAAGTTTCTACTCAAAAATCGATTTAAGGTCTGGATATCATCAGCTGAGAGTTTGAGATGAAGATATATCCAAGACTGCATTCAGAACCCGGTACGGCCATTTCGAGTTTTTGGTCATGCCATTTGAATTAACCAACTCACCCGCGTTGTTCATGGACCTCATGAACCGTGTGTGTAAACCTTATCTGGATCAATTCTTCATTGTTTTTATTGACGATATCCTCATATACTCTAAGAGTCAGGAAGAGCATGAGGAGCATCTGCGTTTGATCTTAAGCTATTGAAACAGGAGCAGCTGTACGCGAAGTTTTCCAAATGCGATTTTTGGATTCGCGAGGTTCAATTTCTAGGACATGTGATCAATGAGAAAGGAATACATGTCGATCCAGCCAAAGTGGAAGCTATTAAGAATTGGGCAGCACCATCAACTTCGACCGAAGTTCGGCAATTCCTAGGATTGGCCGGATACTACCGTCGTTTCATCGAAGGATTTTCAAAGATTGCCCAACCCCTCACCGCTTTAACCCAAAAAGATAAACCCTATAATTGGAGCGAGACTCAAGAATCAGCATTCCAGCTACTGAAGCAGAAATTATGTAGCACACCCATCCTATCTCTACCGGAGGGAACGGATGACTTCGTGGTGTATTGCGATGCCTCAATCCAAGGTCTTGGTTGTGTATTGATGCAACGCGACAAGGATATCGCATACGCTTCTCGACAGTTAAAAATCCACGAAAAGAACTACACGACTCACGATTTGGAGTTAGGAGCCGTGGTGTTTGCACTCAAGATATGAAAACATTACTTGTACGGTACCAAGTGCACCATCTACACCGATCACAAAAGTCTTCAGCATATTTTTGAACGGAAAGAGTTGAACATGCGTCAACGTCGTTGGATCGAGTTATTAAACGATTATGATTGTGCAATCAAGTACCATCCGAGCAAAGCTAATGTGGTAGCCGATACCCTAAGCAGAAAAGAAACCAAACCCCAATGGGTTAGAGCCTTACAACTCACTATCCATACAAGATTACCCGAACAAATCCGTAATGCCCAACTCGAAGCCTTAAAAGAGGAAAACTTATCATTGGAATCCACTCGTGGTATGGAGAAACAACTTGAGGTTAAAGCAGATGGTATTCGCTACTTAGCGGAACGAATATGGATACCAGTATATGGAAACCTAAGAGATCTAGTCATGGATGAAGCTCACAAATCCCGATACTCTATCCATCCGAGATCCGACAAGATGTATCACGATCTCAAGGTTTTGTATTGGTGGCCGAACATGAAAGCCGACATAGCCACCTACGTGAGCAAGTGCTTGACTTGTTCCAAGGTCAAGGTGGAGTACCAAAAGCCATCCGGATTACTTCAACAACCGGAAATACCAATGTGGAAATGGGAGCAGATTTCCATGGATTTCATAACCAAATTACCCCGAACCCCTACTGGATGTGACACAATCTGGGTGATAGTGGATCGCCCAACCAAATCCTCTCATTTTCTTGCTATCAAAGAGACCGATAAAATGGAAAAGTTGACTCGCCTCTATCTTACAGAAGTAGTATCCCAACATGGAGTTCCAATCTCCATCATTTCAGATAGAGACGCCCGATTCACCTCACATTTCTGGCAATCATTACAGAAAGCTCTAGGCACGCGCCTGGACATGAGTACAGCGTACCATCCTCAAACAGATGGCCAGAGTGAACGTACCATTCAAACCCTAGAAGACATGTTAAGGGCTTGTGTGATTGATTTCGGAAACAGTTGGGAGACTCACTTGCCTTTAGTGGAATTCTCTTACAATAACAGCTATCATACTAGCGTCAAAGCCACACCGTTCGAGGCTTTGTACGGGAGAAAGTGTCGATCACCACTTTGTTGGGCTGAAGTTGGAGATAGTCAACTTACGGGTCCTGAACTTGTGCATGAAACCTTAGAGAAAATCGTGCAAATCCGAAACCGTATGGCGGCAGCTCGTGACCGTCAAAAGAGTTATGTAGACAAGCGTACGAAACCGCTAGAATTCCAAGTGGGCGACAAAATATTATTAAAGGTCTCACCGTGGGAAGGTGTGATTCGTTTTGGAAAACGAGGAAAATTAAACCCGCGTTACGTTGGACCATTCGAGATAGAGAAAATGATCGGTCCAGTAGCATATCAACTAAACCTACCAGATACACTCAATGGAGTGCACAATGAATTTCATGTCTCAAACCTAAAGAAGTGCCTATCAGATGAGACACTTGTAGTTCCACTCGAGGAGTTGGAAATTGATGAATAGCTACGTTTCATTGAGGAACCAGTTGAAATCATGGACCGAGAGGTCAAGACTCTCAAGCGCAGTAAGATACCTATTGTCAGAGTTCGCTGGAACTCGAAGCGTGGACCGGAGTTTGCTGGAACTCCAACGTGGGAACGAGATGATCAAATGATGAAAAAGTATCCTCACCTCTTCAAACAGTCAACGGCAAACACGGAAGGTACTAACTAAATTTCGAGACGAAATTTATTTCAACAAGGAGATGATGTGACAAACCTAAACTTTTGTTTCAGACGTTACGGACTTCGTTTAATTTTCGGGACGAAAATTCTTTCAACAAGGGGATGATGTGACATCCGGCATTTTCAGGTTAACTCCGTTAACTCAAACCTCGTTAGTTCAAACATTTTTCGTTACAAACCCAGTTATCTCAGTTAGTCGCACGTACATTGCATTTAATTAGGATTAATTAAATGTGTCAGTCAGTTCGCACACATCGGATCGCACTCGAGTCTAACCCGGAACGTTGGTGATTAATAAAGATTAATATTACAAACATTTAATAATTTATATTTAATATAAATTATGAGTTTTTATGATTTATATGTGATTACGTGAATTGTGTGAATATTATTGTTTTCGTACGTGTTTATCGTGTGTAAATCGTATTTAGTATTTTTATAAAAGTTAGTGTTTTTATAAAAATAAAAATCGAAAGTTTTAATTATTAATTAAGTTGTTATTTAATTAATTAGACTTATGGGCCTTAATTAAGCCCGTAGGCCAATCTAATTACCCATTAAGGACTAGATAAGGATAAAGCTTTAAAAAAAAATTTAAAACATAAACCCTACCATCCTTGGAGCCGTCGCGACCCCATCACCCCTCACCCTCATCGACCGAACCTTCAAGCAAGCATAGGACCTTCGTTCGAGCCCCGATCGTGAATCCGGAAGTAGATACGAGCTAGTCTAGGCGTTTCTAACGTCTCTACGTAAGTCGTTTCGTTCAATTCCGTCACTTTTTGATCCCTAAATTTTAGATCAAAACCCTAGTTCATCCAAACATGGATTTTTATAATAAAAATGTTAACTTTATTATTGTTTTGCATGTATTTGTTGATTATATGGTTATATGCAAAACCCTAGATCCATGTGATTAGTAACGTGTTAAATATTGGAACTTTTGATTATGTGAAGTATAGAAATCGCATGTTAGACGTGAAATATGATTAATATAGTTGTAAATATATTAGTTGAAAGATGTAAGATTGATTAGACGTGTTAAATTTGTGAATAAAGCGGGTAATGGACAACTTGCTAAAAATGGAAACTTTTTATGATTTCTATCTTGCATGCTAGACATGATTAGGATGATGTGATGATGGTTATGAGCTACTTGATACATGTTTAGATGATTTGTGAAATCAGATTTTGAATACCTAACCCGGTTTTGCGAACTTTCCAAATAAGGAAACTTTAATTGTTAAAAGTGGTTATAACTTACTATTTAGACATGCATAATATGGTTTGATGATAGATCTATGTTAGATAGGACACAATAACTGGTTGTAACGTGTTAGGTGTTTGAAATCACGCATGCTAGTCATAGGTTACTAAAGATAGCAACTTTGTCTTGAATTATGATTTGCATGTATAGGTTCTAGACAATTGTTATGTGATGTGATGAGCTAGAATATGTTAGAGTGATTCTATGAATATATCAATGATGATAGTTTCCAGGAAACATGAGTCCCGAACAAACCTGCTATTTTTGGAAACTTTCTATTTATAGAAACCTGCTATTTTTTGAAACTTTCTATTTGTAGAAACCTGCTATTTTTGGAAACTTTCTATTTATAGAAACCTGCTATTTTTGGAATCTTGCTATCTTGTTAGAACAAATAGGATTTGTTGCTAAGTGCTACAGCATGATTATTGTGTATAATATAGAAGTGTTATACTGAACAAACATTTAATCGCTAAACGGGTCACCAACGGGTCGTCGAGTCAAACTTGGTCAAACTTAGTCAAACTTGGTCAAACTTAGTCAAACTTGGTCAAACTTGCAAACCTTTTCTAAACACGTAAACAATAGTATTGTTTGGATACTAAGGGTTCGTATCAACTTGCACAAACACACACTTATAAACCGGTGTTTATAGGTGGCAGTTAGTCGTCAAGCATTCTAAGTTCGCTTTCTTTCGCACGCACTCTAAGGTGAGTTTCACGGCCCCTTTTCTTACGTTTTAAACTTGGGGGAGAAAACATGGGTACGAACATTTAGATCTTACGTTTCTTTTATATCACTTATGTACTAAGCGCAAACATATCATGAAAGTCCTTACTTATCGAACCGTTAGTATATGGGTTAGCGAGGTAATCTTGAGTAGTACTACTGGGCATTGACAAGCCCCACCCGCGTTAGTCGCGCTAACACGACAGGTAGTCGAACGGGTGTAACATTGACCTAAACATTCACCATTGATTATGATAGTCATGGTGGGAGGCAGTACAAACATAAACAGTCAGCTTCGGTGTCGAAACGCTTTAGTAACATGTACTAGGTTAGCTACCTATGATATAAATTGTAAATGGTATTATCTAGTAAACTTTTCAAACATTGAAACCTGTGAACTTACCAACCTAGTGTTGACACGTTTTAGCATGTTTTCTCAGGTCATTAAGGTACAAGCACAAGCTAAGGCATGCATGCATTCGAAGTCCATCATTTTTCAAACTCAAGGACTATTTATTTTAATTATTGTTGAATTGTTTATTTTGGCGCGACTGTTTTAGCGCATGCTTTTCATCTAACTTTTCGCTTCCGCAAGTTTTACATTAAATCAGTGTTTTCATTACTAGTGTTGCATCGTGACTATGAGCAATGCTAGTGTTTTTACTAAACTCATATAGAGTCGTTCAAAGTAACTAATGACTGAGATCCTGTTAGGTCACGCCCCTAACGGTAAAACTCCGTTGGTGAATTTTGGGGGTGTGACAAATATGATAGAGATGCGAAAAAAAATGATGAGAATGAATATGAATGCGACAAGTGGCATTGAAAAACCTTTATTTATTATCTTTTAATACTAATGATTTTCCCCCAAATCTTTATCAAGTATTATTATTATTAATATTAAATTAATATCTATATTAATATTAATACTAATACTAATTACTAATACTAATTACTAATACTAATATTAATTAATAATACTAATTGCTAATTAATAATATAAATTATACGTAATTAGTTACTAATACTAATTATTCAACGGTTGATGAACCACAATTTTTTATTAATGTGCTGATGTTTATTATTATTTATATTACTAATAAATAATAATACCTTTTGAAAAATATAGGAAGTGATGGTTTTCTGAATTAATACTAATTAGTTCTCCTATTAACCTCTTCTTACATAAAGATATGTCTCTCTAAATCACACAACTATTTTAAAATGTACCATGATTCTATTGGTTTTTATATTGATGTTTACAACATTTTACATATTAAACGTAGAAGAGGTACATTGGAGTTATACAATTATTCGCTCAGGTTTAACTCATGAGAAAAGGTAAGATTCTTAAAGCGACGTAAGTTCCATAGCTACGCCTATGACTGGTCGTTGGGTACTTTTTGAAACAACCGGTTTTTACACATAGTCAAATGTATGTCGTCTTATCCAAAGTTAAAAGTAGAGATTGAGTCAAACTTTTAATATTAGATAAAGATGGAAAACTTAGCAACTAAATAACAAATGTTGTATACAAAGAAGTGTTTGTAGATTTGTAATTGCCAATTAACGTTCTTTTTTGGTTGTGTACAAGTGCGTTTTGTAACATTTGATATCAATCATTAATAAGTTCTTTTTTACATATTTTACGTGTTTGAGTTTTGATTTTTCACCCGTGTAGAGCACGGGTCATTAACCTAGTATATATACATATATATATATATATATATATATCTTAGTTAGTGTTCAACCATTAGGTTTCATCATGTGTTTACACATGCATTCGAAACAAAATATTCGATTTAAACCCTACTCATCTTGAACTCTTCATCTTTAACACATTAACTTTATATTCGACTTAGTGTACTTTCAATCAAATAAGGGAAAATTCTTAAAAATGTTATTTTGACCAACAACTTTCTTATCTTGTTTTTTTAACTTTCTTCTGTCACAAAATATCTTCTTCAGCATAGGCGGCGACGCACATATAATACGGTCGATCGCCTGTATATGAAGTCAGTGATATAATGTCACGTATATAAACATGGGCTGAAACGTTGTTTTACACCCTTGCCATGGTTGGCCGCTGCTTGTTCCTTGTCATGGTCGGTCGCTGCATGTCTTACATCTTTGTCACAGTCGGCGACGTGTATTTTTTTTATTTAAAAAAAGTTCAAAAAACTAAGAGCAGATACACCTCTATTATACGTCCGCCTCTATTATAAGGTCTTCCGCCTCTATTATTTGGACGTCGCCGCCCATGTTGAAAGGGACATTTTGTAACATAAGAAAGTAAATGAACAAAATGAGAAAAAGTTGTTGATCAAACGAACATTTTAAGAATTTTCCTCAATCAAATAATCATCTTCAACTTCAAACACAAACCATTATTGTGAACCTCCATCATATATAACAACACAAACCATTATTGTGAACCCCAATCATATTTAACATTTTACATGTTGGCTTCATCTTCAACTTCATTGCTTTCCTTTTCTACCCAAAATAATATACAGATTGTTTAAATCTTAAGAAAACATTTGAAAATTGATCATTTAATTATATTTCAAATTATGATTTATACAATTTGGATATCCATCCTCTTTCAAACATACTTTTGACATGACAATAATGTTGTATCATTAAAAATTCAACTAGTAAACAAAAATAAAAAATAATCATTTTGATACACCTTGCCTTGATGAAGAGTTCAAATTCAATTCACGTAATTTTATCACTTCTTATTTGTTTTTGACTTTATGACCATATGTGTGTAACAGATAAAGTGAATTAATGTAAAATTGATTTTCTGTAAAAAAAACGTTGGAAACAAGTCAGTGATGTATTATTATTGTGCGTAAATATTGTAAAAGTGTTCAATATATCTATACATTATTAATTTTTAATAATTTAACTTTCTCTCTCTAAACCTTTTTTGTCATGATCTTTATTCCACTAAATAAGTTTATGAAGTAAACTTTTTATATTTTTTTACAAAAAATATTATTTTTTATTATATGTAAGACGATTCAAAATTGACTAAATTACAGAAAACAAACTTTAGGTATATATCAAATTACACTCGCAGACCTTTATCTTCACTAATTACGCTAGACACTCTTTATCTATATGGTTTGTATCAAGTTATAATCTTTAGACTAACCGACATTATTTTTCAGTTAAATGACATGTAAATGACTAATTTACCCTTCATTCTTATATATAGAGAGATATATGTGTGTGTATATCTATATAACTCTCTCAAGTTTCTAGCCTCTCTTCCTACCCTCGTCTCCTCTTACTCTCTCTCTCCCTATCCTTTCCATCGTCTACACAGACACAGACACATACCATCACCCTCCCACCGTCGGCCGGCCGGAACAACCGAACCCCCTCTGCCTCCCTCTCTGTTCTCCGACTTTCCCTTCTGCTCAACACATCGAACCATAATTTGGTTTCCATTTGATTCGATTTCATTTTGGATTTGGATTTTGCCCACCGATTGTAAGCTTCTATATTTCGGTCGAAGCTTACAAACGATTTGGTTTATTGGCCGATTGTAAGCTTTTGTATTTCGGTCGAAGCTTTTGTATTTTTGGATTTTGATTTTTGCCCACCAATTGGGTTATTGATCATTTTGGATTTGGATTGCCGGCCAAACACCCGTCGGTTTCATTTTGGATTTGAATTTTGTCAAATGAATGTAAGTTTTTTGAAGTATGAGAATTTGATTTGTAGGTTTTGGGTTTTTGTTTAGAAAAAGGGCATAATGGATGGGGACCACAATCCTTTTGAATTTATTTTTTATTTTTATTTTATTTTATAATAGAAAGGGTATTTTGATCGTTTATAAAAAAACTAACTGAAAAATCTAACCTCTGTTAGTCTAAAGGTTATAATTTGATACAAACAATTTAAATAAAGGGTGTCTAACGTAATTAGTGAATATAAAGATATGCGGGTGTAATTTTTTATATATACTTAAAGGTTGCTTTCTATGATTTATTCTTAAAAATTTAAATTTGTCTTATCTAACTGTTCATGAGCACGAGTGAGGACTCTCGAATCAATCTCCCCAACTTCATTCAAATTACTTCGTACAACATAATTATTATATTTGAATAAATGCTAACTTTATAATATATAATTGTACTAAAACACCTTATTTTATTTTTAGAAAGAGTAAAATCATGATTAATTTTTTTTTGTTGTTTTGTGTAGCAGAGTTCTCTTATGTCATGTTTGGTAGCCTTTTAATAGTTATTAAAAGGCTACCTCTTAATGGTTCAAAATCTCTTAATGATTAAGGCGTCCAGTATATGCATAACATAATTCACGCCGTGGGTGACGTGGAGGGCGAAAGTCACGCCGTGACCAAGGACACACCGCCCCCTTGTCGGCGTGACCGAGGCGTAGGTTATGCGCGTCGAAAAAGTGACGGGGTAAACCAAAGAGAGGGAGGCGCGTTGACCGGTCAATATGACTGTTGGGGGTTCTAAAAAAATTAATTTTTTTAAACCATCACACACTTTATAAAACCCATCCCATTTCCACCATTTTCACTATCACATTCATCTCATTCTCTCTCAAATTTTATAAAAACTTCATCTTTTTTTAAACTCTCCACCCAATCAATACCAACATGTCAACTTCATCTTCCGAAGACGATAGACGACGGGCTTTGATGTTCTGGACTATGACAACTGCGGCGGTTATGTGGTGGCAAAATGTACGACGTCTACGTCGTATATCCCAAAACGCTCGTATAAACCGTGATCATGCGGGTGGTCACACTCGTTTAGTGAACGACTATTTCAGAGACGATCCGGAAAACAATCTCCCAACGTACGGTCCCGATGATTTTAGAAGACGTTTCCGAATGAGCCGGGAATTATTTTTACGTATCGTATGCGATTTCGAGAGGGAGGTTCCTTGGTTTAGGCAACGGGCGGACACGCGAGGTCGGGTTGGTTTTACCGCCTTGCAAAAGTGTACCGCCGTAGTGTGTCATATGGGTTACGGTTCTTCATGCAATTCGTTTGACGAGTATCTACACATGTCCGAACGGACAACACGAGAATGAGTATACAAATTTGCAAAGTCTATAATTAATTTGTATCACATGCAATATTTGCGTAAACCGACGGCCAACGACATTCAACAACTTTACGCGGTGCATGCGGCAAAACACGGCTTTCCCGAGATGCTAGGTAGTATAGATTGCACGCATTGGGAGTGACAGCTTTGTCCAAATGCGTGGCGAGGTCAATTTATGCGGGGTGATCATCCACGACCAACTATAATGCTAGAAGCGGTCGCTTCTAATGACCTATGGTTTTGGCATGCGTTCTTTGGTGTTAGTGGCTCCAACAATGATATCAACGTTCTTAATCGATCACCAGTTTTTGATGATATGATTTCTGGAAACGCACCTGACTCATCTTTTGAGTTGAGAGACATTATATATAAACGTGGTTATTATCTTGCAGATGGAATTTATCCCGACTACGCCACGATTGTCAAGTCTCTTACTTATCTCGAAGGCATAAGACGCCAAACCTACAAAGCGGCGCATGAGTCAGCAAGAAAAGACGTCGAACGTGCGTTTGCTCTTTTGAAGAACAAGTGGCATATCATTTTCCGACCCTCGCGTATTTGGTCTCAAAAGCAAATGAGACACGTCATGTACGCGTGCGTTATCATGCATAACATGATTCTAGAGGATGACGGAGTTGCAATTTGCCAATACAATCCTGACGAAGAAGTGTCGCCTATTGTAGAACTTGATATCAATGCAAAAACCGCTAACCTATTAGAGATACGGGATCGAACAATTCATAATCAACTTGCGACGGATTTGATTGAGCATGTTTACGAACGATCGCTTCAGTAATTTTATTGTATGTTTTTAATTTTTATTGCATGTTATATTTATTTTTATAATTTTAATATTATTATATGAAAAAAAAAGTAAAATGTGTTGATGATGTAGCAAAGTGATGACAAGGTGATGAAGAGGAGTATTTCCCTTGCACCATCACTTGCCCATCACTTAATAGACTGCTGACGTGCCGCCCAGTTGGCAAAGTGATGGGCAAAGTGATGGTAAGGTATACCCCTTGCCCTTAAGAGGTAGTCTGAATGGTTAAGTGGTAACATTTTAATAGTAAGTTCTCACAAGTTGTATGGTCTCTTACCTCTTAAACATTAAGAGGCTTTGAACCATTAAAATGTGACATCTTAATGCCATTAAAAAGCTACCAAATAACCCCTTAGCTTTTAAATTTTAATACTCGAAAGAAGTGAAGATTGATTATGCTATTGTAAAATAACAAAAATTCATAATCCGTACATGTTATGCTTTGAATTTATGAGAAGGCACACGATATTTATGTGCTTTGTATTAGTTTAAGGGTGAAGGTGGTACTTTACCTATTTATCCATTTACTCACCAATATTGTCGAATAGAATTCTGTTATCTTAAAACTACTCATTTATTTAGATTTCATTGGAAACACTCTACTAATTTACTCACCAACATTTAAAAAAGAAATAAACATTTAAATAAAAAAGGCAAATTCATTAAATTAAAATAAACATAATACAATTAAAAATAAAAAACCTAAAAATAAAAAAATTTAAAAAACTAGAAAATTAACAAAATAAATAAAAGCTAGCTAATAAAAATTAAAAATTTAAGTGGTGCATTGTCGTCCATACTTTGCGCCAATTTCACGTTTACGTTGCAATACAACCGACAAGTACGGTTTTATGAGGAGATGGTTGTGGTCGTTGAGGAGGTGGTTGGGTTCGTCGGGGAGCGGCTTGGGTTCGTTCGGGTGACGGTTGAGATTGACCTTTTGGCTTAAATTTTCTAGGCTTTGTTGTTTTTTTTATGACCCTTCCATTTTTTTTAGAAGTGTAAATATATAGATGAGAGATATATAAAATGAGATGAAAATTATGTTTGTTGAGTATGGGTATATATAGGAATTTTTTTTCTAATAAAAGCAGCCTCCAACGGCTCTCTCTCTCTCCTCCAACGGCTCCCTCTCTCGCCAACGGCTATCTCTCTCTCTCCCAAGTCAAAGTAATTTTACTCGATTACACAACTCGAATTCACCCTGCCAACCCCCTTTCACCCGGGTATCCCACCCCTTTCACCCTAAGAGCGTTTGGGTCATCTTGAAGTCAAATCTGTGAATTCTTTAGCTAAATGAGTTATGTTCAGGTTGACATGAGATTTTAAAAAATATATATATTTTATATAATAGCTTATATGGTTTGATATTTTATGCTACAAATCAAAAGATAAAAGAAAAATGACCATAATGTTTGATTGTAAATTTCACTAGTACAAAACTCATTTTTAGACGCTAGTCATAAAGATTATTTTGGACCCAAAATGACTTTGACCGGCCCTTTTAAAACCGATCCACTTTTTTAAACAAAAAAAAACGATTATGCACCTCTACCCTTAACCATTTTGGGAGCATATTTCTAACAATCCTTACTATCGGTAGGCCACATGTCTTTTTTTAAGGTAAATTTCTTAATTTCTGTTAGGAGTAACCTATGACCTACTCAAACTGTACCGATAGATTCGGTAACAGTATCGGTTCCACTTTTCCTAAAATTCGGTACTAGTATTTTCGGTATCATATTAAGATGAACATTTTGTAACGAGTACCGGTACCGTACCGAACTGGTACTGTACCGATAAATTCGGTACCGGTACCCACTTTTTCATAAATTCGATACCTGTATTTTAAGGTACTGGTACCGATCTCATCCCTACTTGGTTATGCATTGAACTTGAATTAAAACCATATAATTTATAAATTATGCATTGTAAGTATGTTGAAAATATTATTTTTTTTTTGTTTTTTGTATATCAGTATGTGTAAAAAGCATACAATTCAAAAAAACCATAAAAATAAATGAATCGATTATGAATCGATCCCGAGCTCAACATTTCAACTCGTTAAAATAACGAGCCGAGCCAAAACACACCCTGGCTCGGTTCGGCTCGATTGCAGTCCTAGACCCGATCCGGACCGAACCTATTTAGTTCTAGATAACTCCCCCAAAATCTTCATTCCCATTAAAATTTTTCTGGATCCATCACCACTGTTATTTTATTTTAGATAACTAGGTAAATAAAAAAAAATGAAACGTGCTTAAAGTGAAGTAAAAAAAAACAAAACATTTTAATAAATACTATATCTTATGTAGTTAACATTAATTAGAGAAAAAATAATTAATTTTAATAATTTCTCACTTGACATAAAAATTAAGGATGAAGAAAGTTATTATAAAGTTCTCAAAGCAAAGATGATGAAACTTGTTATAAATTTCACAAAGCACTAATTGAACATTTATAACAAGGATATAACAATTTAGAAAAGTTTTTTATAACGGCTGTGGCTATTTAAAATGTTTACTAATAAAGGTTTGAACACACATTACTTGGTGTTTATATGGTTTAGTGATATGATTAGATGAAATTTATGTGTAAAAATATATTGTTTAAAAAAAGGTTTGAACATTTATCTTTTGGGAGACCTTCAGATGCTCTAACACTAGATCATCTTGTGATGGTTAATAATTTAAAAAGTTAAGATTAAAATTCAATTTTTTTACCGGCCAGATTAAAATCATATTAATTATATATGTTTATTAATCTATTTTATTTAATGTGTGTATATAAAACAAATTCTTTTAATTTTATAAATAAATTAATTTAAAATGGATTAAACCATCAAACAAGTATAAATTAATTAATGCTCAAAAACAGTAATAAAATTTGATGTAAATATTTTAAATCTATACATTAAAGTAATTTTAATGTAGTCATATTATTTAAACAATACTTTTAATCTAAAAATAAATAAATAAATCCATTAAAAAATAGAAAACTATTTACTACAAATACCCTCAAAATTGCTGTTAATCTCACACCAACCCTAACTTTACACTCTCTAAATGCACCATCTTCTTCTTGTTCTTGACAATTTTGAACAACTTGTGAGACTAATTTCTATGCTAATCAAACAGAGTATCTTCAAACTGTAAACAGAGTGATTGAAGCAATGGGGAAATACATGAGAAAACCTAATTTGACTGGAGACACGGTGGCCGTGATGGATGTTTCGCATTCGCCTCTCGGCGTCCGAACAAGAGCCAAAACCCTAGCGTTGCAGAAACTGAAATCATCCGCCGCGGCTCCACCGTCGCCGGCGATGGAACAACATCGTGAGTCGTCTTATCTCCAACTACGCAGCCGGAGGCTGGAAAAACCACCGTTTCAGCAATTAACATGCTGCCGGCAACGAAACCCTAACCCTAGGGTTGTAAATTGTTCAGGTGGTTCTCGTTCGGTCGGGTCGGGTTCGGTAGGGACCCGAATTGAAGATGGTGGAGAAACAGAGGAAGCTTCTTTTGGAGAAAATAATTTGGATTTTGATGGCAGAGAAAGGTATCATTTCTTGCTCTGTTTTTTTATGTACATTTTTATTGCAATTTAAATAAAAAAAATTTCTTATTTCTTGATTATTTGCATAAATAAAGTCATTTAGGGTTGGTTAATTTTACGCTAAAAAAACTGTTGGCATTTTTAGAACATTTATACGTAATGAATGAAAGATAATCATTCGCACTGGGTAAAGAGAAAGGGAGATGGTTAAAATATTGTCTTATATTCATATTTAAATATTTAACGCAAATAAGCGTTTATATGGTTCTTGTAATTCTCTACTAAAATTTGGTTATGTATTAAACATCATTCTAAGCTTGTCATTGTATTCCGTGCCGATGATTATCGAAAAAATATACTTAATTTTTTTTTAAAAATCTTTCATCCAAGTCATAAAAAATAATGAGAATGCTAAATAAATATACTGAAATCTTCTAAATTTAAGGGCACACATGCCTTTAAATTGAGGGTCTAGAGCTTTTAGGAGCTTTTTAAATTTAAAGGGTGTTTTAGATTTAAGGGTATTTAAAATTTAATGCCATGTTTTTTACGTAGCGGAGCTAGGAATATTTTACATGGTGGCGCCGCCCTGAAGCACGGTGGCGGAACCATAGCTTTTGCTCAGATTCGTTATAAGTTCTTTTCTCTACTAACTATAAGTAAGGGGGCAAAACTATTTTACTTTAAAATAAAAGTCCGTCGAATTTCGCTGGCCGGAGAGTCAACGACCCCTTGACCCCATTCGTTCCGGCCCTGAAGTGACGCGTGTGTTAGATGAAAATGCTCTTTGAAGACGCCATATTTCCATGTGATTTCGACACGCTCAAGTAAAAAACGAGACAAAGTGATGAAATTTAACAATCTTTGGCTACTTAATCTTGATAATTTTAAAACATTTGCTGATAACATTTGAACAAATATTCAAAACAAAGTTGGAAAATTAAGTGTCGGCAAACATTAAAAACATATACGGATTGTCGGCTGTTTGAAATAGTTAGGATGAAAAGGCCGAAAACGACTTCCTTTAAGAGGGCTTTTCTAATTTTGTTTTGTGATGATAAGATGTTACAATGCATGAAATAAATAGGTGGTGTTACTCTGCCCCACATGGTCTCATTTAATATCAACTGTTTTCTTTTTCCATATCTGGTCAATTTCTGTAACATGTCAACTTCTTGTTGCCTGGCTATCAGGAAATATTGTCTTTTTTAAGATACAACGTGTATGTTACGAGGGTTATTCATGTTCTGGTTCGGCTGTTTTGATGAAACGTCTAGGTGAATCACTAATTACGGTTTTAAATAACAAATTGAATTGGCCTGGTTGGATGGGTCTGTTGGGTTTGGCAGTTCGGTTTTGACGGTTTGAAATGATTTTTTTGAATTTTTTTATATTTTTAGTTTTTATTGAAATTTTAAAATGATAAAGATGGTTCACGGATATAAAACATGTGCATAGTTGTATATTTCATAAAAGAAAAGAAATACAAAATAATAAGGTTAATTAAACAGAGGGTACTGTTTGCAAGGTTGGTTACAAGTTCTAAACTGTCGATCAGACCGTTAAACTGTCATAACCGAACCGTATGAATCTGAAACTGGCCGACTTGTTCCTTCAGTCAATTTTGCTAAAAAAGAGACTTAAAAACCTTCCAAATTCCATCTTTTAAAGATTATGCTTCTATCAACATTTTAGAGGGTTTTCAAATTGATGAAAAAATAGATAATTAGATTATTTTAGGTTTGCATTAAAGCTAAGGTAGGGTAGTTTGGTAATTTAACATGCTTGTTTATCTGAATTTTTTTTTTAAATATTGTGACAGGAGCACTCGAGAAAGCACTCCTTGTAGCTCAATAAAGGACTTTAATGTCATTAGCACACCCGGTTCTAGCACAAGATCTGGAAATCTAAAAGCTTCTAATCAGATATCCAATTGTTCTGTCACAAGGAGCATGCCTTTGGCACGTGAGATTGAGGAGTTCTTTGCTTTTCATGAGCAAGAACAACAGATGCGGTTTGCCGACAAGTACGCTACTTAAACGTAAACCTGACAATCTTCACCCAAAGTAGGGGAAATAAGTTGGTTTGAGTAAAAAAAAATGTATTTTGGGTTGAATTGAGTAACACCATAACAAAAAATAGGTTAAAATGGGTAACACCTAAAAATAATTTGGGTCAAGATGCGTCGCCTAAAAACTATGTAAATTTAAAAATGGGTTTCAAACGAGTACCAAATTTTGGTACTTTTCTTTTCTAAGACATCTAATTTCAGCGGGAGCCACTTTTTGGTTACAACCTATTCTGGTCCAAAGCAAATTGATACTTTTTTTTTAAAACGGCTCGTTTTGACCCTAACTCATTTTGGTCCGAACCCAAACTCATTCTGACCCGTTAGCCCACTCAACCCATTCGTTTTGCCAAGCTTACTTAAACTTTTAATCCTATTTCAAGGTGGTAAAATGGGTGGGTTGACGGGCGGAGTAACGGGTCAAAAATTATATGTATATATATTTATATATCACTAGGGTTGGTGGTGGCCCAGTGGCAGAGGCAAAACTTTTTGGAGTACATAGGTTTGGATGTTTTGGGTTCAAGTCCCGTAGGAGTAAAGAAATTCTTCGTCCCCCCTAACATCTACTTCTAAAATCCACCTATTTACCTGGTTGTGGCACTTTTACTGTTAAACTCCAAATTCACACACTAGACCAAAAATTCATGGGCTATGTATATTTATATTTTATTTATGGACTATGCAAATTCTTTTTGATGCAGGTACAACTTCGACTTTGTTAACGAAAAGCCGCTTGAAGGATGTTACGAATGGATAAAAGTGGAATCCATATAAGCAAAGATGGATATATGACATTTGTGAAAGCTTGGAATAAAGGGTGTTGGTGTACTTTCGCTTTTACCCTAAATGTAAAGGAAAAAAAACTCAAAAATGTTGTGTAATTTAATAACTAATTACACAATAACCTGTTAGGGTAGAATGGGAAGAACAAAAATTTGTAACTTTGTAGGTTTTAGTTGTTTCATCTTTGTCTAGATTTGCATGTAATAAATAATTGCCTTGACTTCCATTAACAAACAAAGGAGGTGATGTGTGTCTTTGTATTATGCATAAATGGATAATAAAATCATTAAACATTTTAGTGATTTGACCTTCTATTGATGTGGCAGGACGTTTTTCACTTTTTAACGAAACCATTATGCGTAGTCATAGACCCTTCGTAATGATTTAGTGATTTGACCTTCTATGGAATAGGCAATCCTCATCAAAATCCATCCAATCAAAATCAAGAACATATAAATTTTTTTCCCTTTTTTTAATTAAATATTTTTCTAAAAAAATAAATGTAGGCCATGAAACCACGATACGTATCAGTGGTTCTTGACAGTGATTGCGCATGTGTTGATGTGACAGTGACAGTGACATGACGGGACATGAACACAGAGAGACGTGAAACCATTACGGATGACCTTATACATGTTTTACTCGATAAATCATCTAAGCTTCTCAAAAACCTGTTGTTCAACAAAACTAAAGTTATCGTTGATAATATTTTATCTTTAAAACTGTATTTACACTTTATTTATCTATAAAACAAATGTATGAACTGGATACTTATTTTCAAGATTTCTGTCAAGTTCACGTGAAGAGCAGTTCTGCACCAATGGGTACAGGTTTATAGATCCTTGGATTTACATGGTCCACTAGAAGAGCTCATTCTGATTTTTTTAAAATTTTATTTAATTTTTTATCAACGCTAATTTTGAATCACTGATGGATCACTGACTCATTCGATTATCTCCACATCTTTTAGAAGGAAATCCACCATATGTGAGAAAACCCTATGACCTAACCTGGACCCCATTTTTTTTTATCATAAGTGAGACTTGAATCCAAGACCTTCCTATTTTAATAATAATTCAAAAGCAAACCAATATTCAAATGCAAATAACATATTTAAATTGTATCGTTCAGAAACTATTTGGTTCATTTAATGACTTAATAATAGTAATAATGTTGTTTTTATTCATGTAATTGTTTATAAAGGTTCATGTGGTGACACCCTGATGATAAATGATGCATTCTCTTTACCAAGCGACGATGGTTCAAATCTTACATTATGCAGGTTTGACAAATTTAGTTAATACGAGCACATTAGGTGCCGTTAAAAAATGTTTATAAGGTTAAATTAAATTAATAAGAAATGTTTAGTAATTAAATTAGTATCAAGTCGTCCACCTGTACGGCTGTACCTTTTTGGCTATAATTAACCTGGTGAAGTGGGGTTCATATCAGAAAAATAAGTAATGTTTAAATTTTGTCCTTCTAAGTGTTAATGACCTGAAACTTTTGTATGTGTTTCATGTGTCATCACCCATGATGGATTGATGGCAGACCGTATATTATCCGTGATTTTTGTTATTTAAAAAACTGTAGCAACTTTTTCTTTAAAGGTTAAAAGAAATTAAAATTGCTAAATAGTATTAATTGAATATAAAATATACTCAATGATAGTAGTGGTATACAAAAATATTAGAAATTGGTTTGTTAAAAGCTAAAATCAACTTAAGCTCGAGCCTAAATTAGAGCTCAGATAATGAACGTGCTTAAATCCGAACTTTATTATTGAGCTTTACTAGGCTCGCAAATATTAACAAGCCTATTATTTATCTAAATATATATATTTTATTTTGTAAAATAACTATATAATCATATAACAAGTATTATTATATACGAATTTATGACAAAATAACTAAACAAAAAATATTCTTTTATATATATAACAAAAATATATAAAAAGAATTGTATATGTATAAATAAAATAATTAAATATTTAATAAATAATAACAAATTGAGCTCGAGCTTGAAAAATTATTAACCGGTCAAATTCAAACTTTGAACCTGGAGTTAGAAACGGGCATCTCTCAAGCTTTCTTAAATTAAACGAGCCAAACTTGAGCTTAGAGATGCTCATGTTCGGCTCAACTCATTAACATCCCTAAACATAATGGAGTTTCCATGCTTTTTTTAAGGGATCTACTATCAAGACACGAGAAATGCTAACAAGACACGGAGTTATACGCCTCGTATAGGGCTTCATAATTTCTAACGCCAAACAACATCGTACACCCAGTCATTCCTAACCATTATACGCCTCGTATAGGACAATATAATGAGGTTTAGGGGTACGATGTACCTTCTGCAATTAGTCAATCATCACGTATAATACTATACGTTGCGTATATTGTTATACGTGGCATATAGTTATGTGATGTTTGATTAGTTGCAGAAGGTACCTCGTATCATAAACTTCATCGTATTGTACTATACGATGTGTATAGGCGTATAGTGATGTGATGGTTAACTAGTTGTAGAAGGTACATCGTACCCTATAGCACTATACGCCACATATAGGGACTTTGTATCCCAAAATCTGCCAAGTTTGTAGCAAAAATATTACCCGTGACCCATACGTCGTGTATAGTGCAATACGCCACGTATAGACCCAGCCACCAGACAAGGAATGACACGTGTCATTCTGTATCTGCAGACTAAACTCGTCGTATTACCCTATACAAAACATATATGATTACGACGTGTCTAGATAGCAATATTCCATGTATATTTGAAATCTCCCTTTTAATACAAAAAAAACTATTTATGTGTTTTCTATCTCTTGTATATATGTTAAGAATATAGAGCGGTGCATATCGTACTTTTAAAATCATCGACCATTTTTAAAAATTCTTTGCTAGCTTGTTTGTAAAATATTTCTTTATGTAGAACTTGTAAGTTAAAAACTAGGTTTTTAAGCACCGGCATTGTGGCGGAAGAGTTAAATTCATAATGCTCTGTTTTGATGACTCATCCAATGTTATTGACTTAACGGAAAAATTAACGTTCAAACATTATAAAAAAATGAGAGTAAAATACGTAATTATTTTTTTAGTTAGATATGTTATCAAGTTAAATAATAAACAGCAATAGAAAAAAAGGCAAAAGAAAATGCCGATTTACAATGAAAATGACAGAAAGGGCTCTCCCGAGACTAAAACCCGTGTCCCTCAGGTTAGATGTGTGCACACCTAACCACCTCAACAACCCATCCTAGGTTTTATTTCACTTTCAATTTCTATATATGTAAAGAAATGTTCTACTAAAACAAATTAATTAGTGTTGTGTTATATAGCACAACACTATTGGTGTTTAACCACTGGCATGTCATTCTCACAAAATAACTATTCCCCTATTTACTTTTAAATATGTAATAGATTCTTTTTTCGCCCGCGCTACTTGCGGGAGTCTAATCGTGATTGGTTTGGCGCATTTGTGTGGACAAAACTTATGTCGAAAAGCAAACTCGTTATAGCTTACGATACTAAAGAATGTTTAAATCGAATACAACTCCGTTTTTGATAAAATAAAAAAAACACACAAACAAACAAACATTTCGTTTTGAAAAAAGCTTAACGAACGAAAGTTATAACAGAAAAACGAAATTAATAGAAAACTAAACGGGTTGAAACCGAATATTATATGTAGTATGACAGGATAAAACGATTGCCTCTCTCTACGCGGCGGGGGGCATGGTCGTTATCAGTTCGGCTTGTTTGTGGGGATAAAACTAATGTATGCTCGCTATAGCGTACGATAGCAAAAAAAAAATACTTGAATTTAAATATAACACCCTTTTAAAAAAATTATACCGGAATGTTTAGAAAAAGCCGAGCGTTCCGTTTAAAAAAAATTAACAAACAGAAGTTATTATCGAAAAACAAAATTATTAGAAAAATAAATAGGTTAAAATTGTATATTATATAAAGTATGAGGGGGCGAAAACAAAAAAAATTATACGTGGCACCACCCCATTGAGGTGCTACTGTTCACCCATATTTAAATAGATCACTTTTAAAAATTCTTCCAAAAATTCTTTAACCTTTTTTTTAAACCTTCTGAGTGAAAACGGTGTCTTTAAAATAAAATTATTTCTTAGGCTTTTTAGTGAAAATTCACTTCTTATTTGAAACATCCCCCTAAATACATATATCTTGCAAAGATTTCTCCATCATTTTAAAATTCATGGGCATGTTAAAACTTTTGATTTTTATAAAATTGTTACACTTTCAACTTTGGATTTTTACCATATCCTCATCAACCGAATCTTTTATAAACCTTGAGTTATTTTATAAACTTGATTTAGTTTATAAAATACACTTTATATTATAAAATCATAGTTATTTTTAAGTGATCTTAAAGCTCAACTAAACATCCATCACTTATCGTTAAGTTGATGAGTCTTTTATACCAATTAATGTGTAGGCATGTTGTTAACTTGAGAAATTACATTCCATAATTCAACTGTCTATCAACACATAGTCCATATGTTTAAAAGTTTGATCTTGTTTGGCTGCATCATACTTGACACGGTCGATGCATGATTCGAAAGTGACATCAATCGTGATGTTTATGTTCAATATTTCTTGATTGATTTGCTCAACTGGTTGATCATTTGGACATCCCTCTTCATTATACGTGATACTCACCTACGTGTGGTTCCTGCATAGTTAACCATTTTGTCGTTATTGCTTTCAAAAGCACTCGACGGTGATAAGTGGCCAAAGTTTTATGTATTAAAAGGTGTAATATGTTATATTTATGCAATTTGATATGTGGAATACAAAGGTTTTGTGTAGTCATGCATGTGCAGGTGTTGGAAGCTTAAAATGTGATCTTCGTAATATCTTCAAAGATCACATTTTAAGCTTCCAACACCTGCACATGCATGACTACACAAAACCTTTGTATTCCACATATCAAATTGCATAAATATAACATATTACACCTTTTAATACATGAAACTTTGGCCACTTATCAGACGGTGTTACATAGTAATATTTTGGTCACGGTCTCTCGAGCGCCCATCACTAGCGACCAGAGGCGGATCCAGGTAGAAAAGAGGGTGGGCCAATGCCCACCGTCAGGTCCAAAATAATAATGGATAGGGCCGGCCCTGAGGGTGTGTCTGGTGGACTTATCAAAATGACTCAGATTGGGAAGAGATGAGTAGAGTGTAAAGAGTACGGTGAAGAAATAAAGATATGATCATCGGAGATTTTTTCCGGTGAATTGCCATGGTCGTAACCTGCGGCGTTTACTTTGAAGGAGTAGGTAAAAAGTGATTGTAAAGGTATTTAAAGAGCTATTTTTGGGTGAGTTTAGGCTTTTTCTTTAATTAAAAAACAAGTCTTTTGATAAGCCCGAAAAAATAATAAATACTACTACTTTTTACGGTCTTTTACCATTTTTCATAAAAGAAGGCAACACAGTGCACCACACTCTATAGTAACTTATGACACACCTGTAGGAAAAGAAAGTGAATATTTTATAGAATTATTTCTTTAGTTTTTATTTGTTGTTTATTAGTTTAGTTTAAGAAATTATAATTTTAGGTCATATTTTGAATTATTTTGTTAACTTATTAGTTATTAAATTATTTATTTTTTGCTTTACCGGATTTATGGTTTCTCATCTTAGATATATTTTTCTATAATTTTTTTTTGAACGACAATTTGGATCACTGACGAGCCACTGGTCCACCCGATCATCTCCATCTCATCAAGAGGAAATCCACCATAGTTGAGAAAACTCTATGTCCAAACTTGGATCCCTTTTTTTTATCACAATTAAGATTTAAACTCAAGACCTCTCCGTTTTTAATATATACTATATTTTTCATTCATTTAACTGATGCTTAGGAAAAAAACTCAAATCAAGCATTATTAACCGTCGGAAGAAAAATGAGTCATCTATATTTACACTCAACTATTTAATTTCTTCCTAACTTTCTCTTCTTAAGGACGGCCCTGATAGTGGATTTTAATAGGTCAATTAACTTCTCAATGTTACTAATGAAGATGTAATCGAGTGTTTTCAAAAGATTAAAACACGTAGAGAACAATTGTAATCGAGTTATTTTTATATTGTGTTTAAATATTTGATGAACTATATTATTTTATTGTCATTTCATTTTTTTCCTCCGTTCATTTTTTACGCACCCGTATTCTGCCCCTCCAAAAAATTTCTGTATCCGCCACTGCTAGCGACAGATGATCAAAGAAGGGGGTGTTCTTTTAAAACCTAATAGGGGCTCCATGGTTACATCGTAATCATAGCACATTGAATACAAGAAGCCATTGACAAGCCCCACCATCCATTACAATTTACAAACGATGCGTAGTGTAGATGTAGTTGAGACTAAAGTTGTTGATGTGACATTCCACATACTCTTGCCTCATGATACATATAACCGGAGAAACAAGTCAACTTTTCTACCCCCTTTTCTCATTTTTTGACAATAGAAACAAGCATGTCCCCATCGTGCCTCGTATCGCAACCCCGCTATGGAAAATTTAGGTTTGACATTATTTAATTAAACGGGTCAATGTTTACGATGACAACCTAAAACATGAAACGAATCCGAGATGAAAATAATCAAATTTTAGTTGTCATCTTTAACTCATTTAATAAATATGCCATATTTACAAATCGGTTTGGGTAGTGTATATTTTACAAATGTAGACGTCCTCATTACGGTTTGGGTTTGTTTGGGAAAAGAATCAGTTCAGGCGAATCTAGCATGTTCGCCTGAAGCCAAGTGGCGAACTTAGCATGTTCGCCTAATGCAAAAGAGGCGAACTTACCACGTGTTCGCCTAAGTCAAAGTAGCAAACTTATCATGTTCGTCTAAGCCATGAATGGCGAACTTGTTCAATTTCACCAAACCCTAAAGATAGAAACGTCTAGTGTCGATTAGGTCAGTTACCTTAACGTGTATGAATGATTTATACAGATTGTGTGTGACACCTAGAGACGCCTATTGACCAGTGATAGTATCTCAGAACCCGTTTATCAGGTGAGTTCTATGTACCCTCTATGTGTTACATGCAAATTATTTTAAATGTTTTGGGGACAGAACTGTATACATGAAATGAATGAATGTTAGGAATATTACTATGACCATACGTGTTATATGAAAGTAAAGGATGAACAAATAATGAAACGAATGATTACAATGAATGCATGAATGAATGACATAACGTAAATGAATTAAATCTTACTTTATATTTTCTCGTTTACCTATTAGTATCAGTATACTATACAATTTGAAACTAAAAATATTGTACAATGAATAGTAAGTAGTAATTTATCCCGACATGTTGCAGTTGTAGCGCGCCGCGACACGTTAAACAATGGACGCTAAAAACTTCGAACTTTCTGAAAAATGGGAAAGCTAAACCGTTGAACAAATTAAAATATTCGAAAAAAACCTAAAAAAACGAACACCAAAGCGCTTCAAAACTTAAAAAAAAAAACTAAATCGTAATTGAAAACTATGATTCTTACTTAGATAAAGTTTTTGTTTAAGGACTTTGATCCTCACAAGGTGAGATATATAGAACTACGATTTTCACATGTAATTGAAAACTATGATTCTTACATTTTTGCTATTGATAACTTGATTTCCAGTTGTGGGTTTCCTCCTAAGTGGTGTGGAATCTTCTGTTATTCGGGCGAAAGGATGATTCGTTTGCCAGGGTGATCCCGAATGTTCGGGACTTTTCTATTAAAAAAAACTTAGATAAATCGACAGGAATAATATTGGGTTTAGTAAAAGTATATAGATGTGCAGAGTTGCTGTATAGACACCATAGACATATGGTGGTTTGATATAGCCTTAGATGCAAGTACAATTATATAAAGGGAAAAATATCAAAATTGATATAGTTCTCTTAAAAATACTAAAATGGACATTTAGCCTGTTCGAAGCCGGCTAAGCCTTGGAGTCTAAAAGGCTTAGCCTCCGAAATTTTTTTTTGATGGACAAAGTGTCCATTTTGGTATTTTTCCCTCCTAAATTTTATGTATGGTTTTCGGTAACAAAATAATTATAAATTTTATGTATGATTTTCGGTATGTTTTTTACTTACAAAATCTTGGGACCACATTATTAAAATAGATAAATTGTTTAATATTACAACACGCCTTAATCTGTACATCATTTCTTTCAATCTTTCACTTTTAAGGATGTATAATATACTTTCATCAACTTGAGTTTATAACCATGTTTAGAAGCTCATGATGTCCCGTTTCAAGTATAGATAAGTTCTCTCTATCGGTATATATATAAACACGTGCACGCATAAATACACACCTACATATATACGTACGAACGCATGGAACACGCATGTGAGAGTCAAATGAGAACTACTTGAAAAGGGAGAAACTAAAAAAAACAAACAAAATTAGATGTTAATGTTGTAAACAATTTGCTAGCTAAATCAAATGCACAATTGTAAAAGAAAAGTATTTTGAAAGACATAAATATTGTAAACAATTTGTTCTAAAAAAGGGATGAGTTTCCCTTGTTTGTCTGGGTTAGGGTTATCAGTGTAGAGTAAGTCTTCTAGACTCTAGAGTCCTTCAGTTCTCAGTCTCTTTAATCAGTGTGCCATTGAATTTAAGATTCAATTCACATTCATGTACTCACCACCTTTGGACTCTTATACATTATAATACTTTCCTGCTGACATGGGATGCAAACATCTGTTCATTTGTGGGTGTCCAAATGTCTATTCACATACTAGATTTTGCCACTAAATTCATTAATATACATAGGGAGAGATTTAAATAAAAAGTAGTTTTTCGCTAATAAATCTAAGAAACGATTAAAACTTTAAAAAACGATAGCAAACGAACTCCGATTGAGCTCATTTCAGCGGCGTTGGAACCGTATCGTCGAAATCTACCATCTTAGCTTTTAGAGTTTAGCGTTTTAGGGTTTAGCGTTTAGGGTTTAGATTTTATGGTTTAGGTTTTTTAGGGGGTGGAGGGTTTAGGTTTTTGGGGGTGGGTTTAGGTTTTTGGGGGGGTGGGGATGGTGGTTTTAGGATTTTTGGAGTGGGGTTGGAGGGGGGTTTAGGTTTTTAGGGGTGTGGGTGGAGGGGGATTTAGATTTTTGGGTCCGGATTAGGGTTCGATAAGACGGTTCTAACATCGCTAGAATGAGCTCAATCGGAGTTCGTTTGACCAACTTCTTAGCGTTTCTTAGCGAAAAACCACTTTTTAGTGGAACCTTCCCCCATATATATAGGGTTGGGTTATTGTAAACAGGGATTTTAAAATAAGAAGGGTAAGAAGGATTTAGGCCCATTGGATTAGATTGTTTAATCTGATCTACGATTACTTTTTACACGGTGGCAATTTTGTAAATAAGTGAAACTTTTACAACACAAAGGAACACGCAAGAGGGTATATCAGTACTTTTGCATACCAACTCTTCTCACCCTTGTTAACGCAAAGCAATCCAACAGAGAACGACAGACGAAATCGGAAGGAAATTCAGGCGAATCGGCCGGAAATAAGCGAAATCAAAAACTAATCAGAGTAAGCGAAATCGAAAAATGAAGAAGGACGCTTCAAGTATCGGTAAAAATGCCTTCTGTATAACACTTTTTGTGTTTTTGAAAAAACTAGGGTTTGTGGATGATTGTGTATTATCATTGTTTATCATGATTGTGTTCTATCCATGTGTATTACGGACATTGAGCATAAAACACTATGATGTTATATACATTGTGTATTACACTATGATCAAATGTGTATTACACAATCAATGTGATGATAGAATTTTCAGATTACGGTTGAGAGTTATACACCTTCAATTTGTATTACGGTTGAGAGTAATACACAATCAATTTGAATTTTCAGATTAGCGTTGAGAGTAATCTACATTGAGAGTAATACACAATCAATGTGTATTTCTTGCCCATCAATGTGTATTACACAATCAATGTGTATCATTGTCTATCATTATTATGTAATACACTACAATCAATGTGTAATAGTATCAATGTGTATCATAATTAATGTGTATTACATAATCAATGTGTAATGTGTATTACACTATGATCATTGTGTATTACATAGATTGAGTATAAAACACTGTGATGTTATATTGTGTAACAGCATTATTGTGTATTACACAATCATTATGATCGTGTAATATATAGCACACCTAATTTCTATATTACACAATCATTATGATGATTGTGTATTACACTATGATCAATGTGTATTACACTATGATCAGAATACAATGTGTATTATACACAGTGTATATAACTTCATTGTGTATTACACACATTGTGATTGTGTAATATGTAGCACACTTGATTTCTATATTACACAATCATTCTGATCATTGTAATACACATCTATTGTTTATTTTATTGTATAATTCTGATCATTGTGTATTACACAGTCAATATGTAATATACACAATGTATATTACATCATTGTGTATTATACACATTATGTTTAAATAATAACAATTTTTTTTATAGGTACAACACGAAAAAGACAAAGTGAAAGAATAAAAATGAAATGTTTCAGCAGATTTACTAATGATGAGTTAGACCCAATTATCATTGAAAATGAAGAAACTGACAGTGAATGTTAGTGTACAAAAATATTACTGTATTAACTTTCTATTTGGTAAAACTTCTTGAATAGCTTTCTTCATGGCAGGATCTTGATCAGTAACAATTACTTTAGGAGCACAACCAAACGCCTTGACATAAAACCTCAATAACCAACTATATGACTCAGCAGTTTCAGATCCAAGAAGCGCAGCACCAAGAGTAACATTCCTATTGATTAACACACCACTTTTTAAAAGAACAAAACTTTAACGCGCGGAAGTCTTAACCCAGGAAATTTTTTTTTTTACCTCTCGCGTAGCGCGAGGAAACAGGCTTCCTCCCTCGCGATACGCGAGGGAGTCAAAATTCCAGAAAGTTTCATTTTCAGCAGTTTTCACACTTAGCCATTTTTCCAACTTTTTCCAAAATACAAGACAACAATTTTGCCCAACACATGGGTTTTAATCAAAAACCCCTTCAACAACATGATCACAACCCAAAAACATGTTTTGTTTATCAAATTACAATCAAAAAGGGGAATTCCACCAATCATCAAAACATGAAAATATGCATACGAGGATCCGCCAACGCCTTGGACTTGACTTTGACTACCTCGGAGCTTTTCCTACATTCACCACACATATCACCATTAGTAATGAAGATAAATTCATAACAAACAAGTAAATTCCTACTTGTTTCACCCATTCACCCATTTGACCCGTTTCCACCCAAATTGTCATTTAGGCTACATATTCTTGCACCCTTACTACAAGTTTCAATTATGATCAACACATGATCCATTTCCATTCTGGCACAAAGGCCATAACTCCTTTTCATTTATGATCAACACATGATCCATTTCCAATATGGCACAAGGCCATATCTCCGTTTCATTTATGATCAACACATGATCCATTTCCAATATGGCACAAAGGCCATAACTCCTTTTCATTTATGATCAACACACGATCCATTTCCAATATAGGTTAACACTATAACCACATTCATTCATTGCACATACTAAATCATTCACAATTTATCATATCACAAGTATGCACACAACCACATAACTCATAATCCATAAAATTCACCATTTATCATCAATACTAAGTAAATGCATAGGCATTTACCTTTTGGGTTAGACGACTCCGCTCCGCCTTCTAGACCCACAATTTGATTGCCTAAACATACACACCTAGTTTAGTAATCTAATCATTCATTCAAAACACATACAATTGAGTTTACCACCCAAATTTCTATTTTCAACCCAAATTTACCCGTTTGGGTTATTTCCATATCCAAACACTCCCTTTAATCAAGAACTCAACTCAACCACTAGAATTCTCTTTCCAATACCTTGACACTAATTTTTATCAAACTAGTTTCTTTAAGTTAATTTGGGGTTTGTTTAAGTGTCTAACACCTCTATAACACTTAATCATCATCAATTTATCAATCATTCATCAAAACCCCAAAACCCCCAATTTCCTCCATATGAACCCTAACTTTAAAAAATCAAAATCAAAGGATTCCATGGTGTTGTTCACCTTCCTACACCTTTAGTTTAGCTGGATTATCAATAATCTAACACCATTTTACCACATGCAACCATAATTTCGGGTTTTCAACAAAACCCAACAAGAACACCATAAATGGTGGATCAAAGAGGAAGAAATCACTTACTTGATGTTAGAAAGGTGATGTGTGAGCCAACACCTTCAAGTTACAAGCTTCAAACACACGAATTTTGGCTTCAACCCGATTTCTCCTCTCTTCCTCTTCTCTTGAACGACCCAACTCCAAAATGAAGTCAATTTTGACTTCTAAAGGTCAAATATGGCAGATTTGCCATGTTTCACATTTAGCCCTTCTACTTTCAATCTTTTCCATTTCCTTCCATAACTAGTTAAAACTAGTATATCCCCGTTACTAACTTGAAACCCGCTTGTTTCAACTTATTTCTAAAATATTATTTTCACCATAATATTTATTAGAATTATTTATTTATTTATAACGAGACCCGGATTTTGTTTCGTTACAAATTTCCTCCCCTTATTTGGGTTTCGTCCCCGAAACCCGACTTCACATAAAAAGGTTCGGATAGCATTTGAGCATCTCTTCCTCGGTTTCCTAAGTCATTTTCGCCCCCTTTCTATGCTTTCATCTAACCAATACTTGGCTAATCTCTTTATTACGTAACTTCTTCACCTTCCTATCCAAGATTGCCTACGGTTCTTCAACATAATTCAACTTTTCATCCAATTCGATATCGTCCAAAGGGACAAAAGTAGATTCATCCGCCAAACACTTCCGCAAATGAGACACATGGAACGTGTTATGAAGTCTACTTAGTCCCTCCGGTAACTCCAATCGATAAGCTACCGTACCCACCTTTGCTATCACCTTAAACGGCCCGATGAAACGAGGACTTAACTTCCCCCGTTTCCTAAACCGTATCACCCCTTTCCAAGGAGAGACTTTCAAAAGCACAAAGTCCCCCACTTGAAATTCAATCGCCCGCTTCCTATTATCCGCATAAGACTTTTGGCGATCTTGAGCCGCCTTCAAGCGTGCTCTAATTTGGTCAATACTATCATTAGTTTCTTTGACCACTTCGACACTACCAAGCTCCCGTTGACCAATCTCACCCCAACACACGGGTGTTCGACACTTTCTCCCATACAATGCCTCAAAAGGCGGCATACCAATACTAGAATGGTAACTATTGTTGTAAGAGAATTCCGTCAACGGTAAATGGTCGTCCCAACTACCACCAAAATCCAAGGCACACGCTCGCAACATATCCTCGAGCGTTTGAATCGTTCGCTCGCTTTGACCATCCGTTTGTGGATGATAAGCGGTGCTAAGATTCAATCTAGTCCCCATATCCTCATGGAATTTCTTCCAAAAACGAGAAGTAAATCTCGTATCACGATCCGATATAATCGACACCGGCACACCATGACGTGACACAATTTCCTTCACATACATTTCCACCAATCTATCCGAAGAATACGTTTCCTTTATAGGAAGGAAATGTGCACTCTTCGTCAACCGATCCACTACTACCCATATCGCATCATAACCCTTTCGAGTCTTTGGTAGTTTAGTGATCAAATCCATGGTTATATTTTCCCATTTCCAAAGCGGTATTTCAAGCGGTTGAAGCTTTCCATACGGCTTTTGATGCTCCGCCTTAACCCTTAAACATGTGAGACACCTCTCCACATACTTAACAATATCACGCCTCATACCCGGCCACCAAAAATGACACCTCAAATCATAAAACATCTTTGTGGCCTCTGGATGGATAGAATATTTGGATTTATGCGCCTCGTCAAGAATAGTTGTCAAGACACTTGACAACCTAGGTATCCAAATTCTATCAAAGCATGTCTTCAAACCCATGCTATTTTCACCAAGCTTATCAACATAAGAAATCATCCGTTCTTTCTTCAAGTCGCCACCAAGTGCTAACACTTGGGCCTCCCGGATTTCATCAATAAGAGATGATGAAATTGTCATCTTAAATGACTTCACCTTGATAGGTGAATGACTTGACTTTCTACTAAGCGCATCCGCCACAACATTCGCTTTACCCGGATGATAAAGTATCTCACAATCATAATCTTTAACCAACTCAAGCCACCGTCTTTGCCTCATATTGAGGTCCTTTTAGTCAAAGAAATATTTGAGACTTTTGTGATCCGTGTAGATTGTACACTTAGCACCATACAAATAATGCCTCCAAATCTTGAGCGCGAAAACCACGGCTGCAAGCTCTAAATCATGGGTTGGATAATTCACCTCGTGAGTCTTTAATTGCCTAGATGCATAGGCAATCACTTTCCCCCTTTGCATCAAAACACACCCCAACCTCGAATGCGAGGCATCCGAATAAACAACAAAATCCTCGGTCCCGTCCGGCAAGGATAAAACAGACGCCTTAGTCAACTTTTCTTTCAAGAGTTGAAAGGCAGATTCTTGCTCGGGACTCCAAACAAACTTTGTCTCCTTACGAGTCAACTTCGTCATCGGCAAAGCAATCCGAGAGAAGTTTTCGATGAACCTCCGATAATAACCCGCTAACCCCAAGAAACTTCTATTCTCCGAAGGCGTCTTCGGTGATGACCATTCTTTAACAGCCATAATCTTGGATGGGTCAACGTTAATTCCTCTTTCATTAATCACATGACCCAAGAATTGGATCTCGCGCAACCAAAATGCGCACTTGGAGAATTTAGCATAAAACTTCTCCTTTTGCAAGACTTCAAGAATCTCACGCAAATGACAAGCGTGATCACCCTCGCTCCTTGAATAGATGAGAAGATCGTCAATAAACACAATGACCGAACGATCAAGGAACAGTCTACACACCCAGTTCATGAGATCCATGAAAAACGCAGGTGCGTTGGTCAAACCGAAAGGCATAACCGTAAACTCATAGTGACCGTAACGTGTGCGAAAAGCTGTCTTATGAACATCCTCTTCCTTCACTTTCAACTGATGATACCCGGACTTCAAGTCAATCTTAGAAAACCATGACGCCCCTTGCAATTGGTCGAAAAGATCGTCAATTCTAGGCAATGGGTACCTATTCTTCACGGTCAACTTGTTCAACTCCCGGTAATCCATACACATTCTCATGCTCCCATCTTTTATTTTGACGAAGAGAACGGGCGCACCCCAAGGTGAAACACTTGGGCGTATGAAACCCTTGTCAAGAAACTCTTGTAATTGCTCCATGAGTTCTTTCATTTCTGGCGGTGCCAATCTATAAGGCGCTTTAGCTACCGGCTTAGCACCCGGCATCAAGTCAATTCCAAACTCTATCTCCCTATCCGGCGGAATCCCCGGTAACTCGTCAGGAAACACATCTACAAATTGGTTCACGACCGGTACATCGTGAATCTCCTTTACTCTTTCATTCACATCCGCGACACAAGCCATGAACGCCTTGCACCCACGCGCCATGTACTTGGTCGCCTTCACATAAGTGCACAACCTTACTTTACCCTTTTTATCACCTTCTATGTAGATGGATTCTCCCGACGGGGAAACAAGTTGGATCGCCTTCGGTCCACATAAAATACTCGCCTTATTCTTTGACAACCAATCCATCCCCACAATAACATCAAAATCTCCCATAGCCATAGGAATCAAATCAATAAAGAAAGTTTCGCCCCCCCGCTCTCAACTTACAATCTCTAAAAATGTCAAAGACAAGGAAACTCTTATCATTAGCCGCTTCGATTTCTAAGGGATCATCTAACTTGTTACTTACAAAAGAGGAATGCTTAACAATTTTTAAGGAAACAAAAGAACGGCTAGCCCCCGAATCAAAAAGAACTAGTGCAGGTAATGAGTTAATCTTGAATGTACCTGACACTACATCCGCGTTGTTCTTTGCCTCTTCCGCCGAAATGTGGAAAGCTCTTCCCTTAGGCTTTGGCGTCTCAACCTTCACCCCGCTTCCACCTTGCTGCTTTAACTCGGGACAATCCACCCTATTGTGCCCGGGCTTGTAACAGTTGTAGCATATACGGACTTGGCTTGGGCATTGATTAGCCATATGCCCCGGCTTTCCGCATTTATAGCATCTTGAAGAACCCTTTCTACATTCCCCAAGAAGCACTTTTCCACATAACTTACAATCTTGCGAAGAAGGTTTAACAAACGGCTTCTTACTAGGGCTCTCGCCCTTTATCTTCTTCACCACCTATTCCACAATTTCCCTTTTTCTCTTTTCACCCCTAGCCTCTTGCCTCTTTAACTCCACCTCCCTTTCCCGACACCTGTTTATTAAATCAACAAGCGTGGTAAATGAGGATGGAGATATGCTATCTCTGAATTCCACTGTTAGCATAGCATAGAACCTATCAATCTTGCCCTTTTCGGTCGATACCACATCCGGACAAAACTTGGCCCGATCAAAGAAGGCCCCGGCCAATTCGTCAATTGACTCAGTCGTCTGTCTCATGAGGAGAAACTCCTCAGTCATCCTGTCCACCGCGGCTTGCGGGCAGTGGTATTTCAGAAAAGCCGCTTTAAATTCCTCCCAAGACATAGAGGTCACCCCAGAAACACCTCTCTCTCTACGGAGATTCAACAGCCATTCCTTTGCCCTCCCAGTCAACAGAGGCACACTGAACATTACCCTATCCTCGGGCCTGCATCTAGTCGTTTCGAAATTCGACTCCATATCCACCACCCACCGGTGGCTAAGTATCGGGTCCACCTGACCGTCGTATTCTTTCGGTTTAATCACCATGAAATCCTTGAGAGTACAACCTCGAGGTTCCTTATCTTTCTCTTTCATGACCTCTTCAAGAGAGAGCTTAATAGTTCCCCTCATTTCCTCCATAAAGAGATTTGTGGCTTGCTCAAACGTCTTGGCCACTTCTTCCTTTATCATATCTTGGATCCTTGGATCCAACGGTTCTTCGTTCACATCAACATTTTCGTGGTGGTCACCCTCGTCCGTCATCTCTTAACTGAGAAATAGTGCCAAAAACACCTTAACATTCCTATACCTTCAAATCACCTAGGGTATATATATATATATATTTACCTACTTATACACATACATATACGATCACCTTCACCTAATCCTTGCAAATGTTCATTGTCATATGGTTATCATAAAAGCTCTTGCACATCTCGTCTTATTAATCATATTGGCCAGACATGTTTAATAATACGTTATGCCCAAGTGTAATTATCATATGCATATAACAATTTACAAGACAAGTTTCGGCACACATAACACTTTGTCATTCAATCAATCATATGCATTTACAACATATATACATAATCACTTATTAAATCATTACTAACCATTCATTTTCGAAAGCTCCGAGTCTTAGTCAAGTCCTTCATGGATTCTCGTATCATTTCCCCCATATCAAGAGCATCCGGTTTGAGTTTAGTGCCCCGCACACCAAATCCCTCAAACCATTGCTCTGATACCAAGTTGAAACACACCACTTTTTAAAAGAACAAAACTTTAACGCGCGGAAGTCTTAACCCATGAATTTTTTTTTTTACCTCTCGCGTAGCGCGAGGAAACAGGCTTCCTCCTTCGCGATACGCGAGGGAGTCAAAATTCCAGAAAGTTTCATTTTCAGCAGTTTTCACACTTAGCCATTTTTCCAACTTTTTCCAAAATACAAGACAACAATTTTGCCCAACACATGGGTTTTAATCAAAAACCCCTTCAACAACATGATCACAACCCAAAAACATGTTTTGTTTATCAAATTACAATCAAAAAGGGGAATTCCACCAAATCATCAAAACATGAAAATATGCATACGAGGATCCGCCAACGCCTTGGACTTGACTTTGACTACCTCGGAGCTTTTCCTACATTCACCACACATATCACCATTAGTAATGAAGATAAATTCATAACAAACAAGTAAATTCCTACTTGTTTCACCCATTCACCCATTTGACCCGTTTCCACCCAAATTGTCATTTAGGCTACATATTCTTGCACCTTTACTACAAGTTTCAATTATGATCAACACATGATCCATTTCCATTATGGCACAAAGGCCATAACTCCTTTTCATTTATGATCAACACATGATCCATTTCCAATATGGCACAAGGCCATATCTCCGTTTCATTTATGATCAACACATGATCCATTTCCAATATGGCACAAAGGCCATAACTCCTTTTCATTTATGATCAACACATGATCCATTTCCAATATAGGTTAACACTATAACCACATTCATTCATTGCACATACTAAATCATTCACAATTTATCATATCACAAGTATGCACACAACCACATAACTCATAATCCATAAAATTCACCATTTATCATCAATACTAAGTAAATGCATAGGCACTTACCTTTTGGGTTAGACGACTCCGCTCCGCCTTCTAGACCCACAATTTGATTGCCTAAACATACACACCTAGTTTAGTAATCTAATCATTCATTCAAAACACATACAATTGAGTTTACCACCCAAATTTCCATTTTCAACCCAAATTGACTCGTTTGGGTTATTTCCATATCCAAACACTTCCTTTAATCAAGAACTCAACTCAACCACTAGAATTCTCTTTCCAATACCTTGACACTAATTTTTATCAAACTAGTTTCTTTAAGTTAATTTGGGGTTTGTTTAAGTGTCTAACACCTCTATAACACTTAATCATCATCAATTTATCAATCATTCATCAAAACCCCAAAACCCCTAATTTCCTCCATATGAATCCTAACTTTCAAAAATCAAAATCAAAGGGTTCCATAGTGTTGTTCACCTTCCTACACCTTTAGTTTAGCTAGATTATCAATAATCTAACACCATTTTACCACATGCAACCATAATTTCAGGTTTTCAACAAAACCCAACAAGAACACCATAAATGGTGGATCAAAGAGAAAGAAATCACTTACTTGATGTTAGAAAGGTGATGTGTGAGCCAACACCTTCAAGTTACAAGCTTCAAACACACGAATTTTGGCTTCAACCCGATTTCTCCTCTCTTCCTCTTCTCTTGAACGACCCAACTCTAAAATGAAGTCAATTTTGACTTCTAAAGGTCAAATATGGCAGATTTGCCATGTTTCACCTTTAGCCCTTCTACTTTCAATCTTTTCCATTTCCTTCCATAACTAGTTAAAACTAGTATATCCCCGTTACTAACTTGAAACCCGCTTGTTTCAACTTATTTCTAAAATATTATTTTCACCATAATATTTATTAGAATTATTTATTTATTTATAACGAGATCCGGATTTTGGTTCGTTACAAGAGAGCATACTTTTTATAAAAAGAAAAGGCATGCTCAATAGAATCAAACACCATACCAACAGCAGGTTTAACTGACTGGCTCACAACAGGTGTGTAATACTTTTTTCTAGAATTTGGTGATACACGTTGACCAAGTTCATTGAAAATTTGGACATCTACATAAGTAAAAGTAACATTAGAAACAATGAAGAGACAGAAACATATAAACAGAATAAAATAAGACACAATACAAATACAGTTATATATAAACAGATCAACACTCTGACCTTTATAAAATACTGTGATGTTATATACATTGTGTTTAGTACACAATGACTGTGTATTACACAATCATTGTGTATTACACACATTGTGTATAAAACACTATGATGTTATATACATTGTGTAATAGCATCATTGTGTATCATAATTGTGTAATAGACTATGATCAGAATCCAATCTGTAATACAATGTGTGTAATACACATCATTGTGTATTACAATGTGTGTAATACACATCATTGGGTAATGTGTATTACACACATGTCTCAACATTATATAATACATATCATTGTGTAATACACATCATTGTCTATCATATTATCTATCAATCTGTAATACAATGTGTGTAATACACATCATTGTCTATTACACACATGTCTCAACATTATATAATACACATCATTGTGTAATACACATCATTTTCTATCAATCTGTAATGCACATCATTGTGTATTACACACATGTCTCAACATTATATAATACACACTGATAAACTATAATACACATTCTCAAACTGTATTACACAATGATGATACAAAATACACAATTATAATAATTTAACCTAACACAATCGGTGATCAACAAACAATAAATTAAATAAGTACCATACTGAACTTCATCAATCGCCATTAAATAAACCGAAAAAATCAGATGATGGAATTTAAGAACGATTTTGGAATAAGATGATGGAATTTAAGAACGATTTTGGAATAATCGAAAGAATATGGAATTTTGGAATCAGACTCCGTTGTAATCAATATCGCAAATCGTTAAAGAGAGCAGGGATTGTGTTCCCAATATAATAAATGAAATTCCAAAAGTGCCCCTCTGCCCAAATTTGATGCAATGACAGATGTCCCTATTAACGTCCTTCTCACCCTTCTCACATTAAAATCCATTTTTACCTGATCCTAACCCTATATATATATATATATATATATATATATATATATATATAAATGAAATTATAAGTCTTTTATTTGTTTATACTCTTTTTATATGAGGCGTAGATAATTCCTTGTATCATATTCCTAGCGATGGTAAGTAGATTGTGAAAAAGGCTATTTAACTTGGGATCAAATGAAAAAAAAAATCTCAATATAAAAATTAATAAATCAAATCATGGCCGCACTGATTTCAAAACAAACTTATACATCCTCAAACTAAACATCCGATCTCTATTTCTAATCTGAAAAGACAATTGCTAAAAAACAGGATAACTTCTCCCACTAAGCATGAACCGGAGGGGAAATGGGTCAGAATTGGCGCCATTTTGGAATTGGGTCAGAACTGGGCGCCCATTTCTGGTCTGACTCATGTCCTTAGCCCGGGATTGTATCATGTACACATTTGTGAACTGAATATCCGTTGGTATGGTTGAAATCCATACAATTACAAAATAAATCGGAGGATCAATAGATTCTGAAGGACAAGGAACTAGATTTAGGCCTCAAAGGACTATTAGGGTTGGCAAAGGAAGAGCTTGATCCATTGAAGATGAGAGTCGTGACGTCATTTCTAGTAAAATATAGACGAAGATTTGAACTACGTAGCTGATAATTTTTTAACTCGTGAGTAAGCAAGAAAGATACATGATGGTATCATATACGCAACCAAAGACCTTTGGAGCCAATGAAAAAGGCATACCCCAAGAAAATAGAATGAAAAATGGTGTTTTTCCATCGAGAGCATATCAAAAGTGGCATATGGTTGATCGGATAAGTTATAAGATTGTGGAACATTATAATGAATCATCATAGTGTGTGAGACATCCAACAAATGACGGGTTTTTTGTTCAGCAATGCCATTTTGTACGCACGTGATGATTTATGTATAACGCCAAGTTCTAATAAGAATTTTGTAAAATCAGAAGAGAAGTACGCATTTGCATTGTTAGATTGAAGTGTTTTAATGGAGTGTCTAAACATAAGCATACAAGTCACGGAAATGAAAAAGATTTCATTACATTATGTGAGCAAGAAAGCACATTGCACATGAAAAACTATCAAAGAATGTAATACAAACAAATAAACAAGCATACCCAGTAAAATCCCCCACGGTAGGGTCTAGGAAGGGTGAGATGAGGGCAAACCTTACCTATATCCCAAGAGATAAAGAGGTTGCTCCCAAGGAGACCCCCGGCTCAGAAAGACCTTCATGAAAACAATAATTTACAGGTAATAACATGCATAGTAACAGAATTTATTAGTAGCAGAAGATATAATAACAAAAGCACATAAAGAACCCTCTGACTAAAGCATCTAAAACTAAAGGCACACCTAAACTATAGGCAGACCTAAAACTAAAGGCAAATAACCAAAACCATAACCGAAAAAAAAGACGTGATTGAGAAACCGATGGTTCGGTTATAGTTATATACTTATATGTGTATAAATAACCAAATTAACCGAACCGACAATAATACCAACCTTTATATTTTTGCATTTTTATATAAATAATATGTTACGTGTCGAAAAAGTTTTGTTATGATTTTTTATAAATTATATATTAGTTGAACCTTATTCTTCTTAGTAAATTATAAGGATAGTTAATGTCTTTTTTAACCGAACCGCTGTACCCAAGATATGATTGAAAATGAGTCTGAACTCTGAACACAACTTGGGATCCAGATTGAAATTTGAAACACAAACAAAATCTGCAACAAGAACAGAAAATTGGGCCAAAAACAGAAACACGTGTTTAAACAGGGCTGGAAACCAGAAACGATAACAAGGAATGTCTGTTCAAACAAGAACAGTAACTCCGATTATGTATTCCGTCAAGAACAGAGAATTCAACAGGGACAGCAGGAAAACCTTATTCTTCTTAGTAAATTATAAGGATAGTTAATGTCTTTTTTAACCGAACCGCTGTACCCAAGATATGATTGAAAATGAGTCTGAACTCTGAACACAACTTGGGATCCAGATTGAAATTTGAAACACAAACAAAATCTGCAACAAGAACAGAAAATTGGGCCAAAAACAGAAACACGTGTTTAAACAGGGCTGGAAACCAGAAACGATAACAAGGAATGTCTGTTCAAACAAGAACAGTAACTCCGATTATGTATTCCGTCAAGAACAGAGAATTCAACAGGGACAGCAGGAACACGGCAAGAACTGATCTGTGATACTTGGAACAGAAAACCTCACATGTTTTCTTGTGAAATACAGCAGGGACAATAGCAGCAAAACAGGAATAGACAAACAGTAACACCAGGTCGCCAGGCTTTGTGTCTTAGATTTCATGAGGACAATGTCTTGTATCAGGGAAATCATGAACAGCCAACAATGCAAGCAGAACAAAGCAAGATGGCAGAAACGCCTTTCTGTCAAGCACACAACAGGAACAGGGGCAATTTCTGGCAGCAACAGTAAAAAAATAACATGTATTCCAGCAACGAGCCAAGCTTCTACCATGACTCTGATACCATGAAATAAGAGATCTAAAGTATTCATGTATATTCATACAACAATAACCAGTCGCATACATAATTATACACATACAAGAGTCCATAGTCAAAACAAGGTATTTAATCAAATTACAGCCTATAGTTATTGTTAGAAATAAATGATTTAGATTGTGTGCTTGAGAATGCACTTTGAAGACATCCTCATTTCCTTCTTAGCTAAGTTTTAACTTTACCAGTTTTTGTTAGAAATAAAATAAAACACAATCCAAACTGACAATCTCCATGTCTCCTAAAAAAAAAGGGTCCATGCTCTCACGTTCTTTTCAAATCACACCATATAAATGGAACCAATAAATAATACCATAGCCAGGAGCCTAGGACGTCAAGTAACCTTCTAATGATTAACCCTAAGCAAGAATTAAGATCATTTAACTATGGAAAATATAAATATCCTTAGATAATGTGAACATGTGAGAATCAATCGGAAATATTAAATAGCTAAACTGAATGAACTTTAAGATTAAAAATCATTCAGACTTATAATGTACTTTTAGTTATTTATTATAGGAGTAGAACGATGTTAACCTTCAAATAAAAGAATAAAAACCACCATATATTAAATGCATAAAAAGGGTAGTTCTTACTTTGCAACATGATTCTTCACAAGCGTAAAATAAATTCTCCAAAATTGCCATTCTTTCAAGTAGCGTGGACATAATCTAAATCTAAGTTGTGATAATTCCTGTAAAATCAAAGGTATTTAATATACTTAGTACACTCATCAAGAAACATAAGTTTCTATTTATTTATGAACTCATGGAGAGAATCCGCAACACAGAATTCATCAATAGAAATTTCAACTTTAATCTCATATTTATAAGAGACATAGCCACCATTGACCATTTCTTAAGTTAAAACTTAAAAAGGGAGAAGAAACTTATGCTTATTGGCTTCTAGTTAGTTATTATTTATCACTAAAACAATCATTTTCAATTTCTTTAACCTTTTGCAATATAATATGACAAATCCTCGGTACAGCACTACAACGGTTGAATCCGACATGATCATTCCATATAACTTGCAAATCATGCATGGAAAGTTGTACCTTGCATGAGATTTACGCATTTAAACACAAACAGAAAGTATGTATTATATGAATTTTCTTCAGAAATATATACTTCACAGCAAAGTCCAATCTTTAGAAAATACACATAAACTTCAAATTTTTAACTTACTATATTTGACATAAAAAAGGGGGATGTTTGGATCTAACTATCAGTTAAATTAATTAAATTTAGTGGAACAAGTGAACAACAATAATCATTGATATAAATATCAAATCACCATCAGATTATATTAGAACCAATATAAAACCCTAAAACCTAATTTCAAAACCAATAAAAAAACCCTAACCTTAACTCTGGATAGAGCAAGGATAGCATGTTTCTCTTGCCAATTAGACAAATCCTTTTGCACAATCCCAGACGTTGATTCAGCTCCATCAATGCCTCCTTGTTCATCTAAACATACCTCATACAATTTTTAAAAATTCAATCACATACAATGAAATTATGGAAAACGCAAAGCACCTTGGAGATCGAAGTTCTTGAAGGTTTCAAGTGTGAACGATTTGAGGAGGTCAGTTAACTCGCCGGTGATTCCGTACAACTGTTCTTCGTCGTTTTGATTGCTTGTTGTAGTCGCCGGTGGCGATGAAGATCCCTTTCTGATACGTCGAAGCCATGATTGTACATTCATTCATCAATGTTGAATTCTGATTGTTTGGGGCGCTTTGTGTACATAGATTTAGGTGGGTAGAGTGAATGGAATGCGCAAATAAAAAATAATAATAATAAATCAAGCGTTAACATTTTATTGTCTAGTTTGGTTACTTGTGGAAATAGGAATTAATGAATCATTGTATTGTGTTGTTTGATAAATAAGAAATAATTTTATAAAAAAATAAAATATTTTTAACTAATAAACTTATACTATGAGTAAGGTCATGGGTCGTGTCATGCGACGGGCCATGGATCGATTCATGGTTCGGGTCATGGGATATGTCATGAGTCAAGGTATGGGTTGGATCATGGGTCGTGTTATGGTTCGGGGCATGGGTCGTGTCATGGTTCTGGACATGGTTCGGGTCATGGGTCCGGTCATGGTTTAGGGTATGGGTTGGGTTATGAGTCAAGGCATGGGTCGTGTCATATGTCAGTTCATGCGCCTGGCCATGGTTTGGGCCATTATTCGGGTCATGGGTCAGGGCATGTGTCGGGCCATGGTTCGAGTAATGGCGCGGGTTATTAATCAAACAAAATCATTCTATTCCTTGAAGGAATGAAAAAAAACACTCATCTCCCAATGAATTAAAATCATTAGAAATGAAATAATCATATTCCTTATGTAATGGTCCATTCCATCCTTATGCGATTACCAAACATGTTTTTTTTCATTCCATCACAATGACTCATTCCATTCCACCGTACATTCATGCATACCAAACATTACCTAAGAGTATGTTTAAAAAGTTTGTATTTTAGTTACTACGGGTAATTTCTAACACGACCGGTTTATACTTCGAGTGTTTTTTATTCGTACCTTAATACATAATCCAGTCTAAATCAAACCAAAACCGATTAAGATTGCACCCGAGAAACCTAACCCGAATTTGACATTAAACCTAACCCAATTTACTTATATGGTTCGGTATTTAACTTAAGTTTCTTCAAATTAGGTGAACCCGATTATGGGTTTTAAAGATATCCAGAAATACTATAGGTTAAGACTTTAAGTTATAATATATCACCTTATTTGGCTTCACATTTCACACAACATTGCAACAACAATCAACAAACTGCTATACACCTAAAACTTGCGTCCTCAACATCATTAATCAACCTATTCATTGCTACTCTATCGTCAACAATCATCTTCCGCCAAGCAGTCGTCTTCGGTCTTCATCATCATAAGTTTCGTTGTCGTTAATAATATAATACCCGTTTTCTTGGACTTGATCTGGCTTTACAGTTCACGCAGCACTGCAACAACAATCGGCGAACTGCTTTACACTTGCATAGCAACTTGCGTCTTCATCGTTTTCATCAAAACCCATTTGGGTAGCTTCGAATAACAGATAAGGTACCAAATCGAATAGGTCGTCATGTCAATATTAAACTAACTCGTATACAAAAATAAGAAGGCAGTGTCGTTCTGATATTAAGCAAATTTAGAGTCCAATCAAATTAAGATGGTAGCATTAGTGTTAAGTTTGGTCACTAAAAGAACCTAAACCAGTTTTCTTAGCAAACCGTGTTCGGTTTTATGTACAACTTGGGTTGGGTTCCTCGGGTTCGACCTTAATCGGGTTCAGTTGGGTTCATCGGGTTTGGAATAACTATTTAATGATTGTATTTGGTTTTACATGTGTAAGGCTCCAAACTCGGGAGGCCTCACGTGTTAGATTTATTCATTCGCAAACAATTCTTAAACTTTAAATAACATAAACGCAGCAGAACATTCATTCATAACATAAAGCATAACTCATTCATAAAGTCAATACGTCGCCATTGTCTTGTCATAAAACATAACACAAATAAAAACGGAACGTCAGACTTCAAGATCGGGTAACCCCTCATCGCTAGCCAAGCATCCAAGTATTCCTTTGTTCCTACTCTTAACCTGAATATGCATACTAAAAGTCATGTAACACCGGTGAGTTTTAGATTTACATAAAACGTTCACTTCAAAAACCCTTTTAACAAAATGTAAGTAAACCTCATTAGTAAAATTGTACATAATCATATTATAAACATATCATAAACCATTCACGTATAACAAATATGTCGAATATGCGCCTTCTCGTGCCCGTCAATTCCATTATCCAGCACGGTACTTCATAGAGTGTTGGGAATCATGGTACCAGTTTTAACTTTTAAAACAATAATTATTTAAACCTTTTATACAAACAAATTAGATATATTTAGCGGAAGCAATTTATTAATACCATTACCAGATCAGATATGGATTCCTTTCAGTGATTCGACTACACGCGTATAAACAATATATAAAAGAATCAACCATAGGGTGTTTAGATTTATACCTTGACGATAACCAAATTTGTAACACTTAGTATAACGAACGTCACGCTAGTTGACTCGTACACGAAATCCTGCAGCAAAAGTCACACGAGATGCGCAAGGAGAAGCCGACCATGATGGTGGCTTGCGACGGCGGAGACGGTCCGGTGCGACGGCGGACGACGGCTCGGCAGTGGTGGGGTCGGCCGGACTTCGAGGGAGAGGGGACGCCGATTTTAGGGAGTTTGGGATTAGGTTTTAGGTTTTGATTATAATGTTATATTTATAGACATTATAATTACACACTGGTCCCCTATGATATTAACAGTTAATACCCCAGTAATAATTAAACTTTAATTATTAAACCCTTGTATTTACTAATCATATATATAATTAGTAAAATCTAATCCTTAAATGTTTAACTAATTAAACATTTATTCCCGTAGATAATTAATTAATCAGATAATTAATTATCACAATCTTCGACAAATATTTTTCTAAATATTTACTCACCATTTATTGTTTACGTCTTTCGTGAATAATATTTAACAATTAAATATTATATATTTTTTCGCTGCCTGAGGTGTAACTCTTTGGATCGTACCTCGTTAGTAACGTTGACTTTAATTGACGATCGGGCATCATATATCCAATATAGAGTACTCGTACCAGTCTTCCAGCACAGTACTTCATAGAGTACTCATACCAATCTTCGAGCACAACACTTCATAAAGTACTCGTGCCAATCTTCTAGCATTGCGCCTAAAAGGGTAGCACGTACCAAACTTCCAGGATCACGGTAATCCCTACAATGACTGTCGTCACCCTAGTTGTACAACAGTTGCCCAGCCACAAAGGCCCCTATTAAGGTATTGCCATTCATAACATAACTCGCTTCCTTTCGTTTCATAACTTCGCTTCCATTCCCGAAGGAACATTATCAGGGTCGGTCCTGAGAATTTAAGTGCCCTGGCCGAGCCGGAAAAAAAAAGGTTCATATGAACAAAATATATAAACTATTTTCTTAACGACGATTAATGTTATAATTTCTAAAAGCCCCCTCGTTTCCTGTTTCTTCTGTTATTCAATTCGTCTTTTTTTTTTAAATATCTGATGGTTTTAATTTCTTTATAAAGATTAGGGCCCAACCATTACATATTCACAATATAACGAATAAATATATTACTAGATTAGGGCCCAATCAATCAACCATTACATATTTACATCATAAAGATTAAACGGATTAGGGTCCAACCATTACATTATAAATATTAAAGAGGGTCCAACCATTATAAAGATTAAAGACGGTTCAACCGTTATAAGGATTAAAGACGATCCAACCATTATAAAGATTAAAGAGGGCCCAACCAGTATAAAAATGTCTCAATATGTTTTTAAGTTTTTATAAAAGGTCCCAATATATAAAACCGGTATATAAAATTTTATAAAAAAACATATATGTATACAGGCCTCCTAAAAATTTTAGGCCCAGCGGACAAAATCTGCCCAGGGTCGGCCCTGAACATTATGGTAGGTTCGTTCACATAACACTTTCTATAACATTTACCTCTTACTTCTGAATATCATTTAAATCATTCGTACATTCATTAAATAACTTCACAAACTCTTTGGCAAATCGTTTTACAAACGTACTTTCATAAACATCGTTTCATAATCATTTATTTCATGGGCATTCATTTGGTAAACATTCATTTGTAAACATCCTTTTGTAAACGTCATTTGTAAACATCATTTCGTAAACGTTCATAAAATAGTTAAGTATGCACATCAGCCCAAACTTGTATAAAACTTCTTTAAAGAGGGCATTTAGAAACTCGCAGTAGATATGTATTTTAAGTAGGGTTAGTAGCCTCTACGGATTACTCAACCTGCACGTATTTATTCTAAACGGTCTTAGTTTCAAACCACAAGTATTCGGTCCAAATGTGATGCGAGAACTTCAAATACTCGCATGAAGTTCTCGCTAGAACTTAAGGTATTCGGGCCGAGAACTTCAAGTTTGCGCCCTACGCTCCTTGGAATGGAATGATTTTATTTAACTAATGACCCGAACCATGACTCGAAACATGGTCCAACCCATGACCAATGATCCGAACCATAGCCTAACCCATGAACCAGACCATGACCAATCCCATGACCCGAACTAGAGGTGCACAAATCGGTTTTTTAACCCAAACCGGTTCAACCCGACCCGAACCGGTTTGGTCAACGAAAAGTCAAAACCGGTTTGGACCCAAACCGGTTCGGGTTAAACCGGCTTTAGTAAAGGGAAATGTCAAACCGGTTAGGGTTGGTTACAAACCGGTTTTTATTAAAAAAAAATTCAAATAAATTTTAAATTTTTAATACTTAAAGTTCAACGTTTATTAATATTTGGAAAGTTCGGAAATAAAAAAACATGACAAGATATATTTATAAAATTGTAAAACATTATAAAAATATAACAAATATAAAACATTAAGTTCAACGTCTTATTTTTTGGAATATTGATTGATTATTCTTGTGCGTTGTCTTCGGAACTAGAGCTTCGTAGCCTTGCATCTTCGGCTAGTTCTTCATCGGTGACTGGTTCGGATATTCCAAGATCAACCTCGTTGTTGTGTATGGTTTCTTCGGCTTGAATTTCGTCTTCGAGAGAAGTTTGGTCTTGTATCATATCCATCGCATCCAAATGGTCCTTCAAGCAAATGCACATTTCCATCGCTAGGGGTGTGAGTCTAGTCCTTCGTATCGATAATACCCTGTCACTAAAAGAAAACGCAGATTCCGAAGCTACCGTGGAAGCTTGGACGGTTAGTACATCACGGGCCTTGGCGGAAAGAATCGGAAACGAAGCTTCGTTTTTTTTCCACCATGCCAAAATATCAAAATCCTCAAAAACGGTAGGAGGCATAAATGCTAAAAAGTTTGTGCCAATATACCTTCCGAGTTCGCTACTCGGGGTGGTACCTCGAGCCCGTTTACTAAATTCATTTAACATTTCGTTATATAAATTCAAATTAACATCTCTCGAGCTACCACTTGATGATGTACCCATTGTATCATGTGGAGTCGGAGTTGTACCATATTTATGTAAATAAACATCAAATAAATCTTGTAAACATTTGTTAAAATATGTTTTTGTGCCTTGTGCAAAATGGATGTCTTCACTATCCAAATTCAAAGCGTAAATAATTCTATCAATCAAAGTTTCAACCCCGTAAACATTTATGGTAGGGTTTAACGCGGCGGCGCAAGTTATAACGGGAGGCATTTCTTTAAAATATTTCACTAATTTTTCTTTCATCGGTTCTATCATTTTTGTAAAAAGATGGCTTTTATTTTCAAGTTCATACAACTTGTTAGCCATTAAATATATTTGTTTTAGAGTTAATGGACTTGTGGGATAATAAACACCGGATAAAAAATTGGTGGCGGTTTTGAAAACTTCAAGCAATTCGGTTACGTCTTTTAAAATGTCCCAACTCGTAGATGGAAACTTTAGAATTTTACGACGAGGTTTTGACGCAAGCATTTCATGAAATAGTTCTAAAGTTTCTCTTTGTCGTAAAGCGCTATAAAACATAGTATAAGTCGAGTTCCATCTTGTCTCGACGTCCCAATTCGGACCTAAGCAAAGATTATTCGTTTCACGACAAAATCTAATATAATCATGGTATCTTTTTTTGTTACTAAAAATATCTTTAAGCATTAGTCGAAAAATATATGTTAAGTTTGAAACCTCTTCAATTGCAAGCCCGGCTTGCACCGCCAAGTTAATGATGTGTGCGACACATCGACTATGGAAAAAAGCGCCGTTGCAAACCGGTTTATATTTAATTTTTAGTTTTTGAACCGCATTTGTATTATTAGATGCATTATCAAAAGACATTGAAAAAAGTTTATTTTGTAATTTAAATTCGGTTATAACACCATCCAATATATAAAATAAATTTTCACCGGTGTGTGGATATTCAAACAAGTCAAACGCGATTGTACGCTTCATCATTTGCCACGTTTTGGGATCAACCCAATGCGCGGTAACGCAAAGGTACGAATCGGGTATACCATGTGGAGCCGACCAAACATCGGTGGTTAAGTTTACACCGGTTTCCAAATTTTCAAAACCCAAAATTAATTCTTTTTTTGCTTTTTTCCACATTTTTATACAATCTCGTCTAAGGGTTGTGCGACTTACTTGATTATAACGTGGTTGGAGTGTCTCTTGAATCATCCTTGTCAAGCGCGGATTGTCAAAGTGGTTGAACGGCAATCCTTCTTGAATCACTAACCTCGCCATTCGATCTCGAACAATATTTGGATCAAAGTTCCAAATTCCTCCTTCGCTTGTCATCGAGGCTTGACCTTCACTTGGAATTCCCTTCAAGGACGGGCAAGATTTTTCCATATGCGTTTTCAAACTAGTGTTTGAATCTTTCCCCAAAAGCGCACCACACATCTTGCACCGAGCACGTTCCTTCCCGTTTGACAACAAACATAGATCGTAATTGCACCAAATTGCCGGATTTCTCGTTGTTGCTCGAATTTCCACAACGGTAACTTCGTTTGAGGAACCACCAACACCAAAACTTGCCATGCTTTTTTTTTTGAGTTTAGAGAGAGTATAGAGAGCGTTTTTAACGGGTTTAAAGAGCAGTTTTAGAGATTAGAGAGTGTAAAGAGAGGTGTGATCAACCCTAAACACCCCCCACCTATTTATAGTGTTTTAAGGGTGTAAATGGAGCCAAAAAAAGGCTAAAATCGACCCCAACGGCCATATAGTCGTTACCCAACGGCTATTTTTTTGCCCATCTCGAAAACCGGTTTTTCAAACCGGTTTGTTTGAACCGGTCCCTAATCCGATCTCATCCATAAAGCATCAAACCGGCAGTTTTTGGGTAACCCGAACCGGTTTGGTCCAAACCGGTTTAACCCAAACCGATTTGCCGGTTTGGACCGGGTTAAAAAAAAACCGGTTTTTTTGTGCACCTCTAACCCGAACCATGGCCCGTCCCATGACACGACCTATGACCTGACCCATAATATAAATTTACTACTTAAAATATTTTATTTTTTTATAAAATATTTTTCTGTTTACCAAATAACACGAAGTAGTGATTTTTTTTCATCCTCATATGGTAACAGATAGGACAATGGAATGGTTATCCATTTATTTCCCTTGTCCCTTACATTCACTCGTTCATTCCATTATCTAATACCAAACAGACTCTAAATATTGTTTGTTGGTGAACGTTAATGTTAGTTTTTAGTTTTGATTATTATTAGTAGGTTACAAACCCGGTGTATTACACGAGTGGAATAAATGCAATATTACATGTTTATGACATATTACATAGTTTTTTAATACAAATTCTAGAAACATTATATATTTGTTTTATAAAAATAATGCAAGAAATGTTCAATTTATAAAAATATTTTATGAAACAAACCTATTTTTTAAATAAAAAACGTTTTATAAAAAGTATTATATAAATCATTATTATTTAGTAGGAGAGGGAGAAGGGGAAAAAATTCATAAAAACAATTAAAAAAACTTGTATAACTAATAGAAAAGAGAGAGGCGGGGAAAAAATATTAAGGAGGTACATAAGAGTAGCAAACATCCCAACAAAACCTTTATTTATTAAACACTATAGATTGTGAACTTTTTAGTTCTATCAAGAACATTTGAAGTTTCTTGAAACACTTGGTTAATCTTTCAGTTTTTAGCCATTTGATTGTTTATGTGCCAACATCATTTGGTATCATAGCTTTATGTTGTATCAAATGGCTACCCGTGGAAGAGACCGACTTTCTATTGTAGAACCGCCGATCGAGGCAACGATGGAGTCTACCCCAATCAACGGGATATTAAGATCAAAAGGCTGCGGAAAACGAGTCCAAGATCTTGAAACCCAACAAGAGATCAAAATACTTCGTCAACGGATTCAAGATCTCGAGTTAGAAAAGGAGATGAGCAAGAAGGAAAATGAATAGGTAACCATCATCTGGGATAGTGAAAACGGGGAGGAGGATCCTTCGTGCTATTTCCACCCACAGTTCCATGAGCCAACTTATCTGGAGGGCGAGCCGTAAGATGGGCCTAAGTTTGATGAAGGACCAAGATTCGATGAAGACGGGACTAACCCGGATGAAGACGAATTTACGTTGGTTCCAAAACTTCTTAGCAGAATTACCATGCAAGAGGACGAACAAATATTTGATGAATTATTGCATGAAGATGGAGGTTTTTCGGTAGCTCACGACGGTATTGCGGAGGTCAAGGGCAGTGCTACAGACTATACGGTGGTTGATGGTGTTATAACGGTGGTTGGTCATGGATGCGTAACTGGTTGAGATGGTGGTAAAATCAAGGTGCCGAATATTATGGGAATTCCATCAAAAGATGTGGCAAATCTTAATCATTTGAATTTTAAATTTGAGGAGACAATAATGGGTGCTAAAAGTTAAAATATGGATAAAGATGATGGTGGTTTGGAAGTTATAGGTTTCACATGAGGTGCATGGGACGATTAATACCAAAAATATGGAGGCCCGTGATGGGTTTCAAGATATAAAGTCTTATGGGCCAAATAACTTTATTAGAATGCAAGTTTGAAATTCAAGTGAATATATACGAGAAACATGCGGATGGGCCTCACAATATTGATGGCCTGAAGCCACAAAATAAACTTATTGAATTGACTATGGTTAATGGGTTAACAACTATGGTTAATGGCAACCGGAATAAAATTTGGGTTTGTGCCACTATGTTATTATGAGGAACCGATTATTCCTAATACGACAACACAAGTTGGATGTAAACTAATTGAGTGGGTCAAATCGACACTGAACAAGAAACGACTGATGTTCCCTTCGACCCAGGTGGCTATGGTCCGGAGGCAAAACTCGAGGACGAGTTTTTTTCGAAGACGAGGAGTATGATGCAGGATTATCTCTTAATTTGAATTTCAAATGTTTATTTTCTGTTTTATATTTTATTCACTTTTGTTTATCTCTAAAGTTCTTAGAATCTAATATAAATATTGTTTCTTAGTGAAAGTTTATAGTTAGTTTTTAGTTTTGATTATTATTAGTTGTGAACATTTTAGTTCTACCAAGCACCATTAAAGTTTCTTGAAACATTTGGTTAATATTTAAGTTTCTAGCCATCTGATTGCTTCTATGCCTGCATCAATATATTTTTGAAAATTTTATTTACTTTATAAAAACAAAACTATTCGAGCAAATCAATAACTCACCTCGACTCAAAATTTAAAATTCATATGAGCCAATCAACTTGAAAATTATACGAGATGATCTTTCTTTATGCTATTTTCAAACAAAATTCAAGCACGAGCTATTTGAGCAACAGCCAATGGGGTTGGTGGCCTATTGGTAGAGGAAAATCCTCTAGAAATACTAAGGATTGAGAAGATCATGGGTTCAAGTCCCACTCCCATAGGAATAAAGAAATTTGTCTTTCAAAAAAAAAGAAGCTATTTGAGCAACCCTAACGTAGATTAGCTGCCCAGTTAGGAAAGCATGAACAAGGGTAAGGCCATAAAAGTCAAAGTCAAAGTCACAGTCAGCAAATGTAGAATGTATATACAAGAAAGATTCAGCCAGAATTGTATTTAACTTGTATAGAGTCCGGTTCAGATTCAAAACCATGAATGATGCCTGATTTGGTTTCTTGATAATCAAATTTGGTTGTATTTTTCCAAATGGATCTTACTGAGAGTAAGACACTGCTAAAAGAAGCTCAAACTGTCTTTAACCGATTTTTGTGTGACCTAGAGTGTAAACAGGAAATAACTGTCATGAGAACCAATTAGTTGAAAACCAGAAAAATGAAAGAGGCTTTCAACCCATTTACTTGTAATTTGGCAAGATTTGGGTTATGGTTAATCTCTATGCCAAAGTCAGTTAAAAGTCACACAAAGTGTCATTTTAATACATATAGCCTTCTAAATCGTGTTATTATAAGAAGCTAGATTATTATTGCAGTAAAATAGTTCTTGTAATCATACTTGACACAATAACTATGTGTGTAAAACAGGAAAAAGATGTTTTCCCAACCGACCCGACATGTTTTTGACTCGCACTACCAACAACTCGTTTCAAGGAGAACCTGTTTAGACCCGTTACCCACCTTCTCCGACTGCCTATTTTAGTCACCTATTTTTTTTATTATATTCTACAATATAAGTTTTTCCTATTTATCATTCATCTTGCTCACTAGATGCTAAAGATTTTTAATTTACAAATTTTCTTTTATTCAACAATTTCAGAAACTGTACTTGATTTGATATTTATTTTCATTATTCACTCAGTCTCCAGTCACATTTATTTTCTACTTGTTTGCATTATTCATGACATATGTAAAGTCTAATAACATTAAAACACATTTGATGTAAAAATTCAGAAGTGGCACAAAGTTTATTTTAAATGCTAACAAGTAATAGAACTCCTAAATCATTTTATTATAACTTGGTTTTTTATTGAAACAATATAATATTTCTATTCATATTTGACAGAAAACTGTTTATAAGAAATTGTTAAAAAATGGACAAAATGTGTTACGGGCCAAATCAACCCGACCCGGTTTTGACCCATACAAAGAATTACCTATTTTGACATGCTACCCGACCTGGCTAAAAAGCCCATTTCTTATATTCAGATGATGAAATGAAGAATCTATTTCTCACCTTCATGATGACTGCCAAGTAGAAACTGCCACCAGGGTCAACATTCCAACCAACCCGTAATTCACAATTCTGTCAACATTTTTGATACCTTGAAACTTCTCAACGATGGCATTCCACGTATCCGCATGAGGACAACCGCCACCTTCTACCACCTGCACCATTCATTCATTGAACAAGTGGAGAATAAATATAAATTTTAGATTTCTTTAGATGGCAATTTTGACCATGCAGGTGGTGCTTTATCTCAAATGGGTCAAATAAAATGTTTTACCTAAAGGGGGTTCAGGCAAAATGGGTTAAACAAACTGAAAGTCACCCCCAGTTTACAACCCATAAACTGTTTTATTCAAAGATTTAGATTAGGCTCGTAATAATAATACCATGTAATCATAACTAACACGTTCATCTTTTATTAATAAAAACAAAGTTGGACAGAAAAGTGTTAGCACGTCAACCCAGCCCCTGCCCAGCACGTTTTGACTATTACCAAAAACGACCTGTTTCCTTTTCTTCATAAGGAGGAATCGAAGACCCTTACTTTTTTATCTGAATGATCAACTTGTTTTTCGGGATCTGAACTTGTCATTCTTTGAGCGTCCACGTCATCAGATAGATCTGATGACACATCAGATTTGGCCCGGCTGCTGTCTTTACCTGAGATTGCTCTGTAAGCAGAACTCGTGTGGATCGTTTTCATGACTGAACCAAAGAAATTTGTCACAGGTACCTGTTGATAAGACAATTGAAAGCCAACTATTAAATATTAATTCCTGATTGCATAGTTTGTAATTAATCACAATTGGCTTGCAACTTCCAACTTTTTTTAGTAAACAGTGTACATTAGAGGTCGGAAATATTTAGTTTCAGTAACTGTGGAAAAAGCAATGGCAACCATGAAAAGTACATTAGAACATCCATAAAAAATGTACATTAGAAGTAAAAAACTGGCAAAATAATTGAAATAATATTATTTATGTAATCATATTTTGCACGCTAATTATGGATGTTCTAAAAATGTACATTTTGGACAAAAAGAGTTTTAGGACAACCTGACTCGTACCAAAATTACCCATTTTGACTGGTTATCTATTCACCCAATCCACCTGTTTTGGAAAAATAGTAACTACGTTTCTAAAACCTAAAAAAGAACAAAAAAACCTGAAATGAGATGGAAAATGACACATGTACAACTGCATACCTTCTCCACTTGTTCTTGGTATAGATCTGTTCGATAATAGGCAGTTGACAGCAACAAATTTGGATTAAATGAGCTGAAAAGACTGCAAAACAACAAAAAAAGAAATAAATATCGGTGGATAACCATAAAGAACTGTCATACTTTATATCTTTATATACCTGCTTAATGATGCATTGTCATACATATTTAGCCTCTCAAAGAAAGCTAAGGTGTAAAACGTGAATCGATCCACAACTGAGACACCAACCTGTATCACAACAATTTCAACAAGATCAGTGCGACAAGTTAAGATATAGAAGCTTTGCTGTTATCAAACAGAAGCGGCAAATGGGTGGGTTGGGTAGTGAATCAAAACAGGCAATTTTCTATGTGGGTTTGGTTGGATTGACCACTTGACCTGAGACGCTTCTAGTTGAAGAAGTTAATTTCGTTTATAACTAATTAGTGTGTCAAATATGAGTATGAAAATCATATTAATTCAGTAACAATCTAATTCTCGATTAGAAAAATTTATGAGGTTTTATGCATTGAGCATACATTTTGCGCGTCTTTCAACTTGTTTGACCCGTTTCCTTCTTATTTTATTTTATATGTTTGACTTGTTAGAGATAAACCATCGCCTGACTCGACCCATTCAAAAGTAAATGGGTCGAAATTGCCAGCTCTAAATTATCAAATTATTAACTTTTCAAGTTATTTAACATCCAGGATCTAAGATCATGCTCACATCAGAATCCAAGTGATGTGAATATGAGTTCTCCCCCTTCATGCTACTTCCAATAGCCAAAACACCAGGTGAACGGAGCTGAAAAATAAGAAAGAATCCACTGTGATTAATACTTGGACAAATGAGAATCAGGCGGTGTAATATAAAAATGCGACATGTTTCTGTAGTAACAACATGATTGAAGAACTTCCTGCATTTTAAACATATATGTAGCATCGAAAGCCTAATAGCGTCTTCATTATTAGGTTTAACGTATACATATGCCTCCTAAGTATTCAAAAGTTTTCACCAAGGCCACCCAAGTAGAGGTGCACATAGCCTGGGCTGAAGCGGGCCCAAAAAAGCATGTGCCTAAATAATCTAAAAAAACAGCACCTAAAAAAACCAAGCCTGGATCTTAACCCAAATATTAATGGTCCGGACCAATCCGGACAGGACCAAGCACAAGCCCGGGCCAGGTTTTTTCTGGCTTTTTGATATTTTTCATCTTTTTCAGTCACTAAGATATGGCATTGTTTATAAATATTAATTTGAGCTTAAACATGTATTTAACTAAAAGATTTAATCTAATTAAATTAAACAATACAAAGCTGTCAAAAAAAGACGTCAAATTTTATAAATAATACACTAGACGTTACGAATAATCTTTTATAATGACAAAATAAGATTTAACTGTAATAAACAATTAGCAAGTTAAAAGTGGTGTTTAAAAACAAAGTGATTTTCATCTTATGAAAATTGTTTCGTATATAAGAACTAGTTTTTAAAAAATTAGCATGTTCAAGATTTGATATTTTCTCTCTTTTTCAGTTATATTCTTTTATAAGAAACAAATTTAATAGAAAAAATTAACTGACATATAAAAATAAATATATAAAGCATATATGTTAGATGATTTATAGAAAGGGCGGGGCATTTTTTAAAAGAAAACCACGGGCTTTAGGGTTTTGTTTGGGCTTAGCCCGGGACAAACCTGCTTTGAAGGAGAATTGTGGGCCTGCGCACTTTCAGGCGTGCCCAGACTTTTACAGACCAGGCTTGGGCTTTAGCCTGTTTGTGCACCTCTATCCTCAAGTATCAATTTATTTTAACTTATCTTGATCCCAGCAAAAAAAATTCTGGAAATTTGTAAAATGACAAAACACCCCTAAAAGCTTTTGTCACATCTACAGTTGTAAAATGATAAAAATATATGTGAATCTACTCAAATATTTATTTTGACAATCCATCTAGAGTTGAATATTTTGAGTAAATTCAAGGGCAATTTTTTTGTCATTCTTACAACTCTAGATGTGATACGCTTTAAATTTAAGAGCATTTTGTCTTTTTACAATTTTCCAGCAATATTTTTTTTTGCAGAACCAATTGATACTTGGTTGGCCTCTAAAACTGTTTTAAATAGTTACTTTTACATACTTGGGTGGCCTATATATACATTATCCCTAAATATTTATATACATAATCATATTGGTATCACTCACGTGCTGACTGCACGAGAAAGAAGTCTCCAGATTCAACAACCACGTATGATATTTTTCACAATTCATATAGATAAAACTATGTCACATACTGGAGCTTGGTGTTGGTGGATATTTGATATTGTGAAGAAGCTAAACCCTATAAGGAAAAGACTCAGACCTGGGAAAAGAGTGTTGCAGCTTGACAAGTATCTACCATAATCAATAGTTCCTTGAACCTAAACATGAAAACAGAAGCTAACAAAGTAAGTAAACGACATGACACTCAAATAGTCAAATGAATTCAGCTTAATTTTGTGATGACATGGACACAATACTAATTGATAGTATTTTAGATGCATTGACTAATTTTTGAGCAATCACATTCAATGTCATGTCAGTAGCTGAAAGTATATACATGAAGAAAATATTGTTTGTCTGACAATTGTGATTTGAAATTGCAATAAGCAGCTGTTAAACTTTGGATAAACAAATTCTGCTTCTGGTTAACTGATTATTTTAGGGTCAAATAGAATAACATTTATCCCTGATTATTTACCAAATTCAATCTCTTTTTTCACAGTAATGTCATTTTGGTCATTTTATCTATTTATTTCTTAAAGAATCCACACTCAACTCTGATTATTAGAATTTCAAGAAGCAGAAGCACGCCCAAACACTATTTTCTATAGCCATGTTTACTACTGTTGATCATCTGAGTTTATATATTCAATATCAAATAATCCCTTCCAGAATTCACACCCAAACACCAGGCATCTCACCTACGCTTTTCTTTCATTTGTTTGACTGCATCAGCCAAATCATGACTCTGTAGTTCTTCTGAGTCCTGAAATTTTAAAAATTCATCTCCACCATGTCCCGTCATGTATAGCAGTATGTGGCTTCCTTCATCACTCAAGAGACGTTTGGATCTTGGTACCGCATTTTCATGGCGGCCCGTTAAAACCCGCAAAAAGTTTTCAACTGTCACTTCATAACCTCTATAGTCTACCTGCCATAGCAGTGTGTAAAATCAGCATATCTTCTTTTAGAGGTGGCAAAATGAGTGGACTAGGCGGGTTGGGTAGTGGGTCGAAACTCGAAACGAGTAATATTTGGTACCGGTCAAAACGGTAATGTTACCCAAAACATTTTTGCCCATAATTTTTTGTTTTAATAAACAATTACTGTGTCAGAAATGATTACAAAATCTCATTCATGCAATAATAATGTAACTTTTGAATGAATAAATTAGAAGGGTTTTATGCATTAAATGCAGGAGAACCGATGAAAGAACCCTATAATTTGCAAAAAGCTCCTTAAAACTTTAACTTTGGGTGATTAAATCTATGGAAATTTAAAAACTAGTGAAAAGTCCTATTTATAAACTTTAGGGACTTAATCATGTAAAAAAGACATTTACATCATCTTTTAGAAAGTTGAAGGATTTAATCATGCAATAAACTAATAGTTTTTCAGAGAAGATATACAGGGATTTTGTAGTCAAGTTATATAAGTTAAGGGATTTAGTTATGCAAAAATAAAGTCTCAGAGATTTCAACAATTTTCCTTAAAACAATTGTCCTTAAATATATATTTGGCGACTTTTGACCCATTTCACAGTTTTCTTTATACCTACGTGTTTATTTTTCCCCTTTGACCTGTTAGAGATATAACAAAACCCAAATCAACCCATTGATAACTAATGGGTGATAGGTCAAAATTGCCACCTGTACTACTAATGCAGAAAACATAGTTAATCCCTGAAAATGGCTATAAGCTTTTCAAAGGTTAGAGTTGTTAAATTAATTTGATGCGAAACTCACCTCAACATTATCTCCATACAAGTTAAGCCTATGGTTTTCATTATTAAAAACTTGTGCAGGGTATTTGTTGCGAGCATTGCAGGCCATATCATCAGCTAACATAAGAATGATCCTCTCATCAGGTATTCCTAGTCGTTTCACGGTCCTAAATGAGAAGACCAAGAAATAGAATAATCTCAACATTAAGTAAAAGCATTTAAATATCTTTAGAACGAAGAGTTCATCGGCTGTGAGCTATATAGTCAACATACAAATAAGATTGTAAAGGAACAACACGTACCTATACAAGGATAAAGTGTTTGCCATATGCCGATAATTGAACCTAAAGAATAAAGACATTCTGTTAAAGCAAAAAGGTGAAAGAGTGTAAAATCACATAGCACATGGGGGCTCTTATTTACTTGTTGGCTGATAACAAGTCCACCAAAATCAGGAACAAGTATAAATCAAAATATTAAAGGTCATTTCCATATATGATGAGTTAGCAATAATGCAGTTAAAAAAAACAAGAATCCATGAAAAGGATCTAAATATTAGTTTTGCCACCTAATTTAGCACTGGTATTCAAATGAACCTCATCCTTGATTGGATTAGAAGTCGATACAAGTGACGCTACCTTGGAACTAACTTATCACCAAACCATAGTAGTCAAATGCGCACAGGCGGAGCAAAACCGCCTTGCGCCCATCAAGGCGCAAAAAAACAGAAAAAAAACAGACCAAAACTGCAAAAAAAAAAACTTGTCTGAACGGGCCTAAACTAGTTTAAAACAGTCTAAACTAGTCTAAAACATATAAAAATGGCCTGGAATACGCGTGAGCCTCGCTTGTCTCGTGGGTGCTTTGAAGCGCCTAGGCGACATGCTCACCCTTTGCGCCTTGAGACTTTGACTACCTAGCCCCCAACTTATTTCACTTGCATTTTCATCTTTATGCGAACCAAAACATGCAATTGTGATCTTCAAATTGCTACCCGATGGCAAACTTTGACTAGAACAGAGTTTCATTGAATAGTTCTAACCATTAGTTAATTACATAAATTACCCCTCAAACAGGAGAGCCAAAATAAATGATATCAGTTTTTTTTCACTGTCAGTGTCATCAATGGAAAAAGGAGCTAGTTTTCTGTTGAAATTTCGAAAAGGAACCTTCCATTCAATCTGGGACATTCCGAGAAGGAGCTGTTGCATTTATTTTCGAACTGAAGAAGTATAATGTTGCAGTATGCATCTATTGTTTAATTGCTCCCTTTTGTCATCATAAACCTTACAGCTAATTCTGGGCTCACAGACATAATTAGATCACAAAAAAAATCTTAATCTACAAGTATACTAACAATGGAGGCAAAATCACAAACCCTAGGGCATACACTTCTAATATAAACTTGAAACCTAATCAGTCCCAAACACTGACCTAACAAAAATCAATGTAATCAAACTTTAACGAAAAACAAAAGAGGGAAAGGAGAACAACCAGAAGCGAGAGGTGCAAACGAGGACGGCCCAATTGTTGGTGTGCACCGATGAAGAGGTCGAAGATGCAGCATGAGAGAAATGAACAATTGAACCTGAAAGTGATAACGTAATCACTGCTATTGTTAATATGAATCTACTGTGATAGTTGTTTATCTTGCGATTCGTCATCGTCTTCTTCGAGATCTGTTGAACACATGAGACGCATCAGAGTTCATCTAATTCATAGCGAACAATTTTGCAGTAGCTCTTCTCCTCTGTTGTTTGATTCTGAAAGTTGTATGAATTTTTGGTTTATTTAAATTACTTTCACTTTTGTTAACTATGTGACAAAAATATAAATATGGGACAATAATACAGGCCGTGTGGACATTTTTGCCATATAATACAGGTCGTGTGACCTATAGTGTTTGAATAATATGTCGGAGATGTCTGTATATTACATGTTATTTTGTTATTTATAAAAAGGTTAATCTGTGAATAATGGTTGGATATGTTTATTAAAGAAACAAAAGGATTGTGACATAGAATTGTAAATTCGGCCATAACATGTATCAATAGACAAGAACTAAGAATCACGGCCCGAAGCAAGGTTTTAGATGAACAAACTTTGTTATCCATAAACTAGACCTGAATAATTGTATCTGTTTTGATTTCGGATTATAAGCTTTTAGATAACAAGGAGTGTTTATTTCTTGTTGAGATATTTTATTTAATCCGATTTTTTATTTATTCAACTTTATAACAACCCCAATTAAAGTTTATATATTTGAATGTAACAAAAACTCAAAGGGATTGATTAGGGAATTATGATCACGGTCAACTGAAAAATCAACTTTAGACAATCAATTAAACATTTATTGTACAAAAACTTGTCTGCTATTTTAACTTATCTGTTATTTTAGTATTTGTTAAAAATATTTACAGATAAATCAAATGAAAAAAGAAATATTTTTATAGCTATTACTTTATTCAAATACTATGTAATGAGATAAACTTGTTGATTATTTAAATAATCACAAATTACCCAATTGTTAACCACATTTAAGGATTAAATTTCTAAAATGTTTTGTTAAGATTTTAATCATTATAAAAAAACACACCCAAAATACCATATTCATAATCATTAATGTAGACCTATTTGAGAACTTGAAAAAAAAATCATCATGGAAAAAAGAGGGTTTGAGATATTTCTTTAAAACTAGTTACATCTAAATCCTATCTAAAACTGGTTTCAAACTGATTTGGGTTTTCTCCTTATAAAACTGGTTTCTATCTGATCTCGTTTGGCCCATAAGGTTTTGACTTGCATTGACTCGGTCCAAATCGGTTTCTAAACCGACCCGATTTAAAAAAAAAAACAGTTTTTCCACCTCTAGTTAGTATATCAGTGGTAGAGCCCAAAATACCGTACAAATTGGGATACATACAAATTGGGCTTGAGATATTTTCTTAAAACCAGCTAATCCGATTCGATCCTATCCTATCTAAAACTAGTTTCAAACTTATTCGATTTTTCCCCTTATAAAACCGGTTTCTATCTGATCTGGGTTGGGCCCATGCAGTTTTGACTGGTGTTGACTCGATCCAAATCGGTTTATAACCGACCCGATTAAAAAAACATTTTTTCCACCTCTGATTGTATAGTTGTATAGGACAAAGTCTTAGAACCCAAAATACCCTACAAATGGATACATACAAATTGGGCTAACAAACTACTGTAATCCGAGGCCCATTACATAAACCCTAACCCTTCTACCTTTTTATACGACAATTTCTTCTTTAAAGACGGAGAGTGACGGCCGCAGGCGAGAAATCAAACCCTAACACAATGGTGAACGGATCGGGAATCTGCGCAAAGGAGGTGGTGGTTGACGCTCGCCACCACATGCTCGGCCGCCTGTCGTCTATTCTGGCCAAGGAGCTTCTCAACGGCCAGCGAGTCACCGTCGTCCGATGCGAAGAGATCTGCCTCTCCGGTGGTCTTGTTCGTCAGAAGATGAAGTACCTTCGTTTTCTCCGGAAAAGAATGAACACTAAGCCATCTCATGGTCCAATTCATTTCCGTGCTCCTTCGAAGATCCTCTGGCGCACAATCCGGGGGTAAACCCTAATTTTACGCACACACGGTTAATTACATTAGAGTTTGTTGATATAATCATAAGTACATTGCATTGATTTGTGATATGTGCGATTAGGTAACTTCATGCTACTTGTATACATAGCTATGTGTTGATTTTGTGCTTAGAGTAACTGCAAATTGAATAAAAAATCACAGGTTTATTAGCTGAGAATCCATGTTTTTCGCAAAGAATGACACTTGATTGGTACTTTGATGTTGCTATGAGGTAGTATGTTATTTATTAATCATATAAGATTACGAATGAGTTGATTTTTTGTTATTTATCAAGCATGTGAAATTTGAGCTAACTGGTTGAGTGAATTGAAATTTGAAAGTTAACCAAATAGAAGTTCTCAAAATTGCTTGACTTGAAATCTAGTTATTAATGTGAAAAAATAGTTTGGTTACAATCCTAGAAAGATACTCTATATCATATGTAACACAATGAACCACTTTCTTTGCTTTGATTATTGAACTCATCTGATCTTCCCATTTTTATGTCATTTTTATTGGCAATTCAAGGTATAGAAGTTGAATTATTTAAATTGTTTGTTTAATTTAATGAATGAAATACATCAGTCTCTATCATATGTTACCTTCTTCAATTTGATGTTTCACTTTGATTTATTGCTGATCGTTTGCTTGGAACTTTGGATTATAGAATGATTCCACACAAGACCAAGCGTGGAGCGGCTGCACTCGCTAGGTTGAAGGTTTATGAAGGAGTTCCTACTCCTTACAACAGAAAGAAGAGAATGGTCATCCCTGATGCCCTCAAGTAAGCTATTTGTTTTAAATTTCATCAAAGGATTTACGTTAGCATACATCTAAATCTATAAATTATGTTGGATGTAGAAATTTGTTTTATTTGTTACCCATATCATGATATTGATTTCTGCTAATACAAATGTAGGGTATTGAGGTTAACTGCTGGACATAAGTACTGCTTGCTTGGTCGGCTCTCTTCAGAAGTTGGGTGGAATCACTATGAGACTATCAAGGTAAAATTTTATTGTTTTATTTTCTAAATAAAATAATGTGATACATACCACTCTAGATTCCATTTGTATTATCAGGTTCTTCATCATATAATGCTATGGATATGATGACCTCTTAAATTTAAATTATTTGGGTGGATATTCAATCTAGTTTTTTTCTTGAGTTATTTTTAAAATTTATTCTTGTATCAAGATTGATTTTTATGAACTAAGACATCAAATAATTTGTTTTAGAATACCCATTATATATTTATGGCTTGGCAATCCTATCAATAAAAGGACATATGGTTTCAACTCATTTACCTTACTTGTCTTTCCGGACACTTTATATCACCTGTTGGTGGTTTTTGAGACCCGTCAAGTGTTATTTATCATGTATTTTTTGCAACTGATTATGACTATATTGTTGTTAATTTCTTGTAGGAGCTCGAAAAGAAGAGGAAAGAAAAAGCCCAAGTGGTGTATGAAAGAAAGAAACAGCTTAACAAACTCAAGGCCAAGGCCGAGAAAGCTGCAGAGGAGAAACTTGGTCCTCAACTTGAAATCCTTGCCCCCGTTACCTACTAAAGGTTTTAAATTTAGTTTCTTGCTAGAAATTTTGTCTCTTTATCGTGACGGATTATTTATATATTTTAAGTTTTGCAATACATTTATGTTTATTTTCCGTTAAATGTTGTTCCATGATTGGTGTTCTATTAAGACTCCAAATTAAGTTTTGCTGATTGTTCTAATAATTGGAGAATATTGTTCAACTTTTACGCACGGTTATGCAAGAAAGTTACTTTCTCACTCATCGAGCTTAAGTTTTCAGCTCGTTTAGAGTTTAAATCCGAGCAAAGCTTTGCTTTTTAGCTTGTTTAGAATTTGGAGCCAAGCAATGTTTTGCTAGCTTTGCTTGTCTATTACCGTTTCATTCCACAACCATAATTGAAGATTGTAAACAACGTTGAATTTTGAATATGGCAAACTAGGCCAGTCGGGTAGTATTTTTGTGTCGGGCTTGGTTTTAAATTGAGCAACATTATGCTTCGATGCATGCGTGATGCACGATGCAACGTGGCGCCCTTTATTAAAAAATACCAAAATATTAATTATACATAACAACTTATAAAAACAGATTGAAACAAAAAAAAGGTAAGAGATTGTATTATTTTACTCCAAACAAAGCATGCTAAAATATTTCGAAGCACAAAAATCATACTAAAATATTTTTAAAGGCACAAAAGACGTACTAAAATACTTTAAAAATCCTAACAACCTCTAATCAATGATCATCAAAACCAAATATGGGTTCATCTCTCTCATAATGGAGTGGACTACTCAATATCTTCTTCAATCTCATCATCTTCATTAAATAGATTTTTTTTTCTTTCTTTTAAGACCTATCATCTCTTGATATAACATTTGATGCTCTAGTTACATGAATCGGCTCATTTGCCCCAGAAGCTCTATTTCCTCCCATGTCTAGTTATCCCCAACAAAAACCATATCATCATCATCTTCCATCCTACCCATCAATCACTCATTGCATTCATCATGTCTTCCAACAAGATTGGATCAGCGGTTCCTTTACTTCTATGTTGACTTCCCAACTTCCAAAGCACAATTGAATTTCACATACACCATGTTATTCAATTTTTCTTGGGCCAATCGGTTTCTCTTTTTGACGTGAAGGTGTTGGAAAACGCCCCAATGTTTCTCTTTTTGACGTGAAGGTGTTGGAAAACGCCCCAATTTCTCACAACTTGTAGCACTACAAGTAATGCTAGGAACTCGATAGCAAATCATTGTAAATTAGGAGTTCAATATCCAAATAGTACCCACCACTTCACTAAAAGATGACAACGTTTAAGAAGTGAGTATTTAATGCATAAACACTATATAATAATATGTTAGATGTAACGAACCAAAAACCCAAAATAAAATATTATTTACTTGAATAATATTGTGAGGATGACATTGGATTAAATTAAAATTGGGGTTTAAACCTTGAAAGAAGAATTATTGACTTTTGGTGGAAAAGGGTCAAAATTGGAAATGCAAGGGATGTTGTATAATTTCAACAAACCTGATTTGATATGGGAGAGGGGTTGTATGCGTGTGTTCTTGGCGTGAAAAGAGAGGGAGAAAGAATGGAGGGGTGTTAAGCTCAAAATTGACAGATTGCATGTGAAATCCGTTGGATTTGGTGCATTCCTTTTCTTCCAAACATCAAAGTAAGCATTCATTCCTCTCTAAATCACCATTTAAGGTGTTCTTGGTGGGTTTGGTAGAAATCCCGAAATAGGTAGTGGGTGTGGTGAATTTAGTTTGATGTTGTTCATAAACGTTAATATAGTGTTGTAAATGGTGGACAATCATTATTTACATGAATTAACATCCAATTTGATGATTTCAAAATTAAGGTTCTTGAGGTGAACATTTGGGGTTTTCAAATTGACGATGTTAAATGATGAATTAGGGGGTTGATAAGTGTTTATGGTGTTAATAAACACAATACTTAGTTGAATTCCCCAATCAATTTGGTGAATCAAGAACCTTGAGGATTTTGGTGGAATTTGGATAAGACTTTAACGGGTCAAATGGGATGAAATGTTGCTTTTGGGTGTTGGAGGTTTGGTTAAGTTTGTGTTAACCAATTTAAGTTGGGGTGTTGATCTTTAGATCATAAGTGTGTCTCAAATCTCAATTTGGTGTAAGGATTGAGATCACATGATTGCTAATTGCAGTTGGATCTATTTAGGTGATCAAGTTACTAAAGGAGCTAGCTTTGAAGATCAAACTGAATTGTCTTTAGCTAAAGGTGCACTTACTTAGTAATGATATGTGGTAGTAAATGCACATATTTGTTACACATATTGATTTATTAATTATCATGTGTGTATGTTGATTTGGTAAATTTGCATATAGGGAATGTATGCAAAGGGTGGGTGTGTTAAAGTGCTTGAGGTCCCTGAACCTCACAATGTAGTATGGTGATTAAAGTCATTGAATTACTTATGTGTTTAAGTGGTGATATTGTATGACTATGTTGTAGGTAAGAGTTGGGGTGAAATTGATGTTTGAAGTCTTTGAACTTGACAAAGGAAAATGGTGGATCACTAAATATATAATATCACCACTTAAACATATAAGTAATTCAATGCAGAACACTAAATATTGCGAAAACACGTAGAACAAAATGAATCTTTCATTTTTTCAAAATGATTTTTTTTAAATATAAAAAATTATAGAAGTGCAATGATTATTTATCTATCATGAAATTGAAAAGAGAAATACGAACAAATTTCATTTATATACATAATCTACACATATGTAGGTTAACTTTAAAATATATAAAAACATGTGAAAAAATAGTTTATTGGATTTTTATGTACATAAACACGCATATTTGTATGTAAGAAGTATAAAATTTAAAAGTTATAAACCGTGGATCATGAAATTAAATGTGTTAGGTTTGTTCTTTTTGTTTTCAAAGTAATATAGTGTTACGTGAAAAACCTATCCCTATATATATAATCAAATGTTTGATATCATACAAACAACAGGGATATCAAACAGAAACCAAAAGATTATCATACAATGATACAAACATCATGTTATATATTCACATTCCCCATCATCGACCACTACAAAATGGCACGTGTAAAGTGTAAGCTCTATTATTAGATATCATTAACAAGTATCAACAAAAGAAGAAACCTGAAACATCAAGTGTAAATGTCTATTACTCTATTAATCAAATATCATTTATCAAGTATCAACCAACATGTGAATCATGAGAGAACATTCAACAATAGGAGCAAGGGAACGATAATATGAAACAACAATAACATAAGAATAAAAATATTATACAAACTAAGAAGAAATAAGGTACTTGATACACTTGAAGAGTACCGAGAAGAGCTAAAGTCATTGGATTCTTCGAAAATTGAATCTGAGTCGGATTATGTCCCTGATTATGATTGTTTTAAACAATCAAATGGCCAATGATATTGATCCTTTGAAAAGTTGGATTTCAATTAAGTGAAGACTTGAAAGTCGTTGATTGTGATTCTGTGAAAAGAATCAAACTTTTTTAGAACGGCTTGAAAAAAATCGATTATTTAGAAGTTATCATAACCTATTTGGAGCTAGAGGTGAGCATTATAACCGGATCCGAATCCGATCCGATGGATTATCCGAAATCGGTTTTTTTTTTTTTGACCGGATTTTTTGGAACCGGATCGGATATTTTTAGAACCGCCGGATCTGGAACCGGTTATATGGTTTTCCAAGGGACCGGATAAAAACCGAACAAAATCGGACAAATTTGGAACCGGACAAAAATCGGACACAAAAAATCCGGACAAAATCGGATAAAACCGGATAAAAGGTTCCAATAGGTTCCAAACCTCACACCCCAAAACCGGACCCGATCCGGAACCGGTTCCACCGGATCCGGTCCTTGACCAACGTTGACTTATTCGATTCGGATCCGATCCGGATCCGGTTCCAAAAAAAATCCGATTTGTGCACAGAGCTATTGTATGTAACGAACCAAAATCCGGGTTTCATTTTTAAATAAATAAATATTTCTAATTAATATTATGGTGAAAATAATATTTTAGAAATAAGTGGAAACAAGTGGGTTTCAAGTTAGTGTTGGGGTTATATTAGTTTTTAACTAATTTTGGAATGAAATGAGTGAAATGGAAATTGAGAGACTAAAGGTGTAAAATGGCAAAATATGCCATATTGACTTGGAGAAGTCAAAATTGGTCTCATTGTGTTGAAGAGATCATTCTTTTGCAAGGGAGAAAAAGGAGAAAAGTGAAATTGAAGCTAATTCGTGTATTTGAAGCTTGTTTTGTGAAGGTTTTGGCTCACACATCACCTTCCTAACATCAAGTAAGTGATTATCTTCCATTGATTTCACCATTGATGAGCTAGTAGATGGGTTTTGTAGAAATCCGAAAATTTGTGATCATTGTGGTTAATTGATGTTAGATTGTTGATAATCTAGCTAAACTAAAGGTAAAGAATGGTGATTAACATCTTAGAACCCTTTGATTTTGATTATGAGAAGTTAGGGTTCATATGGAGAAAATTGGGGGTGTTTGGATTATGATTATAGGATGATGAGTTAATGATGTTTAAGTGTTTATATGGTGTTAGACACTTGAATGAACACCAAATTAACCTAATGATAAAGATTGAATGAAAAATTAGTGTTAAGGAAATGGTAATGAAACTCAAGTAGGTGAGTTTGGTTGTAAAGAGGATGTTTGGATATGGGAATAACCCAAATGGGTCAGTTTGGGTTGGAAATGGGAAATTAGGTTGTGAACCTAATTTTAATGTGATTTTGATGTATGATAAATTACCAAACTAGGTGTATATGTTTAGGTAATCGAATTGTTAATCGAGAAGGTGGTGCGAGATCTTCTAACCCGAAAGGTAAGTGTTTTTGCACTTACTTAGTATTGGTGATAAGTGGTGTTATATGCAATGTTGTATGCATAACGTGTTAAGTGTATTGAATGTGAATGAATGTAGTTATAGTGGTATTACTATAATGGAAATGTATGTATGAGGTTATGATCTAAGTATCATAATGGAAATGGGATATGGGGTTATGATTTAAGTATCATAATGAAAATGTGGTAATGAGGTTATGCTTTAAATACCATAATGGAAATGAGGTTATGGTTTAAATACCATAATGGAAATGGGTTAAGAAGTTATGATCTATGAATCATAATGGAAACGAGGTGATGAAGTTATGGCCTATGTGCCATAATGGAAATGGAAATGTGTATTTATGAATGATAAATGAAAACAATGAAACTCGTAGGTGATATGCAAGTGAAATGTAGCCTAAAGACAATTTGGGTGGAAACGGGTCAAATGGGTGAATGAGTGAAAACAAGTAGTTTATACTTGTTTGATATGTTTTATATTTATTACTAATGGTGATTTATATGTGGTGACATGTAGAAAAAGCTCCGATGTAGTCAAAGGTTAAGTTCATGGCGTATGAAGGATTCTCGTATGTGTTGTGGGTGATAATTTGGGTGTAATTAGATGCCCCTCTTTTGGTTGAAAAACCGGATCATGAAAAATTGTAATTTTGTACAAAAGTATGGTGTTTTGAATGCTTGATCCCAATTTTAGAAGTTTGATAAATTTTTGTATAATTGGTGAAAGATGGAAAAAACATTATCAGAATAAATATTTTCACATCTCATTAGATAACTCTATAATACTAAATAACTGTTTGACAGTCAATATTCCATGTGAAATGTATACACCACTATTTTTAATAATAATACAACGTACTAAACTACATAAATTCTAATACATGTATGTATTATCATCATCATCGTTTTACGTCTTCATCATCCGCGTAAATAATAACTAACATTAAAATAAAATCTTCATTTTATTTCCTTATAATCTATACTTTAAATATATCATATAGTTTGTAGATTATGTATCTACTAGTCAATTTTTTTTTTTTTATAAAAAAACATACAATTTATTAAATGAGATTGAGTAACCATCTTGAAAAGGGATTCCTTTACAAAGTCAAACCAACATGAAACAATCACCATTGATTTAAAAAGAAACAAAACCCGGCCCAAAATAGTTTTAGTTTCCAGCGGTCCAGCCCATTACCCTCAAAGAGAACAACGAAGCAGTTTTTACAAATTTTAGAGAGAGAAAGCTTAAGAGAGAGAAAGTCGAGCTCGAAGAAGTACCAAAACAAAAAATTTAGACGCACAACAATCGTATACACAAATTCACACCAGAGAACGCATGTATATTAGGTATGCATAATATCGGGGGTAATTAGGGTTATCAAGTTCAAAAAAGGTGCGTTCAATCAAATGTTATATCGCCCTATTTTTCTAGGGCTAAATTCGTTTGATATTTGAAAATTGGCGTGAGACACGTCAAAGGAGAGCCATAAGAGGTGGGGGAAACGTTTTTAAGGTTGAATTTGGTGCATAGCTCTTCGCAATTCAGGTATTTCGTTCAGAGACCATAGAATTTGACGAAATGTTGTGTGCAGTGTAAACCCTAGACCCGGTACTGGTTTGGATTTGTTTTTAGGGTTTATTACGTCTGATCATGCAATTGAAGCTTTGTTTTGGTGTAATTTGATTGAATGCATGCATAAAACTTGATCAAATGGAAAGTGAACGAAACTAGGGTTGTTCTGTTTTCTGTTATTTTTTCAGGCATGGTTTTTTTATAATGCTATAGGTCATTAGAGCTTTTTGTTTTAGATTATGAGTGTTTATAATAGCGAGTGCACGTGGTCATGGAGTGTAGTGGTTTGCAGACTCATTTGGGTTGTGGTTTAGTATAACTAGCTAACTGGACTTGGATTCCTTCATTGCTTGTGATTAATCATTGCTTAGTGTTTCTTAGGTTAGCTAAATGACTGATTAGCATGCTATTGGTGTACTAATAATGGCAATATTTTTGAAAATTTCCAAGTTTGTTTGCTTTGTTCTTTAACATCATTTAATGCTTGAAATGCTAGGCCCGTAGAACGTTTCCGAGTGTGTCATTTACTTTCTTTCCTTATGCACTATCATTAGGTGATATATAACTTCCTCTTCGAGTTTTTTTGTCCCCAACCCGTAACGCGTGACTTGTTGAGATAAATTCATTTTGCAGTTCATTAGCATACATCTAGGTTTAATCTCCTTAGCCTTTAGTATGTTCTGTAGTTTGTTGAGATAAAATGGCTGTGAACATGGATGTGCTAATGTAAATCATCATGAACATGGACTTATTTTGAATATCTTGACTTGGGACATTATCCATGGACCCAAATGTGTGATGCGGATGAAATTATATTTTGGTACATTGTGATTTGAGCATTTATTTCTACAGATATGCAATGTGTATTATTTCTGCCACTTCATGATTATCTGCGATTAAATGTTAGTATACCAGAAAGTTGCTGCATTTCTGTTACCACTGCATTTAGCTATGATGGTTGTTTGCTGCTTTGCTATTATATGAACATCTTTTTTTTTCTTTTTAGAAAAAATAAGTTTTTAGAGTTGTGTACTACTTCATAAAGGTATTTTTATTGCATGTGAAACAACTTGCTTTAAACAAAGTAACAAACAAATGAATCTAACATAAACAAATGAACATAACCATACAAGTTAACATAAACAAACAATCCAACAAAAACAAAGAATTTAGCATAAAAAATGAAAACTGAAAGTAATTTAAAGGGAATTAAAACAATTTTAACTTAAAAACTAAACTAACTAAAAAAGAACATACAAGTTACAAGTTTATTTGTGTGTGTTATAGAAGTCAAAATATTTTTTTGGTGGTGGGCCCCATCTGATCCTATTTGTGCCCCCAATTGAATTAATTTTTAACTAAAAACAAACAAAACATTTTTCACCATAGCGTGTTGCCCAGTACAGGGGACCTCTCCTCCCCCTACTCTAAATCCGCCTATTATGGTTTGCACTATCTAGCTATTGGTAGGTGTTCAGTGTTCTCCATTTTACAATTTCCTTATAGATATATCATGTTTTTAGAGTTTTGCATGTCAACTTAGTTTTGCCTCTGAGAAAATCATTTAGTTGCGTATACTATCATCTTAGTATTGTTTATTTCACGTATAATGTTTGTATTAATTTTTGAACCTTATGTTCTGCTGAAACTTTTAGCTCAAGTTTTGTTTGCAATCTGATTTTAGCTCGCTCGACTATGAACCATTGTTATTTGATAGCTGTTTTATCATTTCCTTTTTTGGCATGTTTAAAGATTTCTTTTTATATGCTCTATCATTTCCTTTTTTTGTGCATACAAATAATATCTCTATAGCTATTTTATCTTCTCTTTCTCCCTGTAATTTGATTTAGTTTTGAATCAATGGGAGAGAGAAACCTGTAGGTCATTATCGTGGGAATGCATGGTAGTCAATGCTGGGGTTGATTCCATGGGTGGAGTTATTGATGGTGGAGTTGAAATTTCTTCTGCACCATCTGCACAACAGTCATCATATCTTGAAAAAACTCAAGCAGAGCTTAGGTTGAACTGCTATGCTTCTTTTTATTTGATTATTTATGTTTAATTTTCTTTTCTTTCTTCAAATCAAGCTTATGTTTGATAAATTTTTTGCAGAGAGACTTTCAGTGCCGCTGAGAAGTTTAGAAGAGAATTAGAATTCTTACAAAAAGTATTAAGATTTGGTCACTTTAGGTTGTATTTTGAAGGATTGAAGCATTTTAATTGATTAGCCGTTTCTATTTGCAGGGTGGTGATCCGTTAGATTTAAAAGTTGGGAATGGAACATCAGTCAGCCTGCAGTCCACGTCACTGATTGATCATCATCCAGAGCAATTTGTGACAAGGTTCATATGTATTTCTGTAATATCAGTTTAGACTTTATAGGTGGCAATTTTGACCCATTTACCTTTGAATGAGTCAATTTTGACCCATCTCTAACGGGTCAAGTGGGTGAAAAAACACTTTAAAGGAGACGAGTCAAATGGGTCGGCAGTTGTCCGAAATGTATTTTGTAGGGGTGTCAATCGTGTCGGGTTGGCGGGTTAACAAGTTGAATTATGCAACCTGAACCCGACTCATATTCTTATTCGTGTCAAAATTTTCAACCCTAACCTGGATACACTTAAATTCGGGTCAACCCGAACCTCACCCGTTTAACCCATTTATCTAAATCAAAATCATAAAGTACTAAATACAAAATCTAATTCATTTAAGGTAAACTAAAAATTAATTGATTAATTATCTCTAAAAAGGAAAAAAGGAAAAGTTTTGGTATAATTCATTTCTTTTATGGTAACACTAAATACAAAAGTAAATTAATAGTCGTTTCTATAATGTGAAAAATAAAAATAAAAATAAAATAAAAATTTGTAACCTAAACAGGTTAACGTGTCAACCCGAACGCGATATGTTTATTAAACGGGTCAACTTGAACCCGACCTGTTTTTTAAAATGGGTTGAAATGGCCAACCCAAAACCTGATTATTTTCGTGTCGTGTTCGGGTCGTGTCAGGAATTGACACCCCTCATTAAACCTTTGAATTGATTTTATTTAAGAAACTAAAGTTTTAACGAAATAATATAACTTATATGGTTACATTAGACACTACTTGTTTCTATAAGTTAAAAATTTCTGCCTGAGCTGCTCATTTTGCCACCTTTAAATATCATCATCATTATTAGTAAGCTCACACTCACTTGTTTTTTTTGCTTTTACTCATGGTGTCTTAGTGAATTAAAAGGCAGTTTTGCTATAACTGCTTCACCTCATGGAGATTCTGTTGAGAGTAGTGGAAGACTAGGGGCTCCTTCAGTTGGTGAACCCAATAGTGCTGATAATCTTATGCTATTTGATCATGAAAATAAGTTTCATGAAGTTGAAAAAAGATCTCTGCATCTTCATATGAATAATGCTATATCTGATGTGGCACTAGACTTCCCCAAAAAATCATATAAACGTCGGAATAGGTCACGGTCGAATAGGGATGGGGCTCGATCAAGTTCTACTGATATGGGCCCTCGTAGTGGTCAACCCTTTTTGGCTTCTCGTCATGCATCAAAGGATACTAAGGGAGTGGAACATGATGATGACAATCAGGAGCAGAAGTATTTGTCAACTTCTATTTCAATCCCTAAAAGTCCTGTGGCCAACATGAATTTAGCTTCTAACAGCCGTTTAGATGTAAAATTAAACGATTTACAGATCCAAAAGTCAACCCAACCTGTAACATCTGATATCCAAGAAACCCTAGGGCATGTAGAGCAGGAAACAATTACAAAGGGTTTTGAATCCAAATCATCAGGCAGCAGAAGTATTCAAAGTTTAGATGGCAAAAATGTGAATGAGTCGATGGGTAGTATGAAAAATGTTGATTCTAATGGGACAATGGAACTTAATTTAGCGTTAAAGGAGGCACCGAGTATTGAGGGCAATGATGTAAATACACTGAACGATGATAAGGTATTTGACACTGCTAATGATTCTAATCCGTGCTCTGCAAGCCACAATGACAATGGTTCTACACTTAAGGAATCTGAAGATTTTAAAGGATCTGAATCTGCTTTGCAACACGAGTCTAAATTGTTAACCAAGGAACACGAAGACTCAATTTTAGAAGAGGCTCGAATTATAGAGGTCTAATAATCACACACACATGTTGGAATTAATGGCATTTGATCTTTCCCATGTTTGACTCTTCTTATTTGAGATTGTTTTTAAACAGGAAAAACGAAAGAGGATTGCTGGATTATCGGTTAGAATCTTTTCATCAGAGGGCCATCATAGATCACATTGGCATTTTGTTCTTGAAGAAATGTCATGGCTGGCTAATGATTTTGCACAGGTTCAATTAGTTTTTGAAATGAATTATTCAACTAACAAACGCTCTTCATTCTCAATTTTTAAGTTCTAACTTTTATCTTACACTTGGTGATCTTTGATTTGTTGTTTATTCGTAGGAGCGCCTTTGGAAGGCAACTGCAGCTGCTCAAATTTCTAGGAGTGCTGCTTATAATTCACGGGTCATATTTCAGCAACAAAGTTCAATTTGGAAGCAAAAACTAGTTGCTCATACCTTGGCAGAAGCCGTCATGGAGTTCTGGCACACAGTGCAGGTGAATTTAACAAGTTTTAAAATGCTGTTATAAACAGAAAAAATAGGTACTCCATTGATCACACAAACGCAGCATTTTCTATTCCGGGTCGTCCCATAGTGCAATGATTATCTTTTTGGAAAGATTCCTCTCCTAATTACTTATCTGCCCATTAGCAACCATTACAAGATATCGACAAGAATGATTTTGGTGAATGCTTTCAAACTTAAAAAGATTAACAAAGCTGATTGATTAAAAAAACTCTCAAACGTCATCGATTTCAGAAGAAAGCTATTGTAATCTCCGCCAGCAAATATTGTAAACATTTCAGTGTTTAATTACCAAATGTGAGAACATACATATATATAGGTATATAAGTGTATACACACGTGTGTGTGTGTACTTACGCTATAAGAATTCTTTACGTTCTTAAATAATATATTTAAGGAAGTTGAAAGCTAATAGCTTTACATGTGACAGGTGAAATGCCATGAATTGGAGTTTGAGGGTCATAAGAAAGATACTAAACTTAGGCTTCATCAATATGGGCTGAGATTCCTGGAGTACAATAGCTCTCGGGCTCAGTACAGCTCAGCTCAAGCACCTATGACTCCTGATAGGATATCTGATCTTGGCACCATAGGCATTTCATGGGAGGATAGTTTAACGGAGGTATGGACTGACACTAAAATGGACGGGATGGGTAACTGGTTAAAATTGGTTCGGACATGGGTCAAAATGGTCGGTTTGGGCTCACCCAACATAGATTTCGTCCTACAATTTGTATGTTTTCATAAATAATTAGTGTCATACTGTCATGTGATTTACAAATATTATGCTGTTTCAGTAATACTATATTTTATAATAAAATGATATAGCAAGTTTGATGCTTTAATATACATTTTGGCTCACTTTGACCTGTGGAACCCCTTTTTGTAAGCAAACTTTTTTACCTGTTCATACTTGATAGAATAAGATATACACGGAATCATAGAATGAGATGAATCAAGCCATTCATAAGTGAATGGGTTGAGACGACCCATTTCTAGCAGAAACAAAGGAAACTGATCTATACTCGCATAATTTAGACAAGAATGCACGGGAAAGATCTTAATCCCTGGAGACACAATATGTGGTCATTTGCTCGTGTTTCCTTATTTTTTTTAAATGCAGGAGAACCTGTTCTATACCGTACCACCTGGTGCAATTGAGGACTATAGAAAATCTATTGAATCTCATTTGCTACAATGTGAGGTAATAACATTACTCAAGAGTCAAACTATGAAAGTATTTTATGTCTGTTGGCACAAGGCTTGTTTGTTTGTATTTTTCTTTCGTGTCATTTTAATTATGTTTCTTTTATGTTTACTGTTTTGAGTAGTGAACATGTTAGGAACAACGTGGCGCAGCGGAATCAACACACACACATGCACAAACGATAATCACGCGGTACAGAAAAATAAACGACACAAGAATTTTACGTGGTTCGGTCCCAGTGGGGAACCTACATCCACGGGCTGCAACTAGGTTATTTCATTAAGCTCAAGGGCACACAGATTACAATTACAACATAGAGTATTTATAGATTAAAACTAGGGTTCCTAACTTGTTCTCCAAGTTAGGCCCAAACCGTATAGATAGGCCCATTAGGGCCGGCTAACCCTAGTTAGGGCCGGCCGCCTCTAAACGAGACTACACACCTAACAGAACATTCTCATATATGTTGCTCCTATTCAGATGTATCCTGTTACTTAGAATGTTCCATTTTTTGGTAATCTCACCCACGCTTAGTCATTTACCTATTGTTTGCTTATTGGATATGATCAGCACCCCCGTTGTCATCATTGAAGGGCCCAACAAAAATCCTCCTTGTGCTCCTATTGTTTGCTTATTGCTTATTGATTATAGTAAAAGAAAAGAAATCTCACCTGATTCTATTTAGCTTAGCCTGATGATATGTTTTTCTCTTCTTTAGAGAACTGGTAGTAGCATGCAAGAGGAAGTGGATATCAATGGGTATGATGCTGTTACAGGTATTATAAGACTTAGTGCAAGTTACTTGGAGCTTTATTAGTAGACATGACAAAATGAACTTGGATAACGGGATATTACCAATGGGCCTGGTTGACACAACATATTTTGTTCATAGTTTTTAGACTTTTTATAAAAAGTAGCATGCCAGATATGATTACAAAGTTATGTTATTTCAATAATAATTAAATCTTTTGGATAAATGATTTATGAGATCTTATGATCTAAAAGGACATTTGGTACACTTTTTGATCAGCAACCTGTTTTTTAATTCTGCAAATTTTTTTCGTATTACCCATTTGATCCATTAGAGATGATACATAACTCGAGTTGACCAATGGAAAATTCTAACTGTGTAGCCAATGAATCACAAGATGATACACTTGAAGAGGATGAGGGAGAAACAAGTCCATATTATTTACCAGGAACATTAGGAGGTAATAGGTCATCAAAACCTGCTCAAAAGAAAAAGAAACACTTCAGGTCATACGGGCAAAGATCATATGATCCGGGCCGCGGTTTGCCATTCATGCAATCTCATGAAAGAGCTATCGAGCCTCAACCTTCAGTATTAAGTGGGAAACGACCCACCAGCACTTTAAATGTTTCAATTCCCACAAAACGTGTGCGAACTGCTTCCAGACCGAGGTTTACTGGACCCACAGGCTTCATTCAGGCACCGAATAGACCCGATGTTTCAAGTGGTGATAACAATTCCTTTCAGGATGAACAAAGTTCTTTACATGGTGGATCCCACATACCTTACAATATGGAAGTGGAATCAGTGGGGGAGTATGAAAAGCAGTTGAATTTTGACCCGACAGAAGTATCCAACAGACCTAAAAAGAAAAAGAAGATTAAACACCCTGTATGTAAATATGTGGTTTAGCTCTGAAAGTGTGATTTAGTTGCTATTGTTTGTTTTTTAGATTTTGATTCGTCTTACGCTGTTGCAGGGATCCATGTTTGATCATCAATGGCAGCTTGATTCTAATTTTCAGAATGACCAGGTGATGTTTTATTATTTTTTTCTAGTTGGTGATAGACATCAAAAGCTGAATCAGTGGAGAATACAGGATCTGATATATTAGTCTATTACCAGTTTATATTTTTTATAGACTAATAATAAAAATAAAAGATAATCAAGAGTAGGGAGACAAAGTGGGGACCCACCAAAACTTTTTTTTCTTGTGAAGTTTTGTTAAGTTGATGTTTTAAGTAGGATTAAAATAAAAGTTTGTTTTCTTAATAAGGCACTCTAGTTTATAAATACTTCAAACTTTTTTTAATACGTCGATTCAGAAAGTGTATGCATTTGAGTGCATTTCAGACGAGTTTCAAACCATTTGACTCATTGGAGAAAAAAACGTAACCTAAGTCGACCCACTTCTTGATAAATGGGTCTAAAGTACCAGCTCTAAATTGTGAATTACATACTCAAGAAATTTAAATGTTGCTTTTAATTCTTTAGTAATTGGCATCCAATATCTTACATGTTCATTGAAATACAGAAGGATCACTTGAAGAGAAGGCTGGATACTCGTCAATTTGATTCCAATGAAAACAGTGGTATGCCTCTTTTCTTGATAATATGCATATTTTTGGTTTATTTGGAATAATGATTTTAGAAGTTGCAAGTTCGACCTATTTACTTATGATTAGGTCGATTTGGGTTATGTACTTTATCTAATTGATCAGATGGGCCAAAATGCCAAATCATAAAATTTAGCCAAAAAGGAAAAAGAGTTAAATGGGTTGAACAGGTTAAAAGTTACTCGAAGTGTATTCTTAATACATTAAACCTCCTACATCAGTTTCTGCAAAAAAGGTTATATATTAGTAATATATAGTTTTTGTAGCCATGTTTAACAGGTCACGACTTAACACATTAATTTTAGAGAAAAGTAAAAAATTGGACAAAGTATTTCGGGTCAGCAATCAAGCACAACCTGACCAATCTGTTTTCAACCAAATAAAATGACATGTTTTGACTCATTACCTGACTCACCCATCATACCATAATTCTTAATGATTCGATCGATCAATTTATTATACGAACTGGTATAAATAATACATCATAACCCTAACTAAATTCCTCTATGTTAGGGAGAAATATACATCAATAGTACAATTGCTTGGTTTTAAAAAGAGAGCCTGAGGCGCGCCTAGCCGCAAGGCGACCTAAGGCGCAGATCTGTCGCTTTTGTGTAGCCAGGCGCGAGCTGTACGAAAAGCGCCCTTATGTACAAAAAGAGCAGCTGTGCATCAGGATGTTGTACAACATGCTTTTTATGTTGTACATGTAGGTAATTTATATATTAAATCATATATAAAGCTGATTTATGGCTAAATTTTGGGTAGGGGATGCTAAAAACCTGCTGTGTTTTAACACTACTTTTAGTCTTGACTTGATTAGTAAACAAATTGTGGTTTGAGACAATGGCTGAAGAAGGGATGATTCAGATTGAGAAATTCAATGGTACTGATTTTTCCCGGTGGAAAATGCAAATAGAGGCATATCGTAGCCAAGGGCATGTAACTGGAATAACATGGCTCAGGAGGCATAGTTGTGAATAGCGGCTATAGCAGCTGGCGACCGCTATAGCTCGCTACATACGAAGCGGTCTAGTGGCGCTATATGGTGTATAGCGACCACAAAGCGTGAATATAGCGATTTTTTATTTATTTATATATTTTTTTAATATACATAGCAGTAGCGAACATCGATTTAGGGATCAGATGATTAGTGATAGCGTATTTTAGCTATTTTGGTGGTGTGACCATGTGACTGTTTTTTTGTTGATTATAATTGCTACAATGGTTGACTACTTTAGGGTTTTTGTTTCATAAAATTTTCTACTATTTTACCGCTAAACATGAAATAGCGGGCGCTTTTTCATCGCTATCACTATGTAGCATATACCTAACTTGTCGCTATTTCCGCTATTCGCTATTCGCCATTGACAACTTTTCCAGGAGGAGTAGGAAACCTTCGTCCCATCCAAAACCCGTACCTTGTTTTGGAGGTTTGTGACATAATACACCGGATTGAGAGATTCCAATTTTTTTGACGATTCACCTTTATCAGCCATGCGAAGAAGATGAGAGAAACTCGGTACACCAGAAAAGTTAGCGGCATGTATCGGTGGCGGCTAGGGTATGAGCTAGGGTACTAGCTCTGATACCATATAATTCTTAATGATTCAATCGATCAATTAATTATACGAACTCATAAAAAATACATCATAACCCCAACAATCCCTCTTTATTAGGGAGAGATTTACATCACACACACACACACACACACATATATATATATATATCACCTAATTGGTATCATATATTTGGTATATTTTGCAATCACATCTTGCAAACCTCACGATGATTTGTTTGGTCAAGATATCATCAAATATTTGAAGATTGTTATGCAAGCAGTAAATAATTACTCTGACACCAGTTTTCCTCTTTCAGTGGCTTCTCAGACAAGTAATATGTCTAACTCAACTAAGTTCATGAAATTACTTGTTCGTGATCGTGGGAGGAAAGCTAAATCCCTTAAGGTACAATAAAGTGATTAATTAACCTTCTAATTGTCTTCTTACAAGTTACATGGTTTCTTAATTTCTTTTAAAAAATAATCTCTGCAGACCCCTGCTGGACAGCAAGGTTCTGGAAGTCCATGGTCCTTATTCGAAGATCAGGTTAATTTTTAGGTTTTCTGTTATTATATTTTTGTTGACATATTGAGTAAAATATCATATAGAATTTTGTTTGTCACCTCAGGCCCTTGTTGTGCTGGTCCATGATATGGGTGCTAACTGGGAACTCATAAGTGATGCTATTAACAGCACTTTGCAATTTAAGGTAACTACTGTGTAAGCATGTTTTATTTTTATGTTTTATCGTTTATGATCTCTGTTGTTTAATCTACTAATATTTTATTTTATCAACACCTGAAGTGCATCTACCGTAATTCCAAAGAATGCAAAGAGCGCCATAAATTATTAATGGATAGAAATAATGGTGATGGTGCTGATAGTGCTGAGGATTCAGGGTCCTCTCAACCTTATCCATCTACTTTGCCTGGCATTCCGGAGGTAATATTTATTTTTCTACATGCCTAGTAGACGTGCAATAAAAAATTAATATGTTATTATGTTAAATATGTTTAAGAAATGTAATAAAATGATCTAGTGTAAGGCCCTGATCCCGGGAGACCTCACGTATTGGATTTACTCATTCAATTATAGTTCTTAAACACAAAACTTCATTCACGTAGCGGAAAAATTCATATCATAACATAAACTTGTCCAAAACAATTAAAACATTTTCTTAACATAACAACTTTCAAATCATAAACGTAACGGAATGCCGGGCCTTCGACAATTGGCAACTCTTCTCTGCAAGCCAAACATCCTCAAGCTACCTTCCGACTTACACTTAACCTGATGTGCATACTAAAAGTTAGCTTCACTGAGTGAGTTATTGCTTTACATAAAAACATTAACATTTAACAAAAGGACTTAACACACACATACATCAAAAGCCGGTAAAGGAACCATAAAACTTCACTTTCAAGTCATACATTATTTGTCTAATCTGTATCTTTATCTTAACCGTCAATTCGGAATGGAATGATTTTGTTTTATTAATGACCCGAACCATGGCCCTACCCATGCCCATACCCACGACCCGACTCATGTGGAACAATGACTCAACCCATGACCCGACCCATACTCGACCCATGAACCGATCCATGACCTGACACCCATGCACAACCCATGACCCACCCATGCCCTGAACCATGACCAATCGCTTGACCCGACCCATGACCCGAAGCATGTCCCGCCCCATGACCCGCTCCATGACCCGTCTCATGCCCCAATCCATGATCTGAACCGTGACCCGACCCATAACCTGAACCATCCATGACACGTCCCATGGCGCGAACCATGGCCCATCCCATGACCCGACTAAGAAATTTATTAGTTAAAAGTATTTTATTTTTCATAAAATATTTTCCCGTCTACCAAACAGCACGAAGTAATGATTCATTTCGTTTCAATAGGGTAACCAAAGAGGACAATGGAATGGTAACGATCCATTTCTTTCCTTTTTCCATTCTATTACTTCGTTAATTCCATTACCACATACCAAACAGATCCAATATGCACAAAGAGTTTTCCTTGTGAATACTCTATTTCTCGCACGAGGTTATTCTTGCGAATACCTCTAGTAATCGTTCAACCATACTAAGTATTCGCAATGAGTATTCGTAATAGCACTCCCAGTATTCGCCCGGGGTACTCATGCAAGTACTCCTCGTATTCGCACAAGCTATACGTGCGAATGCTCTGTTCTTATTTTCGTGGAAAAACCCTAACCCTTCTGCATGCCTGCTTCTGACCTGAACATGCATCAAGCTTTTAATTATTATCGTTCAAAACGTTTTTTTAACTCCCATGAGTCCAATTCTATGGATTTTTTATGCGAATATCAAATCCGATCTTTTTGGATTAAATCTCACTTAACCCGAAACCCGTTTCAAACCAAAAACAGGAGATTGAGGACGATCCTTACTCTGAAACTTGCAGGATTCCATGCTTAGCTCCTTCACGATCGATCTACACAGCTTGAGGCGAGGTTGAAGCCTTGAAAGAACCGTTTTCTTGCCCTCTCTCTCTACTCGTCTCTCTCTAAAAGTATACACAATAATGAGAAATGGGGAGGGTGAGGGGATGGCGGCTGGAATTTAAGGGGAGTATTCCCCTCCCCCTTTTGCTTCTTTTTACCCAATAGTCCCTTAACTTTGTTTCTTGACTTTTAATATACATTAACGCCTTTCATAATTTTTAGGATGTTATATCTAAAGAGGTTGTGTGTATTAAGAATGCACTTTGGACTACTTTTAACTTGTTTGACATGTTCACCTCATTCCCTTGTTAGCTAATCATTTTTGGTTGACCCATTTGACTGGTTTGAGATGAAACATAACCCAAACATCCATTTATAAGTAAACGAGTCAAACTTGCTACCTCTATGTTGCTTGGTTTGGATTCGAGCTTGGTAGTTAACTTTGTTTGTTGATGTATCTCACACAGGGAAGTGCAAGACAACTGTTTCAACGGTTGCAGGGACCAATGGAAGAGGATACACTCAAGTCTCATTTTGAGAAGATCATTATGATTTGGCAGAAACAACAATATAAAAAAGCACAGGTGACTGTTTGAATTTTTGACCTTGATATCTACTTTGTGATTTTATTAGTTCATGCATACTTTGAGTTTTGAAATGATGTAATTGATTTGATTTTTTATTTTTTAGAAGGATAATCACGACCCAAAGCAACACCAGCAGCCTCATAATTCTCATGCGTTTGCTGTCTCTCAAGTCTCCCCTAATAATCTCAATGGTGGACCTGTTCTCACGTAAGTTTGTCTGTTACAAATTTACAATTTCATACTCTGGTTTATCCTCATTTGATTTTTTAGGTGACAATTTATATTTTTTTTGTCAAATTTAAATGAAGGCCTCTTGATCTTTGTGATGCAAATTCACCTAGCACCGATTTTGTTCCTGCTGGTTATCAAGGTCCTCATAATGGAGGGTTACCGGGCCCAAACCATGGCGATCTAGCATCAATGGTTCCTGGGTCTAGCCCGGCTTCCTCACTACCGGCTTCTTCTGCAATGGGTCTTGGCAGTCATTTGGCCTCTGCATCTGCTCCACTTAGTCCTGCTCTTAGGTAATTATCTAAACTATATATGGCAATATATACCCATTAATGGATACACGGGTCCATTCGGGTTATACTTGGATCAAATGGGTAAAATTCTAAAAATAAGTTTGTGATGAGAAATGGTTGAATGTGTCAAGCAGGTCAGAGGTCACCCAAAGCGTATTTGCAATCCCTTAAACCCCATAAATTGTTTTAATCGAGAGTTAGTTTGTCATCGTTACAATATAGTTTTTTTAAATTTGTTAAAATATTTACTTTCTTTTATAGAAGTCCAAGAGAAGAGAAGAAAGTGTATTTGCAGGTCCGCCCAAACGGAATTGGACCACAAATTACTCTCTTTGACCCGAACCTGTGCTGACTCGTTACTCTGTCCTCTGGTTGTCATATCTACTGTAAATAGCCTTTGAGAAGACGTGTTCCGAATTGATAAAAACTTAAAAAAATAGCTAAAATGAAAGTGTTTGAAGAGGTCAAAGAGGTCGAAGTTACCCTAAGTGTGTACATCATGATAAAACCTTTTAAATCATTCTATTTTAAAGTTAAAGTATTGCTGCAACAATATAGCGTTTTTAATGATACTCAAGTGATTAGTTACTCGTGACAGAAAACATTTGTGGTCGGTCTTAACTCAGCCTAGCCCACGCGATCTGCTTCTTTGCAATCTCTGTGGTAAATATGACATGTTTTTCCTCTGAATTGTTTGTTAGGGAGGGAAGATATGGGATTCCTAGAGCAGGTTCCTTATCAGTAGATGAGCAGCATAGAATACAACATTTGAATCAAATGTCTGCAAGAAACTTGCAACAGTCGGGTTTGCCACCTGGGTCCCACTCAGGAACCGATAATGGCGTTCGTATGTTACCTGGTGGGACCGGTATGGGTGTCATGAGTGGGATGAACAGAAGCATGACAATGGCTAGCCCTGCATTTCAGGGGATGTCCTCTCAATCTATGTTGAATCCTGGTGTGACACCTGGCAATATGCACTCTGGGCCTGCTTCTGGTCAAGGGAACTCAGTCAGACCGCGTGAGGCTTTGCATATGATGAGGGTAAAAGTTGTAAATAGCATTTTGATTTACTTCATGTCAATATATTAAAGTACATTAATATGTACAGGTGATAAAATGAATGGATCGGTAACTGGTCAGGTTGGGCTGGGTGACCTGAAAATACCTTTTTGTCCAAAATGTTTTTTCATCAAGAATATATGTTTGGACAATATTCGACTCATTTGGTCCCTTTCTTTTTGAGCTATTTTTTTTATTTGACCCATATGGTTTTTATTGCAGCCGAACCACAATAGTGAGCATCAAAGGCAAATGATGGCACCTGATGCAATGGGTTCTTTTCCAAATCAGAATAATACCCAAACACCTGTTCAGTCATTCCCACATCCAATGTCCCCACAACAGTCTCCACACATGCCACATCATCAAGGACCGCCAGGTCACCCAGCGTATGGAATGCGTTTCATTAAAGAGAGACAACTTCATCAACAACGTTTACTACAACAATTTGGTACGCCCAATCCCATGATGCCACATGTACATTCACAACAGCAACAATCTCAAATTCCAGTTTCAGTTTCATCTCCTCAAAGTAGTACACAAATACAACCGCATCCACTGAAACGTCCGGTACCGCTACCTCATGGGCTGGTCCGTAACCCTCAAACTGGAGTCAACCTCGTGGTCAAACAGCCACCACGTCAGCCACCACAACCGTTTCAACCACCCGCTAGGAAACACCACCCTCTGCAGGCGGTCAAACCTATGAATGGTTTATCGGGAGGCCAAGAGAAAGGCGGGGAGCAAAATGGTCAAGGAGAGGCGGGTTCCAAGCAGTCAACACATGATTCTTCTTCAAATCAATCACAACAAAAGAGACATCCCGGGCAAGGTCAACCATCGGCTGCTTCCTCAAAGCAAAAGCCTTCTCATGCTCCATCCGTGGGTACTGTAACTTCTTCCAACCACCGACAGCCTCATCCGTCACAAAAGGCCACTAGTCAAACGCAAGCAACTGCTGGTCAACGTATGATACAGAACCGAAAAGAAAATGCTTCTGAGTCAATTTATGATTCTTCTGGTCCTGTCTCAGATAAGGTTCCAACTCAGTCAAACAACGCAGCAGGCACTGGCGGCAGTGAACATTCTGGATCAGCAATTGACCATGATGATACTGGTGTACAGTGGCAGTCATAGCTAATACCTCTCACCTAGCCCGTTAATTTTTGACCCGAATGGAGCACTCTTTAACCGTTTTTGTTGGGTGTCTGGTACCGGTCCGTTCAGGTTGGGCTGTGTCATTCACATGTAATAGCAATGTACAGGTTTGTTTCCTTTATTTTTCCGCAACCAAATTTTGCATAGTATAAAGCTCTACAAAATTATAGAGGTTGCAATTTCAACCCATTTATGTAAATGGGTATATTAGAATTGTTTTATATCTTTAATGGTTCAGTTGAGCTGAGTATAATAAGAAATTACAACAGCTAAAACGGAAACGGGTCAAATCTAGTTCACAGTTGCCTTCACCGTACATCTAATCATATTTTACCGTGTTGTGTGCATGCGTGTATCATGTTGTCAAGCTTAGAGGCGAAATTTCTCCAAACCGCGTTATAATACCTACATGTTTTTTAATTTTACTCTCCATATCAAAATTAAATTTTTTTAAGTATTTATATGGATATAGAAAGTATAATATCTAAATAGTGTTTTATAAATAATATATTTTGTAAATTTTCTTTAAATTTATAAAATGTTTAAGTGAGATCATATATGTATATCACCGTTGCCCCCACCATACATTCTAATCATATTTTAACGTGTTGTGTGCATGTAGCATGCTGTCACACATGTAACGATTTTCCTTTTCTCAGTGTATATTGAATTTTCATTTTTAACTTAACTAGTTTGTTATCTACCCGCGCTCTGCGGAGGGTGTCGGGCTAATCGTTAATAAAATGTAAATGAAAACTTTGGTGCAACAGTAAAATTAATGTTAATAAAAAAGAAACATAAACTAAATAATAACAAAGAATTTTTTTTTGCTGGTTCGAGTCATCGAAAACTATAAAAGCAAAGACCGATACGGGTTTCGATAATACCAATACCGACAATGATGGTATCCGCTATTAATAGGTTCGGCTCGTCACGGTACCACAACAGTAACGACAATCGCTAAATGCAAAAATAAAAAAATCTCGATCTTCAATACAATTCCGTTTAAAAAAAAATTATATCGGAACGTTGACAAAAAAAACTAAAAACAGCCGTGCACTCCGTATCTTAAAAAGACTTAACAAACGAAAGTTATTAAAAGAAAACAAAATTAATAGAAAATTAAACGGGAAAAAGCATATTAATATTATATATTATAAGGGTTAAAAAAAAAAAGTTACGGTGAAATATTTCAAAATCACATAATTATGTGGCAAAATCATAAAGAAGTAAAAATTCACTATTCCTCCAATAATTCTTTTCTCTTTTCCTTTCCAAAGTATCTAAATTTAATAATCATCCCCTTTTCCATAAAACATGAGGTGTGTATTAATTTTCTTTTTCCCATAACTAATAATAATAACTAGATGGTTTTATCCGTGCTTTGCGGCGGGTATCAGGCCTAATGATTTAAATGGAAATGTAGGCTCAACAGTAAAATAATGTTAATTAAAAAGAAACATAAAATTAAATAATAAAAAAGAGCAAAAACAAAATAAAAATATTACCGGTTCGGGTCGTAAAAAACATAAAAGCGCATACCGATACAGATTCTGATAATTCCCATACAAATCTAAAAATAACCGCGCACCCCGTATTTTGAAAAATGTTAACGAACGAAAGTTATTAAAGTAAAAGAAAATTAATAGAAAATGAAACGGGTTAAAATCGTATATTATATATAACTATTAAAGTTTTGTGACAAAAGTATAAAAGATAAAACTTTTGTGCAAAAGTGTAAAAAATAAAAATCCATTAAAGTTTTATGATAAAAGTATAAAAGATAAAACTCTTGTGCAAAAGTGTAAAAAACTAAAAATCTACTATTCAATAGCATGAAAAATAATGAGTTATATTAAAAAAAACAAGGTTCGTATCAACTTGGAAACATCTGTCGGCTATGAGGTGTGTATTATTTTTTTTTTTCAATAACTAATATTAATAATTACAAAAAAAAAATAAGGTTAATATCGAGTTATCAACTTGGAAACATCTGTTGGTTACGAGCAATGTTTTCATAACTAAATTACGAAATGAAGAAGATGCATAATAGGTTCATTCACTTCATTGGTTGGTTGTATATTATTGTGAAAATGGGTTTAGGCGTCGCTAACTTTAGTCATCGAATTACACAAAATGAGAAGGGTTGGTCTACCAAATAGAAAGTATATATTTTTATTTTTGTTTAACGTATGCGGCTGTAAAGTAGGTGAGCCGAGTCAAAGGCAGGTTTAGGTCAGGCTTGAAGTCAAACGAGCAAGATCGGCTTGGCTTGTTAATCTTAATAAGCTAAAATGTTAAGCTCGAGCTTGACTCGTAAAATAGCTCGAGTCAAAGCATTTATTTTAAAAGTTTTTAAATTTTGGATTCTTTATTTATATTGAGTTCAAACACAATGGTTTTCGAGTATATAAAACTCCGTATTCTATGTGACTGTGAGTCGTGTAGACCACTTTCAAATTGAAACAATTTGATAGTTTTTTTGAATTTATTAATCGGATAAAACACAAAGAAAACTCTAGAACAAGAGTATGAGAATTTAATGATTTTAGTATGAACCAGATATATGACCAAAACATCGTATTTTTATTTGGGGGATCAGTAACTGTTATCAAGCAGTTATTTTTCAAATTTAAAAACCGTTTGGAAATTATTTATTCTTAGTTTACTCCGGAGTACAATTTTGACATGGGTGACCGAATCTGCTACAGAAAAACAAATCTACTCCGGATGATTAAATCTACCACAGAGGAGTAAAACTACTCCGGATTAACATTTTAGCCCGGATGACTAATTTTAACAGTCTTCAACTCACAAACCAATTTTCCAAAATGTAACAAGTCATGGATCTGCCCCTTGGACCCCGCTATGGGCTGCCGGCCCTTGAACCCTGCTCCCAGGGGCGCACCTACTTAGATCGGAGGGGGTTCACCGAAATCCACGAGTTTCAAAATTTTAATGGAACGGTATGTAAAAAACTAGGATGAACCCCTAAATAAATTACAGTGTGAACCCCTATACAAAATCAACAAATAGTGTAGTGGTTTAGGTTTTGATTTACAACCTAGAGGTACTAGGTTCGAGTCCCTTATTGTAAATTTTTTTAATTCATTTCAATAAATGGGTTCGAATCCCCCAACTGCCATCACGTATTCAAATGTAGTTATTGCAGAAGCTAAATGGAGTAAGTGCCAACAAATTTAAACTAAATGGAGTAAATGCCAACTTTTATTTTTTATTCTACTCGAAAGGCGAGTAAATGCCAACTGACCTGCTCCTGTTGTAAGACATAGCCTTACCCTTTGCTTTGGCCTTGTCCCTCCCCTAAGACATGGCCTTACCCTTTGCTTTGGCCTTGTCTCACCCAATTGATTTGACCTTGTCTCTCCCCATTGGACGACTTGGGGGTTCCTGTTCTGCTTGAATATCATCGTCGTCATCATCAAGTGATATTCCAAATTCAGGATTATTCGTGCTGCCTGTATACTCCCCTGTGCTATTTGATTTTTGTCTTTTGGGGGCTTGATGGCCATGTGAAAGGACCCAAACCGGGTACCTCTCACAGTTAGCAAACATTGCATATACATAGTTCTTAAACTTTGAATCAAACATTAAACTAACAGCGGAAGTCTTTACAAAATTCAGAGTCAATTAAAACTTAAAATTTAAACATAGTTCAACAATCTAAAACTAGCAAATGGGGATGTCAGTCTTCATCAGCAGCAGCCATCCAGCCATTCACTCCTAAGCCCTCGCGGCATCATTTCTTTTCCTTTCCTTTGCTACCTGATGTGCATACTAAAATAGTCAGCTAACGCTGGTGAGTTCAAGTTTTCTTTAGCTTTATATATATATATGAAAAGGATTTTCCCTTTTAAATATACGTATTATATTATACACGTAATACAATGAAATCTTTCTTTATTCTTTAACTACATACACATTAAAATATGTCTTCCTTCTTTAAAATACATACGTATAAAAATCTTTCTTTCTTCTTCTATATTCATACGTATTTACTTTGTACTCTTTTCTTTAAGTCATACATTAATGTCTACAATCTGTTCTGTGCCCCCGAGCGGGCTTCTTCGTTCTTACTTCCCGAAGGAACTCTTTCTCGCGGTTATTGTTCCCTAAGGCTCAACGTCCAAAGGCCGATAACCGACTTTCTGTGCCCCCAAGCGGGCTTCTTCTTTCTTTCTTAGCGACCGTCGCCGCTAGAGTAACCGTCGTTACTCATCTTAACCAGTTGCAACATCCTCGTTACAATGCCCTGCCGAGCACTGTCCCGATTTCTCTCATGGTACATCATGGACTTGTCCATGACGCAGCATCGGCTTCGGGTAGCACTAGTCTCAAGGACTATACTACTACCTCAAGACTTGCTACTATGCTTAGAGTAGCACTAGCCTCTAGGACTACGCTACTACTCCAAGTCTTTCATCGTATAAGCATACTCTTACAGATTAGACAATGTATTTGACTTATTATTCTTCTCTTTGTTTATAAAACATATAGTTAAATAAACCATTCTTTCTTCTCTTTCTCTTGTTTATAAAACATATAGTTAAATAAACCATTCTTTCTTCTCTTTCTTCTGTTTATAAAACATATAGTTAAATAAACCATTATATTCTTCTTATCTTCTGTTTATAAAACATATAGTTGAATAAACCATTCTTTCTTCTTATCTTCTTTCTTACAAAACGTTTAATTAAATAAACCGTTATCTTTCTTATCTTTCTTTCTTTCAAAACGTTTAATTAAATAAACCGTTATCTTTCTTATCTTTCAAAACATTCGGTTTAACAACCGTTATCTTTCTTTCTTACAAAACATTCGGTTTAACAACCGTTATCTTTCTCTCTTTCTTACAAAACATTCGGTTTAACAACCGTTATCTTTCTCTCTTTCTTACAAAACATTCGGTTTAACAACCGTTATCTTTCTCTCTTTCTTACAAAACGTTTAAGTAATAAAATGCATTTATTATAAACGTCTGATTCTTGAGTATGCACACCACCCTAAAACAGTAAAATAGGGATCTTGAACTCACCTGATGGGTGGTCTCAGAAATGCTCTCAATTGGTCACTGAGCGTCACTAGGGTTACTCACGATCTGTATAATAAAGTTATATGCATAAGGTATTGCTCCTAAATGACACTAGACATTACTAAGTATAAACCCCGTAGTTTCGAGTCATACCCTTTCTATCGAAACTAGGTAGTTTCGAGTCATACTTTGCCTATCGAAACTATGTAGTTTCGAGTTATACTTTTGTCTATCGAAACTATGTAGTTTCGAGTGGTACTCTGTCTATCGAAACTATGTAGTTTCGAGTCATACTTTGCCTATCGAAACTATGTAGTTTCGAGTGGTGACTTGTGTAAAATCTTAGTTTAAGTTTAGGGTCTGTATCGAAACTATGTAGTTTCGATGGGTCTGCTACAATCGAAACTCGGTAGTTTCGAGTCATACTTTGTCTATCGAAACTATGTAGTTTCGATGACTCAGTCATCTTCCCCAAACAGAAACCCTAGATCTGGCCATTTATTCTAATCGATCAAGCTTTGAACTTTTTACGTTCGAAACGTTTCTTTACTTCCCATGAACCCAAATATGTGGTTTGTTTCAAGTTTCACACGTAAAATCTACCTCTTCACTCGATTTTTACCCTTTAACCCGAAAGTTACAAAAACTCAGATTTAGGTATAGCGATTACCTGTTACTGCTTCTTTCCTGTTTCTTTATGCTCCAGAGGTAGTGAGCAACAAATCTTCGAGACTTTGAGCTTGATCCCGATCTTTCTCTCTCTAGACTGAGCTCTCTCTTTCTCTTTCTAGTCTTGCGCAAATGAGAGGATGGGGAGAGGCTGTGTGCAGATGTAGAAGGGTTTCCTTCTAATATCGGCCCATGGGCCGAAATCTGGGCCAAGCCCACTTGTTCTTTTCCTTTTTATTTACTTTCTATTATTTGGGATGTTACACCATGCACTTTGCTAGAACTATCGTGCTTTGGGAAATCTTTCATAACCCTCCACACATGTTCATATGCGAAGGCATTAGAACTCTTATTCGAGGGATCATTGGTGTAATCAAGTTTGGCCTCATTAATATATTGGTCATCTGACCTACCGCTTTTGTAACGAGACTTTGCTTGCAAATATAACTCATTAAACTTGTTTACCTTCGTTTTAATGTGGTGCTAGTGACTTCTTAGATTATGAGCAATTCTTGGAACTTTAGGTCCCTCGTTATTGTAGTAGTCTGCAATCCTTTCCCAATATTCGGCGTTGTTCTGGTTTTTTCCAATTATTGGGTCTTCATAAATGAAGATGTAACCCTTTGTTAACAAGACTTCGTCACTTGGGGGCCAATTGATACGATTACTCTTTTCTTGTTCATCAGCAGGTGCTGCTTCTTTTGTGCTAATTTTGGTTTTCCCTTTCTTCTTTCGGGAAACTTTGATTGGTGATGATTGAGATTCATCAACAGGTGTCGATTGTGGTTGTGTTTGTGGTTGTGGTTGCATCGATTGTGGTTGTGATAGTGCTTGTTGCATTTGCATTTGGTATTGCCACTGTAAAAACTGTTGATATTGATGAAGTTGCGGCTGTGAAGGTTGTTGGAATGGTGAGAATCCACCAGCTGGTTGTTGGAAGTGTGTGAACCCACCAGCCGGTTGTTGGAACTGTGTGAACCCACCAGCCGGTTGTTGGAACCGTGTGAACCCACCGGCTGGTTGTTGAAATTGTTGAAATGGCGAGGGTGTAGGTTGTTGGTTTGGGCTTTCTTCTTTGTTGCTATCGTTTAGTAGTTGAGAGAACGAAAACGGGTTATTTGGATTCATGGAATTGAGTGAACGAAAACGTTTAATAGTTGGGAGAATTGTTTGAGATGTTTGGGTGTGAAAATGGTTTAGGTGTTTGGATGTATTTATAGTGGAAAAAACTAGCCGTTAAGAAAACTACAAAAAAAACTAGCAGTTAGGAAAAATACAAAAAAAAAACTAGCCGTTAAGAAAAATACAAATATTTTTATTTTTATTTAAGATAATAATATAAATAAAAATAAAAATAAAAATAAAAGGTGTGTTGCGGGCAGTCTAAGGGTGAAGGGGCACCTTACCCATTTACCCATTTACTTACTAAAACTGTCCAATAGAATTCTGACATATCAAAACTACTCATTTACTTAGATTTCATTGGAAACACCCTACTCATTTACTCACCAACTTAAAAAAAAAATAAAAATAAACATTTAAATAAAAAAATCAATTATATATTAATATAATACAATTAAAAAACTAGAAAAATACAAGCCAAGTGGGGTGTCTCCTTCAATCTAATTTATTAATTTAAAAATTAATATAATAAGAAGATTGTAATAATGAATAAACTAAAGTTAAATATAAAAAGAGAGGAACACGTTTCAATTTTTTAATTATGTTATTATTATATTGTTGAAATGTCCTTTCCTAATTATGTTATTAAATATAAAAAGAGAGGAAATGAAATATTATGTTATTGTATAGGAAGAATATGCAAAAGAAGGCGTAGCCTTTTTACCCGATCATGTCCACAAACGAGTAAAATTACTCGATCAAGTTACTCGCTTCATCCATCCGGGGTAATGGGGGCGGTATACCCTGTTTATCTGGTCTCCATCTCTCCTACTCGGCCCAAGCCGAGTAGGGTGCCCCCTTAATAGACTAAATTACTATATCAAAATTAATGTCCCATTAATTACATTGAGGATGTCAAAACAAAGAGTTTTTTTAATGAGATTTGATGATTATGGTGAAAATAATAAAGGGATTAATTTGATAATTCAGTAAAAATAATTAGGTTTTAGTTCTTTTATTTTTAATGTTTTTTAATTAGTTTTATTTTTATTTTATGTTTTATTATTTAAATTAATCTTAATTTAATATTTAATGTATTTTATTTATCTCTTAATTTTAATATATTTTATTTATCTCTTAATTTAATATTTAATGTATTTTATTTATCTCTTAATTTAATATTTAATGTCGAAAGAAGATGGATTTAGCAATGATGGAAGAACAAGTAGAAGCTATCCGACAAGAACAATATGACCGTGACATTAAGACGTTTCTCGAGTCGCAAGATGGTATAGTCGAACCGTTCTTACAAATCCTCCTACAACGTAAACGGGACATGCCGCAAAATACGGATGATCTTGCAATTTTTAGATTTTAGTTCTTTTATTTTTAATGTTTTTTAATTAGTTTTATTTTTATTTTATGTTTTATTATTTAAACTAATCTTAATTTAATATTTAATGTTTTTATTTATCTCTTAATTTTTTTAAAATGTTAGGGTACTTAGGGGTTTTTCATCCCTTATGTTTAGGGTACTTTAGGGTTCGAATGATATGACATGATATGACGTGTGTTGATTAGTTAATATATTTTTCAAATGTGTAAATGATCATTTGTAATGATTACACATTTTATATAAGTTACCTTGGTTCAAATAAAATAAATAAAGAAATACAAAAAAGAATGATCGAATAATATGAGTTCTCATATTTCTAAAGGTTTTTTTTTGAAGTTCTGCTATATAATATATAATAATAATAACAAACATTACACATATTTTATTTTATCTTTTATAACTTTTGAAATATAATGTTTTTCTTAAAATTTTAATATACCGTTACTATGCGATTATTTTTATCTACGCTTCAGCACAATTTTTTTAAAAGCCAAGTGGGGTCAAATATAATATATTTTTACTTCTTTTAGCTTTCGTATTTCTTAACGACCATTCATTTTCACAAGAACATCATGTTTTCTTAAATTCTGAATATACAGTTACGCCATGATTATTTTTATCCATAGTTAGATATAAACTTTATTCTAAACCAAATCATCGCAACAACAAGCGAAAATAACCCACTAATTATAAATAAAGCCCAGAGCCTTGTTGTCTAGTGGTGTTATAAATATAGATGGGGGAGACATTTTTTTAAGAAAAGTTATAAATATACTCTTTATTTATTTTTTACGGTCTAGTCGATTGGTAATCTATAGATTTCACTTTTTTGAATTTTTTATGGGGGAGACAAAACAAAAGTGATATTTCGTTGAGGAAGGTAAATGCAACATCAAGAAAATAAACATACAACACCACATTCACACATGTTTAATTGGACACAACAAAAGTGATATTTTGTTGAGGACGGTAAATGCAACATGAAGAAAATAAAATAACAACACCACATTCACACGTGTTTTATTAGACACAATAAGTAGATAAAAAGAGAAGAATTAAGGCGATTGATATTATCTTTGAAACTAACCAACTTACTTAATTAGGTCATCGGATGTCCTTCGTTCGTTGCACCAATTGTCAAACCCGAACCTTTTAACTTATCATGTGTGATTCTATCAATCTGGTCTTTCATCGCCTCAGTCAAGTGACATTTCCAATCTCCAACTTCACCTTTTCGAAAAAAAGTCTCATTTGGTACAATATACCCCGTGTTAGCCTTATAAACCCCGTTCTTGTTTACCTCCAGGCTCGTCAAATGCTCAATACTACAAAATTCAACAATCTTTTTCACCATTCCATCCTCCTCTTCTTGACCCGAAATTGGCACCCCCATAAACTTAGCCAACTTCTTCACATGACCCTCCGGGTCCTTCTTCATCTCCTCGTACTTAAAGAACAATATCTTTTCAGGAGATTGAAGGGCCGCGTTCCAAAACCCTAACACGTGATCCCAATACGGCCCGTATATCATAACACCCTCACAGAACAAATTAAACACTTCATCAAATGAAAGGGGAGGCAACTCTTTAGGTCTTAGTTTATCCACGAAGTGCCACATTGAGACCAACACGTCTTTCGGATCCCTACACACGTAAACAAACTTGCACCCGGAAGAAGGATCCGTGATGGATGAAGGCAACATTTTATGTGGGAAATGGGTGGCAAAAAGACGAGGGGAATTATCAGTAACCGCGTAGTCTTCGGGTTTGCAAGTATCAAGAACCGGGAAACAATCATGGGGTCCTTTACGGAGCAAAGGGTGGTCTGAAAAATCAAAGCGAGAGCGATTGAGGATGGTGAACATGAGGGATCGGAGCCATGTAGTACCACTCTTCATGAAAGATGTTAAGAAGATATCAGTTGGGTGATGGTTGAAGTGGTTTTGGATCTGCATGGCGCCTAACACGGCATCACGAAACAGCCAGACGCCTTGGTATAGATACAGTGTGTCACCGAACGTTGCATCAACTCTTGGAAGGTCGGCGAGGAGTTGCAGGGTCTTTTGTTCGGAATCATCTGTTGTCACACTTGACATGATTTGAGATGTTGGGATATGATGGATCCAGCCATCCACCTATAAATTATCGCCAAACTGTTCATGACAGACGTGTCTAGGTCACACAACCCTTATCATGAATTTACACCTACTTTTCTATTTAGTGTAATAAAATTTAAACCTGCGATAGGGACATGTAAAAAAAAAGGCCCCATAATATAAATTAATAATTTGCCTCGTGTGTCTTCTGAGTTCCTTTCCCTTTCTAGCTCTAGCACGGTTAAAGCTTGGTTGACGCTCTATCGGACGATGAAAGAGAAACATCTTAATGTCACGGTCATATTGTTTTTATCGGATATATTCTCCTTGTTCTTCCATCGTTGCTAAATCCATCTTCTTTCGACATTGTTTTTTTTTTCATCTTTTTTCTCTCTTTCATCGTCCTATAGAGCTTCAACCATGTTGAAAACCCTTTGAGATGAGAAAACTCTAGAAACTCATCTAAAGGTCTATATTGTGCAACCAATTCATTTTATATTTTCAATAAATTAATCACAAAGGGTATTATTGTAATTGACTCATTTCCTCACACATTTATATACCTCTTTCTCTATCTTATGTCTTATTTCATCTTCTTCATATTAACTCTTAAGTCTCTTCTTCTTCAAGAAATTTCTCATCTCTCCTGAATACAAGCTTCGTAATTAATGATTTTAATCTCCTTGTGGTAATTAATGGTACCCAACACCATCCACATATCCTAGAAACGGAGTATTCGCAGTGCCGATTTTCGAGTGAAAAAGAGGAGAAATAATCGCCAGATCGAGACATGTTTAAGGGCATCAACGGCTTCATAAATTAGTTAGGTTTCATGGAAAATAAACGCCTTAAAAGAGAGAGTTGCGCGGGTCACGGGTGAGAGTCGACAGGTTTAAATTCAAATGCAATACATTTTTTTCCTTTCCAATTGCTCTTAAACTGCCTGACTTCATGGTTTTTAAATGATTTACATTAATCATTATTATTTAATCTTATTTACTAACTGTGTAGGATCTTGTTTTGTAGCTTTGTTGTGGAGAGCATGTCTGATAATGGTACAATGGTGTTTGCTTACTACAAAGAAGATGCTACTGACCCAAAAATCACGTTTTCAAAAACTGAATAAATCATATGTCGCATTTTAAATTTTTTGTTTTAAAAAATTGAATAACTAATAAAAATTACATTATATTTAAATGATGGTTTTGAAATTAATGTGATTGATATGGAGAGAGAAATTCAATCCTCAAGAAAAAAAATTTCTCTTTCATATTTTCAATACAATTTTTTAATGTATTTAGAAAAAACTTTCTCTTTTATATTTTCAATACAATTTTTTAATATCTCACTTTTAGATGCAATACCTAAACTACCAATGTCATATTACACTCAACAACATAACACAAGTAACACGTTATAAACGAAGTTCACTCCATAAAGATGTCCGATACTATAAAAAAAATGTCTCATGTGGGTACTTTGACGTTGTAACAAAATAGAAACAATTTATAGTTACATATGTAACAATCGTAGTACACATGTAATATTTGTTCTTTTACGCTATTTTCTAATTCATTCGGTTAGCTACATATGTAATAATCATTTGTTTATGTCTCTTTCTATGTATTTTCACTTTTCAGACAATTTATGTAACAACCATATATAATAATCATTTGTTCAGTTATTCCACTACAATAACGATTCGACTAGCTATATATGTAACAATCATTTTATGTAAATCCCTTTAATAGTTACATATGTAATAATCATAGCTACATATGTAAAATGCGTCGTATATGCTTAGACAGCTTGCAAAGAGAAAAACGAAAAAAATCCCGTCTTAAAAAACTGAATGAATCCCGTTTTTAAAAATCTCATCTCACACTTAAAAAAACTAAATAAAAAATTAAAAATTACATTACATTTAAATGATGTTTTTGAATTTGATGGAGAGAAAAAACTCAATTATCAAGAATTTTTTTTTGAACTGTAACTTTTATATTAAGAAAAAAAAAATAATTTCTCTTTTATATTACCAAAACAATTTAATAGAGTAAGATAAAAAAGGAAAAAGATTGTTGATGCGGAATGCGATGATAATATAATAATAATTTAATGGGTAAATGCAATGTTTCTAAAATTGGAAATTATAGTTACTAATGTAATATTCATTGGTTACAAATGTAACAACAAATTATAGTAATTTTTACATTATCTTCATATTATATATTTCATAACATCCGTCATAAAATTTTTACAGCAAATTATAATCTCTATCTAAAGATTACTGTTTTTTTCATTTTACATATGTTACCACGTGATTGCATTATCATTTATTTCTGTTTTGTTTTTGTTCTATTTTTCATATTTTACAATGTGATCGTCTTATCATCTATATCTGTTTTTTTATTTATATATGTTACAATGTTATCATCATATCATATATTTCATAACATCTGTCATAAAATTTTTACAGCAAATTATAATCCATGAGATATGTTACAACGTTAACAAATGTTCTGACTCAAGACAAGATCTGTAGGGTATGATATTTAAAAACCTCTCAAACCTAGCTTCAGTTCTCAAGGTGAGCACGCAGTTGTCAAAAGGATATTACATATGTAACTGAGTTGTTACATAAGTAACTAGCGAATTGTTACATATGTAACTAGTGTCATAAATAACTTTTTTTTTGCATTCATGTCTGTATATTTTACACATGTAACAATACATTTATTCACATATGTAACATTCTAGTTTTTCAATCAGATTACATATGTACTTGCTTATTACATATTTAAAACACTAATGCACCTAACAATACATTTACTCACATATGTACTTGCTTATTACATATTTACAACGTCAACAAATTCTTTGAAAATTATTGTAATCACTTTAAGTACTTCTGTAACAATTCATGTCATGTAACACTCAACAACATAATTTACACGGTTAACATGTGTGCACCGTGCATATAATATGTTCATTATCCATAACATGTCTAAATATAACAATAACACGTGTCATTGATTTATACTAGTCAATTACATCTGTTGAAAGGTCACCTTGACTTCTCATTTGTATCTCCATAACATCGAGATGCAAGACTGCTTGCTAAGGGGAATCAAGACAAGGCCTGCAAGGTATGGGATTTAAGAAACCTATGTAACTTAAGTAACTAGTGAAATGTTACATATATAACTAGTGATGCTACAGAAGTTACATATGTAACAATACATTTATTCACATATTTTACATATGTAACAATACATTTATTCACATGTGTAGCATTCTAGTTTTTCAAGCAGATTACATATGTACTTGCTTATTACATATTTAAATCACTAATGCACCTAAAAATTTAAAATTGGGACGGCCTAGTTCTAATTGCAGCCCATTCATTAGCTTTTAACATTTTTCGCTTCTTCACTATATTTGATGTTTCAGGCTTCTCATCCGCTATATGTTTCCTTTTCTTATCCTCATCCAATATCTTCTTACTTGGCCCGACTGATCCGATTATGTCTGTCACAAATTCAGTTGAAACATTTGTTATCTAAGTTACATTTTTTTTCTTCAAATTTTAACTGCTGTTTAAAATTAATAATATAAGTAACACAGTTAACATTTGTGCACTGTGCATACTTGAAGATTTTTTTACATAAGTAACCGGTGAGATGTTTCATATGTAACTAGCGATGCTACAGAAGTTACATATGTTGTCCAACCTTCTGATTGAGTTGAACATGTTAAAAACAAAGTTCATTTTCTTAAATATGTAATAATCATTTGTTGATGTCTCTTTCTCTGAATTTTCACTATTTTCAGACATTTTATGTAACAATCATATGTAATAATCATTTCTTTAGTTATTCCGATGCAATAATCATTCGATTCGCTACATATGTAATAATCATTTTACGTATAAACCATTAATAATTACATATTTAACAATCATAGTTACATATGTAACATCCGTCGTTTCTGCTTAGACGAACTGCAAAAAGGAAAACGAAAAAACTACGTATTTTATGGAAAAATCTCATTTTTGTAAATCTCGTTAATTTTTTTTTTCAAAATTCTTATTAACAAACCACGTTTAAAAAAAAATCTTTCATATTTACAATACAATTTCAATGTTTAACACAAATCTCGTTTAAAAAAAAAAACTAGAACTTAAAATATGACGACATAATTTACCTAGAAATATGAACATATATTGATTTGACACCTATATTGATGATTACATTAAGAAAAAAATTACTCTCTCATATTTTCAATGCATTTTTCAAATTCTTTTTCTTATAAACCCAATACCCAAAATACCCTCATTGTACCTTTTACTAACAAAAGTACAATATTTAAATAAATATACAAGCTAGATTTTATTATAACCATAGATGAAGATGGATCAATGGCTCAGGTAGAGTTTTCAAAGTTTTCTTAAGTGGGGTGAGTTTTCAAATTAACCATTCCCTATATATATATATATATATATATATATATATATATATATATATATATATATATATATACACAAACTACTCCTTAGTGAGAGAAGTAGAGAACTCTTCATTTTCGTTCTAAATTTAAAAATAATTTGGCGTTTCGTTCTAATTTAAAGTATACCTGGCGTTTCGTTCTAGTTTTAAACTATTCTAGCATTTTCGTTATAATTTCAAAACAATCCGGCGTTTCGTTCTAATTTTAAAATAATCCGACGTTTTTGTTCTAATTTCAAAATAATCCCGCATTTTCGTTCTAGTTTCAAAATAATCTAGCGTTTTCGTTCTAATTTTAAAATAATCCAGCGAAAAGGGAAAAAAATACACGTACACGTAAGTGGGCGATTTCATCGGATTTAGTGAATAATCTGGCGATTTTGTCATGTTTATTTTATGGAAGTTGATAATTCAATGTCACACCCCAACCGACGGCGGAAACGTCGGGGCGGGACATGTAGACTGTTCATGAGCTCAAGGTTAACTAAATTATAATTTATTAAATCCATTTCCATTCAAACAATCATGAATCAGATCCAAAGTAAATAAATGAAATATAAATTGTTTTTGAATTAAAATTAACTAAGTCCAGAGCCTATGTGTATCATGTCTTGATCAAGCTCATATGTTAGCACCTGAAACATGAATAAAATAAGGTCAACTAAAAAGTTGGTGAGCATACACAAGTTTATACATAAATAGCGTATAGATTGTAAATAAATAAATCCTTACATAACATGATAAAATAAGGCGTTTATGGAGAGTAGCCATTGTGTAACCAAGTACAATCAAACCTTTGTAACTAGCATGCAAAATTGTGTTGTCGGTAACAATCACCCCAATCTGGGTGGGTTTGTCAGACTCAATAGATCTATCAATGTTTACCGTCGGCTTGAATAGTTAATGATTGCACATAAATCGCACACAAAAGTTAGCACAACTAGCGCTCAGGCATAAAGCTCAAATTGCACACATGAATGTAAAGAAGATTTGTATTTGTATAGTTTGTGTAAATGTAAGCAATATTATTGTATAGTGTTCATGTTCCACCCCAAAAAGTGTAAAAGAGTAAAAGGGGCTATGTAATACTCACATGATTCAAATGGCGTGGCTAACACGAGAGACTAGATAGTAACGTGATCCTTGTAATACACAACGTTAACCTAGAGTGTAATGTATATTGAATTAATAATGTGCACAATAGTCTATGTCTAAGTCTAGGGTTGAATGGGGTGTGTGTATAAGGAGTTGAAGTTGTAGATGTTAGTGGTTTGTATTTGAAAAATGAAAGATTTGAAATGGATACTTTTAGAACATTTTGATTAGGGTTTGGGTTCGAATAACTAAATAAATTAAATAATTATTATTTATTCATTTAGTTATAAAAACAATGTAGGTGTTAGGTCTAGTTAAGTATAATCTAGATAAACAAATTTTATTTAAATATAAATTAAATAAATAATCGTTACTTTATTTATTTATAAAGATACGTAACTTAGTCATTTGGTTATAAAAATGTATCATACGTATTATATTAAATATAAATCTAATAAATAACCTTCACGCTATTTTTATAAAGATGTGTAAATGAGTTGTATAAATAATATTTATGTGTTGAGTTTAATGATAAATATAAACATAACTTTGTAGGTTAAAATAAATACTTCCATTTATTTTAGAAATAAGAATTTGATCTTTTTTTTTTAAATAAAGTTAATATAAATCTTTATAAAATCAATTATTTTTATTTGAAAGTTAATTTGAAATACTCATTTTTTTTTAAAATATAAAATTAAGCATTCTGTCAAAATTTTCTCACACACACGACCGTGCCTGGGACAAGGAACGATCGTGCTTGAACCATGGGCGCGACCGTGTTGACCAATACAGAGGATATAGCTAAGCTGTTCACTAGGCACGACCGTGTCTAGGGTTCAGAGGCACGACCAAGTCTAGCCAAGGGGCATGACCGGGTCTGAGTGTGTGAGGCACGACCACGCTTGGGATTAGCACGACCGTGTCTCATGAAGCACGATCGCGCTATAAGACTAGCGCGACCGTGTCTGTTCCAAAACAGAAACGAATTGACTGATTCTTACAATGTTAACGTTGGATTTCATAGGGCTTTCATCTGTAGGGTTATTACGAGTCTTTTGTAATATATTAATTGTATTTAAAACGTGTTCAAAGCAGGGTTCGATTAAATCCATTTTGAACGAAAAATAGATTCTGGTTCGTGATGATTCCCATATTGTAAGCCCAAATTAGATTAGGGCTTTTGATCTATAGACTAAAACGTAGGTGTGGAAGGTTTCAATTACCCGAAAGGACGATGGATTGATAGTGTTCGGTAGAGATGAGTTCCGGCGACGACGGGTTTGGTTTCTGGCGCCTTTTTCTGCAATTCCGACTGACTCAGTGTTTCCGGGAGCTTCAGAGAGGATTGATAGTATGTTGGCTTAGGAGAATTGTAATCAAAATGGTGAATTCGATGGTCTTGTGAGAGGATTGGCCGGTTATGAGTTGAATCGACGAAATTGAGTTTATTTGTTGTAATTGTGATGATTAAAAGATTTAATTGGGTTTGCTAATGGTGAAAACGTGTAGGACGGTTACGAAACCAAACGATTTTTGATTAAAGGCTGCATTTACATTTCAAATGACGAGAGGCGCAACCGTGCCCATACGAGGCGCGACCGTGCCAAGGCACCAGGCGTGACCGTTCCAAAGCAAGTCGCGCGACCGTGCCAAGGCACTTGGCACGACCGTGCCAGAACGAGGCGCGACCGTGCCTATTAGGGTTTTTGGTTATTTATTTATAAAATCAGTCCTTGCAAATTTCAGTATTGACAGACTTGTACAAATATGAATTTATGTAGAGTTTAATAGGATATACTCGTGTAAAATTTGTGGATTTGCATTGAAACATAGTATTTAATTGTTGGTACGAATAGAACAAGTCAGTGTATTAGAATTTGGTTTGAAATGTATCACATTGAACTGAAATATAGATTATGAAAATAAAAAATGTTACAGTATCCCCATGTTGAGGAAATTTCGTCCCGAAATTTAACTAATGGAGGCTACTAAAAATCAAGAAAAAGGCGGGAGTTTTGGGTTCTCGATGAGTTTTGATTGTTGGATCCTGGGGAGTGTAACCGTTGATATGGCTTAGGCCTGATACTCCAAGTTGAATATGAAGGGTGATAATGAATTTTGTTTTGAAATGAATTTAAGGAGGAGATTGTCGAATAAAAATTCTGAATTCTAAATGTAAGATGTATTATTTGGATTGAATTTGATGGGACCTTGATCGTTAGGGTTTGTGGATGCTGTAGTCTAATATGTTTAAAAATGTCAGTGGGTAAGAGATTTCATATACATTGGTCTAGGTCAAAACTTCACGTGACAGGAACAACACTACTTCTGATAATATGATAGGACACTTATATATAGGAAGTACCATCGGCGTATCCACCATGCCCTTATCATACCACATCAGTGTTGTTGTTACACATCATGATAAGTTTTTAGGTCACAACACACGACAAAATTTCACTATGTTTTCCATACGCTGATTTTCATAATTCCGTGTGCACCCGTAATTACTCAAATCATCGTACGGTCCGTATAGATCATTCCGTTGAGTGCGGGTAAGGGTGCACAATTTCACTCTGATCACGTCCATTGTTTTCACATAAAAGTTGCTAACAAGTAACTAAATCCCTAACCAGGTCAGTTCGCAACTAAAGAGCAGTAAAGTAGTATAACTTAAAGTTTTCTTAGTTTGCTCGTGTTTGAACAAGAATACGTCAAACCCCGATTCTGTTCAATGTATTATGGTCTTCAACTTTGGTGAACAAAAGTGCATGACCATGTCTTGTGTATAATGTAATCAATTAGTTGTAATAATTGTAAGCAAGTTTTGTTTCGTGTATAAAGAAAACACACAAGTCTCATGTATGATCTAGTGTCACGTAGCTCGAAATCAAATAGGTCTCATGTATCGCGTGAACAATTTAGCGCCATGTATTTTGTAAATCATTAAGCTCCCTTGCGGAATGCAAGCAACATAGTATCATGTGTATTGTAGGAGATGAAGTTCATGTATAGTGTCGATAACTTAGCATCATGTATTTTGTAGGTCAACAAGTTCTCACGTGTAATGTGAACAACCTAGTATCACATGTATTATAGGAAACGAATTTCATGTATGGTGTTGACAACTTAGCATCATGTATTTTGTAAATCAGAAGCTCTCATGTGGAATGTAAACAATATAGTATCATGTGTAATATAAACAGTTTAGTATCATGTATATTGCATAATGTGCACAGTTTAGTATGATGTACCTTCTAACCAAATGAGTTTCATGTTAATGTGGTCAATCTAGAATTATGTATCAAACAAACAACGGTTATGTGTCATGTATATTGCAAACAACTAAGTTTCGTGTATTATGTGCTCAATCTAGTTGCATGTGTATTGCAATTAAGCATGTTTCGTGTGTTATGTGATCAATCTAGTAAATTGTGATTTGTAGGCAAACTAGTTTCATGTATTATGTAATTTGTGTAGCATTGGGTATATTAAGAATAATTGGGTTTCATGTACTGTGTGGTTGCGTTGGGTATATTGTGAACGTGCATACGTAAGTTATTGAGCTTCGTGTGTGATGTATACTAACGGGTGTTGTATGTGATCGAGTGTTGCGGACAAGCGTGTTGTTTGGCGTTCTTGTATGATGTGGTAGTTAGGTTCTAGCTCTTAAATCTCATTGAGGTTGACGAGGAAGGTTAACGTCTACGCGGTATGGATCGTCTCTTGAAGTGACAAGCAAAAGGTAGCGAGGAGGTTCTGAAAACGTTCGAGGAAATGTGTTTACAAATACTGATCTTTGCTTGAAAATAGAAAGTGGTGAATTGTTCTTGGTTGTAGATATATAAAGTAGTGAATCCATTGATTCACATAACTTAAATAAATAGACAATTTATGGGAAAAATCTTTTAATTTAAATTTTCAGCTATTAATAAGTGAATATTTTTAAGCGGAATTATTGACTAAACAAGTAGTCGTATACTAATTTAGCCAGAGTTTAGAAATATTTTTCTTTAATGAGGAAAAATCAAATTATTTATCAATTCGAAATAATATTTTTATAAAATAGATTGTATTAAGTTTCCCTATCAGGAGAGAAGTTTTATGGAAAATTTATGTTTTTGATACGATCTAAAAGTTTGATGAACATTTTGTTTGAACAAAATAATGAGGTTTGTTTAAATCAAACAATAGGATGATTTGTTTACGAAGGAGATTTTACGAAGGAGATTGCTGGTAGTGTACTAAATTGTGGTGAATGAGAAAGATGATACTTGGAGAATTTTGATGAAAATATGATGGGTGTAATTCACACTCAACGTATTGAATTAATGAATAATAACTTTAGAGTTGGAAAATATAAAATTTAGTAAATGCTGGAATGTAAAACATTATTCAAAACACAGGGAAATGGTTCTCAAACTGAAATAAATAAGAAAAATAATTCTGTTATCACCTCCTATAGTTTTCCACTAGAAGGAGGATAATTCCCAAGGCGAGCACCGCTATGGTCACTCGGGTAGTCGATCTGGCTTCAGCTTTAGGTGTCTCTGTGCGATGCTCCGGTATTTCTTTTTCGAGGATGGAGATTAACTCCTTTTGGTACCCTAATTGGTTTGCTAGGCTATTCATTCTTTGTCCTTGCAAGTCGTGCATTAACCCTTGCTCCATTCTTTGCCTCTCAAATTCTAAGGTCCTTACATATTGGTACATGTCATTGATTGGAATTTCGATAGTACTAGTGAGTGCCATGATATGCCCTACCCAAGTATTAGAGTAATACGGGACGAGCATTAGATATGGGTCTCTTAGTGGGGGTGGTAGCTGATTGTGGAGATGAGGTGTCTGATACGGTGATAGACTGCTTTGATGTTGTGAGAAGTGAGTGGAAGGCTACCATCATCTTTGAGACTCAATAGAACATCAAGAATGTCTTCGTTGTTGGTAGTTTCTCCAAGAAGATGGCGATCTTCATGGTTGGAGATAATCTTGTCAAGTATGGGATCGATTCTGTTACGAATCTTCATCAACTTGTTCCTGGTGTCAGTAACTAAATGCAATACGCTGATAGACGATGGAAACATATCCATCACCTAAAAATCATTTGAAAAAGATACAATCTCTCTAATTAGCGCAATAAGCAGCGCCTGGTCCTCGCATCTGCTCCCAACTACAATCCTAATAGTGATTGTGTTCATCGTGGTGTAAATCTTGTCGGTAAGATCGATTGTTTGAGTTTAGAGTCTTTCATACTATATACTCACATTCTTAATACGTATAATTATGACCCGTATCTTAGCATGTCTTAAGCACCTCATCACATAGATAAAACAAGGCTAAATACTGGTCTAGTGTATTTACTATAACCTCGGGCTTTGTTATGCTCGTTTCTTCGCCTAATGCTTTACTTGATCTGATCCGCACTCGTAGCTAGTTGGCTGAGTTTGGCACCCGTAGGGGAGCGCTAAGCAGGTTGGTACTGGTCTGCTACCGCCTCTTAGCTAGTTGCCTGACTTGGGTCATACGTAGCGGACCGTCAAGAACCTGGATAGCGGCCTGTTATCCGCTTTGCGGCACGGCGAACCATTATGCTTCACATAGCGGTCTGCGATAGGGTTGCGACTACTGCTTGGTGACATGGCACGTGTCAAGTCGTCATTGATTTCTTTCTTCTACACGTAGCGGACCGTTAAGGGTCCGGTAGTGGTCCGCTACCGATCAAAGATTCAATTGCAACTCTATCGAGCTCGTCAATGGTGAAACACTCGACATCGATTCGTGGCCGGAACACAGTCGGGCTCACGGTGGTTGAGGAGGCAGAACTGGGAAAGGGAAATAAGGGAGTGTGGGAGAGACAGATTTAGGGATTTAAGGTTTCTAGTTTCTAACCTGTATATATATATATATATATAATAAATAATTAAAAAAAATATTTCGGATTCGGATATCCGAAATATCCGAAAATTTCCAATATTACTATCCAAATCCGAATCCGAAAATTCGGATATCCGAATTTTCGGATTCGGAATTTCGGTTTCGGATTCGAATGTTTTTGAACACCCCCATCGTCAGCACTCAGTGACACAACCCAACTATTTATTAAAAAAAAGTAATTTATTTCTCTTCCACCTACGTAGCCCAATTAAACTTATTTTTTTTACTTAATAATTAGCAACCCAACCCAATCTAAATCAATTTTTTTATTACATAAACATAATTTATGCTTATTTTTTATTATATTAAAAATATTATAAGTAATTACTTTATTTTAAAACAATTAAATTATTTATTATAAATACAAAAATCAATAAAAGAGATAAAAAGTATTTTATATTCATCCAAGTGCATATGCCATGAGAACTAATAAAAAGTGGTGAAAACATTAACTGTTAATCAAAATTAATCGATAATTGAACCGTCATCGAAACAAATTAATCGATAATCGAAATTAACGGCCGGTTATGGTTATAGTTAAAGGTACCTCGTAACCGAACGTTAATCGAACCAAACCAATACAATCTTATGCATAAGATAACAAAACATACAACCTTATAGCATAAGATATATGCACAAAATACACACACTATATATATACATAAAACAATTTTGTCTGTTTTTCAATATTTCTTTTTTATCATAGTTGATTCATCAATCAAAGACGGTCTACCTTATTTCTAAATGTATTTTTTTTATTTTTTCATCAACATAAAATATCTTTTTATTTAGATTTAAATGAAAAATTAAAAGGGAATACACGCATTTTATTTCTGATCAACCGGGTCATGAGTTTAAGTTGCCATCCTCTTATTTTTCTTTTATTATTTTTCATTTTAAAAGTTAAAATTCACGAATGGGTGTAGCGTAATAATGCATTAGTCGGTGGAGTTTGAGGTGATTGCAAAATTGAAAGTGAGCCACGTGAGTGTTAGACCAATTCAACATTGGTGGATGGATTATTAATTTATTTTCATATTATTTGGATACACTAGATCATGTCAAAGATTCGCTCAAGTGTGCTGATATAATCGATAACTCATCCACCTCCGCCTGAAGACTCGCATCAAAGTTCGGAATTAATTTACTTATATTACTAATTTACTATAAAATACGAGTCTCTAGTACATAAAAACTGGAATCATGCTATAAAAATTAGTGTGAGAAAAAACTGGCCAGACAAGTCAAACCAATCGCTAGCTTGAGTCGGTAACAATATTTTAATCAACTAAAAGTTAGTTATGACTCAGGTGGGAAAAAAAATAGCCAACATTATTCAATATGTTACTTTTGGTTGTACAAGTCGTGCCCTAAGCTTACCTACACGCATTAAATATCACCGTCAACAAGATCCCGGCCATCTAACATCACTGAAGATTACAATATTCATAGACATCGTAAAAACATTACAACTTCACAACCAGTAGCAGAACTTGAACAATTAAATTGAAGGGGCCGAAAATACTACACATAAAAAAACTAAACTTTTTAGTGGATTGGTGAAACAGATTTGGGCTTTTGGTGTGGATTAGGAAGGACCCAAATACTATAACTAATATGAAATAAACGTAGTCGGCCGAAATCAATAATTCTGAGTATAAAATGGGGAAAAAACCAAAAAAAAAATTGATTTGTGGAATAGATTTGGGTTTTTGGTCTGGATTAGGAGGAGCCAAATTGTATAGCTAATATGAAATAAATCTAACGAGTCGAAATTAGTACCTTTGACGATAAAATTAGGGGAGGGGGGGGGCTCGGCCTCCTCAAGCCCTATTAAGTTCATGCCACATGTCGCTAATTCATTGGACATTAGTCTTTTGAGCACTGAAATCTAGGGTAGATAATTAGTCCGCTTTAGCCGTCTGTTATGAGAGAATGACAATGAATTCATCGACTAAAAGTAAAAAAAAAATATTAAAATATTGTAATTTTCGCTAATGATAAACACACATCAAAGCGGACAAATATCAAGTGGTCTACTTGTTTTTAATATAACCCTCTGATTAAAAAAAAACTTGGTGGGGTTTCTTATGTAGAGTCTTTAGGGCCTATCGTTTTTTTTTGAAAGACAAATTTCTTTATTCCTATGCAAGTGAGACTTAAACCTATGACCTTCTTAATCTTTAGTGTTCCTAGAGGATTTTCCTCTACCAATGGGCCACCAACCCCATTGCCTAGGCCTGCCGTTTAGCTCCCTTTTTTAATTCTCTGGTTATTTTTTTGTTTATGTTCCACTTTGTTTGCATCCAGCCCTCTTGCTGGCAGTTTTCCTTTCTTATTTTAAGAAGTTTTTTTACTGATTTCTGCGTTTGACTATTAGAAATCACTAGGAAAATTTCAGGGATGGATATTGCAAGATAACAATTAATGTAATAATTAAACATGGTTCTTTATTGTGCTCACACCCAATATGCACTTTTTTGTTGTACTTGTATACAAACATAGGAAAACCATGATCGAACCGTTTTCTATTACCGATAACCTTTTTGGTTATGTTGTGGATCCATCTATTTCCCAGCCCGATAGCAATGATCCGGGTCTGATGCAACTGTGCTACCTGAGTTAAATTCGGATTCTCCACAAGGTTTTCCATTGATGCTTATGTTCGCATGATAATCATCTCCACAATATCTTAAGCTTCCTTCTCCCATGTTCAAGGCACCGCAACTTGTGAATTATGGAGTTCTCTCGCATTGGCTTTTACTCATACCTCCTCACGAGAATACACTCTTAAGATGCAACTTCTTAAGGTTCAAATGTAAAGGAAGAGACACCCATTGCATACTTAAGCAACACTCAAGAATATTCTTATGCACTTGCCAATATTAGCAAGCCAGCCATAGATAAAGACATTGTTCTTTCTGTCATTTAAGGGCTACGCGAAGAATACGACATCCTTAAATCCACCATACTTGCATGGTCTTCTCCTTTGACATTTAGTGAACTATATGGTCTCCTTAGTGACCATGACTATATGGTTACCAAGCCTCCACAACTTGCTCTTGCATATGTTTTTACAGCCTTCTAGATCAGCTTCGGCTGTCCAAATTCAACCATCACAACAATTTATGGCGCTTCAACACTTGGCATCCTAACATGGCTACCAACTTATGCCAACACTGATCCTCAAGCTCTTTACTGCTACCATCCCCTTACAATCGTAAAAATAACAACCGTAGACGCCTAGGTTCCTCTAGGGGAAACAAAAGAAGTCGTTGTTGCATTGAATTCTCATGAGAATTCTCTCAGAATATGTTTATGGTTCCTCCATCAACTGTGATATTGGTCATATTCCAAGTGACTGTCCGCACCGTGACCCGTCTACCTTTCGTACCAACCCCATAACTAATTTTTGCAGATACCACATACCTGGTCTACTGCTGCACTACCTGATATCCTGATACTGGAGGTAACAGTCATGTAACACCAGATTTGTCAAGCCTCGACAGTTTAGAGGCATTCTATGGTAATGACTCACTCCATGTTTGTAACGTTAAGGGAATTCCCATTCTTCATATCAGTTCTTGTCAATTTTCTTCCCCAATCAAAAGCTTTTATATATCTAAAATCCTTCATATTCTTGAAATTAAGAAAAACCTTCTTCCTAAAATTAAGAAAAAAACCTTCTTTTCTATATCTAGCCATGTTAATTTTCCAACCGTGTCAACCAAAGCTTTGTATTCTAACCCAGTAGATGACCTTGAAACCGTTTTCAGTTTTTGTGTGGTCTAGAAGATAAGGTTAGAACCCAAATAGATAGCATTTCCACCTCACAACAATCTCCTCCAACACCACCTCGTCCTTCCAATTTATGTCCCAATCTAAAACCACATACTTTGTACAGTCCTTCTGCTAATCATGCTACTGTGTCTTCCAACTCTCATGTCGAACCAACCTCTTTTACCATTGCAAACAAAAAACCAGAGTGGCGTTATGCCATGGCAAATGAAGTTTTAGCTCTTAACAAAATGGTACTTAGTAATTAGTTCCTCATATGTCAAACTCTAATGTTATTGATTGTAAGTCTACAAGTTAAAAAAGGATCATAATCACTCGCTACAAAATGTTTCTTGTGGCCAAAGGCTTTCGCCAACAACCGGGGTTGATTTTCTTGAAACTTTTAGCTCGGTGGACAAGTCAACCTCTATTCGAGTTGTCCTATCTCTTGTTATTAAAAAGCAATGGCCTCTCGTCAATTGGATGTTCAAAATGTGTTTTTACACAATGACTTTACCAAAACAACCTGTCTCAAGCAACAACGAGGCTTTGTTGACCCTAAACGTCCAAGTTGTTGGATTTTATGGACCGACCCGATGGACAACGCGGCTGACCGAGCTATGACCCGTAAGAGTTACACCTAGGGCAACGAACATTAAATCCACTTAACCTGCTTAACTGGTAATTACGAACAGTTAGCGAGACGATATATTTTATATATATATTTGTTAGACGAGAATTATTATTTATTCTAGTTTATCAATAATAATTATATATATTGTTTTAATCTTTAATTAAAACAATTAAATGGGTTTGGACTTTTGCATCTCGTATTGGACTATGGGCTCGGAAACAATTAGTAGGGTTTATTATTATTTATATAATAATAAACCTAAAAATATTTTTTGAAGATATAATAAGAGATCAGCCGTAAGAAGTTTTTTTTGGAGGTTTGACTTCTTTGGCATTTTTCCAAAGTTGCGACCAAAAGGTAAAAGGTTTCTGCCATGTGCCTGCTCTGCCATCGTCCGCTGCCGTCTTGTCCGGCGATCCCCGGTGTCACCCGTTCTCGCGTTTTGGTTCGTGATCTAGCATCGGTTCATTGTACCTAGGTGTCTTAATCGGTTAATCATTAACCACTAAGGTATAATTAATCTAATCAGTAGATTAATTGTTTTTTTTGTGTTTGCGTGTTCATAACCAGATCCTGTTCGGTTTGTCAGTGCTGTTAAATAGGTTATGATTTTATTTTCCGCTGCGTATTTATTAATTAACTGAATTAATTAATTTCTCTGTCAAAACCCGTTTTTGCAAAAAGTCAAACTGATCACCACTGAATCCCAACAGTGGTATCAGAGCCTGGGTTATAACACGTAAATCGGAACCGGTCTGGTTTCACCGGTTAGATTAATCACAAACTTTAACTATCTTGAAGTTTCTGATCTGATCTGTTTTTTGGGGCAATTTTTTTATTTATTAATTTGGTCGTTTTTTTTAATTTTATTTGACCAAATTTATTGTCCGTATGTGACTGTGTTGAATATGTAAATCTGGCCCGACCCATGTGATTGAGTTGTTTGTGTTTATTATTTAGTTTTTGGTTTTATGGTTTTGGCCCACTTTTGATGGCTCAAAGTTGTAATATAATAGTTTTTTTTTATTTTATGTAATGTAATAAAAACCCGAAGACAAATCTGAAGACGCAACAGGAATCATGGAGTCAGTGAGTGTCATCCGAGACGACTAGATGCACGGAAGTCCATCCTTGTGGTTGTTTTAATTTTGTGGACCCCGTGACCCGTTTGGTCTTGCTAATTGGCTCTAGCAAGATCAAACAAACTTGGCCCTAAAAGATTTACATATTTATTAGCTTTATGGTTGCTTTTAATTTTTATAACTTAAATTTATTATAAACCAACCAAACACCAAACGTTTTAAAAAGAGTTTTAAAATGTCACAATCTGTCACCACAAGTTCTAATTTTACAACTTGTAGAATTTTATAAAAATAACAACTGGCTTGTTTTTATAAAATAAATAACCGCTAAAGTTTTGCAATTTAAACTAAATTTAATTTCAAAACTTATAACTTGTCATGACTTTAAATAGTAAAACTGGCTTTTACATCACACGTATGATTTAATCATTCGTTGTGTTTGACCCTATTCGGTAAACACTAAAATTGGAACCCATATTTAAAACCAATGGTCTATGCTATCCTATTATAAGCAACAATTGGAGCATAAAACGAAACATCGGTGTTTGGAGCCACAGCACCGCACTGGATGCGTAGTTTATCCTTCCAAGGCGCAAGGGTTTCGTTGACACATCCGGCCCTTCCGCAAGTACCTGTTTTAGGACGACTATTACTTTTCTCTCTTGTTACATGCCCCAGCTGTCAAGAGATTAAAAGTGCGCATAGATGAGGCTAAACGTATCAATGCATAGACATGTCTTGTCTTAGCGGCCTCATACACGAGAGTTGTGCATCTTTCCACAATTGACACTAATTGTCAGTCTAGTTACCCACTTACTAATGTTGTATGCCACAGCTACCGTTAGTGACTGATTTAGCTAGATTCTCACTCCTTATTCTAATTTCTGTAATTGGGTCATAAATTAATAAGGACTTTTCACTTTCTTTATACTAATTTATTTTCTTTGCTTATCTTGACAGATGTCTACTGAAAATAATAATACTAATAACTCCTTTGCTCTCAAGTCTATCTATGAGAATGAAAAGCTGGATAACACAAACTTTCTCTCGTGGAAGTGCAATCAGAGAATAGTTCTCAAGATAGCCAAGAAGCTCTATGTTCTCGATGCATCAGTCCCTGAGGCACCTGATGGTAACACGGCTGCCGCTCGTAAGGCCTGGGAAAAACAAAGAGATGATGCCACTGAGGTGGCCTGCCTTATGCTAGCCTGCATGTCCTGTGAGCTCCAAAAGAGCATGGAGGACCTGAGTGCCTTTGACATGGTTGAGCAACTTAAGGGCATGTTCCTGAAACAAGCCCGACAAGAACGCTATGAAACCATGTCTCAGCTCATTCGTTGCACGATGCAAGAGGGCACGCATGTTAGTGCTCATGTACTTAAGATGAAAGGGTACATCGACCAGATGAACAAACTTGGATATCCCATGAAGGATGACATGGCTACTGATTTCATCTTAAACTATCTCCTAAGCTCCTATGCTAAATTCGTAATGAATTTCAACATGAATGGCTTGGAGAAGACAGTGGCCGAGCTACATGGTATGCTCAAAACGGCCGAGATGAATATCAAAGGAAAGAAAAATCAAGTTCTGATGGTCAGATCTGCTGGTGTTAAAAAACTTAACCCCAAGAAAAGAGGTTATAATAGCAAAGGCAAGAAGAAGGTTAATGTTGCTGCCAAGCCTGCCGCCAACAATAACAAGAAAGCTTCAAAAGCACCCCCTCCTGAGGAGCGCCAATGCTTTGAATGCAACAAATGGGACACTGGAAACGTAACTGTCCTGAATATCTAGCCAAGCTGAAGCTGAAGAGGCCCAGTGGTGAGGGCACCTCTTCAGGTATTCTCATTTATGTTATTGAAATTTTTACTGTTTCTAGCAACACATGGGTATTTGATACCGAATGTGGATACCACATCATTAATGTCTTGCAGGAGCCTAAAAGTTGGAGGAAGCTGAAACAAGGCGACATGGAGCTCATCGTTGGCGATCGGAAAAGAGTACCAGTTCTTGCAACTGGAACATATCATCTCTCATGTCCTTCTGGCCTTGTGGTTGTTTTGAACAATTGTTTGTTTGCACCTGGTTTAACCAGAAACATTATTTCAGTTTCTTTATTGTTTGAACAAGGATTTAAGTACGTTTTTAATGGTATTGCTATTTCTGCCTACTTAAATGATATCTTTTTATTTTGAGGCTAAACCTCAAAATGGTATTTATGAGATTGACGTTCAAACTGAAAATAACATATATAATCTTTCTAAATGTATCAAATCTGGCATTAATGATACTTTTCTAGGGCATTGTCGACTTGGCCACATAAGCAAGGCACGCATTAAAAGACTCCAATTCGAGGGAATTCTTCAACCTACCGGACATGACTCATTTGATAATTGCGAGTCTTGTTTAGCTGGAAAACTCACAAAGGACCCCTTCACTCATGCTACCGTGTCTTCCAACTCTTATGTCGAACCAACCTCTTTTACCATTGTTAACAAAAAATCAGAGTGGCGTTATGCCATGGCAAATGAAGTTTTAGCTCTTAACAAAATGGTACTTAGTAATTAGTTCCTCATATGTCAAACTCTAATGTTATTGATTGTAAGTCTACAAGTTAAAAAAGGATCATAATCACTCGCTATAAAATGTTTCTTGTGGCCAAAGGCTTTCGCCAACAACCACGGGTTGATTTTCATGAAACTTTTAGCTCGGTGGACAAGTCAACCTCTATTCGAGTTGTCCTATCTCTTGTTATTAAAAAGCAATGGCCTCTCGTCAATTGGATGTTCAAAATGTGTTTTTACACGATGACTTTACCAAAACAACCTGTCTCAAGCAACAACGAGGCTTTGTTGACCCTAAACGTCCAAGTCAAGTTTGCTTACTTCATAAGGCTTTATATAGGCATAAACAAGCTACTCAGGCATGGTTTCATCGCTTGTCGCAATCTCTTCACAACTTGGGCTTTAGAGGGTCAAAAACATATCCATCTTTATTTACCTATAAATCTGGAAACGTATACTTGTACATGCTGGTTTATGTTGACATTATAAGTGTCACTAGTACAACACCACAACTGTTGATAAAGTCATCCAACAACTCAACACTGACTTTGCATTAACAGACCTTGGTGATCTTGACTTCTTTCTAGGCATTGATATTGTACCCCCAAGGTTGGAACATTTTGTTGTCTGAACGAAAATACATCTTGGAGGTCCTTCAATGACTTGCTCTGTTAGATTCTAGGCTAGTCTCCTCTCTTCTTATCTCTTGAAGAAATCCCCTATTCTCTAAACCTGTCAGGTAACAACAAGTTGTTGGTATACTCCAATCACTAGTCTAGGGTCAAATGAAATCTAAGGTATCTAAAGGGCACCGTTAATCCTAGCCTACTAATTCACCATAATTTTGGTACCATTCTCCAAGCCTCCAAAGATATTCACTGTCAAAGACCCTCCACTCTTAAAGCTTTCTCAAATGCTGACTTGTCAGGGTTTCCGGACGACCGTCAATCGACAGAGGGATTTGTTATCTATTTGGGCCTGGTCTTATCTCCTAGACCGACGAAAACATAAAACTTTTTCTAGGTTATCCAATGAGTCAGAATACTAAGTTCTGGCTGATACGGGTGCAAAATTAGCAAGGCTAGAAGCTCCCCTTCAAGAACATAGGATAGACACAAAATCTACTTCCACTATTTGGTGTGATAATCTGGATGCAACCTAACTTGCATCTAATCCAGTCTTTCATGCTCGAATACAATACGTTGAAATTGATTTTACTTTGTTTGTGAAAAAGTAGAACAAGGAAAAATCTGTGTATAGTTTAATATGGAAAGACGATCAAAATACATACATCTTCACAAATCCGTTGTCGACTTAAAAAATTCACGTTCTTATGCTCAAACTACAGGATACTCCCCGCCCTTAGCTTGCGGGGGAGTGTTAGATCTTGTTGTAAGTAATAATACTTGGAGGTAGTATTATGTAAATAAGTTATCATATATAACCCGTTTTGTAACCATGTTCTAATTACAGTCATCAATAAAATCACAATTACACACTTTTGATTTATCTATCAAAGATATTTATTAAAAGTATACACCATGAAAATTTTATCAAGAGAATACTCATGTGTGTTTATTTAACTTGTTATTTTGTAGGTGGCATCAAATTTTGTAGTTTCCGGGGCAAAGCCTTCAACAACAAAGGTACTTAACCACAAAAACTTAATTAGTTTCCGGTTACCTAGACTTAATCTACACATTGAGTTAATTATATATATATATATCCAAACTAAATTATATATATATATATGGGAGAGTTCTAAAGAAAACCAAGAGTTAGACGAAAACCAACTTTTCACCATTGATTGAAATTGATCAATGGATGAGATTAATTAGAAGCAAATCTATAAGGCTTTGTATTTAAAAAAACAACATGCATATTATAATCATGACCATAATCACGTAATCACTCATGTTATACATAAGACCATAATCACCCATGGTTTACGCACAATATATCAACATTTAAAAAAGGTCAATTTTTAAATAAAAGTATACTCAAATTAAAAAGAATAAAATGCTCGATTTTATGGTGTAATTTTTTTTAAAAATAACGTCGTATAAAAAAGTTATGCGTGTTTTAAAAAACATGGGGGAACTTGTAAAAAGTCAACAAAGTTAGGCTATTCCAATTTTACCCTTTTCGGAATATTTTCACACTTAAAACAATCACATTTGATTTTAACCATTGATTTTCTATATCAACGCTTCAAAATGCTTCTTACGCTTCTCACCAAAAAAACACTTTGTATTTAAAACATCCACTATATATATATAATATGTTGGAAATCATGCCTAGAAACACAGAATTTGATCTCAAAATATCGACTCTTTATTTGGTTTATTAAATCTCGACATACTTAAAATGAACCTAACCCATCTATTTATACTAAAATAAATTATATTAATGTTACTCAAATATGACTCTTAATTATAATCTAATACTAACTAGATCATTATCTAAACATTATCTCTACTATTTAAATCAAACTAGATAACTCTAACCATATAAACTATTAATTAAATACTAATTAATTATACTCTTTCGAATTACCCCTTCAGTTTTTACTTTTTTTTCAAACCTGAACCGTTTCAGGATTAAAACTATCATTCCCACTTAATCCTAAAACCAATCATGCTTCTCTTGCTCTTTCCCTTGACCGAACCAAACGAGTCTCGATCGTTCTTGCTCGTTCTTAATGCTTTCTTACTGTTCTTGCTCATATTCTTGCTTGATTACTCTTGTTTGCTAATTCTTTTCTAGCTTTAAATCAGAAAACGAATTTCTTGCTCTTTCTATAACCCGAACCAAGTTTCTTGCACTTTATGTTCTTCCTAATCAGAACCAAATGGTTTCTAACTTCTTATTCTTGCTAATGATCAAAGATTAGTGTTCTTGCTCCTTCTATTGATTAAAAATTAGTGTTCTCGCTCCTATGGGGTTCTTGCTCCTTTGCTTACTAAAAACTTGTTGCTCATTCAAAACCACTAGTTGATCGCTAAAACTTGCTCTTGTTCTCGGTTTCTGGCTCAGCCCCGAAAATAAAACCTCTCCTACTACTAATCTCAGCTAGAAAGACGAAAACCCGAAGCCAGATCCTTCTTGCTGTTTTTTCTCAGCTAGAAAGCCAAAACCCCTGTGATCTTGCTTCCCCTTTTAAACCTGCTCTCGTTTTTAGCCCCGTACGACTCGTAAAACCTCCAATCTCTGATACTAATTGTTTGAAATTAGGACCAAGGACAAGAAATTTGATCTCAAAAGATTAACTCTTTCTTTGGTTTATTAAATCTCAACACACTTACATTGACCCTAACTCATTTACTTATACTAAAATAAATCATACTAATCTTACTCAATACTATTCATAATTATAATCTAATACTAACTTAGATCATTATCTTTAATAATTAAATCAAATAACTCTAAACGTTCAAACTGTTAATTAAACACTAATTAATTAAACTCTTTCGAATCTCACCTTCAACTTTCTCTTTTTATCAAGATTCAAACTTACATGTATATTTTTATAGGGATATATATGAAATTAACCCAATCATATAACGAGGTGCAGATGTGTGCTGCAACTAAACGTTTTGCCATTCGCAAGCAAGCAACAAGCCGTGGAGGAGGAAAATGTGGACACAAGTCCTAATAATATTACTTCTATAACCAATTCACAACCGGTACGTACGTTTTTAATGTAGTGTGTTTTAACATGGATTTTTGAAAAGGGAAAATAATGAACGTTAATCTCATAAAAAACATAATATACCGGGATCCATTGTCACGTATTAGCTTTCATTCATGTATTCTATTTTTCATGTGCTAGAATGAATGTCTTCTACCCAAGAGTTCTAAAAAAATTACTACATAAACAACTATATATTACCTTGAGTTAATTGCATAAATGGTCCATTTGGTTTGATTATACTGCATATTTGGCCCCTGATTTAAAAAAAATACAAATTTAGCCCAAACTTTTCAGATTTGGTTGCGCATTTAGCCCCTGGTATTAACACCAGTTAGTTTTTAATGGAAAGTTAGTCTATGTGTCATTCACGTGACTTATGATTACAAACTTAACACTAAAAATGAATAAAAATCAGTAAAAATGATTGATTTTTAACCAATTTTTAATAATTCCACCTTTTACCAATTGGCCAATAATAATCCCAACTGAGAATATTCTTACCACTAGTCCCTACTTTCAAACTATTTTGTTACATTGGACTCCCCGTTAAAAAAACTTAACGCCGTTAGATTTTATATGACGTGGACATCTGCAAACCGCCGAAAAGTCGAGCCAAGCTAGCAGTGGTCTCGTGGTGGGTTTTGAAATTGGCTCTGGTGGTGTTTAACTAGTCTCGTTGGTCCGGCAAGTCCAAACAGAGATAACGGTAGTGTTTAACGAGACAAGTTAAACACCACCAGAGCCAATTCAAAACCCACCACGAGACCACTGCTAGCTTGACTCGACTTTCCGGTAGTTTACAGATGTCCACGCCATATAAAATCTAACGGCGTTAAGTTTTTTTAACGGGAAGTCCAATGTAACAAAATAGTTTGAAAGTAGGGACTAGTCGTAAGAATATTCTCAGTTGGGATTATTATTGGCCAATTAGTAAAAGGTGAGATTATTAAAATCCAATAATCCTTGATTTTTTAATGAATTTTAATTGTTTTAACTCATTTTTAGGGTTAAGTTTGTAATCGTAAGTTACGTGGATGACACATGTGCTAACTTTCCGTTAAAAACTAACCGGTGTTAACACCAGGGGCGAAAGGCGCAACCAGTTCTGAAAAGTTTGGGCTAAATTTGCACTTTTTAAAACCCGGAGGCCAAATATGCAGTTTGATCAAACCACATGGACCATTTATGCAATTAACTCTATTACCATGGATAAAATTTTCAATCAGCAGGGAAAGAAAGCTAACCCAAAATTCAAAAGTAAACAACTGATGTTGATTATCATATCCAAACACTTTCACCATAATGACAATATTCTTTGATTATTGAGTAATTTTTGTTGCACTCATCTCATTTTGTTTTGTTCAAAAGAGTTTTCCCTCAGTTAATGACATCAAGGAGCATATTGAGGCGATCAAGTCAATATTTGGTTCAATGGGAGATGGACTATCTACTCCATCTTCATATGACATAGCGTGGATTGCACTCATAAAAGACGTCACTGGATCCACTTGTGCTCCTCAGTTCCCGTCATGTTTGGAATGGATCGTCAACCATCAACTCCCTGATGGTTCATGGGATGATCCGTTCTTTTCAATTCACGATAGGCTCATCAACACATTGTCTTCTCACTAACGTCTTGGAATGTTCATCCTCACAAGTGCCAAAAAGGTAAAACCAATAACCTGCTTTGTTCATATACTCTTAGAATTATTGTTTCCTTTATCTTATGTTTAGTTTGGTGATATACAGGACTTCAATTTGTGAACGAAAACATGAATAATCTTGGAGACGAGAAGGATGAACACATGTTAATTGCTTTTGAAATAGTGTTCCCTTCACTCATTGAACTCGCACGAAAACTAGAGATCAACGTGTCGAACAATTCTTCTATCTTGAAAGAAATATATGCAAGACGAGAGCTAAAGCTAGCAAAGTTAGTCCCATCTATACTTTATAATAAATAAAGATTTTGGTGAAACAGTTGTCACTATCCTATGCATACTCAAGTTTTTTTCTTCGTCTCTCTTTCATTAATTATACAAATTTCTTAATTACTTTTATAATTTTTTATTTCCCCCCTCTCTCTCCTGTTAAATAATAACGATTTATATAATTCTATTTTAAAATTTTTTTTTAATTAAAAAAAAATAGGTTTGTTCAAAAGATATTATTATAAATTGAACATTTTTTTCATTCTTTTTATAAAACAAATTGAAAAAAAATAACTATACAATGTTTCTAGAATTTATATTAAAAAAACTATGTAATATATTATAAATATGTAATATGTAAATCTTTATTAATAAATATATAACACTGTATTTATTCAACCCGTGTAATAGACGGGGTATCTAACCTAGTATATTTATATATACAGATTCGATTCGATGCAATGAATCAGTGTATACCAAAATTGATTCGATATTTCTCGCGGTATGAACCACATGGGTTCGGGTTCTTGCTTGCTAATTTCACTTTATTTTTCGACCTTTTCTGATTCAGAACACAAAACTCGCCCCTAGTTCTTGTTCACTGCTTTTGATCAAATACAAGTTTCAAGCGATGTTTTCCGGCTCTCAATCAATGGTTCGAATTTGATGATTGATCAACACTCCTCACATTAGTTTTGCTTCCAATGTTTGATTATTTCAAGACAGGCTTCGGACGATGATTTCCAAAATTGCCTTCAATCACTTCTTCTTCAATTCTTTCCTGATCGGTTAGACTTCTGCTTCCTTCGTTCATCCTCCCTTTAATCGATTAACTCCTGCTCTGATACCAATTGTTGGTAATCAAAGATGCAATTGATGGTATAAACACAAAGATTAAATGATAAACTTGCTAAATTTTTATAATGAGTGTACGTCTACTTCATACTCAATTACATACTCGATGAAGGGTAATCTCATAGCCATCGGATCATGAAAGATTATAAAGAACAAAATAGGATGAACCCTAATGAACTTGCAATTTGATCGATTGGAAAACCAACAATTGATACATACGTTTTGACCCTATATATACATGTATACATATGCATTTATTCACAGGAATGAAACGACGTGACTTCGCATCCCTCAAAGCCCATACAGTTTCTATCTTTGGCATGTACACAAATGACCTCTACACTTGTATTACACAATTGACACCTAAACATACTTTAGGCTAATTAGACTCGTGACCCGTTAAACTTGGATATGACAATTAAGGATAACATAACCTTTGCGAACTGACGCAACGATTCAGTGATACGTCGTATTCCTTTCTAACCCTAAACTAATTGACACATGCGTACATACAATTTTGACTTTTTCTATTTACACACTTGACCCTTACGTAACTATTTAATATACAAATGACTCTAAACTTGACTTTCTAATATTGACACTAAAACCCTTGTATTTAGTTTAATCTTCAATACGAAGAAGCTTGAAATAGCATATTGTCTTTAAACTTTGATTTCTTCTTGTAAGGATACCGAGAGACATACTTCACAAGACCCTAACAATCTTGCTTTATTGCCTTGATGGGATGAAAGACTTGAAATAGGAAAAGCTCCTAAACTTCAATGCAGAAATGGGTCAATGTTCTTCTCACCATCGGCAACTGCTTATACATTCATGCATACAAAAGATCAAAATTGTCATATGTCACACCCCGACCGATGGCGGAATCATCGAGGCCGACAATGGAATGATTGTTCAAAAGCACATGATAACTAAAATGTTGCATAATTCATTAATTAAATTTAAAGACAACAAAGATCCAAATACAATACATTTCAAATAACCTAGTCTAGTTCAAAACATTGATTTATTTAACTAGGTCCATAGTTCTTAAGTGGAGGAATCTTCGGCAATCAATCACATATCCAAACCTGAAACATTATTTAAATCAAGTGTCAACTAAAAAGTTGGTGACTACATAGGTTTTGTAGTTCCGATAAGTAGTAGATAAAAATGTTTTGTAACTCATTGTTTATCTTGTTAAATATAGTATATATATGGTGTATCATTTATCTAATCACAATTCAAACCTTGTTTGACGCGCTTGAACAAAGCACAACAGCTAAGTCCGGTATGTTTGAATATAGTTACCCACTATATCCGGTATGTTTGAATATAACACGCGGCTATATCCGAGTATGCAGTAATAAACACTCTAACCGGATGGGCTGGTCATGCACAATAGATCTATTAATATTACTGTTGGTTTTCTTGTGTTTAAATGTATGTACATCCAAGATAATAAGCATATAGTCCACATGTATAACACGTATAAACAATGTGAGTAGCATGTATAATGTTTTACCCCAAAATGTGCAAAAATGTAAAATAGGGGCTATGTAACTCACCTGGCTAGCGGATATGATAATCCACGAGTGCGGGTGATAAGGACGTTGAAACCTAAGCACGATGAAATCCTATGTGGATATATGTATTATTGTATGTTTATATATGTGCGTATTCATATTTAAATGTGTATAGGTTTTATAATAATATTTCTTAATATTTATTTGTATAAAATATGGTAGAAAAATGATAATGATTTTGTAAAACTTTAACTTATAAAAATGTATATATTGTTAAAATATTACATTTTTAAATAAGTAGTTATTATGTATTTATAAAAGTTTCTATTTATTTATTTATATTATCATTATTATCTATATATTTTTTTGTAAGTTAAAACTATTCTAACAATTTTAAAAATATAGTGTTTATTATTTTATAAAAATTTGGGTGGGTTAAGTATGCATAAAAAGTTGTTTAATCGTTTTTAAAATAAACGAACGAGTAAACCGGCTCGTTTTAGTTTTTATTGTATAAAAAGAATATTAAAATAAGTTAAAATAAAGAAATAAAATAAAAACAGAATAAAAAAGTTTGGGCCGAAGGCCAACCGGGATCGAACCCGCGACCTCAGGATCAAACACACACACGCATAACCGGCCGGGCTACTGCCCATCGCTGGTTATGTGTGTACCCGTTAATTTAAATACACAAGTGGGAAATTGGTCGATGGTCCTCGGCAACCGGCAAACCGTGTCCGAGGACACTGGTTTGCCCGGTAACTCATGGGCGATGGTCGCGATTTCGATTGGGGTAGTTTGACAAGCGATAATAGAAGGTAAAGGAACCAAATTGAGGCTCGAACCTGGTCGCGAAGGGTCTGGTCGGCAGAGTTCTAAATCCAAAAATGTCAAGAATGGGAATCGATCTTCCGGATGGAATTAGCCTTTAAAAACTTGGTCATAGCTTCACTCGGAGACGACGAATGCAATGGTGCCTTCAATTTGGAGTGAGAGTGGGTGGAAGGGGGGTAGCGAGCTCGAGCAGGTCCGAAGATGGCTATTTATAGCCGAGCTCAAACCTTATGTCCAAACGTGCAATTAAGTATGTCAACACATTCGTCTGGACGAGACGAAGCTAACGAGCTATCAAGCACGCGTGGAGGTTGACTGTCGGGCTCGAATTCGTGGCGTGGGTTCTCGGCCACTAACAGGGTCAGACTATCCGTATGTTGGGGAGACCAATTGGTCGGGGGCTTTTTCTCGCGTGGGAACGACGAGTTCAGGGATGCCTTAAGCGGCTGTCGAGGTGCAGGGAACAGCCTTGTCGGGGTGTTCGTCGGAAAAACGCTTTACCCGCCGGACCAAGGAACATGGTGACCTGAAAGTCGATTTGGAAATTGGCAGATTTGGTCCTTGTAGTTTGGTTTTGTTTTAATTCGACCCCTGAGATAATTACGGATGAATCCTTGTAGTTTGATTTGTACAGAAATAGTCCCTCAACAGATTTTATCTTAAAACTTTCTAGTTTGAAAATTTTCAAAACAACCCTTCAACTTTTATAAAAATAAATTTCTTTAATTTCTTTTAATTTCAAATATATTTTATAAACTTATTTTATTATTATTATTATAAATAATTTTTATAAAAGTTATTTATCTTATTTAAATAGGTTATTTTATTAAATATGCAACCTTTAAATTTAGATTTCTTTTTTTTATATAAAATTTTATATAAGTTTTAAAACTTATAAAATTTTAATTAATTTAAATCCGTAAAATGAAAATACCTATTTGTATAAAACAAAATAAAACACTCGTATTTTATTTAATTTGAGAATGATTACACGATAATTATATCACAAGTGCGCGAATGAAAAATCCGAAACGTCACATCTTACATTTTTGACCAATCTTGTTGCCAAATTCAGCGGAGGAGGTAATGTTATTCAAACTCCTTGTAAGTTGTTTTAGTTTTTCATTTATTGATTTTGAGGATTAATCTTTTCAAGTCTTTTGGCATTGTTTAATCAATGTATTCTTCATGTTAATTACAACTTGTAGCCTTATTTTCTTTTGGTATATGAATTAATATTTGAAAGACGCAAAGATTATGGTGTTATAAGGTCATCTCCACAAGCTCAGCTAGATTGGATAAGGATGCAAAATGAATGTAGGATGCTATGATGGCCACCATTACACAAGTAGCAAAGGGAATTTTTGGGGTCACAACACGAACGACAAGCGGGCATCAAAAGTCTTGGTGGTGGAATATGCATGGCAAGATAAGGGACAAGCGACTGGTGTTTTACGGAGTTCTTAAGGTGCACCTATGAGGAGGAACAATTGGGATTGAGGGAGAGATATAAACAGGGCAGGCAGGAGGCAAAGAGGGAATGTATGAGGCAAAGTACAAGGCCTATTATAATATGTATAAATTACTCGAAACTAAGGAGGGGGAGCATGCCATGTTCAAGACTGTCAAAGCTAGGGAGAGTAGGAAAAAGGATGTATGAGTCGTGAAGTTTATAAAGGGACATGATGGCCAGGTTTTGGTAAAGGGACAGGACATGAAGGCGAGATGGCACACATATTTCCACAATTTTTTCAACTGCATTAGGTCCAACCAAGAACAAATTGTGTACCCAACATCGACAATGAAATAACTACAATTGTCGCAATATGACACAGGAAGAGCTGGGGAGAGCACTTAGGAAGATGGGAAGGGCTAAACTAGTTAGCCTATACAACATACTCATTGAGGTGTGATAGTGTTTGCCCATAAACTAGTTAGCCCATAAACTAGTTAGCCCATACAACAAATCGTGTACCCATACAGCATGCCATGTTCAATATTATCTTCAAAACTAGAAACATTTTAGATTAGCGAAGGAGTAGTGTTTTAGTTCCTCCTTATAAGAATAAACGAAACGCTCAATGCTGTTGTAACTACAGTTGGATTAAGTGCATACGTCATACTATCAAGTTGTGAGAAAGGCTCTTGATTTTAGAATTTGACTGGAAACTTAGGTTACGGTCAACCAATTTGGTTCATGCTAGAGAGGCCTACTATGGAGGCTATACATATACTAAGTAGATTAATGGAAAAGTATAAGGAGACACGTGAGATTTGCATATGGTGTTCATCGACTTTAAAAAGGCTCTAGACAGCATGCCACATCAAGGGATTTAGGATGGTCTTGAGGGAAAAAGCTAGGGTACATGAGAGATGTATAAAGGTAATTACAGATATGTATGAAGGGGTAAAATGAGCACTTGTGCACTGCTGAAGGATACTGACGTCTTCCCTGTGGAGGTAGAGGTGGGTCTTCATCAAGGATCCGTGTTGAGCCCGTTTCATTTTGTTGTAGTCTTGGATGAGTTGTCCAAATCGACCCATGAGACTATCTTGTGGTGCATGCTTTTCTTACATGATATAGTTTTAATAGTAGAGAGTAAATCGAGCATGAGAGGCTATAAAGGGATGACGAGCAACCTTAGAGCACAAAGGTTTAAAGATACATCGCTTTAAAACTAAGTACCTCCACTGTAGCTTCAATGGGGGCAAATGACGAGGAGGACATCCAAAAAAATAGACAATCATTTTCATGTTTTTAGGGTCATTTATCTAGAGTGACGGGGGACATATACGATGATGTAGCCCTCTACTTTCAGGCTAGTTGGTGCAAACACGGGAGTATTGTGTGACACGAGTTTCTCAACAAGATTAATAGCGAAACTTTATAGTGTTGTGGTTCGACCAACTATGTTATACGGAATAAATTGCTCGTCTATCAAGAAGACACAAGCGAGAAATTCGGAGGTAGCAGAGATGAGGATGTCGATATGGATGTGTAGGCACACAAGGATGGACTAAATAAGGAATGTTGTCTTTTGAGATGGTTTTGGTACGTGAAGAGGAGACAGATGGCGGCCCGTGTCAGAACCATAGAAACCCTCACTCTGGAAAGGAGGAGGAGCAGAAGTGGACCCCAACTAACTTAGTATGAGTGGATTAGGAAGGATTTGCTAGAGTTGAACCTATCCCAGGACATGATCGGGGATATATAAGTTCCTGTTGACATCAAATTAAGGCTATCGAGTTTAAGGGAGTGTATAGATATGTGGGGACTTAGCTTGTTTCTACACTTTTGTTTGTCTTAGCTTAGCGTTACCTAAGTTTGTTCCTACACTTTTGTTTGTCTTACCTTAGCTTGATCCTATACATGGGCCTACACTTTCAATCCCTTAGCTTCCTTGTATATTGTCCTATTCTATGCTATTTGGATTACTATCTGTCCATGAAAGTAGCCCCTTGTTTTAATTTTGTTTCTAATGTTTGATGATTTCAAGACATACATCTAACGATGATTGCCAAAATAGCCTTCAATCACTTCTGTACATTCAATGAGTTCAACAGAAACGACATTTGACTTCTTCCTTCTTTCCTGATCGATTAGAGTTGCGCTTCCCTCGTTCTTCCCCCCTTTGATCGATTAACTCCCTTTGTCAAAATATTTATGAATCTTTGAAAGAGGCTTAATAAGTTAATAATATCTAAAAGACCATAATAAGAAAAAACTATTGGTAAAAGTGTAATCTCATCATTTTAAACATCTTGTGTATATATAGTTTACTAGTTTAGAACCTGTGTAATACACAGGGTGAAAAATATTAATACACAAATTTTTAAATTTTTATATGTATTTTATAGATCAAAAAATTTAATACATATAGTAAAAATAGCAAACAAAATCAAAAAATATATAAAATTTAATATATTATTGAATTTCAAAAATGTATTAAATATTATTCAATGTAATTTGACTTTTATTTACTATTTGATTGAAAACATAAGCTAGGTAATTACATTTCAAAATTTATTATAATATGAGATAATTTAAAAGAAATGTGTTTTACTAGTATAATTAATAATTTGTTTAAAAATATATTATTATTGAAAATATGAAAATGTATTTAATAAGAGAGAGAGGGGAAATTTTTTTTAATAATGAATGTGGCGACACGTGACATTGAGAAACCTTTATTTATTATATAGTATAGATATTCTTATTAAAGCATTCAATTTCTGAAGTCTTTTACCTAAGTTCAATTTTATTCATTTGAGAGCAATAATACACTCCCCACCCCCACCCCCACCCCAACCACTATGAGACATGTTGTCTAACAAACTAACTAGAAAGCTTGTTTTGATGTAGTTCCAAATACTTACGCTGTCGACATGTTTGAACATATTTGGGTCGTTGATCGCTTGCAACGCCTTGGAATCGCACGCTATTTCCGTTCCGAGATCAAGAATTGTGTTGCTTATGTCTACAGGTATTATTAAAATTAAACATTCTTATTTACTGAAGTTTCTACCAAAAACACCTGAAAACATAAATATCTAATACTAGAAAAAGTTGTTTAAGCTTGAAATAAATTTGCACCAACCATAGGGCTCCACGTGACTAAAGGACCAATACAGGGGAAGTACTATTCACCCTTTATTAAAATGTATGTATACGAGTAGGATTGTAAGATGTCAAATAAAATAAAATATTATTTTGATGCATCAAATTTCACTGTTTCGACCGGATATCAGTCCAAAATGAGTGAATCGTGTCTACTTCTAGAAAACTGGGCAAGCGCGACGGTCTTTTCGGTCGCAAATACCCATTTGTGACCGTTTTGCGACTGAAACAGCAGTCACATATACCTCCGTGTGTAATGGTCTATTGCGACCAAAATTGCGACTGGTTGATTTTAGCAACCGGACCTGTGGACGCAATTTCTGTGACTGTTTTGCGACCAACTTTTGTTACGACTGTTCTGCGACCGGTCTTTGTTGCGACTGTTCTGCGACCGACCTTTGTTGCGACCGGAACTAAAAAAAATCCTCCATTTTCCAGTACTTTCAGATTTTAAATAGAAATTCACAAATATTAAAATAAATATTATAATTAAAGTTCTAAAATAAACATCAAATTATAACAAACTTTCTAACAAAAGTTCTAAAATAATTACAACGAACTTTCTAATAAAAGAAATTTCCAAAATAGTTATAACGAACTTTCTAGTGAAAGTTCCAAAATAAAGCTCAAGTTATAATGAACTTTCTATTTGAAGTTCCAAAATAAACATCAAGTCAACAAGATTTCTAGTTAAAGTTTGAAAATAAACATCAAGTTATCCTAGCGTAAGAGACGTTTTGAGATGCTTGGATGTTTTGACAATAAAGTTTTAGTGATCAAGGCTAGCGGGTCACTGACATACTCAACCCATACAAGATGACACCGTTTGAGGTAAAGGTAAATTTAGAAAGCGTGCGACTCGTAAAGTTTGGGAGGATTACGAGGAAGTTGCTTTAGCTAAGGCTTGAATTCGAGTCTCCGAGGATCCTATAACCGGAGTTCAACAAAAAAACTCATCGTTTTGGGGACGACTGCTTAATCATTTTAAGAAGAATGTTAGTCAATCCGAACGAACATTCCACCAACTCAAATCAAAATGGGGCGCCATGAATACGAAGATGTCTCATTTCAACGGAGTATACATCCAAACGGTATAGTTTACTTTAATATTAATTTATTATTTTATTAGTTTAATATTAATTTAATAGCTTTTATTTTAAAAAAAATGTAGAAAATTAATGGGTTAGTGGAACCAATGATTAAGATATAATTAAGAAAGCATTTGAAGGAGTATAAAAACACGAGAAGAGAGGTTTCTCATATATGAACGCATGGGAGATTGTAAAAGATCATGACAAATTGGAACCCGTTCCGGTTATGGGTGCGGAGTTTGATTCTTAATCCTAAAAGAGAACAAAAACGTCAGAATCGGACAATTACACAAGTTCAAATGACGTGTAAGGCCCCAAACCTGGGAGGCCCCACTTGTTGGATTTACTCATTCACAAACAGTTCTTAAACATGAATATCAAATAACGCAGTGGAAAACTTCATTCATTCATCATAATTAAAACTTGTTCATACATGCGGAAGCGTAAACATAGTTTAAAACATATTTACATCATAACTAAACATAACGGGATGCCAGTCTTCATGATCAGTCGGGTAACTCTTCTCGCTTGCCAAGCATCACCGTCCATCCTCATAACCTACCTTAACCTGAATGTGCACACTTAAAAACGTCAGCTACGCTGGTGAGTTCTAGTTTTAACATAAAACCTTAACTTCAAATAAATTGCCAAAAACATCACTTCATACTTCATTTAATAAAAAGCGTACGTAAATAATGCAATAACAAACATAACACTTCATAAGTCAACGAACATATAGAATCTGCGCCTTCTCGTAACCGTCAAATCCAAACGTTACATACTGGTTGAATAACTTAAGGATCACCACCACTAGGCCCATCATCACCGTACTGTCCTTCGGGTGAGGAACTCCTAGGGCCCGATACTTAGGTCATCCAACCCTTCAAGCACGGCGTCCCAAAGGATAGCGCGTACCAAACTTCAAGCACTGCGCCCCGTCGGGCGCAAGTACCAAACTTCAAGCACGACTACCCCGTAAGGCAAATCGTACCAAACTTCAAGGATCACGATAATCCCCTTGGTGACCGTCATCACCCTAGTTGTACAACAGTTGGCCAGCCACAGAGGCCCCTAAAAGGTAAAGGCCCATAACATACTTCCCATCCCTTAACCTTCATTCGCTAAGGAATATTGGCAGATTCGTTCGTTTGTGACTTTCGTAAACCTTCGCTTCTTTTACTTCAAAAACTTCAGTTAAAGCATTCGTACGTTTTATTAAAAACATTCTCATTCGTTAAAACACTTCGTAAACTTCTTTTGGCAAAATATTTCATAAACACTTCCTTCATAAACCTTCCTTCATAAACCTTCCTTCTAAAACATCCTTCATAAACATCATTTTATAAAACGTTACATACATCCTTCGTAAACATCGTTTCATAACATCGTTTTATAAAATCATCACGTGTGCACACCAGCCCAAAAACATTATTAAAATATTTAAAAGAGGGCTTCTAGAACTCACCTTATAAGCTAGTCTCGGTTGTCCTAACAAAGGTCCAACAACTTTACTTCCGATCTGAATTGATTAGTTAAATGCACATCAGACCAATACCGACTCTAACGGTTTAACCATTCTAACATACTGACTTTACTTAATCTGTTCTGATGGCTGCGCACTTAGCAAGTGCGCAGACCCTGCTGCCTGCGCACTTAGCAAGTGCGCAGACCATGCTTCCTGCTCACTTAGCAAGTGCGCAGGTCCTTCCTCCTGCGCACTTAGCAAGTGCGCAGGTCCCTCCTCCTGCGCACTTAGCAAGTGCGCATGACCTGCTCCGTGCGCACTTAGCAAGTGCGCACGACCTGTTCTTCACGAAAACCCTAACTTTCGCATTCGGGTCTGATCATGTCATGATCCCGAACCTGTTGCATTCAAAACGTTCGTTTTCCATTAAGGAACTTAAATCTATACTCATCTTCCAGTTTCATCCGTTCAAACATAACCTTTTTACCCAAAACCCGAAAAACCCAAAAACGAACAAAAACTCAGATTTAGGTCGGATCGTTACCTGAATCGAGCTTCTGATCCGGAGGTTCTTCTCACGAGTTATGGAGCAACACACTTCTCAAATCTCGGGTCGATCCGACAACTTTCTCTCTCTACGGTTTCTCTCTCTAGAAGTTGCAAATGAGAGAAATGGGTTGTGACCTTGGCTATTTATAGGGGAGGCTCCCCTTCTAGCCCATCTGACCCGACCCGACATGCCTCGTTCGTTTATTTCGTCATTTTAACCGTCGTTTTATTTTTGGGATGTTACATGACGGTTTAACTATCCAGGTTCCCGACCCAAACGAAGACAAAACACCGACAAGACCGACACGTAAATAAAAGAAAGTGGCTGACTTATCAAGCAAAAGCAAGGAAAGTTTGGTTGAAGCTCTATAGGACGACGAAAGAGAAAGAGAAAGAAAAAAGATGAAAAAAAAACAATGTCGAAAGAAGATGGATTTAGCAATGATGGAAGAACAAGGAGAAGCTATTCGACAAGAACAATATGACCGTGACATTAAGACGTTTCTCAAGTCGCAACATGGTATCGTCGAACCGTTCTTACAAACCGTCCTACAACGTAAATGGGACATGCCGCAAAATACGGATGGTCTTGCAATTTTTAGATTTTAGTTCTTTTATTTTTAATGTTTTTTACTTAATTTTATTTTTATTTTATGTTTTATTATTTAAATTAATCTTAATTTAATATTTAATGTATTTTATTTATCTATTAGTTTTTTTAAAATGTTAGAGTACTTAGGGGTTTTTCATCCCTTATGCTTAGGGTACTTTAGGGTTCGAATGATATGACGTGTGTTAATTAGTTAATATATTTTTCAAATGTGTAAATATCATTTGTAATGATTACACATTTTATATAAGTTACCTTGGTTCAAATAAAATAAATAAAGAAATACAAAAAAGAACGATTGAATAATACGAGTTCTCATATTTCTAAAGGTTTTTTTTTTGAAGTTCTGCTATATAATATATAATAATAATAACAAACATTACACATATTTTACTTTATTTTTTATAACTTTTGAAATATAATATTTTTCTTAAAATTTTAATACACAATTACTATGTGATTATTTTTATCTACGCTTCAGCACAATTTTTTTAAAAGTCAAGTGGGGTCAAATATAATATATTTTTACTTCTTTTAGCTTTCGTGTTTCTTAACGACCATTCATTTTCACAAGAACATCATGTTTTCTTAAATTCTAAATATAAAGTTACGACATGATTATTTTTATCCATATTTAGATATAAACTTTATTCTAAACCAAATCATCGTAACAACAAGCGAAAATAACCCACTAATTATAAATAAAGCCCAGAGCCTTGTTGTCTAGTGGCGTTACAAATATAGACGGGGGAGACATTCTATAGATGTCACCTTTTTTAAGAAAAGTTATAAATATATTCTTTATTTATTTTTTACGGTCTAGTCGATTGGTAATCTATAGATTTCACTTTTTTGAATTTTTTATGGGGGAGACAGAACAAAAGTGATATTTCGTTGAGGAAGGTAAATGCAACATCAAGAAAATAAACATACAACACCACATTCACACATGTTTAATTGGACACAACAAAAGTGATATTTTGTTGAGGACGGTAAATGCAACATGAAGAAAATAAAATAACAACACATCCACACGTGTTTTATTAGACACAATAAGTAGATAAAAAGAGAAGAATTAAGGCGATTGATGTCGTCTTATCTTTGAAACTAACCAACTTACTTAATTAGGTCATCGGATGTCCTTCGTTCGTTGCACCAATTGTCAAACCCGAACCTTTTAACTTATCATGTGTGATTCTATCAATCTGGTCTTTCATCGCCTCAGTCAAGTGACATTTCCAATCTCCAACTTCACCTTTTCGAAAAAAAGTCTCATTCGGTACAATATACCCCGTGTTAGCCTTATAAACCCCGTTCTTGTTTACCTCCAGGCTCGTCAAATGCTCAATACTACAAAATGCAACAATCTTTTTCACCATTCCATCCTCCTCTTCTTGACCCGAAATCGGCACCCCCATAAACTCAGCCAACTTCTTCACATGACCCTCCGGGTCCTTCTTCATCTCCTCGTACTTAAAGAACAATATCTTTTCAGGAGATTGGGCCGCGTTCCAAAACCCTAACACGTGATCCCAATACGGCCCGTATATCATAACACCCTCACAGAACAAATTAAACACTTCATCAAATGAAAGGGGAGGCAACTCTTTAGGTCTTAGTTTAACCACGAAGTGCACATTGAGACCAACACGTCTTTCGGATCCCTACACACGTAAACAAACTTGCACCCGGAAGAAGGATCCGTGATGGATGAAGGCAACATTTTATGTGGGAAATGGGTGGCAAAAGGACGGGGGGAATTATCAGTAACCGCGTAGTCTTCGGGTTTGCAAGTATCAAGAACCGGGAAACAATCATGGGGTCCTTTACGGAGCAAAGGGTGGTCTGAAAAATCAAAGCGAGAGCGATTGAGGATGGTGAACATGAGGGATCGGAGCCATGTAGTGCCACTCTTCATGAAAGATGTTAAGAAGATATCAGTTGGGTGATGGTTGAAGTGGTTTTGGATCTGCATGGCGCCTAACACGGCATCACGAAACAGCCAGACGCCTTGGTATAGATACAGTGTGTCACCGAACGTTGCATCAACTCTTGGAAGGTCGGCGAGGAGTTGCAGGGTCTTTTGTTCGGAATCATCTGTTGTCACACTTGACATGATTTGAGATGTTGGGATATGATGGATCAAGCCATCCACCTATAAATTATCGCCAAACTGTTCATGAATTTATGACAGACGTGTCTAGGTCTTACAACCCTTATCATGAATTTACACCTACTTTTCTATTTAGTGTAATAAAATTTAAACGTTCGATAGGTACATAGGGCCGATCCTGAGAATCCTTAAAATGTTTTGGGCCCGGGACATGTAAAAAAACAGGCCCCATAATATAAATTAATAATAATATAATAAAAAAGCCGACTGCCGATCTTGCGTCTTGCCTCCTGCGTCTTCTGAGTTCCTTTCCCTTTCTAGCTCTAGCACGGTTAAAGCTTGGTTGACACTCTATAGGACGATGAAAGAGAAAAAGAAACGTCTTAATGTCACGGTCATATTGTTTTTATCGGATATCTTCTTCTTGTTCTTCCATCGTTGCTAAATCCATCTTTCGACATTGTTTTTTTTTTCATCTTTTTTCTTTCTCTTTCATCGTCCTATAGAGCTTCAACCATGTTGAAAACCCTTTGAGATGAGAAAACTCTAGAAACTCATTTAAAGGTCCATATTGTGCCACCAATTCATTTTATATTTTCAATAAACTAATCACAAAGGGTATTATTGTAATTGACTCATTTCCTCACACATTTATATACCCTTTTCTCTCTCTTATGTCTTATTTCATCTTCTTCATATTAACTCTTAAGTCTCTTCTTCTTTAAGAAATTTCTGATCTCTCCTGAATACAAGCTTTGTAATTAATGGTTTTAATCTCCTTGTGGTAATTAATGGTACCCAACACCATCCACATATCCTAGAAACAGAGTATTCGCAGTGCCGATTTTCGAGTGAAAAAGAGGAGAAATAATCGCCAGATCGAGACATGTTTAACGGCATCAACAGCTTCATAAATTAGTTAGGTTTCATGGAAAATAAACACCTTAAAAGAGAGAGTTGCGCGGGTCACGGGTAAGAGTCGACAGGTTTAAATTCAAACGCAATACATTTTTTTCATTTCCAAATGCTCTTAAACCGCATGACTTCATGGTTTTTAAATGATTTACATTAATCATTATTATTTAATCTTATTTACTAACTGTGTAGGATCTTGTTTTGTAGTTTTGTTGTGGAGAGCATGTTTGATAACGGTACAATGGTGTTTGCTTATTACAAAGAAGATGCTACTGACCCAAAAATCACGTTTTCAAAAACTGAATAAATCCTATGTCGCATTTTAAAATTTTTGTTTTAAAAAATTGAATAAGTAATAAAAATTATATTGTATTTAAATGATGATTTTGAAATTAATGTGATTGATATGGAGAGAGAAATTCAATTCATATTTTCAATACAATTTTTTAATGTATTAAGAAAAAACTTTCTCTTTCATATTTCAAATACAATTTTTTAATATCTCACTTTTAGATGCAATACCTAAACTACAAATGTCATATTACACTCAACAACATAACACAAGTAACACGTTATAAACGAAGTTCACTCCTCTAAAGATGTCCCATACTATAAAAAAATGTCTCATGTGGGTACTTCGACGTTGTAATAAAATAGAAGCAATTAATAGTTACATATATAACAATCGTAGTACACATGTAATATTTGTTCTTTTACGCTATTTTCTAATTCATTCGGTTAGCTACATATGTAATAATCATTTGTTTATGTCTCTTTCTATGTATTTTCACTTTTTCAGACAATTTATGTAACAACCATATATAATAATCATTTGTTCAGTTATTCCGCTACAATAACGATTCGACTAGCTATATATGTAACAATCATTTTATGTAAATCCATTAATAGTTACATATGTAATAATCATAACTACATATGTAACATGCCTCGTATATGCTTAGACAGCTTGCAAAGAGAAAAACAAAAAAAATCCCGTCTTAAAAAACTGAATGAATCCCGTTTTTAAAAATCTCGTCTCACACTTAAAAAAACTAAATAAAAAATTAAAAATTACATTACATTTAAATAATGTTTTTGAATTTGATGTGATTGATGGAGAGAGAAAACTCAATTATCAAGAAATTTTTTTTGAACTGTAACTTTTATATTAAGAAAAAAAATAATTTCTCTTTTATATTACCAAAACAATTTAATAGACTAAGATAAAAAAGGAAAAAGATTGTTGATGCGGAATGCGATGATAATATAATAATAATTTAATGGGTAAATGCAATGTTTCTAAATTTGGAAATTATAGTTACTAATGTGGTTACAAATGTAACAACAAATTATAGTAATTTTTACATTATCTTCATTTTATATATTTCATAACATCCGTCATAAAATTTTTACAGCAAATTATAATCTCTATCTAAAGATTACTGTTTTTTTCATTTTACATATGTTACCACGTGATTGCATTATCATTTATTTCTGTTTTGTTTTTGTTCTATTTTTCATATTTTACAATGTGATCGCCTTATCATCTATATCTGTTTTTTTATTTACATATGTTACAATGTTATCATCATATCATATATTTCATAACATCTGTCATAAAATTTTTAGAGCAAATTATAATCCATGAGATATGTTACAACGTTAACAAATGTTCTGACTCAAGACAAGACCTGTAGGGTATGGTATTTAAAAAACCTCTCAAACCTAGCTTCAGTTCTCAAGGTGAGCACGCAGTTGTCGAAAGGATATTACATATGTAACTGAGTTGTTACATAAGTAACTAGCGAATTGTTACATATGTAACTAGTGTCATAAATAACTTTTTTTTTGCATTCATGTCTGTATATTTTACACATGTAACAATACATTTATTCACATATGTAACATTCTAGTTTTTCAATCAGATTACATATGTACTTGCTTATTACATATTTAAAACACTAATGCACCTAACAATACATTTACTCACATATGTACTTGCTTATTACATATTTACAACGTCAACAAATTCTTTGAAAATTATTGTAATCACTTTAATTACTTCTGTAACAATTCATGTCATGTAACACTCAACAACATAATTTACACGGTTAACATGTGTACACCGTGCATATAATATGTTCATTATCCATAACATGTCTAAATATAACAATAACACGTGTCATTGATTTATACTAGTCAATTACATCTGTTGAAAGGTCACCTTGACTTCTCATTTGTATCTCCATAACATCGAGATGCAAGACTGCTTGCTAAGGGGAATCAAGACAAGGCCTGCAAGGTATGGGATTTAAGAAACCTATGTAACATAAGTAACTAGTGAAATGTTACATATGTAACTAGTGATGCTACAGAAGTTACATATGTAACAATACATTTATTCACATATTTTACATATGTAACAATACATTTATTCACATGTGTAGCATTCTAGTTTTTCAAACAGATTACATATGTACTTGCTTATTACATATTTAAATCACTAATACACCTAAAAATTTGAAATTGGGACGGCCTAGTTCTAATTGCAGCCCATTCATTAGCTTTTAACATTTTTCGCTTCTTCACTATATTTGATGTTTTAGGCTTCTCATCCGCTATATGTTTCCTTTTCTTATCCTCATCCAATACCTTCTTACTTGGCCCGACTGGTCCGATTATGTCTGTCACAAATTCAGTTGAAACATTTGTTATCTAAGTTACATTTTTTTTTCTTCAAATTTTAACTGCTGTTTAAAATTAATAATATAAGTAACACAGTTAACATTTGTGCACTGTGCATACTTGAAGATTTTTTTACATAAGTAACCGGTGAGATGTTACATATGTAACTAGCGATGCTACAGAAGTTACATATGTTGTCCAACCTTCTGATTGAGTTGAACAGGTTAAAAACAATGTTCATTTTCTTAAATATGTAATAATCATTTGTTGATGTCTCTTTCTCTGAATTTTCACTATTTTCAGACATTTTATGTAACAATCATATGTAATAATCATTTCTTCAGTTATTCCGATGCAATAATCATTCGATTCGCTACATATGTAATAATCATTTTACGTATAAACCATTAATAATTACATATTTAACAATCATAGTTACATATGTAACAGCCGTCGTTTCTGCTTAGACGAACTGCAAAAAGGAAAACGAAAAAACCACGTATTTTATGGAAAAATCTCATTTTTTTAAATCTCGTTAAATTTTTTTTTTCAAAATTCTAATTAACAAACCACGTTTAAAAAAAAATCTTTCATATTTACAATACAATTTCAATGTTTAACACAAATCTCGTTTTAAAAAAAAAACTAGAACTTAAAATATGACGACATAATTTACCTAGAAATATGAACATATATTGATTTGACACCTATATTGATGATTACATTAAGAAAAAAAAATTACTCTCATATTTTCAATGCATTTTTCAAATACTTTTTCTTATAAACCCAATACCCAAAATACCCTCATTGTACCTTTTACTAACAAAAGTACAATGTTTAAATAAATATAAAAGCTAGATTTTATTATAACCATAGATGAAGATGGATCAATGGCTCAGGTAGAGTTTTCAAAGTTTTCTCAAGTGGGGTAAGTTTTCAAATTAACCATTCCCTATATATGAATATATATATATATATATATATATATACACACATATACAAACTACTCCTTAGTGAGAGAAGTAGAGAACTATTCATTTTCGTTCTAAATTTAAAAATAATTTTGCGTTTCATTCTAATTTAAAGTATACGTGGCGTTTCGTTCTAGTTTTAAACTATTCTAGCATTTTCGTTATAATTTCAAAACAATCCGGCGTTTCGTTCTAATTTTAAAATAATCCAACGTTTTTGTTCTAATTTCAAAATAATCCCGCATTTTCATTCTAGTTTCAAAATAATCTAGCGTTTTCGTTCTAATTTTAAAATAATCCGGCGAAAAGGGAAAAAAAATACACGTACACGTAAGTGGGCGATTTTATCGGATTTAGTGAATAATCTGGCGATTTTGGCATGTTTATTTTATGGAAGTTCATAATTCAATGTCACACGCCAACCGACGGCGAAAACATCGGGGCGGGACATGTAGACTGTTCATGAGCTCAAGGTCAACTAAATTGTAATATATTAAATCCATTTCCATTCAAACAATCATGAATCAGATCCAAAGTAAATAAATGAAATACAAATTGTTTTTGAATTAAAATTAACTAAGTCCAGAGCCTATGTGTATCATGTCTTGATCAAGCTCATATTTTAGCACCTGAAACATGAATAAAATAAGGTCAACTAAAAAGTTGGTGAGCATACACAGGTTTGTACATAAATAGCGTATAGATTGTAAATAAATAAATCCTTACATAACATGATAAAATAAGGTGTTTATGGAGAGTAGCCATTGTGTAACCAAGTACAATCAAACCTTTGTAACTAGCATGCAAAATTGTGTTGTCGGTAACAATCACCCCAATCTGGGTGGGTTTGTCAGACTCAATAGATCTATCAATGTTTACCGTCGGCTTGAATAGTTAATGATTGCACATAAATCGCACACAAAAGTTAGCACAACTAGCACTCAGGCATAAAACTCAAATTACACACATGAATGTAAAGAGGATTTGTATTTGTATAGTTTGTGTAAATGTAAGCAATAGTATTGTATAGTGTTCATGTTCCACCCCAAAAAGTGTAAAAGAGTAAAAGGGGCTATGTAATACTCACATGATTCAAATGGCGTGGCTAACACGAGAGACTAGATAGTAACGTGATCCTTGTAATGCACAACGTTAACCTAGAGTGTAATGTATATTGATTTAATAATGTGCACAATAGTCTATGTCTAAGTCTAGGGTTGAATTGGGTGTGTGTGTAAGGAGTTGAAGTTGTAGATGTTAGTGGTTTGTATTTGAAAGGTGTTGTATAAAATGAAAGATTTGAAATTGATACTTTTAGAACATTTTGATTAGGGTTTGGGTTCGAATAACTAAATAAATTAAATAATTATTATTTATTCATTTAGTTATAAAAACAATGTAGGTGTTAGGTCTAGTTAAGTATAATCTAGATAAACAAATTTTGTTTAAATATAAATTAAATAAATAATCGTTACTTTATTTATTTATAAAGATACGTAACTTAGTCATTTGGTTATAAAAATGTATCAGGCGTATTATATTAAATATAAATCTAATAAATAACCTTCACGCTATTTTTATAAAGATGTGTAAATGAGTTGTATAAATAATATTTATGTGTAGAGTTTAATGATAAATATAAACATAACTTTGTAGGTTAAAATAAATACTTCCATTTATTTTAGAAATAAGAATTTGATCTTTTTTTAAATAAAGTTAATATAAATCTTTATAAAATCAATTATTTTTATTTGAAAGTTAATTTGAAATACTCATTGTTTTTAAAATATAAAATTAAGCATTCTGTCAAAATTTTCTCACACACACGACCGTGCCTGGGTCAAGGCACGATCGTGCTTGAACCACGGGCGCGACCATGCTAGTCAGGGACGCGACCGTGTTGACCAATATAGAGGATATAGCTAAGCTGTTCACCAGGCACGACCGTGTCTGGGCCAGGCACGACCGTGTCTGGGCCAGGCACGACCGTGTCTGGGCCAGGCACGACCGTGTCTGGGCCAGGCACGACCGTGTCTAGGGTTCTGAGGCACGACCAAGTCTAGCCAAGGGGCAAGACCGGGTCTGAGTGTGTGAGGCACGACCGCGCTTGGGATTAGCACGACCGTGTCTCATGAAGCACGATCGCGCTAGAAGACTAGCGCGACCGTGTCTGTTCCAAAACAGAATCGAATTGACTGATTCTTACAATGTTAACGTTGGATTTCATAGGGATTTCATAGGGCTTTCATCTGTAGGGTTATTACGAGTCTTTTGTAGTATATTAATTGTATTTAAAACGTGTTCAAAGTAGGGTTCGATTAAATCCATTTTGAACGAAAAATAGATTCTGGTTCGTGATGATTCCCATATTGTAAGCCCAAATTAGATTAGGGCTTTTGATCCATAGACTAAAACGTAGGTGTGGAAGGTTTCAATTACCCGGAAGGACGATGGATTGATAGTGTTCGGTAGAGATGAGTTCCGGCGACGACGGGTTTGGTTTCCGGTGCCTTCTTCTGCAATTCCGACTGACTCGGTGTTTCCGGGAGCTTCAGAGAGGATTGATAGTATGGTGGCTTAAGAGAATTGTAATCAAAATGGTGAATTCGATGGTCTTGTGAGAGGATTGGATGGTTATGAGTTGAATCGACGAAATTGAGTTTATTTGTTGTAATTGTGATGATTAAAAGATTTAATTGGGTTCGTTAATGGTGAAAATGTGTAAGACGGTTACGAAACCAAACGATTTTGTGATTAAAGGCTGCATTTACGTTTCAACTGACGAGAAGCGCGACCGTGCCAAGGCACCGGGCGCGACCGTTCCAAAGCAAGTCGCGCGACCGTGCCAAGGCACTTGGCGCGACCGTGCCTATTTGGGTTTCTAGTTATAAAAATATAAAATCAGTCCTTGCAAATTTCAGTATTGACAGACTTGTATAAATATGAATTTATGTAGAGTTTAATAGGATATACTCGTGTAAAATTTGTGGATTTGCATTGAAACATAGTATTTAATTGTTGGTACGAATAGAACAAGTCAGTGTACTAGAATTTGGTTTGAAATGTATCACATTGAACTGAAATATAGATAATGAAAATCAGAAATGTTACATTTAATGTTCGTTTTAGGGAGAAAGATCTGTAAAACGTCCATTTTGAGAATTATCCACTATCATTATATACCAACCATGACGACTGCTTTGATGTTGTGAGAAGTGAGTGGAAGGCTACCATCATCTTTGAGATTCAATAGAACATCAAGAATGTCTTGAATTCTCATGAGAAGTCGTTGCATTGAATTCTCATGAGAATTCTCTCAGAATATGTTTATGGTTCCTCCATCAACTGTGATATTGGTCATATTCCAAGTGACTGTCCGCACCGTGACCCGTCTACCTTTCGTACCAACCCCATAACTAATTTTTGCAGATACCACATACCTGGTCTACTGCTGCACTACCTGATATCCTGATACTGGAGGTAACAGTCATGTAACACCAGATTTGTCAAGCCTTGACAGTTTAGAGGCATTCTATGGTAATGACTCACTCCATGTTTGTAACAGTAAGGGAATTCCCATTCTTCATATCAGTTCTTGTCAATTTTCTTCCCCAATCAAAAGCTTTTATATATCTAAAATCTTTCATATTCTTGAAATTAAGAAAAACCTTCTTCCTAAAATTAAGAAAAAAACCTTCTTTTCTATATCTAGCCATGTTAATTTTCCAACCGTGTCAACCAAAGCTTTGTATTCTAACCCAGTAGATGACCTTGAAACCGTTTTCAGTTTTTGTGTGGTCTAGAAGATAAGGTTAGAACCCAAATAGATAGCATTTCCACCTTACAACAATCTCCTCCAACACCACCTCGTCCTTCCAATTTATGTCCCAATCTAAAACCACATACTTTGTACAGTCCTTCTGCTAATCATGCTACTGTGTCTTCCAACTCTCATGTCGAACCAACCTCTTTTACCATTGCTAACAAAAAATCAGAGTGGCATTATGCCATGGCAAATGAAGTTTTAGCTTTTAACAAAATGGTACTTAGTAATTAGTTCCTCATATGTCAAACTCTAATGTTATTGATTGTAAGTCTACAAGTTAAAAAAGGATCATAATCACTCGCTACAAAATATTTCTTGTGGCCAAAGGCTTTCGCCAACAACCGGGGGTTGATTTTCATGAAACTTTTAGCTCGGTGGACAAGTCAACCTCTATTCGAGTTGTCCTATCACTTGTTATTAAAAAGCAATGGCCACTCGTCAATTGGATGTTCAAAATGTGTTTTTACACGATGACTTTACCAAAACAACCTGTCTCAAGCAACAACGAGGCTTTGTTGACCCTAAACGTCCAAGTCATGTTTGCTTACTTCATAAGGCTTTATATAGGCATAAACAAGCTACTCAGGCATGGTTTCATCGCTTGTCGCAATCTCTTCACAACTTGGGCTTTAGAGGGTCAAAAACATATCCATCTTTATTTACCTACAAATCTGGAAACGTATACTTGTACATGCTGGTTTATGTTGACATTATAAGTGTTACTAGTACAACACCACAACTGTTGATAAAGTCATCCAACAACTCAACACTGACTTTGCATTAACAGACCTTGGTGATCTTGACTTCTTTCTAGGCATTGATATTGTACCCCCAAGGTTGGAACATTTTGTTGTCTGAACGAAAATACATCTTGGAGGTCCTTCAATGACTTGCTCTGTTAGATTCTAGGCTAGTATCCTCTCTTCTTATCTCTTGAAGAAACCCCCTATTCTCTAAACCTGTCAGGTATCAACAAGTTGTTGGTATACTCCAATCACTAGTCTAGGGTCAAATGAAATATAAGGTATCTAAAGGGCACCGTTAATCCTAGCCTACTAATTCACCATAATTTTGGTACCATTCTCCAAGCCTCCAAAGATATTCACTGTCAAAGACCCTCCACTCTTAAAGCTTTCTCAAATGTTGACTTGTCAGGGTGTCCGGACGACCGTCAATCGACGGAGGGATTTGTTATCTATTTGGGCCTGGTCTTATCTCCTGGACCGACGAAAACATAAAACTTTTTCTAGGTTATCGAATGAGTCAGAATACTAAGTTCTGGCTGATACGGGTGCAAAATTAGCAAGGCTAGAAGCTCCCCTTCAAGAACATAGGATAGACACAAAATCTACTTCCACTATTTGGTGTGATAATCTGGATGCAACCTAACTTGCATCTAATCCGGTCTTTCTTGCTCGAATACAATACGTTGAAATTGATTTTACTTTGTTTGTGAAAAAGTAGAACAAGGAAAAATCTGTGTATAGTTTAATATGGAAAGACGATCAAAATACATACATCTTCACAAATCCGTTGTCGACTTAAAAAATTCACGTTCTTACGCTCAAACTACAGATACTCCCCGCCCTTAGCTTGCGGGGGAGTGTTAGATCTTGTTGTAAGTAATAATACTTGGAGGTAGTATTATGTAAATAAGTTATCATATATAACCCGTTTTGTAACCATGTTCTAATTACAGTCATCAATAAAATCACAATTACACACTTTTGATTTATCTATCAAAGATATTTATTAAAAGTATACACCATGAAAATTTTATCAAGAGAATACTCATGTGTGTTTATTTAACTTGTTATTTTGTAGGTGGCATCAAATTTTGTAGTTTCCGGGGCAAAGCCTTCAACAACAAAGGTACTTAACCACAAAAACTTAATTAGTTTCCGGTTACCTAGACTTCATCTACACATTGAGTTAATTATATATATATATCCAAACTAAATTTTATATATATATATATATATATATATATATATATATATATATATATATATATATATATATATATATATATATATATATGGGAGGGTTCTAAAGAAAATCAAGAGTTAGGCGAAGTTAGGCAAAGTTAGGCTATTCCAATTTTACCCTTTTCGGAATCTTTTGACACTTAAAACAATCACATTTGATCTTAACCATTGATTTTACGCTTCAAAATGTTTCTTAGGCTTCTCACCAAAAAAACACTTTGTATTTAAAACTTCCACTATATATATAATATGTTGGAAATCATGCCTAGAAACACAGAATTTGATCTCAAAATATCGACTCTTTATTTGGTTTATTAAATCTCGACACACTTAAAATGAACCTAACCCATCTATTTATACTAAAATAAATTATACTAATGCTACTCAAATACGACTCTCAATTATAATCTAATACTAACTAGATCATTATCTCTACTAATTAAATCAATCTAGATAACTCTAACCATATAAACTATTAATTAAATACTAATTAATTATACTCTTTCGAATTACCCCTTCAGCTTTTACTTTTTTTCAAACCTGAACCGTTTCAGGATTAAAACTATCATTCCCACTTAATCCTAAAACCAATCGTGCTTCTCTTGCTCTTTCCCTTGACCGAACAAAACGAGTCTCGATCGTTCTTGCTCGTTCTTAATGCTTTCTTACTGTTCTTGCTCATATTCTTGCTTGATTACTCTTGTTTGCTAATTCTTTTCTAGCTTTAAATTAGAAAACGAATTTCTTGCTCTTTCTATAACCCGAACCAAGTTTCTTGCACTTTATGTTCTTCCTAATCAGAACCAAATGGTTTCTAACTTTTTATTCTTGCTAATGATCAAAGATTAGTGTTCTTGCTCCTTCTATTGATTAAAAATTAGTGTTCTTGCTCCTTCTATGGGGTTCTTGCTCCTTTGCTTACTAAAAACTTGTTGCTCATTCAAAACCACTAGTTGATCGCTAAAACTTGCTCTTGTTCTCGGTTTCTGGCTCAGCCCCGAAAATAAAACCTCTCCTACTACTAATCTCAGCCAGAAAGGTGAAAACCCGAAGCCAGATCCTTCTTGCTGTTTTTCTCAGCTAGAAAGCCAAAACCCCCGTGATCTTGCTTCCCCTTTTAAACCTGCTCTCGTTTTTAGCCCCGTACGACTCGTAAAACCTCCAATCTCTGATACTAATTGTTTGAAATTAGGACCAAGGACAAGAAATTTGATCTCAAAAGATTAACTCTTTCTTTGGTTTTTTAAATCTCAACACACTTACATTGACCCCTAACTCATTTACTTATATTAAAATAAATCATACTAATCTTACTCAATACTATTCACAACTATAATCTAATACTAACTTAGATCATTATCTTTAATAATTAAATCAAATAACTCTAAACGTTCAAACTGTTAATTAAACACTAATTAATTAAACTCTTTCGAATCTCACCTTCAACTTTCTCTTTTTTATCAAGATTCAAACTTACATGTATATTTTTATTGGGATATATATGAAATTAATCCAATCATATAACAAGGTGGAGATGTGTGCTGCAACTAAACGTTTTGCCATTCGCAAGTAAGCAACAAGCCGTGGAGGAGGAAAATGTGGACACAAGTCCTAATAATATTACTTCTATAACCAATTCACAACCGGTACGTACGTTTTTAATGTAGTGTGTTTTAACATGGATTTTTGAAAAGGGAAAATAATGAACGTTAATCTCATAAAAAAACATAATATATCGGGATCCATTGTCACGTATTAGCTTTCATTCATGTATTCTATTTTTCATGTGCTAGAATGAATGTCTTCTACCCAAGAGTTCTAAAAAAATTACTACATAAACAACTATATATTACCGTGAGTTAATTCCATAAGTGGTCCATGTGGTTTGATTAAACTGCATATTTGGCCCCTGGTTTTAAAAAAAATACAAATTTAGCCCAAACTTTTCAGATTTGGTTGCGCCTTTAGCCCCTGGTATTAACACCACTTAGTTTTTAATGGAAAGTTAGTCTATGTGTCATTCACGTGACTTATGATTATAAACTTAACACTAAAAATGAGTAAAAATCAGTAAAAATGATTGATTTTTAACCAATTTTTATTGATTTTTTAATGAATTTTAATTGTTTTAACTCATTTTTAGGGTTAAGTTTGTAAACGTAAGTTACGTGGATGACACATGTGCTAACTTTCCGTTAAAAACTAACCGGTGTTAACACCATGGGCGAAAGGCGCAACCAGTTCTGAAAAGTTTGGGCTAAATTTGCACTTTTTAAAACCCGGAGGCCAAATATGCAGTTTGATCAAACCACATGGACCATTTATGCAATTAAATCTATTACCATGGATAAAATTTTCAATCAGCAGGGAAAGAATGCTAACCCAAAATTCAAAAGTAAACAACTGATGTTGATTATCATATCCAAACACTTTCACCATAATGACAATATTCTTTGATTATTGAGTAATTTTTGTTGCACTCATCTCATTTTGTTTTGTTCAAAAGTGTTTTCCCTCAGTTAATGACATCAAGGATCATATTGAGGCGATCAAGTCAATATATGGTTCCATGGGAGATGGACTAACTACTCCATCTGCATATGACATAGCGTGGATTGCGCTCATAAAAGACGTCACTGGATCCACTTGTGCTCCTCAGTTCCCGTCATGTTTGGAATGGATCGTCAACCATCAACTCCCTGATGGTTCATGGGATGATCCGTTCTTTTCAATTCACGATAGGCTCATCAACACATTGGCATGTGTCTTCGCACTAACGTCTTGGAATGTTCATCCTCACAAGTGCCAAAAAGGTAAAACCAATAACCTGCTTTGTTCATATACTCTTAGAATTATTGTTTCCTTTATCTTATGTTTAGTTTGGTGATATACAGGACTTCAATTTGTGAACGAAAACATGAATAATCTTGGAGACGAGAAGGATGAACACATGTTAATTGCTTTTGAAATAGTGTTCCCTTCACTCATTGAACTCGCACGAAAACTAGAGATCAACGTGTCGAACAATTCTTCTATCTTGAAAGAAATATATGCAAGACGCGAGCTAAAGCTAGCAAAGTTAGTCCCATCTATACTTTATAATAAATAAAGATTTTGGTGAAACAGTTGTCACTATCCTATGCATACTCAAGTTTTTTTCTCCGCTCTCTTCCATTAATTATACAAATTTCTTAATTACTTTTATAATTTTTTATTTCCCGCCTCTCTCTCCTGTTAAATAATAACGATTTATATAATTCTATTTTTTAAAATTTTTTTAATTAAAAAAAAATAGGTTTGTTCAAAAAATATTATTATAAATTGAACATTTTTTTCATTCTTTTTATAAAACAAATTGAAAAAAATAACTATACAATGTTTCTAGAATTTATATTAAAAAAACTATGTAATATATTATAAATATGTAATATGTAAATCTTTATTAATAAATATATATAACACTGTATTTATTCAACCTGTAATAGACGGGGTATCTAACCTAGTATATTTATATATACAGATTCGATTCGATGCAATGAATCAGTGTATACCAAAATTGATTCGATATTTCTCGTGGTATGAACCACATGGGTTCGGGTTCTTGCTTGCTAATTTCACTTTATTTTTCGACCTTTTCTGATTCAGAACACAAAACTCGCCCCTAGTTCTTGTTCACTGCTTTTGATCAAATACAAGTTTCAAGCGATGTTTTCCAGCTCTCAATCAATGGTTCGAATTTGATGATTGATCAACACTCCTCACATTAGTTTTGCTTCCAATGTTTGATTATTTCAAGAGGCTTCGAACGCTGATTTCCAAAATTGCCTTCAATCACTTCTTCCTTCAATTCTTTCCTGATCGGTTAGACTTATGCTTCCTTCGTTCATCCTACCTTTAATCAATTAACTCCTGCTCTGATACCAATTGTTGGTAATCAAAGATGCAATTGATGGTATAACACAATTGACACCTAAACATACTTTAGGCTAATTAGACTCGTGACCCGTTAAACTTGGATATGACAATTAAGGATAACATAACCTTTGCGAACTGACACAACGATTCAGTGATACGTCGTATTCCTTTCTAACCCTAAACTAATTGACACATACGTACATACAGTTTTGAATTTTTCTATTTACACACTAGACCCTTACGCAACTATTTAATATCCAAATGACTCTAAACTTGACTTTCTAATATTGACACTAAAACCCTTGTATTTAGTTTAATCTTCAATACGAAGAAGCTTGAAATAGCATATTGTCTTTAAACTTTGATTTCTTCTTGTAAGGATACCGAGAGACATACTTCACAAGACCCCAACAATCTTGCTTTATTGCCTTGAAGGGATGGAAGACTTGAAATGGGAAAAGCTCCAAAAACTTCAATGCAGAAATGGGTCAATGTTCTTCTCACCATCGGCAACTGCTTATACATTCATGCATACAAAAGATCAAAATTGTCTTACATTTTTGACCAATCTTGTTGTCAAATTCAGCGTAGGAGGTAATGTTATGCAAACTCCTTGTAAGTTGTTTTAGTTTTTCATTTATTGATTTTGAGGATTAATCTTTTCAATTCTTTTGGCATTGTTTAATCAATGTATTCTTCATGTTAATTACAACTTGTAGCCTTATTTTCTTTTGGTATATGAATTAATATTTGAAAGACGCAAAAATTATAGTGTTATAAGGTCATCTCCACAAGCTCAGCTAGATTGGATAAGGACGCAAAATGAATGTAGGATGCTATGATGGCCACCATTACACAAGTAGCAAAGGGAATTTTTGGGGTCACAACACGAACGACAAGCGGGCATCAAGAGTCTTGGTGGTGGAATATGCAAGGCAAGATAAGGGACAAGCGACTGGTGTTTTACGGAGTTCTTAAGGTGCACCTATGAGGAGGAACAATTGGGATTGAGGGAGAGATATAAACAGGGCAGGCAGGAGGCAAAGAGGGTATGTATGAGGCAAAGTACAAGGCCTATTATAATATGTATAAATGACTCGAAACTAAGGAGGGGGAGCATGCCATGTTCAAGATTGTCAAAGCTAGGGAGAGTAGGAAAAAGGATGTATGAGTCGTGAAGTTTATAAAGGGACATGATGGCCAGGTTTTGGTAAAGGGACAGGACATGAAGGCGAGATGGCACACATATTTCCACAATTTTTTCAACTGCATTAGGTCCAACCGAGAACAAATCGTGTACCCAACATCGACAATGAAATAACTACAACTGTCGCAATGACACTGGAAGAGCTGGGGAGAGCACTTAGGAAGATCGGAAGGGCTAAACTAGTTAGCCCATACAACATACTCATTGAGGTGTGAAAGTGTTTGGGGAGGAAGAAGTTCAATGGTTAACAAATTTGTTTAATATTATCTTCAAAACTAGAAACATTTTAGATTAGCGAAGGAGTAGTGTTTTAGTTCCTCCTTATAAGAATAAACGAAACGCTCAATGCTGTTCTAACTACAGTTGGATTAAGTGCATACGTCATACTATCAAGTTGTGAGAAAGGCTCCTGATTTTAGAATTTGACTGGAAACTTAGGTTACGGTCAACCAATTTGGTTTCATGCTAGAGAGGCCTACTATGGAGGCTATACATATACTAAGTAGATTAATGGAAAAGTATAAGGAGACACGTGAGATTTGCATATGGTGTTCATTAACTTTAAAAAGGCTCTAGACAACATGCCACATCAAGGGATTTAGGATGGTCTTGAGGGAAAAAGCTAGGGTACGTGAGAGATGTATAAAGGTAATTACATATATGTATGAAGGGGTAAAATAAGCACTTGTGCACTACTGAAGGATACTGACGTCTTCCCTGTGGAGGTAGAGGTGGGTCTTCATCAAGGATCCGTGTTGAGCCCGTTTCATTTTGTTGTAGTCTTGGATGAGTTGTCCAAATCGACCCATGAGACTATCTTGTGGTGCATGCTTTTCTTACATGATATAGTTTTAATAGTAGAGAGTAAATCGAGCATGAGAGGCTATAAAGGGATGACGAGCAACCTTAGAGCACAAAGGTTTAAAGATACATCGCTTTAAAACTAAGTACCTCCACTATAGCTTCAATGGGGGCAAATGACAAGGAGGACATCCAAAAAAATAGACAATCATTTTCATGTTTTTAGGGTCATTTATCTAGAGTGACGGGGGACATATACGATGATGTAGCCCTCTACTTTCAGGCTAGTTGGTGCAAACACGGGAGTATTGTGTGACACGAGTTTCTCAACAAGATTAATAGCGAAACTTTATAGTGTTGTGGTTCGACCAACTATGTTATACGGAATAAATTGCTCGTCTATCAAGAAGACACAAGCGAGAAATTCGGAGGTAGCAGAGATGAGGATGTCGATATGGATGTGTAGGCACACAAGGATGGACCAAATAAGGAATGTTGTCTTTTGAGATGGTTTCGGTACGTGAAGAGGAGACAGATGGCGGCCCGTGTCAGAACCATAGAAACCCTCACTCTGGAAAGGAGGAGGAGTAGAAGTGGACCCCAACTAACTTAGTATGAGTGCATTAGGAAGGATTTGCTAGAGTTTTAACCTATCCCAGGACATGATCGGGGATATGAGTTCCTGTTGACATCAAATTAAGGCTATCGACCAGTTTGAGTTTTGAAATGATGTAACTGATTTGATTTCTATTTTTTTAGAAGGATAATCACGACCCAAAGCAACCCCAGCAGCCTCATAATTCTCATGCGTTTGCTGTCTCTCAAGTCTCCCCTAATAATCTCAATGGTGGACCTGTTCTCACGTAAGTTTGTCTGTTACAAATTTACAATTTCATACTCTGGTTTATCCTCATTTGATTTTTTAGGTGACAATTTATATTTTTTTTGTCAAATTTAAATGAAGGCCTCTTGATCTTTGTGATGCAAATTCACCTAGCACCGATTTTGTTCCTGCTGGTTATCAAGGTCCTCATAATGGAGGGTTACCGGGCCCAAACCATGGCAATCTAGCATCAATGGTTCCTGGGTCTAGCCCGGCTTCCTCACTACCGGCTTCTTCTGCAATGGGTCTTGGCAGTCATTTGGCCTCTGCATCTGCTCCACTTAGTCCTGCTCTTAGGTAATTATCTAAACTATATATGGCAATATATACCCATTAATGGATACACGGGTCCATTTGGGTTATACTTGGATCAAATGGGTAAAATTCTAAAAATAAGTTTGTGATGAGAAATGGTTGAACGGGTCAAGCAGGTCAGAGGTCACCCAAAGCGTATTTGCAATCCCTTAAACCCCATAAATTGTTTTAATCGAGAGTTAGTTTGTCATCGTTACAATATAGTTTTTTTAAATTTGTTAAAATATTTACTTTCTTTTATAGAAGTCCAAGAGAAGAGAAGAAAGTGTATTTGCAGGTCCGCCCAAACGGAATTGGACCACGAATTACTCTCTTTGACCCGAACCTGTGCTGACTCGTTACTCTGTCCTCTGGTTGTCATATCTACTGTAAATAGCCTTTGAGAAGACGTGTTCCGAATTGATAAAAACTTAAAAAAATAGCTAAAATGAAAGTGTTTGAAGAGGTCAAAGAGGTCGAAGTTACCCTAAGTGTGTACATCATGATAAAACCTTTTAAATCATTCTATTTTAAAGTTAAAGTATTACTGCAACAATATAGCGTTTTTAATGATACTCAAGTAATTAGTTACTCGTGACAGAAAACATTTGTGGTCGGTGTGACACCTGGCAATATGCACTCTGGGCCTGCTTCTGGTCAAGGGAACTCAGTCAGACCGCGTGAGGCTTTGCATATGATGAGGGTAAAAGTTGTAAATAGCATTTTGATTTACTTCATGTCAATATATTAAAGTACATTAATATGTACAGGTGATAAAATGAGTGGATCGGTAACTGGTCAGGTTGGGCTGGGTGACCTGAAACACCTTTTTGTCCAAAATGTTTTTTCATCAAGAATATATGTTTGGGCAATATTCGACTCATTTGGTCCGTTTCTTTTTGAGCTATTTTTTTTATTTGACCCTTATGGTTTTTATTGCAGCCGAACCACAATAGTGAGCATCAAAGGCAAATGATGGCACCTGATGCAATGGGTTCTTTTCCAAATCAGAATAATACCCAAACACCTGTTCAGTCATTCCCACATCCAATGTCCCCACAACAGTCTCCACACATGCCACATCATCAAGGACCGCCAGGTCACCCAGCGTATGGAATGCGTTTCATTAAAGAGAGACAGCTTCATCAACAACGTTTACTACAACAATTTGGTACGCCCAATCCCATGATGCCACATGTACATTCACAACAGCAACAATCTCAAATTCCAGTTTCAGTTTCATCTCCTCAAAGTAGTACACAAATACAACCGCATCCACAGAAACGTCCGGTACCGCCACCTCATGGGCTGGTCCGTAACCCTCAAACTGGAGTCAAACTCGTGGTCAAACAGCCACCACGTCAGCCACCACAACCGTTTCAACCACTCGCTAGGAAACACCACCCTCTGCACGCGGTCAAACCTATGAATGGTTTATCGGGAGGCCAAGAGAAAGGCGGGGAGCAAAATGGTCAAGGAGAGGCGGGTTCCAAGCAGTCAACACATGATTCTTCTTCAAATCAATCACAACAAAAGAGACATCCCGGGCAAGGTCAACCATCGGCTGCTTCCTCAAAGCAAAAGCCTTCTCATGCTCCATCCGTGGGTACTGTAACTTCTTCCAACCACCGACAGCCTCATCCGTCACAAAAGGCCACTGGTCAAACGCAAGCAACTGCTGGTCAACGTATGATACAGAACCGAAAAGAAAATGCTTCTGAGTCAATTTATGATTCTTCTGGTCCTGTCTCAGATAAGGTTCCAACTCAGTCAAACAACGCAGCAGGCACTGGCGGCAGTGAACATTCTGGACCAGCAATTGACCATGATGATACTGGTGTAGAGTGGCAGTCATAGCTAATACCTCTCACCTAGCCCGTTAATTTTTGACCCGAATGGAGCACTCTTTAACCGTTTTTGTTGGGTGTCTGGTAGGGGTGTTCAAAAAAATCCGAATCCGAAACCGAACCCGAATTATCCAAAAATTCGAATCCGAATTATCCGAAATCCGAATTTTCGGATTCGGATTCGGATAGTGATTTTCGGATATTTCGGATAGTTCGGATATCCGAATATCCGAAATGTTATATTTATATATTTTTTTTAATTGTTTTTATTATTTAAAAATAAGAAAATTTGAATTAAAACCTGATATATTATATTTATATATTTTTATATGTATATTTTCTAATGTTTTTTAAGGTTTTTACTTGTTTTTGTAATTTAAAAATATTATTTTTATAAATTTTTATATTTTTTTTATATTTTCGGATATCCGTTTCACTATCCGAATCCGTATCCGAATTTTCGGATATCCGAAATTCGGATATCCGAAATTTCGGATTCGGATTCGGATAGTGAAATCCACTATCCGAAAATTTCGGATATCCGACTTTAAACACCCCTAGTGTCCGGTACCGGTCCGTTCAGGTTGGGCTGTGTCATTCACATAATAGCAATGTACAGGTTTGTTTCCTTTATTTTTCCGCAACCAAATTTTGCATAGTATAAAGCTCTACAAAATTATAGAGGTTGCAATTTCAACCCATTTATGTAAATGGGTATATTAGAATTGTTTTATATCTTTAATGGGTCAGTTGAGCCGAGTATAATAAGAAATTACAATAGCTAAAACGGAAACGGGTCAAATCTAGTTCACAGTTGCCTTCACCGTACATCTAATCATATTTTATGGTGTTGTGTGCATGCGTGTATCATGTTGTCAAACATCTAAGCTTAGATGCGAAATTTCTCAAAACCGCGTTATAATACCTACATATTTTTTAATTTTACTCTCCATATCAAAATTAAAAATTTTAAAGTATTTATATGGATATAGAAAGTATAATATCTAAAAAGTGTTTTATAAATAATATATTTTGTAAATTTTCTTTAAATTTATAAAATGTTTAAGTGAGATCATATATGTATATCACCGTTGCCCCCACCATACATTCTAATCATATTTTAACGTGTTGTGTGCATGTAGCATGCTGTCACACATGTAATGATTTCCCTTTTCTCAGTGTATTGAATTTTCATTTTTAACTTAACTAGTTTGTTATCTACCCGCGCTCTGCGGCGAGTGTCGGGCTAATCGTTAATAAAATGTAAATGAAAACGTAGGTGCAACAGTAAAATTAATGTTAATAAAAAAGAAACATAAACTAAATAATAACAGAAATTTTTTTTGCTTGTTCGAGTCATCGAAAATCATAAAAGCGAAGACCGATACGGGTTCCGATAATACCAATACCGATAATGATGGTGTCCGCTCATAATAAGTTCGGCTCGTCATGGTACCACAACAGTAACGACAGTCGCTAAATGCAAAAATAAAAAGAATCTTGATCTTCAATACAATTCCGTTTAAAAAAAAATTATATCGAAACGTTGACAGAAAAAAACTAAAAACAGTCGTGCACTCCGTATCTTAAAAAGACTTAACAAACAAAAGTTATTAAAAGAAAACAAAATTAATAGAAAATTAAACAGGAAAAAAACATATTAATATTATATATAGTATAAGGGTTAAAAATGAAAAAAAAAAGTTGCGATGAAATATTTCAAAATCACATAATTATGTGGCAAAATCATAAAGAAGTAAAAATTCTCTATTCCCCCCGCACGGAATTAATATGTTAATAATTCTTCTCTTTGAAAGTATCTAAAATTAATAATCATCCCTTTTTCCATAAAACATGAGGTGTATATTAATTTTCTTTTTCCCATAACTAATAATAATAACTAGATGGTTTTATCCGTGCTTTGCGGCGGGTATCGGGCCAAACATTAATAAAATTTAAATAGAAATGTAGGCTCAACAGTAAAATAATGTTAATTAAAAAGAAACATAAAATTAAATAATAAAAAAGAAAAAAAAAATAAAAATATTACCGGTTCGGGTCGTAAAAAACATAAAAGCGCATACCGATACAGATTCTGATAATTCCAATACCGACATTGATGTTGTTCGCTCATAATAGGTTTTGCTCGTCACGGTACTACAACGGTAACGACACTCGCTATAGGCCACAGTACAAAAAAAACTCGATTTTGAATACAATTTCATTTATTTTTTTTTTATATCGGAACGTTGACAAAATAAACTAAAAACAGTCGCGCACCTCGTATTTTGAAAAATGTTAACGAACGAAAGTTATTAAAGTAAAAGAAAATTAATAGAAAATGAAACGGGTTAAAATCGTATATTATATATAACTATTAAAGTTTTGTGACAAAAGTATAAAAAATAAAACTTTTGTGCAAAAGTGTAAAAAATAAAAATCCATTAAAGTTTTATGATAAAAGTATAAAAGATAAAACTCTTGTGCAAAAGTGTAAAAAACTAAAAATCTACTATTCAATAGCATGAAACATAATGAGTTATATTAAAAAAAACAAGGTTCGTATCAACTTGGAAACATCTTTCGGCTATGAGGTGTGTATTAATATTTTTTTTCAATAACTAATATTAATAATTACAAAAAAAATAATGTTAATATCGAGTTATCAACTTGGAAACATCTGTTGGTTACGAGCAATGTGAACTGAATTACGAAATAAAGCAGATGCATAATAGGTTCATTCACTTCATTGGTTGGTTGTATATTATTGTGAAAATGGGTTTAGGCGTCGCTAACTTTAGTCATCGAATTACACAAAATGAGAAGGGTTGGTCTACCAAATAGAAAGTATATATTTTTATTTTCGTTGAACGTATGCGGCTGTAAAGTAGGTGAGCCGAGTCAAAGGCAGGTTTAGGTCAGGCTTGAAGTCAAACGAGCAAGATCGGCTTGACTTGTTAATCTTAACAAGCTAAAATGTTAAGCTCGAGCTTGACTCGTAAAATAGCTCGAGTCAAAGCGTTTATTTTAAAAGTTTTTAAATTTTGGATTCTTTATTTATATTGAGTTCAAACACAATGGTTTTCGAGTATATAAAACTCCGTATTCTATGTGACTGTGAGTCGTGTAGACCACCATCAAATTGAAACAATTTGATGGTTTTCTTGAATTTATTAATCAGATAAAACACAAAGAAAACTCTAGAACAAGAGTATGAGAATTTAATGATTTTAGTATGAACCAGATATATGACCAAAACATCGTAGTTATTTTTCAAATTTATTTGGGGGATCAGTAACTATTATCAAGCAGTTATTTTTCAAATTTAAAAACCGTTTGGAAATTATTTATTCGTAGTTTACTCCAGAGTACAATTTTGACATTGGTGACCGAATCTGCTACAGAGAAACAAATCTACTTCGGATGATTAAATCTATCACAGAGGAGTAAAACTACCCCGGATTAACATTTTAGCCCGGATGACTAATTTTAATAGTTTTCAACTCCCAAATCAATTTTCCAAAATGTAACAAGTCATGGATCTGCCCCTTGGACCTCGCTATGGGCTGCCGGCCCTTGAACCCTGCTCCCAGGGGCGCACCTACTTAGACCGGAGGGGGTTCACCGGAATCCATGAGTTTCAAAATTTTAATGGAATGGTATGTAAAAAACTAAGATGAACCCCTAAATAAATTACAGTGTGAACCCCTATACAAAATCAACAAATAGTGTAGTGGTTTAGGTTTTGGTTTATAACCTAGAGATACTAGGTTTGAGTCCGCTTATTGTAATTTTTTTTAATTCATTTCAATTAATGGGTTCGAATCCCCCAACTGCCATCATGTATTCAAATGTAGTTATTGCAGAAGCTAAATGGAGTAAGTGCCAACAGATTTAAGCTAAATGGAGTAAATGCCAACTTTTATTTTTTATTCTCCTCGAAAGGCGAGTAAATGCCAACTGACCTGCTCCTGTTGTAAGACATGGCCTTACTCTTTGCTTTGGCCTTGTCCCTCCCCGTTGATTTGGCCTTGTCCCTCCCCATTGGACGACTTGGGGGTTCCTATTCTGCTTGAATATCATCGTCATCATCATCGAGTGATATTCCAAATTCAGGAGTATTCGTGCTACCTATATACTCCCTTGTGCTATTTGATTTTTGTTTTTTTGGGGGCTTGATGGCCATGCACTTTGCTAGAACTATCGTGCTTTGGACAATATTTTATAACCCTCCACACATGTTCATATGCAAAGGCATTAGAACTCTTATTAGAGGGATCATTGGTGTAATCAAGTTTGGCCTTATTAATATATTGGTCATCTGACCAACCGCTTTTGTAACGAGACTTTTCTTGCAAATATAACTCATTAAACATGCTTACCTTCGTTTTAATGTGGTGCCAGTGACTTCTTAGATTGTGAGAAATTCTTGGAACTTTAGGTCCCTTGTTATTGTAGTAGTCTGCAATCCTTCCCCAATATTCAGCGTTGTTCTGGTTGTTTCCAATTATTGGGTCTTCAGAAATGAAGATGTAACCCTTTGTTAACAAGACTTCGTCACTTAGGGGCCACTTGATACGATTACTCTTTTCTTGTTCATCAGTATGTGCTGCTTCTTTTATGCTAATTTTGGTTTTCCCTTTCTTCTTTCGGGAAACTTTGATTGGTGATGATTGAGATTCATCAACATGTGTTGATTGTGGTTGTGGTTGAATCGATTGTGGTTGTGATAGTGCTTGTTGCATTTGCATTTGGTATTGCCACTGTAAAAACTGTTGATATTGATGAAGTTGCGGCTGTGATGGTTGTTGGAATGGTGAGAATCCACCGGCTGGTTGTCGGAAGTGTGTGAACCCACTAGCCGGTTGTTGGAACTGTATGAATCCACCAGCCAGTTGGTGGAACCGTGTGAACCCACCAGCTGGTTGTTGAAATTGTTGAAATGGCGAGGGTGTAGGTTGTTGGTTTGGGCTTTCTTCGTTGTTACTATCGTTTAGTAGTTGAGAGAACGAAAATGGGTTATTTAGATCCATGGAATTGAGTGAACGAAAACATTTAATAGTTGGGAGAATTGTTTGAGATGTTTGGGTGTGAAAATGGTTTAGGTGTTTGGATGTATTTATAGTGAAAAAAACTAGCCGTTAGGAAAAATACAAAAAAAAACTAGCCGTTAGGAAAAATACAAAAAAAAACTAGTCGTTAGGAAAAATACAAATATTTTTATTTTTATTTAAGATAATAATATAAATAAAAATAAAAATAAAAATAAAAATAAAAGTTGCCGTTGGAAATTAATGAAAGAAAGGATAATGATTTAAAATCAACGGGGCCCACCATAATTCAAACAATAGCTGCCCATGTGGGCGGGCGCATGGTGATGGATGGCAGCCAAACAACACATGCTTGTTCCATGGGCTAATCCACGTAAGCCATGGGGGCGCACGGATGGTGCGTTGCGGGCAGTCTAAGGGTGAAGGGGGCACCTTACCCATTTACTCACTAAAACTGCCCAATAGAATTCTGACATATCAAAACTACTCATTTACTTAGATTTTATTGGAAACACCCTACTCATTTACTTACAAACTTTAAAAAAATAAAATAAACATTTAAATTAAAAAATCAATTATAAATTAATATAATACAATTAAAAAACTAGAAAAATACAAGCCGAGTGGATGTCTTCTTCAATCTAATTTATTAATTTAAAAATTAATATAATAAGAAGATTGTAATAATGAATAAACTAAAGTTAAATATAAAAAGAGAGGAACATGTTTCAATTTTTTAATTATGTTATTATTATATTGTTGAAATGTCCTTTCCTAATTATGTTATTAAATATAAAAAGAAAGGAAATGAAATATTATGTTATTGTATAGGAAGAATATGCAAAAGAAGGCGCAACCTTTTTACCCGATCATGTCCACAAACGAGTAAAATTACTCGATCAAGTTACTCGCTTCTTCTACTCGGGGTAATGGGGGCGGTATACCCTGTTTACCCGGTCTCCATCTCTCCTACTCAGCCCAAACTGAGTAGGGTGCCCCCTTAATAGAGTAAATTACTATATCAAAACTAATGTCCCATTAATTGCATTGAGGATGTCAAAACAAAGAGTTTTTTTAATGAGATTTGATTATGGTGAAAATAATAAAGGGATTAATTTGATAATTCAGTAAAAATAATTAGGTTTTACATATGCTCAGAAAAACATAAAACACTTGTAAGTTTTCATTCAAATCAATAAGCTGACCAACAAAAATAATGTTCCAGTTTAAGAATATATTATTCTCTTTTAACAAGAGTGTTGTTTTTTTTGAACGTCAATTTGAATCACTGACGAGCCACTGACCCACTCGATCATCTCCACCCCCACAGGAGGAAACCCACCATAGGTGAGAAAACCCCCTGGCTGGCCCAACTTGGACCCCTTTAATTTTTGTCACAAGTGAGACTTGAACCTAAAACCTTCCCATTTTGATTCTAAAAAATAAGTTTTTTTTATGTTCAATTCAGAAAGCACTGTGTGCAAAGCTACAATGTATTTGTACTTGAAGCTCATTGGTTCTAAAAAAAATAATCTTTTAATGTATTTTTTTAATTTTGTTTGGATATTATTGATGAACTTTACTCGACTCAAACCATCGAACTGACCCGAAATTTTTTATTTCCCGTCCTATGAAATTGGAGCCTCTAAAAATAGTGAACCCCTGGATCCGCCACTGCCCTGGACCCGCCAAAGGGACAACTTATTGCTTAGGGGCTTTGCTTAAGAACCAATAAGGTTCCTAAATACTAAAAATCATAATAAACTCAAACAAGCGTGCACACCCAGCATCTTCCGACTTGTTTGATGTACATTATGATTCACCTTGGTTAACAAGTCAATCCAGTTACACGAAAATATTCAACAAACACAATATTTAAGTAAATAAATAAAACTTTAAGATTATAGATTAAATAGAAGATATTAAAATCCAATAATCCAATTTGTTAATTAGTTAACATAACATTAAAATCAATGAACATTGCTTAAAAATGAAAATGCTTAAAATCATAATATATACAATTTTATGAAATGCAACATCATGCAAATAAAAAACGGGACGAAACAAGCATGCTATATTATATACAATTTTAAGTAGATTAAAACATACGAAAGCAAGGTGATTTGATCATACCACTTTAGGATCAGCCAACTAACCTCCGGGTTCCTCTTCAACTCCTCATACTTGAAGAACAATATCTTGTCGGGAGATTCCACGGTCGCTTTCCAAAACCCTAACACATGATCCCAATACGGTCCGTACTCCATAAACACCCTCATAAACAACTGAAACACATGATCAAATGAAAGTGGAAGCAGTTCTTTAAGTCTCAGTTGAATATTGAAGTGCCACACTGAGACCAACACGTCTGTCAGATCCATGCACACGTACACAAACTTGCACCCGGAAGAGGGATCTGTGATAGATGAACATAGTATCATCATACCGCATATATGTAGTACTATCATCATGGTGCATATATGTAGTATTATCATCATACGACATATATCTTGTATCGAATAAGGTCTGACACATTAATTTTTTTAACATAACATTATACTTAAATTAAAGATAAAAATGTTTAATTTTATTATGTAATTTAATAATAATAATAATGTATGAAAAAAAATACTAGGGAGGGAGGGAGTAAAAAGTGTAAAAAAACAACCTGGACACTTGATAATATTAATTTAATAGTTAAGATTAATTAGAGGTTAATTATAAAATTAATTAGAACTAGTTATCACTAGAAAGAGTAAAATAGAAACTTTTCACCATATTTTGACCCTTATTAAATAATAGTTCCACTAATTTTTTTAAAATCAAACAACTTATATATAATTTATTATTTAAAGAAAAAACTGTACCATTAAATTGAGAATTTTATAGTATTGCTATATGGATGGTTATTTTTCTGAGTACTGGATTTAAATTTTTGGTTTAGTAATACGCTCTAACTTTGGAATTTGGATTATAATTTATATATGTTAAAATTTGGGTTTTAACTTAAACAAGTCAAACGAGAGAACCAACTAGTGAGCTAACGAGTATTTTTACCTTGGCTCGGCTCGACTTGTTTACAAACCGAACTCAGTTCTAAGGAGCTTTTTTTGAATGGGGCTCGAGCCACGAGCTTTTTTTTAATGGGTCTCCAGCCACGAGTTTTTTTTAGACAGTATACATTAAGTTTGTGATTAAGTATTACTATGGATATTAACTTTTTTTTTTCACTAGATAAATCTCGATATTCAAATTAGTTTGGGATCTAGGTTTTTTTAAACCATTTTAGTTTAGTGGTGGAAGCGGACTCAACCAAAACTCTTTTTTTCTCACCGGAGTTCATGGTTTCTAGGCTGCAAAATCATAAAAAAGGTGAGATTCACTTGCCACGGCAGCGGATTGACCAAATCCGCTTGCCACGACAACGGACTCAAGCTCACAAAGTCAGAGTCCGCTTGTTCGGGTAGCGGACTATCTTAAAACTAAATGGGTTTGAAAAAAAAACCAGAAACTATTTTGATCTTAGTTTTTATACCATTTTGCCGAAAAAAATTCGCTAGTGACAATATGATGTAGAAATGGCTCTCTCATTTTTTTTTGTTATATGTATTAACATCAGTTTGGGAGTGGTTGAGTGTTGAGCATTTAGCTACCATGGCCCATTGGTTCTTATCCTTTTTCCACTACCACACCCACATGTAGATTGTAGTGGCCAAGGTTAACGTTTTGTTTTATTCTACGTTAATTTATTATTTGGAAATTTATAATGTGTAATAAATTCTAATGTTTTTTTAAGTTTTGCAAAGGCATGTATAATGGAATAGATGCATGTATAATAAATTCTTATTTGTTATCAATTGCATTTAGGGTGGAGGGGTGGAGCTCGGGTTCAATCGGGTACTCGGTAACATCATCGTAACATATGCGGCTTCACGGGTTCAAGCTCAATGGGTACTTTTCACGGCTTGGTGAACCCGAGTATTTTGGTGGTTGTAGCCATTGCTAATTTGACCGTTACCCTAAAAAAAATAGCCGTTGGCTATTTACAAAAAATAAAAATAAAATTCCTTCTATAAATACAAACCTTTTTACACATAACTTTATACCAATTAAATACTTTCCTACTCTTAATTTTCTACTCTACAACTTTTTTTTATGCTCCATTCATGGATCCATGAAAAAACCGTCATCCGCCCGCAAAACCTATAAACCAAAAGTCACTTCGGGTCCAAGCGAACCGACTTCTCCACCATCGTTTCAATATCCTTAATACTACCAAAACCCGCCAAGCCGAACGTCAATGCCCGTCCAAATTGCGTTGGATCATTTTGTGCTTCCACAACCCAAACGACCCAACCAGTTTTCATTTTCCCAAAAATCTACCCAACTTCTTTTTTAACGTACTCCAAGCCGTTCCCCAAACCGAATATGAGGAGGAAGAAGATGAGGGTAACGAAGATAAGGAAGAAGTTGACGAAGAAGAAGAGGAACAAGATGACACCGTTTGAGGTAAAGGTAAATTTAGAAAGCATGCGACTCGTAAAGTTTGGGAGGATCATGAGGAAGTTGCTTTAGCTAAGGCTTGAATTCGAGTCTCCGAGGATCCTATAACCGGAGTTCAACAAAAAAGCTCATCGTTTTGGGGACGACTGCTTAATCATTTTAAGAAGAATGTTAGTCAATCCGAACGAACATTCCACCAACTCAAATCAAAATGGGACGCCATGAATACGAAGATGTCTCATTTCAACGGACTATACATCCAAACGATGTAATTTACTTTAATATTAATTTATTATTTTATTAGTTTAATTTTAATTTAGCAGCTTTTATTTTAAAAAAAATGTAGAAAATTAATGGGTTAGTGGAACCAATGATTAAGATATAATTAAGAAAGCATTTGTAGGAGTATAAAAACACGAGAAGAGAGGTTTCTCCTATATGAACGCATGGGAGATTGTAAAAGACTATGACAAATTGGAACCCGTTTCGGTTATGGGTGCGGAGTTTGAATCTTAATCCCAAAAGAGAACAAAAACATCGGAATCAGACAATTACACAAGTTCAAATGACCGTTTAACTAGCTAGGTTCCCGACCCAAACGAAGACACAACACCGACATGTAAATAAAAGAAAGTGGCCGACTAATCAAGCAAAAACAAGGAAAGTTTGGTTGAAGCTCTAAGGACGATGAAAGAGAAAGAAAAAAGATGAAAAAAAAACAATGTCGAAAGAAGATGGATTTAGCAATGATGGAAGAACAAGGAGAAGCTATCCGACAAGAACAAGGGAAACTCAGAAGACGCAGGAGGCAAGACGCAAGAACGTCAGTCGGCTTTTTTATTATGTCATTATTGTTCTTGTCGGATAGCTTCTCCTTGTTCTTCCATCGTTGCTAAATCCATCTTCTTTCGACATTGTTTTTTTTTCATCTTTTTTCTTTCTTTTTCATCGTCCTATAGAGCTTCAACCAAACTTTCCTTGCTTTTACTGAGATATATATATATATATATATATATAGGGTAAGTATATGTTGAAAACCCTTTGAGATGAGAAAACTCTAGAAACTCATCTAAAGGTTCATATTGTGCCACCTATTCATTTTATATTTTTAATAAATTAATCACAAAAGGTATTATTGTAATTGACTCATTTCCTCACACATTTATATACCTCTTTCTCTCTTTTATGTCTTATTTCATCTTCTTCATATTAACTCTCAAGTCTCTTCTTATTCAAGAAATTCCTGATCTCTCTTTAATACAAGCTTTGTAATTAATGGTTTTAATCTCCTTGTGGTAATTAATGGTACCCAACACCATCCACATATCCTAGAAACGGAGTATTCGCAGTGCCGATTTTCGAGTGAAAAAGAGGAGAAATAATCGCCAGATCGAGACATGTTTAAGAGCATCAACAGCTTCATAAATTAGTTAGGTTTCATGGAAAATAAACACCTTAAAAGAGAGAGTTGCGCGGGTCACGGGTAAGAGTCGACAGGTTTAAATTCAAATGCAATACATTTTTTTCCTTTCTAAATGCTCTTAAACTGCCTGACTTCACAGTATTTAAATGATTTACATTAATCATTATTATTTAATCTTATTTACTAACTGTGTGGGATCTTGTTTTGTAGTTTTATTGTAGAGAGCATGTCTGATAATGGTATAATGGTGTTTGCTTACTACAAAGAAGATGCTACTGACCCAAAAATCGCGTCTTCAAAAACTGAATAAATCCTATGTCACATTTTAAAATTTTTGTTTTAAAAAATTGAATAAGTAATAAAAATTACATTATATTTAAATAGTGTTTTTGAAATTGATGTGATTGATGTAGAGAGAGAAATTCAATTCTCAAGAAAAAATTTTCTCTTTCATATTCTCAATATAATTTTTTAATGTCTTAAGAAAAAAACTCTCTTTCATATTTTTAACACAATTTTTTAATATCTCATTTTTAGATGCAATACCCAAACTACCAATGTCATATTACACTCAACAACATAACACAAGTAACACGTTTTAAACGAAGTTCACTCCCCTAAAGATATCCGATACTATAAAAAAATATCTCATGTGGGTACTTCGACGTTGTAACAAAATAGAAACAATTAATAGTTACATATGTAACAATCGTAGTACACATGTAATATTTGTTCTTTTACGCTCTTTTCTAATTCATTCGATTAGCTACATATTTAATAATCATTTGTTTATGTCTCTTTCTATGTATTTTCACTTTTTCAGACAATTTATGTAACAACCATATATAATAATCATTTGTTCAGTTATTCCGCTGCAATAACAATTCGACTAGCTATATATGTAACAATCATTTTATGTAAATCCATTAATAGTTACATATTTAACAATCATAGCTACATATGTAACATGCCTCGTATATGCTTAGACAGCTTGCAAAGAGAAAAATGAAAAAAAATCCCGTCTTAAAAAACTGAATGAATCCCGTTTTTTAAAATCTCGTCTCACACTTAAAAAAACTAAATAAAAAAAATAAAAATTACATTACATTTAAATGATATTTTTGAATTTGATGTGATTGATGGAGAGAGAAAACTCAATTATCAAGAATTTTTTTTTTGAACTGTAACTTTTATATCAAGAAAAAAAAATAATTTCTCTTTCATATTACCAAAACAATTTAATAGATTAAGATAAAAAAGGAAAAAGATTGTTGATACGGAATGCGATGATAATATAATAATAATAATTTAATGGGTAAATGCAATGTTTCTAAATTTAGAAATTATAGTTACTAATGTAACATTCATTGGTTACAAATGTAACAACAAGTTATAGTAGTTTTTATATTATCATCATATTATATATTTCATAACATTTGTCATAAAATTTTTACAGCAAATTATAATCTCTATCTAAAGATTACTGTTTTTTTTTCATTTTACATATGTTACCACGTGATTGCATTATCATTTATTTCTGTTTTGTTTTTGTTCTATTTTTCATATTTTACCATGTGATCGCCTTATCATCTATATCTGTTTTTTTATTTACATATATTACAATGTTATCATCATATCATATATTTCATAACATCTATCATAAATTTTTTACAGCAAATTATAATCCATGAGATATGTTACAACGTAAACAAATGCTCTGAATCTAGACAAGACCTGTAGGGTATGGTATTTAAAAAACCTCTCAAACCTAGCTTCAGTTCTCAAGGGTGAATACGCAGTTGTCGAAAGGATATTACATATCTAACTGAGTTGTTACATAAGTAACTAGCGAATTGTTACATATGTAACTAGTGTCATAAATAATTTTTTTTTGCGTTCATGTCTGTATATTTTACACATGTAACAATACATTTATTCACATATGTAACATTCTAGTTTTTCAATCAGATTACATATGTACTTGCTTATTACATATTTAAAACACTAATGCACCTAACAATACATTTACTCACATATGTACTAGCTTATTACATATTTACAATGTCAACAAATTCTTTGAAAATTATTGTAATCACTTTAAGTACTTCTGTAACAATCCATGTCATATAACACTCAACAACATAATTTACACGGTTAACATGTGTGCACCGTGCATATAATATGTTCATTATCCATAACATGTCTAAATATATCAATAACACGTGTCATTGATTTATACTAGTCAGTTACATCTGTTGAAAGGTCACCTGACTTCTCATTTGTATCTCCATAACATCCGGATGCAAGACTACTTGCTAAAGGGAATCAAGACAAGGCCTGCAAGGTATGGAATTAAAGAAACCTATGTAACATGAGTAACTAGTGAAATGTTACATATGTAACTAGTGATGCCACAGAAGTTACATATGTGTAACAATACATTTATTCACATGTGTAGCATTCCAGTTTTTCAAGCAGATTACATATGTACTTGCTTATTACATATTTAAAACACTAATGCACCTAAAATTTTGAAATTGGGACGACCTTGTTCTAATTGCAGCCCATTCATTAGCTTTTAACCTTTTTCGCTTCTTCAGTATATTTAATGTTTCAGGCTTCTCATCCGCTATATGTTTCCTTTTCTTACCCTCATCCAGTTGAAACATTAGTTATCTAAGTTACATTTTTTTTCTTCAAATTTTAACTAATGTTTAAAATTAATAATATAAGTAACACAGTTAACATTTGTACACTGTGCATACTTGAAGATTTTTTTTACATAAGTAACCGGTGAGATGTTACATATGTAACTAGCGATGCTACAGAAGTTACATATGTTGTCCAACCTTCTGATTGAGTTGAACATGTTAAAAACAAAGTTCATTTCCTTAAATATTTAATAATAATTTGTTGATGTCTCTTTTTCTGTATTTTCACTATTTTCAGAAATTTTATGTAACAATCATATGTAATAATCATTTGTTCGGTTATTTTGATGAAATAATAATTCGATTCGCTACATATGTAATAATCATTTTACATATAAACCATTAATAATTACATATTTAACAATCATAGTTACATATGTAACATCCGTCGTTTCTGCTTAGACGAACTGCAAAAAGGAAAACGAAAAAACCACGTATTTTATGGAAAAATCTCATTTTTTTAAATCTCGTTAATTTTTTTTTTCAGAATTCTTATTAACAAACCACGTTTAAAAAAAATCTTTCATATTAACAATACAATTTACAATGTTTAACACAAACCTCGTGTTTTCAAAAAAAAAAAAACTAGAACTTAAAATATGAGGACATAATTTACCTAGAAATATGGACATAAATTGATTTGACACCTACATTGATGATTACATTAAGAAAAAAATTACTCTCTCATATTTTCAATGCATTTTTCAAAGACTTTATCTTATATACCCAAAATACCCTTATTGTACCTTTTACTAACAAAAGTACAATATTTAAATAAATATAAAAGCTAGATTTTATCATAACCATAGATGAAGATGGATCAATGGCTCAAGTAGAGTTTTCAAAGTTTTCTCAAGTGGGGTGAGTTTCCAAATTAACTATTCCCTATATATATATATACAAACTCCTCCTTAGTGAGAGAAGTAGCGAACTCTTCGTTTTCGTTCCAAATTTAAAAATAATTTGGCATTTCGTTCTAATTTAAAATAAACCAAGGCGTTTCGTTCTAGTTTTAAACTATTCTAGCATTTTCGTTCTAATTTCAAAACAATCCGGCGTTTCGTTCTAATTTTAAAATAATCTGACGTTTTTGTTCTAATTTCAAAATAATCCCACATTTTTGTTCTAGTTTCAAAATAATCTAGTGTTTTCGTTCTAATTTTAAAATAATCCGACGAAAAGGGAAAAAATACACGTACACGTAAGTCGGCGATTTCGTCGGATTTAGTGAATAATCTGGCGATTTTGGCATGTTTATTTTATGGAAGTTGAAAATTCAATATTCGTTTTAGGGAGAAAGATCTGTAAAACGTTCATTTTGGGAATTATCCCCTATCATTTTCCACCAACACTTGCAAGCTAGAGAGAGAAAGGAGAGTCGGGTCTAAAGAGAGAAAGTCGACGGATCGGCACGAAATTGAAGGAGCACGTTACTACTGAGCTCGTGAGCAAAACCTCCGAATCAGAATCACAATCCATGTAACGATTCGACCTTAAACTGAGTTTTTCTTCGTTTTGAGGTTTTTCGGGTTTTAGCTAAATAGGAGACGTTTTTATGGATGAAACTTGAAAATAAGCTTAGAACTAGCATCTAGAGTGAAAACCGCACCTTTTGATCAAAGAAAGTTGTAAGATTAGCATGATCGGATTAACATGCAAAATTTCGGACTTGTCCAGAAAACAGGTGCTGCGTACTTATCAAGTACGCAGTAGAGACGTCGTGGGTACTTACCAAGTACGCAGGTACGCAGGAGAAAGATCATGCTTACTTACCAAGTACGCAGGAGAAAGATCATGCGTACTTACCAAGTACGCAATAAAAATGCTCTGCGCACTTGTCAAGTACGCATGAGCAAGGCCCTTCGCACTTACTAAGTGCGCAGGCAGCAGACCAGTAAGTAAAGTCAGTATGTTTAGAATGATTAAACTGTTAGGGTCGGGGTTGGGTCTGATGTGTATTTAAACTACCTAATTCAGATCGTACGTGATGTTGTTGGACCTTTGTTTAGGACAACTAAGACTAGCTTTTCAGGTGAGTTCTATGTGCCCCTTCTATGTTATGTGCAAACCTTATTAAATGTTTTGGGGCTGAAATGTATACACTAGATGAATAAATGATATGAATGCAAATGTGATCATACGTGATGTACTAATATATATTTTATATATATAAGAGAATGAATTATGAACAAAGAATGAAACGTATGTTTACAAAGAATGAAGGAAAGAATGGCATAACGTAAATAAATGAAATCTTGCTTTATAATTATTTATATTTCATGTTATGAATGTATGTATACGTTATGGACGGAAACAAAGCTAACGGCTACTTCTGTAGACGGACGACCACGTGACTATTTTGCAACCGGGAAAGATACGTCCTTCGCAAGCTAGGACGTACAAAAAGCATAAATGGGTGGTCGAAGTAAATGCTAAAAAAGTATAACGGTTGCATAAACAATAGTTCGCGTGGGAAACGGATGCCTTAGGGCAGACGGGCGAATATGACGGACTACGACGGTAGGACGGTAAAGACGGACGGCCGAAGGTTGGCTGGACGGAAGTTAAGGCGGACGGTTTCTAGGACCGGATGAGTAAAAGGGCTACGACGGTAGCTTAAGGGCGTATTTCTTTGTGATATACGCAGTAAAAGACGGGTTGATCACCCTTATGTGTATGACCAATGAATGTAAAGGAAAGAAAAGGTGAATGCATATCTATGTAATCACATAAGAATGAAGAAAGAAAAGTAAAAGCTATGATTACGTATTTATAGAAATGTATGTATATAATTATGTATACTTTTAAAGAAAAGAAGGTTCATACCTAATAGTTTTAAACTAGAACTCACCGGCGTAAACTGACTTTTAGTATACATTTCAGGTAAAGGAAGAAAATGTCGTGCGATGGTGTGAAGGTTACCCGGCACAAGACTGACATCCCATATTTTTATGTTAAGACAATGTTTTGTATTTAATTGTTAAGACATCCGCTGTTACGTCAATTAATATGAATGATGTTTGCTTCCGCTACTTCTGAATGTTTTAAATTTAAGTTCAGTATTTATGACTATATTTATGAGTAAATCTAACAAGTGAGGTTACCTGGGAAAGGGGCCTTACAAGTTGGTATCAGAGCAATAGTTTAAGAGATTCAGACATCCCTAAATGTCTGGACTCAAGCTGATTATGGGACCAACGCACGGATGTCAGTATGGGTAACCAACGCCAATGCTAGCACGGCAAGTAAGTACTAGAGTTAATACACTTGGATAAGAATAGATACCTTAACTTAGAACAAATAGATGTCAATGTCACAACCGATTTGAAGAGTTTTGAACCCGAAAAGCAATGTAAATTCACAAACCGGTCACTGTAATTAAAAATTTACCTTGCTCGTACTGTTCCAAACTATGATCTGAAGAAATGACATTGATGTATTCCCTCTATAACTATCAGGAAACTAAGAATTATGGCTGGTGGAGGAAGAATAGGACGCCGAGGCGGTCGCACTGGCCGAGTAGGTAGACCTCCGTTGAATCAAAGACTGGAAGAAGAAGAGAGTGTGCACGCAGAACACACCGAGAGTGTGCACGAAACAAAAGTGACCCCAACCGGAGACGACAATCCAGGGCTGATACAGTTAGAACCCGAAGTCAGGGATGCTATTGCCCGTGAAGTTGTGCTCACTCTGAAGAAAGTATTGCCTGATCTACTATCCAAGGCACTAAAGAAAAGTAAAGAGGATGATGAAGGAGACCATGAAGAGAAAGTGTATGATAGTGATGGGGATGAAGTAAAAGTGGGATCAAGCAATCGTGGGTGCACTTACAAAGTATTCAAAGACGGAGACCCACCCAAGTTCGATGGGAGCAAGGATTCAATGACAACGCTCAAATGGATTGAGAGGATGAACGGTGTAATTAACATCAGCGAGTGTCGACCGGACCAGGCAGTTAAATATGCTGCTCATTGTTTCACCAACGAAGCACTGGGTTGGTGGAGAAACATTCAAAGAATAAAGTCGCCAAACACTATCGCCAGAATGACCTAGGAAGACCTGAAGAAGCTCATAATCCAAAAGTTCTGCCCACAGAACGAGATTGATCGTGTGGAGAACGAGTTCCTAAACATTAAGGCAGGTAACAAGATGCACCGTCAGTATACCTCTAGATTCAATGAGCTAGCTCAACTGGTACCCCACCTGGTGGAGACAGAAGAGCGAATGATCAAGTATTATGTGAAGGGCCTACCTCAAAGGGTCCGTGTCCATGTGAAAGCCAACCTACCCTCGACCTTCGAGTCAGTAGTGAATCTGAGCGGAATCGTCTACGACGATTATGCTAATGAGGACCCTACACCTGAGACACAAAAGAGAAAGTGGGAGAACCCGTCTAGAGGCACCGAAAAAAGGAATATAGCAACTGAAGTTAAGAAACCAAGGTCGGATGAATATGAAACTTGCAGGAAATGTGGAAGGCAACATCTTGGCGAGTGTCGAATCTGCACCACCACATGCTATAAGTGTAGGAAGCCGGGTCACTTCTCCCGAGAATGCGTAAAGAATGTCAAGTGTCAAGTATGCGGATTGTTTGGACATCTGATAAAGAATTGCAGGAAGGCCGGCCAATCTGGTTCGGGAAAAGAGAGGGAAAAGGAACAGTCGCAGGCTAGGACTCGAGCCTACGCCCTAACTGAGGAGGAAGCAAGGGGAAACCCTGATGTTGTGTCAGGTACGTTCCTAGTTAATGATGAACATGCTGCTAATTTATTTGACTTTGGTGCTGGTAAAAGTTTTATATCCAATGCATTTAGTCGTAAACTAGGTTGCATTATCAACACCATAGTAAAGGCCTTTAGCGTACAAACTGCCATTGGTAAAAATTCGACAGTATTTCAAGTAACAGAGGATTGCATCATAGAAATAGAGGGTCATAAGTTCCCTTCTAGATTATTCCTTCTTACCTTAGGAGGATTCGATATAGTATTGGGTATGGATTGGCTAGCTGCCAACGAAGCTCAAATCATATGTAAACGTAAGAGGATACACCTCAAAGCTCCTAGCGGTAGTCCAATTACGGTTTATGCGGATTGGAATTGCACGATGCCGAACATCATCTCGATGATCAAGGCCGAAAGTTACATGTGGCGCAGTTGCGAAGCTTATTTGGCATATGTTATTGATGATAGAATGAAAATGAATGAACTCAAGAATGTGCCCGTGGTGTGCAACTTTCCGGAAGTATTCCCTGAGGATCTATGTAATCCCCAAGAAATTTCCGGCTTTATTTTAACTACTCTGACTCTTGTAATTCCAGTATCTGGTGATCTGTATTTATAAAACTGTCTCATTTGCTCATTACATTTCATAAGTATTTATATATATACATTAAATGCCATTATTCCAAATTTTAAGGTAATAAATGTTTACGTAAGGTATTATGTAAATAATAATTGTTACCTCCTTTTTCATAAATATATATTCTAAGCCTATAAATACACATATAAACAATTTACAAGAAGTAGAATCAATGAGGGTTTATGTTCTAAATAATAAATTCTATAAGAAAATTTGAGTTTATATACTTTAAATCAAGGATATACTATTTAGTAAATTATATTTATATATTTATAACAAATGATTTATTAAGTTTTATAAACAAATATACATAGAATTTAATACGTTTATGTGTTGTAAATGTTTAGAGTACAAAAATGCAACCTTTTGAAACTTAGTTCCAATTTAAAACCTAAACTTTTATACGAAAGAATAACACTTGAAACCTTAAGGACTGATTATGTAATTTTTGGATCATCTTCCCCCACCCCCAATTTTGACTTACTAAAGTCAACAACTTCAATTCGTTTTCCCAATCGCACGATTTGGATGAATTAACTTCAGTTGATGGTATTCAACCCTTGATCGACCGAAACGTGATGACTTAAACTACTCAATTTAATCTCAATCAAGCCACGCGACCCTAATCGTCCCATAACCGTCCTCAATCAAACCCGACTTCAATGAGAACATTTAACATGCAATTTGCCTATAAAACCGAGTACCACACCATCATAGTATTCACCACAAACTCCCTACGCATCTGTTAGCATCGCATTCCTCCCCTAGAGCTCCGACGAACTCGAAGAAAGCCGACGTCGACTCTCTAGTCTTTCTCCCTCGTTTCGCAACCGTTCGAGGTAAAATTTACGCCATTTGATTCGTTTCAAACTTCCGATCAAAAGCCCTATGGTTTACTAACCAATCGCTGCGAAATCAAGATGAATCGGATTGCTAGGGTTGGGTTACGGGTTGGGAAGAAGAAGGCTTGCAGGCCTAAACTGATTAACCATTTACGCGCCTGGTGTTGGTCATGGCACAGAGCCCAGATCAGTTGGTTAACAGCCATGCCCCATACACGACAGGTCGCGGGTTCGAGTCTTCTTGTGGCCGAGTCTAGCCCCTTTTTATTTTTAACCGCTTATTCATTGTTTTATTACATAAATTTATACTTTAAAAATTCAAAAAAATTACTATAAATCTAATAAAACAATTAGTAATTTTTATAAAAGCCGAAAGGATAAAACAATGCTTATTACATAAATTTTAATTTTAGTTGTTAAGGCTTTTCCTTCGAGCTTATTAATAATTGTTTTAGTGGGAATAATTATTTAAAAACACTTATAAGTATTTAAATAATCATTTTAAATATTTATACAAATTCTATTTAAAACCTATTTATTTCTTTTACAAATTCAATTAAAGTGAAATTATTTAAATGATCATATAACCATATTATTTGTATTTACTATTAAATTAATTAACACTTTTATTTACAATTACTTCTTGCTTAATTAACTTATTTACCTAAAATAAATTAATTAAACCTTTTCATTTCATTATTTATTTATAAGTTATTTTATCAAATTTCACTTTTGAAACTTGTTACTTTTCATAAATTTATTTATCTTTGGGATAATTACATAAATAAATTACTAATTGATTTATTAATTAAATTTTGCAAACTACTTTTTATATTGAACTTGCTTTTCTTACAAACCCCGTGAAACCCTAAAGTCCCAATAATTTCTTAAATCCATTTAGACCGTACATTAAATTTGGAGTATCATTACACATGTAGGTTTATTGTGAGAAGTCCTCACGAGACCTATTTATCTTACCGAATCATACTAACTCTAGCTTCATTACAAGTGAGTTCATAGCCCCATTTCTTTTTACTATTGTTTACAAATACTCGGGGTGGAACATGTTTACTTACCATGCTTACCAAATTCAATACCAATGTTCTCATGCTATTTACTAAGTGCTTTATGTCTTAAACTACTTGGTGACCATTACATGTGTTCATGCTAGTACAATCATTAACCTGCTACCCAGGCCTAAGGTAGTACCTAACATGATCATTTATAGGGGAATCCGATTCCAGTTAACACGAACCTTGGCGGGTTTTGTGTGTACCATATTACTATTTTTCCAAAACACAATCAGTGGGATTGTACTTACCAGTTTTCCATTTACTACGGATTGAATTGTACGCTTGGAACTTTGTATGTTTTCACATTTATGCCATAGTTACGCTTTGAACAGTATTGAATTACAAACACTTTTTACTTAACCTTTGTTAGTGTCAAAACCTATGTTACTCACCAACTACTTGTAGTTGACATTTACTCACATGTTTCAGGTGCACAAATTTGAGGACCCTACCTGCTCATCTAGGACTTGGACCTAGATTAATTTAAATTATGTTATGTTTTGAACGTTTCGTTTTCCATTTTCTATGTAACGGATGATTTTAATTGGATGAATAAATATTGTCATTTAATAATAGATGATCATGTGCTTATGAACAACCGCATCAGCCCCGACGTTTAATCCGCCGCCGGTCGGGGTGTGACAATCTACCTGGGTTACCACCCGATCGGGAAATAGAATTTCAAATTGACTTATTGCCAGGAGCTGAGCCCGTTGCCAAAGCCCCCTACCGATTGGCTCCGTCAGAAATGAAAGAATTGATGTCTCAACTAGAGGAACTAACAGAAAAAGGATTTATTAGACCGAGCATCTCACCGTGGGGCGCTCCGGTACTATTTGTAAAGAAGAAGGACGGCAGTATGCGCATGTGCATTGACTACCGCGAGTTGAACAAGAAGACAGTAAAGAACAAATACCCACTGCCTAGAATAGACGACCTTTTTGATCAACTGCAAGGTGCGAGTTGGTTCTCAAAGATCGATCTTAGGTCGGGTTACCATCAGTTGAAAGTAAGGGAAGAAGACGTACCAAAGACCGCGTTTTGCACGCGTTATGGGCATTATGAGTTTCTCGTGATGTCCTTCGGATTGACCAACGCACCAGCAGCGTTCATGGATTTGATGAATAGAGTATGTCGACAATTGTTGGATCGATCAGTGATAGTTTTTATAGTCGACATACTGGTATATTCGAAAAGCGAGGGTGATCACCACTGTCACCTAAGAGAGGTTCTGGAGGTGCTAAAGCAGGAAAAGTTGTACGCAAAATTCTCCAAATGCGCGTTCTGGCTTAGGGAAGTCCATTTCCTAGGTCACGTAATAAACCCAAACGGAATCATGGTGGATCCTGCAAAGATCAAGATAGTAAAGGAATGGAACGTCCCAAAGACACCAATAGAGATACGAAGTTTTCTGGGATTGGCAGGCTACTATCGAAGATTCATTCAAGATTTTTCAAGAATAGCCTTGCCACTAACTAAGTTGACACGGAAGGAAGTGAAGTATGAATAGGGTCAAACCCAAAACAACGCGTTTGAAGAACTTAAGGCACGATTAACCCAAGCTCCAGTCTTGGCACTACCTGAGGGAAATGAGGACTTGGTAGTCTACTCTGACGCTTCGGGTCAAGGTTTAGGTTGCGTACTTATGCAACGAGGAAAGGTAATTGCTTAAGCCTCGCGACAACTAAAGATTCACGAGGTTAACTACCCAACACACGATCTAGAGTTAGCGGCAGTAGTTTTCGCGTTGAAAATATGGAGGCACTATCTGTATGGAGTCAAATGCACCAACTACTCAGATCACAAAAGCCTGAAGTACTTTTTCGGGCAAAAGGAATTAAACATGAGGCAAAGGAGGTGGTTAGAGCTACTGAAAGACTATGACTGTGAGATATTGTACCATCCAGGCAAGGCAAACGTGGTGGCTGACGCTTTAAGCAGAAAGTAAGAATCGGAACCTATACGGATCAAAGCGTGTCAGCTGGTTATAACACCAGATTTGATGAGTGAAATATTAAAGGCACAAGATGAAGCACTATCAGAAGGAAATATAAAACGGGAAAGAATAGTAGGACAACAAAGGAATTTGGGTGCAAATACATACGGTGTACGAACTAGGTTTGGCCGAATGTGGATACCTAAGATTGGCGAGCTTAGAGCCAAAATACTCGATGAGGCCCATAAGTCTCGCTATTCTATCCACCCCGGGACAAACAAAATGTATCAAGACTTGAAGAAAGAATACTGGTGGCCTGGCATGAAGAATGATGTGACAGAATACGTGAGCAAGTGCCTAACGTGTTCTCTAGTTAAGGCCGAGCACCAGAAACCATGCGGTAAAATGCAACCCTTACCAATACCGGAATGGAAAGTGGGAGGAGATCACGATGGACTTCATTACCAAGCTACCGCGAACAGCTAAAGGCAATGATACCATTTGGGTGATCGTCGACCGCTTGACGAAAAGTGCTCACTTCTTGCCAATACGTGAGACTTCTTCGTCAGAAAGACTAGCAGCAATATTTATCAAGGAAGTTGTGAGTAGACATGGTATGCCGCTGTCGATTGTGTCCGACAGGGATACTAGATTCACGTCAAGGTTTTGGAAGAAATTCAATGAAGCAATGGACACTAGACTAAACATCAGCACCGCTTACCACCCCCAAACCGATGGACAATCGGAAAGGACCATTCAGACCTTGGAAGACATGCTCCGGGCCTGTATCATTGACTTCGGTGGGAGCTGGGACAGCCATCTACCATTGGCAGAATTTTCATATAACAACAGCTATCACTCGACTATTGGCATGCCGCCATTTGAAATGTTATGTGGGAGGAAATGTAGGACCCCGGTTTGTTGGGGGGAAATTGGACAAAAGGATTTTGCAAGTCTCGAAGTGGTCAAAGCTACTTCCGAGAAATTTGATCAAATCAAGGCTCGAATGAAAGCTGCAAAAGACATACATAAATCATACGCGGATAAGAGAAGAAGGGATTTAGAGTTTCGAGTGGGGGACATGGTACTGTTAAAGGTATCACCATGGAAATGAATCATTCGATTCAGAAGACGTGGCAAATTAAGTCCAAGGTTTGTCGAACCTTTCAAGATTTTAGCGAGAGTGGGTCAAGTTGCTTACAGACTCGACCTACCCGTTGAGCTTAGTGGAATACACCCTACGTTCCACGTGTCGCACTTACGTAAGTGCCTAGCTGACGACACAGCTCACATACCTTACGACGAGATCGAAGTAGATAACAGTCTAAATTATGTAGAGGAACCGATAACCATCCTTGACAGAGCTGAAAAACGACTACGCAATAAGTCGATTCCTCTAGTCAAAATACAATGGAAGCACAGAAAAGGGTCAGAAGCTACGTGGGAAAAAGAAGACGAGATGAGGGGACTATACCCTCAATTGTTTAACGTATAAGCAGTTTCGAGGACGAAACCTCTTTAATGAGGGTAGACTTGTAACATCCCAAAAATAGTAAATAAGTAATTAATAACGCGATAGAGATTTAAACGTCAAAAATGAAAGAAAAATGGATGGGCTTGGGCTCGGCTCCAACGGGCCGAGGGAAGCCCAGGTATATAAGGGCCAAGACAGCCTTGAATCTCTCATTTTCCACAAACACTTACAAGCTAGAGAGAGAAAGGAGAGTCGGGTCTAGAGAGAGAAAGTCGACGGATCGGCACGAAATTGAAGGAGCACGTTACTACTGAGCTCGTGAGCAAAACCTCCGAATCAGAATCACAATCCAGGTAACGATTCGACCTTAAACTGAGTTTTTCTTCGTTTTGGGGTTTTTCGGATTTTAGCTAAATAGGAGACGTTTTTATGGATGAAACTTGAAAATAAGCTTAGAACTAGCATCTAGAGTGAAAACTGCACCTTTTGATCAAAGAAAGTTGTAAGATTAGCATGATCGGATTAACATGCAAAATTTCGGACTTGTCAAGAAAACAGGTGCTGCGTACTTATCAAGTACGCAGTAGAGATGTCATGCGTACTTACCAAGTACGCAGGAGAAAGATCATGCGTACTTACCAAGTACGCAGGTGAAAGATCATGCGTACTTACCAAGTACGCAAGAAGAATGCTCTACGCACTTGTCAAGTACGCATGAGCAAGTGCGCAAGCAGCAGACCAGTAAGTAAAGTCAGTATGTTTAGAATGATTAAACCGTTAGAGTTGGGGTTGGGTCTGATGTGTATTTAAACTACCTAATTCAGATCGTACGTGACGTTGTTGGACCTTTGTTTAGGACAACCAAGACTAGCTTTTCAAGTGAGTTCTATGTGCCCCCTTCTATGTTATGTGCAAACCTTATTAAACGTTTTGGGGCTGAAATGTATACACTAGATGAATAAATGATATGAATTCTAATGTGATCATACGTGATGTACTAATATATATTTTATATATATATATATATATAAGAGAATGAATTATGAACAAAGAATGAAACGTATGTTTACAAAGAATGAAGGAAAGAATGGCATAACGTAAATAAATAAAATCTTGCTTTATAATTATTTATATTGCATGTTATGAATGTATGTATACGTTATGGACGGAAACGAAGCTAATGGCTACTTCTGTAGACGGACGACCACGTGACTATTTTGCAACCGGGAAAGATACGTCCTTCGCAAGCTAGGACGTACAAAAAGCATAAATGGGCGGTCGAAGTAAATGCTAAAATAGTATAACGGTTGCATAAACAATAGTTTGCGTGGGAAACGGATGCCTTAGGGCAGACGGGCGAATATGACGGATTACGACGGTAGGACGGTAAAGACGGACGGCCGAAGGTTGGCTGGACGGAAGTTAAGGCGGACGGTTTCTAGGACCGGACGAGTAAAAGGGCTACGACGGTAGCTTAAGGGCGTATGTCTTTGTGATATACGCAGTAAAAGACGGGTTGATCACCCTTATGTGTATGACCAATGAATGTAAAGGAAAGAAAAGGTGAATGCATATCTATGTAATCACATAAGAATGAAGAAAGAAAAGTAAAAGCTATGAATACGTATTTATAGAAATGTATGTATATAATTATGTATACTTTTAAAGTAAAGAATGTTCATACCTAATAGTTTTAAACTAGAACTCACCGACGTTAGCTGATTTTTAGTATACATTTCAGGTAAAGGAAGAAAAGGTCGTGCGATGGTGTGAAGGTTACCCGGCACAAGACTGACATCCCATATTTTTATGTTAAGACAATGTTTTGTATTTAATTGTTAAGACTTCCGCTGTTACGTCATGTAATATGAATGATGTTTGCTTCCGCTACTTCTGAATGTTTTAAATTTAAGTTCAGTATTTATGACTATGTTTATGAGTAAATCCAACAAGTGAGGTTACCTGAGAAATGGGCCTTACATAGTTTCTCTGGCGATCTTCATGGTTGGAGATAATCTTGTCAAGTATGGGATCGATTCTGTTACGAATCTTCATCAACTTGTTCCTGGTGTGAGTAAGTAAATGCAATACGCTGATAGACGATGGAAACATATCCGTCACCTGAAAATCATTTGAAAAAGATACAATCTCTCTAATTAGCCGGCACAAGCTAGATTTTATCATAACCATAGATGAAGATGGATCAATGGCTCAAGTAGAGTTTTCAAAGTTTTCTCAAATGGGGTGAGTTTCCAAATTAACCATTCCCTATATATATATATACAACCTCCTCCTTAGTGAGAGAAGTAGCGAACTCTTCATTTTCGTTCTAAATTTAAAAATAATTTGGCGTTTCGTTCTAATTTAAAATAAACCTGGCGTTTCGTTCTAGTTTTAAACTATTCTAGCATTTTCGTTCTAATTTCAAAACAATCCGGCGTTTCGTTCTAAATTTAAAATAATCCGACGTTTTTGTTCTAATTTCAAAATAATCCCGCATTTTTGTTCTAGTTTCAAAATAATCTAGCGTTTTCGTTCTAATATTAAAATAATCCGGAGAAAAGGGAAAAAATACACGTACACGTAAGTCGGCGATTTCGTCGGATTTAGTGAATAATCTGGCGATTTTGACATGTTTATTTTATGGAAGTTGAAAATTCAATATTCGTTTTAGGGAGAAAGATCTGTAAAACGTTCATTTTGGGAATTATCCCCTATCATTATATACCAACCATGATGACTGCTTTGATGTTGTGAGAAGTGAGTGGAAGGCTACCATCATCTTTGAGACTCAATAGAACATCAAGAATGTCTTTGTTGTTGGTAGTTTCTCCAAGAAGATGGCGATCTTCATGGTTGGAGATAATCTTGTCAAGTATGGGATCGATTCTGTTACGAATCTTCATCAACTTGTTCCTGGTGTGAGTAAGTAAATGCAATACGCTGATAGACGATGGAAACATATCCGTCACCTGAAAATCATTTGAAAAAGATACAATCTCTCTAATTAGCGCAATAAGCAGCGCCTGGTCTTCGCATCTGCTCCCAACTACAATCCTAATAGTGATTGTGTTCATCGTGGTGTAAATCTTGTCATCGATTGTTTGAGTTTAGACTCTTTCATACTGTATACTCACATTCTTAATACGTGTAATTATTACCCGTATCTTAGCATGTCTTAAGCACCTCATCACATAGATAAAACAAGGCTAAATACTGGTCTAGTGTATTTACTATAACCTCGGGCTTTGTTATGCTCGTTTCTTCGCCTAATGCTTTACTTGATCTGATCCGCACTCGTAGCTAGTTGGCTTTGCGGCGCGGCGGACCATTATGCTTCACATAGCGGTCTGCGATAGGGTTGCGGCTACCGTTTGGTGACATGGCATGTGTCAAGTCGTCATTGATTTCTTTCCTCTACACGTAGCGGACCGTTAAGGGTCCGGTAGTGGTCCACTACCGACCTAACGTTCATAATTTTTTTTTTCATTTTTAGTCCTGAACTTTGGAATATTTACTATTCTAACCTTATACTTTTTTTTAAATTGAGGGTCAAAATTTAAGAAGTCGAAATATGTTCAGATGGTTTACGTCGGTTAAAATTTTCTATAAATAGTAAACTAATTTCATTTATAGCTTCACTTTTTAAACCTTTTCCTACTTGAAGCAGATACGTATTTAGCTATACTCTTTAATCCCTTAGTTTAAGCTATAAATTGAACTTTTCGTATAATATTAGGTATTGGGGTTAGGGTTATAGTCATGGTAGGTGTTGGGTAACTTGACCCTAGCCTAGGCATGGACTGCGCATCCATACTTAAAGTAGGTGGGGTTGTCCAAAGCCATCCACGGTGGTGACTACCTAGTACCCCATCCTTTCCTTAGACCTTCGCCTAAGATTGTTTTGGTCTTGATTAGGGACAAAGTTCTAACCAGTCATAATAACATCTAGAGATAAGGTGAGTTATTATAAACACTTCAAAACGGATACACACCGTAATTTTGATTTGTAAAGATGAATCTTGATATGTTAAATGAAAGCACATATATGTCATTCGACTTTATACATTGATATATCGGTGCTGGTAATATTCACTGATGTGGTCTGGGGTTCTCAGTAGTTGGTGAATGTAAAACCGAGGCATGATAGTGTATAAAGTCGTTTTGATAAATGTAAAACCGGGTAGAATGCGATATATGGTAAGACATGCTACGAGCTCAAACATATTCAAGATATGTTTTGAAGTCGTTTTGATAAATGTGCCTGTTTATTTAACTCAGCAGTATTTCTTGCTGATGTATGTTTTGAGTGTGTATCTCAGATAGTAATAAGGAGTGTTTGAAAATAAACAATAAGCAGTGCTTAGAAGAGTCTTGATGGAGACTTTATATTCTCCTCCTTATTGAAAAACCTTAAAAATTGAACAGTAACATGCGATTAGGCATGACCGTGTCTAGACATGAGGCACAACCATGCCTGAGAATTTGGCACGCCCATGCCTTGACTTGAGTCACAACCTTACCAACTCATGAGACACGATCACACCTCATCAGTTCCATTACCTAGTTTATTTTTAAGTACATGCTTTGTTTTATATTTTAGTTTGCCTTGAGGAAAAGAGATTGTAATATGAAGGTTATGTTTCTCCTATCAAGTATGTATCAATCTGTCATGTGTACCCCTGTCTTGGGTGGTTGTGACATCTTTCCCGATACCATAAATTTTAAAGATAAGACAGTAAAATAATTTCTTGCAACATAAAACTACCCTTGTCAGCTAGGGGTATTCAAAACCGGATATCCGGAAATTCGGATTTTCGAAAATTTCGGATAGTGGATTTTACTATCCGAATCCGTATCCGAAATTTCGGATTCGGATATATCCTAAATTTCAGATACGGATTCGGATAATAAACCGGATATCCGAAATCTAGAAAAAAAAGTAGTAGACTTTTGTTTGAATTCTGAATAAATAAACCAATTCTAACTCCCAAACAACAAATTCCATCCAAATACAAAGTTACCCTAAAAAACAAGAAACACAAATTCATTAACGAAAAATCATTACTAAGCATTTGCTATCGAACTGGAAAAAAAATCCCTTTTTCAAAAAAACTAATGCCAAGCCATCCATGGTGGTTCGAAAGTAATATCGAAAAAAAATTCTACCTAATCAAAAAATTCAAATCCTTTTTTCAAGGAAAAGAATACCCACTGAAATGGTAGCTCTGTTGGTTGTTGACAATTTTTTACTAAAAATTCCATCTTTAGGTCCACTACAACTAAAAAACAACCATGGGAAAACCCCAGTTCTCGACATCCTATCAGGCGATATCGCCGTCGTTCCGGGATCAAAGATTCAATTGCAACTCTGTCGAGCTCGTCAATGGTGAAACACTCGACATCGATTCGTGGCTGGAACACATTCAAACGGGTGGTTGTGTGGCCGGAACACAGTCGGGCTCACGGTGGTTGAGGAGGCAGAACTGGGAAAGGGAAATAAGGGAGTGTGGGAGAGACATATTTGGGGATTTAGGGTTTTTACTTTCTAACCTGTATATAAATATATATTTAAATATAATAAATAATAAAAAAATATTTCGGATTCGGATATCCGAAATATCTGAAAATTTCCAATAATACTATCCGAATCCGAATCGGATATCCGAATTTTCAAATAATTCGGATTCGGAATTTCGGATAATTCAGATTCGGATTCGAATGTTTTTGAACACCCCTATCGTCAGCACTCAGAGACACAACCCAACTATTTATTAAAAAAAAGTAATTTATTTCTCTTCCACCTACGTAGCCCAATTAAACTTATTTTTTTTACTTAATAATTAGCAACCCAACCCAATCTAAATCAATTTTTTTTTATTACATAAACATAATTTATGCTTATTTTTTATTAAATTAAAAATATTTAGAAATATTATAAGTAATTACTTTATTTTAAAACAATTAAATTATTTATTTTAAATACAAAAATCAATAAAAGAGATAAAAAGTATTTTATATTCATCCAAGTGCCATATGCCATGAGAACTAATAAAAAGTGGTGAATTGTGAGCAAACATTAAGTGTTAATCAAAATTAATCGATAATTGAACCGTCATCGAACCAAATTAACCGATAATCGAAATTAACCGGCGGTTATGGTTAGACCAATTCAACATTGGTGGATGGATTATTAATTTATTTTCATATATTTTGGATACACTAGATCATGTCAAAGATTCGCTCAAGTGTGCTGATATAATCGATAACTCATCCACCTCCGCCAGAAGACTCGCATCAAAGTTCGGAATCTCTGCCTTAGAGACCGAGATCTCGTTGTGGATCGGAATGTCGAGGGGCTCGGTCCTGGAAAACCCCAAACGGATTTTTTCATCTACCCCCAACTCGTTTTCCACCATCATGTCTGTCTCTGTTTCTTTAGTATGATCGTGGTTCAGGTCTAACTCTTTGATTCGTTCTTACAAGCATGTGTTCTCCTCATAACTTCTTTTATGTGATTTTGCACTTTGACATTATAATACTTAAAATCATAATATATCTTTTAAATTATATATAACTTAAACACAAATCTACCAACCACATATTTTCCACATACTGAAGAGTACATCTAATTTGAGGAATTAATTTACATATATTACTAATTTCCTATAAAATACGAGTCTAGTACATAAAAACTGGAATCATGCTATAACAATTAGTGTGAGAAAAAACTGGCCGACAAGTCAAACCAATCGCTAGCTTGAGTCGGCAACAATATTTTAATCAACTAAAAGTTAGTTATGACTCAGGTGGGAAAAAAATAGCCAACATTATTCAATATGTTACTTTTGGTTGTGCAAGGCGTCACCTAAGCTTACCTACACATATTAAATATCACCGTCAACAAGACCCCGGCCATTTAACATCACTGAAGATTACAATGTTCATAGACATTGTAAAAACATTACAACTTCATAACCGGTAGCAGAACTTGAACAATTAAATTGAAGGGGCCGAAAATACTACACATAAAAAAACTAAACTTTTTAGTGGATTGGTGGAATAGATTTGGGCTTTTAGTGTGGATTAGGAAGGACCCAAACACTATAACTAATATGAAATAAACGTAGTGGGCCGAAATCAACAATTCTGAGTATAAAATGGGGAAAAAACCAAAAAAAAAAATTTGATTTGTGGAATAGATTTGGGTTTTTGGTCTGGATTTGGAGCCAAATTGTATGGCTAATATGAAATAAATCTAATGAGTCGAAATTAATACTTTTGAGCATAAAATTAGGGGAGCAGAAGTTCCTGCCACATGTCGCTAATTCATTGGACCATTAGTCTTTTGAGCACTAAAATCTAGGGTGACTAATTAGTCCGCTTTAGCCATCTGTTGTGAGAGAATGACTATGAATTCATAGACTAAAAGTCAAAAAAAAATTAAAATATTGTAATTTTCACTAATATTAAACACACATCAAAGCGGAAAAATATCAAGTGGTCTACTTGTTTTTAATATAACCCTCTAATTAAAAAGAAAAACTTGGTGGGGTCTCCTATGTAGAGTCTTTAGGGCCTGTCGTTTTGTTTTAAAGTCAAATTTCTTTATTCCTGTGGAAGTGATACTTGAACCTATAATGTTCTCAATCCTTAGTGTTTCTAGAGGATTTTCCTCTATCAATGGGCCACCAACCCCATTGGCTAGGGCCTGCCGTTTAGCTCCCTTTTTTAATTCTCTCGTTATTTTGTTGTTTATGTTCCACTTTGTTTGTATCCGGTCCTCTTGCTGGCAGTTTTCCTTTCTTATTTTAAGAAGTTTTTTACTGATTTCTGCGTTTGACTATTAGAAATCACTAGGAAAATTTCAGGGATGGATATTGCAAGATAACAATTAATGTAATAATTAAACATGGTTCTTTATTGTGCTCACACCCAATATGCACTTTCTTGTTGTACTTGTATACAAACACCGGAAAACCATGATCGAACCGTTTTCTATTACCGATAACCTTTTTGGTTATGTTGATGGACCCATCCATTTCCCAGCCCGACAGCAATGATCCGGGTCTGATGCAACTGTGCTACCTGAGTTAAATTCGGATTCTCCACATGGTTTTCCATTGATGCTTATGTTCGCATGATAATCATCTCCACAATATCTTAGACATCCTTCTCCCATGTTCAAGGCAACGCAACTTGAGAATTATGGAGTTCTCTCCCATTGGCTTTTGCTCCACATACCTCCTCACGAGAATACACTCGTAAGATACAACTTCTTAAGGTTCAAATGTAAAGGAAGAGACACCCCTTGCATACTTAAGCAATACTCAAGAATATTCTTATGCACTTGCCAATATTAGCAAGCCAGCCATAGATAAAGACATTGTTCTTTCTGTCATTTAAGGGCTACGCGAAGAATACAACATCCTTAAATCCACCATACTTGCATGGTCTTCTCCTTTGACATTTAGTGAACTATATGGTCTCCTTAGTGACCATGACTATATGGTTGCCAAGCCTCCATAACTTGCTCTTGCATATGTTTTTACCGCCATCTAGATCAGCTTCGGCTGTCCAAATTCAACCATCACAACAATTTATGGCGCTTCAACACTTGGCATCCAAACATGGCTACCAACTAAAGCCAACACTGATCCTCAAGCTCTTTACCGCTACCATCCCCTTACAATCGTAAAAATAACAACCGTAGACGCCTAGGTTCCTCTAGGGGAAACAAAAGAGGTCGTTGTTGCATTGAATTCTCATGAGAATTCTCTCAGAATATGGTTTATGGTTCCTACATTTGGTCATATTCCAAGTGACTGTCCGCACCGTGACCCGTCTACCTTCCGTGCCAACCCCATAACTAATTTTTGCAGATACCACATACCTGGTCTACTGCTGCACTACCTGATATCCTGACACTGGAGGTAACAGTCATGTAACACCAGATTTGTCAAGCCTTGACAGTTTAGAGGCATTCTATGGTAATGACTCACTCCATGTTTGTAACGGTAAGGGAATTCCCATTCTTCATATCAGTTCTTGTCAATTTTCTTCCCCAATCAAAAGCTTTTATATATCTAACATCCTTCATATTCTTGAAATTAAGAAAAACCTTCTTCCTGAAATTAAGAAAAAAAACCTTCTTTTCTATATCTAGCCATGTTAATTTTCCAACCTTGTCAACCAAAGCTTTGTATTCTAACCCAGTAGATGACCTTGAAACCGTTTTCAGTTTTTGTGTGGTCTAGAAGATAAGGTTAGAACCCAAATAGATAGCATTTCCACCTCACAACAATCTTCTCCAACACCACCTCGTCCTTCCAATTTATGTCCCAATCTAAAACCACATACTTTGTACAGTCCTTCTGCTAATCATGCTACCGTGTCTTCCAACTCTCACGTCGAGCCAACCTCTTTTACCATTGCTAACAAAAAATCAGAGTGGCGTTATGCCATGGCAAATGAATTTTTAGCTCTTAACAAAATGGTACTTAGTAATCAGTTTCTCAAATGTCAAACTCTAATGTTATTGATTGTAAGTCTACAAGTTAAAAAAGGATCATAATCACTCGCTACAAAATGTTTCTTGTGGCCAAAGGATTTCCCCAACAACCAGGGGGAGATTTTCATGAAACTTTTAGCTCGGTGGACAAGTCAACCTCTATTCGAGTTGTCCTATCTCTTGTTATTAAAAAGCAATGGCCTCTCGTCGATTGGATGTTCAAAATGTCTTTTTACACGATGACTTTACCGAAACAACCTGTCTCAAGCAACAACGAGGCTTTGTTGACCCTAAACGTCCAAGTCATGTTTGCTTACTTCATAAAGCTTTATATAGGCATAAACAAGCTACTCGGGCATGGTTTCATCGCTTGTCACAATCTCTTCACAACTTGGGCTTTAGAGGGTCAAAAACATATCCATCTTTATTTACCTACAAATCTGGAAACGTATACTTGTACATGCTGGTTTATGTTGACATTATAAGCAGGGGCGGATCTAAGAAGAGGCGAGGGGTACCTGATGGTACCCCTCAACTTTCGACGCGTAGTGGGAATTTTCGACGCGCAGCGGGATTTTTTTTTATTTACCGTTTTATGTATCCAGATTGAACGAAATTTTAAATACCCCTGGATTTTTTTCCTAGATCCGCCACTGATTATAAGTGTCACTAGTACAACACCACAACTGTTGATAAAGTCATCCAACAACTCAACACTGACTTTGCATTAACAGACCTTGGTGATCTTGACTTCTTTCTAGGCATTGATATTGTACCCCCAAGGTTGGAACATTTTGTTGTCTGAACGAAAATACATCTTGGAGGTCCTTCAATGACTTGCTCTGTTAGATTCTAGGCTAGTCTCCTCTCTTCTTATCTCTTGAGGAAATCCCCTATTCTCTAAACCTATCAGGTATCAACAAGTTGTTGGTATACTCCAATCACTAGTCTAGGGTCAAATGAAATATAAGGTATCTAAAGGGCGCCGTTAATCCTAGCCTACTAATTCACCATAATTTTGGTACCATTCTCCAAGCCTTCAAAGATATTCACTGTCAAAGACCCTCCACTCTTAAAGCCTTCTCAAATGCTGACTTGGCAGGGTGTCCGGACGACTGTCAATTGACGGAGGGATTTGTTATCTATTTGGGCCTGGGCTTATCTCTTGGACCGCACGAAAACAAAAACTTTTTCTAGGTTATCCAATGAGTCAGAATACTAAGTTCTGGCTGATACGGGTGCAAAATTAGCAACGCTAGAAGCTCCCCTTCAAGAACATAGGATAGACACAAAATCTACATCCACTCTTTGGTGTGATAATCTGGATGCAACCTAACTTGCAGCTAATCCAGTCTGTCATGCTCGAATACAATACGTTGAAATTGATTTTACTTTTGTTTGTGAAAAAGTAGAACAAGGAAAAATCTGTGTACAGTTTAAAATGGAAAGACGATCAGAATACATACATCTTAAAAAATCCGTTGTCGACTTAAAAAATTCACGTTCTTACGCTCAAACCACAGGATGCTCCCCGCCCTTAGCTTGCGGGGGAGTGTTAGATCTTGTTGTAAGTAATAATATTTGGAGGTAGTATTATGTAAATAAGTTATCATATATAACCCGTTTCTTAACCATGTTCTAATTACAATCATCAATAAAATCACAATTACACCCTTTTGATTTATCTATCAAAGATATTTATTAAAAGTATACACCATGAAAATTTTATCAAGAGAATACTCATGTGTGTTTATTTAACTTGTTATTTTGTAGGTGGCATCAAATTTTGTAGTTTCCGGGGCAAAGCCTTCAACAACAAAGGTACTTAACCACAAAAACTTAATTAGTTTTCGGTTACCTAAACTTAATCTACACATTGAGTTAATTATATATATATATATATACATATATATATATATATATATATATATATATATATATAGGGGAGGTTTAAATAAGAAGTATAATTTGGGTAAGAAGCAATCTCATCCATTGAATTGGATGATCAAGGGTAGAGATTTAAGTATATGAAAAATAAGAGGTGGAAGGGTATTTAAGTAATAGCCAGTTTTATTGACTTTTTTCAACTTTCAGTACTTTTTTTAAACGTTCATAACTTTTTCATAGGACATTATTTTTTTAACAAAATTATACCATAAAATCGAGTTTTTTTAATCTTTAATTTAAGTATAGTATTGTTATATTTTTTTTTTTGCAAAAACAAAAACGATACTTAATGAAATTGTGTTACTTTACGTAAATGTGCTGATTTCTCGTAAATGTGCTGGTTTCAAGTAAAACAACACAATTTACACAAATGTACTGGTTTCTTTAATGTGTGCTACTTTTAGTCAATTATTATGTGCCTAATTTGGTATCATTCTTTATAAATAAAATTTAAAGCATCCATACACCAAAAAACGGTTCAGTGGTAGGTAACAAAAAACTTATGCATCAAAATGTTGTTTTGTGCTGGTTTGATATACTAGTTTTGCTGTGCTGGTTTGTTTATGCTTGGTTAGCTAAGAAAAGCAAGTTACACAATTAACCGTGTTCTTTTGGTGTTGTTTTATGATAAAACAGCATAGGTAATTGTGATGTTTTACAATGCAACATGGTTAATTGTGCTGTTTTACTACAAACCAACACATTTACGTAAAGTAGCACAATTTCACTAAGTGTTGATATTGTTTTTACAGTAAAATATAACAAAACTATACTCGAATTAAAGATAAAAAAACGCTCAATTTTATGGTGTAATTTAAAAAAAAATAAGATCGTATAAAAAAGTTATGTACATTTTAAAAAAGGGGGGAACTGAAAAAAGTTAACATTTGTGGGTTTCCTAAGAATGTCCTCCACCCCTTATTTTCCTACACTTAAATCCATAATGGATGAGATTACTTCTTAGGTTTTCTAGCCAAGCAGCACTTCTTAGGGGAACCATCTCCTATATATATATCCAAACTAAATTATATATAGGGGAGGGTTCCAAAGAAACCAAGAGTTAGGCGAAAACAAAAAAAAACCAACTTTTCGCCATTGATTGAAATTGATCAATGGATGAGATTAATTAGTCGTAAATCTCTAAGGCTTTGTATTTAAAAGACAACACACATTTTATAATCATGACCATAATCACGTAATCACTCATGTTATACACAAGACCATAATCACGTAATCACGCATGGTTTACGCACAATATATCAACATTTAAAAAATATCATTTTTTTTAAATAAAAGTATAGCAAAAGTATACTCAAATTAAAGAGAATAAAATGCTCGATTTTATATTGTAATTTAAAAAAAAAAAATAACGTCGTATAAAAAAGTTATGCGTGTTTTAAAAAACATGTGGGAACTTGTAAAAAGTCAACAAAGTTAGGCTATTCCAATTTTACCTTTTTCGGAATCTTTTCACAGTTAAAACAATCACATTTGATCTTAACCATTGATTTTCTAGATCAACGCTTCAAAATACTTCTTACGCTTTCTCACCAAAAAAACACTTTGTATTTAAAACTTCCTTTATATATATAATATGTTGGAAATCATGCCTAGAAACACAGAATTTGATCTCAAAATATCAACTCTTTATTTGGTTTATTAAATCTAGACACACTTAAAATGAACCTAACCCATCTATTTATACTAAAATAAATTATACTAATGCTACTCAAATACGACTCTCAGTTATAATCTAATACTAACAAGATCATTATCTAAACATTATCTCTACTAATTAAATCAAACTAGATAACTCTAACCATATAAAATATTAATTAAATACTAATTAATTATACTTTTTCGAATTACCCCTTCAACTTTTACTTTCTTTCAAACCTGAACCGTTTCAGGATTAAAACTATCATTCCCACTTAATCCTAAAACCATCCGTGCTTCTCTTGCTCTTTCCCTTGACCAAACCAAACGAGTCTCGATCGTTCTTGCATCTTGCTCATTCTTAATGCTTTCTTACTGTTCTTGCTCATTTTCTTGCTTGATTACTCTTGTTTGCTAATTCTTTTCTAGCTTTAAATAAGAAAACGAATTTCTTGCTCTTTCTATAACCCCAACCAAGTTTCTTGCACTTTATGTTCTTGCTAATCAGAATCAAATGGTTTCTAACTTCTTATTCTTGCTAATGATCAAAGATTAGTGTTCCTGCTCCTTTTATTGATTAAAAATTAGTGTTCTCGCTCCTTCTAGTGATAAGTGATCAGGGTTCTTGCTCCTTTGCTTACTAAAAACTTGTTGCTCATTCAAAACCACTAGTTGATCGCTAAAACTTGCTCTTGTTCTCAGTTTCTAGCTCGGCCCCGAAAATAAAACCTTTCCTACTACTGATCTTAGCCAGAAAGAAGAAAACCCGAAACCAGATCCTTCTTGCTATTGTTCTCAGCTAGAAAGCCAAAACCCCCGTGATCTTGCTTCCCCTTTTAAACTCGCTCTCGTTTTTAGCCCCGTACGACTCGTAAAACCTCTAATATCTGATACCAATTATTTGAAATTAGGACCAAGGACAAGAAATTTGATCTCAAATGATTAACTCTTTCTTTGGTTTATTAAATCTCAACACACTTACATTGAACCCTAACTCATTTACTTATACTAAAATAAATCATACTAATTATACTCAATACTATTCATAATTATAATCTAATACTAACTCAGATCATTATCTCTAATAATTAAATCAGATAACTCTAAACGTTCAAACTGTTAATTAAACACTAATTAATTAAACTCTTTCGAATCTCACCTTCAACTTTCTCTTTTTATCAAGATTCAAACTTACATGTATATTTTTATAGGAATATATATGAAATTAACCCAATCATATAATGAGGTACAGATGTGGTGCTGCAACTACACATTTTGCCATTCGTAAGCAAGCAACAAGCCGTGGAGGAGGAAAATGTGGACACAAGTCCTAATAATATTACTTCTATAACTAATTCACAACCGGTACGTACGTTTTTAATGTAGTGTGTTTTAACATGGATTTTTGAAAAGGGAAAATAATGAAGGTAGTCACTTTCTTAGGTGTGTAATACTTCTATACATATCTTAGAAAATACGTAAGTCTCTAGTCATGAGATACCCAAAAGCAAGGCCGTGTATCGCTATCACCATGTCGCTTGTGCAATGGACGTTAATCTCATAAAAAACATAAAAAACATAATATCACCATGTCGCTTTCACTCAGGGCCGTCCCCGAGAAATTAAGTATCCGACTCGACATAAGAAAAATGCCCTCATTTTTTATAATTTTTTTTAGATTTTATAAGTTATTTTAAAAAAAAATTCCCCTAAATTTTATAGTTTTTTTTACAGATTTTATAAGTTATTTAAAAAAAAAAAATTTGCCCCAAAATTTTATAAAATCTTTTTTTGGCGAGCAGCGCCCTGGGAGTCAATCAGCATCCCTTCATCCGGCGTCTGTCCGGCTTCTTCGCAGGAATTCACGTAATCACGTTTTGTGTAATTGGATTGTGTAATTGGGTTATGTAATTGGGATGGGCCATGTGATAAATGGATAAAGATTGAGCTATTTGGATATTATTGGGTTGGGTATAAGTATTAAATTGGGTATTATTGGGTTGGATTTCAATTAAAAAAAATTTGCCCCTAAACTTTATAAAATTTTATAGAATTTATAAGTTATTTAAAGTTTTTTTTTATAATATAGATAATTTTTTTAAAATACGTGTCCCACTCGTAAACATGTCCCGGTGCCGCCGTACCACCTGCACCACCCTCTAAGCCGGTAGTGCTTTCACTCATGTATTCTATTTTTCATGTGCTAGAATGAATGTCTTCTACCCAAGAGTTCTAAAAAAATTGCTACATAAACAACTATATATTACCGTGAGTTAATTGCATAAATGGTCCATGTGGTTTGATTAAACTGCATATTTGGCCCCTAGTTTTAAAAAAAATACAAATTTAGCCCAAACTTTTCAGATTTGGTTGCGCTTTTAGCCCCTGGTATTAACACCAGTTAGTTTTTAATGGAAAGTTAGTCTATGTGTCATCCACGTGACTTATGATTACAAACTTAACACTAAAAATGAGTAAAAATCAGTAAAAAGCCCTAAAAATCAGTAAAAATTATTGATTTTTAACAAACTTTTATTTATTTTTTAATGAATTTTAATTATTTTAACTCATTTTTAGGGTTAAGTTTGTAATCGTAAGTTACGTGGATGGCACATGTGCTAACTTTCCGTTAAAAACTAACTGGTGTTAACAACAGGGGCGGGGCGAAAGACGCAACCAGTTATGAAAAGTTTGGACTAAATTTGCACTTTTTAAAACCCGGAGGCCAAATATGCAGTTTGATCAAACCACAGGGACCATTTATGCAATTAACTCTATTACCATGGATAAAAAGCTAACCCAAAATTCAGAAGTAAACAACTGATGTTGATTATCATATCCAAACACTTTCACCATAATGACAATATTCTTTGATTATTGAGTAATTTTTGTTGCACTCATCTCATTTTGTTTTGTTCAAAAGTGTTTTCCCTCAGTTAATGACATCAAGGAGCATATTGAGGCGATCAAGTCAATATTTGGTTCCATGGGAGATGGACTAACTACTCCATCTGCATATGACATAGCGTGGATTGCGCTCATAAAAGACGTCACTGGATCCACTTGTGCTCCTCAGTTCCCGTCATGTTTGGAATGGATCGTCAACCATCAACTCCCTGATGGTTCATGGGGTGATCCGTTCTTTTCAATCCACGATAGGCTCATCAACACGTTGGCATGTGTCGTCGCACTAACGTCTTGGAATGTTCATCCTCACAAGTGCCAAAAAGGTAAAACCAATAACCTGCTTTGTTCATATACTCTTAGAATTATTGTTTCCTTTATCTTATGTTTAGTTTGGTGATACTCAGGACTTCAATTTGTGAACGAAAACATGAATAATCTTGGAGACGAGAAGGATGAACACATGTTAATTGCTCGTTGAACTCGCACGAAAACTAGAGATCAACGTGTCGAACAATTCTTCTATCTTGAATGAAATATACGCAAGACGAGAGCTAAAGCTAGCAAAGTTAGTCTCATCTATACTTTATAATAAATAAAGGTTTTGGTGAAATAGTTGTCACTATCCTATGCATAAACAAGTTTTTTTCTCCGCCTCTCTTCAATTAATTATACAAATTTCTTAGTTACTTTTATAATTTTTTATTTCTCGCATCTCTCTCCTGTTAAATAATAACGATTTATATAATTCTTTTTTTAAAATTTTTTTTAATTAAAAAAAATAGGTTTGTTCAAAAATATTATTATAAATTGAACATTTTTTTCATTCTTTTTATAAAACAAATTGAAAAAAATAACTATATAATGTTTCTAGAATTTATATTAAAAAAACTATGTAATATATCATAAATATGTAATATGTAAATGTTTATTAATAAATATATAACACTGTATTTATTCCACCCGTATAATAGACGGGGTATCTAACCTAGTATATTTATATATACAGATTCGATTCGATGCAATGAATCAGTGTATACCAAAATTGATTCGATATTTCTTGTGGTATGAACCACACGGGTTCGGGTTCTTGCTTGCTAATTTCACTTTATTTTTCGACCTTTTCTGATTCAGAACACAAAACTCGCCCCTAGTTCTTGTTCACTGCTTTTGATCAAATACAAGTTTCAAGCGATGTTTTCTAGCTCTCAATCAATGGTTCGAATTTGATGATTAACCAACACTCCTTACATTAGTTTTGCTTCCAATGTTCGATTATTTCAAGACAGGCTTCGAACGATGATTGCCAAAATTGCCTTCAATCACTTCTTCCTTCAATTCTTTCCTGATCGGTTAAACTTACGCTTCCTTCGTTCATCCTCCCTTTAGTCGATTAACTCCTGCTCTAATACCAATTGTTGGTAATCAAAGATGCAATTGATGGTATAAACACAAAGATTAAATGATAAACTTGCTAAATTTTTATAATGAGTGTACGTCTACTTCATACTCAATTACATACTCGATGAAGGGTAACCTCATAGCCATCGGATCATGAACGATTATAAAGAACAAAATAGGATGAACCCTAATGAACTTGCAATTTGATCGATTGGAAAACCAACAATTGATACATACGTTTTGACCCTATATATACATGTATACATACGCATTTATTCACAGGAATGAAACGACGTGACTTCGCATCCCTTGAAGACCATACAGTTTCTATCTTTGGCATGCACACAAATGACACCTACACTTACTTATTGTGTATAGGAAGAATATGCAAAAGAAGGTGTAACCTTTTTACCCGATCATGTCCACAAACGAGTAAAATTACTCGATCAAGTTACTCGCTTCTTCTACCCGGGGTAATGGGGGCGGTATACCCTGTTTACTCGGTCTCCATCTCTCCTACTCAGCCCAAGCCGAGTAGGGTGCCCCCTTAATAGAGTAAATTACTATATCAAAACTAATGTCCCATTAATTGCATTGAGGATGTCAAAACAAAGAGTTTTTTTAATGAGATTTGATGATTATGGTGAAAATAATAGAGAGATTAATTTGATAATTCAGTAAAAATAATTAGGTTTTACATATGCTCAGAAAAACATGAAATACTTGTAAATTTTCACTCAAATCAATAAGCTGACCAACAAAAATAATGTTCCAGTTTAAGAATATATTATTCTCTTTTTACAAGAGTGTTGTTTTTTTAACGCCAATTTGAATAACTTACGAGTCACTGGCTCACTCGATCATCTCCACCCCCACAGGAGGAAACCCACCATATGTGAGAAAACCCTCTGGCTAGCCCAACTTGAACCCCCTTTAATTTTTGTCACAAGTGATACTTGAACCCAAGACCTTCCCATTTTGGTTCTAAAAAAATAACTTTTTTTATGTTCAATTCAGAAAGCACTTTGTGCAAAGCTACAATGTATTTGTACTTGAAGCTCATTGGTTCTAAAAAAATAATCTTTTAATGTATTTTTTTAATTTTGTTTGGATATTATTGATGAACTTTACTCAACTCAAACCATCGAACTGACCCGAAATTTTTTATGTCCCGCTCTATAAAATTGGAGCCTCTAAAAATAGTGAACCCCTGGATCCGCCACTGCCCCGGACCCCCGCCAAAGCGACAACTTATTGCTTAGGGGCTTTGCTTAAGAACCAATAAGGTTCCTAAATACTTAAAATAATAATATATACAATTTTATGAAAATGCAACATCATGCAGATAAAAAACGGGACGAAACAAGCATGCTATATTATATACAATTTTAAGTAGATTAAAACAAACGAAAGCAAGGTGATTTGATCATACCACTTTAGGATAAGCCAACTAAACTCCGTGTTCCTCTTCAACTCCTCATACTTGAAGAACAATATCTTGTCAGGAGATTCCACGGTCGCTTTCCAAAACCCTAACACATGATCCCAATACGGTCCGTACTCCATAAACACCCTCATAAACAACTGAAACACATGATCGAATGAAAGTGGAAGCAGTTCTTTAAGTCTCGGTTGAATATTGAAGTGCAACACTAAGACCAACACGTCTATCAGATCCATGCACACGTACACAAACTTGCACCCGGAGGAGGGATCTGTGATAGATGAAGACAGTATCATCATACCGCATATATGTAGTACTATCATCATGGTGCGTATATGTAGTATTATCATCATACGATATATATCTTGTATCGAATAAGGTCTGACACGTTAATTTTTTTAATATAACATTATACTTAAATTAAAGATAAAAATGTTTAATTTTATTATGTAATTTAATAATAATAATAATAATAATGTATGAAAATAATACCAGGGAGAGAGGGAGTAAAAAGTGTAGAAAACAACCTGGACACTTGATAATATTAATTTAATGGTTAAGATTAATTAGAGGTTAATTATGAAATTAATTAGAACTAGTTATCACTAGAAAGAGTAAAATAGAAAATTTTCACCATATTTTGACCCTTATTAAATAATAGTTCCACTATTTTTTTCTAAAATCAAACAACTTATATATAATTTATTATTTAAAGAAAAAACTGTACCATTAAATTGAGAATTTTATAGTATTGCTATATGGATGGTTATTTTTCTGAGTACTGGATTTAAAATTTAGGTCTAGTAATACGCTCTAACTTTAGAATTTAGATTATAATTTATATATGTTAAAATTTGGGCTTTAATTTAAACAAGTCAAACGAGAGAACCAACTAGTGAGCTAATGAGTATGTTTACCTTGGCTCGGCTCGACTTGTTTACAAACCGAATTCATTTCTAAGGAGCTTTTTTCGAATGGGGCTCGAGCCACGAGCTTTTTTTGAATGGGTCTCAGCCGCGAGTTTTTTTAGACAGTATACATTAAGTTTGTGATTAAGTATTACTATGGATATTAACTTTTTTTTTCACTGGATAAATCTCGATATTCAAATTAGTTTGGGATCTAGGTTTTTTTAAACCATTTTAGTTTAGTGGTGGAAGCGGACTCAACCAAAACTCTTTTTTTCTCACCGGAGTTCATGGTTTCTAGGCTGCAAAATCATAAAAAAGGTGAGGTCCACTTGCCACGGCAGCGGATTGACCAAATCCGCTTGCCACGACAACGGACTCAAACTCACAAAGTCAGAGTCCGCTTATTCGGGTAGCGGACTATCTTAAAACTAAATGGGTTTGAAAAAAAACCCAGAAACTATTTTGATCTTAATTTTTATACCATTTTGCCGAAAAAAATTCGCTAGTGATAATATGATGTAGAAATGGCTCTCATTTTTTTTGTTATATGTATTAACATCAGTTTGGGAGTGGTTGAGTGTTGAGCATTTAGCTACCATGGCCCATCGGTTCTTATCCTTTTTCCACTACCACACCCACATGTATAGATTGTAGTGGGCAAGGTTAACGTTTTGTTTTATTCTACGTTATTTTATTATTTGGAAATTTATAGTGTGTAATAAATTCTAATGTTTTTTTAAGTTTTGCAAAGGCATGTATAATGGAATAGATGCATGTATAATAAATTCTTATTTGTTATCAATTGCATTTAGGGTGGAGGGGTGGAGCTCGGGTTCAATCGGGTACTCGGTAACATCATCGTAACATATGCGGCTTCACGGGTTCAAGCTCAACGGGTACTTTTCACTGCTTGGTGAACCCGAGTGTTTTGGTGGTTGTAGCCGTTGCTAATTTGACCGTTACCCTAAAAAAAATAGCCGTTGGCTATTTACAAAAAAATAAAATAAAAATAAAATTCCTTCTATAAATACAAACCTTTTTATACACATAACTTTATACCAATTAAATACTTTCCTACTTCTAATTTTCTACTCTACAACTTTTTTTATGCTCCATTCATGGATCCATGAAAAAATCCGTCATCCGCCCGCAAAACCTATAAACCAAAAGTCACTTCGGGTCCAAGCGAACCGACTTCTCCACCATCGTTTCAATATCCTCAATGCTACCAAAACCCGCCAACCCGAACGTCAATGCCCGTCCAAATTGCGTTGGATCATTTTGTGCTTCCACAACCCAAACGACCCAACCAGTTTTCATTTTACCAAAAATCTACCCAACTTCTTTTTTAACATACTCCAAACCATTCCCCAAACCGGATATGTGGAGGAAGAAGATGAGGGTAATGAAGATAAGGAAGAAGAAGTTGACAAAGAAGAAGGGGAACAAGATGACACCGTTTGAGGTAAAGATAAATTTAGAAAGCATGCGACTCGTAAAGTTTGGGAGGATCATGAGGAAGTTGCTTTAGCTAAGGCTTGAATTAGAGTCTCCGAGGATCCTATAACCGGAGTTCACCAAAAAAGCTCATCGTTTTGGGGACGACTGCTTAATCATTTTAAGAAGAATGTTAGTCAATCCGAACGAACATTCCACCAACTCAAATCAAAATGGGGCGCCATGAATACGAAGATGTCTCATTTCAACGGACTATACATCCAAACTGTATAATTTACTTTAATATTAATTTATTATTTTATTAGTTTAATTTTAATTTAATAGCTTTTATTTTAAAAAAAATGTAGAAAATTAATGGGTTAGTGGAACCAATGATTAAGATATAATTAAGAAAGCATTTGAAGGAGTATAAAAACACGAGAAGAGAGGTTTCTCCTATATGAACGCATGAGAGATTGTAAAAGACCATGACAAATTGGAACCCGTTCCGGTATGGGTGCGGAGTTTGAATCTTAATCCCAAAAGAGAATGTCACACCCCGACCGATGGCGGAATCATCGAGGCGGACATTAGAATGATTGTTCAAAAGCTCATGATAACTAAAAGGTTGCATAATTCATTAATTTAATTTAAAGACAACAAGATCCAAATACAATACAATCCAAATAACTTAGTCTAGTTTAAAACATTGATTTATTTAACTAGGTCCATAGTCCTTAAGTGGAGAAATCTTCGGCAAGTAGTCACATATCCAAACCTGAAACATTATTTAAATCAAGTGTCAACTAAAAAGTTCGTGAGTACGTAGGTTTAGTAAATCCGGTAAATAGTAGTCGTAAATCGTTTTGCAACTCATTGTTTATCTTGTTAAACATAGTATGTATGATGTACCATTTATTTAATCACAATTCAAGCCGAGTTTGACGCGCTTGAACAGAGCACAACAGCTAAGTCCGGTATGTTTGAATATAGTTACCCACTATATCCGATATGATTGAATATAACACGCGGTTATATCCGAGTATGCAGTAATAAACACCCTAACCGGGTGGGCTGGTCAGGTACAATAGATCTATCAATATTACAGTTGGTTGTCTTGTGTTTAAATGTATGTACATCCAAAGAATAAGCATATAGTCTCATGTATAACACGTATAAACAATGTGAGTAGCATGTATAATGTTTCACCCCAAAACGTATAAAAATGTAAAATAGAGGCTATGTAACTCACCTGGCTAGCGGATATGATAATCCACGAGAGTAGGTGATACGGATGTTTGAAACCTAAGCACGATGGAACCCTATGTAGAATAATGGGTATTATTATATGCTTATAGGTGTGTATTCGTATTTAATTGTGTATAGGTTTATAATAATATTTCTTAAAATTATTTGCGTAAAGTGTAGGTTCAGATTTACTTGAAATCACTGGTTTTGATCGAAACTATTTCAGGTATCGAAACTATGTTCAGTTATCGAAACTATGTTCAAGTATCGAAACTATGTTCAAGTATCGAAACTATGTTCAATCGAAACTACTAGTTTCGATTGACCACAGAACTGTCGAAACTTCCTTCTATCGAAACTACTTAGTTTCGATAAGTAGTTATTATGTATTTAAAAAAGTTCTATTTATTTAATTATATTATCATTATTACATATATTTTTGTAAGTTAAAACTATTTTAAAAGTTTTATAAAATATAGAGTTTATTATTTTATAAAAATTTGGGTGGGTTGGATATGTATAAAAATTTCGTTTAATTGTTTTTAAAATAAATGAATGAGTAAACCGACTCGTTTTAGTTTTTATTATATAAAAAGAATATTAAAATAAGTTAAAACAAATAATTAAAATAAATAAAATGAAAACATAATAAAAAGTTTGGGCCAAAGGCCAACCGGATTCGAACCTGCGACCTGTCACTCGAACACACACACGTATAACCAGCCGGGCTACTGCCCATCGCTGGTTATGTGTGTACCGGTTAATTAATATACACAAGGGCAAAACAGGTCGCTAGTCCTCGGCAACCGGCAAACCGTGTCCGAGGACACTTGGTTTGCCCGGTAACTCTCAGGCGATGGTCAAGCTTTCGACTGGAATTGCTTACCAGGAGATAACAGAAGACAAAGGAACCAAATGGAGGCTCGAACTTGGTCGCAACGGGTCTGGTCGGCGAGACTTTAAACTCGAAAATGTCACAAGTGGGACTCAGCTTCTGGATGGAATTAGCCCCTGAAGCCTTGTTCACAGCTTCACTCAGAGATGGCGATTGTAATGGTGCCTTCAATTTGGAGTGAGATTGGGTGGAAGAGGGGTAGCGAGCTCGTGCAGGTGCGGTAATGGCTTTTTTTAGCCAAGCTCGATCCTGATAATGAGACTAGAAATTGAGCATGTCCCGACACTCGTCTGGACGAGACGAAGCTGTCGAGCCATCTTGCAGGCGTGGGGGTTGACTGTCGGGGCTGTATTAGAGGCGTGGACTTTCGGCCATAGACACAATCAGGCTTTCCGTATGATTAATCGACAAATTGGTCAAGGGCTTTTGTTCGCGTGGGGACGACGAGGTCAGGGACACCTTTGTCGGCTGTCGAGGTGCAAGGAACAGGTGTGTCGAGATGTCGCCGGAAAAACGCTTGGACCGCCGGACAAACGTAGGTGGTGACCGGAAACATGAACTGGGAATTGGCAACTTTAGTCCCTGAAGTTTGGTTTTGACTTAAATTAACCCTTGAAATAAATACGGATGGGTCCTTGTAGTTTGTTTTGTCCAGCATTAGCCCCTCGACTGATTTCTGTTTTAAAACCCTTTAGTTTGATTAATTACAAAACGACCCCTAAACTTTTTATTTAAATTAATCTAATTTCTTTTAAATCAATTAAATTTTATATTATATTTTAAATGTTTTTATAAACTTATTTTATTATTATTATTATAAATAATTTTTATAAAAGTTATTTATCTCATTTAAATAGGTTATTTCATTGAATGTGCAACTTTTAATTCTAGATTTTTATATAGTATTTTATATAAGTTTCTAAAATTTATAAAATTTTAATTAATTTAAATCCGTAAAATAAAATACCTATTTGTGTAAAACTAAATAAAAACACTTACATTTCATTTAAATAGAGAATGATTACATGATAAATATAATACAAGTGCGATAACGGAAAATCCGAAACGTCACGGAGAACAAAAACATCGGAATCAAACAATTACACAAGTTCAAATGACGGTTTAACTAGCCAGGTTCCCGACCCAAATGAAGACACAACACCGACATGGCCGACATGTAAATAAAAGAAAGTGGCCGACTAATCAAGCAAAAACAAGGAAAGTTTGGTTGAAGCTCTATAGGACGATGAAAGAGAAAGAAAAAAAATGAAAAAAAAAACAATGTCGAAAGAAGATGGATTTAGCAATGATGGAAGAACAATGAGAAGCTATCCGACAAGAACAATATGACCGTGACATTAAGACGTTTCTCGAGTCGTAAGATGGTATCATCGAACCGTTCTTACAAATCGTCCTACAACGTAAACGGGACATGCCGCAAAATACGGATGGTCTTGCAATTTTTAGATTTTAGTTCTTTTATTTTTAATGTTTTTTAATTAGTTTTATTTTTATTTTATGTTTTATTATTTAAATTAATCATAATTCAATATTTAATGTATTTTATTTATCTCTTAATTTTTTTTAAAATGTTAGGGTACATAGGGGTTTTTCATCTCTTATGTTCAAGGTACTTTAGGGTTCGAATGATATGACATGATATGACGTGTGTTGATTAGTTAATATATTTTTCAGATGTGTAAATGATCATTTGTAATGATTACACATTTTATATAAGTTACCTTGGTTCAAATAAAATAAATAAAGAAATACAAAAAAGAATGATTGAACAATATGAGTTCTCATATTTCTAAAGGTTTTTTTTGAATTCTGCTATATAATATATAATAATAATAAAAACATTACACATATTTTATTTTATCTTTTATAACTTTTGAAATATAATGTTTTTCTTAAAATTTTAATATACCGTTACTATGTGATTATTTTATCTACGCTTCAGCACAATTTTTTTAAAAGCCAAGTGGGGTCAAATATAATATATTTTTACTTCTTTTAGCTTTTGTGTTTCTTAACGACCATTCATTTTCACAAGAACATCATGTTTTCTTAAATTCTAAATATACAGTTACGACATGATTATTTTTATCCATAGTTAGATGTAAACTTTATTCTAAACCAAATCATCGTAACAAGCGAAAATAACCCACTAATTATAAATAAAGCCCAGAGCCTTGTTGTCTAGTGGCGTTATAAATATAGATGGGGGAGACATTCTATAGATGTCACTTTTTTTTAAGAAAAGTTATAAATATATTCTTTATTTATTTTTTACGGTCTAGTCGATTGGTAATCTATAGATTTCACTTTTTTGAATTTTTTATGGGGGAGACAAAACAAAAGTGATATTTCGTTGAGTAAATGCAACATCAAGAAAATAAACATACACATTCACACATGTTTAATTGGACACAACAAAAGTGATATTTTGTTGAGGACGGTAAATGCAACATGAAGAAAATAAAATAACAACAACACATTCACACGTGTTTTATTAGACACAATAAGTAGATAAAAAGAGAAGATTTAAGGCGATTGATATCGTCTTATCTTTGAAACTAACCAACTTACTTAATTAGGTCATCGGATGTCCTTCGTTCGTTGCACCAATTGTCAAACCCAAACCTTTTAACTTATCATGTGTGATTCTATCAATCTGGTCTTTCATCGCCTCAGTCAAGTGACATTTCCAATCTCCAACTTCACCTTTTCGAAAAAAAGTCTCATTCGGTACAATATACCCAGTGTTAGCCTTATAAACCCCGTTCTTGTTTACCTCCAAGCTCGTCAAATGCTCAATACTACAAAATTCAACAATCTTTTTCACCATTCCATCCTCCTCTTCTTGACCTGAAATCGGCACCCCCATAAACTCAGCCAACTTCTTCACATGACCCTCCGGGTCCCTCTTCATCTCCTCGTACTTAAAGAACAATATCTTTTCAGGAGATTGAAAGGCTGCGTTCCAAAACCCTAACACGTGATCCCAATACGGCCCGTATATCATAACACCCTCACAGAACAAATTAAACACTTCATCAAATGAAAGTGGAGGCAACTCTTTAGGTCTTAGTTTAACCACGAAGTGCCACATTGAGACCAACACGTCTTTCGGATCCCTACACACGTAAACAAACTTGCACCCGGAAGAAGGATCCGTGATGGATGAAGGCAACATTTTATGTGGGAAATGGGTGGCAAAAAGACGAGGGGAATTGTCAGTAACTGCGTAGTCTTCAGGTTTGCAAGTATCAAGAACCGGGAAACAATCATGGGGTCCTTTACGGAGCAAAGGGTGGTCTGAAAAATCAAAGCGAGAGCGATTGAGGATGGTGAACATGAGGGATCGGAGCCATGTAGTGCCACTCTTCATGAAAGATGTTAAGAAGATATCAGTTGGGTGATGGTTGAAGTGGTTTTGGATCTGCATGGCGCCAAACACGGCATCACGAAACAGCCAGACGCCTTGGTATAGATACAGTGTGTCACCGAACGTTGCATCAACTCTTGGAAGGTCGGCGAGGAGTTGCAGGGTCTTTTGTTCGGAATCATCTGTTGTCACACATGACATGATTTGAGATGTTGGGATATGATGGATCACACAACCCTCATAATGAATTTACACCTACTTTTCTATTTAGTGTAATAAAATTTAAACGTGCGATAGGTACATCGGGCCGATCCCGAGAATTTTTAAAATGTTTTGAGCCTAGAACATGTAAAAAAAACAGGCCCAATAATATAAATTAATAATGACATAATAAAAAAGCCGACTCCCGTTCTTGCGTCTTGCCTCCTGCGTCTTGCCTCCTGCGTCTTCTGAGTTCCTTTCCCTTTCTAGCTCTAGCACTGTTAAAGCTTGGTTGATGCTCTATAGGATGATAAAAGAGAAAGAGAAACGTCTTAATGTCATTGTCATATTGTTCTTGTCGGATAGCTTCTCCTTGTTCTTCCATCGTTGCTAAATCCATCTTCTTTCGTCATTGTTTTTTTTCATCTTTTTTCTTTCTCTTTCATCGTCCTATAGAGCTTCAACCAAACTTTCCTTGCTTTTACTATACATATAAATATACATATATATATATATATATATATATATATATATATATATATATATATATAGAGGGTAAGTATATGTTGAAAACCCTTTGAGATGAGAAAACTCTAGAAACTCATCTAAAGGTCCATATTGTGCCACCTATTCATTTTATATTTTTAATAAATTAAACACAAAAGGTATTATTGTAATTGACTCATTTTCTCACACATTTATATACCCCTTTCTCTCACTTATGTCTTATTTCATCTTTTTCACATTAACTCTCAAGTCACTTCTTCTTCAAGAAATTTCTGATCTCTTCTAAATACAAGCTTCGTAATTAATGGTTTTAATCTCCTTATAGTAATTAATGGTACCCAACACCATCCACATATCCTAGAAACGGAGTATTCGCAGTGCCGATTTCCGAGTGAAAAAGAGGAGAAATAATCGCCAGATCGAGACATGTTTAAGGGCATCAACGGCTTCATAAATTAGTTAGGTTTCATGGAAAAAAAACGCCTTAAAAGAGAGACTTGCGCGGGTTACGAGTAAGAGTTGACGGATTTAAATTCAAATGCAATACATTTTTTTTCCTTTCTAAATGCTCTTAAACTGCCTGACTTCATGATTTTTAAATGATTTACATTAATCATTATTATTTAATCTTATTTACTAACTGTGTGAGATCTTGTTTTGTAGTTTTGTTGTGGAGAGCATGTTTGATAATGATAGAATGGTGTTTGCTTACTACAAAGAAGATGCTACTGACCCAAAAATCGCGTCTTCAAAAACTGAATAAATATTTCATCACATTTAAAAATTTTTGTTTTAAAAAATTGAATAAGTTATAAAAATTACATTATATTTAAATGGTGGTTTTGAAATTGATGTGATTGATGTGGAGAGAGAAATTCAATTCTCAAGAAAAAATTCTCTTTCATATTTTCAATACAGTTTTTTAATATCCCACTCTTAGATGCAATACCCAAACTACAAATGTCATATTACACTCAACAATATAACACAAGTAACACGTTATAAACGAAGTTCACTCCCCCAAAAATGTCCGATACTATAAAAAAATGTCTCATGTGGGTACTTCGATGTTGTAACAAAATAGAAGCAATTAATAGTTACATATGTAACAATCATAGTACACATGTAATATTTGTTTTTTTACGCTTTTTTCTAATTTATTCGATTAGCTACATATGTAATAATTATTTGTTCATGTCTCTTTCTATGTATTTTCACTCTTTCAGACAATTTATGTAACAACCATATATAATAATAATTTGTTTAGTTATTCCGCTGCAATAACGATTCAACTAGCTATATATGTAACAATTATTTTATGTAAATCCATTAATAGTTACACATGTAACAATCATAGCTACATATGTAACATACATCGTATATGCTTAGACAGCTTGCAAAGAGAAAAACGAAAAAAATCCCGCGTTAAAAAACTGATTGAATCCCGTTTCCTTTACCGTAGCCGTCTGCACTTGTTGCCAATCAAACCAAGGTAAGTAATAGTCCAATAGATTCGTTTCTTCATTCCAGACGAAAACCCTAATCTAATTGGAATCAATAATACACGATATTACCAATTTGAATCTAAGTTTTGATAAAAAAAAATGGTTTTAAACGATCGACACGTTAAACAGGAGATAAATCTAATTAAATGGTGTCACTCGATTCGCAAACACTCTCTAAATGAAAACCCTAAGTTTCTAATCAGTTTTAATACAAGAATCAGGCGAATTGTGTCTGAAAAGGACCAGACACGGTCGCGCTTATCAAAAAGCGTGGTCGTGCCTGACCAGGCACAGTCGTGCCCGAGTGTGGCGCGGTCATTCTTACCGACCAAACAAAATCCTGACCTAGACAAACCCTAGACGGTCGTGCCGGGTACGAGCACGGTCGTGTCTTATGAACAGACTCTTGTTGTGACTTCTGACCAACCACGGGCGCGTTACCGACCTAGCACGGTATCGTGCGAGCTGAGCACGGTCGTGCCGGATATGAGCACGGTCGTGTTCCCCTTAACAGAATCTTTATTTTTATTCTTTTAATTGTATAAAATATATTACAGTTTATATAATTATTTTTATAAACTAATTACTGGAATACCTATATTCCTTACACTTGTTTCCAAACCAACATTAACTATTTAAAACTTATACAAATAAATATATATAATATTCTAAATAAATAAATAGTATTTTAAAACAAACCCTACACGTTTAAACTTAAACAAATCCGCTTCCGACATCGAATAACGCAACTCAATAATACGTAATCATATATTGTTCATTAGGTCGAATCTAGCAATCCACAACACACCGCTGTTTTCCATTTGCTTGTGCAACCTACACTCTGCATAACACGTGAGTTACATAGCCCCTCTTTTACTCTATTTTATAAACTTTTAGGGTGGAACATGCGTTCTATTTACATGTTTTCAATTATACACATATACAGTTCCATCCTATGCATATACAATTTTGCGCTTTGTGCTTGAGTACTAGGTGTGTAGACCAATTATTATGCTCTTCATGTACAATCATTAACTATCAGCTGACAGTAAACAGTGGTAGATCTATTGAGTCTGACAAACCCACCCAGGTAGGGTGACTGTTACTGACAACACAAATTTTGAGTGCAAGTTACAAAGATTTGATTGTATAGGTCACCCGATAGTTTCTCTCCATAATTGCCTTAATTGTCATGTTGTATTGAACTGTATGCACACAACACGTATTTTGCTATCACACAATAAAACCTATGTATTCTCACCAACTTTTTAGTTGACTCTGTTTTAACCATGTTTCAGGTACCAATGTTTGAAGTAATCAAGATATGCTACACATAGGATTTTTGGACCTAGAATTCAATTAAACCAGTTTATTCTATGTAATTTACATTTTTGTTTTATGGATTGGTTGTGTTTTGATTGAACTTATTCATTGCAATGAAAACAATTATTAAATATGCAAACTTTAGCAAACCATGAGCAATGAACAGTCTGCACGCTTCACGCCCCGACGTTTCCGCCGTCAGTTGGGGTGTGACAGATTGGTATCAGAGCCTTGGTTATAGGGAATTAGGTTATTAGACACCTTTGACCTAGACTATAACTTTAGGATACCCACTTATGCCATGCTTCATGATTTACATGCTATGTGCTACATGCTATATGATATATGCTACATGTTTTATATCTATATATAAATAACAACTTAAATAAACAATATCCCTACCCATATCCTAAACCACATATCCTTCATGCCTGCTTCCATGTCATCATCAACATAACTTGAATCATATTCTTAGACTTTGGTCTATAAAATTTTCTTTTACACCCGTTAAGGTTTTTAGACTTTGTTTAATTGTTAAAGGACACGTGCAATCTGGAAGAGTGACACCTGTATTCTGGGCTTTCTGTCTAGGAAAGTATTTCATATAAATCCCAATCAACCGAGGGATCCGTATGCTTTCTTGGGAATTCCCGGAATGAGTGTTTACTTATAGGCTAAAGCACGTCTTCTTGATAATTATCTGAGTTTAAATTAACCTTAATATGTCATAGTACTCGAGTGATTATGTCACTATTTGAGTACAATCCAAACTACGAACTACTTATATCTATTTATTCTTCTATTTAATTCAAGAAATTCTCACAACTCTTATTGTGTCTAAATCTGTAGAATGCCTCCCCGTCGCGACAACAGCAACAACAGCAATAACACTGACCTGGCTGCTCTACTCACACAGCTGGTGAATCAAATTACCCAAGCCAACAACAACACTAATGGTCATGCCAGTGGGAGTGCTAACACCGGAGGTGGTGGTGGTGCCAACCCGCCACAATGCACCTTCAAACACTTCAACTCCTGTAATCCCCTCAAATTCTATGGCAACGAAGGAGCCACGGGACTCCTTCAATGGTTTGAAAGCATTGAGAGCACTTTCCTCAATAGCGACTGTCCCGACAACCTCCGTGTTCGTCATGCTACTAGTGTTTTTCAAAAAAGGGCGCTTACTTGGTGGAATGGTGAGAAAAGGACTAGGGGAATGGATGTAGCAATGGCACTTCCGTGGGATGAGTTGAAGAGGATCATGACTGAGGAATTCTGTCCTCGAAATGAGATGAAAAAGCTGGAAGCGGAATTTTGGGATCTTGCTCAAGATAGTGGTGAAAGCTTAGCATACACCACCCGTTTCCACGAACTGAGTCTACTTGTGCCACACATGGTTACACCTCTATCTAGGTGTATTGAAAAGTACATTGGTGGTCTACCTAGACAAATTCAAGATACTGTGGTAGGAGGAAATCCTGCTACTCTGGAGGATGCTATCCGCTTGTCAGCCACACTTACTGACAACCATGTTAAAGCGGGTACACTTATAAGAAAGGGTGCCAAGAAAGTTTCTGACACAACAACACCTCCCGCTCATATCAAAGAAGTCCAAACTGAACCATACCGCAACACTAGGAAGAGAAAGGTCAAGAACTGTGCTGTAATCACTCCGGCTGCTCCAGTAAATCAAGTTGCACCCATGGCTCAAAACCCAGCAAAGAAACCCTATGGGGGCAGCCACCCACTTTGCAACACCTGCAACTATCATCACCCTCCAGGCATACCTTGTCGTCTTTGCAACCACTGCGGGAAACATGGCCACACAGCTAATATTTGTCGAGCCAAGGCACTTGCCAACCAAACCAACCCAGCAAATCAAGCCAATAATCAAGCAACTAACCAAGCCATCCCAGCCATTGCAAATGGACGTGCTTGCTTCGAATGTGGCGACCCGAACCACTTCCGTAACCAGTGCCCAAGATTGGTCAATGTTAACCAAGGCGGAGCTCGTGGGCGTGCTTTCAACATCAACGCCAATGAGGCCCTAAACTACCGAGTTTCGATTGGAATCAATAATACACGATATTACCAATTTGAATCTAAGTTTTGATAAAAAAAAATGGTTTTAAACGATCGACACGTTAAACAGGAGATAAATCTAATTAAATGGTGTCACTCGATTCGCAAACACTCTCTAAATGAAAACCCTAAGTTTCTAATCAGTTTTAATACAAGAATCAGGCGAATTGTGTCTGAAAAGGACCAGACACGGTCGCGCTTATCAAAAAGCGTGGTCGTGCCTGACCAGGCACAGTCGTGCCCGAGTGTGGCGCGGTCATTCTTACCGACCAAACAAAATCCTGACCTAGACAAACCCTAGACGGTCGTGCCGGGTACGAGCACGGTCGTGTCTTATGAACAGACTCTTGTTGTGACTTCTGACCAACCACGGGCGCGTTACCGACCTAGCACGGTATCGTGCGAGCTGAGCACGGTCGTGCCGGATACGAGCACGGTCGTGTTCCCCTTAACAGAATCTTTATTTTTATTCTTTTAATTGTATAAAATATATTACAGTTTATATAATTATTTTTATAAACTAATTACTGGAATACCTATATTCCTTACACTTGTTTCCAAACCAACATTAACTATTTAAAACTTATACAAATAAATATATATAATATTCTAAATAAATAAATAGTATTTTAAAACAAACCCTACACGTTTAAACTTAAACAAATCCGCTTCCGACATCGAATAACGCAACTCAATAATACGTAATCATATATTGTTCATTAGGTCGAATCTAGCAATCCACAACACACCGCTGTTTTCCATTTGCTTGTGCAACCTACACTCTGCATAACACGTGAGTTACATAGCCCCTCTTTTACTCTATTTTATAAACTTTTAGGGTGGAACATGCGTTCTATTTACATGTTTTCAATTATACACATATACAGTTCCATCCTATGCATATACAATTTTGCGCTTTGTGCTTGAGTACTAGGTGTGTAGACCAATTATTATGCTCTTCATGTACAATCATTAACTATCAGCTGACAGTAAACAGTGGTAGATCTATTGAGTCTGACAAACCCACCCAGGTAGGGTGACTGTTACTGACAACACAAATTTTGAGTGCAAGTTACAAAGATTTGATTGTATAGGTCACCCGATAGTTTCTCTCCATAATTGCCTTAATTGTCATGTTGTATTGAACTGTATGCACACAACACGTATTTTGCTATCACACAATAAAACCTATGTATTCTCACCAACTTTTTAGTTGACTCTGTTTTAACCATGTTTCAGGTACCAATGTTTGAAGTAATCAAGATATGCTACACATAGGATTTTTGGACCTAGAATTCAATTAAACCAGTTTATTCTATGTAATTTACATTTTTGTTTTATGGATTGGTTGTGTTTTGATTGAACTTATTCATTGCAATGAAAACAATTATTAAATATGCAAACTTTAGCAAACCATGAGAAATGAACAGTCTGCACGCTTCACGCCCCGACGTTTCCGCCGTCAGTTGGGGTGTGACAGATTGGTATCAGAGCCTTGGTTATAGGGAATTAGGTTATTAGACACCTTTGACCTAGACTATAACTTTAGGATACCCACTTATGCCATGCTTCATGATTTACATGCTATGTGCTACATGCTATATGATATATGCTACATGTTTTATATCTATATATAAATAACAACTTAAATAAACAATATCCCTACCCATATCCTAAACCACATATCCTTCATGCCTGCTTCCATGTCATCATCAACATAACTTGAATCATATTCTTAGACTTTGGTCTATAAAATTTTCTTTTACACCCGTTAAGGTTTTTAGACTTTGTTTAATTGTTAAAGGACACGTGCAATCTGGAAGAGTGACACCTGTATTCTGGGCTTTCTGTCTAGGAAAGTATTTCATATAAATCCCAATCAACCGAGGGATCCGTATGCTTTCTTGGGAATTCCCGGAATGAGTGTTTACTTATAGGCTAAAGCACGTCTTCTTGATAATTATCTGAGTTTAAATTAACCTTAATATGTCATAGTACTCGAGTGATTATGTCACTATTTGAGTACAATCCAAACTACGAACTACTTATATCTATTTATTCTTCTATTTAATTCAAGAAATTCTCACAACTCTTATTGTGTCTAAATCTGTAGAATGCCTCCCCGTCGCGACAACAGCAACAACAGCAATAACACTGACCTGGCTGCTCTACTCACACAGCTGGTGAATCAAATTACCCAAGCCAACAACAACACTAATGGTCATGCCAGTGGGAGTGCTAACACCGGAGGTGGTGGTGGTGCCAACCCGCCACAATGCACCTTCAAACACTTCAACTCCTGTAATCCCCTCAAATTCTATGGCAACGAAGGAGCCACGGGACTCCTTCAATGGTTTGAAAGCATTGAGAGCACTTTCCTCAATAGCGACTGTCCCGACAACCTCCGTGTTCGTCATGCTACTAGTGTTTTTCAAAAAAGGGCGCTTACTTGGTGGAATGGTGAGAAAAGGACTAGGGGAATGGATGTAGCAATGGCACTTCCGTGGGATGAGTTGAAGAGGATCATGACTGAGGAATTCTGTCCTCGAAATGAGATGAAAAAGCTGGAAGCGGAATTTTGGGATCTTGCTCAAGATAGTGGTGAAAGCTTAGCATACACCACCCGTTTCCACGAACTGAGTCTACTTGTGCCACACATGGTTACACCTCTATCTAGGTGTATTGAAAAGTACATTGGTGGTCTACCTAGACAAATTCAAGATACTGTGGTAGGAGGAAATCCTGCTACTCTGGAGGATGCTATCCGCTTGTCAGCCACACTTACTGACAACCATGTTAAAGCGGGTACACTTATAAGAAAGGGTGCCAAGAAAGTTTCTGACACAACAACACCTCCCGCTCATATCAAAGAAGTCCAAACTGAACCATACCGCAACACTAGGAAGAGAAAGGTCAAGAACTGTGCTGTAATCACTCCGGCTGCTCCAGTAAATCAAGTTGCACCCATGGCTCAAAACCCAGCAAAGAAACCCTATGGGGGCAGCCACCCACTTTGCAACACCTGCAACTATCATCACCCTCCAGGCATACCTTGTCGTCTTTGCAACCACTGCGGGAAACATGGCCACACAGCTAATATTTGTCGAGCCAAGGCACTTGCCAACCAAACCAACCCAGCAAATCAAGCCAATAATCAAGCAACTAACCAAGCCATCCCAGCCATTGCAAATGGACGTGCTTGCTTCGAATGTGGCGACCCGAACCACTTCCGTAACCAGTGCCCAAGATTGGTCAATGTTAACCAAGGCGGAGCTCGTGGGCGTGCTTTCAACATCAACGCCAATGAGGCCCTAAACTACATAGTTTCGATAGACAAAGTATGACTCGAAACTACCGAGTTTCGATTGTAGCAGACCCATCGAAACTACATAGTTTCGATACAGACCCTAAACTTAAACTACTAAGATTTTACACAAGTCACCACTCGAAACTACATAGTTTCGATAGGCAAAGTATGACTCGAAACTACATAGTTTCGATAGACAGAGTACCACTCGAAACTACATAGTTTCGATAGACAAAAGTATAACTCGAAACTACATAGTTTCGATAGACAAAGTATGACTCGAAACTACCTAGTTTCGATAGGCAAAGTATGACTTGAAACTACCTAGTTTCGATAGAAAGGGTATGACTCGAAACTACGGGGTTTATACTTAGTAATGTCTAGTGTCATTTAGGAGCAATACCTTATGCATATAACTTTATTATACAGATCGTGAGTAACCCTAGTGACGCTCAGTGACCAATTGAGAGCATTTCTGAGACCACCCATCAGGTGAGTTCAAGATCCCTATTTTACTGTTTTAGGGTGGTGTGCATACTCAAGAATTAGACGTTTATAAATAAATGTATATTATTTAATTAAACGTTTTGTAAGAAAGAAAGATAACGGTTGTTAAACCGAATGTTTTGACAGGAAGAAAGATAACGGTTGTTAAACCGAACGTTTTGAAAGAAAGAAAGAAAGAAGAATGGTTTATTTAACTATATGTTTTATAAACAAGAGAAAGAGAAGAAAGAATGGGTTATTGAACTATATGTTTTATAAACAAGAGAAAGAGAAGAAAGAATGGGTTATTTAACTATATGTTTTATAAACAAGAGAAAGAGAAGAAAGAATGGTTTATTTAACTATATGTTTTATAAACAAGAGAAAGAGAAGAAAGAATGGTTTACTTAACTATATGTTTTATAAACGAAGAGAAGAATAATAAGTCAAATACATTGTCTAATCTGTAAGAGTATGCTTATACGATGAAAGACTTGGAGTAGTAGCGTAGTCCTAGAGGCTAGTGCTACTCTAAGCATAGTAGCAAGTCTTGAGGTAGTAGTATAGTCCTTGAGACTAGTGCTACCCGAAGCCGATGCTGCGTCATGGACAAGTCCATGATGTACCATGAGAAAAATCGGGACAGTGCTCGGCAGGGCATTGTAACGAGGATGTTGCAACTGGTTAAGATGAGTAACGACGGTTACTCTAGCGGCGACGGTCGCTAAGAAAGAAAGAAGAAGCCCGCTTGGGGGCACAGAAAGTCGGTTATCGGCCTTTGGACGTTGAGCCTTAGGGAACAATAACCGCGAGAAAGAGTTCCTTCGGGAAGTAAGAACGAAGAAGCCCGCTCGGGGGCACAGAACAGATTGTAGACATTAATGTATGACTTAAAGAAAAGAGTACAAAGTAAATACGTATGAATATAGAAGAAGAAAGAAAGATTTTTATACGTATGTATTTTAAAGAAGGAAGACATATTTTAATGTGTATGTAGTTAAAGAATAAAGAAAGATTTTATTGTATTACGTGTATAATATAATACGTATATTTAAAAGGGAAAATCCTTTTTATATATATATATAAAGCTAAAGAAAACTTGAACTCACCAGCGTTAGCTGACTATTTTAGTATGCACATCAGGTAGCAAAGGAAAGGAAAAGAAATGATGCCGCGAGGGCTTAGAATAGAAAGGCTGGATGGCTGCTGCTGATGAAGACTGACATCCCCATTTGCTAGTTTTAGATTGTTGAACTATGTTTAAATTTTAAGTTTTAATTGACTCTGAATTTTGTAAAGACTTCCGCTGTTAGTTTAATGTTTGATTCAAAGTTTAAGAACTATGTATATGCAATGTTTGCCAACTGTGAGAGGTACCCGGTTTGGGTCCTTTCAAGTTGGTATCAGAGCCATAGTTTGAGAGATTCGGACATTCGCCAAAATGTCTGAACTTGAACTGAGAATGGGACAGAAGAATGGGATGTCAGTCAGAACAGCCAAGCCACGAAAGGAGAACAGTAAGGCCTTAGTAATTAGTGACTGTAGAAACAGTAAACAGTAAAGGGCCTTAGAATAGTAAGGTAGTCCATGTTCTAGTCTAGAAACATAGACACCAAATACCTTAGAATAGAAAGTAGAGCGAAGGTGCCTTGATGTAGAAACTCTGGACTTGAGTACAAACGTCACTCTGACGGGGAATGTTCAGAACCCAGGAAGTAAAGTAAATTAGTAATTTCATACCGGTCTCTGTAATTAGTAATTTACATTACTCAAGGTGTTCTAAATAATTACCTATCAGGATAACATGAGTATCTCCTTGTTCGCAGTGAGAAAACGTCATGGCTGGAAGGAAAGGTGCAAAGGGGGGAGCCAGTACGGGACGTAGGGGCAGGCCCCGTGTCAACCGGGTTGAAATAGAAGAAAGTGAACCCTCTGTTCATGGGTCGGTGTCGATCCATACTACTAATGAGGATGCTCCGAGTAACCCCGGAGCACAGGATGAAGAAGGCTTAGTTTTGGAGCCAATTGTCAGGAAAGCGATAGCCGACGAAGTGGCTGCAGTTCTGAAGAATACTCTACCTGCAGTACTCGCTGAAGCCCTGAAGACTGTGGAAGGGGAGAGAGAAAGGGGCTTACGGGCCGAAGATAGAAATATGATCGAACCTGAGTCTGAAGGTGAGGACTCTGACTATGAAGAGAAACGCGGATGCGACTACAAGTCCTTTCGAAATTGTGATCCGCCAACTTTTGATGGGAAGAAAGATGCTATTGCCGCATACTACTGGATTGACCGCATGACTGCAGTCATTAAGATGAGTGAATGCCGTGCTGACCAAGCGGTAGGGTTTGCCGCTCATTCTTTCGCCTTCGAGGCACTGAGCTGGTGGGAGAATGTGAAGAAAGCTAAGTCTGAAAGGGATATTGATAGAATGAAGTGGGAAGATCTAAAAACACTGGTTATTCAGAAGTTCTGTCCCCAAAATGAGATTGATAAGATGGAAGAAGCCTTCGTGGAACTCAAGGCTGGTAGCCTGACTCATCGACAGTTCACCTCCAGGTTTAATGAGTTAACTCAGCTGGTTCCCCACTTGGTGAACACAGAAGAAAGAAGGATCAAATGCTATATCCAGAAGCTACCTCCAAGAGTTCGCACAATCATTAATGCCAACACCCCTGGAGACTTTGACTCGGTGGTGGCTATGAGTGGAAAGATTTTTGATGATGTGGCCGCAGAAGGCGTAACCCCCGCTGAAACTCAAAAGAAATGGTCTAACGCCACTAAGCGCTCGGGCGGGGATTGGTCTGCCTCAAAAAGTAAGAAGCCAAGACCGGAGGAAAGGGTCAACTGTAGCAAATGTGATAGGCCACATCTTGGGGAGTGCAAGTATGGGTTGAACATATGTTACCGTTGTGGCAAGACCGGGCACATCTCTCGTGAATGTCCCAACGCTCCCGGTTCTGCAAACAATAGAAAGTGCCACAACTGTGGTGGATCAGGACATTTCTCCAAGGATTGCCGTAAACCAAGAACAACAAACAATGAGAAGGCAAAGGAGGCTGAGAAAGGGGGAGCAAGAACCAGAGCCTATGCCCTGACACAGGAGGAAGCAAGGGGAGATCCCAACGTGGTGTCAGGTACGTTCATCCTTGGCCACACCTTTGTTTCTGTTCTGTTTGATTCAGGTGCTAGTAAAAGTTTTATATCCTCCTCGTTCTGTAAAAGACTGAAATACAAAACTTCCAAGATAGAAAGAGCCTTTAATGTTGAGACTGCAGTGGGTAGAAACACTAAAGTGGTAGAGTTGGTAGACGATCTTACCATAAAGATAGAGGGCCATAGATTTCCGGTTAGATTATTCGTTATAGCCTTGGGAGGATTCGATGTAGTACTGGGAATGGATTGGTTATCTGCCAATGAAGCTCGGATTGTGTGTAAACGAAAAGTGATTCAGCTCAACGCTCCTGACGGCAGCGAGGTCGTAATTTATGGGGAACGAGACATTCCGTTGACTAATGTAATCTCACAAATGAAAGCAGAAAAGTATATGAGGCGTGGGTGTGAGGCCTACTTGGCGTACGTGATCGATAAAGACGTAAAAGTAAAAGAGTTAAGCGAAGTACCCGTGGTGTGCCATTATCCGGAAGTGTTCCCTGAGGAACTGCCCGGATTGCCGCCTGATCGGGAGACAGAATTCCAAATAGATTTAATGCCAGGTGCCCAGCCCGTTGCCAAAGCACCTTACCGGCTAGCGCCACTTGAGATGAAAGAGCTGATGACCCAACTGGAAGAACTTTTGGAAAAGGGATTTATCAGACCGAGCATTTCACCATGGGGTGCTCCGGTGCTGTTTGTCAAGAAGAAAGATGGTGCCATGAGAATGTGCATCGACTACAGAGAATTGAACAAAAGAACTGTGAAGAATAAGTACCCACTACCCAGAATCGACGATCTATTCGACCAATTACAGGGCGCCAAATGGTTCTCAAAGATCGACCTGCGGTCAGGTTATCATCAACTAAAGGTAAGAGAGGAAGACATACCTAAAACCGCATTCCGAACGCGATATGGACACTACGAGTTCCGAGTGATGTCCTTTGGGCTTACAAATGCTCCCGCAGCCTTCATGGATATGATGAACAGAGTGTGTCGACCAATGTTAGACCGGTCAGTGATAGTCTTCATCGACGATATACTCGTATATTCTAAGAGCAAGGGTGATCATGCATGTCACCTGCGAGAAGTTCTAGACACATTAAAGACAGAGAAGCTTTATGCTAAGTTCACGAAATGCGCGTTCTGGCTAAAGGAAGTCCAATTCTTAGGTCATGTGATTAACGCTGAAGGCATCATGGTAGACCCAGCAAAGATTGATGCAGTGTGGAATTGGGAAATTCCGAAAACACCAACGGATGTACGAAGTTTTCTAGGTTTGGCAGGCTACTACCGGAGGTTTATACAAGACTTCTCTAAGATAGCCTCACCTCTAACCAAATTGACTCGTAAGGACGTAAAATATGAATGGGGCCAGGCCCAAACCACTGCCTTCGAAGAATTAAAGAAGAGATTAACCCGAGCACCGGTGCTGACCCTACCCGATGGTAACGAGGACCTAGTGGTGTATTCTGACGCCTCAGGCCAGGGGTTAGGCTGTGTGCTTATGCAACGAGGAAAGGTGATTGCGTATGCATCACGACAATTAAAGACTCACGAAGTCAACTACCCGACTCACGACCTTGAACTCGCGGCCGTTGTCTTTGCCTTAAAGATTTGGAGACATTACCTCTATGGAGTCAGATGCACCATCTACTCCGACCACAAAAGCTTGAAGTATTTCTTCGAACAAAAAGAGTTGAACATGAGGCAGCGGCGATGGTTAGAATTATTGAAAGACTACGACTGTGAAATCCTTTACCACCCCGGAAAGGCGAATGTGGTGGCCGACGCCTTGAGTCGAAAGGAGGCGACAACTCCTATCGAAGTGAAATCCTATCAACTAATCGTGACTCCAGATCTTATGACAGAAATAGAACGTGCCCAAGATGAAGCCTTGAAAGAGGAAAATGTCAAGAGGGAAAGGATAGTGGGTCAGCAAGAAAAGTTCGAAACCAATGCTTATGGGGTACGAACTCGGTTCGGGAGGATGTGGATACCCAAGGGTGGCGAACTTAGAGTCAAAATCCTTGACGAGGCTCACAAGTCTCGTTACTCTATCCATCCCGGAACTAACAAGATGTACCATGATTTGAAGAAGGAATACTGGTGGCCCGGCATGAAAAATGATGTAACCGATTATGTGAGCAAATGCCTAACTTGCTCTCAAGTGAAGGCCGAACACCAGAAGCCGTGCGGAAAGATGCAACCACTATTCATTCCTGAATGGAAGTGGGAACACATTACCATGGATTTCATAACCAAGCTACCGCGTACAGCTAAGGGACATGATACTATATGGGTAATTGTGGATAGACTGACGAAGAGTGCTCACTTCTTGCCCATGCGTGAGAGTTACTCGTCAGAAAAACTAGCAGAACTATTCATTAACGAGATCGTGGCCAGACACGGTATGCCATTGTCAATTGTGTCAGACCGGGACACGAGATTCACATCAAGGTTCTGGAGGCAATTCCATGAGGGAATGGGTACGAGACTTAATATCAGTACAGCTTACCACCCGCAAACCGATGGCCAGTCCGAAAGGACTATCCAAACTCTAGAGGACATGCTGCGGGCATGTATCATTGACTTTGGAGGTAGTTGGGATAGTCACTTACCACTGGCGGAGTTTTCTTACAACAACAGTTACCATGTGACCATTGGAATGCCGCCTTATGAGATGTTATATGGAAGGAAGTGTAGAACGCCCGTATGTTGGGGCGAAATTGGGCAGAAAGATTTCGCAAGCCTTGACGTAGTCAAAGCAACTTCTGAGAAGTTTGACCAAATCAAAGCGCGAATGAAAGCCGCTAAGGATAGGCAAAAGTCCTACGCTGATAAGAGAAGGAGAGACCTTGAATTCCAGGTTGGAGATAAAGTACTATTGAAGGTGTCTCCGTGGAAGGGAATAATTCGATTCCGAAAAAGAGGGAAACTAAGTCCGAGGTTTGTCGGACCATTTAAGATTGTGGCACGAGTTGGAAAGGTGGCTTATCGACTAGAACTGCCTGAAAAATTGAGTGGAATCCACCCTACTTTTCACGTTTCGCAATTGCGAAAGTGCCTAGCTGACGAATCGGCACAAGTGTCACTCGATGACATCGAAGTAGACAATAAGCTTAACTATATTGAGGAGCCCACAGCAATCCTAGACAGAAAAGAGAAGCGACTACGCAATAAAGTTATCCCGCTAGTCAAAGTTCAATGGAAACATCGAAAAGGATCAGAAGCCACGTGGGAGACGGAGTCGGAAATGAGGGAGTTGTACCCTCAGATGTTTGACCCATGAAAGGTTTCGAGGGCGAAACCTCTAATAAGAAGGGTAGACTTGTAACATCCCAAATAATAGAAAGTAAATAAAAAGGAAAAGAACAAGTGGGCTTGGCCCAGATTTCGGCCCATGGGCCGATATTAGAAGGAAACCCTTCTACATCTGCACACAGCCTCTCCCCATCCTCTCATTTGCGCAAGACTAGAAAGAGAAAGAGAGAGCTCAGTCTAGAGAGAGAAAGATCGGGATCAAGCTCAAAGTCTCGAAGATTTGTTGCTCACTACCTCTGGAGCATAAAGAAACAGGAAAGAAGCAGTAACAGGTAATCGCTATACCTAAATCTGAGTTTTTGTAACTTTCGGGTTAAAGGGTAAAAATCGAGTGAAGAGGTAGATTTTACGTGTGAAACTTGAAACCAACCACATATTTGGGTTCATGGGAAGTAAAGGAACGTTTCGAACGTAAAAAGTTCAAAGCTTGATCGATTAGAATAAATGGCCAGATCTAGGGTTTCTGTTTGGGGAAGATGACTGAGTCATCGAAACTACATAGTTTCGATAGACAAAGTATGACTCGAAACTACCGAGTTTCGATTGTAGCAGACCCATCGAAACTACATAGTTTCGATACAGACCCTAAACTTAAACTACTAAGATTTTACACAAGTCACCACTCGAAACTACATAGTTTCGATAGGCAAAGTATGACTCGAAACTACATAGTTTCGATAGACAGAGTACCACTCGAAACTACATAGTTTCGATAGACAAAAGTATAACTCGAAACTACATAGTTTCGATAGACAAAGTATGACTCGAAACTACCTAGTTTCGATAGGCAAAGTATGACTTGAAACTACCTAGTTTCGATAGAAAGGGTATGACTCGAAACTACGGGGTTTATACTTAGTAATGTCTAGTGTCATTTAGGAGCAATACCTTATGCATATAACTTTATTATACAGATCGTGAGTAACCCTAGTGACGCTCAGTGACCAATTGAGAGCATTTCTGAGATCACCCATCAGGTGAGTTCAAGATCCCTATTTTACTGTTTTAGGGTGGTGTGCATACTCAAGAATTAGACGTTTATAAATAAATGTATATTATTTAATTAAACGTTTTGTAAGAAAGAAAGATAACGGTTGTTAAACCGAATGTTTTGACAGGAAGAAAGATAACGGTTGTTAAACCGAACGTTTTGAAAGAAAGAAAGAAAGAAGAATGATTTATTTAACTATATGTTTTATAAACAAGAGAAAGAGAAGAAAGAATGGGTTATTGAACTATATGTTTTATAAACAAGAGAAAGAGAAGAAAGAATGGGTTATTTAACTATATGTTTTATAAACAAGAGAAAGAGAAGAAAGAATGGTTTATTTAACTATATGTTTTATAAACAAGAGAAAGAGAAGAAAGAATGGTTTACTTAACTATATGTTTTATAAACGAAGAGAAGAATAATAAGTCAAATACATTGTCTAATCTGTAAGAGTATGCTTATACGATGAAAGACTTGGAGTAGTAGCGTAGTCCTAGAGGCTAGTGCTACTCTAAGCATAGTAGCAAGTCTTGAGGTAGTAGTATAGTCCTTGAGACTAGTGCTACCCGAAGCCGATGCTGCGTCATAGACAAGTCCATGATGTACCATGAGAAAAATCGGGACAGTGCTCGGCAGGGCATTGTAACGAGGATGTTGCAACTGGTTAAGATGAGTAACGACGGTTACTCTAGCGGCGACGGTCGCTAAGAAAGAAAGAAGAAGCCCGCTTGGGGGCACAGAAAGTCGGTTATCGGCCTTTGGACGTTGAGCCTTAGGGAACAATAACCGCGAGAAAGAGTTCCTTCGGGAAGTAAGAACGAAGAAGCCCGCTCGGGGGCACAGAACAGATTGTAGACATTAATGTATGACTTAAAGAAAAGAGTACAAAGTAAATACGTATGAATATAGAAGAAGAAAGAAAGATTTTTATACGTATGTATTTTAAAGAAGGAAGACATATTTTAATGTGTATGTAGTTAAAGAATAAAGAAAGATTTTATTGTATTACGTGTATAATATAATACGTATATTTAAAAGGGAAAATCCTTTTTATATATATATATAAAGCTAAAGAAAACTTGAACTCACCAGCGTTAGCTGACTATTTTAGTATGCACATCAGGTAGCAAAGGAAAGGAAAAGAAATGATGCCGCGAGGGCTTAGAATAGAAAGGCTGGATGGCTGCTGCTGATGAAGACTGACATCCCCATTTGCTAGTTTTAGATTGTTGAACTATGTTTAAATTTTAAGTTTTAATTGACTCTGAATTTTGTAAAGACTTCCGCTGTTAGTTTAATGTTTGATTCAAAGTTTAAGAACTATGTATATGCAATGTTTGCCAACTGTGAGAGGTACCCGGTTTGGGTCCTTTCACTAGGGCTGTAAACGAGCCGAGCCAGGCTTGGCTCGAGCTCGAAATTAAACGAGCCAGCTCCGCTCGGCTCGATTTTTTTTCCGAGCTGAAAAATTGAGCTCGAGCTCGGCTCGTAAAAAGCTCGAGCCAGCTCGTGGCTCGTCGAGCTAGCTCGTTTTTTTTTTTTTTTTTTTTTTACATATTAATATATATATATAAACAACAAAAAAAATATTTTATTCTCGGTTTGAAGTTGATTGTCTTTAAAAAACTAAATAGATGGAAGGGACAATATATAAAATACAAAAAAAAACATAGATAACCCAAAACTTACAAAGTAGATAGTAAATACAATTGTAGATAAAGTAAAATTTTAGTCCAAAACTCAGAGTTCTTGAAAACAAATTAACTTAATCAAAACATCATATTTCAAATATAACACATATATAACATATATATATATATATATATTAGTTATTTAGACGAGCCGAGCCACGAGCCGAGCCCACGAGCCGAGCCACGAGCCGAGCCCACGAGCCGATCAAACCCTAGCTCGAGATCGGCTCGTTTAGAATTCGAGCCGGCTCGGCTCGTTTAAAACCGAGCTTTTCCCGAGCCGAGCTTTTTCCGAGCTTTTTTCGAGCGAACTTCGAGCGAGCCACGAGCCACGGGCTTTTTGAACAGCCCTACCATTGGCTAGGGCCTGCCGTTTAGCTCCCTTTTTTAATTCTCTCGTTATTTTGTTGTTTATGTTCCACTTTGTTTGTATCCGGTCCTCTTGCTGGCAGTTTTCCTTTCTTATTTTAAGAAGTTTTTTGCTGATTTCTGCGTTTGACTACTAGAAATCACTAGGAAAATTTCAGGGATGGATATTGCAAGATAACAATTAATGTAATAATTAAACATGGTTCTTTATTGTGCTCACACCCAATATGCACTTTCTTGTTGTACTTGTATACAAACACCGGAAAACCATGATCGAACCGTTTTCGATTACTGATAACCTTTTTGGTTATGTTGATGGACCTATCCATTTCCCAGCCCGACAGCAATGATCCGGGTCTGATGCAACTGTGCTACCTGAGTTAAATTCGGATTCTCCACATGGTTTTCCATTGATGCTTATGTTCGCATGATAATCATCTCCACAATATCTTAGACATCCTTCTCCCATGTTCAAGGCACCGCAACTTGAGAATTATGGAGTTCTCTCGCATTGGCTTTTGCTCCACATACCTCCTCACGAGAATACACTCGTAAGATACAACTTCTTAAGGTTCAAATGTAAAGGAAGAGACACCCCTTGCATACTTAAGCAATACTCAAGAATATTCTTATGCACTTGCCAATATTAGCAAGCCAGCCATAGATAAAGACATTGTTCTTTCTGTCATTTAAGGGCTACACGAAGAATACAACATCCTTAAATCCACCATACTTGCATGGTCTTCTCCTTTGACATTTAGTGAACTATATGGTCTCCTTAGTGACCATGACTATATGGTTACCAAGCCTCCATAACTTTCTCTTGCATATGTTTTTACCGCCATCTAGATCTGTGACATCCGGCATTTTCAGGTTAACTCCGTTAACTCAAACCTCGTTAGTTCAAACATTTTTCGTTACAAACTCAGTTATCTCAGTTAGTCGCACGTACATTGCATTTAATTAGGATTAATTAAATGTGTCAGTCAGTCGCACACATCGGATCGCACTCGAGTCTAACCCGGAACATTGGTGATTAATCGAAATTAACATTACGAACATTTAATAATTTATATTTAATATAAATTATGAGTTTTTATGATTTATATGTGATTAAGTGAATTTACGTGAATTATGTGAATATTATTGTTTTCGTACATGTTTATCGTGTGTAAAGCGTAGTTCGTATTTTTATAAAAGTTAGTGTTTTTATAAAAATAATAATTGGAAGTTTTTAAATCATTATTAGTGATTATTTAATTAATTAGACATATGGGCCTTAATTAAGCCCGCAGACCAAACTAATTACCTATTAGTAATGGGATAAGGATAAAATTTAAAAAAAAAAATATTTATCTAAACCTAACCACCCTTTGAAGCCGTCGACCCCCTCACCCACACCCCTAACTTCGACCGAACCAAGATCAAGCCAAGGAGCATTCGTTCGAGCCCAGATCATGAATCCGGAAGTAGATACGTGCTAGTCTCGACGTTTCTAACGTCTCTACGTAAGTCGTTTCGTTCAATTTCATCACTTTTTGATTCCTAAATTTTAGATCAAAACCCTAGTTCATCCAAACATGAATTTTTATAATAAAAATGTTAACTTTATTATTGTTTTGCATGTATTGGTTGATTATACGGTTATTTGCAAAACCCTAGATCCGTGTGATTAGTAACGTGTTAAATATTGGAACTTTTCGATTATGTGAAGTATGGAAATCACATGTTAGACGTGAGTAATGATTAATATAGTTGTAATTATATTAGTTGAAAGATTTAGAATTGATTTGACGTGTTAATTGGATGAATAAAACATGCAATGGACAAGTTACTAAAAGAGGAAACTTTTTAAGAATTCTTTCTTGCATACTAGAAGTGATTTGAATGATATGATGATGGTTATGAGCTACTTGATACATGTTTAGATGATTTGTGAAATCAGATTTTGAATACATAACCCGGTTTTGCGAACTTTCCAAATAAAGAAACTTTAATTGTTAAAAGTGGTTAGAACTTGCTATTTAGACATGCATGATATGGTTTAATGATTGGTACATGGTAGTTAAGATACAATAACCTGTTGTAACGCGTTAGGTGTTTGAAATCACGCATGCTAGTCATAGGTTACTAAAGTTGGAAACTTTGTCCTGAATTATGATTTGCATGTTTAGGTTCTAGAAAATTGTTATGTGATGTGATGATCTAGAACGTGTTAGAGTAATACTACAAACATATCAATGATGATAGTTTCCAGCTGTTATTTATAGAAACCTGCTATTTTTAGAAACTTTCTATTTTTGGAAACTTTCTATTTTTGGAAACTTTCTATTTTTGGAAATCATGCTTGTTTGTTAAAACAATAAGGAATTGTTGCTAAGTGTTACCTGCATGATCTTATGTGTGTAATATGGAAGTATTATATTAATCAAACATTATTTCATACATCGTGTCACCAACGGGTCGTCGGGTCAAACTTAGTCAAACTTGGTCAAACTTAGTCGAACTTGGTCAAACATGAGTCAAACTTGTAAACTCTTTTCAAACTTTTCTAAACCCTTAAAACAATGAGATTGTTTGGATACTTAGGGTTCGTATCAACTTGCATAAACACACACTTATAAACCGGTGTTTATAGGTGGCAGTTAGTCGTCAAGCATTCTAAGTTCGCTTTCTTTTGCACATACTCTAAGGTGAGTTTCACGGCCCCTTTTCTTACGTTTTAAACTTGGGGGAGAAAACATGGGTACGAACATTTAGATCTTATATTTCTTTTATATCACTTGTGTACTAAGCGCAAACATATCATGAAAGTCCTTACTTATTGAACCGTTAGTATATGGGTTAGCGAGGTAATCTTGAGTAGTACTACTGCCAGCGTTAGTCGCGCTAACAGGACCGGTAGTCGAACGGGTGTAACATTGACCTAAACATTCACCATTGATTATGATAGTCATGGTGGGAGGCAGTACAAACATAAACAGTCAGGTTCGGTGTCGAAACGCTTTAGTAACATGTACTAGGTTAGCTACCTATGATATAAATTGTAAATGGTATTATCTAGTAAACTTTACAAACATTGAAACCTGTGAACTCACCAACCTAGTGTTAACACGTTTTAGCATGTTTTCTCAGGTAATTAAGGTACAAGTACGAGCTAAGGTATGCATGCATACGAAGTCTATCATTTGCAAACTCAAGAATTATTTATTTTTAATTATCGTTGAATTGTTTATTTTGGCGCAACTGTTTTGGTGCATGTTTTTCATTTAACTTTTCGCTTCCGCAAGTCTTACATTAAATCAGTATTTTCATTACTAGTGTTGCATCGTGACTATGAGCAATACTAGTGGTTTTTATTAAACTCATATAGAGTCGTTCAACGTAACTAATGACTGAGATCCTGTTATGTCACGCCCTAATGGTAAAACTCCGTTAGTGGATTTTGGGGTGTGACAAGATCAGCTTCGGCTGTCCAAATTCAACCATCACAACAATTTATGGCGCTTCAACACTTGGCATCCTAACATGGCTACCAACTAAAGCCAACACTGATCCTCAAGCTCTTTACCGCTACCATCCCCTTACAATCGTAAAAATAACAACCGTAGACGCCTAGGTTCCTCTAGGGGAAACAAAAGAGTTCGTTGTTGCATTGAATTCTCATGAGAATTCTCTCAGAATATGGTTTATGGTTCCTCCATCAACTGTGATATTGGTCATATTCCAAGTGACTGTCCGCACCGTGACCCGTCTACCTTCCGTGCCAACCCCATAACTAATTTTTGCAGATACCACATACCTGGTCTACTGCTGCACTACCTGATATCCTGATACTGGAGGTAACAGTCATGTAACACCAGATTTGTCAAGCCTTGACAGTTTAGAGGCATTCTATGGTAATGACTCACTCCATGTTTGTAACGGTAAGGGAATTCCCATTCTTCATATCAGTTCTTGTCAATTTTCTTCCCCAATCAAAAGCTTTTATGTATCTAACATCCTTCATATTCTTGAAATTAAGAAAAACCTTCTTCCTGAAATTAAGAAAAAAACCTTCTTTTCTATATCTAGCCATGTTAATTTTCCAACCGTGTCAACCAAAGCTTTGTATTCTAACCCAGTAGATGACCTTGAAACCGTTTTCAGTTTTTGTGTAGTCTAGAAGATAAGGCTAGAACCCAAATAGATAGCATTTCCACCTCACAACAAACTCCTCCAACACCACATCGTCCTTCCAATTTATGTCCCAATCTAAAACCATATACTTTGTACAGTCCTTCTGCTAATCATGCTACCGTGTCTTCCAACTTTCATGTCAAGCCAACCTCTTTTACCATTGCTAACAAAAAATCAGAGTGGCGTTATACCATGGCAAATGAATTTTTAGCTCTTAACAAAATGGTACTTAGTAATCAGTTCCTCAAATGTCAAACTCTAATGTTATTGATTGTAAGTCTACAAGTTAAAAAATGATCATAATCACTCGCTACAAAATGTTTCTTGTGGCCAAAGGATTTCCCAAACAACCAGGGGTGATTTTCATGAAACTTTTAGCTCGGTGGACAAGTCAACCTCTATTCGAGTTGTCCTATCTCTTGTTATTAAAAAGCAATGGCCTCTCGTCAATTGGATGTTCAAAATGTCTTTTTACACGATGACTTTACCGAAACAACCTGTCTCAAGCAACAACGAGGCTTTGTTGACCCTAAACGTCCAAGTCATGTATGCTTACTTCATAAAGCTTTATATAGGCATAAACAAGCTACTCGGGCATGGTTTAATCGCTTGTCACAATCTCTTCATAACTTGGGCTTTAGAGGGTCAAAAACATATCCATCTTTATTTACCTACAAATCTGGAAACGTATACTTGTACATGCTGGTTTATGTTTACATTATAAGCAGGGGCGGATCTATGAAGAGGTGAGGGGTACTTGACGGTACCCCTCAACTTTCGACGCGTAGTGGGAATTTTCGACGCGTAGCGGGAATTTTTTATTTTTTTTACCGTTTTATGTATCCAGATACCCCTTAACGAAATTTTGGATACCTTTGGATTTTTTTTCCTATATCCGCAACTGATTATAAGTGTCACTAGTACAACACCACAACTGTTGATAAAGTCATCCAATAACTCAACACTGACTTTGCATTAACAGACCTTGGTGATCTTGACTTCTTTCTAGGCATTGATATTGTACCCCCAAGGTTGGAACATTTTGTTGTCTGAACGAAAATACATCTTGGAGGTCCTTCAATGACTTGCTCTAATAGATTCTAGGCTAGTCTCCTCTCTTATTATCTCTTGAAGAAATCCCCAATTCTCTAAACCTGTCAGGTATCAACAAGTTGTTGGTATACTCCAATCACTAGTCTAGGGTCAAATGAAATATAAGGTATCTAAAGGGCACCATTAATCCTAGCCTACTAATTCACCATAATTTTGGTACCATTCTCCAAGCCTTCAAAGATATTCACTGTCAAAGACCCTCCACTCTTAAAGCCTTCTCAAATGCTGACTTGGCAGGGTGTCCGGACGACTGTCAATTGACGGAGGGATTTGTTATCTATTTAGGCCTGGTCTTATCTCTTGGACCGCACGAAAACATAAAACTTTTTCTAGGTTATCCAATGAGTCAGAATACTAAGTTTTGGCTGATACAGGTGCAAAATTAGCAACGCAAGAAGCTCCCCTTCAAGAACATAGGATAGACACAAAATCTACTTCCACTCTTTGGTGTGATAATCTGGATGCAACCTAACTTGCAGCTAATCCAGTCTGTCATGCTCGAATACAATACGTTGAAATTGATTTTACTTTTGTTTGTGAAAAAGTAGAACAAGGAAAAATCTGTGTACAGTTTAATATGGAAAGACGATCAGAATACATACATCTTAAAAAATCCGTTGTCGACTTAAAAAATTCACGTTCTTACGCTCAAACCACAGGATGCTCCCCGCCCTTAGCTTGCGGGGGAGTGTTAGATCTTGTTGTAAGTAATAATATTTGGAGGTAGTATTATGTAAATAAGTTATCATATATAACCCGTTTTGTAACCATGTTCTAATTACAGTCATCAATAAAATCACAATTACACACTTTTGATTTATCTATCAAAGATATTTATTAAAAGTATACACCATGAAAATTTTATCAAGAGAATACTCATGTGTGTTTATTTAACTTGTTATTTTGTAGGTGGCATCAAATTTTGTAGTTTCCGGGGCAAAGCCTTCAACAACAAAGGTACTTAACCACAAAAACTTAATTAGTTTCCGGTTACCTAGACTTAATCTACACATTGAGTTAATTATATATATATATATATAAATATCATATATATATATATATATATATATATATATATATATATATATATATATATATATATATACAGGGGGAGGTTCAAATAAGAAGTATAATTTGGCTAAGAAGCAATCTCATCCATTGAATTGGATGATCAAGGGTAGAGATTTAAATATATGAAAAATAAGAGGTGGAAGGGTATTTAAGTAATAGCCACTTTTGTTGACTTTTTTCAACTTTCCCTACTTTTTTTAAACGTTCATAACATTTTAATAGGACATTATTTTTTTAACAAAATTATACCATAAAGTCGAGTTTTTTTAATCTTTAATTTGAGTATAGTATTGTTATATTTTTTTTTGCAAAAACAAAAACGACACTTAATGAAATTGTGTTACTTTATATAAATGTGCTGATTTCTTGTAAATGTGCTGGTTTCAAGTAAAACAACACAATTTACACAAATGTACTGGTTTCTTTAATGTTTACTACTTTTAGTCAATTATTATGTGCCTAATTTGGTAGCATTCTTTATAAATAAAATTTAAAGCATCCATACACCAAAAAACGGTTCAGTGGTAGGCAACAAAAAGCTTATGCATCAAAATGTTGTTTTGTACTGGTTTTGTTTTGTGTTGGTTTGATATACTTGTTTTGCTGTGCTGGTTTGTTTATGCTTGGTTAGCTAAGAAAAGCAAGTTACACAATTAACCGTGTTCTTTTGGTGTTGTTTTATGATAAAGCAGCATAGGTAATTGTGATGTTTTACAATGCAACACGGTTAATTATGCTGTTTTACTACAAACCAGCACATTTACGTAAAGTAGCACAATTTCACTAAGTGTTGATTTTGTTTTTACAGTAAAATATAGCAATACTATACTCGAATTAAAGATAAAAAAACGCTCAATTTTATGGTGTAATTTAAAAAAAAAATATGGTCGTATGAAAAAGTTATGTACGTTTTAAAAAAGGGGAACTGAAAAAAGTTAACATTTGTGGGTTTCCCAAGAATGTCCTCCACCCCTTATTTTCCTACACTTAAATCCATAATAGATGAGATTGCTTCTTAGGTTTTTTAGCCAAGCAGCACTTCTTAGGGGAACCATCTCCTATATATATATATATCCAAACTAAATTATATATATAGGGGAGGGTTCCAAAGAAACCAAGAGTTAGGCGAAAACAAAAAAAACCCAACTTTTCACCATTGATTGAAATTGATCAATGGATGAGATTAATTAGTGGCAAATCTATATGGCTTTGTATTTAAAAGACAACACAAATGTTATAATCATGACCATAATCGCGTAATCACTCATGTTATACACAAGATCATAATCACGTAATCACGCATGATTTACGCACAATATATCAACATTTAAAAAATATCGTTTTTTTTAAATAAAAGTATAGCAAAAGTATACTCAAATTAAAGAGAATAAAATGCTCGATTTTATATTGTAATTTAAAAAAAAAAAAATAACGTCGTATAAAAAAGTTATGCGTGTTTTAAAAAACATGTGGGAACTTGTAAAAAGTCAACAAAGTTAGGCTATTCCAATTTTACCTTTTTCGGAATCTTTTCACAGTTAAAACAATCACATTTGATCTTAACCATTGATTTTCTAGATCAACGCTTCAAAATACTTCTTACGCTTTCTCACCAAAAAAACTTTGTATTTAAAACTTCCTTTATATATATAATATGTTGGAAATCATGCCTAGAAACACAGAATTTGATCTCAAAATATCAACTCTTTATTTGGTTTATTAAATCTAGACACACTTAAAATGAACCTAACCCATCTATTTATACTAAAATAAATTATACTAATACTACTCAAATACGACTCTCATATAATCTAATACTAAGAAGATCATTATCTAAACATTATCTCTACTAATTAAATCAAACTAGATAACTCTAACCATATAAAATATTAATTAAATACTAATTAATTATACTCTTTCAAATTACCCTTTCAACTTTTACTTTTTTTCAAACCTGAACCGTTTCAGGACTAAAACTATTATTCCCACTTAATCCTAAAACCAACCGTGCTTCTCTTGCTCTTTCCCTTGACCAAACCAAACGAGTCTCGATCGTTCTTGCATCTTGCTCGTTCTTAATGCTTTCTTACTGTTCTTGCTCATTTTCTTGCTTGATTACTCTTGTTTGCTAATTCTTTTCTAGCTTTAAATAAGAAAACGAATTTCTTACTCTTTCTATAACCCCAACCGAGTTTCTTGCACTTTATGTTCTTGCTAATCAGAACCAAATGGTTTCTAACTTCTTATTCTTGCTAATGATCAAAGATTAGTGTTCCTGCTCCTTCTATTGATTAAAAATTAGTGTTCTCGCTCCTTCTAGTGATCAGTGATCAGGGTTCTTGCTCCTTTGCTTACTAAAAACTTGTTGCTCATTCAAAACCACTAGTTGATCGCTAAAACTTGCTCTTGTTCTCAGTTTCTGGCTCGGCACCGAAAATAAAACCTCTCCTACTACTAATCTCAGCCAGAAAGAAGAAAACCCGAAACCAGATCCTTCTTGCTATTGTTCTTAGCTAGAAAGCCAAAACCCCCCTTATCTTGCTTCCCCTTTTAAACACGCTCTCGTTTTTAGCCCCGTACGACTCGTAAAACCTCTAATATCTGATACCAATTGTTTGAAATTAGGACCAAGGACAAGAAATTTGATCTCAAAAGATTAACTCTTTCTTTGGTTTATTAAATCTCAACACACTTACATTGACCCCTAACTTATTTACTTATACTAAAATAAATCATACTAATCACACTCAATACTATTCACAATTATAATCTAATACTAACTCAGATCATTATCTCTAATAATTAAATCAGATAACTCTAAACGTTCAAACTGTTAATTAAACACTAATTAATTAAACACTTTCGAATCTCACCTTCAACTTTCTCTTTTTATCAAGAATCAAACTTACAAGTATATTTTTATAGGGATATATATGAAATTAACCCAATCATATAATGAGGTGCAGATGTGGTGCTGCAACTAAACATTTTGCCATTCGTAAGCAAGCAACAAGCCGCGGAGGAGGAAAATGTGGACACAAGTCCTAATAATATTACTTCTATAACTAATTCACAACCGGTACGTACGTTTTTAATGTAGTGTGTTTTAACATGGATTTTTGAAAAAGGGAAAATAATGAAGGTAGTCACTTTCATAGGTGTGTAATACTTCTATACATATATTAGAAAATACTTAAAGTCTCTAGTCATGAGATACCCAAAAGCAAGGCCGTGTATCGCTATCACCATGTCGCTTGTACAATGGACGTTAATCTCATAAAAAACATAATATCACCATGTAGCTATCACCATGTCGCTTTCACTCAGGGCCGTCCCCGATAAATTAAGTATCCGACTCGACATAAGAAAAATGCCCTCATTTTTTATAAATTTTTTTAGATTTTATAAGTTATTTAAAAAAAATTACCATAAATTTTATAATTTTTTTTTCAGATTTTATAAGTTATTTAAAAAAAAAATTGCCCCGAAATTTTATAAAATCTTTTTTTGGCGAGCAGCGCCCTGGGAGTCAATCAGCGTCCCTTCATCCGGCGTCTGCCGGCTTCTTCGCAGGAATTCAAATAATCATGTTTTGTGTAATTGGATTGTGTAATTGGGTTATGTAATTGGGATGGGCCATGTGATAAATTGATAAAGATTGAGCTATTTGGGTATTATTGGGTTGGGTATAAGTATTAAATTGGGTATTATTGGGTTGGATTTCAATTAAAAAAAATTTGCCCCTAAACTTTATAAAATTTTATAGAATTTATAAGTTATTTAAAGTTTTTTTTATAATATAGATAATTTTTTTAAAATATGTGTCCCACTCCTAAACATGCCCTGGTGCCGCCGTACCACCTGCACCACCCTCTAAGCCGGTAGTGCTTTCACTCATGTATTCTATTTTTCATATGCTAGAATAAATGTCTTCTACCCAAGAGTTCTAAAAAAATTGCTACATAAACAACTATATATTACCGTGAGTTAGTTGCATAAATGGTCCATGTGGTTTGATTAAACTGCATATTTGGCCCCTGGTTTTAAAAAAAATACAAATTTAGCCCAAACTTTTCAGATTTGGTTGCGCTTTTAGACCCTGGTATTAACACTAGTTAGTTTTTAATGGAAAGTTAGTCTATGTGTCATCCACGTGACTTATGATTACAAACTTAACACTAAAAATGAGAAAAATCAGTAAAAAATATTGATTTTTAACGAACTTTTATTGATTTTTTAATGAATTTTAATTATTTTAACTCATTTTTAGGGTTAAGTTTGTAATCGTAAGTTACGTGGATGACACATGTGCTAACTTTCCGTTAAAAACTAACTGGTATTAACAACAGGGGCGGGGTGAAAGACGCAACCAGTTATGAAAAGTTTGGAATAAATTTGCACTTTTTAAAACCCGGAGGCCAAATATGCAGTTTGATCAAACCACATGGACCATTTATGTAATTAACTCTATTACCATGGATAAAAAGCTAACCCAAAATTCAAAAGTAAACAACTGATGTTGATTATCATATCCAAACACTTTCACCATAATGACAATATTCTTTGATTATTGAGTAATTTTTGTTGCACTCATCTCATTTTGTTTTGTTCAAAAGTGTTTTCCCTCAGTTAATGACATCAAGGAGCATATTGAGGCGATCAAGTCAATATTTGGTTCCATGGGAGATGGACTAACTACTCCATCTGCATATGACATAGCGTGGATTGCGCTCATAAAAGACGTCACTGGATCCACTTGTGCTCCTCAATTCCCGTCATGTTTGGAATGGATCGTCAACCATCAACTCCCTGATGGTTCATGGGGTGATCCGTTCTTTTCAATCCACGATAGGCTCATCAACATGTTGGCATGTGTCGTCACACTAACGTCTTGGAATGTTCATCCTCACAAGTGCCAAAATGGTAAAACCAATAACCTGCTTTGTTCATATACACTTAGAATTATTGTTTCCTTTATCTTATGTTTAGTTTGGTGATACACAGGACTTCAATTTGTGAACGAAAACATGAATAATCTTGGAGACGAGAAGGATGAACACATGTTAATTGCTCGTTGAACTCGCACGAAAACTAGAGATCAACGTGTCGAACAATTCTTCTATCTTGAAAGAAATATACGCAAGACGAGAACTAAAGCTAGCAAAGTTAGTCCCATCTATACTTTATAATAAATAAAGGTTTTGGTGAAATAGTTGTCACTATCCTATGTATATTCAAGTTTTTTTCTCCTCTTGAAAGAAATATACGCAAGACGAGAACTAAAGCTAGCAAAGTTAGTCCCATCTATACTTTATAATAAATAAAGGTTTTGGTGAAATAGTTGTCACTATCCTATGTATATTCAAGTTTTTTTCTCCGCCTCTCTTCAATTAATTATACAAATTTCTTAGTTACTTTTATAATTTTTTATTTCTCGCATCTCTCTCCTGTTAAATAATAACGATTTATATAATTCTTTTTTTAAAATTTTTTTTAATTAAAAAAAATAGGTTTGTTCAAAAATATTATTATAAATTGAACATTTTTTTCATTCTTTTTATAAAACAAATTGAAAAAAATAACTATATAATGTTTCTAGAATTTATATTAAAAAAACTATGTAATATATCATAAATATGTAATATGTAAATGTTTATTAATAAATATATAACACTGTATTTATTCCACCCGTATAATAGACGGGGTATCTAACCTAGTATATTTATATATACAGATTCGATTCGATGCAATGAATCAGTGTATACCAAAATTGATTCGATATTTCTTGTGGTATGAACCACACGGGTTCGGGTTCTTGCTTGCTAATTTCACTTTATTTTTCGACCTTTTCTGATTCAGAACACAAAACTCGCCCCTAGTTCTTGTTCACTGCTTTTGATCAAATACAAGTTTCAAGCGATGTTTTCTAGCTCTCAATCAATGGTTCGAATTTAATGATTGACCAACACTCCTTACATTAGTTTTGCTTCCAATGTTCGATTATTTCAAGACAGGCTTCGAACGATGATTGCCAAAATTGCCTTCAATCACTTCTTCCTTCAATTCTTTCCTGATCGGTTAAACTTACGCTTCCTTCGTTCATCCTCCCTTTAGTCGATTAACTCCTGCTCTAATACCAATTGTTGGTAATCAAAGATGCAATTGATGGTATAAACACAAAGATTAAATGATAAACTTGCTAAATTTTTATAATGAGTGTACGTCTACTTCATACTCAATTACATACTCGATGAAGGGTAACCTCATAGCCATCGGATCATGAACGATTATAAAGAACAAAATAGGATGAACCCTAATGAACTTGCAATTTGATCGATTGGAAAACCAACAATTGATACATACGTTTTGACCCTATATATACATGTATACATACGCATTTATTCACAGGAATGAAACGACGTGACTTCGCATCCCTTGAAGACCATACAGTTTCTATCTTTGGCATGTACACAAATGACCCCTACACTTACTTATTGTGTATAGGAAGAATATGCAAAAGAAGGCGTAACCTTTTTACCCGATCATGTCCACAAACGAGTAAAATTACTCGATCAAGTTACTCGCTTCTTCTACCCGGGGTAATGGGGGCGGTATACTCTGTTTACCCGGTCTCCATCTCTCCTACTCAGCCCAAGCCGAGTAGGGTGCCCCCTTAATAGAGTAAATTACTATATCAAAACTAATGTCCCATTAATTGCATTGAGGATGTCAAAACAAAGAGTTTTTTTAATGAGATTTGATGATTATGGTGAAAATAATAGAGAGATTAATTTGATAATTCAGTAAAAATAATTAGGTTTTACATATGCTCAGAAAAACATGAAATACTTGTAAATTTTCACTCAAATCAATAAGCTGACCAACAAAAATAATGTTCCAGTTTAAGAATATATTATTCTCTTTTTACAAGAGTGTTGTTTTTTTTAACGCCAATTTGAATCACTGACGAGTCACTGGCCCACTCGATCATCTCCACCCCCACAGGAGGAAACCCACCATATGTGAGAAAACCCTCTGGCTAGCCCAACTTGGACCCCCTTTAATTTTTGTCACAAGTGATACTTGAACTCAAGACCTTCCCATTTTGGTTCTAAAAAAATAACTTTTTTTATGTTCAATTCAGAAAGCACTTTGTGCAAAGCTACAATGTATTTGTACTTGAAGCTCATTGGTTCTAAAAAAATAATATTTTAATGTATTTTTTAATTTTGTTTGGATATTATTGATGAACTTTACTCGACTCAAACCATCGAACTGACCCGAAATTTTTTATGTCCCGCAATATAAAATTGGAGCCTCTAAAAATAGTGAACCCCTGGATCCGCCACTGCCCCAGACCCCCTCTGCAGGGACAACTTATTGCTTAGGGGCTTTGCTTAAGAACCAATAAGGTTCCTAAATACTTAAAATCATAATATATACAATTTTATGAAATGCAACATCATGCAAATAAAAAACGGGACGAAACAAGCATGCTATATTATATACAATTTTAAGTAGATTAAAACATACGAAAGCAAGGTGATTTGATCATACCACTTTAGGATCAGCCAGCTAACCTCCGTGTTCCTCTTCAACTCCTCATACTTGAAGAACAATATCTTGTCGGGAGATTCCACGGTCGCTTTCCAAAACCCAAACACATGATCCCAATACGGTCCGTACTCCATAAACACCCTCATAAACAACTGAAACACATGATCGAATGAAAGTGGAAGCAGTTCTTTAAGTCTCGGTTGAATATTGAAGTGCAACACTAAGACCAACACGTCTATCAGATCCATGCACACGTACACAAACTTGCACCCGGAGGAGGGATCTGTGATAGATGAAGACAGTATCATCATACCGCATATATGTAGTACTATCATCATGGTGCGTATATGTAGTATTATCATCATACGATATATATCTTGTATCGAATAAGGTCTGACACGTTAATTTTTTTTAACATAACATTATACTTAAATTAAAGATAAAAATGTTTTATTTTATTATGTAATTTAATAATAATAATAATAATAATAATGTATGAAAAAAATACTAGGGAGAGAGGGAGTAAAAAGTGTAGAAAACAACCTGGACACTTGATAATATTAATTTAATGGTTAAGATTAATTAGAGGTTAATTATGAAATTAATTAGAACTAGTTATCACTAGAAAGAGTAAAATAGAAAATTTTCACCATATTTTGACCTTTATTAAATAATAGTTCCACTATTTTTTTCTAAAATCAAACAACTTATATATAATTTATTATTTAAAGAAAAAACTGTACCATTAAATTGAGAATTTTATAGTATTGCTATATGGATGGTTATTTTTCTGAGTACTGGATTTAAATTTTTGGTCTAGTAATACGCTCTAACTTTAGAATTTAGATTATAATTTATATATGTTAAAATTTGGGCTTTAATTTAAACAAGTCAAACGAGAGAACCAACTAGTGAGCTAATGAGTATGTTTACCTTGGCTAGGCTCGACTTGTTTACAAACCGAATTCATTTCTAAGGAGCTTTTTTCGAATGGGGCTCGAGCCACGAGCTTTTTTTGAATGGGTCTCCACCCGCGAGTTTTTTTAGACAGTATACATTAAGTTTGTGATTAAGTATTACTATGGATATTAACTTTTTTTTTCACTGGATAAATCTCGATATTCAAATTAGTTTGGGATCTAGGTTTTTTTAAACCATTTTAGTTTAGTGGTGGAAGCGGACTCAACCAAAACTCTTTTTTTCTCACCGGAGTTCATGGTTTCTAGGCTGCAAAATCATAAAAAAGGTGAGGTCCACTTGCCACGGCAACGGATTGACCAAATCCGCTTGCCACGACAACGGACTCAAGCTCACAAAGTCAGAGTCCGCTTATTCGGGTAGCGGACTATTTTAAAACTAAATGGGTTTGAAAAAAAACCCAGAAACTATTTTGATCTTAATTTTTATACCATTTTGCCGAAAAAAATTCGCTAGTGATAATATGATGTAGAAATGGCTCTCATTTTTTTTTGTTATATGTATTAACATCAGTTTGGGAGTGGTTGGGTGTTGAGCATTTAGCTACCATGGCCCATCGGTTCTTATCCTTTTTCCACTACCGCACCCACATGTAGATTGTAGTGGGCAAGGTTAACGTTTTGTTTTATTCTACGTTATTTTATTATTTGGAAATTTATAGTGTGTAATAAATTCTAATGTTTTTTTAAGTTTTGCAAAGGCATGTATAATGGAATAGATGCATGTATAATAAATTCTTATTTATTATCAATTGCATTTAGGGTGGAGAGGTGGAGCTCGGGTTCAATCGGGTACTCGGTAACATCATCGTAACATATGCGGCTTCACGGGTTCAAGCTCAACGGGTACTTTTCACGGCTTGGTGAACCCGAGTGTTTTGGTGGTTGTAGCCGTTGCTAATTTGACCATTACCCTAAAAAAAATAGCCGTTGGCTATTTACAAAAAATTAAAATAAAAATAAAATTCCTTCTATAAATACAAACCTTTTTATACACATAACTTTATACCAATTAAATACTTTCCTACTCCTAATTTTCTACTCTACAACTTTTTTTATGCTCCATTCATGGATCCATGAAAAAATCCGTCATCCGCCCGCAAAACCTATAAACCAAAAGTCACTTCGGGTCCAAGCGAACCGACTTCTCCACCATCGTTTCAATATCCTCAATGCTACCAAAACCCGCCCACCACGTCAATGCCCGTCCAAATTGCGTTGGATCATTTTGTGCTTCCACAACCCAAACGACCCAACCAGTTTTCATTTTACCATTTTACCAAAAATCTACCCAACTTCTTTTTTAACATACTCCAAACCGTTCCCCAATCCGGATATGAGGAGGAAGAAGATGAGGGCAATGAAGATAAGGAAGAAGAAGTTGACGAAGAGGAAGGGGAACAAGATGACACCGTTTGAGGTAAAGATAAATTTAGAAAGCATGCGACTAGTAAAGTTTGGGAGGATCATGAGGAAGTTGCTTTAGCTAAGGCTTGAATTAGAGTCTCCGAGGATCCTATAACCGGAGTTCAACAAAAAAGCTCATCGTTTTGGGGACGACCGCTTAATCATTTTAAGAAGAATGTTAGTCAATCCGAACGAACATTCCACCAACTCAAATCAAAATGGGGCGCCATGAATACGAAGATGTCTCATTTCAACGGACTATACATCCAAACAGTATAATTTACTTTAATATTAATTTAATATTTTATTAGTTTAATTTTAATTTAATAGCTTTTATTTAAAAAAAATGTAGAAAATTAATGGGTTAGTGGAACCAATGATTAAGATATAATTAAGAAAGCATTTGAAGGAGTATAAAAACACGAGAAGAGAGGTTTCTCCTATATGAACGCATGGGAGATTGTAAAAGACCATGACAAATTGGAAACCGTTCCGGTATGGGTGCGGAGTTTGAATCTTAATCCCAAAAGAGAACAAAAACATCGGAATCAAACAATTACACAAGTTCAAATGACGGTTTAACTAGCCAGGTTCCCGACCCAAACGAAGACACAACACCGACATGGCCGACAAGTAAATAAAAGAAAGTGGCCGACTAATCAAGCAAAAACAAGGAAAGTTTGGTTGAAGCTCTATAGGACGATGAAAGAGAAAGAAAAAAAATGAAAAAAAAAACAATGTCGAAAGAAGATGGATTTAGCAATGATGGAGGAACAATGAGAAGCTATCCGACAAGAACAATATGACCGTGACATTAAGACGTTTCTCGAGTCGTAAGATGGTATCATCGAACCGTTCTTACAAATCGTCCTACAACGTAAACGGGACATGCCGCAAAATACGGATGGTCTTTCAATTTTTAGATTTTAGTTCTTTTATTTTTAATGTTTTTTAATTAGTTTTATTTTTATTTTATGTTTTATTATTTAAATTAATCATAATTCAATATTTAATGTATTTTATTTATCTCTTAATTTTTTTAAAATGTTAGGGTACTTAGGGGTTTTTCATCTCTTATGTTTAGGGTACTTTAGGGTTCGAATGATATGACATGATATGACGTGTGTTGATTAGTTAATATATTTTTCAGATGTGTAAATGATCATTTGTAATGATTACACATTTTATATAAGTTACCTTGGTTCAAATAAAATAAATAAAGAAATACAAAAAAGAATGATTGAACAATATGAGTTCTCATATTTCTAAAGGTTTTTTTTGAATTCTGCTATATAATATATAATAATAATAAAAACATTACACATATTTTATTTTATCTTTTATAACTTTTGAAATATAATGTTTTTCTTAAAATTTTAATATACCGTTACTATGTGATTATTTTATCTACGCTTCAGCACAATTTTTTTAAAAGCCAAGTGGGGTCAAATATAATATATTTTTACTTCTTTTAGCTTTTGTGTTTCTTAACGACCATTCATTTTCACAAGAACATCATGTTTTCTTAAATTCTAAATATACAGTTACGACATGATTATTTTTATCCATAGTTAGATGTAAACTTTATTCTAAACCAAATCATCGTAACAAGCGAAAATAACCCACTAATTATAAATAAAGCCCAGAGCCTTGTTGTCTAGTGGCGTTATAAATATAGATGGGGGAGACATTCTATAGATGTCACTTTTTTTAAGAAAAGTTATAAATATATTCTTTATTTATTTTTTACGGTCTAGTCGATTGGTAATCTATAGATTTCACTTTTTTGAATTTTTTATGGGGGAGACAAAACAAAAGTGATATTTCGTTGAGGAAGGTAAATGCAACATCAAGAAAATAAACATACACATTCACACATGTTTAATTGGACACAACAAAAGTGATATTTTGTTGAGGACGGTAAATGCAACATGAAGAAAATAAAATAACAACACATTCACACGTGTTTTATTAGACACAATAAGTAGATAAAAAGAGAAGATTTAAGGCGATTGATATCGTCTTATCTTTGAAACTAACCAACTTACTTAATTAGGTCATCGGATGTCCTTCGTTCGTTGCACCAATTGTCAAACCCAAACCTTTTAACTTATCATGTGTGATTCTATCAATCTGGTCTTTCATCGCCTCAGTCAAGTGACATTTCCAATCTCCAACTTCACCTTTTCGAAAAAAAGTCTCATTCGGTACAATATACCCGGAGTTAGCCTTATAAACCCCGTTCTTGTTTACCTCCAGGCTCGTCAAATGCTCAATACTACAAAATTCAACAATCTTTTTTACCATTCCATCCTCCTCTTCTTGACCTGAAATCGGCACCCTCATAAACTCAGCCAACTTCTTCACATGACCCTCCGGGTCCCTCTTCATCTCCTCGTACTTAAAGAACAATATCTTTTCAGGAGATTGAAGGGCCGCGTTCCAAAACCCTAACACGTGATCCCAATACGGCCCGTATATCATAACACCCTCACAGAACAAATTAAACACTTCATCAAATGAAAGTGGAGGCAACTCTTTAGGTCTTAGTTTAACCACGAAGTGCCACATTGAGACCAACACGTCTTTCGGATCCCTACACACGTAAACAAACTTGCACCCGGAAGAAGGATCCGTGATGGATGAAGGCAACATTTTATGTGGGAAATGGGTGGCAAAAAGACGAGGGGAATTGTCAGTAACCGCGTAGTCTTCGGGTTTGCAAGTATCAAGAACCGGGAAACAATCATGGGGTCCTTTACGGAGCAAAGGGTGGTCTGAAAAATCAAAGCGAGAGCGATTGAGGATGGTGAACATGAGGGATCGGAGCCATGTAGTGCCACTCTTCATGAAAGATGTTAAGAAGATATCAGTTGGGTGATGGTTGAAGTGGTTTTGGATCTGCATGGCGCCTAACACGGCATCACGAAACAGCCAGACGCCTTGGTATAGATACAGTGTGTCACCGAACGTTGCATCAACTCTTGGAAGGTCGGCGAGGAGTTGCAGGGTCTTTTGTTCGGAATCATCTGTTGTCACACATGACATGATTTGAGATGTTGGGATATGATGGATCACACAACCCTTATAATGAATTTACACCTACTTTTCTATTTAGTGTAATAAAATTTAAACGTGCGATAGGTACATAGGTCCGATCCCGAGAATTTTTAAAATGTTTTGAGCCTAGGACATGTAAAAAAAACAGGCCCAATAATATAAATTAATAATGACATAATAAAAAAGCCGACTCCCGTTCTTGCGTCTTGCCTCCTGCGTCTTCTGAGTTCCTTTCCCTTTCTAGCTCTAGCACTGTTAAAGCTTGGTTGACGCTCAATAGGACGATAAAAGAGAAAGAGAAATGTCTTAATGTCATGGTCATATTGTTCTTGTCGGATAGCTTCTCCTTGTTCTTCCATCGGTGCTAAATCCATCTTCTTTCGTCATTGTTTTTTTTTCATCTTTTTTCTTTCTCTTTCATCGTCCTATAGAGCTTCAACCAAACTTTCCTTGCTTTTACTATACATACATATATATATATATATATATATATATATATATATAGAGAGAGAGAGAGGGGGTAAGTATATGTTGAAAACCCTTTGAGATGAGAAAACTCTAGAAACTCATCTAAAGGTTCATATTGTGCCACCTATTCATTTTATATTTTTAATAAATTAAAACACAAAAGGTATTATTGTAATTGACTCATTTTCTCACACATTTATATACCCTTTTCTCTCACTTATGTCTTTTTTAATCTTTTTCACATTAACTCTCAAGTCTCTTCTTCTTCAAGAAATTTCTTATCTCTACTGAATACAAGCTTCGTAATTAATGGTTTTAATCTCCTTATGGCAATTAATGGTACCCAACACCATCCACATATCCTAGAAACGGAGTATTCGCAGTGCCGATTTCCGAGTGAAAAAGAGGAGAAATAATCGCCAGATCGAAACATGTTTAAGGGCATCAACGGCTTCATAAATTAGTTAGGTTTCATGGAAAATAAACGCCTTAAAAGAGAGACTTGCGCGGGTTACGAGTAAGAGTTGACGGATTTAAATTCAAATGCAATACATTTTTTTCCCTTTCTAAATGCTCTTAAACTGCCTGAATTCATGGTTTTTAAATGATTTACATTAATCATTATTATTTAATCTTATTTACTAACTGTGTGAGATCTTGTTTTGTAGTTTTGTTGTGGAGAGCATGTTTGATAATGATAGAATGGTGTTTGCTTACTACAAAGAAGATGCTACTGACCCAAAAATCGCGTCTTCAAAATCTGAATAAATCTTTCATCACATTTAAAAATTTTTGTTTTAAAAAATTGAATAAGTAATAAAAATTACATTATATTTAAATAGTGGTTTTAAAATTGATCTAATTGATGTGGAGAGAGAAATTCAATTCTTAAGAAAAAATTTTCTCTTTCATATTTTCAATACAGTTTTTTAATATCCCACTCTTAGATGCAATACCCAAACTACAAATGTCATATTACATCAACAATATAACACAAGTAACACGTTATAAACGAAGTTCACTCCCCTAAAAATGTCCGATACTATAAAAAAATGTCTCATGTGGGTACTTCGATGTTGTAACAAAATAGAAGCAATTAATAGTTACATATTTAACAATCATAGTACACATGTAATATTTGTTCTTTTACGCTCTTTTCTAATTCATTCGATTAGCTACATATGTAATAATTATTTGTTCATGTCTCTTTCTATATATTTTCACTCTTTCAGACAATTTATGTAACAACCATATATAATAATAATTTGTTTAGTTATTCCGCTGCAATAACGATTCGACTAGCTATATATGTAACAATTATTTTATGTAAATCCATTAATAGTTACACATGTAACAATCATAGCTACATATGTAACATACATCGTATATGCTTAGACAGCTTGCAAAGAGAAAAACGAAAAAAATCCCGCCTTAAAAAACTGAATGAATCCCGTTTTAAAAAATCACTTCTCACACTTAAAAAAACTAAATAAAAAATTACATTACATGTAAATGATGTTTTTGAATTTGATGTGATTGATTGAGAGAGAAAACTCAATTATCAAGAATTTTTTTTTGAATTGTAACTTTTATATCAAGAAAAAAAATAATTTCTCTTTCATACTACCAAAACAATTTAATAGATTAAGATAAAAAAGGAAAAAGATTGTTGATGCGGAATGCGATGATAATATAATAATAATAATTTAATTGGCAAATGCAATGTTTCTAAATTTGGAAATTATAGTTAGTGATGTAACATTCATTGGTTACAAATGTAACAATAAATTATAGTAATTTTTACATTATCATCATATTATATTATTCATAACATCTGTCATAAAATTTTTACAGCAAATTATAATCCCTATCTAAAGATTACAGTTTTTTTCTTTTTACGTATGTTACCACGTGATTGCATTATCATTTATTTCTGTTTTGTTTTTGTTCTATTTTTCATATTTTACCATGTGATCGCCTTATCATCTATACCTGTTTTTTTATTTTACATATGTTACAATGTTATCATCATATCATATATTTTATAACATCTGTTATAAAATTTTTACAGCAAGTTATAATCCATGTCTCTATATGTTACAACATCAACAAATGCTCTGAATCAAGACAAGACCTGTAGGGTATGGTATTTAAAAAACCTCTCAAACCTAGCTTCAGTTCTCAAGTTGAATGCGCAGTTGTCGAAAGGATATTACATATGTAACTGAGTTGTTACATAAGTAACTAGCGAATTGTTACATATGTAACTAGTGTCATAAATAACTTTTTTTTTGCATTCATGTTTGTATATTTTACACATATAACAATACATTTATTCATATATGTAACATACTAGTTTTTCAATCAGATTACATATGTACTTGCTTATTACATATTTAAAACACTAATGCACCTAACAATACATTTACTCACATATGTACTTGCTTATTACATATTTACAACGTCAACAAATTCTTTGAAAATTATTGTAATCACTTTAAGTACTTTTGTAACAATCAATGTCATATAACACTCAACAACATAATTTACATGGTTAACATGTGTGCACCGTGCATATAATATGTTCTTTATCCATAACATGTCTAAATATATCAATAACATGTGTCATTGATTTATACTAGTCAGTTACATCTGTTGAAAGGTCACGTTGACTTCTCATTTGTATCTCCATAACATCCAGATGCAAGACTGCTTGCTAAAGGGAATCAAGACAAGGCCTGCAAAGTATGGGATTTAAGAAACCTATGTAACATAAGTAACTAGTGAAATGTTACATATGTAACTAGTGATGCCACAGAAGTTACATATGTAACAATACATTTATTCACATATTTTACATATGTAACAATACATTTATTCACATGTGTAGCATTCCAGTTTTTCAAGCAGATTACATATGTACTTGCTTATTACATATTTATAACACTAATGCACCTAAAAATTTGAAATTGGGACGACCTAGTTCTAATTACAGCCCATTCATTAGCTTTTAACCTTTTTCGCTTCTTCACTATATTTGATGTTTCAGGCTTCTCATCCACTATATGTTTCCTTTTCTTATCCTCATCCAATACCTTCTTACTTGGCCCGGCTGATCCGATTATGTCTGTCACAAATTCAGACATTTTAGTTCATTTCCTTAAATATGTAATAATCATTTGTTGATGTCTCTTTCTTTGTATTTTCACTATTTTCAGACATTTTATGTAACAATCATATGTAATAATCATTTGTTCAGTTATTCAGATGCAATAATCATTCGATTCGCTACATATGTAATAATCATTTTACGTATAATCCATTAATAATTACATATTTAACAATCATAGTTACATATGTAACAGCCGTCGTTTCTGCTTAGACGAACTGCAAAAAGGAAAACGAAAAAACCACGTATTTTATGGAAAAATCTCATTTTTTTAAATCTCGTTAAATTTTTTTTTTTCAAAAATCTTATTAACAAACCACGTTTAAAAAAAATCTTTTATATTCACAACACAATTTTCAATGTTTAACACAAATCTCGTTTTTTCCAAAAAAAAAAAGCTAGAACTTAAAATATTTAGACATAATTTACATAGAAATATAGAGATATATTGATTTGACACCTACATTGATGATTACATTAAAAAAAATTACTCACTCATATTTTCAATGCATTTTTCAAAGACTTTTTCTTATAAACCCAATAACCAAAATACCCTTATTGTACCTTTTACTAACAAAAGTACAATATTTAAATAAATATAAAAGCTAGATTTTATCATAACCATAGATGAAGATGGATCAATGGCTAGTAGAGTTTTCAAAGTTTTCTCAAGTGGGGTGAGTTTTCAAATTAACCATTCCATATATATATATATATATATACAAACTCCTCAAGAAGTAGAGAACTCTTCATTTTCATTCTAAATTTAAAAATAATTTGGCGTTTCATTCTAATTTAAAATAAACATGGCGTTTCGTTCTAGTTTTAAACTATTCTAGCATTTTCGTTCTAATTTCAAAACAATACGGCGTTTCATTCTAATTTTAAAATAATCCAACGTTTTTGTTCTAATTTCAAAATAATCCCGCATTTTCGTTCTAGTTTCAAAATAATCTAGCGTTTTCGTTCTAATTTTAAAATAATCCGGCGAAAAGGGAAAAAAAATACACGTACACGTAAGTCGGCGATTTCGTCGGATTTAGTGAATAATTTGGCGTTTTGGCATGTTTATTTTATGGAAGTTGAAAATTCAATATTCATTAGGGAGAACGATCTGTAAAACGTTCATTTTGGGAATTATCCCCTATCATTATATACCAACCATGATGACTGCTTTGATGTTGTGAGAAGTGAGTGGAAGGCTACCATCATCTTTGAGACTCAATAGAACATCAAGAATGTCATCGTTGTTGGTAGTTTCTCCAAGAAGATGGCGATCTTCATGATTGGAGATAATCTTGTCAAGTATGGGATTGATTCTGTTACGAATCTTCATCAACTTGTTCCTGGTGTCAGTAACTAAATGCAATACGCTGATAGACGATGGAAACATATCTGTCACCTGAAAATCATTTGAAAAAGATACAATCTCTCTAATTAGCGCAATAAGCAGCGCCTGGTCCTCGCATCTGCTCCCAACTACAATCCTAATAGTGATTGTGTTCATCGTGGTGTAAATCTTGCCGGTAAGATCGATTGTTTGAGTTTAGACTCTTTCATACTATATACTCACATTCTTAATACGTATAATTATTACCCGTATCTTAGCATGTCTTAAGCACCTCATCACATAGACAAAACAAGGCTAAATACTGGCTTAGTATATTTACTATAACCTCGGGCTTTGTTATGCTCATTTCTTCGCCTAATGCTTTACTTGATCTGATCCGCACTCGTAGCTAGTTGGCTGAGTTTGGCACCCGTAGGGGAGCGCTAAGCAGGTTGGTACCGGGCTGCTACCGCATCTTAGCTAGTTGCCTGACTTGGGTCATACGTAGCAGACCGTCAAGAACCTGGATAGCGGTCTGTTATCCGCTTTGCGGCGCGGCGGACCATTATGCTTCACATAGCGGTCTGCGATAGGGTTGCGGCTACCACTTGGTGACATGGCACGTGTCAAGTCGTCATTGATTTCTTTCCTCTACACGTAGCGGACCGTTAAGGGTCCGGTAGTGGTCCGCTACCGACCTAACGTTCATATTTTTTTTTTCATTTTTAGTCCTGAACTTTGGAATATTTACTATTCTAACCTTATACTTTTTTTTTTAAATTGAGGGTGTTGCACAAAATTTAAGAAGTCGAAATATGTTCAGATGGTTTACGTCGGTTAAAATTTTCTATAAATAGTAAACTAATTTCATTTTTAGCTTCACTTTTCAAACCTTCTCCTACTTGAAGCAGATACGTATTTAGGTATACTCTTTAATCCCTTAGTTTAAGCTATAAATTGAACTTTTCGTATAATATTAGGTATGAGGGTTAGGGTTATAGTCATGGTAGGTGTTGGGTAACTTGACCCTAGCCTAGGCATGGACTATGCACCCATGCTTAAAGTAGGTGGGGTTGTCCAAAGCCATCCACGGTGGTGACTACCTAGTATCCCATCTTTTCCTTAGACCTTCGCCTAAGATTGTTTTGGTCTTGATTAGGGACAAAGTTCTAACCAGTCATAATAACATCTAGAGATAAGGTGAGTTATTATAAACACTTCAAAACGGATACACACCGTAATTTTAATTTGTAAAGATGAATCTTGATATGTTAAATGAACGCACATATATGTCATTCGACTTTATACATTGATATATCGGTGCTGGTAATATTCACTGATATGGTCTAGGGTTCTCAGTAGTTGGTGAATGTAAAACTGAGGCATAATAGTGTATAAAGTCGTTTTGATAAATGTAAAACCGGGTAGAATGCGATATATGGTAAGACATGCTACGAGCTCAAACATATTCAAGATATGTTTTGAAGTCGTTTTGATAAATGTGCCTGCTTATTTAACTCACTAGTATTTCTTGCTGATGTATGTTTTGAGTGTGTATCTAAGATGGTAACAAGGAGTGTTTGAAAATAAACAATAAGCGGTGCTTAGAAGAGTCTTGATGGAGACTTCATATTCTCCTTCTTATTAAAAAACCTTAAGAATTGAACAGTAACACGCGGTCAGGCATGACCGTGTCTAGACATGAGGCACAACCGTGCCTGAGCATGAGGCACGACCATGCCTTGACCTGTGTCACAACCTTACCAACTCATGAGACACGATCGTACCTCATCAGTTCCATTACCTAGTTTATTTTTTAGTACATGCTTTGTTTTATATTTTAGTTTGCCTGAGGAAAAGAGATTGTAATATGAAGGTTATGTTTCTCCCATCAAGTATGTATCAATGTGTCATGTGTACCCCTGTCTTGGGTGGTTGTGACATCTTTCCCGATACCATAAATTTTAAAGATAAGACAATATAATAATTTCTTGCAACATAAAACTACCCTCGTCAGCACTCAGCGACACAACCCAACTATTTATTAAAAAAAAGTAATTTATTTCTCTTCCACCTACGTAGCCCAATTAAACTTATTTTTTTTACTTAATAATTAGCAACCCAACCCAATCTAAATCAAAATTTTTTATTACATAAACATAATTTATGCTTATTTTTTATTATATTAAAAATATTTAGAAATATTATAAGTAATTACTTTATTTTAAAACAGTTAAATTATTTATTTTAAATACAAAAATCAATAAAAGAAATAAAAAGTATTTTATATTCATCCAAGTGCCATATGGCATGAGAACTAATAAAAAGTGGTGAATTGTGAGCAAACATTAACCGTTAATCAAAATTAATTGATAATTGAATCGTCATCGAACCAAATTAATCGATAATCGAAATTAACCGGCGGTTATGGTTATGGTTAAAGTTACCTCATAACCGAACGTTAGCTGAACCGAACCGATACAATCTTATGCATAAGATAACAAAACATACAACCTTATAGCATAAGATATATGCACAAAATACGCACACTATATATATGCACAAAATACGCACACTATATATATGCATAAAACAATTTTGTCTGTTTTGCAATATTTCTTTTTTATCATAGTTGACTCATCAACCAAAGACGGTCTACCTTATTTCTAAATGTATTCTTTTTTATTTTTTGATCAACATAAAATATCTTTTTATTTAGATTTAAATAAAAAAGTTAAAAGGGAATACAAGCATTTTATTTCTGATCAATCGGGTCATGAGTTTAAGTTGCCATCCTCTTATTTTTCTTTTTTTATTTTTCGAACAACCCAAGTTAAAATTCACGAATGGGTGTAGCCTAATAATGCATTAGTCGGTGGAGTTTTAGGTGATTGCAAAATTGAAAGTGAGCAACGTGAGTGTTAGACCAATTCAACATTGGTGGATGGGTTATTAATTTATTTTCATATATTTTGGATACACTAGATCATGTCAAAGATTCGCTAAAGTGTGCTGATATAATCGATAAACTCATCCACCTCCGCCTGAAGACTCGCATCAAAGTTCGGAATCTCTGCCTTGAGACCGAGATCTCGTAGTGGATCGGAATGTCGAGGGGCTCGGTCCTGGAAAACCCAAAACTCTGTTTCTTTAGTATGATCGTGGTTCAGGTCTAACTCTTTGATTCGTTCTTACAAGCATGTGTTCTCCTCATCACACAGATCCGGCGCGTCCCTGGTGTAGCCTTGTTCGGCGTTTCTACGCAAGGGAGGGCGACCTCTTCCCCAAGCCATTTAATTAACCCTTGCTGATACCACTTGAACCAAAGGAAGCACAATCAAATGACACTCGAGTACACACGATGAAAATGAAATGCTTCGATAACCAAAAGCTTCTATCGAAAATTCAATAAAGATATATAATCCAAAAGTCTAAAGAAAAACCAAAACCCTAGCTCCCAAATTATAGATGAGAGCATTAGTTTAAACAAAAAAAATATGACTAATTAAAGAATGCAAAATTCAAACAAAAATAAAAATAAAAAGATAATGCAAATCTTCTTCCTTCTCCTTGCCGCTACCATCAACCCACGGATTCCGCTCCTGGACCGACCCAACCTAGTAAACTAACCCGTGAACTCCAACTCTTCACAAGCCCACAAAGCCGTAGAAAAGTCCAATGATGCTCTTGCATGAGTGTGTGTTAGGTTAATGCGAAAAATAATAGTTATACATTGTGATTATTTAATAATTATATTATTGTATGCTTGCGAGTGTGTAGTTGTATTGTAATGTTATTAATTACAAGTTGGTTTATAAAAAAACTGGCCAGACAAGTCAAACCAATCGCTAGCTTGAGTCGGCAACAATTTTTTAATCAACTAAAAGTTAGTTATGATTAGTGGGAAAAAAATAGCCAACATTATTCAATATGTTACTTTTGGTTGTGGAAGGCGTGGCTTAAGCTTACCTACACATATTAGATATCACCGTCAACAAGATCCCGGCCATCTAACATCACTGAAGATTACAATGTTCATAGACATCGTAAAAACGTTACAACTTGATAACCAGTAGCAGAACTTGAACAATTAAATTGAAGGGTCGAAAATACTACACATAAAAAATCTAAACTTTTTAGTGGATTGGGGGAACAGATTTGGGCTTTTGGTGTGGATTAGGAAGGACCCAAACACTATAACTAATATGAGATAAACGTAGTGGGACGAAGTCAATAATTCTGAGTATAAGATGGGGAAAAAACCAAAAAAAAATTTGATTTGTGGAATAGATTTGGGTTTTTGGTCTGGATTAGGAGGAGCCAAATTGTATGGCTAATATGAAATAAATCTAATGAGTCGAAATTAATACTTTTGAGCATAAAATTAGGGGGGCCTCGGCCTCCTCTAGCCCCTATTAAGTTCCTGCCACATGTCGCTAATTCATTGGACCATTAGTCTTTTGAGCACTGAAATCTAGGGTGACTAATTAGCCATCTGTTATGAGAGAATGACTATGAATTTATAAACTAAAAGTCAAAAAAAAAAATTAAAATATTGTAATTTTCGCTAATATTAAACACACATCAAAGCGGACAAATATCAAGTGGTCTACTTGTTTTTAATATAACCCTCTGATTAAAAAGAAAAACTTGGTGGGGTCTCCTATGTAGAGTCTTTAGGGCCTGTCGTTTTTTTTTTGAAAGTCAAATTTCTTTATTGCTATGGAAGTGAGACTTGAACCCATGATGTTCTCAATCGTTAGTGTTTCTAGAGGATTTTCCTTTATCAATGGGCCAACAACCCCATTGGCTAGGGCTGTAAACGAGCCGAGCCGAGCCAGGCTTGGCTCGAGCTCGAAATTAAACGAGCCAGCTCGGCTCGGCTTGATTTTTTTTCCGAGCTGAAAAATTGAGCTCGAGCTCGGCTCGTAAAAAGCTCGAGCCAGCTCATTTTTTTTTTTTTTTTACATATTAATATATATATAAACAACAAAAAAAATATTTTATTCTCGGTTTGAAGTTGATTGTCTTTAAAAAACTAAATAGATGGAAAGGACAATATATAAAATACAAAAAAAAACATAGATAACCCAAAACTTACAAAGTAGATAGTAAATACAATTGTAGATAAAGTAAAATTTTAGTCCAAAACTCAGAGTTCTTGAAAACAAATTAACTTAAAAAATCAAAACATCATATTTCAAATATAACACATATATAACATATATATATATATATTAGTTATTTAGACGAGCCGAGCCACGAGCCGAGCCCACGAGCCGAGCCACGAGCCGAGCCCGAGCCGATCCAACCCTAGCTCGAGCTCGGCTCGTTTAGAATTCGAGCCAGCTCGGCTCGGCTCGTTTAAAACCGAGCTTTTCCCGAGCCGAGCTTTTTCCGAGCTTTTTTCGAGCGAACTTCGAGCGAGCCACGAGCCACGGGCTTTTTGAACAGCCCTACCATTGGCTAGGGCCTGCCGTTTAGCTCCCTTTTTTAATTCTCTCGTTATTTTGTTGTTTATGTTCCACTTTGTTTGTATCTGATCCTCTTGCTGGCAGTTTTCCTTTCTTATTTTAAGAAGTTTTTTGCTGATTTCTGCGTTTGACTACTAGAAATCACTAGGAAAATTTCAGGGATGGATATTGCAAGATAACAATTAATGTAATAATTAAACATGGTTCTTTATTGTGCTCACACCCAATATGCACTTTCTTGTTGTACTTGTATACAAACACCGGAAAACCATGATCGAACCGTTTTCGATTACTGATAACCTTTTTGGTTATGTTGATGGACCTATCCATTTCCCAGCCCGACAGCAATGATCCGGGTCTGATGCAACTGTGCTACCTGAGTTAAATTCGGATTCTCCACATGGTTTTCCATTGATGCTTATGTTCGCATGATAATCATCTCCACAATATCTTAGACATCCTTCTCCCATGTTCAAGGCACCGCAACTTGAGAATTATGGAGTTCTCTCGCATTGGCTTTTGCTCCACATACCTCCTCACGAGAATACACTCGTAAGATACAACTTCTTAAGGTTCAAATGTAAAGGAAGAGACACCCCTTGCATACTTAAGCAATACTCAAGAATATTCTTATGCACTTGCCAATATTAGCAAGCCAGCCATAGATAAAGACATTGTTCTTTCTGTCATTTAAGGGCTACACGAAGAATACAACATCCTTAAATCCACCATACTTGCATGGTCTTCTCCTTTGACATTTAGTGAACTATATGGTCTCCTTAGTGACCATGACTATATGGTTACCAAGCCTCCATAACTTTCTCTTGCATATGTTTTTACCGCCATCTAGATCTGTGACATCCGGCATTTTCAGGTTAACTCCGTTAACTCAAACCTCGTTAGTTCAAACATTTTTCGTTACAAACTCAGTTATCTCAGTTAGTCGCACGTACATTGCATTTAATTAGGATTAATTAAATGTGTCAGTCAGTCGCACACATCGGATCGCACTCGAGTCTAACCCGGAACATTGGTGATTAATCGAAATTAACATTACGAACATTTAATAATTTATATTTAATATAAATTATGAGTTTTTATGATTTATATGTGATTAAGTGAATTTACGTGAATTATGTGAATATTATTGTTTTCGTACCTGTTTATCGTGTGTAAAGCGTAGTTCGTATTTTTATAAAAGTTAGTGTTTTTATAAAAATAATAATTGGAAGTTTTTAAATCATTATTAGTGATTATTTAATTAATTAGACATATGGGCCTTAATTAAGCCCGCAGGCCAAACTAATTACCCATTAGTAATGGGATAAGGATAAAATTTTAAAAAAAAATATTTATCTAAACCTAACCACCCTTTGAAGCCGTCGACCCCCTCACCCACACCCCTAACTTCGACCGAACCAAGATCAAGCCAAGGAGCATTCGTTCGAGCCCAGATCATGAATCCGGAAGTAGATACGTGCTAGTCTCGACGTTTCTAACGTCTCTACGTAAGTCGTTTCGTTCAATTTCATCACTTTTTGATTCCTAAATTTTAGATCAAAACCCTAGTTCATCCAAACATGGATTTTTATAATAAAAATGTTAACTTTATTATTGTTTTGCATGTATTGGTTGATTATACGGTTATTTGCAAAACCCTAGATCCGTGTGATTAGTAACGTGTTAAATATTGGAACTTTTCGATTATGTGAAGTATGGAAATCACATGTTAGACGTGAGTAATGATTAATATAGTTGTAATTATATTAGTTGAAAGATTTAGAATTGATTTGACGTGTTAATTGGATGAATAAAACATGCAATGGACAAGTTACTAAAAGAGGAAACTTTTTAAGAATTCTTTCTTGCATACTAGAAGTGATTTGAATGATATGATGATGGTTATGAGCTACTTGATACATGTTTAGATGATTTGTGAAATCAGATTTTGAATACATAACCCGGTTTTGCGAACTTTCCAAATAAGGAAACTTTAATTGTTAAAAGTGGTTAGAACTTGCTATTTAGACATGCATGATATGGTTTAATGATTGGTACATGGTAGTTAAGATACAATAACCTGTTGTAACGCGTTAGGTGTTTGAAATCACGCATGCTAGTCATAGGTTACTAAAGTTGGAAACTTTGTCCTGAATTATGATTTGCATGTTTAGGTTCTAGAAAATTGTTATGTGATGTGATGATCTAGAACGTGTTAGAGTAATACTACAAACATATCAATGATGATAGTTTCTAGCTGCTATTTATAGAAACCTGCTATTTTTAGAAACTTTCTATTTTTGGAAACTTTCTATTTTTGGAAACTTTCTATTTTTAGAAATCATGATTGTTTGTTAGAACAATAAGGAATTGTTGCTAAGTGTTACCTGCATGATCTTATGTGTGTAATATGGAAGTATTATATTAATCAAACATTATTTCATACATCGTGTCACCAACGGGTCGTCGGGTCAAACTTAGTCAAACTTGGTCAAACTTAGTCGAACTTGGTCAAACATGAGTCAAACTTGTAAACTCTTTTCAAACTTTTCTAAACCCTTAAAACAATGAGATTGTTTGGATACTTAGGGTTCGCATCAACTTGCACAAACACACACTTATAAACCGGTGTTTATAGGTGGCAGTTAGTCGTCAAGCATTCTAAGTTCGCTTTCTTTTGCACATACTCTAAGGTGAGTTTCACGGCCCCTTTTCTTACGTTTTAAACTTGGGGGAGAAAACATGGGTACGAACATTTAGATCTTATATTTCTTTTATATCACTTGTGTACTAAGCGCAAACATTTCATGAAAGTCCTTACTTATTGAACCGTTAGTATATGGGTTAGCGAGGTAATCTTGAGTAGTACTACTGCCCGCGTTAGTCGCGCTAACACGACCGGTAGTCGAACGAGTGTAACATTGACCTAAACATTCACCATTGATTATGATAGTCATGGTGGGAGGCAGTACAAACATAAACAGTCAGCTTCGGTGTCGAAACGCTTTAGTAACATTTACTAGGTTAGCTACGTATGATATAAATTGTAAATGGTATTATCTGGTAAACTTTACAAACATTGAAACCTGTGAACTCACCAACCTAGTGTTGACACGTTTTAGCATGTTTTCTCAGGTAATTAAGGTACAAGTACGAGCTAAGGTATGCATGCATACGAAGTCTATCATTTCCAAACTCAAGAATTATTTATTTTTAATTATCGTTGAATTGTTTATTTTGACGCAACTGTTTTGGCGCATGTTTTTCATTTAACTTTTCGCTTCCGCAAGTCTTACATTAAATCAGTATTTTCATTACTAGTGTTGCATCGTGACTATGAGCAATACTAGTGGTTTTTATTAAACTCATATAGAGTCGTTCAACGTAACTAATGACTGAGATCCTGTTATGTCACGCCTCTAATGGTAAAACTCCGTTAGTGGACTTTGGGGGTGTGACAAGATCAGCTTCGGCTGTCCAAATTCAACCATCACAACAATTTATGGCGCTTCAACACTTGGCATCCTAACATGGCTACCAACTAAAGCCAACACTGATCCTCAAGCTCTTTACCGCTACCATCCCCTTACAATCGTAAAAATAACAACCGTAGACGCCTAGGTTCCTCTAGGGGAAACAAAAGAGTTCGTTGTTGCATTGAATTCTCATGAGAATTCTCTCAGAATATGGTTTATGGTTCCTCCATCAACTGTGATATTGGTCATATTCCAAGTGACTGTCCGCACCGTGACCCGTCTACCTTCCGTGCCAACCCCATAACTAATTTTTGCAGATACCACATACCTGGTCTACTGCTGCACTACCTGATATCCTGATACTGGAGGTAACAGTCATGTAACACCAGATTTGTCAAGCCTTGACAGTTTAGAGGCATTCTATGGTAATGACTCACTCCATGTTTGTAACGGTAAGGGAATTCCCATTCTTCATATCAGTTCTTGTCAATTTTCTTCCCCAATCAAAAGCTTTTATGTATCTAACATCCTTCATATTCTTGAAATTAAGAAAAACCTTCTTCCTGAAATTAAGAAAAAAACCTTCTTTTCTATATCTAGCCATGTTAATTTTCCAACCGTGTCAACCAAAGCTTTGTATTCTAACCCAGTAGATGACCTTGAAACCGTTTTCAGTTTTTGTGTGGTCTAGAAGATAAGGCTAGAACCCAAATAGATAGCATTTCCACCTCACAACAATCTCCTCCAACACCACATCGTCCTTCCAATGTCCCAATCTAAAACCACATACTTTGTACAGTCCTTCTGCTAATCATGCTACCGTGTCTTCCAACTCTCATGTCGAGCCAACCTCTTTTACCATTGCTAACAAAAAATCAGAGTGGCGTTATACCATGGCAAATGAATTTTTAGCTCTTAACAAAATGGTACTTAGTAATCAGTTCCTCAAATGTCAAACTCTAATGTTATTGATTGTAAGTCTACAAGTTAAAAAAGGATCATAATCACTCGCTACAAAATGTTTCTTGTGGCCAAAGGATTTCCCTAACAACCAGGGGTGATTTTCATGAAACTTTTAGCTCGGTGGACAAGTCAACCTCTATTCGAGTTGTCCTATCTCTTGTTATTAAAAAGCAATGGCCTCTCGTCAATTGGATGTTCAAAATGTCTTTTTACACGATGACTTTACCGAAACAACCTGTCTCAAGCAACAACGAGGCTTTGTTGACCCTAAACGTCCAAGTCATGTATGCTTACTTCATAAAGCTTTATATAGGCATAAACAAGCTACTCGGGCATGGTTTAATCGCTTGTCACAATCTCTTCATAACTTGGGCTTTAGAGGGTCAAAAACATATCCATCTTTATTTACCTACAAATCTGGAAACGTATACTTGTACATGCTGGTTTATGTTGACATTATAAGCAGGGGCGGATCTATGAAGAGGTGAGGGGTACTTGACGGTACCCCTCAACTTTCGACGCGTAGCGAGAATTTTTTATTTTTTTTACCGTTTTATGTATCAAGATACCCCTTAACGAAATTTTGGATACCTTTGGATTTTTTTCCTCTATCCGCAACTGATTATAAGTGTCACTAGTACAACACCACAACTGTTGATAAAGTCATCCAATAACTCAACACTGACTTTGCATTAACAGACCTCGGTGATCTTGACTTCTTTCTAGGCATTGATATTGTACCCCCAAGGTTGGAACATTTTGTTGTCTGAACGAAAATACATCTTGGAGGTCCTTCAACGACTTGCTCTAATAGATTCTAGGCTAGTATCCTTTCTTATTATCTCTTGAAGAAATCCCCAATTCTCTAAACCTGTCAGGTATCAACAAGTTGTTGGTATACTCCAATCACTAGTCTAGGGTCAAATGAAATATAAGGTATCTAAAGGGCACCATTAATCCTAGCCTACTAATTCACCATAATTTTGGTACCATTCTCCAAGCCTTCAAAGATATTCACTGTCAAAGACCCTCCACTCTTAAAGCCTTCTCAAATGCTGACTTGGCAGGGTGTCCGGACGACTGTCAATTGACGGAGGGATTTGTTTTCTATTTGGGCCTGGTCTTATCTCTTGGACCGCACGAAAACATAAAACTTTTTCTAGGTTATCCAATGAGTCAGAATACTAAGTTTTGGCTGATACAGGTGCAAAATTAGCAACGCAAGAAGCTCCCTTTCAAGAACATAGGATAGACACAAAATCTACTTCCACTCTTTGGTGTGATAATCTGGATGCAACCTAACTTGCAGCTAATCCAGTCTGTCATGCTCGAATACAATACGTTGAAATTGATTTTACTTTTGTTTGTGAAAAAGTAGAACAAGGAAAAATCTGTGTACAGTTTAATATGGAAAGACGATCAGAATACATACATCTTAAAAAATCCGTTGTCGACTTAAAAAATTCACGTTCTTACGCTCAAACCACAGGATGCTCCCCGCCCTTAGCTTGCGGGGGAGTGTTAGATCTTGTTGTAAGTAATAATATTTGGAGGTAGTATTATGTAAATAAGTTATCATATATAACCCGTTTTGTAACCATGTTCTAATTACAGTTATCAATAAAATCACAATTACACACTTTTGATTTATCTATCAAAGATATTTATTAAAAGTATACACCATGAAAATTTTATCAAGAGAATACTCATGTGTGTTTATTTAACTTGTTATTTTGTAAGTGGCATCAAATTTTGTAGTTTCCGGGGCAAAGCCTTCAACAACAAAGGTACTTAACCACAAAAACTTAATTAGTTTCCGGTTACCTAGACTTAATCTACACATTGAGTTAATTATATATATATATAAATATCATATATATATATATATATATACAGGGGGAGGTTCAAATAAGAAGTATAATTTGGCTAAGAAGCAATCTCATCCATTGAATTGGATAATCAAGGGTAGAGATTTAAATATATGAAAAATAAGAGGTGGAAGGGTATTTAAGTAATAGCCACTTTTGTTGACTTTTTTCAACTTTCCCTACTTTTTTTAAACGTTCATAACATTTTAATAGGACATTATTTTTTTAACAAAATTATACCATATAGTCGAGTTTTTTTAATCTTTAATTTGAGTATAGTATTGTTATATTTTTTTTTGCAAAAACAAAAACGACACTTAATGAAATTGTGTTACTTTACATAAATGTGCTGATTTCTCGTAAATGTGCTGGTTTCAAGTAAAACAACACAGTTTACACAAATGCACTGGTTTCTTTAATGTGTACTTCTTTTAGTCAATTATTATGTGCCTAATTTGGTAGCATTCTTTATAAATAAAATTTAAAGCATCCATACACCAAAAAACGGTTCAGTGGTAGGCAACAAAAAGCTTATGCATCAAAATGTTGTTTTGTGCTGGTTTTGTTTTGTGTTGGTTTGATATACTTGTTTTGCTGTGCTGGTTTGTTTATGCTTGGTTAGCTAAGAAAAGCAAGTTACACAATTAACCGTGTTCTTTTGGTGTTGTTTTATGATAAAGCAGCATAGGTAATTGTGATGTTTTACAATGCAACACGGTTAATTATGCTGTTTTACTACAAACCAGCACATTTACGTAAAGTAGCACAATTTCACTAAGTGTTGATTTTGTTTTTACAGTAAAATATAGCAATACTATACTCGAATTAAAGATAAAAAACGCTCAATTTTATGGTGTAATTTAAAAAAAAATATGGTCGTATGAAAAAGTTATGTACGTTTTAAAAAAGGGGGGAACTGAAAAAAGTTAACATTTGTGGGTTTCCCAAGAATGTCCTCCAACCCTTATTTTCCTACACTTAAATCCATAATGGATGAGATTGCTTCTTAGGTTTTTTAGCCAAGCAGCACTTCTTAGGGGAACCATCTCCTATATATATATATCCAAACTAAATTATATATATAGGGGAGGGTTCCAAAGAAACCAAGAGTTAGGCGAAAACAAAAAAAACCCAACTTTTCACCATTGATTGAAATTGATCAATGGATGAGATTAATTAGTGGCAAATCTATAAGGCTTTGTATTTAAAAGACAACACAAATGTTATAATCATGACCATAATCACGTAATCACTCATGTTATACACAAGATCATAATCACGTAATCACGCATGATTTACGCACAATATATCAACATTTAAAAAATATCGTTTTTTTTAAATAAAAGTATAGCAAAAGTATACTCAAATTAAAGAGAATAAAATGCTCGATTTTATATTGTAATTTAAAAAAAAAATAACGTCGTATAAAAAAGTTATGCATGTTTTAAAAAACATGTGGGAACTTGTAAAAAGTCAACAAAGTTAGGCTATTCCAATTTTACCTTTATCAGAATCTTTTCACAGTTAAAACAATCACATTTGATCTTAACCATTGATTTTCTAGATCAACGCTTCAAAATACTTCTTACGCTTTCTCACCAAAAAAAACTTTGTATTTAAAACTTCCTTTATATATATAATATGTTGGAAATCATGCCTAGAAACACAGAATTTGATCTCAAAATATCAACTCTTTATTTGGTTTATTAAATCTAGACACACTTAAAATGAACCTAACCCATCTATTTATACTAAAATAAATTATACTAATACTACTCAAATACGACTCTCATATAATCTAATACTAAGAAGATCATTATCTAAACATTATCTCTACTAATTAAATCAAACTAGATAACTCTAACCATATAAAATATTAATTAAATACTAATTAATTATACTCTTTCGAATTACCCTTTCAACTTTTACTTTTTTTCAAACCTGAACCGTTTCAGGACTAAAACTATTATTCCCACTTAATCCTAAAACCAACCGTGCTTCTCTTGCTCTTTCCCTTGACCAAACCAAACGAGTCTCGATCGTTCTTGCATCTTGCTCGTTCTTAATGCTTTCTTACTGTTCTTGCTCATTTTCTTGCTTGATTACTCTTGTTTGCTAATTCTTTTCTAGCTTTAAATAAGAAAATGAATTTCTTACTCTTTCTATAACCCCAACCGAGTTTCTTGCACTTTATGTTCTTGCTAATCAGAACCAAATGGTTTCTAACTTCTTATTCTTGCTAATGATCAAAGATTAGTGTTCCTGCTCCTTCTGTTGATTAAAAATTAGTGTTCTCGCTCCTTCTAGTGATCAGTGATCAGGGTTCTTGCTCCTTTGCTTACTAAAAACTTGTTGCTCATTCAAAACCACTAGTTGATCGCTAAAACTTGCTCTTGTTCTCAGTTTCTGGCTCGGCACCGAAAATAAAACCTCTCCTACTACTGATCTCAGCCAGAAAGAAGAAAACCCGAAACCAGATCCTTCTTGCTATTGTTCTTAGCTAGAAAGCCAAAACCCCCCTTATCTTGCTTCCCCTTTTAAACACGCTCTTGTTTTTAGCCCCGTACGACCCGTAAAACCTCTAATATCTGATACCAATTGTTTGAAATTAGGACCAAGGACAAGAAATTTGATCTCAAAAGATTAACTCTTTCTTTGGTTTATTAAATCTCAACACACTTACATTGACCCCTAACTTATTTACTTATACTAAAATAAATCATACTAATCACACTCAATACTATTCACAATTATAATCTAATACTAACTCAGATCATTATCTCTAATAATTAAATCAGATAACTCTAAACGTTCAAACTGTTAATTAAACACTAATTAATTAAACACTTTCGAATCTCACCTTCAACTTTCTCTTTTTATCAAGATTCAAACTTACAAGTATATTTTTATAGGGATATATATGAAATTAACCCAATCATATAATGAGGTGCAGATGTGGTGCTGCAACTAAACATTTTGCCATTCGTAAGCAAGCAACAAGCCGCGGAGGAGGAAAATGTGGACACAAGTCCTAATAATATTACTTCTATAACTAATTCACAACCGGTACGTACGTTTTTAATGTAGTGTGTTTTAACATGGATTTTTGAAAAAGGGAAAATAATGAAGGTAGTCACTTTCATAGGTGTGTAATACTTCTATACATATATTAGAAAATACTTAAGTCTCTAGTCATGAGATACCCAAAAGCAAGGCCGTGTATCGCTATCACCATGTCGCTTGTGCAATGGACGTTAATCTCATAAAAAACATAATATCACCATGTAGCTATCACCATGTCGCTTTCACTCAGGGCCGTCCCCGAGAAATTAAGTATCCGACTCGACATAAGAAAAATGCCCTCATTTTTTATAAATTTTTTTAGATTTTATAAGTTATTTAAAAAAAAATTCCCATAAATTTTATAATTTTTTTTTCAGATTTTATAAGTTATTTAAAAAAAAAAATTGCCCCGAAATTTTATAAAATCTTTTTTTGTCGAGCAGCGCCCTGGGAGTCAATCAGCGTCCCTTCATCCGGCGTCTGTCCGGCTTCTTCGCAGGAATTCACGTAATCATGTTTTCTGTAATTGGATTGTGTAATTGGGTTATGTAATTGGGATGAGCCATGTGATAAATTGATAAAGATTGAGCTATTTGGGTATTATTGGGTTGGGTATAAGTATTAAATTGGGTATTATTGGGTTGGATTTCCATTAAAAAAAATTTGCCCCTAAACTTTATAAAATTTTATAGTATTTATAAGTTATTTAAAGTTTTTTTTATAATATAGATAATTTTTTTTAAATATGTGTCCCACTCCTAAACATGCCCTGGTGCCGCCGTACCACCTGCACCACCCTCTAAGCCGGTAGTGCTTTCACTCATGTATTCTATTTTTCATATGCTAGAATAAATGTCTTCTACCCAAGAGTTCTAAAAAAATTGCTACATAAACAACTATATATTATCGTGAGTTAGTTGCATAAATGGTCCATGTGGTTTGATTAAACTGCATATTTGGCCCCTGGTTTTAAAAAAAATACAAATTTAGCTCAAACTTTTCAGATTTGGTTGCGCTTTTAGACCCTGGTATTAACACCAGTTAGTTTTTAATGGAAAGTTAGTCTATGTGTCATCCACGTGACTTATGATTACAAACTTAACACTATAAATGAGTAAAAATCAGTAAAAATTATTGATTTTTAACGAACTTTTATTGATTTTTTAATGAATTTTAATTATTTTAACTCATTTTTAGGGTTAAGTTTGTAATCGTAAGTTACGTGGATGACACATGTGCTAACTTTCCGTTAAAAACTAACTGGTGTTAACAACAGGGGCGGGGCGAAAGACGCAACCAGTTATGAAAAGTTTGGAATAAATTTGCACTTTTTAAAACCCGGAGGCCAAATATGCAGTTTGATCAAACCACATGGACCATTTATGTAATTAACTCTATTACCATGGATAAAAAGCTAACCCAAAATTCAAAAGTAAACAACTGATGTTGATTATCATATCCAAACACTTTCACCATAATGACAATATTCTTTGATTATTGAGTAATTTTTGTTGCACTCATCTCATTTTGTTTTGTTCAAAAGTGTTTTCCCTCAGTTAATGACATCAAGGAGCATATTGAGGCGATCAAGTCAATATTTGGTTCCATGGGAGATGGACTAACTACTCCATCTGCATATGACATAGCGTGGATTGCGCTCATAAAAGACGTCACTGGATCCACTTGTGCTCCTCAATTCCCGTCATGTTTGGAATGGATCGTCAACCATCAACTCCCTGATGGTTCATGGGGTGATCCGTTCTTTTCAATCCACGATAGGCTCATCAACATGTTGGCATGTGTCGTCACACTAACGTCTTGGAATGTTCATCCTCACAAGTGCCAAAATGGTAAAACCAATAACCTGCTTTGTTCATATACACTTAGAATTATTGTTTCCTTTATCTTATGTTTAGTTTGGTGATACACAGGACTTCAATTTGTGAACGAAAACATGAATAATCTTGGAGACGAGAAGGATGAACACATGTTAATTGCTCGTTGAACTCGCACGAAAACTAGAGATCAACGTGTCGAACAATTCTTCTATCTTGAAAGAAATATACGCAAGACGAGACCTAAAGCTAGCAAAGTTAGTCTCATCTATACTTTATAATAAATAAAGGTTTTGGTGAAATAGTTGTCACTATCCTATGCATATTCAAGTTTTTTTCTCCGCCTCTCTTCAATTAATTATACAAATTTCTTAGTTACTTTTATAATTTTTTATTTCTCGCATCTCTCTCCTGTTAAATAATAACGATTTATATAATTCTTTTTTTAAATTTTTTTTTAATTAAAAAAAATAGGTTTGTTAAAAAATATTATTATAAATTGAACATTTTTTTCATTCTTTTTATAAAACAAATTGAAAAAAATAACTATATAATGTTTCTAGAATTTATATTAAAAAAACTATGTAATATATCATAAATATGTAATATGTAAATGTTTATTAATAAATATATAACACTGTATTTATTCCACCCGTATAATAGACGGGGTATCTAACCTAGTATATTTATATATACAGATTTGATTCGATGCAATGAATCAGTGTATACCAAAATTGATTCGATATTTCTTGTGGTATGAACCACACGGGTTCGGGTTCTTGCTTGCTAATTTCACTTTATTTTTCGACCTTTTCTGATTCAGAACACAAAACTCGCCCCTAGTTCTTGTTCACTGCTTTTGATCAAATACAAGTTTCAAGCGATGTTTTCTAGCTCTCAATCAATGGTTCGAATTTAATGATTGACCAACACTCCTTACATTAGTTTTGCTTCCAATGTTCGATTATTTCAAGACAGGCTTCGAACGATGATTGCCAAAATTGCCTTCAATCACTTCTTCCTTCAATTATTTCCTGATCGGTTAAACTTACGCTTCCTTCGTTCATCCTCCCTTTAGTCGATTAACTCCTGCTCTAATACCAATTGTTGGTAATCAAAGATGCAATTGATGGTATAAACACAAAGATTAAATGATAAACTTGCTAAATTTTTATAATGAGTGTACGTCTACTTCATACTCAATTACATACTCGATGAAGGGTAACCTCATAGCCATCGGATCATGAACGATTATAAAGAACAAAATAGGATGAACCCTAATGAACTTGCAATTTGATCGATTGGAAAACCAACAATTGATACATACGTTTTGACCCTATATATACATGTATACATACGCATTTATTCACAGGAATGAAACGACGTGACTTCGCATCACTTGAAGACCATACAGTTTCTATCTTTGGCATGTACACAAATGACCCCTACACTTACTTATTGTGTATAGGAAGAATATGCAAAAGAAGGCGTAACCTTTTTACCCGATCATGTCCACAAACGAGTAAAATTACTCGATCAAGTTACTCGCTTCTTCTACCCGGGGTAATGGGGGCGGTATACCCTGTTTACCCGGTCTCCATCTCTCCTACTCAGCCCAAGCCGAGTAGGGTGCCCCCTTAATAGAGTAAATTACTATATCAAAACTAATGTCCCATTAATTGCATTGAGGATGTCAAAACAAAGAGTTTTTTTAATGAGATTTGATGATTATGGTGAAAATAATAGAGAGATTAATTTGATAATTCAGTAAAAATAATTAGGTTTTACATATGCTCAGAAAAACATGAAATACTTGTAAATTTTCACTCAAATCAATAAGCTGACCAACAAAAATAATGTTCCAGTTTAAGAATATATTATTCTCTTTTTACAAGAGTGTTGTTTTTTTTAACGCCAATTTGAATCACTGACGAGTCACTGGCTCACTCGATCATCTCCACCCCCACATGAGGAAACCCACCATATGTGAGAAAACCCTCTGGCTAGCCCAACTTGGACCCCCTTTAATTTTTGTCACAAGTGATACTTGAACTCAAGACCTTCCCATTTTAGTTCTAAAAAAATAACTTTTTTTATGTTCAATTCAGAAAGCACTTTGTGCAAAGCTACAATGTATTTGTACTTGAAGCTCATTGGTTCTAAAAAAATAATATTTTAATGTATTTTTTAATTTTGTTTGGATATTATTGATGAACTTTACTCGACTCAAACCATCGAACTGACCCGAAATTTTTTATGTCCCGCTTTAAAAAATTGGAGCCTCTAAAAATAGTGAACCCCTGGATCCGCCACTGCCCCGGACCCCCGCTGCAGGGACAACTTATTGCTTAGGGGCTTTGCTTAAGAACCAATAAGGTTCCTAAATACTTAAAAACATAATATATACAATTTTATGAAATGCAACATCATGCAAATAAAAAACGGGACGAAACAAGCATGCTATATTATATACAATTTTAAGTAGATTAAAACATACGAAAGCAAGGTGATTTGATCATACCACTTTAGGATCAGCCAACTAACCTCCGTGTTCCTCTTCAACTCCTCATACATGAAGAACAATATCTTGTCGGGAGATTCCACGGTCGCTTTCCAAAACCCAAAAACATGATCCCAATACGGTCCGTACTCCATAAACACCCTCATAAACAACTGAAACACATGATCGAATGAAAGTGGAAGCAGTTCTTTAAGTCTCGGTTGAATATTGAAGTGCAACACTAAGACCAACACGTCTATCAGATCCATGCACACGTACACAAACTTGCACCCGGAGGAGGGATCTGTGATAGATGAAGACAATATCATCATACCGCATATATGTAGTACTATCATCATGGTGCGTATATGTAGTATTATCATCATACGATATATATCTTGTATCGAATAAGGTCTGACACGTTAATTTTTTTAACATAACATTATACTTAAATTAAAGATAAAAATGTTTAATTTTATTATGTAATTTAATAATAATAATAATAATAATGTATGAAAAAAATACTAGGGAGAGAGGGAGTAAAAAGTGTAGAAAACAACCTGGACACTTGATAATATTAATTTAATGGTTAAGATTAATTAGAGGTTAATTATGAAATTAATTAGAACTAGTTATCACTAGAAAGAGTAAAATCGAAAATTTTCACCATATTTTGACCCTTATTAAATAATAGTTCCACTATTTTTTTCTAAAATCAAACAACTTATATATAATTTATTATTTAAAGAAAAAACTGTACCATTAAATTGAGAATTTTATAGTATTGCTATATGGATGGTTATTTTTCTGAGTACTGGATTTAAATTTTTGGTCTAGTAATACGCTCTAACTTTAGAATTTAGATTATAATTTATATATGTTAAAATTTGGGCTTTAATTTAAACAAGTCAAACGAGAGAACCAACTAGTGAGCTAATGAGTATGTTTACCTTGGCTAGGCTCGACTTGTTTACAAACCGAATTCATTTCTAAGGAGCTTTTTTCGAATGGGGCTCGAGCCACGAGCTTTTTTTGAATGGGTCTCCAGCCGCGAGTTTTTTTAGACAGTATACATTAAGTTTGTGATTAAGTATTACTATGGATATTAACTTTTTTTTTCACTGGATAAATCTCGATATTCAAATTAGTTTGGGATCTAGGTTTTTTTAAACCATTTTAGTTTAGTGGTGGAAGCGGACTCAACCAAAACTCTTTTTTTCTCACCGGAGTTCATGGTTTCTAGGCTGCAAAATCATAAAAAAGGTGAGGTCCACTTGCCACGGCAGCGGATTGACCAAATCCGCTTGCCACGACAACGGACTCAAGCTCACAAAGTCAGAGTCCGCTTATTCGGGTAGCGGACTATTTTAAAACTAAATGGGTTTGAAAAAAAACCCAGAAACTATTTTGATCTTAATTTTTATACCATTTTGCCGAAAAAAATTCGCTAGTGATAATATGATGTAGAAATGGCTCTCATTTTTTTTTGTTATATGTATTAACATCAGTTTGGGAGTGGTTGGGTGTTGAGCATTTAGCTACCATGGCCCATCGGTTCTTATCCTTTTTCCACTACCGCACCCACATGTAGATTGTAGTGGGCAAGGTTAACGTTTTGTTTTATTCTACGTTATTTTATTATTTGGAAATTTATAGTGTGTAATAAATTCTAATGTTTTTTTAAGTTTTGCAAAGGCATGTATAATGGAATAGATGCATGTATAATAAATTCTTATTTGTTATCAATTGCATTTAGGGTGGAGGGGTGGAGCTCGGGTTCAATCGGGTACTCGGTAACATCATCGTAACATATGCGGCTTCACGGGTTCAAGCTCAACGGGTACTTTTCACGGCTTGGTGAACCCGAGTGTTTTGGTGGTTGTAGCCGTTGCTAATTTGACCATTACCCTAAAAAAAATAGCCGTTGGCTATTTACAAAAAAATAAAATAAAAATAAAATTCCTTCTATAAATACAAACCTTTTTATACACATAACTTTATACCAGTTAAATACTTTCCTACTCCTAATTTTCTACTCTACAACTTTTTTTATGCTCCATTCATGGATCCATGAAAAAATCCGTCATCCGCCCGCAAAACCTATAAACCAAAAGTCACTTCGGGTCCAAGCGAACCGACTTCTCCACCATCGTTTCAATATCCTCAATGCTACCAAAACCCGCCCACCCGAACGTCAATGCCCGTCCAAATTGCGTTGGATTATTTTGTGCTTCCACAACCCAAACGACCCAACCAGTTTTCATTTTACCATTTTACCAAAAATCTACCCAACTTCTTTTTTAACATACTCCAAACCGTTCCCCAATCCGGATATGAGGAGGAAGAAGATGAGGGCAATGAAGATAAGGAAGAAGAAGTTGACGAAGAGGAAGGGGAACAAGATGACACCGTTTGAGGTAAAGATAAATTTAGAAAGCATGCGACTCGTAAAGTTTGGGAGGATCATGAGGAAGTTGCTTTAGCTAAGGCTTGAATTAGAGTCTCCGAGGATCCTATAACCGGAGTTCACCAAAAAAGCTCATCGTTTTGGGGACGACCGCTTAATCATTTTAAGAAGAATGTTAGTCAATCCGAACGAACATTCCACCGACTCAAATCAAAATGGGGCGCCATGAATACGAAGATGTCTCATTTCAACGGACTATACATCCAAACAGTATAATTTACTTTAATATTAATTTAATATTTTATTAGTTTAATTTTAATTTAATAGCTTTTATTTTAAAAAAAAATGTAGAAAATTAATGGGTTAGTGGAACCAATGATTAAGATATAATTAAGAAAGCATTTGAAGGAGTATAAAAACACGAGAAGAGAGGTTTCTCCTATATGAACGCATGGGAGATTGTAAAAGACCATGACAAATTGGAACCCGTTCCGGTATGGGTGCGGAGTTTGAATCTTAATCCCAAAAGAGAACAAAAACATCGGAATCAAACAATTACACAAGTTCAAATGACGGTTTAACTAGCCAGGTTCCCGACCCAAACGAAGACACAACACCGACATGGCCGACACGTAAATAAAAGAAAGTGGCCGACTAATCAAGCAAAAACAAGGAAAGTTTGGTTGAAGCTCTATAGGACGATGAAAGAGAAAGAAAAAAAAATGAAAAAAAAACAATGTCGAAAGAAGATGGATTTAGCAATGATGGAAGAACAATGAGAAGCTATCTGACAAGAACAATATGACCGTGAAATTAAGACGTTTCTCGAGTCGTAAGATGGTATCATCGAACCGTTCTTACAAATCGTCCTACAACGTAAACGGGACATGCCGCTTAATACGGATGGTCTTTCAATTTTTAGATTTTAGTTCTTTTATTTTTAATGTTTTTTAATTAGTTTTATTTTTATTTTATGTTTTATTATTTAAATTAATAATAATTCAATATTTAATGTATTTTATTTATCTCTTAATTTTTTTAAAATGTTAGGGTACTTAGGGGTTTTTCATCTCTTATGTTTAGGGTACTTTAGGGTTCGAATGATATGACATGATATGACGTGTGTTGATTAGTTAATATATTTTTCAGATGTGTAAATGATCATTTGTAATGATTACACATTTTATATAAGTTACCTTGGTTCAAATAAAATAAATAAAGAAATACAAAAAAGAATGATTGAACAATATGAGTTCTCATATTTCTAAAGGTTTTTTTTGAATTCTGCTATATAATATATAATAATAATAAAAACATTACACATATTTTATTTTATCTTTTATAACTTTTGAAATATAATGTTTTTCTTAAAATTTTAATATACCGTTACTATGTGATTATTTTATCTACGCTTCAGCACAATTTTTTTAAAAGCCAAGTGGGGTCAAATATAATATATTTTTACTTCTTTTAGCTTTTGTGTTTCTTATCGACCATTCATTTTCACAAGAACATCATGTTTTCTTAAATTCTAAATATACAGTTACGACATGATTATTTTTATCCATAGTTAGATGTAAACTTTATTCTAAACCAAATCATCGTAACAAGCGAAAATAACCCACTAATTATAAATAAAGCCCAGAGCCTTGTTGTCTAGTGGCGTTATAAATATAGATGGGGGAGACATTCTATAGATGTCACTTTTTTTTAAGAAAAGTTATAAATATATTCTTTATTTATTTTTTACGGTCTAGTCGATTGGTAATCTATAGATTTCACTTTTTTGAATTTTTTATGGGGGAGACAAAACAAAAGTGATATTTCGTTGAGGAAGGTAAATGCAACATCAAGAAAATAAACATACACATTCACACATGTTTAATTGGACACAACAAAAGTGATATTTTGTTGAGGACGGTAAATGCAACATGAAGAAAATAAAATAACAACACATTCACACGTGTTTTATTAGACACAATAAGTAGATAAAAAGAGAAGATTTAAGGCTATTGATATCGTCTTATCTTTGAAACTAACCAACTTACTTAATTAGGTCATCGGATGTCCTTCGTTCGTTGCACCAATTGTCAAACCCAAACCTTTTTAACTTATCATGTGTGATTCTATCAATCTGGTCTTTCATCGCCTCAGTCAAGTGACATTTCCAATCTCCAACTTCACCTTTTCGAAAAAAAGTCTCATTCGGTACAATATACCCGGTGTTAGCCTTATAAACCCCGTTCTTGTTTACCTCCAGGCTCGTCAAATGCTCAATACTACAAAATTCAACAATCTTTTTTACCATTCCATCCTCCTCTTCTTGACCTGAAATCGGCACCCCCATAAACTCAGCCAACTTCTTCACATGACCCTCCGGGTCCCTCTTCATCTCCTCGTACTTAAAGAACAATATCTTTTCAGGAGATTGAAGGGCCGCGTTCCAAAACCCTAACACGTGATCCTAATACGGCCCGTATATCATAACACCCTCACAGAACAAATTAAACACTTCATCAAATGAAAGTGGAGGCAACTCTTTAGGTCTTAGTTTAACCACGAAGTGCCACATTGAGACCAACACGTCTTTCGGATCCCTACACACGTAAACAAACTTGCACCCGGAAGAAGGATCCGTGATGGATGAAGGCAACATTTTATGTGGGAAATGGGTGGCAAAAAGACGAGGGGAATTGTCAGTAACCGTGTAGTCTTCGGGTTTGCAAGTATCAAGAACCGGGAAACAATCATGGGGTCCTTTACGGAGCAAAGGGTGGTCTGAAAAATCAAAGCGAGAGCGATTGAGGATGGTGAACATGAGGGATCGGAGCCATGTAGTGCCACTCTTCATGAAAGATGTTAAGAAGATATCAGTTGGGTGATGGTTGAAGTGGTTTTGGATCTGCATGGCGCCTAACACGGCATCACGAAACAGCCAGACGCCTTGGTATAGATACAGTGTGTCACCGAACGTTGCATCAACTCTTGGAAGGTCGGCGAGGAGTTGCAGGGTCTTTTGTTCGGAATCATCTGTTGTCACACATGACATGATTTGAGATGTTGGGATATGATGGATCACACAACCCTTATAATGAATTTACACCTACTTTTCTATTTAGTGTAATAAAATTTAAACGTGCGATAGCTACATAGGTCCGATCCTGAGAATTTTTAAAATGTTTTGAGCCTAGGACATGTAAAAAAAACAGGCCCAATAATATAAATTAATAATGACATAATAAAAAAGCCGACTCCCGTTCTTGCGTCTTGCCTCCTGCGTCTTCTGAGTTCCTTTCCCTTTCTAGCTCTAGCACTGAATACAAGCTTCGTAATTAATGGTTTTAATCTCCTTATGGTAATTAATGGTACCCAACACCATCCACATATCCTAGAAACGGAGTATTCGCAGTGCCGATTTCCGAGTGAAAAAGAGGAGAAATAATCGTCAGATCGAAACATGTTTAAGGGCATCAATGGCTTCATAAATTAGTTAGGTTTCATGGAAAATAAACGCCTTAAAAGAGAGACTTGCGCGGGTTACGAGTAAGAGTTGACGGATTTAAATTCAAATGCAATACATTTTTTTTCCTTTCTAAATGCTCTTAAACTGCCTGAATTCATGGTTTTTAAATGATTTACATTAATCATTATTATTTAATCTTATTTACTAACTGCGTGAGATCTTGTTTTGTAGTTTTGTTGTGGAGAGCATGTTTGATAATGATAGAATGGTGTTTGCTTACTACAAAGAAGATGCTACTGACCCAAAAATCGCGTCTTCAAAAACTGAATAAATCTTTCATCACATTTAAAAATTTTTGTTTTAAAAAATTGAATAAGTAATAAAAATTACATTATATTTAAATGGTGGTTTTGAAATTGATGTAATTGATGTGGAGAGAGAAATTCAATTCTCAAGAAAAAATTCTCTTTCATATTTTCAATACAGTTTTTTAATATCCCACTCTTAGATGCAATACCCAAACTACAAATGTCTTATTACATCAACAAAATAACACAAGTAACACGTTATAAACGAAGTTCACTCCCCTAAAAATGTCCGATACTATAAAAAAATGTCTCATGTGGGTACTTCGATGTTGTAACAAAATAGAAGCAATTAATAGTTACATATGTAACAATCATAGTACACATGTAATATTTGTTCTTTTACGCTCTTTTCTAATTCATTCGATTAGCTACATATGTAATAATTATTTGTTCATGTCTCTTTCTATGTATTTTCACTCTTTCAGACAATTTATGTAACAACCATATATAATAATAATTTGTTTAGTTATTCCGCTGCAATAACGATTCGACTAGCTATATATGTAACAATTATTTTATGTAAATCCATTAATAGTTACACATGTAACAATCATAGCTACATATGTAACATACATCGTATATGCTTAGACAGCTTGCAAAGAGAAAAACGAAAAAAATCCCGCCTTAAAAAACTGAATGAATCCCGTTTTAAAAAATCTCTTCTCACACTTAAAAAAACTAAATAAAAAATTACATTACATGTAAATGATGTTTTTAAATTTGATGTGATTGATTGAGAGAGAAAACTCAATTATCAAGAATTTTTTTTTGAACTGTAACTTTTATATCAAGAAAAAAAATAATTTCTCTTTCATACTACCAAAACAATTTAATAGATTAAGATAAAGAAGGAAAAAGATTGTTGATGCGGAATGCGATGATAATATAATAATAATTTAATTGGCAAATGCAATGTTTCTAAATTTGGAAATTATAGTTAGTGATGTAACATTCATTGGTTACAAATGTAACAATAAATTATAGTAATTTTTACATTATCATCATATTATATTATTCATAACATCTGTCATAAAATTTTTACAGCAAATTATAATCCCTATCTAAAGATTACAGTTTTTTTCATTTTACGTATGTTACCACGTGATTGCATTATCATTTATTTCTGTTTTGTTTTTGTTCTATTTTTCATATTTTACCATGTGATCGCCTTATCATCTATACCTGTTTTTTTATTTTACATATGTTACAATGTTATCATCATATCATATATTTTATAACATATGTTATAAAAATTTTACAGCAAGTTATAATCCATGTCTCTATATGTTACAACATCAACAAATGCTCTGAATCAAGACAAGACCTGTAGGGTATGGTATTTAAAAAACCTCTCAAACCTAGCTTCAGTTCTCAAGTTGAATACGCAGTTGTAGAAAGGATATTACATATGTAACTGAGTTGTTACATAAGTAACTAGCGAATTGTTACATATGTAACTAGTGTCATAAATAACTTTTTTTTTTAAATTCATGTTTGTATATTTTACACATATAACAATACATTTATTCATATATGTAACATACTAGTTTTTCAATCAGATTACATATGTACTTGCTTATTACATATTTAAAACACTAATGCACCTAACAATACATTTACTCACATATGTACTTGCTTATTACATATTTACAACGTCAACAAATTCTTTGAAAATTATTGTAATCACTTTAAGTACTTTTGTAACAATCAATGTCATATAACACTCAACAACATAATTTACATGGTTAACATGTGTGCACCGTGCATATAATATGTTCTTTATCCATAACATGTCTAAATATATCAATAACATGTGTCATTGATTTATACTAGTCAGTTACATCTGTTGAAAGGTCACGTTGACTTCTCATTTGTATCTCCATAACATCCGGATGCAAGACTGCTTGCTAAAGGGAATCAAGATAAGGTATGGGATTTAAGAAACCTATGTAACATAAGTAACTAGTGAAATGTTACATATGTAACTAGTGATGCCACAGAAGTTACATATGTAACAATACATTTATTCACATATTTTACATATGTAACAATACATTTATTCACATGTGTAGCATTCCAGTTTTTCAAGCAGATTACATATGTACTTGCTTATTACATATTTAAAACACTAATGCACCTAAAAATTTGAAATTGGGACGACCTAGTTCTAATTACAGCCCATTCATTAGCTTTTAACCTTTTTCGCTTCTTCACTATATTTGATGTTTCAGGCTTCTCATCCACTATATGTTTCCTTTTCTTATCCTCATCCAATACCTTCTTACTTGGCCCGGCTGATCCGATTATGTCTGTCACAAATTCAGACATTTTAGTTCATTTCCTTAAATATGTAATAATCATTTGTTGATGTCTCTTTCTTTGTATTTTCACTATTTTCAGACATTTTATGTAACAATCATATGTAATAATCATTTGTTCAGTTATTCAGATGCAATAATCATTCGATTCGCTACATATGTAATAATCATTTTACGTATAATCCATTAATAATTACATATTTAACAATCATAGTTACATATGTAACAGCCGTCGTTTCTGCTTAGACGAACTACAAAAAGGAAAACGAAAAAACCACGTATTTTATGGAAAAATCTCATTTTTTTTAAATCTCGTTAAATTTTTTTTTTCAAAAATCTTATTAACAAACCACGTTTAAAAAAAATCTTTTATATTCACAATACAATTTTCAATGTTTAACACAAATCTCGTTTTTTCCAAAAAAAAAAAAGCTAGAACTTAAAATATGAAGACATAATTTACATAGAAATATAGAGATATATTGATTTGACACCTACATTGATGATTACATTAAAAAAAAATTACTCACTCATATTTTCAATGCATTTTTCAAAGACTTTTTCTTATAAACCCAATAACCAAAATACCCTTATTGTACCTTTTACTAACAAAAGTACAATATTTAAATAAATATAAAAGCTAGATTTTATCATAACCATAGATGAAGATGGATCAATGGCTAGTAGAGTTTTCAAAGTTTTCTCAAGTGAGGTGAGTTTTCAAATTAACCATTCCATATATATATATATATATATATATATATACAAACTCCTCAAGAAGTAGAGAACTCTTCATTTTCATTCTAAATTTAAAAATAATTTGGCGTTTCATTCTAATTTAAAATAAACCTGGCGTTTCGTTCTAGTTTTAAACTATTCTAGCATTTTCGTTCTAATTTCAAAACAATCCGACGTTTCGTTCTAATTTTAAAATAATCCAACGTTTTTTTCTAATTTCAAAATAATCCCGCATTTTCGTTCTAGTTTCAAAATAATCTAGCGTTTTCGTTCTAATTTTAAAATAATCCGTCGAAAAGGGAAAAAAATACACGTACACGTAAGTCGGCGATTTCGTCGGATTTAGTGAATAACCTGGCGATTTTGGCATGTTTATTTTATGGAAGTTGAAAATTCAATATTCATTAGGGAGAAAGATCTGTAAAACGTTCATTTTGGGAATTATCCCCTATCATTATATACCAAGTGTAACATTTCTGATTTTCATCATGTAATCGTTTGATTTCAATAAACAAACACATTTCAGTTTCGATTCGTGTACAAACAAACTACGATGCAGATACATATACAAACTATTCTATTACAATAACAAATTAAACAAAAACACCATTATCTCACAAGCCCCGAGGACCAAAAACTGACAAAACTCAAAAACTACAAAACTAGGCAAGCACGGTCGCGCCTAGGACTAGGCACGGTCGCGCCTGCAGACCAAAGCACGGTCGCGCTGATGAACCCACTTGACTCTGCAAAAGTCAAATCATACCATACCCGCTGAATTCGCGAAATTTAAAATGGAGAAAAGCCGATCTTCGCGTCAGACCATACTCCACTGAATTCCGTCTGAAACACGCATCAAATGTCGTCCAATTTGCACAATTTTTTTAATCCCATTCACACCACAACCGAGTCTCTCGAATTCGTGGATATAAAGCAACTTGCACGATTTCTACGCCTTCATATAAGCCCACTCAGTCTCCCAAAACTCTCGTTCGACGCTCAAACAGTCTCTGGAGTCCAATCGATCGCCAAGAAGCTCGACTCTTTGACCCGTAGCCGACTGCATTAAATTGCCCATTGTTAACGAGTAAGTAACACTTCCTTAGCTTCGTATCTACCCCTAGGATGAAAGCCCTTTACTAAATCGTAGTTATATCACACAATCAATTCGATTTTGAACCAAATAGCCGAAAACTAAACTTTTACTCAAACTACCACTTAAACACGATATAAATACAATCAAACTATGTAGATACATTCGCAAGCACCTAATCTATGAAAGCCCTAAGAATACAGAAGCATTTATTATAAGAATCGATCGAATTGTGTCTGAAAAAGACCCGACACGGTCGCGCTCATCACTGAGCGTGGTCGTGCCTGACCAAGCACAATCGTGCCCCAGGAGTGGCCCGGTCATGCTTACCGAGCAAACAAGTCTTGATCAAAAACAAACACTAGACGCGGTCGTGCCAGATACGAGTACAGTCGTGCTCTATGTCCAGAACCTATGAAATACCTTCTGACTCGACCACGGGCGCGTTTCAGACCACCACGGTCACGCCCGGCAACGAGCGCGGTCGTGCCCTACTTGAGCACGGTCGTGCTCCTTGACCAGAATCAATTATTTTTCTGTTTTAAAGTCTATTTAACATATTTTAGCAAAAAATTTCAAAATGTAATTATAAAAGTTACGTTATAAAATCCCAAGACCCGGGAATCATTTATAAACCAAATCTTTGATTTAGAAATTTAAAACGATTAATTCCCGATAGTTTCAAAACCGATGAAATCATGAGTTTATATAATCATTTTTATAAAACTATTTATACAAATATATATTTTGATTTAAACAAATATCGTTTATTTAAATTTTATTTAAATAAATATATATATATATATATCGCTACTAATTTATTATTCCAAAACCAACCCTAAACACACAAACCACCAACGAACCCACTTTGGACACAAAATAACACAAACAGTGACACGTGTTATACCCTCATTCGATAGGTCAAACGTAGCGACCTACAACACGCTTGGTATTTTTGTTGATCGGTGCAAACTACACGCTCCAACACAAGTGAGTTACATAGCCCCTCTTTTACTCTATTTACAAACTTTTGGGGTGGAACATGCGTTCTATTTACTATGTTTACAAACTACACAATATACAATTCCACCCTACAATCATGTGTTACAATTTTGAGCTTTGTGCTTGAGTACTAGGTGTGTAGACCAACACGCAGTTTGCTATTCACGTGCAATCATTAACTATTTTATAGCCTACAGTAAACAGTGATAGATCTATTGAGTCTGACAAACCCACCCAGGTAGGGTGACTGTTACTGCCAACACGCGTTTGTTTTGCATGCTAGTTACAAAGGTTTGATTGTACTACCAGGTCACACGATGGTATCTCTACATAAATGCCTTAATTGCCATGTTTGTATGAATTGTATGCACACGACACTATATTCTATTACATGACACGAAAACCTATGTATTCTCACCAACTTTTTAGTTGACTTTGTTTTTAACCATGTTTCAGGTGACAATGTTTGAAGTATTACAAGCTGCTACATATAGGATTTGGACCTAGCAATTAATCTAAACTATTTATATTTTGTAATTGCTACATTTGGTTCTTGTATGGTATGAACTTGCTACGTGTAATGAAAATGAATGTTTAAATTATTCAAACTTTAGCAACCATGAGCTATGAACAGTCTGCATAGCTTCACGCCCCGACGTTTTCCGCCGTCGGTTGGGGTGTGACAGATTGGTATCAGAGCCTTGGTTATAGGGAATTAGGTTATTAGACACCATTGACCTAGACTATAACTTTAGGACACCCAACAATGCCATGTTACATGTTTTATGTGATACGTGCTATTTGCTATATGTCACATGCTTTATGTGTTAGTTATTTGATACTTAAATTGTTTAGACTACATGACTTAATAAGCATGCCTAAATAATAAATTAAATAAATCGTATCCATACCCGTATCCTAAGCCGCATATCCTCCTTAGCTGCTTCTATGTCATCATCGCCATAACTTGTGGAAAAACTCATACTCGTAGACATTAGTCTATCAAAAATATTTTTATATACCCGTTAAGGTTTTAGACTCTGTTAATTATTAAAGGACATGTGCAATCTGGAAGGGTGACACCTGTATTCTGGGTTTTCTGTCTAGGAAAGTATTTCATATAAATCCCAATCAACCGAGGGATCCGTATGATTTCCTGGGAATTCCCGGGATGAGTGTTTACCTATAGGCTAAAGCACGTATCCTTGAAAATTATATAAGTCTAATTAACCTTAATATGTCATTGTGTTCAAGTAGAAATGTGATTACTTGAAAACAATCCGAACTATGAAATAAATATGTTATTATTCCTCCTATCCTAAATTTCAACGGATTTTTATAAATTCCCACAACACTTTTGTATCATTCTCTTTTTATAGAATGCCTCCTCGTCGTAACATCAACCGCAACAACACCGACAACGCCAACAATAGCACCAACACCAATACCGGCAATGCCAACAACAACAATAATACCGACCTTGCTGCTCTCCTCACTCAGCTAGTAACTCAACTAACTCAAGCCAATAACAACAACAATGGGAACGCCAGTGGTAGTGCTAATACTGGTGGTGGCGGTGGTGCCAACCCGCCACAATGTACCTTCAAGCATTTCAACTCTTGCAATCCCCTGAAATTTTATGGTACCGAAGGAGCCACGGGACTCCTTCAATGGTTCGAAAATATTGAGGGCACCTTCCTCAATAGTGACTGTCCGGACAATCTGCGTGTTCGCCATGCCACTAGTGTCTTTCAAAAACGGGCACTAACCTGGTGGAATGGGGAAAAGAGAACAAGGGGAGTAGAAGTAGCAATGGCTCTGCCATGGGATGAGCTGAAAAGGATCATGACCGAGGAATTCTGTCCTCGAAATGAGATGAAGAAACTGGAAGCGGAATTTTGGGATCTTACCCAAGATAGCGGTGAAAGCTTGGCGTACACCAACCGTTTTCATGAACTGAGCATGCTGGTACCTCACATGGTTACATCTTTGTCTAGGTGTATTTGAAAAATATATCGGTGGCCTACCGAGACAAATCCAGGACACTGTTCTGGGAAGAAATCCTGCAAACTTAGAAGATGCTATTCGTCTAGCTGCCACACTGACCGATAATCACGTTAAAGCAGGTACTCTTACCAAAAAGGGGGCCAAGAAAGTTTCTGACACCACAACTCCTCCTACTCATGTCAAAGAAGTTCAAAACGAACAGTATCGAAACACCAGGAAGAGAAAGGCGAAAAATTTTGCAGTAGTCACTCCGGCCGCCCCAATTAATCAAGTTGCACCCTTGGCTCAAAATCCAGCCAAGAAAGCTTATGGAGGTACCTACCCACTCTGCAACAACTGCAACTATCATCACCCACAAACTATCCCATGTCGCATTTGCAATCATTGTGGGAAACTTGGCCATACGGCTAATATCTGCCGACAAAAGGCACTTACTACTCAAGCCAACCCGGTTAATCAACCCGGAGCTAATCAAGTGGTTCCAATCAATGCAAATGGACGGGCTTGCTTTGAATGTGGCAACCCGAACCACTTCCGGAACCAATGTCCAAAACTTGTGAACAATAATCAGGGCGGAGCTCGTGGACGTGCTTTCAACATCAACGCCAATGAAGCTCAAGCCAACGATCATGTGGTCAACGGTACGTTTCTTGTAAATAAACAATTTGCATCTATACTATTTGATACCGGAGCCGATAAGAGTTTTGTGTCACTTAACTTTGAACCTTTACTTGCAAAAACACGATCCAAACTCGAGAAAACCTTCACCGTTGAAGTAGCGGATGGAAACTCCATCACTATTGACTCCATCATTCATGACTGCTCACTAGAACTCAATGGTCACACGTTTCCAGTCAACCTTATACCAATGCCGTTGGGATGCTTTGACGTCATCATCGGCATGGATTGGTTATCTAAAAACCATGCCGAGGTCATGTGTTTTGAAAAGTACATCCGAGTACCTCTTCCACCGGGAGACATATTGAAAGTCTTTGGCGAGAAACCTTGCAAAGGACTCAAACTGATGTCATGCATAACTGCCCAGAAATACATTCGAAAGAAGTGCATGGTTTTCCTAGCTCATGTGATTCAAAAAGAAGACAAGGAGAGAAGAATAGAAGATATTCCCATCATTCGGGAGTTTCCCGAAGTCTTTCCCGACGACTTACCCGGTCTTCCACCTGTTCGGGAAGTAAAGTTTCGAATCGATCTTATACCCGGAGCAAACCCTGTGGCTAAAGATCCATATCGGCTTGCACCTTCCGAATTGCAAGAACTTGCAAGTCAACTTCAAGAACTCGCTGACAAAGGTTTCATACGGCCAAGTCATTCACCGTGGGGTGCACCGGTCTTGTTTGTTAAAAAGAAGGATGGTTCATTCCGCATGTGTATTGACTATCGAGAGCTCAACAAGCTTACAATCAAAAACCGCTACCCGTTACCTAGGATTGACGACCTCTTCGATCAACTCCAAGGTTCTACTTGTTTCTCGAAGATTGATCTTCGATCTGGTTATCACCAACTGCGTGTCCGAGAAGAAGATATTCCAAAGACCGCCTTCCGAACAAGATATGGTCATTACGAGTTCACGGTTATGCCTTTTGGGTTGACCAATGCACCTGCTGTCTTTATGGATCTCATGAACCGCATGTGCATACCATACCTTGACAAATTCGTGATCGTTTTCATCGATGACATCTTGATCTATTCCAAGACTGAGGAAGAACATGAACAGCACCTTAGACTGATTTTGGATCTCCTGAGAACCGAACAATTATACGCCAAGTTATCCAAATGTGAATTTTGGCTAAAGGAAGTTCAATTTTTGGGTCATGTTGTCAATAAAAAGGGAATACATGTCGACCCTACCAAGATCGAAGCTGTCAAGAATTGGAGTGCTCCTCAAACCCCTACCAAGGTTCGTTCGTTCCTTGGTTTAGCGGGTTATTACCGAAGATTCATTTCCAATTTCTCCAAGATTGTTGTTCCCCTCACCGCCTTGACACATAAAGGTAAACCTTATGAATGGGGGCCGAAACAAGAAGAAGCTTTCCAAACTCTTAAACAGAAGTTATGTGATGCTCCTATTCTGACTCTTCCCGAAGGAAACGATGACCTAGTCGTCTACTGTGATGCCTCTAACCTAGGCCTTGGTTGTGTTCTCATGCAACGAGGCAAGGTAATCGCTTATGCATCGAGGCAACTCAAGATCCATGAAAAGAACTATACGACGCACGATCTGGAGCTAGGTGCAGTCATATTTGCCTTGAAGATTTGGAGACATTATATATATGGCACGAAATGTGTGGTATTTACCGACCACAAAAGCCTCCAACACATCTTCAATCAAAAAGAACTCAACATGAGGCAACGACGTTGGGTTGAACTACTCAACGACTACGATTGCGAGATTCGTTATCATCCCGGCAATGCTAATGTTGTAGCCGATGCGCTGAGCCGTAAAGAACGCGTCATGCTCCAAAGTGTCAAGATTCATTCCGACATTCAAACCCGTATTCTAGCAGCTCAACACGTCTCGATTACCGAGGGCAATATGTATGAGGAAATGTCGTGCGGTGCTGAATTCCAACTAGAAACTAAAAACAATGGCTTGCTTTATTTCTTGGATCGTATTTGGGTTCCCAATCACAATGATCTCCGGGAATTCCTCATGACTGAAGCACACAAGTCTCGGTATTCTATTCATCCCGGTGCGGATAAAATGTATCACAATCTTCGACCACAATATTGGTGGCCTGGTATGAAGAAAGACATTGCACTCTATGTTGCAAAATGTCTAACCTGCTCTAAAGTCAAGGCCGAACATCAACGTCCTTCCGGTTTACTTGAACAACCGGAAATCCCCGTGTGGAAATGGGAAAATCTAGCCATGGACTTCATTACTAAACTCCCCTGTACTTCAAACGGCTATGATAGCATTTGGGTAATCATTGACCGTCTCACAAAGTCCGCACACTTCCTGCCCATCCGTGAAGACTATCGGGTTGAGAAATTGGCCCGAATCTATATTAACGAAATTGTGAGTCGACACGGTATACCTTTGAACATAATCTCCGACAGAGATGCTCGTTTCACTTCCAGATTTTGGCAATCTCTGCAAAAGGCACTTGGCACACGATTGGATTTAAGCACAGCCTACCATCCCCAAACTGATGGCCAGACTGAACGAACAATCCAAACCCTCGAAGACATGCTGAGAGCCTGTGTCATAGACTTTGGTGGCAATTGGGATTCACACTTGACACTTATTGAATTCTCCTACAATAACAGCTACCACACCAGCATCAACATGGCTCCATTCGAAGCTCTTTATGGTCGCAAATGCCGTTCTCCCATCTGTTGGAACGAGATTGGTGAAGCACAAATCACCGATCCCGAGTTAATTCAGGAAACATCCGACAAAATCCTTCAAATCCGTGACAACATCCGAGTAGCGAGAAGTCGACAAAAGAGCTATGCCGACAAGCGACGAAAACCCTTGGAATTCCAAGTGGGTGACCTTGTGCTTCTCAAAGTATCCCCTTGGAAGGGTGTGATCCGCTTTGGAAAGAAAGGCAAGCTAGCACCTCGTTACGTAGGCCCGTTCAAGATCCTTGAAAGAATCGGGAAAGTGGCTTACAAACTTGAGCTACCTCCAGCACTCAACAATGTTCATCCAACCTTGCACGTGTCCAACCTGAAGAAATGTCTTGCTGATGAGAACCTCCACATACCTCTTGACGACGTGCGCATTGATGAAACGATGCATTTCGTCAAGAAACCAGTGGAAATCATGGATCGTGAAATCAAGCAACTCAAGCGCAGCCGCATCCCTATAGTCAAAGTCCGTTGGGATTCAAAACGCGGTCCTGAGTTTACTTGGGAACGTGAAGACCAAATGAAACTCAAGTATCCTCACCTATTCACCAATTCTGCAACCTCAACTAGTTGAATTTCGGGACGAAATCCCCTCAACAAGGGGAGACTGTAACATTTCTGATTTTCATCATGTAATCGTTTGATTTCAATAAACAAACACATTTCAGTTTCGATTCGTGTACAAACAAACTACGATGCAGTTACATATACAAACTATTCTATTACAATAACAAATTAAACAAAAACACCATTATCTCACAAGCCTCGAGGACCAAAAACTGACAAAACTCAAAAACTACAAAACTAGGCAAGCACGGTCGCGCCTAGGACTAGGCACGGTCGCGCCTGCAGACCTAAGCACGGTCGCGCCTAAAGTAGGCACGGTCGCGCTGATGAACCCACTTGACTCTGCAGAAGTCAAATCATACCATACCCGCTGAATTCGCGAAATTTAAAATGGAGAAAAGCCGGTCTTCGCGCGTCAGACCATACTCCACTGAATTCCGTCTGAAACACGCATCAAATGTCGTCCAATTTGCACAATTTTTTTAATCCCATTCACACCACAACCGAGTCTCTCGAATTCGTGGATATAAAGCAACTTGCACGATTTCTACGCCTTCATATAAACCCACTCAGTCTCCCAAAACTCTCGTTCGACGCTCAAACAGTCTCTGGAGTCCAATCGATCGCCAAGAAGCTCGACTCTTTGACCCGTAGCCGACTGCATTAAATTGCCCATTGTTAACGAGTAAGTAACACTTCCTTAGCTTCGTATCTACCCCTAGGATGAAAGCCCTATACTAAATCGTAGTTATATAACACAATCAATTCGATTTTGAACCAAAGAGCCGAAAACTAAACTTTTACTCAAACTACCACTTAAACACGATATAAATACAATCAAACTATGTAGATACATTCGCAAGCACCTAATCAATGAAAGCCCTAAGAATACAGAAGCATTTATTATAAGAATCGATCGAATTGTGTCTGAAAAAGACCCGACACGGTCGCGCTCATCACTGAGCGCGGTCGTGCCTGACCAAGCACAATCGTGCCCCAGGAGTGGCCCGGTCGTGCTTACCGAGCAAACAAGTCTTGATCAAAAACAAACACTAGACGCGGTCGTGCAAGATACGAGCACGGTCGTGCTCTATGTCCAGAACCTATGAAGTACCTTCTGACTCGACCACGGGCGCGTTTCAGACCACCACGGTCACGCCCGGCAACGAGCGCGGTCGTGCTCCTTGACCAGAATCAATTATTTTTCTGTTTTAAAGTCTATTTAACATATTTTAGCAAAAAATTTCAAAATGTAATTATAAAAGTTACGTTATAAAATCCCAAGACCCGGGAATCATTTATAAACCAAATCTTTGATTTAGAAATTTAAAACGATTAATTCCCGATAGTTTCAAAACCGATGAAATCATGAGTTTATATAATCATTTTTATAAAACTATTTATACAAATATATATTTTGATTTAAACAAATATCGTTTATTTAAATTTTATTTAAATAAATATATATATATATATATCGCTACTAATTTATTATTCCAAAACCAACCCTAAACACACAAACCACCAACGAACCCACTTTGGACACAAAATAACACAAACAGTGACACGTGTTATACCCTCATTCGATAGGTCAAACGTAGCGACCTACAACACGCTTGGTATTTTTGTTGATCTGTGCAAACTACACGCTCCAACACAAGTGAGTTACATAGCCCCTCTTTTACTCTATTTACAAACTTTTGGGGTGGAACATGCGTTCTATTTACTATGTTTACAAACTACACAATATACAATTCCACCCTACAGTCATGTGTTACAATTTTGAGCTTTGTGCTTGAGTACTAGGTGTGTAGACCAACACGCAGTTTGCTATTCACGTGCAATCACTAACTATTTTATAGCCTACAGTAAACAGTGATAGATCTATTGAGTCTGACAAACCCACCCAGGTAGGGTGACTGTTACTGCCAACACGCGTTTGTTTTGCATGCTAGTTACAAAGGTTTGATTGTACTACCAGGTCACACGATGGTATCTCTCCATAAATGCCTTAATTGCCATGTTTGTATGAATTGTATACACACGACACTATATTCTATTACATGACACGAAAACCTATGTATTCTCACCAACTTTTTAGTTGACTTTGTTTTTAACCATGTTTCAGGTGACAATGTTTGAAGTATTACAAGCTGCTACATATAGGATTTGGACCTAGCAATTAATCTAAACTATTTATATTGTAATCGCTACATTTGGTTCTTGTATGGTATGAACTTGCTACGTGTAATGAAAATGAATGTTTAAATTATTCAAACTTTAGCAACCATGAGCTATGAACAGTCTGCACAGCTTCACGCCCCGACGTTTTCCGCCGTCGGTTGGGGTGTGACACCAACCATGATGACTGCTTTGATGTTGTGAGAAGTGAGTGGAAGGCTACCATCATCTTTGAGACTCAATAGAACATCAAGAATGTCATCGTTGTTGGTAGTTTCTCCAAGAAGATGGCGATCTTCATGATTGGAGATAATCTTGTCAAGTATGGGATTGATTCTGTTACGAATCTTCATCAACTTGTTCTTGGTGTCAGTAACTAAATGCAATACGCTGATAGACGATGGAAACATATCCGTCACCTGAAAATCATTTGAAAAAGATACAATCTCTCTAATTAGCGCAATAAGCAGCGCCTGGTCCTCGCATCTGCTCCCAACTACAATCCTAATAGTGATTGTGTTCATCGTGGTGTAAATCTTGCCGGTAAGATCGATTGTTTGAGTTTAGACTCTTTCATACTATATACTCACATTCTTAATACGTATAATTATTACCCGTATCTTAGCATGTCTTAAGCACCTCATCACATAGACAAAACAAGGCTAAATACTGGCTTAGTATATTTACTATAACCTCGGGCTTTGTTATGCTCGTTTCTTCGCCTAATGCTTTACTTGATCTGATCCGCACTCGTAGCTAGTTGGCTGAGTTTGGCACCCGTAGGGGAGCGCTAAGCAGGTTGGTACCGGTCTGCTACCGCATCTTAGCTAGTTGCCTGACTTGGGTCATACGTAGCAGACCGTCAAGAACCTGGATAGCGGTCTGTTATCCGCTTTGCGGCGCGGCGGACCATTATGCTTCACATAGCGGTCTGCGATAGGGTTGCGGCTACCACTTGGTGACATGGCACGTGTCAAGTCGTCATTGATTTCTTTCCTCTACACGTAGCGGACCGTTAAGGGTCCGGTAGTGATCCGCTACCGACCTAACGTTCATATTTTTTTTTTTCATTTTTAGTCCTGAACTTTGGAATATTTACTATTCTAACCTTATACTTTTTTTTTTTAAATTGAGGGTGTTGCACAAAATTTAAGAAGTCGAAATATGTTCAGATGGTTTACGTCGGTTAAAATTTTCTATAAATAGTAAACTAATTTCATTTTTAGCTTCACTTTTCAAACCTTCTCCTACTTGAAGCAGATACGTATTTAGGTATACTCTTTAATCCCTTAGTTTAAGCTATAAATTGAACTTTTCGTATAATATTAGGTATGAGGGTTAGGGTTATAGTCATGGTAGGTGTTGGGTAACTTGACCCTAGCCTAGGCATGGACTATGCACCCATGCTTAAAGTAGGTGGGGTTGTCCAAAGCCATCCACGGTGGTGACTACCTAGTATCCCATCTTTTCCTTAGACCTTCGCCTAAGATTGTTTTGGTCTTGATTAGGGACAAAGTTCTAATCAGTCATAATAACATCTAGAGATAAGGTGAGTTATTTATAAACACTTCAAAACGGATACACACCGTAATTTTAATTTGTAAAGATGAATCTTGATATGTTAAATGAACGCACATATATGTCATTCGACTTTATACATTGATATATCGGTGCTGGTAATATTCACTGATATGGTCTAGGGTTCTCAGTAGTTGGTGAATGTAAAACTGAGGCATAATAGTGTATAAAGTCGTTTTGATAAATGTAAAACCGGGTAGAATGCGATATATGGTAAGACATGCTACGAGCTCAAACATATTCAAGATATGTTTTGAAGTCGTTTTGATAAATGTGCCTGCTTATTTAACTCACTAGTATTTCTTGCTGATGTATGTTTTGAGTGTGTATCTCAGATGGTAACAAGGAGTGTTTGAAAATAAACAATAAGCGGTGCTTAGAAGAGTCTTGATGGAGACTTCATATTCTCCTTCTTATTAAAAAATCTTAAGAATTGAACAGTAACACGCGGTCAGGCATGACCGTGTCTAGACATGAGGCACAACCGTGCCTGAGCATGAGGCACGACCATGCCTTGACCTGTGTCACAACCTTACCAACTCATGAGACACGATCGTACCTCATCAGTTCCATTACCTAGTTTATTTTTTAGTACATGCTTTGTTTTATATTTTAGTTTGCCTGAGGAAAAGAGATTGTAATATGAAGGTTATGTTTCTCCCATCAAGTATGTATCAATGTGTCATGTGTACCCCTGTCTTGGGTGGTTGTGACATCTTTCCCGATACCATAAATTTTAAAGATAAGACAATATAATAATTTCTTGCAACATAAAACTACCCTCGTCAGCACTCAGCGACACAACCCAACTATTTATTAAAAAAAAGTAATTTATTTCTCTTCCACCTACGTAGCCCAATTAAACTTATTTTTTTTACTTAATAATTAGCAACCCAACCCAATCTAAATCAAATTTTTTTTATTACATAAACATAATTTATGCTTATTTTTTATTATATTAAAAATATTTAGAAATATTATAAGTAATTACTTTATTTTAAAACAATTAAATTATTTATTTTAAATACAAAAATCAATAAAAGAAATAAAAAGTATTTTATATTCATCCAAGTGCCATATGGCATGAGAACTAATAAAAAGTGGTGAATTGTGAGCAAACATTAACTGTTAATCAAAATTAATTGATAATTGAATCGTCATCGAACCAAATTAATTGATAATCGAAATTAACCGGCGGTTATGGTTATGGTTAAAGTTACCTCATAACCGAACGTTAGCCGAACCGAACCGATACAATCTTATGCATAAGATAACAAAACATACAACCTTATAGCATAAGATATATGTACAAAATACGCACACTATATATATGCATAAAACAATTTTGTCTGTTTTGCAATATTTCTTTTTTATCATAGTTGACTCATCAACCAAAGAAGGTCTACCTTATTTCTAAATGTATTCTTTTTATTTTTTGATCAACATAAAATATCTTTTTATTTAGATTTAAATAAAAAAAGTTAAAAGGGAATACAAGCATTTTATTTCTGATCAACCGGGTCATGAGTTTAAGTTGCCATCCTCTTATTTTTCTTTTATTATTTTTCGAACAACCCAAGTTAAAATTCACGAATGGGTGTAGCCTAATAATGCATTAGTCGGTGGAGTTTTAGGTGATTGCAAAATTGAAAGTGAGCCACGTGAGTGTTAGACCAATTCAACATTGGTGGATGGGTTATTAATTTATTTCATATATTTTGGATACACTAGATCATGTCAAAGATTCGCTCAAGTGTGCTGATATAATCGATAAACTCATCCACCTCCGCCTGGAGACTCGCATCAAAGTTCGGAATCTCTGTCTTGAGACCGAGATCTCGTAGTGGATCGGAATGTCGAGAGGCTCGGTCCTGGAAAACCCAAAACTCTGTTTCTTTAGTATGATCGTGGTTCAGGTCTAACTCTTTGATTCGTTCTTACAAGCATGTGTTCTCCTCATCACACAGATCCGGCGCGTCCCTGGTGTAGCCTTGTTCGGCGTTTCTACGCAAGGGAGGGCGACCTCTTCCCCAAGCCATTTAATTAACCCTAGCTGATACCACTTGAACCAAAGGAAGCACAATCAAATGACACTCGAGTACACACGAAAGCTTCTATCGAAAATTCAATAAAGATATATAATCCAAAAGTCTAAAGAAAAACCAAAACCCTAGCTCCCAAATTATAGATGAGAGCATTAGTTTAAACAAAAAAAATATGACTAATTAAAGAATGCAAAATTCAAACAAAAATATAAATAAAAAGATAATGCAAATCTTCTTCCTTCTCCTTGCCGCTACCATCAACCCACGGATTCCGCTCCTGGACCGGCCCAACCTAGTAAACTAACCCGTGAACTCCAACTCTTCACAAGCCCACAAAGCCGTAGAAAAGTCCAATGATGCTCCTGCATGAGTGTGTGTTAGGTTAATGCGAAAAATAATAGTTATACATTGTGATTATTTAATAATTATATTATTGTATGCTTGCGAGTGTGTAGTTGTATTGTAATGTTATTAATTACAAGTTGGTTTATAAAAAAATTTGACAAGTCTTATACTATTCCTATAAATTAGCTTTCTCACTTGCTCTCTTGTAATAATTTAGAAAACAGGAAAGACGATCAACATAATTATGAAAACTATAATCCCACCATCTTCTTCGATCACCGTTTTCCATCGCCGATTCTTTCACACCTCCACTTTTATAGGTATTTTCTTCAACTTTTTTTTTTTTTTGTTTTTTTTTTCGTTTTCGCTCTATGTGCATGTATGCCAATTAACTTCTTTTACGTGATTTTGCACTTTGACATTATAATACTTAAAATCATGATATATCTTTTAAATTAATATATAACCTAAACAAAAATCTACCAACCACGTATTTTCCACATACAGAAGAGTACATCTAATTTGAGGAATTAATTTACATATATTACTAATATACTATAAAATACGAGTCTAGTACATAAAAACTGGAATCATGCTATAAAAATTAGTGTGAGAAAAAACTGGCCAGACAAGTCAAACCAATCGCTAGCTTGAGTCGGCAACAATTTTTTAATCAACTAAAAGTTAGTTACGACAGGTGGGAAAAAAATAGCCAACATTATTCAATATGTTACTTTTGGTTGTGGAAGGCGTGGCTTAAGCTTACCTACACATATTAGATATCACCGTCAACAAGATCCCGGCCATCTAACATCACTGAAGATTACAATGTTCATAGACATCGTAAAAACATTACAACTTCATAACCAGTAGCAGAACTTGAACAATTAAATTGAGGGGCCGAAAATACTACACATAAAAAATCTAAACTTTTTAGTGGATTGGGGGAACAGATTTGGGCTTTTGGTGTGGATTAGGAAGGACACAAACACTATAACTAATATGAAATAAACGTAGTGGGACGAAGTCAATAATTCTAAGTATAAAATGGGGAAAAAATCAAAAAAAAAAAATTTGATTTGTGAAATAGATTTGGGTTTTGGTATGGATTAGGAGGAGCCAAATTGTATGGCTAATATGAAATAAATCTAATGAGTCGAAATTAATACTTTTGAGCATAAAATTAGAGGGGCCTCGGCCTCCTCTGGCCCGTATTAAGTTCCTGCCACATGTCGCTAATTCATTGGACCATTAGTCTTTTGAGCACTGAAATCTAGGGTGACTAAGTAGTCCGCTTTAGCCATCTGTTTTGAGAGAATGACTATGAATTCATAGACTAAAAGTCAAAAAAAAAATTAAAATATTGTAATTTTCGCTAATATTAAACACACATCAAAGCGGATAAATATCAAGTGGTCTACTTGTTTTTAATATAACCCTCTGATTAAAAAGAAAAAACTTGGTGGGGTCTCCTATGTAGAGTCTTTAGGGCCTATCGTTTTATTTTTGAAAGTCAAATTTCTTTATTCCTATGGAAGTGAGACTTGAACCCATGATGTTCTCAATCCTTAGTTTTTCTAGATGATTTTCCTCTATCAATGGGCCACCAACCCCATTGGCTAGGGCCTGCCGTTTAGCTCCCTTTTTTAATTCTCTCGTTATTTTGTTGTTTATGTTCCACTTTGTTTGTAACCGGTCCTCTTGCTGGCAGTTTTCCTTTCTTATTTTAAGAAGTTTTTTACTGATTTCTGCGTTTGACTATTAGAAATCACTAGGAAAATTTCAGGGATGGATATTGCAAGCTAACAATTAATGTAATAATTAAACATGGTTCTTTATTGTGCTCACACCCAATATGCACTTTCTTGTTGGACTTGTATACAAACACCGGAAAACCATGATCGAACCGTTTTCGATTACTGATAACCTTTTTGGTTATATTGATGGACCCATCCATTTCCCAGCCCGACAGCAATGATCCGGGTCTGATGCAACTGTGCTACCCGAGTTAAATTCGGATTCTCCACATGGTTTTCCATTGATGCTTATGTTCGCATGATAATCATCTCCACAATATCTTAGACATCCTTCTCCCATGTTGAAGGCACCGCAACTTGAGAATTATGGAGTTCTCTCGCATTGGCTTTTGCTCCACATACCTCCTCACGAGAATACACTCGTAAGATACAACTTCTTAAGGTTCAAATGTAAAGGAAGAGACACCCCTTGCATACTTAAGCAATACTCAAGAATATTCTTATGCACTTGCCAATATTAGCAAGCCAGCCATAGATAAAGACGTTGTTCTTTCTGTCATTTAAGGGCTACGCGAAGAATACAACATCCTTAAATCCACCATACTTGCATGGTCTTCTCCTTTGACATTTAGTGAACTATATGGTCTCCTTAGTGACCATGACTATATGGTTACCAAGCCTCCACAACTTGCTCTTGCATATGTTTTTACCGCCATCTAGATTAGCTTCGGCTGTCCAAATTCAACCATCACAACAATTTATGGCGCTTCAACACTTGGCATCCAAACATGGCTACCAACTAAAGCAAACACTGATCCTCAAGCTCTTTACCGCTACCATCCCCTTACAGTCGTAAAAATAACAACCGTAGACGCCAAGGTTCCTCTAGGGAAATCAAAAGAGGTCGTTTTTGCATTGAATTCTCATGAGAATTCTCTCAGAATATGGTTTATGGTTCCTACATCAACTGTGATATTGGTCATATTCCAAGTGACTGTCCGCACCGTGACCCGTCTACCTTCCGTGCCAACCCCATAACTAATTTTTGCAGATACCACATACCTGGTCTACTGCTGCACTACCTGATATCCTGACACTGGAGGTAACAGTCATGTAACACCAGATTTGTCAAGCCTTGACAGTTTAGAGGCATTCTATGGTAATGACTCACTCCATCTTTGTAACGGTAAGGGAATTCCCATTCTTCATATCAGTTCTTGTCAATTTTCTTCCCCAATCAAAAGCTTTTATATATCTAACATCCTTCATATTCTTGAAATTAAGAAAAACCTTCTTCCTGAAATTAAGAAAAAAACCTTCTTTTCTATATCTAGCCATGTTAATTTTCCAACCGTGTCAACCAAAGCTTTGTATTCTAACCCAGTAGATGACCTTGAAACCGTTTTCAGTTTTTGTGTGGTCTAGAAGATAAGGTTAGAACCCAAATAGATAGCATTTCCACCTCACAACAATCTCCTCCAACACCACCTCGTCCTTCCAAATTATGTCCCAATCTAAAACCACATACTTTGTACAGTCCTTCTGCTAATCATGCTACCGTGTCTTCCAACTCTCATGTCGAGCCAACCTCTTTTACTATTGCTAACAAAAAATCAGAGTGGCGTTATGCCATGGCAAATGAATTTTTAGCTCTTAACAAAATGGTACTTAGTAATCAGTTCCTCAAATGTCAAACTCTAATGTTATTGATTGTAAGTCTACAAGTTAAAAAAGGATCATAATCACTCGCTACAAAATGTTTCTTGTGGCCAAAGAATTTCCCCAACAACCAGGGGGTGATTTTCATGAAACTTTTAGCTCGGTGGACAAGTCAACCTCTATTCGAGTTGTCCTATCTCTTGTTATTAAAAAGCAATGGCCTCTCGTCAATTGGATGTTCAAAATTGTAACATCCCAAATAATAGAAAGTAAATAAAAAGGAAAAGAACAAGTGGGCTTGGCCCAGATTTCGGCCCATGGGCCGATATTAGAAGGAAACCCTTCTACATCTGCACACAGCCTCTCCCCATCCTCTCATTTGCGCAAGACTAGAAAGAGAAAGAGAGAGCTCAGTCTAGAGAGAGAAAGATCGGGATCAAGCTCAAAGTCTCGAAGATTTGTTGCTCACTACCTCTGGAGCATAAAGAAACAGGAAAGAAGCAGTAACAGGTAATCGCTATACCTAAATCTGAGTTTTTGTAACTTTCGGGTTAAAGGGTAAAAATCGAGTGAAGAGGTAGATTTTGCGTGTGAAACTTGAAACAAACCACATATTTGGGTTCATGGGAAGTAAAGGAACGTTTCGAACGTAAAAAGTTCAAAGCTTGATCGATTAGAATAAATGGCCAGATCTAGGGTTTCTGTTTGGGGAAGATGACTGAGTCATCGAAACTACATAGTTTCGATAGACAAAGTATGACTCGAAACTACCGAGTTTCGATTGTAGCAGACCCATCGAAACTACATAGTTTCGATACAGACCCTAAACTTAAACTAAGATTTTACACAAGTCACCACTCGAAACTACATAGTTTCGATAGGCAAAGTATGACTCGAAACTACATAGTTTCGATAGACATAGTACCACTCGAAACTACATAGTTTCGATAGACAAAAGTATAACTCGAAACTACATAGTTTCGATAGACAAAGTATGACTCGAAACTACATAGTTTCGATAGGCAAAGTATGACTCGAAACTACATAGTTTCGATAGACAGAGTACCACTCGAAACTACATAGTTTCGATAGACAAAAGTATAACTCGAAACTACATAGTTTCGATAGACAAAGTATGACTCGAAACTACATAGTTTCGATAGGCAAAGTATGACTCGAAACTACCTAGTTTCGATAAGAAAGGGTATGACTCGAAACTACGGGGTTTATACTTAGTAATGTCTAGTGTCATTTAGGAGCAATACCTTATGCATATAACTTTATTATACAGATCGTGAGTAACCCTAGTGACGCTCAGTGACCAATTGAGAGCATTTCTGAGACCACCCATCAGGTGAGTTCAAGATCCCTATTTTACTATTTTAGGGTGGTGTGCATACTCAAGAATTAGACGTTTATAAATAAATGTATATTATTTAATTAAACGTTTTGTAAGAAAGAAAGATAACGGTTGTTAAACCGAATGTTTTGACAGGAAGAAAGATAACGGTTGTTAAACCGAACGTTTTGAAAGAAAGAAAGAAAGAAGAATGGTTTATTTAACTATATGTTTTATAAACAAGAGAAAAAGAAAGAAGAATGGTTTATTTAACTATATGTTTTATAAACAAGAGAAAGAGAAGAAAGAATGGGTTATTTAACTATATGTTTTATAAACAAGAGAAAGAGAAGAAAGAATGGGTTATTTAACTATATGTTTTATAAACAAGAGAAAGAGAAGAAAGAATGGGTTATTTAACTATATGTTTTATAAACAAGAGAAAGAGAAGAAAGAATGGTTTACTTAACTATATGTTTTATAAACGAAGAGAAGAATAATAAGTCAAATACATTGTCTAATCTGTAAGAGTATGCTTATACGATGAAAGACTTGGAGTAGTAGCGTAGTCCTAGAGGCTAGTGCTACTCTAAGCATAGTAGCAAGTCTTGAGGTAGTAGTATAGTCCTTGAGACTAGTGCTACCCGAAGCCGATGCTGCGTCATGGACAAGTCCATGATGTACCATGAGAGAAATCGGGACAGTGCTCGGCAGGGCATTGTAACGAGGATGTTGCAACTGGTTAAGATGAGTAACGACGGTTACTCTAGCGGCGACGGTCGCTAAGAAAGAATGAAGAAGCCCGCTTGGGGGCACAGAAAGTCGGTTATCGGCCTTTGGACGTTGAGCCTTAGGGAACAATAACCGCGAGAAAGAGTTCCTTCGGGAAGTAAGAACGAAGAAGCCCGCTCGGGGGCACAGAACAGATTGTAGACATTAATGTATGACTTAAAGAAAAGAGTACAAAGTAAATACGTATGAATATAGAAGAAGAAAGAAAGATTTTTATACGTATGTATTTTAAAGAAGGAAGACATATTTTAATGTGTATGTAGTTAAAGAATAAAGAAAGATTTCATTGTATTACGTGTATAATATAAATACGTATATTTAAAAAGGGAAAATCCTTTTTATATATATATATAAAGCTAAAGAAAACTTGAACTCACCAGCGTTAGCTGACTATTTTAGTATGCACATCAGGTAGCAAAGGAAAGGAAAAGAAATGATGCCGCGAGGGCTTAGGAGTGAATGGCTGGATGGCTGCTGCTGATGAAGACTGACATCCCCATTTGCTAGTTTTAGATTGTTGAACTATGTTTAAATTTTAAGTTTTAATTGACTCTGAATTTTGTAAAGACTTCCGCTGTTAGTTTAATGTTTGATTCAAAGTTTAAGAACTATGTATATGCAATGTTTGCCAACTGTGAGAGGTACCCGGTTTGGGTCCTTTCAAGTTGGTATCAGAGCCATAGTTTGAGAGATTCGGACATTCGCCAAAATGTCTGAACTTGAACTGAGAATGGGACAGAAGAATGGGATGTCAGTCAGAACAGCCAAGCCACGAAAGGAGAACAGTAAGGCCTTAGTAATTAGTGACTGTAGAAACATTAAACAGTAAAGGGCCTTAGAATAGTAAGGTAGTCCATGTCCTAGTCTAGAAACATAGACACCAAATACCTTAGAATAGAAAGTAGAGCGAAGGTGCCTTGATGTAGAAACTCTGGACTTGAGTACAAACGTCACTCTGACGGGGAATGTTCAGAACCCAGGAAGTAAAGTAAATTAGTAATTTCATACCGGTCTCTGTAATTAGTAATTTACATTACTCAAGGTGTTCTAAATAATTACCTATCAGGATAACATGAGTATCTCCTTGTTCGCAGTGAGAAAACGTCATGGCTGGAAGGAAAGGTGCAAAGGGGGGAGCCGGTACGGGACGTAGGGGTAGGCCCCGTGTCAACCGGGTTGAAATAGAAGAAAGTGAACCCTCTGTTCATGGGTCGGTGTCGATCCATACTACTAATGAGGATGCTCCGAGTAACCCCGGAGCACAGGATGAAGAAGGCTTAGTTTTGGAGCCAATTGTCAGGAAAGCGATAGCCGACGAAGTGGCTGCAGTTCTGAAGAATACTCTACCTGCAGTACTCGCTGAAGCCCTGAAGACTGTGGAAGGGGAGAGAGAAAGGGGCTTACGGGCCGAAGATAGAAATATGATCGAACCTGAGTCTGAAGGTGAGGACTCTGGCTATGAAGAGAAACGCGGATGCGACTACAAGTCTTTTCGAAATTGTGATCCGCCAACTTTTGATGGGAAGAAAGATGCTATTGCCGCATACTACTGGATTGACCGCATGACTGCAGTCATTAAGATGAGTGAATGCCGTGCTGACCAAGCGGTAGGGTTTGCCGCTCATTCTTTCGCCTTCGAGGCACTGAGCTGGTGGGAGAATGTGAAGAAAGCTAAGTCTGAAAGGGATATTGATAGAATGAAGTGGGAAGATCTAAAAACACTGGTTATTCAGAAGTTCTGTCCCCAAAATGAGATTGATAAGATGGAAGAAGCCTTCGTGGAACTCAAGGCTGGTAGCCTGACTCATCGACAGTTCACCTCCAGGTTTAATGAGTTAACTCAGCTGGTTCCCCACTTGGTGAACACAGAAGAAAGAAGGATCAAATGCTATATCCAGAAGCTACCTCCAAGAGTTCGCACAATCATTAATGCCAACACCCCTGGAGACTTTGACTCGGTGGTGGCTATGAGTGGAAAGATTTTTGATGATGTGGCCGCAGAAGGCGTAACCCCCGCTGAAACTCAAAAGAAATGGTCTAACGCCACTAAGCGCTCGGGCGGGGATTGGTCTGCCTCAAAAAGTAAGAAGCCAAGACCGGAGGAAAGGGTCAACTGTAGCAAATGTGATAGGCCACATCTTGGGGAGTGCAAGTATGGGTTGAACATATGTTACCGTTGTGGCAAGACCGGGCACATCTCTCGTGAATGTCCCAACGCTCCCGGTTCTGCAAACAATAGAAAGTGCCACAACTGTGGTGGATCAGGACATTTCTCCAAGGATTGCCGTAAACCAAGAACAACAAACAATGAGAAGGCAAAGGAGGCTGAGAAAGGGGGAGCAAGAACCAGAGCCTATGCCCTGACACAGGAGGAAGCAAGGGGAGATCCCAACGTGGTGTCAGGTACGTTCATCCTTGGCCACACCTTTGTTTCTGTTCTGTTTGATTCAGGTGCTAGTAAAAGTTTTATATCCTCCTCGTTCTGTAAAAGACTGAAATACAAAACTTCCAAGATAGAAAGAGCCTTTAATGTTGAGACTGCAGTGGGTAGAAACACTAAAGTGGTAGAGTTGGTAGACGATCTTACCATAAAGATAGAGGGCCATAGATTTCCGGTTAGATTATTCGTTATAGCCTTGGGAGGATTCGATGTAGTACTGGGAATGGATTGGTTATCTGCCAATGAAGCTCGGATTGTGTGTAAACGAAAAGTGATTCAGCTCAACGCTCCTGACGGCAGCGAGGTCGTAATTTATGGGGAACGAGACATTCCGTTGACTAATGTAATCTCACAAATGAAAGCAGAAAAGTATATGAGGCGTGGGTGTGAGGCCTACTTGGCGTACGTGATCGATAAAGACGTAAAAGTAAAAGAGTTAAGCGAAGTACCCGTGGTGTGCCATTATCCGGAAGTGTTCCCTGAGGAACTGCCCGGATTGCCGCCTGATCGGGAGACAGAATTCCAAATAGATTTAATGCCAGGTGCCCAGCCCGTTGCCAAAGCACCTTACCGGCTAGCGCCACTTGAGATGAAAGAGCTGATGACCCAACTGGAAGAACTTTTGGAAAAGGGATTTATCAGACCGAGCATTTCACCATGGGGTGCTCCGGTGCTGTTTGTCAAGAAGAAAGATGGTGCCATGAGAATGTGCATCGACTACAGAGAATTGAACAAAAGAACTGTGAAGAATAAGTACCCACTACCCAGAATCGACGATCTATTCGACCAATTACAGGGCGCCAAATGGTTCTCAAAGATCGACCTGCGGTCAGGTTATCATCAACTAAAGGTAAGAGAGGAAGACATACCTAAAACCGCATTCCGAACGCGATATGGACACTACGAGTTCCGAGTGATGTCCTTTGGGCTTACAAATGCTCCCGCAGCCTTCATGGATATGATGAACAGAGTGTGTCGACCAATGTTAGACCGGTCAGTGATAGTCTTCATCGACGATATACTCGTATATTCTAAGAGCAAGGGTGATCATGCATGTCACCTGCGAGAAGTTCTAGACACATTAAAGACAGAGAAGCTTTATGCTAAGTTCACGAAATGCGCGTTCTGGCTAAAGGAAGTCCAATTCTTAGGTCATGTGATTAACGCTGAAGGCATCATGGTAGACCCAGCAAAGATTGATGCAGTGTGGAATTGGGAAATTCCGAAAACACCAACGGATGTACGAAGTTTTCTAGGTTTGGCAGGCTACTACCGGAGGTTTATACAAGACTTCTCTAAGATAGCCTCACCTCTAACCAAATTGACTCGTAAGGACGTAAAATATGAATGGGGCCAGGCCCAAACCACTGCCTTCGAAGAATTAAAGAAGAGATTAACCCGAGCACCGGTGCTGACCCTACCCGATGGTAACGAGGACCTAGTGGTGTATTCTGACGCCTCAGGCCAGGGGTTAGGCTGTGTGCTTATGCAACGAGGAAAGGTGATTGCGTATGCATCACGACAATTAAAGACTCACGAAGTCAACTACCCGACTCACGACCTTGAACTCGCGGCCGTTGTCTTTGCCTTAAAGATTTGGAGACATTACCTCTATGGAGTCAGATGCACCATCTACTCCGACCACAAAAGCTTGAAGTATTTCTTCGAACAAAAAGAGTTGAACATGAGGCAGCGGCGATGGTTAGAATTATTGAAAGACTACGACTGTGAAATCCTTTACCACCCCGGAAAGGCGAATGTGGTGGCCGACGCCTTGAGTCGAAAGGAGGCGACAACTCCTATCGAAGTGAAATCCTATCAACTAATCGTGACTCCAGATCTTATGACAGAAATAGAACGTGCCCAAGATGAAGCCTTGAAAGAGGAAAATGTCAAGAGGGAAAGGATAGTGGGTCAGCAAGAAAAGTTAGAAACCAATGCTTATGGGGTACGAACTCGGTTCGGGAGGATGTGGATACCCAAGGGTGGCGAACTTAGAGTCAAAATCCTTGACGAGGCTCACAAGTCTCGTTACTCTATCCATCCCGGAACTAACAAGATGTACCATGATTTGAAGAAGGAATACTGGTGGCCCGGCATGAAAAATGATGTAACCGATTATGTGAGCAAATGCCTAACTTGCTCTCAAGTGAAGGCCGAACACCAGAAGCCGTGCGGAAAGATGCAACCACTATTCATTCCTGAATGGAAGTGGGAACACATTACCATGGATTTCATAACCAAGCTACCGCGTACAGCTAAGGGACATGATACTATATGGGTAATTGTGGATAGACTGACGAAGAGTGCTCACTTCTTGCCCATGCGTGAGAGTTACTCGTCAGAAAAACTAGCAGAACTATTCATTAACGAGATCGTGGCCAGACACGGTATGCCATTGTCAATTGTGTCAGACCGGGACACGAGATTCACATCAAGGTTCTGGAGGCAATTCCATGAGGGAATGGGTACGAGACTTAATATCAGTACAGCTTACCACCCACAAACCGATGGCCAGTCCGAAAGGACTATCCAAACTCTAGAGGACATGCTGCGGGCATGTATCATTGACTTTGGAGGTAGTTGGGATAGTCACTTACCACTGGCGGAGTTTTCTTACAACAACAGTTACCATGTGACCATTGGAATGCCGCCTTATGAGATGTTATATGGAAGGAAGTGTAGAACGCCCGTATGTTGGGGCGAAATTGGGCAGAAAGATTTCGCAAGCCTTGACGTAGTCAAAGCAACTTCTGAGAAGTTTGACCAAATCAAAGCGCGAATAAAAGCCGCTAAGGATAGGCAAAAGTCCTACGCTGATAAGAGAAGGAGAGACCTTGAATTCCAGGTTGGAGATAAAGTACTATTGAAGGTGTCTCCGTGGAAGGGAATAATTCGATTCCGAAAAAGAGGGAAACTAAGTCCGAGGTTTGTCGGACCATTTAAGATTGTGGCACGAGTTGGAAAGGTGGCTTATCGACTAGAACTGCCTGAAAAATTGAGTGGAATCCACCCTACTTTTCACGTTTCGCAATTGCGAAAGTGCCTAGCTGACGAATCGGCACAAGTGTCACTCGATGACATCGAAGTAGACAATAAGCTTAACTATATTGAGGAGCCCACAGCAATCCTAGACAGAAAAGAGAAGCGACTACGCAATAAAGTTATCCCGCTAGTCAAAGTTCAATGGAAACATCGAAAAGGATCAGAAGCCACGTGGGAGACGGAGTCGGAAATGAGGGAGTTGTACCCTCAGATGTTTGACCCATGAAAGGTTTCGAGGGCGAAACCTCTAATAAGAAGGGTAGACTTGTAACATCCCAAATAATAGAAAGTAAATAAAAAGGAAAAGAACAAGTGGGCTTGGCCCAGATTTCGGCCCATGGGCCGATATTAGAAGGAAACCCTTCTACATCTGCACACAGCCTCTCCCCATCCTCTCATTTGCGCAAGACTAGAAAGAGAAAGAGAGAGCTCAGTCTAGAGAGAGAAAGATCGGGATCAAGCTCAAAGTCTCGAAGATTTGTTGCTCACTACCTCTGGAGCATAAAGAAACAGGAAAGAAGCAGTAACAGGTAATCGCTATACCTAAATCTGAGTTTTTGTAACTTTCGGGTTAAAGGGTAAAAATCGAGTGAAGAGGTAGATTTTGCGTGTGAAACTTGAAACAAACCACATATTTGGGTTCATGGGAAGTAAAGGAACGTTTCGAACGTAAAAAGTTCAAAGCTTGATCGATTAGAATAAATGGCCAGATCTAGGGTTTCTGTTTGGGGAAGATGACTGAGTCATCGAAACTACATAGTTTCGATAGACAAAGTATGACTCGAAACTACCGAGTTTCGATTGTAGCAGACCCATCGAAACTACATAGTTTCGATACAGACCCTAAACTTAAACTAAGATTTTACACAAGTCACCACTCGAAACTACATAGTTTCGATAGGCAAAGTATGACTCGAAACTACATAGTTTCGATAGACAGAGTACCACTCGAAACTACATAGTTTCGATAGACAAAAGTATAACTCGAAACTACATAGTTTCGATAGACAAAGTATGACTCGAAACTACATAGTTTCGATAGGCAAAGTATGACTCGAAACTACATAGTTTCGATAGACAGAGTACCACTCGAAACTACATAGTTTCGATAGACAAAAGTATAACTCGAAACTACATAGTTTCGATAGACAAAGTATGACTCGAAACTACATAGTTTCGATAGGCAAAGTATGACTCGAAACTACCTAGTTTCGATAAGAAAGGGTATGACTCGAAACTACGGGGTTTATACTTAGTAATGTCTAGTGTCATTTAGGAGCAATACCTTATGCATATAACTTTATTATACAGATCGTGAGTAACCCTAGTGACGCTCAGTGACCAATTGAGAGCATTTCTGAGACCACCCATCAGGTGAGTTCAAGATCCCTATTTTACTATTTTAGGGTGGTGTGCATACTCAAGAATTAGACGTTTATAAATAAATGTATATTATTTAATTAAACGTTTTGTAAGAAAGAAAGATAACGGTTGTTAAACCGAATGTTTTGACAGGAAGAAAGATAACGGTTGTTAAACCGAACGTTTTGAAAGAAAGAAAGAAAGAAGAATGGTTTATTTAACTATATGTTTTATAAACAAGAGAAAAAGAAAGAAGAATGGTTTATTTAACTATATGTTTTATAAACAAGAGAAAGAGAAGAAAGAATGGGTTATTTAACTATATGTTTTATAAACAAGAGAAAGAGAAGAAAGAATGGGTTATTTAACTATATGTTTTATAAACAAGAGAAAGAGAAGAAAGAATGGGTTATTTAACTATATGTTTTATAAACAAGAGAAAGAGAAGAAAGAATGGTTTACTTAACTATATGTTTTATAAACGAAGAGAAGAATAATAAGTCAAATACATTGTCTAATCTGTAAGAGTATGCTTATACGATGAAAGACTTGGAGTAGTAGCGTAGTCCTAGAGGCTAGTGCTACTCTAAGCATAGTAGCAAGTCTTGAGGTAGTAGTATAGTCCTTGAGACTAGTGCTACCCGAAGCCGATGCTGCGTCATGGACAAGTCCATGATGTACCATGAGAGAAATCGGGACAGTGCTCGGCAGGGCATTGTAACGAGGATGTTGCAACTGGTTAAGATGAGTAACGACGGTTACTCTAGCGGCGACGGTCGCTAAGAAAGAATGAAGAAGCCCGCTTGGGGGCACAGAAAGTCGGTTATCGGCCTTTAGACGTTGAGCCTTAGGGAACAATAACCGCGAGAAAGAGTTCCTTCGGGAAGTAAGAACGAAGAAGCCCGCTCGGGGGCACAGAACAGATTGTAGACATTAATGTATGACTTAAAGAAAAGAGTACAAAGTAAATACGTATGAATATAGAAGAAGAAAGAAAGATTTTTATACGTATGTATTTTAAAGAAGGAAGACATATTTTAATGTGTATGTAGTTAAAGAATAAAGAAAGATTTCATTGTATTACGTGTATAATATAAATACGTATATTTAAAAAGGGAAAATCCTTTTTATATATATATATATAAAGCTAAAGAAAACTTGAACTCACCAGCGTTAGCTGACTATTTTAGTATGCACATCAGGTAGCAAAGGAAAGGAAAAGAAATGATGCCGCGAGGGCTTAGGAGTGAATGGCTGGATGGCTGCTGCTGATGAAGACTGACATCCCCATTTGCTAGTTTTAGATTGTTGAACTATGTTTAAATTTTAAGTTTTAATTGACTCTGAATTTTGTAAAGACTTCCGCTGTTAGTTTAATGTTTGATTCAAAGTTTAAGAACTCTGTATATGCAATGTTTGCCAACTGTGAGAGGTACCCGGTTTGGGTCCTTTCAAAAATGTCTTTTTACACAATGACTTTACCGAAACAACCTGTCTCAAGAAACAACGAGGCTTTGTTGACCCTAAACGTCCAAGTCATGTTTGCTTACTTCATAAAGCTTTATATAGGCATAAACAAGCTACTCGGGCATGGTTTCATCGGTTGTCACAATCTCTTCACAACTTGGGCTTTAGAGGGTCAAAAACATATCCATCTTTATTTACCTACAAATGTGGAAACGTATACTTGTACATGCTGGTTTATGTTGACATTATAAGCAGGGGCGGATCTATGAAGAGGCGAGGGGTACCTGATGGTACACCTCAACTTTCGACGCGTACTGGGAATTTTCGACGCGTAGCGGGAATTTTTGACGCGTAGCGGGAATTTTTTTTTTTTTACCGTTTTATGTATCCAGATACCCCTGAACGAAATTTTAGATACCCCTGTATTTTTTTTCTAGATCCGCCACTGATTATAAGTGTCACTAGTACAACACCACAACTGTTGATAAAGTCATCCAACAACTCAACACTGACTTTGCATTAACAGACCTTGGTGATCTTGACTTCTTTCTAGACATTGATAATGTACCCCCAAGGATGGAACATTTTGTTGTCTGAACGAAAATACATCTTGGAGGACCTTCAATGACTTGCTCTAATAGATTCTAGGCTAGTCTCCTCTCTTCTTATCTCTTGAAGAAATCCCCTATTCTCTAAACCCGTTTGGTATCAACAAGTTGTTGGTATACTCCAATCACTAGTCTAGGGTCAAATGAAATATAAGGTATCTAAAGGGCACCATTAAACCTAGCCTACTAATTCACCATAATTTTGGTACCATTCTCCAAGCCTTCAAAGATATTCACTGTCAAAGACCCTCCACTCTTAAAGCCTTCTCAAATGCTGACTTGGCAGGGTGTCCGGACAACTGTCAATTGACGGAGGGATTTGTTATCTATTTGGGCCTGGTCTTATCTCTTTGTAACATCACAAAAATAAAACGACAGTTAAAATGACGAAATAAATGAACGAGGCATGTCGGGTCGGGCCGGATGGGCCGGCGGGCTGGAAGGGGAGCCTCCCCTATAAATAGCTTAGACCTCCATCATTTCTCTCATTTGCAAGTTCTAGAGAGAGAAACCGTAGAGAGAGAAAGTTGGCGGATCGACCCGAGATTTCAGCAAAGTGTTGCTCCATAGCTCGTGAGAAGAACCTCCGGATCAGAAACTAGATTCAGGTAACGATCGGGCCTAAATCTGAGTTTTTGTTCGTTTTTGGGTGAAAAAGTAACGTTTTCACGGATAAAACTGAAAGATAAACATAGATTTGAGTTCCTTAATGGAAAGCGAACGTTTTGAATGTAAACAGGTTCGGGATCTTGACGTGATCAGACCTGAATGCAAAAGTTAGGGTTTTGCGAAGAAACAGATCGTGCGTACTTATCAAGTACGCACGGAGCAGGTCCTGCGTACTTATCAAGTACGTAGGAAGAGGGCACTGCGTACTTATCAAGTACGCAGGAAGAGGATCCTGCGTACTTATCAAGTACGCAGGAAGCAGGGTCTGCGCACTTGCTAAGTGCGCAGACATTAGGTTGTTTAAGTAAAGTTAGTATGTTTAGAATGGTTAAACCGTTAGAGTCAGGATTGGGTTTGATGTGTATTTAACTATCAAATTCAGATCGGAAGTGACGTAGTGGGACCTTTGTTTAGGGTAACCTGGATTAGCTTATCAGGTGAGTTCTAGAAGCCCTCTTTTAAATGTTTTATATAATGTTTTCGGGCTGGTGTGCATACATATGAAATGATGTTTTTTCGAAATGATGTCTATGAAACTATGTTTATAAAATGATGCTTATGAAACTATGTTTACGAAATGAAATGATTTGGAATGAACAGTTTATGAAAAGAAAGTTTTATGAATGGAATGTTTACGAACGAAATGTTTATAAAGAAATGGTTTAAACTAAAGGTAAAGGGTTTCGAAAATGAATGAAAGGTTTTATGAAAAGAAAAGAAAAAGGGCGAAGGTTTTAAAGAAGTCATTACAAATCTAATCTGTCGAATGAATGGAATTGACGAATGAAGTCTGGGAATGTAATCCCCAGCCTTGTGGTAGATTAAGGACAGCGAGCCATATATTCCATAAGAGCAACAGGGGCAGTGTCTTGGTGGCCTGCCAATGGTTTTGATGTTGTACAACTGGTAGGGAGTAACGACGGTTACTCAGGGGTTAACGTGACCCTATGTAAGGTTAAATTATGATCCGACGGTGTTATGGCCGTGAGCCTTAGCCGTCGATGGAGGTTGTCGGTCTACGGACATGAGAGCCATAGGGGCAACTGAATGGGTATTGTCGGTCCTCGTGCAGTTAGCCTTGGGGGCAATACAAAAGGGAATTGACGGAATGTATGGTATTGTCGGTCTTCGTGCAGTTAAGCCTTAGGGGCAATACCATCCTAAATGACGGTATGAATGGTAAAGGTTGTGGCAATGACGGCGATACGTAACGGTTGCCCACGACATGCAAGGTTCCTTCGGGGACACAGAGACGCTTAAAGAAAGATACAGATTGTAGATAGTAATGTATGACTTAAATGAATGTTAAATGTTTTAAACAAATGATCCGTTCAATGTGTTTATGATGAGGAAAAATGTTTGAAGGTTTTCAATGATGAACGAAAGGCCCTGTTTTCTTATACGTGATGTTAAACCCTAATGAATGTTTTGAATGATGAATCATTTCTTAAATCGAACGAAAACTAGAACTCACCAGCGTAGCTGACTTTTTAGTATGCACATTCAGGTTAAGGCAGGTATGGATGATGGACGGTGATGCTTGGCAAGCGAGAAGAGTTACCCGGTTGATCATGAAGACTGGCATCCCGTTATGATTAGATTATGATATGTTTATGTAATAGGCTATGTTACGCTTCCGTTGTTAAACAATGTAATGGTTATGTTTTATTGAAGTATTTTCCGCTGCGTTATTTGATAATCAAGTTTAAGAACTGTTTGTGAATGAGTAAATCCAACAAGTGAGGCCTCCCGGGTTTGGGGCCTTACAAGTTGGTATCAGAGCAATAGTTTGAGAGATTCGGACACTCCCAGTGTCTGAACTTAAACTGTGAATGGGACCGAAAGCGGATGCCAGTACGGGTAAATCGAGCCACAGCATCAGGTATGAAGGTATTATATATTTACATGTGTAGTATGCCTTAGAAAGGGTTAGGTAAGGACTTGTGTTCTGATGGAATCACAAAGGTGGTCAAATAGAGATCGAAAGGTAGTGTAATGGTTAATTGCAGATGGCTAGTGTATATTAACATCTTACAGTACTTATTGAGTTTTATTTGTTAACTAGCGTGATGACATTGGATTCTTGTCTTATAGAACAAATTGGAAAGAAGAGGAAATGGAAGGCGTGGTGGGGGCCGTACCGGTGGTCGTACCGGCGGTCGTAACGGCGGTCGCGGCAGGACCTGCCCGCCAAGAGTATAGTGAAGAAGGAAGTGTTCACACTGAACCGACGGTTGGTATGCATGGAACCGAGCAGACACAGGTTGAAGAACAACCTTTCACTTTTGAACCAGAAGTGAGAGCAACCATAACTCGAGAGTTCACAGACTTGATGAAAGTTTCTTTGCCAGGACTGTTGGCAGAAGCATTAAAAAAGGTTAATGAGACGGGTGGGTCTAACATGGCGGTTGATACCCCGAACACTGAGGCAATCAACGCACCGCTTAACCGTGGTTGCGACTATAAGTCCTTCAAGGCATGTGACACGCCAGTCTTGACTGGGAAGAAAGACGCGGTAGCTACGTTTGATTGGGTGATTCGTATGGAGGCTGCCATTCGTCTGAGCGAATGTCGAACGGATCAAGTTGTGAAATTTGCTACTAACTCCTTAAGAGAGGAAGCATCCCATTGGTGGGAAGGTGTACGTCAAGCAAAAGGGAGCGAGGTTGTGGATGCGATGATGTGGGCTGACTTGAAAACTTTGGTGATCAAGAATTTCTGCCGAAGGAACGAGATTGAGAAGGTATAGAGGGAATTTCTGGGTTTGAAGGCCGGAAGCATGACGCACCGGCAGTACACAACTCGATTCAATGAACTGGCACATCTGGTGCCACACCTTATCACGACTGAGGAAAGAAAGATTTCCTGTTACATTCAAGGGCTGCCGGACCAGGTCCGCACCTATGTTTAGGCAAACGCCCCTACGACCTATGATTCGGTAGTAGAACTGAGCGGCGTGGTATTCGATGATCTGGCGCTGAATGTCGTTGCCATTGAGGAACCGAAGAAGAGACCGAGCTTCTCGAACAAGCGAACTGGTGGAAGGATGTTTGGGACTCGTGATAAGAGGGCTCGGGTGAATGAGCCAACTGTTTGTAAGAAGTGTGGAAGGGAGCATGCAGGTGAATGTAGACTGGGATCTAACTTGTGCTTTAAGTGTGGCAAGACCGGGCACTACTCCCATGAATGCCCACAACACTTCAAGTGCTATAACTGTGGGGATGCCGGTCATTTGAGTAGGGAGTGCCCGAAACCGAGAATGGGTGAAGCCGGGAAAGGGAAAGGCCCGGAAAGGAAAGAAGAGAGGCCCCGAGCAAAGACTCGTGCGTACGCACTGACGCAAGACCAAGCCAGGGCAGACCCCGACGTGGCGTCAGATACGTTCATCCTTGACAACACTTTTGTTTCTATGTTATTTGATTCGGGTGCCAGTAAGAGTTTTATATCTGCGACTTTCTGTAAATGAGTGAAGTACACTGTCAGTAAGCTAGGAAGGGCTTTTAGCGTAGAAACCGCTGAGGGTAGAACTGCGAGAGTGACCGATGTAGTTGACAACTCCACGATAAAAATAGAAGGTTATAGGTTCCCTGTCAGATTGTTTGTTATAGTTTTGGGTGGGTTTGATGTCGTGTTAGGAATGGATTGGCTAACCGCCAATGAAGCACAAATTATATGTAAACGAAAGATAATCCGAATCAAGGCTCCGGACGGTAGCAAAGTCGAGGTTCTTGGGGATCGTGACGACCCGATGCCAAACGTCATCTCGATGATTAAGGCAGCAGATTACTTGAGGCGCGGATGTGAGGCTTATCTGGTGTACGTAATTGACGAGTGTAAGGAAGTGAAGGAGCTAGACGATGTACCCGTGGTACGCGAGTACCCGGAGGTGTTTCCAGAGGATTTGCCTGGGATACCACCCGACAGAGAGATTGAATTTCGAATCGACTTAGTACCAGATGCCCAGCCCGTGGCTAAGGCTCCATATCGACTAGCACCGGTGGAGATGAAAGAGTTAATGGCACAACTAGACGAGTTACTTGAGAAGGGATTTATCCAACCGAGCATCTCGCCGTGGGGTGCTCCGGTGTTGTTTGTGAAGAAGAAAGACGGTTCGATGAGAATGTGTATTGATTATCGCGAGTTGAATAAACGTACGGTGAAGAACAAGTACCCTTTACCAAGGATCGACGACATGTTCGACCAATTACAGGGCGCAAGTTGGTTCTCAAAAATCGACCTTCGATCCGGGTACCACCAGTTGAAGGTGAGGGAAGAAGACATACCGAAAACCGCATTTCGCACGCGTTATGGACATTTCGAGTTCCACGTAATGTCTTTTGGATTGACGAACGCCCCCGCAGCGTTCATGGATTTAATGAATAGGGTGTGTCGATCGATGCTGGACCGATCGGTAATTGTGTTCATCGATGATATCCTCATCTACTCCAAAAATGAGGGTGATCACGCATGTCACTTAAAGGAGGTGTTGGAGGCTCTGAAGAAGGAAAAGTTGTATGCTAAGTTCTCTAAATGCGCATTCTGGCTTAGGGAAGTCCAATTCCTAGGTCACGTTGATCGGTGTCGAAGGGACCGGTCAAAGATAAAGAAATAGAGTGTCCTAATCACCTTAAACTAGTTAGGGTAAGAAGGGTGTCGAACCACGAAGAGTTTGTGGTCGGTGCTCAACTTCAATTAACAATGCAAATTATGAAGTTACAACGGGTCTTTCTGACCAAACACAATCAATGATTTAAGTGAAAACTTTATAAACTCAACAAACAAATCAAGTACCAAACAAAACGGTTTAAGTTGTAAACAATAATTAAAAAGGGTATCACACCCGGGTTTCAAGTTCACAAGTAATTAGGGATTATCACACCAACATTTGAGTTCAAACAATCGAATGGTTATCCAAATCTAATTAACCAAATCTAACCAAGAACATCAACATTCATACATCATCGGCAAATAGTGTAAAACAATATTCACGAATGAAATCGAGACAAATGTATGTAATATAGAATTAGATTAATCAATAGATTCAACATAAATCAAAGTTCATAGCAATTATCATCTAACGGGGTCAATGGTGCAAGAATTTATCGACTCCCATGAGTTCATAACCATACTAAACACAAAGATTCAAGTGTTTCAAACCAAACGATTACAAGAATTGTTTCTCAAAGCTAGCACATGATAAAACCCTAAAACTTACAAACAATCCACCCGGGAATGATTACCGGTGGATTAGCCGCTCATGGTGGTGGAAATCATCTTCAATCTTTCAATCGGATGTTAGAATCGTGTTCTTTAGCCTCCAAGAACTCCAAAATCGCCCAAGAACTATGGTGTAAAAGATGGATCCGAATTTGGGGAAGAAAAACCTAATTAAACCATTGAAAATCGGCTGTTTCGCCCAAACCCCGCGTCTGAAACGCACCCAGCGTAGGCTTACGCTGTGAGGGCGTAGGCTTACGCTGAGGACCTGAAGCAGGCTGTGAAGAAAACAGTTAGGCGTAGGCCTACGCTGGTGGGGCGTAGGCTTACGCTGGCGGCGTAGGATTACGCCATGTGTGGCATGCAGTTTTGCCCCGTTTCTTCCGTCTTTCATCCAACTCTTCCGTAATATCTTCAAAGATCGCATTTTAAGCTTCCAACACCTGCACATGCATGACTACACAAAACCTTTGTATTCCACATATCAAATTGCATAAATATAACATATTACACCTTTTAATACATGAAACTTTGGCCACTTATCACACGTCATCAACCCGAACGGCATTATGGTTGACCCAGCGAAGATAATGATGGTAAGGGAATGGAATATTCCTAAGACGCCAACTGAAATTCGTAGTTTCTTAGGATTAGCAGGCTACTATCGGAGATTCATCCATGATTTCTCAAAAATAGCTTCGCCATTGACAAAGTTGACTCGGAAAGAGGTAAAGTACGAATGGGGTTCGACCCAGGATGAGGCGTTTAAGGAATTGAAGGAAAAGCTAACCAAAGCCCCAGTCTTGGCCCTTCCCTAGGGCAATGAAGACTTAGTGGTATACTCTGACGCTTCGGGTCAGGGATTGGGATGCGTGTTGATGCAACGCGGAAGAGTGATCGCGTATGCGTCACGACAGTTGAAGATTCACGAAGCTAATTATCCGACTCATGATTTGGAACTTGCTGCTGTCGTATTCGCATTAAAAGTCTGGAGGCACTACCTTTACGGGGTGAAGTTTACTATTTACTCCGACCACAAAAGTTTGAAGTACTTCTTCGAACAAAGAGAGCTTAATATGAGGCAGAGACGATGGTTAGAACTCCTGAAGGATTATGACTGTGAGATCATGTACCATCCTGGAAAGGCAAACGTGGTGGCTGACGCTCTAAGCCGAAAGGATGTGCCTGCTCCTATTAGAGTGAAAGCTTACCAGTTAGTGGTAACATCAGATGTGATGAGGGAAATTGAAAGAGCTCAAGATGAAGCACTTAAGGAAGAAAACATTAAGAAGGAAAGGATGGTTGGCCAACAGGACAAGTTGGAATATAACACCCTTGGTGTTAGGACACGTTTTGGACGGGTATGGATACCTATGGGTGGCGAGCTTAGAACTAAAATCTTGGATGAGGCTCATAAGTCTCGATACTCTATCCATCCTGGCACCAATAAAATGTACCAAGATCTGAGAAAGGAATACTGGTGGCCTAGGATGAAACATGAGGTGGCAAAGTATGTAAGCAAGTGCTTGACTTGCTCACAAGTAAAGGCCGAACACCAGAAACCGTATGGAAAGATTCAACCACTTGATATACCGGAATGGAAGTGGGAACACATTACCATGGACTTCATAACCAAGCTACCCCGCACAGCTAAAGGTCATGATACCATTTGGGTAATTGTGGACCGTTTAACGAAGAATGCTCATTTCCTACCTATTCGTGAGACATTCTCGTCGGAAAGGTTAGCGGAAGTATTTATTAACGAAGTAGTAGCATGACATGGGATGCCTTTGACGATCATATCTGACCGGGACACACGATTCACATCGAGGTTCTGGAAAAGATTTCACGAGGCGATGGGCACGAGGCTTAATATCAGCACGGCATACCACCCACAAACGGATGGTCAGTCCGAAAGGACCATTCAGAAATTGGAGGATATGCTTCGTGCTTGTATTATCGATTTTGGCGGCAGTTGGGACAGTCATCTGCCGTTAGCCGAATTCTCCTACAACAATAGTCATCACACGACGATAGGCATGCCGCCTTACGAAATGTTGTATGGGAGAAGATGTAGGACCCCGGTTTGTTGGGGTGAGATTGGACAAAAGGAATTAGGAAGTTTTGAAGTCGTAAGAGAAACGTCGGAAAGGTTTGACCAAATCAAAGCAAGAATGAAAGCCGCACAAGATCGTCAGGAATCCTACGCGGATAAACGACGAAGGCCTATTGAGTTTGATGTTGGGGACAGAGTAATGTTGAAAGTGTCACCTTGGAAGGGGATCATACGATTCAGGAAGAGAGGGAAGTTAAGTCCGAGGTTTGTCGGACCATTTAGGATAATGGCGCGGGTTGGTGAAGTCGCTTATCGGTTAGAGTTGTCTGATGAGTTAAGTGGGATTCATCCTACCTTCCATGTATCACACTTGCGAAAGTGTTTGGCGGATGAATCGGCTCATGTACCACTTACTGACATCGAGGTCGACAACAGCCTTAACTACATCGAAGAACCCGTGGCCATCTTAGACAGGAAGGAGAAGCGTTTGCGTAATAAGATTATCCAATTGGTTAAAGTCCAATGGAAGCATCGAAGGGGATCAGAAGCCACTTGGGAAACGTAAACGGAAATGAGGGAGTCGTACCCTCAACTATTTGACTTATGATAGGTTTCGGGGACGAAACCCATTGTAAGGGGGGTAAACTTGTAACATCCCAAAAATAAAACGACAGTTAAAATGACGAAAATGAACGAGGCATGTCGGGTCGGGCCGGATGGGCCGACGGGCTGGAAGGGGAGCCTCCCCTATAAATAGCTTAGACCTCCATTATTTCTCTCATTTGCAAGTTCTAGAGAGAGAAACCGTAGAGAGAGAAAGTTGGCGAATCGACCCGAGATTTCAGCAAAGTGTTGCTCCATAGCTCGTGAGAAGAACCTCCGGATCAGAAACTAGATTCAGGTAACGATCGGGCCTAAATCTGAGTTTTTGTTCGTTTTTTGGGTTTTTCGGGCTTTGGGTGAAAAAGTAACGTTTTCACGGATAAAACTGAAAGATAAACATAGATTTGAGTTCCTTAATGGAAAACGAACGTTTTGAATGTAAACAGGTTCGGGATCTTGACGTGATCAGACCTGAATGCGAAAGTTAGGGTTTTGCGAAGAAACAGATCGTGCGTACTTATCAAGTACGCACGGAGCAGGTACTGCGTACTTATCAAGTACGCACGAAGCAGGTCCTGCGTACTTATCAAGTACGCAGGAAGCAGGGTCTGCGCACTTGCTAAGTGCGCAGACATCTGGTTGTTTAAGTAAAGTTAGTATGTTTAGAATGGTTAAACCGTTAGAGTCAGGATTGGGTTTGATGTGTATTTAACTATCAAATTCAGATCGGAAGTGACGTAGTGGGACCTTTGTTTAGGGCAACCCGGATTAGCTTATTAGGTGAGTTCTAGAAGCCCTCTTTTAAATGTTTTATATAATGTTTTCGGGCTGGTGTGCATACATATGAAATGATGTTTTTACGAAACGATGTTTATGAAACTATGTTTATAAAATGATGCTTATGAAACTATGTTTACGAAATGAAATGATTTGGAATGAACAGTTTATGGAATGAAAGTTTTATGAATGGAATGTTTACGAACGAAATGTTTATAAAGAAATGGTTTAAACTAAAGGTAAAGGGTTTCGAAAATGAATGAAAGGTTTTATGAAAAGAAAAGAAAAAGGGCAAAGGTTTTAAAGAAGTCATTACAAATCTAATCTGTCGAATGAATGGAATTGACGAATGAAGTCTGGGAATGTAATCCCCAGCCTTGTGGTAGATTAAGGACAGCGAGCCATAGATGCCATAAGAGCAACAGGGGCAGTGTCTTGGTGGCCTGCCAATGGTTTTGATGTTGTACAACTGGTAGGCAGTAACGACGGTTACTCAGGGGTTAACGTGACCCTATGTAAGGTTAAATTATGATCCGACGGTGTTATGGCCGTGAGCCATAGCCGTCGATGGAGGTTGTCGGTCTATGGACATGAGAGCCATAGGGGCAACTGAATGGGTATTATCGGTCCTCGTGCAGTTAGCCTTGGGGGCAATACAAAAGGGAATTGACATAATGTATGGTATTGTCGGTCTTCGTGCAGTTAAGCCTTAGGGGCAATACCATCCTAAATGACGGTACGAATGGTAAAGGTTGTGGCAATGACGGCGATACGTAACGGTTGCCCACGACATGCAAGGTTCCTTCGGGGACACAGAGACGCTTAAAGAAAAGATACATATTGTAGATAGTAATGTATGACTTAAATGAATGTTAAATGTTTTAAACAAATGATCCGTTCAATGTGTTTATGATGAGGAAAAATGTTTGAAGGTTTTCAATGATGAACGAAAGGCCCTGTTTTCTTATACGTGATGTTAAACCCTAATGAATGTTTTGAATGATGAACCATTTCTTAAATCGAACGAAAACTAGAACTCACTAGCGTAGCTGACTTTTTAGTATGCACATTCAGGTTAAGGCAGGTATGGATGATGGACGGTGATGCTTGGCAAGTGAGAAGAGTTAATCGGTTGATCATGAAGACTGGCATCCCGTTATGATTAGATTATGATATGTTTATGTAATAGGCTATGTTACGCTTCCGTTGTTAAACAATGTAATGGTTATGTTTTATTGAAGTATTTTCCTCTGCGTTATTTGATAATCAAGTTTAAGAACTGTTTGTGAATGAGTAAATCCAACAAGTGAGGCCTCCCGGGTTTGGGGCCTTACACTCTTGGACCGCACGAAAACATAAAACTTTTTCTAGGTTATCCAATGAGTCAGAATACTAAGTTCTGGCTGATACGGGTGCAAAATTAGCAACGCTAGAAGCTACCCTTCAAGAACATAGGATAGACACAAAATCTACCTCCACTAATTGGTGTGATAATCTGGATGCAACCTAACTTGCAGCTAATCCAGTCTGTCATGCTCGAATACAATACGTTGAAATTGATTTTACTTTTGTTTGTGAAAAGTAGAACAAGGAAAAATCTGTGTACAGTTTAATATGGAAAGACGATCAGAATACATACATCTAAAAAAATCCGTTGTCGACTTAAAAAATTCACGTTCTTACGCTCAAACCACAGGATGCTCCCCGCCCTTAGCTTGCGGGGGGAGTGTTAGATCTTGTTGTAAGTAATAATATTTAGAGGTAGTATTATGTAAATAAGTTATCATATATAACCCGTTTTGTAACCATGTTCTAATTACAGTCATCAATAAAATCACAATTACACACTTTTGATTTATCTATCAAAGATATTTATTAAAAGTATACACCATGAAAATTTTATCAAGAGAATACTCATGTGTGTTTACTTAACTTGTTATTTTGTAGGTGGCATCAAATTTTGTAGTTTTCGGGGCAAAGCCTTCAACAACAAAGGTACTTAACCACAAAAACTTAATTAGTTTCCGGTTACCTAGACTTAATCTACACATTGAGTTAATTATATATATATATATATATATATAGGGGGATGTTCAAATAAGAAGTATAATTTGGCTAAGAAGCAATCTCATCCATTGAATTGGATGATCAATGGTAGAGATTTAAATATATGAAAAATAAGAGGTGGAATGGTATTTAAGTAATAGTCACTTTTGTTGACTTTTTTCAACTTTCCCTACTTTTTTTAAACGTTCATAACTTTTTCATAAAACATTATTTTTTTAACAAAATTATACCATAAAATCGAGTTTTTTTAATCTTTAATTTGAGTACAGTATTGTTATATTTTTTTTTTGCAAAAACAAAAACGACACTTAATGAAATTGTGTTACTTTACGTAAATGTGCTCATTTCTCGTAAATGTGCTGGTTTCAAGTAAAACAACACAATTTACACAAATGTGCTGGTTTCTTTAATGTGTGCTACTTTTAGTCATTTATTATGTGCCTAATTTGGTAGCATTCTTTATAAATAAAATTTAAATCATCCATACACCAAAAAACGGTTCAGTGGTAGGCAACAAAAAGCTTATGCATTAAAATGTTGTTTTGTGCTGGTTTTGTTTTGTATTGGTTTGATATACTAGTTTTGCTATGCTGGTTTGTTTATGCTTGGTTAGCTAAGAAAATCAAGTTACACAATTAACCGTGTTCTTTTGGTGTTGTTTTATGATAAAGCAGCATAGGTAATTGTGATGTTTTACAATGCAACACGGTTAATTGTGCTGTTTTACTACAAACCAGCACATTTACGTAAAGTAGCACAATTTCACTAAGTGTTGATTTTGTTTTTACAGTAAAATGTAGCAATACTATACTCGAATTAAAGATAAAAAACGCTCACTTTTATGGTGTAATTTAAAAAAAAAATAAGGTCGTATGAAAAAGTTATGTACGTTTTAAAAAAGAGGGGAACTGAAAAAAGTTAACATTTGTGGGTTTCACAAGAATGTCCTCCACCCTTATTTTCCTACACTTAAATCCATAATGGATGAGATTGCTTCTTAGGTTTTTTAGCCAAGCAGCACTTCTTAGGGGAACCATCTCCTATATATATCCAAACTAAATTATATATATAGGGGAGGGTTCCAAAGAAATCAAGAGTTAGGCGAAAACCAAAAAAATCAACTTTTCACCATTGATTGAAATTGATCAATGGATGAGATTAATTAGTGGCAAATCTATAAGGCTTTGTATTTAAAAGACAACACACATGTTATAATCATGACCATAATCACGTAATCACTCATGTTATACACAAGACCATAATCACGTAATCACGCATGGTTTACGCACAATATATCAACATTTAAAAAAATCATTTTTTTAAATAAAAGTATAGCAAAAGTATACTCAAATTAAAGAGAATAAAATGCTCGATTTCATGATGTAATTTTTTTTAAAAAAAATAACGTCGTATAAAAAAGTTATGTGTGTTTTAAAAAACATGGGGGAACTTGTAAAAAGTCAACAAAGTTAGGCTATTCCAATTTTACTCTTTTCGGAATCTTTTCACACTTAAAACAATCACATTTGATCTTAACCATTAATTTTCTAGATCAACGCTTCAAAATACTTCTTACGCTTTCTCACCAAAAAAACACTTTGTATTTAAAACTTCCTTTATATATATAATATGTTGGAAATCATGCCTAGAAACAGAGAATTTGATCTCAAAATATCAACTCTTTATTTGGTTTATTAAATCTAGACACACTTAAAATGAACCTAACCCATCTATTTATACTAAAATAAATTATACTAATGCTACTCAAATACGACTCTCAGTTATAATCTAATACTAACAAGATCATTATCTAAACATTATCTCTACTAATTAAATCAAACTAGATAACTCTAACCATATAAAATATTAATTAAATACTAATTAATTATACTCTTTCGAATTACCCCTTCAACTTTTACTTTTTTTCAAACCTGAACCGTTTCAGGATTAAAACTATCATTCCCACTTAATCCTAAAACCAACCGTGCTTCTCTTGCTCTTTCCCTTGACCAAACCAAACGAGTCTCGATCGTTCTTACATCTTGCTCGTTCTTAATGCTTGCTTACTGTTCTTGCTCATTTTCTTGCTTGATTACTCTTGTTTGCTAATTCTTTTCTAGCTTTAAATAAGAAAACGAATTTCTTGCTCTTTCTATAACCCCAACCGAGTTTCTTGCACTTTATGTTCTTACTAATCAGAACCAAATGGTTTCTAACTTCTTATTCTTGCTAATGATCAAAGATTAGTGTTCCTGCTCCTTCTATTGATTAAAAATTAGTGTTCTCGCTCCTTCTAGTGATCAGGGTTCTTGCTCCTTTACTTACTAAAAACTTGTTGCTCATTCAAAACCACTAGTTGATCGCTAAAACTTGCTCTTGTTCTCAGTTTCTGGCTCGGCCCCGAAAATAAAACCTCTCCTACTACTGATTTCAGCCAGAAAGAAGAAAACCCAAAACCAGATCCTTCTTGCTATTGTTCTCAGCTAGAAAGCCAAAACCCCCCGTGATCTTGCTTCCCCTTTTAAACTCGCTCTCGTTTTTAGCTCCGTACGACTCGTAAAACCTCTAATATCTGATACCAATTGTTTGAAATTAGGACCAAGAACAAGAAATTTGATCTCAAAAGATTAACTCTTTCTTTGGTTTATTAAATCTCAACACACTTACATTGACCCCTAACTCATTTACTTATACTAAAATAAATCATACTCAATACTATTCATAATTATAATCTAATACTAACTCAGATCATTATCTCTAATAATTAAATCAGATAACTCTAAACGTTCAAACTGTTAATTAAACACTAATTAATTGAACTCTTTCGAATCTCACCTTCAACTTTCTCTTTTTTATCAAGATTCAAACTTACAAGTATATTTTTACAGGGATATATATGAAATTAACCCAATCATATAATGAAGTGCAGATGTGGTGCTGCAACTAAACATTTTGCCATTCGTAAGCAAGCAACAAGCCGTGGAGGAGGAAAATGTGGACACAAGTCCTAATAATATTACTTCTATAACTAATTCACAACCGGTACGTACGTTTTTAATGTAGTGTGTTTTAACATGGATTTTTGAAAAAGGGAAAATAATGAAGGTAGTCACTTTCATAGGTGTGTAATACTTCTATACATATATTAGAAAATACTTAAGTCTCTAGTCATGAGATACCCAAAGCAAGGCCGTGTATCGCTATCACCATGTCGCTTGTGCAATGGACGTTAATCTCATAAAAAACATAGTATCACCATGTAGCTTTCACTCAGGGCCGTCCCCGAGAAATTAAGTATCCGACTCGACATAAGAAAAATGCCCTCATTTTTTATAATTTTTTTTAGATTTTATAAGTTATTTAAAAAAAAAAATTTTGCCCCAAAATTTTATAAAATCTTTTTTTGGCGAGCAGCGCCCTGGGAGTCAATCAGCGTCCCTTCATCCGGCGTCTGTCCGGCTTCTTCGCAGGATATCACGTAATCACGTTTTGTGTAATTGGATCGTGTAATTGGGTTATGTAATGGGGATGGGCCATGTGATAAATTGATAAAGATTGAGCTATTTGGGTATTATTGGGTTGGGTATAAGTATTAAATTGGGTTGGATTTCAATTAAAATAAATTTGCCCCTAAACTTTATAAAATTTTATAGAATTTATAAGTTATTTAAAGTTTTTTTTATAATATAGATAATTTTTTTTTAAATATGTGTCATACTCGTAAACATGCCCTGGTGTCGCCGTACCACCTGCACCACCCTCTAAGCCGGTAATGCTTTCACTCATGTATTCTATTTTTCATATGCTAGAATGAATGTCTTCTACCCAAGAGTTCTAAAAAAATTGCTACATAAACAACTATATATTACCGCGAGTTAGTTGCATAAATGGTTCATGTGGTTTGATTAAACTGCATATTTGGCCCCTGGTTTTTAAAAAAATACAAATTTAGCCCAAACTTTTCAGATTTGGTTGCGCTTTTAGCCCCTGGTATTAACACAAGTTAGTTTTTAATGGAAAGTTAGTCTATGTGTCATCCACGTGACTTATGATTACAAACTTAACACTAAAAATGAGTAAAAATCAGTAAAAAGCCCTAAAAATCAGTAAAAATTATTGATTTTTAACGAACTTTTATTGATTTTTTAATGAATTTTAATTATTTTAACTCATTTTTAGGGTTAAGTTTGTAATCGTAAGTTACGTGGATGGCACATGTGCTAACTTTCCGTTAAAAACTAACTGGTGTTAACAACAGGGGCGGGGCGAAAGACGCAACCAGTTATGAAAAGTTTGGACTAGATTTGCACTTTTTAAAACCCGGAGGCCAAATATGCAGTTTGATCAAACCACAGGGACCATTTGTGTAATTAACTCTATTACCATGGAAAAAAAGCTAACCCAAAATTCAAAAGTAAACAACTGATGTTGATTATCATATCCAAACACTTTCACCATAATGACAATATTCTTTGATTATTGAGTAATTTTTGTTGCACTCATCTCATTTTGTTTTGTTCAAAAGTGTTTTCCCTCAGTTAATGACATCAAGGAGCATATTGACGCGATCAAGTCAATATTTGGTTCCATGGGAGATGGACTAACTACTCAATCTGCATATGACATAGCGTGGATTGCGCTCATAAAAGACGTCACTGGATCCACTTGTGCTCCTCAGTTCCCGTCATGTTTGGAATGGATCGTCAACCATCAACTCCCTGATGGTTCATGGGGTGATCCGTTCTTTTCAATCCACGATAGGCTCATCAACACGTTGGCATGTGTCGTCGCACTAACGTCTTGGAATGTTCATCCTCACAAGTGCCAAAAAGGTAAAACCAATAACCTGCTTTGTTCATATACTCTTAGAATTATTGTTTCCTTTATCTTATGTTTAGTTTGGTGATACACAGGTCTTCAATTTGTGAACGAAAACATGAATAATCTTGGAGACGAGAAGGATGAACACATGTTAATTGCTCGTTGAACTCGCACGAAAACTAGAGATCAACGTGTCGAACAATTCTTCTATCTTGAAAGAAATATACGCAAGACGAGAGCTAAAGCTAGCAAAGTTAGTCCCATCTATACTTTATAATAAATAAAGGTTTTGGTGAAATAGTTGTCACTATCCTATGCATACTCAAGTTTTTTTCTCCGCCTCTCTTCCATTAATTATACAAATTTCTTAGTTACTTTTATAATTTTTTATTTCCCGCATCTCTCTCCTGTTAAATAATAACGATTTATATATTTCTTTTTTTTAAATTTTTTTTAATTAAAAAAATAGGTTTGTTCAAAAATATTATTATAAATTGAACATTTTTTTCATTCTTTTTATAAAACAAATTGAAAAAAATAACTATATAATGTTTCTAGAATTTATATTAAAAAAACTATGTAATATATCATAAATATGTAATATGTAAATGTTTATTAATAAATATATAACACTGTATTTATCCCACCCGTATAATAGACGGGGTATCTAACCTAGTATTTTTATATATACAGATTCGATTCGATGCAATGAATCAGTGTATACCAAAATTGATTCGATATTTCTTGTGGTATGAACCACACGGGTTCGGGTTCTTGCTTGCTAATTTCACTTTATTGTTCGACCTTTTCTGATTCAGAACACAAAACTCGCCCCTAGTTCTTGTTCACTGCTTTTGATCAAATACAAGTTTCAAGCGATGTTTTCCAGCTCTCAATCAATGGTTCGAATTTGATGATTGACCAACACTCCTTACATTAGTTTTGCTTCCAATGTTCGATTATTTCAAGACAGGCTTCGAACGATGATTGCCAAAATTGCCTTCAATCACTTCTTCCTTCAATTCTTTCCTGATCGGTTAAACTTACGCTTCCTTCGTTCATCCTCCCTTTAGTCGATTAACTCCTGCTCTAATACCAATTGTTGGTAATCAAATATGCAATTGATGGTATAAACACAAAGATTAAATGATAAACTTGCTAAATTTTTATAATGAGTGTACGTCTACTTCATACTCAATTACATACTCGATGAAGGGTAACCTCATAGCCATCGGATCATGAACGATTATAAAGAACAAAATAGGATGAACCCTAATGAACTTGCAATTTGATCGATTGGAAAACCAACAATTGATACATACGTTTTGACCCTATATATACATGTATACATACGCATTTATTCACAGGAATGAAACGACGTGACTTCGCATCCCTTGAAGACCATACAGTTTCTATCTTTGACATGTACACAAATGACCCCTACACTTACTTATATTACTTGGATATGACAATTAAGGATAACATAACCTTTGCGAACTGACGCAACGATTCAGTGATACGTCGTATTCCTTTCTAACCCTAAACTAATTGACACATACGTACATACAGATTTGACTTTTTCTATTTACACACTTGACCCTTACGCAACTATTTAATATACAAATGACTCTAAACTTGACTTTCTAATATTGACACTAAAACCCTTGTATTTAGTTTAATCTTCAATACGAAGAAGCTTGAAATAGTATATTGTCTTTAAACTTTGATTTCTTCTTGTAAGGATACCGAGAGACATACTTCACAAGACCCCAACAATCTTGCTTTATTGCCTTGAAGGGATGGAAGACTTGAAATGGGAAAAGCTCCTAAAACTTCAATGCAGAAATGGGTCAATGTTCTTCTCACCATCGGCAACTGCTTATACATTCATGCATACAAAAGATCAAATTTGTCTTACATTTTTGACCAATCTTGTTGCCAAATTCAGCGGAGGAGGTAATGTTATGCAAACTCCTTGTAAGTTGTTTTAGTTTTTCATTTATTGATTTTGAGGATTAATCTTTTCAAGTCTTTTGGCATTGTTTAATCAATGTATTCTTCATGTTAATTACAACTTGTAGCCTTATTTTATTTTTGGTATATGAATTAATATTTGAAAGACGCAAAGATTATAGTGTTATAAGGTCATTTCCGGACGCAAAATGAATGTAGGATGCTATGATGGCCACCATTACACAAGTAGCGAAGGGAATTTTCGGGGTCGCAACATGAACGACAAGCGGGCATCAAGAGTCTTGGTGGTGGAATAAGCATACGCAAGGCATGATAAGGGACAAGAGACTGGTGTTTTACGGAGTTCTTAAGGTGCACCTATGAGGAGGACGATTGGGATTGAGGGAGAGATATAAACAGGGCAGGCAGGAGGCAAAGAGGGTATGTATGAGGCAAAGTACAAGGCCTATTATAATATGTATAAATGACTCGAAACTAAGGAGGGGGAGCATGCCATGTTCTAGATTGTCAAAGCTAGGGAGAGTAGGAAAAAGGATGTACGAGTCGTGAAGTTTATAAAGGGACATGATGGCCAGGTTTTGGTGAAGGGACAGGACATCAAGGCAAGATGGCACACATATTTCCACAATTTTTTCAACTGCATTAGGTCCAACCAAGAACAAATCGGGTACCCAACATCGACAAGGAAATAACTACAACTGTCGCAATATGACACAGGAAGAGCTGGGGAGGCACTTAGGAAGATGGGAAGGGCTAAACTAGTTAGCCCATACAACATACCCATTGAGGTGTGAAAGTGTTTGGGGAGGAAGAAGTTCAATGGTTAACAAATTTGTTCAATATTATCTTCAAAACTAGAAACATTTTAGATCAAAAAACTGCAACTGAAAAGTTCTCAAAATGGCTAATTTCTGTTGGAGATGGAAACATTGGTACCATGACTAACCAACAAAATCTCGATTCCAAATTGATTCACATCCCTTCTGAATACTTGATTGATGCCAGCCCCAACCCTTTATCACAACTCATAGATTTCATATACAATGATACTCTTCTTTCTCCTCCAACATCCGCAAATCTTAGCGACAAAGCCATTGTTTGCCCCAGGAATGACACCGTGGACGAGGTCAACAAAACAGTTTTAAATATGACTCCAGGAGAAACAGTATCAAATCTCAGCAGACTCAATGTCTCCGCGGGCTGGCGACAAAAGCGTTACGGATATCATGTATTCTATCGAATACCTCAATTTGTTAAATTTCAGTGGAATCCCTTCACATGTGTTACAACTTAAAAAAAAGGTTCCAATCATGCTTCTGTGCAACATAAATCAAAGATTGGGTTTATGTAATGGGACTAGATTAATAGTTTCTCAATTACTAACAAAAGTGATTGAGGCACATGTAATAACAGGTGTAGCAATGGATCACGAGTGTATATTCCAAGAATAAATTTTGTACACAATGACAGAGTTACCGTTCATATTTAAAAGACGTCAATATCCCATAAAACTTTGCTATGCAATGACAATAAACAAAAGTCAAGGTCAGTCACTAAATAAGATCGGCGTATACCTTCCACGACCGATATTTAGTCATGGTCAGTTATATGTGGCATTCTCAAGAGCCACGTCACCCAACTCTCTAAAAATACTTGCTCACACGGACTCTGGTGCTGTCTCAAACGAAACTGAAAACATTGTTTACTCAGATTTTTTAGAGGAGGTTGTTTTTTCTTATAATATTCAATGCAATTTACTTTTCTCATTTTATTACATTCTATATTCATTTATTTGAAATTTATCATGTATTCATGTGTTATAGTTATGCAATGATTATCTAAGTTGTTTATGATTTACACTTTTCTGAAATATCCTTTACATACTGTAGAATCTTGCAATTATTACTTATGCTACATATTAAATAACAGACAAAAACATACAGGTTGTTATCCATGGCAACTGAAACAATCGCATCAATCAGGCCTGGTAGATCAGGCGCAATCATTGAGGTGCGTGTTATCAGAAAATGGACGTTCAACTCTCGACCAGATGAACCATGGTATCTTTTTGTTGATAGAAACGTAAGTAATTAATGCATAAACATATATATTGTTAGTAATCAATCTTCATAGATATAACATTTCTTATGATTATAGGGAGATGCAATTCCGGCTTTTGCAGCAAAAAATGATAAGGATAACATTTAGGCGCGTCTGTCTTTGATGTCATGTTACCAAATCGATAGCTATGTTTGTAGAGCCACAAGACCAAGCATGAAAACTGTTAGACATGATGTAACTCTCAAAATAGGCAATACCAGTGAATGATAACAACTCCATCCCACACTTCTATTTCGAATTCCAGCCCTCAGCAGTCGCATTAATGACAACTGTCTTCTAACAAGTCAGTCTACATATATAATAATTTTAATCCATACATATTTACTAAAACAATTCTACAAATCAGATTACATTGGCACTGTCGAATCAAAATTTGATGGAACGACAAGACATATTGACCCATATCTACGTGTAATTCTAAGAAATGAAAGGTAATTACTAAAAATTTTATTGAATACTTTTGGGCAAATGCCATAAAAAACCAACATACTTTTTGGTTTTTCTCACAAAAGTCCTTCAACAATTTTTTGCATATAAAAAACCAACATATTCTCTATTTTTTTCTAACAAAAGTGACTTAACAAACTTTTGCACATAAAAAACCAACATATTTTCTTGTTTTTCTCACAAAAGTCACTTGACAACTATTTATCCTAGCAAATGAATAGACAGAAGCAAGACAAAGGATTCATTTGCTCTTGTTTTTGTCGGTCGATTTCCGTTGCTTTACTTTTGCGGATTCATTTGCTAAGATAAATAGTTGTCGATGGACTTTCGTGAGAAAAACAAGAAAGTATGTTGGTTTTTATGTGTAAAAATTTGTTAAAGGACTTTTGTGAGAAAAAAAAGAGAGTATGTTGGTTTTTATATGCAAAAAATTGTTGAGGGACTTTTACGAGAAAAACCCGAAAATATGTTGATTTTTTTATAGCATTTGCCCAATACTTTTAAACGATTAGTCCATCATAGTCAAATGATATAGTCTAAAATAGATTTTTTTTTTACTTTGTAAATTTCCTTGCAGCTTCGAAGACATTTCCGTGACAATTTGGAAAGAAACTCTTGCAACCTTTGATCATGTTGCACTTGACAACTTCGACTATCCTGTTGTTTTGGCTGTCACATCAAGAAAAGTCTCCATCTTTGCAGGTAACTAAATTTATAAAATTGTTAGAAGTTCTATAAATAAAATGGCAAGCATCGAATCTACATCGATTTCTGTGTTCATGTAAAAAAGAATAATATTCACAAATCTCATATATGCAAACTTGCAGGCCGGACACAGCTAACAACAACAGCAGCATCACCATTGTATCTAAATCCTGCAATTCCCCAATCTACAGTATTAGCTAACAGGTACATTATTTTGAAAATTATTATTTCAGTTACTTCCATCAACATGGACAGTTATGCAGCATAAAAACAAATCAGTCTTAAATATTACAGAGACCAAAGTGCTATAGTAGCTCCCACATCATCACAAACACATCAGCTCACTGCTATACCTGCTGTCCAAACTGAGATAACCCTCGCTGCCCTTGCGCAGAAAGAAAATTCAGATCTTTTCGTAAGTGCTTTCGTATATGTTTATAACAATATTTTACTTGAGCTAAATGATGTCTGAGTGCCAATTTTATTACAAAACTAGACTATCATAAAAAAAATAAAAAAAAAACCTCAAACCAAATCAAATGATTCATCAAACTAGCCTGCTATACCATCTAAATTGATTTTTTTAATATGGATTAAACACTCATTTATTTGCAAAAATGTGAAAACATACTTCTGTTCAAATCTTAATATACTTTATCAAATTTTTTTAAGTTGAATTTATTTTTCATTCTCTCTCTTTTCGACAAACAGATTCATTATGCAGGGATCAATATTTGTTTGTGATGCAGCAATCACACAATTTGCAGACGGGAATCCATGGTTTTACATTGCATGTCCAACATGTCAAATGAAGATAGACAAAAGCGATGACGAATGGGCATGTGCAACTGACGGCATCACCAAATCACCAAAATACATGTATACATATCAACTTTATCCATGCTAAAACACATTGAAAGTAATACTAAAATCTAAAACGCAGGTTTCGGCTATCCGCCACCATTCACAGGAACCGCAAATGTCACAATATTTGACAAAACTGTGAAACAATTGGTAGAAAAGGATGCTGACATTATCATCAAGGAAGGCTATGAGAATCCACAGGCTATACCACCACCACTTCTGCTTCTAAGAGGTCAACTCAAGAAATTTCATCTCCGTGGTCCACAACAAAAGCGATACTGGAACAAAATCTTCACTGTTTCCAAAATTTCAAATGCCACACTACATGAAAATGAAGATTTAACAAAATCAGCACTAGAAACACTAAAAGCAACAAGCCTACATCAACAAACAGAAGAAACACCAACGAATAGGAGCCTTTTATCAGAAATAAAAGGTCTGTTTAAACAAACAATAAAAAAAAAATACATTCAGCATTTAACAGCTTCACCATTCACAGATTCAAGTTGCACACTGTCACAGGAACAGTTTTCCACACCATCAGGGAAATCCATGCTCAACATGACCCAACCAACTCCTGCACCAGAAACACCAGCATCACATCCAGCTGAAAGGACATCAACCAAAAGATCTTTGTTCGGAACACCAGGTAATACAATAAAAACAAATGTCTACAATAAACATTCTAAAAAAAAGTTTAACATTTGTATTTTCACAGCCCAAGGCATAAGCTACACGAAGAAGGTACGCTATCCAGACACACCAACACCTTGAAAAGCAATCAAAAAACTACTTTGAAGATCATTAGCCATAGGTAATATGTAATAGTGGTATTGTAGCATCACCAAATTTTGAATCATAATCTTTTGTTATCTAAACATTTGTATCAATAACTAAGATCACTTTTCATGTATCATGGAAAATCTCTAACATCCTTCATTGTCGCCGCAACGCGCGGCTAGATATTTTTCTAGTTTGAAACATGTTCCAAAAATATACCTATTCAGTTTAATATTAAAACCATCGCTTATCATTTTGTTTTTGGAAAAGATATAAGAATGTTTTATTTCTTTAAAGATATTGTAAATATTTGTAAATAATAGTATTTACTATATGATTCATAAAGATATTACATTAGATTACTTACAAAATCCAAAATGCACTCAAAATGAGAACATGAGATGCATACATTACAAGTTCTTTTTGCATGCTATAGGTCAGCTTTTTTTTATGATTTTACACATAAACCCTTTAATTATAATAGATTTACATTTTAACCCTATCTATTGAGAATCCCAAATGGTTAACGCCATGAACAAACAGTCAAACGAATTAACGCCCTCCGTTAGTATAAATGAATTTAACCAGTCTGTTTGTTTGATGGAAAAAAAAATAATTAAAAAGTAAATTTAAATTATTTATATAAAACTTGGTAATAAACATATGGGTATTAGCTGTAAAAAAACAAATTTCTAAAATTGAATTGTACAAATGGACCTCAGTTAAGGTAATACGAAACATTTTATGCACATGGTACAACACATAAATGTATTGAGCATTAATTTACTCTTTTCTTTTACTTTTTTTCGCAATATAGTGCATAAGTTCTTTAAGTGGAATTGGTAAGCCTGCTTTCCCTCTACGTGGTAATAAACATACCGTTTTTTCTTTTAGTTTTTTTTCTTTAGTTTTTACGAGCTTTAATATTTCTTTAATTCTTTATTTTATTTATTTTGTAATAATTTTTTGTATATATATATTTGCTAACCAACCGGTTGTTTTATAGGTTTTTTTTAACCGTTTGGTGCCCATCTCAAAATACACTGTCGTGACGTTTTTTTATCTACGTTTAAACCGACCCGCTGTGATGCGCTGCCGGCATGCTTATTTTTATCTTTGTTTTGGTGTAATTTTTTTCAAATAACTTTACTTCGTATATGAGGCAACTTATTCGATAGTAACTTCACTTTCGTATACGAGATAACTATTTCGTTACTATTGAATGTATCGATGCAACGTATTTTTTTAACGTCACGTCGAATGGACCCTTACGATTTGCTTATTTTATCTACGTTTTGAACCCGTCGCGGAACGTGGGGGGGGGGGGGTAACCCACTAGTTGTAAATATTTGTAAATAATAGTATTTACTATATGATTCATTAATTATAAAAAAAACTTAACTGAATCTATTCAATAAAAAAATATATATATCACGTGTTGCCTCCATATTTATTCTTATCATTTTTTCTTATATGTGTCTCTTACTAAATACACATGTGTGTTTTTAATAATGATACATTTTTAAAGTAAATATTAATTATACTAATAAAAAAACATTTATTTTAAATTATCCATTATCATACGAAACTTTGAAATCTAATTATATAACTTTTATTTTCAATCAAATAGTAAATAAAAATAAAATTACATTATTTGTAATTAACGTATTTTTGAAACTCAATTTTATGTATTTATATTTTTTACCCCGTGTGTAATACACGGGTTCTAAGCTAGTTCAGTTATAAAAACATAGAAATAAGCACACTAAATTCATAATTATGGCTTGAACATCAAAAATTAACACAAAATCTTACTATAATAAAACCGTATCTAACAATTCTATGAATAAGCTAAAAAACTATTTTATAAAAAACTAAAATAAATGTATGAAAACATTAAAAAATATATATATACTTTTAGAAAAGGTAAAAAAAAAACGTTTTTCAAAAGTTCAAAAAAGACGTTTCTATGAAAAAAAAAACGTTTTTAAATAAGTTAAAAACGTTTTTATTTTCCCACCTCTCTCTCCTATTAAATTTTAATTTTTTCGTTTCTCTCTTCTATTAAATAATAATATCAAATAATAACCTTTATATTAATAAATAAAATTTTATAGACACGTGTCACTTTCTTGTTCTTTGTATCATTTTTTCCTGCCTCTTTCTCTCATATTGAAAAATGATATTAAAAGAATTTATTTTAGATTTTTAATACAAATCTAATTACGGATACATATTATTCAATTATAAATAGTTCAACCGATATAATATACCGGTTTATTCAACCCGTGTATTACACGAGTTTTTAAAAATATAAAATTTTTAGGGAGAATTTCATATATATCCCTACAAATTTGCTAAATATCATATATATTCAAACCAAACTTTAAATATCGAGAGAATTTCATATATATCCCTACAAATTTGCTAAATATCATATGTATCCAAACCAAACTTTAAATATCAAATATATCATTTCCTAATAAATTTTAACATTAATGACAAGTTTATATTTCTCAAATATACTATTATTTTAAACCTCTTTTAATTATTTTAAGCCTCTTTAATTTTATTAGGTCATCTCTGTAACTATTCTCCGATCCCTACAACAGCTTCACATAACCCATCAAGTTTCGTCCAACCCATATGCAGGTGAGTAATTTTTTGATAGCAATTCCCGAGGCAAGCAATTCTAAAATAAACGAATGAAGATTGAGTAACAGAGAAATCACAATTTTGATTAATTTTTTGAGAACAATCACCGAGGCAAGCACTAGTTTCGATTAACATGCCAGTAGTTTTGATTAATTGTGTTAAAAGTATCATAATATTTTTTTTTAGTTTGATTCATTGTTCGAGAATAATAAATGAGGAAATCACTAGTTTTTTATGTTCATAATTGTTAATTTATTGTTTTGGATGTTCATAAAAGCAACATTGGATGTTCATACTTTTTATTTCATTGTTTAATTTACATTGAATATTCATTTTTTGATTCATCATTGCGTATCCTTTATTTGATTTATCATTGTATTTGATTGTCTTAGATGGACGAGACTGAAAATAGCTCTATAACGCCGGTGTGGGATTTTATTTATTCAACCCGTGTCACGGGATTTTAACCTAGTGTGTTATAAAGAAATTAGAAATGGAATTTGAATTTAAATGAAATTTTTAAAAATGCATAAGATATTTGGTTGATGAATTTATGAATAAAAATGGAATGTTAAAACGTTAAAAAAGACAAGTTTGCTCCCATCCCCTCTTTTCTAGCCTTGAAATTGAACGTTGCAGTTTCAATTCCTCCATTGTTGCTTATCAACCTAACTCCAGTTTCATCGTCGTTTGGTTTTATTATCGCCATTGGAAAACGCCCACGGTAGAGAGTCCAAGTTCGATTGTGTTTTCCGGTCTGAATGGAAGAACATGTTCCAAATTCTAGGTTCGATTGTGTTTATCGTTTCGTGGAACTCGAAAGTTCAGGTTTGATTTGATCTTCATATGTCTTCCTGTTCAAGGGGAATCTGGAAATCGATTTATGTTTCTAATTTTGATTTTCGATTTCTGTTTCGATCTAATCTGGGACTTCTATTTTATATTTTCCGTTCTTTTCTTTATTGAAAGATGAAGTTTAATAAAATAAAAAATTTGTTTGTATTATATTCTTTATTCGTGACGCATGTGTTAATAATTTGAGTGTGACAAATCACTCATGAAAATAAATTGTGAAAAATTATACATGGATGGTCAACAAATTATACATTATTGTTATTATTACTATTTGATACACTAATTTTTATAATTGCACGTTATAATTCTTTATTGTAACAGAAAAATATTATATGTCTTACCAAGTCCAAATAAAATATCCTTTATCGTGAATCATGTGTTAATTAATAATGAGTGCCAGAAATCATTCATGAATATCCTTTTATTTTGAGTTCGTCTCTATGCATATGCACACGATTTATTAAGAGGACAATTAGTACAAGAAGTATATAAAAAATAACACACCATCTATTATTAGCAATACATAAAGAAGCAAATTCAAGGTCACCTATATTATATTTTAGGCAACTTTATATATGATATGAATCCTAACTTACAAGCTATCGTATACATATATAAAATATACGTGTTTAAAACATTATATGTTATGCACTAAAAAAATTATATTTTAAATATATTATATAAAAGATACGTGATCTTATGCACTAAAAACTTATATTTTAAATATATTTTATCCTTCTCAGAGTATTCACATGAGTTTATTTATCTTTGTAATTTAACTAAAAACCATTATTCCATTAAAAATTTGTTTATTTTTAAAAGACTCTCACATCTCATTTCTTATGCTTATAATTTAAAAAAATGCTTAAGGAATTGGTATATTTAAGATTATAATGTTTATTTTTTATAAATGTAAGGATAAAGATAAGGTTTAAAGAATATGGTGTAAGAGCATTCACAGCAATTTCCCCATATGTTTGTGAGAAAGTTCTCTATATTTTAGGGGTGGTTTAAAGTGGTTGTGAGTGGAGGAGGGAGAAAATGTATAAATTTTCTGTATATTTGGGGAAACACTATTCACCCGCATAAATTTTTTAATATTTTTTTAAAGTGGTTGTGAGTGAAGGAGAGAGAAAATGTAATGATAAATGTATAAAAAATATTATTTAATTAAAAAGTAGAAAGAAAATATAGTGATTTTAGTGTAATTATAGGGATGGTGATAAGAAAGCTGATGTGAATGCTCTAAGACCTTTTAACTTAAATATTATTTTTTTTTCTTATAATTTAAGGATATGGTGTATGTAAAGAACGAAGATAAACCTTGTGTCTACAGGAAGGTAAGTGAGAGCTATATATCACTTTTCTGATTCTGTATGTAGATAACATACTACTCACTGGAAACCATATTCCTATGCTATAAGACGTAAAGTCTTGGCTAGGTAAATGTTTCGCAATAAAAGATCTTGGCAAAGCCGCATATATTCTGGGAATAAAGATCTATAGAGATAGATCAAAACGGCTTATAGGTTTAAGTCAATGTACATATGTTCATAAGGTCATTCGAAGCTTTTCAATGCAAGATTCTAAGAAATGATCTTTGTCTATGGCACATGGAACCATACTGAATATTAAGAAGTGCCCTCAGTGTGACAAGGAAAAGAAAAAAATGGAAAGGGTTCTAAATGCTTTTGCTATTGGTTCCATCATGTATGTCATGTTATGTACTAGCCTCGACGTATCATATGCGTTAAGCATAACTAGTATATATCAACAGAATTCAGGTGAGAGTCACTAGACAGTTGTGAAGAACATCCTTAGAAGGACTAAGGATATGTTCTTGATACATGGAGGACCGGAAGAAGAACTAGCTGTAAAATGTTACAATGGTACTAGCTTCCAGAATGAACGGTGGTGCTATCACTTGGATATGTGTTTGTTCTGAACGGTGGTGCTATCACTTGGAAAAGTAATAAGCAAAGTGTTGTTGCTCAATCCAACACCGAATCAGAATAGATTGCCGTTTTATAAGCTGCAAAGGAGGCTGCTTGGATGAAGAAGTTCATTGTTGATCCCCGAGGTAATACCTAACATTCATAAACTAATTGAGATACTGTGTGACAATACTGATGCCATAGCTCAAGCCAAGGAACCAAGGTCACACCACACCACGAAGCACATACTTAGGAGATTTCACTATATGAGAGATATATTGGAACGGGGAGACATCGTGTTAAACAAAGTTCATATAGATCAAAATCTATCGGACCCGTTCACTAAGCCTATGCCTCAAGCTAAACACGAGGAGCATGCTAACAAGATAGGTCTTGGATTAAAAGACAGTGGGTTTGATCTATATTTTGGTATTTGAGGCTTTCGAACAAGATAGTTACATTTGCGTTTTATTTTGATTTAATGGTTAAATGCATTATAAATAAATGTTTCTATGTTCGATATTTTATATTTTTTAGATCCTTGAATATCGTATTCTAAATGTCTGTAGTCGATCAAACTAATGAGAATCAATCTGAATATAAGACTATTGTGAATTAGAAGATTGGTTCATTTCGAATGAAAGTCCAAATAGTTGGAGATCATATTCACAGATATTTTATTAGAGAATGAATATTGAATGTAACTTGTAACATCCATGATTTTTTAATATTATTTTAGTTTAAAAGTATAATCACATTTCATTTTAATCCCTAGCTTGCTCATCTCAGAATGACACATTAATATCTTTTTTTTATTATTTTAAAACACGTATTGATTCAAAGTTTCAATATTTCAACTCCATAGTATATATACCAAATATATATTTATATATACTTTATTATAAAAATTAAATCAAAAGTAAAATTTATGAACCTAATGATGCATTTACATCCTTTGTATATATACATTTATCTATTTATTTATAAATATATATGTAGTTTTTTTTTCATATTAGATAAGCCATTTATACAATTTACGACTGTATAAAATTATAGTTTTCTCCTTTGGGAGATATTTAATGATTTGTTTTTATAAGTTTTATAAATTTTAATAGAATGAAAATATAGTTTTGAATTTATAAGGGGTATAAAAACAATTTTATAAATATTTATAAGGAATTCTAAATCAAAGAATTAGATTGAACCCCATCCAATTTTGGCCTTGAACCCTCCCATCTTGCTGCTTGAACCCCCCTCAAACCCAATTGAACCTTCTCATAAGTGTTTGAACTCCATTTGAACCCAGGACAAAGATGAATGTTTGACTTGTAAAAGTCAAAGCACAAAATCCTCTTCCAATTCTCCCTTATTCTGCGATTAAAGCCTTTCCTTTTGGATCCTAATCAGTCGTAACTGTTTATTAAACATGTCTCAAGCTCCAATTCGAAGGATTTTGAAACCGAATTCAATGGGATTTGAAACCCGTTTTGGTAAGTTACAAATGGGTGAAAAACTTGCAACTCTCGATGTAATCCCTGAAATCACGCCCAAATCTTGGTTATTTGAAACCGTTAACGCGTTTCTAATCATTCTACAAGATCCCATAACCTGTTACAACTTGAATCACCCAAACTTGCTATCGATTCAAGGTCATTCATCAGGTAACAAGTTCCTCTATTTCGTTTTCGCACTTCTCTGATCTAGATTTCATGTTTTTGAATTAAGGTTTGGGGGAGGGGAACACGATTCACGACTGGTCTGGTAAGGAAGAAAGAAACTGTTTAAACCAGCTTTTAAATAATTGAGTAAATTACAGATATCGTCCTTTATGTTTATACCCTTTTTCAGATTGCGTCCTTTAGCAAAAAAATTATCGGGTATCATCCTTTATTTTTAAAACCCTTGCACCTCATGTCCTTTACCCCAAACGACGTTAACTTTTATAGTTAAAACCCCTCACGTGGCCCCCACGTGAGGGCAAAAGAGTCTTTAACCCTAGATCTTCATCTACCCTATCCAACCATCACACTACCAGATCTTCAATCTTTAATCCAGATTCCATTATGTAAACTAACTAGATCTCAAAAACTTTATTCATCACACCTAGCAAAACACACACAAACGCATTTAATCTACCTAAATCCTCTCCTTTTTGTGTTCATCGTTCGTTTTGTTTCAAGTGTCAAGGGTGATTTACTAGCTCCTTACCACCCGATCGACGACATCACGGTTAATTGCAGCTCGATCGGGAACACGTCTGCACTTGATGGACGCGAATGGACAGGTGATGTTGGTACCAAATTCAGCCTTTCGAGAAAACAAGCCGGTGAATCGATAAGCTCGAGAGCGGTCCATACCTCTCTTTCAGGTGATCCAGTTCCATACTTAACAGCTCGAGCCTCCCGTTCCCCATTCTTCTATACGTTTAAACTCCATCCTGATCCAAAATTCATCTGGTTACACTTCAATCCTGCTTCTTACATTGGTTTTGAAACATCAACCGATTTCTTCCATGTACAGGCTTCTTACATTAACCGATTTCTTCACTTCTTCAAGAAATCAAGGGTTTCTGTAGGTGGAGGAATTAAGGGTTTCGATTAAGGAAGCTAGGGTCAATTAAGGTTTCTTCAATTGGGGCTTCTATGAGCAGTAATTGAAATCTTGAAGGCACCACTGGAAAAGTCCCTAATCAGATCTCCAGATCAAATCAGCTAGAAATCAGCTACGTCGCCGGAACCCTAGCTCGATGGGTGCTATGGCGACGGTGTTCGACTGGTGGTGGTGCTCAGATCAGAAGAGGGGTGGTGCGGTGGTCGGCCGGTGGCGGTGGTTGACTGGTGGTTGGCGATGGTGGTGCTATGGCGGTAGTGGGCAGAGAGAGAGAGAGTTGAATATAATTTACTCTTTTTCTTTATATATATATATATATATATTTGTGAGTAAAAAGACCAAAAGACCCTCATGTGCAAAGCACGTGGGTGGAGTTAACTGAAAAACTTAACGCCCGTTAGGCTAAAGGATGTAAACCGCAACAATTTTAAACGTAAAGGATGATCTCTGACATTTTTTGGGCTAAATGACATACAGTGAAAAATGGTATAAACATAAAGGACGATTTCTGTAATTTACTCTAAATAATTTTAACTCCACATTCCTATCAGATATGATACTTCAAGCCTACTTGTTAAAACTCTTCCCCCACACAGGGAAGGTCGCGAATTCAAGCCTTTGTGGCCTGCCTTTTTTTTTCGTTTTTGTGTTGATTGTACACACACAAACCAAGTAGTCTTCATTTATTTACATTTATATGCATAATTACTCTATAAAATATTATAATTTACATGAACACAAAACTTTAATTTACACCATATTGTCACTATAAGCATCATTATTTTTATTAATTTTAAGTGTTGCTTATAAAATGGTATTAATCTCGTTATTAAAAGTATTAGTATTAGCCGTTTCTAAAACATGACGAATGTTATTATAATTATATTATCATAAACCCTTTTATTCTATATATATATATATATATATATATATAACTTTTAAAATTATAAAATAATTGTGTTTGTATCGTCATGACTCTTATTTGTTGAAATGAGTTATATATATATTACTTAAACCTTCAAAACGACTTGATCTATAACATATTATTAACAATACGATTTTTATTAGTGCTAATAATATTATAAATTTTAATAATTGTTTCATTAGTATATTTATCATATTATTAATACTTTCACAAATAATATGGTATTAATACTATTACATTTCGCATAACAAACTTATTTATTTCAAATTATAATCTTATAAATATTATATTATATTCCATTATGACGATCATCATAACCTAATTGTCTTAATAAGACGTTTATTATACTAAATTTAAAAATAATATTTATTATTGACACCTAAATCCCTTTAATAAACAAATCATCGTTTACGAACCTTATTCGTGTTCCGGACCACTCGTCCATTCGAAAATCCTAAAATCCCAAATCATTCTGTTCCTTTTTTCCTTTAATCATTTCAATGTATTAAATGTGTATGGCTAATTATTTAGGACATCGTTAACCTGGACCACTTGCCCTCACAATCTAGTTCAATTTTGCATCACAATATCAATGTGAGTTTACATAGCCCCTTTTACACTATTTACATTTTTGGGGTGGAACATGAGTACAATTATACAATGTTTACAAAGTACACAATACAATTCCACCCTACATTCATGTGTGCATTTTGAGCCTTATGATTGAGTACTAGGTGTGCAAACTACAATTTGTGTGCAATCATTAACTACGCAAGCCGACGGTTAACAATGATAGATCTATTGAGTCTGACAAACCCACCAAGTTAGGGTGATTGTTTCCGACAACACAATTTGGTTATTTGCATGCTAGTTACAAAGGTTTGATTATACAACTTGGTTTCACAATAGTAACCCTCCATAATTGTCTTATTAACCATGATATGTATGGATTGTGTACACAGAACACAATGATAATATTTAGAGTCAAAAACTGTGTATGCTCACCAACTATTTTTAGTTGAACTTGTTTTCATCATTTTTCAGGTACAAATATTTAAGTGCGTGTTCAAGTTACTACACTTAGGGATGGAGACTTAGTTAAATAAACATTGAATCATGTTGATGTATTTTGTTTTCCTTTTAAAAGTTGATTGTGTTTTGAACAAATGTATAGAAATTGAGTTAATCTTAAATATGAAACTTTAGTTTGATCATGAGCTATGAACAGTCTACATGTCCCGCCCCGACGTATTCCGCCATCGGTTGGGGTGTGACATAACTCGCTTCAAAACTATCTTCATGGATCAAGGTCTTGAGAAGTTTTGAATATGGTAAGATCTATCGATACTTCGACCCTAGGCACATATTTAAACTAACTTTGGCTGAAGTTTGTTCTTTGACCATACCTAACGTTGTTCCGTGAAAGACAATAATAAGGGTATGATTGGGGATAGATCTAAAGTTAAGTGTGAGTTGTACGTGACCAAAGGAATTTTGTTCTCCTTTGATTTGGAGTTGAACATTCTGGTGCCCTCGTTAATTCAAACTGGTATAAAACGTGTGGCCACGCTCAAAATAAGAGTGGTTTGATTAGACCACTTTGAATTAGAGACGAGAACAAGAATAGTTGAACAACATATGAGAAATGACTTGCATCCATGTCTCATGTTCCACGAATGCCCTAATCAGAAAGGACAAATAGATAAGCTTACCTTGACTGTTGTACTTGGTCAAGTAAGAGTTACTTGAACACAACGAAATAGTTGACAATTGTAATACGTCATACCTTGGTAGGGGCAGTGAGATGCAGATAGGCGTTCACAAGTATCTACGTTGAACCGATTAATTGATGAATCGTCCAAGTGGGAGATTGTTGGATATGGGATGTCCGATCATTAGTTAGGTCAACATTACTATCGAGGTACGATCTAAAGAGTTACACTTTGGGCAACGAGTAATTGATAATACTTAGTAATGAATATTACAGTTCACGAAACACAGTTTATTAAACGAAGGATTTAAAATAAATATTTAGTGAAATATTTATCGATTCGTCCGGTAATTAATTATTTAGAGAAATAATTATATACAGAGGGATTTAATGTATAAGTGTTAAACATTAAAAGGTTTGTATTTTACTGATTATTTGTAACTAGTAAACACACGGGATTAAATGTAATTAACAGTTAATTGCTAGAGAATTAACAGTTAATACCCTAGGGGTGTGGCTTGTAAGTTAAAGGATTATAAATAAACCTTAACTCTAAAACCCTAATCTTAATCTTAGCTACCTCAAAGTTTGCGCCCCTTCCCCTCTCTGTCGGTTGTCGTTCGAAGCCACCACCACTGGACCACTGCTGTCCGTCGCAACCGCCTCCGTGCGCTGCCCCGCTACCGCCGCAGCCCCGTTGGCGTTGCTGCCGGCTTTTGCGCAATCCATTTGACGTTTTGTTGCAAGTTTCATGATCTATAACTAGCAAGACGCGCGTTGAACCAAGGTGTTCTTCATTTGGTTAACCGTCTAAGGTATACTTGTTTTACATGTTATGGTTAGATTTAATTTGTTGTTTATACGCATGTAATCGGATCACTAACATGATCCCGGTTTAGAACCGTTAATTTGTACTAACCTCTTCCGCACGATAAATCTGTTTTGTTTATTTAAAAGGTTTAAATAATTCATTTTAAAATTTAAAACTAGTACAAGGATTCCCAACAAATAAGGCTACTTCGTTAGATGGACGGTTAATACGGCTACTTCGGTAGACAGACGACGATAGTTAATATGACTACTTCGGTAGAAGGACTGTTAATACGATAACTTCGGTAGACAGACGGTTAATACGACTACTTCGGTAGACGGACGGTGATAGTTAATAAGTCTACTTCGGTAGACGAACGGATAATACGACTGTCTCCGTGAAAAATTGATGGAAGTACAGGATGATCATTAATACGTGTTAGATAATTGAATGAAAGTAGTTTATGGAATGTTTTAAAGTTATGAATGGGTGTGAAGAAAGTATGACACGAATGAATTGAATAAATATGAAAGTACGTACGAATGTTAATAGTGATGATGAATGTTTTAATGTAATAAAACAATATGCTATGTGAATGATGATTTGCCTAAATGCTTAAACTAGAACTCACTCGACATACCTGACTTTTTAGTACGCACTCCAGTTTAATAGTAGATTAAAATGGGATGCATAATGGATTGATTGAAAAGAATCACGAAGGCTACTTGGCTCAAGACTGACATCCCACCACTGTGTTTAATTTTAAAGACAATGTTTGATGTTTTATTTCTATTTGACTGATTAATGTAATGAATGATGTTTCTGTTGCGAAGTTTTTAGTTATTCCCGTCTTTTAATTATATTGTGAATGAGTAAATATAACAAATGTGGCTTCTCGGGTTTGGTTTTTAGTTCTTCTAGTCATTCTAAGGTTCCGATAAGAGGCAAGGAACATCGACATTATTATGCTAGGAAATAACGTACAACACTACATGTAATGTAAAGTGAGTAATGAAAATGACCTGTTGTAATTAATGATTTGCTTTGCTTTTCGGGATCTAAATATTTCCTCTCACCGGTAACATCGGTGTTCAGGCCTCTATCCTATGTCTAAGGCATAAGATTCTACTTTAACTATTACTCAAGGCATTGGGCTACTCGTGCCGACATCCTTGACTTGGTCCCATTCTTAGTTTAACTTCAAACATTTAGGGAATGTCTGAATCTCTCAAACTATAGATCTGATACAAACTTGAGTCACTCATACATTAGTCCCTAGCTCTGATACCAATTTGAACCAAAGAAATGTTGTATTGTATTGAATGTTTATTTTTAAGTAGGGTAACAAGGGATCTTTGAGAATAATATTACACTTAAATACACGTTAGTGTACTACAATAATGTAATTGGTCTAATAACTAACTAGTAGTCTAATAACTAGTGATGCTGTGATCTACAAATGGCTATCTCACGTGGTATCATAATAAAAAATAATAATAATAAATAAAAAAAGAGAATATAAGAAACAAGTGAAATGATTCACTAACCAAAAATAGAAAATACCTGTAAATTTTATACATTTGTTGTACTAAAAAGGATGAAAGTACAACACATCAAGCCATATCGTAAAAGCACTTTTTAGGCAATTGATCCATATGGCATATATGATCTTTTAAATTAACCAATCTATTAAGCCATATGGTTTTTCATCTCTTTGGTCATGTTTCCAAGTGTTTTATTACATATCAAACAAATAAAAACGGTACAACACATGCACACATGATTTATTACATACAATAAAACATAAGAAAGGAGATAAAAAGTGGCATGATCTTTGAAATTAACCAGCTTAACTAGTCCATCAGATGTTCTTCAATTCGTGAGTTGCACCTAATGTCAAACCCGAATCTTTGAACTTGTCGTATGTGATTCGATCGATCTGGTCTTTCATCTCCTCGGTCAAGTGACATTTCCAATCTCCAACTTCACCTTTTCTCAAAAAAGACTGATTTGGTACCACAAGCCCATTGTTAGCCCTATAATCCCCTGTCTTGTTTATCTCTAGGCTCTTCAAATGCTCAAGACTACAAAATTCAACGATCTTTTTCACCATTCCATCCTCCTCTTCTTGAACCGAAATCGGAACCCCCATAAACTCAGCCAATTTCTTCACATGAACCTCCGGATCCCTCTTCATCTCCTCGTACTTGAAGAACAATATCTTGTCAGGAGATTCAAGGGCCGCGTTCCAATACCCTAACACATGATCCCAATATGGCCCATACTCCATAACACCCTCACAGAACATATTAAACACTTGATCGAATGAAAGTGGAGGCAACTCTTTAGGTCTCAGACTAATATTGAAGTGCCACACTGAGACCAACACGTCTTTTGGATCCCTACACACATACACAAACTTGCACCCGGAAGAAGGATCTGTGATGGATGAAGGCAACATTTTATGCGCGAAATGGGTAGCGAAAAGGAGAGGGGAATTCGAAGGAAGGGGTTTTGTATTGGTAATGTTATAGTCTTTGGATTTGTAAAGATCAAGAACTGGAAAACAGTCATGGGGTCCCTTACGGAGTAAAGGGTGGTTGGAAAAATCAAAGCGGGATCGATTGAGGATGGTGAACATGAGGGATCGGAGCCATGTGGTGCCACTCTTCATGAAGGATGTTAAGAAGATATCAGTGGGGTGATGGTTGAAGTGGTTTTGCATCAACAAGATGCTTAAGAGGGCATCAGGATACAGCCACATGCCTTGGTATAGATACAGATCTTTCTGGAATGTTCCAACCGCTCTTGGAAGCTCCGTAAGGAGTTGATCAAGCTGTGTTTCTTCTTCTTCATCTCTTACACTAGACATGATTTATGTTCTTCGAATATGATGGATATGATTAATTCGTTGCACAACCCATCCACCTATATATATATTCATAGCCGTACTATACGATGCTTTGTTGGCTTCCAAAAAAATATTTCTATATTTTTCTTTGGTTTACAAGTTGAGGACTTATTTCTGTTATTAAAATGAGTAAATCATGTGTCATAATTAAGAGAACAATTGAGAAAGTATGAGGCTTTAGTATTGGTTTTAACCAAATGAATAATTATACTTTGTATAGTGCCTTCACAACTTAGCGACTGCTTGCTGATGGAATTACTATTTCGTCACCAAAATAGTAAATTTATTGAACTTTAATTTAATAATCCATAGGGGTCAAAGTTAACGGGTCGTTTATGTGATTAGTGTAAAGTTGCCTTTGAATAAGTTATGTAAAGTATGTATAAACCTCGGCCACGTTTAGAACTGTAAATAGATTGAAAGGGTACGATGTTTTCCTCAAGCGTTGCATCGGCCCAGATGAGGGTTATAAAACCCAGTGAAATGAAATCATACAGTCATTTGTTACTAAAATTCAATTTTAGTTTGGTTTAATTATCTTTGTTTTGTAATTGTGTGTTCATTGTGATTCTGGGCAACAATTAATATCAGAGTCAGGTTTTTGAAGTTTCGTTTTGTTCAATTCGATTTTGAAGTTTCAGGCCACAGTCGATGGTTAATTGATGTATCGATCACAAAGGGATGATCAATTTCACGTTTTTCTTGCTTTTACATCAAAGAAGAAGGGTTCGGTCAAAAGGAGAGAGCCTCGAATTTGTGATGACGCAGGCCAGAGCTGATCATAATCGAATGAAGGCATAAAGAGGAATTGATTTATGTAACACGTTTCATGATTAATAGAAACGAAACTATTGTAAAATTTAATAATTAACAATTTAACAACATAAACATATAATCAAATGTATCCATGGATAAATGAGAGTTGAACCTGAGCAAAAACCCTAGAAAGGAGTGAGAGAGATGTAAAGAGAGAGAGTGTGTAGAATACAAGTTAAAATTATTTTTTTTTATATAATTATTTTCATTTAAGTTGAAGTTGCCATCCAATGATTTGTTTTATTTTTTTTTTATAATTATTTTCCGAACCAATCCAAGTTAAAATTAACCAATGAAAAAATTGAAATTAGGCAACGTGAAACCAAGTCAACATTGGTGGAAGGGTTATTTTCATATGATTTGGATACAATAGTAAAATGATTTATAGACGAGGTCAAATATTCGCTCAACTTAGCTGATACAATGGATGAAGTCATCACCTGAATATTTCCATCAAAGTCTAGAATCTCTACCTTGAGACCGAGATCTTGTAGTGGATCGAAATGTCGAGGGACGTGGTACCTTTGACAGAAAACCCCGAACGGGTTTTCGTCATCCGTCCCCGAGTTTCTTTCACCTGATCCTTGTTCAGTTCCAACTCTTTGATTTGTTCTTGCAACCGTATGTTTTCTGAAGGTTTTAATCTTAATTGAGTCGGTTTCGAAAGAAAGTGAAAATTGAAGGGGTAGTTCGAAAGAGTTTAATTAATTATTATTTAATTAATAGCTTGAATGTTTAGATAAAGTTATTATATGTTATCTATAGTTTGTTGGAGTTAGTATTATATTATAATTGAGAGTAGAATTTGAGTAGGATTAGTATGGTTTATTTAGTATAAATTGATGGTTATGGTCCATGTAATTGTAAGTAAAGAATTAATAAACATAAAGAGTCGATCTTGGTAGAGATCAAATTTCTGTGTTCGTATTCTTGGGCATGTTTTCCAACAACCGGTATCAGAGCTTGGTATCTACGGTTTTGAAAGTCGTTTTCGCGAGGGGAAGCAGCCCTTTGGCTGTGGGGCTGAAGAAAAGGAAGCGAGATGATCAGATTGAAGGGGGAAAAATCCGATCTCAAGAAAGAAGGTTTTAAAAGAAGGTAAAGAAGGAAAGAATGAAAAGTAGGAAATAATGAAAGTAGGAAATAATGAAAGTAAAAATGTAACGAACTATATTTTGGGTTTATAATTTATTGTGTTAAACATATATCAAGGGTGTAAATAAATATAATGGAAGTTGGTGTTTTGTTGCAAAAGTGGAGTTTTAACTAGTTTGGGTGAAAGGGGTTATTTTTGGAAGTTGAGGGACTGTTTGTGTAAATTCTAAAATGGTTGGAATATTGGGGAGGGGTTGTGCAAATTACACACACTAATGTGTGTTTGTGTCTTACAAAGAGAAAAGAGAAAGATGTGAAGGGTTGGAGATCAAAGAGTAATGTATTGCATGTGAAATTAGACGGTTTTGGTGTGTCCATCATCTTTTAAACATCAAGTAAGCATCTCCTTCATCTCTTGATTCACCATTGTTGGTGTTCTTGGTGGGTTTTTGATGAAATGCGTTTTGGGGCTAAATTGTGTGGTCTAGATGGTTAATAACTTGTTAAAAGTTATAATCTAGCTTGATTAAAGGTAATGAGAGGTAGATAATATCATCTAAACATCTAATTTAATGATTCAAGAATTAGGTTTCTTAAGGGTTAATGGGGGGTTTTCATCCTAGTGATGTTTAAATGATGAATTGATGTTGGATAAGTGTCTATGGTGTTGATAGACACATTTTTGTCTAAGAAACCTCATCCAATTTCATGATTTGAAAGTTAGGGTTCTTGAGGATCAAAATTGGGGGGTTTTTATTTTGGGATGTTTGAATGTTGAATTGAGGTTGGGTAAGTGTCTAAGGAGTTAATAGACAAACAACTAACCATAAAGCCTTGAATTTTATGGTGAATTGTAAAATGGAGTTTTGGTGTAACTTAGTTAAATCCTTAACGGGTCATTTGGGTTAATGGAGTGTTGCGTGGTGTTTGAATGGTGTATGAGTGTTGTGGCATGTCCATGAACACTAGACCAAGTAGAAACCACATTCATAATGGGTGATTCCTTAACGTGTCAAAATGGGTTGAAAGGTTGAATTGGGTGTTGGAGGTTTGGTTAAGGTTATGATAACCAATCTAAGTTAGGGTGTTGATCTTTAGTTCATGTTAGTATCATTACTAATGGTGTTTTCTTGTAGGCGAGCTCCGGTTTGATGTCTCGGTCACACTTCGTGGTGGATTAGATTCTTGTTCGTTGTGTTGGTTGTTAACGGTTGGAGTTAGAACTCCTTGATTGGGGTTCATTAACTTGGTTTGAGTCATCTCTTAGTTTTTAAAACTTGTTGTTGATTGAGATGTCGGTCTAATGTTTTAAAACAAGTTATGTCGTCATTTTGTTGTAAGTAATATGTGTTGTTTTATCAAGCGTTTTAAAAGGGGCCTATTTTTCGTATTGTTTTGTAAGTTAAAATTAGTCGACAATTTTGGGTGTTACAAAAAAAAAGAAAGAAGGAATGAAGAGTTTCAATTTTGATGATGACGGCACTAACCGCGCTTCAATCTTGATCAAGTAGTATCCGGATAGTTCAAAATCGAGATTGCAACTATGACTTCCTGAAGAGTTCTTGAAGAAAGAAAGAAGGCAGTCAAGATTCAGATCTTAAAAGTTAGTCAAGAGCCAGATCTTAAAGAAAGTAAAAAAGAAGGTAGCCTGATCTTTTGATCGGTAGCAAAAGCAAGAAATCAGAAACTGTTTGGTTCTGATTAGCAAAAAAACTTGGTTTCGAGTTAAAGCAAGAAAGCATGAAAAACGAGCATGAAGCAAGAACAATCAAGACCTGTGAGGTTCGATTGGGAAGGAAAAGATAATACAAATCTTCTTCCTTCTCCTTGCCGCCACCATCAACCCACGGATCCCGCTCCTGTATCGGCCCAACCAAGCGAACTAACCTGTGCACTCCAACCCTTACACAAGCCCACATCCTTTAAGGAAAACCGTAGAAAATCCCAACGATAGTCCTGTGTAAGTGTGTGTTAAGTTAATGTGAAAAATAATAGTTATATATTGTGATTAATTAATATTTATATTGTTGTGTGCTTACATGAGTGTAGTTGTACTATAGTGTTATTAATTATTAGTTGGTCTATAAAAAATTATACTAGTCTTATACTATTCTTATAAATTAGCCTTCTCACTTGATCTCTTGTAATAATTTCGAAAATAGAAAAGACAATCAACATAGCTAGGGGATTTACCCATCTCACGTTGCGGTGACGTCGAAACGTACAGCAACTCGAACCGCCCCGGTTTGCGGCGGATTCGAAACATACAGTAACTCGAACCACCCCGCGTCACGGCGGCGTCAAAACGTAGACTAACTCTACCGCCCTGCGTTGCAACGGCGTCGAAACGTATAGTGACTCGAACCACCCCGCGTTACGGCGACGTCGAAACGTAGGTCGTAATGTAATTGAGTTACAGAAGAATGTTTATTAAAATTGAGGGACCAAATATTAAACTTATTAAAGCTGAGGGGGCTAAATAAAAAAAACTGCTTATTGTCTTTTACTACTTATAAATTGGGGATGAAGTTGATAATAATTACCATTTTGCCATCATCACTATTTTATCTTTTATTGTTGTAATTAATCTCTAATAAAGGGCAATTTGTAATTTCACATAAGTTACTATTTATTTCACATGGTTAATTAATTACAAGAAGAATAATAATTACTATTTTGTCATCATCACTATTTTCTTTTTTATTGTTGTAATTAATCTCAAATTAAGGGCAACTATAATTTTACATAAATTACTATTAATTTCAAATGATTAATCAATAACAAGGATAATTTTATAAACTATAATCCCACCATCTTTTATAGGTAGTTTCTTCAATTTTTATTTATTTATTATTATTATTATTTTTTTTGTCATTTTCGCTCTATGTGCGTATATGCCAATTAACCTCTTTTATGTGATTTTGCACTTTGGCATAATACTTAATACTTAAAATCATAATATATCTTTTTAAATTATACACTCAAAACAAAAATCTACCAACCACATATTTTCCACATTCAGAGTACATCTAAATTTGAGGAATTAATTTACATATTCACAAACACTCAATTTGTAACGTCGGTGACGAATTAGAAAATTCCAAAAAAAAAAAAATTTGCTTTTTTCTATTTTTAGATTCAACCTTTTCAATTTTTACATTTTTAAATAACACCCCTTTAACTTTCTAAAAATTCAAAAATATTTTTAGAAAAATTTATTTGTTGTTGTGTTTAATATTTTTTTTTCGCGTCTCGGTATAATTTTTTTTACTTATTTACAAGTGTTTATCACAACTCCCCCTCAACTTTACAAAATGTCGAATTTATATGTTTTTCACACCGTCACGCCACATGTCACCTATCTTTTACGCCATAATTTATTTTGATTTTTTATTGAACTAACCAAGTCGCCGTAACTTCATACATTTTTTTATGTATTTAATCACGTTTTTTTTGTTTAGACACGTTATTGTCACTGTCTCAACCATTTAAAATTTTGTTATACTCATTTACAAGTGTTTACCACAACTCCCAGGTCAACTTTGTAAAATGTCAAAATTAAGTGTTTTTTCCCACCGTCACGCCACATGTCACATATCTTTTGAGCCATAATTTATTTTGGGTTTTTATTATTTGGCTTTTTTACTTTCTTTTTATTGAACTAACCGAGTCGCTGTAACTTCATACATTTTTTTATGTACTTAATCACGTTTTTTGTGTTTAGCCACATTATTGTCACTGTCTCAACCGTTTAGGGTATGCTTCCCACCGCATATCGCGGGGTGCTATGTCATTGTACTTAACGACGTTGGTGTCACAACCGCAACACGTGTAGCGAGATTCACAAACGCACGGGCTTCGTTATTTACTTAACCATGTTAATTTCACTGTACGACCTCGCTGCAACGCGCTGGTTATGATTTCTAGTATTACTAATTTACTAAAACACGAGTCTCTAATACATAAAAACAGGAATCATTCTATAAAAATTGGTGTGAGAAAAAAAACTGACCAGACAAGTCAAATCAACCGCTAACGTCAGGGCCGGCCTTGAGAATCATTGAAACATTTTAGGCCCGGGACAAGTAATAAAAAAGCGGGCCTCAATTATGTAATGAGTTTAAATATATACAAGTTTGTGTCTTTTTTTTGTTTTAGTTTAATAGTTTAAATAATTATAGGTTTTTGTGTGACAAACTTTTAAAGAGAAAAAAAAAAAGAGAAAAGAAAAGAAGAAATAGGACACAGAATTTTCTAATTGCACAAATGAAACTTTGATATACATAAAATAGATGTATAAACTAAATATACTATTTTAAACATATACAAAACTTTTAAAAACTTCAGGCCTCTCGAAAGACAGTGCCTGAAGCTGTGGCCCACCCTGCCCCTCCCTTTGGGTCGGGCCTGGCTAACATGACTTGGCGACAATTTTTTAATCAACTAATAGTTAGTTTGATCTAATTTCATCATTTTTAATGTACGTAATATTTGAATAATTTGTTATATTTTTAAAAATTTATAAATAAAATCAAGTATTTTATTTTTTTTAATTCGAGTATACTATTGTTATTTTAATAATAAAAAAAGGATTCATGCATTTTACGTACAATGGTCCGTCAAAAACCATTTACATGAGGAGTCTAACTTGAACGCCCACACGTTCGGTCTAACATCTCAATGATGTTTCTGTTAGAAATTTTAGTGAAAATGTGGTTTCACTAACTTTGGATACAAATAAATATATGTAATTGCGATTAATATAATAATTATTTTTTGGGTTTATGATGTGAGAGATTCACAACGAAACAAATCGTATCCCAAATGGAGCAAAGATGAATGGGATATTAATTCTCGAAGTTGAGTAGTTGAAATGAAAAAGATAGAACTTGGATGAGTCTAACAGAAATTTATGACACATTTTGATTTAATGCAAACAAATCTTTGTTATAAAGAAATATAATTGTTTTGTTTTTTTGCTCATAAAACCATGACACAAGACGAAAGGAAGTTTTGTTTTTGTCTAATAAACCATGCTATAAATCAAATGATAGTTATGTTTTGATTTATAAAGTTGACATAAAATATCATTATTGTGGTTTAAATATTTTATTAAATATGGAGGTTTTAGTATGAGCATAAAAATCAACCATATGATGCTTTTTCTAGATGATGAAAAAGACATGGAGAAAAAGAGAAAAAACTAAAGAAATACTTCTATAGAATTTAATTAGAGATGAGCACTCTCTAAATTGTTCATCATTTCACCATCATCAACGTCATCTTTTTCTACCATTTCTAAACACATAGTTTAACCGGTGTAACATTGGGGGCGTTGATGACCGTCGTTTAGGTCATGCAAAAACCTAACAAACCTAGATAGCTAGGGTAAGTAAGGTATCGTATCCACGAGTAGCATGTGGTCAGTGTAATAAGTTTCGTCTGATTAATCTATCCTAAACCTAATTAAAGTATCTAAATTAAACTAAGATAGAAAACTGATTTTTGGTTGATTTTTAATTTAAAAAAAAAATATAAACTTAATTAACTAAACAAATATGAGAACAAAGTAACCACTTTCGGGATGCACATTCAATAAGAAACATACAACCTAATTCCATCTAGTTGGAAATCACATAGACATGATTTTGTTTAAATTGTTCAACCCAATTCAATAATATAAAACCCAATCACACAGTCAAATTATTCCCGATGCAAGAAACGATGACACGTGCGCAAAAGTTAAATAACATTAAATTGTTCATAAATCGAATAGACAATTGAATCCAAACAATTTAACGGGTTCACAAAACTCAATCCAAAACCTAGGCAAATTTACAATCAAACGTACCTATACGAACCGTTCACCCGAAAAAAACCACAAGTGATTTAGCCAAAATTGCTTGTAAAACACGTAAAACTCAAACTATAAAAGGTTCCTTTTTTCTCCTCTTTCGCTTGCATCAAAATTCCAGCCGTGAACCTCTAATTCTCGTCTGCCGTCCGAATTTGGTCAACCCTTCTTTTATTCTTTTCCTTTTCAAATGGGCCACCTCACAATTCTTGATATCATATTTTGCTTATGGCCCATTTAATTATTTGCTCCAGCCCAACTTAAAAGTTATGAAGATAATAATTCACATGAAATTGCTAGCCCACTTATTTTGAGTTTGTAGCCAACGTGGAAATCATCTTCACCATCCATCATATGTTAGCCTCCAATATGCACGATCAAGAATAAGAATGGCATTCCATTAAATTAAATCCAACAAAAAAAAATGATTTCAAATATAAATAAGTTCAAGGATTATTTAATTTCATTCCATTCAATTTTGTTTATTAGGTTATGTTATTTTTAACTCATTATATCTCAAACCTATAAATTATAAAAACAACTTAAACTAAATTATTTCACACATTATTAAGGTTAAATACATATGATTACATATAATTAACACGGGTAAATTAACCGCTCATCAGACGTAGACACATACTGTTTCGATTGTTGTACCCTTGGTGACAGATGCGTTCACCTTAAAGGAGGCGTGAAATATGTTTGAAGGGACCCATGTTGAACACGAATCCTCAACTAATAACGAAAACATTTTGTTTTTTTTTGTTGTGGCTAAAGACAAAGTGTTGAAGACTCGAGTCGAGTATACTTCAAGAAGGCGGTACCCGTTGAAACCACCGGTTCGAATCATTTATTTATATAAATTTGTATTTTATAGTTATTTTTTTCCTTTCGGATTTGTAACGGTATTAACAGCAATACAACTTATTTAAAACATAACACAATAAGCAGATAGTTAACCACTTATTAGGATTTATATAAATTTGCTTTATTAGACACAATAATAAGTAGATAAAACATAAGAGATCATTTGGGATCTGCACCTAAGGAGGTTAGTTTCCTTGGTCTCCAATTAACAACAATACAACTTATTTAAAACATTAACTCCATCGGTCAATGCAACATCAAGCATATAAAAATGGGACAAAACACACAGGCTTTATTCCTTTATATCAGATACAATAAGCAGATAGTTAACCATTTATTAGGCCATCAGATGCACCTATTATCAAACCCGAACCATTAAACTTGTCGTTGGTGATTCGATCGATCTGGTCTTTCATCTCCTCGGTCAAGTGACACTTCCAATCTCTGACTTCGCCTCTTTGAAAAAAAAGCCTGATTTGGTACCACAATGCCATTGTCAGCCCTATGATCCCCAGTCTTGTTTATCTCCAAGCTCTTCAAATTCTCAAAACTACAAAATTCAGCAATCTTTTTCACCATTCCACTCTCTTCTTCTTGAACTGAAATCGACACCCCCATGAACTCAGCCAACTTCTTCATATGACCCTCCAGGTCCCTCTTAATCTCCTCGTACTTAAAGAACAATATCTTGTCAGGAGATTCAAGGGCCGCGTTCAAAACCCCCAACACGTGATCCCAATACGGCCCAAACTCTATAACACCCTCACATAACATATTAAACACTTGATCGAATGAAAGTGGAGGCAACTCTTTAGGTCTTAGTTTAACTATGAAGTACCACATGTTGATTATATCTTAAAACATGAATCAAATTACAAATCCTAATCATGTTAATTTTATCATCAATATGAAATTAGGCATCAAAATAATGACTTGTTGGGAATGCAATCTTTGAAGATGATGAGGATGCCATGAGTTTGTCTTTGCAATTGTTCCCGTTATGATGTCAAGAGATAGATCGATGGATGATCTTCAGAGAGAATTGTGGTGGTGTTGATTCTCTCTGTACGTGAGTTTTCATATGATGACATCTAAAGGGAAACTAACCCTAATTTATACTTAAGGTTATTTCCATCAAATAACCATCAAATAAGTTATGGGACCAATTATGTCATTAGGGCAAACTATATCTAAATGGTTAAGGCCATCTTATAGGATTTTTCCAACATTCTGTCGCTTGGCCGAACAACCATTTATGATGAATATTCATTAAGTTTGGCCAAGTTGAACACTCATCAAGTTTCAAGTTGAAATTGTAGCAGAGAGTTATAGTCATTCGAATTGCAGCCAATTGGAATCCCCCAATAGTTATACTAAAGTCTCAATATGAAACACTAAAACATAAAACCAAAATGACTTAAATAAACCCTTAAAGTACAATATTAATCTGTACAAGATACGTCTATATATCATTAGGTGCACATGTACGTTATTATAGGCAAATAAACATTCGAGGAAATTACATTAATCATTAATACACACTTGATATGCTATTACATAAGGTCTCTACTAAAACCCATCCTTGTTACGAGATCTTGGAAAGTTTTGGGCGGTAGACCTTTAGTCATCAGATCCGCAAGCATATATTTTGTGCTTATGTACTCAATACAAAGGTTATTTTCCTCTACACGTTCTCGTACGAACAAGAACTTTGTATCGAGATATAATCCAGCTCCACTCGAACTATTACTTTTCGAGAAACTAACGGCAGCTGAGTTGTGACAATAAATCTTCAATGGTCGTGATATGGAATTAACAACTTTGAGTCCACTAATGAGATTTCTTAATAATATCCCATGACAAGTTGCATTATAATCCGCAACTTATTCAGCCATCATCGTTGAGGTTGTTGTCAATTGTTGCTTATGACTTTTCCATGAGATTGGTCCTCCTGCTAGCATAAAGATGTACCCCGAAGTCGATTTCTTATCATCTTTGCATTTAGCAAAGTCAGAATCAAAATAGCCAACTACTTCCAAATTATTACTTCTTCTATAAATCAATTTATAGTCTTTCGTTCCTTATAGATATCGCAACACTTTCTTTGCTGCTTTCGAGTGATATAGGCCAGGATTGGATTGATATCGTCCTAGCATTCCAACAATGTAAGCAATATCCGGACGAGTACAGACTTAAGCATACATCAAACTTCCTACAACTGAAACATAAGGTATCAATCTCATTTGCTCCTTTTCAACCTCTGTTTTTGGACATTGGAAAGAACCGAAAATGTCTCCTTTAACTACTGGAGCTACTGACGGAGAGCAATGTTGCATGTTATAACGTGTAAGAACACGATCAATATAAGCCTTTTGAGATAGCCCTAATGTCTCATTGGCTCGATCTCGGTGGATTTCGATGCCTATTACGTAAGAAGCTTCTCCGAGATCCTTCATGTCAAATTACGCGAGAGTACTCATGCAACATATCTAAATTATTACTTGTCAATAGAATGTCATCTACGTAAAGGGCAAGTATCGCAAAATTTCTCCCACTCATTTTGAGGTAGGTGCATTGATCCACTTGATTCTTGATGAAACCTTGTTTCTTCATGACTTCATCAAATTTTAAGTACCATTGACGTGATGCTTGTTTTAACCCGTATATGGATTTCTTTAACTTACAAACTAAGTGTTCTTGACCTTTAGGTTTGAAACCTTCAGGTTGATTCATAAACACTTCCTCATGTAAATCACCATTAAGGAAAGCGGTTTTAACATCCATCTGATGTAGCTCTAAGCCAAAATGAGCTACTAAGGCCATACCGATCATGAGGGAATCCTTTTAAGAAACAGGTGAGAAAGTTTCCTAATAGTCAATTCCCTCCTTTTGAGTATAGCCTTTAGCAACCAATCGAGCTTTATAGCGTTCAATGTTTCCATTGGGATCTAATTTGGTTTTGAAAACCCACTTACATCCTACGGGTTTTGCACCCTTGGGTAATTCAACCAAATCCCAAACATCATTCTTGTTAGTTGTAACATCCCAAAACTTCTAAACATAAGATGAGACACGTGTCGGTTGAGAAACGTAGCCTAAGAACCTAACCGGGTGCGAAACAGGAAGACTATTCACCCGAAAATAGCCCAAAACTTCGTGTAAGCATATCTCGAGCTAGAGTTACAGGAACCATAATGTATGAAAATGGGGTGTTTCGACGTCGAGAATATGAAAATAAGGTATGTCGGACCGATATCCTAAGCAGAACGGTCCGACATGTGTTGCTGAAGCAATTCAGGAGGCTTTGAATGGTGTTTTGATGACTCAGCACCCCCGTCAGACCGATATGGTTTACACGTCGGTCCGACATCCGGACGCCGAATCGATATGATTTACACGTCAGTCCGATATGGAGACGTCGGACCGATATGGATTAGACGTCAGTCCGATATGTGCTGCAGAAGCAAAAAAAGAGATTTTGACGCGCGTCACCCACTTCAGCCGAAGTCGGACCGACTTGGCATGAGATGTCGGTCCGATATGGAACTCCATGAAGCCTATAAATAGAAGTTTTTGGCCGTTCAAATGTATATACATCACACACAAACACCACAACACACACACACACACACTCTGGAGCGGTACGCTACGAGTGCGGTTCAGATCCGGAGAGACGTTTAAGCGAGGAACGAGCGTTGGAAATGACCTGAAACTATAGTAAGTACACTGGACCCGTACCTTAGATAAATGTTTATATGATTTATGTGATTATGTGTTATGTGCTATGTGTGGAACTAAGCTATGGGGTAATGAAGAATTAGTCTAAACACTAAATGAGAATAACGGAGTAGTCACGATGTATCCAAGGGGTGGTGGATACGCCGCTGGTACTTCCTATATATAAATCTCTTGGTACTTCGTGGTGAAACCATTATGAATGTTTAGGGGTATAGACTAAATAAAAGTAATAAGAATATAGTAAACGTACGGGAGAACTTCCGACTAGTATGTAGTTATCTAACAAACGGAATGTTCTGTCTAAGGAAAGAGTGGTGTATAAATATCTGCTAGACCCGTCACTCTTTCCTGGGAACATCTCTGTTAGAGGTACTACCCTGGAAGGATAATCACTCAAGTTTATAATATATGATAAGTATGAATAAGGGAAGACTTAATTCAAAATAAAGGAATATATGTGATGTATTATAGGGGTGGTAGGTACGCTGCTGGTACACCCTATATGTAAACCTCTCTAATACATCATAGAGACGCCTTTACGAGGAATTAGGATGAGAGTGGGATAAAAGCATGAGGAAGTTATGCTATTAATAAATGATGAGAAACGCTTAATCTTGAGCAAATGAGTATTCATGATATGTTAAAGGGGTGGTGGATACACCGCTAGTACTTCCTATATATAAACCTCGTTAACATAATATGATGAAACCTTTGTAAGGGATTAGAGCAAGAGTTAATATAAAAGTATAAAGATATCATGCTACTAAATGAGAATTAAATGGGAAAGCTTAATTCTAAGTAAAGGAGTACTCATGGGACGTTAAAGGGGTGGTGGATACGCCGCCGGTACTTCCTATGTATAAACCTCTTTAATGTAACATGGAGAAACCTCTATGAGGAATTAGAGCAGGGATGAATATGAAAGTATGACAAGAGGTCATGCTATATAATGTGTGAATATGTGAACGCGTGATAGATGATCATGCTATATGTGTAAATATGAATGTATGATAGAAACGAGTCTAAGTCTTAAAATGGAATAACGGAGTACCCATGAAGTGTTAAAGGGGTGGTGGATATGTCGCCGGTACTTCCTATATATAAACCTCTTTAGTACATTATGGGGAAACCGTTAAGAAGTTTTAAGGTGAGGACTGGTTGGGAATACATTGAGAGGCTGTGAGTCTATGATACTCAAGGTCCCAATGAAAAGAGATGTCCAGCCTACGGGGCGGGTCTCAATAAGAAATGAATGAATGGAATGAGATGTCCAGCCTATGGTGTGGGTCTCAATAAAGTATGGAAGAGACGTCCAGCCTACGGGACGGGTCTCAGATAAAAAACTCGGAACGGAGGTACGTCCGAAGATGGTCGTGAGGGGGTTAGCACACCCATTAAAATATACGAATGACGTGACTGGAGATACGTCCGGAGATGGTCAAGTGGGCGCCGAGAGCCCGAGAAAATTTGAACAATAAGAATCTAAAGGGTTCATAATAAAATGAACGATGCGGTGTACTTACTTAGCGTAAGTTCATGCAAAAATATTTTCCAAACACTGAAGGTTAAGAGCATGCGGAATGAGGCTTCCTGAGGACATGGCTAATCTAAGTTGAAGAATCCCTATGTTACATGATGTAATATTTTATGTAAAAACAATATTATAAAAAAATATACCTTTGTCATTATAGTGACAAGGTTTTGAAAAATCTGGGACCGTTTTCCGCATTAAAACTCTGATAAAAAAAATATAGTAAAAGTAGGGTGTTTCATTCATGGAGTCAAGCTCATCAATCATAGCTTTATTCCACTCGGAAGATTGATCACTATTAATGGCTTCATTATAAAAGTTTGGATCGTTACACTTTCCTATATCCAGATCAGCTTCATTAAGGTAGGTTACATAATCATCAAAATTATTGCTCTTGTGTGTTTGATGTGCCTTTTGTAACGAACCAACTTCCGAATTATTATTATAATATAATCATATTATATTATAGGGGTGTAAATAAATAAAATGAAAGTTGGAGGTTTGTTGCAAAAGTGGAGTTTTATCTAGTTTGGGTGAAAGGGTCAAAACTGGAAGTTCGGGGACTGTTTTGTAACATTACAAATTCAGATTTTTATGAGAAACGGGTTCACATAAACACACACTTGTGTGTGTGTTTAGATCGTGAATAACAAGGGAGAAAAAAGGGGATAAGCCAAGATCGAAATTGACGATTTGCATGAAAAATCTGGATGATTTGGGGTGTTCATCTTCTTTCAGTCATCAAGTAAGCTTCCTCTTCATCATCTAAATCACCATTGTTGGTATTCTTGTTGGGTTTTGAGTGAAAAAGAATTTGAGGCTGAATTGGGTGGTCTAGGTGATTAATAACTTGTTAAAAGTGAAAATCTAGCTTGATTGAAGGTAAAGGAAGGTAGATAACAATATCTAAACATCCAATTTGATGATTCAAGAATTAGGGTTCTTGAGGTGAAATTGTGGATTTTTGATTTGGGGATGTTTGAATGTTGAATTGAGGTTGAATAAGTGTCTAGGGAGTTAATAGACACACTAATAACCATAGAGCCCCAAGTTTTAATGGTGATTTGTAAAATTGAAGTTTTGGTGTAACTTGGGTGAATCCTTAATGGGTCATTTGGGTTAAGGGAGTGTTGGGTGGTGTTTGAATGGTGTATGACTGTTGTGAAATATCCATGAACACTAGACCAAGTAGAAACCACATTCATAATGGTTAATTTTGAAATTAAGGTGTTGGGTGAACTTTAGTGATTCCTTAACGGGTCAAAATAGGTTGAAAGGTTGAAATGGGGTGTTGGAGGTTTGGTTAAGGTTGTGATAACCAAACTAAGTTAGGGTGTTGATCTTTAGATCATAGATGTGTCTTCAATCTCAATTTGGTGGATGAATTGAGATCATAAGATTTCTAAATGCAAGTTGATTGCTAGGTTATCAAGGTGTCAAAGGAGTTAGCTTGAAGATCAAGTGGGATCCTTCTTAGCAAAAGGTAAGTGCTTTGCACTTACTTAGTAATAGATATGATGTTAGTAACATGTAAATAGATTTGTGTAGTTTAATTCTATTTATGTGTGGTGTTTTGGTGTAAGTTGACTTAGTGTGGCAAAGAGTCAACTAATGTGTGAAATATGTTGATTTGTTGTAATTTGACTTATGTAGTAAAGGGTCAAACTAAATTATGGAATGTGGTCTATTGGTGTAATTTGACTTATGTGGTAAAGAGTCAAACTTAATTGTGGAATATGTTATATTGGTGTAATTTGAATTAGTGTGGTATGAGTCAAACTTAAAATGTGGTGATTTGATGTAATTTGACTAATATGTGCTAATAGTCAAAATAAAATGCAATTTGGTGGAATTGAAGTCATTGAACTTCACTTGTGATGTGGTAGCCTGAAGTCTTGGAAATTCACTAACGTCATTGTTGCTTGAAGCCTAAGAACCTCACACGAAAGTAATTTGAGGTCATGAACTTCACAAGGTTGTGTTGTGGCGTTTGAGGTCTTTAGAACCTCATATAAAGGAGTTTGAAGTCTAAGAACCTCACACGGAGTTGATTGAGGTTATGAACTTCACAAAGTTGTTTGTAGTGTTTGAGGTATTTAGAACCTCACAAAGAATTATGGTTGGGTTAGTGGGAGAGTAACTAACTAGTGTATACATACATAGGTGTAATGTATGTAAGGAGTTATATATGTTAGTTGGAGTATTTGGGTGCTAACTGGTACGGGTGGGATAATGGGGCGATTGAAGTCCATGAACTTCATTAAGGAGGTAAAGGGGTGGGATTGGGATCATTAGAATCCCACTAAGTTGGTGCAATTCGGATAATAGAGGTATGCCAAAATTGAATTAAGAATATATTGAGCTAGAAAATGAGTTACGGGAGCCAGAATATATCGATTTGGGGTGCCTCGACGTGAGGAAGCTAAAAATGAAGTTTTTTTGTGCAGGTGGGGGCGTAGGCTACGCCCTATGTGTTGGTTTTGCTTACGCCGTCGGCTCTGTGCTACGCTCCCCAAACGCCCTCCCCCTACGCTGAAACCCATTTTTTGGGTTTTTCTTATGTTTAACCCATGGGAGGCTATAGGAACTTTTATATATCATTACTAACATGTTTTTGTGGTGTTCCTTTGTAGGTAAAGCTCCGGTTTGATGTCTCGGGTCAAGCTTTATATTGGATTGGATTCTCGGTTCTTTTGGTGGTTGTTAATGTTTGGAAATTGAACTTCTTGTTTGGGTTCATTAAACTTATTTTCAATCATATTTTAGGAGTTTAAATCTATTGACATTTTTGAAGTGTCGGACAATACTTCTAAAAAAATATTATATTGTTGGTCGTGATGTTGCTTTTATCATGTGTTGATTATTCAAGGGCGTTTTATGGGACCTACTTTCGCATGTTCTGAAAGTTAAAATTTGGTCGAAATTTTGGGTGTTACAACTTGGTATCAGAGCAATGGTTTGAGGGATTCGGGTGTGCAAGACACCGAACTCAAACTTATTTGCTCTTGATATGGGTGGGTGTAATGAGAATCCAACAAATGCATAACCGAGACACGGAGCTAAGGTGGAGGTTAGTAATGATATTTTTTGGTAGTCTAATTGGTGTCGAAGGTGATTGTGTGTGTTGAAACTTGTCTTGGAAGTTATCACATAGAGACAATGAACATACTTAAACATAGTATGCTACTAATCACGTCTGGCCAGGATGATTAGTATTGTAACATGTCTACGTGTCTTCATGGTGGCCATGTAATAATAATCATCACGAAGGAGTAAGTGAATGTGATTATATATGTATTTATATGTATATAGATGTAGATATCCTTATATACATATAGGAGTATAATTTAAGATATACGTCTTTCGTTATGCTTATACACGTATGACGAGTCGATCATTTTAACACAGTCGGGGAATGACTGACGGAGACAAATGTTAGTAGGCGAAAATAATAAATATGAGTTATCTTGAAGACTCATGTACGAATGAGTCTACGCGTGTATCACCTCGGGGATGGTGAGGATCTCGAAGTTAGTTGGGAGTGTTAGAGAGCATCATTCTAGTGGAGGATGGCTAAAGCTTTCTACCTAGTCATGTCAATCTTCCTTCAACGAAGATAGGGCTTTTCAAGGCAAGCTTTTGAAAGAAACGTGCAAAGCCTAAGGAGCGGGAGGAATAACTTTGACGAATTAAGGAGGAAGAAAACATAGGTGTAATGTATGTAAGGATTTATATATGTTAGTTGGATTTTTTTAGTGCTAACTCGTACGGGTTGGATAATGGGGTGATTGAAGTCCATGAACTTCATTAAGGAGGTAAAGGGGAGGGATTGGGATCATTAGAATCCCACTAAGTTGGTGCAATTCGGATAATAGAGAAATGCCAAAATTGAAGTAAGCATATCTTGAGCTAGAAAATGAGTTACGGAAGCCATAATATATCGATTTGGGGTGCCTCAACGTGAGGAAGTTAAAAATGAAGTTTGTTGTGCAGGTGGGGGCGTAGGCTACGTAACTCATTACTAAAATGAAGTATTAACCGTGTAGGGCGTAGCCTACGGTGGGTTGGTTTTGCTTACGCCGTCGGCTCTGTGCTACGCTCCCCAAACGCCCTCCCCCTATGTTGAAACCCATTTTTTGGGTTTTTCTTATGTTTAACCCATGGGAGGCTATGGGAACTTGTATATATCATTACTAACATGTTTTTGTGGTGTTCTTTTGTAGGTAAAGCTCCGGTTTGATGTCTCGGGTCAAGCTTCGTATTGGATTAGATTCTCGGTTCTTTTGGTGGTTGTTAATGTTTGGAAATTGAACTTCTTGTTTGGGTTCATTAAACTTGTTTTCAATCATCTTTTAGGAGTTTAAATTTGTTGACATTTTTGAAGTATCGGTTAATACTTCTAAAACAAGATTATATTGTTGGTCGTGATGTTGATTTTATCATGTGTTGATTATCCAAGGGTGTTTTATGGGACCTACTTCCGCATGTTCTGAAAGTTAAAACTTGGTCGAAATTTTAGGTGTTACACCTTCATGTACAGGGATGTTTGGAGCAACATGATGTTCTGAGGAAACATCAGATAATGGCGCGGTGTCATGTAATGGTGCAGTGTCATGTAAAAGAGGTGTAATAGGAGGTAAGTATAGAGAGTCCATCCCCCCTCCTCTTGCACTTCTTGAATATCAAATTCTTGACGTTCACCGGTCCCACTAACCTTAGAATCCTGCAGAAACTCAGCATGACGAGTTTCCACTATGCGAGTAGTATGAGTAGGGCAATAGAATCTATATCCCTTTAAATGTTCGGGATATCCGATAAAGTAACAACTGACAATCTTCGTGTCAAGTTTTCTTTGTTGAGGATTATAAAGCTTAGCTTCGGCTAGACAACCTCATACTTTCATATACCTTAAGCTAGGTTTTCTTCCTGTCCAAATCTCAAAAGGAGTTTTAGGGACGGATTTAGAAGGAACCCTATTCAGTATATGAACAACTATCTTTAATGCCTCTGTCCATAAAAAACTCAGGCAAGTTAGTGTTTGCAAACATACTTCTTACCATATCCATAAGGGTCCGATTTCTTCTCTCAGCAACATCGTTCTGCTGAGGAGTACCCGGCATGGTAAATTGGTTCACAATCACGTGTTCTTTACAAAAATTAAAGAAAGGACCGGGAGCTTGACCAATGTCTGTATGTCTACCATAATACTCACCACCTCTATCTGATCTCACTACTTTTATCTTACGGTCGAGTTGATTTTTTACTTCAGCCTTAAAAGTCTTAAACATGTCAAGTGATTCAGATTTATCCTTAATTAAGTACAAGTACATGTAACGCTAGTGATCATCTATGAAAGTGATAAATGATTTATGTCCTGATATTCCAAGGGAATAAGGTCCACTAATGTCGGTGTGTATGAGTTCCAACAAAATAGAACTCTTAGTGACACCCTTTTTAGATCCCTTAGCCATTTTACCTTTAAGGCATTTAACACACTTTTCAAAATCAGTGAAATCGAGATTAGATAATACTCCATCCTTTACAAGTCTTAACATTCGATCTCGTGAGATGTGGCTTAAACGTTGATGCCACAACATAGATGATGTTTCTAAATCTCGTTTTCGTTTCTAAATGTTTTCACTCACATTATATGATAACAACGATTTTGAAAATTGATCATATAGTTCTAATTTATACAATGACATTAGAGTTTAAAGTAATAGTACTTTGCCATGTCCATGATAAACTTCATAACCGTCATGATCCAACTTTGGTACATATACTAAATTCCGAGTTATTCTCGGTACATACAAAGTATCATAAAGTTTAATACAATGACCAGTTTTCATAATTAATTGCATGGTTCCTACGACTTCAACATTAAGTTCATCACCATCTCCCATCTTAATTGTCCTTCGGTTTCTTTCCGGCTTCTGGATTGTAAGGAATCCCTGTGTGGAGTTAGTAACATGAACCATAGAACCAGAGTTAACCCACCATGTGTTAGTTGGAACATTATTATTAAAGGACTCAAGTATCATGAAAAGATGGTTACCTTTCTTAGCCAGCCACTCCTTGAATTTGGGGCAATCTCGTTGCATGTGCCCCTTCTTATGGAAAAAATTTGCAGTGAGTTAGTCCCGAGGAGGCTTTTGAGCTGGAGGCTCCACTTGTACCGGTCTTTTGGACTTTAGAGCTTTCCCCTTTACCGAAGTTTCCCTTCCTCTTTAATGGATTAGTGGTGGTGACGTGAACAATGTCAGGTTTTTCTAGCTTCAGACGTTCTTCTTCTTGTACGCACATTGCAATCAACTCACTCATGGACCACTTATCTTTCTGAGTGTTATAGTTGATTTTAAAAAGCATCAAAGCGTGTGGGAAGAGAAGTCATGATGAAATGAACCATAAAACCGTTGTTGATTTCCATGTCTAAGCCCTTCAGTTTATGGGCCATGTCACTCATCATCATTATGTGTTCGTGTACACCACTAACCCCATCATACTTTGAGGTGAGCATTTTCAAGATTAAAGTACTCGCATGGGCTTTAGAAGAACCTTTGAATTGTTCCTCCACTGATTTCAGATAAGTTTTGGCATTATCTGAATTAGGTATTGCTCCCTTGATCGCAACTGAGATGGAATTCTTGATTACCATCAGAGACATGCGGTTAGACCTTTCCCATTTTTCATACTCTTGTTTCTGCTCTTCTGTGCTTTCAGCAATAAGAGTACCGGGAGCGTCATGCCTCAGGGCGTAATCAAGATCCATCATGCCAAGAGTAAGTTTGACTTCATCTCTCCAAGAGGCAAAGTTTCCCCGGTCAGAATTTCAATTCCTGAGTTAGGGCTTATAGTGGATGCTAGATTGACATAAGTGGAATAAGGATGTTTAGAAGAGTAGAAGTTAGCTATATCATGGGGTAATCAAATAAAGCAGACATAGTTAATATATAGAAGATAGAATCTATTATAACATCAAAATAGACTAAAGTAAGGTTCTATTTGAATGTTGGCTTCGCATTGGCTATGACCAAAATTCAAGTGTTATGAACATACGTAAATATGAATTAAGGCACATAAATACAACACATCACCTTTGGACAGAAATGAAATATCTATGTATATTAAGCCAATATTTCATCATGTGTATCATCAAACAATCTGCCGTTGGGTTCACTGTCTGACAATACATATAATTACATAAAATGGTAATATTAAACTTCAATGTCAAACCAAATGATGCACCGTTGGGTTATCATTTAATCTTTCACTGAAGTTACCATTATATATTATCAACCCTTATCAAGTGCACTTATGTGTATCAAGTGGGTTGGTTCGGCTATTAGAATCATCAAGGCATGTCACTAAAGTAAATGTGAACAAATATTCAGAACAGATTCTATCCAAATTGTTTAATCTTAGAACCAATTTGATACAAAACCACTTGTATGACAGTCTTATGAAAATCCAAGTATTCAATTGAATGAGTAAATGGCTAACATTAAGTTATAATCATGTTTCTGTCTAATTCATAAAACTAACTTTGGTACTACAGTGGCAATGAAAATTAGATAAGAGAAATCCGGTTGTATATTTCATTTATGAGTCTCCTTAACAGAATTACATTCCATGTACCAATTAATTGGAGATAAATTGTAATCCATATACACTATGAAACCGAAACACAAATTTGATTGCCACTGTATATAAAAATTCTTTTCTTTATGACTTATGACCATAAATTTGTTGGCAATTTTGTAAATTAAAAGAAAACATATTGAAGTTTAGTAAATTAAAGAAAAGAGATTTACTCGCACAAACTGAATTTTATCATAATTCACAAGGTAATGAATGCATTTGTGTGTACATGATCACCTACCCACATGCGACGCTTTCAGAGATTGAAAACAAAAGTGATAATTGTTTGGATGCAATTTATTCCGTCCGAATCAGTCTCAAGGATTATCCCATAAAATTTTAAAATCAAGTTTAGGGCAGAAAATTGTAAAATTGATTTTAATTCCCAAAGAATCGATTCATGAATATTTATAGATTGGATTAACATTGCTCTGATACCACATGTTGATTATATCTTAAAACATGAATCAAATTACAAAATCCTAATCATATTAATTCAATCATCAATATGAAATTAGGCATCAAAATAATGACTTACTTGTTGGGAATGCAATCTTTGAAAATGATGAAGATGCCATGAGTTTGTCTTTGCAATTGTTCCCATTATGATGTCAAGAGATAGATCGATGGATGATCTTCAAAGAGAATTGTGATGGTGTTGATTCTCTCTGTACGTGAGTTTTCATATGATGACATCTAAAGGGAAATTAACCCTAATTTATACTTCAGGTTATTTCCATCAAATAACCATCAAATAAGTTAAGGGACCAATTATGTCATTAGGGCAAACCATATCTAAATGATTGAGGCCATCTTACGGGATTTTTCCAACACTTGATCGAATGAAAGTGGAGGCAACTCTTTAGGTCTTAGTTTAACTATGAAGTGCCACATTGAGACCAACACGTCTTTCGGATCCCTGCACACGTAAACAAACTTGCACCCGGAAGAAGGATGATACGACTCCACTTGAGTCTCACGATCCAACACGTTTATTTATTTGAATTACCATGCATGTATTTAGGATAAAAGTCAAGCATCCATTTTCTCATTTTCTAGACCACGTAGTAGTAGCAGTTTTATTAAAGCAAGTTGGTTTCTTTCTATTTAAGTATTGTAATGACATTTGCAAACGAGGGAAAAATTAGAAAATTGTTGCAAGTCTCGTTTCTCTCTGCTTGTTTTTTTGGAGCCTAACCCACTCAACGGGTCTATCGAGAGATTTACCATCTCAAATCGGTCTCTATCAAAGGATCTGTGATGGATGGAGGCAACCGTTTATGTGGGATATGGTTGGCAAAAAGACGAGGGGAATTATCAGTAACAGCGTAGTCTTTGGGTTTGTAACTGTCAAGAAGCGGAAACAGTCTTGGGGTCCTTTACGGAGCAAAGGGTGGTCTGAAAAATCAAAGCGAGAGCGATTGAGGATGGTGAACATGAGGGATCGGAGCCATGTGGTGCCACTCTTCATGAAGGATGTTAAGAAGATATCAATGGGGTGATGGTTGAAGTGGTTTTGCTTGAGCATGATGCTTAAGATGGCATCGGGGATATAGCCACATGCCTTGGTATAGATACAGATCTGTTTCGAAAGTTCCAACGGCTCTTAGAAGCTCGGTTAAGAGTTGGGCATGTTGTTGTAAGGTTTTTTGTTGTTGTTCTTCTTCTTCTTCGTGATCAACTCTTTCTCTTGACATGATTTTTATTATCTTTGAATATGATAGGCCACCTATATATAATAAATATATTTAAGATGTATTACCAAACTTTTTAGTGTTGTGATGTTTCTAGGCCACACAATTAATCTACAAGACTATACATAATAACAAAAACTCAAAAAACGTATGAGTTTGCAAATGTCCTCCCATGACTAAAAACAGGCGTTCTTCGGGCTCCGATTTTATAATTCGCTTAAGAATTGTATACAAAAGATTATGAATCATTATATTCTATTCCCATATTATCATGTGTTAGGATTTTAAGCAAAAAAATATTTTTTTTCTAAGAAAGGGACTCCGATTTTATAATTCGTTTTGGCCACTTAAAAGGTTAAGCCAGGCCCACTTCATTTTAAAAACAAGTTGAAGGCTTATTTCTGTTATTAAAATATATAAATGTGTCATAAGAGAACAATTGAGAAAGTATGAGGATTTAGTATTGGTTTAGCCCAAATGAATGATTATACTTTGTATAGTGCCTTCACAACTAGCGACTACTTGCTGATGGAAGTACTATCTCGTCAACAAAATAGTGATTAAATTTATTGTATTTTAATTTAATAATCCATATGGGTCAAAATTAACGGGTCATTTATGTGATTAGTGTTAAGTTGCCTAGCTTTGATTCAGATATGTAAACTTTGTAAAGTCAAGGGGTATGTATGTATAAACCTCGGCCAAGTGTAGAACTGTAAATATATTGAAAGGGTACGATGTTTTCCTCAAGCGTTGCATCGGCCCAAATGAGGGTTATAAAACCCAAAGAAACGAGTTTGTAAAATCGTATGATCATTTGTTCATAAAATTCAAATTTATTTTTGTTTATCTTTGTTTTGAAATTGTGGGTTCATTGTGATTCTGGGCAACAATTAATATCATAGTCAGGTTCTTGAAGTTTCGTTTTGTTCAATTCGATTTTGAAGTTTCAAATCACAATCGATGGTTAATTGATGTATCGATCACAAAGGGGTGATCAATTTAGTGTTTTTCTTGCTTTTACATCGAAGAAGGGTTCGGTCAAAAGGAGAGAGCCTTGAATTTGTGATGACGCAGGCCAGAGCTAATCATAATCGAATGAAGGCATAATGAGGAATTGATTTATGTAACACGTTTCATGATTAATAGAAACAAAATTATTGTAAAATTTAATAATTAACAATTTAACAACATAAACATATAATCAAATGTATCCTGGATAAATGAGAGTTGAACCTAAGCAAAAACCCTAGGAAGGAGCGAGAGAGACGTAAAGAGAGAAAGTGTGCAGAATATGAGGGAAAATTACGAGCGTGTTGACAATTTTAAAAGTATTAGACGGAAAATCTCGGCCGTTCAATATTATGAGTGCAGTTTTCGTCCCGGAGGTTTGAACAAAATATCAGGTTTCGTCCCTCTGTAACACATTTGATTACTGACGTTTGATGTTTTAACATTTTGCGTCCATGGTCCTTAACTCCGTTAAAATTTTAGTTAGTTTTTATGTAAAATTACTGATATACCCCTCCCATTTCTTCTTCTTCTTCATCAGACCACCCACCACCCACACCACCTCCTATTTAACAATTGTTGTGAGCCACTTAAAAAACCCAAGCCAAAAACTTTGAATGAAATTATCGATTTATACCATGAAACCTCACTCAATGTTAAAAAAAACGTGTAAATCATCAGGAACAGAACCCTAAAATCTTATCTTCAAATCAAATGTAAAGAAAAAAAAACGAGTAAACCAGGTTGGAAAACCGATTGGTTCGAAAACGTTGTCGGAAAATTGAGTGGGGCGTCACATTGTTTCTCGAGGCTTGAAAAGTTGATTGTCAGATCTTTGGAGGTGGAGAAACGTTTTGATGGCTTCAATTCCTAATTTGGGAATGCTTTGATTGATTTTGCGAAATTGTTGAAATCTCAATTTAGGATGGATGGTGGGTGGTCTGATGAAGAAGGGGGTATATCAGTAATTTAACATAAATTTTAACAGAGTTAAGGACCAGAGACATAAAGTGTTAAAATATCAAACCACAGGAATCAAATGTGTTACAAAGGGACGAAATTTGATATTTTGTTCAAATCTCAGGAACGAAAACTGTAGTTTCTCCTATTATGAAATAAGACATATTTAACTATTTTTAATATAAATATTTTGAACACTTATAATTTAATATTATAAAAAAACTAACTTGTTTCATGTATGAGAAATCATTCAAATTAATTTTATATAAACGTGAAAAATATATATGTTCAATGAATTTAAGTTGAAGTTGCCATCAAATAATTTTTTTTTTTTTTTTTTTTTTTTTTCGAACCAATCCAAGTTAAAATTAACCAATGGAAGTAGCCTAATAATGAATTAGTCGGTGGAGTTTGAGGTGAGTGTTAAACCAAGTCAACATTGGTGAATGGGTTATTTTCATATGATTTATATGATTTGGATACAACTAGGAAACTTGCCCGTGCTTCGTGACGAGAGGAGCCCTTTGCCTCGCGACACGAGTCGAATCTTAATGATTGAGACGCTGACATTAACGTTGCTAAACCAAATAAAACATGGTTAAATACACAGAAGAAATGTAAAAAAGTTAATTTGACTCGGTTGTATCGGTCTAATTTTTCACATTTTATATTTTACTATGAAATCCACTATTATTAAAGTAAAGAAAACATAAAGTTTTCATCATAATTAAAAGTTTATGATATATTTTTTTTATTGTAAACTCAATAAAACTAGATGGATATATTTAAAAAAAAACAAGTTTGTAAAAAAAAAATCAATTGGTATTCGAAGAACCTCTTGGAATTAAAAGAGAAAAAGAAGTGGTTGTGTGTCCCCTGCATTAGGGTCATTTTCCCATTGATTGTTTGTTTTTTATGATCTTTGTTCTTTTAATGAAAATAAGTGGACGGAGTGGCTTTTGAGCTGGCAAAAGTAAGCAAATGAAGCACAACTAGGGCTGATAATTTTAGACACATATACGAATACATGATACGAACCTATACGATCTTAACAGGTATCGTGTATGGTCTTATCGTGTTTCGTGTCCTAAACAGGTAGCCACGAATCTAACTGTTAATTTTCGTGTCTAAACAGGTAAAATACATGTTTATCTGTTAAGTACATGTTAGTACCTCTTTTGGCCCTTAAGAATGAGAAACTACAAGTTTGGCCCAATAGTTGCACGATTGTAACACATTTGGCCTCTGAGTTATATAGGCGTTGGCCTCTGAGTTATATAGGCGTTAACTTTGACCGTTAAATTAGTGTAAAATGACAAAAATACCCCTCAATAATAAAAATTAAAATTTAAAAATCTAAAACAAAAAATGAAAAATATTAATATAAACATTTATGACTTTTGTCGCCAAACTCAACGACCTCAACACATTGTTGTTCATTTCTTGAACCCAACGCCGCAACCTTCACTATTCCCATTTCAAAATGTCGTCGTTCGCCGGATGTTCCAACGACATTATCATCGTCTTCGTTCAACCGTCTACATATCTCCGACGATCAGTTGTTGCATCCAATCACATTCTCGTTTACTTTTATCTCAAATCTATCGATTTCACTTTGGTTACGCAGCGAATGCACACAAATAAGTAAACAGGCTCGAAATATTGTAATAAGAAACACTCGACTACAGAAAATGAAAGTAAAAAACAGATCGCAGATTCCTGCAACTTGTCGGAGAAGACGAAGAACATCGCCGGAGAGGTGTTGTTCTGGCGATTTCAAGGGCTCAGCGAAGGAGAGGAGGGGGCGTCTATTTGGGGGTGAGTTTTGGTGGTCGGAGACAATACCTCGTGGGCTGGCCGGAAATGATGGGTGGCCGAGGTGACGGCGTCTAGAAAGATAGACAGAGAGTGTGTGTGTGTGTGTGAAGAGACACAGAAAGAGAGTGTCCTCTCTTTATTAGAGGTGGGGCCCATAAAAGTTTAAGTATTTTATTATTTTTTGTTTTTTTTTATGTAAGGATATTATATTCATATTTTAAAAAATTAACAGAAAAGTTAACAATCATCCAACTCAGGGGCCAAATGTGTTATAATCGTGCAAACTATTGGGCCAAACTTGTAATTTCTCATTCCTAGGGGCCAAAGGTGAAATTTGGGTAAATCACAGAGGCCATCCGTGTAATTAAAATAAAAAACATTAAAATATAATATTATATGTAGGTTCTTACCTGTTTCACTAAACAGGTTCTTAAACATGTTTACCTGTTAGTACATGTCTAAACAGGTAAAATACATGTTTCACTAACACAGGTTCTTAAACATGTGTTTTTAAACAGGTCTTATCATGTCTTATCATGTTAAACAGGTACAAACAAGTTCGTGTTCGTGTTTGGGAAAAAGTACACGATAAGTTATCGTGTCGTGCTCGTGTATACATATTTCGTGTTCGTGTCTTATCGTGTACGTGTATACACGATATGCCAGCCCTAGGCACAAAGAGATGCCAAACTCATTGTTCAAACGATAATCATGACCAGCGATAGATGGTTACACGAGCTCATCCACAATACCAAAAACTCTCCTCCATTGTAAATTCGCTATGTCACAAAATCTCTAAAAAGGTACACAAAAAGTTGTTATGTGCCTCATAATCTCTTAGTTGATAAATCATATTTTTTTGAAGGGGTTATTATATACACGTGTTTACGGGAGTCATAAAATGAGCTTTGATATCGAGTCCAAAATGCAAGAATTTTTGTAACTCGTGGTCTGTGACTCACCGAATGATCTTGATACTGACTTGAAGCAGACGTTTTTAACTGTTGCCAAAACATTCTACTATAGGACGTTCTATGATCCTAAAACTATAAACAATCATATTGTCAAAGTGTTGTTTGAAAATGTGATTTGATGACAATAATAGTAAATCACACTCAAATAAGCAAGAAAGAGTATCGAACCGATCTCAATATCCACTCATATTGTCAGGATTTGCTTTTTAATGAGCGTTGCTAGAAATGTAAAAGGTTTATTTTGATTTGTGGTCATCGTTCTAAATGTTATATGTAAATTAATAATATTGAGATTTCTTATAAACAGCATCCTTTTGTCGATTTCAAATTTATACCCGGGCTGTATGATTAAACCTTTACATTTTGACGAGCCCTAAGACTTCCCATATTGGAGGTCTTGGGTTCGAATCCTGGCACAGCAAAAGAGGGGTCTGTGGCCAGGTCAGGAGGTTTACCCAGTTGGGGGGTTCCTCCTGTGGTGGGCTGCCCTAGATGTTCTAGGTGTTGCCCTGGGAAAACCTAATTATCCTAGAATATCCAGGTGTTGTCGTTAAAAAAAACTAAAGTTCTTGTATAATGGTTCTCACCCCTAGGGTGAGGTTCAAATGCTAACCAATATTTATGTGATAACCATGATAACCACTCTCAAACATAGTGTTATGTATATGTATCAATTATCATTATGTTAATGTTACATATATGTAAACACTATGTGTCACGTATATGTAACATTATTTGATACGTATACGTAAGACTTATCATTTCCGTATTTATGTTCAAAATATTTATTCAAGATATACTTAAATATTATTTTAACAATTAAAAGAAAAAAATAATTTATAAATTATGTGATTGTTTTATAGTGGTTAGCACGGTTATCACATAAAAAGTTGATTAGCATTTAAACTCTTCCCCTCACCCCTATTGGTATTGGAGTAAGGGCCGGTGTTTAACACCGGACATCCCAATTTTGTATGGTTGATTTTGATATTTAATTTAAAAAAATTCGGTTCTAAAAACATAGAAATACACACACTAAACTTTCATAATTTTAGCTTGAACATAAAAAAATCAAGACAAAATCTTACTATAATTAAACCTTATCTAACAATTTTGATGGCCCCTTTTATCATCTAAAAGTAACTATAAAAAATTCAAAATAATTCAAAATATATTAGAGTAACACGGAAAATAGCACATTTATAATTTTATAATCTCTAATCTAAGAGCATGTGGTATATCCAAGTGAGTGAGGGGTTAGTAAGGAGAAAACTGATTGACACGTGGCGCCACGTCATTTTATTGCATTATCACACCACACTCACATGGCAAAGGAAATATCCAAGTAATTGAGTGTGGTGTGAGCATTAAATGCATTTTATATTTTTTTAATGAAATTTATATTAATTTATACAAATAAAATTACATTAAATAAAATCTCCATAAATAATATTACATAAAGAAAAAAAACATAAAAAACATAAAAACCTAATATTTAATTAAAATCAAGAGAACGTTCATAAATATGCTCGATCAAGTCCGCTTTGAGTGCATCATGAATATCCCGGTGTTGTATTTCTTGACGGTTTTTTTCATTTTTTGATCTTCGTCAATTTCTTCGTAGGTTGGCTCCTTTTCATTTGAGTTATATTGACAAATTGTCACTCCTTGGTCTTCCAAAATCATATTGTGCAAAATTACACAAGCATACATTATGTTTCTAATTCTCGTTTGAGACAAAGATTGAGCCGGTCGTTCGATAATGTGCCACTTATTCTTCAAGAGACCAAACGCTCGTCCGATATCTTTCCGTGCTGCATCATGAGCTTTTTTGTAATTTGTACGTTTAATACCTTCATGACACGTAAGAGACTTGACAACTGTAGCATATTCGGGATATATATACCATCACCAAGATAATACCCACGTTGGTAAAGTGTCCCTCTAAGTTCAAAAGACGTGTCAAGTGCGCTTCTGTTTATCATATCGTCAAATATAGGCAATTGATTTAGAACGTTAATGTCATTGTTGGAACCCGCAACGCCAAAGAACGCATGCCAAATCCATAAGTCATATGAAGCCACAACTTCAAGCATAACACTAGAATGAGGATGATCCCCGTGTGAAAACTGACCTCGCCACGCATTGGGACAGTTTTTCCACTCCCAATGCGTACAATCGATGCTACCGAGCATCCAGACAAAGCCATATTTAGCTTCATGGGCCGCATATAATTGTTGAATGTCGCTAGCCGACGGTTTACGTTAATATCTGATGAGCGGCTAATGTTTTACACATTTTTTTGGTTAATATTGCATAATTACTTGAATTATTATTTGGAATGCAAAGATTTTGTGTAGTTGTGCAAGCACAGGTTATAGGAGCTTAAAGGATGATTTTGAAGCATTATGCAAGAAATAAGCGAGAAGGAGAAGACCGCATGAGAAAACGGGATCAGAGATGAAAGATTTGGAAGAATTACGCCACCCAGCGTAAGCCTACGCTGGTCACTTTTTCAAACAGTGGTTTTTTCAGCAAGGGGCGGCGTAAGCCTAAGTCAGAACTTTTTCACATCAGTAGGCAGTGGCGTAAGCTTACGCTGCCGGTTACATTTCAGACGTGGATTTTCATGAAAACTGTCGATTTTCAGTGTTTAATTAGGGGTTTCTTCCCCAAATTCAAATTCAACTTTTTCTAGAGCAGTCTTTGGCGATTTTGGGTGTTCTTGGAGGCTAAGAAACATGATTCTAACATCCCATTGAAGATTGATACTCGAAAGATTGAAGATGATTTCCATCACCATGAGCGGCTAATCCGCCGGTAATCATTCCCGGGTGGATTGTTTGAAAGTTTTTAGGGTTTTATCACGTGCTAGCTTTGAGAAACAGTTATTGTAATCGTTTGGTTTGAAGTACTCGAATCTTTGTGTTTAGTATGGTTATGAACTCGCGGGAGTCGATAAATTCTTGCACCATTGACCTCGTTAGATGATAATTGCTATGATCTTTGATTTGTGTTGAATCTATTGATTAGTCTAATTCTATATTGCATACATTTGTCTCGATTTCATTCGTGAATATTATCTTACACTATTTGCCTATGATGTATGAATGTTGATGTTCTTGGTTAGATTTGGTCAATTTGATTTGGATAACCATTTGATTGCTTGAACTCATATCTTGGTGTGATAATCCTTAATTACTTGTGAATTTGAAACCCGGGCGTGATTCATTTTTAATTATTGTTACAATCTAAATCGTTTGTTTGTTACTTGATTACTAGTGATCGTAATTATTACTTGATAATCCTTGTTTGTTGAATTTGTTAATTTCACCTCAATCATTGCTTGTGTTTGGTCAGAAAGACCCATTGCAACTTCATAAATCACTTTGTCAATTGAAGTTAAGCATCGAACACAAACTCTTCGTGGTTCAACACCTTTCTAACCCTAACTAGTTTAAGGTGATTATGACACACTAATTCTTTATCTTTGATCGGTCCCTTCGACACCAATCAAATTTTGGCGTCGTTGCTGGGAAGTGTGTGCGCTTGGTGTTTTTATTTTAGGTGACTTTTATGACTATTTGTTTACTTGTTTTTGTTACTTGTTTTGTTTGGTTAATCTTCTTTTATTTTTGTGTTACGCGTGGTGTTTGTTTGTGTGTGCAGGTGACAGGTTAGTGCATGCGTACCCGTTCATCCGGGAGGACTTCACCGCTCGTTTTTTAGTCAGAGATTGAGAGGATAGCAAGACAAAACCGAACCCGACAGCAAAACCTACAACCCATTTCATCGGAACCATCATCTATGGATAGCCGAAGCAGTCATTCTGGAACTAGCGTTAGAAACCGTGGCCCAACTCCGATTTAATTATGATACAATTTAATTATAGCTTTAGAAAATTTATAAATACAAGACTTGATAGTTTAGGGAGACATCTGCAAGTAATCATCGAACGAATCACCGATCAATATCTACTATGATACAACTTAATTATAGCTTTAGAAAATTTGTAAATACAAGACTTGATAGTTCAGGGAGACATCTTCAAGTAATCATCGAACGAATCACTTGCGGTGCCATACGACATTTGATGAACCGCGGCGGTACACTTTTGCACGGACGTAAAACCAATCCTACCTCTTGCATCTACCCGTTGGTGGAACCAAGGAACCTCTCTCTCCAAATCATTTTTAATTCTTAAAAATAAATTCCGGCACATTCTAAACCGGGTACTAAATTGCACCTCGTTGTAAGTACACTCTTCGTCAAAGTAGTCTTTGTGTAGGAGTGTGTTAGCAGCCGTCCAATCACGATTAAAACGGGCCCTTCGTTTTATTGGTTGTGAGGATTCAACTTCTTCCCACCACTGAAGCAACGCCGTTGAGGAAGCACGGAACATTATATTTCGGGCTTCGTCGCTTGAAGATGAAGACATTTTTATAAAAATAAGTATAAAGTTGTAGGAGAATGGTATGATTATTTGTGTAATTTATAGGTAAAGGGGATATATATTTATAGTGGGTTATTAAAAATAATTTTTTTTTCATTTGACTGTTGGCCAACGACCATATTACCGTTTAAAAATCGAAAATAGTGCTCTACTCTACGTGAAGAACATCACGGCAAGCGCTCACCACCCCCCTCACGCAAACGAGGGGGCGGTGTGCCAATGGGGCTCACGGCGTGAGGGTTACTTAAGGGTGGTGGTCACGGGACCATACCACTTGCTCTAATAAATCATTAGAAAATGGGCCACATGTCCCTTTATTAAGCGGTCAATTTTTTACTTGTCCCACCAAATGTATAAGAAATCAATCATATGTCTCTCCCGTGATTTTAGCTACGTATTCTTGGAAGTCAATCAATAGGGATTCACCCCAGCATCCTTCTGTAAAGCCTAGACAAGTTAGTTTCCATAATGCTTCAAAACCTAATCGTGGAAGTATGAAAACCCTTTCCTTACCCACCGTCTCCAAATCAAAAAAACGCAAAAAATCCGGAAAGAAAATCCTTCGAAATTGTAAATTCTTGGACGATTTACAATTCAATCCACAACACAATCTTCCGGAATCCACACCTATTTGAAAGTATTAGCTTGATTTATAAAAAGCTCATTTTTCTTTTTTCTTTTTTTAACAGCAAATTTTTATTCTATTTTTTTTTCTTTTAGAGATTTATTGGCAAACAATATGATATTTAGTGCTTCTGTCAAAACTTGTCATTGCAAGACCATGACAAGAGAGATTTATTGATATGACCTACTGTGTGGTCCGGTCCTGCCAATGTTTATTTTTTTTAGATTTAATTACATGGATAATCCCTGTGGTTTGGTCAAATTATGGATTTCGTCCCTATGATTGAAAAATTACAGATTTGATGCAAGAAACTTTGATTTTGTTACACCCATGATCCCTAGAGTGGATGGAGCTTAAATTTTTCAGTTAAATGATTGTAAAAAGACCAAAATACCCATGACATTAAATAAATTAATAAATAATAAATTAATATGGCCCCACCCACCACCATCTTCTTCAATCACACCCACTCACCACCAATTAAAAGCCACCCACCATTATCTCCACCCACTCCAGCCTAGGGTGTTCGTCGGTTCGGTTAACGGTTTGTTCGATTTTGATTTTTTTAACCCTTATCCGTTAACCTAACCGAACCGAATTGGATATTTTTCTAACCGAACCGAATTCAACCGAATAAACCGATTTCAAAAGGAAAGTATATCCGAATAAACCAAATAAATCGAATTCAACCGAATAAATTGAATAAATCGAATAAACCGAACCGAATTGGAAATATGTCTAACCATACAAACTGAATAAACCGAATTAAAAAAAGGTATATCCGTTAACCGAACCGAAAACCGAATTCGCAATTCGGATACGGTTAATAACCAAACCGAAAACCGAATTAACAATTCGGTTTGTTTTTTTCGATTATGGATACGATTCGGATTTCGGTTTTCGATTTTTTTGCACACCCCTACTCAAGCCAAATCATTAGTTCCTAATTTCACCCGCCACCACCACCATCTTCTTCAATCACACCCACCCACCACCATCGCATATCATCAGTTCCTAATTTCCCATATTACCCCCCTCCATCACCAACTAGAGGTGGTTATTAGGGGTGTTCAAAAAAATCCGAATCCGAAACCGAACCCGAATTATCCAAAAATTCGGATATCCGAATTTTTGGATTCGATAGTGATTTTCGGATGTTTCGGATAATTCGGATATCCGAATATCCGAATTATTATATTTATATATATTTTTTAATTGTTTTTATTATTTAAAAATAAGAAAATTTAAATCAAAACCTAATATATTACATTAATTTTTTTTATAATTAAAAAATATTATATTTATATATTTTTAATTTTTTTTATATTTTCGGATATATGTTTCACTATTCGAATCCGTATCCGAAATTTCGGATTCGGATAGTGAAATCCACTATCCGAAAATTTCGGATATCCGAAATTCGGATATCCGACTTTGAACACCCCTAGTGGTTATCGGATATCCGAAATTTTCAGATATCCGACTTTGAACACCTCTAGTGGTTATGGCTACCCAACTCCATCACACCCTAATCCGAACCTCCCTTACCCCCTTCTATTACTACAATCAACCACCGCCTCAACATAATTCTATTATAGTTCCCTTAAATCGATGGTGTTGTAAGAGTATACGTCAAGTAGAGAGGTGGATAGGGGGTAGAGGCGTTGGCGGATACTGAGGCTCCGGAGATTAACCGGAACGTCTTCGTTTCTTCGGAGTGGACTTTGGAAGAGGAGATTCGAGATTTTTCGGGTCGGACGTAGCAGGAGTGTCCCTGGTCGTCTAGTGGGTCCGAGATAACGACGGCGATGTCTTTACGACGGCGGGCGATGTCGGTTCCGATGAAACAGATGGTCAATTTTCTGACCCGTTGCGTTTCCCATGATTAGATTTAAATTGGATTGGGGTGAGTCAGAGTGTGTTATCTTCATGGAATTCAACGTTTATCTTATTTTTCTTACTCTGAAATGATTAAATTATAAAATAGTTCTAAGCATCTGATTCATCATCAAATAATTGCATAAAAATATTCATCAATGTGAAACCCCTGATTTGGAGCAAAATTGGCTATTCGGTTGGGTTTATCTGTCGCCGGAATCATTTTCGTCGAAGACGTTGCCGGAAGAACTTCGCAAATAGTGGGTGGGGGTCGTATGGAAGATGAAGCATGGGTGGGTCCCACTATTTACCTTTAAGTTTTTTGTCTTTTATATTCAAAGGGTATTTTAGTCTTTTCACAACCATTTAACTGGAAAAACTTAACCTCCATCCACTCTAGGGACCATGGGTGTAACAAAATCAAAGTTTCTTGAACCAAATCTGTAATTTTTCAATCCTACGGACGAAATCCATAATTTGACCAAACCACAGAGACTATCCGTGTAATTAATTCTTTTTTTATTTTAATCTCGAGTTACGTGTTAAAAAGGATTAAACATGCTAGATCAAAAATAATAAACAAGGTTATTAAAGCGCCAATGGCCTTAGAGCACCTCCAATGGCTCCATCCGGTTGAAGTGGACGGACGAAGAGGACATGCAGCGCGTTGGAGGGTGTCGTCCGGTTTCGTCCGGTTGGAGTTCCGTTTGCAGTTGCGGATGAAGGTGAACGTTGAACGTGGGCCACCCTTCAAACAATAATTCCAAATATTGAACGGCAATTGGTTTTTAATTTTTTTTTATATTAAATATTGAATTAAAATTAAACTTTAAGCTAAACTTAAAAACATTTAAATTTAAAATATATTAATTTCAAAATTTTTAATTTTTAGTTAATGTAATTTTTATTTTTTAGTTAATGTAATTTTTAAATTTTAGTTTATGTAATTTTAATTTTTTGTTTATTTTTATTTATTTTGGAATATTATATTAAAAAATAAGTTTTAAAATAATACGAAATATAAAAAATAAGATTATAATAAATAAGTTTTTTGATATAAAAGTAGGTGGTGATGTGGAAATGTAAGAATGTTTGAAAATGGATATATGATTGGATTAAAAAAATGAGTTTTTAAAGAATGATTGAAAATCTAATGTGCCAGCTGATATGTTGCGTTTAGTTTGAAGGATGACATCAACCATTGTGGTGCTCTTAGATCATTTTAATTCAAATCTTATTTTCATAATAATTTAATAAGTTCAGTTACGGTTTCCAATTTCAAAGTCTTTACCAACCGATGGTTATCGTCCTTAATAAAAGTACTGTAATTAACTTTTTTTTTTAACGGCGAACATTGAATGTTATGACGTCGCACCTCTTGTCATATGGGAGAGACTCGTGTAACTCCGGCCAATATGTTGTTTTAACCGGGCCCATTTGGCGTCAGAGTTGGAGAGCATCCAAGGAAAAATCTCACCCAATACGGCCCCTTCAGGGCTTGAGGGAGAACCGAGGCTCGAACCCTGGATCAGCGTGGGTAAAACTCAGGTGCATCAACCTAAGCTAGGCCTCATTTGCATGCCGCAGAAACTAATGTGGAGGGCAGCGATTGAATCTGGGTCACTAGGAACACAAGGTCTCTCCCTTATCACTCCACCACTAACTATTAGTAAATTTGATAAATATAAATAAATAAAAATGTTATTTGTGTTTCATTCTTGTGAAAAATGTAATCTTTTATAGGTTAATGATGATGTGTTGAATTTTTTTCATTTTCTTTTTATTAATACATATATATGACATGAAAATTACATGGGATTAGGTGGCATTTAACTTTTATAAAAAGAATTAAAAACCATCAAAATAACTAACTGAAACAAAAATGTCATTGTTGCATGTTCACGAACCAAAACCTCAAAATTGTAGGTTCTCAAATAAGATTTAACCATTGAACTAAAAATATCATTTGCTGAAGTTGACTTTTATTTTCTTTATCAACCATTTGTCTATGAAAATGAGTAACCATTTCATGATAATTTACATAAAATTAATCAAAACAACAACAATATCATAAGTTTTCATTTGATCTCGTGTTTGAATGGCAATACTAATGAAGTTGCTTGGCAGAAGAGGATTATCGCTTGAAACAATTAGAGATTGTTAATTAGCTATTTTATCAAGTCGTGAGATTTTGATGGTTTTTTTAATTTTTTTTTATAAAAGTTAAAAGACACCTAATCCCATTTTATTTCCATGTCATTTGTATTAATAAAAAGAAAAAAAAAAACGAAACATCATCACTAACCTATAAAAGATTCTATTTTTCATAAGATTGGAACACAAATTGAAAGTTTAATGGTTTTTGAGGAATAAAAAAGTTTGAGTGATTTAATTAGAACAATTCTCGAACTTGGTTACTATTGTATGATTTTTTCCCTTTTTTTAACTAATAACAAAATACTACGCAACTATACAATTCAATAAGGGGTGCACAGTTCTAATTCGGGATTGGTTGGTTTGTGCGGTAGTGCCACATGTCACGTGTTGATTGGCCTTTTTTTTCACTATTTTTTGTATGTATAATTAAAGGAGTAAATGGCGAACCATAAACACAAAAGTGCCTCCTAGCCCAACGGAAAGGCGCGCACCCGGGTTCAAACCTTGGGGCTGACATTTTTCTGTTAATTTTTTTTGTTATATTTAATTCATATTTTTTTTAGTTTTGTTTATTGCAGCTTTTTTTTATAGTTTTTTTCTTAGGTTTTAACGTTTTGTTTATTATGTAAGAACATTTTATTTTGCTCATATTTTTACGTTGTTAATTTTAACACTCCCGTTGTATCAACGTTTCAACATGTATAACCGCGACTTACGACTATAGTTTTGAGGATAAATACGTGTCCACCGCGTAGCACGGGTATCATAACTAGTTTAATGCATTTATATAAATCGCTTTAAGTTTCTTTTTATAAAAGTAGTAAATTAACTTCACTCAGAATGCAAATTTTTACATTTCTACATCTAAGTTGACTAGCTATGATTTAGTTATGTAAACTTTGTAAAGTCAAGGGGTATGTATGTATAAACCTCGGCCAAGTGTAGAACCGTAAATATATTGAAAGGGTACGATGTTTTCCTCAAGCGTTGCATCGTCCGAGATGAGGGTTATAAAACCCAAATAAACAAGTCTGTAAATCGTACGGTCATTTGTTCATAAAATTCAAATTTAGTTTTGATTATCTTTGTTTTGCAATTGTGTGTTCATTATGATTCTGGGCAACAATTAATATCAGAGTCACGTTTTTGAAGTTTCGTTTTGTTCAATTCGATTTTGAAGTTTCATACCACAATCGATGGTTAATTGATGTATCAATCACAAAGGAATGAACAATTTCACGTTTTTCTTGCTTTTACATCGAAGAAGGGTTCGGTCAAAAGGAGATAGCCTCAAATTTGTGATGACGCAGGCCAGAGCTGATCATAATCGAATGAAGGCATAAAGAGGAATTGATTTATGCAGGGCCGGCCCAATGGGCCTGCGGGCAACTCACCCGTAATGGGCCCAACATCTTGAGGGGCCCAAATTTTTTTTTATATATATAAAATTTTCTAGAATTTAAAAAAATTAGGCATTTTTAAAAAAGTAATTTTGTCACTTGAGCCTTTTATGTAACACGTTTCATGATTAATAGAAACGAAATTATTGTAAAATTTAATAATTAACAATTTAACAACATAAACATATAATCAAATGTATCCATAGATAAATGAGAGTTGAACCTGAGCAAAAACCCTAGGAAGGAGCGAGAGAGACGTAAAGAGAGAAAGTGTGCAGGATATGAGGGAAGATTACGAGCGTATTGACAATTGTAAAAGTATTAGAGGGAAAATCTCGACCGTTCAATATTATGAAGTAAGACATATTTAACAATTTTTAATATAAATATTTTGAAAACTTATAAATTAATATTATACAAAAAAGCTAACATGTTTTATATTTCGTATGAGAAATCATCAAATTAATCTATATCTATAGTACAATAATAAACAAGTAAAATTATGTGACACGTGTCACTTTCTTGTGCATTTTCTACATTTTTTTTCTGCCTATTTTTCCTATTAAATATTAATTTAATTAAGGATACTTATTATTTAATTATAGATAATTATTGTATCATTAACTAAATGAAATTAATATGAAATAACATTTATCAATTATATAAAAAAAATTAATACCCGATTGAAAAAAAATAATTTTAAAAATTAACTTAACATAATTTATAACTGTCACGTCAAAACATATTTTCTAAAAAATATAATCCCACTATCTTCTTCGACCAATGTTTTCCATCGCCGGTTATGGGTATTTTCTTATAATCTTAGAACAAAACGCTTGATTATTATAATCTTAAAACAAAACACCTGATTATTATAATCTTAGAATAAAACGCCCGATTATTTTAATTTTAGAACAAAATGCTTGATTATTTTAATCTTATAACAAAACGCGTGATTATTTTAATTTTAGAACAAAACGCTTGATTATTTTAATCTTAGAACAAATGAATATGGGTTCAACAACTCATCAATCAGAAACAAATTCCGATTCTAATTTTAATAATTTTTTGAAAATGTAAACATTGATTTGTTATGTTCTAAGATTAAAATAACCAGGCGTTTTGTTTTAAGATTAAAATAATGAGACGTTTTGTTCTAAGATAAAAATTATCGGTTGTTTTGTTCTAAGATTAAAATAATCAGGCATTTTATTCTAAGATTAAAATAATCAGGCGTTTTGTTCTAAGATTATAATAATCAGGCGTTTTGTTCTAAGATTATAATAATCAGGCGTTTTGTTCTAAGATTAAAATAATCAGGCGTTTTGTTTTAAGATTAAAATAATCAGGCGTTTTGTTATAAGGTTAAAATAATCAGGCGTTTTGTTCTAAGATTATAATAATCAGCCCGACAAGTTTCTGAATGCCGAAACATTTTTAAAACAAGTTTCTGAACGCTGAAACATTTTTAAAACTCGACGAAATGTTTCGGCGATTATGTCGAGTTTTTAAAATTTTTCGTCAAACATGACACGTGTAAGTTAAAGGAAGAAGCCACGTGAACTCAGCGAATTCGCCGAGTTTGGGTTGTATTTTCGGCGAAAATTCATGTTATTTTGAGAAAATTGAAAAGTCATTGTTTATTATTGAGAAAAAGTTTTCAAAATTGTTTATTTTAAGAATTTTCCCATTTTTCTATTTGTTTCATTCTGATTCGTTTGCTATTTAAGTTTTCTGGTTTGTTTACTCGTTAAGTTTCTCAATTGATCAATATATGCTATTTTTCTATTAGTTTCATTTTGATTTAAGTCGGTTGAGGTGCGATTAAGTTTCAATTTGATGTTTCTAATTTAGACATATAAAATAGGGAAAATTATCAAAATGGACATTTGACTAGTCAAATATACTAAAATTGATAGAGTTTTTCAGCCTACTTCTCTATGGCCATTTTGACAAAAAACACGGCTGAAGTAGGCTTCAAATTCCGTGTCAAACCAGTTTTTTTCAAATTTTCAGCCAAACAGAAATTGACACGTGGAGGTGCTGATTCCCAAAGCGGCTAAAGCCCACTTTCAAACAGGCTTAGCCGACGTGTTTTTTTTAGCCTGTTATATGATTTTTCTTAGACACTTGATTTTATCCTGCTATATAACCTTCCTTAGCCGCCTATTTGCCTTTGTTTTGCCCACTTGAATACATAAAAAATAGTATGATTTTGGTATATGATTTTCCTTAGCCCACTTGATTTTAGCTTTGTTATATGACTTTCCTTAGCAAAGTCATATAGCAAAGTTAAAATCAAGTGGGCTAAAGAAAGTTATATAACAAAGTCATACTATTTTTTATGTATTTAAGTGAGCTAAACAAAGGCAAATAGCCGGCTAAGGAAAGTCATATATCAAAGCTAAAATCTATTCCTTAAAATATACCCTTCAAGTTTTATTTCACATTAATTACATCTTTGTATATATATATATGTATATATGAATATATATGTAATATATATATATATATATCAAATGGACATTTTAGCTTTTTATGTATTCAAGTGTAACATCCATGATTTTCTGGCCTAATTTTTAACTTATCTTTATGTAATAATGACACTTCATTTCAAATCCCGTACATATTCAACATTTTATTTCACATTAATTATTACTTTAAATATGTATCAATTCAAGATTCCAACCTTTCAGTTACACATTATTTTGTGTTATATATACTTTGTTATAGTAGATGCATCAAAAATAAATCTTCTAGATTCTTATCGTACAATTACATCTTTGTATATATATATATATATATGTATATATGAATATATATGTAATACATATATATATATATATATGTATATATGAATATATATGTAATATATATATATATATATATATATTTATGTTAAATAAGTAAATGATACAATTTATAAATTAAATGAAGATTTGTTCTTTTATAAAACACTTGTAAATAAAGAAGTAATAATTAGATTTTTTTACAATTAAAAATGTTTTATAAACAAATAAAATGATGAAGAAACTAAATAGTTTTGATCTTGAACCCTCCATAGCCCTTGAACCCTTACTTGAATCCACCCTTTCCCCATCCTTCTTGAACCATGACTTTGAAACATGAACATTGACTTCTCAAAGTCAAAATTGGAAAATTTCATCTCATCTAAATCTTTGATTTCAATCACAAGCCTTGCCATTTCTGTCTCATACTCGAAATCCCCGATTCATGCATCCATTCTACACCTAAAATCGTCCATGTACACTCATGATTTCAAGCAATCAAACCCCCCCAACTGTTTCCTTTCAAAACCCACGATTTAAGCACCAAACCCGCAAATCTCGTGCGATTAGAAGCTGTAACGCGTTTCTTATCAAACTATATAATCCCTACCATCTTGCAACTCCAAAACACCACAAAAGTCAGTCGAATTCTGTTCTTTTGTCCTCCCTGTTCGCGATCGGCATTGGAGCCGAGTGAAGTCGTTCTTTTCTTTTTGGCATTGTGTTCGAAGGCAACACCAGGTATCCCTAAACTCTTTGCGTCTTCTGTTTTGCTTTTGGTGTAACCGTGAAATCGATTTTAGGGTTAGGGGTGGGGCCTGGTACGCATCTGATGAAAGAAGAAGATATCACAGTGCAGCTTTACTATAAAACAAATCCTTCTCGTGACTGAACAATGTATCGGAGTTGGTCTGGTGGTTAATATCAGGCCCACAGAAGGGTCAGGTCAAGGGTTCGACCCGGCCTGCCCCTGTTTTCTTTTTCTCTTATTGTTTTGTTGCCTTTTGCTACTAACACACACACACCCAGTTATATATATATACATTATAAACTATTATGGTTAAATTTTGATTAATAAACAAATTCTATTATAAATTCATAAGGTTTATATTAAATTGTTTTTCTTAAAAACATTTCGATTATTATCAACATCTTTAAGTATATATTTTTCGAACATGACGAGCGTTATCGTATTCATAAAATCTTTTTATCTTATATATAGACCTTTTAAAACCATAAAATAATCATGTAGTAACCTCGTGACTCTTATGAAACGTATATATATATATATATATATATTACTAAACCCTTAAAACAACATTTTATTAATACGATGTTATTAGTGTTACTAATTTTGTTTAGTGATTATATTTTCATAAATAATAATATCACCATTCGCTTAACTATTTATTTATTTCAAATTATGTCATTATGAGTATCATTATCTCATAATAATGATTATTTTTAACCTAATGACATTGTCATAATAATATAAATATTATAGTTATTATAACAATATTTTTACAAATAATATTCTCTGACACCTAAATCTCTTTTACAATATTTATAAAAACATTATCTTTAAACTCTATTCGTATCCTCGTTCATTTGTCCATTCCAAAACCCTAAATCCTAAATCATTCAATTGTCGTTGTTCTTAAATCGTCTTTACATTATAATAACATATCGTTTTTAACCTAGGGAATCGTTGAATTTTATTACTACAAGTTACAATTCCAACCCTCTACTCATTATCAAGATGAGTTTACATAGCCCCCTTTTTCTTATTCACATATTTGGGGTGAAACATGATTACATTCAAACATTATTTGCAAGTACACACGTACAATTCTACAATATGATCATATGTGTTTATTTGTGTTTTATGCTTGAATGTTATTTGTTAAGGCTACATAATACACTCGTGCAATCATTAACTCTTTACATCAGGATAACATGTGTTGTTATGCCCTACATTTACATCAGAATAACATGTGTTGTTCTGCCCTACATTAGGATAACATGTGTTGTTATGCCCTTCAATTACAAAGTTTCATTTGTGCATATAGCTTAACTTAGATTCTCCATAAATGCTTTATAAACCATGCATCATATGAATTGTACACAAAATATTTGAAATTTACTTGTGGTGTCAAAACCTATGTATGCTCACCAACTATTTATAGTTGACCCTCTCATTTTAAACATGTTTCAGGTACAAATGTTGAGTTAAGATACAAGCTACTTCACTTAGGGTTGAGGACCTAGTCTTAAATTTTAATATAGAGATTCATGTATTCTTAAAAATTTTTTTGTAAATGATGTAATTTATTACCTGAGTTATGCAATGAAACTTTACTGTTTAATTATTATAACTTTAGCAAACCATGAGCTTATGAACAGTCTACATGTCTCGCCCCGACGTTTTCGCCGTCGGTTGGGGTGTGACAAAACGGCTCCACCACAACGTGCGGGTCTTAACGTTTAAACTTTGGTTTTTTGTCATGCGTTTACGCCTCCGTTAACGTGCGAGTATAAAGCCGTTGTTTTTTTATATAATGTCTCAAATATTATCAATTATCTGCTTGAAATGCTATGCTTTTGATTTTTTTTATGCAAAATTTCGAAGACGTTATTTGATTTCGCAGTTAAATGTTTTGTTTTGTCTTTTTAACTTTAATCTAATTTCATTAATGAATTTGACAAATGTCGACATAACATGAGCGGGCGATAATTGAGTCATGTTTACGTCGCAACGTGTGAGGAATCGACATACTTATTTCTATTAATGTTTGGTTTAACGCCACCGCCGCAACGCGCGAGTCTTCAACGTCTAATACCCGTTGCAATGCGCGGGGTTAAGTAACTAGTTTTCATTCAAATCTTATTTTCATTAATAATTTAATAAATTAAATTTCTTTAGAACAATAGAATCTTACCCCGTTTCCATTTTCAAACTCGTTACCAACAGATGGTTATATATCTTACTTAATAAAAGTACTGTAATTAACTATTAGTAAATTTGACAAATAAAAAAAATAAACTATAATGTAATATTATAATTTTTTTAACTAATAACAAAATACTACGCAACTATAGAATTCAACAAGGGGTGCACAGTTCTAGTTCGGTATTGGTTGATTTGTGCGGTGGTGCCACATGCATGTCGCATGTTGATTGACATTTTTTCCCTCACGATTTTGTGTATGTATAAAGTAGTAAATGGAGAACCTTAAACACAAAAGTGCCTCCTGACCCATCGGAAAGACGCGCATGATGTGCTAAAAAGTAGTTTAATAAAATTAACTAAATTAACCTAGTTCTAGACTCTAAGTAATACTCTAGACTCACTAAGACACACTAAACTACTAACCGGCAAGTGTACCGATCGACTCTAGTATAGCTAATGTAAGTCCGGATATCGAACCCACGAGACTCTATCGAATTACGTTAACGGCTCTATCTAGACTATGATTGACACTGACTGAACTAATTGTTTAATTGGTTGGAGGGGGGGTTTCTAAAAATCCTAAAAATGCAATTAAATTAAACTAAATTAACAAATACGAATTAACTTGGACTTTTACTCAGATGGTGGAAACACTACCTAGACTGGAATCCTGATTGCTTTTAGTAATGATTTTATCTGGAATTTGTTTACTATGGAACCGGGATCATAAAGTCATCACCCTTCAGGATATCTAAAGGACTCCTAACCCTTTTCAAGAGCACGCTATGAAACCCTAAAGGTTGTTTAGATTACCGGTTATTAGACTCTCTTTCAAGACACCTAACGGATTTATGAAAGTACCCTTAGAGGCTTACTCCCTTTCGAGACCTAAACCAAGGATAGAGTTGTTTTCTCGATTAGACTTGCTAGACAATAGCCAAAAGGTTCACTCCTAACAAGCTCCTACCTTTCAGTTTAATGACTTAGACCTAGCAATAATCTCGCACCTTTCAGCTATTGATGATTAGTAGAACACTTGCATTTATAAGATTACCAAATATTACTTCTAAGGTTTAATGGCCAATTTAACCCTAAAGATTAAAGATTTATTACGTGATATAGACACTCACCAAAATCTAAAACCTGGCAAGACTCTATTATGTGATAAAGACCGTCACCAAGAATCTCACGAAGCAATAAACAATATTCAAACAATATCAAATATGCAAACACATCTAATCAATAGAACAAATCACCTACAATTCATAAATAATCCATAAAATCCATAAATCCATAATAAAAATCAGAACTTTAGACAATCATTCATCTAGTCTAGGTAGTACGATAAATTTAGCCAATCAAGATCATTGAAAACATCAAGAATGAAGTATAATCAAGAACACAAAACATAGTTTAAAGAAAGAGACGAAAGTGAAGACACCCGAATGACACAAACGTGACCCGAATGATTCTCCCGACTTCAATCCTTCAACCAGCAGCTTCAAGAACTCAGAAACGCCTCCAACAATGCTCCAAAATCGCCCAAGGTTCTGCTCATTCGTAACTAGGGTTTAGGTTAAAACACACTTAAGTATTTATATGTTTTCCAAACCCAGCAGCTCAAAGTCTGGGCTCAACACACACTCGCGGGGCGCGATAAAATGCTCCATGTTAGTCGCGACCCGCGACCGTCTTCATGGTGTCAGCACATTTAACAGTCTCTCGCCTCCCGCGAGAGACATTGAATATATTGTCGCGGCCCGCCAGAAGACACTTTTCCAACACTTTCAACGCACTTCAGCTCCCGAGCACTCCAATACGTTCCAGGACTCGACTTTTTCATGTTTCAGCTTGTTTTCCTCACTTTTCAGCTATTTCTACGATTCAAGACCTGCAAAACGCAATTGATTAGAAGTACGCAAATTCTGACGAAAACCAAACTAGCACTAACGAAATTATACAAACTGTACACGATAAAAGAATGTATATTTCAATACATCAAATATCCCCACACTTACTCTTTTTTTTTTCGTCCTCGAAAAAGAATCTATGCAAACGGAATCAGAGAGGAATAAATACTCGGATCAAAGTTATTTATACTTATTAAAAATTCAAAACTTGTGTTAGCCGCGATTGCAAATATATTTGTCCCCTTAAACCCAAATCCGGTTCCAAGCCCTTATCATGCAATTTAAGTTCAAATTCGGTCAATCTACCTAGGGTCTCACACTAGAAACCACAGTCCACCTAATCCCACCTCAAGCTTATAGAACAAAAGGAAACGATCATTGGACCACTTCCTAACCGTTTTATACTAAAATCAAGAGAATTTGAAATCAAAATCTTTTTTTTTTTTTTTTTTTTTTTTTTTTTTTTCTTCTTTTTTTTCTTTTTTTTTTTTTTTCTTTTCTATTTTTTTTTTTTTCTTGAGCATAGACCTTGCTTTACCTAACCCAGAGGCTGTCTCAATCAGAGTCATCATCCCCGAGAGTGACAACGTGAGCGTTGGTAATTTTGCAATTTTGTTTCGACACATCCCAGAGGCATTCTAAGTCAGAGTCACCATTCCCAACGAAGATTACGTAGGCCTGTGCTACTTTTCTTAGTTTCTAGCTCATTTTTTTTTTTTTTTCTTCAATAAATTCTAACAATTTTAGCTTATAACGGCATTCCTTATACTATTTTTGGCGGTTGCAATTTCCCATTTTCCCTAGATGAGAACCCACTAGTAGACCAACAATTAAGGTATATTTAGATCAAAGGAACCTAAAACCGAACCGGGTCTATTCACACATCATAAACTAGACACAAGCTCGACTATATTAATCTATATTATCATTATTTGAACCCGAACAAAAACCCTCTTTTCTATCATTTTCCGTTTTATTTTGCAAACTTCTTTATTCAAAAGACGTTTTTTTTTTTTTTTTTTTTTTTTTTTCATAATAAATCAATGACTCGACTAACTAAGACTAACCAATTTATCCCATTTATCCCATCCCCACACTTAAAGATTGTATTGTCCCTAATGCAAGAACGAGAAAACGACTCAAACTAACCACCTAAAACTAAAAACGAAATAAAATATACAAAATATACAATTGGAAAGACTTAGCTGAATATGCGAGACTGTTAATGTGCCAGTCAATTCCACATATACCCTCCAATCCGAACATGCTCAGCAAACAGTTCCTAACTCTCACACGAACGGAAGCGGCATCACAACACCAACCTATTCAATCAACCAACCATACCTCCCAAAATATAATACATAACCAAATTAAGTGCATTAGTTCAACTAACCAACCAACCCGATCCACCCAACCTGTTTAACAAATATTTAGAATATGAGTACAAACCAAAATATGAGGATGAAAACAGCATAAAAGAAATAAAACAATTGATACTAAATCTGCTTCTGCTGCATCCTCTTCATCACCATGCTACTCATCATCATCCGACTCCTCACTCCCTTGCTCATAAATCCGATATGGTTCAACACCTTGCATGCTACTCGGTCCCGGCTGTGGCTGACTCAAATAATGAGGAACTCCTAAACGCAATCCCTCCATCATGTAACGCATACCATCTTCCAACCTGTGTTGACCCTGCTCATGCACCCGTCTACTCTCCTCCATAACCTGTCGTACCCCGCCGAACTGTTCATCCACATAACCACGCAGATCCCCAAAACCCGTCTGCATGGAATCATATAAAGAATCTAACGTAAGTGGGTCAGGGCGTGGCTGTCGAAGCGGGTACTGTCTCGCCGGCATCTCCTGGCGAGTAGTCTGCCTCTGGTAACGAGTAGGGATACCCGACTGCATTGACGCTGCAGCATCAGAACCGGGCGGAGGCTGAACCTGAGGGCCCGGACGAATGTCCGCCCACGCAACAGGATCGGTATATGTCAAAATACCGGCTGACTGCAAATCCCGAACACTCATAAAACACGGCTGCGGGCCCTCTCTCATCCTATCCCTCGAGTACCTATCGAAAACCCCTAAGCTCTCGGCCAACCACGTCACATACGGACCACAGTAAATTCTTGCACCCGGACCACCTCTCCACGGTCTCCTCATCGACCAAGCAAAAATGGTAGCTAAATTAGCAGACCGACCTTCAACCATACACATTAGACAAAAGAGGCTAACCTGATTAACCTTATTGTCCCCCTGTCCTCTTCCAGCTAATGTAGCTGCCAAAATCTTATGAATGAAACGGTAGACCGGATCAATGATATCACTCGCAACCATATTGTTCGAGTAGGGTACTATCGAAATTGTGCTCCAGAACCTCGCTATCTCCTCCACTTGCACACTATTAGGATGTCTCCTCTTGAAAACACCCTGCAAACTGTTCCTAAACTCAGCTGACTGCACCTCCTCATCTGTATAAAACTGTGTAGCCACGGCGAATTGAGGAATAGTCATCTCATAGGGCCTCTTACCCAAGGAGAAAAATACCGCCTCCCGCTCATTAAAATTTCCTTGCTTGTAATCAAAGGTGGAGTGAAACTCCAAGGTGATCTCCTTGTACTGTCTTGCATCACAATCCAATACCCTTCTAAACTTTTCACCTAACAGTTGCTCAACCCGAGCTCGAGCACCCAACCTATCCATCAGACTCCAGTCAATCCTCCTGTACGGTAGCAGATCTACCGTAATCAAAGTTGTTAATTTCTGCATTTCCCCCGAGTCCAACTCAAACTGTAGCAACGGGCTATCCCTTATCCTCGTGCTCTGTCCATGTGCGACCCCCGGTCCACTATACGATACTTGTCTATGGTAGACAATTGGTTGTGGTGGTTGTTCTATGGGTCCCCGGGGTCGAGCGGTTGGCCCTCTTTTCCGACCCGATCTGCTTGATGATCCTTCTCCTGACATTCTGCAAAACAAAACAGAGAAGATCATTAGTCACAAACTGTTTTTGGTATTTAAAAATTATTAATTAAATTATTTTTTTATTTTTTATTTATTTATTTATTTATTTATTTATTTTTAATTTTTTTTTTTTTTTTTTTTTTTTTGAACTTAAAAAAAAATTAAAAAAAATGGGACAACCGTATAGCATTCCATTCGCGGTTGAAACCGAAAATAAAGTGAAACAAAATCGGGTTACCGTTTTCAAAAGCATAAGTTATAAACAACTTCGCCCGAATGGAGATTGAGTACGGGCGAAGTGTTTAGTACCTGTACGTGCATATAGGTAAACCCAAGACTAAACTAGACCTAAGACTCGACTCAAAAATACAAGACTCAATATACACTACCTCCTCCCGGCATTTTAATTGTCCTCAATTAAATCCCAAGTGCCAAAACCAACAAACATTCAGTGTCAACCGAGATAAAGTTACAAGCTTTATAGTATCATTAGTGAAAACGGGTCAAAATGATGTCAAAATCTCAGTTTCATCACAAAATTAACCAACCCGAATCCCCACACTTGATTTTTAACCAAATCCTAGCCCATGGTAGTCGCAAAACACATGTGGAACAACCAAACCGAGCCACCCGCAACCTGCATTATGCTAGACTACCCAAACCAAGCCACCCGCAACCTCAAACTTACCACTAAACAAACCAAACACAAGACTAATCTAGGACCCAACTCTAATCTATCACTAATCTAACTAAAAACTGAAATAGAAAAGCATAAAATACAAGAAATTGCAGGAAAACATACCTGAGAGTTGAAGTAAACAAGAAAAACTAGAACAATTCGGTTATGATCTTGAAACTTCCTTAAAGTCCGGTGTGAGTGGTGAAAGTGGTGATTTTTATGGTTAAAATCAGATGAGGGATGATGTGTGGGTGAAATGGGGGTGAAATTATGATAGAAAAGTGGCTGATTTCGAAGGTGAAGGGTGATGTTTGGCGGTTGTCGGCGAAATGGAAGAAGAAGTAGGTTAAAATGGCTGAAATTGGGGATTAAATGATTCACGCTGCAGATAGAGCTTCTCACGGGACGCGACCGGTAAACTTATGTCTTCGCTACCCGCGACCGTGTTAAAATCCACTAGCGGGTAGCGAGTAATAAAACTATGTCTATCGCGCCCCGCGAGTATACGTTTTGCACAGAAAGTTTCGAAAGTTGGAAGGGTTTGTGCCTTAGAAAAAATTTCAATTATTCACCAAACCTCCCAAAACTCAACCCCAAAAATTTTCTAACACTGGAACTTACCTGGAAACTCGTTTTCTCGCCAATCGTTGCATCTCCTCGGTAATGAATTCCTGCAAGTGACTCGAAACACAGAAACAAAGACCGAAACACTACCAAAAACAACCATTGGCTACGAAAAATAATCGAAATAAATGAAAATACAAACGGTACAAACTCTACACTTGAGGCTTCCCTCAAAACTCTAACCGGTGGTATTTGGAATATCTTCGAGAGGAGTTACCTCCCTCTCGTTCTCGTCAATTGGGCCACCTAAATAGTGCTTCAACCTATGGCCGTTCACCTTCCATGACCCTCCACTAGCTTCATCGTATAACTCAACCGCACCATGCGGAAATACCTCTTTCACGACATAGGGTCCCGTCCACTTCGATTTCAACTTCCCGGGAAACAACTTAAACCTCGAATTGTAAAGGAGTACTTTATCACCAGCTTTAAACTCCTTCAACCCCTTAAGCTTCCTGTCGTGCAACGCCTTCGTTTTCTCTTTGATATTCCAAGAACGCTCATACGCCGCATCTCTAAGTGCTTCTAACTCATGAATTTGGAAAAACCTTCTCCTAGCTGCTTGAGTGAGGTCGAGATTGACGGTCTTTAGAGCCCAAAGCGCTCGGTGCTCCAATTCAACTGGGAGATGGCACGCTTTGCCATAGACAATCATGAATGGTGTGGTTCCTAAGGGTGTTTTGTAGGCGGTACGAAATGCCCACAACGCATCATCGAGTTTATCCGACCAATCCTTACGACTTTTCCCTACCGTTTTCTCTAGTATTCTCTTCACTCCCCGATTCGCATTCTCAACTTGACCGTTTGTTTGTGGATGGTACGCGGTAGACAAACGGTGTGTAACTCCATAACGCTCTAATGCCTTCTCCATTACGGCATTACAAAAATGTGTTCCTCGGTCACTAATAATGGCTTTGGGAATACCGAAACGAGTGAACAACTTTTTAAGGAATCTCACCACCGCTCGGGCATCGTTTGTAGGCAAAGCTTGAGCTTCAACCCATTTCGAAACGTAGTCTATTGCCACAAGGATGTACCTATTTCCACTAGAGGAGGGAAAAGGTCCCATGAAGTCAATGCCCCATACGTCAAAGATTTCAAGAACTTGAATAGGATTTTGGGGCATCTCATTCTTGGATGAGATATTGCCGGTACGTTGGCAAGCATCGCATGTCTTAACGAATTCTATAGCATCCTCGACTACCGTAGGCCAAAAGAAACCGCAATCAAAGACCTTTTGTGCGGTAGTGTGTGCACCATGATGACCACCCGTCAACCCCTCATGCACATGCCTCAGAATATCTAGGCCCTCTTCCTTACAAACACACCTCCTAAGAATACGGTCACCTCCTATCCTAAAAAGGTAAGGATCATCCCATATGTATTTCCTCGCATCCCTAAACAACTTCCTCTTTTGTTGGGCATTCATATCCTTCATGACATACCCATTGGCAAGATAATTTGCTAAGTCACTAAACCAAGGTAAACCCTCTTTCTCAGCCGCTACGAAATCTATGGATTCGTGAGGGAATCTATCTCCTATTGCCTCCTCACGAATCTCCTCCCTACTCGGATCCTCTAATCGTGAAAGATGGTCCGCCGCTACGTTTTCTGCTCCTTTCTTATCCTTAATTTCTATGTCAAACTCGGAAAGAAGAAGAATCCAACGTATAAGACGAGGCTTAGCGTCCTTCTTTTGGAAGAGATAACGCAAAGCTGCATGATCGGTGAACACTATGGTTTTTGAAAGCACGAGGTACGAACGAAACTTATCGAAAGCAAATACGACGGCTAGGAGTTCCTTCTCGGTGGTGGTGTAGTTCTCTTGCGCGTCGTTGAGGGTTTTACTCGCGTAATAGATCGGGTGAAAGTGGTTCTCCCGTCTTTGACCCAAGACCGCCCCGACCGCGTAATCGCTCGCGTCACACATGAGGTCAAATGGTAAGCTCCAATCGGGGGATACAAGGATGGGTGCACTCACTAGTTTCTCTTTAAGGAAGTCGAAGGCTTGAAGACACTCCTTGTCGAAGACAAAAGGGACATCTTTCTCAAGGAGTCGAGTCATGGGGCGAGTGATTTTGGAAAAATCCTTAATGAAACGCCTATAGAAACCCGCATGACCTAAGAAGCTACGAATCGATTTCACACTAGTCGGTGGAGGAAGCCTACTAATAGTATCTATTTTGGCTCTATCTACCTCTATACCGGACCTAGAAATCTTATGTCCTAAGACAATCCCCTCCGTAACCATGAAGTGACACTTCTCCCAATTAAGCATCAACTTCGTTTCAACACACCTCTTCATCATCCTAGCTAGGTTACCTAAACAATGATCAAACGAATCGCCATAGACCGAGAAATCATCCATAAAGACCTCCATCGAACTCTCAACCATATCTTGAAAAATGGCGATCATACATCGTTGGAAAGTAGCCGGAGCGTTACATAGTCCAAAAGGCATGCGTCGGTACGCATACGTGCCATATGGACATGTAAAGGTCGTTTTCTCTTGGTCCTCCGGCGCGATAGGAATTTGGAAGTAGCCGGAAAAACCATCAAGGAAACAATAAAATTGTTGCCCCGCGAGACGCTCTAGCATTTGGTCTATGAATGGGAGTGGGAAGTGGTCCTTCCGGGTAGCGTCATTGAGCTTACGGTAGTCAATACATACACGCCAACCGGTGACCGTACGCGAAGGAATGAGCTCGTTTTTCTCGTTAACGACAACAGTCATCCCCCCTTTCTTGGGGACGACTTGGGTAGGACTCACCCAAGAAGAATCGGATATCGGGTAAATCAAACCGGCTTCCATCAACTTCAACACCTCCTTCCTAACTACTTCCTTCATGTTGGGGTTTAGGCGTCTTTGTGGTTGCACCACCGGTTTAAATTCATCCTCCATGAGAATCCGGTGAGTACAAAAAGTAGGGCTAATCCCCTTAATATCGGACAACCTCCAAGCTATAGCCTCCTTGTGCTCTTTTAGCACCTCAATTAACTTCCCCTTCTCCTCCTCCGTCAATTTGGAAGAAATTATGACGGGCATACTAGAATTTTCTCCTAAGAAAGCGTACTCTAGATGTGACGGAAGGACCTTAAGCTCTAGGGGCGTAGTATGTACGGGTTTGCTCTCACTCTCGTCCCTAATCTCACATAGCTTTAAGGTTTCGGGAACCCAAGTCGGCTCTACTTCCTCACTCTCGTCATCCAACTCCTCGTCATCTACTCCCTCACTAACTAGATCGGCTCCACTAATGAAACCTATGCACTGATCAACGCACGATATGAAAGAATCTAAGAAGTAAACGGAGTGACACGGACCACTATAATCATCACTACCACCAGGGTGTTGCATAGCTCTATCTATCTCAAAGGTGACGATCTCATCTCCCGCACGAAGTGAAATCTTACCGTCAAAGACATCGATGATTGCCTTTGCGGTTCGGAGGAAAGGACGGCCTAGTATGATCGGAACTCTCTCGTCGGCCTCCATGTCTAAAACCACGAAATCTACGGGGAACACGAATTTATCTACCTTAACGAGCAAATTCTCTATGATTCCACGAGGATATTTTACCGAACGGTCGGCCAAGGACAACGACATGCGAGTAGGAGTAAGCTCACCTAGACCTAATTTCTCATAAAGAGAGAATGGCATCAAGTTGATGCTCGCACCTAAATCGGCTAAAGCGTGAGCGGGAGTGATGGTACCCCCGAATAAGCACGGAATGGTGAATGTACCCGGGTCGGTTAGTTTCTCTGGTAGCTTATTCAAGACCACCGCGGAACAACCTCCGGTCAAAGGAATGTTCGAAAACTCACCTATCCTATCCTTACGCTTGAGAAGGTCCTTAAGGAATTTGGCGTATTTGGGCATGGACTGTAAGGCCTCGATGAACGGAAGATTGATCTTCAATTGCTTGAACATCTCAAGAAATTTCCCATATTCCTTAGCATATTTTTGGTGCTTAAGGCGGGCAGGGTATGGGACGCGTGAATGATCAACTAACGGAGACGGCTTAACGACTATTGGTTGCTTCTCTACCCTCTTTTCCACTTGAGGTTCCTCGGTGTGTGCGGTACTTGCTGGGTCTAGCCTAATGTGCACCTTACCGGGAGCCTCCATCTCTATCTCCTCATCTACGGGTTCCTCATCCTCTACCTCTACACTCTCGGGTATCACTACCTCTCCTAAGGTCCTCCCACTACGGGTCGAGATTGCCTTCAATTGGCCGGAAGGGTTCGGCTTTGTGTTGCCCGAAAATTGACCGGGAGGTCGTTCTTGCAGCTGACGTGCAATGTCCCCGACCTGCCTTTGAAGGTCCAAGAAATTAGAATGGTTATTCTTGAGGTATGTAGCATGTTCTTCTAAGGTTCGTTGGGTGGACTGGTCCTTAACTAGAATTTGGGATAACATAGCTTTAATCTCGTCTAGACCACTACCCAAATCTTGATTTTTTGAACCTTGATTATTTGACCCCCCCCCACTATTGAACTGACCTCCTGTATTTGAACCTGACCCTGAACTACCAAACTGACCCTGTTGATTTGAACCCCCACTTGAATAGAAACCTGGCCCCCTGCTTTGATACTGGCCTGATGGGAAACCAGGGGGATTACCAGAAGAGCGGAAATTATTATTATTACGCCAGTTAGAGTTATTATTAAATGGGTTAGTGGGACCTCGGTTTTGACCTGCGATGTACTCGACCTGTTCTAGGGTAAGTGTTGGACATTCTACGGTATCATGACCTCCCCTACAAACCTCACACCTATCGACCTTTTTCTTAATTTCTAATAATTCTTTGGTGATATAATCAAGTTGAGATGCTACCTTGGAATCTGAGCTAACGTGGTTTACTCCTCGAGCGGCTGAGGGGGTACTAGTAACATGAATGGAATTCCTGCTGGTAGCACAATGATCGATATCAGCATGAGCAAAACTCTCAAAGAGATCATTACAGTCGGCCACCGATTTCTTGCCCATGAGATGGCCTCCTGCAGAGGTGTCGAATCGGGCCTTACACTCGGGGGTGAGACCATTGTAGAATTTCTCTACAAGTGCCCAATCAGACAACCCGTGTTGGGAACAACGTGAGAGCAGGGTTTGAAACCTCTCCCAAGCTAAGTGATAAGGTTCGTCAGACTCCATCCGGAACGAATGGATCTGATCACGAAGGCGAGACGCCTTAGCAGGTGGAAAATACTTAGCTAGGAAGGCATCCCTAAGTCCAGCCCATGTGGTAAAAGTACCTGCCGGCTGCGAATCAAGCCAAGTGGCTGCACGGCCAGCAAGTGAAAATGGGAAGACTTGGAGATAGCGGGCATCAAGGTTAACACCTTCGATGCCGAAGGTGTTGCAGAGGCGGGTGAGACGGTTGATGTGGGCGGGCGCATCCTCGTCATCACGACCGTGAAACTGACAAGAGTTGTTAATGGCGGTCATGATGTAGGACGGGATTTGCCAAGACTTGTCATTGGTGATTGCAGGAAGGATGATGGGTGAGTTAGCGGTATAACCCGCGGTGGAGCGTTGGTGGACAGTTTGGTTGTTGTCCATTTGGAAATAGTGTGGCGGACTCGGAGGACGGGAAGTAGGTGGGGAGCTATGGGGTGAAGACCTCGGTGTGAAGTCAAAGCTTGGTGGTAGTGATTGGGATGTAGAGTCAGAAAAGGCGAAAGATGAAGATGAAGGGGTACTAACCTTTAGAGAAAAAGACGAGAAGGAAGACTTGTCCGTAGGCGGCTTCGGCGGAGGTCCTTGTGAACGCGTACGGGGCATCCACTAAAAAAAAAAAAAAACAAAAAAAAAAAGTAAGACGACTCTAAAAGATAATGACTAAATAAAAAAAATAATAAAAATAAAAAGACACTTAATTATTTAGACTCCTACGACTCAAACAAAGTAAATAGCACGTATGATGTCAATTAAGTCCAAACAAAGAAATTAACGCAATTGCCAGAGAGAGTCCCCGGCAACGGCGCCAAAAACTTGATGTGCTAAAAAGTAGTTTAATAAAATTAACTAAATTAACCTAGTTCTAGACTCTAAGTAATACTCTAGACTCACTAAGACACACTAAACTACTAACCGGCAAGTGTACCGATCGACTCTAGTATAGCTAATGTAAGTCCGGATATCGAACCCACGAGACTCTATCGAATTACGTTAACGGCTCTATCTAGACTATGATTGACACTGACTGAACTAATTGTTTAATTGGTTGGAGGGGGGGTTTCTAAAAATCCTAAAAATGCAATTAAATTAAACTAAATTAACAAATACGAATTAACTTGGACTTTTACTCAGATGGTGGAAACACTACCTAGACTGGAATCCTGATTGCTTTTAGTAATGATTTTATCTGGAATTTGTTTACTATGGAACCGGGATCATAAAGTCATCACCCTTCAGGATATCTAAAGGACTCCTAACCCTTTTCAAGAGCACGCTATGAAACCCTAAAGGTTGTTTAGATTACCGGTTATTAGACTCTCTTTCAAGACACCTAACGGATTTATGAAAGTACCCTTAGAGGCTTACTCCCTTTCGAGACCTAAACCAAGGATAGAGTTGTTTTCTCGATTAGACTTGCTAGACAATAGCCAAAAGGTTCACTCCTAACAAGCTCCTACCTTTCAGTTTAATGACTTAGACCTAGCAATAATCTCGCACCTTTCAGCTATTGATGATTAGTAGAACACTTGCATTTATAAGATTACCAAATATTACTTCTAAGGTTTAATGGCCAATTTAACCCTAAAGATTAAAGATTTATTACGTGATATAGACACTCACCAAAATCTAAAACCTGGCAAGACTCTATTATGTGATAAAGACCGTCACCAAGAATCTCACGAAGCAATAAACAATATTCAAACAATATCAAATATGCAAACACATCTAATCAATAGAACAAATCACCTACAATTCATAAATAATCCATAAAATCCATAAATCCATAATAAAAATCAGAACTTTAGACAATCATTCATCTAGTCTAGGTAGTACGATAAATTTAGCCAATCAAGATCATTGAAAACATCAAGAATGAAGTATAATCAAGAACACAAAACATAGTTTAAAGAAAGAGACGAAAGTGAAGACACCCGAATGACACAAACGTGACCCGAATGATTCTCCCGACTTCAATCCTTCAACCAGCAGCTTCAAGAACTCAGAAACGCCTCCAACAATGCTCCAAAATCGCCCAAGGTTCTGCTCATTCGTAACTAGGGTTTAGGTTAAAACACACTTAAGTATTTATATGTTTTCCAAACCCAGCAGCTCAAAGTCTGGGCTCAACACACACTCGCGGGGCGCGATAAAATGCTCCATGTTAGTCGCGACCCGCGACCGTCTTCATGGTGTCAGCACATTTAACAGTCTCTCGCCTCCCGCGAGAGACATTGAATATATTGTCGCGGCCCGCCAGAAGACACTTTTCCAACACTTTCAACGCACTTCAGCTCCCGAGCACTCCAATACGTTCCAGGACTCGACTTTTTCATGTTTCAGCTTGTTTTCCTCACTTTTCAGCTATTTCTACGATTCAAGACCTGCAAAACGCAATTGATTAGAAGTACGCAAATTCTGACGAAAACCAAACTAGCACTAACGAAATTATACAAACTGTACACGATAAAAGAATGTATATTTCAATACATCAGCGCACCTGTGGGTTTAAACATTGGGGCTGAGATTTTTCTGTTTAATTTTTTTTTGTTATTTTTACTTCAGTTTTTTTAGTTTTGTTTATTCCAGGTTTTTTTTTTTAGGTTTTAACGTTTTGTTTTAATATGCAAGAATAATTTTTTTCTCCTATTTTTACGTTGTAAATTTTAACACTCATGTTGTATCAACATTTTCAACATGTACAACCGCGACTTACAACTATAGTTTTGAGGATAAATACGTTGTCCACCGCGTAGCACATGTATCATAACTAGTTTAATGCATTTATATATATTATTTTAATTTTTTTTTCATAAAAGTAGTAACTTAACTTCACTCGGAATGCAAATTTTTACATTTCTATGTGGTATTTAAAAGGTGGTAATTGGTAAATACAACATCCGCATGCTTTATTAGACACAATAAGTAGATAAAACATAAGAGATCATTTGGGATCTTCACCTAAGGAGGTTAGTTTCCTTGGTCTCTAATTAACAACAATACAACTTATTTAAAATATTAACTCCATCGGTCAATGCAACATCAAGCAAATAAAAATGGGATAAAACACACATGCTTTATATCAGATACAAAAAGCAGATGCTAACCGTTTATTAGGATTTTTTTCTTAAAATGGTATATTTTTGAAAAACAAAGTGGTAAATGGTAGTGTTGACCAGAAAATATGATAAATGGTAAAACCGTACTCCGAAATTACGGTTTCAGTTTAAAATGGTATTATCGAGATACGTGTCTACAATAAAGTTACTGGTTTTGTAATAAAGTAACTGAAACCGTTATTACGAATCACGGTTTAGTTAAAATCACGGTTTCAGTGTTCTTCTGGAAAATCCCTGACACCTAATGATTGGGTGTTTGCAAATACACTGAAACCGTGATTGGGAGGTGCGATTTTACCATTTACCATAATTTTCAGTCAACCCATACCATTTACCACTTTATCATTTACCACTTTATCAGGCCATCAGATGATATCATTTGGGAGGTGCACCGCCTATTGTCAAACCCGAACCATTAAACTTGTCGTGGGTAATTCGATCGATCTGGTCTTTCATCTCCTCAGTCAAGTGACACTTCCAATCTCCGACTTCACCTCGTCGAAAAAAAGTCTGATTTGGTACCACAACGCCATTGTCAGCCTTATGATCCCCAGTCTTGTTTATCTCCAGGCTATTCAAATTCTCAAAACTACAAAATTCAGCAATCTTTTTCACCATTCCACTCTCTTCTTCTTGAACCGAAATCGGCACCCCCATGAACTCAGCCAACTTCTTCACATGACCCTCCGGGTCCCTCTTAATCTCCTCGTACTTAAAGAACAATATCTTGTCAGGAAATTCAAGGGCCGCGCTCCAAAACCCCAACACGTGATCCCAATACGGGCCACCTATGATAACACCCTCACAGAACATTTTAAACATTTGATCGAATGAAAGTGGATGCACTTCTTTAGGTTTCAATTTAAGTAAGAAGTGCCACATTGAGACCAACACGTCTTTCGGATCCCTGAACACGTACACAAACTTGCACCCGGAAGAAGGATCTGTGATGGATGGAGGCAACAGTTTATGTGGGATATGGGTGGCAAAAAGACGAGGGGAGTTATCAGTAATGACATAGTCTTTGGGTTTGTAACTGTCAAGAAGAGGAAAACAGTCATGGGGTCCTTTACGGAGCAAAGGGTGGTCTGAAAAATCAAAGCGAGAGCGATTGAGGATGGTAAACATGAGGGATCGGAGCCATGTGGTGCCACTCTTCATGAAGGATGTTAAGAAGATATCAGTGGAGTGATGGTTGAAGTGGTTTTGGATAAACATGGTGTTTAAGATGGAACCGGAATTCAACCAGTAGCCTTGGTATAGATACAGATCTTTTTGGAAAGTTCCAACAGCTCTTGGAAGCTCTGCGAGGAGTTGGGCATGTTGTTGCAGGGTTTGTTCTTCTTCATGATCAACTCTTTCTCTTGACATGATTTTTATTATCTTTGAATATGATAGGCCACCTATATATAATAAATACTAGTGTTATACCCGCGCACGTTACGGCGCTAAACCGTCAAAATTAATGTTCTGAAAACTTTATACAATCAAATAAAAAAAATTAACATCGACGTTCTTAATTCCAGGGTTTACACATGTTACTATAGGTTCAATGTTGGCGAACTACAAAGATCTTGTGAGAGTTAACTTTATAAATCATATTTATATACAGAGTAAGTAAAGTTTCTTTCTTAAAAATATTATTAGGTGAAATTATATTTCTGTGTATTAGAACATACATAACTATCCAACAACCTAACTACATTGGGGTTAATGACGGGCTTTTAAAATTTGAAAAATTAACCAACTAATATGTCATTCTTTTTTATTTTTCAAAGTGTTCAAATATGTAATATGAACGAAATTGTTTTAAAATGACAACCCATCATTATTTATTAACTTTATGAAATGGGTTGTTTATTAAATAAATATAACTTTATATACGGACTTTTATAAAAAAATTCGTTAGTAGTTGGGTGCTGATTATACAGAGTCCTAAAAACTGACGATACGAATGCTTTGCTATGCGTGTATTTGAAAAATGGTCAAAGTAGTCGGATATGATTGAATTTAAGATTTTTATTTTAGCCGCGTTTGGCGGAATTTAGAATTTTTCGGGATTGTCGCGAAAATACTGTCAGTTACTATAACGGAAGTGTTGATATGTAATCACGTAACATGCTAATTTTAAAAAAAACTACATTATCCACTTGTATTTTGTATGCTCTAACATGTGTTATAATTATCATTATAATACTGTATTGTAACACTACATTAGCTAAACCCTAAAATGTAACACTAAACCCATCAAAATTACATGATTATAGTGTTGAATAACAAACATGTACAGAGAAAAGGCGGAGTCTCTATATTACACAAATGAAGATTAGCTTACAAATGAACTCAAAGCAAACATTAAATAGAAAGTTAAATGGGCTAAGGCCCATATCAGACTTATTATGCTAACACCCCCCCCCCCCTCAAACTCACAATGCAATAGCAATAAACATTGAGAGTTTGTCACACAAGAAACGAAACCGAGATGCCGATTGAGCCTTGGTGAACACATCTGCAATCTGCAAGGCTGATGGAACAAAAGGAAGTGAGATGGTCCCGAGCTGAAGATGATGACGAGTAAAATGACAATCTATCTCAATATGTTTTGTCCGTTCATGAAAGACAGAGTTCTTAGCGATCTGCATAGCACTTTGATTATCACAATGTAGTGGGGTAGGCGAGGAAACAACAACCCCCATGTCTGCCAGAAGCCATCGTAACCAAACAATTTCACATGTGTCACAGCCATATCATGGTATTCAGCCTCAGTGGAGGACCTAGAAACATCTTGTTTCTTGTTTTTCCATGAGATTAAGGAATCACCAAGGAAAATACAGAAACCAGTAGTGGATTTACGATCATTAGGATCACTATATCAATCAGAATCACTATAGGCACGCAATTCCAGAGAAGATGTAGAGGGAACAGAAGACTTTGAAACTGAGTGCCACGAAGATATCTCAAAATACGAAGAACAGCTCCCCAGTGTACAGAAGTGGGAGCGGTAACAAACTGACTAACTACATGAACAGCATGAGCGATATCAGGGCGAGTAACTGTAAGATAAACCAAACTGCCTACAATGGTAGGATATAGGCTCGAATCAGATAGAGGAACACCATCGGTGGGAGAGTAACACCATCAGTGGGAGAGAAGATATCCATTTTTATATTGAGCTACCTAAATCCCCAAAAAATACCGTAATAACCCTAAATCTTTCATAGCAAAACGATGGGCCAAGTCACGTTTCAAGGATTCAATGCCATCATAATCATCGCCTGTAATAATCATGTCATCCACATATAAATACAAGAGAATGCGTCCAACATTCGTACATCGAACAAATAATGCCGAATCATGATTGCTAGGAATAAAACCAAGGGAAGTGATGACTGTAGAGAATCTTAGAACAAAACGTCTGATTATTATAATCTTAGAACAAAACGTCTCATTATTATAATCTTAGAACAAAACGCCTGATTATTTTAATCTTAGAACAAAATGTCTGATTATTTTAATCTTAGAACAAAACGTCTGATTATTTTAATCTTAGAACAAAACGCGTGATAATTTTAATTTTAGACCTGTGAGGTTCGATTGGGAAGGAAAAGATAATACAAATCTTCTTCCTTCTCCTTGCCGCCACCATCAACCCACGGATCCCGCTCCTGGATCGGCCCAACCAAGCGAACTAACCTGTGCACTCCAACCCTTACACAAGCCCACATCCTTTAAGGAAACCCGTAGAAAAGCCCAACGATACTCCTGTGTCAGTGTGTGTTAGGTTAATGTGAAAAATAATAGTTATATATTGTGATTACTTAATATTTATATTATTGTGTGCTTACATGAGTGTAGTTGTACTATAGTGTTATTAATTATTAGTTGGTCTACAAAAAATTATACTAGTCTTATACTATTCTTATAAATTAGCCTTCTCACTTGCTCTCTTGTATTAATTTAGAAAATAGAAAAGACAATCAACATAGCCAGGGGATTTACCCGTCTCGCGTTGCGGTGGCGTCGAAACGTACAGCAACTCGAACCGCCCCGCGTTGCGACGGATTCGAAACGTACAGTAACTCGAACCACCCCGCGTCACGGCGGCGTCAAAACTTAGACTAACTCTACCGCCCCGTGTTGCAACGGCGTCGAAACGTATAGTAACTCGAACCACCCCGCGTTACGACGAGGTCGAAACGTAGGTCATAATGTAATTGAGTTATAGAAGAAGGTTTATTAAAGTTAAGGGACCAAATATTAAATTTATTAAAGCTGAGGGGGCTAAATAAAAAAAACTGCTTATTGTCTTTTACTACTTATAAATTGGGAATGAAGTTGATAATAATTACCATTTTGCCATCATCACTATTTTCTCTTTTATTGTTGTAATTAATCTCAAATGAAGGGCAACTTTGTAATTTCACATAAGTTACTATTCATTTCACATGGTTAATCAATAAAAAGGAGAATAATAATTACCATTTTGCCATCATCACTATTTTCTCTTTTATTGTTGTAATTAATCTCAAATGAAGAGCAATTTTGTAATTTCACATAAGTTACTATTCATTTCACATGAATAATCAATAAGAAGGAGAATTATAAAAACTATAATCCCACCATCTTTTATAGGTAGTTTCTTCAATTTTTATTTATTTATTATTATTATTATTATTATTATTATTATTATTTTGTCATTTTCGCTCTATGTGCGTATATGCCAATTAACCTCTTTTATGTGATTTTGCACTTTGGCATAATACTTAATACTTAAAATCATAATATATCTTTTAAATTATACACTCAAACAAAAATCTACCAACCACATATTTTCCACATGCAGAGTACATCTAAATTTGAGGAATTAATTTACATATTCATAAACACTCAATTTGTAACGTCGGTTACGAATTAGAAAATTCTATTTTTTTTTTTTTTGCTTTTTTCTATTTTTAAATTTAACCTTTTCAATTTTCACATTTTCAAATAACACCCCTTTAATTTTCTAAAAATTCAAAAATACTTTATAAAAAAATTAATTTGTTGTTGTGTTTAATATTTTTTTTTCGCGTCTCGGTATAATTTTTTTTACTCATTTACAAGTGTTTACCACAACTCCCCCTCAACTTTATAAAATGTCGAATTTAGGTGTTTTTTCACACCGTCACGCCACACGTCACATATCTTTTAAGCCATAATTTATTTTGATTTTTTTATTGAACTAACCAAGTCGCCGTAACTTTATACATTTTTTTATGTACTTAATCACGTTTTTTTTTGTTTAGACACGTTATTGTCACTGTCTCAACCGTTTAAAATTTTGTTATACTCATTTACAAGTGTCTACCACAACTCTCAGGTCAACTTTGTAAAATGTCAAAATTATGTGTTTTTCCCCACCGTTACGCCACATGTCACATATCTTTTTGAGCCATAATTTATTTTGGGTTTTTTATTATTTGGCTTTTTTACTTTCTTTTTATTGAACTAACCGAGTCGCTGTAATTTCATAAATTTTTTTAATGTACTTAATCACTTTTTTTGTGTTTAGCCACGTTATTGTCACTGTCTCAACCGTTTAGGGTACGCTTCCCGCCGCATATCGCGGGGTGCTAATGTCATTGTACTTAACGTTGTTGGTGTCAAAACCGCAACACGTGTAGCGAGATTCACAAACGCACGGGCTTCGTTATGTACTTAACCATGTTAATTTCACTGTACGACCTCGCCGCAACGCGCGGGTCATTATTTCTAGTATTACTAATTTACTAAAACACGAGTCTCTAATACATAAAAACAGGAATCATTCTATAAAAATTGGTGTGAGAAAAAAAAACTGACCAGACAAGTTAAATCAACCGCTAACGTCAGGGCCGCCCTGAGAATCCTTGAAACATTTTAGGCCCGGGACAAGTAATAAAAAAGCGGGCCTCAATTATGTAATGGGTTTAAATATATACAAGTTTGTGTCTTTTTTTGGTTTTAGTTAAATAGTTTAAACAATTATGGGTTTTTGTGGGATAAACTTTTAAAGAGAAAAGAAGAAATAAGACACATGATTTTCCAATTGCACAAAGGAAACTTTGATGTACATAAAATAGATGTATAAACTAAATATACTATTTAAAACATACACAAAACTTTTAAAAACTTCAGCCCTCTCGAAAGACAGTGCCTGAAGCCGTGGCCCACCCTGCCCCTCCCTTTGGGTCGGGCCTGGCTAACATGACTTGGCGACAATTTTTTAATCAACTAATAGTTAGTTTGATCTAATTTCATCATTTTTATTGTACGTAATATTTATATAATTTGTTATATTTTTAAAAATTTATAAATAAAATCAAGTATTTTATTTTCTTTAATTCGAGTATACTATTGTTATTTTAATAATAAAAAAAAGGATTCATGCATTTTACGTACAATGGTCCGTCAAAAACCATTTACATGAGGAGTCTAACTTGAACGCCCACACGTTCGGTCTAACATCTCAATGATGTTTCTGTTGGAAATTTTAGTGAAAATGTGGTTTTCACTAACTTTGGATACAAATAAATATATTTAATTGCGATTAATATAATTATTATTTTTTTGGTTTATGATGTGAGAGATTCACAACGAAACAAATCGTATCCCAAATGGAGCAAAGATGAATGAGATATCAATGCTCGAAATTGAGTAGTTGAAATGAAAAAGATAAAACTTGAATGATTCTAACAGAAATTTATGACACCTTTTGATTTAATGCTAACAAATCTTTGTTATAAAGAAATATAATTGTTTTATTTTTTTTGCTCATAAAACCATGGCACAAGACGAAAGGAAGTTTTGTTTTTGTCTAATAAACCATGCCAAAAATCAAATGAGAGTTATGTTTTGATTTATAAAGTTGACATAAAATATCATTATTGTGGTTTAAATATTTTATTAAATATGGAGGTTTTAGTATGAGCATAAAAATCAACCATATGATGCTTTTTCTAGATGATGAAAAAGACATGGAGAAAAAGAGAAAAAACTAAAGAAATACTTCTATAGAATTTAATTAGAGATGAGCACTCTCTAAATTGTTCATCATTCCACCATCACCAACGTCATCTTTTTCTACCATTTCTAAACACATAGTTTAACCGGTGTAACATCGGGGGCGTTGATGACTGTCGTTTGAGTCATGCAAAAACCTAACAAACCTAGATAATTAGGGTAAGTAAGGTATCGTATCCACAAGGAGCATGTGGTCAGTGTAATAAGTTTCGTCTGATTAATCTATCCTAAACCTAATTAAAGTATCTAAATTAAACTAAGATACAAAACTGATTTTTGGTTGATTTTTAATTTAAAAAAAATATAAACTTAATTAACTAAACAAATATGAGAATAAAGTAACCACCTCCGGGATGCACATTCAATAAGCAACATACGACCTAATTCCACCTAGTTGGAAATCACATAGACATGACTTTGTTTAAATTGTTCAACCCAATTCAATAATATAAAACCCAATCACACAGTCAAATTATTTCCGCTGCAAGAAAACCAAGAAACAATGACACATGCGCAAAAGTTAAATAACATTAAATTGTTCATAAATTAAACAGACAATTGAATCCAAACAACTTAACTGGTTCACAAAACTCAATTCAAAACCTAGGCAAAATTACAATCAAATGTATCTATGATCCTCAAACTATAAACAATCATATTGTCAAAGTGTTGTTTGAAAATGTGATTTGATGACAATAACAGTAAACCACACTAGAAAGAGTATCGAACCGGTCTCAATATCCACTAATACTGTCAGGATTTGCTTTTTAATGAGCGTTGCTAGAAATGTAAAAGGTTTATTTTGATTTGTGGTCGTCGTTCTAAATGTTATATGTAAATTAATAATATTGAGATTTCTTATAAACAGCATCCTTTTGTCGATTTCAAATTTATACCCGGGCTGTATGATTAAACCTTTACATTTTGACGAGCCCTAAGACTTCCCATAATGGAGGTCTTGGGTTCGAATCCTGGCACAGCAAAAGATGGGTCTGTGGCCAGGTAAGGAGGTTTACCCAGTTGGGGGGTTCCTGCTGTGGTGGGCTGCCCTAGATGTTCTAGGTGTTGCCCTGGGAAAACCTAATTATCATAGAATATCTACGTGTTGTCGTTAAAAAAAACTAAAGTTCTTGTATAATGGTTCTCACTCCTAGGGTGAGGTTCAAATGCTAACCAATATTTATGTGATAATCATGATAACCACTCTCAAACATAATGTTACGTATATATATATCAATTATCATTATGTTAATGTTACATATATGTAAACAATATGTGTCACGTATATGTAACATTATTTGATACGTATACGTAAGACTCATCATTTCCGTATTTATGTTCAAAATATTTATTCAAGATATACTTAAATATTATTTTAACAATTAAAAGAAAAAAATAATTTATAAATTATGTGATTGTTTTATAGTGGTTAGCACGGTTATCACATAAAAAGTTGATTAGCATTTAAACCCTTCCCCTCACCCCTATTGGTATTGGTGTAAGGGCCGGCGTTTAACACCGGACATCCCAATTTTGTATGGTTGATTTTGATATTTAATTTAAAAAAATTCGGTTCTAAAAACATAGAAACACACACACTAAACTTTCTTTCATAATTTTAGCTTGAACATAAAAAAAATCAAGACAAAATCTTACTATAATTAAACCTTATCTAACAATTTTGATGGCCCCTTTTTTTTTTTTTTTTTTGAAGGGCGAATTTCAATAAAGACCGGAATCTCCAAGGAGGAGAAAACCGAAAACCAACACAAAAACAATTACATTACATCAAAAGAAAACGATTGCCAATCCTTCCAACCTACTCTAGCCAATTTCCCTCTACTATTAAGCCAAAGAAAGCTTAAGGACTTAATGTCCGAAAGCACTAGATTAATGATCACGTTCGCCGCTTTAAATATTTTCTCGTTCCTCATCTTCCAAATTCTCCAACAAGCTATCATCATGATCCCCAATATGATATCTTTCTTGACCGACGAGTAACCCAAGTGATCAATGACGTTCTGTAGATCATGAATCGAAAACAGGAATAAAGGAGGGATTCGGCACCAGCTAGCAATACCACTCCAAATACCATCAGTAACCCGACACCCGGCAAAAACGTGGTCCACAGTTTCTTCCGCTTCTTCACACATGACGCAAAGCTTATTTCCTACATTTATGTTCCTTTTGGATAACGCCACCTTCGTATGAATACGATCTAGCCAAGCACGCCACATGAAAACATTGCATTTCGACGGTATCCACTTACACCATCGCATGACATTAGAGCTATCCTCTTGACGGCTGCTTCGAACCCACTGATTCGTATCTTTAATGCTTAAAAACTTCAAATCACAATTGTTCCAGCTCCATTTATCCGTCTCTGCTGTCAAAACAACTCCCGAAACCAGCCGAGTGCAAAGGAGAAGCTGCTGAATTTCCTGAACCGTGTCTGGGTAGTGCTTCCATTCCCAAAACACAGCAGCTGTGAAATTACCTTGGCCCATTCTGTCCGCAATATGACACCATTTATTTTTCTCTAAACGAAATAAATCCGGAAACAAAAATCTGAGAGGCAACCGATCAATCCACGGGTCGATCCAAAATCTCACATCAACACCATTACCCACCTTACCTTGGAACAAGCTATTGAAAGCCGATCCATTAACTGACAGCCGAGACCCACATTTAACAATCACAGACCAAACTCCCCTCATATTCGTGTTACAAAAAACCAATTGATACCGCCGAGAAGAACCATGGATAGCATCAATAACTCTACGCCACATAGCCTTAGGCTCCAAACGATATCTCCATAACCATTTTAAAAGAAGCGCATTGTTCGAATCTTCCAATCTAGATAACCCAAGACCTCCCTTATCTTTAGATTTCGTAATCACCTCCCATTTAACCCAATGGACCTTATTAATATCTATATTGCCTCCCCAAAGGAATTTCTTAATCAAAGCCTCAAGTTTGTTTGTTACCGCAATTGGGGCCTTGAATAAAGAAAAGAAATATGTCGGGAGACTCTCTAAAACGGATTTGATGAGAACCAACCGGCCAGCTATGGATAAAACTTTCACCTTCCACTTTGAGAGCCTTTTTCTAAACACCTCAACCACTGGATCCCAACTGGAGATCCTATTCATGTTCGCGCCCATTTGTATCCCTAGATACTTAAAAGGAGACTCCCCCGGCGAGCATCCCATCTCAGCGGCTTTATCACACAGATTTTCCCCGTTTACCCCAATACCAAATAAAGTGGATTTAGAGATATTAATCTTTAAACCCGAGCACAAGTGAAAAATTCTCAAGAGTCTCTTAAGCACCTTGAAGTTATTCTCCGACCACTCACCCATAATCATAGCGTCGTCTGCGAAAAATAAGTGAGACACACAAGGCCCATCGTTAGGAAGCTGTAAACCCTTGAACAAACCATCATCACACGCCTTTTTTATAAGTCCCGATAAAGCTTCCATAGCGATAATAAAGAGAAAAGGGGAGATTGGATCTCCTTGACGCATGCCTTTCTCACAATCGAATTCATACGTTGGGGACCCATTAACCAGAACAGACGACCTGGCCGAAGACAAAATCCCAAAAATCCATCCACACCAAATCTCCGGAAAACCCATCTGTCTCATAACCATCAACACGAACCCCCAATTAATGTTGTCGTAAGCTTTCTCGAAGTCTATTTTAAACATGAAAATATGCTTTTTACAGCTTCTAGCCCAAGCCAACACCTCACTCACTACCAATGGCCCATCAAGGATGTATCTACCCGAAATAAAAGCTGTTTGGGTTTCGTTGATCATATTATCCATAACCCTTTTAAGTCTACATGCAAGAACTTTAGAAATAATCTTGTTCACCACCCCTATCAAATTAATAGGCCTATACTCGCCCAACGCCACCGGATCTTGAACTTTGGGGATCAATGTAATGAAGGAAGATCCAACGCCGCGTCTAATGGAAGCATTAGAATAAAAATCTTGAAAAATAAGATTAAAATCCTGCACAAAAAGAGACCAGTATTTTTTAATAAAACGGAAGTTAAAACCGTCTGGGCCCGGGGCTTTATCGCTACCACAGCTGAATGCGGCATCTATGATCTCTATTTCTCAAAATGGCGTCACCAACTTCTTCGCATCGTTCGGCGATATCTGCTTCAACCCATAACAATTGAGAACCGGCCGAATCTTCAACTCCTCAGCGAACTTATTTCTGAAAAACCGAAGGACTTCACATTTTAAAACAGATGGCCGATTCTCCCACACCCCGTTCACCATCAGACCCGGAATTGCATTAGAGGCTTTTCTACTTTTGATACAACCATGAAAAAACGCCGTATTTTCATCCCCTTCTTTACCCCACTTCACCCGGGATTTTTGTTTTAAATCACGAGACCTCCATAAATCCAGCTCTCGCAACCTAACGGTACCTTCTTCATAAACCCAAGTTTCCTCCTCAGTTAACTCTCTATCTTCCATCAAAACTTGAAGCTCATCGTTTTCTTTTCTCAATATCTTTTCCTCCTCTATTTCTTTTTCCTTAACATCTTTAATCCACTTTTTTAAGCCAACTTTGACATTTCTCAACTTGATCATTAGACTCAGATCTGGATGGCACACCATACCAACGTCCCTCGCAACCGCATTAGACACAACCTCGTCAATACCATCCCGAGTTAACCAAGAATTATAAAATCGAAACGGTTTCGATCCAAAATTCCGAGTGACAACTTTAAATAACAAGGGAGCATGATCGGAAAGCTCCCGGTGTAACACCCGATACTCCGCATTAGGCCAATCCAACTATAAGTTTGATGATATAAAAATACGATCAATTCGGCTGAATTTATCCCCAACACAATAAGTAAATTTCCGGCCCCTTAAGAGATGCTCACATAAACCCATATCATCTAAGAATTCATTAAACTCACGAGCCGCCACCGCATTGAACTTAGAATTCTTCCGTTCCTCCTTGTTCCTCACACAATTGAAATCCCCCCCCATAATCATGTACTCTTGATTAAAACTCGACGCATTCTTTATATCACCCCAAACTCTTCTTTTATCACCAATTTTGTGTGGGATATAAACATTCCCACAAATGCAATCCTTCCCATTTTCTATCAGAGATCCCGAAATAAAAAGAAAGTTTTGATGTTTTACCACCGACTGCAGATTAATAACCTTGGGATCCCACAACGACAGAAACCACCCGACCTACCATTCGTCGGAACCCACTCGGACATAAAATCATCATTACCCCATATTCTCCCCAAATTAATCCCATCTAAAGAAATAAGTTGTGTCTCTTGTATCAAAACCATACCAGCTTCGTTATCTCTCCGTAAATTCCGAATCCAATCCCATTTCTTATCGTCCCCCAATCCACGAGCATTTAAAGAAATAACATTCATTGATTAACTTCTAGAGAACCTTCTTCCCTAACCATCTTATTAATAGCATCTTCAAACAAATCAATATTGGTGGCGCCGAGCTTTACTCCTAATGCAACTGTATCTTCAACTTCCTTTTGCGTCTCAACGTTCATCACAACAATAGCTTGTAATCCGACGTCCCTATCTTCAGTATCACCTAAAGCCCCATCACCAATAATGTCTCTATTCAAATCTGGTGTACAAAAGATTTCTTGGGCCGTTTCCTTATCTAAATTATCTTGGACCGGAGTACCATAAACCTTATTAATAAGTCTGTCCAAATCATATAAGTCCTCACCACCTCTGGGCCTTTTCTTGGGCCTGTCTTGGCCCACTGGAGAAACTGAGACATTTTTCCTTGCCTTTTTCCTATACCCTTTTGACTTTTTAAAATTACTCAAGTTTGCATCTCCCAAACTATTCGCCTGGCAAAAAGGAATGTTCTCATGCCCCATAACTACCTCCCCTTCATTATTGGTGTCATCATTAAAATTATCATTATGAGAGAGAATGTTACTTTGACTATTATCCTTGATTTCCGTGTTTTCCAAAATTACATCACCTTCCTCACCTTCTGCATGCATGTTACACTCTTCTTCCTCCGCCATGACTGAATCATCGCTACCGTTGCTTTCAATTGACTGATCGTCTTCAACATCAACAAGACAATCCGGCACCCAATCACCAGGATCTTCTTCTACCACCACCGGAAACGTATTGGATTTCCACGCCAACTGGACGTTATAACGAATCCTTGTAACCGACTTACAAAGGACCCCCAAAAGAACATAAGACCAATCATCACCATCACTAGGATTCGAAGATTGAACAACCTCACCGACTATGGCCCCAATATCCTTAATGACCGAATCAACCATTAAACACATCGGAATCCCATACACCTTAATCCAAGCTAGACGTTCAAAATCAATAACTTGGCCCTCCCAATCTTCTAACGAAAGGAATACCATCTCCCATAAGTTTTTCTTCTTAAAAAACCAAGCTTTATCTTCAACAGATTCAAAGATCACTATAACGTTAAGCCCTCCCAAATATTTGATCGAAACATTTTTATTAATACTTGAAGAAAACCATATTCTCAAAATAGACAGTGATTTAAAATCAACCAATCTCCCCAGTAATCCCACATCATGCCCTTCATTGCAACATGAAATCTCATCCGGAACCGATATATCCACCGATTCATGGACTGGATCAATGCCTAACAGAGTTTCCTTGAAAGACCTACTCCCAACATTACTCGTACCCGATTTCTGAACATCCACCATTGGCTCTGCACCAACATGAACACTTTTCTCCGCCGTTTGTTCTTGAACTGGCCTCCATTCTTTCTCATTCTTGCCTTGGACCTTCGACCCATCTACAAATCTTGCCAAAACGATGAAAAGTTTATACGAACCAATCCATACGTCTTTCAAGTTGCTTTCCAATCTCTCTGGATCTTGTACGTTACCGAAAGAAACAAAGCCAAATCTTTTCCCCAGTTTATCGTATTTTCTTGCTATGTACGTTCCTTGAATATCTCCGAAACCCTTGAGAACTAGAACCATATCTGCCGACGAACATCTAGGTGGAAGATTAGAAACAAACATCTTTGTGATCTGAGTGTTTGGCCGATTACCTTCTTGCTTCCTTTGTCTCCTGCCATTTCTGATAGGAACATCATACCATTGGCCTTCGTTGTAGCATTCCCTGCCCGCCATTTCAGTTACACTTATCATATAAAAGTAACTATAAAAAATTCAAAATATATTAGAGTAACACGGAAAATAGCACATTTATAATTTTATAATCTCTAATCTAAAAGAGCATGTTGTATATCTAAGTGAGTGAAGGGTTAGTAAGGAGAAAACTGGTTGACACGTGGCGCCACGTCATTTTATTGCATTATCACACCACACTCACATGGCAAAAGAAATATCCAAGTAAGTGAGTGTGGTGTGAGCATTAAATGCATTTTATATTTTTTTAATAAAATTTTATATTAATTTATATAAATAAAATTACATTAAATAAAATCTCCATAAATAATATTACATAAAGAAAAAAAACATAAAAACCTAATATTTAATTAAAATCAAGAGAACGTTCATAAATATGCTCGATCAAGTCCGCTTTGAGTGCATCATGAATATCCCGGTGTTGTATTTCTTGACAGTTTTTTCGTTTTTTGATCTTCGTCAATTTCTTCGTAGGTTGGCTCCTTTTCATTTGAGTTATATTGACAAATTGCCACTCCTTGTTACTCCAAAATCATATTGTGCAAAATTACACAAGCATACATTATGTTTCTAATTCTCGTTTGAGACAAAGATCGAGCCGGTCGTTCGATAATGTGCCACTTATTCTTCAAGAGACCAAACGCTCGTCTGATATCTTTCCGTGCTGCATCATGAGCTTTTTTGTAAGTTGTACGTTTAATACCTTCATGACACGTAAGAGACTTGACAACTGTAGCATATTTGGGATATATTCCATCACCAAGATAATACCCACGTTGGTAAAGTGTCCCTCTAAGTTCAAAAGACGTGTCAAGTGCGCTTCTTTTTATCATATCGTCAAATATAGGCAATTGATTTAGAACGTTAATGTCATTGTTGGAACCCGCAACGCCAAAGAACGCATGCCAAATCCATAAGTCATATGAAGCCACAACTTCAAGCATAACACTAGGACGAGGATGATCCCCGCGTGAAAACTGACCTCGCCACGCATTGGGACAGTTTTTCCACTCCCAATGCGTACAATCGATGCTACCGAGCATCCGGACAGAGCCATATTAAGCTTCATGGGCCGCATATAATTGTTGAATGTCGCTAGCCGACGGTTTACGTTAATATCTGATGAGGGGATAATGTTTTGCACATTTTTATGGTTAATATTGCATAATTACTTGAATTATTATTTGGAATGCAAAGACTTTGTGTAGTTGTGCAAGCACAGGTTATAGGAGCTTAAAGGATGATTTTGAAGCATTATGCAAGAAATAAGCGAGAAGGAGAAGACCGCATGAGAAAACGGGATCAAAGATGAAAGAATTGGAAGAATTCTATAGTTACGCCACCCAGCGTAAGCCTACGCTGGTCACTTTTTCAAACAGTGGTTTTTTCAGCAAGGGGCGGCGTAAGCCTAAGCCAGAACTTTTTCACATCAGTAGGCAGTGGCGTAAGCTTACGCCGGTTACGTTTCAGACGTGGATTTTCTCGAAAACTGTCGATTTTCAGTGTTTAATTAGGGGTTTCTTCCCCAAATTCAAATTCAACTTTTTCTAGAGCAGTCTTTGACGATTTTGAGGCTAAGAAACACGATTCTAACATCCCATTGAAGATGATTTCCATCACTATGAGCGGCTAATCCGCCGGTAATCATTCCCGGGTGGATTGTTTGTAAGTTTTTAGGGTTTTATCACGTGCTAGCTTTGAGAAACAGTTCTTGTAATTGTTTGGTTTGACGTACTCGAATCTTTGTGTTTAGTATGGTTATGAACTCGCGGGAGTCGATAAATTCTTGCACCATTGACCTCGTTAGATGATAATTGCTATGATCTTTAATTTGTGTTGAATCTATTGATTAGTCTAATTCTATATTGCATAAATTTGTCTCGATTTCATTTGTGAATATTGTCTTACACTATTTGCCTATGATGTATGAATGTTGATGTTCTTGGTTAGATTTGGTCAATTTGATTTGGATAACCATTTGATTGCTTGAACTCATATATTGGTGTGATAATCTCTAATTACTTGTGAATTTGAAACCCGGGCGTGATTCCTTTTTAATTATTGTTACAATCTAAATCATTTGTTTGTTACTTGATTACTAGTGATTGTAATTGTTACTTGATAATCCTTGTTTGTTGAATTTGTTAATTTCACCTCAATCATTGCTTGTGTTTGGTCAGAAAGACCCATTGCAACTTCATAAATCACTTTGTCAATTGAAGTTAAGCGCCGACCACAAACTCTTCGTGGTTCGACACCCTTCTAAACCTAACTAGTTTAAGGTGATTAGGACACACTAATTCTTTATCTTTGACCGGTCCCTTCGACACCGATCAAATTTTGGCGTCGTTGCCGGGGAGTGTGTGCGCTTGGTGTTTTATTTTAGTTGACTTTTGTGACTATTTGTTTACTTGTTTTTGTTACTTGTTTTGTTTGGTTAATCTTCTTCTATTTTTGTGTTACGTGTGGTGTTTGTTTGTGTGTGCAGGTGACAGGTTAGAGCATGCGTACCCGTTCATCCGAGAGGACTTCACCGCTCGTTTTTGAGTCAGAGATTGAGAGGATAGCAAGACAAAACCGAACCCGACAGCAAAACCTACAACCCATTTCATTGGAACCATCATCTATGGACAGCCGAAGCAGTCATTCTGAAACTAGCGTTAGAAACCGTGGCCCAACTCCAAACAGAGGCTCAATCCCTAACCTCCCACCAACTCCACCTCACAGCTCCCCAACCCCATCCATACCTATCAATAACAACCAACCCAGTGGGTCGGGTTCAGTTCATCAAAACCGACCCGTTAACATCCGTACCAATCCTGCTTACCCCTCCCAGAAACATCTTTGGAGCCCAACCAAGAAACAACAATGATGACGGGTAGGAGGATGAAGATGATGAACATTTTGGGTATGATGATAATGAGGATGTCGGGAATGGTAATGGGTTTGGAGACTATGAGTATGAAGATGGTGAGCATAGTCAATTTGAAGAATATCACAAAGGACACGGGTATGGAGATGAAGAAGAGGTGAATTATGTTCACCAAGGGGCGAGACAACCAATGGGTCGAGTGGGTAAACCCGAGAGACCCACTTATCCTCCTCGACAAGAGGGGAGGAGATTTAATGGGGGTTACAACAATGAAAACCGAAGACAACCGGTAGCCCCCATGGGTGGTGTTAATGGTCGTTTTTGACCGACAATTTCGGAGAATGCTTCCCTGATTGTCCCACCAATTCCGAGAATGAGAAGATTCAAATCAAGACCGAATTACATCAATGTCCTTCCCCATTTTCATGGCATGGTCACCGAAGAGCCATACACCCATCTAGCCGAGTTTGCCGCCATTTGTGGCACTATTGGGGATGAAAACTTTGACCAAAATGAGGTCAAACTCTGACTTTTTCAGTCTTCCCTCAAAGATCGGGCAAAGCAATGGTTCGTCACATTACCGGCGAATAACATTCATACATGGGAGGAGATGCAGCAAGTATTTTTAGATGAGTATTATTCGGTTGCGAAGAAGGATGACTCCCGAATTGAGATTCGAACTTTTCAACAACAAGCTTTTGAGCCATTGCATGAAGCGTTTGCCCGTTTCAAAGAACTATTGAGGAAATGCCCGCATCACCAAATTGAATTGTGAGAGTTAGTGAAGTGTTTTGTGGACGGTCTAACCCAAGAGGAGAGGAAGTATTTGAAGTCCACAAATAATGGGACATTGTTGTCTAATCACGAAGAAGATGATTGGGATTTCTTAGAGAGGAAGAAGATGATTGGGATTTCTTATAAAGCGATGAATTGCCCAATGCAAGACAATAGACAAGAAGAAGTGAACCAAGTTTATGGTGATAGGAAACCATATGATACAAACTCAAACTCTTATCACCCGAGCTCAAGGAATCATCCCAACTTCAAATATGGGGATGCTTCAAACCAATTAAACCCAAACTTCCAAGGTGTAAATCAAGGTACCTCGTCATACCAACCTCGCCAACAAGGCAATTACAATTCGGGAGGTTACCAAAGGAACTCATACAACAATAACCGGAACACAAATTACCCCTCAAGGAACTACAATCAAGATCATCCACAACAAGGTGGATCATCGGGGGATGATGATGCGGTTAATTCAAAGTTGGATGCAATCATGGAGATGATGAAAGAATTCAAAAGGGAGAATGAAGTGATATATAAGTCTCACGCGGCGTTGGAGAGACAAGTTGGGCAATTGGCACAAGAAATAGCTCAATTCAAACAAAATGAATGTAAATTGCCGAGTGACACCACATTGAACCCAAAACATCATGTTAGTGCAATTGATGTGGCTCCTGGTAATGAAAAAGGTGAAGAAAGAGAAAAGGAATAAATTGAGTTTGGAGAACCCCTAGTTCCTATTCAAATTGGAGAATTCAAAACAAATTTGGCACTACTAGATTATGGAGCGGGGGTGAGCATTTTACCGGGGAGCGTATATGACCAATACAATTTATTAGAAGAATACAACACCACATTGGTGTTAGCAAATGCTACACGCACGCGTCCTCTGGGGAAATTAGTGGGAGTGGCTGTGAAGTTTGGAGAATTTTATTATCCGGGAGATTTCTTGGTGCTCGATTATGCACCACCTGCTAAGGAGGAGGAGCCACAAGTGATTTTGGGAAGACCGTTTTTGCAACCGCAAATGCGCAAATCAATTGCCGAAACGGAACTGTTGACATGACCTTTGGGAATCGTAAGTTGAACATAAATATTTTTTTTAAATTTATTTACATATTTGGTTGAAAATAAATGTTCAAAATCAGTTACTACTAACGTGTGTCATCCTCGTGCCAAGGCAAATGAGGGTGACATCAAAAAGAAGGGTATTATGTTTGACAGATTTAATGAGAAAGACGAGCCGAAGGCAATCGAGAAGGAAACTGAGAGGTTGAAAGATGCAAAGAAGCCACCCGACCATGTCCAACATCCGAACGAGAAAGGAGATTTGTTTGATGTGGAGTTTACAAGAGAGGAGACTTGGAGTTGGAGTGATAACAACCAAGGTGGTGGGGGAGCTAGTGGAAGCAAGTTTGTGTTTCAACCTCCATAAGGAGGTAATGTCAGGCTGAGGACAATAAACTTAGCGCTAACCGGGAGGCAACCCGGCTTGTGATTGTCTTTATTTTGTCTTTGTTTTTTTTTGTTTTGTGTGTTTTAGTTTTCGTCACCATAGCAACACTCAAGTGTGGGGAAGACTCATGGAAGACTTACGAGTCAATTTTTGGTGGTGGTTCAGGCATTCTATGATCGACTCTAATCAGGTCCACGTACTCTTTCTCATATCTATGATGCTTTGATTGAACGATATTATTTTTGTTTGTTTTTGTTTGTTTTGATGTGTTTTTGTTTGAAACTTAGTTGATTGTGGTTGGGTTAGTGCTTATGGTTATGGGAATCTTTGAGCTGGATATTTGGAGATATTGGGTATTAGATGTTTTTGCACCCATGAACCGCACTTTTATATTTCAAAACTATTTACATTGGGACAATGTAAGGTTCAAGTGTGGGGATGTGGGAAATCATGGAAACCATACAAATTTTTAAAAAAATTGTTTTACAAAGTGTTTGGTAGAGGTCTTTGGTCATGGTTAATTCATTAAGTTACTTGATTAAGTTTTTCCAACAAATGTTTAAAAAATATAATAAATTGGAAATGTTGATTTGTGAGTAACAAAGTTGAAGGTGACGGTTTGCATGTACATGTCGGTAACCTATTTTCCACTGTTTTTGTGAGATTTTGAGCCAAATTTATATATATTCTCTTATTTGAGTGTTTAGCCACTTTGTTTCACATTTTAGAAATTGCATATTATTGATACATGTTGAGACCTTGAACCAATTAATTGCACAAAAATGATAAAGGCATTAGGAGAAACCTTTTTATTTTTAGCCATTTTTATACCATTACCCGTTAATATCCATTAGATGCTCACTTTGAGCATATACCTTTTCTTTTAACAAAACCCACAACATTAACCCATTCACCTTTTAGCTTTTTCTTTTTAAACCTATGAGTTGGAATTCAATTAACTTAGATTGTTATAGTTGCGGTTCTAATTGAGATATTAAAAAAAATTGAAAAATGAAGGAAAAGGAAATACCAAAAAATAATCTCGGGTCAACATTTGTCCAAAAGTTGTGAGTATTAGTTTGAGAAAAAAAAAAGAGAAAAAAAGAATGAAAAAGAAATACAAAAATAGTATTGGGTCAATATTTGCCGAAAGGTTTTGAATATTAGTTTGAATTAAAATAAAAGATGTTATTGGGTCAATTTAACCCAAGTTTCATTTGATAGTTTGAAGAAATAAGAACTTTAGTGTTGATGGGTCATTTATACCCATAGTAGAGATTTGAAAGTTTTAGAATTGATTTGTAACTTCATTAGTTGAATTCCACTCACCTTTAGCCACTTTAAAAATCCCTATCCATACCCGTAACTTTAGCCTACATTACAACCCTTAAAAAGAAATTTTGATTTGTGCATTATAGTTGTGTTAATAGGTGGAGATGTGATCAATATGCAAGCTTATGATAATGTGGTTCATTGTTTGGTTTTGAGTAAGAAACACTAGCATTTCATCGCTAGTCCAGATATGAAACCGAGTGGAGTGATTGATTGTGAGGGGTATGATGCTTGCAAAACCATAACCGGAAATGAGTTAAGCCCATCCAAGTGTTTTCTTGTGTTGAAAACTCATCATTTGTTTGTTGGATTGTAAATCTATTGAGAGTATAATTCTTGTGAATTTCGTATGACCTTGGACTTTAGCTTACATTTAGTTGAGGCATTTGTTTGAGAATTTGTAATGTGGATTTGATGCGAAAGAGTTTGTTTGAGGGCAAGCAAAATTCAAGTGTGGGGATGTGATGAGCGGCTAAAGTTTTGCACATTTTTATGGTTAATATTGCATAATTACTTGAATTATTATTTGGAATGCAAAGACTTTGTGTAGTTGTGCAAGCACAGGTTATAGGAGCTTAAAGGATGATTTTGAAGCATTATGCAAGAAATAAGCGAGAAGGAGAAGACCGCATGAGAAAACGGGATCAAAGATGAAAGATTTGGAAGAATTACGCCACCCAGCGTAAGCCTACGCTGGTCACTTTTTCAAACAGTGGTTTTTTCAGCAAGGGGCGGCGTAAGCCTAAGCCAGAACTTTTTCACATCAGTAGGCAGTGGCGTAAGCTTACGCCACCCAGCGTAAGCTTACGTCGGTTACGTTTCAGACGTGGATTTTCAGGAAAACTGTCGATTTTCAGTGTTTAATTAGGGGTTTCTTCTCCAAATTCAAATTCAACTTTTTCTAGAGCAGTCTTTGGCGATTTTGGGTGTTCTTGGAGGCTAAGAAACACGATTCTAACATCCCATTGAAGATTGATACTCGAAAGATTGAAGATGATTTCCATCACCATGAGCGGCTAATCCGCCGATAATCATTCCCGGGTGGATTGTTTGTAAGTTTTTAGGGTTTTATCACGTGCTAGCTTTGAGAAACAGTTCTTGTAATCGTTTGGTTTGAAGTACTCGAATCTTTGTGTTTAGTATGGTTATGAACTCGCGGGAGTCGATAAATTCTTGCACCATTGACCTCGTTAGATGATAATTGCTATGATCTTTGATTTGTGTTGAATCTATTGATTAGTCTAATTCTATATTGCATACATTTGTCTCGATTTCATTCGTGAATATTGTCTTACACTATTTGCCTATGATGTATGAATGTTGATGTTCTTGGTTAGATTTGGTCAATTTGATTTGGATAACCATTTGATTGCTTGAACTCATATCTTGGTGTGATAATCCCTAATTACTTGTGAATTTGAAACCCGGGCGTGATTCCGTTTTAATTATTGTTACAGTCTAAATCGTTTGTTTGTTACTTGATATAGTGATCGTAATTGTTACTTGATAATCCTTGTTTATTGAATTTGTTAATTTCACCTCAATCATTGCTTGTGTTTGGTCAGAAAGACCCATTGCAACTTCATAAATCACTTTGTCAATTGAAGTTAAGCACCGACCACAAACTCTTCGTGGTTCGACACCCTTCTAACCCTAACTAGCTTAAGGTGATTAGGACACACTAATTCTTTATCTTTGACCGGACCCTTCGACACCGATCAAATTTTGGCGCCGTTGCCGGGGAGTGTGTGCGCTTGGTGTTTTATTTTAGTTGACTTTTGTGACTATTTTTTTACTTGTTTTTGTTACTTGTTTTGTTTGGTTAATCTTCTTCTATTTTTGTGTTACGCGTGGTGTTTGTTTGTGTGTGCAGGTGACAGGTTAGTACATGCGTACCCGTTCATCCGGGAGGACTTCACCGCTCGTTTTTGATTCAGAGATTGAGAGGATAGCAAGACAAAACCGAACCCGACAGCAAAACCTACAACCTATTTCATCGAAACCATCATCTATGGATAGCCGAAGCAGTCATTCTGGAACTAGCGTTTGAAACCGTGGCCCAACTCCGATTTAATTATGATACAATTTAATTATAGCTTTAGAAAATTTATAAATACAAGACTTGATAGTTCAGGGAGACATCTTCAAGTAATCATCGAACGAATCACCGATCAATATCTACTATGATACAATTGAATTATAGCTTTAGAAAATTTGTAAATACAAAACTTGATAGTTCAGGGAGACATCTTCAAGTAATCATTGAACGAATCACTTGCGGTGCCATACGACATTTGATGAACCGCGGCAGTACACTTTTGCACGGACGTAAAACCAATCCTACCTCTTGCTTCTACCCGTTGGCGGAACCAAGGAACCTCTCTCTCCAAATCATTTTTAATTCTTAAAAATAAATTCCGGCACATTCTAAACCGGGTACTAAATTGCACCTCGTTATAAGTACACCATTCGTCAAAGTAGTCTTTGTGTAGGAGTGTGTTAGCAGCCGTCCGATCACGATTAAGACGGGCCCTTCGTTTTATTGGTTGTGAGGATTCAGATTCTTCCTACCACTGAAGCGACGCCGTTGAGGAAGCACAGAACATTATATTCCGGGCTTCATCGCTTGAAGATGAAGACATTTTTATAAAAATAAGTATAAAGTTGTAGGAGAATGGTATGATTATTTGTATAATTTATAGGTAAAGGAGATATATATTTATAGTGGGTTATTAAAAATAATTTTTTTTTTCATTTGACTGTTGGCCAACGACCATATTACCGTTTAAAAATCAAAAATGGTGCTCTACTCTATGTGAAGAACTTCACAGCAAGCGCTCACCACCCCCCTCACGCAAACGAGGGGGCGGTGTGTCAATGGGGCTCACGGCGTGAGGGTTACTCACGGGTGGTGGTCACGGGACCATACCACTTGCTCTAATAAATCATTAGAAAATGGGCCACGTGTCCCTTTATTAATCGGTCAATTTTTTACTTGTCCCACCAAATGTATAAGAAATCAATCATATGTCTCTCCCGTGATTTTAGCTGCGTATTCTTGGAAGTCAATCAATAGGGATTCACCCCAGCATCCTTCTGTAAAGCCTAGACAAGTTAGTTTCCATAATGCTTCAAAACCTAATCGTGGAAGTATGAAAACCCTTTCCTTACCCACCATCTCCAAATCAAAACAACGCAAAAAAATCCGAAAAGAAAATCCTTCGAAATTGTAAATTCCTGGACGATTTACAATTCAATCCACTACACCATCTTCCGGAATCCACACCTATTTGAATGTATTAGCTCGATTTATAAATAAGCTAATTTTTCTTTTTTCTTTTTTTGAACAGCAAATTTTTATTTCTATTTTTTTTTCTTTTAGAGATTTATTGGCAAACAATATGATATTTAATGCTTCTATCAAAACTTGTCATTGCAAGACCGTGACAAGAGAGATTTATTGATATGACCCACTGTGTGGTCCGGTCATACCAATGTTTATTTTTTTTAGAATTAATTACATGGATAGTCCCCGTAGTTTGGTCAAATTATGAATTTCGTCCCTAGGATTGAAAAATTACAGATTTGATACAAGAAACTTTGATTTTGTTACACCCATGGTCCCTAGAGTGGATGGAGCTTAAGTTTTTTAGTTAAAGGGTTATAAAAAGACCAAAATACCTATGACATTAAATAAATTAATAAATAATAAATTAATATGGCCCCACCCACCACCATCTTCTTCAATCACACCCACCCACCACCAATTAAAAGCCACCCACCATTATCTCCACCCACTCCAGCATAGGGTGTTCATCGGTTCGGTTAATGGTTTGTTCGATTTATTCGATTCGGTTTGTTTGGTTTTGATTTTTTTAACCCTAATCCGTTAACCTAACCAAACCGAATTGAAAATTTTTCTAACCGAACCGAATTCAACCGAATAAACCGATTTCAAAAGGAAAGTATATCCGAATAAACCAAATAAATCGAATAAACCGAACAGAATTGGAAATATGTCTAACCATACAAACCGAATAAACCGAATTAAAAAAAAAGGTATATCCATTAACCGAACCAAAAACCGAGTTGGAGAGCATCCAAGGAAAAATCTCACCTAATACGGCCCTTCAGGGCTTGAGGGAGAACCGAGGCTCGAACCCTAGATCAACGTGGGTTAACCTCAGGTGCATCAACCTAAGCTAGGCCTCATTTGCATGTCGCAGAAACTAATGTGGAGGGCAGCGATTGAATCTGGGTCACTAGAAACACCAGGTCTCTCCCTTACCACTCCACCACTAAGTATTAGTAAATTTGATAAATATAAATAAATAAATTATAATTTAATATTCTAATTTTTTTTAAGGGAAAAAATCATAGAATAGTAACCAAGTTTGAGAAGTGTTCTAATTAAGTCGCTCAAATTTTTTTTATACCTCAAAACCCACTAAACTTTCAATTTGTGTTTCATTCTTGTGAAAAATGTAATCTTTTATAGGTTAATGATGATGTGTCAAATTTTTTTCATTTTCTTTTTATTAATACATATATATGACATGAAAATTACATGGGATTAGGTGGCATTTAACTTTTATAAAGAGAATTAAAAACCATCAAAATAACTAACTGAAACAAAAATGTCATTGTTGCATGTTCACGAACCAAAACCTCAAAATTGTAGGTTCTCAAATAAGATTTAACCATTGAACTAAAAATATCATTTGCTGAAGTTGACTTTTATTTTCTTTATCAACCATTTGTCTATGAAAATGAATAACCATTTCATGATAATTTACATAAAATTAATCAAAACAACAACAATATCATAAGTTTTCATTTGATCTCGTGTTTGAATTGCAATACTAATGAAGTTGCTTGGCAGAAGAGGATTATCGCTTGAAACAATTAGAGATTGTTAATTAGCTATTTTATCAAGTCGTGAGATTTTGATGGTTTTTTTAATTTTTTTTTATAAAAGTTAAAAGACACTTAATCCCATTTTATTTCCATATCATTTGTATTAATAAAAAGAAAAAAAAAACGAAACATCATCACTAACCTATAAAAGATTCCATTTTTCATAAGATTGGAACACAAATTGAAATTTTTTGAGAAATAAAAAAAGTTTGAGTGATTTAATTAGAACAATTCTCAAACTTGGTTAATATTGTATGATTTTTTCCCTTTTTTTAACTAATAACAAAATACTACGCAACTATACAATTCAATAAGGGGTGCACAGTTCTAATTCGGGATTGGTTGGTTTGTGCGGTAGTGCCACATGTCACGTGTTGATTGGCCTTTTTTTTTTTTTTTTTTTTCTTTTTCACTATTTTGTGTGAAAACCCTTTCCTTACCCACTATCTCCAAATCAAAACAACGCAAAAAATCCGGAAAGAAAAACCTTTGAAATTGTAAATTCCTGGACGATTTACAATTCAATCCACTACACAATCTTCCGGAATCCACACCTATTTGAAAGTATTAGCTCGATTTATAAAAAAGCTCATTTTTCTTTTTTTGAACAGCAAATTTTTATTCTATTTTTTTTTCTTTTAGAGATCTATTGGCAAACAATATGATATTTAGTGCTTCTGTCAAAACTTGTCATTGCAAGACCATGACAAGAGAGATTTATTGATATGACCCACTGTGTGGTCCGGTCCTGCCAATGTTTATTTTTGTAGAATTAATTACATGGATAGACCCTGTGATTTGGTCAAATTATGGATACCGTCCCTAGGATTGAAAAATTACAGATTTGATGCAAGAAACTTTGATTTTGTTACACTCATGGTCCCTAGAGTGGATGGAGCTTAAGTTTTTCAGTTAAATGTTTATAAAAATATTAAAATACCCATGACATTAAATAAATTAATAAATAATAAATTAATATGGCCCCACCCACCACTATCTTCTTCAATCACACCCACCCACCACCAATTAAAAGCCACCCACCATTATCTCCACCCACTCCAGCCTAGGGTATTCATTTGTTCGGTTAACGGTTTGTTCGATTTATTCGATTCGGTTTGTTTGGTTTTGATTTTTTTTAACCCTTATCCGTTAACCTAACCGAACCAAAATGGAAATTTTTCTAACCGAACCGAATTCAACCGAATAAACTGATTTCAAAAGGAATGTATATCCGAATAAACCAAATAAATCGAATTCAACCGAATAAATCGAATAAACCGAACCGAATTGGAAATATGTCTAACCATACAAACCGAATAAACCGAATTCAAAAAAAGGTATATCCGTTAACCGAAAACCGAATTCGCAATTCGGATACGGTTAATAACCGAACCGAAAACCGATTTAACAATTCGGTTTGGTTTTTTTCGGTTATGGATACGATTCGGATTTCGGTTTTATTCGGTTTTTGGTTTTTTTGCACACCCCTACTCCAGCCAAATCATTAGTTCCTAATTTCACCCACCACCACCACCACCACCATCTTCTTCAATCACACCCACCCACCACCATCGCATATCATCAGTTCCTAATTTCCCATATTACCCCCCCCCCCCCCACCATCTTCTTCAATCACACCCACCACCATCGCATATCATCAGTTCCTAATTTCCCATATTACCCCCCCCCCCCCTTCATCACCAACTAGAGGTGGTTATTTGTGTTTCATTCTTGTGAAAAATGTAATCTTTTATAGGTTAATGATGATGTGTTGAATTTTTTTCATTTTCTTTTTATTAATACATATATATGACATGAAAATTACATGGGATTAGGTGACATTTAACTTTTATAAAAAGAATTAAAAACCATCAAAATAACTAACTGAAACAAAAATGTCATTGTTGCATGTTCACAAACCAAAACCTCAAAATTGTAGGTTCTCAAATAAGATTTAACCATTGAACTAAAAATATCATTTGCTGAAGTTGACTTTTATTTTCTTTATCAACCATTTGTCTATGAAAATGAGTAACCATTTCATGATAATTTACATAAAATTAATCAAAACAACAACAATATCATAAGTTTTCATTTGATCTCGTGTTTGAATGGCAATACTAATGAAGTTGCTTGGCAGAAGAGGATTATCGCTTGAAACAATTAGAGATTATTAATTAGCTATTTTATCAAGTCGTGAGATTTTGATGGTTTTTTTAATTTTTTTTTATAAAAGTTAAAAGACACCTAATCCCATTTTATTTCCATGTCATTTGTATTAATAAAAAGAAAAAAAAAACAAGAAACATTATCACTAACCTATAAAAGATTCTATTTTTCATAAGATTGGAACACAAATTGAAAGTTTAGTGGTTTTTGAGAAATAAAAAAAGTTTGAGTGATTTAATTAGAACAATTCTCAAACTTGATTACTATTGTATGATTTTTTCCCTTTTTTTAACTAATAACAAAATACTACGCAACTATACAATTCAATAAGGGGTGCACAGTTCTAATTCGGGATTGGTTGGTTTGTGCGGTAGTGCCACATGTCACGTGTTGATTAGCCTTTTTTTTTTTTTTTCTTTTTCACTATTTTGTTTGAAAACCCTTTCCTTACCCACCATCTCCAAATCAAAACAACGCAAAAAATCCAGAAAGAAAAACCTTTGAAATTGTAAATTCCTGGACGATTTACATTTCAATCCACTACACAATCTTCCGGAATCCACACCTATTTGAAAGTATTATCTCGATTTATAAAAAAGCTCATTTTTCTTTTTTCTTTTTTTTGAACAGCAAATTTTTATTCTATTTTTTTTCTTTTACAGATTTATTGGCAAACAATATGATATTTAGTGCTTCTGTCAAAACTTGTCATTGCAAGACCATGACAAGAGAGATTTATTGATATGACCCACTGTGTGGTCCGGTCCAGCCAATGTTTATTTTTTTAGAATTAATTATATGGATAGTCCTGTGGTTTGGTCTAATTATGGATTTCGTCCCTAGGATTGAAAAATTACAAATTTGATGTAAGAAACTTTGATTTTGTTACACCCATGGTCCCTAGAGTGGATGAAGCTTAAGTTTTTCAGTTAAATGTTTGTAAAAAGATCAAAATACCCATTACATTAAATAAATTAATAAATAATAAATTAATATGGCCCCACCCACCACCATCTTCTTCAATCACACCCACCCACCATCAATTAAAAGCCACCCACCATTATCTCCACCCACTCCAGCCTAGGGTGTTCATCGGTTCGGTTAACGGTTTGTTTGATTTATTCGATTCGGTTTGTTTGGTTTTGATTTTTTTTAACCCTTATCCGTTAACCTAACCGAACCAAATCGGAAATTTTTCTAACCTAACCGAATTCAACCGAATAAACCGATTTCAAAAGGAAAGTATATCCGAATAAACCAAATAAATCGAATAAACCGAACAGAATTGGAAATATGTCTAACCATACAAACCGAATAAACCGAATTAAAAAAAAAGGTATATCCATTAACCGAACCAAAAACCGAGTTGGAGAGCATCCAAGGAAAAATCTCACCTAATACGGCCCTTCAGGGCTTGAGGGAGAACCGAGGCTCGAACCCTAGATCAACGTGGGTTAACCTCAGGTGCATCAACCTAAGCTAGGCCTCATTTGCATGTCGCAGAAACTAATGTGGAGGGCAGCGATTGAATCTGGGTCACTAGAAACACCAGGTCTCTCCCTTACCACTCCACCACTAAGTATTAGTAAATTTGATAAATATAAATAAATAAATTATAATTTAATATTCTAATTTTTTTTAAGGGAAAAAATCATAGAATAGTAACCAAGTTTGAGAAGTGTTCTAATTAAGTCGCTCAAATTTTTTTTATACCTCAAAACCCACTAAACTTTCAATTTGTGTTTCATTCTTGTGAAAAATGTAATCTTTTATAGGTTAATGATGATGTGTCAAATTTTTTTCATTTTCTTTTTATTAATACATATATATGACATGAAAATTACATGGGATTAGGTGGCATTTAACTTTTATAAAGAGAATTAAAAACCATCAAAATAACTAACTGAAACAAAAATGTCATTGTTGCATGTTCACGAACCAAAACCTCAAAATTGTAGGTTCTCAAATAAGATTTAACCATTGAACTAAAAATATCATTTGCTGAAGTTGACTTTTATTTTCTTTATCAACCATTTGTCTATGAAAATGAATAACCATTTCATGATAATTTACATAAAATTAATCAAAACAACAACAATATCATAAGTTTTCATTTGATCTCGTGTTTGAATTGCAATACTAATGAAGTTGCTTGGCAGAAGAGGATTATCGCTTGAAACAATTAGAGATTGTTAATTAGCTATTTTATCAAGTCGTGAGATTTTGATGGTTTTTTTAATTTTTTTTTATAAAAGTTAAAAGACACTTAATCCCATTTTATTTCCATATCATTTGTATTAATAAAAAGAAAAAAAAAACGAAACATCATCACTAACCTATAAAAGATTCCATTTTTCATAAGATTGGAACACAAATTGAAATTTTTTGAGGAATAAAAAAAGTTTGAGTGATTTAATTAGAACAATTCTCAAACTTGGTTAATATTGTATGATTTTTTCCCTTTTTTTAACTAATAACAAAATACTACGCAACTATACAATTCAATAAGGGGTGCACAGTTCTAATTCGGGATTGGTTGGTTTGTGCGGTAGTGCCACATGTCACGGGTTGATTGGCCTTTTTTTTTTCTTTTTCACTATTTTGTGTATAATTAAAGGAGTAAATGGCGAACCATAAACACAAAAGTGCCTCCTAGCCAAACGGAAAGGCGCTCACCCGGGTTCAAACCTTGGGCTGGCATTTTTCTGTTAATTTTTTTTTGTTATATTTAATTCATATTTTTTTTTTAGTTTTTTTCTTAGGTTTTAACGTTTTGTTTTAGTATGCAAGAACATTTTATTTTGCTCATATTTTTACGTTGTTAATTTTAACACTCACGTTGTATCAACGTTTCAGCATGTATAACCGCGACTTACGACTATAGTTTTGAGCATAAATACGTGTCCACCGCGTAGCAGTGTATCATAACTAGTTTAATGCATTTATATAAATCGCTTTAAGTTTCTTTTTATAGAAGTAGTAAATTAACTTCACTCAGAATGCAAATTTTTACATTTCTACATTTAAGTTAACTAGCTATGATTTAGTTATGTAAACTTTGTAAAGTCAAGGGGTATGTATGTATAAACCTCGGCCAAGTGTAGAACCGTAAATATATTGAAAGGGTACGATGTTTTCCTCAAGCGTTGCATCGTCCGAGATGAGGGTTATAAAACCCAAATAAACAAGTCTGTAAATCGTACGGTCATTTGTTCATAAAATTCAAATTTAGTTTTGTTTATCTTTGTTTTGCAATTGTGTGTTCATTATGATTCTGGGCAACAATTAATATCAGAGTCAGGTTTTTGAAGTTTCGTTTTGTTCAATTCGATTTTGAAGTTTCAGACCACAATCGATGGTTAATTGATGTATCAATCACAAAGGAATGAACAATTTCACGTTTTTCTTGCTTTTACATCGAAGAAGGGTTCGGTCAAAAGGAGATAGCCTCAAATTTGTGATGACGCAGGCCAGAGCTGATCATAATCGAATGAAGGCATAAAGAGGAATTGATTTATGTAACACGTTTCATGATTAATAGAAACGAAATTATTGTAAAATTTAATAATTAACAATTTAACAACATAAACATATAATCAAATGTATCCATAGATAAATGAGAGTTGAACCTGAGTAAAAACCCTAGGAAGGAGCGAGAGAGACGTAAAAAGAGAAAGTGTGCAGGATATGAGGGAAGATTACAAGCGTATTGACAATTGTAAAAGTATTAGAGGGAAAATCTCGACCGTTCAATATTATGAAGTAAGACATATTTAACAATTTTTAATATAAATATTTTGAAAACTTATAAATTAATATTATACAAAAAAGCTAACATGTTTTATATTTCGTATGAGAAATCATCAAATTAATCTATATCTATAGTACAATAATAAACAAGTAAAATTATGGGACACATGTCACTTTCTTGTGTATCCTCAACATTTTTTTTCCGCCTCTTTTTCCTATTAAATATTAATTTAATTAAGGATACTTATTATTTAATTATAGATAATTATTGTATCATTAACTAAATGAAATTAATATGAAATAACATTTATCAATTATATAAAAAAAATTAATACCTGATTGAAAAAAAATAATTTTAAAAATTAACTTAACATAATTTATAACTGTCACGTCAAAACATATTTTCTAAAAAACATAATCCCACTATCTTCTTCGACAACTGTTTTCCATCGCCGATTATGGGTATTTTCTTCTAATCTTAGAACAAAACGCTTGATTATTATAATCTTAAAACAAAACGCCTGATTATTATAATCTTAGAACAAAACGCCCGATTATTTTAATTTTAGAACAAAATGCCTGATTATTTTAATCTTATAACAAAATGTGTGATTATTTTAATTTTAGAACAAAACGCTTGATTATTTTAATCTTAGAACAAATGAATATGGGTTCAACAATACATCAATCATAAACAAATTCCGATTCTAATTTTAATGATTTTTTGAAAATGTAAACGTTGATTTGTTCTGTTCTAAGATTAAAATAACCAGGCGTTTTGTTCTAAGATTAAAATAATCAGACGTTTTGTTCTAAGATTAAAATAATCGGTTGTTTTGTTCTAAGATTAAAATAATCAGGCATTTTATTCTAAGATTAAAATAATCAGGCGTTTTGTTCTAAGATTATAATAATCAGACGTTTTGTTCTAAGATATAGGCAGTGAAAGCACTACGCAACTTAGTAATTATAGAAAGTGAAAACTCCTGTACTTATGTGACGCTGACGTGTAGAGGCGTGAAACCACTACGAATAACCTTATTGTAAGACCATGTCAAAAGAGATTTATTGATATGACCCACTGTGTCTGCCAATATTTATTTTTTATTTAAAGCGACAATGGCCTAGATCATTCTAATACTTTTAAATCCTAGTGTCGGCCACCAATAGAAAATTTTTCCTTTTTTTTGTAAAAATTTAATATCAGCCTCTTTAGTTTCTTAATTTTCATAATAGTCCTTAACTTTCTAAAATTTAAAATATACCCTTTAAGTTTCTTAAGTTTTAAGTTAACCCATGACATATTTCTAAACTCTATCCCTCAAATTTCTAAACTATCAAATCTATTCCTCAAAATTCTTTTCTTTTTTCTTTTACTTTTTTACATTCGTTTATTAACTTTATTGTTAACTTCTTTAACGAATTTATCGTTTCGTTGTAACTTCAATTTCGCCGCAATTTATCTATTTTTCAATAACCAGGGCCGAGTCGTGGCAATTTCCTACGTTTCTTTTATGTACTTAGTCACATTATTCTCGCCGCCACAACGCGCATAACGAGGTTTGCAAACTCGCTGCATCGCAAGGGCTTTAATTATGTACTTAAACACATTAATATCACCGTATGGTCCCACTGTAATGCTCGTGTACGTTTGTGTCACCGCCACAACGCGCGTAACTAGGTTTGCAAACATGCCCTTACCCACGTTAATGTCATCAAACGGCTCCACCACAACGTGCGGGTCTTAACGTTTAAACTTTGGTGTTTTATCATGCGTTTACGCCTCCGTTAACGTGCGAGTATAAAGCCGTTGTTTTTTTTATATAATGTCTCAAATATTATCAATTATCTGCTTGAAATGCTATGCTTTTGATTTTTTTTATGCAAAATTTCGAAGACGTTATTTGATTTCGCAGTTAAATGTTTTGTTTTGTCTTTTTAACTTTAATCTAATTTCATTCATGAATTTGACAAATGTCGACATAACATGAGCGGGCGATAATTGAGTCATGTTTACGTCGCAATGTGTGAGGAATCGACATACTTATTTCTATTAATGTTTGGTTTAACGCCACCGCCGCAACGCGCGAGTCTTCAACGTCTAATACCAGTTGCAACGCGCGGGGTTAAGTAACTAGTTTTCATTCAAATCTTATTTTCATTAATAATTTAATAAATTAAATTTCTTTAGAACAATAGAATCTTACCCCGTTTCCATTTTCAAACTCGTTACCAACAGATGGTTATATATCGTACTTAATAAAAGTACTGTAATTAACTATTAGTAAATTTGACAAATAAAAAAAATAAACTATAATGTAATATTATAATTTTTTTAACTAATAACAAAATACTACGCAACTATAGAATTCAACAAGGGGTGCACAGTTCTAGTTCGGTATTGGTTGATTTGTGCGGTGGTGCCACATGCATGTCGCATGTTGATTGACATTTTTTCCCTCACGATTTTGTGTATGTATAAAGTAGTAAATGGAGAACCTTAAACACAAAAGTGCCTCCTGACCCATCGGAAAGACGCGCACCTGTGGGTTTAAACATTGGGGCTGAGATTTTTCTGTTTAATTTTTTTTTGTTATTTTTACTTCAGTTTTTTTAGTTTCGTTTATTCCAGGTTTTTTTTTTTAGGTTTTAACGTTTTGTTTTAATATGCAAGAATAATTTTTTTCTCCTATTTTTACGTTGTAAATTTTAACACTCATGTTGTATCAACATTTTCAACATGTACAACCGTGACTTACAACTATAGTTTTAAGGATAAATACGTGGTCCACCGCGTAGCATAGGTATCATAACTAGTTTAATGCATTTCTATAAATTATTTTAAGTTTTTTTTCATAAAACTTAACTTCACTCGGAATGCAAATTCTACATTTCTATGTGGTATTTAAAAGGTGGTAATTGGTAAATACAACATCCGCATGCTTTATTAGACACAATAAGTAGATAAAACATAAGAGATCATTTGGGATCTTCACCTAAGGAGGTTAGTTTCCTTGGTCTCTAATTAACAACAATACAACTTATTTAAAATATTAACTCCATCGGTCAATGCAACATCAAGCAAATAAAAATGGGATAAAACACACATGCTTTATATCAGATACAAAAAGCAGATGCTAACCATTTATTAGGATTTTTTTCTTAAAATGGTATATTTTATAAAAACAAAGTGGTAAATGGTAGTGTTGACCAGAAAATATGATAAATTGTAAAACCGTACTCCGGAATCACGGTTTCAGTTTAAAATGGTATTATCGAGAGACGTGTCTACAATAAAGTTACTGGTTTTGTAATAAAGTAACGGAAACCGTTATTACGAATCACGGTTTAGTTAAAATCACGGTTTCTGTGTTCTTCTGAAAAATCCCTGACACCTAATGATTGGGTATTTGCAAATACACTGAACCCGTTATTAGGAGGTGCGATTTTACCATTTACCATAATTTCCAGTCAACCCATACCATTTACCACTTTATCATTTACCACTTTATCAGGCCATCGGATGATATCATTTGGGAGGTGCACCGCCTATTGTCAAACCCGAACCATTAAACTTGTCATGGGTAATTCGATCGATCTGGTCTTTCATCTCCTCGGTCAAGTGACACTTCCAATCTCCGACTTCACCTCGTTGAAAAAAAGTCTGATATGGAACCACAATGCCTTTGTCAGCCTTATAAGCCCCAGTCTTGTTTACCTCCAGGCTCTTTAAATTCTCAAAACTACAAAATTCAACAATCTTTTTCAGCATTCCATCCACCTCTTCTTGAACCGAAATCGGCACCCCCATGAACTCAGCCAACTTCTTCACATGACCCTCCGGGTCCCTCTTAATCTCCTCGTACTTAAAGAACAATATCTTGTCAGGAGATTGAAGGGCCGTGTTCCAAAACCCTCACACGTGATCCCAATACGGGCCACCTATGATAAAACCCTCACAGAACATTTGAAACATTTGATCGAATGAAAGTGGATGCACTACTTTAGGTTTCAATTTAAGTAAGAAGTGCCACATTGAGACCAACACGTCTTTCAGATCCCTGCACACGTAAAACACACAATTGAATTCAAAGAACTTAATAGGTTCACAAAACTTCAATCCAATACTGATCTTCTACTGAGATCATACACATACAAGCATAAATCGTTCACCCGGAGGGATCATGAAAGCGTTTAGCAGCTCATGATTGTCGAAAACATTAAAGGTTTAAACTTTACACTTACAGTCATTAGAAACTAAGAACAATTGTCCTAGAAAACTCTGGAATCGCCTTAGGGAAGCTTTGGGACGGCAAGGAAGAAGGTTATTCGAGAATGGGAGTCACAATAGCTTTATAATTGAAATTAGGTTTAATTTGCCGTAATTCCCTTTCTTCGCGTGTCGTGAACATCCAGCCCCAGTTCTTCGCATGGAGCGAAGAACAAAATAGCCGCTGCCCATCTTCAAGCCCCTTACGTGTCGCGAACATTGTCACCAGGATCTTCGCGTGGCGCGAAGATCCAACTTTTCAGGATTTTGACTTTTGATCTTTGACTTTGACTTTCTTTGAACTCTCGGGCTTCGTGCCTTCGTTAATCTCTTCGTATACTTCCACTCTTTAAGCACATTTAACCTGTAACACATCAAACTCCAAGACACCCATAAAACTGACTCGATAAACACAATTACAAAAACCGACATTTATACACGGGATATTTAACCCTACATCACATCCCCACACTTAACATTTTTCGTCTCGAAAAAGAATAATGCAATGGAATCATAATCAGAAAACTTGCAACTTTACTTTCATTTTATATAGCACAGACTTTCATAACACGTCAACCGTAACAATCGGTATTTCTCTCCGATTAAACCCAAACACCGATTCTTGAGCCCCCAATTATGTGATCTATATATTATACATTACCAAACAAGCAGTCAATCTGTGGGTCTCACACTCAGAAAGCTACGACTCAGGCTAATCCCATCTCAAGGTCATGTTTAGGCCCGGGTTAGACCTTATAGATTTCCCACCGTTATAAACATGAATTTATACGTTTTAAAAATCAGATGAATTATGGATCGATGAATGAATGATATGAGCTTTTATCAACACTTATGAATAAACCTAACCCAGTGGTGTTTCAATCACGCTGGAACACGATATATGATACGTAGGTTGCAGTTTTTAAGCAATGAAGTACATAAGCTTCGGAACATGGGTGTATCCTTCAAGTCACCATCCCAAATGGAAACACGTGAACCTAACTTAGTCATCCAATATTGATCACCTAAGTCCCACCCATGGGTGTTTCAACCAAGTCACTATCCCGGAGGGTAACACGTAGGCAAAACCTAAGATCTCAAATTAATTAATTAAAGCTCATTAAATTATGGATTATGGAATGCAGGTGCCACCAACTTTCGGATTTATTTTCATAAAAAGAAAGCAGTATGCCAAATAATTTTAAAAACTTATAAATTCTTGTTTATAAAGGCCCTATATTGAAAGTTTTGACCATACCGACACCCCTAAGATGAGAACCCACAAGATATCCTGAATTAATTATTTCATTTAAACCTATATACACTATCAGGATGTTTAAGCTTTTAAGTCGGTTGGGCCTACCAAAACGTTACAAATTAGACATGTTTGATCATCATTATTATTTATTTAAATTCCACATGCAAATTCCCGATTATACTATCATTTTCCATTTAATTGCAAACATTCTAATCCAAAGACATTTAAAAAAAAATTATTTTTTATGTATTTTTATGACTCAAACTCACTCAAAACAAAAGACTCAAACTAGACCTGGACAAGGTCTCCCCTCCCCACACTTAAACTTTGCATTGTCCTCAATGTAGGAAGAACGACTCAAAATGAAAATAAAATACAAAAAGTAAAACTTAGCTGGAAAGGCGATCGTATAGCATTTCGTTCGCGATCGTGCCCCATGGATACAAGCGGGTTGCCTTGTATAAAAGAATCAAGCAAAAGTCGGATTATCGTCCCCCGAATGGAGATTGAGTACGGGAAATTGAAATCCACACCTGCAAAATAAGCTCGAAACAAACCCACAAGCATCATATCGACTCAATAGAATGACTCAAAGAAAAATAAAAGACCCGACGGACTCGAACGACTAAAAAACTAAAAAATCAAAAAAATCAAAAATTAGGGTTTCTTGGTCCTTCGCGTGTCGCGAAGAATTTCCTTTGTAAGTTCGCGTGGCGCGAAGACACGTTGGTGACAGAAAGAAACAAAAATTTAGCCTTAGAAAAATTTTCAACTCCTAAAACTCAATTTTTTCAACTTCTTCAAAAACTCATTCCAACACTTAGAATATATGCACACATACCTGGAATGCCTTTCCTGGTAGTTTTTATCACCCGAATTGCCACGAAACCCTGCAAAAACTTAGAAAAGACGTGAAACTATACCGAAAAACTCAAAACTTTGTACAGACTCTACAACGGCATCCTACCCCCCACGGGTTTGTGTATTGCCCTCAATCACACTCTATCCAACCATAATCTCCCCATATATGTCCCCACACTTGGCCAATTGCATACAACTAACTAAAATAAAGAAATAACAACCTAACTCACTTTCGTAGGAATCACGATTGCATTTAGCATATGCAACAAGCCTTTTAAACCCCTCGGTAGCCCGAGTGGACGAGTTTAGTCTCGTAAGGGTTTCTAGGGAACACACCCATAATGTTCATTTAACTAGACAGGAAAATAAAGTTAACTAACCTTAGGTTGCCTCCTAGTAGCGCTAAGTTTAACGTCTTCAGCCGAACGCGGTGTATCTCATTGATGTTATGGTGGTTGGAACATGAACTCCTTACCAAATGCTTTTGCACATGCCCTTTGGTAGTCATCACCATTCAAGTTCAAGTTCTGCATTGCTTCTTTATCTTTCAGCAACCAGGGATCACCGGTTTCATATGAGTTCTTGAAGAATTTAGGAGGTTTCTTTGACCCCCCTTGTGCCCTTGATGATCCTGCTCCACGTCTGGTGTGATTATTTCCACTTTCCACCCGAGGTTCCCATGGTGGCTTTTCCATTTGACTTCCAACCTCCCCACACTTGGGGTTTGCTGCCTTTACTTCCTCACTTATCACGTTCTTCACTTCTGACCTGTAAAGCACAACACTTTTATCCTTGCCACCCTCATCCACTTTGGGTCGAGGGGGACATTTTTTAGTAACACCTGTTTTAGGACGTTTAACTTTGTAAAAATATGTGAAAGTAAGAGAACAAATGTCTAAGTTAAACTCCCTGTTACCGAATGACATGCTGACCGTGTTGTCTCTGCAGTTAATCAAAGCATTAGCAGTTGCCAAGAATGATCTGCCCAGGATTACCCTATGTTGCTTCTTCTTCACTGCCTGTTCATAATCAACCACCATAAAATCTTCGGGATAATAGAATTCCCCTACTTTCACAGCAACACCTCTAATCATTCCCCGAGCACGTTTCCTTGTCAAATCAGGTAACACCACAGTAGTGTCAACCTGTTCTAGTGGGCTGGGGTCAGATTGATCATATATATTCCCTGGTAAGATGCTAACACTAGACCCATAATCTAACAGAGCCTGCTCAACCTGCAACCCTCCTACTTCAATGGGGATAATGGGTTATCCCTGCTCATCTTCATCCTCCAACTCACTCTCTTCACTGACTTCTTGGGTACTCACTGCACTAACATATGCATTCTTTGTCCTAGAGGAGCTCGCTCCTTGATGTTATGGGTTTAGTTTAGTATCACTTGGGAGTTGCCCCGGTGCTCGCCCCACTACCTCTGATAATTTATCTGCCAACTGACCCGGTTTTCGTTCGAACGACTCATTAGTTTTGATATGGATCTCTTTATCTTGCCCAATCCTTTTCAAGGACTCTAGTATGGCTGCAAGCTGCGGGTCACCGCCAGCTGCAGGTTTGTTCTGGTGGTAGTCCCTCTGTTGATATCCCCCATGTTGGTACCCCTGATTACCTGAGTTTCTTTTATACCCGCCTGGATTGTAGCGTTGTTGGCGGTTCTGGTACTGCTGCTGACTCCCAACCTGCACATCAGGAACCTGAAAGTTATGATTCATTTGATTATTTACATTACCGTACCTGAAATTAGGATGATTTCTGAGTCCCGGATGGTAGTGTGTTTCATTCATGTCCGGCTTCCTATCACCTCCAACCTGATTCACTTCTTCCGGCTTGCCCTGCTATCTTGGACAGCTCTCCACAGTATGGCCCAGATCACCACAACCATCACACACTGGGTATCCTGTGAGACATTGGACACCTCTCTTCCACTAGGCCTACCAAGCCTTGCCATTTGGATTTCCATGGCATGTAGACACTTTTGTGTCTCATAATCAACTGCTTTCGCAGTTCCTCCCTTCTTTACTCTTCTACTGGCTTTGGCTTGCCTCTTTGATGTTACCGCCATCTTCTCCAAAATATCTCAGTCAACATCCACATGATTCTCGAAGAATGAACCTGCACTGGTTGCATTAACATCTCTAACATCTTCCGGTAGCAGCCCGTTATAAAAGGCTTGAATCAACTCCCACTTCAGTATCCCATGGTGTGGGCAGTTTCGAAGCAACTCCTTAAATCTTTTAAATGCCTCATAGAAAGGCTCCCTTGATTGTTGCTTGGAATCCCGTATAGCAGCTCGGGCCTCATTGATTTTATGAGGTGGAAAATATTCATCAAGAAACTGCTGCTGTAACTCTGCCCAGGTGGCAATGCTTGCAGATGGCAAAGATAAAAACCATTTGTTTTGCCCTGTCTTTTAGTGAAAACTGGAAAAGCACCAGTTTCACCTCATCAGTAGTGAACCCCTGACCACCTATGGTCCCACAAATAGCCTCATATTCAAACAGATGTGTATACGGCTCTTCAGTAGCTCTCCCATAGAAGTGTAGGAGGATTCCAAGACAACCCGGAAGGATCTCGAATGCATTCCCCCTACGAACCGGTGGAATGACGGGGGAAGCATTTAAAGCCAAAGCGGGGCGGAAGTGACTGTCCACCCCTTGATCATGTCTCTGTGGTTGTATGTTCCTGGGCTGTCTGTACCTGTTTTCTCGTTCCAAATTACCCATATACCCCTGATGGTGGTTCCTCGGTGGAAACCCATAATCTGCTCTAAGTGGTGGTTAAACCCATCCATCTATGTTCTGCCTCTAATTTTAGGGAGGGAATGTAATACCCTGAACTTTTATGTAATAGTTATGAACGTGAAAATATGGAACTTATATTTCACATATTGTCAAACGAGTAAGTAACGAGTAAAATAACGATTAGCAAAATGAGGTATTTATACGAGCCCTGGCTATTATAGGAGACCGTTTAATAATAATAATAATAATAAAATAATACATTATATTTAACCTTTCTCCGTTTTTAATGAAACTTAGGTCAAAATGTAGAAAAAAATAAACTCGTCCCAACGGCATATTCGTCTTTTTGTATAATGTTATATTTTAAAAGTTATAAGAGAAAAACGAGTTAAGCAGCTGAATTAATTAGAATAATATAATAATAATATATATATTAACACAACTTAACATATAAGTTTGCGTTTGAGATAAGCCTTCGTTCGAGTTACGTCAATTTGACGTATGCAAAATTTGACATCCCACATCGAAAAGTTTGGGAAAAAGTCGCTGTACATCTGCCTATAAATAGAAGTCTCATAAGTCAATTAAGATACATCAAATTCTTAGAAACGTTTTAGTATAAAAGAGAATTTCAAGTCCTCAATACTCTTATGGGTGTTGTTAATAGTTATTTTGGAGCACGAGTAAGGAGACTCTACATCAAATTGTCGTAGATAGTTTTTAGGTACATTCTCGTTTAAGTTTATGTCTAGTTAATTTAAGTTTATGCCTAGTTAATTTAAGTTTATATTTAGTTAATTATTATTATTATTATTAGCATTAGTATTATTATTTTTAAGCATTAGGGTTATTGTTAGGGGTGGGTATTGGGTAACCTAGCCTTATCTAGGCATGGACTTGATCACTCATGCTTAAACAAGGCAGCGTTAGCCAATATTAACCATAATAATAACTAGTTAGTTGTACCATTACCTAACCTAGAATTACTTAAACTGTATCAGGACCCAATGATATTATCTGATTGTGCTAGCAATTGTTAAACAGATGAGTTACCATGTTTGTTTATAAAATGTGATAGTATACTCGTCCTGTCTAAAATGGTAATAATGAGAATGCTGCAATATGCGAATATCAGTGGGGGTATAAAGGATCCTAGTATGCTTAATGGATACGTTACGAAAAGCTAAAATAGGACCAGGGAGCCCAGTATGGAGTATCCATGCGCTCAGTAACGGATTCCATACCTACGTGATGGCTGTGGGGGCATTACTGGGGGTCAGTATGTCCGTTATACAGTGGTTATGGAATAGCCAGTACGGTAGTCATAACCCATATTGTGTATGCATAATTGTCAATGTGTGTTTTTGTAAATTGTCTAGCATGAGCTCACCAGCATTTAGCTGACGTCGTTTTGAGTGTACTTATCACAGGTGAACCGTGAGAACAATCATAAAAATGTTTAGCTGTTTTAGTTCTGTAAAATAAATAAATGAGTTGTACTTGAAATATTATAAGTTTTAATAAAATGTTCAGTTTGCTTCCGCCGTTAAGATTGTATCAATTGTGCATGACCACCCGAATTACAGGTGGGGTGTTACAGTTGGTATCAGAGCCCAAGGTTTTAGCGAATTAGGTATTATATGAATACCTAAGCTTTAACCAGTAGAGCTTTATAAGATTAAGATCATACCTAGGTTAGACCAGTTAAGTTACATGACCATGATTAACACTTACAATTTTCGGGAAATATGTCCAATAAAGAAAAGGGGTAAGTCATTCTTAGGAAAAGCACTCCCATGGTTCTTTGAGTAGGGCAAGAAGAAATGGTCTATGTTTTGTACCTTATTTCCTAAGCATAGACTACATAAATGTTTCCTTGCAATATAACTGTATGTTATAAAGATGCTTGTTACATACCAGTAATTTCTGTATAATTATATATTGTCATAGATAAAGGCAAATATAGTCACGGATACGTTATCTTGTAAATGATGTATATGCACGTGTGTTATTTGATGCTGGTGCCAATAGGAGTCTAGTGTCAACTACTTTTAGACCTTTTGAACCAAGCCTCCCAAAGTTTAGGTCACTCTTTTATAGTAGAAATGGCCGATGGAAGTCAGAAAGAAATAGTTGACAATATTAAGAATTATACTATAAACCTGAACAACCATACTATCCCTATAGGTGTAATGCCTATGGAACATGGAGAATTTGACATAGTTATAGGAATGGACTGGCTAGTACCGTATCACGCAGAAATTTTATGTGATAAAAAGATCGTCCGACTCCGACTACCGAACGGCAAACGGCTAATAGTATCAGGAGATCGAACTGACAAGATTAAAAACCTGTCACGGTAGCACAAGCACAAAAGTTTTTTAAGAAAAGGGTGTAATTCCTTTTTGGTATGTCGTAAACACCACAGAAAACCAGAAGATTGAGGACGTACCAGTGGTACGGGAATACCCCGAAGTGTTTTCGGATGAACTCCCAGGTGTTCCACCCCAAAAACCTAAACCCACCGCACCCACCCCTTACCCTCAAAAACCTAACCCTAAACATAATATTGCATATGTGTAGTACCACCCCAAACACCTAACCCACCCCCACCCAAAAACCTAACCCCACCCCCTGATCGCGGTGTCAGGGCTAATAAAAAATATTTATAAAAACCACTTCCTAGCTACTTAGACTGTAGACAGGGAAATAGGGTTATCGAATCCACAGGGAACACGTGGAGAATGCTATTCAAGTTAAAACTATTCAATTACTACTAAAGTTCTAAACTTTATTAATTAAAAGACTTGAAATTATCAAAAGCAATTACTTTAAATTGTAAAAACAATTGGAGAAAGATGGACCACTCTGGGATTCAGATTTAGCAAAGCATATGCACAATTTCAGTTTCAAATTAGATCAGAGATTACATAGACATAACCTTGTTTAAATTGTTTAACCCAACCACACAATAATCAATTCAATCACAAAATCAGATTATTCCCGATGCAAGAAAACGAAGAAACGACGATAGATGCGATAAATTGAAAACATGCAATTGTTCATAAATCAAACACACAATTGAATTCAAAGAACTTAATAGGTTCACACAACTTCAATCCAATATTGATCATCTACTGAAATCATACACATACAAGCATAAATCGTTCACCCGGAGGGATCACGAAAGCGTTTAGCCGCTCATGATTGTCGAAAGCATTAAAGGCTTAAACTTTACACTTACAAACATTAGAAACTAAGAACAATTGGCCTAGAAAACTCTGGAATCGCCTTAGGGAAGCTCTGGGACGGCAAGGAAGAAAGTTATTCGAGAATGGGAGTCACAATAGCTTTATAATTGAAATTAGGTTTAATTTGCCGTAATTCCCTTTCTTCGCGTGTCGCGAACATCCAGCCCCAGTTCTGCGCATGGCGCGAAGAACAAAATAGTCGCGGCCCATCTTCAAGCCCCTCGCGTGTCGCAAACATCGTCACCAGGATCTTCGCGTGGTGCGAAGATCCAACTTTTCAGGATTTTGACTTTTGATATTTGACTTTGACTTTCTTTGACCTCTCGGGCTTCGTGCCTTCGTTAATCTCTTCGTATACTTCCACTCTTTAAGCACATTTAAACTGTAACACATCAAACTCCAAGACACCCATAAAACTGACTCGATAAACACAATTACACTATTAAACTATACAAAACCGACATTTATACACGGGATATTTAACCCTACATCACCCCCACCCCCCCCCCCCCAAAAAAAAACCTAAACCCCCACCCACCCCCTCCAAAAACCTAACCTAAAAGCTATACTAAACCAAAAAACTAAACCCTGAAGCTAAACCGACTATTTTTTTAAGTTTTTTTTTTTTGAACGAGGACGACGTGGGAAACAAGGTCTCCGAACCACTTTTCTCTAGTTCTATCTCTAAATGTTAGTTTTCTTATGAACTTCACCATATATATATATATTACTACTCTAATAAATGAAAATCTATTCAGGACACGTGTCACTCTCTAGTTACTTCTCATCTTTATTTTCCCGCCTCTCTCTACTATTAAATATTAGATTTTCTATTTCTCTCTCCTATTAAATAATCTTTATATTAATAAATCTAATTACGAATACTTATTATTTAATTATAAATAGTTATTATATTATCAATCAAATGAACTTAATATGAACTAACATTTATCAATTAAATTAAAAAATTAATACTCAGTTAAAAAAAAATATTTTAAAAACTAACTTAACAGACCTTATAACTGTGACGACAAATTATATTTTTTAAAAACATATTTTGACAAAAAAAAATGTTTATTCAACCCGTGTATTACACGGGTTTTTTAAAATATAAATTTTTTATTACTAAATATATAACATTTTTTTATTTAACCCGTGTAATACATGGGATTTTACCCTACTGTATATATATATATATATATATATATTTTATTACTAATAAAAGAATACTTTTTGGTGCCACTTGACAACTTCTTAATGCATTGTTTCTCTTCAAATCTTTATCAAGTATAATTATTATTATTAATATTAAAAGCATTAAATTAATATTAATACTAATACTAATTACTAATACTAATACTAATTATAACTATTACTAATACTATATACTAATCAATAATAATAATACTAATTACTAAAATCTTTTACTCCAATGATTTGAATACATTTTCCACCGTTTCAAGCCGTGTTTAATTAAATGACACTTTTTTAATTTAATTAATAAACACTATTATAACTTCTTATATAATTGTACTAGGTTAAAATTTCGTGTATTACACGGGTTGAATAAATAAAATGTTATATACTTATTAATAAAAATATTTATATTTTTAAAAACCCGTGTAATACACGGGTTGAATAAACCGGTATATTACATCGGTTGAACTATTTATAATTAAATAATAAGTATCTGTAATTAGATTTATATTAAAAATCTAAAAATAAATTTTTTTAATATCATTATTCAATATGAGAGAGAGAGGCAGGAAAAAAATGATACAAATGAATCAGAAAGTGACACGTGTTCATAGAATTTTATTTATTCATATAAATATTATTATTTGGTATTATTATTTAATAGGAGAGAGAAACGAAAAAAAAAATATTTAATACGAAAGAGAGGCGGGAAAATAAATATGAGAAGTAACCAGAGATTGACACGTGATTTTCCTTTATTATATAATATAGATTTAGCTTTAAATCTTTAAATTTAAACTAAAATATTGAGATATTTTCAAGTGTCAAATGTCTTAATATTAAGAAGGCGATATTTATAATTTTTTTATAAATAAAAGTAATAAAAGTAAACATCTTATTATGTTATCAAAGACTTCTAAAAATACCATATTAAATATTAACAATCAAAATTGATTATTTATTACTAATAATAAAAAAAACATGTTATGATTCCTAAAATATTGATCAAAAAAGTGGTTTATGTAATGGGACGAGACTACAAGTTATATCATTGGGAAATCGTGTTATCGAGGCAGAGATAATATCCGGAAGTAATATTGGTAATCGTACTTTTATCTCCAGAATAACTTTGACGCATTCAGACAAGAGGATTCCTTTTAAGTTTCAAAGAAGACAATTTCCACTGGCTGTGTGTTTTGCAATGACGATAAACAAGAGTCAAGGGCAGTCGTTATCACGTGTAGGTTTATTTTTGAAACAACCGGTTTTTACACATGGTCAATTGTATGTCACCTTATCCAGAGTTAAAAGTAGAGATGGGGTCAAACTTTTAATATTAGATAAAGATGAAAAACTTAGCAACCAAACAACAAATGTTGTATACAAAGAATTATTTGTAGATTTTTAATTGCCAATTAACGTTCTTTTTTGGTTGTGTACAAGTGCGTTTTGTACCATTTGATATCAATCATTAATAAGTTCTTTTTTTACGTCTTTTACGTGTTGAAGTATTGATTTTCCACCCATGTAGAACACGGGTCATTAACCTAGTATATATATATATAGGGCTTGGTTTAAATCAAAACCCTTTTTTGATGATAAAACCCTAAAACTCATTTGAATCAATCAGAAATTGACACCTCATTTATTCCATTACACTAGTAGAAGGGTAATCTGACTTTTCACCTTTGTAGCTCATTAAATGTTTGTTTCATGCACTTCACCATGCACCTTGTTTCTACAAAAGATCTTTCTATCTCTCTTCCCCGTGCACTTTTATATATACTTTCTTTCCCACTTTTCAATCAAAATTATTTGATTTTTCAAAATTACCCATTTGTTATATATTTTGATTTTATGTAATAACACGTTATAAGATTGTAATTTCACATTTACCTGAGTGTAAATATGACATATGCTTTATATCACACTTGTTATAATAATCAGTTATACTAACGTAATTTTTAACACTGGATCCATTAACGTAATCTTTAATAATCAGTTAAACTAAAGTAATTTTTAGCATATGCCTTAATCTCATTACATTCTCATAAATTTAGTATTACACCAATGTAAGAAATTTTTTCCAACAAATAACAATACATTCCCAGAAATTAAGTATTACACCAACGTAAAAAAATATAAATATAAATATTAGATTGGTGTAAACAATTTAAACTAACAATTTACACCAATGCAACACCCTTAAGCACAAGATTTAAAACATGTCAAAAAAATCATCCACTAACTTTAATTAAGCAAGTAAATCCCCATTACATGGGTGTACGTACATTAAACAACCAACTTGAATTAACCAACAAAAACCGCTCCACTTTTTGAAGAAATGAACTTCAGTTTCTTGTTAACTTGATGCAAACACTGAATAACATCTCCAATCTGGAAATCACTACAATCACGAAGAACAAAACACAACACCCTTTTGGAAAATTAACATACAGATTAACAATTATCATATAAGCTGACTAAAGAAGAATACCTTCAAAATTACTGGGATCATTGAATATTTGGGCAACTTTAGCTACACACTTACATTAGTGTAACTTTACCTCAAAACCAAGATTTGACCACAAAAAAGTCAAAACTGAAGCCGACTTCTTCATCAAAAGCAGGAAGTCAGACTTTAATCAGATGTATAATGTATGTATAATCACATGGACATCAATGGTAAAACAAAGTTCAACCAAAAAGTAGGGCTAGGCAACTGAAAATTGACCTAAACAATGACCGGTGCTTCGGTTAAAGCAAAACCCATCAAAGACAATGACCAAAAACATAAATCTAAAATCATACCAGTATAAGGAGGCGTGTTCTGTTCTTGATTTTATCTATGGTTGAAAAAAATCGAATTGATGAAACGTTTTTAGTATCCAGAATCATATGTCGATCGATAAAAGGTTTTCAGTATCAATGACTAACCTTGTTCGACATCCCCTTTCAGAAACGATTTGGGTCGATTCCTCCCTTCTCTATGGGTGTTCTAAACCAAAATATTCAAACCCATAACGGTCCGTTTGCATATAAACTCTCTGATTTAGGGATAAAAAATGAAGGAAGTTCGATTTAGAAACTAGAAAAAGGGAGTTATAATCGATGGATCTTGAATTAATCTATACTATATAATAAATAAAGGTTTTTGTTGTATGTTTTCTAGTCTCTCTCCTATTTAATTATGATATTAAAATAATAAATTTTTTAAGTATTTAATTTAAATCTATTTATGGATACTTATTAACCAAATAAAGTTAATATAAATTAACATTTATCAATTACATAAAAAAGATTAATGTCCAGTTGAAAAAAAAATGTTTTATAAATTAAGTTAACGTAATTTATAATTCTCACGTCAAAATACATTTTTTAAAAACATATTTTGGATAGTGTATTACATTTTATTCAACAATCATAATAAACGAGTTTATTCAACTCGTGTAATAACAAGTTTAAAGAGATACAATTTTTATTTGCAAATATACAACGTTATATTTAAATTACTCGTGTATTACACGGGATTCTAATCTAGCATATGAATATATTGATCAAAGCAAGAAAGAGAGGGGGTTAAGATTTGGTTTACACTTTTGAGGAGTGAGAGAGTAATATATTAAAATAAGGGTTTTATGAGGAAAGGAAAGATTAGAGATTTTGCAGGAAAGGTTCTTTTTCCTCTACAAATGTCAGCACCATGCAAATGTTATTCGACTATTATACCCTTTTATAATAGTTAATTTTGTATAAAAAGTTTTAATCATCTCTTTTTATCTCAACCGTAAGATCATATTGGATAGAGATCATCATTTGTTGTGGTGGGGTTTTAAGAATTTTAAATGAAGGGTGGGTTTTGATAGAAACCTCCTCATATATATATATATATATATATATATAATACACCAAACAAGAATCTCTTAAATTTTAAGTAATATAAGTATAATTGCTTAAAGTACAACAATTGATGTATTTGGTAACTATTTTCTATGGGTAAATCTGTCTATTAAAATGATACTTACATCTTTACCCCCTCAACTTTATTCAACTTTTTGTTATTTAAACAATAATTACACTTTTAAAATAACTACCCCATGATTTTTAAACGACCATAACTTTTTCATACCGTAATATTTTTTATAAAAAGTTACACCATAAAAACGAACATTTTATTTTCTTTAATTTAAGTATGGTATTGCTATAATTTATTTTAAAAAAAATTAACATATTACGTGATTACATATCAACAACTTCGTTTTTGTTTCCTCTATATTAACTGATGGTATCTTAACGACAATATTGGAAAATTCTAAAATTCGACAAACACTACTAAAATAAAAATCTTAAATTCAATGATATAAGATCCGACTACTTTGCTGTTTTTCAAATACACACATAATAAAGCAACCGTACTCTCAGTTTTTAAGTCTCCGTATAATCAACACCCATCACTAACAAAATTTTTTGTAAAAGTCTGTTTATAAAGTTATATTTATTTAATAAACAACTCAACTCATAAAATTAATAACTAATGATGGATTGTCATTTTAAAACAGTTTCGTTAATATCACATATTTGAACATTTTGAAAAAATAATAAGAATGACATATTAATTGGTTAATTTATCAAATTTTAAAAGCTCGTCATTAACCCTAATGTAGTTAGGTTAGTGAATAAGTCGAGCTTAAATATTGACCACTTCAAATGTAAAAAAAAATTAAAACTGAATGAAGGATCAAAACAGTTACCGAATGTTATACTCAACCAAGATTTAGTAGCTACCCATTAAAAATGAAAATAAAAAAAACAATAGACCCTTAAACATATAATACAAAACAATGCATAAATTGTCTTCAAAGTGCATCTACGCAGGTGAAAAAATTCGGTGCATTCAAACCGACCATCTGAAGTAAAAAAAGATTAATAAATATTAATGCATTGAATGTATTTAAATGTTTTAACCTGTAAAAATGATACTGTGATAACCTGAATTTAATGAGAAACTGCATTTTCTGGTGGTTATCTAAACACGTATCAACTTCAACACTTAAATAAAAAGTGAACCATATAATTTCGAATAGCAGTTAATGATCAACTTAAGTTACTGTGTTTATAACTCGTATTTTTCTTATTTGGAGTGTTCGTTATTATTTAATTGAGATCTGTAAGGCATATATAGACCACACATATGCTACGAATAACAAAACTAAATAAGTACTATACAATATATCATGAGATGATTGATAAACTAACAGAAAACGAATTTAGATTATAATACAAGTAAATATATTAAATAGAACAATTCACTAACATGATTATGTATGTACTAACACAAAGAAATATAATTTCACATAATAATGTTTTTAACAAAGAAACTTTACTTCCCTTTTTTCTACACAATTTATATATAAATATAATTTAAAAAGTTAACCTTCACAAGATCTTTGCAGTTCGCCAATATTGAAACTACAGTAACATGTGTAAACCCTGTAAATAAAAACGTCGATTTTAATTTTTTTTATTTGATTGTATAAAGTTTTCAGAACGTTAATTTTGACGGTTTAGTGTGCTGCAACGCGCGCGGGTATAACACTAGTATATATATATATATATATATATATATATATATATATATATATATATATTATGGTTCAAATGTTAACCCTATTTTATAAGATAACCATAATAACCTAATCTTAGCCATTGATTAAGATTAATCAATGACTGATATACTCTAGTGGCATGTTTGTAATTACGAGTTTCTTAAAACCATTTAAACTTAATGATAAAGGGTATGTTGCTACTATATATATATAAAATAAGAGTTAATTACACGGATGGTTTTTGTATTTGTCTAAATTATGGATTTAGTCCTTAATTTTGAGAAATTACAGGTTTGGTCCTAAGATACTTTTATTTTTTTTAAACTGATGATCCCAGTGGATGGGAGGTAACTATTTTTGTTAAGTGAGTATAAAAAAGACGAAAATATGCCCACGATTATGAGAATTGTAACATTTATATGGGAATCCCTTACTTGTTACTCAAGATTTTCAATCTTCCGTCTTTTTCTCATTAATCTGTTTGTTGACCGCTATTACGTAGTCGGTCTTCTTGGGCCGATCGGATCCTTTGTGCCCTTTTTGATAAGCCGGTTAATATTACCTTTCCTTCGTTCGACATAGAGAGCTTCTAACTCAGGTTTAGAGTTGGCAATCGAGGTTTAGGGTTGGCAATCAACGTCTCACTCATCTGCTTCTTGACCGGCTAAGAGATTTTCAAATTCCCCGAGTGATGGTTGGGTCGGTCATCCCTGGATCGCGGCTACAAAGGTTCTGTACAAGCTATGTATAGTTATTCTCTTCATTCTTGCATCACCGATTCTAGCTTCCTGGTCTAGTTGTCCAATTTCACAAACATAAATTTTCAAATACTAAATAAAAAGAAACAAATCAACTTAAATTAAAAGCAAATCTCTAAAAGATATCAAAACACGACTTGTTTTTAGAACAACTAATTTCTTTTTAATCCTGTTACTAGTGGGAGTTGAACCCGTGACCTTCAAACCTTAATGGTATCAAAACACAACTATTCTTAAAACTTAAAACTTAGGAAGTCTTTCTCCACAAGTGTTGCTATCAGTTCAATAAAAGTAACTCGTTGTCACATGTATCATATCAAAATAATATTTGAAAATTTATCTTCATCCCTCATATTAAAATGAGTAGATGTATCTATTAGAAGAAAGTATGAAGCTTTAATATTGCTTCAACCCAAATGAATAATTATGCTTTTGTATCGTGCTTTAGTGAATTAGACACCTTATTGCCCAATTGTGATTCACTCTGTATGCAAATTTTATACATTTCTATATGAATATTATACAAACATCAAGCAAATAAAAAAGGGACAAAACACTAGTGCTTTATTAAACACAATAAGCAGATAAAAACATATGATATTAAGGCGATTGATCGATAGCCGATCGTATCGAATGATATCACTGGGGAGCGGCACCAAGTGTCAAACCCGAATCTTTGAACTTGTCGTAAGTGATTCGATCGATCCGGTCTTTCATCTCCTCAGTCAAGTGACACTTCCAATCTCCGACTTCACCTTTCCGAAAAAAAGACTGATTCGGTACCACATTTCCATTGTTAGCCTTATGAGACCCCGTCTTATTTATCTCCAGGCTCTTCAAATGCTCAAAACTACAAAACTCAACAATCTTTTTCACCATTCCACTCTCCTCTTCTTGAATCGAAATCGGCAACCCCATAAACTCAGCTAACTTCTTCACATGAACCTCCGGATCCCTCTTCATCTCCTCGTACTTGAAGAACAATATCTTGTCAGGAGATTCAAGGGCCGCGTTCCAAAACCCTAACACTTGATCCCAATACGGCCCGTATTCTATAACACCCTCACAGAACATATTAAACACTTGTTCGAATGAAAGTGGAGGCAGTTCTTTAGGTCTCAAACCAATATTGAAATGCCATATTGAGACCAACACGTCTTTCGGATCCCTACACACGTACACAAACTTGCACCCGGAAGAAGGTTCCGTGATGGATGAAGGCAACATTTTATACGCGAAATGGGTGGCAAAAAGACGAGGGGAATTCGAAGGAAGGGGTTTTGTATTGGTAATGTTATAGTCTTTGGGTTTGTAAAGATCAAGAACCGGGAAACAATCATGGGGTCCTTTACGGAGTAAAGGGTGGTTCGAAAAATCAAAGCGAGAGCGATTGAGGATGGTGAACATGAGGGATCGGAGCCATGTGGTGCCACTCTTCATAAAAGAGGTTAAGAAGATATCAGTTGGGTGATGGTTGAAGTGGTTTTGCATGAGCATGATGCTTAAGATGGCATCGGGATATAGCCACATGCCTTGGTATAGATACAGATCTGTTTCGAAAGTTCCAAGAGCTTTTGGAAGCTCGGTTAAGAGTTGGGCATGTTGTTGTAAGGTTTTTTGTTCTTCTTCTTCATCTCTTTCACTTGACATGATTTGTGTTCTTCGAATAAATGTCATGTAAGTTTATGTTCCGAACTTTGACATATATTTTGTAAAGAAGTTATTTTATCACACACGTCTCTAGCTAGGCCACACGTTACAAAAGGTCAAAAACCCTATCCATAATTGAACTCAAAAACCTATAGATCACTCATGTCCACAAGTGATATTCCAGATAATGAAGATAAAGACAATCACTCGCTTAGCCTAGTAACAAATGTATATACTATCAAGACTTCATTAAAAAATGATGAGATCTTGGGTTCAAGTCCCACATGTGATAAAAATAAAAACAGGGTTCAAGTTGGGCCAAAGAGTTTTCTCACCTATAATGAGTTTCCTCCTTAAAAAGTGAAGACGATCGGGTGAGCTAATGACCCGTTAATGATCCAAATTAACGTTAAAAAAAAGATAATGATGATAAAGGAGGTATTCTCTTATGCTACATATGCATTTGTCAAATATGGCGGCGGCTCCTCTCACAGCAGGTTCCTTCCTTTACGCAACTCAAACAAACACAAACACACTGACACCGACACTCAGGAGCACACACTTTACTTTTCATTTTTTTAATTGGTATAATATTTTAAATAAGTTAATATTTATAAATAATTTTAAACGTATTATATATATATATTTATTTTCCATAAGGATGAATAGTGATTTTTTTTAATTTTTTTTTTCTTACAAAAGTTTTTTTTTTATTTTTTTCATTTTTTTTTTCATTTTTCTTACAAAAGTTTTTTTTTTATAAACTGGCCACTAAAGTTCAAAACAAGCTTTAATTTTTTTTTCTTTACTCAAAACTCTGTTTTTTTATAGATTTGTCACATAAGTTCAATAAACTTTCGTTCGTTAACTTTTTTCAAAATACGGGTGCGCAGTTGTTTTTTTTGTCAACGTTCTGACATAAATTTGTTTTAAAACGGAGTTGTATTCAAAATCGATTTTTTTTATCGTTGTCTGTATCGAGTACCGTTACCGTTGTGGTACCATGATAAACCCAACATATTATGGGCGAACAACATCATTGTCGATATTGGTATTATCGATTCGCCTCCCATGGGGATGAATAGTAGTTTTTTTTTTTTTTTTTAATTTTTCTTACAAAAGTTTTTTTTTATAAACTGGCCACTAAAGTTCAAAACAGACTTTAATTTTTTTTTCTTTACTCAAAGCTCTGTTTTTTTATAGATTTGCCACATAAGTTCAATAAACTTTCGTTCGTTAACTTTTTTCAAAATACGGGTGCGCAGTTGTTTTTTTTGTCAATGTTCTGACATAAATTTGTTTTAAAACGGAGTTGTATTCAAAATCGATTTTTTTATCGTTGCATGTATCGAGGGCCGTTACCATTGTGGTACCATGATGAACTGAACATATTATGGGCGAACAACATCATTGTCGATATTGGTATTATCGATTCGCCTTATGGTTTTCGACCAACCGAACCGGTAATTTTTTTAATTTGTTTTCCCCTTTTTTATTATTTAGTTTTATGTTTCATTTCTATTAACATTATTTTTACCGTTGTGCCTATGCTTTTGTTTAAATTTTATTAACAATGGGCCACACAACGTTATCTATGATAACTTTCGTTCGTTATGTTTTTTTAAATAACGGAATGCGCCGTTTTCTTAATAATTTCTTTTGTTAACGTTCTGGTTTAAATTTTATTGGAGACAAAGTTGTATTCAACTTCGAGTGTTTTTGGGTATCGTACGTTATAACGAGTTTGCGATTCCACGCAAACGAGCCAAACCAATAACGACCAGACTCCCGCCGCGAAGCGCGGGGGGTAAAAACTAGTTTGATTTATTCATGACTTTTAAAATATAATCTTTTTTACACTCCAGATATACTCAACAACACACACTTTACCAGCTCCTAAGGTAAAAACCAATCAACTAAATTATGACCGGTTATTATCCCAAAAGTCAACATGTAAAATCAAACACTAACTAAAATAAATGTGTGACCAGAAAAGAAGGATTTGTATATGGTATTTATTTACCGTGAAAAGGCCTACGATAGTGTGTCATGTCATGTGATTTAGGATAGTTTGGAGAGGAAGGGAATCCCTCCGAAGTATATAGGGCTAACTATGGATATGTATGGTGGTTCTAAGACGAGAATCAGGGCACCAGTGTGGGATACATACTGTTAGGTTTTCGTGTATACGGTTTCAAAACTATTTTGATCAGAATAAATATACAAAACTCAGCGGGAAGTAAGCACGAACCAGTCTAGGACATTACCCTAAACTGCCCACCAGGAATCTAGATGCAAACCAATAACAAAACAAACAATCTAGGGGGTTAAAAATTTATACTTTTCGCGCAACCGTCTAAGCTCAACATCTTGAGACAACGATCTAGTCGCTAGGTCTGGTACACACGAATCCTCACCGGATTTGAACACCTTCAAATTCTATCTCCAAGAAACCGCAAAACACCCGTCAATCTACACTCTTTAAGATCACCCGCAAAACTGAACTTGACAGTAACCGAGTATTCCTACCCGCAACCGAAAAAACATATCAAACCTGTCAACGAAAATGGGACGTCGTTACTATGACAAGAAGACAGCGGTGGCCGATGGCAACTACGACAAAGGCAGCGGTGGCGTCCTGGTGGTGGAGTCCGACCAAGGGTGAACGACGACGATTGGGAGGATGGCGACGGCGGTAAGAGCAGGACGGTGGGTGGCGGCGACGCAGATAGGGGGAGAGAGAGAGAAGTAGGGTTTACAACTTTTGATAAAACCTGGTTATTCTCTCTGGCTTTGTGTGTCTTGTAGCCTCCACTCTTAATCCGTATTTAAAGCCTTTAACTTAGTCACCAAGTTACGATTTTAGGGATTCCCTAATTACAGTTAGATCTCTAGTAATTACTAACTAATTACATTTATGTATCTCGTTTATTTAATTATTTAATTAACTAACAATCACTTAGCTAAATAAAAGTATATCCAATATAATTATAATTACAATTAAATAACATTGTAACTAATAAATATGTTCCAAATAGGGCTGTCGAAAATGCTCGACACTCGAAACTCGCTCGAACTCGTTCGAAAAATGCTCGGAAATATGCTCGTTCGATTTCGGCTCGGTTTGTAAACGAGCCGATCGGCTCGGTTCGGTTTGTAAACGAACCGAGCACGAGCAAAGGTACGCTCGTTCGTTGCTCATTCAGTTTGGCTCGAATTAATTTTTAATTTATCTATATATATATATATAGGGGAGGGTTCCAGAGAAAATCACAAGTTAGGCGAAAACCGAGAAAACTACTAAAAAAATCAATTTTACCCAATCATATAATAATATTTATTTTTTGTTTTATTTTTTATTTATTTATTTATAAGAGTATCAATGTAATATTAAACATTTTTACCAAAAAACATTTTTACACATAGTGTTACGTATACGTAAACATAAAACAAAAAAAAAATACGATTACGTATACGTAAATCAAAAAAATTGTTTTTGGATACGTATACGTAAATAAAAAATTTGCCTGAAATGATGTGGTTTTCGCCTAACTTTGTGGTTTTCTCTTGATCCCTCCCCTATATATATATAATTAATTAATGAATTAGTATTTTATACATTTATAAATAACTCTTTTAGTCCAATCCATTATGGAACTTCTTATATTAAGTCAAGAGTAGCCCAACTTAAAACCTAAAAAGAAAAGAACTTCTTTAGTAATTACGTTACTTCACTAGTTCACGCTCAGAGCCTTCTCCTCGGTTCAAGTATCAAATCGTCTCTGCCTAAAATCTCAAACCCTACTCGAACGTCGCCCACACGAGCAGCATTTGTAGCTCTGCGATTCAAGTCTCAAATCGTCTCTCCCTTTTGGTCAGCCGATCAGCCTTTGCAGCTCACGATCGGCGACACCGAGCGACGAGCAGCTTTTGCGGCTCTACAATTCGAAGGGCACGCAACAAAATAGGGTTGTCCAAATCGCTCGCCGCTCACTCGGAAAATTTAATGCTCGGATAATGCTCGTTCGATTTTCTGCTCGGTTGTAAACGAGCCGATCGGCTCGGTTCGGTTTGTAAACGAACCAAGCACGAGCAAAGGTCCGCTCGGTTCGGTTCATGAACAGCCCTAGTTCCAAACATATTTCCACCGGTTTAAAATTAATCCAATTAATAATAAAGATGATCATTCCATAAATAATCATTGCGTCCAACTCTATCCGTTCGTCAAGATAATTCGCATCTTTATGTATTCGTGTAATGGACTATATTAACCTTAAATATATCCAATGATCGTAATTGTAGCCCAAACTGTAACCCTTTGGATCTTACCTGTGGAGGTAGGGCTCCACCAAGGATCTGCATTGAGTTCGTTTCTTTTCGCGATTGTCCTGGATGATTTCTCGAAGCCGATCCAGGAGGTCATTCCGTGGTGCATGCTTTTCGTAAATGATATTTGTGTTGGTGGTGGAAAAGAAGCGGGACATGAATGTGAGGTTAGCAGAGTGGCGGCCTTAGAGCGCAAAGGCTTACGCATTAGTTGGTTTAAAATAGAGTATCTATATTGTAATGTCAGTAAGGCAAACAACGAACAGGACACCCAGGTGACTATAGAAGGGAAAGTTGTAGCGCAAACTAGTTTTAGGTATTAGGCTCTTTCGTCGATAGTAACGCGAAGACCCAGGGGATCCCTTTCGTGTACCGTGAGGGAACCCTGGTTCACACTGTCCGCAGAAAGGGTTCTTCGCGTACCGCGAAGACTCTCCTATCCATCTTCGTGTACCGCGAAGACCGTTAATTAGCCTGTCCGCAGGAAGTTTCTTCGCGTAGCGTGATAAACTCCCTCCCCACCTTCACGTACCACGAAGACTCCATGCAAACAGAAAGTTAAGTTTTTTACACAGTTCCATACTTAGCCAATTTTTCACATTTTTCACCAAAACATCATAACATCAAAAACTCCCAACACTTGGGTATTTTTTTACCATTTCTTAAACAACATATTCACATTATCATCTATCACCAAAACATCAAGTTTTGTACAATTTACAAATCAAACTAACGATTTTCTTTTAAACCCCCAAAATACCAAATCGTGTACGAGAATCCTTCAATGCCTCGGACTTGACATTGACCTACATCGGAGCTTTGCCTACATAACCACATGAGCATTTCACCATTAGTAATGAAGATAAACATAACAATCAAGTATTTAAATACTTGATTCCACGCATTCACCCATTTAACCCGTTTGACCCATTTGCACCCATTATGATACTTAGATCATAACCTCATATCCATTATGATTCATAGATCATAACCTCATTCACACATATCCATTATAGTATTACACTATAACTACATTCATTCATCAAACCATTAAGGTATTTTCACAATAACCACATTCATTCATTTACACATATCCATTATAGTTTTATCACTATAACTACATTTCATACTTTTTCACATACTAGTTTATGCATAATCATACACATTCATTTCAACACATAGTTTGCATACATATCACATTTACCACCCAATTATCAACATTACTACACTTACCTTTAGAGTTGGAAGATCACGTGCCTCCTCCTCGGGTCACAAGTTGATTACCTAAACATATACACTTAGTTTAGTAATCTAACATACATACATAATCACATTACAATTGAGTTCACAACCCAATTTCCATTCCCAACCCAAACTGACCCGTTTGGGTTATTCCCATAACCAAACACCCTTTTTTAATACAAACTCACCTACTTGAGTTTTCTTTCCAATACCTTGACATTAATTTCTCATCCAGTTACTTTTATTAGGTCAATTTGGTGTTTGTTCAAGTGTCTAATACCACCTAAACACTTAATCATCACTAATTCCACATTCTAGCATCATGATCCAAACACCCCCAATTTCACCATATGAACCCAAACTTTTCAAAATCAAAATCAAAGGGTTCTAGGATGTTAATCACCTCTCTTTACATTTAGTTTAGCTAGATTATCCACAATCTAACACTAATTAACTACACGCATACATGAAGTTTGGATTTCTACAAAACCCACCTACTAACACAATCAAAGGTGAAATCAATGGAAGATTGCACTTACTTGATGTTAGGAAGGTGATGTGTGAGCCAAAACCTTCACAAATCCAAGCTCAAATGTATGATTTAGGCTTCAATTGAGTTTTCTCCCTTTTTCTCCTCTTGAACACCTGTCACACCCCAACCACGGCGGTTTCCCGCGGGGCGCGACGGTCATGGATCATCGTCACTGATTACATAGAACGACCTCTATATGGTTTTGAAAATCATACATTCCAAATCGTTCCAAAATATAACATTGTTTTACAGAGTTAATGCGGAAAGTAATGCGGAAGGAAAATAAATTGTTTTGAAAATACAATGCCAAGCAAAAGACAAGCAAATGTTCATTGTCATGGGAACATCAAAAGACTTCATGCATGAAGTGCACCCTAATCCCGTGCAAGCTTAACGACCTGAGAAAACATGCTTAAACGAGTCAACAATAATGTTGGTGAGTTCACAGGTTTAAATGTAAAAGTAAATCGTTGTAATGGACCACAAAACTTTCAATGATTTGATTGCTGTACAGACAATACTACAATATTACCATAAGCACACCGAAACCGAAGCTAGACTGTAACAGTAATGTAATGTAATGCCTCTACCACGCCTATCGTATGCATGGGGTGATTAGGTCAATGATGCACCCGTTTTGACCTCCGGTCAAAGTTAGCGCGACTAACGCGGGTGGGGGTTGTCAAACCCAAATAGATCTATCCATGATTACCTCGCTTAGAAACAAAACTAACGGTCCAGTTTGAGAGGACTTAATACGATATGAAACCACTTATGTAATATGTGAAATCATGTAAGTGAAATTGTGTCCAATGAAAACAGTAAGTATGCATGTAATCTCCCCCAAAAAGGAAAATAAGTAAAATGGGGCCGTGAAACTCTCCTGATGCGTGAGTACCGTACACGTGTAGGTAGCAAAAGTCCGAGAGTAAACCGACCTACGCGTGCCCTAGAATATATAAGACACCTTAAGGTCTAAGTAATGTATCCGTGTGTAAGTGAGTTATGTAACCGTTTCACCCAACTTAGTTTCGTTATGAAATTCCGTATGACTCGACGACCCGTTGGTGATATGTATTTGTTATCAAAAATATATATTCACATAAAATAAATATAAGTTATGATTTCGATCAAGTGTGTCCATGTCTACAAGTAACTCGGTGTCAACTTAGAGTTCGGGTTTCAAAATAAAGTTTGACTCGACGACCCGAGTCGTAACTTGATGCGAACGAAAAATATATATTATATATATATTTATTCAAAATAATGTTTTCGAAATACGTCATGTTTTGAGGCAAAAATAATATCCATATTATTTCTACGAAATATGACTTTGAAAATTATCACTCTTAAAATAATGTCGGTTTTCGTTTTACAACCAAAGTATATATATATATATACGTATATATTTATAAAATTATATATGTTTTGAGATCTAGTCTTGGGCATTTTAAATATTTATATTTACTAAATATTAACTCCTAAATTTATATGTTTCAAAATCCATAACTAAACCCAAGTAAGCTACTCAACAAATAACACCAATTTTACAACTAGTAATAATATATTTCTATAACTTGTCATGAGTTTACCCAAAATACCAACAACTTTGTAAAGCACTAAAATATACAATAACACATAATATTAGTCACTAAGTAACCCATGGACCTAATAAAACCACTTGATGCATTCTAAACAAGGATTTAACATATACTTAGTTTCTATTAGTAACAATTTTTGTTAAGAAAGACATAATCAACAAAAACTAAAATCACCAACTTAAATATTTATTTTAGTTCATGACCTACCATAAGTTATTATTAATATTTTTACATAAAAATAAGTCTCATGTAGTCATTTTATAGAATTTTCATGTTTGATAAAAAAAATGGATTTTGTGGGTGAAGGTTGGTACATACCACTTATATGTAAAGAAAGAATAAAACAAGAACAAAAATATAGATAAGTAGGAGGGTTTTCTCACTATAAGCAAGCAATGGATGTGAATGGAAGTTGTAGGTTGCTTGTGAGACACCAAGAGACCACTTTTTCTCCGAGACAGACTTGAAACACCAATGTAAGCTTGAATTAATATTGGCAAGATGAGAATTGGGGAGTAGTGGTGGAGCCGTAACAAAAAAAAAAAGGAAGGAGTTGGTATTTGAAATCTAATGTGGTAAAGTAAAATAATGTTGATCCCTTATATAACCCAAATGGAGTGTTATTGATCAAAATATTCGGATGAGGTGTGTGTGCCTCAACAGTTACGGCCACATGGGGAAAGGCCATAGGGCCGAAATTTGCATGCAGTCCCTTGATGGGTTTGATGCATGATTTGCTTATTCACCATATGGGTAGGCTAGGTGTGGTCAATTCAAACTAGAGTGGCTTGGATGTGGGTATCCCTTTGGACCAACATGTAAGGGAAAGAAAAGTGGATTGGATGTAAGGGAAAGAAAAGTAGTATCCTTGTGTGTGTAAATCTATTATCACAAAAGTAATTGATGTTGACAAAGCTAATACACATTTCAAATCTTTCCACTGATTTTCGGTCAACACAAAAAAAGAAGGATATGCTTTATTTTCATTTGGGTTAATATGGAAAAGAGAACTTCGTAATTTAAATACGGGTATTCGGATGATAGCGAGTATAAATCGGACATGATATAAAAAAGTAAATTTAATAAAACCGAGTTTAATAAATTTATACATTATATTTTTAATGGTTCAGTAATATGTAAGCATATGTTTAAAAATTTAATATGTTGAGATAGCGCGTTAAAATAAAATAGACCAGTGAAACGGTAGAGATGCGCGTTTAAATACTAAGTTGATATAAATGAATACACGCATATATCTAAGTTCTAAAATAGTTTTGTAACACCTCGAAATATTTATTAAAGCATAAATATTAATTATCACCAACGTTCGTGTGTGTCGGTTATATTGCGTGTGACTCGGTAATTTACCGAATTACCGATGCGTGAAATGTTATGAATGGACTTTCCTATTTATGAAATGACCTTAATTAACCATAATTAAGTCTAACACGAATATAATGTATGCAAATTATGACAGAGACGGGGACGGGTATTGACCTGAAATTGCCGGTTGTCACATACTCCCCATGTTAAAAAGAATTTCGTCCCGAAATTCAGCTAGTGACTTGTGCAGTTTCAAACAACTGCGGGTACTTGTGCTTCATCTGGTCCTCGCGTTCCCAAGTAAACTCTGGTCCTCGTCTAGAGTTCCACCGAACTTTTACTATGGGGATACGACTCTGTTTCATTCTCTTGACCTCACGGTCCATGATCTCAACTGGTTCTTCGACGAAATGAAGTTGCTCGTCGATCTGGATTTCCTCGAGTGGTATAACTTGTGTCTCGTCTGATAAACATTTCTTCAGATTTGACACGTGGAAAGTTGCGTGAACACCACTGAGTGCTTGCGGCAGCTTAAGCTTGTAAGCTATGGGTCCAACCCTTGCAAGGATTTCGAACGGTCCGATGTATCTTGGGTTTAGCTTACCACGCTTGCCGAAGCGAATAACTCCCTTCCAAGGTGAGACTTTGAGTAAAACCTTATCTCCAACCTGGAATTCCAATGGTTTGCGTCTCACGTCAGCGTAACTCTTCTGACGATCACGCGCGGCCTTAAGTCTGTCCCGAATCTGGACGATCTTCTCTGTTGTTTCATGAATGATCTCTGGCCCAGTAAGCTGGCTATCCCCAACTTCTGTCCAGCATAAAGGTGATCGGCACTTTCGTCCATACAGTGCTTCAAAAGGTGCGGCTTTGATGCTAGTGTGATAACTGTTGTTGTAAGAGAACTCAACCAATGGTAGATGAGTATCCCATTTGTTCCCGAAATCAATCACACAAGCTCTAAGCATGTCCTCCAAAGTCTGAATAGTCCTTTCACTTTGGCCATCAGTTTGGGGGTGATACGCGGTACTCATATCCAATCTTGTACCCAATGCTTTCTGTAGAGATTGCCAGAACCTAGAGGTGAATCGGCTATCTCGATCTGAAATGATGGAGATTGGCACTCCATGTCTCGAGACAACCTCCTTGAGATAAATTCTGGTCAACCTTTCCATCTTATCAGTTTCCTTAATCGGCAAGAAGTGTGCAGACTTTGTCAGTCGGTCGACAATTACCCAAATCGTATCATAACCACCGGATGTCTTGGGTAACTTTGTGATGAAATCCATGGAAATCTGCTCCCACTTCCATTGTGGAATCTCTGGTTGTTGCAGTAACCCTGACGGTTTCTGATATTCAGTCTTGACTTTTGAACATGTCAGACACTTACTAACGTAGGTGGCGATGTCAGCTTTCATGTTGGGCCACCAGTAAAGTTCCTTGAGATCCTGATACATTTTGTCAGAGCCTGGATGAATCGAGTACCTGGACTTGTGTGCTTCGTCCATTACTAAATCCCTTAAGCTCCCAAAGCTTGGTACCCAAATCCGATCCATGAAGTAACGGGTTTCATCGGATTTGATCTCAAATTGCTTGTCCATACCCCGTAAGGACTCATCTTTCAGGTTTTGCTCCCTGAGTGCTTCTAACTGAGCATCGCGAATTTGAGTGGTTAAATTCGTGTGAATTGTCATCCCCAATGCTCGCACTCGTAGAGTTTTGGTTCGTTCCTTTCTACTCAAGGCATCTGCTACGACGTTTGCCTTACCAGGATGATAGCGAATCTCGCAGTCGTAGTCGTTAAGTAACTCGACCCATCTGCGTTGCCTCATGTTTAACTCTTTCTGGTCAAAGATGTGCTGGAGACTCTTGTGGTCAGTGAAAATAGTACATCTAGTACTGTACAGGTAATGCCTCCAGATCTTGAGTGCAAAAACTACGGCTCCCAGTTCTAAGTCATGGGTGGTGTAATTTTTCTCATGTACTTTTAGTTGTCGGGACGCGTAAGCAATAACCTTGTTGTGTTGCATCAATACGCAACCAAGACCTTGGTGTGATGCGTCACAGTATACCACAAATCCGTCTGTTCCTTCTGGAAGTGACAAGATAGGAGCACAACATAGTTTCTGTTTCAACAGCTGAAAAGCTGCTTCTTGCTTTTCACCCCAATCAAACTTCTTGTCTTTCTGGGTTAAGGTCGTCATTGGCTGGGCTATCTTAGAGAAATTTTCGATAAACCGTCTGTAGTAGCCTGCCAGACCTAGGAATTGTCGCACCTCAGTCGGAGTCTTCGGTGCTTTCCAATTCTTTATTGCTTCAACCTTGGACGGGTCAACATGTATACCCTTCTCATTGACCACATGCCCGAGAAATTGCACCTCTCGAATCCAGAAATCGCATTTCGAGAATTTAGCGTACAACTTCTCGTTCTTAAGTAATTCCAATATTAGTCTCAAATGCTGCTCGTGCTCTTCTTGAGTTTGTGAGTATATCAAGATGTCGTCGATGAAAACAATCACGAATTTATCCAGGTAGGGCTTGCACACTCTATTCATGAGGTCCATGAATACAGCTGGTGCATTGGTTAACCCAAACGGCATGACCATAAACTCGTAGTGACCGTAACGAGTCCGAAACGCGGTCTTAGGAACATCCTCCTCTTGAATTCGTAACTGATGGTATCCTGAACGTAAGTCGATCTTCGAATAATAACTGGATCCTTGAAGTTGGTCAAACAAGTCATCGATCCTCGGAAGTGGATACCGGTTCTTAATAGTCAGCTTGTTTAATTCCCGGTAATCGATGCACATTCGGAAGGATCCATCCTTCTTCTTGACAAACAAGACCGGGGCTCCCCAAGGCGAGAAACTCGGTCTTATGAATCCCTTGTCTAACAACTCCTGTAGTTGGTTAGACAATTCTTGCATTTCCGATGGCGCTAGCCGGTAAGGTGATCGCGCAATCGGTGCGGCTCCGGGTACCAGGTCAATTCGAAACTCGACTTGTCTCGGAGGTGGAAGTCCGGGCAAGTCTTCGGGAAAGACTTCAGGGTAGTCTCGAACGATCGGTATATCCTCGACTTTTCTCTCCTCCGTTGGCTTTTCTATTACGTGCGCCAAGATTGCATGATAGCCCTTTCGTAAGCACTTCCGGGCCTTCATACAAGTAATGATCCTTAGCGTAGTACCGCTCCTTTCTCCTTGAATCGAAAGTGTTTCCCCATTCGGAAGCGGAATACGAACAATCTTTTCACGACAAACGATTTCAGCTCGATTCTTTGACAACCAATCCATCCCAATGACGATGTCAAAACTTCCAAGCGTTACAGGCAGTAAATCTATGACAAAAGGGTGATCCGCCAAATTCAAAGTACACCCTTGAATTACTTTATCGGTTTCAATTAGCTTACCATCGGCTAACTCTATGGTATACTTACTAGTTAACATGATTGGTTTAATACCGAGCAATGGACTAAATTCGCTAGACACAAAACTTTTATCGGCACCAGTATCGAACAAAATAGAAGCATAGTGATCATTAATGAGAAACGTACCCGTAACAATATTTGGATCCTGACGGGCTTCTCCGGCTCCTATCACAAAGGCTCTACCGCGCGCATTATTGCCCCCATGATTCTTCAGTTTTGGGCAATCCTTGCGGAAGTGTGCAGTACTCCCGCATTCGAAGCAACCACGGTTGGCCCCTGGGTTGGCGGCTGGCTCAGTAGTTCGGCAATTTTTAGTTGCATGGCCGAACCTCTTGCATTTCTGGCACTTAGAGTCTTCACATGTACCCACGTGGTGGAAACCACACTTGTTACACTTAGGTAGGTTCCCGGTATACCCACCTCTTGGTTTCTTCTCAGTTGGGCCTGCAGCAAAGGCCTTAACTGTTTCTTGTCTCTTCTGAACTAGGGGTACAAAGGTCTTGCCATGATTATTATCCCATTTCCTCTTGTTGTCAGCGCTTCTCACAAAGGAACCCTTTTTCACCAAAACACCCTGGCGAACTGCTTGATCAGTCAAGTGGTGAGCAAGTCTCACTGCGCTCTGGATTGTAGCGGGTTCAGCAGAAGTTACCATGCTTTGGATTTGAGGTGCTAGACCCCAAATGTACCTTTCAATCCTTTTGAATTCAGGGGTCACCATGTGTGGACACAAGCGTGCATAGTCATGAAATTTGGTGGTATAAGTGTCCACATCAGCACCCTCCATGGTCAAATTCCAAAACTCTTGCTCTATCTTTTGCAGTTCATTGCGAGGGCAATACTCTTCTTTCAGCATCTCCTTGAAATCCTCCCAAGGTATCGCATTGGCGACATCCAGACCCAATGTCTGAACATGAGAGTTCCACCATGATAGTGCCTGCCCTTCAAATGTGCCAGAGGCGAACTTGACTCTACTGTCCGCAGTGCAGTTACTCATGCTGAAGACAGACTCTGCCTTCTCTATCCATCGAACCATTCCAACTGCCCCCTCAGAGCCATTGAAAGTATGAGGTTTGCAGTTGAGGAAGGACTTAAATGAACAGCCCCTCGCATTGTGCTCTGTTCCTGAATTGTATAAATTGCTTTGTTAGAAATTAAACAATCATAAACAGCGACTTTAATATATATGACAACGCATCCCTTCAGACTTCCGTCGTACCTCCGTCTCCTCCGTTAATCTCCGATCCTCCACCGGATCCCACGTTCCGGTTAGTGTCGTAAGCGGCAAGGGCATCGGCTACTCGTTGCGAGATCATTGCCTCAATCTCCGCTAAGCTCGTAGGTGCACTGCCCTCTGCATTGTTGTGGGGGACTCTCCTTCGTGGCGGCATGTTTCTTCAAATCACAACGATAAGCAAGATAAGACAATATATATAATAAAGTCAACACATATGCACAAAGTAGACAACCACAACAATCAAACAACCACGCAATATAAAAGATAACATAACTTGATAAATAAATTGCACGAGATACAAAGTATTTTTAGAGTACAAAGCTCCACAAAAACAAGTTCAAATCTAAAATATTACGTGAGCACAACCCGCTCACGATAGGCTAATGAATGAAACGAGAAAATACACCAACAAAGAGGGCCACAGAGGCGAAGAGAGCACTAACTGCAGCAAGTGCCACAGCAGACCCTGCTCGCTCCTGTGCCTCGGCAGCCTGCTGTTCAGCTATAACAACACGCTGATTGGCGGCTGCGGCCTGCTCCTCGATGGCAACCACCCGGAAGTGAATAGCGTGAAGTGACTGGTCCACGATGTAAGACCATTCATTCACGGAATGTAGGCGGTCCACTATAGACTCGATGTGGAGGCCCTTGAGCCTCTCAATGTCATCCCGAACTGAGTGGGTCTCGAGGTCACGGTGAGCATCTTGTGCCACTGGTGTGGGCACGGTGCGCTCAACCGGCTCCCCGGTCAGTGGTAGGGGACGGGGCGCCTGAGAAGACTCGCCTATCTCGTGGATAGAGGGTAAATCCTACTCCACCAACCACCCATTGAGGGTGTGTGGCATCCATGTCTGCTTCCTCGCAGAAGCCAAAGTCCTCTTCCGCGGAGGCTCTCGTGGAGTGTCGTCAATCCCTGCGGCCTCGCCGGCAGGTGCTGGTGGTGATAGTGCGGGCCTCTTCCCTAGTATGGGGACCTGCTTCCTAGCAGTCTGCTTCGTCTTAGCTCCGGTGCGAAGGACAGGTGGGGCTGATGGTATGGGACTCGGTGGTGTAGGAGTTCGTCGTGTCGAAACTGGGGTACTCTCTCCTGAGGAAGACCCTCCGAAGATCACCGAGCGAGGCACCGTCTCTCCAGAGCTCGTGCTGTCACTCCCGGCGGCCGCTCCGCCTGTGCTGTCAGTAGCTGACTCTCCGGACGTCTCCTCCGGGTCGGTCTCGTAACTTATCTCCGGTACGGGTGCAGGCGGCGACGCTGGTGGTGTCCCAGATGGTGGTGGTGGTGGGGTCGCGGGTGTGTACTCCTCGTCAGAAGCGTATATAACAATCGGGTCTACTGAAGTCATATCTGTGACAAGGCAATATTCGAAATACTATGTAACATAAGTATGCAGTGTGTGTATGCGGTAATGTAAATGTTATGAGACTACGGTTATAGTCTAAGCCCACTAAATGCAACTTAGTTCGCTATAACCTGTCTCTGATACCAATCTGTCACACCCCAACCACGGCGGTTTCCCGCGGGGCGCGACGGTCATGGATCATCGTCACTGATTACATAGAACGACCTCTATATGGTTTTGAAAATCATACATTCCAAATCGTTCCAAAATATAACATTGTTTTACAGAGTTAATGCGGAAAGTAATGCGGAAGGAAAATAAATTGTTTTGAAAATACAATGCCAAGCAAAAGACAAGCAAATGTTCATTGTCATGGGAACATCAAAAGACTTCATGCATGAAGTGCACCCTAATCCCGTGCAAGCTTAACGACCTGAGAAAACATGCTTAAACGAGTCAACAATAATGTTGGTGAGTTCACAGGTTTAAATGTAAAAGTAAATCGTTGTAATGGACCACAAAACTTTCAATGATTTGATTGCTGTACAGACAATACTACAATATTACCATAAGCACACCGAAACCGAAGCTAGACTGTAACAGTAATGTAATGTAATGCCTCTACCACGCCTATCGTATGCATGGGGTGATTAGGTCAATGATGCACCCGTTTTGACCTCCGGTCAAAGTTAGCGCGACTAACGCGGGTGGGGGTTGTCAAACCCAAATAGATCTATCCATGATTACCTCGCTTAGAAACAAAACTAACGGTCCAGTTTGAGAGGACTTAATACGATATGAAACCACTTATGTAATATGTGAAATCATGTAAGTGAAATTGTGTCCAATGAAAACAGTAAGTATGCATGTAATCTCCCCCAAAAAGGAAAATAAGTAAAATGGGGCCGTGAAACTCACCTGATGCGTGAGTACCGTACACGTGTAGGTAGCAAAAGTCCGAGAGTAAACCGACCTACGCGTGCCCTAGAATATATAAGACACCTTAAGGTCTAAGTAATGTATCCGTGTGTAAGTGAGTTATGTAACCGTTTCACCCAACTTAGTTTCGTTATGAAATTCCGTATGACTCGACGACCCGTTGGTGATATGTATTTGTTATCAAAAATATATATTCACATAAAATAAATATAAGTTATGATTTCGATCAAGTGTGTCCATGTCTACAAGTAACTCGGTGTCAACTTAGAGTTCGGGTTTCAAAATAAAGTTTGACTCGACGACCCGAGTCGTAACTTGATGCGAACGAAAAATATATATTATATATATATTTATTCAAAATAATGTTTTCGAAATACGTCATGTTTTGAGGCAAAAATAATATCCATATTATTTCTACGAAATATGACTTTGAAAATTATCACTCTTAAAATAATGTCGGTTTTCGTTTTACAACCAAAGTATATATATATATATACGTATATATTTATAAAATTATATATGTTTTGAGATCTAGTCTTGGGCATTTTAAATATTTATATTTACTAAATATTAACTCCTAAATTTATATGTTTCAAAATCCATAACTAAACCCAAGTAAGCTACTCAACAAATAACACCAATTTTACAACTAGTAATAATATATTTCTATAACTTGTCATGAGTTTACCCAAAATACCAACAACTTTGTAAAGCACTAAAATATACAATAACACATAATATTAGTCACTAAGTAACCCATGGACCTAATAAAACCACTTGATGCATTCTAAACAAGGATTTAACATATACTTAGTTTCTATTAGTAACAATTTTTGTTAAGAAAGACATAATCAACAAAAACTAAAATCACCAACTTAAATATTTATTTTAGTTCATGACCTACCATAAGTTATTATTAATATTTTTACATAAAAATAAGTCTCATGTAGTCATTTTATAGAATTTTCATGTTTGATAAAAAAAATGGATTTTGTGGGGTGAAGGTTGGTACATACCACTTATATGTAAAGAAAGAATAAAACAAGAACAAAAATATAGATAAGTAGGAGGGTTTTCTCACTATAAGCAAACAATGGATGTGAATGGAAGTTGTAGGTTGCTTGTGAGACACCAAGAGACCACTTTTTCTCCGAGACAGACTTGAAACACCAATGTAAGCTTGAATTAATATTGGCAAGATGAGAATTGGGGAGTAGTGGTGGAGCCGTAACAAAAAAAAAAAAGGAAGGAGTTGGTATTTGAAATCTAATGTATCCCTTATATAACCCAAATGGAGTGTTATTGATCAAAATATTCGGATGAGGTGTGTGTGCCTCAACAGTTACGGCCACATGGGGAAAGGCCATAGGGCCGAAATTTGCATGCAGTCCCTTGATGGGTTTGATGCATGATTTGCTTATTCACCATATGGGTAGGCTAGGTGTGGTCAATTCAAACTAGAGTGGCTTGGATGTGGGTATCCCTTTGGACCGACATGTAAGGGAAAGAAAAGTGGATTGGATGTAAGGGAAAGAAAAGTAGTATCCTTGTGTGTGTAAATCTATTATCACAAAAGTAATTGATGTTGACAAAGCTAATACACATTTCAAATCTTTCCACTGATTTTCGGTCAACACAAAAAAAGAAGGATATGCTTTATTTTCATTTGGGTTAATATGGAAAAGAGAACTTCGTAATTTAAATACGGGTATTCGGATGATAGCGAGTATAAATCGGACATGATATAAAAAAGTAAATTTAATAAAACCGAGTTTAATAAATTTATACATTATATTTTTAATGGTTCAGTAATATGTAAGCATATGTTTAAAAATTTAATATGTTGAGATAGCGCGTTAAAATAAAATAGACCAGTGAAACGGTAGAGATGCGCGTTTAAATACTAAGTTGATATAAATGAATACACGCATATATCTAAGTTCTAAAATAGTTTTGTAACACCTCGAAATATTTATTAAAGCATAAATATTAATTATCACCAACGTTCGTGTGTGTCGGTTATATTGCGTGTGACTCGGTAATTTACCGAATTACCGATGCGTGAAATGTTATGAATGGACTTTCCTATTTATGAAATGACCTTAATTAACCATAATTAAGTCTAACACGAATATAATGTATGCAAATTATGACAGAGACGGGGACGGGTGTTGACCTGAATTTGCCGGTTGTCACAACACCCACGACCTCAACACCTCAAAATGGCATATTTGCCATGTTACACTTTTGGCCCCTCAACTTTTATTTCACCCATTTCATTCCAAAACTAGTTAAAACTAGTATAACCCCATTACTAACTTGAAACCCACTTGTTTCAACTTATTTTTAAAATATTATTATCACCATAATATTTATTGAAATTTTTTATTTATTTGAAAACGAAACCCGGATTTTGGTTCGTTACAACGCAAAAGCCCTAGTCGATGCATATATAAAGCATCGGACGCCCAACATCCGGATATCTCAAAAAACTACAAAGGTGAAGGCCCCCTAACCCGTTGTTGGTGTAATATCCAGTATTTTTCGACCTAGTTTTTCTTAAACTTTTGCACGTATTATTGATTCAAAGCTTGGATTTTTATTCTATATTCTTAAAATAATAATATTGATTTAATTGATATATATTTAAGAAAAAACAAGTATACTTGAAATATATATACATATATATATATATATGAGACTTATTTAAAAATATATATGTAAAATATGTTCGATTCTTAAAAACTTTATAAACTTATAATTATATAAATAAAAATAATTCATAAATTTATTCTAAAATACTTAAAATTGTAAACCGTAAATCTTAGAAATTATTTTATAAATTTATAAAATAATAAAAGGCAATAAAACCTATAAAACTTTAGAGAATTTTTATAAAAAAAATAATAAAACATATTTATTTATTTTTATGAAAGTCCAAGGACTACAACTGCCATTATTGAAACTTATTTTAAACTTAAAATCAAGTTTATACATAAAATAACAAAACCTTTAAACTACAAGGGCTTGTTCTGTAATTAACCCAAACTCCCAATCAGAAAACGGTCTCAGGTTCGAATCCCTCTGAGACCGGTTTTCATCCTTTTTATTCAAAAACCGAGTAAACGGCCAAGTTCAACGAACCTCGAGCTTCGCCTCAAGCATGCGACCATAACCCAAGGTAATTCAATGCCCAATCTCGAGTCTAACACCCGCGTGTATTAAAATTTAACTCGTATGCCTCATCCGTAATCCTCCCAACTAATTCGATATTTAATGATGAAATCGATTATAAATACTTGTTGAAACACTTAGACGACATCACACTTTAATTCTCTGAACCTTCAATTTCTTCAATTCTTACCTGCATTGCCCGATTGAATCCCTGGACGGCCGCATCTGAACTCGAACTTGTTCTCCCTCAATCCGAAATCATTTCAGGTAATACGAATGCTCAATCTTGTTGTTTTCATTCCATAATCAAAAGCCCTCTGTCAATTTGCAATGACAGAGGGATTATCAAGTCGTATTTTGAGGATCTTGAATCTAGGGTTCATAAGGAGAATAGGGACGATTTGGGTATGTGTTTATCTATTTTCTTTTCTGTATAAAACCTTAGCGAGGCCCGTAGCCGGGTGGTTTGTACGCTGGTGTGTAGACTCCGCTAGCCCGGGTTCGAATCCGGCCAGCCTGAGTTTTTGTATTTTATTTTTTTTATGCTTATTTAATTAGGTTTTATATTTCTAATATTTTTTTATAAATTATGTTAGACTTTTATAAACTTAAAAATGAACTTTATTTACACTTTTATTTTCCAGAAACATTTTACTTAATTTAAACTTATAAAAGTTTAATTCTTTAAAATCAGTTTTTAAATACTTAAAAACTATAAAAATACTTTTAAACTTTATAAAACTTACATTCTAAACAGAAAATATTTTATAAAATTTGAAACTTTAATTTCTGAATTATTTCTGTTTAAACTTTAAAAATAAATATAAACTTTAATAAAACATAAATAACTTATATTAAATTTATAAAATCAGAATTGTTTATAAAACTTGTATATTAATTTGAAAACAGGAAACTTATAAACTTTTACATCTTTATAAAATTTATAACTACTAAATTCAAGGCTCATTTAATTATTTAAAATAAATATACTTTATAAACTTACAAACTTTATAAAAACAAAAACTTTTACTTAATAAATCCTAGACTTGTAAATTTACAAAAATTATATTTTATATAAACATAAACCTATTTTTTTATATAAAATTAAAACAGAAAAAAAAATATACTTTATTTATTTTTCTAAATGTTTATAAACTTATAAACTTTATAAAATAAAAAGAAACTTAAGAACATTTATAAACTTATAATTAAAACATAAATTTTATAAGAAATCCTATTTAACATTGTTACAAACTTATATGTACTTATTAATGTTTAAACTTATAACCCCATTTTAAAACATTAGTTAGTTACAAGTTAATTTATAAAATAAATATCTAACTCTTAAATACTTTAATAAATCTAAAATGATTTATATGGATTATTTTATAAAGTAATTAGTCTTTTAGATAAATTATTTATCATAAATAATTATTTATTCTTATAGATAATTATTTAACCTTAATAATTATGTATTCCTTAAATAATTATTATTAATCCTTAATCACTATTTATTCTTTAAATAATTTTATTTGTCCTTAATAACTATTTTATTCTTGAAATAATTATTATTAATCTTTAATCATTATTTACCCTTTTAAATAATTATTATTAATATTTAATAACTGATTATTCTTTAAATAATTATTGTTAATCTTTAAATTATTATTTAGCCTTACACTTAACTATTATTACAACTTCGTTTATAAATACTTAGAAAACTACTTCGAATCATTATTACCTAAATTGTGTAACTAATAATTAGTTTAAGTAGTAATTATTCTAAACTATAAACTTATTAAACTTTGATATTCAAGTCTTATGTCATTTATTCAAAACCTTTATTTGAAACTTGATTCAAACTTTATAAAACACAATCATTCCCATCTTCTATTTGGAACCCTAGTCAATCTTAGAATCCTAGATACTTGCTATAGACTTATAGGATCAAACTTGAAACTTTAGACTTGTATTCTTAGGCTTGTTGTGAGGATATTCTCCCTCAAAGTCTTGCTACACTAAATCTTGTCGGATACTCTTCATCATTCCAAGTGAGTATACTTAGCCCCTTTTCGTTTTACTTTATTTATAAATATTGGGGTGAAACATGTATCAAAACTTATACAATTCTTGTACAACTATGCCTACATGCTTATTCTTGTGTTATTATGCTTGAGACTTACCATGCTTAAATTAAACTTAATATTAGCATATCCATTAACTTTGATCAAGCCTATAGTAACAATGATAGATCTATTGTATTTGACCAATCCACCTAGATTGATTGACCCTTCGGGGGAGCCCATGGTGATTGTTACTGAATTTAAACTTTTAAGGATAGCCTTCGGGTTATGCCTAAACTTGGTTGGAGGATTGATATGCACAATGTTTAACATGTTTGTTATCACACTTATACTATAGAATGCATGACATAGTGAATTGTAAAACTTTTCAAAGACTTTGATAAACTATGTCAAAACCTTTGTATCTCACCAACTATTTTTAGTTGATAGTTTACTTAACATGTTTCAGGTACACAAGCATGAGACTTTATTGTGAACATGTAGGATGCTATGGACCTAGCAAGTGATACTTTTTCTTAGTTTGTCTAGGAGGTTATAAGTCAAAAAAGAACACGATCAAGCATTGCTAAAAGTGTTAGTGTGAGTCTATAACACGACCATTCTTTGGATTTCTAATAACCCTGGCGAGTGAAAATTTCCACTCAAAGCTCAATTTACAAAGTGGTAGTTGATTCTTCAAAGTAGGAGGTCCTAGGGTGACTAGTGTTACGTTCTGGGAGCTTCAGATCACCAACTCATATGGGTTACTATGGCGAGAGTTTAGCCCTTTAGGGAACTACCTTGGTAATTCCAATCATTCAAAGATTCATTCAATCATTGGTTAAAAGGATTCGAGACCTAGATGATACAACTTGCATCCCTCTAATTTTATCTCAAAACAATTTTGCTTTTCAAAATTCTCTCTCAAGTTAAAGTATTTGACCAGATATTGATAAATTGTCTAGTATTAGGAGCTTTCGTAGTGTCCCGAAGATCTCTGCTTGGTTATTATTACCTTTGCTATGTTATGGATACGATATGTACACTTGCCTAACGTGTGTTTGATGTACTTGTAATAATCATTTTTATGAATTTAAAACTTAAGGAGTGTGAAACCCTGATTGAAAGATAATCGCATTTGCAACCGACGACAACAATAGCACAACTAGAACGTTTATTAAAAGATTATGTCATATGATTAGATGGGATAAACCCTTATGGAATAAATACTTACGTGCATCACTATTTATTCAATTACCCTTTTACTTTAAGAGGCAATGCAGGCATTCGGTTAAGCAATAATGACATCACCCATCTTACCAAAACAACGACGGCAGTTGTTGAGGACAAAGAGGAATAGAGGGGATATCGAAGAAGATTACATTCAAAACCCAACAACATGGTTTGCATTAAATCATATTAAAATATTTGTATTTCAAAAAGTTCACGATTTTTAATCAAACATTTTACAAGTTTGAAGGCAAAATGCGTTAATATTTATTTCAATTTTAACCCTTTTGAAACAATAAAAAAAAAGAGTAAACTGCACTTTTCGTACTTGAGTTTTGAACAAAACATTAGGTTTAGTTCATATGTAACACATTTGATCCTTGACGTTTGATGTTTTAACACTTTACGTCCTGGTCCTTAATTTCGTTAACTTTTATGTTAGTTTTTTGTGTGAAATTACTGATTTTGGTGGGTGATATGATGTTTAAAGAAGAAGGGAGTGGTATATTAGTAATTTTACACAAAAACTAACAGAAAAGTTAACATGGTTAAGGACCAGAGATGTAAAGTGTTAAAACATCAACGTTGGGGATCAAATATGTTACAAGTGAATGAAACTGATATTTTGTCCAGAGCTTATGAATAAAAACTTGAGTTTATTCAAAAAAAAAGATGTTCGTTTCCTGTTAAGGAACAAAGGGCTTTTTGGTAATTATCTCAGTAATTATTATAATTAATTATTCAAAAACGAAAAAACTGTGTAACGGACTAATCCACCATGAGACTCGCTCCATGCCATCTTTCATGGCCTCCCACTTTTTCTACTTCAAAATCGATCGTCTCTTTCGTTCCTTCAGATCCTATTAAACAATGCTTCGCTTCAATTCTCTTTCGCCTTGATCTTCAATGTTTTACATCGATTCTGACATCTTCTCATTCAATCGATCGAGTTCATAACGATTCAATTGCGAAATTTGATGAAAAAAGCTTCGAAGATCGTGATTTGTGGCTGAATTTTGAATTCGTTTGCGATCGAGTCAAATTGCCGCCGGAGAAACGAACGGATTAGGTCGTGTAGCCATGGAAGAGAATCAAACAGCTTCCGATCGGAATATTAATCGGAATATTGTGGATATGCTTCGAGACGATCAGGCATCTGGATCGAAGAAGAATTGGAAGGCGTTTCGAGACAAGCTCCGCCTGAAACGCACCGGAAAAGCATGGACGTCCTCCGTTCCGATCCCTGCGTCCGACGTTCCGATCCAAGGTAAATCCAATCGTATGATGACACGACGCGGTTCCTGGAGGTATGCAGGCGATTCCGACGCCGACGCCGGCGAATCGGACGGTGACGCGACGCAGTTAGGGCATATGCCGGAGCGGCAACGGAGCGGCAGGTTACTTCCGGTGGAAACCGATCCGGAAGAAGACGGAAATAATCCGCCGGACGGCGAGCAAAAACCGGCGGCCGGAGAAGGAGATCAGATTATGTCGTTGATGACGTTGCTGAGTACGGATGGATCTAACTACGTCGAAGAAGAAGAGGAACACGTTGAAGATCATCACGAAGAGCCGGAAGAAGATGAAGAAGAAGGCACAGGAGACTGCCACGTGTGCTGCGGTTGCAGAGGAAAGCATAAGGGTGCAGCGTTAGGTCCCTGTGGGCATACATTTTGCAAGCACTGTACAAAGGAGCTTCATGTCTCCAAAGGTAACTGCCCTACTTGCAATGATTTTATCTTAGAAATTCTTGATATGTTTTAATTTTTTTCACATTCATTAATTCATAGATTTTATTTTATTTTTTTCTAAATATTTTTTACAATGTTATATGTGAAATAAGTTTACTATGTTACTTGTGAAACACCATATATGCAAAAAAGATTTGATTCTTATTTTAACCTTAGGATAATAAAATAGTTTACTATTTTCATAAATGCATCAATGTTACATGCATATACATGAAGTTTCAAATATTATTTTAATATGATACATATGGTAGTGGTCACCAATCAAAAAAACAAAATTTACACAGGCGTCACTTGTATGACATGTGTACACAATCATGAAGTGCACGTGTTATCATGTCAAAAATAATGGTACATGTTTGTGCTAACACGTAATTTCAAACTTCATGGATGCATGTTCCATTTAAAAAGATGTTCTTCAACGGGTTAAAGCCAGAAAACCGATAGATGTTGGAATCGTACTTTAAGCCTTCGCTAGAGGGACTAGTTCAAATAAAATTAATTTTCTCTTCTAGAAACAAGAAAACCGTTAGGTATCACACAAACAATACGAAAGCGGTAAAAAACACGAGAGGTTTATAGTGGTTCGGTTGGTGTGACATACGTCCACTTTGTTGTAACTAGGGTTTAAATTATTTTTGTGTTCAAAAGATTACAAGTACATAGCTTTGTTTATATAAAGACTAGTCTAAGGTTATGATAACTTAATCCCCAAGAAAAAAGAAATAGGCTCAACCCATAAAGCCCTAGGGTCGGCTGGTTTGCCCAAGGCTCCACATCCGACAGATATAATATCATTAGTTAGAAGCCACATAGACTAAAAAGCCGGTTTGAACCCAGTTCTACACTTCCACTTATAGACTTGTAGTTGTAGTTATAGATAGAGGTGCACAAAAAAACCGGTTTGGAATTCCAAAACCGTTCGGAAACGGTTTTAGACTGTCTAAAAAACCGATTTGAACCTGCATCAAACCGTCGGTTTGGCACCGGTTTGGGAGTTTTTGACACGAACCGGTTTAGGTTAACCAGTTTGGGTGAAACGGTTTGAAAGCGGTTTATACCGTTATAGTGACCTTTTTTGTGATTTTTGGACCGTATTACCCCCATATGATATTATAAATAGGTAGTGGATGTTTTGGTTCAATCACAACTCTCAAACCCGCTCTCAAAATATAAAAAACGCTCTCAAAACAATATTATTGTAACATATTTTATAATTTTGTAATTTTCAAACTTCAAAAAAATCAATAAAGATGGAATATGTTTAAGTTTTTTAAAAATTTATAAAAATAAAATAACAATAATAATAATAATAAAAAAAAAAAAAACCTGTTTCAAACCGAGGGCTAAACCGGTTTATAACCTACCCGATTTGTATAGGTTTGGGTTTTCAGTTCATATAAACGGTTTTAAACCAAACCGGTTTTGACTCGGTTTAACCAAACCGGTTTCAGGTCAGGTTAAACCCGGTTCGTGTTAAAAAACCGTTTTGTGCGCCTCTAGTTATAGATGCACAAAAGCACAAGAATCGGTCTCTGAGTCGTCTGAACTTGTTCTTGGCCCGGTCCAAGTGAGTTAATGTTTTGGGCTTGGTCCTTCCTTGATCCAAATTTTAGGTCCTGCGGGCTGCGGTCATAACATGTTAAATCTTGTTTTATATTATTTTCTTAATACAGATTATTTCTCAGTTCTTATGTGCATTTCTCTACACAATTATACTTACGCTGGTTATAAGTTTGATATAGGTGTAAATTATTAACCTAAAGCAATATATAAATAGGGGAGGTTCAAATAAGAAGTTGTTTTCGGCTAAGAAATCTAATAAATGACAAAAACATTAAGAAACAATATCAAACGAACTCGGATTGAGCTCATTCCAGCGGCGTTGGAACCGTATCGTCGAACTCTACCATCTTAGATTTTAGGGTTTAGCTTTTAGGGTTTAGATCTTAGCGTTGAATTTTAGGATTTTAGCCTTAGGGTTTAGATTTTAGGGTTTTTGGGGGTGCGGGTGGAGGGGGGTTTAGGTTTTTGGGGGTGGGGGTGTGGGTGGAGGGGGGTTAGGTTTTTGGGTCCGGATTAGAGTTCGATGAGACGGTTACAACGCCGCTTGAATGAGCTCAATCGGAGTTCGTTTGACCCACTTATTATCGTTTCTTAGCGAAAAACCACCTATTAGTGGAACCTTCCCCTATATAAATAATCATATAATGATAATAGCAATAGCATATATTCAAACACCCCACTTAAAACTAACATACTATTATCCTTAAAATTTTGTCGACCGTTAAAGTTCTGCCATCATTTTCCAGGAATGTAGATGAGACGAGTGTTTCATGAGCTACCTAAGCTTAAATTGAAACTAATGTCAAGTTTAAACAAGCTCATATATCAAGTTTAACTAGGCTCACATGCCTAATGTGGTCTATTATTTTTTAAATATAATAATTTTATTTAAATATACACATAATAAATAATAAATGCTATTTAGGGTCTCTAGATGATAGGATGTTGGCAAACCCTCTATCTCAGAGGATAGAGAGCTTGCTTTCGTAGCTCAAGAAAACCCTATGAGAACCAAAGAGTTTCACACAGATTTAAAACAGCAAACCACAAAATGAACTAATAAAATAGTATCAGTACATTATCAAAAACCTTAGATGAAGAAAAAGTGAAAAAAAATTACAGGGAACATCACACATACACAAAGCTAAGAAGAAGATATCATGCATAGCCCACATCATGTCTAGGTAGAAGTAAGCCCACTGGGTAAAGCTAATGCAAAAATAATACCCTGCCTCTAAAAGTCTTTAACCTTAATTCTACGTCTCCACGGAGTTCTATCATCGACCATGTCCTCAGAGAGGTGCAAGTCTAGCAAATCCTGCCTAATCCGTTCATCCAATTCAGCTTGGGTCTACATCTACCCTCTTCCCTTCTACTATGAGGGTCTCCATTGTTCTAACCGGCTCTGACACCCGCCTCCTCTTCACATGCCCAAACCATATTAATCTTTCCTCCCTTATCTTATCTGATAAACTAGCCACCCATAATCTTTCCCTAAAAACCTCATTTCTTATTCGATCCAGCCTTGTATGCCCACACATCCACCTTAACATCCGCGTCTCTGTTACCTCCAGTCTACACGCTTGTGTCTTCTTGATGGCATATATGATCCCTCTGGTTTGATCAATATGCACATTTGATCCCCCAGGTTTTAAAAATTGCAAACTTAGCCCAAACTTTTGTAATGTGGTTGCGCCGCGCCTTTAGGCATGGCATTACCGTTAGTTTTTAACGGAAAATTAGTCGTTGTGTCATCCATGTGACTTAAGATTGCAAATTTAACCCTAAAATTGAGTAAAAATCACTAGTTTTTAAAGCTACGTGTGAACCTAGTTAAACTTAGTGTAACGTTTAGAACACCCATTAATTACTTAATAATAACAATAATCTTTTTATTTTTTGAACAACGATTAAACTGAAAACGTCAGGATTAGAACCCCTAACCTAACTTGTTGGTTCTGAGGTATACCACCTAACACCAAGATGTCCGCTTGATGATAATAACCATAATATTCAACGTGACGTTAAAAAATCATTAAAATCAATAAAATAAAATCAGTAAAAATCACTCGTTTTGTACTAATTTTAACTTATTTTTAAGGTTAAGTTTGTAATATTGAGTCACGTGGATTGCACATGGGCTAGTTTTCCGTTAAAAACTAATTAGTGTTAACGTAATGGGCTAAAGGTGCAACCAAGTCACAAAAGTTTAGGCTAAGTTCGTAATTTTTAAAACCTATGAGCCAAATGTGCAATTTGAACAAACCACATGGGCCATTTATGCAATTAGCTCAATTTATAATAAAATAATTAAATAACATAAATTGTTATATATATAAAACAGTTAAATTATAAATGCTTGAAAAATTAGTCATGAGCTGAGTCTAGCTAAAGCAAGCTCGAAATGAGTTAGAGCTCAAATTGAGTCTAGCTCGAACTTAAGTGAGCTCAAAACTAGTCGAACTCAAGCTTTAAATAAAGAGTTCGAACTTAAGCGAGCTCGGTATTTTGAAAAGTATACTTAAACCCCCTTGTCTGATAAATCTAAAAACAATATATGGCTTTTATCGCGAGATATGAAAATTTAAAGTATCATATATTTATGCACTCGTATATCCGTATACCAATCAGCCCTGACCTTTTTCTTTTTTCAATAAAATGAACTTCAATTTCACATGTCACATAAAAGTAGGTAGGTATGGAACATCACAAACCCCCTCTTTCACTTTCTTCTTTAACCCTAACTAAAGCTGATCACCAGTCAATAAAAAAACCAAAGCAAGAGTTCTTTCAACTTTATCCCATTCTCCAGTAAATCAAACAATTCCCATCTCAATACACCTTAAAGAAAGATTATTCAAAAGTCATTTTAATGATTAAACTTATAAGACCAGTGAATAGGCATGTGAAGTTGTGAACATAACGCACAGGTGATGTGTTCATGTTCATCATGCATGATGGATCGATCAACTAGTATTCATGTTTTAAACGAACATAACTGAACATAACATGTATTCTTGTTGTTCACTTAATTAAATGAACACAAATTTTGGTCATGTTCGTTCTTATTAAAACTTCCTACCGAAAGGTTCACCGAACGTTCAGTTCTTTACATGCCTACAGACCCAGGACCTTTTTACAGTCAATCTTCGAAAATATTCAGTGAATCGATGTCACGACTGTTGTATATGTAAATAACACATAAAACGAGGATCTAATACTATATAACACATAAAAAGAATTTGCCCCTTGGCACGTCAATAACCAATGTGAAACACCTAGATTTTCTAGTTCCACCACTGATCGGGGGAGTATGGGATAAATATAACCACAAGAAAATAACATAACAATAACAAGAAGAAAAACTTATAGTTTGTAAGTTGAAATGAGATTAATTGAGCAAATTAGCATTGTCAAAGTTGTTCTAAAGAAAAAGAAATGGCAGAAGAATCTTTTACACAAAAAGATCCTAATAGATTCCAGTCAACTCAACTCAGGGATAGAAACAGGAATCTACCACCCTAAAGGGACTCCATGATCATACAAACACTTGGTGGACATGTGATCCACAACAAACTCTCTCTTTCTTTCTTTCCTTTTTTTATAAATTAAGTCCTATACCAAATACGCGAAAGAAAAATAAGCACTTATCTCGTCATCCTTTTGTTCTCATAATCGTAATGCTGCCTTTCCCGCCTTCTGTCCGGATTTTTGTTTTACCAACAATAGGTTTCCCCGAGAATGCAGATGTAGGGTATGACAATTCCGGATCTTCAAAAGTTGCCTTGGATTTTGATGGTGGCGGGGTTAGGATTTTCTGGTTTATGTCTTTTAGAGTAACCGCTCCTTCACCACACGGTTTCACAAATGCAAACGGAAGAACCACTGACGATGTCATCTTCGTTGGTGTCTTGATGAAAGATTTTTTACCTGTGTATTACAAGAATGCTAGGATTAGATTTTTGACGGGCTTTTGTCTTCTTTTGGTAATCGTGAAAACCCATTACCAAAAAACTCACGGGACCCCACTATTACCCTATTAACCAACATAATCAAGTGAACGAAACACAGCTTGCAGTGGGCATGTGGGCCTTCAAGGGGTTAAAGGCAGAAACCCAGGAGAAGCTGGATTTGAACCTTTCGTATTGTTATTTATGTGGTTGTATCTCTTGTGTTTTATAGTTAGGATTGGATTTTTTATTATTTAAGGTCAAAATAATTAGATTTGGATAAGAAGTCAAATTATGGTAGTAAGAAAAGGTAGAATTCAAGGGAAACAATAGGCATATTGTTTTAGGGGGTGTTTGGAGTGTTGGCAAAATATGATTGTGATTTTCAGATTAATTTGGGTCAACAGATTATAGAAATAAAAGTAAAGTCTACATAACATATATTTTAACAGTGCATAGAAGCTTAATTAGGAATGAGAAGACAAACCTTTGAAAATGATGTTTTGACGAGTAGGAGCGTGTTCTTGAACCATATTACCTTGATTCTTGGGTTGTGAATTACTTGCATCTAAAGTAACAATAAAACAGAAAATAGTTAGAGTAAGTAATAAAAATATCAAACAAATTAAAGAATTTTTAAAAATGTACAAGTACCTGTAAGTTGCATCCGGATATCAGACGTCCCGGATAAATTCCTATAATCAAAATATTGAACTGAGCCAATCACTTATGTAAATTATTATGCCAAATATAACATAAACTCAAAAGAAACATACATATCATCAAGGCTAAAACGCATCCCCGAGTCATTTACTAGGCAATCGGCCAGCCAGCCTTCTGATGATTGATCCAAACCATCATAACCAGATCCGGATACAGACATATCATCTGGAAACACAATTTATTAGTTACATTCAAGCTGAATAAACATTCTTACATCATTACACAAAAGTTTCAAGAATCAAACCGGCAAATCCAGACACCCATTGTGCCATGTTAGCAAAGGCGTCATCCAACAAGTCTACTTTCTCCTAAACAAAATAGCAAAATGAGAAGGGTTAAGCTGAGGGGACAACAAGTTGAGTTTATCAAGCTTTAGTACAAAAAATGAGCTCAGAATATTAGGCTTATAAGAAACTCAAATCCCCATCATGTTTTTCAACCTATGTAATATGCAAGTACCATTACAAAAGGGCTACAAACGACTTATTCAAGCTCAAATGTAGCTCATTCAACTCAAATAATATCAAGTTTGCTTAATTAAGCACACTTTATTAGCAACAATTCTGAGCTACCCAAGCTCGAATCTTCCTTAAGTCAAGCTAAAGCTTGTATCATGAACGCTCAGCAAGCTATCAAGCTCAAGCTTAGGCTAAGGGGGTTGAGTCGAGCTTGAGCTCGAATTAAGCACTACTCATTGCATGTTATAAATAACTTCTTGAAGATAAACTCACACAAAAAACAAAATAATAATAATAATAATAATAATATGCAGCCCTCATACACAAACCTTAGACTTTAAAAAGTTGGATGAAAGATCCTCATCACAAAGTGGAAGAACATCTGCATCCAAACCTTCATCATCAAAATGTAGCATTCTCCGTCTCTTTGATTGGGATAACATCTCCCTACACGTCTCCATTCCCTTATTTGCGTTCTCTGTTTATAAGCATTTGTGTCAGATTAACACCAACAATATCTACAACTAAAACAGAAACACATCCCCTGTAACAAAATTACGAAATTACCATTGCTGGTAACTTGATAAGCCAAATCCCCACAAGACTTCACCGGGGTGGTTGTTTCATCAAACATGTAAGAAAGACCATCATTGTTCTCTCTTACATCGTTCCACAGGCTATTAGATGCATCTGTTCAGAAATCCATTTTCACCAAATCAACATTCACTGTGTGCACAGAGATAATCTGATAGTTAAAAAATGTATAAAAGAAATCACAAGTCTTGCCTAGTTGTAACGTGTAATCATCGTCCTTCCATTCCCACATTTCCTCACTACAATTCAGATAAAAAAATTCATCAACAACATTATACTACCAAACCATTAAAACACCTTCGATTAGTGTTTAAGCGTTTGATAAGCACAATTGCAAGGTAACATTTTTTAACAGCAATGGAATCGCTTTATTAATCACTACCGCTAGCAAGGAGCTAGACTAAGATACACCAAACAATAATAAACTTTAAATTACAAAGTTAAAGTTAAGGCCAAGAAACAAGGTAACAAATCACAAATTATCAGTAGATGAGTATTTAATTGAAGACATAATATAGCAATTAAATATCATAAATTCGCGCAATATATGCAAGAGAGAATGCATACATTTAGTGCTGGATCTACATTCTACAACATAGGAACATAAAGCTGAATTTAAATCTAAAATATCACCATCAAAATAAGCCTTAAATCATGATCTCTTCATCACTAATCACATTCTAATCACTCAATTAGCAAGCAAATCATGTACAAAACACAATGAATCGTCTATTAAATTATGCAATTTACTCCACCAATTCAAAGTTGACCAAAATATAATCATAAATGCAGACTTTAATATATAAAAAAAGACGATCTATCTCTAACACATTTGACTCACCACAATATCATCTCAAAATCTCAAATCAATCGAGAATCACTTAACAAAACTTGTTAAATTCCAGTAAAACTGAATCAAATCAAAACTCCGAAACTAACCTAACAGGAACCGGACTCGATTTCATTACGACTGGAATAAAATTCTCAAACTCATCAAATCAATCTAACCGCAGGTCCTAAAATCGCCAAACCACCACAAAATTGGAACAATCGACCTACATTTTCCTCCTGAAAACAACAAATACAGCAATAAAAAGAGGATTAGCACGTACTTATCGTTCTTATCGTGCTCCATCAACGTAAATAATCAAATCAAACAGAAAACAAATCGGAACTGCACAGGTGTTTCTTCTCTCTAGAAACTTCAATCGGAACTAGCCGTTGAGATGGATTGACGGACCGTAGAATTGGAAATGCGAAGAAGACGAATAGAAATGGCGTCGAGATATGTGCAAACCGCCGATACACACAGTCACACACACACAGACTTTTTTCCGTGTGTGTGTGTGTGTGGGCTATGGATTTGGGGCTATTTATGAGTGAATCAATAACCATGGGAGACAGACCAGGCTGAGGGCTTGAGGAACCTTTTTCCCCTTTTATTTTCTTTTCTTTTCTTTTTTCTCCAACGGATAACAAATTCTTTCTTTAATATTTATTAATATTATTAACATACAATAATAATAATCTAATCTATTTTTTTAATCTTGTTTAATCTTTTTTTTTTAATTAGCAACATGTTTATTATTAGTTTTTTATTTTAAGCAACTAATTATTTATATACGTATTAAATCTTTTATTTTATTTAGAAAATAGCAATATATTTATGCTACATCACCTAAATTAGAGTAAAAAGGTTAAATAAATTTAGAAATGCATGATAATAACCTATTGAGAAGGTTGTACATATGATATATGTTAATCTAACCCTAGTAGGGTATTCAAACATGGTCACTTAATCCAAGTGTTAACTATAGGTAGCAAATCAAAAGTTAAATAACAAGACATAAATTTATTCATTTGATTAAAACAAGGGGAGTTCTTCGTGGAGTCTAGTTAGCGGGCGTGGGGTCATGGAACGTCCCGCCCACACCTGCGTGTGGTCCACGACTGTGAAGGATTTTCGTGGATAATTCCACGGTGTGATGGTAGGACCAAGGAGAACTTGACCAATGAAGTGTGGAGCAATGAGGTGTAAACATGTAACACTTTTCACGTCCATCATATGTGGGAACTGTGTGGAAATGAGGTGGCGCCTATGTGGCGGTATCCACACTCAATATTCTGCGTGGTATACCCCTTAGTCGTAGAAAGAATAACAAATTAAGGCTAAGTGGTATACTCCCACATTCCACTCTGTCACATCAGCATCGCATCAGATTCCATAGCTTTTCCACATTTCTCCTTATTTGGGGGAAATGGTTTCACATTTCCGCATTGTTGTAAGGCCCCAAATCCGAGAGACCTCGCGTATTGGATTTACTTATTCACAACATAGTTCAAAAACTAAATAACATAAACTTTGGTAGCGAAAAACATCATTCATTCCATTCATAAGTCATTGCGGAAATAAAACATCATAACATTGTCTTTAAATCTAAAACAAAGAAACGGGATGTCAGTCTTAGGTTAGCTAGCCTTCACAGTCAGGTTCCAATCAGCTTAGTAAGCATCCCACTTTAATCTAATCTTAGCTTGAAGTGCATATTAAAAAGACAGCTTCGCTGAATGAGTTCTACTTTAAGCAATCAGGCATAACATCATTCACATAACACATAGTTATATATACTCATAAATTTATAATCATACATCTTATCTTTAAACTTTTAGCACATAAAGATGATCATATCATTTCATCTGTTTGCCACAAAGGCAACCGTTTAACAACTGTCTACAAGAGTAGTCGTTTAACATCCGTCTACATAAGTAGCCGCGTAGGCGTCCATCTACCCGAGTAGTCGTTTTACGTTCGTTTGTCACAAAGAAAACCATTTTACGTTCATCATATTAGTACATTAGAGCGTATAGCCATTTAATTTTCACCATCACATAAAGGGCACACTCGTTAAAAACTACATCATAAAACATTCATTAACATATAAGTATGCACCTTAGCCCAAAATATTATAAAACTTCATTAAATATGGCATCTAGAACTCACTTGGTTTAATGTTATTGTTCCAACTATAAACTTCAGGCAAGGTGGAGTGCTACAAGATCTGTAAGAAACGAAAATATGAAATCTATCATTAACGGCTAGTGTCATCGGACAGTGTCGCCGTAACTTTCGTTATGGACTTTCAGTGTCACCATAACCTGTGTTGTGTACTTTCAGTGTTGTCATAACTTGCGTTATTGACTTTTGCCAATAATTAGTGCCACCCCCTCTTAGTGTTACCCCCCCCCCCCCTCGTGTCACACCCCGCCAAGGCGGAAACGCGAGGCGCGACGTTCGTGGTTTCCAAAGCATATGATTACCGCAAACACATACATGATAAATGGATACATAAACAAATTTAAAGTTTTACATTACAAAAATGTAATCAGAGTTTACAAAAAGTTAAGATTTCACAAATATGACTCAATTTAATGAGTTATACAGGGGAAATCCTCCTTGATTAGTATCCATCGTGCATGCATATAATCTACATTGCTAACCTTGAAATCACGTTCAGTTACCTGAAAAACATACTTAAAATCGTCAACACTAGGTTGGTGAGTTCACAGGTTTGATCAAATAGTTCTTTGTAAAGTTCGATTGTTCATAAATAGTTCAGTTGTATGTGATAAACAGAATAAGAATTGTTGACCCATTTGTAAGCTAGCTAGGAATACAAATAATATGTTCATACATGAGGCGTAACCAAACCATGACAATTGTACATGCCCCTAATTTTGTTATCCGGTTCTATGCGGCCATAAATCCTCCAGATTGTGGTTAGCGCGACTAACCATGACCGGGAGACGTCACTCTCCATAGTACTATTCATAGGACCCTAGGCTACAGTTAATGGTTACTACATTGTTCCAGGGGACTTTAGCGGCCTCAAATCGTTGTTCTCATCTCATGTAAACATAAAAGTCGTGCCTTATTCTCTTGTTATCCCATAAAATAGTTGTAAGTATGTTTCTCCCCTAAATATTGAAAACAGTAAAAAAAAAAAGGGCCGTGAAACTCACCTTGAGTTTGTGTATACTTGTATGATACTTGTTGTAGTCAAACTTGACTATTCGTACCCTAAATACCAAAGGGTAAATTGTGTTAAGACCGATCGTCTTATATTTGCAAATTGTTCACCGACTTTGTAAATCTGGTTGCTTTTGTTTAAAATATCCTCTTAGTTGTTCAACACTTGTTTTGTTATAAAAATAGATCTTAGTTACTGCCCAAAAGGGGACTGACACAGGTATCGAAACTTCCTAGTTTCGATTGGGCAATTGAGTATCGAAACTTCCTAGTTTCGATGGAGTAATTAGGTATCGAAACTACCTAGTTTCGATTGAGTAGGACAGTTGTCGAAACTTCCTAGTTTCGATTTGAGCAATATGTATCGAAACTTCCTAGTTTCGATTGTGTAGACAGGTATCGAAACTACCTAGTTTCGATTGAGTGATAAGTATCGAAACTATAGTTTCGATTGAGTTAACTGGTATCGAAACTTCTAGTTTCGATTACTGGACTTCTGTTTGACAGAATTAGTCCTGCATATTTATGTTTTAAAACTTGAATTTGACACACTTTTCTTGTTATCTTACTTACGATTTGAACATTTTGTATGCTTAGATACGGTTTTAAAGAAAATAAAGTGGATAGTATTGAGTTTTTACCTTAAAACCGAGATGAAAATGATGAAAGAAAACAGAGAATGATCTTGAATCTTTTGCTAAACTTTCTTCAAAACACTTGAAATTCTTCTTAAAATACTGAATTATGGTTGATTTTGCCTTAGAACTCGACTTTGATTTGGAGAGAGTTGGAATGTTTGCCGTATGAAAATGAGAAATATGAAAAGGAATTGTGATGTTGAGACTGAGAAGGTATGATTTTATCTGAGTTTTCTCATGTATGGTATGGGACGAGTGAAGGGGGGTGTGGGCTTTCTCTGGCTTCGGCCGAGAAAGTCAATAAAAGTGGTTTGGGGTAAATTTTCAAACAATTAGTTTTAAGTGTATTAATATTACTTAGAGTTTCAAAAGGGTAATTTAATTCGGTTAAGTTCTCCGCGGTATTATAAATTTAACACGTTTATGGCTTGTTAAAGAAAAACATTGAAATCTTGGATTGTATAATCCGTTGAGGTGATTATTTGTAGGTATAAATACCTAAAAGTGAAGTTCGTATTTAGCCGGTTATACTGGTATGCGAACCGGTAACTCCTAGAATTACCAAAATATAAAACGAGACCATGTACAGTTTTTGTTAGACCTTAATGTCCTTGTTTGTGAAATTAAATAAATCACAAAAATAATTATAATGTAAACTTGTTTATAATATGTACGGATATTGACCTGAAATGTCGGGTGTCACACCTAGTGTCACCCCCTCCCCCTTTGTGTCACCTTATGAACAGTGTCACCCCTTACGCTTTGTTCCGGAGTTTACTTAAGGAAAGAAAGGAAATGATTCATTTCCCTTCTTTTCTTTTCTCTCCTTTTTTTTTCTTTTCCTTTCTCTCCAAATCTCTCTAATTTGGGATGATGGAGATAAGCCTTCTTTTCCCTTCAAATCCCTCCATTTCCCTCATTAAAAAAATCTCTAGAACATCCTTCCTTCCATTTCTTTTATTTTCCCTCCTTAAAAAAAACTTTGGAACATGTGTTTCTTTCCCCTTCCTTTCTTTTCCCTTATTTTCTCTCCTTAAATGAGACTCGGGAACACAACGTTAGTGTCACCTCATGAACAGTGTCATCACTTAGTGTCTCCTCATGAATATTTACCAACCCGTCGTGTTTTTGATGCAAAAATAGTAACTTTTACACTCGAAATCTCTTGAAATCATCATATATCCATAAATCATACATAACTCACTACTAAAAACGTAAACTTTAAGCAAAGTTATTACTTTGCTAAGTCCAATGTTGCAAGTTTCATGATCCATGTACGAATAGCCCGAAACCATATCACACGGTGTCCGATTGAGGTGATTCAAGTGGCCATCGCCGTATTTTTGCATTGTTCTGTTCGGAACAGTAAAAACCCGACCTCAAACCCAACGGTAAAATTCTTCTTCTATGTGTTGTGAAGCTCTTGTAAAAATTTGAGGTTGATTGGATAGTTAGATCTCCAGGGATCGCCCGATCTTCGCTACTAGGTATCCAAAAAAACATGAATTTTCCCTTCTCTTCTTCTCCCTCCCCTCTTAGCCGAAAATAATAAAAGAAATAAGGGATGATACACTCTTTTAAATCTACCTCGGGTAAACCTAGCTTTCCCTCCAAGTTTGTTTCTCCTTGTTACGTTTTCCACTTGCAATAATATAAAAGTTCCTCTTTGTCAACATATTTCTAAAAACGCAATGTTACAACTACCACGTCATTGTTATTTTTAAATACAAATAACTTTTATATTTTAATAGTTGTAAATAAAAAATTAAAATATAGATTGGTACCTATACAAGTACGTGCTAAAACCGTATGCGAGACCAAAAAACATTGTATTTTGAAACCGACTCATTTCAATGAAATTTACTGAAATGTTCATAAAAAAATAAACTACACTGTGAATTTAGATTTTTTTTAAAAGATTAATGAGGAAAGGTTATTAAAAAAACCCTTTGAGGTGCTTAATTATATATTGATTAAAAAATAAAAAAACATTTGAAAATTGTTAATATTCAGCCCAAGTTGCCCTGCCCCTCCACGCTCGTGGAGAATTCTATGCCAAATGACCACGGTCGTGGTCCACGGCCCACGGCCTCCAAGTCACTTCCACAAACCCTCTCCACGAGGGTATACCCCCTAATCCTAAGGATCAATGTTGCAGAAGTCGCAAGGCGCTGATAGGTCGGTCGACAAGGGAGTTGCGAGTACTTAGCCTACGTGGGGAGTACTCGGACATGGTAAATTATAAAGAAATTAAATTTTAAGAAACTATATATATGTCAAATAACATAAGTTTATTAATATTATAACAAAATACGTAAATATCAATATAAATCAAAATGATACATGTTCAAATATTAAAATATTTCAAAAGTTGATATTCATTTTTTAACTAGTTTTATCCCATTCGCGCGTTGCGGCGGGGAACATTCGTTTCTTCAGTCCTGATAACATTCGTTTTTTCTGTCTCTATTATTCCCTATGAGCAACCTATTCTGGTTGTATGACAATTTGTTGAATGGCTTGATACTTCTTTTAAGCAATGAATTACGGGTCAGGTGTTTGAACAAATGCCTAGACGGCTTGCTTGACTCGGGTCCCAACTTCAAAACAGAATCAGTACCTTGCGACCATATCCAATTCTGCCACAGACAGGCTGTACTTGCCACAAAATCATGCCAAGGTGTAAAATCAGTCTTCGTGAATAAGCTAATAATCAAAGATCACAAAGTAAGTATGTTTCATGCTTAGTTTCCACATTATTTTATCACATAAAGAGAGTAACAAAAAACAAAACAAAAAACAAACCATATGTAGTTTGTTGATTTATAAAGCAACAACTAACTTATCAATCAATGACTTCCTCATCTCATCCACAATGGGACTGGGCTGGGCATTCAGTTTGAAAACAGGCACGGACAATTCTGTTGCAGTAGTAAGTAGTATCCGACACGCAAAATGCAGTCCAGTCATTAACCGTTAGGCCCGAGTCTATTTAACAGTTCTTGTCACCAAAGGAACCTGAAACAGGGTTGATAGCTCATCCAAGTCTTTATTTTTAACTTGCTATATATGCAAAATCATGAAATCAGATAATTGTTGCAGCTATATTATCTTTTGTAAGCATGTTTTATGGTATCTTATGATAATTATACTTCTAATAAATGCAACAAAAAAACAAACAAACAATTTGATTCAAACAAATCTAACATGTGTATTATAAAACTGATATCAAAACACATTAAATCTTAGAGATGCAACCCAAAGCACCTTCTAAACAAAAACAGGAACTTCAAACCTACATATCATATTAAAAAACCTCTAATTATGTTAGTTCATAACTGTACTATCAAAAATATGTTTATTCCGATTTAACAAATATGAATAAGCACCACTTTCAAAATAATTTGTGTATACCATTCTCATAATTTTCCCACTAATCATATATTCAATTTTCATAAATAAGAAAAAAATTAAAAAAAACTTGCAAAATTCTTATATAGTTCAATGGAAACCAAACCAACAAATTAATGGCAAACTTACTAATTGTATATGAACAAAGAAGATGCACCGGTATATACCTCCCTCCCTTCGCCTTTTCACTCCTCACTCGTCACAAACCTTAGGCCTGCACAAATCTGCAATCATTCCATACAAATGATGCTAAATCACACACTGTTTTTTAACTAAAATATAGAAACTAAACCAAATTGAAGCAAAATGAAAAAAAAAAACAAACGAAAACAATTCAGAAGATTTCCTTTACAGAATTGGCACCTCGCTAAGTCACTAACAGATGTAATTAACCAATATTAAGCTTACAAAAACAAATGTGAATCGTACAAATAATCATTTAGGAGGGAGTACCTGAACTACTGAAGGCAGTGAAATGGAAGATCCAGAAAAATGAGTCACTTGCCTGAAGAGAAGAACGAAACTCAAAGCATCAAAATCAAATCTTTATATCTCATGCAGGCCACAAAATGAAAATGTTAATGTTCAGCTAAAGAACAAAATCTATTGCACACATATATACATATACGAATATTGTTGTTCACCTAAAACAAATAACTTAGAGGCATAATAAGAAACATTATTTACTTACAACTGTCGACAACCCAACTGTGGTCCATTGTAAATTTACAACTTGTAATTAAACACCATAAACTTAATCAGATTTGTAACAGACCTAAGAAAGTAAACATGAGCAAATTTAAAACAATCAGATATCATATTAATCCTTAAGTTTGCTTTCCATTCTTTTATATATGGTGCTACTTAGAACACAATCTTTTAGCCCAAAAAAATCTCATTCAAAGCTAACACAATACCTAATCGGCCGGGCTTTGCTCAAAACTATGTAAACTAATCAAATATGAAAGACATGGAATCAGAAGAAGTACATTCTGTAGTGTCGATGTACTATATGAAACAGTATGGGTTATTAGCAACTTGAACTAAAATCTCTGTATTAGCCTGGCTAAGCATGTGATATATCATTCAGCACCATAGGATACCAAATTAGAAATGATATATCATTGGTATTGTTATCTCTAACGTACCTCATCTCCCATATCACATGAACATCTAACGAAGTTCTTGAACCTATTCCTGTACCCTCGAACATACCTGCAGAGAATCCAAAAAATTAGATAGCAGATACCAAACAACATAAACTTGGGGTCCAAAACAGGGATAAATTATTGTAAATCGGTTTCATTAGCCATGAATTACACACAATGGAGTATGCTTATATGGAACTAAATCATCATGCTCAAAAGTTTTGGTTGTAAAGAAAGCGCATACTACCATTTAAAAAGGCATTTCATATACAAATGCAAAGCCCTTACTTCCATTGGTTCCCTTATTTTGAGAAAGTACCATCTCAATCAGCCTTCAATGTCGTGAAATCATCCGGTCATGGACGCCTGCAAACCATGTCAAATTCACTCACCCAGTTACCACCCATGTTAGTGTTAGATGAATAATTACAATCTACCATGAAATACCTAAAATGAAATAGTCATTCATAACAACTAAAGTAATTTGAATCTACCATGAAATACCTTAAGTGAAACAGTAGTTCATAAGTCTTTCAACTTTCAACTAAATGCTTCAACATCAAACCCATTCAAAATCATGTTTCTGTGAAACATATCTGTTTACGTTGTAGCTTCCACCTGCAAAAATTGGAAACATATCTGCAAAAATTGTGTGTTTACCTGCAAAACCCTTCAAAATCATGTTTTTTGTGAAACATGTGTGTTTACTTTGTAGCTTCCACCTGCAAAAATTGGAAAGCCCTAGTTTTTGAGTAAAACACTTAAATCAACAATAAAAACCATTAACAATTAACAACTAAACAATGACCAAGTGCTTGTAGACTCCTAAAATGTTCTTAAACATATGATTTAAGTATATGAAACACCATCATACCAGATGAAGCATGAAAAATGCGCCAACAGCAAAACCCGGTTGGCGTGAAGGAGCTCCACCACATTTGTCGATGCTAGCGTCGGATTAACCCTTTCTGTAACCTCCGCTCGTTCCTCTGCTGAAGCGCTAAACCCTACACCAGTCCCATATACACTATCCACCAAACACCTCTTCACTTCTGCAAGTAGTGAACACCACCACTCAAAGCCAAAACACCCCTGTTAGGGCACCATTCGTCACCAAAATACCACCACTCGAAGCCAAAACACCACCACACAAAGTTGCTTACCATCGCGACCTCTTTCACGTGAATCGCCCATTCGACGCCGAACGAAAACCGATCACCGGGGGAAACCCTAATATGAGTGATAAGGTTGGATGCAGATAAGGAGTTTATAGCAGGACACGCGTATATCCAAGGAACGGACACATTTAATGCAGCGATGAGTTGTACATAAAGCTTTGCAAAGTATACCTTACTGTTCATGAAGTTAGTAATTGTATGATCTAATAATATTATAGACATAGTAATCATTTAATTCTCGTCTTATAAGGTATATCCGTGGAAGCCAAAATCCAACAAGAATCAATGAAAAGCATTGAAAATCAGAGTTGGACGACTAGCTCCGAGTTGACTGATCCGAATAATGTTTACCGAGTTAAAGAAAATCGGCTCGACACCCTACCGAATACTCGGTCATCTGGACCGTTATAAGTTAATCAAGACATCACTATATGGTCATTTGTATATGTTAGGGCACCTTGTCTAAATATGATATGTATATTTATGATGGTGATAAAAAGTTAGCATATATGTTAAATGTCTAAATACTGTAATAAAATTTCCCTTAATCTCAATCATCCGACAACCACAAAAGAACAAGCAAACATAACAGACATCCTACGATCGAAGACATATCAACCGTGAAACACTCGTTAAGTATAAATTGAAACATTCTACAAGAACGGAAGTCCATAATTGAGTTGATAACAAAGCCATGTATTAAATTTTTTTTGAACGGCAACACCTAGAAATTTCAAAGATAATTGAGTTTTCCCGGGCAACACCTAGAATTTCTAGGACAGCACACCTCTGGAGGAAACTCCCAACTGAGTAAATAAAATGTTATATATTTAGTAATAAAAATTTTATATTTTTAAAAACCCGTGTAATACACGGGTTAAATAAATAAAATGTTATATATTTAATAATAAAAAATATATATTTTTAAAAACCCGTGTAATACACGGGTTAAATAAACAAATATATTACACCGGTTTAATAAAATATAATGTAATTTGTTAACAAACACATTTGTCAAAATATGTTTGTAAAAAATGTAATTTGTCGTGACAGTTATAAGGTTTGTTAAGTTAGTTTTTAAAATATTTTTTTTCAACTGAGTATTAATTTTTCAATTTAATTGATAAATGTTAGTTCATATTAAGTTCATTTGATTGATAATATAATAACTATTTATAATCTATATCTATACTAATAAATAAAGGTTTTTTAGTGCCACGTGTCGTCTCCACATTCAATTTCACCATTTTTTTCCCGCCTCTCTCTCTTATTTAATGCACTTCTATATTTAAATAATAATATATATTTAAAGAAAGTACTAATTGTATTAATACAACACATTTATTTTAAATTATCCCTTATTATAAGAAAACTTTGAAATTTAATTATGTAACTTTTATTTCAATAAAATAGTAATTGAAAATGAAATTACATTAAATAGTAATTAACGTATTTTCGAAACCTAATTATATATTAATTTTTACATATTTTGAGTTTGTTTATATCCGTGGTATATGTAATATATTTTTACACCTGTGAAATATATATACATAAAGATTTAAAAATTTTAAATATTAATATTTTTCACCCCGTGTGTAGACACGGGACCTAAACTAGTTATATAATAAATAAAAGTTTTTAGTGTCACGTGTCGCCTCCACATTCATTCTCACCATTTTTTTCCTGTCTCTCTCTCTTATTTAATGCACTTCTAATATATATTTAAAGAAAATATTAAATATACTAATAAAACACATTTATTTTTAAATTATTCTTTATTGTAAGAAACTTTGAAATTTAATTTTGTAACTTTTATTTCAATCAAATAGTAAATGAAAGTCAAATTACATTAAATAGTAATTAACATATTTTCGAAACTCAATTATATATTAATATTTACATATTTTGAGTTTGTTTCTATCCTTAGTATATGTAATATATTTTTATACCTATAAAATATATACATAAAGATTTAAAAATTTTAATTATTAATATTTTTCATCTCGTGTGTAGACACGGGATCTAAACTAGTTAAATAATAAGTATTCGCAATTATATTTATTAATATAAAGATTATTATTTAATATGAGAGAGAAATAGAAAATCTAATATTTAATATGAGAGAAATACGGGAAAATAAAGATGATGAGTAACCAGAGAGTGACACGTGTCCTGACGGGATTTTCTTTTATTATAGTAGTAAGATAAGATAAGAAATTCAAAAGTGGATCTTTATAAGACTAACGAAAATGTGTGTGGTTAGGTATACCAAACATGATATGAAGGATTTTGAACACTTAGATCAAGAAAATCAAGCTTGAGACGAAGAAACTTGAAAAAAGTCGTATAAAAAAAATCAAGCTTGAGACGAAGAAACTTGAAAAAAGTTGTATAAAAAGTTTTATGCATTTAAAAAAAATAGAAAACTTGAAAAAAAAATCAATAATGATAGGGTATTACAATTTCATCCCTCTACTCCTTTTTTCACGTACAAATCATTGTTAATGTGGTGCCGCCTTCACTTAACAGTTGATTTTCTTGATCAATGATTCAAAATCATTCGTATCGTTTGAATCATAAACACTGTTTTTATTTAACTATATATATAAGGTTATTGTATAAAGTAAAATTAACCTATAAAACATACGAAGCCACCAGAATACGAAACGTGGCATGAGGAGGGGTTATATGTGTCCGCACTAATTAGACACAATGCTAAATAATTACTCAACCATATATAACAAATTATATACAACAATTATGCAACCTTTTTGCTAGAGTTACGCAACATATGTTTATAACTACACACGTTGTCATATAGTACATTGACTTTTTTTCTAAAAAAAATGTTCAACTTTATGATATAATTTTTTTTAACAAATAATATCATATAAAAAAGGTTATTTACATTTTAAAAAATAAAGAACTTAAAAAGTTAACAATGGTTATCCAAGTCTTTTTATGTGTGAACATTGTTGATATGACATCCTCCCATAACTCAACGACTTATTCCTTATATCAATGCCTATATCACGTCATATGTTTTGTATGATAAATTCTTTACATTTAATCCTTTATATATAACATTACTAAATAGATTAAACATAACGGCTTAGGAATAGTCCCTAGCCTGATTGGACCGCCATCCACGTGTCAAGTTTTCATTTGTGCTGTTTTTTAAGCCGAATTTTATTGTTGTTATATAAAGTTTTTTCCCTGTTTAAAACTAAAATAGAGGCTAGTTTTGATGGTTTCATGTGTGGTCCTTGAAACGCTGCCCATGATTCCCTTTTGACACATGTTCGAGTCCGTTTTTTTTGCCTTTTTTTTTCCTCTTTACTTAATATTGTTTAACTGTTTTTTGTTTAATTAAGACCGCGTTCAGTTTAGTTTATTCTTACTTTTTTATGCCTTATTTTATGTCTTAGATTTCTCCAACACACGTTTAGGTATTTAGTATCGTGAAGTACTTCCCGCCGCAACGCGCAAGATCACACCCTCTATTTGTTGATTTTATAATACTAACATATTAAACAATAACTATAAACTTCATTATCTAAAGTCACTCCGTCTATTACCAATACTTTTAAAAGGCAAAACCTTACCTACAAATTACAATACCTCTTTTGTCTTTTTCGAAATAATAATTGATAAATACCAATCTTTTCGCCTAGAAAACTTCAATTGGTTGAGTAGATGTTCAAGCTGACTTTGTTTCCTTTCACTCATGTCAAGTCCTTGGGGGTTGTTTTTTTTTTTCAATATTTTCACCCACTTTACTTTATAAAAAATTCACTGATTTACGTTTAGTTAATATTTTTATGGGTTTACTTTATTTTGTACTTTTGGTATTTCTTATGTTTTCTAAGCACGCGTTTTGTTATTTTGTGCATTCGCTCTCTCAACACACGCGCTTATATATTTGGTATCGTTTAAGACTTTCCGTCGCAACGCGCGGCCTCAAAACTTCTAGTTGGTTTTATAAAACAACATTTTTAAATTTAAAACAATTCTTTATTTTAAATAAAAAAATATTAAATTTTATATCAAAAAATTTAAGCAATAACTATAGGCTTCAAAATAGGTATGAACTATGGAGAACAAGTTGATAACCTTTTAGGTATAAGTTAAATGCTTTTCAAGACATCAACCTACTCATTGAGTGCATCCATTTGTTCAAACATCTTAATATATTTAGCAAATTTTCATTTGAAAATATGAAAATCAAATTTATTTATTCACATTTAATTATAATTATAAATATAAAGGCATGTTTGATTGCATGAATTTATAAGATTTTAATGGAATTGGAATTAAAAATCTATTCCTTGACATGTTTAGTTGGCTAAAATAATGAATTTGAGTTAATTCCAACCAAATCCCTCAACTAATAGAATTCAAAATCTCCTCTCAATTTCAGTGGAATTCAAAATCCCTTCCCAATTTTAATGGAATTCAGAATCACTCACTATTTTAAAAAATTTTATTTTTTAGGTATTTTTACATTACAAATTCATCAACAACTATACTAACCAAACATATTATGGATTTCAAAGAAATCCTTCCAATTCCAATTCCAGTTCAAACGAATTCAGCGAACCAAACTGTCACAGCTTCATCTCTCGAGGCCTCGTGTGGCTCCTTGGGTAGCCCTAGGGCTAGTCAAACCATCTCGCTTATAATCAGGGTTTACTCGTTTCGCCATGCCTTGGACTCACCAGGAGAGCAACAAAAACTCGCGACCAGTGATGTGTTCGATGTGCAAGACACCTAGGCAAGTTCACGTCGTCTATCCCACTGAGGTCATCCCCGACGAAATCCGGACTAGCCAGTAAACATAAGCGTTCAAGTACAAACCATATCAAAACGATCTTCAAAACCGATGAAGTCCAAGCACCCACCATAGAACAAGACCAGGGGGTCCATTACCCTTTCTGGCAATCAACAGCTAGTTCCATATCCCATTTTGACCCTCACCCATTTAGTCTTCCAACTTTATTTTTGGAAACTACATGATCGGAGCAACAAATTTCTTTGTGCTACAAGTTTCTGTGACACCCCCAAGACATATCTTTGCACTCTCCAGCCTCCGTGACATTTACGCCTTCGAGTGTAAAAAATTACTTTGACTGAGTTGATCTCCCATACCACCAACACAAGTCGCCCCTCCAGCAGAATCACTAACTAGTCTCGTACCTAGGCAACAACAAAGTTTTCGGGTTACGAAAATTTTAATTTACTCCCACCACCATTGCTTAGCCATCTCTTTAAGATCATTTTCAAGATTCAGTCACGTTCCAACTTATTCGAGGATCGACCTGCTCTGATACCACTTTGTCATGGGGTCATCTCTCGAGGCATCGTTTGGCGCCCTGGGTTGCCCCAGGGCCATCCAAACCATCTCGCTTATGATCAGGGTCTACTGGTTTCACCCACTAACTAGTCCCGTACCTAGGCAACAACAAAGTTTTCGGGTTACGAAATTTTTAATCTACTCCCACCACCATTGCTTAGCCATCTCTTTAAGATCATTTTCAAGATTCAGTCACGTTCCAACTTATTCGAGGATCGACCTGCTCTGATACCACTTTGTCATGGGGTCATCTCTCGAGGCATCGTTTGGCGCCCTGGGTTGCCCCAGTGCCATCCAAACCATCTCGCTTATGATCAGGGTCTTCTAGTTTCGTCCTACCTTGGACTCATCAGGTGAGCGGCAACAGCTCGTGACTAGTCATGTTCCCGATGTATTCGGTGTACAAAACACCTAGGCATGTTCATGTCGTCTATCCCACTGAGGTCGTCCCCGATGAAGTCCGGACTAGCCAGTAAACCCCAATCGTTCAAGTACAAACAATAGCAAAACGATTTTCAAACAGTTAGTCTGTAACAAAACGCTCCATAAGAGTTTTATTATTTTCATATTGTATTATATTTTTAATATTTAACCAACAACTAAATAATGAAGTATGTCTTGTGAGTCCATTACAAACAAGGTGGTTATCTAACAATATAATGAGACCGACACCTATTGAAAATCATTGGCACGTTATCTAACTATTTTTTAATCGTTTAAGAACCGCATCCCGCCGCGAAGCGCGGGGCAAAATTTATTAATTAACCGCGTTTCTTTTTGTGCTTAGCCACGTTAATGTCACTGTCTCAACCATTTAAGTCCGGTCCTCGTCGCGAAACACGAGGCAAATTTTCTATTTTATTACATAGATATAATGTAGGATCGGTGTTTACAAGATGGTTCTGTTCTAGTTGATATTGGCGGAAACAATAACAACTATGCAATGTAAACAAGAAACAATGATAATACTTATAAATGCAAATTGTATTAATCTTCAAAATTTACAAGTTACAGAGAAAACTCTAAGGAAGCACACTTGTACAAATAGAAGATAAAATACATATAAAGGAACTTAGAATCAAGACAGACCCTTGATTCTAAGGATCAGATCAAACACAAGCCGTTGATCTTTGACAGTTACAAGTTACACTACTATTGGTAGACAACTAAAAGACAAGCTTGAAAGGACCCAAACCGGGTACCTCTCACAGTTGGCAAACATTGCATATACATAGTTCTTAAACTTTGAATCAACATTAAACTAACAGCGGAAGTCTTTACAAAATTCAGAGTCAATTAAAACTTAAAATTTAAACATAGTTCAACAATCTAAAACTAGCAAATGGGGATGTCAGTCTTCATCAGCAGCAGCCATCCAGCCTTTCTATTCTAAGCCCTCGCGGCATCATTTCTTTTCCTTTCCTTTGCTACCTGATGTGCATACTAAAATAGTCAGCTAACGCTGGTGAGTTCAAGTTTTCTTTAGCTTTATATATATACAAGAAAAGGATTTTCCCTTTTAAATATACGTATTATATTATACATTAAAATATGTCTTCCTTCTTTAAAATACATACGTATAAAAATCTTTCTTTCTTCTTCTATATTCATACGTATTTACTTTGTACTCTTTTCTTTAAGTCATACATTAATGTCTACAATCTGTTCTGTGCCCCCGAGCGGGCTTCTTCGTTCTTACTTCCCGAAGGAACTCTTTCTCGCGGTTATTGTTCCCTAAGGCTCAACGTCCAAAGGCCGATAACCGACTTTCTGTGCCCCCAAGCGGGCTTCTTCTTTCTTTCTTAGCGACCGTCGCCGCTAGAGTAACCGTCGTTACTCATCTTAACCAGTTGCAACATCCTCGTTACAATGCCCTGCCGAGCACTGTCCCGATTTTTCTCATGGTACATCATGGACTTGTCCATGACGCAGCATCGGCTTCGGGTAGCACTAGTCTCAAGGACTATACTACTACCTCAAGACTTGCTACTATGCTTAGAGTAGCACTAGCCTCTAGGACTACGCTACTACTCCAAGTCTTTCATCGTATAAGCATACTCTTACAGATTAGACAATGTATTTGACTTATTATTCTTCTCTTCGTTTATAAAACATATAGTTAAGTAAACCATTCTTTCTTCTCTTTCTCTTGTTTATAAAACATATAGTTAAATAACCCATTCTTTCTTCTCTTTCTCTTGTTTATAAAACATATAGTTCAATAACCCATTCTTTCTTCTCTTTCTCTTGTTTATAAAACATATAGTTAAATAAACCATTCTTCTTTCTTTCTTTCTTTCAAAACGTTCGGTTTAACAACCGTTATCTTTCTTCCTGTCAAAACATTCGGTTTAACAACCGTTATCTTTCTTTCTTACAAAACGTTTAATTAAATAATATACATTTATTTATAAACGTCTAATTCTTGAGTATGCACACCACCCTAAAACAGTAAAATAGGGATCTTGAACTCACCTGATGGGTGGTCTCAGAAATGCTCTCAATTGGTCACTGAGCGTCACTAGGGTTACTCACGATCTGTATAATAAAGTTATATGCATAAGGTATTGCTCCTAAATGACACTAGACATTACTAAGTATAAACCCCGTAGTTTCGAGTCATACCCTTTCTATCGAAACTAGGTAGTTTCGAGTCATACTTTGCCTATCGAAACTATGTAGTTTCGAGTCATACTTTGTCTATCGAAACTATGTAGTTTCGAGTTATACTTTTGTCTATCGAAACTATGTAGTTTCGAGTGGTACTCTGTCTATCGAAACTATGTAGTTTCGAGTGGTGACTTGTGTAAAATCTTAGTTTAAGTTTAGGGTCTGTATCGAAACTATGTAGTTTCGATGGGTCTGCTACAATCGAAACTCGGTAGTTTCGAGTCATACTTTGTCTATCGAAACTATGTAGTTTCGATGACTCAGTCATCTTCCCCAAACAGAAACCCTAGATCTGGCCATTTATTCTAATCGATCAAGCTTTGAACTTTTTACGTTCGAAACGTTCCTTTACTTCCCATGAACCCAAATATGTGGTTGGTTTCAAGTTTCACACGTAAAATCTACCTCTTCACTCGATTTTTACCCTTTAACCCGAAAGTTACAAAAACTCAGATTTAGGTATAGCGATTACCTGTTACTGCTTCTTTCCTGTTTCTTTATGCTCCAGAGGTAGTGAGCAACAAATCTTCGAGACTTTGAGCTTGATCCCGATCTTTCTCTCTCTAGACTGAGCTCTCTCTTTCTCTTTCTAGTCTTGCGCAAATGAGAGGATGGGGAGAGGCTGTGTGCAGATGTAGAAGGGTTTCCTTCTAATATCGGCCCATGGGCCGAAATCTGGGCCAAGCCCACTTGTTCTTTTCCTTTTTATTTACTTTCTATTATTTGGGATGTTACAAAGCTGCAGCAAATGGTAAGGTTCAGGTCAAAGGTCTTCTTAGGAATCTTTGCAGGAGACATCAGAAGTAGTAGTTTTGTCTTTAATCATCTGCACCAATAACATTCCTTCTGCTGATAGATGTGTCAGTGTTACAACAGATGTGTCAGTAGCAAAGTCAAAGCTGCTGATGATTTGCCTATCAGCAGCATCAATGTTTGATGTTGCTGAGAAGCCTATCAGCAACAACTTTGGACTTCAGTAGATAAGGCAATCCGCAACATAGTTGTTCATCAGCATGAGAACATAACTATTCACAGCAACTTGTAGGTCAGCAGCAAAATGTGGAGTCCGCAACATATGTACTTAGAGAATTTTATAGCTATCAGTCTTTATATCTACATATAATTTATATTATATTACATATGACTGATATGTAACAAAATTACTTATCATAGGTTTCTTTTAATTTATATGAAATATTATATATTGAAATTTGAACATAATAAAACATAAAAAGTTAAAAAGGATGTTAAGAAAATGTAATTAACTAGCATTTGATGTCCGTTCTTCGTGGTGGAGTTGCGTGCTCGAACCAAAATATAAACGATAACACGTTCAAAATGATGAACTAAAAAAATTGGATTAAAAAATAACAAAAAATGAATTAAAACACAAAACGCCACCCCAAAGGTTAGAACTCGGGTTTGAACCCGGGTAGATGCGGAGCACAGGCCATGATATCATTTGTGTTTAAGCTTATCCATTTAATCATTTATACAAACATAAAATCATAGAAAAAAATGTTTAATCATCATGCGACACGTGACAAAGTCGTCCACACCAACCAATTATTTAGTTTAAAAAAATTTGTTTTAGATGTAAAAATAGAGATCCAATTTCGATATATAACTTAGTGACACGTATGCCAATTAGGCAAGTGCTTATGGATCAATGGAACCGGTACACAACTGTTGCACGTTGATCGGCTATAATATGACATGTCAACGACTATAACACACGTGTCATGCAATATGAATAATAATGGTATTGTAAGGTACATAGTTTGGGCCGTATTAATTATCGAGACAATGGGTCGTATTCATTTATTATTCTGGCCCTCGTACGATACCAAATATGTTTATGCTTTAAATAAATACCAGCATTTTTATAAACTTGTATCCTAGGTGGTGATTTCATTTATTTCAATTACAAGAGAAATGTTATATCCATATTTACGGTATTTGTTATTAGGGTTGATGGTCCAATGAAAGAGAAAAAAACTTTTGAAACATTAACGTTTAACAAGGTCATGGGTTCAAGTCTCACTCCTACAAGATTAAATAAATTTGCATTTAAAAAAAACTCTTGAAACTATAACTACCCCAAGTACATTAATGACTCTAATCAGTGAGGAAGTGTTACTTTATTTTTATCAAAAATAACTCAAAGTATCGTTGGTGAGGCACAACCTAATTACTGTAAGTTTTTTTTTATTTTTTAAATTAATTATTTATTAAAACTAACTTCAATAATTTAAAAACACTTTATAAATATAAAAAAAATACACAACAAATAAAAAACATATACAATAATAATAATATGCAGACTACGTTATTAATCTCTTAATCATATATAAATACTTAATTAATCATATATAAGTTATGTTTTTCATTAAAATACAAATAGTAATCAGACTGTAACTTTAAAATATCATCATATACAATAACAAATAATAATAATAATAAATAATTTCATTGTTTCTCTCTGATATAATTAGTCTTGTTCTTTACATTTACAAGATTTTGCAAATTGCGTAGGATGAGAATAACATATTCATGATTAGCTGTCCACTAAAACAAGATATTCATAAATCATAATTCATGATTCATGCAACCTTCAATATTGTCGAACGGGGTATATGTATCCGATCAAGCTACCCTTCACCCGCATTGCTTACGACGGGTACGTGTGTCTACCCGAAGTACCTGTTTGACGCCCCCAACACTTGCAACTTTTTTATCCACAAGAATATGTTATCGAAAAGGTCATGTGACCCGTCAATGTATTGTTAATCAATAATCGGGACATATGGTTTTTAGGAGGTTGACTTTTGCTAGAGGGAATCAAGTGCTTTCTATTGCACCAGCCCTTAAAGGTTCCATGTTTATAATTTCGATAAAAGAAAACATGTTAATATGACAACAACAAAAAAACAAATAGTTATATTATTATGAGTTTTTAGTCAAAGTGAAGTGATTAAAAAAATTATTTATCAAATAGGTATGGCTTTAAAAGTATTTACTAAGTGTTTTTTTTGAAAAAAACTATTACAAAAGAGATGTAATTTCTATTTATTGTACCTTCCTTTATATTTTTAACCTACCTATTATATTTATATATATATATATATATATATATATATAAAAGAATGTTTTAAAAATATTTACTAAATGTGTGTTTTTATGGGTGTCCCAAACTTAAATAAGAGTTTATAAAAATTTGTAAACAAAAATTTTAATTTTAATTAATCACACGAATGGTGAGGTGATAGGTTATATTATTGTTTTGATCCCATTTTTTTAAATTACATGCATAATCATCACTGTCTAACTGTTACGTTTTTGGTACTTGACACTACTTTTTTTTAAACGGCTAACACCTAGACTTTCGAAGGATACTGGCAAAATTCCTCTCGTTAGGACCCCTTGTCAGAATTCGAACCATGACTTCCACAGGAGGAAACCCTTTACAAAGAAAACCCCTGACCACCAGACCAAAAGCCTGATGGCCGTAGTTGACACTAGCTAACGTTAAAAAAAAGAGTAAACAGATCGTAGGTAATCCGCGACCGTAGCATCACGCGGGTGGAAGGTAATAGAAAAGAAAGAAGAGGTTTATGAAACATACCTTATAAATAATATAAAATATATTAAAATGTGAAAATACACTATTTTGGTTACACGAGACACTTTTTGTGCGATTAAATAAAATACTTTTGTAATATATAAGTTTCCCGCAAACTAAAAACAACAGCGCACTCCGTATTTTGAAAAATGTTAACGAACAAAAGTTATTAAAGGCAAACGAAAATAATAAAAATTGAAATGGCTAAAATCTTAAAAATGAAAATGTAAAAAAAATTAAAAAATAAATTAAGTGGACCAATCAGCAAGGATCAGACAGGTGCTTGACATGGGAAATAAAGAGTTAATAATAATACAACTAAATTTAATTGATTTTCAAATAAATTAGTAAAATAGTTTCTAAGTATATGTATGAGATCTTTTTTGAGTTTTTGAATTCGTGTGAAGATCTAAACATTAGTGGCTGTTCATTTTGTTGTGTGGTCCATGTGGATAGTCGACGACGTGTCCACTTCATTTGATCCATGATGTGTTATGAACTAAATAGATGGTAGATATGAAAATGAATGTCGATTTTAATTTGTCATCCATATTTACCACCCAAAATGATTTTTTTAACGTGTATGCATGTTATCTTTTTTAACCCTTTTACTCATTTCTATATTTATAAAAATAGTAACTTAAATTAATTATGAACGAGACACTTAAACATGGGCAATAATTTGTAACTCATAAGAGTTAAGGATTAATGTTTTGTATTTGTAACAAATTTGATAATAAATTTATATTTTGGTGAAACCATGGTTACTTGTATTTTTACAATATGACTAGCGTCCATTTAAAAACATGTACAAATTAAAATGTGTAAATATTTATGCCCGCGTCGACCATCAAAACGCAAGCTCACATACGTCCGTTGGGTGATTTGATGTTAGCCTTGAAGCCAAGAACAGCACAGCTCCCAAACAAGTTCATGACTAAAGGACTGTCATGGACGATTTTAGTGACGGGACAACCGATAGAAAGAAGAAAGAATGTGTTATTTATTGCCCAGGGAATGTATTATTTATAACCTCACCACGTCTTAAAAGAGTTGTGAGCATTTGAATAACACGACTCCCAACCACTCCGGCCGTTACATTCATTTCCTTTTTTTTTGTTAAATACATTTTCCATCTCAACCACTACGATACATAAAAATTATTTTAGTTGCAACTCAAGACACTTTGTGCTGCAAAGTGATGCAATTAATCTGAGCACACAAGTTGAATCGAGAGTTCACAAGCAGGAATCAAGCACAATTTCTTTTTCATAAAAAATCCACCAAAAACTCATTGAAAAAACCCACAATATAAAGTCTCAAGATCCAAGAAAAAAACTAACAACCCGATAGAAACAACCCCAACTTAAAAGTCAAACAAGATAAACTAGAAAATTCAAAATACTAATTTAATAATCTTCAAATAAATAAGCTTCCGATCTTCAGCCGCATCAGACGCGGATCCCACTCGGGTCGGTTTCAGTCATGGGTCAGACCCGTTTGACTGTTCTGGATCCCCTGCATCATTCTCCCCCTCTTCAAACGGACTCGTCCTCGAGTCAAACAGATCATCATCTTCATGCAGAAAGGGTGTGAGGTCAGCCACATTAAAGGTAGTAGAAACATTGTAGTGACTCGGTAGATCAATTTTATAGGCATTGCCATTGATGCGTTTCAGAACCCGAAAAGGACCATCAGCGCGAGGCTGAAGCTTCCCATAACGTCCCCCTGGAAAACGATTTTTGCTCAAGTGGATCCAAACGAGATCCCCCTCTTGGAACACCACCCGTTTTCTGCGCACAATGGCACGTCGTTGATAGACAATGTTGTTGCTCTCGATTTGTTCCCGCACTTGTTTGTGAATATGCTTAATTTGGGCAGCCCTCTCTTCGCCATCAGCACTAAAATACTCGGTTGCTGGTAACGGAGTCAAATCTAGTGGAGTGAAGGGGTTCCTGCCATAGACAACCAAGAAAGGACTCAAACCCGTAGAGCGGTGGGACGATCTGTTATATGCGAACTCAGCTTGGGGAAGGATGATATCCCATTGACGGGGGTTGTTACCAACGAGACTACGCAGGAGATTTCCAAGGCTGCGGTTTGTAACTTCAGTTTGTCCGTCACTCTGCGGGTGATGGAAGCTGCTGAAGTGAAGTTGAGAACCCAACCTTTTCCACAATATTCTCCAAAAATGGCCACAAATTTGACATCCCTATCAGAAGTTAAGGACTTAGGTACCCCATGCAGCTTAACAATTTCAGCAAAATATAGGCGAGCGACTTGGCACACGGAACAAAATGTGCCATTTTTGAAAACCGATCGACGACCACCGTAATCGAGTCTTTCTGTCGTTGTGTTCGTGGTAGACCAACAACAAAATCAAGGCTAACATCTTCCCATGGGCCGTCCGGAACCGGAAGTGGAGTATAAAGACCGGTATTAGAATGATGAGTTTTGGCAATATGGCAAATGCGACAACGGTCGACGATACGATTAACATCATCACTCATCTTAGGCCACAAAAACCTCTCCTGGACCAGCTTCAGTGTTTTGTCTCTCCCAAAATGTCCCGCTAGGCCTCCTTGGTTGCTTTCGAGAATTATAGCGTCACGTAGGCTACAACGTGGAACACATAAACAGCTTCCCCTGAATAAAAACTCCTTGTGTAGGATGTAACCCTTACTGGGCGCTGTCTGACAGGCTCGCCATACTTCAGAAAAGTCCGGGTCATCGGGGTAGAGGATCCTAAAAACCTCAAAACCTTCCTCCTGAATCTGTAGTGATGTGAGGAGCGAGCAACGGCGGCTCAGGGCATCTGCGACAGTATTACTGGTCCCGGCTTTATGCTTGGTTACGAAAGAAAAATCCTGTAAATACTCAACCCACTTGGCATGACGAGGATTGAGTTTATGTTGGCCATTGATATACCGTAACGCTTGATGATCCGAGTATAAAACGAATTCTCCGGGTAATAAATAGTGGCGCCAGTACTCGAGACTACGAATAATGGCATAAAACTCCTTGGCATAGGTGCTGTACTTTTTGTTTCGCATCACTTAGTTTCTCGCTAAAAAAAGCAATGGGCCGATTCTCTTGACTTAGGACGCCGCCGATTCCAAAACCCGAAGCATCACACTCGACCTGGAAAGCTATTCCAAAATTGGGCAGGGCCAAAACAGGAGCTCGGGTGACACGTCGCTTTAACTCCTCAAAAGCGTTAGTGGCCTCTGTTGTCCAAACAAAGCAGTGACCTTTGAGACAGTCCGTCATGGGTGCGACGATGGAACTAAAGTTCCGAATAAAACGTCTGTAAAATGAAGCTAGACCATGAAAACTACGTACTTCATGGACCGAGGTGAGGGTAGGCCATGACGTGATCGCCTCAATCTTTGATTCATCCATGCGGATTCCTTGCTTGGAGATAAGAAAACCCAAGAAAAGTACTTCAGACGACAGAAAGTGACATTTTGACCGGTTCGCATACAACTTCTGATCACGAAGAATATTGAAGACCTGTCGAAGGTGAAAAAGGTGTTGTTGTATATCTTGGCTAAATATGAGTATGTCATCGAAATAAACGACGACACATTGGCCAATGAGGGGTTTAAAAATATGGTTCATCAACCGCATAAACGTGCTAGGTGCATTTGAAAGGCCGAAAGGCATCACCATCCACTCGTAAAGCCCATCACGTGTTTTAAATGCGGTTTTCCATTCATCTCCTGGTCGCATCCTGATCTGGTGATAACCACTACGTAAATCAATCTTTGAGAAAATTGAGGACCCATGTAGCTGGTCTAATAAATCCTCAAAGCGTGGTATAGGGAACCGATATTTTATCGTGATTTTGTTGACGGCCCGACTGTCAATACACATCCGATAGGCCCCCCCCAGGTTTTGGGACAAGTAAGGCTGGGACAGCACAAGGGCTCATGCTTTCCTGGATAAGCCCTTTATCAAGAAGCATGTTGACTTGTCGGTGTAACTCTGCAAATTCTTTAGGATTCATACGATAGGACGGTTTGTTTGGGATTACCGCCCCCGGAACAAAGTCGATGCAATGTTGTACGTCTCTCATAAGTGGTAATCCGGCGGGGATATCTTCTGGGAAAACCTCATGGAATTCTTCAAGGATGGGTTGTACTTCGACGGGTGGCTTATCGGAAATGGGGTTTTGTTCTACAACTACCGGTGAATACATGAATGGTGGTGATGTGTGGCGTGTGAAATCCACAAATGCTGACTTAGTGAGAATGACAGCTTCGGTCGCTGCTGCCCGAGTATCTAAAGGAACAACGTTCCCTTTTTTTAACCAAGTTAGTTGGTATGGATCAGGATGGGGTTCCACTTTTAGGCCCAATTTCTCCACCATACTCATTGGTACCATGTTCTCAGAACTTCCCCCATCTATGATAATATCGCAGACTTTGCCTTTTGAAGTGCAACGGGTACGAAAAATGTTATTGCGAAGCCATAGGGTGTCGTCAACAGGTGAGGTTGGGGCTGCAGTAAGGGCGCGCTGAATAATCAGCGTTTCCCCTTTGTCGGGGTAAACAACGTCGTCCCCATTTTCAGGTTCATCTTCTGGGTATGTGTCGTAGTTTGGCAGTGTTTCCTCCGTGAAGGTGACAAGATGCTTGTTTGGGCAGTCCCGAGCAAAATGACCCAACCCGTGACACTTAAAGCATCGAGTGAGGCGAGATGATGTTGGTGCCGAGCCAGCTGTTCCCCTCGAGGGCTCAGCTTTGATTGGGCTGAGATGATTCCCGGGTAAAAAGTTGGCTAGTACACGCGAATTCTTGGCTTTGATTGGGCCGATCTTCGAGGGTGTATTCTTTTGTCTAGTCCTTAGTTGTTTCTCCACCTTCACGGCTAAACGACAAACGTCATTGAAACTCCAATAGGGTTGGAGCTGAACTACGTCCGAGATATCCGAACGTAACGCGCCGAGAAACCGAGCAATTACCTGTTCTTCCTCTTCTTCTGCCCCGCACCGCATTCGTAACCTGTCAAAATCAGCAATCAAGTCCTCAACGGTGGAGGTCCGTTGGGTTAAGTTATGATATTCTAAAAACGCGTCTTGTCGATAATTGACGGGTAAAAACTTCACGTTTCTACCGTGCTAAGCCAATCAATGTTCTAATTTTGTCCCATGTTCTAATTTTCGACCTCCCCTCTTGAACCCGTTTCTTCTTTATGTGATCCCACCACAAGGAAGCAGACTTACGTAATTTAATAGCGACGAGTTTTACCTTGTATGTGTCGTGGATGTCTTTAAGATCGAAGATACGTTCTACCGTGCTAAGCCAATCAATGAATTCATCGGGTTGTGCCCGACCATCAAACTCTGGGATTTCGACCTTGACTCCCATGCCACGGAGCGGATCGAGTTCATAAATCTCTCGGTGTCGACCCTGTCGACCAAAAGGGTTACCGGCGCCTTCCTCATAATCCTGGATGTATGAGTCAGTGTCGGTTCCTTCGTAGTGACCGTCGTGTTGCAACTCAAGGTCCCTGACCCGTTGTTGTAACCTCGCAATCTCTGCGATATCCCGTGGAGCTCTGCCTTCATCCGTGTTGCCTTGGTCGGCATCTCTATGGGGATTCCGTCGAATGTCTCCACGTCCTGCCATAGAATTCTCAGCCTGTTCTCTGATACCAACTGATGCAATTAATCTGAGCACACAAGTTGAATCGAGAGTTCACAAGCAGGAATCAAGCACAATTTCTTTTTCATAAAAAAATCCATCAAAAACTCATTCAAAAAACCCACAATATAAAGTCTCAAGATCCAAGAAAAAAACTAACAACCCGATAGAAACAAACCCAACTTAAAAGTCAAACAAGATAAACTAGAAAATTCAAAATACTAATTTAATAATCTTCAAATAAATAAGCTTCCGATCTTCAGCCGCATCAGACGCGGATCCCACTCGGGTCGGTTTCAGTCATGGGTCAGACCCGTTTGACTGTTCTGGATCCCCTGCATCACAAAGTGTCTCAAGTTCATGGACCAATGTTTAGATCTCATGTTTTCAAAGTTTAAAAACACGACTGACAAAAAAAACCCAAAACCCTAAACAAAAAACCGATCTTGCATCCAATCTAAACACTAATCACCAACCACTTCAGTCGATTGACAACCACACGATCTGATGAGAAGAAATGGGCATATGGAATGTACAAGTTTCAAGTATATATGGTACAACTACAACAGCACACGTTTAGTGTCAATGTAATCAACTTACAATTATCTGCATTTTTTGCAAGAAGCAGGGAGAACCGTTTCATCCTCTCTCCTCCTCTTCATATTTACGCCAAGAAAACTGCACGGGAATCGGGTTTTGAAAAGGGTTTCGTTTCGGGCCAGGTTCGTTCTTTTTTTTCCAAACCTGAAACTTAAATCAACAAATATTGTGTAAAGAAACAAAATATTTCAACATTTCTTTAAAACTACATGTGATGATTTCGATCCGTTTAAATGTGAATGCGTCAGGCCGGGTTATATTTTATCTCTATCGGGTCAAACATGTAAATTCCAAAAATCAGCCTAAAAAAATTGGGTTATAACTTGGATTATTATTACTTTTTATCATATTTGCCAGCCTAATTATATATAACAAAAAATAAATAAAAAATTTGGAGAAAAGTGATTCGGGTCAACCCAACCCATCGTATCCACTAAAAACTAATCTATGAAATCAACAGTGCACCTGATTCATCCACTTTCAACTTCTTAACAGAAGAACTGGCATCTTCTTGCTTTCTCTTCAAACTGAAAGCATTACTTCCATTATCAACATCTACAAAGATAGTCATTTATCCCTTTTATACGTGATTAAACGAAAACGTCAAAGATAAGTATGAACAGAAGACGTTAGTCAAACCTTTGAACTTTGTTCTCTTCCTCGAGTTCGAATCCTCAAAAAGTGGTTTCCTGCTGATGTTATTGTTTCCCCTGTCACTTGTGCTTGTAATCCCATTTTCCGAATCGTTTGCTCCTGCAAATTCACAATAATAACCTCAGTAAACTGCATCATGAGCCTTATTCGTATATTTTGATGAAAAGTTGCGGTATCAGAATCAACAACTTAAATCCAAGATTCCAAGAACAACAACTAGGGCTGTAAACAACTAAACATTCAATGAACCGTTCAACAGGAAATTTTTTTATGTTCATTTATTTAATAAACGAATGAACATGAGCAAAAGAATATTGTTCATTTAAACACTTTTCGTTCTTTCATTTACTTTCATGAACGTTCATTTATTTTTGTTTTCATATTCACTAAAATAAATTAAATAATAATATTGTATTTCGGCAACATGAAGCCTAGAAAGCTTGAAACTATCAGTCACCGATGTTTTTATTAGAAACCCTAGGCTCAAAGTCTTGCCTCTTCAATTTATGAGTTGGATTTAGATGATAATTTTGCCTCTTCTACGTTCGATCAGAATATTAGCAAACAAACATAAACGAAAACGAACAAGCTCATTTACTTGACAAACGAACACGAACAAGCTCATCTACTTGACAAACGAACACAAACAAGAAAACATCTCGCCCGTGGCATTCGGTTCTACAGCCCTAACAACCGCCCCATCATTATTGTTGATATAATGTATGCACATTTGTACTCTTCATTCACAACTATCTTAAGTTCTTACTGATTTGCTAATGCCTACTAAAGACATCCACGAAAGCAAAACTAATCCTCATTAGCTCCTTTTCAATATGACGTATATTGAAACAGGTCTGTAAACGAATTGAACGTTCAGTGAACCTCTCAGCAAAATGTTCGTTTATGTTTGTTCATTTATTAAACGAACGAACATGGAGACAATTTTTCGTTCATTTAATTAAGTGAACCAACATGAACACATGTCTCCATTTACTTTCATTTATATCTGTTCACTTATGTCCGTTTGTTTACGTTCGTTTAAATATTCATTCAAAACTATTTATTACTAATACTAATTTAAAAACAATTTGTTTTCACAAATTAAAACCCTTAAGCCCAAATTATATCTTTGTTTAGTTTTTAAATGTTGGATGTAAACATCATGATATTTTATACTTTAATTTGGAAATTCACATTTATTTTCAATCAATGTTCGTTTACGTTCATTCGTTTCGCGAGCCTTTCGTTTAGAATATTTACGAATGAACACATTCATAATTTTTAATGAACGAACAAGAAAATTTGTTCATTAACGAATGAACACATTCATTTACAGGTCTAATATACTTTGACTTTTAGTCAAACATCTACTTGACTTGGTTATCCGTTATTTACACTTTGCACAAAAACTAATAACTATAAGTTTAATCTCAAAAGTCAAAATTAATCTACTGACTAAAGCTCTTTCAATAAACTGAAGTCAACATTAATCTATTGATCAAAGCTTTAACAAACACAATCGAGAGAAGCAGGGGCTTACTTTTAGAACCGGATTTGGACAGCTTGCCGTCGACAACGAGAGCGCCGGAGCCACCGGTTCCAGTGGAAAGTCCTCGTGAAGAGAAGAACGAAATTAAGGATTTCCAGGTGACGGAAGAGGCGATAAGATCGATTCCTCTGCTAATGAAGTGGCCGTTTAACTTCAACGTCGCCGGATCCAGGCCGAATGTCCGGGAAATAGAGCCGAGATCGAGCCTCTGATCGTCGTGCGCCACCAGCTGCACCGCCTTTGATAACGACGGGCAAAAGAGCTTCACAGTTGTCGGCATCTCTCTGTGGTTTGCAACTTCTCAGGGCTTATGGAAGGGCTTCTGGAAGTGTCTCAATCAGCGAATTATATATGCGCAATAAGAAGCAGCAGTTGTTTGTACCGTACAAGTATAGTATGAAGTAGCTAATATTATTTGAATACTAGCTTACATCCCGTGTACTACACATGGGTTTAAAAATATCAATAAATAAAATTTTTAAATCTTTATGTGTATATTTTACAGTATAGTACGGTAGAAAAAAAAATTCAAAAAATATAAAAATTAATATATAAATGGGTTTCGAAAATACGTTAAGTACTATTTAATGTAAAATTTTGATTTTCATATATTATTTGATTGATAATAAAAGTTAAATAATTAGATTTCAAGTTTTTTTTATAATAATGGATAAATTAAAATAAATGTGTTTTATTAGTATAATTAATATTTTCTTTAAATAAATGTTATTATAAAAAGATGGAGGATTTTAATAATAAAGAGGCGGGAAAAAGATGATGAGAATGAATATGAAAGCGACACGTGACATAGAAAAACCTTTATTTATTATATAGCTAGCTTAGACCCCGTGTAATACACACAGTGTGAAAAATATCAATACATAAATTTCTTAAATTTTATTTATCAATTTTACAGGTGTAAAAATGTATTACTATACATATAATAAGGATAGAAAATAAAATTCAAAATATATAAAAAATAATATATAATTGAGTTTTGAAAATACATTAATTATTATTTAATGTAATTTGACTTTTATTTACTATTGGATTGAAAGTAAAAATTACATAATTAGGTTTAAAAGTTTTTTATAATCTTACTAACATAATAAATAAAAATCTTTTGTGGCACGTGTCACTCCTTTGTTACTCTTCAACCTTATTTTCTCGCATCGCTCTCCTATTAATTATTAATTATTCTATTTCTATCTCCTATTAAATAATGATATTAAATAATAATATTTGCATTAATAAATAAAAATCATGTAGACACGTGTCACTTTGTGTTTCATTTTTATCATTTTTTTCGACCATCTCTCCTATTAAATAATGACATCGGAAGAATTTATTTGTAGATATTTAATATAAATCTAATTAGAGATACTTATTATTTCATTATAAATAATTATTTTATCATCAATCAATTGAATTTAATATGAATTAACAGAGCTTATAACTGTCACGACAAATTACAATTTTTAAAGACATATTTTGACGACTCTGCTAACAAATTACATTATACTTCAATCCGTGTATTGCACGAGTTTTTTAAAATATATATTTTTTATTATTAATTAAGTATATAACATTTTATTTATTCAACCCGTGTAATACACGTGATTTTAAGCTAGTAACGGATAATTTAAAATAAATGTGTTTTATTTGTATAATTAGTAATTTAATAAAAGATATGAGTGCATTTAATAAGAGAGAGACATAAAAAAATTTATGAGATTGAATATGATGGCGACACTTAACATACAAAAACCTTTATTTATTATATAGTATAGATTATTTACCGAAAAAGTTATCGCTAATTACACAATCAAAGAATTTATATTTGCCTCAAACCAATAATTTTTTTTAAATGATACAGGGAAAACGTATATTATAAAATCATTAAGTTTAGTTATATACTCTTGTGTAATAAAAGTATTAAATAAATAATTCTATGATTTAAAAAAAAAATTATATCAAAACATATGAGAATACCGTAACGGTATGCATGTAATTTCATAAAATTCATATATAAAAGGTTATAAAGGAAAATAAAATTGTATTTAAAAATAAAAAGATAAAAGAATTATTATATATGACCCATCTCAGTTTTGGATATAATATACGTCGAAACGTTGATAAAAGTAAAATAAGTTGTAATGATAAATTTGAAATTTTATAAAATATTATATTTTAAAACAAAAAATTAATGATGTTTACATTAAGGTAAATGGTAGCATTATTAACCACGTAATTCATAATTATTATTTATAATAATATGAAATTTTATAAAGTTTTTCATTTTTAAATAATTGAAGTGATTTTAAAACCAAATGACTATTAATATGAAACTAATGTTTACTAAATTGTACAATTCTAAGACAAACCATTTCGACTAATATTAAAAAGTTTTAATTGCAAAACCATTCATAAACACTCGAATACTAAAGTCGGCCTCCAATCATAACATTTTTTTTTCTTTTTTCATATTTCATATACACCCTCTTTATTTTCATATTTTTAAATAATAACCCTCAACTTTCTAAAAACCTAAATATATCTCTAAAAACCATTATCTAGTTTTACGACCGAATTTTCCAACCAAACCTACAAATGTCTGTACCCGTATACATTTGGACCTACCAATGTTCCAAATCCTAGTTTGCAAGTATCTAGACTTGTAAACGTATTAAGAATATCAACATTGAATATTCTAACATGACATTAAAGAGTTTGCATGTCCGTACTATATAACAAACCACCGTGTAAGGACACAAATATTCAACACTCGCATTTCGTGATACCGATTCTCACGAGGGAGTCTGGTCATTAAAAAATTGTTTGAAAAAACAAATTAAAATAAAAAACTAATAAATAAACAATATTGGTAACGGAGTCCGAATGTGTTGAATTTGACCCGATTGTGACTTTTCTTTTTGTCTATCGGATCCCTCCCCATTCCTAGTCTCCCTGTCTGCCCAAATTTTCGACTTGTCGGGTTTCTTTCGAATAAACTGCCATCGGAAGGGGGATCTAGGGTTAGGGTTTTATCGTAGGTTGTTCTTCTCGATACGATTCGGTAGAACTGTAATCAGAATGTATGCTGATCGGGTGGAGACTGCGCCGAGGAGTTCTATCAAAGACCGTCTCAACGGCGGAACCCTAGAAAATTCCGGCCGCCGTAGACAAGTTACTGGCAAAAGGTTTTGTTATTGTCTCTTTAATTCTCCATCCTTATGTAAAATCATACGCTTTTGTGATTAACTGCATGTAGATTCTGTATTTTTGCTTGATTATATTTCATTTGCTTGTTAAATTGAAATTTTGGAGTAAGTTAGGTATGAAAAGTTTTCATTTGTGATTACTTTTATCATCATGGTTGGAAATATATCATAATGCTGATTTGTTGCACTACCAACAAAATGAGTTATTTCAGATTGTTAGGTAGAAGTAATCAGGGTAATATAAAATTTTCTGAAAATATGTCTGTCGGTCGATCGGAAGGTTAACAATTGGATGCATATACCTATTTGGCAGGTAGATTTCAAGATAATATTAAGACGTTTTACGAAATTATCGAGGTTAACGGTTAACCATTGGAGGTATGTACCTACTTGGAATTTGGAAAGTAGATTTGAAGTTAATGCTATAATCTAGAAGGATGTTTTTGATAAAATTAGTGATGGTTAAATATGAAATACCAAGAGAATTAGTTTTGGTCATTGTTAGAGTTAGAGGCAGCAAATGACAAAAAAGAAAAAAAAAATGTGAATGGTCTATGTTGGTATGTTTGTGGTGACTAGTGGAGCTGTAGAATGAAGTAGCTTTGTTGAAATTCCACATCTTAAAAGTCTCGTGTCGTGGCTTTTTTACTCCAAGTTAGTGATCCTTTTTTGAAATTGATTGGAGATTTATTAATGTTTTTGACTTGTGTTTGTCAATACACTTTTCTCATCTTGTAGGGATTTTTTCTTGTCTTTCTTAACGTATTGCATCAACAAAACCATGAAACTAGCAGTTTTAGAAAGAAAAAAAAAAGTAACCATGTCAAAGTGATATTTTATTAAAATCTTGATCCTTATATGTTTACATGATATAAAACTTAAAATTTATAGATATTAATGAACCATTATGCTTCCATTTAGGCGATTAAGTGCTAGAAGTAGAAGGTCAGTATCACTTATCTCCATTAGTTGATTTAACGTTTTTTAGCACACCGGGAAATATAAGATTATCAGTAGAGAAGTATATAATGATGCGACATTTGTAGATGTACATTAAAATTTAGGTCATGCCATCATGCTATCTTCCTGCCTTTTGTATTTTATGGGCATCATTGTTAGTTACCCGAACTTTGTATTAAGGGCTTATGGATGAGAAGCAATTTAATTTATTTACTTTTTGACTTCCAATTTGATGTCAGTTGAAAGCCATAACTAATTTTTAGGAAAAAGTTAGATTGGGTTCTTGTGATACTTGGTACCATGTAATCCGTGATTGATATTGATGAAACTCATTTTTTTATGAGAAAAATTTGTTCTCGTTTGTGGCTTACCTAATTTACTTCTCGGCATCTGTTAGTTTACCAGCCACTTTTCTTCTTTGTTTATGTAAGTTTGGATGTATGATATCCTTATGAACCACACTTCCTTATCAGAAAGGGAAATTATGGGGCAAAATCTTATTTTACCTGAACCAGTTACTTTCTTGCTCCAGGCAGAGGCAAGATGATGACAAATGGGAGCACGATCTTTACGAACAAGCTGATCCACAAGTATCAAGTATGAATTTGATTATTACATTATTTACACTAGAGATTATCTTCATCTTCTTTAAACATAGTCCCTCATGCTAGAGGTAACAAGATGGACGGGTTAGGCAGGTTAAGTAATGGGTCAAATTGGGGTATGGCCGGAATAATCCGTGTCCTGTTGGATTGACCTACAAAAACTTGTCCTGTTTCAAAATATAATTCTTTGAATAAAACTGTTTCAGAGGTTGTATGCACTAATACTTAACTTTGGGTGACCTTCAAGTCTTCAACACATTCTCCTTTCAGCTAAAACGTTTGATTGGATCCATTTGAGATAAAAACACAACCTAAACACATTCATAAGTAACCTCCCTCGTATATTTACTTACTACTACTACTATTATTATTATTTGTTTTTTAAGATCGCAGAATTGGTGCCCTTGATCTCCGTTTGAAGCTTCAGAAAAAAAGTAATCAACGGGTAACTTCAGGTGTAAGAGATCTGCGTGAAAAGCTTTCGGGTATAACTTATTCACAGTCAGCATCAACTGCTCCAGCAAAGCCAAAAGCAGTACCAGAGAGCAGTAAACCTGTTAGGAGAAGTGTTATAGCTGAAGCCCCTGCAGAGACTAAAAAAGTGGCTAGCACTGTTTCTAAGAAGAAAAAGGTATGTTACTGGCTACTTCCCATTTATGAAATGTGTGGTTGGATAACAGGCCAAAACAGGTTTTTTTTTGGTTAAACACTTCCCTGTTTTTTTATTAATAGTTAAGTGTGTTTGATACAATTACACAAGTTATATTATCTCAAGAATAAAAATATGTACGAGGTTTTATTCTTAAAAACACTCTGTGACTTTTGATCCATTTGACCAGTTTCTTTGTAAGGTATTATATTTTTGTTTGTACTCTTTTGATCGGTTAGAGATTATACATAACCTGAATCGACCCATTTATAAACAAATTGCCACCTCTTCTTTTATGCATATTAAGAATGTCATAGTTTTCTTAAAGGTTTCCCCTTTCCGGTAACAGATAAGCAAAACGGTTATTTTCACATATTTTTAATATCCTGTGGTATTGTTTTTAGTCACCTTTTGTGTTCTTTTTGACATTTTAACTAATTGATTTGCATACAAAGCCTTAGTTGCATATAATCGGGATTGGATTGTTTTTTTACAGGTAATACTGCAACTTAATAAAAGTCATGACTCATGAGTTCATATCATTGTGGTTCTGCTGGTTTGTTACTCACTCAATACATACAGTTGGGTTGAGATTCTTTTTACTAGAGATTGCAAAATGGGTGAACTGGGAACATTTGAAAATAGGTGATTTTTGGTATAGGTCGCTTTTATAAAGGGTTTGTGTTGAATATGATTAAAAATAAGTTATTTTCAGTTGTAGTATATATTTGTGAAAAATGATTTAGGAGGTTTCATGTAATAAAAATACACTTTGGACTGCTTTCGACGATTTTACACCTTGCTTTTTTAGCTAATTTTTCATTTTTCATGTTTGACCTGTAAAAATAATTACATAACCTGAATTGACCCATTCATAAGTAAGTAGGAAACTGGTTTCGACGATTTTACACCTTTCTTAATCTTGGTCTTTTTAAGAACTTGGCTTCTTGCAAGTGAAATAAGTCCTGAATCTGGACGACCTATCTTTGTTGGTAACTGCCTTATTAATTTTTGTATCCAATTTTTACTATTATGATGGTTGTTTTTCTTAGCAATATGTCTCTCCTGCAGGCTGAAACCATGGACACCTTCTTAAAGTCACTGGGACTTGAAAAGTATTCAATTACTTTTCAAGCAGAGGAAGTATGATTTCTAGAACAAATCTTTCTTCTGTATCATGACTTTTAGAACATGTAATGAGCTTTTATACATCTTCTGTAGGTTGATATGACTGCACTTCTACACATGACTGATGAGGACCTAAAAGCTATAGGAATCCCAATGGTAAGTTAGTTTTCCTATTTGATGTATATTTTGAGTACATGCATAGTTAGTTTTTTTTAAGTTTTGTTTATGCATGGTGTTTATAACTAATTATTTTGTTTTACTTGATACTTGACTAGTTGATTATACAAAAACCATAATACTACAGTAATAAACAATATTTTTAATTTAAGTGTTTGAGGCGTTATGCGTTTTAAAACACTTTTCTAATTTTTATTGTAGGTTTTCACCCTTAAAGAGTATAGTCTAAACCCACATGTATTTACATATGAGTTGAAACGACTACATTTAGAGTTAGGCGTCTAGAATTATGGATTTGATAGTAAGTCCAGAGAATGAACATGAAGAACAGTTCTGTACGATTGAATACGAGTGAGCAGAAAAAAACTGAATAACCGAACCAATTGAGAAAACAATGGTTCGGTTATGGTTACATGTGAATAGATAACCAAAATAACCAAATGTCATTATAATTATCATTTATATATTTTTTACAAATAAAATATTATTTATGAAAAGTTTGTTATAATTTTTTTATAAGTAATATATTTCTTGCCCCCTCGTTTAGAAATCAGATTTGTTGTCTTTTTATTTGGCCCAAAATCTGATCGGATTTATTAATTGAAATGAGCTTGAACTGAACCATACCCAGTTTGTAACCAAAACCATCGGTTATGAAAATCTATAAATCGGAACATCAGTTCAGTTTTGGCCCATGACTAAACCGAACCGACCCATGCTGACCCCTACACAATTGAAAGAGTTAAAGACTAATGTAGCCAATACAATTCAGACTAGGTGGCAGTTTTGACCCATTTTCTTATGAATTGGTAAATTTGGCTTGTGCTTTATCTCTAAGGTTCAAATAAGAAATAATACCTAAAAGGGGGACGGTCGAAAGTCACCTGAAGTCTATTTCTAAGTAAAAAGGCGTATGTCTTTCTGCTTTGACCCAACCCGGCCTGTTGATCTGTGCTAGAGAATGACCTGTTTCAACTCAAACTGCTACCCATAAATGTGATGTGATGACAAAACATTTATTATTTTATTAAACCGAATACATATGATGCTATTAGGTTTTCTACAATCTTTCCGCTTCTAACTCGCTTATTTGTGTAGGGCCCGAGAAAGAAGATCCTTCTGGCATTGGAATCTAAAGCGTGAGCTCGTGTTTTGAACTGAACTGGTAGGGGTCTATCTTTTCTGGTTAGTTTATGTTCTTAGGTGTATTGATGAAGTGAAAATGATAGGATTAGAACTGTGTTATGGCAATGAATTTGGTGTGTGAGAAAATAGACTTATGGAAAGTTGTCTTCATCTTCATAGCTGTTTATAAGAAATATGTCCAACTGGAGGGGTAGTTGAAAATAATCAGTTGAAGACTTAAATTTTGAATCAATGTTTGAAATTTGTAATTTTTTACAAAAAAAAAATTAATTGACATTTTTAAACAATTTTGAACCTTTTATAACTATTTTTTTTTTATAAATCATTTTAGTTGGTGAAAGAAAAAACAAAGTATAATTAAAGAATTAAATACATGTATAGAAACATATACTTGCTTTACCATCACCTACCAGTCATCGCAGACAGACACTACCACTATAACTACCTCAGGCGCTGGCACCACCTACATGTCGTCATCGGCTCCACCAACTCCGCCACAACTGTTGTCCGCCTCCGCCATTGCTCCCATAAAAACAAACTGTCAGTTGAACCCATTTGATATGTTTTTAAATGATTAGTTTTGACCCAAATCATTTCAGTCCATTACACAAACCGGCCGAGTCTGCCGGTTTTTCCACTCGATAACACCAACATCAATTACTAAATAATCCACCGGTTTTTCCACTCAATATACACCAACAACAATTACTTTTTTTTTGAAAGACGAACATTGAATGTTGTGACGTCGCACACCCCCCCCCCCCCGGTCACATGGGAGAGTCTCGTCAAACTCCGGCCAATATGTAGTCTTAACCGAGCCCACTTGGCGTCAGAGTTAGAGAGCATCCAAGGAAAAATCCCACCCAATACGGCCCCTTCCGGGCTTGAGGGAGAGCCGAGGCTCGAACCCTGGATCGGCGTGGGTAAAACCCTGGTGCATCAGCCTAAGAACTAGGCCTCATTTGCATGCCTCAGAAATTAATGGTGGTGGCAGGGATTGAACCCGAGTCCCTTGGGAATTCAGGACTTACCTCAACCACTACACCACAACCTCTTTGGCACCAACAACAATTACTAAATAGATTAAAGGAGACTCTACTTGAATAGTAGCACCTCCGCTTAAATACGTACGCGTCATAGTTTTATTTTGTTTATTTTTGTTTTCATCCACTGTACTATACTTGTTTAATTTTCTATTAATTTCGTTTTTCTTTATTAACTTTCGTTCGTTAACTTTTTTCATAGAACGGAGTGAGTCGTTTTTTTTTGTCAACATTCCGATATAAATTTATTTGAAAACGAAGTTGTATTCAAAATCGAGTTTTTTTTTGCATCAAAGCCTATATCAAGTGCCGTCACCATTCTATTATTGTGACGAACCGGACCTTTTATGAACGAATTAGACAAAGTGAGAATTCAACTAGTTTTCTCTAAAAGGAAGACCATAACAAAACCATCACAAGACAAAATTCCCAAATAAACTTATGAACACACGTAATCCATAGTAATGTAAACGATGTAAATTGTACATCTATAAGATAAGTATATTTCATCCTCTCGGACCATTAGTTTTTCCCAAAGGGGTAATTACTAATTAATAATAATCTATGTGTTTAGAGTCGTAAAGGCTTAATCTAATGATCATTAATGAGTTCTAATCAAAGTAAAGTTTTGATGCAGACATGCTTGTTAATTAGTGTCTAAAATAAGTAACAAAGAAAGTGAATTCAACCACCTTCTCTTTCAAACTGACATTATAAATTTGGAAGTCAAAAAAACCCTAATATTTCAAGAAAAGCATAGCAATCTTTTCTGAATATTGTTCTTGTATATAACAATGGGGAGAGTTCATCAACCATTGCTATTGTTTGTCACCTTTCTTATAGTTTTCTTGAGTGTCACAAGCCTAACCGTGGGCCGAACAACACCGTTCAAGAAGCCCGATGGATCGAGTAGGCTAAATGATGAGAAAATAATCGGTCATTTGATTATCCACGGGCTCGTACCAGGTATTCCTGGATTGGGAGGACTCCCATTTACTGGTTGGAATTGGTGGGGTGGGTTTCCTGGTAGTGGTGGCTTCCCATGGGGTCGTGGTGGTTATCCGGGCGGTCGTGGTCTCTTCCCATGGGGTCTTGGATTCTTTCCGGGGGGGTTTGGAGGCTTTCCTGGTGGGCTTGGTGGCATTTGGGGCGGTCGTGGTGGGTTCGCGGGCCTTGCACAAGGTTGCAGGTAAACCCGCGATGAAGAGCAAAGACGAGCATGGAAGAAATCCATATCCATGATTGTTTATGTAACTTACAAAACCGTATGAAATAATGAAACCTCATAGAAGTTGAAAAGATTTATGTTTTATGTTCGTGTTCGTGAGAATGTGGTCGGGTCGGGTCCGGTAATCGGGCTGCTTATTGTTTATTGCTATTAATAATCAGGGATATTAGACCTCTAAAGTTCTAATACAAATCTTTACCCAAAGTTTTCTAGAGTTATATTTTTACTTCGTTCATAAATACATCTATATTCAATAATTATATGATCTATAATGATGAATTATATGATCTATGCTTAATGATAGAGAATTTTAACCTTACTTATAAATATATCGATTAGGGTTCTATTCTTTATATCAACTTAAAAAAATCGAATTTTAAAAGTCTGACCAATTTTATTTTTTCTTAACATAACCTCGCAAATCAGTTTATTGAAAAGTTTCTTTTGCTACAGTAAGAATAATGTTAGAGAATTTATAACTTAACTATTTTAAAATATAGAAAAATGATAAAAAAAAATATTTTGGTAAGCATATGCATATATAAAAAAAAAACACTTGGTTATTATAAGAATAACATATATTTTGGTTTTTACTTTTTAGGCAACATAATGTCACTTATAAAAATTGATTACAATATAATGCAAAACATATATGATAAAAAAAATGCAACAGATGTCAAAACATAATTTGTAGCAACAAGAATCCAATAGGAGAGAATGGATTTGGATTTGGATGCATCTCGGTAGAGATGAGATCGGTACCGTACCGGTACCCAATTTAACGATACAATATAAGTACTCGTTACAAAATGTTCATCTTTAGATAATATCGAAAATATCGGTATCGAATCTATGGAAAAGTGGATAACGGTACCGGTACCGAATCTATCGGTACGGTACCGGATGCTCATTCTGCATGTGTCGGACACACTTTTCTTAAAACAGAATCTCTTTTAGTCATTTATTGGTGTATGTTTTTGGTTAGAGATGACCAACAAACATGAGATAGCACTGGTTTTCTTTCATGGAACTGATCAAGAAACTAAATCTTCAACCTTAACTAAGTGAATTGTTATGGAGAGGTCTTGGGTTCAAGTCCCACTTATGACAAAAATATAGGGGGGTCCAAGTTGGGCCAGGAGGTTTTCTCACCTATGATGAGTTTCCTCCTATGGGGGTGAAGATGATCGGGTGAGCCAGTGACCCGTCAGTGATCCAAATTGCCGTTCAAAAAAAAAACTAAGTGAATTCTTGTCAAATAAAACCGTTTCTGCCTAAATGAATTTCAGGTCTACAAGCTAATAGTTAAAACGAAAAATATTATCGATCATTCCATCGAAGAAGAAATCGGCTTACACAAGCTCTAAGAAACTTTTTTCTAGTTAGCCCATAAACCGCAAGCACATACAATACAAATTCAACTTCATAAGTTTGATCATCCTCTAACACGGACAAGATCAACATTCAGTTTCTTTTTCTAAGCCTCATTTCATACTTCTAATTTAAACACCGACATCTCGTTTATCTTAGCTCCAAACTAAACACATCTTAGCTCATTATAAATAAACGATTCATAAGGTTCTACAAGCACATCATAGAAAGATAAAAAGAAATACAAAAGCAACTCTGATTTAAGAATCAGGAAATCTTACAGAAAGGCAAAATACATATGAAACAGATAAAAAAAGAAAATGCAACAAAACATAAAGACAAAACAGGTAATGATAATTAAAAAAGCAACCCAAGGATCTAGTATGCTTACTTTTTTGCTGGTTTTTTTCTCCATTCAGTGCGACCCCGGTTTAGTTCAAGACCATCGCCCGATGATCTTAGCAGATGCAAAAACTGGCTTAAATTTTCACCCTCGTTATTGGAATTAGCACAACCGTTGATTCCTTCAAGTTTCGAGACGGGTGATTCAGAACTCGTGAGAGAATCGACTACATCATCATGCTGGCATTCACGCCTGTAGTCTAAGGTGATAGTTTGTAGTTCATGACTGTCGATGATTTCTTGTGGGATGCTCTGTCAAAGAATGAAACTCATCATCATCTTTATTTCACATTAGTTGAATGAATAAATGAACCCTTCAAAAATAATGATGAGTCTAGAGGTGGCAGTTTCAACCCTTTTACTTATGCAAGGGATCAACTTGGGTTATATTCTATCTCTAACTAGTCAAATGGGTCAAACAAAAGAAGTTGGCTGAAAAGGGCACGGACCAAATCAGTTGAACGGGTTTAAAATCAACCAAAGTCTATTTTTATTGTAATAATGTTGTTTTTGTATTTATAGTTACGTGTTAAGTATTTATTGGAAAAATATATAAATGGAAGTGAAAGTGTTTGTGGATCAATCCAATATGTTACGACCCTTACAAAAATGACCCGTTTCAACCAACTGCCATTTTGACCTATTATCCAATCTGCACGAGCTGCCCATCTTGCCACCTAGGGGTGTAAACGAGCCAAGCCTGGCTAGCGAGCTACTCGAGATCGGCTCGCTAAAAGCTTGAATCGAGCAGAGCTCAAACGAGCTCGAGCTTAAAAATAAGCTTGCTTAATAAACGAGCCCGAGCTTCGCGAGCCTAAACAAGCCTATTATTTATATAATTTTTTTAATTATTAATATACTAAATATATATTTATAAAATAATATATAGTATGTATAAAATTACGATAAAAATAACTAAACAATATATATGTAGTTATATATAAAAAATATAATAAAATATATAAAAATAACTATGAATATATATAATTAATTAATAAATAATAAACGAGTCGAGACCGAGCCGAGGTTGAAAAACTACTCACGAGCCGAGCCTGAGCTTTAGAAATATAGTTCAAATCGAGCCGAGCTCGAGCCAAGTCGAGCTCGGGCACGGCTCGTTTACACCCCTATTGCCACCTCTAATTTTGTCCTCATTAAAGGTGACACTTTTCTTTTGGGGATGTCCAATGAAAATGAGAACATTTCCTTTTCTTGAAAGATTTCAAGTCAAATTCACCAATTTTCTGTCATTTGTTGTTAAATAATTTTATGTTTTTTATTTGTTTCAACAAGATTTCTTTTGTTTGTGTCGTATTTTATCAAAGATGAGAAGTTGGAGTAGGGGTGGCAATTCTTGACATGTTAGAACCCGGCATGAAAATAACCAGTTTTAGGTTGGACAGTCGACCCGTTTAATAAACAGGTTGTGTTTGGGTGATCTGGCTTACCCATTTATTAAACGGTCGCCTTCGAGATGTACTAAAGTCATCAAACATGAACTTCACTAGCTCCAAATGCACCATATGTAATAATGTACAACATAATCTTATGAACGAGATATGGAACATTGAAATTTTTTACCAACCTCGAGAACCCATCCAATGTAGGTAACATTGTTAACATGCTTGTTCATATCCAGATCGGCTCTTCTGGGCTGTATATTCCAAATAATTGTGAACTTAATATTTATAACGGGAATATATAGCGTATAACTGGAATAACTTTTGCTTTACCACAAGTCCTGGTCTAGAATATTCAGCAGGATCTTCCAGTTTTGCTATTTTTTTCAGGCTGCTACTGTTCTCTTCAGGAAATGCTAATCTGGAACCGAAATAACCATTGATACGAGTAAAAAAAACTGTTACCGGAGACAAAATTGTAATTTACACTGAAAAATTAACGTCACCTTAAAGACGTCTTCACATTTATTCATTAGATAAATTTTCGATTTTGATTAATGATTAACTTAATTCTTAATGAGTTAACGCACTCCTAATATGCATTCTCGTGTTATTTTGTTTTGCCACAACGGTTCTTGTAAAAAAAATGCATAAAAAGGTTTGTGTGTGTACTTTAGTCAAATTAGAAAAATAAGTATGGTTTATGATCATATAAGTTTTAATAAATATAGAATGCAATGTTACATCACGAGTTCACCAAACACAGTAGTATCAAGGAAGATAAAATTTTTGGTGAACAAGAAACCTACCTCAGTGTCTTGGGACAAAAAATTAAATATTCGTCTCTTATATCATCGTTGACTTTCTGGAGTCTTCTAGTGTCCGAGTTCATCATCACCCACTTGCTGCATGTTAATTTGAAATTCAACTTATAGTTATAATTCTAATATTTTATATTGGTCATTTTGCAGTCCACTATAAAGTACAGTATAAACACACAATCTGGGACCTAAAGTCTCCATATGATGCAGGTTATGAGGTATAAAAGAAGACCTAAATGCTTTATATGTAGTGTAGATTGTGCAATTTAAACAGCTGAAACAATTTGCTTCAACAGGAAACTTGATTTTAAAAAGCGCGCTAGGCGATCAGAAAAACGCCTCAGGGCTTACTTGGTTGACATAGAGAAACTCCTCGTGTACGTGAAGCTCTCGCCTCACGCTTCGAGCCACGGCTTTCACGACCTAACTGAACCGACACAGATTCTCTCTAATCTCTACTACCCTACCTTCCCTCCATTCATACGTTCAAATCGGTTGCAACTAAGAACAAACTCCAAGACTAAAAAAGAAATTAAAAACACACCTTGTAGCCCTTCCAATGACCTCGCCATTGGCATGATCTTTGATAATCCAATCACGTCGAGTCCCAATCCTTCCTTCACCTTGACACCAAGTCTCAATTTCAACCACATCACTCCTATCAATGATCAATTAGTATAAACAAACATTTCAAAAACAATGAACTATCTCAAACTTTATTTTTTGGTTAAATTAATCCACAAACATTACCAAGCAGGATATCTGTAAATTTCAATATGCATTCGCGAAGTCACCCAAATGAGATGCAATTTTCTCATAGTAGTGGTAGTTGCAAATCCATCTGTCGAAAATCCAACACTCTGAGCATGATTTCCCCCAACCTCCTACAATATGTTCAAAATTCGTCATCTAAATGTATCAATCTTCATAAATTTCATAAGAGAAGACATGCATTCTCTAATTCACCAATTATACCCAAAATATAACACATCTATCACAAAATTAGGTAAAATAACAAAACCTGACCTCCTATAATATGTTCAAAATTCGCCAGGAGACATGCATTCTCTAATTCACCAATTATACCCAAAATATAACACATCTATCACAAAATTAGGTAAAATAACAAAACCTAACCTCCTGCAATATGTGCAAAATTCTCCAGGAGACATGCATTCTCTAATTCAGCAATTACACATAATATACAACACATCTATCACAAAATTAGTTTAAAAGAATAAAACCTAACCTGCAACAGATTAGCAATTGTTTCAACGGTCGCAGTTTTATTAATTCCGACTTCATAACACCTTATGATGAATCTCTCCTTATATGATAATCCGTCTTCCGTCAAACTCCCCATCCGGAGCCGGTCCGCCAAGGTTTTCTCCTTCACATCGACTGCAACGCTCTTCGTTTGCGCATCGGTTTTCACTGCCATCAACGGCGCAACTCTCCGCGGTGATGACTTGCATAAGAAGCCACTGTTTCTTCGTCGAATTGAGACGGAATCGATGGATCGGGAATTAGTGACGGAACGAGTGGTTTCTTTGAATACGTCATTGTACGTCGCCGCGGTGGCAGTCGGAACGCCTCGTGATAACATAGTGATAGCTCTCTCGCCGCCGCGGTCGCCGGAACACCTTACGGAGATGTGTTCTGCGGACGGTGAGGATACGGAGGGGGTTATGTATATCGGAGCTTCGATAGTAACGAGGCAAGGCTGAAGTTGCCAGAAAAATGACACTGGAGTTGCAGTTATTCACGTTTTTGCCATGAACAGTTTTGTGCTGAAAATGGGGAAACTATAAAGGAACAGCGGGTAATCTTTCTAAATTTTACTGGAAAATTTTATCTTTTTAAAATGAAATTTGTATTTATAAACAATCTATAATCTATACTATATAATAAATAAAGGTTTCTCAATGCCACGTGTCACCTCCGTATTAATCCTCATAAAAATTTTCCCGCCTCTCTCTCATAATAAATACATTTTCATATTTTCAATAATAATATATTTTTAAACAAATTATTATTTATACTAATAAAACACATTTATTTTAAATTATCTCATATTATAAGAAACTTTGAAATGTAATTATTTAACTTATGTTTTCAATCAAATTGTAAATGAAAGTCAAATTATATTAAATAATATTTAATGTATTTTTAAACTCAATTATATATTAATTTTTACATATTTTTTGATTTTATTTTCTATTGTTAGTATATGTAATATATTTTTTCACGTATAAGATATATATATATATATATATATATATATAAAGATTTAAGAATTTTATGAATTGATATTTTTCACTCTGTGTAGTACACAGGTTCTAAGCTAGTATATAATAAATAAATGTTTTGATTTTCACTTGTTATTTTCTCATGCATTTTTAAGTTTTTTTTCCCCGACTCTCTCTCTTATTAATTATACAAATTTCTTTAATTATTTTTACAGTTTTTTTTTCCGTCTTTCTCTCCTATTAAATAATAATGACTTCTATAATTTTTTTTATAAAACGTTTTTCATGAATCAATATCCATACTAAATAATAAATAAAGGTTTTCCATACCACAAGTCACCTTCACATTCATTCTCATTATTTTTTTTTCCCGTCTCTCTCTCCTAATAAATACAATTATATCTTTTAATAATAATATATTTTTAAAGAAATACTAATATAAATATTGTTTTAATAAATAAATCTCCTACATATTTTGACGGGTGTATGTGTTAACAGATTATACTGTATTCCACGGGTTTGTTCAACCCGTATAAAACACGAGTTTTTGAAATAATTTTTTTATTACTGAATATATAATATTATATTTATTCAACCCGTGTAATATACGAGATTAAACTTACAAATTTCTTTAATTATATATCCAAAGGATGAAATGAGCAAAAATTTCTAATTATAAAGGACAAAATCTGTAATTTCTTTAGTTAGATAACGTAAATTAAAATTTGGTAAATATTTAAATGACGTAAAATGCAATTTGTTAATTTCTAATCTTTTGAGTCGATTCAAGATGTTAATTATTCGAATTCGAGCCCCGCTTGTGACATTCGAGACCCGTCTATGGTCAAGTGTTCGAATCCCGCCTGTGATGGATTGGTATAATTTATTATGAGTGGCTTCAAAATGGGGTATTGGGGTATTGCTGTTAAAAAAATGTATTCGAAATCAAATTATATGTAACTAGGTTGGAAACCACGTGTATTACACGGATTGAATAAATACAATAAATAAATGCAATGTAATATGTTTAATAATAAATATTTACATGCTACATATTTATGACATATTACATGGTTTTTAATACAAAATTTAGAAACGTCATATAGTTACTTTTTAAAAATGTTTTATAAAAAGAATGAAATAAATGTTCAATTTCTAAAAATGTTTTATAAAAAAACCTATATTTTTCTAAATAAAAAAAAGTTTTATAAAAATATTTATAGAAATTATTATTTAGAGTAAATTACAAATTGTGTCCTTTATCTATTATGTAAATTGCAAGTATTGTCCTTTGACTTCATTAATTACACTGTATGTCCTTATTTTGAAACCTTTGCACACTTTACGTCCTTTTAACTAACCCCCATCCAAAATCTTTGTTAACTCTTGTCATGTGCCCCTCACATGAGGGGCATTTTTGTCTTTTAACCCCCTATTTTGTTAATAAAAAAAACTAATATGTATAAATTAAATAAATAAAAAATATATTTACACCTCTTCTCTCTCCTTTACCCTCTCATCATTCTTGTCCTTCTCCATCTGGAAATTCAAGATTCCATGGAAGAAAACACATAATTTGCCACTAAATTGGCTTTGAAATACATAGAAAGAACAAGTGATTTAGTGATTTATTATTGTCTGAAATTTAGGAGCAATGAGATGAAGAAAAAAAAATCCCTTATCAAGAACGAGCAGGAAGAAGAGATGATAACCTCTACCCCCCTCAACCCCCTTCGTATGAAAATTCGTCGGCCCGCCTTCAACCCCCCTTCGTTGGCCCGTGACATCGCCTAAAATAAGCACACCCCCTGTTGCATCAACACCTAAAAACACTAACCTGCTAATCGGAAAAGCAATCGATTTCATTGTGCTCTCTTTGTCTAAAATCAAACAGGGCAAGATGAGTGAGACCGATTACCCAGAAAAAGAAGACTAAAAACAAAAATCTAATCAATGAGTGAGACCAGGTTCTTTTGGTTTCCCTTGAGAAACCCAAAATTGATTTCCTCTCAAATGCCTAATCAGGATTTTAATGGTGGTGGTAGCCTGGTATGCGGCAGTGGCAATGTTTCAGACTTCAATGGTTGTGGTCTTCCTCTAGCGGTGGCAGAGGTCTCCTCTAGCGGATGCGGCGGTGGCAGTGGTCTTCCTCTAGCGGATGTGGCGGTTGCGGTGGTAGCCTGGTATGAGGATCATGTGGTGGTGGGTAACGAAGGTGGTGGTGGGTGGCGTACGGATGTGGTGGTGGGTGACGGAGGTGGTGGTGGGTGGCGGACGGATGTGGTGGTAGGTGACGGAGGTGATGGTGGGTGGCGGATGAGCAGGAAGGAGAGGGGGTAGGGGTTTTAGTGAGAGTGGAAGAGAGAATAGGGACATTTTTGTTTATTTTTATATATATAGATATTATTTTAATTTCTTTTTTTTTTATTTAATAATATATTTTGTTTTATTAAAGGTAAAAGGACGAAAATGCCCTCATGTGCAAATCACATCACTAGACTTAACAGACAAAGTTAACTTCAGTTAGTGGAAAGGACTAAATGTGTGCAAGGTTTTAAAAAAAAGGACATACAATGTAATTATTGAAGCCAAAGGACAATATCTGTAATTTCATATATAGTTAAAGGACAAAATTTGTAATTTACTCTATTATTTAATAGGAAAGAGATGCGAAAAACAAAAAGATTATTAAAAAACAATTAAAAAAGTTTTGCGTAATTAATAGGAGGGAGAGTTGGGAAAATTTCTCACCAAAACCTTTATTTATTATAGTATAGATATAGATTTTTATTTTAATAAAAAATAAATATATTTCATTTTTATTAATATATATTATTTTTAATTTATCTTATCTTTCGTAATCAGTTTTTCAAACCTAACTCAAAGTTGGTTTGAATATGAATTTAGTAAAAAAAAAAATTCAAATTTAAATAACCCAAAAAAGAAACCAACCTCATAAACATGTTTGCTTTTTATAATAAAGTCATTGGGTGTAATGGTAACTTTAAATTTATGATAGTGAAGGTATTGGGTTCGAGTCTAATCTGAAGTAATTATTTGGGTTGAGTTATGGGGGGTTTTCTACTTGTAGGTTTACTACTGGGTTAGGGGTTCGATTCAGACTAATGGATAGTTGAGCTCAATTTAAATAACATCTATCTTCAAAGAGAATCCTGATGTATGTTTTCCAAAAAGAAAATATAGACACTTTATATCACACTAGGTTAGATTCTCGTGTATTACACGAGTTGAATAAATGTAATGTTATATACAAAGTGATGAAAATTTATGTCTTTAAAAAACCTATATATTACACCAGTATAATCTGTTAACACATACGCGTGTCAAAATATGTCTTTAAAAATCTATTTTGACGTGACAGTTATACATTCTGTTAAGTTAATTTTTAAAACATTTTTTTTTCCAGTCAGGTATTATTTTTTTATATAATTGATAAATGGTTCATATTAAATTCATTTAGTTAATGTATAATAATTATTATCCATAATCAAATAATTAGTATCCGTAATTAGATTAATCTTACTACTCTAATAAATGAAAATCTATTCACGACACATGTCATTATCTTGTTACTCCTGACCTTTATTTTCCCGCTTCTCTCTCCTATTAAATACTAGGTTAGTTCCCGTGTATTACACGGTTAATGAAAAGAAACATATATATTCATAAGTGTCTAAATAAGAATTACTTTACATAGTGAAAAAAAATAAAATTACAATTACATTTACAAAACCAAATTACATAAGGTAAATTTTTTAGATTCTAGAAAGTTGATTTTGATTAATTGTTATTTGCTTAACAAAGATAAGATGTTAATTTTTTTTTAAAATTATCAATTTAATTATCTAATTATAGTAAATTTGCGAGAGTTAATTTATTGATTTTGTTATAATTTAAATAATACAAAGTTCAAAATTTTCAAATCAAACGGTTTTTATGTTCTAGTCAAATGATATTAAATAATTTTAGCAATTATATTTGTTAAGCATTTATTATTTGTGAGAGGTTTAAAATCTTAAATTATAATTAAACTTTAGGTGGGAAAACCATTTTACAAAAACCTTTATTTATTAGGGAGTATAGATTAGTATTTTTCTTTAATTAATTATATTTTGAATTCTTATTATATATATTCTTATTTAATATAATTATTATTTTTCTTTAATAATATATTTATAATATCATTATTATTTAATAAGATATAGGTGCATTTATTAGGAGAGAGAGGCGGGAAAACCAATGTGAGAAGACATGAGAGAGTGACATGTGGCAATCCAAAACCTTTATTTATTAGTATGTATAGATATAGATTAGATTTTCTATTTATCTCTTCTATTAAATAATAATATTTATATTAATAAATCTAATTACGAATAGTTATTATTTAATTATAAATAGTTATTATATCATCAATCAAATGAACTTAATATGAACTAATATTTATCAATTAAATAAAAAAATTAATACTCGGTTGAAAAAAAATGTCTTAAAACTAACTTAACAGATCTTATAACTGTCACGACAAATTACATTTTTTAAAACATATTTTGACAAATGTGTTTGTTAAAAAATTACATTATATTTTATTCAACTGATGTAATATATTGGTTTATTCAACCCGCGTATTACACGGGTTTTTAAAAATATAAAATTTTTATTACTAAATATATAACATTTTATGTATTTAACTCGTGCAATACACGAGATTTTAACCTAGTATTTAATAGGAGAAAAAGACGAGAAAAATATAATGAGAAAAATATAATGAGAAGAAATATGGAGGCGACATGTGGCACTATAAAACCTTTATTTATTATATAGTATAGATTAGGTCAATGGATTAAACTATTTATACTATAGTTATAATCTTCAACATTTTTATGTTAGTAAGGTCCGTCCCTCCCCCCTAAACATTTAATTATCTTATTTAGCTTCATCCTTAACCTAGATTTTCTTTATAACTTTTATTCTTATTTTGAAACGAAATTCTTATACAAGTATGAAAAAAAAAACATCTTTTAAATCAAATAAGAACTTTAAAACATTAGGATGGATGGTGTGGCAAGGGGTGCTAGATGGAAAGGGCCGTTGAAAGGATGACCATAAGCAAAGAAGAAAACGAGCAACACATAATGAAGCAGCAGGAAGGGACAGACCTCCCCATCTTCGTAAATCGTTACCGATGGGACTTCACGATGCATACATCCTCCCCATAATACCAGTAGACAAACATAAGTCGAATGATTGTTTTGTTAGACAACGGAATTCTTTCAAATAAACATGGTAGGTTATGTTGATTTTTAAATTTATTTTAAAAGCTTTTGTTATATTTTCTTGTGATGGTTGTATACTAACCTATTTAGGATTCAAGTGGATGGTTTGTTTTTATATCCACACTTGGTCTCGTATTGGTGCACAGAGTAGTTAGTCGTGTTACCACCTGTTTATATTTGATGTCTATTTCGACTAATGATACTTCTTGTTTCAGTATGATTTATCTCTACATACTTGTTTATCATATTGTAACACATGTCAAAATAATGTCCAAGAAATACAAAAGATTGAACCACAGGGACTGGTTGTGTAAATCCTAGAAGTCCAGGGTTTAAATGAAAAATATAAGTTTTTGGACCATAGAGGACCACTAAGGGACCCATAATGGTCTGCTACTAAGCGACCAAGTAATCAATCCGTATGTGACACATGTCTGCAAACTAGCGGCCAAGATTTCTGATGTGTGGCTTCGTGGCGGACCGCTGGCCACAATTTCTTAAAATCCTGAGGTGTGGCAGCATAGCGGACCGCTACGTTCTTGGCTAACGCTCTGTTAGCCACGAAACTAAGAACGGTCCAATCGAATCGTGATATTTAGGGCTGATGTAAGCAGTGGGCGGTGGCAGACCGCCAGAGTAGTGCCAGACCCTTGGCTAACGGTCCGCTATGGACCCAGGTTCACCCTATAAATACTTGCACGATTTCAGCTCATTTGAAACGTCCAACTTCGATTCCACTTTCAAAACACACGTTCCAGAGCACCCTTAGACCAATCCCATTTCACCCAAAGTATCTGGTACTCGTTTAAGTCCCGCACTTTCTAAGAAAAGCTCGAGGAAGCTAGGGATTCAAACTATGGGATTCGAACCTTGGAAAGTAATTCAAACAACATGGAGAAGTAACTCAAACAACATGGAGTCTACCACTCCAACCAAACCAACATTAGTTTATTTTATTGAATATATTACATTTAAGGTGAGATGGTGGCTCCTTATGGAACACCGACCTTACCTAAAAGAGTTAGTAAATGTTTATATGTGTGTGTATATATATCTATACTATATAATAAATAAAGGTTTTGGTTGTATGTTTTTCCACCTCTCTCTCCTATTTAATGATAATATTAAACAAATACATTTTTTTCAAGTGCTTATTTCCAAATTTAACCGGTTTTCAAATATTCATAGTAAACTAACCGAATATCGGTTTGGGAGGTATTATACATCGACGGAAAGCGCTATGAGTCTACTTTACTCAGAATTTTAGTTTGAAGTGAAACACCCACTGTAAGTGGGGGGAAATATTGAATTACTACAGCTGCGCAAATTTGTTTGAAACATAAACTTTGTAGTATTTACGTAATTATTTGTAACTAATCAAAAACATGTTGGATGTGATTCTTTTATGTGGTTGTAACTTTCAAGATGTCTTTAGTCATTACATGACACATGTATGCTTGTTAATTTATTTGAAACTTTGTAGAACGTAATGTTGGTGTGGGATTTTAATCTGTATGCTTGTTAGTTTCTTTGTTTAAGCGGAGCTGAAGCCTAAAAATAGGCTCATTTAGTAAACGAGCTCTAGATTTAAACACCAAACATGTTTAGGTTTGTGATCCTAAACAAATCTATTATTTATACAAATATGATATAACATACAGTAAATTAGTTAAATGGTAAATAAATCAAGTTAAAAACCCTACACACTCATATTGTTAAGATATGGCATTCGGCAAAGAGAGATTTGATCCGGATTTTTTTTACCGATAACAATATTCGCCTTATATAAATGAACATAAACTTATACAACCGACGTGGCACGAATGGTTATATTTATTTTACCATTCAAACCATGTTTTTTTAACAACAAACTCATACACTTTAAATCTACTCATAATCTTCATCGCTTGTTTACGACGAGAGTAAAATCCACGACCTCTTAAAAATAAAACAACATGCAATACAATTAAAGTAAATGTCATTTGTTAAACAATTCAAACATGTTATTATGTTAGTTTAAAAGAAGTTGAACTCCAATAATAATTCCGTATGCACACACTATTACATCGTTTAATTTTATAACATTAATATATAGCATTCTTGTTTGATTATACAATTAAATAAAGTAGTCAACCAACAAATTGTCAACCAGGAAGAAAGTATATTTATATTACACAATATTATTTTTTGCTTGATTTTTTGATATGGGAATCAATTGGGTTGTCCATCTTACATTCTTACCATAATTTTTAATTAATTACAATTTAATTCATAACGCCATTTAAGAAATGAGATTTTTTTAACGAATAACTCATATAGTCTCTAATCTATTCTCAAATCTATATTTTCTTTTTATCATGAGAGTTAAACTCTCAACCACTTGAAAGGATACACATTTCGTATACACATTCGCTAGGATATGTGCTTTGGTATTTAAGAAATGAGATAACCACCATTTCGCTACACGTTTAATATAGAACCAATTTTAAATAGAAACTTCATAAACTGTATAAACATAAGAGGTGGAGATATAGTATGAGAGGTGCTATGCTTTGGTATTTAAGAAATGAGATAACCACCATTTCGCTACACGTTTAATATAGAACCAATTTTAAATAGAAACTTCATAAACTGTATAAACATAAGAGGTGGAGATATAGTATGAGAGGTGCTATACTTATATTATAATAAATAAGTAACTAAGAGGACACATGTCATTTTATGACGTCTCCTCACCCTTATTTTTAGGTTCTCTCATATTAAATGATGAGACCCATGTAACCTTTTGGCAGTGACGAAACTTGAACAATTAAGTTGGTGGACCGAAAAGATAACACATAAAAAGACCAATTTTTTTCACCAAATAAAGACCAAAAAAATAAATAATAATTCTTACACATTAACGACAAAGAAAGAATAATTACAAATCAACCCGACGACCTTTAAAGTCTTTAAATTCATCAATTATTAATTTCGAATCAAAGTTTTCAACAATTTCTTTTTTTGTGAAAATAAGTTTGGGTTTTTATCTGGATCAGGAATGGCTCAAACGTTATAATTAATACGAAAAAAATCTAGTGAGCCAAAATCGGTACTTCTGAGCCAAAAATATGTTTCTCCCTTGCTATCTGGATCCTACCTTAGTAGTAGTCCTATCAGATACCAACGAGACGTTTTCTGCAATTTTCTTAGTTAAAGGACGTATTCTAAAATTTGGGTAATAGTTAAATGACGTAATTTGTAATTCGCTCTAACTAAAATGGTCAATGGACGAAAATACCCTCACCATGATTGTATTTTACAGTGAAATTTAACGCCCGTTGGTCTAAACGACGTAACGTGCAATGTTTTTAAAAAATAAAGGACGTTTTCTGTAATTTCCTTAGTTAAATGACGTTTTCTGTAATTTCCTAATTAAATGACGTATTCTGAAATTTGGGTAATAATTAAAGGTCGTAATTTGTAATTCGTTCTAAGAATTATTGAATTATTTTATCGATTCACCGACATGATAAGTTGATGTTGTGAAAAGCCGAGACCACCCTCCTCCGTACATTTTGGTCTTCGGTTTTGAAACGCCATACCCATTTTGCAAGTAGTGCACTATTAATATATTTAAGCGAGCATAAACCCAAACCATCGGCTTCTTTGGGTTTAGTCACCCTTTCCCACACAACCATTGTACCTTATTCTTACCCTAACAACCGCCCCATAAGAATTTATTTCTAATAGGTTAAATCGTTGTTAACTTTGCATGTTGTAAAGTGAGAAATAATAAGTTGATAGACTTTCTAGGACCGATTTAGGTAAGGTTAGCTACCTCCAATTGAAAGCGCTGCGTCTTTCCATGATGAAAGCCTTTTCTCACAAACTTCATAAATTCGGTTCAAATTGGCACAGACCGTTATACCCAAGTATGTGAAAATGAACACTTACATCCCATAATTTTTGTCATTTTGTTCACTTCAGCCAAAGCCACCCCCACTCCATATAGATTAGACTTTTACAATTTATTTTGAGGCCGGAATATAGATAGAAATCCCGAATAATCTCGCAATATTCATAACATTGGATGTCGATCATTCTGCAATGATGATTGCATCATCAGCATACAGAATGTGAGATACAACATGATCTTCATTTGGGGTTTTGATGCCATGAAAAAAACTCATATTACAAGCTTTGTTCATCATACCCAATAATGCTTCCATCATGATGATAAATAAAAATAGAGACAACGGGTCACCTTGTTTAACCCGACACTCACATTGAAATTCAAATGTAGGTGACCCATTAACTAAAACCGAGGAATGAGAGGATACCTTTGATCCATACACACCATTTAGTTGGAAACCCCATATGAGTGATGACTGAGATTAGAAACTCTCTCAGTTGGCAGCACTATAAAAGGTTGTATCGAAATCATTTTTTTAACAAAAAATCTTTCGATTTGGATGTCTTAACCCATGAAATAACTTCATTTATCATTAACGACCCATCTAAAATGTATATGACCTTTAGAAACCCGGATTGAGTCTTCGATATCATCGAACTAATATCCTTTTTGAGGCGATTTGCAAGGACCTTCGAAATGACCTTACTTATTGGACCAATCAGGTTTATCGACCGACATTCATTGAGGTTAATAGGATCAACAATTCTAGGAATAAGAGCAATAAAAGATGATCTCCAACCTCTAGTGGTTACCCTATCTTCGTAAAACTAAAATATTTCGGCAAAAATCCCCTTCTAAAATATCCCAGAAATGTTTGATAAATTAAAAATTGAGACATGTATAAGTGGTTTATAGGAATAGATTAGGAATTGTTTGAAAAAATATTTTTTTTGAACGGCAATTTGGATCACTAACGGGCTGCTGGCCCATCCGATCATATCCACCCCACAAGAGGAAACCAATCACTGGTGAGAAAACCATTAGCCCAACTTGGACCCCTTTTTTGTCATAAGAGGACTTGAACCCAAGACCTCACTATTTTGATGAAGTATTGGACGTACACCTTTGCCACTAGACTAAGCTAGTATTACATCCGTAATAAATATTTTTTAGTAATAATGTATTATTGAGTATTTATTACCATCCGTAATAAATAATTTTTAGTACTAAATATATTATTAAGTAATAAATATTTTTATGTCATGTTTGCCCAAAATTTACTAATGAAACATGGTTGTGGTGTTGGTTGTGTAGTATATTATACAATCTATTTAAATCCAATGGAGAGGAATAGTAAGAACAGGGATTTACACCTTTCTTTGCATTGGGTACAAGTCCTTTTTCTGGTTGCTTTATTATGTCTCATTTCACCAGATTAGGGTTTCTCCTTCACCCACAACCCATACCACGCACTCTGTCTCTCGATCTCTCATTCCATCGCATATACGGACTGTGTCCCCCCATAGACAGATGAGAGATTGATCGGGAACTCACCAGCATCGGCTCATCGTCGCTATCACCGATCATTGTTGCCAGGTTAGGACGTGTTCAGGAGGTGGTATGACGGAGGATGCGACGATTATGGCGTTGGTGGTCGATGGTTGCGATTTCGCCCCGATTTGGGTTGGACAAAATGGCGGCGGCGGCTACAATTTGGCCGGAAATTTTGGTAGATGGCACCTCTTCTTGCGGACAGTGACATCGAAGACGGAGTGCTGTTTGGCGACGGGGGTGGACGATGGGATCGGAGACGGTTTCTGTTTTCGATTATTCCGCTGGCACGGACGGTCAGATCGGAGAAGAAGACGGACTATCGTTGTCAAAGTTGTTCCGGTACCACCCCTAAACCATTGGTTATAGCAGCGATTAAGTCACTAATTTAATTCCTTTTTATGTTTGCTTATTGATGAAGACTTGATCATATGCAGTTCACGATTAGGTCAGATATTTGACCTAATTTCATTCCTTTTTTGTGTTTGTGTAGTGATTTTCAGCATTTGGGTATATACTGAATTTACACCGCAACGCCATAGCCGCCAAGGACCACTGAGAGATTTCAGGGGTGGTTGTTTCTTGATGAGTGGTTAGGTTGGTGGACGGGAGTGCGATCTATCTTCCCTCCAATTACGTCGTCGCCGTTAAGTGCTTGGATCTCGAACGCAATCAGGTAATGGGTTCTTTATGTTTGTTGAATCAAGTTCATCTCTTGGGTTTTTGGTTTTTGAATTATGTTTTTGTTAGGTTTGTCAGACTATGATGGAAGAAGATGAAGCTGCAAATGTAAATGGAAATGGAAATGACATAATAAACCCTTGGTTGCAGTTATGTAACAAGAATCATGGTTTTATTCTATCAGCAAACTTGAAGAATTAGATTCAGATGAGTAGTTTGGTAGTGTGGATGCAGGTAAATGATAAACATTTAGTAGTTGCAGACTTTATTTAGGTTAGATAGTATCTAGGATTTTTTTTTTGCCTTCAAAAAAAAATTTGGAAATTTTTTTCTTCATATGATACATACCATGACAATTGACAATTATTTGAAAATAGATAACTGTAAAACAAAGAGTATGCTGCACAAAAATGGACTTGGGAGTTATGAAGTTTCACCATCAGGAAATAAAGGTGATCTTAGCAACTTGAGCAAGATTTTTAGACTATCATGGGTGCTTGAATGATATAAAAGATGATGATATCATCATAGGTAAGCTATTTCTGGTGATAGATCCAGAATTAATTTTTTTTATCCTGTTTGTGTTGGGGGTTTACAAATTGATTACGGATTTCTTTTAGTCCTGATTATTTAATTTATGATTTTATACAATTCCTTCTCACAGTTGCATTGCCTGCGTTGTTTGCATCTCTGATCGTCTTCATTGGTTGCTTTTCTCATGTTTCGCTTTTAGGCTCCATTTTCTTTTCGTTGTTTGCTTCTTTGTTTGAGTTGTTCTGAGCTATTTCTTTTATGCAGGTTCCCTCTTGCTAATCGATTCTTTTCAAATTTTTTTCTTCGGTGTTAAATCCGGGTCTTATTGCTTTGGATCTTTCGTCAAGGTATGGTTTTCCCCTGCCCTTATTTTGCGATTACGCTGTTGATTTTTGTTTACGTTTGGACTTTAGGGCGTCAAACAATCTGACTTTGTTCTTTATGCTAATTGTCTATACAATTAAAATCAAACCATTCGAGCACATGCGGATCGATTTATAGTGCTTCTTATTACATATATAATTACTGAAGAATACACAAGTATAACCAACACAATAAGAGCTTTTCGGGTTAGAATTAGGGAAACCCGTTTCACTCCTCAAATCCATATAGTTATTATAAAAACCACCCGACAGAAGAAAACCCAGCGGGCTGCTTCTATAAAAAGAGTAAGCACGCCGCTGCCTCTTTAAAAAACCCCAAACTCTAAACGTTGAAGCACAAACTGTTTCTTTATTTATCTTTCAGAATTGTAAAGGGCTGGAGAAAGTTTGACCAAAACCCCAGTTTGCAGGGACAATATTGGTGAAAGTTTTGATGACACCATCGGTGGTTGTGACCATAAATGACATAGATTGGCCATTGAGATACGAGTTTGATTGCCAGTTAGCTCCCCAATTTCTCGACATTGGCATCCATCCGGTTTTCGAGCCCTTAACCTTCACTGATTGAATCGATCCGGCCCCACCAATCTTATTTATAGTTATCATGTAATAAGAGATGCCATAATTAGGTTCTTAATCTGATTTCATTTTTAAGCCACATTTCCCATTTAAAGCTAGGATTGAAGAAATTACTTAAAGTTGATGATGTTTAAACTATCAGTTCACTTGATATTATGTCAGAATCACCTTGCATGATCCTTGATGATTTTAGTCTACAAATCTTACTTACAATGGATAATGTTTATGCACATTAAAATAGGTGGGGTCATTTTGTTATTTTTAAAAAGAATGGGCTGGAATTGCTAGGTCTAGGTCCCATGTTTCATAGAAAATTTTGAACCTTTCACATCCTAGATTTCTTAAACCTACAAAGAGGGTCAGGACTGATTTTAGGAAAAACGGGACCAGGAAAGCCCTAAAACTGTTGTTTGTGTTTTCGACTTCAAGTCCTAGAGCAATTTATAGAGCTTCTTCAAGCTTTAGATTCAATATGATAATCTGTTGTCATACTTGATTCTGACTTGTGTTATTGCTATTGGTGTTGGTGGAAGCTTTCCTGGCCCTTTGTTTATGTACGATGTTCTTCAAACATGTTTGCATTCCTAATTCCACATTTCAAATAGATATTAACCAATGTTATTTTTTTAGAATAAAAATGCTTTGACAGGTTAAAACACCAATATTTATCTTCCTTGCAAATTTAATTGCATAAAGTACTCATGTGAAATTGCAAATTCATGTTACCACATAGATTTTGGAACGAGTCTAGCAACAACAGGTAGCCAAAAGCTCAGCACATGGATATGCAAAACACCTTAATTGCCTTTGGAGAAAATAGGACAACTCTAGCAGCCTTGCTTCAAAAACAAAATCAGGAACTAGCGGGTAAGAATCCATCCTTCTGTGTACTTCTTTTTGCATTTTATTTATTATTTTTGTACAATTCATACTATTAAAAGTTGACGTGCCACTAATAGTTATTTATTTTCTATATATTTAACATATTAGATATGATTACAAGATTCATACTACTAAAATGATAATTGATTTTTTTTAGTATACATTGGGGCGATTTTCGACCCATTTGACTTATTTCAGATTTAATTACGTGTTATAAGGCCTCATTGAGATAAAAAAAAAACCCGAATTACTCTTTTAATATTTTGATGGGTTGAAATCGCCCATGGCAAAAAGGAGGGGACATGTAATGGTCAAAAGCAGGTTGGGATCGGTTCCAACACTTTTTTTTTCTTTTTTGTCTAATTTCTTGAATTTCATAACTGATAATTTTTTAGTAAATCATTTGTGGAGGTTGTAAACACTAGCCTTTTATCAATCAATCTTATCCAATTACACAAATTAATGCCTTTTTACTTGATGTGTTGAAATTTCTGCTTCTAATACACTTGTATACAGTAGCAGACATAACAAGAAGCACTGTCTCTGACAGTTCCAAAACCAACTCAAACAGGTGCAATAAGAAGCAGTTCAACTCACCCTCTTTGAATCACCAGGTACATTAAAAAACCATACTTTTCAGTAATATAGCCAACCATCCTAATAGAAAATCCTAATGTATGCAGGTGACGAGATCAGCGAAACAAAGAGGGCACGATACCTAGACTGACAAGATCGTTAAAAAAAGTAGACCTCTTTTGTAATATGTTTGTTTAGCTGGTTAAAACCTATAGGCTGGCAATTTTTTGTGAAAAAAACACACATATTTTGTAAAATGGGTGTTAGGCCACTAAAAAGGTAGGTTATTATCAAACACCGTCTTTGCTTATGTAAATAACTATATATGCAGGTATTTCTAATCGGAATATTTTGTACTCCCAGAAAACGCACAGCAACGCGCGACGGGTATAACCCTAGTTACATTTATGATAGAATGAAACATGGTTATGGTGGTGGTTGTATAGTATTAGTATTAGAACTAGAATTAGAATCTATACTGTATAATAAATAAAGGTTTTAGTATGACACGTGTCGTCATCATATTCAATCTTATCATTATTTTCCTGCTTCTCTCTCCTTTTAAATGCACTCATATCTTTTAATAAATTACTAATTATATTAATAAAACATATTTATTTTAAATTATCTTTTATTATAAAAAAATTTGAAATTTAATTATCTAACTTTTGTTTTCAATCAAATAATAAATGAAAGTAAAATTACATTAAATAATAATTGACGTATTTTCGAAACTCAATTATATATTTTGAATTTTGTTTTTTATTCTTAATATATGTATAGTAATACATTTTTACACTTATAAAATACATAAATAAAATTTAAGAAATTTATGTATTGATATTTTTCATCCCGTGTATTACACGGGGTAACTAAACTAGTTAGAAATAGAAAGAAAGATTAAAAGACAACTCCTTATGAACAGTAGTTTACACATGTTGGCTTTTTACTGGACCACACCTTTTCCACGTGTAGAGCTCTGCTAGCATCACTCATCTCTTGTCCTTCACACTTGTCAAACACACACAAATCCTACATATACTTGTAAAACAAACGCACAGGTCTCACGAGAACTTTTCTTTTCCTTCGGTTCTTTTATCCGATCCACCACCACCACCACCACCACCTCCGGCAATTATCTTTAGTGGATCTCCGGCTCAGGTAATGGTTTCGTTTAGGGTTTTTGTTTTCTAATTTTTCTTCAATCGTACTAATGGTGCTCTTGAATTGCCGCCGGCTAATGGTCGCCATTGGTCATTTTTTTGCGCTCAATCTCCGGCAGCCAATGGTCTCCATGGTCGACAATGGCCGCCAGGTCGATTTTTTCGCTTTTGCTGAACCCTAGGTGGCGATGGTGGGTGGTGGCTATGGTTGTGGTGGATTTAGGGCAGCCGAAATCTTCTGTAAGTACTCTTTGTTTTGACCACTGGATTGTTGAATGCTTTGTTCTGGGGATATTTGGATGTGGTTTTTTGCCCGCCAATCGTTTTTTCGGCTTTTCAGGACTCGTAGGTGACGATGGTGTCGTGGTGGCTATGGTTGTGGTACTTTTTATCCGACTGGAATCTGCTGTAAGTACTATTAGTTTTGATCTTAAATTTCACTTTTGATCTCATTGAAGAATCATTGAATAAAAAAAACATTGGATCTTGAATATAAAATTACCAATTGATGGGGCTTCAGCATGTATTTTTTTTTATGGGTTATTTTTGTTGTGTAATCTTGATGCTTGATCTCTGTAAATGATCCCCATTTGCTGGGTGGTGAATTTAGGGTTTTTTGTGGGTATTTGGGAACAGAAGTGAAGATAAAGGGTTTGATTTGGGAGTGTTGATTCATTGAGATAATAATGGGAGGTTCATATGACTTTGAGCCATGTTTTTTTTCCTAAACCCTAAACCATTTATGAATTTGATGTTTTCAATTGTGTTGCAGCTAAGTTTGCCACACTTTATGATCATATTATTTTTAACATTAGTGATTGCAAGTAGAGTGAGATTTATAACAACTTTGCACTTCTTTCTTGCAGACATTTGAGGCTAAGGAATTTGTTAAGGTATGGTTCTTGATTGATTTGTTGAGTCCTTGATTGTGGATTGGCATTAGCAAATTTGTTGCCTGGGTTCTTGATTGTAGCTATGCTGTGCTTTTTTTAAGCTTTACGCTTTTTTTTGTTATTATCAAAATAATTCTTTTCTCTATTTATAATGATGAATCATGAAAATTTAGAATGCATACACTGTTTTTTAAGATATCTTAAGTAATAACCTTAAATTAACTTTTTATTTATTTAGATATCTTAAGTAATAACCTTAAATTAACTTTTTGTAGCTTTTATGGTTTTTTACTAGCATAATTAGACCAAATGGTTCTTGGCAGTGGCTAACTGTATGCTATCTTTTGTTGCAGTATGGCTGTTATGTCCGTCCATATCACAAGATTGAAAGCAATAACTAATGATATAAGGATGGTTACAGCTAATCCAAGATCCTTGCTGCTATCTGCTAATGGATGATTATCTGCACAGTGCACAAGTCAATCTTTCTTATGGAGACGACTGCAAATTTTTATGCTACAGTGATTACATGAATAAGCATGAACATAACAACTTGATGACATGTGGCAAGATTTAGGCGTTGGCGTTGCTTTGTCGGAGGATGGCAGGTAGGGTATCCTACTTGTAACCCCACTTATAGCCAATTGCGTTGTAGTCATGGGCAGATACATTAAGCCTGCAGAGGGGGGAAGGCACCCCCTCAAACCCAAAATTTCATGTTAAACTCCTTTTAAATGGGCCAAAAAATGATGAGGCACCCTTTGCAATTTTTTTAGGTACCCTGCCTTTCTTCCAGCCCAACTGAAAGCCTGTTTCATAGTCAGCCTTATAAGTTATAATTACGTACTCCCATTTTTTTGTTGAAATTTTGCTATATAAATGAGACTGTTGAAACATTTGTCTTATAATTTAGAAACTAATTGCATGATTATGATTCAAAGTAAGGGGTCCGGATATTGCCAGATCAATTTTGGTTAACTCAATTTTGAGTACGAGTCTTTGTTCAAATACTAAAATATAGAATAGTAAATTGATTACTCTCAATAAGGTTTCTAGAAATCATCACATACATGTAGTAGCAAGATCCAAATATATATTGTAACTTCCTCACAAAATTAATCCTTTTATGATTTATCTTATACATATAACTAAATCAGCACAGTATCTACATAAAATGACTCTGATACTGAAGCAAAAGCAATTTTCATACGTTTGTTAATTGTTATTGGTTTAATTGTTGTTTACCAGGTGTTATGGAAAGGTTTTTGAAACGGAAGTCACCCTCTTCAAAAAGATATAGCTAATTCTTCTAAAGATAGAGGTACGACATCACCAATCAACATTACTATAATTTTGACTATTTTAACACTGTTGTTATGAAAATTCAATAATTTGATGATTGTTTTAATGAGATTAACACGAAATTACTTCAAAACATTACGACTTTCATCCCGTTTTGACTTCAAAATTTTAATGAAGTTTATTGTTAAAAATTGTAATGAAGTTTATTTTTACCGTCCTTTTTCTGCCACTGGTTTGATCTCACTTATATTTTCCGGTTGCAAAAATATTGGTTTCAACTCGATTGATTTTTAAGGACTTTAATTTGGGAAGGAAGTCGAATTCTGGATCATGGTAAGTTGCAATGACTCTTTAAAAAGTTGAAAAACAAATATGAAAATTATGTTAATGGATAGTGTTATTATGTACTTGCTTGATGGTCTGCAAACAGTTATCTATATCAACTTCGCTCCAGAATGCCATTTACATGGTTTGGTATATTGTGACATGAACCCAGAGGTATGAAAACACATTATGCAAGTTGTCTTAGTGTCTTTTACATTGACCAAATATTCCTAAGCTGATGCTAACCTTTACTTGGTTTTTATATTTTTAGAAACTTTCTTTTCAAGTCGTGCAAAGACGATTCACTGTTAAAAGGCTATAGATTTTGGTCTATCAAACTCTCGCAATTCAGATTCTTCACCATCCTGGATTGAAGATGGAGGTTAAAGTCCCTATTAAACCAAAAGTGTGTCTGGTTTAGCCCTGCACCTTGAAGCGGGTTCGAGACACCAAAACAGTGTGTGGGCAGGATGGTTCAACCCTGCCCCTAGAAGCGGGTTCGAGTCCCTGGTGACTTCTTTTCGTTTTTTTTGCCTTTTTTCCCCACTTTGACTTAATTTTTTTTTCACTATTTTGCGTTTAATTGTATTTCGAGCACACGTTTCGATATTTTATGCATTGGGTTTGTGGAGGACTCCCCGCCGTAACGCGCGGGTTAAGCCCACTAGTTACATTTATGATAGAAACGGAGAGATATCATATAGTGTGATTTTATAAATATTTACCAAACATGGTATAAAAATCTCATGAAACCCAAAGAAAAATAAAGAAAAGGAATTTGACCGTCTAAAACAACACCTATTTGTTAAATAATTTCAATATACGCATCTAATATTTGTCTCTAAGAACGTCTCATCTCAGTGGTAAAGTGTTTTATCTTTTTTTTCAAATACGGAATTTTATTAAAAGCGGGGGCAATGTTTTAAAAACCGGTTTTTAAATTGTACTGGATTAGACTTAGAAATGGTTTAACTGGTTGTATAGGGTTATACCGGGTGGTTCAACCGGGTTGACTAGTTAACCTATAATTTCATAAAAATACAACTCTAACTTAAAAAATAATCCAAAAATACATGATTCTAAAAATTAATCTAAAAGTTAATTCATAATCAAAATATAATCCAAAAGCACTCAATTTTTCAATAGAGTTTTTTTTAAATAAAAGTGTATAATTGTTTTATGTCATTGGAGTGTAAATGCATTAATTTCATTATTGCTTAAAAGATAAAAATTCAACATTATCGTCATCCTAATCAACAAGAGCATAACTATTTTCGTTTTCTACAATATTAAATAAGAAGTTTTATCTCTTAAATGTTTTTAAACATTTTTTTTAAGTTTAAACATAAAATTTTTACTTGTAACTAAAGCTGGTACAACGGTATAACCCGGTATTACTGGTAATACCGACGGTTCAACTAACATACCGGTTTTCCAATTTATCGAGCTAGTGGCCAAGACCCGGTTCAACCGGTATTACCGGCCGGTTTAAACCGGTTTTTAAAAGATTGAGCGGGGGAGCCCCTTACCACCAATTACAATGAGACTAAAAACATAATTACAATATACTTAATTTATCCAGTTTTGTCAAGTTAGATTTTTAAGGTTTGAGTGATTTTTGATCCATAGAAATACTAGATTCTTTATACTTTCAATTATGTTTTTCACCTAAATGTATTTTGTGATTGAATAGAACCTCGTTCATTTCCTTTCATAAGCATAAACACATGATGAGGATGATGTCCTTGAAAACTTCTTTGTATATCTTATCCGAATAAATCGTCTTGTGAAGTTCTACTAGATCCTGAACCGAGAAAGCATAAATTGGGTTGACCTTGCACCTGTACTGATATGTTGGCCTACTAACAAAGCAAAATAACATGAGGTTAAGAGATGGTATGTCGTTTCTTGCGAGTACATGCATAACGGACAAAAGACTGACTCAGTTTTACCTATATTCAAAAGTTTATGGTTCAAATTATGCAAGGTACATGTATACATGATTTATAAGGGTAAATTATTAATACTTCAAAAATAATAATATTTTTTAGTACTAATAAATGTATTATTGAGTTTTTTTCTTCTAAAAGAGTGTAGTTGAAAATATTATTTACCAAATAGGTGTAGTTGAAAACTTATTTATCAAAATGAGTGTTTTCTTTTTTTCCTTATTTTTAACTAATCTAATAACCATTTCTTTTATAAAATCGTTCGCTTTCATAAATTTTTTTTAACACCATTAGCTTTTCCTATTTTTTTTAACATTGTTTGTTTTTTCTAAATGTTTTATCTAAGCTACGTTATTTAACTTTTTTTATGACCATTCGTTTTTCTATCTCTCTCGCTTTTCCTAAACGCTTTTTTTAAAAACGTTGGTTTTTATAACGTCATTTTTTAAATCGTTTATATCGTTTTTTAGGAAACGTCCAAGAAATTGAAAACACTGCATTTGAACGTATCTATTTCATGAAAACTATTAATTACTAACTAATAAAATTATTTTTAATTCATTATTTTCAAAACGTTCATCATTTATTTAATTCCTTTTTTCAACGTCATTTTAAGAAAGGACTGGTTTTAAAAGACGTTCAGAAAAAACGAACGTTTTAAAAAAAAGACGTTTAGACAAAACGGACGGTTTTAAAAATAAGTTTGGAAAAAAACGGACGATTTAAAAAAAGACGTCTAGACAAGTTGAACGGTTTTAAAAAAGTTGTTTAGAAAAAAAAACGAACAGTTTTGAAAATGATGTTTAAAAAAATCCGAATGGTTTTGAAAAGAATGTTTAAAAAAAACATTGAACAAAAAGAATGATTTGATGTTTTGAAAAAAAAATAGTTATTTAGTTAAAAATTATAAACAAAGATAATAAAAAAACACTCATTTTGATAAATAAGTTTCTAACTACACCTATTTAATAAATATTTTTTTTTGAGTTACACTCTTTTTAGGAAAAAAAACTCAGTATTTATTACCATCTGTAATTCTTATCGTTTGCATGCCAGAAAAAATAATTTATACACAATTAATTTAGTCGTATTGGTTGGGTGATGGGTATAATTATTTAAATTAAATCGTATGCCAACTGTTGATGAAGGCGTTGAAAATAATCACATGTTTATTTTTTTATTAAGGCATTCACATGTTTATCTAAGAGATCATAAATGAAATCTTTATACTAATTAATTAATAAACATTCTACTTTCATTTTTAATTGTATCCTTTAACATTTTTTCTTGCTCATCTATTTTTTTAATAATAATATTAAAAAAATCACTCTTATAATAAAAAAACTAAATGGTTTTGTCACTTGACATCCTTTAACATTTTTGCTGCTGCCTATCGCCCCTTGTCACACCCCAACCGATGGTGGATTATACGTCGGGGCGGACGCGGTTGTTCAATAGCACAAGGTTAACTATTAAAGTTTCGATATTTCACTAATGAATAATTTAAGATTCAATACAAGGAAGAATAATACGAATACAACATTTAATTTAAGTAGTCTAGGTCCAAAGTATCCTATGTGATCACGAATAAGTCTCATGATGTAAACCTGAAACATGTGAAAGAATCTGTCAACTACAAAATAGTTGGTGAGATACAAATGTTTTGACACAGTTTAACAAGTATTTGAAAAGAATTACAATTCACTATGATTTGTGCATTCTATAATGTAAGTATGAGAAAACAAGCATGTTAGACATTGTACACATCAACCCTCCGACCAAGTTTAGGCATAACCCGCAGGTTACCCTTATAAGTCTCAAGTTTAAAGTTTAATGTAGTAACAAACACCAAGAGCTCCCCCCCCCGAAGGGGTCAATCAATCAAGGTGAATTGGTCAAATGCAATAGATCTATCATTGTTACTATCGGCTTGATCAAAGCTAATGAATGTGCTAGTTTTAAGTTTAATCTAAGCATACAAGTCTCAAGTTTAACATAAGAATAAACACGTAGTCATAGTTGTACAAGAATTGTATAAGTTTAAGAATTGTGAACATGTTTCACCCCAAAAGCATAAAAGGAAAAAGGGGCTAAGTATACTCACTTGGATTGATGAATAGTATCCGACACGGATAAGTATTTGCAAGACTTGGAGGGAGAATATCCTCACGATAAGCCTAAGAATGTAAGTCTAAAGTTTTAAGTAAAAAGTCTAAGACAAGGATCTAGGGCTCAAGATTGACTAGGGTTTCAAACGGGAGACGGGAATGACTGTGTTTATAAAGTTTAGATCAAGTTTTAATAAGGTTTTGAATGAGTCATACTAGGCTTGGATCTCAAAGTTTAAATAAGTTAATAGTTTAAAATAATTATTGTTTAAAATAATTATTTAAGATAAGAATTAAAGATAAATAATAATTATTTCAAAAGTAAAATAATTATTAAATACAAAGTATTTAAAGACTAAATAGTGATTAGGGATAAATAATAATTATTTAAGAATAAATAATTACGAAGGACAAATAGTTATCCAAAAGAATAATTACTTTATCTAAAAATATAAATCATTTAAGATTCGAAGTATTTAAGAATCAAGTATTTACCTTAAAAATGTGGTTATAAGTTTAAATAATAATAAGCATTTATAAGTTTTCTGTTTATTAAAGTTTATAATTATTATTTAAAGTTTTAAAACAAAAAGAATTTATTTACTTTAGAATTTAAATAGTAAATTAAGTTTTCTGTAAAATTATATAAGTTTTATAAAGTTTAAAAGTATCTTTTATAGATTTTTAAGTATTTAAAACAAATCTCAAGGATTAAATCTTTATAAGTTTTAACTAATTTTAATTAATTAAAAATCGTTCCGGAATATAAAAGTGTAATTATTTTTCATTTTTATAATTATAACAGTTTAATATAATTTATAAAAATTATTAGATATTTTAACATTGAGTAAAAAGCATAAAAAAATGAAAAACGAAAACTGGGGTGCGCCTGGGTCGAACCCGGGTCTGTGACCGGGTCACAAGCATACACACACGCCTAACCATCCCGCCTACGGGTCTCGGTGGTTTAATACACGGAAAAGAATTCCTTAAACAGAATCCCAAACCAACCCAGATTCCCATTTGAACCCTAGAATCGATTTCCCTTAAATACGGTTCACCCTATAAATACTTGCACGATTTCAGCTCATTTGAAACGTCCAACTTCGATTCCACTTTCAAAACACACGTTCCAGAGCACCCTTAGACCAATCCCATTTCACCCAAAGTATCTGGTACTCGTTTAAGTCCCGCACTTTCTAAGAAAAGCTCGAGGAAGCTAGGGATTCAAACTATGGGATTCGAACCTTGGAAAGTAATTCAAACAACATGGAGAAGTAACTCAAACAACATGGAGTCTACCACTCCAACCAAACCAACATTAGTTTATTTTATTGAATATATTACATTTAAGGTGAGATGGTGGCTCCTTATGGAACACCGACCTTACCTAAAAGAGTTAGTAAATGTTTATATGTGTGTGTATATATATCTATACTATATAATAAATAAAGGTTTTGGTTGTATATTTTTCCACCTCTCTCTCCTATTTAATGATAATATTAAACAAATACATTTTTTTCAAGTGCTTATTTCCAAATTTAACCGGTTTTCAAATATTCATAGTAAACTAACCGAATATCGGTTTGGGAGGTATTATACATCGACGGAAAGCGCTATGAGTCTACTTTACTCAGAATTTTAGTTTGAAGTGAAACACCCACTGTAAGTGGGGGGAAATATTGAATTACTACAGCTGCGCAAATTTGTTTGAAACATAAACTTTGTAGTATTTACGTAATTATTTGTAACTAATCAAAAACATGTTGGATGTGATTCTTTTATGTGGTTGTAACTTTCAAGATGTCTTTAGTCATTACATGACACATGTATGCTTGTTAATTTATTTGAAACTTTGTAGAACGTAATGTTGGTGTGGGATTTTAATCTGTATGCTTGTTAGTTTCTTTGTTTAAGCGGAGCTGAAGCCTAAAAATAGGCTCATTTAGTAAACGAGCTCTAGATTTAAACACCAAACATGTTTAGGTTTGTGATCCTAAACAAATCTATTATTTATACAAATATGATATAACATACAGTAAATTAGTTAAATGGTAAATAAATCAAGTTAAAAACCCTACACACTCATATTGTTAAGATATGGCATTCGGCAAAGAGAGATTTGATCCGGATTTTTTTTACCGATAACAATATTCGCCTTATATAAATGAACATAAACTTATACAACCGACGTGGCACGAATGGTTATATTTATTTTACCATTCAAACCATGTTTTTTTAACAACAAACTCATACACTTTAAATCTACTCATAATCTTCATCGCTTGTTTACGACGAGAGTAAAATCCACGACCTCTTAAAAATAAAACAACATGCAATACAATTAAAGTAAATGTCATTTGTTAAACAATTCAAACATGTTATTATGTTAGTTTAAAAGAAGTTGAACTCCAATAATAATTCCGTATGCACACACTATTACATCGTTTAATTTTATAACATTAATATATAGCATTCTTGTTTGATTATACAATTAAATAAAGTAGTCAACCAACAAATTGTCAACCAGGAAGAAAGTATATTTATATTACACAATATTATTTTTTGCTTGATTTTTTGATATGGGAATCAATTGGGTTGTCCATCTTACATTCTTACCATAATTTTTAATTAATTACAATTTAATTCATAACGCCATTTAAGAAATGAGATTTTTTTAACGAATAACTCATATAGTCTCTAATCTATTCTCAAATCTATATTTTCTTTTTATCATGAGAGTTAAACTCTCAACCACTTGAAAGGATACACATTTCGTATACACATTCGCTAGGATATGTGCTTTGGTATTTAAGAAATGAGATAACCACCATTTCGCTACACGTTTAATATAGAACCAATTTTAAATAGAAACTTCATAAACTGTATAAACATAAGAGGTGGAGATATAGTATGAGAGGTGCTATGCTTTGGTATTTAAGAAATGAGATAACCACCATTTCGCTACACGTTTAATATAGAACCAATTTTAAATAGAAACTTCATAAACTGTATAAACATAAGAGGTGGAGATATAGTATGAGAGGTGCTATACTTATATTATAATAAATAAGTAACTAAGAGGACACATGTCATTTTATGACGTCTCCTCACCCTTATTTTTAGGTTCTCTCATATTAAATGATGAGACCCATGTAACCTTTTGGCAGTGACGAAACTTGAACAATTAAGTTGGTGGACCGAAAAGATAACACATAAAAAGACCAATTTTTTTCACCAAATAAAGACCAAAAAAATAAATAATAATTCTTACACATTAACGACAAAGAAAGAATAATTACAAATCAACCCGACGACCTTTAAAGTCTTTAAATTCATCAATTATTAATTTCGAATCAAAGTTTTCAACAATTTCTTTTTTTGTGAAAATAAGTTTGGGTTTTTATCTGGATCAGGAATGGCTCAAACGTTATAATTAATACGAAAAAAATCTAGTGAGCCAAAATCGGTACTTCTGAGCCAAAAATATGTTTCTCCCTTGCTATCTGGATCCTACCTTAGTAGTAGTCCTATCAGATACCAACGAGACGTTTTCTGCAATTTTCTTAGTTAAAGGACGTATTCTAAAATTTGGGTAATAGTTAAATGACGTAATTTGTAATTCGCTCTAACTAAAATGGTCAATGGACGAAAATACCCTCACCATGATTGTATTTTACAGTGAAATTTAACGCCCGTTGGTCTAAACGACGTAACGTGCAATGTTTTTAAAAAATAAAGGACGTTTTCTGTAATTTCCTTAGTTAAATGACGTTTTCTGTAATTTCCTAATTAAATGACGTATTCTGAAATTTGGGTAATAATTAAAGGTCGTAATTTGTAATTCGTTCTAAGAATTATTGAATTATTTTATCGATTCACCGACATGATAAGTTGATGTTGTGAAAAGCCGAGACCACCCTCCTCCGTACATTTTGGTCTTCGGTTTTGAAACGCCATACCCATTTTGCAAGTAGTGCACTATTAATATATTTAAGCGAGCATAAACCCAAACCATCGGCTTCTTTGGGTTTAGTCACCCTTTCCCACACAACCATTGTACCTTATTCTTACCCTAACAACCGCCCCATAAGAATTTATTTCTAATAGGTTAAATCGTTGTTAACTTTGCATGTTGTAAAGTGAGAAATAATAAGTTGATAGACTTTCTAGGACCGATTTAGGTAAGGTTAGCTACCTCCAATTGAAAGCGCTGCGTCTTTCCATGATGAAAGCCTTTTCTCACAAACTTCATAAATTCGGTTCAAATTGGCACAGACCGTTATACCCAAGTATGTGAAAATGAACACTTACATCCCATAATTTTTGTCATTTTGTTCACTTCAGCCAAAGCCACCCCCACTCCATATAGATTAGACTTTTACAATTTATTTTGAGGCCGGAATATAGATAGAAATCCCGAATAATCTCGCAATATTCATAACATTGGATGTCGATCATTCTGCAATGATGATTGCATCATCAGCATACAGAATGTGAGATACAACATGATCTTCATTTGGGGTTTTGATGCCATGAAAAAAACTCATTACAAGCTTTGTTCATCATACCCAATAATGCTTCCATCATGATGATAAATAAAAATAGAGACAACGGGTCACCTTGTTTAACCCGACACTCACATTGAAATTCAAATGTAGGTGACCCATTAACTAAAACCGAGGAATGAGAGGATACCTTTGATCCATACACACCATTTAGTTGGAAACCCCATATGAGTGATGACTGAGATTAGAAACTCTCTCAGTTGGCAGCACTATAAAAGGTTTTATCGAAATCATTTTTTTAACAAAAAATCTTTCGATTTGGATGTCTTAACCCATGAAATAACTTCATTTATCATTAACGACCCATCTAAAATGTATATGACCTTTAGAAACCCGGATTGAGTCTTCGATATCATCGAACTAATATCCTTTTTGAGGCGATTTGCAAGGACCTTCGAAATGACCTTACTTATTGGACCAATCAGGTTTATCGACCGACATTCATTGAGGTTAATAGGATCAACAATTCTAGGAATAAGAGCAATAAAAGATGATCTCCAACCTCTAGTGGTTACCCTATCTTCGTAAAACTAAAATATTTCGGCAAAAATCCCCTTCTAAAATATCCCAGAAATGTTTGATAAATTAAAAATTGAGACATGTATAAGTGGTTTATAGGAATAGATTAGGAATTGTTTGAAAAAATATTTTTTTTGAACGGCAATTTGGATCACTAACGGGCTGCTGGCCCATCCGATCATATCCACCCCACAAGAGGAAACCAACCACTGGTGAGAAAACCATTAGCCCAACTTGGACCCCTTTTTTGTCATAAGGGGACTTGAACCCAAGACCTCACTATTTTGATGAAGTATTGGACGTACACCTTTGCCACTAGACTAAGCTAGTATTACATCCGTAATAAATATTTTTTAGTAATAATGTATTATTGAGTATTTATTACCATCCGTAATAAATAATTTTTAGTACTAAATATATTATTAAGTAATAAATATTTTTATGTCATGTTTGCCCAAAATTTACTAATGAAACATGGTTGTGGTGTTGGTTGTCTAGTATATTATACAATCTATTTAAATCCAATGGAGAGGAATAGTAAGAACAGGGATTTACACCTTTCTTTGCATTGGGTACAAGTCCTTTTTCTGGTTGCTTTATTATGTCTCATTTCACCAGATTAGGGTTTCTCCTTCACCCACAACCCATACCACGCACTCTGTCTCTCGATCTCTCATTCCATCGCATATACGGACTGTGTCCCCCCATAGACAGATGAGAGATTGATCGGGAACTCACCAGCATCGGCTCATCGTCGCTATCACCGATCATTGTTGCCAGGTTAGGACGTGTTCAGGAGGTGGTATGACGGAGGATGCGACGATTATGGCGTTGGTGGTCGATGGTTGCGATTTCGCCCCGATTTGGGTTGGACAAAATGGCGGCGGCGGCTACAATTTGGCCGGAAATTTTGGTAGATGGCACCTCTTCTTGCGGACAGTGACATCGAAGACGGAGTGCTGTTTGGCGACGGGGGTGGACGATGGGATCGGAGACGGTTTCTGTTTTCGATTATTCCGCTGGCACGGACGGTCAGATCGGAGAAGAAGACGGACTATCGTTGTCAAAGTTGTTCCGGTACCACCCCTAAACCATTGGTTATAGCAGCGATTAAGTCACTAATTTAATTCCTTTTTATGTTTGCTTATTGATGAAGACTTGATCATATGCAGTTCACGATTAGGTCAGATATTTGACCTAATTTCATTCCTTTTTTGTGTTTGTGTAGTGATTTTCAGCATTTGGGTATATACTGATTTTACACCGCAACGCCATAGCCGCCAAGGACCACTGAGAGATTTCAGGGGTGGTTGTTTCTTGATGAGTGGTTAGGTTGGTGGACGGGAGTGCGATCTATCTTCCCTCCAATTACGTCGTCGCCGTTAAGTGCTTGGATCTCGAACGCAATCAGGTAATGGGTTCTTTATGTTTGTTGAATCAAGTTCATCTCTTGGGTTTTTGGTTTTTGAATTATGTTTTTGTTAGGTTTGTCAGACTATGATGGAAGAAGATGAAGCTGCAAATGTAAATGGAAATGGAAATGACATAATAAACCCTTGGTTGCAGTTATGTAACAAGAATCATGGTTTTATTCTATCAGCAAACTTGAAGAATTAGATTCAGATGAGTAGTTTGGTAGTGTGGATGCAGGTAAATGATAAACATTTAGTAGTTGCAGACTTTATTTAGGTTAGATAGTATCTAGGATTTTTTTTTTGCCTTCAAAAAAAAATTTGGAAATTTTTTTCTTCATATGATACATACCATGACAATTGACAATTATTTGAAAATAGATAACTGTAAAACAAAGAGTATGCTGCACAAAAATGGACTTGGGAGTTATGAAGTTTCACCATCAGGAAATAAAGGTGATCTTAGCAACTTGAGCAAGATTTTTAGACTATCATGGGTGCTTGAATGATATAAAAGATGATGATATCATCATAGGTAAGCTATTTCTGGTGATAGATCCAGAATTAATTTTTTTATCCTGTTTGTGTTGGGGGTTTACAAATTGATTACGGATTTCTTTTAGTCCTGATTATTTAATTTATGATTTTATACAATTCCTTCTCACAGTTGCATTGCCTGCGTTGTTTGCATCTCTGATCGTCTTCATTGGTTGCTTTTCTCATGTTTCGCTTTTAGGCTCCATTTTCTTTTCGTTGTTTGCTTCTTTGTTTGAGTTGTTCTGAGCTATTTCTTTTATGCAGGTTCCCTCTTGCTAATCGATTCTTTTCAAATTTTTTTCTTCGGTGTTAAATCCGGGTCTTATTGCTTTGGATCTTTCGTCAAGGTATGGTTTTCCCCTGCCCTTATTTTGCGATTACGCTGTTGATTTTTGTTTACGTTTGGACTTTAGGGCGTCAAACAATCTGACTTTGTTCTTTATGCTAATTGTCTATACAATTAAAATCAAACCATTCGAGCACATGCGGATCGATTTATAGTGCTTCTTATTACATATATAATTACTGAAGAATACACAAGTATAACCAACACAATAAGAGCTTTTCGGGTTAGAATTAGGGAAACCCGTTTCACTCCTCAAATCCATATAGTTATTATAAAAACCACCCGACAGAAGAAAACCCAGCGGGCTGCTTCTATAAAAAGAGTAAGCACGCCGCTGCCTCTTTAAAAAACCCCAAACTCTAAACGTTGAAGCACAAACTGTTTCTTTATTTATCTTTCAGAATTGTAAAGGGCTGGAGAAAGTTTGACCAAAACCCCAGTTTGCAGGGACAATATTGGTGAAAGTTTTGATGACACCATCGGTGGTTGTGACCATAAATGACATAGATTGGCCATTGAGATACGAGTTTGATTGCCAGTTAGCTCCCCAATTTCTCGACATTGGCATCCATCCGGTTTTCGAGCCCTTAACCTTCACTGATTGAATCGATCCGGCCCCACCAATCTTATTTATAGTTATCATGTAATAAGAGATGCCATAATTAGGTTCTTAATCTGATTTCATTTTTAAGCCACATTTCCCATTTAAAGCTAGGATTGAAGAAATTACTTAAAGTTGATGATGTTTAAACTATCAGTTCACTTGATATTATGTCAGAATCACCTTGCATGATCCTTGATGATTTTAGTCTACAAATCTTACTTACAATGGATAATGTTTATGCACATTAAAATAGGTGGGGTCATTTTGTTATTTTTAAAAAGAATGGGCTGGAATTGCTAGGTCTAGGTCCCATGTTTCATAGAAAATTTTGAACCTTTCACATCCTAGATTTCTTAAACCTACAAAGAGGGTCAGGACTGATTTTAGGAAAAACGGGACCAGGAAAGCCCTAAAACTGTTGTTTGTGTTTTCGACTTCAAGTCCTAGAGCAATTTATAGAGCTTCTTCAAGCTTTAGATTCAATATGATAATCTGTTGTCATACTTGATTCTGACTTGTGTTATTGCTATTGGTGTTGGTGGAAGCTTTCCTGGCCCTTTGTTTATGTACGATGTTCTTCAAACATGTTTGCATTCCTAATTCCACATTTCAAATAGATATTAACCAATGTTATTTTTTTAGAATAAAAATGCTTTGACAGGTTAAAACACCAATATTTATCTTCCTTGCAAATTTAATTGCATAAAGTACTCATGTGAAATTGCAAATTCATGTTACCACATAGATTTTGGAACGAGTCTAGCAACAACAGGTAGCCAAAAGCTCAGCACATGGATATGCAAAACACCTTAATTGCCTTTGGAGAAAATAGGACAACTCTAGCAGCCTTGCTTCAAAAACAAAATCAGGAACTAGCGGGTAAGAATCCATCCTTCTGTGTACTTCTTTTTGCATTTTATTTATTATTTTTGTACAATTCATACTATTAAAAGTTGACGTGCCACTAATAGTTATTTATTTTCTATATATTTAACATATTAGATATGATTACAAGATTCATACTACTAAAATGATAATTGATTTTTTTTAGTATACATTGGGGCGATTTTCGACCCATTTGACTTATTTCAGATTTAATTACGTGTTATAAGGCCTCATTGAGATAAAAAAAAAACCCGAATTACTCTTTTAATATTTTGATGGGTTGAAATCGCCCATGGCAAAAAGGAGGGGACATGTAATGGTCAAAAGCAGGTTGGGATCGGTTCCAACACTTTTTTTTTCTTTTTTGTCTAATTTCTTGAATTTCATAACTGATAATTTTTTAGTAAATCATTTGTGGAGGTTGTAAACACTAGCCTTTTATCAATCAATCTTATCCAATTACACAAATTAATGCCTTTTTACTTGATGTGTTGAAATTTCTGCTTCTAATACACTTGTATACAGTAGCAGACATAACAAGAAGCACTGTCTCTGACAGTTCCAAAACCAACTCAAACAGGTGCAATAAGAAGCAGTTCAACTCACCCTCTTTGAATCACCAGGTACATTAAAAAACCATACTTTTCAGTAATATAGCCAACCATCCTAATAGAAAATCCTAATGTATGCAGGTGACGAGATCAGCGAAACAAAGAGGGCACGATACCTAGACTGACAAGATCGTTAAAAAAAGTAGACCTCTTTTGTAATATGTTTGTTTAGCTGGTTAAAACCTATAGGCTGGCAATTTTTTGTGAAAAAAACACACATATTTTGTAAAATGGGTGTTAGGCCACTAAAAAGGTAGGTTATTATCAAACACCGTCTTTGCTTATGTAAATAACTATATATGCAGGTATTTCTAATCGGAATATTTTGTACTCCCAGAAAACGCACAGCAACGCGCGACGGGTATAACCCTAGTTACATTTATGATAGAATGAAACATGGTTATGGTGGTGGTTGTATAGTATTAGTATTAGAACTAGAATTAGAATCTATACTGTATAATAAATAAAGATTTTAGTATGACACGTGTCGTCATCATATTCAATCTTATCATTATTTTCCTGCTTCTCTCTCCTTTTAAATGCACTCATATCTTTTAATAAATTACTAATTATATTAATAAAACATATTTATTTTAAATTATCCTTTATTATAAAAAAATTTGAAATCTAATTATCTAACTTTTGTTTTCAATCAAATAATAAATGAAAGTAAAATTACATTAAATAATAATTGACGTATTTTCGAAACTCAATTATATATTTTGAATTTTGTTTTTTATTCTTAATATATGTATAGTAATACATTTTTACACTTATAAAATACATAAATAAAATTTAAGAAATTTATGTATTGATATTTTTCATCCCGTGTATTACACGGGGTAACTAAACTAGTTAGAAATAGAAAGAAAGATTAAAAGACAACTCCTTATGAACAGTAGTTTACACATGTTGGCTTTTTACTGGACCACACCTTTTCCACGTGTAGAGCTCTGCTAGCATCACTCATCTCTTGTCCTTCACACTTGTCAAACACACACAAATCCTACATATACTTGTAAAACAAACGCACAGGTCTCACGAGAACTTTTCTTTTCCTTCGGTTCTTTTATCCGATCCACCACCACCACCACCACCACCTCCGGCAATTATCTTTAGTGGATCTCCGGCTCAGGTAATGGTTTCGTTTAGGGTTTTTGTTTTCTAATTTTTCTTCAATCGTACTAATGGTGCTCTTGAATTGCCGCCGGCTAATGGTCGCCATTGGTCATTTTTTTGCGCTCAATCTCCGGCAGCCAATGGTCTCCATGGTCGACAATGGCCGCCAGGTCGATTTTTTCGCTTTTGCTGAACCCTAGGTGGCGATGGTGGGTGGTGGCTATGGTTGTGGTGGATTTAGGGCAGCCGAAATCTTCTGTAAGTACTCTTTGTTTTGACCACTGGATTGTTGAATGCTTTGTTCTGGGGATATTTGGATGTGGTTTTTTGCCCGCCAATCGTTTTTTCGGCTTTTCAGGACTCGTAGGTGACGATGGTGTCGTGGTGGCTATGGTTGTGGTACTTTTTATCCGACTGGAATCTGCTGTAAGTACTATTAGTTTTGATCTTAAATTTCACTTTTGATCTCATTGAAGAATCATTGAATAAAAAAAACATTGGATCTTGAATATAAAATTACCAATTGATGGGGCTTCAGCATGTATTTTTTTTTATGGGTTATTTTTGTTGTGTAATCTTGATGCTTGATCTCTGTAAATGATCCCCATTTGCTGGGTGGTGAATTTAGGGTTTTTTGTGGGTATTTGGGAACAGAAGTGAAGATAAAGGGTTTGATTTGGGAGTGTTGATTCATTGAGATAATAATGGGAGGTTCATATGACTTTGAGCCATGTTTTTTTTCCTAAACCCTAAACCATTTATGAATTTGATGTTTTCAATTGTGTTGCAGCTAAGTTTGCCACACTTTATGATCATATTATTTTTAACATTAGTGATTGCAAGTAGAGTGAGATTTATAACAACTTTGCACTTCTTTCTTGCAGACATTTGAGGCTAAGGAATTTGTTAAGGTATGGTTCTTGATTGATTTGTTGAGTCCTTGATTGTGGATTGGCATTAGCAAATTTGTTGCCTGGGTTCTTGATTGTAGCTATGCTGTGCTTTTTTTAAGCTTTACGCTTTTTTTTGTTATTATCAAAATAATTCTTTTCTCTATTTATAATGATGAATCATGAAAATTTAGAATGCATACACTGTTTTTTAAGATATCTTAAGTAATAACCTTAAATTAACTTTTTATTTATTTAGATATCTTAAGTAATAACCTTAAATTAACTTTTTGTAGCTTTTATGGTTTTTTACTAGCATAATTAGACCAAATGGTTCTTGGCAGTGGCTAACTGTATGCTATCTTTTGTTGCAGTATGGCTGTTATGTCCGTCCATATCACAAGATTGAAAGCAATAACTAATGATATAAGGATGGTTACAGCTAATCCAAGATCCTTGCTGCTATCTGCTAATGGATGATTATCTGCACAGTGCACAAGTCAATCTTTCTTATGGAGACGACTGCAAATTTTTATGCTACAGTGATTACATGAATAAGCATGAACATAACAACTTGATGACATGTGGCAAGATTTAGGCGTTGGCGTTGCTTTGTCGGAGGATGGCAGGTAGGGTATCCTACTTGTAACCCCACTTATAGCCAATTGCGTTGTAGTCATGGGCAGATACATTAAGCCTGCAGAGGGGGGAAGGCACCCCCTCAAACCCAAAATTTCATGTTAAACTCCTTTTAAATGGGCCAAAAAATGATGAGGCACCCTTTGCAATTTTTTTAGGTACCCTGCCTTTCTTCCAGCCCAACTGAAAGCCTGTTTCATAGTCAGCCTTATAAGTTATAATTACGTACTCCCATTTTTTTGTTGAAATTTTGCTATATAAATGAGACTGTTGAAACATTTGTCTTATAATTTAGAAACTAATTGCATGATTATGATTCAAAGTAAGGGGTCCGGATATTGCCAGATCAATTTTGGTTAACTCAATTTTGAGTACGAGTCTTTGTTCAAATACTAAAATATAGAATAGTAAATTGATTACTCTCAATAAGGTTTCTAGAAATCATCACATACATGTAGTAGCAAGATCCAAATATATATTGTAACTTCCTCACAAAATTAATCCTTTTATGATTTATCTTATACATATAACTAAATCAGCACAGTATCTACATAAAATGACTCTGATACTGAAGCAAAAGCAATTTTCATACGTTTGTTAATTGTTATTGGTTTAATTGTTGTTTACCAGGTGTTATGGAAAGGTTTTTGAAACGGAAGTCACCCTCTTCAAAAAGATATAGCTAATTCTTCTAAAGATAGAGGTACGACATCACCAATCAACATTACTATAATTTTGACTATTTTAACACTGTTGTTATGAAAATTCAATAATTTGATGATTGTTTTAATGAGATTAACACGAAATTACTTCAAAACATTACGACTTTCATCCCGTTTTGACTTCAAAATTTTAATGAAGTTTATTGTTAAAAATTGTAATGAAGTTTATTTTTACCGTCCTTTTTCTGCCACTGGTTTGATCTCACTTATATTTTCCGGTTGCAAAAATATTGGTTTCAACTCGATTGATTTTTAAGGACTTTAATTTGGGAAGGAAGTCGAATTCTGGATCATGGTAAGTTGCAATGACTCTTTAAAAAGTTGAAAAACAAATATGAAAATTATGTTAATGGATAGTGTTATTATGTACTTGCTTGATGGTCTGCAAACAGTTATCTATATCAACTTCGCTCCAGAATGCCATTTACATGGTTTGGTATATTGTGACATGAACCCAGAGGTATGAAAACACATTATGCAAGTTGTCTTAGTGTCTTTTACATTGACCAAATATTCCTAAGCTGATGCTAACCTTTACTTGGTTTTTATATTTTTAGAAACTTTCTTTTCAAGTCGTGCAAAGACGATTCACTGTTAAAAGGCTATAGATTTTGGTCTATCAAACTCTCGCAATTCAGATTCTTCACCATCCTGGATTGAAGATGGAGGTTAAAGTCCCTATTAAACCAAAAGTGTGTCTGGTTTAGCCCTGCACCTTGAAGCGGGTTCGAGACACCAAAACAGTGTGTGGGCAGGATGGTTCAACCCTGCCCCTAGAAGCGGGTTCGAGTCCCTGGTGACTTCTTTTCGTTTTTTTTGCCTTTTTTCCCCACTTTGACTTAATTTTTTTTTCACTATTTTGCGTTTAATTGTATTTCGAGCACACGTTTCGATATTTTATGCATTGGGTTTGTGGAGGACTCCCCGCCGTAACGCGCGGGTTAAGCCCACTAGTTACATTTATGATAGAAACGGAGAGATATCATATAGTGTGATTTTATAAATATTTACCAAACATGGTATAAAAATCTCATGAAACCCAAAGAAAAATAAAGAAAAGGAATTTGACCGTCTAAAACAACACCTATTTGTTAAATAATTTCAATATACGCATCTAATATTTGTCTCTAAGAACGTCTCATCTCAGTGGTAAAGTGTTTTATCTTTTTTTTCAAATACGGAATTTTATTAAAAGCGGGGGCAATGTTTTAAAAACCGGTTTTTAAATTGTACTGGATTAGACTTAGAAATGGTTTAACTGGTTGTATAGGGTTATACCGGGTGGTTCAACCGGGTTGACTAGTTAACCTATAATTTCATAAAAATACAACTCTAACTTAAAAAATAATCCAAAAATACATGATTCTAAAAATTAATCTAAAAGTTAATTCATAATCAAAATATAATCCAAAAGCACTCAATTTTTCAATAGAGTTTTTTTTAAATAAAAGTGTATAATTGTTTTATGTCATTGGAGTGTAAATGCATTAATTTCATTATTGCTTAAAAGATAAAAATTCAACATTATCGTCATCCTAATCAACAAGAGCATAACTATTTTCGTTTTCTACAATATTAAATAAGAAGTTTTATCTCTTAAATGTTTTTAAACATTTTTTTTAAGTTTAAACATAAAATTTTTACTTGTAACTAAAGCTGGTACAACGGTATAACCCGGTATTACTGGTAATACCGACGGTTCAACTAACATACCGGTTTTCCAATTTATCGAGCTAGTGGCCAAGACCCGGTTCAACCGGTATTACCGGCCGGTTTAAACCGGTTTTTAAAAGATTGAGCGGGGGAGCCCCTTACCACCAATTACAATGAGACTAAAAACATAATTACAATATACTTAATTTATCCAGTTTTGTCAAGTTAGATTTTTAAGGTTTGAGTGATTTTTGATCCATAGAAATACTAGATTCTTTATACTTTCAATTATGTTTTTCACCTAAATGTATTTTGTGATTGAATAGAACCTCGTTCATTTCCTTTCATAAGCATAAACACATGATGAGGATGATGTCCTTGAAAACTTCTTTGTATATCTTATCCGAATAAATCGTCTTGTGAAGTTCTACTAGATCCTGAACCGAGAAAGCATAAATTGGGTTGACCTTGCACCTGTACTGATATGTTGGCCTACTAACAAAGCAAAATAACATGAGGTTAAGAGATGGTATGTCGTTTCTTGCGAGTACATGCATAACGGACAAAAGACTGACTCAGTTTTACCTATATTCAAAAGTTTATGGTTCAAATTATGCAAGGTACATGTATACATGATTTATAAGGGTAAATTATTAATACTTCAAAAATAATAATATTTTTTAGTACTAATAAATGTATTATTGAGTTTTTTTCTTCTAAAAGAGTGTAGTTGAAAATATTATTTACCAAATAGGTGTAGTTGAAAACTTATTTATCAAAATGAGTGTTTTCTTTTTTTCCTTATTTTTAACTAATCTAATAACCATTTCTTTTATAAAATCGTTCGCTTTCATAAATTTTTTTTAACACCGTTAGCTTTTCCTATTTTTTTTAACATTGTTTGTTTTTTCTAAATGTTTTATCTAAGCTACGTTATTTAACTTTTTTTATGACCATTCGTTTTTCTATCTCTCTCGCTTTTCCTAAACGCTTTTTTTAAAAACGTTGGTTTTTATAACGTCATTTTTTAAATCGTTTATATCGTTTTTTAGGAAACGTCCAAGAAATTGAAAACACTGCATTTGAACGTATCTATTTCATGAAAACTATTAATTACTAACTAATAAAATTATTTTTAATTCATTATTTTCAAAACGTTCATCATTTATTTAATTCCTTTTTTCAACGTCATTTTAAGAAAGGACTGGTTTTAAAAGACGTTCAGAAAAAACGAACGTTTTAAAAAAAAGACGTTTAGACAAAACGGACGGTTTTAAAAATAAGTTTGGAAAAAAACGGACGATTTAAAAAAAGACGTCTAGACAAGTTGAACGGTTTTAAAAAAGTTGTTTAGAAAAAAAAACGAACAGTTTTGAAAATGATGTTTAAAAAAATCCGAATGGTTTTGAAAAGAATGTTTAAAAAAAACATTGAACAAAAAGAATGATTTGATGTTTTGAAAAAAAAATAGTTATTTAGTTAAAAATTATAAACAAAGATAATAAAAAAACACTCATTTTGATAAATAAGTTTCTAACTACACCTATTTAATAAATATTTTTTTTTGAGTTACACTCTTTTTAGGAAAAAAAACTCAGTATTTATTACCATCTGTAATTCTTATCGTTTGCATGCCAGAAAAAATAATTTATACACAATTAATTTAGTCGTATTGGTTGGGTGATGGGTATAATTATTTAAATTAAATCGTATGCCAACTGTTGATGAAGGCGTTGAAAATAATCACATGTTTATTTTTTTATTAAGGCATTCACATGTTTATCTAAGAGATCATAAATGAAATCTTTATACTAATTAATTAATAAACATTCTACTTTCATTTTTAATTGTATCCTTTAACATTTTTTCTTGCTCATCTATTTTTTTAATAATAATATTAAAAAAATCACTCTTATAATAAAAAAACTAAATGGTTTTGTCACTTGACATCCTTTAACATTTTTGCTGCTGCCTATCGCCCCTTGTCACACCCCAACCGACGGTGGATTATACGTCGGGGCGGACGCGGTTGTTCAATAGCACAAGGTTAACTATTAAAGTTTCGATATTTCACTAATGAATAATTTAAGATTCAATACAAGGAAGAATAATACGAATACAACATTTAATTTAAGTAGTCTAGGTCCAAAGTATCCTATGTGATCACGAATAAGTCTCATGATGTAAACCTGAAACATGTGAAAGAATCTGTCAACTACAAAATAGTTGGTGAGATACAAATGTTTTGACACAGTTTAACAAGTATTTGAAAAGAATTACAATTCACTATGATTTGTGCATTCTATAATGTAAGTATGAGAAAACAAGCATGTTAGACATTGTACACATCAACCCTCCGACCAAGTTTAGGCATAACCCGCAGGTTACCCTTATAAGTCTCAAGTTTAAAGTTTAATGTAGTAACAAACACCAAGAGCTCCCCCCCCGAAGGGGTCAATCAATCAAGGTGAATTGGTCAAATGCAATAGATCTATCATTGTTACTATCGGCTTGATCAAAGCTAATGAATGTGCTAGTTTTAAGTTTAATCTAAGCATACAAGTCTCAAGTTTAACATAAGAATAAACACGTAGTCATAGTTGTACAAGAATTGTATAAGTTTAAGAATTGTGAACATGTTTCACCCCAAAAGCATAAAAGGAAAAAGGGGCTAAGTATACTCACTTGGATTGATGAATAGTATCCGACACGGATAAGTATTTGCAAGACTTGGAGGGAGAATATCCTCACGATAAGCCTAAGAATGCAAGTCTAAAGTTTTAAGTAAAAAGTCTAAGACAAGGATCTAGGGCTCAAGATTGACTAGGGTTTCAAACGGGAGACGGGAATGACTGTGTTTATAAAGTTTAGATCAAGTTTTAATAAGGTTTTGAATGAGTCATACTAGGCTTGGATCTCAAAGTTTAAATAAGTTAATAGTTTAAAATAATTATTGTTTAAAATAATTATTTAAGATAAGAATTAAAGATAAATAATAATTATTTCAAAAGTAAAATAATTATTAAATACAAAGTATTTAAAGACTAAATAGTGATTAGGGATAAATAATAATTATTTAAGAATAAATAATTACGAAGGACAAATAGTTATCCAAAAGAATAATTACTTTATCTAAAAATATAAATCATTTAAGATTCGAAGTATTTAAGAATCAAGTATTTACCTTAAAAATGTGGTTATAAGTTTAAATAATAATAAGCATTTATAAGTTTTCTGTTTATTAAAGTTTATAATTATTATTTAAAGTTTTAAAACAAAAAGAATTTATTTACTTTAGAATTTAAATAGTAAATTAAGTTTTCTGTAAAATTATATAAGTTTTATAAAGTTTAAAAGTATCTTTTATAGATTTTTAAGTATTTAAAACAAATCTCAAGGATTAAATCTTTATAAGTTTTAACTAATTTTAATTAATTAAAAATCGTTCCGGAATATAAAAGTGTAATTATTTTTCATTTTTATAATTATAACAGTTTAATATAATTTATAAAAATTATTAGATATTTTAACATTGAGTAAAAAGCATAAAAAAATGAAAAACGAAAACTGGGGTGCGCCTGGGTCGAACCCGGGTCTGTGACCGGGTCACAAGCATACACACACGCCTAACCATCCCGCCTACGGGTCTCGGTGGTTTAATACACGGAAAAGAATTCCTTAAACAGAATCCCAAACCAACCCAGATTCCCATTTGAACCCTAGAATCGATTTCCCTTAAATACGGGTCGAAATTCCCCCTGTCTTCTTGAATTGACAGAGGACTTTTGATCTTGGAAAGAATACGAAAGCAATGGTTACAAGAATTACCTAAATCGGAGTCGAGACGAGGGAGATTGGGTTCGAAACAGGTACGGCTATCCTTCGACTTAGATCGACAGTTGTTGATAGAATCCGACGACATTGAGTGGTTGTACAGTTATGGTGTGATGTCGTCGAAAGATTGCAGGTGGTATTTATAGCCAATTTAGGCGTTAAATGCCCGTACCGTTGGGAGGATTACGATTAGGTTTAAATGCCTCGAACCCGGCTCTACGCGTGATGTTAATTGAAATTGAGCATTTAATATTCTTGGGTTCGAGTCGCATGCGGGTATAGGAGATCGAGGTTCATTGAATCTGGCCGGAAACGCGTTTTAGGGAAATCGGAGGTGAAAACCGGCTTCTGTGGGACTCGAACCTGAGACCGGTTTGGGGAAAGAAAGTTTGGTCGAATTACACAAACAGTCCCTGAAGTATCTAGCCTTTATCATTTTATATTAGAATTTGGAATTTAGTTTAAAATAAGTTTCAGAAAATGACAGTTTGATCCCTGGACTTTATAAAATAAATAAAATGTTTTATTTTATAAAACCCAAGTAAGTTTTATTTTCTTCTATTTCCTTTTATTATTTTATACATTTATAAAATAATTTCTAAGATTTACAAGTTTAAGTGTTTTAGAATAAGTTTATAAATTTATATAATAAATTCATAAAGTTTTTAATAATTTATTTATAAGGTATATATTCTTAAATAAGTCTCATATATATATATATATATATATATATATATATATATATATATATATATATACCTCAAGTATTATTGTTTTTCTTAAATATATATCCATTAAATCAATATTTATTATTCAAGAAAATAGTTTTGATAAAATTTCAAGTTTTTAATTAATAATACGTGCAAAGGTTTTAGGAAAAGATAGGTCGGAAAAATACCGGATATTACAGTCTCCCCTACTTTAAGGAATTTCGTCCCGAAATTAGAGTAGAAGGGTTTAGTTAAGTTTACGATATGCATAAGGATAATGAGAAGGATACTTCACGTTTCCTAGTAAACTCTGGGTTACGTTTAGAGTTCTAAATGAGATGGAATGACAGGAATAAGATTACGCTTGAGTTTCTAAGTTTTCAAAGTATTTGGTTGCCAAGAGTTTCCCTAAGAGGTATATAGTTTCATTGAAATATATGAAGACTTGTTTTCAGAAATGTATTTGAGAGAATAACTGATAACCTTCCATTCAAGGTTTAAAGTGAGATGCATCACTTAGGATGGATTCGATGATAGTTCAAGAATTTTGAGTTTGTAGACTAATACGTCTAAGGATTGCTACGGTACCTAAGTTCCGTGGCTACCTTTTACGATAAGTCTTGGATCATAGCGCACGACAGAGTTTACTATGTCTTCCCATACGCTGATTTTCATACTTACGTGTGCACCCGCAAGCATTTAAATCGTCGTATAGTCTGCATAGGTCCTTCCGTTTGTGTGTGGATCAAGAAAGAGTACAAAAATTTGTTTTACACACGACTAAGTTTCCACATAAGAGTGATCATTTATTAACGAGTCCCTTAGAGAGAAACGTCATTCAATAATTAAAGAGAAAAGAATGTGACAAGATTTAGAGTTTCAAAGTTTCCTCGTGATTGATTAAGAATACTTCAATCATTGAGTAGTTTAAAGTCTTTACACTTTCCTCGGGTTTGATCAAGAATACATCAAACCTTGAGTAGTTCATCATGTTTGAATAAGCATACGTCAAACATGGAATAGTTTAAAGTCTTATACGTCCATCGTGTTTGAACAAGCATACGTCAAACATGGAGTAGCTTAAAGTCTTATACGTCCATCGGGTTTGAACAAGCATACGTCAAACATGGAGTAGCTTAAAGTCTCGTACGTTCATCATGTTTGAACAAGAATACGTCAAACATGGAGTAGTTTAAAGTCTCATACGTTCATCATGTTTGAACAAGAATACGTCAAACATGGAGTAGTTTAAAGTCTCATACGTTCATCATGTTTGAACAAAAATACGTCAAACATGGAGTAGTTTAAAGTCTCATACGTTCATCATGTTTGAACAAGAATACGTCAAACATGGGGTAGCTCTAATTGTGTTTGATCAAGAATACGTCAAACATAGAATAGTTTAAATTGTGTTTGAACAAGAATACGTCAAACATAGAATAGTTTAAATTGTGTTTGAACAAGAATACGTCAAACATAGAATAGTTTAAATTGTGTTTGAACAAGAATACGTCAAACATAGAATAGTTTAAATTATGTTTGAACAAGAATACGTCAAGCATAGAATAGTTTAAATTGTGTTTGAACAAGAATACGTCAAACATAGAATAGTTTAAATTGTGTTTGAACAAAAATACGTCAAACATAAAATAGCTTAAAGTCTCTTAGTTTAGCTTCAGTGTATAGAAGTATACGATTACGTTTTGAGTATGAAGCGGTTATCTAAATACTCTAGTGTTTAAGAGAGGTATGGGACAACGTTTGGAACATGATTAACTGTTATACGCTTTCTCACAGAAGATTCGAGTTGTCCAGAAGATTAGTGGATCCCGATGTTTGGTTTAGATAGGAGTCAGGGGATGTACTCTGCTAAAGAGAGTAATGTCCTCCTTCCTGCTAGTGTCTAGTATCAAGAGTGAAGTTTTCTCGTATATATGGAATGTACGTTTTATCAAGTCTTATAGGGTTTGGTTAAGATGGACACACAAAGTTTTCAAGACTAAGAATCCAAGTATAAGTTTGAAAATAGGGTAAGTCAGTTGAGTTTCAAGTTTCAGTATCAAGCTTTGCATGATCCTTTATTGATCATGTTTGGTTTTAAGAATGCGGGATTGAGTATCTGTACAAGTTTTACATGACTCAAAAGTCTCTGACCTTATAGTCGTGTATACGAAGTTTAATGTTTTAGCAACGTGTATTTAAGCTTTTAGTCCCCGTTGTGATTTATAGTAAGTCTTTTACGTGACAAGAGTTGAATGAGGAAAGTCTCCAAGCATAGGGCAACGGGAAAAGTTTCGATAAGGTTTATCATAATGTGTTTACAAATGATTTATCTTGATTCATAACAGAAAGTATAGTTTTCTTTTGTATAGAATGTAATTAAGATGTTCAAAAACGACGAGTTAGGCATCGATAAGTAGTACAAGTAAGATTTATAAAAGATAGGTGTGATTGTCAAGCGAAAAGTTGGTCAAGTTTACAAGTGTTAAGTCTATACAAGAAGTAAGGATCATGGTTGATTACGACAGTGATTCGTAAGCCGAGTTGTTTCAGAAGGTTCATTCAAGGTTTATTCTTCAAGTATACGTGCCACTTAGGGTTTTTATAGTTTAATACTACGTTGTTCATTATCTCTAGTACTAATGCGGGCTACTCTTGACGAAAGTGTTTGGGTAAGAGGGTTAAGTTTGTAATGATGAGAGAAGTGTCAAATTAACAAGTGATAACAAGATGAAATTTCAAAATAACTTTCATTAGATGTTTCAAAATTTGGGCTTCTAGCCCTTACATAAGACAAAATTTAAAATTTAATAGAAGTGGAGGCTTCATGCACGCCTTAGGTAGCTCTCCACCAAGAAACAGATTAGTACTACCACAAGTACTGCTATGGTTACTCGGATGGCAAACCTAGCCTCTGCCCTAGTGGTCTCGGTGCTCGAGGATTTCTCTGTCTTCTTCCAAAGTTACGATCTTTTCTTCCTGGATCCAGATTTGATCGGCCAGGTCGTTGATCCTTTGGTTTAACAGGTCGTGCCGTGCCCTATGCTCTATCTCCCTCCTCATAAATTCTTCGGTTTCCAGAAACCTGGGAATGTTAGACACCGGGATCCCCATTGCCACGACAGGTACTCCGGTATGCCTAGCCCTTAGAGTAGGGGTAGGTGTTAGGTACGGGTCCCTTGGTGGTGATGAGAACCGGTGGTGAAGATGAGGTGGTTGATAGGGGTTCCTCGATGGTGATGTCCTAGGGTTTCTGGTCCAGTTGGTGTTGAGTTCAGTTCTTGCCCGTGCATTAGGATAAGGACTTGTTGATACACCGGTGACTCGTTACTCTCTTCGCGGTCGGACTCTCCTCTTGGACGGTACACTGGTGAAGAGTGCGAGTGGGAGTCCATTACCTAGCAAGAGGGAGAGTAGAAAGAAATGTTGTAAGTAAGTTGATCAAATATATTCAAAAGTTTTTTTTTATACATAATACTGAGTCATCACAGTAATATTTTCAAAAATAGTTTTAATTGGAAGTTGATGGGCTAACGAGGAAAATTCCCGAAAGAAGGGGTGGTCACAAGGACTCACTTAAGTACCCTATTTCCCTAGCCAGAAATTCCTCGTGGGCCTACAGCTTCTCTTAGTTATTGTCACCGATGTTAGGTTTTATGGTACTATGTCAAGGTTCCTTGTGGGTTTAGGGTCTTAGACGTGGAGCTTGTTTATTCTATAGTAGGCTTCTTATAAGGAAAGACACTTAGGTTACGAATTTCTTTTAATTTTTGATTTAAAAGACGTTAAGTTTTGTTTATAAGAAACGGTGATGTGTAAGTTTTAAAGACGTATGAAAGTTTCGGGATGTAATAAAGTGTAACAAAGTTTGAGTAAATCATCAAATGAAGTTGTGAGTGATAAAATGAAAACACAAGAGTTTCCCCTTTAGTGTCAAGTTTATGAAATAATGCAGTTTGTAAAGGAACTTGTAGGGTAATACATGGTTTTAAAAGTGTTAGTATTTCAAGGATCGTGAAGTTTAAGGACGTATGAAAGTTTTGAGATGTATAAAAGTCTTGAGTTAGTTATCAAATGAAACTTGGTTAAGTGCAAAGGAGGTAAGGTAAGAATATAAGGGTTACCTCTTAGGTATCATATTTATAAAATAATGAAGTTTTGTAGAAGAATTTGTAGGGTGATACATAGTTTTAAGGGTTGTATTACGACGATCGCGAATTTTATTGGGTAGTATATGTATGAATATAAGTTTATGTATGTAGTTTTTAGGTATAGTCTCGTAAGAATTTCTCCTTGAAGGTAACTCCTTCAGGTCATGACGAGTAAGCATGCTGTCATGTGACAAGACGGGACTTAAGAATCATAGAATAACGGTTATAGAGGAGAGTTTTTGAATCATGAATTTATGAAGCGTAAAGTATTTGAGATGGTGCAAATTTAGTGCATATCACTAAGTGAGTACTTTGACGTATCAAGAGAAATTTGAGTTCACTAACATTTAGAGAAGTTATGCATTCCTATAAGTGGATACTCATCCCAAGAATTCCCAGGAAAGCATACGGGTCCAACGGTTGATTTGGATTTATACGAAATGCTTTCCTTGGCAGAATTTCCCAGAATACAGGTATTCACCCTTCCGGTCCACACAAGTTCTCACACATTATCTAGAACTTAAATATTCTTGACGAGAGTTTAGTGGAGGATTAGGCTTGAAGCCTAAGAACGTGTCCTCGATGTAGTAGGCTCTTGTAAAATCTCCAAGCGTTCACGTATAAGAATTAGGAATAGAATGAGGAGAGAATTCCTAGTAAAGGACATGAGATAACTCATGTTTGGGTCTCCTAAGTTATAGTCTAGGTCATGTGTCTAATAACCTAATTCGCTATAACCAAGGCTCTGATACCAATCTGTCACACCCCAACCGACGGCGGATTATACGTCGGGGCGGACGCGGTTGTTCAATAGCACAAGGTTAACTATTAAAGTTTCGATATTTCATTAATGAATAATTTAAGATTCAATACAAGGAAGAATAATACGAATACAACATTTAATTTAAGAAGTCTAGGTCCAAAGCATCCTATGTGATCACGAATAAGTCTCATGATGTAAACCTGAAACATGTGAAAGAATCTGTCAACTACAAAATAGTTGGTGAGATACAAAGGTTTTGACACAGTTTAACAAGTATTTGAAAAGAATTACAATTCACTATGATTTGTGCATTCTATAATGTAAGTACGAGAAAACAAGCATGTTAGACATTGTGCACATCAACCCTCCGACCAAGTTTAGGCATAACCCGCATGTTACCCTTATAAGTCTCAAGTTTAAAGTTTAATGTAGTAACAAACACCAAGGGCTCCCCCCGAAGGGGTCAATCAATCAAGGTGAATTGGTCAAATGCAATAGATCTATCATTGTTACTATCGGCTTGATCAAAGCTAATGAATGTGCTAGTTTTAAGTTTAATCTAAGCATACAAGTCTCAAGTTTAACATAAGAATAAACACGTAGTCATAGTTGTACAAGAATTGTATAAGTTTAAGAATTGTGAACATGTTTCACCCCAAAAGCATAAAAGGAAAAAGGCGCTAAGTATACTCACTTGGATTGATGAATAGTATCCGACACGGATAAGTATTTGCAAGACTTGGAGGGAGAATATCCTCACGATAAGCCTAAGAATGTAAGTCTAAAGTTTTAAGTAAAAAGTCTAAGACAAGGATCTAGGGCTCAAGATTGACTAGGGTTCCAAACGGGAGACGGGAATGATTGTGTTTATAAAGTTTAGATCAAGTTTTAATAAGGTTTTGAATGAGTCATACTAGGCTTGGATTTCAAAGTTTAAATAAGTTAATAGTTTAAAATAATTATTGTTTAAAATAATTATTTAAGATAAGAATTAAAGATAAATAATAATTATTTCAAAAGTAAAATAATTATTAAATACAAAGTATTTAAAGACTAAATAGTGATTAGGGATAAATAATAATTATTTAAGAATAAATAATTACGAAGGACAAATAGTTATCCAAAAGAATAATTACTTTATCTAAAAATATAAATCATTTAAGATTCGAAGTATTTAAGAATCAAGTATTTACCTTAAAAATGTGGTTATAAGTTTAAATAATAATAAGCATTTATAAGTTTTCTGTTTATTAAAGTTTATAATTATTATTTAAAGTTTTAAAACAAAAAGAATTTATTTACTTTAGAATTTAAATAGTAAATTAAGTTTTCTGTAAAATTGTATAAGTTTTATAAAGTTTAAAAGTATCTTTTATAGATTTTTAAGTATTTAAAACAAATCTCAAGGATTAAATCTTTATAAGTTTTAACTAATTTTAATTAATCAAAAATCGTTCCGGAATATAAAAGTGTAATTATTTTTCATTTTTATAATTATAACAGTTTAATATAACTTATAAAAATTATTAGATATTTTAACATTGAGTAAAAAGCATAAAAAAATGAAAAACGAAAACTGGGGTGCGCCTGGGTCGAACCCGGGTCTGTGACCGGGTCACAAGCATACACACACGCCTAACCATCCCGCCTACGGGTCTCGGTGGTTTAATACACGGAAAAGAATTCCTTAAACAGAATCCCAAACCAACCCAGATTCCCATTTGAACCCTAGAATCGATTTCCCTTAAATACGGGTCGAAATTCCCTCTGTCTTCTTGAATTGACAGAGGACTTTTGATCTTGGAAAGAATACGAAAGCAATGGTTACAAGAATTACCTAAATCGGAGTCGAGACGAGGGAGATTGGGTTCGAAACAGGTACGGCTATCCTTCGACTTAGATCGACAGTTGTTGATAGAATCCGACGAAATTGAGTGGTTGTACAGTTATGGTGTGATGTCGTCGAAAGATTGCAGGTGGTATTTATAGCCAATTTAGGCGTTAAATGCCCGTACCGTTGGGAGGATTACGGTTGGGTTTAAATGCCTCGAACCCGGCTCTACGCGTGATGTTAATTGAAATTGAGCATTTAATATTCTTGGGTTCGAGTCGCATGCGGGTATAGGAGATCGAGGTTCATTGAATCTGGCCGGAAACGCGTTTTAGGGAAATCGGAGGTGAAAACCGGCTTCTGTGGGACTCGAACCTGAGACCGGTTTGGGGAAAGAAAGTTTGGTCGAATTACACAAACAGTCCCTGAAGTATCTAGCCTTTATCATTTTATATTAGAATTTGGAATTTAGTTTAAAATAAGTTTCAGAAAATGACAGTTTGATCCCTGGACTTTATAAAATAAATAAAATGTTTTATTTTATAAAACCCAAGTAAGTTTTATTTTCTTCTATTTCCTTTTATTATTTTATACATTTATAAAATAATTTCTAAGATTTACAAGTTTAAGTGTTTTAGAATAAGTTTATAAATTTATATAATAAATTCATAAAGTTTTTAATAATTTATTTATAAGGTATATATTCTTAAATAAGTCTCATATATATATATATATATATATATATATATATATATATACCTCAAGTATTATTGTTTTTCTTAAATATATATCCATTAAATCAATATTTATTATTCAAGAAAATAGTTTTGATAAAATTTCAAGTTTTTAATTAATAATACGTGCAAAGGTTTTAGGAAAAGATAGGTCGGAAAAATACCGGATATAACAGTCTCCCCTTGGGTGTACCTGCGACGGTGCATCATCGGAATTAGAAGAATCTGACTCTGTCTGTTCTGTGTCGGATCCCTCAGCACCAGCATTTCCTCCTTCGTCGTCTCCATCATCAGACGATCCATCATCACTGTCCACTTCCTCCTATTGTTGTTGTTGTTGCTGTTGTTCGTCGGAGTGTTCACTCAATTCAGGCTCTGAATCGTGACTATACCATCTCAAGTCACCTGGGGCCACATATGCTTCATTGATGAGGTGGCCAAAGAGTTCTGTATGCACAGGGGTAGGTTCTACACTGCCTGGCTTTAAGAATTGTGCGAACACTCTTTTGTCCACCTTCTTCACTTGCAGTCTCTCCCCTATAGCAGGTAGGTTTGGCAACGCGTCGTTGATCAGAAGTTGCACAAACCTAGGGTATAATAAGAACCTAAACCTCTCCGCTGTGTTGATCTGGTCATTGATGGCTTTGAATAAGTAGCGGGAGAAGTTGTAGCCCTTATTGAGAGATAGGCCGACCATGGCTGCTGCAAGGTCATGACCCATGGCATCTTTTCCAGCTTTCCTTGATGAGATGCACATGATCATGACGTGGGCAAAATATCTCCATTGGTCTAACACCCACATCTTCTTATAGGAAGCATAGTCTCTCGCACCGACATAACCCATTCTTTGTCTCCAACAACCATCCACAAAGTAGTCTGGATAGGCTGTAGGGTCGGTCGAGGGATCTCTGAATTGAAGGACCCTTCTAATAGTATCTTCAGAGAAAGCAATAGCATGACCAGCAACGGTAGCCCTTATAACGTTGGGGGTTACCGTGCAATCATGTTCCGCAGTCTCCCAAAAATGCTCGAGATAGGGTCTTGACACGATCGGGTCAGCAGAAAATGGCGTAGCTGATTCTTGAACGGTTCAAGAAATCAACTATGTCTCTGTACTGCAATGCTGCACCCTTCCATTCTGGTTCAATGTTAGCTAACAGGTTGAATTCGTTAGTAAACGCCCGAGCCATGATCTGCAAAAACACACAGAAAACAGAATCAGAACAACAAGTATCATTGGAAATGGATAAACATGACTCAGTATAGCAGTTACTCTTTGAACTAAATTTCAGACTTAGGAATCTTTGCCAAGTGTTGGTCCTGCGTATTTAGCAAGTACGCAGGATTTTCCTCTTGCGTACTTAACAAGTACGCATGAATTGCTTCTTGCGTACTTGCTAAGTGCGCAAGACTTAACTCTTGCGTACTTACAAGTCCGCAAGACTTAACTCTTGCGTACTTATTAAGTACGCAGAGCTTACTTCATGCGCACTTACAAGTACGCACAAACCCTTAAGTGCGCAAACTTTCAACTCAAATTTATGAAGTTTTTCAAATCAAATAACGAACAAGATAAAAAATATTCAATCAGGAGGATTCAAATACAATTCAGGAAGGTTAAACACAAATATTTTTGGCTTTTCTGAATAAAATTGAACTATGCATAAACTTAAAATCTTTTTGATCTTTTCTCATAGAAATATACAAGTATTCACACAAACTATTTTTGATCAAAGACACGAGCAGAGGATCATATCAGGCTATCTTTTAGCAAAAACGATACAAAATAAACATCAAAGAATATGGGATCATGTCATGGATTACTATTTATTCATACATAATAAGCACATAAACAAGTAATTCAAGTTGACAATATTATAAGATTTGAAACCATAAGCATCTTTGTATCACGTTCTTGTGTATTAATGTATTAATTATAAGATATACAACGTGTACCCCACTGATATGCTACAATAATGTAAATTGCACTATCTCAAGGCATCTAAGATTTTCCCAATGATTTTCTAAATTTTCAGAATGAAGTTACATCTATTAGCACCGAAAAAATCAAGCAGAATCCATAAGGATTATCAGGAATCATAAGATTCAGAATCGATTGATTCATTTGTCTTGGTTTCATTTGATTTTGTTCTTTGAATATCGGTATGATGATTCAAGATAATATATATGGTGTTTGAGTTTTAAGGTAAGGGGATCCAACTTTTATCTGGATTTGATTTCAATGAATCAGGAGTGATTCAAGGGTGAATACATGCTCAACGGTTGATGTAGAGACATGTCTTGATTCAATCTCTCCTTGCATACTTGTGAGTATGGCAGTGAGATGAACCGCATTAATTATGCTAACGACATAACCCGAAACTGATCTCAAAAGAAAATTATTGCCAAAATCTAACATCCTTATCTAATAATGATCTTTTCTATTCTTTTACGCATACACACTTGCAAATATGGGTTCAAATCACAGTTGTAATTTAGACTTAGTTTCCACACTACTAGTGATTCAAAGACGTATACAGCCTACTGAAAATTCAAATTACTTGTAAATAAGCAGATTAAAAACATAATAATTTAAACAGTTAAGTAAGCATGACGCAATCATTTCCCATATGAGCAGTCTGTGACGTTTAGATCATTTCTGATGTACTATCATTTCCTCTTTTCTCAAGTTAACTTTGAAATTTTCTCCATTTTCTATTTTGTTTTTGTTTTTGTAATATATTTTGAAAATTAAAAGAACTGTACAGAAAATTTTAGAAGAAATAAAGTTTAACTTCCATGAATTGAATTGATTTAAGAAAAATTAATTTTCACTCAGGATTGAACATTCCTATCAAGTTGACAAGATGCTCAAAAAGGGATCGATCAAATGCCTTTGTGAAAAGGTCAGCAAGATTGTCATCCGTGTGAACCTTTACAAGTTCAATTAGATGCTTTTCAGCATAATCATGGATGAAATGATGGCGAATTTCTATATGTTTAGTTTTGGAATGTTTCACCGGGTTATTTATGATGGACATGGTGGCATTGTTGTCAATGAATAATGGAGTTCCAGTGAAGTTTAAGTCGTAGTCTCTCAATTGCTGCTGAATCCACAATATCTGAGAACAACCGCTCGCCGCAGCAATGTATTCTGCTTCACAAGTTGAGACAGAAACCGTTGACTGCTTCTTGCACTGCCAGGAGACCAGTCTGTCTCCTAAGAATTGACATCCACTAGAAGTTGACTTTCTGTCAAGGTTACAACCGCCATAATCTGAATCGGTGTAGGCTTTGAAGTCAAATGACTGCTGCTTAGAGTACCAAAGACATAATCGGGGTTTCCCTTTCAGATATCTGAAAATCCTCTTTACAACTATCATATGTGACTCCTTCGATTGAGACTGAAACCTTAAGCACAAGCACACATCAAACATTATATCGGGTCTTGAAGCTGTGAGACACATAAGTGATCCGATCATCCCACGGTACAATCTGTAACATCCAAGATTTTTCTAACAGTACATTATTTTACTTTATACAGTAACGACACTCCTAATGAACCCCGTACTTGTTCAAAACAATATGTCACTTTAATTATTATTTTAACATCTATCAATTTAGATTTTTGATCTTACATTTAAATATTAACCTCCTATTATATATATAACATATGTATGTACATTCATATACATACATATATATATATATATATATATTTATATATGATTATATCAAATAAATCAATTATACAACTTTTGATATAGGACTTATACATCTTTAATCACGTTTTTACATATTGTTCTATATAGATATAGGAATCTAATTATAAATATGTATTTGATGTTATTAAATTAATCATCTATACAAATTGTAAGTTTTAAAATTTATAAGCATTAATCAAGAGTTTACATTCTCTAAATGTATGTATTTAATTTTAAATAAATATGTAAACATATATCTATTTTAGTAAACCATTTACACAAATTGTAGTCTTTATAAAAATGAAAGACATTTTTTTATAAACATTTGTAATTAAATAAGTAACATATTTAAGATTTTATAAACTTTATAAAAACAATTTTAAATATGAATTATGGAGTCAAACATAACATTAATGAGCATTAAATACTATTCTTCACCTTTTGCAATCCTAGTCCTTATCAACAAATTGATTTTTGCGAATAAGTCCTTTAGTCTCACCTATAAATAGAGCCTTAAACCTCATTCATTTTCACACCTAAACAATCCTCTAGGGCTCTCTAGCAACTAAAGGTTGTTCTTCTCATCTTTTGGAAGATTCTAGTTTAAATCTTTCCATTCTAAGTAAGTTCTTCTTATGTTCTTACTTGTTCATACTTTTCTTTTTAAAAGTTCATCATAACTGGCTAGATCTATGATCCCTAACATGTTTATGTTATAATCATAGATCTATCCAAGATTAAAAGCCCTATTTTAATTAAACTTGTTCAAACTTTATTTAAAAACTTGGTTTTGATCTTTATTATATCTTTCAATTTCAAAAAAATCACGTTTTTACCAAAACTCCTTATTTTTAAAACCCTTTAATATTCAATTAAATTTATTTATATCTTTACTAAACTCATATTTTCACTTTATCCCATATACTTTCCAAGCTTACCAAACTCACCCTAATCTTGGTTAAGTATGCAAATAGAGTAACTTTCAAACCAGTATGTAGTTATCTGACAAACATTAAAGTTCTGGCTAGGAAAAGACGGGGTTCTGATCCCGCTAACTCTTTTCTGGGAACTTTTCTGATGGAGGTACTACTCTGGAATGATAATCACTCTAGTGTACAACAACCACTTTCAACTAATTACACTGTCAACCCCTTGACTATCCATAACGTGTTTCTAACGTAACAAACTTAACTTAGGCAATCCTTAAGACATTGAATCCAAGTTACTACAAGTTCAAGTTCAACCCTCTAAACTTGCAAGGTGAGTTTACATAGCCCCTTTTTTATCATTTTTGTACATTTTGGGGTGAAACATATTATGCATTAAAAACTATTTGCAATTACAATATACAATTCTACATTATGACTATTTGTGTAATTTGTGCTTTTGTGCTTGAATGCTATGAGTTGAACTACATATACATGACATACTCGTACAATCATTAACTCAGTACAAGCCAACGGTTAACATTGATAGATCTATTGAGTCTGACAAACCCACCCGGGTAGGGTGTTTGTTACCGACAATTACTTTAGGGTAACCTGCGTGTTATGCCTCAGTCACAAGGTTTGATTGTACACCTAGTTTCGACTATAGATTCTCCATAAAATGCCTTACTTACCATATGTCATAAGAATTATACAAATCCTTTGAAAACTACATGAGATATCTAACCTTATGTTTGCTCACCAACTATTTGTAGTTGACCCTCTCATTTTAAACATGTTTCAGGTTGAATTATTTGAAGTACAAGGTCATCACTTAGGAGCTTATGGACCTAGTGACAAATAAACTAGAATTTGTTAGCTTTTGATTGTTTGATCAATATGTATTGTATATTAAAACAATTTTAATAAAATTTTGTAATTTAGTTGATCATGAGCTTTTGAACAGTCTACATGTCCCGCCCTGACGTATTCCGTCGTCGGTTGGGGTGTGACACAATCTGCTATCTACATCCTTTCCATCTTTGTCAGGATGCAGACCATGATTGACTGGGATAGGTGTGCCATAAGTACTGCTATCATTCATCTTGTATTTTGACAAGATGTCCTGCACATACTTAGTTTGATGTAGATAAATGCCATCCTCTCTTTGAATGACTTGCAGACCCAGGAAGAACGAAAATTCACCCATATTACTCATTTCAAACTTGGACTTCATCACCTGCTCGAATTCCCTACACATCCCTTCATTGGTAGATCCAAAAATAATGTCGTCGACATATACTTGTACAAGAAGAGTGTCACCTCCTGCTTTCCTAATGAAAAGAGTCGAGTCAATCTGTCCACGGTCGAAACCATTAGACAGTAAATGCTTAGATAATGTCTCATACCATGCCCGCGGTGCTTGATGAAGACCATAAAGTGCGTTGTCGAGCTTATACACTTTATTGATATTATGCGGATCTTCAAAACCTGGAGGTTGAGTGACATAGACCTCTTTATGAACTTTACCATAAAGGAAAGCACTCTTCACATCAAGTTGATAGACCTTGAAGCCAACATATGTGGCATAAGCCAAGAACAGTCGAATGGCTTCAATTCTAGCAACTGGGGCATATACTTCCGTGTAATCCAAGCCCTCTTGTTGATAAAAAACCCTGAACTTTGTTCTTCACAACATCATGACGATCATCCGTCTTGCATTTGAACACCCATCTGGTTCCAATTGGCTGAAAGCCTTTTGGAAAGTCAACCAAATCCCACACGTGCAACTTTTAGAATTGAGACAATTCATCTTGCATCTCTTCAATCCAGCAGTTGTTAGTGAGAGCCTCCTTCACATTCTTCGGCTCTAACTGGGACACGAATGCAGCATGCAGACATATTTCCATGACACCAGTGTCAAGTATCTCTGTGTAAAGACTGATGTTCTCAGTGATGGTTCTATGACGAGTCTGAACACCGGCATAAGGATCACCAATAATGTTGTCGATTGGATGATTCCTATGCACTCTCGGTACAATCAGTTCCTGAATTTCTGAATCGAGATTCGTGCTTAACTCCCCCATTTCCTGTGTTCCAGAATAAGAAGATTCAATGTTAATTGGATCAGCTGGAGCTTCTTTTCCTACAGTTGTGTTAGGATTGGCTTGAGCGTCATTTCCATCAACATGAGCATCTTCACTGTTATCACTGTCATGAGTTCCAGATGCAGATGCAACATTGGAATCAGGAGTTACAATCGGTACAGTAGCACGAGTAGAGAAACTGGAGTCATTGTCGCCACCCAATAATTCATAAACATTTGCGGCGTCAACTGCAGATAGATCAGGAAGATTGAATGACTTGAATAGCGCATCATAATCAAAACCCCAAGCTGGACCTGTTGGTTCGGGTGGAATGCTGTGTTTACTACAATCCACTTCGAACTATTCCTCGACAGTACGAGTTCCTATGTTGTTCATTCTCTTGCAAGGTGAGTTGGCAACGTATCCTAAGAAGATGCATTCCACCGCTTTTGCATGAAACTTAGACTGGCGGTCTTTGTACTGTAGCAACAAGGAACAGGGACTACCAAAAGGAACTAGGTAATAAAGATTGGGAAGTCGATTGTTGATCAACTCGTAACAAGTCTTGTTGTGCCTCTTCACAACCAGAACTCTGTTTAAGACGTGACAAGCTGTATTAACGGCTTCTGCCCAGAAAGTGACAGGAAGCTTTGCATCCGACAGCATAGTCCTTGCAGTCTCAATCAGTGTTCTGTTCTTCCATTCAGCAACTCCATTCTGCTGAGGCGTGTACGGCGCGCTGAATTCGTGACGGATCCCTTTCTTGAGACAGAAAAGCTCCATCAAATTATTCTTGAACTCAGTTCCGTTGTCACTCCTTATTCTTCTAACTTTCAGCTTATAAAGAGATTCCAAGCTCAGGATCAAGTATTGAAGAATATCAGCAGTCTCGTCTTTCGTACCTAAAAAATGCACCTAAGAAAAATGTGAGAAATCATCAGTTACTACTAGACAGAACGACTTACCTCTAATACTCCTGATACTTATGGGGCCAAACAGATCCATGTGTAATAGATCCAAAGGGGTATCAATAGAGTTTTGGAGCCTGGGCTTGTGAGACTTCCGTTGCTGTTTGCCCTTTTTACAAGGCATACAGTCATCTGCAACGGTAAATCTCAGCTTAGGAACCCCGGTTACCAAACCGTTTCGGACAAGATGATTCATTTTACGATACGAAATATGTCCGAGTCTCCTATGCCACAAGATAGAGTGGAGCTCTGTCGCTTTGGTAAGCAAACATGTAGCAACTGATGAGGTGGTTTTTGCCACGCTCATATCGATCTGATAGGTGTCGTTTGTTCTTGGCGCTCTCATCAGGATCCAGTCTTCGGGAACTTCAAAACCAGGTTTGAGAATCAGGCATTCTGATTTGTCAAACATCACCGAGTACTCCTTGTCACACATTTGTGAGACACTCAACAGGTTATGCTTCAGCTGCTCGCAAAAGTTGACATTTTCAAAGCTGACACAACCGTTCGAAACCACGCCTTGACATGTGATGCTGCCGCCTTTTTCTCCGGCAAAGGCCACATAGCCGCCTCTGAATGGTTTAACATCTTGAAGCAAGGACATGTTTCCTGTCATGTGCCGGGAGCATCCACTATCTACATACCAGAGGTTATAGATATTACCCTTCGGACGTCCCTGCACGAGTAACAAAAGAATTAGTTAGAATTGGAGACCCAAGCCATTGTGGTCTTGGGTCGTCCATCCTTTTCAAAATAAACTACTTCCTTTAATTCACAGTCGTGATGACTGTTCAAAATTGATGAATCTTTAGAAGAGTTAGAACTAGGAGATTGAGAAGTTTTGGATTTGGCAGTCCAGGATCTCTTCTGTTTCTTAACCGGAACAGGAGACTTTGGTTCAACAATTAGATTTACAGCAGGTGAACTTGTGGAAGATTCACCTGATTGAACTGAAGTCAGCTGTTCTAGCTTTCTCAACCTCTTGTTCCTTCTTCTCCTCTGTGGTTTAGAGAGTCTCGCCATAGATTTCTCGCTAGTACGTGTACTACCAGAGGTAGATACACAAGGCACAACAAGTTGCGTTACCTTTCTTGAAACAGATGGTTTAGCTTCAGATTTGATCTTAGGCTTTACCATCAGTTTGACTGGTGGTTTCACCACATTTTGTTTTGGATGTTTTGGAGGTTTCACTGATGGCGACCTGGGGATAACAACTGGTTGTGAAACAACAGGTCGTTTTCCTTGGTTCTTTGAGGGACAGTTCACAAGAATGTGACCAACCATGCCACAGTGAAAACAATTCCTCTTGTCTACATAAGTTCTCTTGTAAGGCTCATTAGATCTGGCCTTAGATAACTCAGCATTATGAGCAGGAGGAGTTGGTTTATGAACAGGAGTCTGACCCTTTACAGTTTGGTTTTTGGGAGTATAGTATTTTTCCAAATTTTCTTTGTAACCAATCCCGTAGTGAGCTGAAAAAGCCTCTTTCTTTACTTGGTTAAGACTTTTATAACCCCCATAAAGCATTACCTTTAGTTTATCATTTGTTTCAATGATATCGGGTTCAGTTAAAATGCAATTATCACTATTAGTGATAATGTTTTTCTTTACTTTCTGTTCAGTCAACAACTCCTCAGATACTACTCCTTCAGGGCAAGTGTTAACCGACCCATCTTCAGAAGCAGTAACAAACTCCTCACTAGATGTGGAGTTAGCCTTACTTGAGGATTCATCCTTTTTAGGGGAATCATCCTTATCAGAGGACTCATCTAGACAAGTGAGATCAATGTCTATTAAGCTATTGACAAACTTCCCGCTCACTGGTGGAGGAATGGCATTAGTACCCAGCCCTAACCCATTTATTTGTCTCACTACAGATTCATAGTGTTCCACCACAAAACGAGAGTTTTTCAACTTCTCATTAGAGCATTTTAACTGCAAGATCTCATTTTGCAGTTTGTTGATTTCATTGTTCCGTTTTTCCAACCCCTTATATGCAATATCCAAGTGAAGCTGTTGATCGCTCATTTTTAAAGAATAATCACGTTTTTCCTTTTTCAACGTTTCAATAGACTCTTTAAAACGTTTTTCGTTTTCTTTATAGTTTAGAGCTGCCATACTTAGGGGTTCGATTTTGTCTTGGAGCCTAGAATTTTCAAGTTTTAGCCCTAGACATTTGGAACATGAAATAACAGAAAAGGGATTAGAATCTACATCAGAAGATGAACTTGTTGCTTCTCCAATGGCCATGAGAGCAACAGCAGTAGTCGATTCCTCTTTATCAGCTACAAAAGCTTCCTTTTCTTCAGCTTCCTTCACCTCCTCTGTAGCAGCAGTAGTAGATTCTTCTAGGTCAGCCATATAAGCTTCCCTTTTCTCTGCTTCCATCATCTCCATGATCTCAGCCATGATACCAACCTGGGTGCGATGATGGCATCCTCCAGATGAACACCCCAATCAAATCTTTCGTCCTGTTGGGCTACCAGTGCATTGGACGTGCCACTTTGGCTATGATTGTGGTGGTTTGGGTTGTTATGGCCATGACTGTTTCCTTGGCTAGGTCTGGTAAAGCCCGAGGCCGGTGCTCTGTCTTTCTGACACTCACGAGCAAAGTGTCCATAGTTTAGACACTTATAGCATTTGGCCTTAGCTTTGTCAAACCCGACCTTGGCATTAGGATGCCCGCCAATAAACTTTCTTCCTGTTCTGTTCAGGAAACGCTTGGCTCTCCTCAATAGCATGGCCATATTCCATTGAATATCCATGTCCTCCATGTCATCAGGATCCACTTGATTAAAATCTTCTTCAATCGTCTCGGGATCTGTAAGCTTGCCGCCAATGAAGTTCTCATAGGCAAGCATACATGATGAGAATAATGCTACATGATCTTCAGCTATTTTGGCTATAGCTGATTGATTAGCTGAAGTTGTAGCAGGAGGATTTCTTGAGGTATGTTGATGATGAGACCTCAACCCTGATCCAGATGCATAGCATGCATGACCACCACAACCATTTGAGTGGTCTTTATCAGTAGAGTTTCCAGTGAAAAGGGCAATTCCAGAGCCCGATGACTTGGATGTAGAAGTCGTCCCATGATACATAGAAGGGTCTTGTATCTGGGGTCTTCCTGAGCTCTCCTTTCTCTTTAGGTTCATGTCATGAGCTTAAACCTTTCCTATTGCCTCCTCTACTGTCAACTCATATAATTTTTGGATTTTCCCTCATCAGGGTTGTGTACATCTCAAATTTGGGTGGCAAAGCATCGAAAAACTTTTCCACCATCTCTTCATCTGGATACCCGAGTTCAAAAGCCTTCAACTCAGTCTGTAGATGATAGAATCTAGAGATGAGGTCATCTAAAGATTCGTTCTCTAAAAATCTGAAGCACTCATACTGCTTCCTGAGAAGATCCCGCTTACTCTTCTTGATATCACTATTTCCTTCGAATCTTTTCTGTAAAGCTTTCCAAAGATCCTTGGAATTTTCATAACCTCGGAAACTGTGGAACAATTCCCGAGTTAATGCCATAGTGATCGAACCAAGTGCCTTCTTTTCTCGGTCATAAGCTTTCTTTTCTTCGTCAGAAAGTTTAGAGATAGGTTTGGGCATGGTTTCATCAAGATAGATGTGTGTGGGGTGCTTATATCCCTCAAGGATTGGTATCCATAGCGATGAGTCGGTATAAGAAATGTAGTGCTCAAAACGTGCTTTCCAATTAGAATAATCGTTTACGTTTAGCAACTTTGGCGGTTTCTGTGGTGTACCGATCTCATTATCATAGTTTAACAGGTTTCCAAGATTCTGTGGTGTACCGATCTCATTATCATAGTTTAACAGGTTTCCAAGATTCTGAAGGTTCGACATAGTGAACACTTAGTCAAATTTCAGAAAAATCAGACACAGTTGCGCACTTGATTTTGGCCTTGCGCACTTGAGAAATGGACTTGCGTATTTAGATTTGCTCTTGCGTACTTGATAAGTACGCAGGAGTAAATGATAAGTACGCAGGATATAACTTAAGTTCGCAGAAGATCAGTCTTGCGCACTTGTAAGTACGCAGGAGATTAGTCTTGCGTATTTAGTAAGTACGCACCATAACTGAACTTTTTGCCAGAAATGGTAAGTACGCACAACACCTTTTAAGCAACTCTCACCTAACTATTCCGGTCACTGGAAAATCGCCGGAGATGGTAAAAGTTGGACTGATGATCAATGCAAATGAGCCAAAGGGTCAGAAACTTGTTTCTAACCAACCTTTGATGCTCAAAACACTCAAATACACAACAAAAATCAGTTTTTGAGTGATTTTTGCTTCTAAAATAGTGCTCAAGAGCTACCCCTATTTTATCACAAAAATCAACAAAAATACCTCTTTTTGCTTGTAAAAACTCAGTAGAAATTCTCCAAACTCACTCACAACACTCGAAATCAGGAGCAATGTTCTGATACCACTTGTAGGTCCCTCGGGTGTGGCGGATCGTCACATGAAAATGGGTCTACTAGTCGGACCGGGTGCGGAATACCCATGACTAGGCGGAGAGTCAAACTAAACAAAGTAAACCGACAAGAGAAAACACTTTATACGTTCTTTGTATTATAAACACTTGAAGGTTACAATTTGCGTATTTGCTGTTATGCCTGCGTACTTAACTTCTGTCAACCTATCCTATTTATACAAGACCTGATGCCTGCGCACTTAGCAAGTGCACAGGGCAAAATGCTCTTGCGTACTTAGCAAGTACGCAAAGGTATTCTTGCGTATTTGCTAAGTACGCAGGAGCTTTCTCCTGCGTACATACAAGTGCGCAAAACACTTAGAGAATTTTGCAACATTCAATATGTAAAAGTAAGTACAACTCGATAAACTAATACATAAAGATTCTTACATACAAAGACAATTACAAACAAGAAAATACAAACTAAGACTCTATCTATCCAAAGTGTTTGTCACAGTAAAGTGCTTCAACAGGTTGAAACTTACAAAGTAAACCTTTAACTTTGATTTGAATTTTTAATAACCGTAATGTATTAAAATAGGTATTTAGAGAAGTTATTTTAATAGTTTTATTGTGATTAGGAAGTGTTTCAATTTTCAACGGTCCGTATGGAGAATTATAGGAGTTTAAAATGAACTTTTTTTCTATAAATGTTGGAAATTACTAAAATCAACATTAAATATAAGAAGTTGAAACAATACAACTCATTTTAATTGCATATCTAATGAAAAACTAGTAAAAACAATCGAGATCGACATTTTCTTTTTAGTAAATAGCCAAATAAATTATAACGATTTGTCCCATTATGAATTTATGATCGTCTATTTTTGGTATATTTGACCCGTTTTGACCGGTTTATTTTTGACCAACCCATTTTATGCACCCGCTGGCTAAAAATACTGGATCCGCCACTGGTTCTAAGATGTTAATCACCATTCTTTACCTTTAGTTTAGCTAGATTATCAACAATCTAACACCAATTAACCACATGCATTCATAATTTCCGGATTTCTACAAAACCCACCAACTAACTCATTCAAAAGTGAAATCAAAGGAAGATAATCACTTACTTGATGTTAGGAAGGTGTTGTGTGAGTCAAAACCTTCACAAATCCAAGCTCAAATGCACGATTTAGGCTTCAATTGCATTTTCTCCTTTTTGTCCCTTCAAAGCATCGACCCGCACACACAAATGAGGTTCAATTTTGACTTTCACTAATCAAAATGGCAGATTTTCCATGTTACAACTTTAGCCACTCAACTTTCATTTCAACCATTTCATTCCAAAACTAGTATAACCCCATTACTAACTTGAAACCCACTTGTTTTAACTTATTTCTAAAATATTATTTTCACCATAATATTTATTAGAAAATTTAATTTTTTGAAAACGAAACCTGGATTTTGGTTCGTTACACATCAAAACTTCAAATAAGAAAAAATATACAATTGTTATATGTTTTGCAATGACCATTAATAAAAGTTGAAGGCAACCACTTTCAAATGTTGGTTTGTATTGAAAGATCCAATGTTTACTAATGATTAACTGTATGTTGCATTATTAAGAGTTAAAAGTAGAGATGGACTCAAACTATTAATCTTTGGTAAACATGGAAAAATTATCAATACCACGTAAAATGTTGCATACAATCTAAATAATCATTATAAGGTTTCATTTGACATGTAATTTAATGTATTGTAAAAAATACACAACTTATGAAATGTATTTCCATGTATTTTTTTTGATGTTGTGATTACTTTCATCCATATAATCTTAACGTGTAACAAAATGAAAAGTTACAAATATAATATTATATTTGTATAAAAAAGTTGTTAAGATATTTATCAATATAATCTTAACGTTTTAAAGTTAGTATATAATAAATAAAAAATTATAAAAGGACACGTGTCACTTTTTGATACATCTTTATCATGTTTTCCCGCATCTCTCTCTTCTATTAGATAATGATATTAGAAGAATATATTTTTAATTATTTGATAGTTATTATATCATTAACGAAAAATAAGTTTAATATGAATTAATATTCATTGACTACATAAAAAATAATATCCAGTTGAAAAAAATGTTTAAAAATTAATTTAACATAATTTAAAACTTTCATGTCAAAGTACAATTTTTAAAGACATATTTTGACGAGTATATATGTTACAGATTACATTATATTTTGTTCAACCCGTGTAATACACGTGTTTTTTCAACCTGTGTAATACACGAGTTTTTTCAACCTGTGTAATACACGAGTTTTTGATGACATAAATTTTATATTACTAAGTATATGACGTTATATTTATCTAACATTTGTTTTTATCAACCCGTGTAATACACATGTTTGTTCAACCCGTGTAATACACGTATTTTTTCAACCCGTGTAATACAGGAGTTTTTAATGACTTAAATTTTATTTTACTAAGTATATAATATTATATTTATCTAACATGCGCGGTATTCTAACCTATATTATAATAAACAAGTAACTAGGATGACACGTGTCACTATTCGTGAGTATCCGGTGCATCACCACCCTTATTTTCTCTTATCTCTCCCATATTAAATGAGAGGACACATTTCATTCTCTCGTGCCTCATCACCATTATTTTCTCGTTTTTCTCTTATATTAAATGCTGATATTAAAAATATATATATATATATATATATTTAGATATTTAACATAAATTTAATTATGGATAGCTATTATATCACTAACGAATAAATTTAACAAGAAATTAATTATGGATAGTTATATTTTCTACAATACTTATCAATTTTGAAAAATAAATTTATATTATTGATAGTTATTATATCATCAAGATTGTTTTTATGTTTTAATCAACTTCATTATTTTAGACAACTAGATTAATAATTCTTTTCAATTTTTATCTATAATTTTTTTGTAGAAATAAAGACTGATGGCTACAAAATTCTCTAAGTACAAATGCTGCTGATCTCAGAGTTTGCTGCTGACCAACAAACTGCTGCGGATAAGCTTATCTGCAGCGGATACTTGTTCTTCTGTTGAAGAACAAATCTGCTGCAGATAGCCTTATCTGCTGAAGACCAGAGTTGCTGCGGATAGGCTTCTCAGTAGCATCAACACTTGATGCTGCTGATAGGCAAATCATCAGCAGCTTTGGATGGTCACATCTTGCTGCTGATCCTCATCCTTGCTGCTGACAGCCTTGTGCCTTGAAGATAAATCGTTGCAGCTGACTATCCATGCCAAGCGTCACTGACAACTTTCTGCAAAAGCTACTGACACACTCAAAGCAGAAGGAACCTGAATGGTGCAACCAATGACGGACAACAATGCTCTTCTCCAAGCATGCAAGTAATGATGCATAAAGAAGACGCTTCAATAAAGTTAGCTAGTTTAGACTAAACTTGTAATAGTTAGCTTTATACAAAAGATCAACGGTCTGTGTTAGATCTGATCCTTAGAATCAAGGGTCTGTCTTGATTCTAAGTTAGTATAAATACTGTGTAAACACTTCATTGTACGCGTGCTTTTTGATTGAGTTTTCACTTGTAACCGTTTATTCACAAAAAGCTTAATACAACAGTGTTCTTATTAGTATTCTTTCTGTTTACTCGATTATACTTGTGTAGTTGCTATTGTTTCCGCCAATTTCAACTAAGAATAGAACCATCTTGTACTTTCACGATCATACAAGTGGTATCAGAGCTTTGGCTCAGATTAAACAAACTCACACTTGTTTAATCACTTCTGGTTCTATTCTAAACTCTCTCTTTAATCAAGTCACCCAAAATCACAAAAACAAAGATGGCACAGAGTAATGGATTTGAAGACATCGGCAGCATCAACCGACCACCAAGATTGGTATCTGGGGAAGACTACGACATGTGGAAGAATCGCATGGAAAGCTTTTTCTGTTATCAGGAGTACGGAATGTGGAAATCCATCAGGGATGGACCCTACACTCCCATGGTGGCCTCTGCTGATTCTGGAGAACCACTAGTTCCGAAGGAGCCCTCCAAGTACTCAGAAGAGGACATAAAGAAGATGGAGGTGGACTTCAAGGCACTAGGAGCTATCCAAATGTGCCTTCCAAATGAAGTTTTTCATAACTTCAGAAGTTACAAAACTGCTAAGGAGCTCTGGGTTGAGAAGATGTTTGCTGGCTCAGAGGAAGTCAAAGAAAACAGAAGGGACGTCCTGAAACAGCAATACGAAAACTTCGTCTGGAAGGAAAGTGAGTCGCTAACCGTTTTGTATAACAGGTACACTTACCTGGTGGGAGAACTGCAGTGCTCCAAAGTAAAGCTAGAGAATGAATATATTCTCAAAAAGTTTATCAGATCTCTCCCAAGCTGCTGGACACTATATACAGTGTCTATAAGAAGAACGGAGAATTTAAAAACTCTCCAGATGACAGAGCTCTTTGGTATGTTGAAAACATATGAATTAGAAATGATTCAAGCCAAGGAAAGGAGCTCCAATCATCAATCGACCTCTTCTTCCTCCACCATCTCATCTGCGCTTCACTCCGACCACTCAGGTCATAGTTCTAGCAACTACTATCCTCCCATTGTCACCCATCCACAAATTCCAACCTCTCAAACAAACACCTCACCATTTCTCCTAGAAGCTCCTCCTCAAACCTCAACCTCTGCTGCTTTTGTTTCGGAAAACTCAAACAACATGTCCTTTATCAAGGAGGATCTGGAATGCTTCCACCCAGATGACTTAGAAGAAATGGACATACAACACTCGTATGCCATGCTCTCTATAAGAGCAAATAGGTTCTACTCTAGAACCGAAAGACCCATTCCAAGCAACAACTCCAATACCAGAGTTGGATTGGATAAAAGCAAACTAAGATGTTACAACTGTAACCTACTGGGTCACTTTGCTAGAGAATGCAAGGAACCAAGAGCAAATCCAGCTACTCCTCAGTCAAGACAGAACAACCAAGCCCAACCCAGACAACAACAACAAGCTACTCCTCTAGTTCAAACTACAGCCTGTGCAACTGTTGGAACTTCTGACTTCGACTGGAGCTTCCAGTATGAAGAGCTACCTGCCAACAATCAAGCTCTTATGGCAGACACTATAGAGATACCACCTCAGGTATTTGAACACCTTTGCTCTCAAGCTTGTATTGATAAAGTTTTGGGTTATAGAAAGCATAACCAAAACCTTATAGATCAAAATGAAGAGTTTCATTAGATGAAATCTGAGTTCAAAAAGGTTGAAAATACTTATAAAGAAAAGATTAACTGTCTTAAGAAAGAGATTTCATCGTTAAAACACGAACAAACTAATCTTGAAACTCAGATTGATGATCTACTGGTCAAACTAAAAGCTACCAGAGCTGAACTGGCAGAACAGAAAGTTCATGTTGAAAAATATGAATTTTCCTCCAAAAAGTTACAAAGACTTTTAGATATTCAAGTCCATGAGAAGGTAAAGACTAGACTTGGGTATAATAATGATCATTACAAATCTGTTCCTCCTCCTGCTGACTATATTGCCATTCACGAACCAAGCTTCAATGTTGCAAATCTTGACACTGCAAACCGAAACCTTGATCCTTCAACGGATGAACCTTTCGTCGAAGACTGCACTACCTCATCTGAATCTGAGTCAACCTGCTCAGACCATGATGAAACCAGTGCAGCCCCATCTGAAGCAACTCTAAATAGAGTTGAAGTTCCTACTGTTATTCCAGCTATTCCATCCCCTGTCCCATTCAAACAGATTAAGATCAGCAATCCTCCAAATGGAAGAAAGCTAAAAATTGAAAAGGGAGAGACATCAGGATCCACGAACCCCATGCCTCAGTCAAAGCCGATCACAAAGAGGAAGGTGTTAGATATATGTCATACGCCTGGGGAAAAAGTCCCATATGTTCAAAAGACCCTAGAAGAAGCCACTTTTGAACATAACAAAGCTCATCCATGGAACTTCAAGGATCTGTTCCAAAGAAAGGACTATGTCTACCTTTCAAGGGACAAACTGGCGAGATCATGCTTTGTATGTGGCAGATATAACCACACTGCCAGCACCTGCTTTCATTACCTGGAATACCAAAGAAATTCAAAGCACCATGTCTTTGAAAAGACAAACAAAAACAAGAAGGTAAGAATCTACAAGGCCAAAGCAATTAAGTTCAGGGAGTCTCTATCTCCCCCAAGAGTGAAGGTGTCAAGACCTCAACAAACCTGTATCATTTGTGGTGAAACCAACCACTTTGCTGCCAAATGCAAATCTAATCCCTTCAACCAGATTTACACCATCAGCAGTAAACAAAACAGCTGCTGCTCTTGAAAAGTCTGGAAAAACAAAAGTTAAGCCTTCAGCAGCAAGAGTGTCCACTGTTGATAAGGTAAAATCCAGGGCAAAGCCATCAGCAGCAAGAGTGTCCACTGCTGATAAGGTAAAATCCAGGGCAAAGCCATCAGCAGCAAGAGTGTCCACTGCTGATAAGGCAAAATCCAAGGCAAAGCTTTCAGCAGCCAAGAATGCTACCACTTCAGCAAAGCTATCAGCAGCAGGATCTACTGTTGACAAGCCAGACACATCAGTAGCAAAATCCGATGCTGACAATGTGAGGAAAACTAGAAAATCACCAACAAAGCAATGGAAAGCCAAACCATCTCCAAGCATTATCATTGGTTCCATTGACTGCAAACATACTGAAAAGGATAAACTAACAACCATCTTTTTCAAGTCTGCAGACTCTTGGGTTCCTCCCACTAAGTAGAAATCTATCATGTGCAGGGACAGCCAGGTCACAAGAATAACACCTGGGTGGTAGACAGAGGTTGTTTCAGGCATATGACAGGCAACAGATCCATCCTCTCCAACTTCAGACATTTCAATGGAGGATATGTTGCCTTTGGAAGTGACTCAAAGGGAGGATCCATTACTGGACAAGGAACTGTGTCCAACGAAAGAATGAGCATTGATAAGGTCAACTATGTCAAAGAATTGGACTTCAATCTTATGAGTGTTTCCCAGGTCTGTGACCAAAAGCATTGGATGCTCTTCACAGATAAAGAATGCTTTGTACTGTCTCTAGGCTTATCCATACCTCCTCCAGAAAGCATTTTATTAACTGCTCAGAGAAAAGAAAATCTCTATGTACTGGACATGAATGAAGTCACTCCATCTGGGAGTGTTTCCTGTTTTTTTATCAAAAGCCTCAGTTGATGAATCAGCTCTCTGGCACAGGAGATTAAGCCATGTTAATATCAAAACTATTAACAAATTGGTGAAGAATAATCTTGTCAGAGGGATTCCTGACAAAGAATTTCAGCTAGAAGACTACTGCATTGCGTGCTTAAAGGGGAAGCAACACAAGAGTTCTCACAAGCCCAAGACCTTGAATACAAATGATACTCCACTGTAACTGCTGCATATGGATCTCTTCGGTCCTACAAATGTCATGTCAATGGGCAAAAAGTTATACTGTCTGGTGATAACTGATGACTACACCAGATTCTCTTGGGTATACTTCTTGAGAACTAAAGATGAAACTGCTGAAATTCTCAAATCCTACATTCTGAGGGTAGAAAATCAAAGCAATCAAAAGGTGAAAATCATAAGGTGTGATCAGGGCACAGAGTTAAAAAACCACACTTTAAACTGTTTCTGTGAAAGCAAGGGGATAGAAAGACAATACAGTGCTCCAAGAACTCCTCAACAAAATGGAGTTGCTGAAAGGAGAAACAGAACTCTAATTGAGTCAGCAAGATCTATGTTGGCTGACTCAAAACTGCCTCTCACATTCTGGGCAGAAGCAGTTAGCACAGCCTGCTATGTGCAAAATAGAGTTCTCATCGTCAAGCCCCTCAACAAGACACCTTATGAACTTTGGTTTCAAAGTGTTCCCTACATTGGGTTTCTAAAGCCCTTTGGGTGTCCATGCACCATTCTCATCACACATGGGGTTCTTCCTAAGTTTGGTGCCAAATCTAATGAAGGATATTTTGTAGGCTATTCCTCTCAATCAAAGGCCTATAGAGTATTCAATTCAAGAACAAGAATTGTGGAAGAATCAACAAATGTGGAATGTAGAGAACATATTGTCTGTGAGCAGGGAAAAGGTCCAAACTGGCTCTTTGACATAGACTCCTTCTCCCAAATATTTGAGCCTCTCACCTTCTCAAATATGGAGTCTACGTCTACACAAACACCTGCCTCCACTTCATCCACTAACTACAGACTGGATTTTCCCAAATCTTCTATCAGTCTGAGAAGACCATCAATTGATCCTCCATCAGTTGTGGAAGCAATTGAAGCAAGTGAAGCCGGAACAAAACTGTCTAATGTAACCAGCAGCAGCCTGTCTGAAACTAAAAATCTAAATGAAGACTCTTCGGTAAATGCTGTAGATGTTGATGATGCTATTGCTGAAAATATTGATGTGGCTAATGATGTTGAAGACTCTTCCACCATGAATGAAGAGACCCCTGATCAAAATCAAAGCAATCTGGAGCAAGGGATACAGCTTGAGGTGGTACCAGCACAGAGGATCCACAAAGAACATCCTCATGAAAATATTATTGGCCAAGTCCACCAAGGAGTTCTCACAAGAAGCAAATCTCACGAGGCCAATATATGCTTGTTTTCATGTTTCCTATCTCAAGTGGAACCCAAGAAGATAGATGAAGCACTCAAACACAGCAGCTGGATTGAGGCAATGCAGGAAGAATTGCTGCAATTCAAGAGGCAGGATGTCTGGAAACTTGTTGATTTTCCACCAGGTAAATATGCTATTGGCACACGATGGGTTTTTAGGAACAAGCAAGACGAGAGAGGTATTGTAGTCAAGAACAAAGCCAGACTTGTAGCTCAAGGCTACACTCAAGAAGGAATTGACTATGATGAAGTCTTTGCTCCTGTTGCCAGGCTGGAGGCCATTATAATCTTCCTGGCATATGCTGTATGGGACGTAAAAAGTGCCTTTCTGTATGGGAAGATTGGTGAGGAAGTATACGTCAAACAGCTTCCAGGCTTTATAGATCCTGCACATCCTACTCATGTGTTCAAACTAGACAAAGCTCTGTATGGCCTACATCATGCACCAAGAGCCTGGTATGAAACCTTGTCAGGATATCTACTAAGAAACAACTTCAGAAGAGGTGCCATTGACCAGACCTTGTTTATCAAAGATGAAGGGGGGAGAAATCTTACTAGTTCAAATTTATGTTGATGACATCATCTTTGGATCAACAAGGAAACAACTGTGCAAAGACTTTGAGATTCTGATGCACTCAAAGTTTGAAATGAGTTCAATGGGTGAACTAAATTTCTTTTTGGGTCTACAAGTCAAACAGGTCCCAAATGGAATCTTCATCAGCCAATCCAAATATGTAAAGAGCATTTGGAAAGATTCAAAATGGCTGACTGCTCTGCTGCAAGAACCCCTTATGCAAGTGCATCATCAGCTGACTCCAGACAAAGATGGCCAAGACACTGATCAACATCAGTACCGTGCAATGATAGGGTCTCTCATGTATCTCACTGCCTCAAGGCCAGATATCATGTTTGCAGTATGTCTCTGTGCAAGATTTCAAGCAGCTCCAAAAATTTCACATCTTCAAGCCGTCAAGAGAATCTTTAGATACCTAAAGGGAGCCTCAAGACTTGGGCTATGGTACTCTAAAAATAACATGTTTAATCTGTATGCATACACTGACAGTGACTATGGGGGATGTAACTTGGACAAAAAGTCCACTTCAGGGGGATGTCAGTTTCTGGGAGGGAGACTGATTTCATGGTAGTGCAAGAAGCAGACATGTGTTTCAACTTCTACAGCTGAAGCAGAATACATTGCAGCTTCAAGTTGCTGTGCACAAGTCATCTGGATACAAAATCAAATGCTGGATTACTGGATGACTTTCATGGCAACTCCAATTCACATTGACAACATGAGTGCTATATCAATCACAAACAATCCGGTACAGCACTCCAAAACAAAGCACATTGACATCATGTATCATTTCATAAGAGATCAAGCTGAGAAAAAAAGGATTGTTTTAACCAAAGTTCATACGAATGAGCAATATGCTGATTTATTTACAAAACCTTTTGATGAAGCTAGATTTAGATATTTAGTTGAATCCATTGGTATGATGAACTTTGATTAAAATCTATCTCTAAAATTCTATTTTAAAATGTGCTTTGTCTTTTTGTTGTAAATAAAAGTTATAAGTCAGCAGCATTTTTGTCCTTCAGCTGCTGACAAGTTTAATCTTCAGCAGCAAAAGATTTGCAACTGACTGCTTTAAGTTATCAGCAGGAACAGGTTTCCAGCGGATAACTTTAAGACTGTCAGCAGCAACATCCTTGATGCGAATTATTAAATCCATCAGCAGCAGATGGGTTTGCTGCTGACAGACTTAACCTTCCGCAGCAACCAAGTTTGCAGCGAACAGGCTTATTCATCTACAGCAACCAAGTTTGCTGCTGATGGGTAAACTTAAGTCCAAATTAACTTTTACCCGCTGTAAAAATTAACGTCAGTCTTTACCATGACTGCCTCGGTGTATTACAGCTGTAACAGTAAAAGGTGAATAAGGTTGTACTGTACAAGTCATTTTGCTTTTTCCCTCCTCTGCCGTTATAAGAACAAATCAAAGATCTATTTTGCCCTCACAACCAACCCTACCATATATATCCCTCAGAGGATTTCTGGAGTACCGCCGTCTACTCTACTGAACAGGGGATTCCCCAAATTAAAGCCAAGGTAGACGGTAAGGATATCACCATCTCGGAAGCCACACTCAGAAAACATCTTAAACTTCAAGATGAGGGAGCAGCCATCTCATACTCAAAGGATGAGTACATGAGGACCTTTGTATCCATAGGGTACACTGGAAATCAGAATGAGTATACAATAGAGAAGGCGCTGATGGGCCCTCCATGGAAGTATCTCTGCCACACTCTTCTCCAATGCATATCTAAGAAGAGGAGCGGATGGCATCAGGTGAGCTCCGCACTTGCCTCCGCCTTCCATGGTATGATCACTGGCCTAGGCTTCAACTTTGCACACCTCATCTTTGAGGGTTTGAGAGGGTGCAAAGCAACAATTTTTTATGTACCCAAGATTCTTGCAGGAGGTTTTCAATCAAGAACTAAAAGAACTTTCAAAACCTGCAAGAATCTACATCATGTTGGGACATAAAAATAATATTTTTCAAAGCATGAGAACTGTTTCCAAAAATTTCTTAGGGGTCAATGTTCCATTGTTATCTACAATGCTGAACATACAAAGTACCCCGGGTGACAGTTCAGCAATCCCAGCTGATACTGATCCCACACCCTCCACCTCACATCCTGAACAACAATCTGCTTCCACCATTCGAACCCCTGTGCATACTACTAAGGATGCATAGATTCAAAAATTACTTACGCCTGTTTTGGATGTTATCGTTCAACCGGAACACAGGGCCCCGGTTGCAACGACATATACCAGGAAAAGGGGCAAGAGAACTCCTTCTTCTCTTGCCTCCAAGGCCCAAACCCAATCTCTAAGCCCTCATTCAGAATCCCAACATTTTGATGAGAATATCAAAAGGGATAGCCACAACACTAGAGAGACTTCTTTGGAAGCCTCTCTATTAGGATCAGGATCACATCCCGGATCCATAGAGCAACCCCATGAGCCACTCCCTTCTCTTTTGAACTTAAGTGTTGAGGAACCTGATCAAGAGGATATACCTTCTCCAACTACCACTATCTCGGAGGTACTAATTGATCTTGCTTCTAACACACCCAACCCAAGTTCTTCTACCCTGAAGGTCCACTCTAGGAGTTATGACAGAGTGGATGTGGAAGAGGCTGTCACTACTGCTGGTCCATCAAATGACCAGGAGGACAGTGACAACATCGCTAAGACCTCAACCATGGCAACTCACAGTGAGGATGCTTCCTTGGAAACTCCCCTCACTGAGAGGAATACCAGGCGCCAAGAAACCATGGGTGATGGGGATGCAGAGGCTAGGCCTAAGGCCCCATCTAGATCCAAGGATTCCACAACTGTGGATGAGGACAGACTGAAACTTCATAACTTGGAATTGACGGCCATGGTGGCTATGCTAGAGGCTGAAGTGTCCAAACTAAGACACCAAGTCTCTATGCATGAAGCCCATCAATGCCCAACTGTGCCTACTCCCTCTCTTGTATCAGTGGGCACCCAAACTGATGCTTATTTGTCCACTGATGCAACCAAAAAGAGGGAGATGGTCCCAATGGAAGAAGACTCAGACAGTCTTGACGACTGGATTCAAGAGCAGGCTGTATTTCAAAGCACACTATTCAAGCCAGCTTTTGTACAGGTTCATGACTTGCCAGCTTCATATGACGAAGAAGAAGAGACATATGAAGACTGGAAGTTAGTCGTCAGGGCTGTTGATGAGATGCTGACTGATGCTGAAGACACAGAACAAACATATACATCTGTCAGCATCATCCCTGAAGCAGCCGCCATCATAAGTCAATCCACTACCCCCCAATTTCCACTGACTTCAACACAGCTAGAGTTTGACACAATACTAGCTTGGGGGTATGATGGAAAGTCTGAGAGGATCTGGATTGGTTGGGAGTTTGGCGGAGTAGAAGAGCTAAACTGGGACTTTCTCAACAGCATCCAAGTCCTTCACCTATACCATCTACAATGCATCAACAACTCTACGGACCTCTCAGCAGAACTTGCTATTGGCATGTTCTATGACTTGATGGAGGATAATCTACCCAACTTCGAAAGACAAATACAAGCAGCAAAAAGGGTAGCCTATCCTGAATCTTCAACAGCAGCAGAAAGAAGACTGACTCCTAGAAGACTTGAAATAATAAGGAGCAGTCTTCTCACTGAAGAAGAAGTTCTGTGCTAGAGAAGATTCCTGTACAACAGAATGGTCAGGGATGTAGAAGTGCAAGGATGGATAAGCACTGACTCCCATGACTTCACCTTCTTCCTGAGCAATGGATCTTCTCTATCAATCAATATCAAGGAGATCTTGCTCCTACCTTCAGCCTTCCTGCACAAGGTCTTTGAGCTCATATCACTCATCTTAAATGTCAACTCCTTAGAAAGTCAATAAATGATCAAAATCATCAACACTTCTCTTTATAAGGAGGAATCTGGATCTGACTCAGACCTATCCTTTCTCTCTTCTCCAACAGTCAGACTAAACATAGAAGAAGAATAAAAAAGAAGAGAAGAGGAAAAGATGAAAGAGGCATGGAAAGATGTGACATGTATGGAATGGGAAGAAGATGAAGAAAATTCCCCTCCCTTGTCCATTCCCCAAAATGCCAATGAGGCTGAGGCTGAGATTCCAACAGCAGCACAATCATCTGCTGTTGTGATCAGTGAAGCCGAAGCAGAGGCATCCAACAAAGATAAGGGAAAGGGAATTATGACCAAAGAAAATGAAGAGAGGTTGCTCAGAGAGAAGAGAGAGAAGGAAGAAAGAAGAAGAAGAGGAGATGGCTGAAATAAAGAAAGCTCAAGATAGACTCACAGCCATTCTCCTCAGAGAACAACAGATCCAGCTGTATGCAAAACAGCTGGATAATCTGAAAGTAAAGATTCCTGCAGTTTATCAAATTGAAGAAGATGAAGCTCTTGCTCTTCAACTGCAGGAACAATTCGACAAAGAAGAAGAGCTTAAAAAGAAGAAGAAGAAAGAGGCTAAGTTCAGAATAACTGATTCTGAACTAGCCAAAGAAATGAGAGAGGAATGGGTCAAGGCTCTAATTTCTCAAGGTGAGGATGTAGACTACCTTGAGAAACTATCCAATAAAGAAATCTACAGAGCCTTCATGGGTCAGCAGGGTCAATTGGCAAAGAAGAAAAAGGCTGAAGAAGAAGAAAAAGCCAAACAAAAGTCCAAAAAGACCATTGCCTTTAATCAAAGAACCCATGAAGAAAGGAAGATCATGATTGACTTCCTTAAGGCTAGAGGAGAGAGTGGAAAGAGACTAGGTCCCATGAATTTCATGAACCTGCAAGCCCTTTATTTTAAAGTCAAGAAGGATGAGGAAGAAAGATTGGAGAAGAAAGGCTCCAAGAAAAGGGTAATCATTCAAGAAGAAAAGAAAACAAAGAAACCCAAGCCTTCTCTCTCACCCAACACTTCCTCAATCCAACAACCTTCCACTCTCCATCCTAGACCTCCCTCCTCTCCTCCCTCAAAGTCCAAATCCTCACACCCAGCTCCTACTCATCAACAACCTCCCAAAAAGAAAAACAAACCCACTTCCAAACCAGAAGACTCAAGAGAAATAATCAGATGGTCATACAGCCCTCAAGACCAATGGTTTGAAGTGTTCAGGGGGATGACAGAAGTTAAAAGATCAATTTATACATCTGTTGATGAGGTACTACAGCTTCCAGATTCTGATCTAAGAAGAATGATGGAGCTGGGTGAAGCCAATGTGTCACACCCCCAAATTCCACTAACAGAGTTTTACCGTTTGGAAGGTGACACACCAAGATCTCAGTCATTAGTTACATCAAACGACACTATATGGGACTTGAAATGTCATAACATAAAAGTTTAGAGTTAATGCGGAAGCGTAAACGTTAAAATGAAGTAAAAAATAATTACACGCAACGAGCGTCAATTAATGTAATTAAATAAACTGTTTAAAATATTTAAAATGAATGATATGATAGTAGGACTCCATGCATGTCCTAAGTGCGCAACCTGTGCCAAAGCGACCTGAGAAACATGTAAGAAAAAGTGTCAACACGAGGTTGGTGAGTTCACAGGTTTCAAGTTTGCAATAAGAGAGTGTTTGCCAGATTATGTACATTCAATATGCATATCTATAGGTAGCTAGCCTATGTTCATTTCTTACTAAAGCGCTCGCAACCGAAGCTGACTGTTTGTGTTTGTATGCCTCCTGCAAGGTCTATCAACTCTGGCAAATGTGAGTAGGCTAACATTTCACCCGTTCGACCTCCAATCGAGTTAGCACGACTAACGTGGGTGGGGCTTGTCAAACCCAGTAGTACTACTAAACATTACCTCGCTAAGATCCATATTAACGGTTCGATGTATGATGAGGACTTTCTGTGATAGTGTGTCACGCTTAGCCTCAACAGTAATAACATATGAATTACAATAATCTAAAATAGTTGTGTCATGTTTTCTCCCCCAACGGGAAAAACATGTAACATAATGTTTGTCTGCGTACCTGTTTCTCCCCCACGGGGAAAACAAGTAAAAGTATGATAGTTTGTGTACATGTTTATTTCTCCTCAACAGGAAAACAAGTAAAATATGTTTGTGTGTAAGCATGTTTCTCCCCTAATAGTAAAACAAGTAAAAAGGGGCCGTGAAACTCACATGCGTTGCGTTGTAGGTAGTTGTCACAACCCGACCAGGGGGCAAGGCGTAACGATCGAATACCAAAACAAAACACAGCGGAAATAACGTGACATATAATTTAAAAATGTCATTGGTCCAACTAAGTCAAATTATACATTTACAAAGGTTCATATCAACTAAACATTAACTAAAAATATAATGAAACAATGGATTCTATCTTCTCATCAAAGCTTTCTCGGGTGGAATCTATGGCTCGACATAAGTCTTCTAAGGAATCATCTATCTTCAAGCAAGCTCGTGTCTAGGTTGCTAATTTACAAACTCGAGAATGGTACCTGAATACATGCTTAAAAATATTGTGTCAACTAAAAAGTTAGTGAGTTCACGAGTTTAGGTAAATAAGCATATGTATAGAGAATCCAAAAATGTATGGTGCAAAATTAAACAAGTTCACAATCAACCCTGTGCCCATAACCTGTGGACATCTAGAAATAATAATATTCCCTTAACCCATACCCCTTATTGTTATGGGTCTAATTACTCATGTCTGTTAACATAAGTTCAAAACTGTTAAACGAATATATGTCACAAGATATTTATCATTATTATATGATTATCATCCCATGAGAGGTTGTCCCGGTTACGTCGGGCCCATGGTGTGTCGGGGTTTCACCAGATAGTACTACCCATATATTCGCTGGCTCCAAAGGAGTTAATGATTGTGTGCTAAAGTTCGGGATTCGTTATAGCAGCTAAAATGGTCTTATTTAATTTATACACCAAATATGTAAACAAAATAGAAGCATGTAATCACCCAAAAAAAAGTTTAAGTAAAAGAGGGGAAAAGCATATGAACTCACCTGGTATACTTGTATATGCCAAATCAATATGCTAAAGTTGCGAGCTTGCTATTGTGTGTGTAGTCAACAAGACAGATCCTAATTATAATTATGACATTAGTATATTGTACTAGAGTAGTGTCATCAACCGTGTGGTTGAGCTCGACCGATTCGTTAATGTGTTGGGGTCGTTTTGGTAAAAGTCTCGGGTTGTAAACATCCATTTATTATTCTAAATAGTTGTAGCATAAAAGCATTTGTTTCCTATTAGTACTCTTATATAATATCGATACTTGTACTTATGACCTAATGAAAGTAGTAAAATAATGGTTCGACCCGAATCAAAGTAATGCTAAGTATTATAATAATTGTTCGATTCAAACAAAGTAACACTAAACATTATTTACTTATGATGTTTATATAAAATATGTAAAAACAAATATATATATATATATATATATATATATATATATATATATATTCGAGTAGCTATGTTTGTTTAGAAAAATAATAATCAAGATTTATAGTTAAATAAATATAATTAAGCATAAAGGTCATCAAAATATACTTGTTTATTATGTATCATAAGTATTAAATGAAGTAGTTATGGTCGTCTTATATTAATATATATAGTTATAGGGTTTTGGTCTACAAGTATTGGTAACTATTTAAACTTTGTATTTACGTGAAGCCACATACAAATATATTTATATCGAAAATAAATATTTGGAGTCTTTAAAAAGTTTGTATATATAAATGTACATAGTATATGTATAAAGTATTATGTCAAATATCGGTTTCGTTAACTATTTGCTAAGTAAAATAGGGATAAGTAAGTACATCAAAAGTATATAATCTATGAAACTTTAATTACTATATAACAAGTCCTAGAAAATACATATATATATATATAATACGTTTGTTATAAGGAGTAGCCAATACTTATTGTCTTTAACTATACACATTCGTACTAAAATGAATATTTAAGATTGCAAATATAGGTACATGTTTGAATACGTGTTGGGTAATAATAATTATAAATATAATCAAAGTAGTATTACTATGAAAGAAAATAAACGTTGTATAATAATAATAGTAATTAATAAAACTAATGATATTACTTATATATATTTCGTGTAAACAAGTAGTAATACTAATATTAGTGAAAATATTTGTATCGTTAATAATATTAGTGTAAAACATAATTTATGTTTTAGTAATTGAAAATAATAGTAACGATAATAATACTAATAATGGTAAATGTATATATTTAGATAAAGTTAATAATTATAATATTATGTTAAAAATAATGTTAATGATAATAATCATAATTGTAATAATAACTAATAAAAGTAATGGTAATAAGTATATATTTTTAATAATTATAAAATTAATAATAGTAATATCAATAATATCTTTAATAATAAGTATAACATTTTATGTAAAGAAAATATCAATTTATAAGGTTTCAATATATATATAATAATACTAATGATAAACATGACATTTTTAACGACTTTTATACGAGTATTACTTAGTTTTAAATAAACATTTATAGTACATAATCTAACAAAAAAAATTATAATAATAATAAATTATAATAAAATAATGTAACTTTTTTTTTATAAAAATAACAACTTATATAATAGTAATATTAATTAGTTCTACATAAATGTTTTTAACACTTACAACTAAATAACATAATCATGGTAATGTAATATTTAAAAGTGATAAATAAATAGAAATAATAATATAATACTTGTATTATATTACTATTATTTAGTTTTAAAATGACTATTTCTACATTTCATGATTGGATGAAATTATAATGAGACTAATAACATTATATAATTAAAACACTAATATTTATAAATATGGGTGTATAAGATTAACGGTCGTATGTTTATATATATAAAGTATAAAACAATACTTATATATACTTGTAATAAAGTAAGTATGTGTATATGTCTACAAGTATAATTATATATATATTCTTATAAGTTTCGTGTATAAATACTCGTATTTAGTTTATAACTAATATTCTCGTTTATATAAATGTACTAATGGTGGTATTTATAATTTTTATTTTACTAAATAATATATTTTATAAATGTATGTGTATATATTTGTGTTTCTAAATAATATGTTTTAGATTTATAATTGCTTGTATATATACGCGTATGTATATAACTTTCATATTTTCTTCTGTTTGGATGGAAACACAGTTATTACAATTACACGAACGGAATTCGGATTTACATCTAAATCCCGAGCGGTCGGGATCGATTCGGTTTAGCTCAACTAACTATTACACACGTTTACATTTTACGTATTACAAAATAAATATAAACTTAACACGCGTTTGTACCTATCCTCACGTACGCGAACCCGCTCGTCGCTTCTGCTGTTGACTGTCCTTGACCCGCGTTTTCTGCTGTTGACCGTAACCCGGGACTGTCGGAAACGACCCGAGCAGTCCCGCCTATCTGGGTACCGTAACCTGTCCAAAATTCAACGTAATCACCCGAGAATGAAAACCCGGCCACTAAACAACCCCGTCTAGCAGGAGAAAAACTCGACGAAAACTTTAAATAGTAAAATAAACGAAGAGTATCTGATCTCGGGAGGACACGAAAACTAGAAAAGAACTTACCGGGAATAAAAGGGCTTAGTCGGAAAAGCGGGTTAAAACTCTAGTTATCTCTCCGGAAAACCGTGCTCGTCGTAAGGACGAGGGCTGCCGGAAAAGCGACGCCACCTCCTGAAGGAACCCCTAGCACCACCGGTGGGGTTCACAACCACCTTTGTCGCCATTGATATGCTCGCAAAACATCTAACCCGTCGTTGATGGAGCAGATAACCATCACCGTTGCTAGGTCTTCACTCCAGCCACCTTGAAGGTCTACTACTCAGCCCCGCCGCCACCATCGCTGCTGATAGCGGAACCCTATGTGGGTTGCCGGAGAAACGGTTGTCCACCTGTGAACCGCCCCCACCGCCATCGTGCCTGCTCCACCATCATCTCCGCGGCCGTGGTGGTTGCCGGAGGTGAGGCTACCGCCCCTCTCTCTCTCCTCCACCCAACCCTCTCTTGCTTCTCTCTCTAACTTTCTCTCATACTCTCTCTCGTATTTCTATCTGGACACACATATGTAGGTTTGTTTATGAAGATGGAGAAATGAAAAATATTAATTTAAAAAAAAATAAAAAATAAGTCTTGGTTTGTGTGGATTTGATTTGAGATTTTACTTAAAGATTTTGAAAACAATTTTGAGAAGATATGACAAATCTCAACTATTCCAAGGGTGGATTTTATAATAAAATCAAAGCTTGATTTTATAATAAAATCAAAGCTGGATTTTTAAAGATTTTATAAACAAACAAATTATTAATATTAAGCTTGTAGAAAGAGTAGGCAACTACCGGTGTAAACCGGACAGGCTTCTGCTTATCACGTGTATACTCGGGTCTCCAGAACGCTAATTAATACCAAGTTTTAATTCTATAATTTTTATAATAGCAAGACGCGATAATACGTATAGTTTAAATATTTATTTCCTAAAATTTCCGTTCCTACTACTGTCTAATCCGGTATGCGTCGACACCGCGTGTCTCGTACACGTTCGCATAAACAAACGCCTCGCGCTCCGTTTAAATAATATTATTAATAATAATAACAAATAAATATAAATAATGATTTAGTTTACTTACCAAATCACGTAGTTCTAAAATAGTCAGATAGCGTTCCTGTACCACATGTCTAACCGCGTATGCTCAGATTAAACGTTTCACGTTCCGCAAAGAGTTATTAATTTCTAAATTATAATAATATTAATATTTATAATTTAATATGATAGCTATAAAGTAAATATTTGTTTATGTTATTTAGTTATACCGGATCTAGTAAAACCCGTTAGTGTCCACACCGGTTGTGACATCCGGCATTTTCAGGTTAACTCCGTTAACTCAAACCTCGTTAGTTCAAACATTTTTCGTTACAAAATCAGTTATCTCAGTTAGTCATACATACATTGCATTTAATTAGGATTAATTAAATGTGCCAGTTAGTTCGCACACATCGGATCGCACTCGAGTCTAACCCGGAACGTTGGTGATTAATCGAAATTAACATTACGAACATTTAATAATTTATATTTAATATAAATTATGAGTTTTTATGATTTATATGTGATTACGTGAATTATGTGAATGTTATTGTTTTCGTACGTGTTTATCGTGTGTAAATCGTATTTAGTATTTTTATAAAAGTTAGTATTTTTATAAAAATAAAAACCGAATGTTTTAATTATTAATTAAGTTATTAACTAACTAATTAGACTTATGGGCCTTAATTAAGCCCGCAGGCCAAATTAATTACCCATTAAGTATGAGATAAGGATAAAACTTTAAAAAAAAAAAAATTTAAACATAAACCCTAACCACCCTAAAGCCGTCGACCCCATCCCCACCTCCCCTAGTTCGACCGAGATCTTCAAGCAGCCCAAACACACCTCGTTTGATCTTCGATCGTGAATCCGGAAGTGGATACGTGCTAGTCTAGGCGTTTCTAACATCTCTACGTAAGTCGTTTCATCTGATTCCGTCACTTTTTCAATATTATTTTTGGGATCAAAACCCTAGATTATCCAAACATGATTATTTTTGAAATATGATAATAAATTAGTTAATTGTTTGATATTGTTATATTGTATTGATGATTTTATGAACGTATATGAAACCCTAGTTGGCATATGATGTGAAAATTGAATATGGTTGATTATGTGATGTGTAGGAATCGCATGCTAGACGTGGATTATGATTAATATAGTTGTAATTGTACTAGTTGAAAGATCTAGGATTGATTTGACGTGTTAATTGTATGAATAAAGCGTGTAATGGGCGATTTACTAAAAGAATAAACTTTTTATGATTTCTATCTTGCATGCTAGACATGATTAGGATGATGTGATGATGGTTACGTGTTACTTGATGCATATTTACATGATTTGTGAAATCAGATTTTGAATACCTAGATCGGTTTTGCGAACTTTCCAAATAAGGAAACTTTAATTGTTGAAAGTGGTTATAACTTGCTATTTAGACATACATGATATGGTTTAATGATTGGTACATGTTAGTTAGGATATAATAACATGTTGCAATGTGTTGGATTCTTGAAATCGTGCATTTCTCGCATAGGTTACTAAAGATGGAAACTTTACTTGGAAATATGACATACATGTTAAGTTCTATGCAATTGCTATGTGATATGATGATCAAGAACATGTTATAGTAACCTTACAAGCATAATAACAATGGTAATTTCAAGAAACACGAATCCTGAACAAACTTTCTATTTATAGAAACCTGCTATTTTTGGAAACTTTCTATTTTATAGAAACCTGCTATTTATGGAAACCTACTATTTATGGAAACCTGCTATTTATGGAAACCTGATGTTTATGGAAACTTGCTATCTTGTTAGAACAAATAGGATTTGTTGCTAAGTGCTACAGCATGATCATTGTGTATAATATAGAAGTGTTATACTGAACAAACATTTAATCACTAAACGGGTCACCAACGGGTCGTCGGGTCAAACTCGGTCAAACTTAGTCAAACTTGGTCAAACTTGGGTCAAACTTGGTCAAACTTGCAAACCTTTTCTAAACGCTTAAACAATAGTATTGTTTGGATACTAAGGGTTCCTATCTTCTTGCATAAACACACACTTATAAACCGGTGTTTATAGGTGGCAGTAGTCGTCAAGCATTCTAAGTTCGTTTCTTTCGCACGCACTCTAATGTGAGTTTCACGGCCCCTTTTCTTATGATTTAAACTTGGGGGAGAAAACATGGGTACGAACATTTAGATCTTACATTTCTTTTATATCACTTGTGTACTAAGCGCAAACATATCATGAAAGTCCTTACTTATCGAACCGTTAGTATATGGGTTAGCAAGGTAATCTTGAGTACTACTACTCGGCATTGACAAGCCCCACCCGCGTTAGTCGCGCTAACACGTCGGGAAGTCGAACGGGTGTAACATTGACCTAAACATTCACCATTGATCATGATAGTCATGGTGGGAGGCAGTACAAACATAAACAGTCAGCTTCGGTGTCAAAACGCTTTAGTAACATGTACTAGGTTAGCTACCTATGATATAAATTGTAAATAGTATTATCTAGTAAACTTTACAAACATTGAAACCTGTGAACTCACCAACCTAGTGTTGACACGTTTTAGCATGTTTTCTCAGGTCATTAAGGTACAAGCACAAGCTAAGGCATGCATGCATTCGAAGTCTATCATTTTCAAACTCAAGAACTATTTATTTTATTTATTGTTGAGTTATTTATTTTTGGCGCGACTGTTTTGGCGCATGCTTTTCATCTAACTTTTCGCTTCCGCAGTCTTACATTAAATCAATGTTTTCATTACTAGTGTTGCATCGTGACTATGAGCAATACTAGTGGTTTTTATTAAACTCATATAGAGTCGTTCAACGTAACTAATGACTGAGATCCTGGTATGTCACGCTCCTAACGGTAAAACTCTGTTAGTGGATTTTGGGGGTGTGACAGATTGGTATCAGAGCCAGGTTTATAGAGAACTAGGAAATGCATACTAGACTATAACCACGTACATGCATTAGTTACACAGCACTTACACTCATACATGGCACTCACTCATCCCGTTAAAGGAAATGTCGACCCCGCCTAATTTACCTGCATCCCCAATCGTTCAGGAGCAAGATGTTCCTACCGTACCTTTGCCAGAGCCGAGGATACGTCAACTCAAACCGATCAACACCACTGTAGGGCACGATGTGCCTATTCATGTGCGTGTCAGAGGTAACACGCAGGACTGGGATAGGATCAGGAACTGGATCCGCGAGGAGGAAGTCCCACTTCCACTCACTGCTGACATTGCTTCTTCTTCATCATCTTCTGTGCGAGCCTTGCCACCATTGCAGTACCCCTTTGAGTAGGTGTTAGCTGCATTTCTAGCCAGGATGGGCCGGGAGATCCGGAACATGAGAGATGCAGCAGGGGAGATTTCTGGCATATTAGAGCGACAGATTCTGATGAATCAGAAAATTGACAAACTAACATCAGATTTGGCACTCACTGATAAAGTCCATGAGAATTTGGCAAATGGATGCGTGGATATGGAAGACCAGCTAGACACTGCAGAGTGGAACCTAGATATACTCCACACCAGGATTGAGCAAGTGGAGGCTCGACTTGCAGCTACTGAAGCAGTAGGAGTTGCACCAGAGGATGCACCTGCAGGAGACCAGGATGAGGACGATGATGCAGCATCTGATGTTACATCAGCTAGCAGTGGCATTTGATACCTTATCTTCATTACTTATTTACGTCTTTCCTTTTGAACCTAGATGGGCAGGGTTGTTCCCATCCAAATCTGAATCCGCCTTTGCAATGTGCAATTGCCTGCAGAACAATCAGGTGAAGTATGCATCTGGCACACTTGAGGGTCCGGCCCTTACTTGGTGGAACTCCCAAGTGCAAATGCTAACTCTTGAGATGGCAAATGCATTGCCATGGGACGAATTTAAGACTATGCTACGGGAGGAGTATTGTCCCCGCGATGAAGTACAGAAACTTGAGGGCGAGTTCTGGAACCTCAAGATGGAGGGATCTGAAATTGAAGCCTACACTACTCATTCGCATGAACTGGCGAACTTGTGTCCGCAAATGGTAACACCTCCCTATAAGAGGATTGAGAAATTCATTGATGGTTTGGTCCCGCAAATTCAGAGCATGGTGACATCTTCTAATCCCACTACGATCCAGCAAGCAATCAGGTTGGCTCACAGGCTGACCGATCAGGCAGTCTCTCAGGGCACTCTACCCCCTAGAGGTGCTTTATCAAAGACAACTGACAACAAGCGGAAGTTTGACAGTTCATTCCCCAAAACCTTCCAGTCAAACCCACCTTCTCAGCAGCAACAATAGCATCGTAAGCTCGAACCTTCAAAGAACAACAGTCAGTCTAACTCTTCTCAGCAGAATCAAGGTTCTTATGTTGGCAAGTACCCGAAGTGCAATAAATGTAACTTTCACCATCATGGAGCATGTGACCGGTACCGTTACCAACGGTGTGGAAAGATGGGTCATTTGGCCAAAGATTGTAGAGTAGATCTGAAGAACAAACCGACACCACCTGGAGACGCACCCAAAGGCTGTTTTGAGTCTGGTAAAGAAGGGCATTTCAAGAAAAATTGCCCGCAGTTGAGGAGAAACGGGAACGGGAATGGAAATGGCAACAATCATCAGGGCGGTAATGGAAATGGTAATAACCACCAGGGTGGAAATGGTAATAACAACGGAAATGGTGCAAAGGGCCGAGCATTTGTGATTGGATCGGGAGAAGCTCGGAATGATCGGAACGTGGTGAACGATATGTTTCTCTTAAACGATCATTATGCTTCTGTACTTTTTGATACTGGCGCCGATGGGAGTTTTATATCTAGAGAACTTAGTAGTCGGTTAGGAATAAACCCAAATTTATTAGAACACCATTATACCGTAGAGATAGTAGACGGTAAAGTAATCGAGGCAACCCACATTCTCAAGGGATGTCAGTTAGAACTTTCTGGTCACAAACTCGACATCGATCTCATGCCAGTTACACTTGGCAGTTTTGACATAATTGTGGGCATGGATTGGTTGTCTAAAAACCAAGCTGAGATCATCTGTAGTGAGAAGATCGTTCGTATACCCCTTCCTAGTGGAGAGATCCTATCCGTTCAGGGCGAAAGAAGTGGTGCAGTCATGGGCATCATATCTTTCATGAAGGCTCAGAAGTGTCTGCGTAAGGGTCATACCGCGATATTAGCTCTTGTCGCTGACAAGTCTACCGAGGAGAAAAAGTTAGAAGATATCCCTATCGTTCGTGAAATCCTAGAAGTATTTCCTGAAGACCTACCTGGTCTTCCACCTCATCGTCAGGTCGAATTTCAGATTGACCTAACACCCGGAGCAGCGCCTATTGCTCGAGCACCATATAGACTTGCACCAAGTGAGTTGCAGGAGCTATCTACACAACTGCAAGAGTTATTGGATAAAGGTTTCATCCGACCGAGCTCATCACCATGGGGAGCTCCAGTCCTATTTGTCAAAAAGAAAGATGGAACTTTCCATATGTGCATTGATTACAGAGAGTTAAACAAAGTAACAGTCAAGAACCGCTACCCACTACCCCGTATTGACGATTTATTCACTCAAAAATCGATTTAAGGTCTGGATATCATCAGCTGAGAGTTCGAGAAGAGGATATATCCAAGACTGCATTCAGAACCAGGTACGGCCATTTCGAGTTTTTGGTCATGCCATTTGGATTAACTAACGCACCCGCGGTGTTCATGGACCTCATGAACCGTGTGTGTAAACCTTATCTGGATCAATTCATCATTGTTTTTATTGACGATATCCTTATATACTCTAAGAGTCAGGAAGAGCATGAGGAGCATCTACGTTTGATCCTTGAACTACTGAAGCAGGAATAGTTGTACGCAAAGTTTTCCAAATGCGATTTTTGGATTTGCGAGGTTCAATTTTTAGGACATGTGATCAATGAGAAGGGAATACATGTCGATCCAGCCAAAGTGGAAGCTATTAAGAATTAGGCAGCACCATCAACTCCGACCGAAGTTCGGCAATTCCTAGGATTGGCCGGATACTACCGTCGTTTTATCGAAGGATTTTCAAAGATTGCCCAACCCCTCACCGCCTTAACCCAAAAAGATAAACCCTATAATTGGAGCGAGACTCAAGAATCAGCATTCCAGCTACTGAAGCAGAAACTATGTAGCGCACCTATCTTATCTCTACCAGAGGGAACGGATGACTTCGTGGTGTATTGCGATGCCTCCATCCAAGGTCTCGGTTGTGTGTTGATGCAACGCGACAAGGTTATCGCATACGCTTCTCGACAGTTAAAAATCCACGAAAAGAACTTCACGACTCACGATTTGGAGTTAGGAGCCGTGGTGTTTGCACTCAAGATATGGAGACATTACTTGTACGGTACCAAATGCACCATCTACACCGATCACAAGAGTCTTCAGCATATTTTTGAGCAGAAAGAGTTGAACATGCGTCAACGTCGTTGGATCGAGCTCTTAAACGACTATGATTGTGCAATCAAGTACCATCCGGGCAAAGCTAATGTAGTGGCCGATGCCCTAAGCAGAAAAGAAACCAAACCCCGACGGGTTAGAGCATTACAACTCACTATTCATACAGGATTACCCGAACAAATCCGCAATGCTCAACTCGAAGCCTTAAAGAGGAGAACTTGTCATTAGAATCCACTCGTGGTATGGAGAAACAACTTGAGGTTAAAGCAGATGGTATTGGCTACTTAACGGAACGAATATGGATACTAGTATATGGAAACCTAAAAGATCTAGTCATGGATGAAGCTTACAAATCCCGATACTCTATCCATCCGGGATCCGACAAGATGTATCACGATCTAAAAGTTTTGTATTGGTGGCCGAACATGAAAGCCGACATAGCCACCTACGTGAGTAAGTGCCTACTTGTTCCAAGGTCAAGGTGGAGTACCAAAAGCCATCCGGATTACTTCAACAACCGGAAATCCTGATGTGGAAATGGGAACAGATTTCAGTGGATTTCATAACCAAACTACCCCGAACCCCTACAGGATGTGACACAATTTGGGTGATAGTGGATCGCCTAACCAAATCCGCTCATTTCCTTGCTATCAAAGAGACCGATAAAATGGAAAAGTTAACTCGCCTCTATCTTAAAGAAGTAGTATCCCGACATGGAGTGCCAATCTCCATCATTTCCGATAGAGATGCCCGATTCACCTCACGTTTCTAGCAATCATTACAGAAAGCTCTAGGCACGCTCCTGGACATGAGCACAGCGTACCATCCTCAAACCAATGGCCAGAGTGAACGTACCATACAAACCCTAGAAGACATGTTAAGGGCTTGTCTGATCGATTTCGGAAACAGTTGGGAGACTCACTTGCCGTTAGTGGAATTCTCTTACAATAACAGCTATCATACTAGTATCAAAGCAGCACCGTTCGAGGCTTTGTATGGGAGAAAGTGTCGATCACCACTTTGTTGGGCTGAAGTTGGAGATAGTCAACTTACGGGTCCTGAACTTGTGCATGAAACCTCAGAGAAAATCGTGCAAATCCGAAACCGTATGGCGGCAGCTCGTGACCGTCAAACGAGTTATGCAGACAAGCGCAGAAAACCGCTAGAATTCTAAGTGGGCGACAAAGTATTATTAAAGGTTTCACCTTGGAAAGGTGTGATTCGTTTTGGAAAACGAGGAAAGTTAAACCCGCGTTACGTTGGACCATTCGAGATAGTGAAAAGGATTGGTCCAGTAGCATATCAGTTGAACCTACCAGATACACTTAATGGAGTACACAGTGTTTTTCATGTCTCAAACCTAAAGAAGTGCCTGTCAGATGAGACACTTGTAGTTCCACTCGAGGAGTTGGAAATTGATGAACAACTACGTTTCATTGAAGAACCAGTTGAGATCATGGACCGAGAGGTCAAAACGCTCAAGCGCAGTAAGATACCTATTGTCAGAGTTCGCTGGAACTCGAAGCGTGGACCGGAGTTCACATGGGAACGAGAGGATCAAATGATGAAAAAGTATCCTCACCTCTTCAAACAGTCAACGGCAAACACGGAAGGTACTAACTAAATTTCGAGACGAAATTCATTTCAACAAGGGGATGATGTGACAAACCTAAACTTTTGTTTCAGACGTTACGGACTTCGTTTAATTTTCGGGACGAAAATTCTTTCAACAAGGGGATGATGTGACATCCGGCATTTTCAGGTTAACTCCGTTAACTCAAACCTCGTTAGTTCAAACATTTTTCGTTACAAAATCAGTTATCTCAGTTAGTCATACATACATTGCATTTAATTAGGATTAATTAAATGTGCCAGTTAGTTCGCACACATCGGATCGCACTCGAGTCTAACCCGGAACGTTGGTGATTAATCGAAATTAACATTACGAACATTTAATAATTTATATTTAATATAAATTATGAGTTTTTATGATTTATATGTGATTATGTGAATTATGTGAATGTTATTGTTTTCGTACGTGTTTATCGTGTGTAAATCGTATTTAGTATTTTTATAAAAGTTAGTATTTTTATAAAAATAAAAACCGAATGTTTTAATTATTAATTAAGTTATTAACTAACTAATTAGACTTATGGGCCTTAATTAAGCCCGCAGGCCAAATTAATTACCCATTAAGTATGAGATAAGGATAAAACTTTAAAAAAAAATTTTTTTTAACATAAACCCTAACCACCCTAAAGCCGTCGACCCCATCCCCACCTCCCCTAGTTCGACCGAGATCTTCAAGCAGCCCAAACACACCTCGTTTGATCTTCGATCGTGAATCCGGAAGTGGATACGTGCTAGTCTAGGCGTTTCTAACATCTCTACGTAAGTCGTTTCATCTGATTCCGTCACTTTTTCAATATTATTTTTGGGATCAAAACCCTAGATTATCCAAACATGATTATTTTTGAAATATGATAATAAATTAGTTAATTGTTTGATATTGTTATATTGTATTGATGATTTTATGAACGTATATGAAACCCTAGTTGGCATATGATGTGAAAATTGAATATGGTTGATTATGTGATGTGTAGGAATCGCATGCTAGACGTGGATTATGATTAATATAGTTGTAATTGTACTAGTTGAAAGATCTAGGATTGATTTGACGTGTTAATTGTATGAATAAAGCGTGTAATGGGCGATTTACTAAAAGAATAAACTTTTTATGATTTCTATCTTGCATGCTAGACATGATTAGGATGATGTGATGATGGTTACGTGTTACTTAATGCATGTTTACATGATTTGTGAAATCAGATTTTGAATACCTAGATCGGTTTTGCGAACTTTCCAAATAAGGAAACTTTAATTGTTGAAAGTGGTTATAACTTGCTATTTAGACATACATGATATGGTTTAATGATTGGTACATGTTAGTTAGGATATAATAACATGTTGCAATGTGTTGGATTCTTGAAATCGTGCATTTCTCGCATAGGTTACTAAAGATGGAAACTTTACTTGGAAATATGACATACATGTTAAGTTCTATGCAATTGCTATGTGATATGATGATCAAGAACATGTTATAGTAACCTTACAAGCATAATAACAATGGTAATTTCAAGAAACACGAATCCTGAACAAACTTTCTATTTATAGAAACCTGCTACTTTTGGAAACTTTCTATTTTATAGAAACCTGCTATTTATGGAAACCTACTATTTATGGAAACCTGCTATTTATGGAAACCTGCTGTTTATGGAAACTTGCTATCTTGTTAGAACAAATAGGATTTGTTGCTAAGTGCTACAGCATGATCATTGTGTATAATATAGAAGTGTTATACTGAACAAACATTTAATCACTAAACGGGTCACCAACGGGTCGTCGGGTCAAACTTGGTCAAACTTAGTCAAACTTGGTCAAACTTGGGTCAAACTTGCAAACCTTTTCTAAACACTTAAACACTAGTATTGTTTAGATACTAAGGGTTCCTATCATCTTGCACAAACACACACTTATAAACCGGTGTTTATAGGTGGCAGTAGTCGTCAAACATTCTAAGTTCGTTTCTTTCGCATGCACTCTAAGGTGAGTTTCACGGCCCCTTTTCTTATGATTTAAACTTGGGGGAGAAAACATGGGTACGAACATTTAGATCTTATATTTCTTTTATATCACTTGTGTACTAAGCGCAAACATATCATGAAAGTCCTTACTTATCGAACCGTTAGTATATGGGTTAGCGAGGTAATCTTGAGTAGTACTACTGGGCATTGACAAGCCCCACACGCGTTAGTCGCGCTAACACGACGGGAAGTCGAACGGGTGTAACATTGGCCTAAACATTCACCATTGATCATGATAGACATGGTGGGAGGCAGTACAAACATAAACAGTCAGCTTCGGTGTCGAAACGCTTTAGTAACATGTACTAGGTTAGCTATCTATGATATAAATTGTAAATAGTATTATCTAGTAAACTTTACAAACATTGAAACCTGTGAACTCACCAACCTAGTGTTGACACGTTTTAGCATGTTTTCTCAAGTCATTAAGGTACAAGCACAAGCTAAGGCATGCATGCATTCGAAGTCTATCATTTTCAAACTCAAGAACTATTTATTTTATTTATTGTTGAGTTATTTATTTTTGGCGCGACTGTTTTGGCGCATGCTTTTCATCTAACTTTTCGCTTCCGCAGTCTTACATTAAATCAGTGTTTTCATTACTAGTGTTGCATCGTGACTATGAGCAATACTAGTGGTTTTTATTAAACTCATATAGAGTCGTTCAACGTAACTAATGACTGAGATCTTGGTATGTCACGCTCCTAACGGTAAAACTCCATTAGTGGATTTTGGGGGTGTGACAGATTGGTATCAGAGCCAGGTTTATAGACAACTAGGAAATGCATACTAGACTATAACCACGTACATGCATTAGTTACACAGCACTTACACTCATACATGGCACTTACCAATGGCTCTGATACCAATCTGTCACACCCCCAAATTCCACTAACGGAGTTTTACCGTTTGGAAGGTGACACACCAGGATCTCAGTCATTAGTTACATCAAACGACACTATATGGGACTTGAAATGTCATAACATAAAAGTTTAGAGTTAATGCGGAAGCGTAAACGTTAAAATGAAGTCAAAAATAATTACACGCAACGAGCGTCAATTAATGTAATTAAATAAACTGTTTAAAATATTTGAAATGAATGATATGACAGTAGGACTCCATGCATGTCCTAAGTGCGCAACCTGTGCCAAAGCGACCTGAGAAACATGTAAGAAAAAGTGTTAACACGAGGTTGGTGAGTTCACAGGTTTCAAGTTTGCAATAAGAGAGTGTTTGCCAGATTATGTACATTCAATATGCATATCTATAGGTAGCTAGCCTATGTTCATGTCTTACTAAAGCGCTCGCAACCGAAGCTGACTGTTTGTGTTTGTATGCCTCCTGTCAGGTCTATCAACTCTGGCAAATGTGAGTAGGCTAACATTTCACCCGTTCGACCTCCAATCGAGTTAGCACGACTAACGCGGGTGGGGCTTGTCAAACCCAGTAGTACTACTAAACATTACCTCGCTAAGATCCATATTAACGGTTCGATGTATGATGAGGACTTTCTGTGATAGTGTGTCACGCTTAGCCTCAACAGTAATAACATATGAATTACAATAATCTAAAATAGTTGTGTCATGTTTTCTCTCCTAACGGGAAAAACATGTAACATAATGTTTGTCTGCGTACCTGTTTCTCCCCCACGGGGAAAACAAGTAAAAGTATGATAGTTTGTGTATATGTTTATTTCTCCTCAACAGGAAAACAAGTAAAATATGTTTGTGTGTAAGCATGTTTCTCCCCAAATAGTTATTTAATCCGACTGTTATGGTAGTTAATACCGAGTACGTGTTATTTTGGTTATAGTTTCCCATAGAAGTCGATCAAAGCTTACGAATTTGTCTCAAGAACACCGGTTTGACTTTTTGAAAGTCAACAAATTGAGGATTGTTGAATTACAGAACCAGTCCCCGTGTTTTCATGTAAATTAAAGTTTGAAACTTGGCATAAACAGTCCCTAAGGTTTGAACTTGGTTACTTAGGTTAAGGTTTGGTTAATTTGACTTTATAGAAGTCATCAGGGACACAATTTTTGACTTAAAAAGTCAATGGAATGGTTTAAGAGTCGTACACAACTAGTCCCCGGAGTTTAAGTTTGGATTATTGACAAAATTAGTCCTTGAAGTTTGAATTAAGTTAATTTAAGTTAACTTTAATTGGATTTTGTTAACGGGGTTAACTGGAAAAGTCCGGATTGTCACACAATGAGCCTGAGAATGAAGGTGGGAGACATCTATTGCTGGTAATCAAACATTACGTCAACCCCAGCAAAGATGAAATCATTGATGTCAAACCTCTCCAATCCCACTCTTCATTCGTCAGCTGGTCCTACAATGCTGAAAAGGATGAATTCACACTGACAGATGTTAAAGGACAGAAGATGAGGTGTTCAAGCAAGGCTATCTTCAAAATGGCAAGCAAAGACATCAAGACTCTATCTGAGCTTCCTCTTAACAATCCCAGCAAGGACCAGAGAGGATATGAGGTTGAAAGAATAGTCAGCAACATGCAAAAGCTTCAGCAACAAAAGCAGTAAAAGAGTTTTGGTAGCATCAGTGTAGGGGGAGTTTGTAGAAATAAAGACTGATGGCTACAAAATTCTCTAAGTACAAATGTTGCTGACCAACAAACTGCTGCGGATAAGCTTATCTGCAGCGGATACTTGTTCTTCTGCTGAAGAACAAATCTGCTGCGGATAGCCTTATCTGCTGAAGACCAGAGTTGCTGCGGATAGGCTTCTCAGCAGGATCAACACTTGATGCGGCTGATAGGCAAATCATCAGCAGCTTTGGATGGTCACATCTTGCTGCTGATCCTCATCCTTGCTGTTGACAGCCTTGTGCCTTGAAGATAAATCATTGCAGCTGACTATCCATGCCAAGCGTCACTGACAACTTTCTGCAAAAGCTACTGACACACTCAAAACAAAAGGAACCTCAATGGTGCAACCAATGACGGACAACAATGCTCTTCTCCAAGCATGCAAGTAATGATGCATAAAGAAGACGCTTCACTAAAGTTAGCTAGTTTAGACTAAACTTGTAATAGTTAGCTTTATACAAAAGATCAACGGTCTGTGTTAGATCTGATCCTTAAAATCAAGGGTCTGTCTTGATTCTAAGTTAGTATAAATACTGTGTAAACACTTCATTGTACGCGTGCTTTTTTATTGAGTTTTCACTTGTAATCGTTTATTCTCAAAAGCTTAATAAAATAGTGTTCTTATTAGTATTCTTTCTGTTTACTCGATTATACTTATGTAGTTGCTATTGTTTCCGCCAATTTCAACTAAGAACAGAACCATCTTGTACTTTCACGATCCTACAATTTTTAATTCAAATTTTTTTTCATCGTCGGTTAACTTATTAAATCGTTTTATAACTTCTAAATCATCATTACTAATTACTATCTAACTTTTTTCTTTATACAGCTCGTGTAACACACGGGTTTTCATAAACCTAAACTTAACCTGTTAATCATACTAAAAGTCTGCTAACACTGAACGAGTTCACGTTTTCATAAACAAAAGGAAAATGGTTTCATCATAACATAAGAAAAGATGGTCTAATCATTCGACATTCATCATACATAACATTCGTAAACATAGTTTAGCGAAACATACTTTAACATACCTTACAAGTCATACACGTTATGTCTAAATCTGCGTCATCGTCCATACCATCATTACCTTATATTGCCTTATGGCTCACAACACACAAGATCGATAATATGCGTCGACAGTTATGGCTCACACGTCCATAACACTTTCGGGTCATAAATTAACCCGTCAGGTCATATTAACCCTAAGTGAACATCGTCATTTCATGCCTAGTTGTATAACCCTTAAAATTCACATACCACAAAGACATTGCCCCTGTTGTACTTATGGCACTATGGCATACTGGTCATAAACTACCATAAAGGCTTGCGATAGACTCAGTCATGTGGGCTGGACCGCTCTCTCAAGACTTCATACCCATAACATTCATTCCCTTAGCAAGTTAGACATGTACTGACTTCTTAAAACATTACACTTCTTCTTTTCGTAAAACATAGTATTTTCATTACATAAACCCTTTCATTCATACTTGTTTATACATAGTTTTATAAACCTTTCATTTCCATAACCATATCCTTCCATTCCTTTCATTTCATAAACGTACGTGTCTCATTCATAAAACATCTTTGTTATAAAACATTTGTTTAGAGTATGCATGCCACCCTAAAACAAGTAAATAGTGATTCTTGACTCACTTGGCTATTTAAACTATCCGAAGTTGGAGGGTCTAAGCTAGGTCGATTGCTATATGATCTGCATGGAAATCAACACACGAAAATCTATAAAAATTACTATTGTCGTCTGTAGTGGAAGCCTAAAAGTACATGCACGAGAGTATTCCTACGAAAACTCCAAGTACCAAACTTTAGTTTAGTTTAAAAAATGTAATAAACACTTTTTATAAATCTTTATCCATATCCAATAAAAAATAAATAACTGGTTACGTCACGTATCAAAATTCGATAAGTCCAAAATTCTATTATTTAATAATTAATTTATTATTAACTATTTAATATTTCATAAACCTTCATTACTAACTATTTAATATTTTATTTAATCAACCTATGTTATATACGAGTTTCCAACCTAGTCTTGTATAAATCAATATATACAAATTAAAATGATTTTAACCTGAATTTTAAAAAGAATAATATTTTCATTTTTTATTACATAAAATTAATAACTAGATGGTTACACTATACCCGCGATTCACGGCAGGTCGGGCCATCTTTAATAAATATTAAATGAAAACGTAGGTGTAACGGTAAAATACTGTCAATAAAAGAGAAAGATAAAACTAAATAATAAATAAGAAAATTACCAGTTCGGGTCGTCAAAAACCATAAAAGCGAGTACAAATACGGGTTCCGATAATACCAATAACGGAAATGATGTTGTTCGCTCATAATAAGTTATGCTCGTTAGGGCTGGCATAACATGTCAGACACGACAAGACACGATGACCTGTTGTGCTCAACACGAACACGACACGATAACTAATCGTGTCATTTTTTTCCAAACACGAACACGACCTGTTTAGAAACAGGTCACCTGTTAAGGGACCTGTTTAAATATAACATATGTAATAAAAGAAAAAAAATGCCAAAACTTAATAAAATTTCAAAAAGTCCAATCATAGCATCCATTAACCTATTAAATCCAAAACCTTTTTAAAACAAAGACCCATAAAACCGAAATTAATTAATGGAATCGGCATAGAATATAGATTCAAATAGTATGTTAAGTGTTAACATGTCTCTAACGGGTTTTAACGGGTTAACATGTCTTTAACCTGTTAAGACACGAATTTAACATGTCCCTAACGTGTCGACCTGTTTAAGACACGAAACCTGTTAAGGTCAAACACGAGACATGTTAACTACGTGTCGTGTCGTGTTAACAGATCCGTGTCAAAAATTGTGAGTTCTAAGGTTCGTCACGGTACCACAATAGTAACAGCTGTCAACAACACTCTCTATAGGCGACGGTGTAAAAAAACTCGATTTTGAACACAACTTCGTTTTAAAAAAAATTATATTGGAACGTTGATAAAAAAAAACTAAAAACAACCGCTCACTTTGTATTCTGAAAAAAATTAACGAACGAAAGTTATTAAAGAAAACGAAATTAATAGAAAATGAAACGGATCAAGAACATTGTATAAATGTTAAAAATAAAAATATATTAATAAAATACTTGTTAAATTGTGAACGGACGTGGAACTATTGTCTCTCGTTTCTCTTTAAATAGAGTTTCTAATTCTAATTACAATAAACAATAAATTGTTAATTATAATATAGTAATAAATAAAATGGGAATGCGTTGCAACAACTTTTTGACTGTGGAGCCTATAAAAGCAATAAATGAGAGCCAAGATATAATACAACAACGCCTGCTTAGTTATAACCACCTTTTAATTTGTTGCAGCGGTGGTAGTTTCACAGGCGGTGGAGATGGAAGTAGCGTTGGACCACCACACGAGAATCTCCGACGACGAAAACAGCTTCGGATCGGAAGTCGATACCGACGTGGAAGACGCGGCAGAAGCCGGATTGAAAGCGAGGAAATCACAACAGCAGTACTCCGGCAGTGCCGTTCTTGGCAACCGAGAACTGTCGGAGAACACCGCCTATTTAGACAAATACGGAGGTATGTGCTCTAATTTCTGTTTCAATTCGATTATTCTGTTCGGAAATGTTTCATCACCTTGCATAGATCGGCAACAATTTCAGGAGCAATTGAAGATCTGAACATTCAAAACGTTCTGAACTCTGTTCCTTACGATGCGAACAAAAATGGCGGAACGGAGATCGAAACCGCCATTACAGCTGGCAGAGAAGAAATCATGGAGGAGGAAGTTGTAGAGTTGGAATTCGAGAAGGCGATACCTAAACTCCAGACGCATTCGATGCACTGCCCTAATTGTGATCATCAAATCACCAAAGTAGTTCTTCGTCGGAAAATAATCAAGCGGCCAGCTCCGATCACTGAAGAACGAGACGATCTGGTCGGATGCTTTTCGTGCTTCAGCTTGTTCACTTCCACAGGCATGATCATTGATCTGGATCTAATTTTGAAATCGAACAATCTGCTTTTCAAATTAATCATTCATACTGTTTGATAATTGCTCAAAATCATACAAACTACATTTTAATTTTGAAATCGAACAATCTACGTTTCAAATTAATCATATATAATCATTCATACTGTTGATGATTTTACTCGTAATTTCATATTTTGCTCAAAATCATACGAACTATCGTCTATCATTCGTTGATTTCGTTCTAACGAACTGTAATTAATCTGTTATTTTGACTTTTGATAACTGACATATTAAATCTGTTCAGATAATGGAGGATTCAATCCGTTTCCTATATTTTGGAATAAACCAGCTCCGAGTGCAGTCCTTGCAACTGGTGGAAACGACGTCGTCACTGAGGATGGTAATCTTTTTATATTAAATAGTTTTATATAGAATATTTACATCGATATCGTTGATTATTAAATAAAGTCAACCTTCACGCAATGCACGTTATCACCTATAATTTTAAAAAAATTTGTAGGCAGATATTTAAATTAGTTCGATATGATATCGCTTAATATTATAATATACGATACAGATACAGATACAAATACAGATACAGATTGGATAGACACGGGATAAACAAATTGGCACAATCCACAAGATACAACTATAGTATTTGTTATGGGCTATGGCTACTTTGATAGTGAGATTGTTCAAGTTGACTGGAAACTTATAAATGTGGTCATAAGAGATTGTAGGATTGTGAATTTAAGGTTTTCTGAATTTTATATATGTTCATAATTACGACCGGTGTCTTCAGAACTGGTCGGATTAGGAACCGGATACTAAACCGGTCCGGTACCCGCTTTTATTTGAACCGATTGATTATCGGTCAGACCGGATTACAAAATTCTTTTTGTATTTTTTTTTCATTCAAAATCTCATTTTCTGATTAATTAAGTATTTCAAGTTGTATATTTTATTTATTTAAACTTTTATAAGTCATTAAAATTGTAAATTTACATAAAATAAAAAATGTTTTTGTATTTTGTATCTATATAAATAGTTTTAATTTTTGTATTATTTATGACGCATCATCCGGTTATTAAATCCGGTCCGACCATCAAACCTCTAAGACAACTGGTTCTGAAAACCTTGATTATAACGATAACAATAACCATGCCCAATAAGATCCCACCATTAGCAAATATATTTGTTCATAGTTATAAGTTCATAATTATAAGTTCATATGTATATAGGGAAATGTTCCACTAAAAATTGGTTTTTCACTAAAAAATGCTAAGAAGTGGGTCAAACGAAATCCGATTGAGCTTATTCCAGCGGCATTGGAACCGTCTAATCGAGCCCTAACCCGTCCCCAAAAACCTAAACCCCCCTCCACTTGCACCCTAAAAAATTAGCCTAAACCCCCCCTCCAACCCCACCCAAAAAGCCTAAAACCACCACTCCCACCCCCCCCAAAAACCTAAACCCCCACCCCCACCCCCACCTCTAAAAAAACATAAACCCTAAGGTTAAACCCATAAAATTCAAAGCTAAAATCTAAACCCTAAAAGCTAAGATGGTAGAGTTCGACGAGACGGTTCCAACGCCGCTGAAAAGAGCTCAATCGGAGTTCGTTTGATATCGTTTCTTATGATTTTTGTCATTTTCTTAGGCTTTTAGCGAAATATCGCTTCCGAATTGAACCTCCCTGGTTTTACCCCAAATGGTCCCACAACGGCTACAAAGTGACAACAATCCACGGGTTTACTACCCGTGTGAGAAAGCCCTAGCAACTTGCGGCGGTGTTACCCGTGAAACCCTCCCAACCCGTGTAAAGCCTGCAGAACCACTCCGTCCACCCTAACAGATTTACATGTTTACAAAGTGAATAATCATAGGTTCACCAAAAACCTTTTATGAGTTTCTCGTATGAAGACATTAAATCATTTCAGGTGAAATTATGATTCCATGTCTTTTTAAATAGCAACCATCCCTTTATTTAGGCTTACCATTCATCATTGATGATTAAAAAATTCAACCTTCAAATAATTTAAAAAGAAATCATCGGTCACACGTTGATGAGAGAAAACTGATGTCAAAGAAATTAATTATTATACACAAACTGCATATTGTTCGTAGTGTGTGGAACAATACACGATTCGAGTATTTTGAAAACTGTTTTGTTAAATTTAATCAGGGAACTGTTTCAGCATCTTTCGAGTTTTCCGTAAAGAAAAGGATTCTAAGCAACCGAAGACAGGAAAGGCTGACCGAGATTTCGAGCAACCAAAACAAGAGAAGGTTGACCAAGATTCCGAACCAAAACCAAAGATTGATCATCCATCTTCTCCTACCATGGAATTCAACGGCGTTTTAAACAAACTTCCAATCCGAGAAGGTGAAGTTTTGTATATTGTGTTCTTATTCTCCGGTTAGGATATAGTTATCTAGATAAATTTTTTGAATTATGTGTTCACTTTCAGATTAAAGTATTTCAAATGAAGTATTCAAAATCTCAATAATTAAATAAGAAAATTCAAAACCAAAATAAACCAAAACCGACACAACATCATGAAACAGTGCATCAGTTGGCGTGAACATATACATGTGTTGGTTTGACGGGTAATTTTGCTAGTCACTTAGACAAATCATTTTTTTGGGGTGCTACTCACTTGGACCTGGCTGTTAATTAGGAGGTACTCCCGCACCTCCTAACCTGTAACGAAGCTAAATTTACAATCACCAACATCCAAAAATTCTTATATATATGTCTTACACAATTAGACTGAAATTGTGCAGGAGAAAATTACCGTCCAATTGTCGAAGGAGGACCATCTAAGCCTGAAAATCAACTACCAACCGATAGTGTCCCGTCTCATTATGATCAATCAGGTGTTAAACTACATGGAATAGACGAATCGCATATTGATATTCCACAGGCTATCTCTCCTCAAACCCAGGTTCCATCACGAGGTTCAGTAGGACAAGACTCTACATCATTTGAGATCTTGAAAAGCATTGTTTATGGAGGTTTAATGGAGGTGATTGCAAGTTTAAGCATTGTAGCATCTGCTGCTGCTGTTGATGCCACCACAGGTAAGTTTCAGATATTTTTATACTGTTTTTTCCTAGAAAATTTGTGAAAGTAGTTGTTTTTGAGAAAAAAATAATTCTAAAAATAAGTTTTTTTTTTTGTAATTTTAGTATATCCGGATCTCAGTTATTTAACCTTTTTTTTCAGTTTTTACTTGACATATAGTTTAAATTTTCTATTATAGTAATATTTAATAAAAATACAAATACTCATTGTTGTTTTAATATTTTTTTTTCTAAAATTTGATATAAATTTTGTTTAAAACTAAACTGTATTTAAAATAAAATACTTTTGGTCTCTTGATATTAAATAGAACTCAATTTTTAATATATTAAATAAAAAACTAAATTATATGCTACACACACTAGATCTAAACACTAGTTTCAATTTGAAAACTAGTTTGATTTCATGGAACTTATTGTTGTCTTCAAATTTTGCAGTGAACATCATAGCTCTAGCGTTGGCGAATCTAATTGGCGGAATCTTTGTCATTGGTCATAATGTGAGTAACTAATTAACCCATACAGTTAAGAGTTAAGACCAGTGTCTCACGATCAAACCGGCTCATCGGACCGGGAACCGGGTAACTAACCGGTCCGGTTAAGTCTCTTTGAACTGTCCACGTCTGAACGGGTGGATTACCGGTCGGACCGGAGAACCGGGTGGTCGGACCGGATTTCAATTCTTTTGTGTTTTTCTTTCAAAATGTCACTTCCTGATTCACAATAAAGACTTTATATTTTATTTATTTAAGTGTTTATATTCTTTTAAAATTACAAAACTACAACAAAACATAAAGTATTTTCATATATTGTTTTTAAAATAAATTAAATACTATATGTACAGTTTTTATATTATTTATGGCATCATCTTCGCTAAACCATGGTCCAACCAATAGACCTGTGATTAAGGTGACCAGTTTATTGTCTGGATTGATTTTAAAAACATTGTATAAAATCTTTTCTTCTTAATTTCAAATCATTTGACCACACAACTTTGACATACAGCTTTGGGACTTAAAAGACGACTGCTACAAATTCTCTACCCAAGAAACAAGCAATCAAGAATCTCGTAACAAATACAAAGAGTTGCTAGGATCCGTCGAGCATTTCCCAATGCACGTGTTCTTCGCGATACTGTCTTTCCTCGTGTTTGGAATCATACCACCCGTGGCCTATGGTTACTCGTTTCATGAGACCAATGATAAAGACTTCACCATGGTGATTGTAGCAGTTGCATCTTTTGTATGTGTCGGGTTGCTAGCGATATTCAAGGCTTACATCGATAGGTGTGCAGGGTTCTCGGGGTATGTCAAGACTATTACGTATTATTTGACTATAGCGGTTACAGTCTCAGGTGTTTCTTATGTGGCTGGAAATTTGGCAACGAGACTGATTGAGGAGCTCGGGTTGTTTGATACGGGTTCTAACGTAGCTAACGCGGTTCGTCTTCCAGAAGTCGTGTCCGTGAATCCGTCTTTGGCATATTACTGATGTTATTGTTACTTTTGTTCGTTTGGGGTTGTTTTTGCAAGTGTGGGGGATGTCTATCCTTTTAATGTTGTATGTTGTTTGGGTCCAATTTGTACTAGTTTCTGTTTACAATTTTTGTAACAGCATCATTGGTTTATTTTATGGTTTTTAGATAATAAACATTGTAACTTATCGAATGACATTTGGACTGGTGGTGGTGGCGTTGCCCAGATCTCCTAATCGTTGAGCCAACCGGTAGAATTGTTTAAACCAAAGCAAATCGGATGGTTCGGTAAGTTGATTTATATGATTTGGCTTACAGTTTAATTTTGTCAGTTTAACGGCTTATTGTTCTGGCTGGTAGTTTGGAACTTGAAACCCGTTGTTTAACCTTATTAATTTATTTATTTTTTGGAATATTCGGTAATGCGTACATATTATATTCATGAATCCATTACAAACTAACAATTTTTTTTAAATAAACATAATTATTTTAAACTGCTAAACTAGCCGGTCATATCGACCCACCAAATACTACTTGTTTGGTTTGTCGTTTCCTAAAACTATATTTAGGGGGTGTTTGGGATTACTTATCAAAAACTCCTTTTGACTTCTTGTAAAAGTTAAAATTTCTTACTTCTCCAAAACAACTTCTCCACCCTTTTAAAACTAACTTTTTCATCAATTATCCAAACAAACTTTTAACTTATTACCTTTTTAAAAAAGGTAATAAGTTAATAATTAGTTTGAAATGGAATCCCAAACACCCCCTTAGTGGTTCGTAATATAGTTTCGGCTGAACCGGACTGTAAATACCCTCTATTTGCTATATTTATGAGTAGTATGTCCTTTTGGTTTAGTGGCAGTAGCCCCATGACTTTCCAAATGCGACGTCATAGGTTCGAGTCTCACCTGAGATAAAACTGTTCTAGGTTGAACCTGGGGTCACTTATATTTAGCTATTTGGAATATTTTTATTTTTTTATTATATAAGCTCCACTACTTTGAACATTTTAGTTTTTTCTATACAACTATAAATATGTTATTGGCTAAAATATAAAAGTAATAAAAAGTATTAAAACAAAATAAAGAAATAATAACCATACAAAAAATAAATAGAAATTGTATATTGTTGTTCGTGTAAGGGGGAGAGGTAAATATGCATAGTGAACGAAAATAAAAAAATCAGTATCACGTGGACATCACCTTACTCAATGGTTTCTCACATAGAAACTAGTGAGTGTGAGTAAAATATTTAATAATTATAATTAATTTTTCAAACAATAATTTAATTATAAATAAAAATATTACTAAAATATTAATATTATATTAAAATTTTAAAAGTACAAAAGTTTATACTAATATTGATATTATATTAATTTTTTCAAACAAATAATTTAAGCATAAAAAAAATGCTTGGATGTTGCCTGAATTGAGTTTACCCGGACAGGTTCCACCCGTAAAAAAATGTTTGGATAATTTGGATTCATATAGTTTCTTTTTATGAGAGAGTGGAGAATAAAGATGTTAAGTTGTATGAAAAATGTGAGATTAAAATGCGGTTATTTATAGTAAAATTAGAATTTTCTTTTTATTAAATATGGGCCAACGGTCAAAAAGTTCGCAACGGATACTTTCTACGTAAGGGAGAGTGGCCGTGAGCGTATGCGGCTCACGAGACCCTCTGACGCAGTATACCAGGCAACCTAAGTATAACCTCACCATTTGATATTTGAGTTATCAAGCCCGGTTACCTCTTTTTGAAACACACCATTAAAAGACTCATTTAGTCATTTGTGAGGGGGATTTCATAAACAGTAAATTACAGATATCGTCCTTTATGTTTATACACTTTTTCAGATATCGTCCTTTAGTCTAAAAAATATCACAGATCATCCTTTATGTTTAAAACCCTTACACGTCATGTCCTTTAGCCTAAACGACGTTAACTTTTAATGTTAGATCTAGTCATGTGGAGGGTACTATGATCATTTCAATGTTTCAAGGACTATTTGTGTTATTAACTAAAATACTTGGGTTTAAAAGAAACCCCTCCCTCTCTCCCTTCAAATGCCCCACCATCGTCCCTTCCACCTTTCCCCTACAGCCCCAACCCTAAACCTCTAGAGAGAATCTTCAAAGAGGAAGATAGTCGGAGAGAGGGGTGGAATCCGGCCGATTTTCTGGCAGGGGCACAACAGCGGCCGAATCAGGGTTTTAGCGTCACCCCTATCCTCGCTTGTCGAAGACCCAAAATGCAGGTCTAACGGTGTTAAGGGGTGGAAGAAGAAACGTCGACGGCGGCTTCAGGGATGAGAGGCGACGACGGCGGCGGCTTTAGCAAGGAAGGATGACGGCAATAGCGAGGTGAGAACTAGCTTCCTTAACGACCAACCAATTCCTCCAAGTTTTTGCCACTGATTTGGACCTCAATTTGGGGCGTTTGAAGAGAGAGAGGGAGGGGTTCTTTTAAACTATTTTAGTTAATTACACTAATAGTCTCTGAAACAATGAAATGACCATATTACCCTCCACATGACCAGATCTTACGTTAAAAGTTAACGTCGTTTAGGCTAAAGGACATGGAGTGTAAGGGTTTTAAACATAAAGGATGATCTCTGATATTTTTTAAACTAAATGACGATATCTGAAAAAGTGTATAAACATAAATGACGATATCTGTAATTTACTCTTTCATAAATTTCTGAAAATAAAATTCGATGGAAACGCAAGGATGGTAATCATGACATCATGTCCTTTCTAGAAAATCAAAATCCTTTTAATATATTTGTTAAATAAAATATTTACATCTCTATTATATTGGAGCAGTGCATGCTGATCACTTATTGTAAGCAATGGTTTTGTGAACGGATCGGATCGACATCCGGAGATATCGCGGGTTTACCACATTTGGACCGTTCATAATTTGACCGGCCAATTAACTACTTATCGAACTGAACTAGTGGTTGAACCAGACGCATTAAAGATTTTAAGTTTATTTTTTAACACATAACTCACACCCTACTAAATTTACTCTTTGTTGTTCATAATGAGACTTAAACCCCTGATATCTTGATAAGAGACATTTAATACACATTGATACGATTAAGCTACAAGCCATTTGGTTAAATAGAGGTGGAAAAAGGACGTGTTTCTACTATGGTCGACGTGAGAAATAGTTTTATACATATACAAAATCTTTGTGTTTCTATTGTGGGATGCGAAGTAGAGAGAAACGAAAATATGAATAATTTTTTTTAGTTGATATCAAGTTTCGAAGGAGTTTGGAATTACCAAATTACAAAAGTTGATATTATTATTATTATTTTATTTAAAAAAAATAGTTTATGGATGGAAAAGATGGACACCATGGGTTTAGAGAAAGAAAGGGATGAAAAAAAATCCGATGTAGTGGTGTTGTCGGTACAAGCATCTTGTACATCCCGAAAAACTAGTGGTACCACATAGGGTGGTGCGGTAGTCCCTAACGGTACTGCAAGCATATCGAAACCATGCCGACGCCACACCTACACCTAATTATGAAATGAGCTTCTCCCTATACCTTATAATATATTAATTAATATTATATTATAATTATTAAAACTCTTAAATACAAATGAGAACGAGAAAAGTATGAGAGAGACAAATTGGGATGAGATATGACACTTGTGGTATTTGTATACATGCAATATTCGTTCCGTATTGGCAGCTTTGATAGTGAAATTATTCAAGTTGATTGCAAACTTCTACACGTGATCAAATCATGAAAACAATATTTTTGTTAACTATATGCATATTTTTGGAGTAATATAGAGAAAAGTAGGTTAAAGGATTTCTATGGTTGGCACTTTTTTTATAACATTTTCTCACAATTAAGAAAATGTAGAATTGTGAATTTTATATTTATTCACTATTATAAGTATCTATATTTAGGGGTGTTCAATAGTATCTATTTGAGTTTATTGAGGGTGTTCAATATTTAAACCGTGCTCAAAAAACATGAAATTCGATTCGAGTATGAATTAGCAACCGGTTGAAATTTAGATTTCGAATTTCATATTGAATTTGAATTTATGATATTAAATTCATTTCAAGTCGAATTCGATTTATATATATATATATATATATATATGTGTGTGTGTGTGTGTGTGTGTGATACGTTTGCTTTCCGGTACGCTGACGTCAACAGTGCCTAGACGTCATAATTATATATATCTTTAATTTCTTATGTTTTTTTATTAATTATTTTTACCGTTGTATATGCGTTTCCATCTAAAATTTAATAAAAAGCAGTCTGCCTTCAACCACGGGTGTAACCGACTACGTTTTACATGATTACACGTTCAACTAATTAGCTATTTTTGTTTATTGCATTACGCCATATAACATTAGCTAATATATAATTTTGTTTTTATTTTATAACTTTTAATATATAATGGTTAAAAAAAATCAAATATGGAGTGTGAAAAACATTATTTCTTAAACGTTATAAAAAGTTAACAAAAGTATGAACTTATGTTAGTTAAAGTCATGTCACTTTAGTGTGATAAACCAAGAGCTTGATGCAGAGGCGTCTCTGAGATTTCAAATGCCTATCGCGACCACAGATAAATGCCCATAGAATATGAACATATATTTAAAAAATTTTGAATTGGGTTAAAAAACCATTGTGTTTAAATTAAATTTGGACCAAAATAAATTGAATTTTAATGGATTTACACTTTATAGTTTTCTATAAAATATAATTTTATTATATATAATATAAATACAGGGTGAGGTTCAAATGTTAACCAATATTTATATGATAACCATGATAACCACTCTCAAACATGGTGTTACGTATACGTACCAAATATTGTTACCCATACGTAAACACTATGTGTCACGTATATGTAACATTATTTGGTACGTATATGTAAGACCCATCATTTTTGTATTTATGTTCAAGATATATGTTCACGATACTTAAATACTCTTTTAAGAATTAAAAGAAAAAATAATTTATAAATTTTGTAATTGTTTGATAGTGGTTAGCACGGTTATCAGATAAAAAGTTGATTAGTATTTAAATCTTCCCCTATATATATATATATATATATATATATATATATATACATATATATATATAGGGTTATGTTATAGTAAAAAGAGTTTTAAAAATAAGAAAGGTAAGAAGGATTTTGGGCTTGACATATGTCCTTTTATTGTTTTTAAATTGAGGGCATAATGGTCATTGTGTATTACACAATGAACTTGTATTACACAATGAACTTGTATTACACAATGACCTGACTAATTACCAGTGTTGTAAAAGTCGCGCCTAGGCGCCGATTAATTGCTAGGCGGACAGTGAAGGTGGAATTTTGACCTAGTCGGTCTAAAAATCGCTAGGCGGTCCAAATCGGGTCTAGTCGGGCTAAGCGGTCCAAATCGGGTCTAGTCGGGATCGTTGTTCTTGAGAGAAATCCATACATTTCGATGGTTTTCACCTTCAGATCGAATCCTTCGATGGTCTTCACCTTCACGATTCGACGGAGAATAGACGAGATCGAGCCTTTTGATGGTCTACATATTCACGATGCGACAGAGAGGATCGTTGTTCTTCCGGATCGTTGTTCTTGAGAGACCACCCAGCATAGATCGATGTAGAGGGGGAGAGCATAGATCGATGTAGAGGAAAGCTACTGTTGTTTGAATAGAGAGTGAATAGGTTTAGGGTTTTAAAAGAGAGTCAAATGACATCAATGCCATTCTATGATTAAAAAAAATTCAGAAAGAAGGAAAAATGAATGTGTGACCATAAATTAGTTTATGGGTTTTCACTAATAACTATATAAATTACATATAAAATTCCAATCCGATTAATCTCGCCCAGGCCCCGATTAATCCCGCCTAGGCCCTACCCCACCCCCCGACTAGCGCCTAACGATTTTTACAACACTGCTAATTACATAATGAACTTGTATTACACAATAACCTGACTAATTACACAATGACCTAACTAATTACACAATGACCAGACGTGGTATTACACAATTAACTTGTATTACACAATGACCTGACTAATTACACAATGAACTTGTATTACACAATGAACTTGTATTACACAATGAAATTGTATTACACATGACTTCAAAACACAACTCCCTAAGGGAAATTACATAGAGATAGAAGGCAAACGGGCAACAAGCTGCGCCGCCAACCCTTTTTGAATAGCAAAACCAAGTCTTTTAAAAACTACATCTACAGATCTTGGGGTCATAACATTACTATGCATGACCCGCTGTACTCGGTTAAGTAACTCCACGGCCTCTGGTGCAAGGAAACCAAAAGTGTCAAAAGCAAATGGTATAAACACGTGTTGGTTGTCAAGACACGCTTTCTCGTGTTTGGTCACTTTGCTAGAAGCAGCTTTTAGAGCAGCCTGACTCACCGTGAAAGCACTAACTCCCAAGCCCACTAGAGGGGAGACCCCTGTTAGATCTACACATGCATGTTTCCCACCTATCCACCCAAAGACCAAAATGTTAGCGGGTCTAAGTGTTGATCTTCCTTCCAATGGGTCCGTCAAGAAATTCACTGGTGCCTTTTTCTTAGTAGAAACCCCGGCACGCCTAAATATGTCAAAAAGAACATCCCTAACCAAGTCGTGTCGGTACTTGAACCCCGGGAGCTCTCTACAATGAACCGCATGCTCCCCATAGGAGTCTAAACACGCCTTACGGCAAACAGGGCATAACTCGTCAACCGGGTATAGTGGAATCATGAGGCGATACTTAAGGATAGTACGATACTCCACCGACGACATATGTTGGCCTAGCCCATCTATAGGGATCGCGAGAAGGTAATCTTGAGCATGTGGTGCTCGTAGACACTCAAAAACAGCTCTTTGTCTAACGGTCATTTCAAACTGGACTTCCATTTCACGGACGATTTTACTAAAAAGGGCACTCGCCAATGCATGTTGTGCTTTAGGGGGGCGGTGTCCTTATTAGTGAAACCGCTGAAGTCAAAGCTTGAAATCGTATCATGAAGACAAGCCAAAGCACAATCATAATCAGAATCCATACCACATATGCCGCTGTCTCGTAAGATGTGGTCCTGTAACGCCCAAGATTGGGCCCTCGAGGCTACAAAGGCATAAGATGAAGCCTCTACAGCGGAATATAACCCCAAACCCCCAAACCTAATAGGTAGGGAAGCAAGTCGCCATTGGAAGTCTCCAAAGAAAGGACCTCCACAAACAACTATGTCCTCAATCGCCCCACGCAATCCTTCGTCAAAGAAAGCGCTGCCTCCTCCATGTGTACGGGTTGACACATTGACCTGACTAATTACACAATGAACTTGTATTACACAATGACCTGACTAATTACACAATGAACTTGTATTACACAATGACCTGACTAATTACACAATGACCATATGTGGTATTACACAATGAACTTGTATACACAATGACCTGACTAATTACACAATGAACTTGTATTACACAATGACCTGACTAATTACACAATGAACATGTATTACATAATGACCTGACTAATTACACATTGACCAGATATTACACAATGAACTTGTATTACACAATGAGCTGAAAAACGTAAAACACAATGATAAATACATATAACACAATGAACTTGTATTACACAATGAACTTGTATTACACAATGAAATTGTATTACACATTGACCTGACGAATTACACAATGAGCTGGAAAATGTAAAAAAAATTCATTTTGTTTATGACGACACTATACTCGTTTTAAAGATAAAAACGCTCGTTTTATGGTGTAATTTTTTTGAAAAAATAATGTTGTACGTAAAAGTTATGAGGGGGAACTTGATAAAAAAAAGTCAACAAAAATAGCGAAAACTAAAATACCTTTCCAACAACTGTTTTTTCTACAATTTAATCTCAACCATTAGATCTTTTCTACAATTTAATCTAATGACTCTAAATTCTTCTCACCCTTCTTAAAATTAGAATCCTTTTACCTGAACGTAATCCTATATATATATATATATAATTTAAAATTTTTATGCCTCTCGAAAACCATCAAAATTATATTCCCCGTGCGACGGCACATGCTGCACAGAGTCACCTCTGGCTTGATGCAAATAGAAGGAACACGTTCATATCTTCTATTTCTAGGAATTTAGAAGATATGAACGTTTTTGGCCAAAGAGGTTGAGGTGAGGCCTGAAGTCCCAAGGGACCCGGGTTCAATCCCTGCCACCACCATTAATTTCTGCGACATCGCAAATGAGGCCTTTTAGGCTGATGCACTAGGGTTTTACCCACGCCGATCCAGGGTTGGAGCCTCGGCTCTCCCTCAAGCACGGAAGGGGCTGTATTGGGTGGGGTTTTTCCTTGAAAGCTCTCCAACTTTGACGCCAAGTGAGCCCGATTAAGACAACATATTGACCGGAGTTGGACGAGGCTCTCACATGTGACAGGGGGTGCGACATCACATATTCAATGTTCGCCTTTCAAAAAAAAAGATATGAACGTTTTGTAGAGACTTTTTGACTGTAGAGCAATAAAAGCAATAAATGGAAGCAATAAACTACTCATAAGTAACTTTAATTTGTTGCAGCGGTAGATAATGTCCTTTATTTTTGGAATAAGCCAGCTCGATCCTGATCCTAGTTCAGTTACGAAGTCGTCAATGAGGATGGTAAGAAAATAAAAATCGTTTATCATGTCTCTTGTTAATTGTTATATTCTGTGGTTTGTTTATTTTGTATATAATTATGCTGTTATAATTAAAAAAAATTATTTATACATTAAAAAAAGATAAATTGGTTCTTAATAATCTAAATATGACTCATTGGCTGATAATAATTCAAAGTAACGGTTTGGCTGGTGATAATCTCTACTTACACTTTTGTTAATGGCAGTCCGAGTGGCATAATCATCACATATTTACACTTGATTTACACTCGATTTCGCTTGTATGCTTCTCTATTTCATTTAAAATCGTCGTTTTGAGCGAAAATAAGTGTAAATCAAGTGTTAATCTATGATAATTATACTACGGGGACTGCCATTAACGACAAAAGTGAAAGTTGATATTTGTTGGAAATTGAGTGAAAATGTGATTTTCACTAAGTTATATGAATGAGATATCGAATGAATAGTTAGAATAAAAAGTTTTATGTCACTAATCATGTCATGTCATACTAACTTGTTTTAATTAAAATGGATGTCACTTTTTAACACATTCATATGGATAGTTTATATGACCTTTTAAGATGTTTCTTGAGATCTCAGAAGTCCATTTTATTAATATCAATTTAGTATGACATTTAACTCTTGTAGAAATAAAGACTAATAGCTATAAAATTCTCTAAGTACAAATGCTGTAATATCCCGAATTTTTTCGACTTCTTGACACGTATTAAATTCTTGAAAATTTGTTAGTTTATAATTATATAAATATTATAATTCATAAACTTATATATTTTTTATACTAAAATCTATAAACTCGAGTTTCAAAACTTATAAAATAATAAAACTATTCAAACTTATTTAGTTTTATAAAAATAAAACATACTTAATTGTTTATAAAGTCCAGGGACTGAAACTGCCCATTATTAAAACTCATTTTTAAACTAAAAACTCAAATAATAAACACTTGAAACATCAAGGGCCTGTTTTGCCAAGAACCCAAACCCCCGAAACCCACTGCAGTCGCGAGTTCGAATCCCACATCAACCGGTTTTGAGCCCTTTTATCCGAAAACGCGAAATCCCGTCCAGATTCAGCGAACCTCGGGTTCGACTCACGCATGCGAACCGTCCCCGAGATGCCATAATGACTAATTTCAACCGAGACTACGCGTGATGTCGGTATTTACTCCGATCGGCTCAACCGATTTTCCCCTACCCGTTCGCGCATTCAATGCCGAATTGGTTATAAATATCGACCTCCATATCTCAACAACATCACTCCAAACCTCTCTCACACACCGATTTCTCAGTATCGTATCTACATTGCCGATTCAAAGCCGCGACAGCCGACTTGGAGGTCCAGACCCGTTCTCGCCCGTTCCTCCACCGTTTCAGGTAATTTGAATTATCAAACTACTCGTTTTCACTCTAAGATCATTAGCCCCTTATTGATGTGTATGATCAGGGGGTTAATCGGGGTGTATTTGGGAGAAATCGATTCTAGGGTTCTTGAGTAAATTAGGGACGATTTGAGAATATACTTATCTATTTGATTTTCCATGTATATTACCACTGAGACCCATAGGCGGGATGGTTAAGTGTTTGTGTGTGATGTTGACCCGGGGCAGACCCGAGTTCGATTCGGTCTGGCCCCAGGTTTTTGTTTTTATTTTTTTATTATCATTTTAAACATTTTAAAACTTTTAATAATTTTTATAAATTCTGTGATACTTTTATAAACGTGAATATGAATTTTATTTACACTTTTATTTTCTGAAAACATTTTATTTAATTAATCTTAATTAAAACTTACGATAACAAATTTATTAAAAATAGTTTTAAACATTTAAAAGAATACTTCCGAAATTTATAAAACTTGGGCATTCAATAGAAATCGTTTTATAAAATTCGAAACTTAATTCCTTATTCTTTTTTTATATGCAATAAACTTACTTTTGTTTAAAACTTTAATTTAATAAATTTTAAACTTATACATTTTTATATTTCATATAAACAAGAAATCCACTTGTTTATATAAATTTAAATCATAAGAAAATAAATATACTTCACTCATTTTCTTTATAAACTTATAAACTTTATAAAATAAAGTAGAAACTTTAAAACACTTGTAAACGTTATTTAAAATGCTTATAAGAAACTTTATTTAAGACATCTATAAACTCATAATTTTATTTAAACTTTAAACGCGTAATTTAAACTTTATAAGAAGTTCTATTTAACATTTTGTAAACTTATAAATGCTCATTATTATTTAAACTTATAACCACATCCTAAACATTATTAAATTACAAATTGTTTTGTAAGATAAATACTCAATTCTTAAATACTTTAAATCTTGAATGATTTATAAATTATTCTTTTGGGATAATTATTTGTCCTTAGTAATTATTTATTCGTAAATAATTATTATTTATCCTTAGAAATCATTTATTCTTAAATAATTATTATTTATTCTTAATAATTATTTATTTTAAATAATTGTTATTGATCCTTAATCATTATTCCTCTTTATATATCCTTCCAACTATATTATTAAGATACTTAGAAAATTTCTTTGAATTATTATTACCTATTTTGAGTAATTAATAATGATAAAACATTTAAATTCTAATCTATAAATCTATTAAACTTTGACACACAAGTCTTGTATCATTCATTCAAAACCTTTATTTTAAACTTCACAAACACGACCATTCCCATCTCCCATTGAAACCCTAGTCGAATCTTGAAATCCCAAATCATTGTCTTAGACTTATAGAAATAAACTTGAAACTTTAGACATATATTTTTAGGCTTATTGTGAAGATATTCTCTCTCAAAGTCTTGCAAACTTACTCTTGTCGGATACTCTTCATCCAATCCATGTGAGTATACTTAGCCCCTCTTTCCTTTCTATGCTTTTGGGGTGAAACATGTTCAAAATTCTTAAACTTATACAATTCTTGTACAACTATGACTACGTGTTTATTCTTATGTTAAACTTGAGACTTGTATGCTTAGATTAAACTTAAAACTAGCATATTCATTAACTTTGATCAAGCTTATAGTAACAATGATAGATCTATTGTATTTGACCAATCCACCTTGATTGATTGACCCCTTCGGGGGGGAGCCCTTGGTGATTGTTACTGAATTAAACTTTAAACTTGAGACTTATAAGGGTAACCTGCGGGTTATGCCTAAACTTGGTTGGAGGGTTGATATGCACAATGTCTAACATGCTTGTTTTCTCATACTTACATTATAGAATGCATGAATCATAGTGAATTGTAATACTTTTCAAATACTTGTTAAACTGTGTTAAAACCTTTGTATCTCACCAACTATTTTGTAGTTGACAGACTGTTTCACATGTTTCAGGTTCTACATCATGAGGCTCATTTGTGATCACATAGGATGCTTTGGACCTAGACTACTTATAAATTAAACGTTGTATTTCTTTTTATATTCCTTGTATTGAATCTTAAATTATGATTTAATGAAATATCGAAACTTTAATCGTCAACCTTGTGCAATTGAACAACCGCGTCCGCCCCGACATATAATCCGCCCTCGGTTGGGGTGTGACAAATGCTGCTGATCTCAAAGATTGCTGCGGATCGACAAAGTTGCGGCTGATAGGCTTTATCCGCTGCTGACCAAAGTTGCAGCTGATAGGTCTTATCTGCTGCTGACCAAAGTTGCAGCTGATAGGCCTTATCCACTGAAGATCAAACGTTGCAGCTGACTCTTCTTGATAAAACAACCAATACCACTGACAACTTTCTGCTGTTACACCGACACACTCCACGCAGAAAGAATGTCATTGGCACAAGACAATAAAAGACAACGACGCTCTCCTTTTGAGTATTCAAGCAATGATGTAAAGAAGACGTTTGAATAAAGTTAACCTTTGTAGTTACTATTATTGTCTGTATATGTAGAATAGCTTCAATACAAGATCAACGGTCTGTGTTAGATCTGATCCTTAGAATCAAGGGTCTGTCTTGATTCTAAGTTACTATATAAGTAGTACTTAGATTCATTGTAAAAGTTCTTTTTGCTTAAGAGTTTTCTCTGTAATCTTGTAACACTTGAAGCTTAATACAAATTGCATTTATCAGTATTCTTCTTGTCTACTTGTTTACTTTGCTTAAGTTGTGATTGTTTCCGCCAATCTCAACTGGAATAGAACCATCTTGTATTTACCGATCCAACAAGTGGTATCAGAGCTTTGGCTCACAGATTAAACAAACTCACATTTGTTTAATCATTCTCTGGTTCTATTCTTATCTATCTCTTTGCTAAAGTCACTCATTGTCTAAAAATCAAAATGGCACAAAACAATGGATTTGAAGACATTAGAAGCATCTCCAGACCACCAAGACTGGTGTCTGGAGAAGACTATGATATGTGGAAGAACAGGATGGAAAGTTTCTTCTGCTATCAAGAATATGGGATGTGGAAATCCATTAAAAATGGACCATACATACCCATGGTGGCCTCAGCTGATTCTGGAGGTACACTGGTTCCCAAAGAATCCTCCAAGTACTCTGATGAAGACATCAAGAAAATGGAGGTAGACTTCAAAGCCATGGGAGCCATTCAAATGTGCTTACCAAATGAAGTTTTTCACAACTTCAGAGGTTACAAAACTGCTAAAGAGCTATGGGAGGCTCTTGAGAAGATGTTTGCTGGCTCAGAGGAAGTCAAAGAAAACAGAAGGGACATCCTGAAGCAGCAGTACGAAAACTTCTTCTGGAAGGAAGGTGAGTCCCTAACTGTTTTATATAACAGATTTACTTATCTTGTAGGTGAGCTGCGGTGCTCAAATGTGAAGCTGGAGAATGAAGATATTCTTAAAAAGTTCATCAGGTCTTTACCTAGCTGCTGGACACTCTACACAGTGTCCATTAGAAGAACTGAGAATCTGAAGACTCTCCAAATGACTGAGCTCTTCGGTATGCTGAAAACCTATGAGCTAGAGATGATTCAGGCAAAAGAACGAAGCTCAAGCTATCAAAATGCCTCAACATCCACCACCTCTGCCCTCCACTCTGACCACTCAGGTCCTAGTTCTAGCAACTACTATCCTCCCATTGTCACCCATCCACAAACTACAACCTCTCAAACAAACACCTCACCATTTCTCCTAGAAGCTCCTCCTCAAACCTCAACCTCTGCTGCTTTTGTTTTTGAAAACTCAAGCAACATGTCTTTTATCAAGGAGGATCTGGAATGCTTCCATCCAGATGACTTAGAAGAAATGGACATACATCACTCGTATGCCCTGTTCTCTATAAGAGCAAAAAGGTTCTACTCTAGAACCGGAAGACCCATTCCAAGCAACAACTCCAACACCAGAGTTGGATTGTATAAAATCAAACTAAGATGTTACAACTGTAACCAACTGGGTCACTTTGCTAGAGAATGCAAGGAACCAAGAGCCAATCCATCTACTCCTCAATCAAGACAAGCTCACCAAACCCAACCCAGACAACAACAGCAACAAGCTACTCCTCCAGTTCAAACTGCAGCTTATGCAACTGTTAGAACTTCTGACTTCGACTGGAGCTTCCAGTATGAAGATCTGCCTGCCAACAACCAAGCTCTTATGGTAGACACAACTGAGATACCGCCTCAGGTATATGAACATCTCTGTTCCCAAGCTTGTATTGATAAGGTGTTAGGCTACAGAAAGCATAATCAAAACCTTATAGATCAAAATGAAGAGTTTCATCAAATGAAATCTGAATTCATAAAGGTAGAAAACAGTTATAAAGAAAAAATTAACTGCCTAAAGAAAGAGATTTCATTACTAAAACATGAACAAAGCAATCTTGAAACTCAGATTGATGATCTACTGGCTAGATTAAAAGCTACCAGAGCAGAATTGGCAGAACAAAAAGTTCATGTTGATAAATATGAATTTGCATCTAAAAAGCTGCAAAGACTTTTAGATGCTCAAATTCATGAAAAGGTAAAAACTGGTCTAGGGTATCATGGTGAACAATACCAAGCCGTTGCACCTCCTGCTGACTACGTTTTCATCCATGAACCAAGCTTCAATCTCTTAAACCTTGAAACGGCCAACCGAGATCTTGATCCCTCAAGGCATGAACCGTTGGTATAAGAGTGCACTACCTCGTCAGATTCTGAGTCAACTTGTTCAGAGTCCACTAAAGCTGAGGATGCCTCATCAACAACTCAAGTACCGGTACTGCCTGTCTTGGAAGTCATTCAAATAAGTGCTCCTGTTCCTTTCATTCCCTCAGTACATGTACCAGCTTCAGTACAAGTACCAGCTGCTCCAGTTCCTATACCTTTCAGCCAAATCAAAATCAGCTATCCTCCAGAAAGAAGAAAGCTAACTGTTGAAAAGGGACAATCCTCAACTTCCATCAACTCCAAGCCTCAAAGGAAGGTGTTTGACATATGTCATGCTCCTAGAGAAAGAATTCCATATGTTCAAAAGACATTGGAAGAAGCCACTTTTGAGCACAACAAAGCTCACCCTTGGAACTTCAAAGACCTTTTCAAAAGAAAGGATTATATTTATCTTTCAAGGGACAAACTGGCTAAATCATGCTTTGTCTGTAGCAAATACAATCACACTGCCAGCACCTGCTTCTACTACATTCAGCAGCAGAGGAATCAGCAACAAAGAGTTCAAAAACCACATTCTTTTGAGAAAACAAACAAAAGCAAACAGGTTAGAAGCTTTGAAGCAAAGGAAACTCAACTCCGAAACTCTCCTTCTCCACCAAGGAAGCAGCTACCAAAATCTCAACAAACTTGCATCATCTGTGGTGAATCAGACCACTTTACTGCAAATTGTCAATTTAACCCTTTCAACCAGATCCTTCATCAAGCCCCTTAAAGACAAAAGGTAAAGAAGGATTAGCATACATCGGTTGTTAAACCATCAGCAGCCAGAAAAAGTGTTGGTAATCAAATGAAGCACAAGCAACCTAAAGACAAGCCTTCAACAGCAACCAAATCTGCTGCTGCTCAAGCAAAACCATCAGCAGCAACAACATCTGCTGCTGATAAGCTTAAGTCAGCAGCAACAAAATCTGCTGCTGAGAAGCCACAGCCATCAGCAGCAACAAAACCTGCTGCTGATAAGCTAAAGTCCCCAGCAGCAAAATCTGTTGCTGTTAAAGAACATCCATCAGCAGCCAAAGCAAAATCAGCTGCTGACAGAGAAAAGAGAACTGGAAGACCATCTCCTCAACAATGGAAAGCCAAGATCCCAGTTTCTATCACTCCATGAATCATCATTGGCTCTGTTGAATGCACACATAATGAATCTAACATTCCAAGAACCTTTTTCTTCAAGGATGCAAGCTCTTGGACTCCTCCCACTAACTAGATCTCTATCATGTACAGGGACAGCCATGTATCAAGAATAACACCTGGGTGGTCGACAGTGGTTGTTCCAGGCACATGACAGGAAACATATCCATCCTCTCCAACTTCAGACACTTTAATGGAGGATATGTTGCCTTTGGAAGTGACTCAAATAGAGGATCCATTACTGGACAAGGAACTGTGTCCAACGAAGGAATGAGCATTGATAAGGTCAACTATGTCAAAGAATTGGACTTCAATCTCATGAGTGTTTCCCAGGTCTGTGATCAAAAGCATTGGATGCTCTTCACAGATAAAGAATGCTTTGTACTGTCTCCAGGATTATCCAAACCTCCTCCAGAAAAGATTTTATTAACTGCTCAGAGAAAAGAAAATCTCTATGTACTGGATATGAATGAAGTCACTCCATCTGGGAGTGTTTCCTGTTTTCTGTCAAAAGCCTCAGTTGATGAATCAGCTCTCTGGCACAAGAGATTAAGTCATGTTAATATCAAAACTATTAACAAACCGGTGAAGGATAATCTTGTCAGAGGGCTTCCTGACAAAGAATTCCAGCTAGAAGACCACTGCATTGCTTGCTTAAAGGGGAAGCAACACAAGAGTTCTCACAAGCCCAAGACCTTGAATACAAATGACACTCCACTACAGCTGCTGCATATGGATCTCTTTGGTCCTACAAATGTCATGTCAATGGGCAAGAAGTCATACTGTCTGGTGATAACTGATGACTACACCAGATTCTCATGGGTATACTTCTTGAGAACTAAAGATGAAACTGCTGAAATTCTCAAATCCTACATTTTTAGGGTAGAGAATCAAAGCAATCAAAAGGTGAAGATCATAAGGTGTGATCAGGGCACAGAGTTCAAGAACCACACTTTGAACTGTTTCTGTGAAAGCAAGGGGATAGAAAGACAATACAGTGCTCCAAGAACTCCTCAACAAAATGGAGTTGCTGAAAGGAGAAACAGAACTCTAATTGAGTCAGCAAGATCTATGTTGGCTGACTCAAAACTGCCTCTCACATTCTGGGCAGAAGCAGTTAGCACAGCCTGCTATGTGCAAAATAAAGTTCTCATTGTCAAGCCCCTCAACAAGACACCTTATGAACTTTGGTTTCAAAGAGTTCCTTACATTGGGTTTTAAAGCCTTTTGGGTGTCCATGCACCATTCTCATCACACATGGGGTTCTTCCTAAGTTTGGTGCCAAATATGATGAAGGATATTTTGTGGGCTATTCCTCTCAATCAAAGGCCTACAGAGTATTCAATTCAAGAACAAGAATTGTGGAAGAATCAGCAAATGTGGAATGTAGAGAACACATTGTCTGTGAGCAAGGAAAAGGCCCAAACTGGCTCTTTGACATAGACTCCTTCTCCCAAATATTTGAGCCTCTCATCTTCTCAAATATGGAGTCTACCTCTACACAAACACCTGCCTCCATTTCATCCACTGACTACAGACTGGATTTTCTCAAATCTTCTATCAGTCTGAGAAGACCATCCATTGATCCTCCATCAGTTGTGGAAGCAATTGAAGTCGGAACAAGACTCTTCAATGTCACCAACAGCAGCCTGTCTGAAACTGAAAATTTAGATGAAGACTCTTCGGTAAATGCTGTAGATGCTGTTGATGCTATTGCTGAAAATATTGATGTGGCTGCTGATGTTAAAGACTCTTCCACCATGAATGAAGAGACCCCTGATCAAAATCAAAGCAATCTGGAGCAAGGGATACAGCTGGAGGTGGTACCAGCACAGAGGATCCACAAAGAACATCCTCAAGAAAATATTATTGGCTAAGTCCACCAAGGAGTTCTCACAAGAAGCAAATCTCATGAGGCCAATATATGCTTGTTTTCATGTTTTCTATCTCTGGTGGAACCCAAGAAGATAGATGAAGCACTTAAACACAGCAGCTGGATTGAGGCAATGCAGGAATAGTTGCTGCAATTCAAGAGGCATGATGTCTGGAAACTTGTTGATCTTCCACCAGGTCAATATGCTATTGGCACACGATGGGTTTTCAGGAACAAGCAAGATGAGAGAGGCATTGTAGTCAAGAATAAAGCCAGACTTGTAGCTCAAGGCTACACTCAGGAAGAAGGAATTGACTATGATGAAGTCTTTGCTCCTGTTGCCAGACTGGAGGCCATCAGAATCTTCCTGGCATATGCTGCATCCAAGAATTTCACTGTCTATCAAATGGATGTAAAGAGTGCCTTTCTGTATGGGAAGATTGGTGAGGAAGTATACGTCAAACAGCCTCCAGGCTTTGTAGATCCTGCACATCCTACTCAAGTGTTCAAACTAGACAAAGCTCTGTATGGCTTACATCAAGCACCAAGAGCCTGGTATGAAACTTTGTCAGGATATCTACTAAGCAACAACTTCATAAGAGGTGCTATTGACCAGACCTTGTTTATCAAAGATGAAGGGGGAGAAATCTTACTAGTTCAAATCTATGTTGATGATATCATCTTTGGATCAACAAGGAAAAAGCTGTGCAAAGACTTTGAGATTCTGATGCACTTAGAGTTTGAAATGAGTTCAATGGGTGAACTAAATTTCTTTTTGGGTCTACAAGTCAAACAAGTCCCAAATGAAATCTTCATCAGCCAATCCAAATATGTAAAGAGCATTTTGGAAAGATTCAAGATGACTGACTGCTCTGCTGCAAGAACCCCTATGCAAGTGCACCATCAGCCGACTCCAGACAAATACGGCCAAGACACTGATCAACATTAGTACCGCGCAATGATAAGGTCTCTAATGTATCTCATTGCCTTAAGGCCAGATATCATGTTTGCAGTATGCCTCTGTGCAAGATTTCAAGCAGCTCCAAAGGTTTCACATCTCCAAGCTGTCAAGAGAATTACTAGATACCTAAAGGGAGCCCCAAGACTTGGACTTTGGTACTCTAAAAATGACAAGTTTAATCTGTATGCATACATTGACAGTGATTATAGGGATGCAACTTGGACATAAAGTCCACATCAGGGGGATGTTAGTTTCTGGGAGAGAGACTGATTTCATGGCAGTGCAAGAAGCAAACATGTGTTTCAACTTCTACAGCTAAAGCAGAATACATTGCAGCTTCAAGTTGCTGTGCACAAGTCATCTGGATACAAAATCAAATGCTGGATTATGGGATGACTTTCATGGCAACTCCAATTCACATTGACAACATGAATGCTATATCAATCACAAACAATCCGGTGCAGCACTCCAAGACAAATCACATTGACATCATGTATCATTTCATAAGAGATCAAGCTGAGAAAAAGAGGATTATTTTAACCAAAGTTCATACCAATGAGCAATATGCTGATTTGTTTACAAAACCTTTTAATGAAGCTAGATTTAGATATTTAGTTGAATCCATTGGTATGATGAACTTTGATTAAAATCTATCTCTAAAATTCTGTTTTAAAATGTGTTTTGTCTTTTGTTGTAAATAAAAGTTATGAGTCAGCAACATTTTTGTCCTTCAGCTGCTGATAGGTTTAATCTTCAGCAGCAAAGGATTTACCACTGACTGCTTTAAGTTATCAGCAACAGGTTTCCTACGGATAGCTTTAAGGCTGTCAGCAGCAACATCCTTGCTGCAGATCATTGAATCCATCAGCAGCAATTGAGTTTGCTGCTGACGGACTTAACCTTCCGCAGCAACCAAGCTTGCAGCGGACAGGCTTATCCATCCACAGCAACCAAGTTTGCTGATGATTGGTAAATTTAAGTCCAAATTAACTTTACCCGCTGTAAAAATTAACGTCAGTCTTTACCATGACTGCCTCGGTGTATTACAGCTGTAACAGTAAAAAGTGAATAAGGTTGTACTGTACAAGTCATTTTGCTTTTTCCCTCCTCTACCGTTATAAGAAAAAATCAAATCTCCTTACCACCTCTTCACATTCAATTTCACCCTAAACCCACATCACTTTCTCTCAAGTTCCCACCACATTCAAAGCCTTCCATCCTTAAAACATTCAAAGCCTTCCATTTCTTAAACCTTCAAACCTTCCCTCCAAAATCAAACAACAATGGCAGACATCAATAACCCTGATGATAAGTTCTCCTCGTACCACAACCTTACAGTATACTTAACCAAGGGAAAGAAATCCAAAGGATTCGATGATATGATCAACTTCCTATGCCGATCAAAGATCCATTTTGCCCTCACAACCAACCCTACCATATATATCCCTCATATGGAGGATTTCTGGAATACCGCCGTCTACTCTACCGAACAGGGGATTCCCCAAATAAAATCCAAGGTAGACGACAAGGACATCATCATCTCTGAAGCTACCCTCCGAAAACATCTTAAGCTTCAGGATGAGGGAGCAGCCATCTCATACTCAAAGGACGAGTACATGAGGACCTTTGTATCCATAGGGTACACTGGAAATCAAAATGAGTATACAATCGAGAAGGCGCTGATGGGCCATCCATGGAAGTATCTCTGCCACACTCTTCTCCAATGCATATCTCAGAAGAGAAGTGGATGGCATCAAGTGAGCTCTGCACTTGCCTCTGCTTTTCATGGTATGATTACTGGCCTAGGTTTCAACTTTGCATACCTCATCTTTGAGGGTTTGAGATATAACCTTCAAGAGGGTGCAAAGCAACAATTTTTTATGTACCCAAGATTCTTGCTGGAGGTTTTCAACCAGGAACTAAAAGAACTCTCAAAACCTGCAAGAATCTACATCATGTTGGGACATAAAAATAATATTTTTCAAAGTATGAGAACTGTTTCCAAAAAGTTCTCAGGTGTAACATCCATAATTTTCCGATACCATTTCAACTTATCTATTTATCAATTTATCCATTTTAATGATACTCCGTTTGGATCCCGTACCTGCCCCACTCAATGAGTCACATTAACTTTTCACTTACATATAATTTTCTACTTATACGTATAGCACATACATGTATATTTATATGGACCTATATATATATATTTATATATACTCCGTTTTGGAAATTAAATCAAAACACAAAAGCTACGAGCTTTAATCATGTAGTCATAATTTAGATACATATGTATGTATTTATAAATAAATAAATAGGTATATGTTTTATAGACCATTATACAATCTGTAAATTCTTTTAAACGAATATATTCCTTGATAAACATTCGAAATGAAACAAATAATAATTAAGATTTTATAAACTTTATAAAATCAAAACAAGTTTTATAAACAATTAAATCAAATTTAAGATAATTAATTTGAGTTTTGAACCCCCACTACTTGCATTTGAACCTTCACATGAATCTCAAATCCTAAATTTTAACCCTGTCCTAAGGTTCTTGACCTATTTTGACTATTGGAAGTCAACCCAACCCAAGAACACCACAATCCAGGGCTGCCTCGGATCTAAATTATGTAATTGGACTCCCCATACACGAATATTTGATCCTACACCATCCCTAGGCCCAATTGGAACTTCAATTCGATCACTTTGCGCGGTCTGTTTCAAATTCGAACGTCTTTGACTCCACAGAGTCAAACCCGTATCAATCAAGCACTAATTCGTCCAATTAACGCGTTTAAGAGCCCACAAATCACGCGCAATCACTCCCTGCATGAATTCATACAACATTCGCGACCCAATTCATCTTGAATTGTGCTATTTAACGTGTAAATCGTCCTTGCAGCTGTCATCCTCAAACCCGAATTGAATCAAACCTTTAAGATGAAATCAACCCAATTAATTCACTCCCACATCTTCGTATAAACCGGTACGAACTCACCAAACACTCCATCGATCTGCATTCCACCTCTGGTTGACCATCGAGCACCAAGAACACCCTTTTCTGTCTCGCTAGCCGCGTTCATTCAATACCTCACCATAACAGGTAATGCTTATGCCTTTCAATTCGTTTTTACATGCCCAACGAAAGCCCCATATCAATCGGGAGGAACATAATCAATCGGGTCCAATTTGGGAATTAGGGTTCATAGCGATTCAGTTTGATTTGGGGCTTGACTCACGCTTCATATTTATATTAACGGCACCCCATTTAGACCAGCGAACCACCCGACTCAACTGGTTAAGGCACTGCACCATTGAATCGGGTGGCGTGGGTTTGAAACCCACAACCCACGGCCCGTATCCGGCCGGCCTTTTTGCATATGTCCTGAACATCAAGTCCGGCTTCCTTTCCCCTCCGTGTTAATATCCAACCGGACCGGACTTGTACACGATTAGCTCCACTGGTCCAGCGGTACAAACGAACTACCCACACAGGAACCACCCGGGTTCGAACCGGGTGGCCTATTTATTTTTTTAAAAACAGTTTTAAAACTCCAAAAAAACTTTATAAAAATTAACCTTTGCAACATTTTAAACAGAATAAAAATCGAAATTTCTAATTTACAATATAAATTTATTTTATTACAAATTATATTGTTTAATTGTACATTAACTATTTAAATCTTTTAAGAATAATCAATGGAAATTTATTTTCAAATAAGATATTTATTTTATAAAATATCTCCCATTAAAAGAAAAAAAAATTATAAAGTTATAAAATCCAAACTTTATTTAGAACAATCAAATAATTCTTTTTAAATGAATAAATAAATAGATTATTCATTTTAGCCTACACTAAAAAGTTAGAGGTATACTTATTATAAATAAATGTTATTTTACACATTTTTATACATAAATAAATAAAGTAAAAATTATTTATTTAATTTATACATCAATATTTTTACACCTTTATAAACAAATAAATAAAGAAAAAATATTTATTTAATTTCTATCTAATATAATTCACATTATTTTTGTAACTAAATAAATAAATAACAACTATTTAAGTTATTTAGTTATTTAAACCCAAATTCAATCTTTCTAAAAACTATTTATTTCAATCCTTCATTTTATACAACACCCGTTTTAAGTACAAACCACTAACACCTATAACTCCAACTCTTGATACACACATCCAATTCAATCCTAGACTTAGACATAGACTATTGTATCCACTATTAATTCAATATACATTACACACTAGGTTAACGTGGTGAGTTGCAAGGATCATTTTACTACCTAGTCACATGTGCTAGCTACACCTTCGAATCAAGTGAGTATTACATAGCTCTTGTACTCTTTTACACTTTTTGGGGTGAATCATGAATTTTATACAAATAATGGCTTACATTTACACAAACACAAATCCTCTTTACATTCATGTGTGCAAATTTAAGCTTTATGTTTGAGTGCTAGGTGTGTTAACTTTTGTGTGCAATTTATGTGCAATCATTAACCATATAAGCCGACGGTTAACAATGATAGATCTATTGAGTCTGACAAACCCACCCAGATTGGGGTGATTGTTACCGACAACACAATTTGCATGCTAGTTACAAAGGTTTGATTGTACTTTAGTTACACAATAGCTGCTCCCCATAAATGCCTTATTTTATCATGATATATAAGGATTTGTTTATTCATATCTATACACTATCTATGTACAAACCTGTGTATGTTCACCAACTTTTTAGTTGACTTTATTTTATTCATGTTTCAGGTGCTAATGAGTGAATTTGATCAAGGCATGCTACACATAGGCTTTGGACTTAGTTAAATTTAAATAAAGACTATTATGCATTTCGTTTATGTACTTGTTTGAATTTGGTTGTGTTGAATTATTTGAAGTTAAATTTGATGATTAAATTATTGAAATCTAGTCAACCTTGTGCTCATGAACAGTCAACATGTCCCGCCCCGACGTTTCCGCCGTCGGTTGGGGTGTGACATCAGGGGTCAATGTTCCATTGTTATCTACAATGCTGAACATACAAAGTACCTCAGGTGACAGTTCAGCAATCCCAACTGATACTGATCCCACACCCTCCACATCACATCCTGAACAACAATCTGCTTCCACCATTCGAACCCCTGTGCATACTACTAAGGATGCACAGGTACAAAAATCACTTACATCTGTTTTGGATGTTATCGTTCAACTGGAACAAAGGGCCCCAGTTGCAACGACATACACCAGAAAAAGGAGCAAGAAGACTCCTTCTCTTCTTGTCTCAAAGGCCCAAACCCAACCTCTAAGCCCTCATTCATAATCCCAACATTCTGATGAGAATACCAAAAGGGATAGCCACAACACTAGAGAGACTTCCTTGGAAGCCTCTCTATTAGGATCAGGATCACATCCCGGATCCATAGAGCAACCCCCTGAGCCATTCCATTATTTCTCTTCTCTGAACCTAAGTGCAGAGGCACCTGGTCAAGATGATATACCTTCTCCAACAACCACTATATCGGAGGTATTGATTGACTTGGCTGCTGGTGCACCCAACCCCGGTTCATCACCCAAGAAGTTTCACTCTGGTAGTATTGATAGAGTGAATGTGGAAAGGGCTATCACTACTCCTGGTACATCAACTGCCCAGGAGGACAGTGATAACATAGCTAAGACCCTAACCACGGCAACTCATAGTGAGGATGTTTCCTGTGAAACACTCTTACTGAGAGGAATCCCAGGCGCCAAGAAAACTACAATGATGGGGATGCAGAGGCTAGGCCTAAGGCCCCATCTAGCTCCAAGGATTCAACAACTGTGGATGAGGACAGACTGAAACTTCATAACTTGGAATTGACAGCCAGGGTGGCAATGCTAGAGGCTGAAGTGTCCAAACTAAGACACCAAGTATCTATGCATGAAGCCCATCAATGCCCAACTGTGCCTACTCCCTCTCTTGTATCAGTGGGAACTCAAACAGATACATCCCTTTTCACTGATGCAACCAAAAAGGGGGAGGTGGTTACTAAGGAAGATGATGCTGACAGCCTCGAAGAATGGATACAAGAGCATACCGTGTTTCAAATTTACCTATACAAACTTGCTTTTGTTCAAATCCATGACTTGCCAGACTCAGTAGATGAAGAGGAAGATGTCACTGAGGATTGGAAGTTAGTCGTCCAAGCTGTTGATGAGGTGCTACAAGAAGAAACTCTCCATGAAGACACACCTCCATCATTCAACATTCTTCCTAAAGCTGCAGCCATAATAAGTTATTCATCTACCCCCCAACTCTTCCTAATTTCAAAGAAGCTAGAATTTGACTCCATTCTAGCTTGGGGTATGATGGAATAGCTGAGAGATTCTGGATTGGATGGGAGTTTAGTGGAGTAGAAGAGCTAAACTGGAACTCTCTTAATGCCCTCTAAGTTCTCAATCTGTATCTGACAAAATGCATCAACACTTCATCAGATCTCTCAGCAGAACTTGCAATCAGCAGGTTCTATGACTTAATGGAGGATAACATGCCTTGGTTTGAAAGACTACTAAAAGAAGCAAACAGGGTGGCTTATCCTGAATCTTCATCAGCAGCAGAACAAAGACTGGCTCCAAGAAGACTTGACATAATCAGGAGCAGTGCTTTAACTGAAAAAGAGGTTATCTGCTGGAGAAGATTCTTGTACAACATAATGGTCAGGGATGTGGAAGTGCAAGGATGGATAAGCACTGACTCCCATGACTTCACCTTCTTCCTAAGCAATGGATCTTCTCTCTCAATCAACATCAAAGAGATCTTGCTCCTACCTTCAGCCTTCCTGCACAAGGTCTTTGAGCTCAGATCACTCATCTTCAATGTCAACTCCTTAGAAAGTCAAGAAATGATCAAAATCATCAAGGCTTCTCTTTATAAGGAGGAATCTGGATCTGACTCAGACCTATCCTTTCTCTCTTCTCCAACAGTCAGACTAAACACATAAGAAGAATAAAAAAGAAGAGACGAGGAAAAGATGAAAGAAGCATGGAAAGAAGTGACAGGTATGGAATGGAAAGAAGATGAAGAAAGTTCCCTTCCCTTGTCCATTCCCCAAAATACCAATGAAGCTGAAGCTGAGATCCCAATAGCATCTACTACATCTGTTGTTGTGGTCCATGAAGCTGAAGCAGAGGCATCCAACAAAGATAAGGGAAAGGGACTAATGACCAAAGAAGATGAAGAAAGAATTGAGAAGGAGAAGAAAGAAACGGAGGATAGAAGAAGAAGAGGAGATGACTGAACTAAAGAAAGCTCAAGACAGAAAAACAGACATTCTCCTCAGAGAACAACAGATCCAGCTGTATGCAAAACAACTGGATGATCTGAAAGTAAAAATTCCTACAGTTTATCAAATTGAATAAGATGAAGCTCTTGCTCTTCAACTGCAGGAACAATTCAACAAAGAAGAAAAAGAAGAGATAGAGAAGAAGAAGAAGAAGAAGGAAGAGGTAAGTTCAGAATAACTGATTCTGAACTAGCCAAAGAAATGAGAGAGGAGTGGGTAAATGCTCTGGTTTCTCAAGGTGAGGATGTTGTTGTGGTCCAACGTTGCTGTAATGAGCTCCATCGTAGTTCGTTTGACCCACTTCTGAACGTTTCTTAGCGAAAAACCATTTCTTAGTGGAAACTTCCCCTATATATATATATATATGTATGTATAGGGGAAGGATCAAGAGAAAACCACAAAGTTAGGCGAAAACCAAGAAAACCACTAAAACTATGTGTAATAGTACGGGTTACGTATGCGTAATCGCAATTTTTTTTGTTTTGTGTTTACGTATACGTAACACTATGGGTTACGTATACGTAAGCCAATATTTAAATGAGTTTTTGGTAAAAATATGTAATATTACATTGATACTCTTATAAAAAAATTAAGATAAAATAAAATAAAAAATAAATATTATTATATTATTGGTTAAAATTGGTTTTTTAGTGGTTTTCTCGATTTTCGTCTAACTATGTGGTTTTCTCGGTTTTCGTCTAACTATGTGGTTTTCTCTGGAAACTTCCCATATATATATATAGGAGAGAGTTCCAGAGAAAACCACATGTTAGGCGAAAACTGAGAAAACCACTAAAAAAACCAATTTTACCCAGTCATATAATAATTTTTATTTTTGTTTTATTTTTATTTATTTATAAGAGTATCAATGTAATATTAAACATTTTTACATATAGTATTACGTATACGTAAACATAAAACAAAAAAATTGCGGTTACGTATACGTAAATAAAAAATTGTTTAAAATGATGTGGTTTTTTTAGTTTTCGCCTAACTTTGTGGTTTTCTCTTGATCCCTCCCCTATATATATATATATATTCACACTTATAAATGTAAATAAGTGAAAGTATGATTCAGGTCCTTTTAGGATAACAACCATCCCTTTATTTAGGCTTGCCATCCAACTATGTTAGATTAAAAAGTTTTATTTAAAGGTTTGTTAAATACATGCATGGTTTTTAACATTGTGGTAGTAGGAACAACAAAAGTATATACAAACTGCATATTGTTTGTAGTGAGTGGAAGAATGCACTATTCAAGTATTTTGAAAACTGTTTTGTTAAATTTTAGCAGGAAACTGTTTCAGCTTCATTCCATTTTTCCCTGGAAAAAAGGATTTTAAACAACCAGAGCCAGAAAATGTAGACCAAGATTCTAAGCACGAAAATGTAGACCACGATTCTAAGCACCCAACACCAGGAAAGGTTGATCACCCATCTCCTGAGCCCAAAGAATTCATGTACATTTCAAACAGACTTCCAATTCCAATCCCAAAAGGTGAAGTTTTGTATATTGTATTCTTATTCTCCGGCATAGGATATTATAGTTCTCTTGATAAACTTTGAAATATGAATCGTGTGTTACTTTCAGATTGCAGTATTTTGATGGGTTATTTGGATTATTAATCAGATAATTCAAAAAGTTTAGAATTTATATACGTGTTTCCGTTAATAACTGTAAATTTATATGCAACGAACAATCACATTGTTTGGAATCTTTCTCAAAACAGTGCATTGGATGGCGGTTAATTCAGATTTCCCTTTTTATCTTAAACAAATCATTTTTACGGGTAATTCTGCTAGTTACTTAAACAAATCGTTTTTTGGGGTGTTGCCTTTTGAACCCTGTTATTCACTGAAGCCAAAAAGGTTATTGGTATCGGATGAGCGTGCGATCTGCTCCTCTTAACCTGTAATGAAACTTATTTGGATTTTTGTTTGCTTTTTTAAGTAAATCTCAGTTACCTAAAATGTATTAATGACACTACAATCACCAACATCCCGCATCCTTTATTTCTATAAATCGTACACGAACTCAATGAAGTTTTGCAGGAGAGCCATTTAAGCCGAAAAACCAATTGCCTATCGATAGTGTCCCACTATCTCATCCTGGTTATTTCCCGGATGTTAAACCACCTGGAGAAGACGAACAAATAATCAATATTCCATAAGCCATTTCTCCTCCAATCCTAGTTCCAGCACCAAGACCAGTAGGACAAGATTCTACATCATTTGAGATCTTAAAGAGCATTGTTTATGGAGGTTTAATGGAGGTGATTGCAAGTTTAAGCATTGTGGCATCTGCTGCTGCTGGTGAAGCCACCACATGTAAGTTTCGAGATACTTTTAGTGTTTTTCCTACTAAATGTTATGAAAGTAGTGTTTTTGGAGAGAATTTTGTAAAATTAAGATTTTTTTGCAGTGTTTTCAGAATTGGCTCGGCCGGACGGATCCGAAACCGGATATAGAACTGGTCCGAATATGCCTATTTGAATCGTTTTCGATTGAATCGGCCGGTTACCGACCGGACTGGGTGGTCGGACCGGATTTCCAATTTTTAAATTTTTTCTCATTTTTAATTAATTTAGTATTCCAAGTTATATATTTTATTTATTTATTTATTTAAGTTTTCATATGTCATTAAAATTACAACTTGATATCAATATGTCATTAAAGTTACAAACTGATATCAAAACACATAATAATTTTATATTTTGTATCTACATACATAGTTTAATATTTATATTATTTTTGACGTCGTCCGGTTCTTAAATCCGATTCAACCGGTCTGATCGGTCCGTACAACGAGCCTCTAGGGTGTCTCGTTCGTTGCATGGTCCGATTTTGAAAACATTGTTTTTTGGTTTTGTAATTCTAGCATATCCACATCTCATTTATTTAACCTTTTTTCCAACTTTTACTTGGCATATAGTTAAATTTTCTTTTATAATTAATAATATTTAATAAAAATCTAAATAAACACTTTTGTTTTTTTTATTTTGATATAAGTTTTATCTAAAATTGAGTTGTATTCAAAATAAAATACTACACGTAAACGTCGTTAAAAAAAACATACTACTTGTAAACACTAGTTTTATTTAAAAAAAAACTCGTTTGATTTTATGGAGCTTATTGTTTCCTTCGAGTTTTGCAGTGAACATTGTAGCTCTAGCGTTGGCGAATCTAATTGGCGGAATCTTTGTCATTGGCCACAAAGTGGGTAACTAATTAATCAAAATGGTTAAAACTAGTGTATTCACGATCGGACCAGACCAGTTGGTCGGACCGGGAACCAGTTATCTAACCGGTTGGATTAAACCTCTTTGAACCTACCCATTTCATGTTAGAGCGATGAACCTGGTGTTCAGACTGGATATCAATTTTTTATATATTTTTTTTCAAAAAAAATCATTTACTACTTTATGCTTCATATTTTATTCATTTAAGTCTTCATATTTTATTAATAATACAAAACCATATAAAAAAGTATTTTAAAAAAAATTATATACCACACAATTATTCCTTTTACATCATTTATGCGTCATCAGATATTCAAATTTGTCTGACCAGGCCAATCATGGTCCGACAAATGGACCGATAAGAAGACCGGTTCGATGTATTATTAGGTTTTGAAAACATTGGTTAAAACCTTTTTCATCTGATTTGAAATCATTTGACCACAAAACTTTGACATACAGCTCTGGGACTTAAAAGACGACTGCTACAAATATTCTACCCAAGAAACAAGCAATCAAGAAGCTCGTAGCAAATACAAAGAGTTACTAGGATCTGTCGAGCATTTCCCAATGACGTCTTCTTCGCGATACTGTCTTTCCTCGTGTTTGGAATCATACCACCCATGGCCTACGGGTACTCGTTTCATGAGATGAGTGATAAAGACTTCACCATGGTGATTGTTGCAGTTACATCTTTTGTATGTATCGGGTTGCTAGTGATATTCAAGGCTTACATCGATAGGTGTGGAGAGTTCTCGGGGTATGTCAAGACTATTACGTATTATTTGGCTACAGTGGTTACAGTCTCGGGTGTTTCTTATGCGGCTGGGAATTTGGCAACGAAACTGATTGAGGAGCTCGGGTTGTTTGAGACGGGTTCTAACGTAGCTACCGCGGTTCGTCTTCCAGAATTCGTGTCTGCGAATCCGTCTTTGGCATATTACTGATGTTATTGTTGCTTTTGTTGTTTGCTTCGTTTGGGGTAGTTTTGTAAGTGTGGAAGATGTTTATCCTTTTAATGTTGTATGTTGTTTCGGTCCAATTTTGTAACACTCTTAATTTCATACACCGATTAATAAAACATTTAAACAAGCAGAAGCATTTACCCCAAGATTTTTTTTTACAAGTTCGTGTGTCCCCTCCCTACGCGTGTCACGAGGGAGTCCCAATTCACCTGTCAGGGAAACTGGTTCTTCGCGTGGCGCAAAGACACCCAGTAAACGCGAAGACACCCAGTAAACAGAAAATTAAGTTTTTCTCCGAGATCCAACAGTTAGCCAAATTTCCATCTTTTACCATTTCAACATGACACCAAAATTTTCCCTAACACTTGGGTTTTTGTTTAAAACATTCACACATCATTCCCTATACCAAAATCAACACATATCATGCATCATTAACAACCATTTAAAAGATTTCTATTTAACCCCCAAATCATCATATACGCATACAAGAACCCGCCAACGCCTTGGACTTGACTTTGACTACATCGGAGCTTTTCTTACATAACACCACATATATCACTATTAGTAATGAGGATAAAACATATTAACAAGTAAAATCTACTTGTTTTCACCATTTCACTCATTTCCACCCAATTTGTCATTAGGCTACATATCACTTGTATATAGGGTTGTAAACGAACCGAACGTTCAGCGAACAGTTCGTGAACCGTTCGACGGAAAGTTCGTTTATGTTCGTTCGTTTAATAAATGAACGAACATGAACAAGTAATTACGTCCGATTAACTAAATGAACGAACATGAACAGAGGTCTCGTTCGTTCAATTGTGTTCGTGAACGTTCGGTAACGTGTTTGTGAATGTTCGTTTATTAACATTCGTTCGTTTATGTTCGTGTTCGTTCATGTGTCGTTTGCTTATGTTGTTCATTAAATATTTTTGTATATTTCTATTTTGTTATCTAAACTTTATATATTCTTTAATTTTTATTTTATTTTTTACCCTAAAGTTAACTAAGTAAAGTAAGTTCGATACAAGTACAAAAAACTTGATATTAAAATGATCTTATTAAATGTTTATTTCGAAAGACATTAGGGTTGACTTCAAAAGTCTCAAACTAACATTCGTTCGATTCCGTTCGTGAACAAATCCATTTCCTTAATGAACGAACACGGACATGAAATTTCGCTCGGTTAGTGTTCGTGAACCGTTCATGAACAAGTTAAATGCTTAACGAACGAACACGAACAAGGCTTCGTTCGGTTCGGTTTGGTTCGTTTACAGCCCTACTTGTATATCACCTTACAAGTTTCATTCTTTCCTATTAACCATCATATTAACATCATTTCCATTTCCATTATGGCACTTAGACCATAACTTCATCACCCATTTCCATTATGGTATTTAAACCATAACCTTATATCCACATTTCCATTATAGTATTACAACTATAACTGCATTCATTCATTTGCACATACTAAATTCATACTCATTCATACACATTCATAACACAACATTATATGCAAACATATCACATAAAATCTGCTTGTTTTCACCCTTTCACCCATTTGACCCGTTTGCACCCAAATTGTCATTAGGCTACAAATAACTTCCATTTCACCTTACAAGTTCCATTCTTTTCATTTGTCAATCATAATTAACATTTTGATTACACTTTTCAATTTCCATTATGGCACATAGGCCATAACCTCATTTCCATTATGATACTTAGATCATAACCTCATATTCCATTTCCATTATGGTTCTTAGACCATAACCTCATTTCCATTATGATACTTAGATCATAACCTCATTTCCATTATGGTATTTAAACCATAACCTCATTTACACATATCCATTATAGTATTACAACTATAACTACATTCATTCATTTACACATACTAGTTCATTCATATTCATTTCAACAACATAGTATGCACACATAACACATGTACCATCCATTATCATTAATACTAAGTAAGTGCAAAAGCACTTACCTTTTGGGTTTGAAGATCCCGCTTCCCCTTCACAGTTGACAATTTGATTACCTAAATATATACATCTAGTTTAGTAATCTATCATACATCAAAATCACAATTTAATTGAGTTCACAACCCAATCTTTCATTTCCAACCCAAACTGACCCGTTTGGGTTATTCCCATATCCAAACACCCTCTTTTCATCCAAACTCACCTACTTGAGTTTCATTACCATTCCTTAACACTAACTTTTCATTTAATCTCTAACATTAGATTAATTTAGTGTTCATTCAAGTGTCTAACACTATATAAACACTTAAACATCATTAATTCATCATCCTATCATCATAATTCAAAAACCTCAATTTTCTCCATATGAACCCTAACTTCTCATAATCAAAATCAAAGGGTTCTAGGTTCACCATTCTTTACCTTTAGTTTAGCTAGATTATCAACAATCTAACACTAATTTACCCCATGCATTCATAATTTCCGGATTTCTACAAAACCCATCTATGAACCCAACAATGGTGAACCAACAAGGATGATAATCACTTACTTGATTTTAGGAAGGTGATTTGTGAGCCATAACCTTCACAAAACAAGCTTCAAATGCACGTTTTAGGCTTCAATTTCGTTTTCTCCTTTTTCCTCTCTTGAAATGAACGACCCAACACAATGAGCAAAAGCTCAATTTTGACTTCTTTTAGTCAAAATGGCAGACTTGCCATTTTACACTTTTAGCCCCTCAACTTTCATTTCACCCATTTCACTCCAAAATTAGTTAAAAACTAACATAACCTCATTATTAACTTGAAACCCATTTGTTTCAACTTAATTCTAAAATATAATTTTCACCATAATATTCATTAGAAATATTTATTTATTTGAAAATGAAACCCGGATTTTGGTTCGTTACAAATTTGTAATAGTTTCTGTTTACAATTTTTATAACAGTATCATTTGGTTTATTTTATGGTTTTTAGAATAGGGTTGGTAAACGAGTAGGTTTATGAAACCAAAAATACCGATTAACCCGACACAAATAACCTGAAACCCGAATAAGAAAATCGAACGACCCCCCTACATCCATACCAGAACTACAAAACATGAAGTAATAAAGGGTAGCTAAACTGAAACGTAATCCAACATCTAAATATCCAATATTCTCATGATAACAATAAAATAAAATAAAAGGTAAAAAAATGACTGACAGAACCAGAAGACACAGAAGCAAAGGGCAAGGGTTTAGATGTTGGATATACGAAATTGTAGGTTTCATCGTTTATCGTCAAAAAAACACGTTACACATCCTTTATGTATACTTTTTTGTATTAGATTTTGTCTTTTAGACTAACTGATGTTAAGTTTTTTTGTTAAATCAAGAGTAGTTTGGTATTTTTAACCCTAAAGGACTATTTACGTAATTTTAAATCTAAAGGTCGTTTTCTGCGATTTTAAACCTAAAGGAAGTTTTTTTTTTTGCAATTTTGTCATCTTTTAATTAAAATATAGTTTATTTATGTATTTCACAATTTTTTATATACACCAATAATTTTTTTACATAACATAATATGTATTATATAAATATTTTTATTTGAAATGAGATAGATTATATTTAATAAAACCTTAAATGTGTTATAAGAAAACACCTATTTATTATTAAATAAAAGGAAAAGAAAGAAAAATAATATAAAATGTTTCCTTTAAATCCAAACTAATATTAAAAATAGGTTTACTTTATCTTCTAACTAGCTTACAACCTCTTAACTACACACGAGGTGATAAATATAAATCTATACTATTCTTAAATATTTATATATATATATATATATGTTTTACATGTATAAAAATGTATTACATATACTAAGGATAAAAAATAAAATTTAAAATATGTAAAAATTAATATATAACTGAGTTTCAAAAATACGTTAATTACTATTTAATGTAATTTGATTTTCATTTACGATTTGATTGAAAATAAAAGTTACATAATTAGATTTCAAAGTTTCTTATAATAGGATGATTTAAAATAAATGTGTTTTATTAATATAATTAGTATTTTCTTTAAATTTAATAAGAGAGAGACGAGAAAAAATGACGAGAAAGAATATGGATGCGACACGTGACATAAAAAAACATTTAATTTTTAGATATAGATTACATAAAACTGCCAATGCCATAAATAGTTATTTAGGGGTAGAAAAACTAAACTGCCAATGACTTAACATAAAACTTAAAATCAGTTAGTTTAAAGAACAAAATATATACATAAAGATTGTCAAGTGTGTTTTTTTGAAGATAAAGAATTAAACCTATAATTTTATATAAACATAAAGTAGACATGATACACAATTTGGCACAAAGATACAATTATAGTATTTGTATTCATGCAACATTCGTTCGTTATTGGCTGCTTTGATAGTGAGATTGTTCAAGTTGATTAGAAACTTATATCCGTGGTCAATTCATGAAAACAATATTTTTGATAATTATGTATGCGTATTTTTAGAGAATAAATTCAAAAGGTTTATAATTTATATATGTGTTTATGTTAATAGTCTAACCCAAAATTAACCAAAAACTGTGAATTTATATGCAACGAACAATCACATCGTTTGGTTGAAACGCCACAATCTTTCACGAAACAGCGTATCGGTTAGCAGTTAATTTAGATTTCTTTTTTATCTTAAACAAAGCCGTTTTTGACAGGTAATTCTAGCAGTTACTTAAACAAATCCTTTTTGGGGTGTCGCCCTTCGAATCTCGTTGTTCACTGAAGCCAAAAATCTTATTGGTATCAAATGAGCGTGCGATCCGCACCTCTTAACCCGTAATGAAACTTATTTGAATTTTTGTTTGGTCTCAAGTAAATCTCAATTACCTAAAATATATGAAAAAACTACATTATTTATTAAATAGAAAAAACAAATTACATGTTAAGCGAAATACTAAATTACATACTAACTTATATATACTAAGGATAAAAAATATTATATATGTTTTACAAGTATAAAAATATATACTATTCTTAAATATTTATATATATATATATATATATATATATATATATATGTTTTGCATGTATAAAAATGTATTACATATACTAATGATAAAAAATAAAATTCAAAATATGTAAAAATTAATATATAACTGAGTTTCAAAAATACGTTAATTACTATTTAATGTAATTTGATTTTCATTTACGATTTGATTGAAAATAAAAGTTACATAATTAGATTTCAAAGTTTCTTATAATAGGATGATTTAAAATAAATGTGTTTTATTAATATAATTAGTATTTTCTTTAAATTTAATAAAAGAGAGACGAGAAAAAATGATGAGAAAAAATATGGATGCGACATGTGGCATAAAAAAAATTTAATTATTAGATATAGATTACATAAAACTGCCAATGCCATAAATAGTTATTTAGGGGTAGAAAAACTAAACTACCAATGACTTAACATAAAACTTAAAACCAGTTAGTTTAAAGAACAAAATATATACATAAAGATTGTCAAGTGTGTTTTTTTGAAGATAAAGAATTAAACCTATAATTTTATATAAACATAAAGTAGACATGATACACAATTTGGCACAAAGAAACAATTATAGTATTTGTATTCATGCAACATTCGTTCGTTATTGGCTGCTTTGATAGTGAGATTGTTCAAGTTGATTAGAAACTTATATCCGTGGTCAATTCATGAAAACAATATTTTTGATAATTATGTATGCGTATTTTTAGAGAATAAATTCAAAAGGTTTATGATTCATATATGTGTTTATGTTAATAGTCTAACCCAAAATTAACCAAAAACTGTGAATTTATATGCAACGAACAGTCACATCGTTTGGTTGAAACGCCACAATCTTTCACGGAACAACGTATCGGTTAGCAGTTAATTCAGATTTCTTTTTTATCTTAAACAAAGTCGTTTTTGACAGGTAATTCTAGCAGTTACTTAAACAAATCCTTTTTGGGGTGTCGCCCTTCGAATCTCGTTGTTCACTGAAGCCAAAAATCTTATTGGTATCAAATGAGCGTGCGATCCGCACCTCTTAACCCGTAATGAAACTTATTTGAATTTTGTTTGGTCTCAAGTAAATCTCAATTACCTAAAATATATGGAAAAACTACATTATTTATTAAATAGAAAAAACAAATTACATGTTAAGCGAAATACTAAATTACATACTAACTAAAAACCCGGTTAAAAAAAACCATTCTACATGTAATCAATGGTTTTATTTAAAAAAACTCGTTTGTTTTCATGAAACTTATTGTTGTCTTCCAGTTTTGCAGTAAACATCATAGATATAGCGTGGCAAATCTAATTGGCGGATTCTTTGTCATCGGCTACAACGTAATTAACCTAAATGGTTAATACTAGTGTCTCCACAATCGGACCAGACTGGTTGGCCTGACCAAGAACCAGTTATCTAATCTGTCGGATTAAACCTCTTTGAACCGTTCTCATTTGAACCAACCGATTACTTGACAGTCAGATTGGATATCAAAAAAAAAATTTCAAAAAAATCATTTACCTATTCATTGAGTACTTTTGGCTTCATATTTTATTAATCTAAGCTTTCATATTCTATTATAATTACAAAAGTATATAAAAAATAAAGTATTTTCATAATTTGTTTTAAATTATACACACACAATTTTACCTTTTACATCATTTATGACGTTGTCAGTAGTATTTATATAGTGACGTCCTACGAAATTTTTTTTACCAGTGAATTTTTCTATAAATCTAGTCACCAAATTTTTTTTTATGGGAATAAGTCAGGTCATCAAAATACTATTGGGGCTTCGAGTGTAGAATTACAGTTTTAAAGGTAATTTTAATTTGTGTTCAAATGATTTGATTTGCTTTGTATGAGTTTTGAGGATAGTTTCAATTTTATTCAAATAACTTGACTTGATTTGTATGAGTTCTCAAGATGATTTCAATTTTGTTTAGAAGATTTTGAAGGTGATTTCAAAATCAAATAACAACAAAATTTAAAATTAAAGTAATAACGTAACATGTAACAATAAAATTAAAAATCAATCACACAATTAGAAAAACAAAATCGAATTGCATAAAACAATCATGTTTATCACAAATATCTTCAGGTTGATGCCAAAAAAAAAAGAAAAAAATAAGTTGAAAGTAGAGTTAATTGCATAAAGGGCCATAAGGTTTGATTAAAATGCATGTTTGACTCTTGGGCTTTAAAAATTACAAATTTAGCCCAAAATTTCGAAACTTGTTTGCGCATTTAGCCCATGACGTGAACACAAGTTAGTTTTTAACGAAAAGTTAGCCCATATGTCATCCATGTGACTTAGGATTGAAAAGTTAACACTAAAAATGAGTTAAAATCAATAAGAATTATTAAAAAAATCAATAAAAAGCAGTAAAACACACTATTTTTTTAATGATTTTAACTCACTTTTAAAGTTAAGTTTGCAATCGTAAGTCACGTAGATGACACATGAGCTAATTATTTTTTTAAAAGCTAACTGGTGTTAACGTCAGGAGCTAAAGACACAACCAAGTTACAAAAGCTTGGGGTAAGTGTGCAATTTTAAAAACTAAAGGACCAAACGTGCAATTTGATCAAACCACAGAAACCATTTATTTGATTAACTCTTGAAATTATGATAATACAAAATCACATGTGAAAAAGAAGGTTAAACACATTTTAGTGAAAAAGAATAATAGGTCAATTTAGACAAAAGAATCTCAATCTTTTTACTCGCTTTATTATCATGTGTGATAAAGATAAGAAAGACTAACATCAAATTGTTGTTCTTTCAACGACTAAAACCCGACCCAAACCCGACTAATGTCTAACCCAAACAACCCGAACCCCAAGAACACATAGACCCGAACTTGAGTACTTTTAATTGGAGTGGTAAACGACTTAGGGAATGGGTAAGCGGGTTAACCCGATTAAAACTCAAATTGAAATCCGATCTTTTCTAGTGGTGTTATGAAATTTACACCAGTTCAAAATCGTAGGATAGGCGCTTCCAGATCACGACATGCAGCACATGATCATCAATATTCAAATACTAAGAAACGATTAACATCAAGAGTATTTAGGTAATTATCTCAAATTCTCAATGTACAAGATTCAAGTATTACATGTAAACTAAACAAATGACATGTTTTTCCAACTACGTTTTCCGTGATATAAAAATATCAACTCAGAAGTACACAATCTATACCGTTGTTTTATTCAGCTTTGTTTACATATGATAAATTAGCAACTATTTTACTATTATTAACCAAAAAAAAACAACTAAACCTAGAGGTGCTCAAAAGAACCGGAACCGAATCCGATCCGATGGATTATCCGAAACCGGATCCGGCTAGAACCGGTTTTTTTAGAACCGGACCGGATTTTTTGAGAACCGCCGGATCCAGAACCGGTTCCAAGGTTTTGTCCGGACCGGAAAAAATCGGACAAAAATCGGACAAAATGGAACCGGACAAAATCGGACACAAAAAAAATCCGGAAAAAACCGGTTCCAATCGGATAAAACCGGATCCGATCCGGATCCGATCCGGAACCGGTTCCAAATAGGTTCCACCTCTCCACTCCCAAAACCGGATCCGATCCGGAACCGGTTCCCTTGGGTCCGGTTCTTGACCAACGTTGACGGAACCGGTCCGGATCCGATCCGGATCCGGTTCCGGAAAAAAACCGGTTTGTGCACCTCTAACTAAACCGACCCAAATATGCATATATACACAGCTCAAAAATTTTATTTACGTATATCCCTCCATAATTACATATATACCTAATTGGATGATGGAATCGATCAGAAGCGACGCTAGATGTTGGAATCGATCAGAATAAGAATAGTCATATTTCTTATAAGATTAAAAAGCCAATTTTATAAAGGGGAAGTGAATATGGGATTGTTGTTAAGCATCTAAGTTAGATACGAAACCCACCAAAACGACGTAGCTTTGGTTAAAATCAATTAAATCCTTTTATTCTAAATCATTTTTAATTTGTAAACTAATCTCTATCTTCATCAAATTGCTAAAGGATTTAATTGATTTTCAAGGGATTTAATATATAACAGCCACATGGGGAATGCATGTAATTTAAGTTTTGAGTAAGACATATATGTAATTAGGATTGAAAATAGAAAGATATATATAATTATAAAAAAAGGACAAACAAACCATACGCACCAGAGGAGACAGAAGCAAAGGGCAAGGGTGTAGGTTTTGCACCGCCCTCCTCAACCACAAAGACCATGCGACTGTCGTCGTCCTCAAGTTTGAGTTCTACTCTTACTATGCATAAATGATAAGAACTCGTCTCCCTTGTTCATCAAACTGATTTATTTTTGTGACCGGACTGATGAGTGACCATTGATCACACATGAAATCAATCAGTTTGCCGATAAATAGAACAGTCATTCACATGAATATGTGCCAAAAACAAGAAAACATCAAATGTGACAGCCTAAGTTGTGTGTTTTATATCAAATGTGACAGCCTAAGTTGTGTGTTTTATACGCCTAACATTCTAATTCAAACAATCAAATAGATAGTTATTGGCGTATGGGGACGAGTAAGAAATAAGATAATTCAACCAAAATTGAAATTTCCGGTAAACAAAGTAACAAACGTCAATCTGTACCCACATCTACCCCATTATGCTTCAAGAATTGCTTTGCCTCGATTACATCCTGCAAAATGACCAACAGAAGTTCATACCGTTGACCCTTTAAGTCAAAGTCAAGATTCGTATCACAACATTAAAAATGCACTAGAAAAGATAGATATAAGGGGGGAGGGAGTGGTATCCATTAAACCCAAGGAACCCGCTCATTTCACCTAATGAAATTGTGACACGTCATTTTTACCCTCTCCAACCCTAAATAGAGAGTGTGGAAGCATTTGAACCCATGATTTTTTTTAATTATAAAATACTATTTATTACATGTGATAATTGCATTAAATTGTTAAAAGTAGATTGAATAGTGAACGGGTAAGAACGGGTTTTACAACCCGTGAGCAGAAGCCCTCACCAAGCCCTCGCTTGTTGCGGCGGTGTAGCCCTTGCAACCCATGCAACCCGTTGGACAACTCCCTCCACCCTAACGGTTTAAAGCTTGTGTTCATTTAAATGCAGATAACGAGTTGACGAAAACGGAAGCAGTAATCTTTGATGAGAAAGCAAAGGCGCATAAGCAAAATTTTACCACAATATGATAAGCTGGAGGTGGTTACTTAAAAAATAGGTTGATTCTGGTAAATTTATTTTCTGACAAGTCAAATTGGGAAAAATTTTTGGAAGTTGCCTAGAAATAGAACAGGTCAAACAGGTTGATTTCGAATGCTTACAATTTCCTAAACGGCTTTACTAAAATAAGAGTTTGATTATGAGGTCAGTCCATGGATTTTCCTTCCTTCTGCCGTATTTCGCTCAACCCCCTCACATTACAAAACAAACCATTTTGAACTAATACCCATTCCGCCCACCTTGCCATCTCTAGTATCAGCGCCATGTCGAACATAAAATTGAAACAGACGTTGCAAAATGGGTGGGTCAGACACGTTGAACATGGTCGGGACAAGCAAAACTTTAGTAAATGACAAAATATGTTATAAAATTATTAATGTATCAAATACGACTAAAAACTGCATTATTAAAAAAACATTAACCTAATCTTATCAAATGAACAAATTGAAGCTATTTTATGCATTTAATGACATTTTGGTCCCAACATGTTCAACCCATTTGACACGTTTCACTTTTAACATAGTTTTTATAGTCAACTCATTTGACCCATTAGACATCAAATATAACCTGATTCAACTCATTTCTAAGTAAACGGGTCAAAAGCCCTGATGATCAGAAAGATAAACTACCTGTTGTAACAGGACTGCTTCCTGAGGGCAAGTTGGAAACTGCATCAAACCAACCCCAACCATTAGAAGCCCATAGCATCCTAATGACACAATGAAGTACAGAGGCAGCTGTTTCAAGACCAACATATAACAAAAACAAACATCAACAGACTATAAAAAATACTCAAAATATCAACAGGAAGATGAAAACCCTCACCAACCAAGTGTGACTCTGCGAAATCATCGCGGTCTGCAATAAACTTATCCATACAGCGGTTACCGCCATAAAAAACGCCATAATTTTCGCGATATGTTTCATTTGTAACCTCACACTTGCAGTAATTTAGTCTGTAACATTATAACATAACAAGCACAAATTTACAAATTTTAGGGTTCTTGCAAGCTGTAATCAATTGCAGGTCAATCAAAGGGGTTAAATCCAAAACAACTCCAATCGAAAGAAATTAAAACAAAAAATCAAGTGGATCAGTTAGGTATTGCCATCAGGTGGGATATACCGTTAAATTTTTTCACGGTCCCTTTTACGATACACAAATGGGACTCAAAGCCCTTGCGCAATTTCCCAAACATCATGCGGCAATTCAATGTTCAAATCATCGAAATTTTGATCTACTTGATGAATTTACGATAAAAACAATGTAATTAACAAATTAACACATGCGATCGGCACGATTACCTTGATATTACCAGACTGAGGTGATGATTAGGGTTTCTGGAAAGGATCTAGAATTCAATGTTGATGACGGATTTGTTGGTGATGTCGTGATATTCACGCCGTCGTGTTCGGAGATTGTTTGATTGACGATCTGATTGTGTGTTGGCGCAGCTAATCGTCGATGTTTATAATCATGGTTGATCTAGGGTTTCTTTTATTCGGGTTGGTCCAAAACCCAGCCAATCCAAATGATCCGGGTTAACTAGATAGTCGGGTTTTAAGCGGTTTTTTATTCGGGTTGATCCAATAACGAATCACTCATTGGATTTGGACCCAATCAAATCCACATGTTGTTCGGCCTATAAAAAAAAAGGCTTAACCGTTCACAGTCTAGAGGTGAACAAAAAAACCGGTTTGGAAATTCAAACCGGTTTCAAACCAAAACCTGATCCGAGACTAAACCGGTTTAGAAAAAACCGGTTTTAAATTGGTGTGAACCGCCGGTTTTGAACTGGTTTACTGTTTCCTGCGAATGAGCGGTTTATGACCGGTTTTTTGAGAACCGGTTTAAATCGGTTTAATGGTAAAATCAAAAAACTAGTCGTTGGAAAAACGGCTATATAGCCGTTTGTAGACGTTAGGATCCGTTTTTTTTTTGTCTTTCTTTTACCCATTTTAACCCCCAAACACATTATAAATAGGTAGTGGGTGTTTTGGTTAAATCACACTAACCCGCTCTCTACACTCTCGTTTATAAAAAAACGCTCAAAAAAATGCTATGACCGATTCAAGTTTTGGTGTTTCCTCTTCCGAAGTTAGTGTTGTGAAAATCATACCAACAACTAGTAACCCCGCAATTTGGTCAAACTACGATCTATGTGAGATGTCTAACGGGATGGAACGTGCTCGTTGTAAAAATTGTGATGGGTTTTTTTAAAAAGGATTCAAACTCTACTCTAAGAACTCATATGGAAAAATCTTACCCGAGTTTGAAGAAAATTTCAGGTGAGGGTCAAGCATCTATGACAAGCGATGGTGGAATTTGGAACTTCGATCCAAATATTGTTCGAGATAGAATGGCGAAATTTGTTATTCAAAGAGGTTTGCCGTTCAACCACTTCGACAACCCGCTCGTGACGAGGATGATTCAAGAAGCCCTTCAGCCACGTTATCATCAAGTAAGTCGTAGTACTCTTATACGTGGTTGTCTAAAAATGTGGAAAAAAGCAAAAAAATAATTAATTTTAGGTTTTGAAAAATTGGAAACCGGTGTGAACTTAACCACCGACGTTTGGTCGGCTCCACATGGTATTCCCGACTCATATATTTGCGTTACCGCTCATTGGGTTGATCCCGATACGTGGCAAATGATGAAACGTACAATCGCGTTTGATATGTTTGAATATCCGCACATGGGTCAAAATTTATTTCACATTTTAGATAGTGTGATAACCGATTTTAAATTACAAAATAAATTATTTTCAATATCTTTTGATAATGCCTCAAATAATACAAATGCGGTTCAAAATATAATATTAAAATATAAACCGATTTGCAACGGCGCTTTTTTCATAGTCGATGTATTGCACAAATCATCAACTTAGTCGTGCAAGACGGACTTGCGATTGAACTCGTTATTGAATTAAGTAATGCATTTCGAGTCATGCTTAAAGACGTTTTTAGTAGTAGCAAAAAAAGATACCATGAATATATTAGATTTTGTGACGATACGAGTTTGATTTGCTTAGGTACCAATTGGGACCTCCCAACAAGATGGAATTCAACTCATAAAATGTTTCATAGTGCTATACGTCAAAGAGGAACTTTAGAAATTTTTCATGATTTGCTTTCCTCAAAACCGCGTCGTAAAATTCAAAAATTTCCGTCTATGAGTTGGGACATTCTTGAAAATATAATTGAATTGCTCGAAGTTTTCAAAACTGCCACCACTTTTTTATTCGGGGTTTATTACCTCACAAGTCCCTGGGCTCTTAAACAAATATTTCTAATGTGTCACAAATTAGCCGAACTTGAAAATAAAAATACTCTTTTTACGAAAATGGTAAAACCGAAAAAAGAAAATTTTGTTAAATATTTTAAAGAAATGCCCCCGGTTATAACTTGTGCCGTCGCGTTAAACCCTACAATTAATGTTTACGGTGTTGAAACATTGATTGATAAAATAACTTACGATTTGGATTTGAATTCCGAAGATATTCATTTTTCAACCGTAACAAAAACTTATTTTAACAAATGTTTGTAAGATTTGTTTGATATTTATTTACATAATTATGGTACAACACAAACCCCACATGATACGATGGGCGCGGGCGCCTCAAGTAGTAGCTTGAGGAATGTGAACTTAAATTTGTATAACGAAATGAGAAATGAATTTAGTAAACGGGCTAGAGGGTCCACCCCGAGTAGCGAACTCGGAAGGTATACCGGAACAAACTTTTTATCATTTATGAGTTCGGGTGTTTTTGAGGACTTTGATATTTTGGCTTGGTGGAAAGGAAACGAATCTACTTTTCCGGTCCTTTCCGCCATGGCCCGTGATTTACTAACCATCCAAGTTTCCACGGTAACTTCGGAATCCGTTTTTTCTCTTAGTGGCAGGGTTTTATCTATCCGAAGAACTAGACTCACCCCTGCGGCAAATGGAAGTGTGCATTTGTTTGAAAGACCATTTGGATGCGGTATATAGGATACAAGATAGAAGTTCGCTTGAAGACGAAATTGAAGTTGAAGAATTCATACACGAATCCGAGGTCAACCAAGGATTGACGAGCCCACTTACAAATGAAGAACTCGCCGAAGATGATAGATTACGAGGATCCACTAGTAACTCCGAGAATGACGGCGAAGATTAAACAAAAAAAACTCCAAAAAATAAAAATATATTTTTCATTTTCTCGTATTTTAGAATTATCTTCTTTAATTTTGTAATGTTTTGTGATTTTCGAACTCCTATAATATGAATAAACGTTGAACTTTATGTTTTTATTTGTTAAATATTTATTTTTAAATTTATTTTATTAAAAATCTTTTAAAAAAAACCCGGTTTAAACCGGTTCACAAACCCGAACCGGTTCAACAGGTTCGGGATTTTATATGTTATAAACCGGTTTAACCCGAACCGGTTTTAGTCAAAACCGGTTTAACGTTTGCGTTGACCAAACCGGTTCGGGCCGGTTTAGAACCGGTTCGGTTCAAAAACCCGGTTTGTGCACCTCTAGTTCACAACCAAATGATCTTTTTATTCGTTCTTTTCTATTTTATACCAGCTTAAATCCGTGTAATAAATACGGGTGAAAAATATAAATACATAAAAATTTTAAATCTATACAACTTCATATCACGCTTGAGAATGGATAGATGAGGTCTATATAACTCCAAACCCTTTCAACATAGTCCAATTGTATAGTCGAACGACAATGATGGCAACATGACATGATACAAATTTAAAAAAGTGTGTTTGTGTATAAATTTTTTTTATATCATGAGTGTCAAAATGAGAGAGACGAGTCAAGTTGTGTAACAGTTCAAAACGAGTTTGAGTCACGATGGTTGTTTTAAAAACAGGTGAAATGGGTGGTCGTAGTTGATACTATAGTGTATATCTATTTTAGTTAAATTACCTATTATAAATCATTATTAATACATAAAAATAGAAACGTCGGCGACTGTTATTGTGATTGCTTTTATTGTTTAATGAACAACAATTATGTGGGACCGTAAGAAGCTGCAAAGTGGCATCTATTGGTATTTTTTTTAACTTCAATTTGGACAGCTGTTAGAGTATTCCAGTCTGTTTTTTATATTTTGTATCATTATAATTATACTAAAAAACACTATTTTTTCTACCTTTTATCTCTATTTTTCTCTCTCCTTATTCTTATACTTATAATTATACTAAAAACCACTTCTTTTATTCTTATATTTACAAAAACCTTATATCTTTTCTCTCTCCTCCACTCACAACCATTTTAGGGGGTGTTTGGGATTACTTCTCAAAACTACTTATTAACTTTTTCAAAAAGTTAATAAGTAGTTTTGAAAAGTAAGTGAGACTTACTTTTCAAAAACTACTTATTTCCTCTATATTTTCATCTTATTTTGATTTATCCAAACAAACTTTTAACTTATTAACTTTTAAAAAAAGTTAATAAGTTAATAAGTAGCTTAATAAGTAATCCCAAACACCCCCTACCACTCCTTAAAATATACAAAACTCACTCACATAATTATACCAAACGGGTTATAAATGCTCTTACAAACGTCAACTATTTAGAGACACAACCCGGTTTTGAATCCAAACCGCCTCCCACAACGCCGATTTAATTGTTGTTACCAATAGTTGTCACGGTGACGTCATCATCACTTTTTTATAAAGTTTTTTTTAGGTAAAATGTAAGATTTTTTTAATCCTTTACTTTTCTTTACTTTATTTTTAACTGATTTTGCTTAGGTATTATATCAAAGAAAATATTTTTCAAATGTTAAAATTGGTGTATGCGAACATTTTTAATAAATGATTTTTAGGTTCATCTTCATGTTTCTTGACCTACGTTTTTACAATCACGTGACTTTTTTTTGCTTTCTTAATATTTCACGAACGACGTTTTTTTAATGTGTTTCGGTTTTTAAACACAATCCGTCGCAACACACGTGTTACATATTTAGGCTTGTTTGGGATTACTTATTTGAAACCATTTACTGACTTTTTCAATAAGTAATAAGTAAGTACTCACTTATTTCTTAAAATGAAATAAGAAGATAAATAAGTTAACTTATCCAAACAACTTATTAACTTATATAAATTATTAACACCCATTTAGTTAGAATCAATTCAAAATCAAAATGATAGTATTTCAAGTTTTCTATGAAAGTAGAATGACAATATTCAAAATCAAAATTGAGATTCAAAACAATTTTACATACAAAAATACATTTGGGCTGCAATTGCCGTGAAACCCTCGCTCCCCATTGTTTTCCCTTCTCGATTACTCCTCCATCAATGGCCGATTGGTAGATCCAATCTCCGATCATCTCTTTCCCTCACGCACAAACCCTAGAAGATGGGAAGCAGCAGCAGCGACGTCGAAGCAGGATTCGCCAAGCTACAAGGCGAGGACTTCGAATACTACATGCAAACCTACTCCATCATCCTCGGCCGTAACTCCAAAAAATCCACCGTCGACGTCGATCTATCCTCCCTCGGCGGCGGCATGAACATCTCCCGTCACCACGCCCGCATTTTCTACGACTTCCAACGACGTCGTTTCGCCCTAGAAGTCCTCGGCAAAAACGGCTGTTTCGTCGAAGACGTTCTTCACCTCCCCGGAACTCCGCCGGTGAAGCTCGATTCGCGGGATCTGCTGAAGATCGGAGACAAGGAGTTTTACTTTCTGTTGCCGGTTAGAAGCATCCTTGGTGGACCGACTGGACCGCCACGTCATCGCGTTCCGAACCCTAATTCCGTGAGTAGTTACCATTCGCCTCATCAGTTGGTTTTGCCTCCGTCTGGTAGGGTTTCGGGTGGGAAGAAGAGTGGAAGGGGGAGGAATGTGAGTGAATTTGAAGAGGCTTATGAAGATGATGAGATGGATGATGGTGGAGGTGTTGTGGCTAAGAAGATGAGGAGAGTCGCCGGAGATGGACATGATGGTTATGCATCTTATGGTGGTGCTTCTGGTTCCGGTGGGAAATCACATTCAGGTTCGTAATTTATTAATTGGTATTCACATTGTTTATGATCAATGCCATATTTCATGTGAAATAGAATGGGGGATATGATTATAACCACGTACAAGGTTCATAATAGTAATTTGATAAGAGCTGTGAGATGTAATCATGCCAGATTCATTATTAAGCTAGATTAAGTTCCTGGCCAAAGCTATATTAAGGGGGTGTTTGGATTTGCTTTTGGAAATGACTTATTGACTTATCGGCTTTTTGAAAAGCTAACACGTCAATAAGTCATTTCCAAAAGCCAGGATTTCTTGGCTTTTGAGAATGGCTTATTGACTTATTGGCTTTTTCAAAAAAAACTTATCGGCTTTTTGAAAAATTCAATAAGTCAATAAGCACTTTCCCACCCCACTCCCAAACACCCTCTAAAGGTTGCACAACAGCTTGCATAAGTATTGATCCTTCCGTCTAATCAAATACATTAAGAAATAAGAACTGTAAGTAAAAGTAAATAAGAGCGGATACGCTAGGTAGTCAAAATCCCAAGGTGCAAAGGGTGAGCTTTAGGCCTAGGTGCAACGCACTTAAAAAGCTCGCGGCTGAGACAAGCAAGGCGCAAGTGTCTTCCATAGTTCCAAGCCATTTTTAGCTGTTTTAGGCTAGTTTAGAGTGTATTTTTGGTTTGTTTATTAGACTTTTTTAGAATAGTTTAGGCCGGTTCAAACATGTTTTTTTCAATTTTTTTGCGCCTTGGTGCCTTGCTTCATGCAAGGCGGTTTTTGCTGAGCTTCGCCTGGGAGCTTAGGCGCCCTCCTTTGGCGCCTTTGACTACATAGTGGATACTTTCTAGCAAACATTTAGATAAAACCATCGTTGTCAAAAGCGCAATAGGCGCAGAAGCGCAGCACAAAGATATCGCCTCGCTTGGATAGTCGCAGTTTCAGGCGACTGGGCGCTTTTTCTGGCTAACTTTCGTTCAAGTTCAGGCCAAATTTTGGCCAAAGATCATCTGAACCTGTCTTAACATGTCTAAAACCCATAAACAAGCTGGGAGTCGACCTAAATTCGGTCAAAATAACTAACACTCTAGACATATAAAATAAAGAATAGAAACCAACAGTACAAAATAAAACTAATTATAAAATCTTTAATGATGGTTTTTTCGTTGGAGTTATGGACTTGATTCTTCACTCTTTTTCCACACCCCGTCAAGTCCACGGATGAGTTAGCTATTCACGTTGTTGCTTCCTCACCAATATCCCATGCCCCCTGTTGTCGATAGCGATCATAGCGCTCGCTATGTAACGAAGCGCCCATCCTCCACTATATGGGTTGTAGCGACCAGATAACTAATATTCTGTAATTTTTTCTTTTTTTAATTTTTTTTATTTGATAAATATAAATAGCGTCACTAGGTGAGCCGGAATATGAAGATTTAGATGATTAGTGATAGCATATTGATTATAGTTGCTCAATAGTTGAATGTAAAATATTTCTTAAATTTTCTACTAGTTTATCGCTAAACATGAAATAGCGGGCGCTATTTCATCGCTATCGCTACATAGCATATAGTTAGCTTGTCGCTATTTACCGCTATTCGCTATTGACGACTATGCCCATGCCTATTTGGATACGTTCCTTACGTAGAATGTATTATTCAGATGTTTATTATACTAAGAGATCTTTTGGTTTTATTTGATATCTTATCTCTCGTTTTGATTCTGATTCGGATATATGCTTTCATCTTAGCATGTTGTGTGTAGTTTTATAAAGGTTTGCTATGTACTATTGGTATGCCATGCTACATGGGGTTGATATTTAATTAGTTTTCCATCACTTAGCATTAGCAAAAGCAGCTGGACGTTGGATTATTTTTGTCTACTTATTATGCGTTTATGCAGATAAAATCAGGGACTAAGTGGTAGACTCTGGATAACTGTCATAATATGTTAATTACCAATAGATGCTTAACTGTACCTCCATTTATGGTGCTTAATTTTCCATTATTTTGTGATTGTAGATAAGAAATCAGAGGGGAGACCAAGAATTGACCGGGAGTCTGATAATCAGCAGCTCTTACTATTAGAAGAGAAAGATGTAGTATCATCTGTGGCTACTGTGCTTTCCGACCTTTGTGGTCCTGGGGAATGGATGCCTTTGGAGAAACTTCATACCGAGGTAAAACATTAAGCATACCTAGAAGTGGCGAGATTGGCGGGTTGGGTAGCCTGGGTAAAGGGTTTAACACGTCGGGTTGAAAGTTAAAACAGTTCCATCTTTTAGCATGCAGAGGGCTGGGTTTGGTTGACCAGCATACACCCCCTTATCCATATAAAAATAAGTAAATAACTTTTGCGTTAAGTATGATTACAAAAACAACAATCCGTATCTTCGAGTAAAACGATTTAGGAGGTTGTATGTATTAAAAACAGACTTTGGGCGACTTTCGACCCGTTTGATCTATTTGACCAGTTCCCCTTTTAGCTTTACTCAAATCAGCCCATTCACAGGTAACGAGGTCGAAGTCACCACCTCTAGCTCAATTTTTGCCTTATAAGTTGATCATACTCGCTTGATTATGTTTCTTATGAATAAATACCACCGAAATACTCATTTTTCAAAACTTTTGGCTTTAAACCGACTCGTACGTAACCATTGTGCTTAACATGGCTAACTTTTATTTACATTATGTTGTGCAGTTGTTGGAACAATATGGCAGTGTGTGGCACCATAGTCGAGTTAGGAGGTATCTAACTTGTGATAATAATTCAAGCTTTGAAGCTCAGGGCAAACCATGGTTTGGGCTGCTTATGTTGTTGAGGAAATACCCTGAACATTTTGTCATTAACACTAGATCCAGAGGCCGGGTTACACTCGAGTTTGTCTCACTTGTTTCACTCCTTTCTTGAGATCTTGAAGAAGTGACTTAATATTTAGGACATGTTGTCATGTCTCCATTACTTTGTAAATTAGACTTCTACTTGAGGTCTTGTTTGTACCTTATTGTATTTAACTATGAATCTTTTGACCATTTGGTGTGTGCCTCAAAATGTTGTCTCTAGCAGAGGATGTTCAAAAAAGGTTAAAACCAACCAAATTATCCAAACCTAAGCAAATTAGCGAGTATAGCCAATTTAAGATCTAAACTGTTTTGTTCACGGTGCGAATTGAAACGTGGAACCGGTTATTATACAAACTAAAGATTTTAAAAAAATAACAAAATAGGTTCAAATGGTTAACGTGTGGATAACGAACTGGTAAACTGTCAAACCGATAAAACAGGCAAGTCCGGTCAACAAACGCAATTTGGCCTTTGAAACCATAATTAGCGGTTTAACCTAGAATTCGTTAAAACCAACCAAACACAACTTTTGACATACGTCTACACAAAAGTGCCCTAAGGACGGATTACAAAATGCAAATATCATGCCATATAAGATGACATGTCATTATGATGACATAGTACAACATATGTGCATTATAATCTAAGACTTGCTAAAAATCGGGCTAAATATTATAATGTTTTAATATGATGATACACATTTATCTACATCAGTCCAGATATTTGAATTAATTATACACATAGTCCCTAAAATGGTAAAAAGATGAAATTACTCTCATATGCTTGCACGTGACTGGATTTAACGGTTGAATATAAAGTCCATCCATCAACAAGACTAAACCCATGATAAGCCCTAAACATAAAGGATGATCCGTGTAATTAATGAATATTAAGGACGGAAGGTGCAATTAACTATACACTTAAAAGACGAAAAAATAGTTTTTAGTCATCAGGAACCCGATGTCTCTACGTCTTCAGATCCTGAGAAGCTCTTTCCTCCTTGGCCAACCTTCGTTTTCGGGTCACTATTGTTCTGTGACGGATGCTCGAACTTCATTCGAGAACTTACCCTTCTCTGATGTTCTGAGAGGAAGTATAATTTTTAGTTTTAAAATCTGTAAAATAAAGAGTGGTTAACATTTTGAGTCAGGATGTTTGACTTTTAAAATGTCAAAAAAGCTTGCTCAACACTGTTTAGTTTTGTGAATTTCTATCTTCTTTTTTCATATTTTTCCAGAAGGTTGAAAAAAAATGGTTGCTTGAGGCGTAAAGTCAGGTAAATTAATTCAAAGTCAACCACCAGAAAAGATACAAAATTAACAGGAAGTCAAATTTACTTTTGTTGTTGATTGCTGACCGAGTCAGGGTCAGGAAATCATCCCAACTCAGTTTACTGAGTTCGTCCTTCTCTTCAATCGTGAGCTCAAAGTTGGGTTCTCTACCACACATGAAAGCAGCCCTATACGAACATGAAAACAAAATGCGCGGGCCAGTCTGGTTAGGTAACATGTCAAAACGGGTGAGTTATACATGTGCATTGAAACAAGTTGTGTCGGGTTAAGTGACCTATACACGCTTTTTTATCCATCTTTTATGTTATAAATAACTGTAATGAGCTAAATACGATAGCAAAAACTATTATCATTACAAAATAATAGAACTTTAAAGGATATTTTTCTGCGTTTAAATAAACATTGAATGACTTATCAACCCATTTGACCCGTTTCATTTGTTTGATAAATTATATATCTTAACCCAAATTACCACATTTTATAAGAAAGTGGTTTGAAATTGCTGAACTAAACTATTTAAAGTTTTAAACATTATACCTGTCATACAAACAAGCAGCTTCTTCTTGGGAGCCAACTGTACCTAAATGGATTTGTTTTTTGTCCACTTTAATGGCAGCTTGCCATTTCATGTTCTTAAAATACACCCCTCTCATTATGCAAGGTTCCTGGTTCTCAAAATGTTTTCTTCTGTGTCGTTTCCGCCTTTTGAACACTGAGTTAATCACAAACTAAAACAGTCAAAACATCAAAAACGCCATTGGTGTAACATCATAAAGAGACCTACATTGAGAGGATAGCAATATTGCATAGGGTGAAATGAAATAAAGTCAACTTATGACGCATTTTGACTTTTATTATACAAAATAAGCCCGTTTAGGCGTTGAAGGGCACTCGTTTTTTTTTACTACAAATTGCGGGTTTTGAGCCACTGAAACAGTCTCTCTACACAGACATGCAGCAAATTTCAGTTTTTATTTTATTTTATTATACTACTAAATTACTATAAAAGAAACTGAAAGGAAGACCTGGATGCTGAATGGGCTGCTTATTAGATGAGCTGGTATCATTGACATTTAAAGATTCGGGTTCTTCGGATTTTGTTTCCTCCTGGTAAAAACACGTATAACGTATGAGAATATGATAAATTACATATAAAAACACTAACAAATTCATGCTGATTTGTTCCTTCACATTTTGTAGTTAAAAGGTCTGAATGTATTATTAATATAAAACCAGGTATAACCTCTTCTGCAGATCGGTCAACGTCAACTGAAGGTGTTGGAAGCACATTGACGTGTCGAGTGTTCTGGACCCAACTTGGAGATTGCCCGTTTTCAAGTGAAGATATAAAATCTAGAGAAGGACTTCGCCCTAATGCATACCATAGTTCAACATAGAATAACCATGTCTATTAACAAGATTCATAAGACAACTAATACATAAATCTTAGTTTTAAAAAGCGTGAGGCGTTAAGGTATCCAAAGCCGAGAGTCCGAGACGCAAGGCATGAGGCGAGAGCTTCACTTACGCGAGGCGTCACTTTATGTAAAACCATAAGCTGCATCCCTCTCATCTCTTTTACATATCATCCTTTTACTCAAGTAAACTATTCATAATCTCTTCATCCTTTTGGTCATATTTTTACATACCTGCCTCCTTTAGACCCTATATTTGACCAACTAAGACCAATTCGACCCATCAAGCGCCACCTCAAGACCCTGAGGCGTTTCTCTGAGGCGTGCTTTTTTAAAACCAAGACATAGATTCAACTAACAATCAAGATATCTATATCATGACAAGTAACATAAATTTGAAAATGTACCATAAAGCTTGATCAATCTTCGCCTACGAATGCTCATCATAACTTCCAACCACAAACCTAAACCATCCAATAAAAAAGATCTCAAAGTCATATGAACACATTCAAATCCAAGAAGATTCATCGGTCCTTAGTTCTTATCTAACAAAATGTTCACATGAATCAATCTTGTATTTTCTAATATGAGCTAAAATCCTAAAAACCCTTTTTGTAACCATTACCCACCCTGCATTATATGTTCTGATCTTTGCTCAATAGGGATTTAGGATCTAATTAACTGTTACACCAGTGAGGCATTTAATCGAACACATAGAGGCCAATTTCAACCCCACTTGATGTATGCCATCAAATCATCAAATAATTACAAAAACATGGATCAAAAAGGTAACAAAATCTTGAAATTATATTCTTAATTGTCACACCCAAATGGGGAAAAAGTTGAATTTCTGATCAATAAATGAAGCCCAAAAAGTTATAACCTAAATTGAACAAACATCATGCCAAATAGAAATAGAATCTCAATTTCTGTTGATAAGATTAAAGTCAACCTACCACCTTTTATAAACAAAGTGCCAATAAAACCAAAGTGTTAACCCCTACTTACCAATCAATCAAGAAATCTTACAAAGATTGGAGTATTTTGTGTTGAAATTACCTGAGAAGGTGGTGAAAGCAGGATGAAGTGGGTTTTTTGATCTGGATTGTTGTGAATGGGATTACAAGGGCAAGGTGGTGACGTGAGAGAGAGAGAGAGAGAGAGAGAGAGAGAGAGATATCTATATATCATATATATAATGTAGAGAGAGAGAGAGAGAGAGTTGGGGGAGGTGGTCATGCATCTACCACCTTTTGTTTTTATTTCACCTTAAGCTTTAATTTAGGGGTCCTATGTGTTCATTTGTAAATTACCAAACTACCCTGATAAAAAAAATAAAAAAACTATAATTGATTTTTTGTTTTATATTTTTATAGATGAGAGAGGTGAGGTTATAAAGAATCAAATCACAAACGTATAAGTCGTCATACCTGTTTAAACGTTTTGTTTATTCTCTTTTATAAAATTCTAGTTTTGATGTTACGACATGTTTATTTTTAACAACGTTTTAACGTGAACTTTTTTCACGGGTGAATACTAATGTACAAGTCGTTGAAACAAAGTCTTACAAATTTTAACACCCTCACTGCAACGCGGATTTCACTTACTTACAAGAGTAAATTTCATTCAAAACGAAGTTTTAAGTAATAATGTACAAGTCATCGAAGTAGTAACCGTCAAAACTGTTTCAAGGTTTCGATATTTTATAGTTCTTTTTGTATTAAAGTATGATGTTTATATAATCCGAATTTGCTGTTGTGACGCACTTATTGCTATCAACTTTTTGATGTGATTTTTTCCGAAATTTAGTTGTTGATATAAATTATATTCGAAATCACGGGATGAATACTAATGTACAAGTTGTCGAAACCAAGTCTTACAAATTTCAACACCCCGTGCAGCGCGCATGTTTAGCTGTTAGTTAATTTTAAGACGGTTATAGCTAAGTACACTTTTTTAAATTGAGGCGCGGACCTAGAAAACTTTTTCATGGGGGTCGGAACTTTTTTTAGGTCAATTGAGTAGTGATATATAATGTGCATATAACACTAATTTTTTTTGTTGGGGTGCAATCGGTGGCCTATTTTAAAATTTTATAGGGGGCGATCGAGATTTCAATACATATTTAACAGTAATTTTTTTTTTCATAAAGAGCGGTTGCCCCCTTGCTCAAAGAGTAGGTCCACCATTTGTCCATTTAATTATACTAAAATTTTTCACAAGTCCATTACGAGTTTCTCATGAACAAGTTTGAGAAAATATAAATGCCACAAACTATTTACTTTTAAGTGTACGTATTATTTATCATTATAATTAATTAATATATAAGTTCAAAATCAATTACCATTTTTTGTTAACCATTACATGTTTAGCAATTATAATCCGTAAACGTTTTTTTGGTAATATTTACTTTGAACTTTAGGTTGTAATGTTATAGGTCATTTAACTCTGCTAAAAAGTTAGAGTAGTCTACATGTAAACCACATATAATTTTGATGATTTGACATTAACATGTCTTCTGATTTTGCATCTATATTTGAGTTTTGCTTTACGGTAAGGGTGACAGTGGTTCGAGTGTGGATGGTGGTGACGCTACCAACAACCAGGCAGGGGAGGGGAGGGCGACCGTCCAGGGCCCGGTCTCGTAAGGGGCCCGTAGTTTATATATACACACACAATGTTATAAAACCGGTTAGACCGGGAACCGGGTGACACACCGGTCGGATTATGGACGGTTTGGACCGGATTATGGAAGTGCTTTACTTGGTTTTCTATATATAAGTGGAGAGATCAGTCTTGTTTTGATCGTGGAAGCGATGTGGGACAAACAAACTTTGTAAAATGGTTGTAACTAGATAGAGGCCTCGCGCGTTGCGGCGGTTTCTGACCGATAGTTCTGGATTTTCAATTTAATAGTGACTTTCCGACCTATACTTCTTGCATTCGTTGTAACATGCCCATTGCGGCGTGTTAAACCTCGGAAGAAAGTAACATTGTCGAAAGCTTATAAAATAAAGCCAAAACGTTTAGCTAGACTCACCATACGTAAGAAGAGCGTATAAGATTTACCGTTATAATTTAAAATGAAAGAAAAAAAATATAAAAATGGCAAGAAAAATAGAATAAAAATGGCAACAAAAAATAGAACAAAATTGCATTAAATCCTTAAAAAGTGCTTGTACCATTGGCTTCTCAAATTGTAAGTTTTCTACAGTATTTTTCACCTCACAACCAAAAGTTGGTTTTTAATATGTGAATGGAAAAATTAAGATAAAACATTATTACCTATTAACATCTCCATTCCAATTTATCAAATAAGTAGATTAATAGGAGCATAAGACGTGAGGGTTGTGGGTAAGGTTGGAGGGCAATTTAGGAATCTAAGATGGAAATAAATGAGTGTAGGGTAAGGTAAGTAAGAACACACAACTCAAGGTGGCAAAAGAAGCCAATAAATATATGCGCTGGATTGGTTGGTAGCAAAAGATGAAGGGTGCAAACTGTAAAAAGCACCGACGAAATGGTTGATTGGTACAGTGCTTGCCATCTAAACACCTTCATAAGATAACGTCCCTTAAATGGGACCTACTTATTTCCAATTATTATTATGAACATATTAACCGTCGTGCGATTCAACCTCAAACGTTTTTTTCTTAATAGATTTGCTATAAAACTTCAATAGATAAACTTTAGTTATTTTTTTTCCTTAAGTTTGGTTTTTATAAAATTGCATGATTGAATGGTGACGTTTAACATTTTTTTATTCAAAAGTTTTTTTTTATTTTTATAGATTTCTAACAAAACTTCAAAAGAGTAAACTTTACTTTTTTTTCCTCTCAAGTTTGGTTTTTATAAAATTGTAACAAAAGTTCAATGAGTTTATTTTTCAGTAAACTATAGGAGCTTTTTTTTGCCTCAAAACTTTGGTTTTTTATAAATTTGCTAATATACGATTTTAACCCATTTGATTTTATAATTGTTTCATTTTTTTGTAATAACTTTCGTACGCTAACTTTTTTTTAAAACCGGATGCACAACTTTGTTTATTTTTTTTGGAGTAAACTCCTGTTTTAGTTCCTGTGGTTTGCACCAATTCCTTATTTTAGTTCAATAATTTAAATTTCTTCTTTTTAGTCACTAGGATTTCATTTTTGTCTCAATTAAAGCAAATGGCTAACATCGTTAAAATTTTCAGTTAGTTTTTATATGAAAAGACAAAAATGCCCTTATTTGACCACATATGTCTTTCTTCTACCTAAAACCCTAAAATTCACATAACTCCCTTGTCACCACCCACCACCACCTCTATGGCCACCACCACCCACAAAAATCCGGCCACCTCCACCACCACACCCCCACTACCACCATCCCCACATCACCAACGCCACTGCCCCCACCACACTCCCACTACCGCCATCCCCACACCACCAAATACCCTTTTTGGTACAGATTAGTAAGATGGCTGTGTCTATGCAATAAGCACTGTGACGAATTGCGGCGAATTTCGTTGTTTGATGATTGTTTCTGCGCGATACCAGTTTACCGCCATTAATTTGCAGCTTCTTTTTCTGGGTTTGGATCTTTTTTGGGAGTGGATAAAGAACACTCATAGTTACCTTCATTTGGTTGATGTCTGCTGAGCTGGACAGCCCAGTTCAAACCCAAATGGCTGTAGCCCAGTTCAAACCCAAAAAGGGTATTTGGTGATGTGGGGTGGGGTGGGGTGGGGGCAGTGGCGTTGGTGGTGTGGGGATGGCGGTAGCGGGGGTGTGGTGGTGGAGGTGGCCGGATTTTTAGGGTGGTGGAAAGTGGCTGGATTTTTGTGGGTGGTGGTGGCCATGGAGGTGGTGGTGGGTGATGACAAGGGAGTTATGTGAATTTTAGAGTTTTAGGTAGAAGAAAGACATATGTGGTCAAACAAGTGTATTTTGGTCTTTTCATGTAAAAACTAATTGAAAATTTTAATGGTGTTAGCCATTTGGTTTTAATTGAGACAAAAATGAAACCCTAGTGACTAAAAAAGAGAAATTTAAACTATTAGACTAAAACAAGGAATTGGTACAAACCACAGGGACTAAAACAGGAGTTTACTCTTTTTTTTGTCAGCGATCCGAGTTTTTTTTTGTATCGTACGCTATAGCGAGTCTGTGTTCGACGTAAGTTTTATCACCATGAACGAGCCGAACCGATAACAACCAAACCCCCGTCGCGTAACACGGAAAAAAACTAGTTATTATTAGTTGTCATTTAATATTAATTAACAAAATCTATACTATCTAATAAATAAAGGATTTTCTTGCCACATGTCGCCTCCATATTCACCCTCATCATTTTTTCCCCGCCTCTCTCTCCTATTAAATACATTTACATCTTCTAATAATAATAATATATTAAAAAATACTAATTATACTAATAAAATACATTTATTTAAATTATCTTTTATCATAAAAAACTTTAAAATCTAATTATTTAACTTTTATTTTCAATCAAGTAGTAATGAAAGTCAAATTATATTAAATAATAATTAACGTATTTTCAAAACCCAATTATATATTAATTTTTACATATTTTAAATTTTGTTTTTTATCCTTAGTATATGTAATACATTTTTACACCTGTAAAAAATATATATAAAAAATTTAGAATTGTATGTATGATATTTTTCACCCCGTGTGTCATACACGGGGTCTAAGCTAGTTTATACTATATAATAAACAAGTAAAACAGGAGGACACTTGTCAAATTTCTAGACTTTCTCATTCTTATTTTCCCGGCTCTCTCTTCTATTAATGATCAACTTCACTATTTTAGGTAACCAATTAATCATTTGTTTCAATTTTTATCTACACATTTTTAAATTTAAAATTTTTTTTAATATCAACTAATTTGTTCAATCATATTTTTATGAATTCTATAAACTGAAAATAATTTTATAGCCAACTAGGAATCAAATAAAAACTTTTAATCATATATTACATACTAGGTTAAAATCCCGTGTATTACACGGATTAAATAAATAAAATGTTATATATTTAGTAATAAAAATTTATATTTTTAAAAACCCGTGTAATACACGGGTTGAATAAATCAGTATAGTACATCGGTTGAATAAAATATAATGTAATTTGTTAACAAACACATTTGTCAAAATATGTTTTTAAAAAATTGTAATTTGTCGTGACAGTTATAAGGTTTGTTAAGTTAGTTTCTAAAACATTTTTTTCAATTGAGTATTAATTTTTTAATTTAATTGATAAATGTTAGTTCATATTAAGTTAATTTAATTGATGATATAATTAAATAATAAGTATTCGTAATTAAATTTATTAATATAAAGATTATTATTTAACAGGAGAGAGAAATAGAAAATCTAATGTTTAATAGGAGAGAGAGACGGGAAAATAAAGATAAGGAATAACCAGAGAGTGACACGTGTCCTGAAGAGATTTTCATTTATTAGAGTAGTAAGATTCACGCTGTTTCATTTTGACGAGTGTATGTGTTAATAGATTAAATTATATTTTATTCAACCCGTGTAATACACATGTTTATTCCGTATAACATACGAGTTTGTTCAACCCGTGTATTACACGGATTTTAAAAACATAAACTTTTTATTACTAAGTATATAACAATACATTTATTTAACACGTGTAATACACGGGATTCTAACCTAGTATGTTTATATAGTATAAAAATGATCGTGTGCATGACCAAGAGGAAAATACGTATCTTATAAAATACAAATAATTAGTAGCAAACAGTTACACTTCCAAAAATAGTTAAAGCCTCATCTAGCTACAAAACAATAAAGTTTTGAATCAGAATTGATCGTAATAATGTTTTGAATACTTGTTAGCTATTATAGCTTTTAAACTTCCACCTATTAAATAGAGAATGGGATGGAGTACTAATTTATCTTATTTTCTTAAAATTTTCTCTAAATTTTAGAGAAAGAGTGCATTTAAAAATTGGGGTGTGAATGATCTTAGTTATTCTCTTTCTAGATCAGTGAGAGCTATGTCTACGAAGGTGTTCTCACCTCCTCTACCGGCGAAGACAACTTCGACTTTAGTGATGCTTTCACTAAATGGAGAAGATCCGGAGAAAATCTGGTGGCTACAACTCCATTTATAATAGGCATAAACTTTTAAGTAAACTTCAATCATTTATTAACCTTATTCGAATACCAATTCCTCAAAATTACTAGCAAGTCAATTCGATTCAACTGAAGGGTTAATCTTGATTATGTATAATTACTAATATTAATTTATTAATTATTTGGTTGAGTTCGTATTAGATTAGGAGTGAATTATTATTTATTTGATTATTTAATTAAGTTTGAGTTGGGTTAAAATTAGTATAGTGTTTATTATAAATAGATGATTAAGGATTAATTGTAAAGTGTGAGTTGAGTTTTATTAATAAAGAGTTGATATTTGATATCAAAATTCGTGTATTTGGGGCCTGATTCCAACAATTGGTATCGGAGACAGGTTAAAGAGAACGCCGTTTTGAGAGTCGTAGCGTGGAGTCTAGAAGGCAGCAGCCTGCTGCTATGACAGTTTTTCTGTGGTGGTGATCGGAATAAAACTATTATTTGATCGATCAAAGTAGAAAAAGAAGGAAAATAGAAACAAGCACACACGGAGTTTTTTTTGTGTGGATGTTAATCAGAGGCGGCAACCTTTGGCAATTTGTTGCTGCATAATACAAATCGAGCAGGAAGAATTCTTAATTGGTGGAATCTAATGCAACTTATTAAGTGACAAAATTGTAAAATTTCCACGTGTGGTTTTGTCTGATGGCATAACAGAAATTATATTTGAAGATTGGTAATTCAAATGGGTGGTGTGTATTTTCAGCCATGCGATCAGAGCCAGAACATCCAACTCACAACTGTTGGGTGGTGTTCGAGCAACAATCATTGACGGGAGCAAGCGAAGGTGGTGTTAGTTATATGTCATGTGGTGACAGGCGGCTAGGGGTGGTGAGTAGCGGCTGTGACAACCAAACAACGAATGGTTGCGAGTCGACCAATGAAGATATCAATATGAGTGAATCAGATGGGTGAAAGATCAATCATCTGTGAAGGGTGTAGGGATCTTCAAAGTGTTTATCTGTGCGAATCAGGGTGGTACAGTGTGATACCAGTGAACGAGTATTAGAACCTGTAAGCGGTTTGAATGAGTGAAGAATACAATCCGATCTGTGAGAGATCGTTCAAAAGGCTGTGAGAGTTGCGTGAAAGAAGATCTGTGATAGTTCAAGAACGTTCTGTGTGAAACAAGATTGAGGACCGTGTGAAACAGGGTGAAGAATTTGAGTGATTCAAATTGCGGATGAAGGTGCGATACCTGTGTAGAAGAAAATTGTGAAGGTGATTAAATTTGAGTGATTCAAGTTGGTGTGAAAGCCCTGAGTGATTTGAGATGATTGTGATTATCATGAAGGTGTTAAAAGTTATGGGTCTTACTGGGAATTCAAGATCTAGGAGGTACAAATTAAGATTAAGGGGGAGAATGAAGGGTTAATCTTGATTATGGATAATACTAATATTAATTTATTAATTATTTGGTTGAGTTCGTATTAGACTAGGAGTGAGTTATTATTTATTTGATTATTTAATTAAGTTTGAGTTGGGTTAAAATTAGTATAGTGTTTATTATAAATAGATGACTAAGAATTAATTGTAAAGTGTGAGTTGAGTTTTATTAATAAAGAGTTAATATTTGATATCAAAATTCATGTGTTTGGTACCTGATTTCCAACATCAACACGGGGGTCAAGATTAGACAAAGATCGATTATCCAAAATTTAATGCGGTCTATGGATAGATTTACAACTGTGAACATTTCTTCAATGTAGATGAAACAGCAGAAAGTTTCAAATTAATTTATGTTGTGATTCACTTGGATGAAACACCTTACAATGACATAGTCATACATGAAAACTAGAGATGCAACAGTGAATGATTTACCATGGAAGGAATATGTAAGTTGATTACAACGGTTTGAAAGATTCGAACGACTTACAACGAAAAGCAAGATTATGTAAACAAATACTGTTTTGTATTGCTTTGTGAAGTTCTACAAAAGAGTTTACATGGTACCCTAGAGGTAGTTTTGTGATACTTTATAGTGTGTGAACTATATATGTCTTCACCTATTTATACTACAAACTCATAATCTAAAAAGTTTCATTATAGAGAATTCTATATACAAAACTTTCAAGTATATAGTTTTAGGAATCTCTATAAGAACATCTTTACTTTTCAATGAAGTTGTATACTCTTATAAGGTATTCATATTCTTCCTTTCGGCCTCCATGTTTCAAGACAAATTTGGAATTTTCTGGAAAATCCACGGGGTCTTGTAAGTTGCACTCTATATTTTAGATGGGTCGTGATACACCGCTCTAAACTAGAATTAAGTGCAAAATCTTTAGGAAAAGAGGGTGTTTTAGGGTTGTATATCAAATTGAATGAGCAAGAATCCTGCTTCACTCGTGTTCATCTTTTAACTTTAAGTGAAGAACACAAACTAAAACCGAATACAAATAAACATAAACAAAAAACACACAAACACACATGAAAATAGGGATTATAAAATTACTTGTTTTAGTTGCTAAAGATGACTAAAAGACGATAAATAAACCAGACCATCGTTACTGTTATAAAATCTTCTATATATAATAAATAAGTAAACAAGAACGTCACTTGTCACAATTTTGTGAGCCATCATTTACTTTTTCCGCTTCTCTTTCTTTACCTAATAAGTTTGTTTGCTACTTCGATTTCTTAATTCCAAAATCTTTATTACTAACATTTACTTTTTTGGCTTTTCTTTTTTCAACTTTTTTTGAACATCGAACATTGAATGTTGTGAAAAAAGAAATGGGCAGAAACAACCCCTTTCTTTTTTTCTTTTTTCAACTAATAAATAAGTTTGTTTCTCGCTTTTCTTTTTTAATTTTTAAATCTTTATTATTGGGTTAATCTTGTCATAGTCTAATAGTTTAGGAGGTTTGACTAAAATTGGAATCAAGGGTACTAGTCCTAGTATGAGTCTAATGTTTATTTTATTAATAATTTGGTATTTATCTAGTAGGTTAAGATATGTTTTAATTTGTTTTGGTTTATCTTTAAGTGTTTGGGTAGGATTAGAAGACTTGGTTGACAATGTTTATTTTAGTATAAATAGATGGGTTAGAGAGCATTGTAAATGTGATTTTTTTGTTTAATAAATTTTCTTGTTCTTATTCTTGGGTCTGATTTCCAACAATTGGTATCAGAGCTTGGTGAAAGAGAAGGCCGGTTTGAGAGTCGGTTTCGAGGGGGTGTAGCCTTTGGCTGCGGGGAAAACGCAGCAGCAGGAACCGACAAACTGAAGGGCTGATCGTACAAGAAGGTGCGGGACAACAGGTGTTGTTTCGGGATTGTTTTAGAGCAGAAGACAGAGACGGTAAGGTGTTTCGGTTCAACCGTTGTCGTGGTGAAAGTACCGTTTGGGACGACGGGGGTGACCGGTGATAAACACCGGTGTTCCGGGGCTGTTAGAGGTGATCAAAGAGCCAGAAAAAGTCTTTGATCGGCTTGTTTCGTGATAAGAGGAGACCGGTGTATGTGCGTGAAAAACGGACAGAAAGGATCCGTCAAAGCGGGTGGCTTTGGATTTGGTTTGTTTAGCAGGTGAAAGAAAACGGTAGAAGCAGGCGGCTTTGTTTTCTTGGTCGTTGGAAGAAGCCTCTTTGAACAAGCGTGATCAGAAAATAAGGCGTGAAGGCACAGTCGAGTATGTGGGTTTTACTTGGTTTTGGTTCTAAGCGAGTTTCAAAATTTGTGTTTGTCTTGAGCAAGTTTCGAACAAAACAGAAGGAGTCTTTTGCTGCTGTGGGGAGGAGTTCGAGGCAAACAAACGAGACAAGAAAATTATTGAAGATTGAAAGGTTCCATTGATTACGGCATATTTGTTTCAAAGGAGATTAAAAAATTATCTCTAATAAATTTTCGGTCAAAGGGATATGCATGGAATTCTAATGGATGGTGTTCTAATCTAGTTTTAATAAGACATCAATACTTGGTCAATCAATCCGGTTAGGGCTGTAAACGAATCGAACGTTTAGCGAACAGTTCGTGAACCGTTCGACGGGAAATTCATTCATGTTCATTAGTTTAATAAATGAACGAACATGAACAAGGAATTACGTCCGATTAAATAAATGAACGATCATGAACAGATGTCTCGTTTGTTCAATTGTATTCGTGAACGTTCGATAGCGTGTTCGTGAGCGTTCGTTCGTTTATGTTCATTTACGTTCGTGTTCGTTTATGTATCGTTTGTTTATGTTGTTCATCAAAGATTTTTGTATATTTCTATCTTATTTTATCTAAACTTTATATATTCTTTAATTTTTATTTTATTTTTTACCGTAAAATTAACTAAGTAAAGTAAGTTCGATACAAGTACTAAAAACTTGATATTAAAATGATCTTATTAAATGTTCATTTCGGAAGATATTAGGGTTGATATCAAAAGTTCCAAACTAGCTTCCGTTCCGTTCCGTTCGTGAACAAATACATTTCCTTAATGAACGAACACGAACAAGAAATTTCGTTCGGTTAGTGTTTGTGAACCGTTCATGAACAAGTTAAATGCTTAACGAACGAACACGAACAAGGCTTCGTTCGGTTCGGTTCGTTTACAGCCCTAGACCCGGTCCTTCCCGCCAATGATAAAAACGGAGTAACCGGGGTAGGTTGTTTTTTGGCATAAGATATCCGATCGGATTTGCGGGTAGGCGGACGGGAAAAGATTCGTCAAAGAAGGAGACTTTGAATCTAGTCTTGCCTAGCAGGTAAAGAAGAAAAACGGTAGAAGCAACACTGTAGCAAGCTTGTTTTTTTCTTTGATCGGTGGTCAAGAACAGGGTTGTTCTGGTGACCCGGGAAGAGGGAGATCGATACTAGTCAAGTGGATTTGAAGTTGTGAAGAAGAGGAGACAACAATTGTATTTACAAAGGAGAAAAAACATGTGTGTGAACATTGTGTTTGTTCATGTCAGGATGATCTAGGACGAAGCCAAGAGAAGGGTCGGTGGTCCAAAAAGGGTCAAGACGTTGAACGGGTACAAGAGAAGTGCATGACAAGATTAGGGGGTGATTATTGGGTTAATCTTGTCATAGTCTAATAGTGTATGAGTCTAATGTTTATTTTATTAATAATTTGGTATTTATCTAGTAGGTTAAGATATGTTTTAATTTGTTTTGGTTTATCTTTAAGTGTTTGGGTAGGATTAGAAGACTTGGTTGACAAGGTTTGTTTTAGTATAAATAGATGGGTTAGAGATCATTGTAAATATGATTTTTTTTGTTTAATAAATTTTCTTGTTTGTATTCTTGTGTCTGATTTTCAACATTTATTACTAACTATTTAACATTTATTTAATATCACTACAAGAATTTTAGGCAGATTCAACGACCTTTATCGACGACATGTCGTCGAAATAACCTTTCTCAACGACATGTCGTCGATATTGCCTCGTCAGCAGAGTTCCGTCGGGACTGCTTGAAAAGTCGTCGAGAAAACGTCGTCGATATAGATTACCCTTTTATCGATGACATGTCGTCGATATTTTCCCGTCGGTAATAGCTTTTCAATTTAAAAAAAAAAAGATTAAATAAAAATTAAATATCAGTCTCGACGACATGTCGTCGAGATTGATCGATTTAAATTTTATTTAATCTTTTTTTTTAAATCTGGAAACCTCAATCCCGACGACATGTCGTCGAGACTGGGTTATTTTTTTAAAAAAGTATTTTTTAGAATTTTAAAAATTTCCAGTAATGTAATACACAAAATTCAGAACCTGTCAAACTTGTTATATATTAATACATTTCACAACAATATATTACTTAAAACATCTAACAAAAAGTATACAAATTGTATAAGTTATTACAAATCGTTCAAATAAAAGTTACAACCAAGTTTATTCATCTTGATCGTCGTCATTTTGGTTGCCGGATTGGTTGCGGTCATGTTGCATCTGTTTCACGGTCTCATTCAGTTCACGAATTTGTTCTTTTAATTCGTTGAATTGAGACTCGGAGAGAGCCGAAACATTAGTGGGCATGTTTCTTACTTTTCTTCCAACTCCTCGGCTCCAACCACGTCTCTCGCCAAGGGCACGTTTTAGGACCTCTTCCTCATCAACATCTCCGCCTTCTTGTTGCATCCGGGTCAATTCTTCTTGAATTGTATTCTATAATAAACAAAAAGTACACATATAAAAAAAAATTCAGAAATCCGACAGCATAACGACTACAAAATTGATAGCCAACCTATTTAACAATACTCAATAAACATAATAATTCAACAAAACTCAATAGCCAACCTACTTAAAAATACTCAATAAACATAATAATTCAACAAAACTCAATAAAAACCTATAATAAAAACCAACAATAACCAATATGATTAATATTCTAGTGTATTTCCCAAACTTAGAATTCCCTTATCGATATATATACTTACTCAATCGTTTTGTGCCCGATCGTTGACCCATGTGCCGTGAGACATGTGCATACGTCTCCAACCATCAATTAGGCTGACGGTTCCACCTTGTTGTACCTATAAACAACAAAAATAATGTTACTAATATTTGACTAACTTATGAATTCATTTTTAGAATAATATTAACAACTTTTGTTACCTCCTCATATCGCCGTTGAGAAAATGACTTGCTCCCACTAGTATTGGCGTATGGTTGTTTAGCTCGGTTTGAAGAATTTTGACTGCAATATATGCGGGATCAAGGTTCAATATGTCGATGAGGGAATTCCAATTGCCGGAACTGATGGACTCATGAGGATTATTCCTTGCTTCTTCCAACTCCTCGTAACCACCAACTGATTCAAAATGTCTCTTTAAAGTAGATTTGCGGTCACGAAATCTACGGGCACAATCATCATGGATGCCCGCAGATATTTGTGGCCACTGCGGTGTGTTACTCCAGCTTTCTAAATCAAAGTAATTCTGTAAAAAAAAAGTAATTAGGAAACACTTAATAATTATGAATGTTATTAAATTACATTTTATACTTACATGAAGATTGCGAAATACGGTGCTTTGATGCTCCCTAGGAATAGACTCCCAACCTATATAGTGTGATGGGGTTTGTTCGAGGGCAATAGTTATTTGTCGAACAAACCATCGACCATTCGAACCGACAAACTTGTAGGTCTCATGTGTTGGATCAAGCTCTAGTGGGAGTGGCTTGTTTCCATTTTGGGCAAACGCCTCCAGCATATCAAGATTTCTACCACGGCCCCTTACTTTTTTTGAGGAAGCTGGTACATGAATTTAATACTCGCAGATGTTACATGAATTTGAAGAATTATCAAACTAAAATAAGTAACTTACAAGACTCGCAGATGTTACATGAATTTGAAGTATTAGCAAACTAAAACAAGTAACTTACAAGACTCGCAATCAGTAGGGAGCCTCCTAGAATTCCGCCGTGGATCACGACCCCCACCGTCACCACCATGTGATCGAGCATAAGTCGCCATATATACCTACATAAAATTGAATTCAATAAAATGACAGTGTCTACATACATCAATAAAAATAAGTGTCACATACATTACAAGTCAATCAGAATCATCACTAATATCATCGTTGTCGTCCTCATCCAAAGTGTATGTGCCTTCCTCCTCCTCTTCCTCAACATCACCAGCCACAATCTGGGGGTTAAGACTCGAGTGAGCACCTTCACCTAAAGTCGACACCATGTGCAAGTAGCCTAAGTCATATATCTTTCAAAAGGATACATCCATCTCATATATACAGGCCCACCAAGAATAGCTTCTTCGGGTAGATGAAGAACTTCGTGAACCATTATGTCAAAAAACGCTGGCGGATATATCAATTCCAAATTGCATAGTATCTTTACCAAACTATCATGTGCTTCTTGCATGTCTGTCTTATCTATTGATCGTGCACATATTTTTTTAAAGAATGTGCAAAGGTCACTAATTGCATTTTTAACATCCGCATGCAGACCTATTTGGATCCCTATTGGTAGCAATCGCTGCATGAGAATATGATAATCATGAGACTTTAACCCGATTATATTTGAATCAACCACTTTATTTTTAAAGTTGGATCCAAAGCCATCGGGTAGTTTCACTTCTTTAATGAACTTACAAAAACGTTCTCGATCACTTGGCTTGAAAGAGTAAGGGGCATGCGGTTTGACGACCTTTTCGTTTTTCATTGTTAGCCATAGATTTTGTCGAATGCCTAAAATTGCCAAGTCTTCTTTTGCTTTGTTTGTGTCTTTTGATTTGTCGTTCATTAACAAAGTACCCAACACACTCTCACACACATTTTTCTCAACGTGCATAACGTCAAGATTGTGTTTTAATTCAAGAGAAGACCAATATTTCAACTCGAAGAAGATACTACGTTTGGTCCAATTCAACTCTGATTCAGCACGATTTCTTTTCACACCTCCACGCTTAGGATGTTTACCAGGAACACGATCGGGGAGGTTTTCTAATTGTTCTAATATCCGTGTGTTCGTCAATTTCATAGGAGGCTTTCTTTTCTCTTTTTTGCCATTAAACAATAGACTATCTCTCATACGATTATTGGAAGGCAAAAATCGTCTGTGGCCAACATAAGATAACTTATTGATAACACGATAGGAGGGTGTGTCTTCGTTACAAGTAGGGCATGCTAGATAACCTTGACCGCTCCATCCAGACAAGCTGCTACGAGCAGGATAATCGTTGATAGTCCATAATAGTGCCGCATGCATCTTGAATACGGTGTTGGTTGATGCATCTCTCATTTGTACTCCTTTCTCCCACAACATTTTCAACTCATCCACCAAAGGCCTTAAGAAAACATCAATGTCCTTTCCAGGTGATTTGGGCTCTGGAATTAGCAAAGTTAGCATGAAAGAAGTCTCTTTCATACATAACCACGGAGGTGTGTTATACGTTGTCAACACTACCGGCCACATACTGTAAGACTGACTCATGTTACCGAAAGGGTTAAAGCCATCGGCAGCCAAACCCAAGCGGACATTCCTTGGTTCTTCTGCAAATTTAAGATATCTCAGATCAAAATCTTGACATTGCTTCCCATCAACCGGATGACGCATTATAGAATCCCTTGAGCGTCCTGTTTTATGCCATGTCATGTCTTTTGCCGTGAATCTGGAACTATATATTCGTCGAAGTCGAGGCGTTAAAGGAAAGTAACGCAACACTTTACGTGACACTTTCTTGCCACTTGTGTTTGGGTTAACCCATCTGCTCTCGTTACAAATCGGGCAGTTTTCCTTTGACTCATTCTCCTTCCAAAACAGAGCACAGTCATTTATGCAAGCATGGATAGATTGATATCCTAACCCAATCTTTCTCAACTTCTTTTTAGATTCATATTGATATTCGGGAATGTGATTCTCTTTCGGTAATGCAATTCTGAGAAGCTCTAAAAGTTGGTTAAACGAAGTATCCGTCCACTTGTTTATAACTTTAATATGCATCAATTTTGCTAAAAAGTTTAGGGAAGACATCCAACTACAACCAGGGTATAACTCGGTACGAAGCTCTTCAAACAAAGCATCAAATTTCGGGTCTAAACCAGCTCCACTTCCATCTTCATCAGTATTTTCTTCATGTGTATTTTGTTCCGCCATAACATCATCAAGTGCATCAAACATCTCATGATCAGTTGCTGCAACACTTGTATTTGTAGCCCAAAGTGCGTCTACATCCGAAGCATTAGCATATTCCTCTCCGTGATAAAACCAAGTGTCGTATGCTTGTAGAAACCCATTAACACGTACGTGTGAATAAACAAAAGACGGACTTTGCCGATAAGAGTTGGCACATTTTTTACACGGGCAATAAATCTTGCCATCTTCGTCAACATAGTTTTTGGCATTATTTATAAACTTTTGAAGACCTTTTATGAAATCCGGATGGTTACGATCTCGCAGTGCAATCCAACTCTTATCAATTGTCATAACTGTTTTTTGTTAACTGATAGTACATCAGATGAAATATCTACAGGTGATGGATCCTAACCCACCTTTTGAAAATTCTATCTCATATGTATACGTTTTAACGGGTTGACTATTCAAGAATAAATCGACAGCATTTCCCCTTAACCCTCCAAGAATATGTATGAAACGCAAACTCGAAGAGTAGGAGAAATAGCTAACACTTTACTCTTGAATAGTCAATCCGTTAAAACGTATACATATCCTAAATGAGATAGAACATTCAAAAGACAGTCCCAAACGGGGACAATCCAAAATTTAACTCTATTAGTTAAATTTCGGACGGGTATTTTCTAAAGGGTACAATCCATAATTTATCTATGTTAGTAAGTCAAACTCGAACCGTTTGTTTTTTATCAGATTTTTTCCAAAAATATATTTTAGATAATAAATTAAACTGATTACATATCTTTTGTTAAAATAATAAACCAATTTTCCAATATATTTGTGTTAACAAAGAATCGTGTTTGAGTTCGATATACTAATATAGTGTTACATAATCTAAACAATAGTTAGTTTAGTAGAATAGTGTTACCTTTTTAATGCAGTCAAGCAGAAAGATAAAAGCTAAACAAGAAATCCTATAAATTCGTTACAAATGTATTAGATATAAAAAATCATACAAATATAAAAAATAAAAACGGATTAAAAAACAACAATAATACATTTCACAAATACATACAAATACCCAAATAAATAATACATACAAAATATACATTAAAAAAAATAAATAACATTATACAATTCATACAAATAATATATACATAACACAACCAATAATACATTTCACAAATACATACAAATACCCAAATAAATAATATCATACAAACTAATAAATAACATTATACAATTCATAAAAATAATAATTACATTAAACAAACATCTATATAAATTAACTATCAATTTTCACCAATAATCCATACATCTATATAAATTAACTATCAATTAAAATAATCCATACATTAAACAAACATCTATATAAAATTCACATTAAACAAACATTTATATAAAATTCACCAATTTCACAAATAATCCATACATCTATATAAATTAACTATCAATTTTCACACAAAAAATGAACACATCTATATAAATTAACCAACATTTATACAAAACTAAATCTCTCAAATCTAAACCTAATACCAAAACATTATACAAACATTTATAAATCTATATAAAACTATCCAAATACACCTATAAACACAAAAAATATACATATTACCTCCGGAAATTTCTTGTCGTCAGGAAAACACTCAATCAAGCTTCCAACCACTTCACTTAGCCCAAAAACTTCACCTACACAAGATTTTAATTAGAAATTTCCGATTATAAAAAAAATTACAAAAAAAAGTCAAAATCGGGTCTAACCACTTGAATAAGAAGATTAATGGTGAAGAATGAGGTAGAAAACGTTGGATTTTTTAGCAAAATGGTCGGATTTTGTGGGTGTAGTCGAGAGAGAGAGTTTGAGAGGAAAAAGAGGGCACAAATGAGGTGAAGAAGGGTTTATGCCGTCTAATTACCAGGTTAGACCAATCTCGACGACATGTCGTCGAGATTGGTTATTCTATTAAAAAATAATTTTTTTTACCAATATCGACGACATGTCGTCGATATTAGGTATTTTATTTAAAAATTAATTTTTTAATATTTTACCAGGCAAAAAAAAAATTAAAAATATCAATATCGACGACGTGTCGTCGATACAAGTTTTCAGCTTTTCCGGGTAAGCGCCAAAAGCTTTCACTTTTTCCCGGTTAACGATCCCCGACGACGTGTCGTCAAGAAAAGGTTACAAAAAAAAATCTCGAGAACTGGAGACCATCGCCGACGACGTGTCGTCGGGACTGGTCCCCTTAATCTCGACGACATATGTCGTCGATATTGGTCGTCGAATCTGCCTAGATTTCTAGTAGTGTATATTTTTAATCAACTCATGAAATACACTAGTTTCTAGCCTAATAGAATGATGAATTACGTTTTCCAAATTGTTATTGAAAGGACACGTAAATCCATTTTTCATACACACGATGTCCTATTGGAAATTTTAAGCATGAATCCGAGAATAATGGACATTTGAATCTTGGTTATAATGCCTAGTGTTTTCAGAACCGGACCGGCCGGTCGGACCGGGAACCCGACACATAACCGGTCCGGCTGTGTGTAATTGAACCACTTTTAGTTAAACCGGCCAGTTATCGGTCGAACCGGATGGTCGGATCGGATTTGAAACTTTTTCTATTTTTTTTTTTGCATTTTTTCCTTCAAAATCTCATTTTCTGATTAATTTAGTATTTCATGTTGCATATTTTATTTATTTTAACCTTTAGATGTCATTAAAATTGTAAATTTACATAAAACAAAAAATGTTTTTATATTTTGTTTCTATATAAATAGTTATAATTTTTATATTATTTATGACGTCATCCGGTTCTTAAATCCGGTTCAACCGGTCTAACCAATTAACCTCTTAGACGGCCGGTTCATTGTCCGGTTCCGAAAACATTGGCGATGCCTCATTCGTCTCTCTTATTCCTAAAGTACGTGAACCCACCTCCCTTAAAGACTTCTGGCCAATAAGTCTTATGAGGTGCATGCCCGAAGTTCTTTAAAAAATTCTAGCTATTCATCTCAAGAAGGTGATTATAAAGGTCATTGGTTGTGAGCAATCAACATTCATGAAAGGTAATGAACAATTTTTATGGCCATATTACAATCATTTTAGTTAATTCTTGGGCTAAAAATATTGAATAAGAAATGTTTGCTTGAAGTTGATTTTGATAACGTCTTAAAGGTATGCCTCTTTCAAGTAATGGTCTGATTCTTAATCATGTGATGTATGCCGATGACATGATGTTTATTAGTGAATGTTCATCTATAAATATGCTCAATCTAATGAGAATTCTTAGATGCTTTTACTTTGTCTCGGGTTTAAAAGTGAACCTTAATAAAAACAATATTTTCAGCATTGGAGTGAGCTTTCATGAGGTACATAGGTTAGCAAACTATGTAAATTGCGAAGTTGCATCTTTTTCATTTATATATCTTGGGATGCCAATCGGAGCTAATATGAAACTATCTAAAAATTGGATTCCGGATCATTTCAAATCAAAATTACACAATTGGAAAGTCAAAAACCTGTCATTTAGTGAGCGTCTTACACTTGTAAAATCAATTATACGTATTGAAAGTACATGTAAATACATTTTTCATGCACGCGAACTAATTAATTTTGGTTTCTAGATAGAGAAGACACAAATCTCTTTCTTGCTTCTTAAGTACCGACAAATGATTTGTTTGGATTTTTTTGGGAGCATGCGGTCCATTGCAAGGAGTTACATGGGTTTAAATACAAGCATGATTTGGTTAACGATGTTCTATGTCATGTTCTTAAGCGCACATGAATTTCGGCTAAAAATAAGGCCCTGTAAACTTTCTGACATATCCGCTTGAAGAGAGATCTACTCTACTACTAATTGACATTCTTGTGTTTGCATGGGCCGGGGGAAACACGCTTGTGTGGACCTTACACGATTATCCCCTCCTGGGAAGCTTAGGGACAATGAGTTTGTTGCGGGTCAGACTGCTTTGAAGGCGGAAACAGACAAAGTTGCTAATACTAGAAAGTTTGTTTAGATAATCAACATTTATTTATTCCTTTTGTTTTTGATACATTTGGTTTCCTAGCTCTGAAGGCTGTGAAATTACTAAACAAGGTTCAGCGGGTAGTGCATAGTTCTTTTTAGGCCCCTAAGACCCAAAACTTTGTTTTTAGTAGAATCGATTTTGCTATCCAAAAGAGGTTGCGGAGCAGCTTGTTGCCCGTTTATCTACCACTTTATTGTATATCGTTCTTATTATTCAAATTATATTATTATATTTCCTATTAGGTTGCTTCTACATTTCGGGACAAGATCTCACAAGGGTTAAAAGAAATTGGTTTTACTATTGGTGTGTGAGAATGAAAACCAAAATCTAAAAAAAATGGCTACTTTGAAAAACCGGATCTAAACAGGTTTCTCAAAAACTGGATTTAGCGTCTAGAATCCCAAACCGTTCTAAACTGACGGTTTAGGTTTGTAGCCGGTATTCTGCTATCAGATCGGATCGGTTTAGCTCCCGAACCTGTTGTTTTTTTACTTTAGTAAATTTCAAGGCACAAGCCCGAAGAACAGGTCCTGCTTCAAACTGGAGTTTTGGGGACAGGTCCACGTTATTGGTGGGCCCTATTGCAGCCCTCATTGAAATCCAGATTTGGGTCAGGTCTTGGGTAGAGGTGAGAAAAAAACCGGTTTTTTTTCGAACCGGTTTAAGACCAACCGGATCGGGTTGGCTCTAAACCGTCGGTTTAAAACCGGTTTAAGGCATTCAGGGGACCACCGGGTAGAAGACCGGTTTATTCAAACCGGGTTTTTTAACCGGTTTTTTGCTTTGATTGAAATGTAGCCGTTGAGGGTCAAACTAGCCGTTTTTTTATCCATTTTTCACCCATAAATCATTATAAATAGGTGGGGGGTGTTTAGGGTTGATCACATCTCTCTCTAAACTCTCTAATCTCTAAAACCGCTCTTTAAACGCTTTCTAAAGTCTCTCTAAACTCTAAAAAAAAGCATGACAAGTGTTGGTGTTGGTGGTTCCTCAAACGAAGTTACCGTTAAGGAAATTCTAACAACAACGAGAAATCCGGCAATTTGGTGCAATTATGATCTATGTTTGTTGTTAAACGTGAAGGAACGTGCTCGGTGCAAGATGTGTGGTGCGTTTTTGGGGAAAGATTCAAAAACTAGTTTGAGAATTCATATGGAAAAATCTTGCCCGTACTTGGAGAGAAATCCAAGTGAAGGTCAAGACTCGATGACACCCGAATGAGGAATTTGGAACTTTGATCCAAATATTGTTCGAGATCGAATGGCGAAGTTTGTGATCCAAGAAGGATTGTCGTTCAACCACTTTGACAATCCACGCTTGACAAGGATGATTCAAGAGACACTTCAACCACGTTATCATCAAGCAAATCGCACAACCCTTCGACGAGATTGTATAAAAATGTGGAAAAAAGCAAAAAAGAATTAATTTTGAGATTTGAAAATTTGGAAGACCGGTGTAAACTTAACCACCGATGTTTGGTCGGCTCCACATGGTATACCCCGATCCGTACCTTTGTCGTGCATTGGGTTGATCCCAAAATGTGGCAAATGATGAAGCGTACAATTGCATTTGACTTGTTTGAATATCCACATACCGGAAAAAATTATTTATATATTAGATGGTATTATAACCGAATTAAATTACAAAATAAACTTTTTTCAATGTCTTTTGATAATGCATCTAATAATACAAATACGGTTCAAAAACTAAAAATGAAATATAGACCGGTTTGCAACGACGTTTTTTTTCATAGTAGATGTGTTGCACATATCATTAACTTGACGGTGCAAGCCGGACTTGCAATTTAAGAGGTTTCAAACTTAACAAATGTTTTTAGAGTAATGCTTAAAGATATTTTTAGTAGCAAAAAAAGATACCATGATTATATTAGATTTTTTCGTGAAACGAATAATCTTTGGTTAGGTCCGAATTGGGACGTCGAGACAAGATGGAACTCGACTCACAATATGTTTCATAGCGCTTTACGACAAAGAGATACTTTAGAAATATTTCATGAAATTCTTTCCTTAAAACCTCATCGTAAAATTCTAAAGTTTCCGTCTACGAGTTGTAACATTTTAAAAGACGTAACCGAATTGCTTGAAGTTTTCAAAACCGCAACCACTTTTTTATCTGGTGTTTATTATCCCACAAGTCCATTAACTCTTAAATAAATATATTAACAAGTTGTATGAACTTGAAAATAAAAGCACTCTTTTTACAAAAATGATAGAACCGATGAAAGAAAAATTAGTAAAATATTTTAAAGAAATGTTTCCCGTTATAACTTGTGCCGCCGCATTAAACCCTACCATAAATGTTTTCGGGGTTGAAACGTTGATTGATAAAATTACTTACGCTTTGAATTTGGATAGTGAAGACATCCATTTTGCACAAGGCACAAAAACATATTTTAACAAATGTTTACAAGATTTATTTGATGTTTATTTACATAAATATGGTACAAATCCGACTCCACATGATACAATGGGTACATCATCAAGTGATAGCTCGAAGGATGTTAACTTGAATTTATATAACGAAATGTAAATGAATTTAGTAAACGGGCTCGAGGTAGCTCCCAGAGTAGCGAACTCGGAAGGTATTGGCACAAACTTTTTATCGTTTATGCCTCCTTCCGTTTTTGAGGATTTTGATATTTTGGCTTTGTGAAAAAAAAAACGAAGCTTTGTTTCCGATTCTTTCTGCCATGGCCCGTTATCTACTAACCGTCCAAGCTTCCACGGTAGCTTCGGAATCTGCGTTTTCTTTTAGTGGCAGGGTCTTATCAATACGAAGGACTAGACTCACCCCCGTGGCTATGGAAATATGCATTTGCTTGAAGGACCATTTGGATGCGATTGATAAGATACAAGACCAAACTTCTCTCGAAGATGAAATTCAAGTCGAAGAAACCATACACAACAACGAGGTTGATCTTGGAATATCCGAATCAGTCACCGATGATAGCCGAAGATGCAAGCTACAAGGCTCCGGTTACGAAGATAACGCACAAGAATAATCAATCAATATTTTAAAAAATAAAAAAATATATTGTCATTTGTAATGTTTTCCCACTTTATAATTTTATCTTGTAGTATTTTGTAATTTTTGAACTTTCGAATAACAATAAACGTTGAACTTTATGTTTTTATATTTGTTATACATATTTTTTTTTTATTAAATATACGGAATTTTAATGATTTTTTTTAATGTAAACTGGTTTAACACACAAACCGGGTACAACCCGACCCTAACCGGTTTAATAGGTTAGGGATTTCCTTGCCTCCAAACCGGGTTAACCCGAACCGGTTTATGGGCAAACCGGTTTTGACCAAACTTTGACCAAACCGGTTCGGGTCAGTTTAAACCGGTTCGGGTAGAATAAACTGATTTGTGCACCTCTAGTTTTGGGGACAGGTTTTGGATTTTTTTTTGTTTATTTAATAAATGGGGTTTTCTTTTTTATAAAACTAGTATTTTTACCCCATGTTTCGCGAGGGAAACGTAATCGTTTTTTCTATGTATTACGTGTCATGAGATTGGTCGTTATCGATTCGAGTCGTCGAAAATGATAAAAGCGAACACTGATACCGGCTACGATTATATCAAAACACCGTCAACGATGTTTTTCTCTCATTATAGCGTACGATACAAAAGAATATACCCGATTATGAACACATCCCCGTTTGAAAAAAAGTTTATGCCAGATCGTTTACAATTCATAAAAAAAAACTAAAGTCAACTACGTATTCCATTTTTTTTTTACACTTAACGAACGAAAAATATTATAGAAAAACGAAATTATTAGAAAATAAAATGGGTTAAAAGCGTATGTTATATATAGTTAAAGGAGTTAAAACGTAAATTAAAAAAAAAAGTTAAAACTAAAATTATAAAAAAGGACACGTGTTATGAAGTCAGTGTATATTGCAATCTCTTTTAGTAAAAGGTTAATAATGGTTTTACATATCTAGTGCCGTAGTTAGTAAATTCAAATAATTGAAAATGGATAAATGTAGGGACTTAAGAGTCAATTCAATGTTATGTAAAATTAATTTTTTGTTAATTTTCACTGAACATATAATTTAGTCTTTCTTTTAATAGTATATAATATTAAAATCTAAATACACACTTGTTTACTTTTTTTATAAAAATTATTATAAACTGGGTTGTGTTCAAAATTAAGTATTTTTTAATCTGAAAAAACTTTGTGTCTGAGTTTTTGACCCATTTACCTATAAACGGATAGATTTGGGTTATGTTATATCTCTAACAAGTTCAATGGATTATAAGTTTAAAGGAATCCGGTTAGATGAGTCAATTTGTGTTATACCGTATTCTAATGGGTCAAATAAGTTATAACCTATTTTAGAATGACAAAAATTTTATTAAGAACCGACTAGCAAGCTACTAGACGGCGAACACCATTACAACAAAAAACTAGAGGGTTTCGGAGCCACTTTATCCATTTGATATCACCTAAACAAAATAAAGTAGCGTCAGCAAATAAAGTGTGTTTTGAATGCCTCTTTTTAGAGAACACCGTGTCATCCCTAAACCTCCAAATAATCCACCAAACAACAAACACAATAGCCCTTGTCAACTAGTTTTTGATCAAAGACATATTCACCTTCTCAAGGCACTAACACATCCATCGAAGGGCAGTATTTTGGGATTGTGACCCCCAACCAAACCGAAACCAACGTCATCACTCGAACTGAAATAGGACACTCACCAAACACATGCAAATAAGATTCTAGCTTGTCGTTATACACCAGACAAAGGATACACGGAACATTAATGCCTTTTCTATCTACGTTAACACGCGTAGGAAGCCTGTTTGCCATAACTCTCCAAGCACATATATTTACCTTATGAGGGACCGATTTAAACCATGTCGTATGCCTCAAACTTGAATCAAGGATAATACTATCAAGATACTCCCGCATCTCTTTCACAGAAAATAATTTCAATCCATTAAGACTCAACATCCACGAATCCGCTTCAGAAGACAAACTAATGTTGACTATAATATTCATAAGAGTTTCTAACCGAGCTTGCTCAACGCCTCTCCTTATCTCACATCTCCAAGGCCAAGTAGACCCATTACACCTTTGAAAAACCTTACAATCTTTATCGTTCTCCAGCTACTAGACGGCGAACAAAAAGGGTTTAACTAAATAGGAAGCCTGACAAATCGGTCGATTTACGTTATGTTATATCTTTAACGGATAAAAAAGAATACAAGCCAAAATGTCATGTATTCAAATGGGTTGAAGGTGATAGAAAGTTATTTAACGGTACATTCAAATTTATAAAAACTTTCTAACCCGTTACTGAAAAGGGTTACATATGAGTACATTCATTTACAAAGGCTAAAAGCATGTTTGTATAATTTTTTACACACTAGTTATTTATAAGTATTTAAAATTTTAGATAATAATAACATTTCAAGACGGTCCAAAATTACCTAATTCGTCTAGTCGTCTATTTTGCGACCTCCTAAAATAAATGTTGATGATAAGAAATTTATCGTGTGACACGTTTTAGCCTTTTAAGCCGGTGCTTTTGAAAATTAGTTTGTTGTTTATTTTACGAGGTTAGTGTTTTTACTTGTTTAGTAACGATGGCAACCGCCACTTGTGTTGGTATCCCAGTGATAAGAGTTAAAAACTATTTGGAGAAATCAGAGTTCAAATCCTGACATAGAAATTGATGTAGTTTAAGAGTAGGAGTAGATGAGTACGTGAGTTGCCGTAAAAAAACAACTTACCCAAATTCTTTTTTGAGATTTTGGTTGTGATATCAGTATCAAGGATTAAAGTGTTTTTAATGTTTCATTATGATAAAAGTGTTGGGAAAAGGTACCATGGATTGACCATAAAACATTAGCCCCCATTTTCTTTCTTATCGTCGTATTATTGTGATAATAATGGTGGTGGGTGGGACGGTTTGATCCATAATGCTGATATTTACAAGGCCATGAAGGCTTGAACCGTGAAATGACTCTTTTAACTCTTTTGTGTTTAATATGGAGTTAATGTGCATGTGTGATTCTTTCTTCTTCCTATTGATATGAATTAATTGTTATATTAGTTGGTTTAGTTAAATAGGTAGAATTTCATGAGAAAACTTCTTCTTAATAGAATTAGAGAAACTCCTCATTAAAGATAAAAAGAAATAATAACTCAAATCATAAATAAAAAACTAAAAAAGTGTTTCGGAGAACATGTTTTCCACGTCATCCTCGTTAAAAAAAAACGTAAAAAATGCCCGGTTTAACTTTAGGGTTTAGATTTTGGGTTTAGTAGCTTTCAGGGTTAAGTTTTTGAGTTTAATTTTTAAGATTAAGTTTTTTAGGGTAGGGAGGGGGTGGGTGGGTTTAGGTTTTTGGGTGGGGTGGGTGGGGTTTTAGGTTTTTTGGGGTGAGTGTGGAGGGTTTAGGTTTTTTGGTGGTGGGTGAAGTGGGGTTAGGTTTTTGGGTGAGGGTGAGGGTGGGGTAGGGGGTTTAGGTTTTTGAGGTGTGTTAGGTTTTTGAGGTAATATTACACATATGCAGTATTGAAAATGCGAATAAAAAGACTAGTTAATTCTTATTTTTTATAACGTTATTTATACTTAAATGAAAGATAAAGAAATTCTTGATTTAATGGTGGAATTTTTTTTAAAAAAAATAACGTATTGAAAAGATAGAAAAGTTTAAAGATTTATATAATTAAAATTCAATTTTACCATTCCTTTTTAAAATTTCACCCCTTTTCTTTTTAGTGGTTTTATAGTTCTTTCATTAAAATTAGTTCTCTTATTAACCTAACCCTATATAACTATTAAATCGCATAATAAGTCATAACATTTCTGAAAAGTAACATATCTTATACTTTTTTTTTTACCTTTTATGAAGTTAAATTATTTTATCGCTTAATGTGGGACTAACCCATTTGATAGAGGCTTTTGCCTCTTAAATGGGAGATCATGGGTTCAAACCCATGCATAGGGTGAATTTGGTGTATGTCTCCCAGGGTACATCAACCACAACGTGTGTACCGTCGGAGGTGGCTCTCACCGGGTTAATGTGTTTTTGTTTTGTGGAAAATGAAAATAAAGAATGAAGTTGATGATAGGGGAAGAATTAGAGAACACTACTCTCTAAATTATATGAAACTAGTTGACAAAAATAATTTCTCTAGTTTTTCTCTCTTTCATCTCTAGTTAAAATGAATCATAAGATTTATTTTATACTAATACAAAACTTCATATTTAATATTTTATTTAAACACAATTATAACAATTTTATGAGTAAAGCAAAACATCCATGTGAATCAAGACATGTTTTTATTAGAATTGATAAAGAAACTGTAACAATTTCCTACTTCAATCACCAAAGTTTCATATTACTCGTTCTAACTATTCAACTTCGAGCATCGATAACACATTCATCTTAGCTCTATTTTAGACACAGTTTGGTTTGTTAAGAAGCTATCATATAATAGAACACAGGCCCATAAAGAAATAAGTATATTAACAATAGTTACATATAGTTCTTTTTATACAAAGATGGAAAAAAATCATTTTCCTAGTACTGTAAAAAATTATTTTCACAAAATTTCCAACAGTAACTTCTAGACTGAACCATTAACTCTGGTTTTACAAAATGACAACCGAACCAACTAGGTTAGTTTTCAGCTATACAACAGTTAGCTTTGTCAATTAAAATTAGCTTTTATTTTATTTTATTTTTTACACTTGTTAGTTTGTATATTTTTTTATAAATAATGATAAAGATGGTTAATCAGAACAATTACTAAACATACAATTGAGAATGAAGATGTGAGTGCGTTAATAGTACTTCGCTTTTATTGGATAATAGTGCAACGTGGCACAATCTGAGTGGACCAGTTTTTTTATCTAATTTTTATTTTCAAACCCTTACACTACGTAGAATATACGCCTATAACCAGTTTGATTTTTCTAATAATTTTGTTTTTTAATATTAACTTTCATTCGTTAAGTTTAAAAAAATAACGGATTGTGTTGTTGATTTTAGTTTTTTTCGTGAATGTTCCGGTTTTTTTAAATGATGTACTATTCAAAATCAGGTACGCTCACATCGCGAAGCGCGAGGTCTTTGTATTTTTTTACTATTCTTTTTTACTTTTTTTTTCCTTTCATACGTTTTAAAATTTTGATTTCTATAAAATATGTCCATGCCGCGTTGCGCGGATTTTAGTTTTTTACTTAACCCAACAATAAAAAATGGTTTTCACTCAGACGTCTACAATTCCTCTTTCTTATTAGCTTTAGTGGGACGTCACAACTTGTGAATGGTCCACTTTTTTTTTCATTTTGCAATACACTATGTAGAATAGACGCTTTCAACCCGTTTGATTTTCTAATAATTTTTTTTTTCTGTAATAACTTTCGTTCGTTAAGTTAAAAAAACAATGTTTTTAGTTTTTTTTTCCGTGAACGTTCCGGTCTTTTTTTAAACGGAGAAGTATACCATTGCGGCATCGTGACATATCTAACCGCTTATGAACGTAACCCGTATCGGTATTCATTTTTATGGTTCTAGACGATCAGAACCGATAACGACAAAACTCCTACAACGGTATAGGGGAAGAAACGACCACGCTCCTACTGCGAAGCACGAGGTCTTGTATTTTTTTAATCCGGATTTTTTTAGTTTTCTTTTTTTTTGTTTCCTTTGGTGCGTGCTAACGTTTTGATTTACTATATAATACGTCCCCGCTACCGCCGCGTAGGGCGGATTTTAATTTCTAGTTCATATACATAAATGTATATTCCAAATATAAAAAAAAATCAAAAAATAATAAAGGTTAAACAATCATTCCATCGTTTTAAACCGTCAACTCAATCATTAAACTGTTAAAACTAAACCGTAAACCAAATTATTAAGCAATCAAATCTACGGAACCAACTAATTTAATTTGGTCTAAACGATTAATTATAGTGCAGATTTTGTTATTATCCTTTAATCAGATTTTGTTACAACTGTCGACTTATCACCCCGAAGAAGGCCAAAGTGAACAAAAGGAAAAAAGTATAGAAACGTAGGTAAGACTTAAGAGGACCATGTGTGTTAAAACGAGGGGATATGCACTTGATTGGTATGATTATGACGTTCCCATGTGGATACCTTTTGCTGTTTTTGGTCTCCTCATAACCGCTTCCTTTTGACCACTCTACTCTTTAGCTTTTTGTTATTAAGTTTTTATTTTATAAAAAAATGAGTTCTAACAATATCTTTCATTAAGTTTTCTGTTAAATTGTTTTAAAATAACAAAAAAATAAACATTTAATATTTAAAAAAGATCAAAATATAAAATAAAAAACTCACTCGATCTCCCCCCTCTCCTGTCTCGTACAACCTCTGGTTCACTACAACAGTCAACACCGCCATTGACCTGCACCCCTGGAGGATTCTTAGTCCCACAAATAGTTTGTCACCATGAAATTTTTTTATTAATGTCACTAGAATATTTTTCAATTACTTACATATTTTTCAGGTCAAGTAGAATTATTTTGGAAACTTAAAACCTAACATATTCAAATTGAAGGTTGTGATATGCAAAGAATTAATAAATAAATTTGTATGATTTAATTTTTAGAAACTATTAAAAATAAATGTAACAAGTATTTGTTTTTATTTTTAAGGAATGATATAATCATAGAAGAATTTACAAAAATGCAATAAAGGGTAATTTTGTCATTTGTCGTTATTTTACATTCCTGTTCCTTTGAAAGTTATGTCAAAAGATTCCACCGTACTGTGCCAACAACCAAACGCATGACATGAATTCATGCTAATTCTTTCGGATTTCAATTCCTTTCATAGATTCTAATTCCATCAAAAACATTTTACGCATCAAACGTGCCGTTGGTTCAACTCAGACTCGGCTTGCTTATTATTTATTATTTATATATATATATATATATTTATAATTATACCTTTTTATGTAACATAATATATATTATTTAATTTTTTTTATCTTTATTTTATATATAATAATATAATAATAATAATAATTAATGAGCAAAGTCAACAATAAAAGTTATAAAACAAATCAGAAGACCAAAACTGAAAAGTGAAAGCTTACTCTCACCGAGTCATCTTCTACATTCTCTCACCATCTTCCGCCATTTTTGTCTTTTCCTAAAGCTGATCACCAACAATGGCCGATTCCCTCTGTTTCTCATCATCATCATCATCATCATCATCCTCTTACAACTTCAAAAACAACACTAATTTTCAACTAATCACATCTATACTCCTCCATGATTTATCTCTCCTTTGTTCCTTCATCATTTCTTACCCTCTCTACTTCTCATATTTCGTCTTCTTCTCTCGCTACTTCATCAAACTCATCTCCTTCATATCTCCTCTGTTCATCGCCGTCGTCTTCCTCTCCCTCCTGCTCACCACTACATCCACATTCTGCCCTAACTTGCCGCAATTGAAACTCGGAATCCTTCAGACTGTCATCCAGAAACTCAAATCTAACTTGTATGAGGTTAACGGAGACGAAGAGGATCGTAACTTTGAGGATTTTGAGATTTACAAAATCGTGTTCGACGGTACTTTATCGATCGTGATTTGCAATGAAGACGATGAAGACATGCGTTTAACGAAGAAGATTCTAGAACATTCAGTTACTGGAGGTTCGAGAAATGATGTTAGAACTAGCTATTCAGATTTGGAGGAGATCGAGAAGATCTCGGAAAATTCAGTTCACGGCGGCCGGAGAAATGATGCTTCAATTAGCGATTCAAACACTGATAAATCAGGTATCGAGACGAATCCAGAAAATTCAGTTCACGGCGACCGGAGAAATCATGCTTCGGTTAGCGATTCATATACTAATAATTTAGTTATGGAGACGAATCCGGAAAATTCAGTTCACGGCGGCCGGAGAAATGATGATTCAGTTAGCGGCTCAGATACTGATAAATTAGGTGTCGAGAAGACTACAGAAAATTCAGTTCACGGCTGTCGGAGAAATGATGATGCGATTAGCGGTTCAGATACTGAGAAATTAGGTGTCGAGAAGACTCCGGAAAAATCAGTTCACGGCGGCCGGAGAAATGATGATTCGATTAGCGATTCAGATACTGAGAAATTAGATGTCGAGAAGACTCCGGAAAATTCAGTTTACGGCGGACGGAGGTTAACCGATTTTTCCGTCACCGATTCATACGTGGATGAATTAGAAAAGGAAAAAGGTTTGGAGAAATTGTTGGAAGAATTGGAAAGATTTGAGGATTTTACAACGGCGATTGAAACCGACGCAGATTCCGGTAAATCATGTCCGGTGAGAAGAGTCTGTAGCGGACCGGCAGATGTAAATTCAAGCGTTGACGATAAAAGTCAAAATTCAGCTAGATCGAGTTCATGGAGGTCGAATAGTTTACGTATCGTTAACAGCCATGGATCGATGAGGGAGGAGAAGGAATGGCGGAGGACGTTAGCGTGTAAGCTCTTCGAGGAACGGCATAATTCACGAGGAGGTGAAGAAGGTATGGATTCACTGTGGGAAGCTTATGAGAACGATAATTCGAAGAATCGAAAGGAAATCATGATGAACGAGAAGAACAACAACTATGGTGGAATTGAGAGTTTTATTGATGAAGGTAGTGATGATGAAGATGAAGATGAAGAAGAGATGAGTAATGGACATTTGTGTTGCTTACAAGCATTGACATTATCAACGAAGAAGATGAATTTGGGAATGGGGAAGAGTAATTTTGTGAAGATTTCAAAAGCTCTCAAAGGGCTTGGTTGGTTACATCATGTGAAGAACAAGCATGGCAAGAGAAGTTAGGCTATGTGTTATGCATTAACCGTACATACGTGGAAGTGAACCAACACCACGTCCTCCTACGTTACCGCACTTTTGAGTTTGCGTGGTGCTTCTTCGCCGTTGTCTCTCTTTCTCGTTGCACCTAAGTATCTATATCTCTCTCTTATTTTACTCTCTCTTAAATATATATTTTCTTTTTTTTTAAAGGGTGAAAAGTGAAACGCTTATATTACATAAAGTGAAAGATAGAGTAAAAGATGGTGATCCGGTGCTGAGGCGGAGTGAAAAATTGATGAAATGAAGCGAAGGTATATCACATAGTATTAGGTTTTATGGGGTAATTAGGGGGTGCTTTTAGCCGATGTTTGTGTTTATTTTAGTCTCTTTTTTAAAGTGTGTGTATATATATTATATTGTATGAATTTCCTCTCAAATTTCTTGGTTTGTTCTTATAGTATATATTTTGTAAAATATAATAAACTAGTAGGCTGTAAACCCGCGCGTTGCGGTGGAGAGTCCTCAACGATACCAAAGAATTAAACGTTTGTTTGAGAATCGTAAGGCATAAAATATAAGAACGTATTCTCGGAAAAACATAAGGCAACGAAGGTACAAATAAAAAACCCAACGCGGTCGTAACTAAATGCGAAAGTGATAAAAAAAAAGATGAACGCATTCTTGAAAAACATAATGCATAGAAAAATACAAATAAACAAAACCCAAAACAGTGGTAACAAAACGCGAAAGAGTTAAAAAAATATATATGAAGCAAAGTGGAAAAAAAAACAACAAAACCCAACGCGGTCGTAACAAACGACAAAAAGTTTCGGGATTTTTCAAAAAAAAAGGAAAAGAAACAATAAATGTGAAACCAACACATGAAAAATGTTCCGATAGAAGGTGACTACTGTTCTTAAAAAGTTGTGATTTAATACTTTTTAGTAATAGTAATTAGTAATGGGTAGGTTGGAAAATTAAAAAACAAGAGTACGGGTCAGAATGGGCTAAAAAACAATGGGAGATCGGGTAAGACAGAGTAATTGAGTTTTATTAAGTTAAATGAGTTGCAGATAATTCATTTAATTATCGAGATTTTAATACTATAGGAATGCCAATTTGTATAACAACTCGTTCTGACACGTAAACAATTTTGTCAAAACCCGTTTTGACCCGAACCACATTAACCATTTTTAGAACGGTCCGTTCTGACCTGTTACCCTGCCCGTTTTACCATGTATAATATGTATTTATATAAAAAGAATTAAATAAGTATACATAAAATAATTAAATAACTAATAGATAATGAAGGAGCTAAGCTTCAAGTTGAGCTCGAATTTCTAAAATTACACACGAAGTTCAGAAATAGAGCTTGAATTTTATGAAGTTAAATGATCTTTTTTTTAACAGTATGAAGTTAAATGATCTAACTTGAGTTTATACTAGCTTGAACTAGGTTCAACTTGTTTACATCTCTAGTGTGCATTCGAGTTTAGGCTACCTCGAACTCGGTTCAAATTATTTACATCTCTAATATTCATAACTCGAGTTTAGGCTAGTTCAAACTAGGTTGAATTCGTCAACAACGCCTCTTGGCCATTTCAAACACGGAAGCCATTGTCCTTCAAATCACAAATTTAGGACATGGAATTAGGATAATATCACAAAAACATCATTATGTAAGGTTTCTATAAGTTACGATGCACACATAGTGCACTTCGTCACCATGAGCATCCAACGCAACATAATCCGGACCTTGATACCATACATTGAATATGTTGTTCACACGTTCCCATTTAAGGTATATTAAATGTTCGCGTTTTAACCTCAATAGTTTGGCGTTTTATGTTAAAAATATAATCCACATTGATAGCCTATAGTGTTTGGTTGCATTACATGATTTCCCAATAGATATAGACATTTGGGGAAAATCATAAGTACTATCTTTAGTAGGTGTTTTTGTACCTTGTTAAAATAGACCGGTACCTATTAAAGTGTTTAGTTCTTGTTTTTTCCTACCCACACATCTTTCTTTCTATAAAATCTCCAATATATCCAAGCAATGTTGTGCTACAAAAGTTATTTTATTTTTCAAGCAATGTTGTGCTACCAAAATTGTATTAGTTTGTTAATATCGGTTGTTAATTTATTAAGGTCATAATACCGTGTTGACATTCTTAACTAAACATAAGACTATGATGTGTGACCGCCAACAACATGTTTAACATAGTGTTGTTATTACTTGCATATATTGACATTGTTTAAACCTTAAAAGGTAGTATTAGTGGTATAATATTGCTTGAAGGATTAAAATGGTAGAATATCTAGGTGTAATAAATATGCTAGATTAGGATGAGAAGAAGATGTTAGGCCATTTTTAGTTGTTCATGACAATCATAAGTAACCATCATACGAATCACAATAATAAATACATAATCAGCGTATAAATCGTTGATTGATATCATTTTATTTTTATCATTGGTGGTAAAAAAATCTACGAAAGTAGTACTAGAAGATCATTATTATTTTCATTTAACTAGGGTTGTTCATTAATTTATTTGATTTTAATTTATTGTCTTCTAAGTTTTGTTATTTGATACATTTAGTTTTAGAGGTGATACCAATTTTATTGCCGCTATTGGTCTTGATTCATATGGGATAAAATTGATGTGATCTTACCGTTCATTGGGAAACTGATCCAAGGGCTCCTATTACATCGTACCAAAAGACATTAGGGGCGATAATCGCCGCTAAAACCATGAAAATCTAGGGCGGGTCTATTCCCCTCCAACAGATCTCATTTTCTGCTTTCCTCAAAATTCCTTCTTGAAAATACAGGGCGCAATTTTTCTGTCTTCAATGTCCCACCGGTGAATCACCTCCTGCTCACCTCCGTAAACCACCACTCACATTGTCGTATCGCCACTCACCTCCGTAAACCACCACCACCACACATGGTTTATTTTCCTTTTCCACTTGATCCCGTATTTTTTTTTTATCTAAGCAAACACACCATACATGCATGACAAGTTACCTATTTTGAGATAGATGTTTTGATAATAATATTGTCACATTTAATTCATGGGAATAAGTTATAATTACTAATATTATATAATCCCTAATATCAACATGATTCGCATAACAGTCAACATAAGTTTATAATGAATTAGGTGTTCCACGACACCTTACGACTCCTAAGCTATAGATCTGCTTTAGTTAGAGAAAATCAGAAAAGTAGTTATTTTTCTAATTGTATTATACCTCTATGACCATAATTCTTATAACGAGGTGTTCCACGACACCTTACGACTCCTACGCTATAGATCCACTCTAGTTAAAGGAAATCACAAAAGTAGTTATTTTTCTAATTGTGTTATACCTCTGTAACCATAATTCGACCATGGACTCAAGAGGAGATTCTTAAATATTACATGATCATGTTCATACACATTTGGCTTAAGGTAAATCTAGGGTTCTATTGTTGAAAGAATACAATCATGTAAAATGTTACAAAACTTGTCAGCTTTAAGTTCTAAAGAACAATATTGTTTTCAATTCAACTTTATTCCAAATAAAGATATGATTTGAGGCATCTTAAAGGAAGAACAATATAATTCAACATGCTAAACCATCTAACACATCTTAATATAACATCTATACTTAGAAAAAGATATTGATTTACCGTCTTGTTTCGATCAAAGTTGAGAGATGTTAATCAAGATTTATCCAATAAGTTATGTAAAATGGCTCTAAACTTCTCACAATAAACCCCTCAATTGTTCTCAACATAGACTACCTTTTGTGGTTGTTCCTTTGGAACGCGGTATAAAGGACCTCTTTGTTCCTTCTATTCTCTTAATCATCGTGTCATTATCCATGTCTTCATAATCACATCATCTTGTACCAACCCGTTCACGGAAAAGCCCCAATCTTGGCCTTTCAAACAATCTCATATTTGTAAAAATTTAAGTCTTAGCCTTCCGAAAATTGGTTATTGTTGTTATAGAACAGAAAGACATATAACAGAGACTACTTATTGAAATGTAGATTTGATATATTTCAAAATGAAGAAACTATCACCTCGAAATCTTTTTTATAGGGTAAATTTAAATATGTAGATTTGATATATTTCAAAACTAGGTTAAAGCCCATGTTTTACATGAGTTGAATAAATACAACTTGTTATAAAACAGTATTTTCTATAAAGATTTGTATGTTTGGTATTATTAGTCATCTGTGAATTAAAAAAATTGAAATTTTCTTATGATTTAGTAATTTTTAATAAAATATTAGAATATATGTTAGATATTTAAATATTTAACATCATCATTATTTAATAGAAAAGATTGACGAAAAATAAAAATTTAGATTTCATCAGAAGTCGAGATGTATCAAGTATATTTATTCATTTATTATAATATATGTTACATAATTTTTTAATACAAATTTTAGAAACATTTTATAGTTATTTTTTTAAAAAAAATTATAAAAAAATAAAAGAAATGTTCAAACTATAAAAATCTATACTATATAATAAATAAAGGTTTCTCCATGACACGTGTCGCCTCCATATTTATCATCATCATTTTTTCCCGCATCTTTCTCTTATTTAATGCATTTCTATATTTTACTAATAATATATATTTAAAGAAAAAAATACTAATTATAGTAATAAAAACATTTATTTTAATTATCTCTTATTGTAAGAATTTGAAATTTAATTATGTAACTTTTATTTCAATCAAATAGTAAATGAAAGTCAATTTACATTAAATAGTAATTAACGTATTTTCGAAACCCAATTATATATTAATTTTTATATATTTTGGGTTTGTTTATATGTTTAGTATATGTAATATATTTTTACACATGTAAAATATATACATAAATATTTAAAAAATTTATATATTGATATTTTTTAATTTTTTCGCCGTATGTAGACACGGGATCTAAACTAGTGTCTTATGAACAAAGCTATTTTTTAACTAAAAATGTTTTATATAAATAGTTATAATAATCACAATTATTTAATATCAGAGAGAAACGGGAAACAAAATTATAATTTTTTTTATAGAAACATGTATCATTAAATAGGAGAGAGAAGCGGAAAAAATGTTGAGAATAAACATTGGAATGACATGTGACACCCCAAAACCTTTATTTATTAGTATATATATATATATATGAAGAAACTATTACCTCGGAATCTTTTTTATAGGGTAAATTTAAATATGACAGATGGTGCCAGATTTAGGAAAACAAATAAAAATCAAATTAAATAACTAAATAGTTAGACCCTCAATTCACATGTTTTTACATCCAAACGGAGTCAAACTTAAATCACTAAAATTTTGTGTGAAATCTTGTAATACGAATTCAGGGATCTAGACGAAGAAATTAGGACCCGAGGGTTAAGGAAAATCGCTTATATATGCTTAAGTTGCGCCTTTTCTAGCCTATTTGTCTTATCTAGTTGGTCTATATATGTGTTTACCAACTATTGAATTAGCTCTAACCACAGTTATAGTGTAGATCCACACTTAGACCCTATCCTCTCAAAGATCTAGATTTTAAGTTAATGTGTAAATCTAGACTTCCCATAATGTGTAGGTCTATATGTCATCTCCTTAGATCTTGACTTTCTTGAAGCTTAAAGCTTTGTGGCATTTTGCATCTTCATCTTCACCTAGATTTTCACTAAGGTTTTAAATCGTCTAATTAAATCTAGACTTATACACATCCTCCCTAGTTGCCATTGCTACGTCTCTTTTGTGAACATTAGGTTTTCGACAAATATTTCATAGCATTTCTTTCTGACAAGCTTCAACCCCAAAATCTGATCTTAAAATCTCTCCGAGGATGCTTTGTCTTCAATTTTCCTTCAAGATTTGATAGATGGATTTTCAATGACAATCGTCTAAAGCTAGTTACAAGTTAGCTATTAATTTGCTTCAACGTTTCATGTGGTCGAGGTGGTGATCACCAGTTACTTTTATGGATTGGATCCTATCTAGAGCGAGTGAACTCTAAGATATTTAACGTTACTCGATCTAGGGGTGTTCATTATTCGAATCGAGCTCGAATAATTCAAAATTCGATTCGATCCGAGTTCGAATAAGGATTTCAAATTCGAATCGATTTCGAATTTAATATCTTGAATTCGAATTAACTATATACATAGATTTTTTTTATCGAATGAGTTTTAAGTCTTCAATCTTCAAGGCTTTTAAGTATTGGACACTCTAGTTTTTATGGGCATTAAGTCAATTTATCAGTTCGAACTTCAAAACGATATCGATTCTTCACTTTTATTCTAATCTCTTGACTTACTATGATAGTATGCTACCATACCCGACTTTAGTTTTTAGTTATCTTGTTAGTTGTTACACTCTTTATGTTTTTTTTTTTTACATTTATGTATGAATTAGATTGTTAATTTTTTAGAAATGTAGTTAAAATCTTAATATTTGTAATTTTTTATTTTTATTTTTCTAATTCGATTTATTTGAATGGATTCAAATTTGAATAAGATTTCTTATTCGAATTCAAATCCGTACTTCAAGATTCCAAATTCGATTTGAATAAACCGATTCAGTTTCATTGAACACCCCTAACTCGATCTCACTAAAGTAAATGCATACAGATTATATTATCTATTGTTGGTTTCATTTTTTTTTTCCGAAAACTCAATTGGTGTAAGAGGAAGAACTTCATTTTCAATGAATTAATTAATAGAAAGGATATAGTCTTTATTAGTAGCTTCAATATATCTTCTTGTTAATTACCTATCAATGTTTGTTTATAAAAAAATATATCTTCATAATGCTATTTTTATTTATTTAATTTTGGAACCAAAAGCACATATCATAGGGATCAATTTGTAACATAACATGTAAAATGTCACATCCAACATTAATTAAACCCTAAATATCGCATCCAATTAAACAGCCGGAATCAAGACTATGGCTGTTGGATTGGTGGTTCACCACCACTGGCTGCACCCACGTCACCTAGCCCTCCATTATGAGCACTAGGATCTGAAGTGATGCAGCTACTTCCTTCACCACCCTGGTCTTCTTTGTAGCAAGAAATCTCAAAACCAAACAACCTAATCTTGAAATTGGGTGGTGGCGCCGGTGGTTTACCACCATCATCCTCACTATATTTCATTCTTTTCTCAGCTCTTTTCTCGTCATCACCACCATGTTCTTCTTCGCCGCTGGTTGCACTAACTACAACTTCAGATGTGTCTCCAACACTGCTATGAAGAAGGAAATTAATGAAATCCAATGATCAATTGAAAGAAAATTAAAGAAAACCCTAATTTTTATCAACTGAAATTGTATACTTTGGGATCAGAATGCATACCTTTTCTCCAATGATTTCAAGTCTTTGTTACCAGTTTGTGTCACATTACCGAGTGTTGGTGATCCTTCTTGTATCTTCTCCTGCACTTCCTTGCTAGAAAATCTTAGAGAGAGAAAGCTAGAGAGAGAATGGTTGTGAAATATACATGTTTGTTAGCTTGTGTATAATATAACTAGTCTCTGTCTTATAATGTTATACGAATACAATAAAGTTTAAAATGAACTAGTATTTTTACCTCGCGCTTCGTAGGTGAGCGTCGTCGTTTTTATCACGGCAGAGGTTTGGTCGTTATCGTTTCGACGAGTAAAAAACCATACAAGCGAATACCGATACCGGATAAAACCAACAAACCGCTAATGATGTTTTACGATCATAAGCGGCTGGGTTTTGTCATGGCACCGCAACGGTAATGTTGTTCGGTATATAGCGTATGACACAAAAAATAAATATTCGATTTTGAATACAACTCCGTTTTAAAAAAAATTATACCGGAAAGTTAAGAAAAAAGCCAAAACCAGCTGCACATTCAATTTTTTTTAAATGTTACGAGAAGTTATAATAAACGGGTTAAAAGTGTGTTTGTGTGTATATATATATATATATATATATATATATATATATATATATATATTATAAGGGTTAAAAATAAAAATAAAAAAAATAAAAGTTTTGCCCACTCATAACCTGCCACGTGGAACAACCAAAGGAGAAAACTGTTCACCGTAATTAGATTTAGAAATGCTTGGTAATTTTTTTAAAACAAATAAGTAATTTAGTATATAAGGGTTTAGTTCTCTCACACACACGTATATAATTACAACTAGTAGGATGTGTTCGTGCTTTGTGACGGGCCGGTTTTGAATAAAATTGATATCGAGACATAGGAAAAAATAAAGATGTAATGATATATTCATAATTTTATAAAGCATTATTGTCACACCCCCAAAATTCACTAACGGAGTTTTACCGTTAGGAGCGTGACATACCAGGATCTCAGTCATTAGTTACTTTGAACGACTCTATATGAGTTTAAGAAAACCACTAGTATTGCTCATAGTCATGATGCAACACTAGTAATGAAAACATTGATTTAATGTAAGACTGCGGAAGCGAAAAGTTAAATGAAAAGCATGCGGCCAAACAGTCGCGCCAAAAATAAATAATTCAACAATAAATAAAATAAATAGTTCTTGAGTTTGAAAATGATGGACTTCGAATGCATGCATGCCTTAGCTTGTGCTTATACATTAATGACCTGAGAAAACATGCTAAAACGTGTCAACACTAGGTTGGTGAGTTCACAGGTTTCAATACTTGTAAAGACTACTAGATAAAACCATTTACAATTTATATCATAGGTAGCTAACCTAGTTACATGTTACTAAATCGTTTCGACACCGAAGCTGACTGTTTATGTTTGAACTGCCTCCTACCATGACTATCATGATCAATGATAAATGTTTAGATTAATATTACACCCGTTCGACTACCTGTCGTGTTAGCGCGACTAACACGGGTGGGGCTTGTCAATGCTCAGTAGTACTACTTAAGATTACCTCGCTATCCCATATATTAAACGGTTCGATAAGTAAGGACTTGCATGATATGTTTGCACTTAGTACAACAAGTGATATAAATGAAATGTAAGATCTAAATGTTTGTACCCATGTTTTCTCCCCCAAGTTTAAACCATAAGAAAAGGGGCCGTGAAACTCACCTTAGAGTGTGTGCGAAAGAAAGCGAACTTAGAATGCTTGACGACTAACTGCCACCTATAAACACCGGTTTATAAGTGTTTGCTTGTGCAAGGCGATAGGAACCTTAAGTATCCAAACAATCTCATTGTTTTAAGGGTTTAGAAAATATTTATTAGTTTGACTAAGTTTGACCAAGTTTGACTAAGTTTGACCAAGTTTGACTCGACGAGCCGTTGGTGACCCGTTTAGTGATTAAATGTTTGACTTGCATAACAACACGCTTAGCACACAAATAATTCACGTTTCATGCTACCTAAGTCATAACTAATTTAGCATGGCAAACTACGTCAACAATACACGTTACATTAATTTATTTTTTTTTTTTTTGAAAATATATAAACTCATGTTTGCTTTCAAATGAATCACATTATCTATAACACGTTCGTATCATCATCCCATGTCTATCTACACATGCTAATACATAATAGATTACCATAACACACATCATTAAGTTTAGACATCAAGTTCCAAATCACAAAGTTTCTACTTTTAATAACCTATGATCTAAACATGCTATTTGTATCCAACAACACTTTAACAAGCTTCATTACCTTCATAATAACATACTAGTAACATTTAATAATGTCATGCACGTCAAGAAACCTCACATTCAAAAATCATCTTTCTACAAAGTTTCATCTTTTAGTAAGTCGTCCATTACACGCTTTGTTTACACAATTAACACGTTTAATCAATCCCAAATCTCTCAACTAATACAATTATAACTATATTAATCATAATTCACGTCTAACATGCAATTCTTATACTTCACATAATCAACAAATCTCAATTTACGCCTCGTATGGAAACTAGGGTTTCACATATTTTCATAAAATCACCAAATCGATACAATACTACAAATCAATTAACCAATTCATTAATATATTTCGAAAATATCAAGTTTGGATGAACTAGGGTTTCGATCTTAAAAATAAAAATGAAATAACGACGGAATTCGATGAAATAACTTACGTAGGAATGTTAGGAATGCCTAGACTAGCACGTATTCACTTCCGGTTTCACGATTGAAGCTCGATCGATGTGTGTTTGGGTGCTTTGAAGATCTCGGCTCAAAGGGGGGTGGGGGTTTGGGTCTCAGCGGCAACAATGAAGAAAAAAAGGGATTAGGGTTTAAATTATTTTTTTTTAAGTTTATATATATCCTAATGGTATTCATGGGTTTCTCAATTGGGCTTCAGGCTTAATTAAGGCCCATAAACTCTAATTAATTAAATAACACTTAATTAATAATTAAAAACTTTCGATTTTTAATTTTATAAAACTCTAATATTTATAAAAATATTAAGTACGATTAATACACGATAAACACGTACGAGAACAATAATATTCACATAATTCACGTAATCACATAAAATTCACATAATTTATATTAAGTATAAATTATTAAATATTCGCAATATTTATCCTGATTAATCACCAACGTTCCGGGTTAGACTCGAGTGTGATCCGGTAATTCTACGGATTGCCGTTGTGTGTGAAATAACTGACACATTTAATTAACCTAATTTAATGCAATGCACGTGTGACTAACTGAGATAACTGAGTTTGCAATGAATAATATTTGCACTAACGATGTTTGAGTTAACGGAGTTAACCTGAAATTGTCGGATGTCACAATCATCCCCTTGTTGAAAGAATTTTCGTCCCGAAAATTAAATGAAGTCGGTCACGTCTGAAACAAAAAGTTTAGGTTTGTCACATCATCCCCTTGTTGAAATAAATTTCGTCTCGAAATTTGGTTAGTACCTTCCGTGTTTGCTGTTGACTGTTTGAAAAGGTGAGGAGACTTTTTCAACATCTGATCCTCTCGTTCCCACGTGAACTCCGGTCCACGCTTCGAGTTCCAGCAAACTCTGACAATAGGTATCTTACTGCGCTTGAGAGTCTTGACCTCTCGGTCCATGATTTCAACTAGTTCCTCAATAAAACTTAGTTGTTCATCAATTTCCAAATCCTCGAGTGGAACTACAAGCGTCTCATCTGATATGCATATCTTTAGGTTTGAGACATGAAAGACATTGTGCACTCCATTGAGTGTATCTGGTAGGTTTAGTTGATATGCTACTAGACCGATCCTTTTCTCTATCTCGAATGGTCCAACGTAACGCGGGTTTAACTTTCCTCGTTTTCCAAAACGAATCACACCTTTCCACGGTGAGACCTTTAATAATACTTTGTCGCCCACTTGGAATTCCAGCGGTTTTCTGTTCTTGGTTGCATAACTATTTTGACGGTCAAGAGCTGCCGCCATACGGTTTTGGTTTTGCACGATTTTCTCTGAGGTTTCATGCACAAGTTCAGGACCCGTAAGTTGACTATCTCCAACTTCAGCCCAACAAATTGGTGATCGGCATTTTCGCCCGTACAAAGCCTCGAACGGTGCTGCTTTGATGCTAGTATGATAGTTGTTATTGTAGGAGAATTCCACTAAAGGCAAGTGAGTCTCCCAACTGTTACTAAAATCAATCACACAAGCTCGTAGCATGTCTTCTAGGGTTTGTATGGTACGTTCACTCTGGCCATCTGTTTGAGGATGGTACGCTGTGTTCATATCCAGGCGCGTGCCTAAAGCTTTCTGCAATGATTGCCAGAAACGTGAGGTGAATCAGGCGTCTCTATCGGAAATGATGGAGATTGGCACTCCATGACGGGATACTACTTCTTTAAGATAGAGGCGAGTTAACTTTTCCATTTTGTCGGTCTCTTTGATAGCAAGGAAATGAGCGGATTTTGTTAGGCGATCCACTATCACCCAGATTGTGTCACATCCAGTAGGGGTTCGGGGTAATTTGGTTATGAAATCCATGGAAATCTGCTCCCATTTCCACATCGGGATTTCCGGTTGTTGAAGTAATCCGGATGGCTTTTGGTACTCCACCTTGACCTTAGAACAAGTCAGGCACTTGCTCACGTAGGTGGCTATGTCGGCTTTCATGTTCGGCCACCAATACAAAACTTTTAGATCGTGATACATTTTGTCAGATCCCGGATGGATAGAGTATCTGGATTTGTGAGCTTCATCCATGACTAGATCTCTTAGGTTTTCATATACTGGTATCCATATTCGTTCCGCGAAATAACGAATACCATCTGATTTAACCTCAAGTTGTTTCTCCATACCACGAGTGGATTCTAATGATAAGTTCTCCTCTTTTAAGGGTTCGAGTTGGGCATTGCGGATTTGTTCGGGTAATCCTGTATGAATAGTGAGTTGTAATGCTCTAACTCGTCGGGGTTTGGTTTCTTTTCTGCTTAGGGCATCGGCTACCATATTAGCTTTGCCGGGATGGTACTTGATTGCACAATCATAGTCGTTTAATAACTCGATCCAATGACGTTGACGCATGTTCAACTCTTTCTGCTCAAAAATATGTTGAAGACTCTTGTGATCGGTGTAGATAGTGCACTTGGTACCATACAAGTAATGTCTCCATATCTTGAGTGCAAACACCACGGCTCCTAATGTAACATTCTCTATTTTTCCGAGCATTGTATTCATTTTCGTTTTCAATAATAACACGTTTCGATTTTGTGCATATGTTCCGCAATTATATATATATACACAATTCATTAAAAATAATCAATTTGGACTTCTCAAAGTCAAACAGCCCAAGAACTCAAAAAAATTGACTCGTTTGACTTTCAAAAGTCAAACAGGGCCGAATTCATGCAATTCAAGCCCGGAAACGAGTCCAATTGAGTCCAGTGGGTTCCATCTCACGCATAAACAACGAATCGATCATGTCCAGACCCAAAAATCATACCAAACCGAATCTTGATTTCAGTTGACTTTTTTCAAGTCAAACTAGGATGAAATCCGATCCAAAATTCAAGTAATTAACGCGTTCTAATCCCGAAATCCATTCCCCTGTCGATCTCGAGTGTACCTAGACCTTATCAGGACCCAATTCGTCCCCAATTCGATGGATTATCGCGTAAACAGTCACCACGACTAATCCGATCAATTTGAAATTTGAACTGGTTTATTCGAATGAAATTAATCAAATTAAATCCCTCTCTCACTCGCGTATACCTCCACACAAACTCTCCCGGCCCTTCAATTACACGCAATTCATCTCAGGAGTACGGTCGGGCCTCAGGAACTTCGTCTCTGATCTCGTAGCCGCCTACACTCATCCCTCAATCAAATCAAGTAAGTCTTATATCAATCGATTCGTTTTCGTCTCTATTTCGGAAGCCCCATGTCGATTTGTGAAAACAACAAACGATCAAACCAATTTAAATCTAGGGTTCTTGATTCAGAAACTGATTTGGGGCTTGTATCATGTTTTGTTTTTCTATTTAAATAAACGGGTTACTTTATAACCAGCGAACCCACCTGGTCCAACCGTTAAGTTACTGCGCCGTTGGATCGGGTGGCGTGGGTTCGAAACCCACAGCCCACTCATCCGGTCGGCTCCTTTTTGCACATACCCTGAATAACAGACTCGTCTCTTCGTGTTAATAACCAACAAAACCAGATCTTGTACACAAGTAACTACCTTGGTCCATCGGTAAACACGATCTGATCACACATAAACCACCCGGGTTCGAACCGGGTGGCCTGTTTGCATTTTTTTTATCAGTTTTAAAAGCCCCAAAAATTATAAAAAAATTATTTTTATAAACGTTACATTATTTTGAACATAATGAGACAAAAGTTTACAAATTTTAACATAAACTCCTTTTTATTATGAATTTAGTTATTAAATTTCATTAATTAAACAAAGAGATAAATTTTCAAATTTTGTGAATATTATGGCAAGCCTTCATAAATAAAATATTTTCCTTGAAATAAAAGTTATAAAGTTTTAAATTTTTTTATATACATTTCATACCTTTTAAATATTACAAAATGGAATGAACTTATTTGTCATTTACAATTATAAATACATTTAGAGTTTTAAGTTGTTTTAATATTAAACTCTTATATACTAAATTATAGTCATATACTTTTATAAATAAAATAAAGTTATCTATTTAAATTGTATTTGAATAAATATAATTTTACAATATCTTTCTAATTAAATAAATAATTAATAATTATTTATTTAATATTCAAATTCAAACCCTAATTAAAGTAATATTAAACTATTTATTTATACAACAATTTTCCAAAATACAAATCATAATTTTTCCTACGCTTCCATACAACCCTTCGTACACACTTCCGATTAAATCCTAGACTTAGACCGAGACTATCGTACACGTTATTAATTAAATATATATTACACACTAGGTTAACGTGGTGAGTTGAAAGGATTACTTTGCCATTTAGACTCTCGTGCTAGCTACACCCTTGATCCATGTGAGTATTACATAGCCCCTCTTTACATTTTTACGCTTTTTGGGGGTGAAACATGAACCATATTACACAATTGTTTTTTTTTTCATTTTTACAAACAACACAAACACAAATCCGCTTTACATGCATGTGTGAAATTTGAGCTTTATGTTTGAGTACTAGGTGTGTCAACTGTTTATGTGCAATGTTTGTGCAATCATTAACTATACGAGCCGACGGTAAACAATGATAGTTCTATTGAGTCTGACAAACCCACCCAGATTGGGGTGATTGTTACCGACAACACAATTTGCATGCTAGTTACAAAGGTTTGATTGTACTTTAGTTACATAATAGTTGCTCCCCATAAATGCCTTATTTATCATGATTTGTAAAGGATTTGTTATTCAATTCATATACTATCTATGTACAAACCTGTGTATGCTCACCAACTTTTTAGTTGACCTTATTTTGTTCATGTTTCAGGTACTAACGTGTGAGTGTGATCAAGAAATTGCTACATTTAAGTTTGGACCTAGTTAATTTTAAATAAGGATTTTTATATGTTTTAATTTATGTACTCGTTTGAATTATGGTTGTGTTTGTTTGAAATGAAAGTTGATGTTTAATATATTGCAATCTAGTCGACATTGTGCTCATGAACAGTCTACATGTCCCGCCCCGACGTTTCCGTCGTCGGTTGGGGTGTGACAGATTGGTATCAGAGCCTTGGTTATAGGGAATTAGGTTATTAGACACCTTTGACCTAGACTATAACTTTAGGATACCCATTCATGCCATGCTTCATGATTATGTGTTATGTGCTACATGCTATGTGTTACGTGCTTATTTTAATTATTATATTATTTGCTACTTTTACTTGTTAAAAACCCATAACATATTATACTATACTTAAACAATAAACTAAATAAATAAATAATATCCCTACCCATACCCTAAGCCTCATAACCTGCTTCACTACCATCGTAGCATGTGGAAACGTCATGGATCTAAAATCTAAAAAAAAAATCTATTTTCTTTCTCGTTAAGGTTTTTAGACTTTGTTAATTTTTAAAGGACACGTGCAATCTGAAAGGGTGACACCTGTATTCTGGGTTTTCTGTCTAGGAAAGCATTTCGTATAAATCCCAATCAACCGAGGGACCCGTATGCTTTCCTGGGAATTCTCGGGATGAGTGTTTACTTATAGGCTAAAGTACGTCTCCTTGAAAGTTATATGAGTTTAAGTTAACCTTAATGTGTCATAGTATTCGAGTGATTATGTCACCATTTGAGTACAATCCAAACTGTGATCAACTATCTTATTTATTATCTTATTGTAATATCCAAGATTTTTCCGACTAAACCTTTGCACGTGTTACCAATTCAAAACTCGAGATTTTATTAAAACTATTTTCTTAAATGACAAACATTGATTTAATTGTTATATATTTAAGAAAAATAAATATATATACGTGTAAATATATATAAATATATCTATGTATATATATAGATATATTTGATGAAACCTTTATAAGTTGATAATGATATAAATATTATAAACTTATTTTAACCCCTTAAACTTATATTTAAATCTTATAAATCGTTTATAGGATTTATAAAATCTTAGAAAAACAAACTTATAAAACGTGTTGGTTTTTATATAATAAAACGTATTTTGTTTTGTTTATAAAGTCTAAGGACTAAACTGTCATTTCCAAGACTTGGTTTAAACTTGAAAACCTAAGTTTCAGCATAAAATAATAAACTTTGAAACATCAGGGACCTGTTCTGCCACAAGCCCAAACTCCCAGAATTCAAAACTGATCATGGGTTCGAGTCCCGCATCAACCGGTTCACACCCAATTCACGCGAAATCGCGTATTACGGCCAGATTCACTACGCCTCGGGCTTCCAATCACGCATGCGACCACACCCCAAGGTGTTTTAATGCCCGAATCCAACTTTAACCACGCGTATTTACGGATTTGATCCGCCTTTACGCAACCACCATCTCCCCACCTAATCGAGCATTTAATGCTTGAATCCACTATAAATACCAACCTACGCAGCTCATCAACACCACACCACAACTCCTCATACTCTCAATTCATTCAACTCGATGCTGCATTGCTCGTCCGATCCTCGCGACAGCCGACGACCACCACAAACTCGTTCTCGCTCGATTCTCCACCATTTCAGGTAATTATTGCATCTATCAGAGTCGTTATACCCTAAGGATCGAAAGCCCTCTGTTTAATCGCATTAACAGAGGGCAAATCGACATGTATTTAACGAGAATCGAAGCTAGGGTTCTTGAGAAATTGGGGGTGGTTGAAAGTGTTGTTTATATATATATTTTTTCTCCAGATTAGAACACAAACGAGCCTCTGGTCCAGCGGTTAAGTTCTGTGTGTGGGTGTGTAACCCGGAGAGGTCTTGGGTTCGATCCGGCCGAACCGGTTTTGCCCATTTTTATTTCTTTTAGTCTTTTTAAAACAGTTTTAGACTTTTAATAAATTTTATAAAATCTGTTGAAACCTTATACACTTATAATCGGTTTCTATTTTTATTTTTAGTCTCAGGAAACATTTTAACTAAATAAAAATCGATTTTTAAACTATGAAATTTAATACTCGAAATTTGTTGTGAATACAAAAAAATCTACAAAAATTTCCTTAAGTTTTATAAAACTTAACGCTTAACATAAATTAATTTATAAACCTAGAAACTTTAATTAGTTATTAATTCTCTTAATAAACAAAGGCTATTTTATTTATATTTTTATTTTACAAAGAAGATGTATACACTTATACTTTCATTAGAAACTTATTAAATTGTGCATGTTTAAAACTAAATACTTTACTTGATTTATTTAAGAAAATAAATACATTTTTAAATGGGATGCTTGTAGACTTGAAAACTTTATAAAAGTATAAAAAGGTTTATAAAACAAAATTTGTACTTGTATAAGTTTACAAGAAAACCATTTTTTATTTATTTAAACTTCTAAACAACATCTTCAAATATCATTTGAGAAAAATTATATTTTGTAATAAATTCTTAAGTAAATAAATATTCTTGAGAGATATTTATCTCCTTAAATAATTATTTTTCTCTTTTAGACAATTATTATTTATGCTTAATAATAATTATCTAAGAATCTTAATATTTATTATTAGTAGATACCATTCTTTTAAACGTCATTTATTTCCAAATTAAAATGTGAAATAAATACTAAACATCTAAATGCTTTAATAGATGGTTAGACAAAATATTTATTCTTATAGAATAATTATTTATCCCTAATAATTATGTATACTTTAAATAATTATTATTAAACTTTAATCATTATATACTCTTTAAATAATTATTATAAATCTTTAATAATTATTTATGTCTTGATTAATATAATTATTGTTAAACTTTAATAAGTATTTAGTCTTTCATTTAACAAATACTTCAACTCTATTTTCAAATGCTTGGAAAACTATTTTGATTATTACTTAACTCGTGTAATTAGTAGTAGTAAAACTTCTGAATAATCATGTTAATTATTCTAAACTATAAACTTATGAAATTTCGATATTTAAATCTTGTGACATTCATTTAAAACCTTCATTTGAAACTTTTGTTTAAACTTTACGAAACACAACCATGCCCATCTCCCGTTTGGGACCCTAGTCAAGTCTTGAATCCTATATCTTTTGTCTTAGACTTATAGAAATCAACTTGAAACTTTAGACTTATATTCTTAGGCTTATTGTGAGGATATTCTCCCTTAAAGTCTTGCAAACTTACTCTTACCGAATATTCTTCGTCATCCAAGTGAGTATACTTAGCCCCTTTTTTTCATTTACATTCTTTTGGGGTGAAACATGTTCAAACTTCAAACTTATACAATTCTTGTACAAACTATGACTAGATGCTTATTCTTATGTTAAACTTGAGACTTGTATGCTTAGATTAAACTTAAAACTAGCATATTCATTAACTTTGATCAAGCATATGGTAACAATGATAGATCTATTGCATTTGACCAATCCACCTTGATTGATTGACCCTTCGGGGGGAGCCCTTGGTGTTTGTTACTAAACCAAACTTTTAAACTTGAGACTTATAAGGGTAACCTGCGGGTTATGCCTAAACTTGGTTGAGGATTGAATGTGCACAATGTTTAAGATACTTGTTTTCTCATACTTACATTATAGAATGCATATATCATAGTGAATTGTAATTCTTCTCAAATACTTGTTAAACTGTATCAAAACCTTTGTATCTCACCAACTATTTTGTAGTTGACAGATTCTTTCACATGTTTCAGGTTCTACATCATGAGACTTGTTTGTGATCACATAGGACGCTTTGGACCTAGACTACTTATTAAATAAATGTTGTATACTTGTTATTTTCTTGTATTGAACCTTTGAATCTATTATTAATGAAATATTGAAACTTTAATAGTCAACCTTGTGCTATTGAACAACCGCGTCCGCCCCGACGTATAATCCGCCGTCGGTTGGGGTGTGACACTTATCCTCTTTAAATCCAATCAAATTTCATAAATTCTCACATCTTTTCTTATCTTGTGAAAATCTGTAGAATGCCTCCCCGTCGTGCTCCCGTGGTCAACAACAACACCGATATCGCTGCTATCCTTGCTCAACTAGTAACTCAACTCACTCAAGCTAATGGAGCCGCACATGGTAACCCTGGAACTAATGGTGGTGGTGGTGCCAACCCACCACAATGCACCTTCAAACACTTCAACTCGTGTAATCCTCTCAAGTTCTATGGTAACGAGGGAGCCACAGGACTACTGCAATGGTTTGAAAGTATTGAGGGCACCTTCCTGAATAGTGACTGTCCCGATAACCTCCGTGTTCGTCATGCCACAAGTGTCTTTCAAAAACGGGTACTCACGTGGTGGAATGGGGAAAGAAGGAATAGGGGCGTAGAGGCAGCAATGGCCTTACCATGGGATGAGGTTAAGAGACTAATGACCGAGGAGTTCTGTCCTCGGAATGAGATGAAGAAAATTGAATCTGAGTTTTGGGATCTTGCTCAAGACAGTGGTAAGAGTCTGGCTTATACAACTCGGTTCCATGAGTTGAGTCTCCTTGTGCCCCACATGGTCACACCTTTATCTCGCTGCATTGAGAAGTACATTGGTGGATTGCCTAGGCAGATTCAGGATACTGTCTTAGGGAGAAATCCCGCAACACTTGAAGATACTATCCGGTTATCTGCTACTTTGACCGACAACCATGTAAAAGCAGGAACGCTGACTAGAAAGGGCACCAAGAAAACTGCTGACACCATAACAACCTCTGCACCTGTTAAAGAAACTAAAGTTGAACCCTACCACAATAATAAGAAAAGGAAAGCTAAGAACTATGTTGTGGTCACTCCTGCTATCCCAGTGAACCAAGTTGCTCCCATGGCTCAAGCACCAGCCAAGAAGCCATATGTTGGGATCTACCCACTCTGTGCTACCTGCAACTATCACCACCTCCAAAGCATTCCCTGCCGCCTTTGCACCCACTGCGGGAAGTATGGCCACACGGTAAATGTTTGTAGAGCCAAGGCACTTACAGGTCAAGTCAACCCTCCAGCCCGAACTAACCAGCAAGTGGCAAATCAAGGTGTTCCCGCCATTGCAAATGGGTGTGCTTGCTATGAATGTGGCAATCCGAATCACTTCCAAAATCAGTGCCCGAAGTTCATAAATGCTAATCAGGGCGGAGCTCGTGGGCGTGCTTTCAACATAAACGCCAATGAAGCTCAGGCCAGCGATGATGTGGTTAACGGTACGTTCCTTATAAATAATCAATATGCCTCCATTTTATTTGATACCGGTGCAGATAAGAGTTTTGTGTCATTTAACTTTGAACCCTTACTTGCAAAAACCCAATCCAAATTAGAGAAAACCTTCACCGTCGAAGTAGTAAATGGTGACTCCCTTACGATTGACTCCATTATCAATGACTGCTCTCTAGAACTTAATGATCATATATTCCCAATCAACCTCGTGCCAATGCCACTAGGGAGTTTTGACATCATCATAGGCATGGATTGGCTCTCATCTTACCATGCCGAAGTCATCTGTTTCGAGAAGTGTATCCGAATACCCCTTCCGTCGGGAGAAACACTAAGAGTCTTTGGTGAAAAGCCTTGTAAAGGACTCCAGTTAATGTCGTGCACAACTGCCCAAAAGTACTTACGAAAGAAGTACGTAGCCTTCTTAGCCCATATTGTCCAAAAGGATGTCAAGGAGAAGAATGTTGAAGACATCCCCATTATCCGAGAATTTCCCGAAGTATTCCCCGAAGACTTATCTGGTCTTCCACCCGTTCGACAAGTGGAATTTCGCATTGACCTTGTACCTGGAGCTAACCCCATGGCTAGAGCTCCATACCGTCTTGCACCTTCTGAAATGCAAGAGCTTGCAAGTCAACTCCAAGAGCTCTCCGACAAGGGTTTCATTCGCCCAAGTCATTCACCGTGGGGTGCACCCGTCTTATTTGTCAAGAAGAAGGATGGATCATTCCGCATGTGTATTGACTACCGCGAGCTCAACAAGCTCACCATCAAGAACCGTTATCCTTTGCCTAGAATTGATGATCTCTTTGACCAACTTCAAGGCTCTACTTGCTTCTCAAAGATTGATCTTCGATCTGGTTATCACCAACTCCGTGTGCAAGAGGAAGATATACCGAAGACAGCCTTCCGAACAAGATATGGTCACTACGAGTTTATGGTCATGCCTTTTGGGCTAACCAATGCACCCGCGGTCTTTATGGACCTCATGAATCGGGTGTGCAAACCATATCTCGACAAATTTGTGATCGTCTTTATTGACGATATCTTAATCTATTCCAAGACAAAAGCCGATCATGAGCAACATCTTAGATTGGTTTTGGATATCTTGAAGAAAGAGCAACTATATGCCAAGTTCTCCAAATGTGAGTTTTGGCTAAAGGAGGTTCAATTTCTGGGCCATATCGTTAACGAAAAGGGAATTCATGTTGACCCTGCAAAAATCGAATCCGTTAAGAATTGGAATGTTCCTAAGACCCCTACTGAAGTTCGTTCTTTTCTTGGTCTTGCGGGATATTATCGTCGTTTCATTTCAAATTTCTCGAAGATTGTTGTTCCCCTCACCGCTTTGACTCACAAGGGTAAACCTTATGAATGGGGACCAAAACAAGAAGAAGCTTTCCAAACTCTCAAGCAAAAGTTATGCAATGCTCCTATATTGACCCTCCCTGAAAGGAATGACGATTTCGTTGTCTATTGTGATGCCTCCAACCAGGGTCTTGGTTGTGTTCTCATGCAACGAGGCAAGGTGATCGCTTATGCATCAAGGCAACTTAAGATCCATGAGAAGAATTATACGACGCACGATCTCGAGTTGGGTGCGGTCGTATTCGCATTGAAGATTTGGAGACATTACCTTTATGGCACCAAATGTGTGGTGTTCACCGACCACAAGAGCCTCCAGCATATCTTCAACCAAAAAGAACTCAATATGAGGCAACGATGTTGGGTTGAACTCCTTAACGACTATGACTGCGAGATTCGTTACCACCCCGGCAAAGCGAATGTTGTAGCCGACGCTTTGAGTCATAAGGACCATGTAATGCTTCATTGTGTCCGAATTCAAACCGACATTCAGAATCGTATCCTAGAAGCCCAACACGTCTCAGTCACCGAGGGTAACATGTACGAAGAAATGTCGTGTGGTGTTGAACTCCAGCTTGAATCTAAACCCAATGGCTTGCTTTATTATTTGAACCGTATTTGGGTTCCCGATCACGATGATCTCCGTGCATTTCTCATGAACGAGGCTCACAAGACTCGTTATTCTATTCATCCTGGTGCGGATAAAATGTACCAAGACCTTCGCCCACAATATTGGTGACCCGGTATGAAGAAAGACATTGCTCTCTATGTTGCCAAATGCCTAACTTACTCCAAAGTCAAAGCCGAACACCAACGTCCTTCCGGTTTGCTTGTACAACCGGAAATTCCCTTGTGGAAATGGGAAAATCTAGCTATGGACTTCATTACTAAACTCCCTCGCACCTCAAGTGGTTATGATAGTATCTGGGTGATCATTGACCGCCTCACCAAATCTGCTCATTTCTTGCCTATCCGGGAAGACTATCGGGTTGAGAAATTGGCCCGGATATACATCAAGGAAATTGTGAGTCGTCACGGTGTCCCACTAAATATAATTTCTGATAGAGATGCTCGTTTTACCTCCCGTTTCTGGCAATCTCTCCAAACTGCTCTTGGTACACGATTGGATTTGAGCACGGCTTACCATCCCCAAACTGATGGTCAGACCGAGCGTACAATCCAAACTCTTGAAGACATGCTTAGAGCTTGTGTAATTGATTTTGGTGGCAACTGGGATTCACATCTATCCCTAATCGAGTTCTCTTACAACAATAGCTATCACACAAGTATCAATATGGCTCCATTTGAAGCTCTCTATGGTCGTAAATGCCGTTCTCCTATATGTTGGAACGAGATTGGTGAAGCACAAATCACCGGTCCCGAACTAATTCAAGAAACATCCGATAAGATCCTTCAAATCCGTGACAACATCCGAGAAGCGAGGAGTCGGCAAAAGAGTTATGCCGACAAACGACGAAAACCCTTGGAATTCCAAGTCGGCGATCTTGTTCTTCTAAAGGTGTCTCCATGGAAGGGTGTGATCCGTTTTGGAAAGAAAGGCAAACTAGCACCTCGTTACGTGGGTCCATTCAAGATCATTGAAAGGATTGGGAAAGTGGCTTACAAACTCGAGTTACCTCCATCACTTGCCAACATACATTCTACATTTCATGTGTCCAACCTAAAGAAATGCCTTGCTAATGAGAATCTCCATATACCCCTTGACGATGTGCGCATTGACGAAACGATGCACTTCGTTGAGAGACCAGTGGAGATCATAGATACTGAGATCAAGAGACTCAGGCGAAGTCGTATCCCTATTGTCAAAATTCGTTGGGAATCTAAGCGTGGACCTGAGTTTACTTGGGAACGTGAAGACCAAATGAAGCTCAAATACCCACACCTCTTTGATGGTTCAGTCGCCTCAGCTACTTAAATTTCGGGACGAAATTTCCTTAACAAGGGGAGACTGTAACATTCTCTATTTTTTCGAGCATTGTATTCATTTTCGTTTTCAATAATAACACGTTTCGATTTTGTGCATATGTTCCGCAATTATATATATATATATACACAATTCATTAAAAATAATCAATTTGGACTTCTCAAAGTCAAACAGCCCAAGAACTCAAAAAAATTAACCCGTTTGACTTTCAAAAGTCAAAAAGGGCCGAATTCATGCAATTCAAGCCCGGAAACGAGTCCAATTGAGTCCAGTGGGTTCCATCTCACGCATAAACAACGAATCGATCATGTCCAGACCCAAAAATCATACCAATCCGAATCTTGATTTCAGTTGACTTTTTTCAAGTCAAACTAGGATGAAATCCGATCCAAAATTCAAGTAATTAACGCGTTCTAATCCCGAAATCCATTCCCCTGTCGATCTCGAGTGTACCTAGACCTTATCAGGACCCAATTCGTCCCCAATTCGATGGATTATCGCGTAAACAGTCACCACGACTAATCCGGTCAATTTGAAATTTGAACTGGTTTATCCGAATGAAATTAATCAAATTAAATCCCTCTCTCACTCGCGTATACCTCCACACAAACTCTCCCGGCCCTTCAATTACACGCAATTCATCTCAGGACTACGGTCGGGCCTCAGGAACTTCGTCTCTGATCTCGTAGCCGCCTACACTCATCCCTCAATCAAATCAAGTAAGTCTTATATCAATCGATTCGTTTTCGTCTCTATTTCGGAAGCCCCATGTCGATTTGTGAAAACAACAAACGATCAAACCAATTTAAATCTAGGGTTCTTGATTCAGAAACTGATTTGGGGCTTGTATCATGTTTTGTTTTTCTATTTAAATAAACGGGTTACTTTATAACCAGCGAACCCACCTGGTCCAACCGGTTAAGTTACTGCGTCGTTGGATCGGGTGGCGTGGGTTCGAAACCCACAGCCCACTCATCCGGTCGGCTCCTTTTTGCGCATACCCTGAATAACAGACTCGTCTCTTCGTGTTAATAACCAACAAAACCAGATCTTGTACACAAGTAACTACCTTGGTCCAGCGGTAAACACGATCTGATCACACAGAAACCACCCGGGTTCGAACCGGGTGGCCTGTTTGCATTTTTTTTATCAGTTTTAAAAGCTCCAAAAATTATAAAAAAATTATTTTTATAAACGTTACATTATTTTGAACATAATGAGACAAAAGTTTACAAATTTTAACATAAACTCGTTTTTATTATGAATTTAGTTATTAAATTTCATTAATTAAACAAAGAGATAAATTTTCAAATTTTGTGAATATTATGGCAAGCCTTCATAAATAAAATATTTTCCTTGAAATAAAAGTTATAAAGTTTTAAATTTTTTTATATACATTTCATACCTTTTAAATATTACAAAATGGAATGAACTTATTTGTCATTTACAATTTTAAATACATTTAGAATTTTAAGTTGTTTTAATATTAAACTCTTATATACTAAATTATAGTCATATACTTTTATAAATAAAATAAAGTTATCTATTTAAATTGTATTTGAATAAATATAATTTCACAATATCTTTCTAATTAAATAAATAATTAACAATTATTTATTTAATATTCAAATTTAAACCCTAATTAAAATAATATTAAACTATTTATTTATACAACAATTTTCCAAAATACAAATCATAATTTTTCCTACGCTTCCATACAACCCTTCGTACACACATCCGATTAAATCCTAGACTTAGACCGAGACTATCGTACACGTTATTAATTAAATATATATTACACACTAGGTTAACGTGGGGAGTTGAAAGGATTACTTTGCCATTTAGACTCTCGTGCTAGCTACACCCTTGATCCATGTAAGTATTACATAGCCCCTCTTTACATTTTTACGCTTTTTGGGGGTGAAACATGAACCATATTACACAATTGTTTTTTTTCATTTTTACAAACAACACAAACACAAATCCGCTTTACATGCATGTGTGAAATTTGAGCTTTATGTTTGAGTACTAGGTGTGTCAACTGTTTATGTGCAATGTTTGTGCAATCATTAACTATACGAGCCGACGGTAAACAATGATAGTTCTATTAAGTCTGACAAACCCACCCAGATTGGGGTGATTGTTACCGACAACACAATTTGCATGCTAGTTACAAAGGTTTGATTGTACTTTAGTTACACAATAGTTGCTCTCCATAAATGCCTTATTTATCATGATTTGTAAAGGATTTGTTATTCAATTCATATACTATCTATGTACAAACATGTGTATGCTCACCAACTTTTTAGTTGACCTTATTTTGTTCATGTTTCAGGTACTAACGTGTGAGTGTGATCAAGAAATTGCTACATTTAAGTTTGGACCTAGTTAATTTTAAATAAGGATTTTTATATGTTTTAATTTATGTACTCGTTTGAATTATGGTTGTGTTTGTTTGAAATGAAAGTTGATGTTTAATATATTGCAATCTAGTCGACCTTGTGCTCATGAACAGTCTACATGTCCCGCCCCGACGTTTCCGCCGTCGGTTGGGGTGTGACACCTAACTCCAAATCGTGAGTCGTGTAGTTCTTTTCGTGGATTTTTAACTGTCGATAAGCGTATGCGATAACCTTGTCGCGTTGCATCAATACACAACCGAGACCTTGGATTGAGGCATCGCAATACACCATGAAGTCATTCGTTCCCTCCGTTAGAGATAGGATATGTGCGCTACATAGTTTCTGCTTCAGTAGCTGGAATGCTGATTCTTGAGCCTCGCTCCAATTATAGGGTTTATCTTTTTGGGTTAAGGCGGTGAGAGGTTGAACAATCTTAGAGAATCCCTCGGTAAAACGACGGTAGTATCCGGCCAATCCTAGAAATTGCCGAACTTCGGTCGAAGTTGATGGTACTGCCCAATTCTTGATAGCTTCCACTTTGGCTGGATCGACATGTATTCCTTTCTCATTGATCACATATCCTAGAAATTGAACCTCGCGAATCCAAAAATTGCATTTGGAAAACTTAGCGTACAGCTGCTCCTGTTTCAGTAGCTCAAGGATCAAACGCAGATGCTCCTCATGCTCTTCCCGACTCTTAGAGTATATGAGGATATTGTCAATGAAGACAATGACGAATTGGTCAAAGTAAGGTTTACACACACGGTTCATGAGGTCCATGAACACCGCGGGTGCGTTGGTTAATCCAAATGGCATGACCAAAAACTCGAAATGGCCGTACCGGGTTCTGAATGCAGTCTTGGATATATCTTCATCTCGAACTCTCAGTTGATGATATCCAGATCTCAAATCGATTTTTGAGTAGAAGCTTGACCCTTGAAGTTGGTCGAATAGATTGTCAATGCGGGGTAGTGGGTAGCGGTTCTTGACTGTTACTTTGTTCAACTCGCGGTAATCAATGCACATGCAGAAAGTCCCATCTTTATTTTTGACAAATAGGACTGGGGCTCCCCAAGGCGATGAGCTAGGTCGGATAAAACCTTTATCTAACAACTCTTGCAGTTGTGTGGATAGTTCCTGCAACTCGCTTGGTGCCAGTCTATAGGGTGCTCGAGCAATAGGCGCTGCTCCGGGTGTTAGGTCGATCTGGAATTCGACTTGACGATGAGGTGGAAGGCCATGTAGGTCTTCAGGAAAAACTTATGGGAATTCACGAACGATTGGGATATCTTCTAACTTTTTTTCCTCGGTGGACTTGTCAGCGACAAGGGCTAGAATTGCGGTATGACCCTTACGCAGACACTTCTGAGATTTCATGAAAGATATGATGCCCACGACTGCACCACTTCTTTCGCCCTGAACGGATAGAATCTCTCCACTAGGAAGGGGTATACGAACGATCTTCTCACTACAGATGATCTCAGCTTGGTTTTTAGACAACCAATCCATACCCACAATTATGTCAAAACTGCCAAGTGTAACTGGCATGAGATCGATGTCGAGTTTGTGACTAGATAGTTCTAACTTACATCCCTTGAGAATGTGGGTTGCCTCGATTACTTTACCGTCTGCTATCTCTACGGTATAATGATGTTCTAGTAAAGTTGGGTTTATTCCTAACCGACTACTAAGTTCTCTAGATATAAAACTTCTATCGGCGCCAGTATCAAAAAGTACAGAAGCAAATTGATCGTTTAAGAGAAACATACCGTTAACCACGTTCCGATCATTCAAAGCTTCTCCCGATCCAATCACAAATGCTCGGCCCTTTGCACCATTTCCGTTGTTATTACCATTTCCACCCTGGTAGTTATTACCATTTCCATTACCGCCCTAATGATTGTTGCCATTTCCATTCCCGTTTCCGTTTCTCCTCAACTGCAGGCAATTTTTCTTGAAATGCCCTTCTTTACCACACTCAAAACAGCCTTTGAGTGCGTCTCCAGGTGGTGTCTGTTTGTTCTGCAGATCTAGTCTACAGTCTTTGGCCAAATGACCCATCTTTCCACACCGGTTGCAACGATACCGGTCACACGCTCCATGATGGTGGAAGTTACATTTGTTGCACTTCGGGTACTTTCTAACATATGAACCTGATTCTGTTGAGAAGAGTTAGACTGATTGTTGTTCTTTGAAGGTTCAAGCTTACGATGCTGTTGTTGCTGCTGAGAAGGTGGGTTTGACTGGAAGGTTTTGGGGAATGAACTGTCAAACTTTCGTTTGTTGTCAGTTGTCTTTGATAATGCACCTCTAGGGGGTAGGGTGCCCTAAGCGACTGCCTGATCGGTTAGCCTGTGAGCCAACCTGATTGCTTGCTGGATTGTAGTAGGATTAGAAGATATCACCATGCTCTGAATTTGCGGAACCAAACCATCAATGAATTTCTCGATCCTCTTATAGGGAGGTGTTACCATTTGCGGACACAAGTTCGCCAGTTCATGCGAACGAGTAGTGTAGGCTTCAATTTCAGATCCATTCATCTTGAGGTTCCAGAACTCACCCTCAAGTTTATGCACTTCATCGCGGGGACAATACTCCTCCCGTAGCATAGTCTTAAATTCGTCTCATGGCAATGCGTTTGCCATCTCAAGAGTTAGCATTTGCACTTGAGAGTTCCACCAAGTAAGGGCCGGACCTGATTATTCGGTGGATAATTGCACATTGCAAAAGCGGATTCAGATTTCTTCATCCAACGGAGTAAGCCAACAGCCCCTTCTGCTCCACTGAATGAGTGAGGCTTGCAATCCATGTAAGCTTTAAAAGTACAGGCCTGCTGGTGATTGTGCTGACCTGAATTGTAAACAAGAATGTGTTTAAGAATACCATATTCGAATTTGAGTTTAGCAAGAAAGATGACTCACTAGAGTCGATAATATTTTTCTTTACCTCCAGCATTAACAGCGGCTTGACTAGCTGCTACCGCTTCAGCCACGCGCTCGTTTATGAGTGCCGCGACCTTGGCTGCAGTCATGTTAATGTTTTTGCGACCACCACGTCCTCCAGCGCGTCCACCGCGTCCATTTCCTCTTCCAGACATTATCTTTACATTCATAACATACAATAATGAGAAAAATACATCGCATTTTATCATCATACAAGTACCAGTAAACAAAAGAAATTCAAACCACAACATCTAATATTTCAATAATAGTAATACTTGATAAAATAAATTGTAACGATTACAACTAAATTCAACCAAACATCAAAATTCTAGAAACATATGTTGGATGGGAACAACCGTAGGTTCAAAAGAAAAGACGTAAATAAGTAATAAAGATAAGATATCAAATGCTACTGCTAGTTGATGTAACATCAGATGCTGCATCCTCGTCCTCGGCCGGATCTCCTGCGGGTGCATCATCTGGTGCAACTCTTACTGCTTCAGCGGCTGCAAGTCGAGCCTCCATTTGCTCAATCCTGGTATGGAGTATATCTAGGTTCCACTCTACAGTGTTCAGCCGGTCTTCCATATCCACACATCTATTTGCCAAATTCTCATGGACTTTATCAGTTACTGCTAAATCTGAAGTCAGTTTGTCAATTTTCTGATTCATCAGAATCTGTCGCTCTAATATACCAGAAATCTCCCCTGCTGCATCTCTCATGTTCCGGATCTCCCGGTCCATCCTAGCTACAAATGCAGCAAACACCTGCTCAAAGGGCTACTGCAATGGTGGCAAAGCTCGTACAGAAGATGATGAAGAAGAAGCAATGTCAGCAGTGAGTGGAGGTGGGACTTCCTCCTCGCGGATCCAGTTCCTGATCCTATCGGGATACCAATCCCAGTCCTGCGTGTTGCCTCTGACACGCACATGAATAGGCTCATCATACCCTACAGTGGTGTTGATCGGGTTGAGTCGACGTCTCCTCGGCTCTGGAAAAGGTACGGTAGGAGCATCGTGCTCCTGAACGACTGGGGATGCGGGTGAATTAGGCGGGGTCAACATTTCCTGTAACGGGGTGAGTGAGTGCAATGTATGAGTGTAAGTGCTGTGTAACTAATGCATGTACGTGGTTATAGTCTAGTATTCATTTCCTAGTTCTCTATAACCAATGGCTCTGAAACCAATCTGTCACACCCCCAAAATCCACTAACGGAGTTTTACCGTTAGGAGCGTGACATACCAGGATCTCAGTCATTAATTACTTTGAACGACTCTATATGAGTTTAAGAAAACCACTAGTATTACTCATAGTCACGATGCAACACTAGTAATGAAAACACTGATTTAACCTAGTTACATGTTATTAAAGCGTTTCGACACCGAAGCTGACTGATTATGTTTGAACTGCCTCCTACCATGACTATCATGATCAATGGTAAATGTTTAGGTCAATATTACACTCGTTCGACTACCTGTCGTGTTAGCGCGACTAACGCGGGTGGGGCTTGTTAATGCCCAGTAGTACTACTCAAGATTACCTCGATATCCCATATATTAAACGTTTCGATAAGTAAAGAATTGCATGATATGTTTGCGCTTAATACAACAAGTGATATAAATGAAATGTAAGATCTAAATGTTTGTACCCATGTTTTCACCCCCAAGTTTAAACCATAAGAAAAGGGGCCGTGAAACTCACCTTAGGTGTGTGCGAAAGAAAGCGAACTTAGAATGCTTGACGACTAACTGCCACCTATAAACACCGGTTTATAAGTGTATGCTTGTGCAAGGCGATAGGAACCCTAAGTATCCAAACAATCTCATTGTTTTAAGGGTTTAGAAAATATTTATTAGTTTGACTAAGTTTGACCAAGTTTGACTCGACGACCCATTGGTGGCCCGTTTAGTGATTAAATGTTTGACTTGCATAACAACACGCTTAGCACACAAATAATTCACGTTTCATGCTACCTAAGTCATAACTAATTTAGCATGGCAAACTACGTCAACAATACACGTTACATTAATTTATTTTTATTTTTTTTGAAAATATATAAACTCATGTTTGCTTTCAAATGAATCACATTATCTATAACACGTTCGTATCATCATCCCATGTCTATCTACACATGCTAATACATAATACTCTAATTAATAATTAAAAAACTTTCGATTTTTAATTTTATAAAACTCTAATATTTATAAAAATATTAAGTACGATTAATACACGATAAACACGTAAGAGAACAATAATATTCACATAATTCACGTAAATTCACGTAATCACATAAAATTCACATAATTTATATTAAATATAAATTATTAAATATTCGCAATATTTATCCTGATTAATCACCAACGTTCCGGGTTAGACTCGAGTGTGATCCGGTAATTCTACGGATTGTCGTTGTGTGTGAAATAACTGACACATTTAATTAACCTAATTTAATGCAATGCACGTGTGACTAATTGAGATAACTGAGTTTGCAATGAATAATGTTTGCACTAACGATGTTTGAGTTAACGGAGTTAACCTGAAATTGCCGGATGTCACAATTATATACCTAAAGATATAAATAAATTTCTGACCATGCTCTGTTTTCAATAAAATCTATATCCAATCGTAAATAATATCTTAGATATATATATTATATTATATTATATATATATATATATATATATATATATATATATATATATATACACACACACGCACACTATTGTTTATTTAAAAAGAAAAATGAAACATAGAAATAGATAAAATGGAAATGACACATTGTATAAATTTGAATATTTTTTCTTTGTTATTTACGTATATCTTTTTACATATATTAAGCTCAATTAAAGAATAACAACATGTTGCATAGTTAATTCTAAAAACTGGTATCATTGTTATTTTGTTTATAAAGATGTACATATAAGTTTTAAATGATCAACTCATTTTTCTTCATAAGCAGAATTCAAAAAAAGTAAATAATAATATTAGCGGGCATGCATGAATCATTTACATATAATTATAATACATTGTGACAAAAATAAATGAACTAACTTTTATTTTAAATTTTCTAATTAAAAAAATTCTTATTTTCCTAGTTGTCAACTTTTAAATTTTAAATGATAATATTACCAAAAAAATTGATAATATTACACCTTAGCATTAATTATAAAATATTTATCCTATGTATTCTTATTCAACCTTTTAATTTATAGTTGGTCAAACATTATACTTATTCCATATACGAGTATTTTAATTTTAAAGTCATTAATAAAATAGTTGACTACTATTGACTGAAAAATCTAAAATGCATTTAATAAAAACATCATAAAGTTTGGTTGAAACTTACAAAAAAGTATATTATGCTTTTTCCGGAAAAGCCGAGAAAACATAAAATTACACTTATAAATACTTACCTGCATTTGACTCTTAGTTTAAACGAGAAACTTACCCCGCGCTACGGGGAAGCGGACATTAAACAATTAAGACGGTTACATTAACTTGACTAAGCACAAAAGAAAACGTATAAATTTAACGTTACGACGTAAACAGTACTTAACATTGAAACGACGAACTCGTTAAAAAATTAGTAACAAAGACATATAACAGTACCGAAGTTCTTCAGTCGGTGTCGGTCTCATTCTTCTAGATACTAGTGCATTATCTCCATTCGATATAACCAACGATATCAAAAAAAATATATTTAACGGTTTAGGAAAAAAAAAGTTAACGAAGGAAAGTCATTAGAGAAAATAAAATTTAGTAAAAAAAACTAATCGAGTTAAAAGCATATAGTATATAGTACAGGAGGCGAAGTAAAATTTTAAAAAAGTTAAGGGTTAAGTTGGTAAATATAACGGGTTTAAAAGTGGTATTTGCAAAATAAGGTTTAGTAAATTAAAAAAACAAATAGTTTCATCAACTTTGTAATCTCAATTCTCAAATATTTTAATATACTTTAGTTTTCTTCAAGTATGCATAAAATTCAAAACTTTATGATCTTTAAATCTATACTATATAATAAAGAAAAGTTTTTGTATGCCACGTGTCGTCACCATATTCAATATCATCATTGTTTTCCCGCTTCTCTCTCTTATTAAATGCATCAATATCTTTTAATAAATTAATAATATACTAATAAAATACACTTATTTTTAAATTATCCTTTATTATAAAAAAACTTTGAAATCTAATTATATAATTTTTATTTTCAATCAAATGGTAAATGAAAGTTAAATTACATTAAATAGTAATTGACGTATTTTCGAAACCCAATTATATATTATTTTTTACATATTTTGAATTTTGTTTTATATCCTTAATAAACTGTAATACATTTTTACAACTGTAAAATACATAAATAAAATTTAAGAAATTTATGTATTGATATTTTTCACTCGTGTGTATTACACGGGGTCTAAGCTAGTATTTTAATATACTTTAGTTTTCTCAATTATACCACAAAATTTAGAATTTTACAACTTTTAACTTAAATGCGAGTTTTGCTACTTTATTTCTTTCTAAAATGACTTTTATAAGACCTCGACCCACTGTCGATTAGAACGATGTATCTAACCTATTACATCGATACGTCCAACTTTACAGGTTCAATTTACTTCTCTAATTAATTTGCGGTAATATTGAATGTGCGTACAACTTTACAGGTTCAGTTCACTTTTCTAATTACTTTGCGGTACTATTGATTGTGCGTCCAACTTTATTGTTCTAATTGGTTTTTAAAATAAGTATTGAAATTAGTTTGTGGTACCATTGAATGTGCGTCCAACTTTATTGTTCTGATTCGTTTTTAAAGTGCTTGAGAATTCAAGTTTTTTAGCGTTTCTAATGATGTAAAAGTTTATACTTCCCTTGCCCAAGAGAAACCACATCAAAATGATAATTTCCTCATGATCATGCAACAAATACGCGGTTGTACATAACAATAAAATTGTCATCTACTCTACCAAAATCCAGTTCCCGAAGAAAAATATAAATAGTTGGGATGAAGACTATACTACACAACACAAATTACCAAAACCCAACTCTTGTTGGACAAAAAATTCCCAACTAAACCAATCAGAGTCTTTGAGTCCCCCTTCCCCACCAATATCGAATAAAAACCATCACTCACTAGTTCAAGCAGTTGCAGGAACCCGTGGTGCCATATTCTTGTCTGTTCCATTAACAACCATTCCACGGTTCACACGCTCCCTATGATATCCATCACCACCACCTCTGTTGCCACCATAATCATTCCTACCACCACCAAATTCACCACCACGATTGTACCCTCTTCCACCACCGTAGTTTCCACGGCCCCTTGGGCCTTCGTTCCTGAAACCACCAGCACCCCTTCCAACAGGAAACCGACCTCGTGTTCCTGTTTCAAAATATAACGACTCAAATAAAATAATAGGCTATGATCCGTTTTCAGTGTCCTTAATTTCTATGATTCATTTTAGAGGTAACAATTTTGATCCATTTAGTTAGAAACAGGTTTAAGTTGGGTTATATTTTAAATATTTAACTGGTCAAACAAAGTTTGTTAAAAAACAGGTTTAATCATATTTAATACAATATATAATTATAAAACTAAAATAAACACAAAAATTGGGTAGTCAACTAGGCCCCTTTGACCCATTATAAAACTACTTGTTCTGAACCTCACGTTATTAACCAATCCATTGCACCCACCCGTTTGTCATCAGTAATCGATATGCATTATAGGTTTCCATTAGTATCTTGACACACATTAAACTAAGAAATAATTGAAGAAAAACATTTGTCCTTAAATCATATGTCATGATCTAAAACATAAAAAAAAACCTTACCTTTAGAGTTTGTAGAGCGCTTCTCCTCAACAGCAGCATTGCGTCCACCAATTGCAACTGGTGAAGCCTAAAACATCATAAGATAAATACAATCAACAAACAGCAATAGTACTTAGCTGAAACTTTAAATGATAAGAGTCACTAGTGGAGCTTTTGGCAGAGAGATCAATAAGTTTGTACATATATGACGATAAATAAATTAAGTATTTACATATAAAAGGAAATTGATACATACCTCAATCGCCTTTTGAACAGCATCAGGAACCTCAAATTCAACAAACCCAAAACAGAATCCCTGTTGCTGCCATATGAGTTTAGTGGAAGTTAAAAACTAAAAGAATAACAAAGATACCTTAGAGAAGCGGATACGTACCCTGTTGCTTCGAACTTGAATGCCATTGGGCTTAATAGGCCCAAACTTCTTGAACTCATCCTCCAACATAGCAGGTGCAGCACTCATAGGAAGCCCCTTGATGTAGATGGAGAAGCCATCAGCTGCCCCAAACAAGAGAGATTGATGATATTATTTGTGCATAAATATAACACATAATCAACATCAAATGTGTCATTAGAAGAGAACTTAAGAGAAAAGTGCAGCAAATTTTGAAACAAAAAGTTAAATTTCAGGTTTTGAAAAGTATAATTACAAAAACAATTTAATTAAAACAAGATATTATTTTTCAAGTTATTTAAATAGAAGTTTTTAACAATAGAATTTTTTCAATATATATATATATATAAACAGTATTAAAAAAGATGAAGGTATCAGAATTTATAACATTACATTACATGTAAAAGCAATCTAACTCTAAAAAACAGTATATACAAATAAAAAAGTTTACATGAATGTAGCATGTAAAAAATCATCTGAAATATCACTGGACATTCAGGCAGAACCAGGCAATTCAATCAAATATTAGGAACCGATATGCAACTATCAGGCTCAACAAAGCCTACGACCAGGCGGAATGAGATCAGGCTTTTCGGGCACTTGGGTCCGAATCCAGTTGCACCTTGAGCAAAAGCACAAATATGATTTCAAAGAATGTAAGCTTACCTTCTTCCTCATGAATATCATTTTCAACAGCATCCACATTAGAAGCTGCTGCTTCAGGGACTGAGGCAGTTGGTGGAACATTGTTCACCTGCTGCTCCTGGATCCTTGGTTGAGGTTTCCTTGGGGCAGGTGCTGGAGATGAAAAAAGAACACCATTCTGCTTCAGGTCCATCACCTACAACAACAATAGAACATACCATAAACCACATTCGCAAGTAAACACCAAGCTAAGCTAAGAATTAAAAGATAGCTCAAAGTGCCTTTGAAAAAATATATGTTGATGAAAACTAGATCACAAAAACAACTTACAATAGATGCATATGACTTCTTTGGGACTTCTTCAATCTTGGTGATGGATTCAACAACCGGCTGTGCTGCCTCCTGCACTTCATCAATAACTTCCGGTACCGCCTCTTCCTCCTCTACAACAACCACTTCCACCGCCACTTTCTCTGGAGGATTGAACACTATCTCTCCTGGAGATTCCTCTGATGGTTCAACAACTTGATCAGGAATGTGATTCTCCACCACAGGTACACTTTCAACCACTGCAGATAAAAAGAGTTCAGCATACAATAGCTTGATTTCAAAGAAAATAAGAAAAAAAAATTGTATCGTCTATTGTACTTAATGGTTAATCAAGAATAACAAAGAGTAGAAACTAATTGCTATAAATAATCAAATCAAACTAAAATTTCAATAAAGAACAAATGCTTGTTCAAATGTAGTCTAATAACAACTCTGTAATTCACATTTATACAAAGGGTAACTTGCAAAGAAAGGTAACCAAAGATCCCAAATTTGACAATGTGGGGAACAAAAAACTCTCATCAATAGAATTGAGTTCAAATTTGAAAAACTTAGGATGTTCAACTTCTGAAAAACTTGACGGTTATATAAGGAGCCTAAATTAGTTATCATTGTTGACAATCCTTCATTCAAAAATTTTTAAGAACTATCATACCTAAAATCTGTCAAAAAAAAAGTTGAACTTTCAGTCTGATTAATGAAGGAGACAGTTTCTTGTACCCACATTGTCAAATTAAGATCTTTGGTTAACTTTCCTGACAATATTTCCTTACATTAGTAAGGGTACATATTTTCCTACTGATTTAAGCAATACTTCGAAAAAGCACATGTTCAATGAAAATAGCTTATGTTTCTGTTCACGAAACTCTTTTTTATGTCAACTCTGTTTTATCAGCTATGTGGAAACAAAATGATTTGACGATATGAATTTCAAATATCAACATTAGCTAAATATGTATCTATCTTCAGTCACCTTGCTCAGGATTGATGGAATCTTCGACATCCTCAACAGGGTCACTGTTTCCATCATTATGATTGACATCCTCCATGTAACGAAACATATCATTCAACACAAAGTAGCCTTTGTCCTGTGGTGCAAGAAAGAAAGATTGAGTGAACTTTTTAAGAACATTGTCTTTTCCAGTCAGGTACCCAGTGACTAAAACATTAACTCCGTCACTCAATGATTCTTGTGCATCCACAGATTTAATCTCAGCTCTGAACTCGTCATAGTTAAGAGAGATAATTTTGGAATTGATAGCCTGAAAGTCCCAAAAAACAATTAGAACCAGAAGATTATATATTCTGTTCAACAGAACACTTATTCACAGGAATACTGAGGTTCACGAAGTGGAAATCAATTATTTTGTCAGCTTGTATTCATCAATCTACTTCTCTCAACAATATATGGAAATCAACAAAGCAATGAAACTACTCAACTTGAAAAATAAATGTACCAAAACAGTATAATATCAAATTTTAACCATCATGCATAAGAACTATATGAATGAAAGAGGGAGAAAGAGCCATACATCCATGGTAGTGGTTATGCTCATAGAACCATCCTCCTCAGGGCGTCCGAGTTTGCTGATATCCTGATAAAAGCGATGAACTAAACCAGGAGACTGATGTAGTATATGATAATATTGCTGAACAAAAGCATTGCCAACCTATTTATCACCAAAACGTAAGATACAAGCATGTTATGCAACCATTACAATAATATAAGAATACTAGACAAAGTGATTTAAAGAAGTACCCATAAACATTTACAAAGAAAATTTAAAGCTCAAGTATGAAGAAGTCAAGTATAGGTGAAACAAGAAAAGAAACTGAGAAAACGTCTTAATATGACTGTTCAATGTTTCTTCTCTTAGTTAGTTGAAAATATGTTGACAAAGCTCACACATTTAAACATTTTTAAACAGATAAATTCTACTCCTAAGTATGCTATTACGGAGATGCTAAAATCATCAGGCGATGCCTTTGAGCATTGGCTTTGGACCTTTGTAAAAACAAAAAAAATAACTACATAGCATAAATAGTGTAACATTAAAATCATACAATGATATAGAGCACATCAATGTGCTTTTTTTTTTTTTTTTTGAAAGGCGACTTTCATTTTTTAAGTGGCAGTCGCATCTCCGACAAGTCGGAGACCCGTTACCCCTCAACCTGACCACTACGTTGTCTGAACCGGGCCCGCGGGTTCAGAGCGAGAGGCTAGGCTTTCACCGGGAAACCATGGAGCCTGCTGCCACTTGACAGCGGTTGCGCCGCTACACGGGCCAAACCCCGCTAGCGTAACGCACTCCGGACTAAAACCCGGTTCGGCTCGGATTCGAACCTGCGTGGGCAGGTTGAATCTTCATCGCCTATACCACTGGACCAAAGCCAGTGGTTAGCACATCAATGTGCTTAACTGCTTATTGATGAATACAGTCAACAGAATTGATTGTTTTAGTAAATGTGGCACACAAACTATAACCACATTCGAAACATAAATGACGAATACACTATTCCTCAAACAATAAAAACAACACAACAAAAATATAATTTTATATTTTATACCTAACTTAAAAGCTAAACACCATACAACCACCACAAAGTACTCAAAGCTTAATTAATTTAATCAAACACAACAAAATCATATAAACATCATAACCGATCCAAATAAAATAAAATAAAAAATACATACAACTTGAGCAGAGACAGGTTGCTGCGGTGCCGCTGCCGTAGCTGCCATTGTTGAATATATCAAAACCCTAACGAATAGCACCACAAACGACAAGCGATTACAAATCTAATAAAAACTAAATAGCATATGAATAGCAGATCGATTGGAACGAGTATGAATGAATCTGTACCTGGATTTCGTAGAAAATCGAGACGAATTAGAAAAGAGATTTGAGAAAGAAAGAATCTCTGATCCGTTTCTTCGTTTCTGTGTGTGTGTGTGTGTGTGTGTGTGTGTGTGTGTGTGTGTTAGGGTTTGGTGTGTACTGACGGATCTTGGAGAGGCGGAGACGAGAGCGACAACGTAGAGGGTAAAAAGGGGAAGCGGGTGAAAAGGTTTCCAGGTATATATATAGTACGGAAATCAGACGGACTTCATTTATATACACTAGAAATGTTTCTTACGCTCAGCGCCGGGAGTCGGACCTTAAATGATTGAGACGGTGACAATGACATGGCTAAGTAAAAAAAACGTGGTTAAATAAATTTCGGCTCCCGCACCGTGACGAGAGGCGAACCTTAAACAGTTGAGGCGGTGACATTAACGTAGCTAATCACAAAAAAAAACTTGGTTAAATACATAAAAGAAAAGTATGAAGTTACGACGACTCGGTTGTGGAGATCGAAACATAGATAAAAGACAGTTAAGCAAGGATGTCGAGTGATAATCACTAGTGTTTATTAGACCATCTGTAGCACTGGCATGAGAGGAGGTGGCGTGAGTCACATATGCTTTTCACGCCCAGGGAACACCGCCCCCTAGGCGTGAAAGTGGCGTGAAAAGGGGGGTGCGGCATTTCACGGGCGCAAGCTCACTCACCTCAACACACCAACACCCTCCAACGGTAATATTACCATTAAAAAAATTACCGTTTAAAAAAATAAATATAATTTAATCCAAAATCTAATATAAATACCAACCAATTTTTAGTCACTAAATCATCAAACTAACTTCTTAATTTTTTTCTCCAAACATCACAATGAATCATTGGAACCCAAATAATCCATTTTTTGCAAACTTCGTAACAACCCAAATAACCCTTTCAACCCGAGCAACTTTTTCAATCCAAATATTCAAGATGTTTACATTCCGAGTACGTCACCGGAACCACACATTTTTCAACAAATTCCTTGTGGGATTAACTTTCAACAAATGCCCACTTCTACACAAACCCCTCCTACACCGGATTCAATACCCGAAACACAAGAATTTACCATCTCCGAGACACAACCGTCTACTCAACCGAAGAAACGTTAATATAGAAAGAAACAACCATTGACCATCGACACAACTAAAGAACCGATTCGTGTTGTTGAAAGGTGGACGCCGGAAGAAGAACTTGTTTTGACTAAAGTTTGGGTAGACGTGTTGGAGGACCCAAAAATTGGTAAGGCGTTTATTTTTTTTAATAAATTGTTATGTTATTTTTTATAAAATTTGTACTAATTTGTTTAATATTTTTTGTTTATGAAATAATCAATCAGGAAATGATTTTTGGCGTGCTCGTGCGAAATTTCACGCGGTAATGGGGAAGGGCGAATACCATAACCGCTACAAGATCTCGGGTAAATGGCAGGACTACAACCGTAAGCTTACTAAGTTTAACAACTATCAAAAAAGCGGTCAAAGTGACCATGATATATACTTAGAAACTTACGAGGAGTACAAAGTCGTAGTGGGTTGGCTTTTAATTCTAAAATCTCCCAAGTGAGGGGTAAGTCTCGTTGATGTCCTCGTCGTCTAAACGAACTAAATCGTCATCTACCGGCGATTATTCGCCTAGTATCAATTCAAGAATTATTCTAAATGATACCGATGATGAAGTTGAAGCACCGAAAGAACCGGTTCGTCCACCCGGAAGAAACAAAGGTAAACAGGCTGCTTCTTCGTCAGCACAGGACATCCGCTTTGAAAGAATAGACTCGAATCTTGAAAAACTACTTTCTTTTAGACAGGACAAGATATCAAATTTCTAACTATGAACTTCGACCACCTTACCGGAGGTGTTCGTAAACTAGCGGAGAGGCGAAAAAAGAAATATATGAACGCCAAAACTTAAACGACGAGGATGACGACGAGAATGAGGATGAGGACGAGTAGTTTTTTTAATTTTTTATGTCATTTTTTTGTTTTTTTAATGTTGTTTTTTTTTATTTTTTTAATGAATGTACTTTTTTAATTAGTCTAATTTTATTTTATTGGTATTTAGTTAATTATTAGTTAACTAGCTTTAACCCCATGTGTTACATGGGGTGAAACATTAAGATTGTATTAATAATTTTTTTTATTTTGTTAAATGTTAAGATTATATGGATTAGAATAATCAAAACATAAAAAAAATACATGAAAATACATTTCATAAGTAGTGTACTTTTTGCGATACATTAAATTACATGTTAAATGAAAACTTACAAAGATTATTTGCAAATTTGAAAATAATTCATTGTTTACAATATTTGACGTGGTATTGTTAACTTCTCTCTTTTTTAACACACACACTAAATGCAACAAAGAATAAAGTTTCTTTCCTCAATGACTGAAAACACAAAATGGCTAAAACCTTTAGAAAAAAATATCACAAACGATGCGAACTTGATTGAAGTCGGTAGGGAGTTAAAGAAATCGAAGATAATAAAACTGGTCAACGATTTCCTTGCATACGTTGTTTCTCTCTTTTATTAGCTTCTTGAAATTCCATCCGTCTTTGTGTAGAAAACTTTACATATTTATAAATATTTAAGTTGTAATTAAATTTACGTATCAAAATTATTATTTTTTTAAATCTCGCCGGAAAATCTCGCTAAAACATTTAATATTTAATCTCTCATTTAAAATAAAATAAAAATACAAATAAAATTTAAATTTCAACAATATATCGTCTTTTAAAATTCAAAATTTAAAAATCACACTCCTTATTATATTGACAAAATTTAAACTTAAAATTACAAAACTAAATGTGAAAAAAAGTAAAATTAACCAAACATATATTTAAAAAAAAACTCGTCATTTAAAAAAAATTAAATTTTAAAAAATAATACACTTTTAAAAATAAATGTTTATAAATTTCTTAATTTTAGTTAAAAACTAACTATTAAAATTTTAAAATTGAAATAAAAAATTATTTATAAATATAAAACTTAATTAAAAAACTACTAATTAAATATTACTAAACTTTATTCTAAAAAATATTTATTTAAAATACAAATATAGTATTTTCAAATTTTATATGTAAAAATAAAAAAAATGTTGTTTTTTAATAATAAAATTTTAAAAAATCATTTTTTTAAATATTAAAAAAACTCTTAAACTTGTTTTTTTTTAAATCATCTATTTTTTAATTTTTGATTATTTAAAATATTCACTTTTGATATATATAGTACATTTTTAAAATAAATGTTTATAAATTTCTTAATTTTAATTAAAAACTTACTATTAAAATATAAAAAAATTATTTATAAATATCAAACTTAATTAAAAAGACTACTAATTAAATATTAGTAAACTTTATTGTAACACATATTTATTTAAAATACAAAAGTAGTATTTTCAGATTTTATATGTAAAATAAAAAAATGTTGTTTTTTAATAATAAAACTTTAAAAAACTCGTATTTTTTTTAATAAAAAACTTAAAAACTTGTTTTTTAAAATCTTCTATTTTTTAATTCTTAATTTTTTTTAGAATATTCCCTTTTCATGATAATTAAAAAAACAATTTGAGTCAATTGTAATAATGGTAAATTGATTTGGTTAAAAGTTTATTTATGTAATTTTTCAAAAAAAATATTAACTAATTATGAAAATATTGAATAGTGTATATAAATGTGATTTTTGAATGAAAAATTTGTGAGATGGATTGTGGTGATGACACTTGTCAAAATCATTTAGTTTTTTTATTATAATAGAGATGATTAAAAATTAAATGTGGGGCGTGAAAACACTATGCACCTTAGTGAAAATGGGTAGTAAAAACTTTTGTGTTTATATGGCGCTGACGTGGAGTGACGTGAAAGAGAGGTGCGTGAAACCACTACGGATAACCTTAGTGGCTTATGAAAACTTTTTCAAAATTATAGTACTTTTTGAAATGGTTTTTAAAACTAAGATGATTTTTTTAAAAATAAATGGGGTTAAAATTCCTAGGTTCTCTCTCATCCACGATCAAATTGAAATGTTTTTATTTTAATTTATTTAAAATATGATTTAGTTTTTCTTTATTAACTTATAATATTTAATACCTAATATAATTCTAAATATATTTTTTTTTTTCATTCTATTTTTTTACATTCTATTTTTACATTTAAATATAAAATTATTAAAAATCGAGTTATATCCATCATAAAACGATAGACTGTGTGTGAATGTTTGCATTAAAGATGATATTGGTTATATGGATAATCTTAAAACGAATTTATGTAGGGTTGTCCTCGAAAAATTAAGAATCCGGTTCGACATAAGAAAAATGCCTTTATTTTTTATATTTTTTTAGATTTTATAAGTTATTTAAAAAAAAATTGCCTCTAATTTTTATAAATTTTTTCAGATTTTATAAGTTATTTAAAAAAATAATAATTTTTGCCCCAAAATTTTATAAAATTTTACAGATTTTATAAGTTATTTAATATTTTTTATATTATATATATAATTTTTTTTAAATTATGCCCCACTCATAAACATGCCCCGTCGTAGCGGCCCAACCTGCACCTCTTTTTGAGCGGGCCTGCATACACTTTTTTTAACAACACCATCTAAATTATCTAGAATGGGTAACACCTAAATAGTTTAAGATAAATCTGACACCCCCAAGACTCAAGCCTACAATCATTGGTTGGGGTGAGATCACTACTCTAACTTCTACATATTTACAACTACACCCAACCCCTCACCCTACATAATGCACACTTAACTATGAAGTCAGGGCTGACCCAGAGGGAGGGCAACGGTCCCGGGCCCGGTCTCCCTTAGAGCCCGAAGTTTTTAATTTTTGTAATACTATATATATGTGTGTGTGTATGTTTTAAAAAAATTCTATATATGCATAAACCCAATTGTTTATAAATCTAAACCCAAAATCAAGAAATAAAAAAAATTTCTATATATATATAAGCCCAATTAAAAAAAACTATATATATAATATAAGCTCGTATTATGTTTTTTTTATATGATTATTGAGTTTATATTACAGGACTCGATTTTTTTACATGTCCCAGGCCCAAAACGTTTTAAGGATTCTTGGGACCAACCCTAATTTCATATGAGTGAAATGATGGTAAAAGTATAGTTGTATAGTTTACGAGAAGAAAAAAATAGGGTTGTTAATATCTAACAACTTGTAGAATATGTAATTCAATTCGGTTTTAAACGGGGAAGATTCAATTTGGTTTTTGGCTTAATCTCTTTGTAACCGAATGTTCAACACCTCTTATCGTTTTAACAGTCGCAAATGGTCATTCTAATAGCAAGGTACATGAATACATTATGCATACATAAAAGATTTATTTTGATTCACACATTAAAATGATAGAAATCAACCAACAAGAAAGGAAAAGAGGTACAATGTGGCTAAGATCACATTAACTTAGCTCATTAAAAAGTTGCATAACTTTCTTACAAGCGGATCTGTTAGAAATATCACTCCACCACAAGTTCACATTCTTCCGGTCTCTCACCATGTGGCTAAGTTCACATTCATTCACCAGGTACCTAATCCCAGGAAGGTGGCTCAGATCAGCAAGGGTGAACCAATCTCCGGCTAGGTAGCTACTGTGACACCCGACATTTCAGGTTAATATCCGTACACGATATAAACGAGTTTATATTATATTTATGTTCGTGATTTACCTATTGCATAAATTAGGACATTAAAGTCTAAGAAAAGCCGTACATTGTCTCATTTTATATTTTGGTAATTCTAAGAGTTACCAGTTTCCATCGCAAATGACCAGGAAAATATATAGTCATATATATTTCACAAACTTTACGTGGAACAGTAAATTATTTTTAGAATAAATTTATAATACCGTGGGGAAAATAAACCGAATTAAACTACCCTTTTTAAACTCTAATTGGTATTAATACCAAAAATCTAATTGTTTTCTTTTTATAACCCAAACCCCCCAACCCACCCCTTGACTTTCGGCCGAAGTTCAGAGGAAACCATCCCCCAATCTCACGTATTTTCAAATAAACCCATACTCCCACTGAGAAAACTCAGATAAAACCCATACCATTTCAATCAAAAACCCTCACAATCTCCATTTTATCTCCCATTTTCATACGGCAAACTTCCCATTCTCTTCAAGATTGAAGTCAAGTTTTAAAGCAAAATCCATCAAAATTCAGTGTTTTAAAGTGTTCCTGAAGAAGAGTTTAACAAAAGATTCAAGACCATTCCCTGTTTTCTCTCATCATCTTCATCACTGTTTTTAAGGTAAAAACTCGATATTTTTCATATTATGTTCTTCAAAACCATAGCTAAACTTACATCTTATTTAAACGCAAGAAAGATAACAAGAAGAGTGTGTCGAATTCAAGTTTAAAACATAAAAATATGCCGGACTGATTCTGTCAAAACAGAAGTCCAGTAATCGAAACTATGAGTTTCGATACCTGCTGCTCAATCGAAACTAGGAGTTTCGATACCATTTAACTCAATCGAAACTAGGAGTTTCGATACCTGTTGATCCATCGAAACTAGGAGTTTCGATGCCTTTTACTCAATCGAAACTAGGTAGTTTCGATAGCAAATACTCAATCGAAACTAGGTAGTTTCGATACCTTTTTCTCAATAGAAACTAGGTTGTTTCGACTCCTGACCACTCCATCGAAACTAAGAAGTTTCGACACACTTATGCCCAATCGAAACTAAGAAGTTTCGACACCTGTACAACAGTCCCAGTTGGGCAGTAACTCAAAACTATTTTATAACAAAACATGTGTTGGAAAACTAAAACGATATTTAAACAAACACAATCAGATTTACAAGGTCGGTGAACAATTTACAATTAAGACGTTGGTCTTAACAACAATTTACCCTTGGTATCTAGGGTACAAATAGTCAAGGTTGACTACATCAAATATCATTACAAGTATACACAAACACAAGGTGAGTTTCACGGCCCCTTTTTACCGTTTTGTACTATTTGGGGGAAGAACATACTTATAACTATTTTTATATGATAACAAGAAAACAAGACCCGACCTTTATGTATGCATGAGTGAACACATTTGGAGCTCGTAAAGTCCCCTGATCATCATATTTATAACCATTAGCTATAGATTAGCCTGAGATTCTATGGATAGTACTATTGGGTCTGACACCCCCGGTCATGGTTAGTCGCGCTAATCATGGGTCCCTCTGGCCAAATGACTGCATAGTGTTCTAATATTGCTCGTGAGGTACGAGTGAGGGGCAAAACACCTGGTCTTGGTTTGGTTATGCCTCATGTATGTACATATTATTTGTATTCCTAGCTAGTTTACAAATGGGTCAAACATTACTTGTTTTGTTTATCATATACGTAAAAATCATTTTCATGCAAATGGTTTGCTTATTGTATTCACATATAAAACCTGTGAACTCACCAACCTAGTGTTGATATTTTCAAGTATGTTTTTCAGGAAATTAATCGCGGCAACAAGAGTAACACTACGTAGGGTTCATGCATACACGGTGGATACAACTTTTGAAGATTTTTCTTGTATAACCCATAATGTTCGGGTCATATTTGCAAAATCTTAATATTTTGTAACTTCAAATACTATTTTGGGCTGTAAAACCTTAAATTTAATTGATGTATCAAGTTCTATGTATGCGTTTGCAATAATTATATGCTTTGAAAAACCATGAACGTCGCGCCTCGCGTTTCCGCCTTGGCGGGGTGTGACAGATTGGTATCAGAGCCATTGATTATAGCGAACTAGGAGTCTAAAAACCGAACCTAGACTATAATTTAACTGACTCACTGAGACGTTTTTCATTGCATATGCATGTCATAACTTATCATCATATTGTACGGATATCGTAAACACTGAACATCGTCACACACTAACCCCATTTCGACTTCAGACCCATGGCACCCAAAAGAAGGACTCCGCGTGACACTACTGGTGAAAACAACACGACGATTTCCGCAGAAGTTGAGCAACTCATATCACAACGTGTAGCCGCCGCCTTGGAGCAGTACGAAGCCAATCGGAATAACGTCGGAGGAAATGGTAGTGGTAGCGGAGGAGGTGCAGGAGGCAGTGACACTGCTGGAGGTTCTGGAGGGGCTTCGAACAAGAAATGCACTTATAAGGCTTTTCTATCCTGCAACCCTCACAACTTCAATGGCACCGAGGGTGCAGTAGGCCTGATGAGGTGGATTGAAAAGATGGAATCTGTGATTGATATTAGTGAATGCACAGCCGACTGTATGGTGAAATATGCCACTTGCACACTTGCTGACAAAGCATTAACCTGGTGGAATTCTCAGATGAAAACATTGGGAAGACAGACTGCCTACCAGCTATCTTGGGTTGATCTAAAGACCATGATGATCGAGGAGTACTGTCCTCGAAATGAATTACAGAAAATCGAAACTGAAATGTGGAACCTTCAAATGATAGGAGATGATGTGGCTGGTTACACTGACAGGTTCAATGAACTAGCAATCTTGGTGCCACACATGGTCACGCCAGAGTACAAAAAGGTTGAAAGGTACTTGTGGGGTCTCGCACCTCAAATTCGTAGTATGGTGACTTCGTCGAACCCCATGGATGCCAAGAGTGCCATAGTCTTAGCCTACAAACTAAGGGATGATGTTGTTCGTAATGGTTTGTTCAAGAAACAGGAAACTGAGGAAAGAAAGTTAGGAGAAAAGAGGAGATGGGTGAGAAAACCAAATAATCAATTTAGAAATCAAGCCTATAAGAGACAAGAAACTGTGAAAGCTTTTGCTGCTAACGCTGTGGAGAAAAGGGGTTATGCTGGCCCCCAACCGAGGTGTGATAAGTGCGGGTATCATCATGTGGGGAAATGCACTCAATGTGAAAGGTGTAGAAAGTTTGGGCATCGAGCTCAGACATGTCGACTCAATGCCAACCCCACCGATAAGATTAAGCAAGGATGCTACGAATGTGGAGATCTGAAGCACTACAGGAAAGATTGCCCCAAGTTGAATAATCAGAATAACAATCAGGCCCGAGGAAGAGCGTTCATGATGGGAGCTGGGGACGCACGCCAGGACCCTAACATTGTCACTGGTACGTTCCTGATAAACAATCATTATGCCTCTATGCTTTTCGATACAGGTGCTGATATGAGTTTTGTGTCGAATGACTTTAAGTCCTTACTTGGTATTAAGCCCAGCAAACTAGACCAAAATTATACAATTGAATTAGCAAACGGGAAATTAATTAAAACTGAAGAAGTCATTCGGAGTTGTACTCTATGTTTGGAAGACCACACCTTTAGTATAGACCTATTACCTATTGACTTGGGAAGTTTTGACGTTGTTATTGGTATGGATTGGTTTTCGAAGAATCACGCCGAGATCGTTTGCTTTGAGAAGATTGTTCATATTCCTCTCCCAAACGGAGAAGTTCTTTCGGTTCAAGGTGAGAAAAGTGGAGTGACATTGAAGATGATAAACTGCATGAAAGTTCGTAAGTACCTACGTAAAGGCTATTGCGTATTCCTGGCTCACGTCGTCGAGAAGAAACCCGAGAAACGTCGACTTGAAGACATACCAATCGTTAAGGATTACCCCGAAGTTTTTCCTGAAGACTTACCTGGATTACCACCACCGAGGCAAGTCGAATTCCAAATCGACTTGGTACCAGGAGCCGCACCAGTTGCGAGATCACCGTATCGATTAGCACCTTCTGAAATGCAGGAATTATCAAATCAACTCCAGGAGTTGCTTGATAAAGGTTTCATAAGACCGAGTTTCTCACCCTGGGGAGCTCCGGTCTTGTTCGTAAAGAAAAAGGATGGAACCTTTAGGATGTGTATTGATTACCGAGAATTAAACAAGCTTACAATAAAAAACCGATATCCACTTCCTCGAATAGACGATTTGTTCGATCAACTTCAAGGTTCCAGCTTCTATTCTAAAAGTGATCTACGATCAGGGTATCATCAACTGAAAATTCAGGAAGAAGATATACCAAAAACGGCTTTTAGGACTCGTTACGGTCACTACGAGTTCCTAGTTATGCCATTTGGTTTGACGAACGCACCAGCTGTTTTCATGGATCTCATGAACCGTGTATGCAAGCCATATTTGGATAAATTCGTGATAGTATTTATTGACGACATATTAATATATTCACGAACCAAGGAGGAACATGAACATCATTTGAAATTAATCTTAGAACTACTCAGGGATGAGAAGCTTTATGCTAAATTCTCAAAGTGTGAGTTTTGGATCCGAGAAGTGCATTTTCTTGGACATGTCATCAACAAGGAAGGAATTCACGTCGATCCATCCAAGATTGAAGCTATCAAAAACTGGGAAGCACCAAGAACTCCGACTGAAGTGCGTCAATTTCTGGGTTTGGCAGGCTATTACAAGCGATTCATCGAGAATTTTTCAAAGATAGCCCTGCCTTTAACCACACTAACCCAGAAAGAAAAGAAATTTGATTGGACTAATAAACAAGAATCAGCTTTTCAATTACTGAAGCAGAAGCTGTGTAGTGCACCGATCTTATCCCTTCCTGAGGGAATCGACAACTTTGTCGTATACTGCGATGCATCACACCAAGGACTTGGTTGTGTGTTAATGCAAAGAGACAAAGTCATCGCTTATGCCTCACGACAACTAAAAGTGCACGAAAAGAATTATACGACCCATGACTTGGAGTTGGGCGCAGTTGTGTTTGCACTCAAGATTTGGAGACATTATCTTTACGGTACAAGATGCACTATCTTTACTGATCACAAGAGTCTTCAACATATCTTCGATCAAAAGGAACTCAACATGAGACAACGTCGTTGTGTAGAACTACTAAACGACTATGATTGTGATATCAAGTACCATCCCGGAAAAGCCAATGTCGTAGCAGACGCCTTAAGTCGCAAGGAACGAGTTAAAACTCTTCGTGTTCGTGCCCTAGGATTAACAATTCATACGAGTCTCACGACTCAAATCCGGATGGCACAACAAGAGGCGATCAAAGAAGAAAACATTTAGAATGAAGCACTACGTGGAATGATCAAACAATTGGAGACTAAGTCAGATGACACTCTATACTTCATGAATAGAACTTGGGTGCCATGTTTTGGTAACTTACGGGAGTTAGTTATGGACGAAGCCCACAAGTCCAGGTACTCCATTCACCCAGGTTCAGATAAGATGTATAAGGATCTGAAAGAACGCTATTGGTGGCCGAACATGAAAGGAGAAATTGCTATTTATGTCGGTAAATGCCTGACATGTTCAAAGGTAAAGGCAGAACATCAGAAACCGTCGGGATTGTTACAACAACCCGAGATACCTCAATGGAAATGGGAACAGATTTCTATGGATTTCATCACGAAGTTACCCAAGACGTCCAGTGGTTATGATACCATATGGGTAATTGTCGACCGTTTAACGAAATCTGCTCACTTTCTGCCAATTAAAGAAACCGACAAAACAGAGAAACTTACAAGACTCTACATTAAAGAAATTGTGGCAAGACACAGAGTGCCAGTTTCTATTATCTCTGATAGGGATAGCCGTTTCGTGTCAAGGATTTGGAAGTCGCTACAAGAAGCCTTAGGCACGCGCCTAGACATGAGCACAGCCTACCATCCACAAACGGACGGTCAAAGTGAAAGGACTATCCAAACATTAGAAGATATGCTCCGTGCGTGTGTAATTGATTTCGGAGGAAATTGAGGTACTCATTTACCGTTGGCGGAGTTTTCCTATAATAACAGTTACCACACAAGCATCAAGACAGCTCCGTTTGAAGCTTTATATGGTCGTAAATGCCGCTCACCGCTATGTTGGGCGGAAGTTGGTGAAAAACATTTGACAGGCCCTGAGATTGTCCAGGAAACCACTGATAAGATCTTCAAAATTAAGGACCGTCTGAAAGCGGCCCGAGACAGACAGAAGAGCTATGCTGATAACAGATGGAAACCATTAGAATTTCAAATTGGTGACCGAGTAATGTTAAAAGTCTCACCATGGAAAGGCGTTGCAAGGTTTGGTAACCGTGGTAAGCTCAACCCTAGATACGTTGGACCTTTTGAAATACTGGCTAGGGTTGGTCCTGTAGCTTACAAGCTCGAGTTGCCACAAGAACTAAGCAATGTACATGATACGTTTCATGTATCAAATCTCAAGAAGTGTTTGTCCGACGAGACTTTGATCATACCGCCTAATGAAATTCACATTGATGATAAACTTCATTTCATCGAGGAACCAATCGAGATATCAGATTTGAAAGTTCAAAAGTTGAGACGTAGTCGAATCAAACTGGTTAAAGTACGTTGGAACTCAAAACGTGGTCCTGAGTATACATGGGAACGAGAGGATCAAATGAAGACGAAATACCCCTCCTTGTTTAAGGATGCACCAGTTCAAGATGGCACGAATTGAATTTCGGGACGAAATTCTTTTAACATGGGGAGAATGTGACACCCGACATTTCAGGTTAATATCTGTACACGATATAAACGAGTTTATATTATATTTATGTTCGTGATTTACCTATTGCATAAATTAGGACATTAAAGTCTAAGAAAAGCCGTACATTGTCTCATTTTATATTTTGGTAATTCTAGGAGTTACCAGTTTCCATCGCAAATGACCAGAAAAATATATAGGCATATATATTTCACAAACTTTACGTGGAACAGTAAATTATTTTTAGAATAAATTTATAATACCGTGGGGAAAATAAACCGAATTAAACTACCCTTTTTAAACTCTAATTGGTATTAATACCAAAAATCTAATTGTTTTCTTTTTATAACCCAAACCCCCCAACCCACCCCTTGACTTTCGGCCGAAGTTCAGAGGAAACCATCCCCCAATCTCACGTATTTTCAAATAAACCCATACTCCCACTGAGAAAACTCAGATAAAACCCATACCATTTCAATCAAAAACCCTCACAATCTCCATTTTATCTCCCATTTTCATACGGCAAACTTCCCATTCTCTTCAAGATTGAAGTCAAGTTTTAAAGCAAAATCCATCAAAATTCAGTGTTTCAAAGTGTTCCTGAAGAAGAGTTTAACAAAATATTCAAGACCATTCCCTGTTTTCTCTCATCATCTTCATCACTGTTTTTAAGGTAAAAACTCGATATTTTTCATATTATGTTCTTTAAAATCGTAGCTAAACTTACATCTTATTTAAACGCAAGAAAGATAACAAGAAGAGTGTGTCGAATTCAAGTTTAAAACATAAAAATATGTCGGACTGATTCTGTCAAAACAGAAGTCCAGTAATCGAAACTAGGAGTTTCGATACCTGCTGCTCAATCGAAACTAGGAGTTTCGATACCATTTAACTCAATCGAAACTAGGAGTTTCGATACCTGTTGATCCATCGAAACTAGGAGTTTCGATGCCTTTTACTCAATCGAAACTAGGTAGTTTCGATAGCAAATACTCAATCGAAACTAGGTAGTTTCGATACCTTTTTCTCAATAGAAACTAGGTTGTTTCGACTCCTGACCACTCCATCGAAACTAAGAAGTTTCGACACACTTATGCCCAATCGAAACTAAGAAGTTTCGACACCTGTACAACAGTCCCAGTTGGGCAGTAACTCAAAACTATTTTATAACAAAACATGTGTTGGAAAACTAAAACGATATTTAAACAAACACAATCAGATTTACAAGGTCGGTGAACAATTTACAATTAAGACGTTGGTCTTAACAACAATTTACCCTTGGTATCTAGGGTACAAATAGTCAAGGTTGACTACATCAAATATCATTACAAGTATACACAAACACAAGGTGAGTTTCACGGCCCCTTTTTACCGTTTTGTACTATTTGGGGGAAGAACATACTTATAACTATTTTTATATGATAACAAGAAAACAAGACCCGACCTTTATGTATGCATGAGTGAACACATTTGGAGCTCGTAAAGTCCCCTGATCATCATATTTATAACCATTAGCTATAGATTAGCCTGAGATTCTATGGATAGTACTATTGGGTCTGACACCCCCGGTCATGGTTAGTCGCGCTAATCATGGGTCCCTCTGGCCAAATGACTGCATAGTGTTCTAATATTGCTCGTGAGGTACGAGTGAGGGGCAAAACACCTGGTCTTGGTTTGGTTATGCCTCATGTATGTACATATTATTTGTATTCCTAGCTAGTTTACAAATGGGTCAAACATTACTTGTTTTGTTTATCATATACGTAAAAATCATTTTCATGCAAATGGTTTGCTTATTGTATTCACATATAAAACCTGTGAACTCACCAACCTAGTGTTGACATTTTCAAGTATGTTTTTCAGGAAATTAATCGCGGCAACAAGAGTAACACTACGTAGGGTTCATGCATACACGGTGGATACAACTTTTGAAGATTTTTCTTGTATAACCCATAATGTTCGGGTCATATTTGCAAAATCTTAATATTTTGTAACTTCAAATACTATTTTGGGCTGTAAAACCTTAAATTTAATTGATGTATCCAGTTCTATGTATGCGTTTGCAATAATTATATGCTTTGAAAAACCATGAACGTCGCGCCTCGCGTTTCCGCCTTGACGGGGTGTGACAGCTACTCTTCGATAGCCATTGTTCGTAAACATCAAACACTTGTTCAAGCTTTTTTTCACAGTTCTGAACCAAGTCATGGTCAGTTTTCCCACCCATCTTTGGGATGACCAGTTTTTGAAGAACGATGGTGTAAACCATGTCGTTGAAGTGGTGTGCTTCCACTTCTAGCCATTGGTCAACTAGGGCTTTCTCCTCTAATGTGGTTCCGTAAAGCTTTCGGTTTTTGTCACCGTATTTTGTTGCATAATACCTTATGATGGCCCTTGATTCTACATGCATTTTCAAAAAATAATAAGGTTACTAGAAGCATGAGTTAAGTTGTAGGTAAAGATAATATACTAATATTTTCATAACTAGACCGGTTATTGAACCGACGGCCTTGTTTGTCCACTGGTTAAACCGGTTTTTAAAATATGATGACGTTATAAATAAATAAATAAAATTAATATATATATATATATATATATATATAATTTAAAACAAAATATGAATGTGAATTTATAATGTTAACGGAATAATAAGCACAAGTTACGAAGACAGGAGTAGTAAATGAATCTAAAAGGAAATTTTAAAAAATTAAAAAGTTTTGAAATCTGGTCAAATCACCCGATCGATTTGATTTGTTTGTTCAAATGAACTGAGCTAGACCGATTATCTAGTCGATTCCAGATCCAACCAGTTGGTACGGCCTGGTTCTGAAAAAGAGTGATAATTACATGTCATTACCAAAAAGCCGAAAATCTCCGTCCTCAACTACCGGCACTTGTCCAAAAGGCTACAAGGAAAACTTATATTAATTTGCATCTTATATTAAACACACGATACGTACATGATTAATTTCGTGTTAATCGTGGGCAACAAAATTAACCTGTTTTTTAAGAAAATCGGGTTGTTTATGCTCGGTGGAATCTAAGTCAACGTCGACAAGCTTAAAGTCAACCCCGAACTCGAAAAGGCAAGCCAATACTCGTTGTGGACAAGCCGCTTTAATCGGACCATACACCTTGACCACCATCTTCTTAGAGGCTTAGGGTTCTTGTTTATGAAAGTGGTTCATCATACTTACTTAAATACAAAGATTGAGGGTAAGTTTTAACAATTGGACTTTTGTGGAGGCTGTCAACCAACAAAAGATTAAGAAGGTTAGATGGAGAATGGTGGTTCCCCACGAGCCTCATGACATGACCACATCAACCAACGCATTTGTTTACTTATTCATGAAAAGCTCTAAAGTTTGAATACTTTCCACATACAGTCCTTATAGTTTGTTAAATAGTTGAAACCTACATATAATATATAAACTTTTAAGAAACGACTTGCCAAAACACAAAACGATAAAGATTACTCTTTGAGTGAAAATTTTAATATTATTGAATGCCGTATAATACGTCCTTTCTATTGGGAAAATCTAAAATATTATTGAATGTATTAGAGCATTCATAAGCATCTCCATCTGCATATCTATAATTTAATGACCTGCGTGTTAACATATGTTCATGTGACTCACCGGAAGGATTTGACACGTGTAACCCTGTAACGGGCTATCACCGTTTCATAATGGTCTGTCACAGCCATAACAGACCATCACATTATGTGTAACGGCCTGTCACGCCGCAATTTGGCCGGACACAACCATGAGCCAACACGTGGCACATTGACTCCCAACCCTTGTTCGGTGGTAGATCGTCACCAAATCATAATAGTCTATTACGACGTGGCGGTGACGGACCGTCACCCTTCATAACGGTCCGTCACAAGGTCGGTTGAAGCCTAAAAATTGATTTCAATTGAACGATAATTCCTCATATCTTAAATCCAATTCTCTCTTCCACAATTCCCGAAACGAACCCATAATCCTTTTAACGTACCACACTCTCGAAATATCTAACTATAGCTTAAACGACGCACTCCCGGTCAATCGTTCTTCCGCTTAAGGATAAACGCTAGGATTTTCGAGGAATCAAGTCTAAGAGCTAGAGCTGTAGTGTTTTCCGCTTAGAAGCCACTCTCCCACGTCTTTGTTAAACACTCAAAAGGTGAATACGTTTAATGTTTTCAAAACTTACAAATGATTTTGTTTGCAAAAATGGCAAAGCATGTATTAAATACTTTAATGCATAAAGGCTTTATATGGATAAACATTCAGACCATAGGTACAAGTATTGTTTGATCAAATGATGTATGCGTTACGGGTGAAATTCTCGTAATGGGGTTGTTCTGACTCTATAAGAAAGACGTAAGACGGGGAAAACCCGCAACAGACGTAAAACTGGGACAAGAGTCTGAGTAGTCAACTTGCGAAGCGGTGACACCAGTGTATACATTGGATTGTACACTCAGAAATGTGCAAATGAACATTGTTTGCATATATTTATTTCAGTTTAAAGTTGACAAAAACTCGTTTTACAACTTAATGAAAAACAATTTTTTTGCACCCAAAGTTAACACTCCAGACCTAGGAAGCCTCTAACATTGCTGCCCAAGTCTACGGACCATGTCCGTAGGTTATTTGTTGCAACACTGTTCGCCTAGCCTAACTGTTGAATACGAAATCTAATTAAATGAATTTCAACTCGTTTTTTTAACTATAGTCTATATAAATTGGACAAGATAAACCGTCACACAAATCAACTCATTGATGTCTAATAAATCAAAATGACAAACTCTAGTCGCTGTGCATATCAAAACTAACACATTGAAAATTGATTGCTCAGTATATTTAAATTCTTTATTTTGTATTATGAACAGGTAATTTGTATTAAAATTAATAGAAAGACCTTTCATTCATTGGTTCTGTTTATATCACAACTATAACGATATAAAACTTTAATATATTTTATATAAAACCAAACAAAAGGTTCATTTTTCTTAACTAGTCATAATTATTGGATTATTGTCCATGGTGATTGAGTTAAGAGGGCACTTCCACTTGTTTGGTTTTATATATGTTAGAAAGTAACATTATGTATTATTTTACATATAAATTGTAAAAATTTTGCACGAAAGATGCTAAAAGTGGTCAATGACTCTTTCGTAAGCGTACACACTTGTTACAGATCCACGTATTCAATGAACTAATTAGTCTGTTACTTACAACTATAAATGGAAAGACACAATAATTACGTATTATATTTCTTAGCTATTTTTTAAAGAAATTCTATAATCAGTATTGATTGCATGGGCACTGATGAATTTGTTATATAAGTATGTGATGCTTATTTTTTTTTATGTGTTATATAGTATACGTATCTTACACACTAGAAATATTGTTTATCGAACATTTAAAAAAAAATACACTAAGTAATTCTGTAAGTATTTCATTGTTTATAAAAGATGGGGCAATTGCATATAATTCCATCCCGCAACCTAAAGCATCCTCCTGACGCATGACGCATCAAATTCCAACCGTCATGACACATCAAATTCCAACAGTGAGGAAGAGGGGGGGTTGTTCCAACCGAAACCATCATGCAAGACCGTCTCAACGTATTTTGTAGCCCTAATCAAATTAAAAGTTTGGGGCCCTTTTTCAAAAGTCGTATTATAAAAATCATCCTCTTTATCAGAGCTTGGCACCGTCAATAACAAACTAAAAAGATTATAATTAACAATAGGCAAATAGCAAATTACTAATTAAACAGCACTTGATGTCTTAGTAGATTATAACAAATAAACTAAATAACCAATTAACCAAAAGCAATAACCAATTAAATAGCAGATACCGTTGGCCATTTGGTGCAATGGTAGCCCCAAGACTTCCCATAGTGGAGGTCTTGGGTTCGAATCCTGGCAACAGCAAAAAAAGGGGTCTGTAAACAGGTCAGGGGGTTTACCCAGTTTGAGAGTTCCTCCTGTGGTGGGCTGCCCTGGATGTTCTAGGTGTTGCCCCGGGGAAACCCAATTATCCTAGAATATCTAAGTGTTGCCGTTCAAAAAAAATAAAAAAAAAATAGCAAATTACTAAATAGAAACAACCAATAATAAAACGTACCCAAATGAAACAGCCAATAATTTGTAACTTGAATTCTTGAAAGATTGAAAATTGAAAATTGAAACAGCAACAGGTTGTGGCCTCTCTGCTCTCGACTCTCGGAGTCGGCCTCTCCAATCATCCAATTCCAACCGAGGTTTGAGCGATTGAAATTCCGCCGTTCAGAAATAGCAACAAGCGAGGCAGGGAGCGGTTGAAAGAGGCAAGGAGCGATTAATGGAGCGATTGAAGGAGTACGGAGAGAATGATATTGAAGAATAGATAATAGATTGAGCATTCAATGATGAACCCTAACTATCGCCACCCTGATTAGCGCTCCCCGGTTCCTAGATCCCATCGTCGACGGAAATGGCGGATAAGGATTAGTTGGGGTAAATCAAGTGGTGAGGCCTGAGGGGAGTAATCTGAATGACAAGGGTAGAAGTGGACATCAGGAGCCCTCCATGGACCGTGGCTACGCCTAATTGTGTAATATCTGGTCATTGTGTAATTAGTCAGGTCATTGTGTAATACAAGTTTATTGTGTAATTAGTGAGGTCATTGTGTAATACAAGTTCATTGTGTAATTAGTTAGGTCATTGTGTAATACAACTTCATTGTGTAATACAAGTTAATTATGTAATACAAGTTCATTGTGTAATACAAGTTCTTTGTATAATACCACGTCTGGTCATTGTGTAATATTTGGTCATTTTGTAATTAGTGAGGTCATTGTGTAATACAAGTTCATTGTGTAATTAGTCAGATTATTGTGTAATACAAGTTCATTATGTAATTAGTCAGGTCATTGTGTAATACAAGTTCATTGTGTAATACAACTTCATTGTGTAATACAATTTCATTGTGTAATACACAATGACCATTATGCCCTCCCTTTAAAAACAATAAAAGTACACATGTCAAGCCCAGAATCTTTCTTACCCTTCTTATTTTTAAAACACTTTTTACTATAACCTAACCCTATATATATATATATAGGGGGAGGATCAAATAAGAAGTTGTTTTCGGCTAAGAAATCTAAGAAGTGACAAAAACATTAAGAAATGATATCAAACGAACTCGGATCTCATTCCAGCGGCATTGGAACCGTATCGTCGAACTCTACCATCTTAGCTTTTAGGGTTTAGATCTTAGCGTTGAATTTTATTATTTTAGCCTTAGGGTTTAGCTTTTAGGGTTTAGATTTTAGGGTTTAGGTTTTTTGGGGGGTGGGGGTTTAGGTTTTTGGGGGTGGGTTTAGGTTTTTGGGGGGGTGGGATGGGGGGTTTAGGTTTTGGGGGGGTGGGATGGGGGGGGTTTAGGTTTTTGGGGGGGTAGGATGGGGGGTTTAGGTTTTTGAGGGGTGGGGGTGGTGGTTTTAGGCTTTTCGGGGTGGGGTTGGAGGGGGGTTTAGGTTTTTGGGGGTGCGGGTGGAGGGGGGTTTAGGTTTTTGGGTCCGGATTAGAGTTCGATGAGACGGTTACAACGCCGCTTGAATGAGCTCAATCGGAGTTCGTTTGACCCACTTCTTAGCGTTTCTTAGCGAAAAACCACTTCTTAGCGGAACCTTATATATATATATATATATATATATATGTTCTTTTGAGAACCAACAATATGTTAAGAACCGTGAGAACCGCATTAACTCTTCCTCTATTTATAATATAAATTGACTAGAATTCATGTACATTTCAATATGTTTAAGGTTTGGTTTTAAAAGACCTCGAATTTATAGTCGTTTTTTAAATGCATATATGCACAAATGAATGCATATATGCATATTTTTATACTTTTCTTAAAAAAATTCAGGAGGGAGGAGATAAACTCAAACTAAGAGTGGGAAGAGATAAATAAAACATTGTTGTTGAATTTTACTTTTTTCACTAAAGCGATATGTACACGTTTTGTGCGGTTCTTTCGGTTCTCAACATATGGTTGGTTCTCAAAAGAACATGCCCCTATATATATATATATGGGAGTGTTCAAATCAAAACCCACTTATCATGAGAAAACCCTAAAACCCATCCCAACCAATTCAAGCTTGACACCTAGCCTAAGACTTTTTCTTCTCTTAAGGGTAATTTTAACATTTAACCATTATATCCTTGTACCGATTTTGATGATCCTCTGATGTACTTTCCATCATCTTTCCCCAAGAACACCCCCTTTATCAAACATCTATTAAAGATAAAAAAAAAAAGACACCTTCATTAATCCCACTCTCATTCTCTCTCTACTATTTCTTCTTCTTCTCTCTCTCTATATACCCAAGAACACCCCATTTATCAAAGAAAACATATCTACAACAAAATACATCCTTGTTGATCGAATGGAGCTGTTAGCATAACATAAGGTTTGTTCGGATGGAATTTGTTCATCTTCTTCGAGTATCTAATGTTGTGATGTACCGAATTGTGGACGTGAAGACTTGATTTCTGGAATATCCACCATTAGAGGGAGTTTATTGAAGCTGTGGGTATTGGAATTTGGTGAAAATAAACCCTATTTTTGGATCTAGGATGGTGAAGAAAGACTAAGGTAATTGCTTTTTGTTATAAACTTTAACATTTCTGTTTTTTTATATAGCTTTTTGCTATAACATTTCTAGTTTTGTATTTCTACCACTCTTATGGAGAAGCCCACCCTGTATTATTATTTTTTTTTTGCCATAAACTATAACATTTCTATGTTTTTTTTGTAAATTGCACTGATGTAATAAAATGACTTACATCAAAATCTGTTTACTAAACTGATTTATTCAATAATATCAAGGGATGCGTTTGTTGGTAAAATATTTTTGGGTGTTTCAGAACTTAATTGATATTTGGTTTTGTGTTTCTGCAATTCGAAGAAGAAGCCCACTCATACTCTACCGTTTTTTCTTGATTTACTCCATTGTTAGCATTTGTATTCGAATCTTGAGTGATTTTAGGCTTGGTTCAGTTTATGCTCTGTTGCTTTATCAAATTCAGTTCCAGTTCATTTTTTTTAACAGGTTTTCCCTACCCAAAATAATACGAATGTAATGACTCCCTACCCAAAATAAAACGAATGTAATGACTCCCTACCCAAAATAAAACGAAACTACACCAGTGTAATGACTCCCTACTCAGTGTAAAATGCTTTATAAAATGTTTATACCGATGTTACTAGTTTACACCGATGTAATGACTCCCTACCCAAAATAATACGAAACTACACCAGTGTTACTATAGTCAATCTTCTTCTTCTCCCGATGTAATGACTCCCTACCAGTTTTCCTTAGTGTAAAATGTTTATACTGTAACTGATTACACCAGTGTAGTAGAGAGCATATGTGGATCACAGGAAAATTAGTGAATTAATTAAAATGGAAAAGGTAGAACACACCGTCAATTTCCACCAAAAACAAAAAAATCTTGAAAATGAACTTAATTTAAGATTTAGAAAATGGTTTGAATTAAGAATGTGGGTTTGACAAAATAAAAAAAAGCATGGGGAAGTAAAAAGGTAATAAATGTGTATCGGGAAGGGGAAGGGAGGTAAGGAGAAGTCAAATCAAATGAAAAAGCACCAAAAAATCAGGGGGTGTTTTGTCTATTTTACCCTTTACAACATATTTGTTATTTCAGGAATTTTTTTAATTTCATCATTTAATCTCACCCGTAGGATCAAGATAGTAGTATATGATCTAAGCTTGTGGTGTAGTTTTAGGGTTTTTAATTTAAGAGTGGGTTTTGATATGAACACTACCCTATATATATATATATATATATATATATATATATATATATATATATATATAGGGGAGGGATCAAGATAAAACCACAAAGTTATGCGAAAACCGATAAAACCACTAAAACAATGAGTAATACTATAGGTTACGTATACGTAACCGCAATTTTTTTGAGTTTTTTTGTTTTCTGTTTACGTATACGTAACACTATGGGTTACGTATATGTAAGCCAATATTTAAAAAAAAAATTGGTAAAAATTTGTAATATTACATTGATACTCTTATAAAAAAATAAAAATAAAAATAAGTATTATTTTATTATTGGTTAAAATTGGTTTTTTTAGTGGTTTTCTAGGTTTTCGCCTAACTATTGGTTTTCTCTGGAACCCAACCCTATATATATATATATATATATATATATATATATATATATATATATATATATATAGGGGCATGTTCTTTTGAGAACCAACCATATGTTGAGAACCGTGAGAACCACACAAAACGTGTACATATCGCTTTAGTGAAAAAGGTAAATTTCAAGAATAATGTTTTATTTATCTCTTCCCACTCTTAGTTTGAGTTTATCTCCTCTCTCCTAAATTTTTTTTAGAAAAGTATAAAAATATGCATATATGCATTCATTTGTGCATATAGTGTGAGTGCATATATGCATTTAAAAAAACGATTATAAATTCGAGGTCTTTTAAAACCAAACCTTAAACATATTGAAATGTACATGAATTCTAGTCAATTTATATTATAAATAGAGCAAGAGTTAATGCGGTTCTCACGGTTCTTAACATATTGTTGGTTCTTAAAAGAACATACCCCTATATATATATATATATATATATATATATATATATATATATATATAGAAAATAGACTAATAGACATAACACATTACTTAGAACCCGCAGGAATTCAATTCTTAGATTTTGCAGGAAACTATAGTGTAAAATATGAAATACCTCAAATAAACATTAATCCTCAACATATAAAATCTAGAGATTTTGTCTTAGGACTAAACTTTATACTAGGATTAAACGGAGCTATCACAATAACTAGAAATTTTATAACAATTAGTAAACAGATTTATAGCTTTCCAACACTTAGATATGAAAGCATGAAAGATATTGCAAATAAAAAGGGAGAAAAGGGTAGTCTAGAATTCTTAAATAAAAATAGAAAACAGGTTGCAGAAAAAGAAGCATTACTACTCCTAACAAATTTTATAAACCATGAAATAGAGAAAGGACAAGATATCACAAAAAGTATAAATCATCCGATAATTATACATTTAGAAAAACTAGGACTTATAGGAGAAAACATTACAAGTTCTAAAGTTAAGTATGTATGCAAATTTAGGATAAAAAATCCTGATATAACCATAAGAAATACAAATATAGATTACAGTCCCTTAGATAAAGAAGAATTTAAAAAACAAATATTAGAAATGACTAAACAAGGATTAATCAGAAAATCTGAAAGTCCTCATAGATCAGCAGCCTTTATATTAAAAAATCATAGTGAAATTAAGAGAGGAAAAGCAAGGATAGTTTACAATTATAAAAGATTAAACGATAACACAGAAGACGATGGCTACAATATTCCTAATAAAGACAGTCTAATTCAGTTAATACAAAATAATAAAGTATTTTCTAAGTTTGATTTAAAATCAGGTTACAATCAATTACATTTAGAAGAAGACTTTAAAAAATGGACAGCCTTCACATGTTCTGAAGATCTATATGAATGGAATGTTCTTAGCTTCGGGCTAAAGAACGCTCCTTCAATTTTTCAAAGATTTATGGATAGTATATTTCTCAAATACAAGTTTTGCCTAGTGTATATTGATGATATACTAGTGGCAAGTGAAACAGTCCAAGAACATGAAAAACATTTACAACAAGTATTTGAAGAAATAAAAAGAATGGGATAGTAGTATCCAAAAGAAAAATGGAGTTATTTAAAAGAAAATTTTCTTTTTTAGGACTAGAAATTGGCAATGGAAAAATTGAGTTACAACCACATATTTCTACAAAAATTTTAGAATTTCCAGAAAAACTTACAAATTTAAAACAGATTCAAGTTTTTTTAGGCCTGGTAAACTATGCAAGAAAGTTCATCCCTAACCTTTCAAAACTGGTTGGACCATTGTATAGTAATACCACTAAAAATGGCCAAAGACATTTTAATAATGAGGATGTGATTTTAATAAAAAAGATTAAAGAAAAGGTTAAAGAAATTAAACCTTTAGAATTACCACTGATAACAGATTATATTATTATAGAAGTTGATGGATGCAAAGATGGATGGGGAGCAGTCCTCCTTTGCAAACCAAACGTCCACAGTCATAAAAAAGAAGAAAAGATTTGTTCGTATAACAGTGGAAGTTTTAAAACTGGATCCACTTGAACCAGTTTAGATTTTGAAATACAAGCTTTAATAAATGCTTTAGAAAAATTTAAAATATTTTTACATAAAGATTTTACAGTTAGAACAGATTGCGAAGCTATAGTAAAATTTATAAAAAATAATCAGAGTAAAAAGATAAATAGAACAAGGTGGGTAAATTTACAAAATGTTATACAAGGTAGTGGGTACACTATACAGTTTGAACATATAAAAGGAAAAGATAACGGGATAGCTGATTTATTATCTCGTAATATAAACAAATTATTTTGTACAGATGGATAGAAAGCAAAAAGGAAAAGAAAAGGTGGTCATTAGACCATTACAGTTTAAAAAGAGCCCTTCCCCTATGAGTATCTCGTCAAATGACGATGAGGAGACAGAAAAGCTGCTCAGCCAATCCATCAAGGCCGAGAAAATACACAGTTCTAGACAAGCAGCTCTTTCACAAATAACGCCGATTTTACAAAGTACTAGACAACTTCCCCCTTACTTCCTTAAAGCTACACAACCTCCCCAAAGCTCACAGACTTCTTCTCAAAGCCCAAACACATTTATCCAAACCATGATATACAAAAAACAGGCCCATAAACCATACCAAAAGCAAGCCCAAAAACCCACTTCTCATACCTTCTCTTTTGGTACATATGACCTACAAACCTGTAATGACACACCCATGAAATTCCGTCCTAATTACGGAATAACACTTACAGAAAAACAACAGTGTCTACTGGACAACTTATGGCATATACAAACCATGCCACATGCGTCCTCTTTCAAAGTACAAATTTTAAATGCTCTTAGCATATATTTTAGTGAACAGGGAACAAAATGCCCTGAGAAAACCCAGCCTCCTCCAAAGTTTACACATTACATAATTTTTAGAGGAACAAAAATTGGGATTTTCAATAAATGGGAAACAGTAGCAAAGTATATACAGTGCCATGGCCCGATTTATAAAGGATATCACAGCTTCTCTGAAGCACTTGACACAGCCAGAAATCACTTTGGTTTAGACAATTTTTTCATCGAACCAGAAGAGGTGCAAACCTTTTCTCAGGTTATTAAAACAAGTCATGAACAGATTATAAAGAGTCAAGAAGAGACTATAGCAAATCTGCAAAGACAGCTTATACAGCAAGGAAAGAATACACAGCCAATTCATGATCATATTGAATACAGTAAGCTAAAGCAGAAAGTAGAAATACTTGAAGCTAAAAACATGCTACTTTTAGAAAGAATAGACAGAAAAGAAAACAGCTACAGAAGCTATGACTCTTTTAGAGCCAGAATGCTAGACACACCCTGGAAGACTTGTCTTCAAACCGTTTTTGATCAATTCCCAGAGTTTGAACAGATTATTTCACAGAAAATCAACACAGAATTTCCATTTGTGTTGTATGAATTACAACTCCGACTCATGTCCATTGCTCTCAACGAAGAAAAATATAAAGGAATACAAGTCTTTGAAAGGACAGATGATGATGGAGAAGGAACCTGCTTGCTTCTCCTCCAGATAAATTTGAAAGACACAGACATGCCTAATGATTTAATTCTTCAATTTTATCATAACGACATGATTGATTTTATCGAATTAGAACTAAATCCTAAAACAGAAGGAATCATAAATCTCTTTGGAGAAAAATTTGTGATAACCACAGGAAACATTTCTACACACATCTCTCCTTGATATATCGGTTGCAAAATATTTTCCTCTTTTCCTTTTGCAAACGATCATACCTACAGACTAGCCAGAAAAAGAATTTTTATCAGTCATAAACCCTCTGGCAAAGACTACTTAAAAAATCTTGCCATTAGAACTGAGATACAGTTCTCAGAGCTTTACTAGGTTGACAATCTTGCCAGCCTTGCCACAAAAGAAAAACAAAAAGACACAAAATACTTTATCTCTCTACACCAGAAAACTCCATCCTTACCTTCTAGCTTTCATTGGGATTGCTATCATTTACTAGCCGAAGGACATTATTTACAGATATGGAGCCACAAAAACTGGAACATGCTCTTACCATTCATCGGTGAAGGAGAGTCTCTCCAGTTGAACCACATCATGGATCAAGAAGATTATTACTTGAATCCAGATGATTTCAGTGACACAGACACCATCCCAGATACACACAGAGACTTCTGAAAGATTCAGAGAAAAACGTAAGCAATGACATCACAGAATATTCAGACGCATGCAGTGACGTTAAAACACACAAAGATCAAATAATTCTGCAGACAGCCCCACAAGGCCGACAGCTACAAATTATTTTTTGTCGTTTTTACTTTTTGAAAATAATGTAATCGTAGTGCGCCATATGCGCTGTCAACTTTTACTTTTTCTTTATTTGATTATTAGATAGTGCGCTCAGTGCGCTCTTTTTTGTTTTGTTTGTTAGCTTAGTCTTCTGCCTATTTAAAGGCACGAAGAATTCAGTTGTAATTACACCAAGAGAAATATTCAATAGCAAGAATTTTCTTTCTTCATGAATACTTAAACTTTCTCTTTCTGATTTCTTCCCAAGAACCCTCAAGTCTCTTATTAGTTTTCTAAGCCCTTCATATTATATCACAGAGATAAAAAAAAAAATAAAAAAAAACTTTCTGCTGCTACAACTCTGCAAATACAACTCATCCGCTGCAAATACTATCTACCATCCACACCAAAAACACTGTAAGTTTCTTTATATAAGTTATGTTTATATTAATGTTTCAAGAGTATATAGGCTGGAAACCCGAGTTTGCGGGGCTATTGGCCCTAAGGAAGATTAAATTCTTCATAACCCTGGTATAACAACGCCACGTACTAATGAAACTTTTTATTATTTGAAACTTTTTATTGTTTAAATATGTGTGTGAAAAACTCTGGTACCCCAATCTTAATATATATATATATATATATATATATATATATATATATATATATATAGGAAAAGGATCAAATGCAAACCATCTTTAAGTGTGTAAACTAAAAAAATCAAATCCTGACCACATATTTATTATATTTAATATGATATTTGACTTTTTGGGATTAGATTAAAATAAGATGAAATTAAATGTGTGGTCAGAATTTGATTTTTTGGTTTAAAGGTTTACAAATGATGCTCACCCTATATATAAATATTTTTTTCTGAATTGGAGGCCTTATTTTTTGGGTGGCCCCAATCCCTAGCTTAGCCCAAGTAGCGTATTGGGTCGGCCCTGCCGTCATGACGTATCAAATTCCATCCCGCAACCTAAGCAATGCCACACCCATCATCATGGTACCATCGGCAACATCTCTCTTTACCACCTCACTATACCGATTCACCACTGACAACCTTGCCGAAGCCACACCCACTACCCTAATGATGGATGTTTATTCTCATATTTGAAACCGGCTTGACAAGACGAACCGCTACAACAAAAATGGATAAAAACACATCGAAATTTGCTACCAACATAATGATTGTAACATTGACGACTGGATTAGCGACTAAAACCAAATGGTGGTAAATTTAGCAACCGACACAAAATCAATCTTTAAAATAGTGACAAAAAAACAAATTAGTCGCAAAAAGAGTTGCTATAAAATGGTCGCAAACCTAGCTAACGAAGACATACGCTAGCTACCAAAAGTGATTCAGTCACAAAAATGGTCTCAAATTCGATTCTGGATTGACGTCTTGGCAGCCCCGGTCTCCTTGCAGGTATTTTTTCCAGTCTTATTCCAGTTAGATTCTGACAAAAACTGTATTGTATGTGAAAGGCTCACAAAAAATGGGGGGATTTCTATAATTCAGTGGGGCCAGAACAGAAACGTGAGGGATGGTGTAACATCACAAAAATAATAAAACGAATAAATATAGCGAGACCGGTGATTTAGTTGGAACATTTAAACAAAAAGGGAGCGGGCCTGGGCCCGGCTTCAATGGGCCGAGGGAAGCCCATGCGCATAAGAGGCAAGGCAGCCCTCTTCCCTGCTTATTTCCCCAACTCACGCAGCTTTTAGAGAGAGAAAGGAGAGCTCGGGTCTAGAGAGAGAAAGTGACGGATCAACTCGGGAATTCAGGAGAACGTTGCTACTGTTCTCGTGATCATATCATCTGAATCAGAAATCCAATCCAGGTAACGATTCGATCACATTATGAGTTTTTGTTCGTTTTGAGAGTTTTCGGGTTTTGGCTAAAAAGATAACGATTTTTCGGATGAAACTTGAAAGTGAGCTTAGGTATAGCATCTAGAATGAAAACCAAACGTTTTGATCTAGGAAAAATAGAGATTTTGGCTCGATCAGACTCGCATGCAAAAGAAACTGCAATTTTGGGGAAGACAATGTGCAGACCCATCGAAACTACTTAGTTTCGATATGTGCAGATCCATCGAAACTACATAGTTTCGATATGCGTAGTAGTTTCGATATATGCATACCTATCGAAACTACCATAGTCTCGATATGAGCCACGATCCGAAGCTAAGTTTACACCTAAGTTACCTATCGAAACTACAAGTTTCGACAGAAGCAACCTATCGAAACTACAAGTTTCGACAGAAGCAACCTATCGAAACTACAAGTTTCGAAAGAGACAGTCTATCGAAACTATCAAGTTTCGATATAAGTAAACCCATCGAAACTACTAAGATCAAGTATAGTAATATCTAATGCCATCTAGGAGCACTACCTTATGAGTATGACTTTATTACACAGATCGTGAGTAACATTAGTGACGCTCAGTAGCCAGCTAAGTGTACTTCGGAAACTACTCATCAGGTGAGTTCTATGTGCCCCCTTCTATGTTATGTGTAAATGATTTATAAATGTTTTGGGGCTGAAGTGTATACACTAAATGAATAAATGCTATAAGTGTCAATGTGATCATACGTATATATATATAAATACCTATATATGTGAAAATGAATTATGAATAAAGAATGAAGCGTATGATATAAAGAATGAATGAAAGAAGGACATAACGTAAATGAATGAAATCTTTCTTTATATTACATATATATTGCATGTTATGAATGAATGTAAACGTTATAAACCCTTCTATGACAACGGCTACTTCGATAGACGGACGACCACGTGACTATTTTGCAACCGGGACAAAAACGTACCTTCGCAAGCTAGGACGTATGAAAAGGTATTAATGGACGGTCGAAGCAAGCCTTAACTAATGTAGAACGGTTGCATACATAATGGTCACGTGGGAAACGGATGCCCTAGGGCAGACGGACAAAAATGACGGACTACGACGGTAGGACGGTAAAGAGCGGACGGACAAAGGTTGCCGGACGGATTTAATGATATGACGGACGGTTTTCTAGAGCCGGACGGTAATGAAACGGGCTACGACGGTAGCTCTGACTGCGATGTCTTCGTGACATTCGCGACAAGTATGACGGGTTGATCTCCCTTAAGATTATGGCCAATATGTGTTCTCTCAAAGAAAGTATGTATGTACATATGTATATACCCTCAATGAATGTTATGTGAGAACAACAAAGTAAAGAATATTTAAAAGTACGAATATACATATATACATTATATTCATGATAAGATAAATATTATGTATGATTGTCTTTAAACTAGAACTCACCAGCGTTAGCTGACTTTTAGTATACATTTCAGGTAACAAAGGAAAGGGTCGTGCGAAGGCGTGAAGGTTACCCGACACAAGACTGACATCCCACTTTAATATGTGTTAAGACTTCCGCTGTTATGTTATGTAATTGAACGACGAATGATTTGTAATTGAATGATGAATGTTTTTAATTTAAGTTCAATATTTATGACTATGTTTATGAGTAAATCCAACAAGTGAGGTCACCCGGTTTAGGGGCCTTACAGATGGGAAGAAGAAAATCAATTGAACTCGTCTTGAGCTACTAAACTTTTAAGGGTTTAGTTGGTTAATATAACGGGTTTAAAAGTGGTATTTTGCAAAATAAGGTTTAGTAAATTAAAAAAACAAATAGTTTCATCAACTTTGTAATCTCAATTCTCAAATCTATACATACTAATAAATAAAGGTTTTGGATTGCCACATGTCACTCACTCATGCCTCCTCACATTGGTTTTCCCGCCTCTCTCTCCTAATAAATACACCTATATCTTTTTAAATAATAATTATATTATAAATATATTATTAAAGAAGAATAATAATTATATTAAATAAGAATATATAATAAGAATTCAAAATATAACTAATTAAAGAAAAATACTAATCTATACTCCCTAATAAATAAAGGTTTTTATAAAATGATTTTCCCACCTAAAGTTTAATTATAATTTAAGATTTTAAACCTCTCACAAATAATAAATGCTTAACAAATATAATTGTTAAAATTATTTAATATCATTTGACTAGAACTTAAAAACTTTGATTTGAAAATTTTAAACTTTGTATTATTTAAATTATAACAAAATCAATAAATTAACTCTCGCAAATTTACTATAATTAGAGAATTAATTTGACAATTTTTAAAAAAAAATAACAACTTATCTTTGTTAAGCAAATAACAATTAATCAAAATCAATTTTCTAGAATCTAAAAAATTTACCTTATGTAATTTGGTTTTATGAATGTAATTGTAATTTTATTTTTTTTCACTATGTAAAGTAATTTTTATTTAGACATTTATGAATAATATATGTTTCTTTTCATTAACCGTGTAATACACGGGAACTAACCTAGTTATACTAATAAAACACATTTATTTTAAATTATCCCTTATTTTAAGAAACTTTGATATTTAATTATGTAGCTTTTATTTCAATCAAATAATAAATAAAATTCAAATTACATTAAATAGTAATTAACGTATTTTTGAAACGTAATTATATTTTAATATACTTTAGTTTTCTTCAAGTATATGCATAAAATTCAAAACTTTATGATCTTTAAATATTTTAATATACTTTAGTTTTCTCAATTATACCACAAAATTTAGAATTTTACAACTTTTAACTTAAATGCGAGTTTTGTTACTTTATTTCTTTCTAAAATGACTTTTATAAGACATCGACCCACTATCAACTAGAACGATGTATCTAACCTATTACATCGATACGTCCAACTTTACAGGTTCAATTTACTTCTCTAATTAATTTGCGGTAATATTGAATGTGCGTACAACTTTACAGGTTCAGTTCACTTTTCTAATTAGTTTGCGGTACTATTGATTGTGCGCCCAACTTTATTGTTCTGATTCGTTTTTAAAGTAAGTATCGATGCACCCTTGATTACAACAATGCGTTCAACTTTCTAGGATTGATTCATTGTGGTTTTGTTTATGCTAGTACCTTTCTTTGGCCTCATTACAACTGCCGCAAAAACGTGTTGTTAAATTAACGCACGTACATTTCCCCTTAAAACTCACGCATGTACACACGTAATGTCCTCGACCTTTCCAACACTTCCTGAAAATAAGTTCTTATATGTGTTGAGATGGTGTAACCAGGATGACTTGATCACAGTATAAACTTAGCATTAAGACAGAAATAAGTTGGCTTGCTCTACCTTAACTGATATTCATAAGCTCAAGCTTGAGAATTCAAGTTTTTAGCGTTTCTAATGATGTAAAAGTTTATACTTCCCTTGCCCAAGAGAAACCACATCAAAATGATAATTTCCTCATGATCATGCACCAAATACGCGGTTGTACATAACAATAATCATTCCTACCACCACCAAATTCACCAACACGATTGTACCGTAGTTTCCACGGCCCCTTGGGCCTTCGTTCCTGAAACCACCAGCACCCCTTCCAACAGGAAACCGACCTCGTGTTCCTGTTTCAAAATATAACGACTCAAATAAAATAATAGGCTATGATCCGTTTTCAGTGTCCTTAATTTCTATGATTCATTTTAGAGGTAACAATTTTGATCCATTTAGTTAGAAACAGGTTTAAGTTGGGTTATATTTTAAATATTTAACTGGTCAAACAAAGTTTGTTAAAAAACAGGTTTAATCATATTTAATACAATCTATAATTATAAAACTAAAATAAACACAAAAATTGGGTAGTCAACTAGGCCCCTTTGACCCATTATAAAACTACTCGTTCTGAACCACACGTTATTAACCAATCCATTGTTTGTCATCAGTAATCGATATGCATTATATGTTTCCATTAGTATCTTGACACACATTAAACTAAGAAATAATTGAAGAAAAACATTTGTCCTTAAACCATATGTCATGATCTAAAACATAAAAAAAAAACCTTACCTTTAGAGTTTGTAGAGCGCTTCTCCGCAACAGCAGCATTGCGTCCACCAATTGCAACTGGTGAAGCCTAAAACATCATAAGATAAATACAATCAACAAACAGCAATAGTACTTAGCTGAAACTTTAAATGATAAGAGTCACTAGTGGAGCTTTTGGCAGAGAGATCAATAAGTTTGTACATATATGACGATAAATAAATTAAGTATTTACATATAAAAGGAAACTAATACATACCTCAATCGCCTTTTGAACAGCATCAGGAACCTCAAATTCAACAAACCCAAAACAGAATCCCTGTTGCTGCCATATGAGTTTAGTGGAAGTTAAAAACTAAAAGAATAACAAAGATACCTTAGAGAAGCGGATACGTACCCTGTTGCTTCGAACTTGAATGCCATTGGGCTTAATAGGCCCAAACTTCATGAACTCATCCTCCAACATAGCAGGTGTAGCACACATAGGAAGCCCCTTGATGTAGATGGAGAAGCCATCAGCTGCCCCAAAATTTCAAAAAAGAACAAATGCTTGTTCAAATGTAGTCTAATAACAACTCTGTAATTCACATTTATACAAAGGGTAACTTGCAAAGAAAGGTAACCAAAGATCCCAAATTTGACAATGTGGGGAACAAAAAACTCTCATCAATAGAAGTGAGTTCAAATTTGAAAAACTTAGGATGGTCAACTTCTGAAAAACTTGACGGTTATATAAGGAGCCCAAATTAGTTATCATTGTTGACAATCCTTCATTCAAAAACTTTTAAGAACTATCATGCCTAAAATCTGTCAAAAAAAAGTTGAACTTTCAGTCTGATTAATGAAGGAGACGGTTTCTTGTACCCACATTGTCAAATTAAGATCTTTGGTTAACTTTCCTGACAATATTTCCTTACATTAGTAAGGGTACATATTTTCCTACTGATTTAAGCAATACTTCGAAAAAGCACATGTTCAATGAAAATAGCTTATGTTTCTGTTCACGAAACTCTTTTTTATGTCAACTCTGTTTTATCAGCTATGTGGAAACAAAATGATTTGATGATATGAATTTCAAATATCAACATTAGCTAAATATGTATCTATCTTCAGTCACCTTGCTCAGGATTGATGGAATCTTCGACATCCTCAACAGGGTCACTGTTTCCATCATTATGATTGACATCCTCCATTTAACGAAACATATCATTCAACACAAAGTAGCCTTTGTCCTGTGGTGCAAGAAAGAAAGATTGAGTGAACTTTTTAAGAACATTGTCTTTTCCAGTCAGGTACCCAGTGACTAAAACATTAACTCCGTCAAATTGATTCTTGTGCATCCACAGATTTAATCTCAGCTCTGAACTCGTCATAGTTAAGAGATATAATTTTGGAATTGATAGCCTGCACGTCCCAAAAAACAATTAGAACCAGAAGATTATAAATTCTGTTCAACAGAACACTTATTCACAGGAATACTGAGGTTCATGAAGTGGAAATCAATTATTTTGTCAGCTTGTATTCATCAATCTACTTCTCTCAACAATATATGGAAATCTTTCCAACTGTTTCTAAGGTACTTAATCAACAAAGCAATGAAACTACTCAACTTGAAAAATAAACGTACCAAAACAATATAATATCAAATTTTAACCATCATGCATAAGAACTATATGAATGAAAGAGGGAGAAAGAGCCATACATCCATGGTAGTGGTTATGCTCATAGAACCATCCTCCTCAGGGCGTCCGAGTTTGCTGATATCCTGATAAAAGCGATGAACTAAACCAGGAGACTGATGTAGTATATGATAATATTGCTGAACAAAAGCATTGCCAACCTATTTATCACCAAAACGTAAGATACAAGCATGTTATGCAACCATTACAATAATATAAGAATACTAGACAAAGTGATTTAAAGAAGTACCCATAAACATTTACAAAGAAAATTTAAAGCTCAAGTATGAAGAAGTCAAGTATAGGTGAAACAAGAAAAGAAACTGAGAAAACGTCTTAATATGACTGTTCAATGTTTCTTCTCTTAGTTAGTTGAAAATATGTTGACAAAGCTCACACATTTAAACATTTTTAAACAGATAAATTCTACTCCTAAGTATGCTATTACTGAGATGCTAAAATCATCAGGCGATGCCTTTGCGCATTGGCTTTGGACCTTTGTAAAAACAAAAAAAAATAACTACATAGCATAAATAGTGTAACATTAAAATCATACAATGATATAGAGCACATCAATGTGCTTAACTGCTTATTGATGAATACAGTCAACAGAATTGATTGTTTTAGTAAATGTGGCACACAAACTATAACCACATTTGAAACATAAATGATGAATACACTATTCCTCAAACAATAAAAACAACACAACAAAAATATAATTTTATATTTTATACCTAACTTAAAAGCTAAACACCATACAACCACCACAAAGTACTCAAATCTTTATTAATTTAATCAAACACAACAAAATCATATAAACATCATAACCGATCCAAATAAAATAAAATAAAAAATACATACAACTTGAGCAGAGACAGGTTGCTGCGGTGCCGCTGCCGTAGCTGCCATTGTTGAATATATCAAAACCCTAACGAATAGCACCACAAACGACAAGCGATTACAAATCTAATAAAAACTAAATAGCATATGAATAGCAGATCGATTGGAACGAGTATGAATGAATCTGTACCTGGATTTCGTAGAAAATCGAGACGAATTAGAAAAGAGATTTGAGAAAGAAAGAATCTCTGATCCGTTTCTTCGTTTCTGTGTGTGTGTGTGTGTGTGCGTGTGTGTGCGTGTGTGCGCGTGTGTGTGCGTGTGCGTGCGTGTGCGTGTGTGCGTGTGTGTGCTGACGGATCTTGGAGAGGCGGAGACGAGAGCGAGTACGTAGAGGGTAAAAAGGGGAAGCGGGTGAAAAGGTTTCCAGGGATATATATATAGTACGGAAATCAGACGGACTTCATTTATATACACTAGAAATGTTTCCGACGCTCTGCGCCGGGAGCCGGACCTTAAATGATTGAGACGGTGACAATGACATGGCTAAGTAAAAAAAACGTGGTTAAATAAATTTCGGCTCCCGCACCGTGACGAGAGGCGAACCTTAAACAGTTGAGGCGGTGACATTAACGTAGCTAATCACAAAAAGAAACTTGGTTAAATACATAAAAGAAAAGTATAAAGTTACAACGACTCGGTTGTGGAGATCGAAACATAGATAAAAGACAGTTAAGCAAGGATGTCGAGTGATAATCACTAGTGTTTATTAGACCATCCGTAGCACTCGCGTGAGATGAGGTGGCGTGAGTCACATATGCTTTTCACGCCAAGGGAACACCGCCCCCTAGGCGTGAAAGTGGCGTGAAAAGGGGGGTGCGGCATTTCACGGGCGCAAGCTCACTCACCTCAACACACCAACACCCTCCAACGGTATTACCATTAAAAAAATTACTGTTTAAAAAAAATAAATATAATTTAATCCAAAATCTAATATAAATACCAACCAATTTTTAGTTAAAAAATCAGAGTCAGAGGGTGTTTTTTCTATTTAACCCTTTACAACATATTTGTTATTTCTAGAATTTTTTTTATTTCATCATTTAATCTCACATGTTGGATCCAGATAATAGTATATGATCTAAGCTTGTGGTGTAGTTTTATGATTTTTAATTTAAGAGTGGGTTTTGATATGAACACTTCCATATATATATATATATATATATAGGGGAATTTGGTTTTTTAGTTTAAAAGTTTACAAATAATACTCACCATATATATAAAATGTTTTTTTTTGAATTGGAGGCCTTATTTTTTGGATGGCCCCAAGCCATAGCTTGGCCCAAGTAGCCTGTTGGGTCGGCCCTGCCGTCATGACGCATCAAATTCCATCCCGCAACCTAAGCAATGCCACACCCATCATCATGGTACCATCGGCAACATCTCTCTTTACCACCTCACTATACCGATTCACCACTGACAACCTTGCCGAAGCCACACCCACTACCCTAATGATGGATGTTTATTCTCATATTTGAAACCGGCTTGACAAGACGAACCGCTACAACAAAAATGGATAAAAACATATCGAAATTTGCTACCAACATAATGATTGTAACATTGACGACTGGATTAGCGACTAAAACCAAATGGTGGTAAAATTAGTAACCGACACAAAATCAATCTTTAAAATAGTGACAAAAAAACAAATTAGTCGCAAAAAAAGTTGCTATAAAATGGTCGAAAACCTAGCTAACGAAGACATACGCTAGCTACCAAAAGTGATTCAGTCACAAAAATGGTCTCAAATTCGATTCTGGATTGACGTCTTGGCAGCCCCGGTCTTCTTACAGGTATTTTTTCCAGTCTTATTCCAGTTAGATTCAGACAAAACTGTATTGTATGTGAAAGGCTCACAAAAAATGGGGAGAATTCTATAATTCAGTGGGGCCAGAAAAGAAACGTGAGGGATGGGAAGAAGAAAATCAATTGAACTCTTGTCTTGAGCTACTAAACCAAGTCTCCCTATCAGATAAGAAAGACACATGGAGATGGAAAGCGGACACGAAAGGAATGTTCTCGGTTAAATCAGTGAAACTTGTAACATCCTTAATTAGAAAACCAATTAATAAAACATTTATACGCGCGAAAGTTTTGTCCCAGTTTTTTTTTTACCCTTCGCGTACCGCTAAGACCCAAGGGATCCCTTTCGCGTACCGCGAGGGAACCCTGGTTTAAACTGTCCGCAGGAAGGGTTCTTCGCGTACCGCGAAGAACCTCCTTTCCATCTTCGCGTACGGCGAAGACTATAAAAATTGGCTGTCCGCAGGAGAGGTTCTTCGCGTGGCGCGAAAGACGGAGGGAAGTCTTTCGCGTACCGCAAAGAAGCCCTGTAAACAGAAAGTTACATTTTTCTCCCAGTTCTATACTTAGCCAAATTTTACAAATTTTCACCAACTCCATAATTTCATCAAAATCCCCAACACTTGTGTTTTTGACCAAACTTTCAAACAACATTTATATACACTTCAAAACATTGTTTAAGTGTCATTTACACCACAATTCGAGGATTTTCCTATAAATCCCAAAAACACCAAAATTTACATACGAGAATCCTTCCACACCTCGGACTTGACTTGAACTTACATCGGAGCTTTTCCTCCAATAACACATGAACATTTCACCATTAGTAATGAGGATAAACATAACAAACAAGTATTTATCACTTGTTTCCACTCATTCACCCATTTGACCCGTTTACACCCGTTTGGTCATTTAAGGTTCACAACACTTGCATTTCCACTACAAGTTTCATTTGTCATTTATGTGTCATCACCCATTCACCCATTTGAAGTATTCCACACTTCTATTTAATTTCCACCTCTTGGTGCGAGTACCACGACTTGTCTTACCCACACTTCGAGTATTTGACTCCAAATCCACCATTTGAAGTATTCCACACTTCTATCCACCATTTCACCAATTTACCACATTATGATTGACTATACTCCACATATATCAATTTCACCAAATTCTCCACATTGCACGTATTTGTTTGACTATTTACCACATAAGTCAATTACACCATTATCACCACATTGCACATTTACATTTTGACTATTAACCATATAAGTCAATTTCACCCTTTACACCACATTGCACATTTAAATTTTGACTATTAACCACATAGCCTATTTACACATATTTCCATCATATAGTTTGACATTCTACCACTAAAGTCAAATTTATACAATTCATACATATTACATTCAAGCAATGGGCATAAACATTATATCAACTTATAGTATGCATTCATATCACATACACCACACATTTATCTACATTACTAAGTAAGTGCATAGGCACTTACCTCTTGAGTTAGAAGATCCCGCACCCACTTCTAGCTTTGCAATTTGATTACCTAAATATGTACACCTAGTTTAGTAATCTAACATACATCACCAACACAATACAATTGAGTCCACAACTCAAATTTCATTTCCAACCCAAATGACCCGTTTGAGTTGTTCCCATAACTAAACACCCTCTTTCAATACAAACTCACCTACTTGAGTTTTCTTTCCAATACATTGACACTAATTTCTCAATCAATAACTTTTATTAGGCCAATTTGATGATTGTTCAAGTGTCTATTACCGCCTAAACACTTAATCATTACTAATTCATCATTTTAGCATAATGATCCAAACACCCCCAATTTTCACCATATGAACCATAACTTTTCAAAATAAAAAAATCAAAGGGTATAGGATGTTAATCACCTCTCATTACTTTTAGTTAAGCTAGATTATCCACATTCTAACACCATTTCATCACATGCATACATAATTTTTGGATTTTTACAAAACCCACCTACTAACACATTCAAAGATGAAATCAAAGAGTGATTAATACTTACTTGATGTTAGGAAGGTGTTGTGTGAGCCAAAACCTTCACAATCCAAGCTTCAATTGCAAGATTTAGCTCAAAAACCCGTTTTCTCCTTTTTATCCTTGCTATGAATGACCCCAACTCACAAGTGAGTTCAATTTTGACTTCCACCTAGTCAAAATGGCAGATTTTGCCATTTACACTTTTGGCCCTTCCACTTTCATTTCACCCATTTCACCCATTTCACTTCAAAACTAGTTTAAAACTAGTATAACCCTATAAATAACTTGAAACCCACTTGTTTCAACTTATTTTATAAATATTATTTTCACCATAATATTTATTAAAATATTTATTTATTTGAAAACAAAACCCGGATTTTAGTTCGTTACAAATCACCTCCCCTTATTTTGGTTTCGTCCCCGAAACCCGACTTCACATAAAAAAGGTTAGGATAATATTTGAGCATTTCTTCCTCGGTTTTCCAAGTCATATCCGCCCCCTTCTTATGTTTCCACCTCACCAAAACTTAGCTAATCTCTTTATTCCACAATTTCTTCACCTTTCTATCCAAGATTGCCACCGGTTCCTCAACATAATTTAATTTTTTCATCCAATTCAATATCTTCCAAAGGAACAAAAGTAGATTCATCCGTTAAACATTTCCGCAAATGAGACACATGGAATGTGTTATGAAGTCTACTTAGTCCCTCCGGTAGCTCCAAATGATAGGCTACCGCACCCACCCTTGCTAACACCTTAAACGGTCCGATGAAACGTGGACTTAACTTCCTCCGTTTCCTAAACCGTATCACCCCTTTCCAAGGAGAGACTTTCAAAAGCACAAAGTCCCCCACTTGAAACTCAATCGCCCGCTTCCTATTATCCGCATAGGACTTTTGGCGATCTTAAGCCACTTTCAAGTGTGCTCTAATTTGGTCAATACTACTAATAGTTTCATTGACCACCTCTTTGCTACCAAGCTCCCGTTGACCAATTTCACCCCAACACACAGGTGTTCTACATTTCCTCCCATACAATGCCTCAAAAGGCGGCATACCAATACTAGAATGGTAGCTATTGTTGCATGAAAATTCCGCCAACGGTAATGGTCATGCCAACTACCACCAAAATCCAAAGCACACGCTCGCAACATATCCTCGAGCGTTTGAATCGTCCGCTCACTTTGACCATCCGTTTGTGGATGATAAGTGGTGCTAAGGTTCAATCTAGTCCCCATATCCTAATGGAACTTCTTCAAAAAATGAGAAGTAAATCTCGTATCGCGGTCCGATATAATCGACACCAACACATCATGACGTGACACAATTTCCTTCACATAGATTTCCGCCAATCTATCCGAAGAATACGTTTCCTTTATTGGAAAGAAATGTGCACTCTTTGTCTACCGATCCACTACTACCCATATCGCATCATAACCTTTTCGAGTCTTTGGTAGTTTAGTGATCAAATCCATGGTGACATTCTCCAATTTCCAAAGCGGTATTTCAAGCGGTTGAAGCTTTCCATATCGATTTTGATGCTACCTATAAGCATATGAGACACCTCTCCACATACTTAACTATACCACACCACATACCCGGCCACCAAAAATGACACCTCAAGTCATAAAACATCTTTGATGGATAGAATATTTGGATTTATGCGCATCATCTAAAATAGTTTCCAACACACTTGACAATCTAGGAATCCAAATTCTATCAAAGCGTGTCTTTAACCCCATGCTATTTTCCCCAAGCTTATCAACATAAGCAATCATCCTTTTTTTTTTTCAAATCACTACTAAGTGCTAACACTTGAGCCTCTCATATTTCATCAATAAGAGATGATGAAATTGTCATCTTAAATGACTTCACCTTGATAGGTGTATGGCTCGTCTTCCAACTAAGCGCATCCGCCGCCGCCACCACATTCGCTTTACCCGGATGGTAAAGTATCTCACAATCATAATCCTTGACCAATTCAAGCCACCGCCTTTGCCTCATGTTAAGGTCTTTTTTGTCAAAGAAGTACTTGAGACTCTTGTGATCGGTGTAGATCGTATACTTAGCCCCATACAAATAATGCCTCCAAATCTTGAGCGCAAAAACCACGGCTGCAAACTCTAAATCCAAACTTCAATTGCAAGATTTAGCTCAAAAACCCGTTTTCTCCTTTTTCTCCTTGCTATGAACGACCCCAACTCACAAGTGTAATATCCGGTATTTTTCCGACCTATCTTTTCCTAAAACCTTTACACGTATCATTAATTCAAAACTTGAAATTTTATCAAAACTATTTTCTTGAATAATAAATATTGATTTAATGGATATATATTTAAGAAAAACAATAATACTTGAGGTATATATATATATATATATATATATATATATATATATATATATATATATATATATATATATATATATATATATATATATATGAGACTTATTTAAGAGTATATACCTTATAAATAAATTATTAAAAACTTTATGAATTTATAATTATATAAATTTATAAACTTATTCTAAAACACTTAAACTTGTAAATCATAAATCTTAGAAATTATTTTATAAATGTATAAAATAATAAAAGGAAATAAAACTTATGTAGTGTTTATAAATATAACATAATTATTTTTATAAAAAGTCCGGGGACTAAAACTGTCATTTATTGAAACTTATTTTAAACTTAAATCCATGTTTTAACTTAGAATGATAATAGTTTGAAACCTCAGGGACCCATTGTGTCATTGACTCAAACACCCGGAACCCAAACTGGTCCCAGGTTCGAAACCCGCCACCCACGGTTCTTCCCCTGATTTAGTAAAAAACGCGATTCCGTCCTCATTCAACGAACCTCGGCCATCGCCTCACGCGTGCGACCGTAACCCAAGAACCATAAATGCTCAAACTCGGCCCGAGACCCGCGCAATTTCAAATTCGAACTCGACATTTACTCCCGTGAATCTCCCAACTAACCAAGCATTAAACGTTGGAATTGGCTATAAATATCGATTAGAAACCTCAGTAACATCACACCACAACTACTCGAACTCTCAATTTGTTCATATCAAACCTGCATTTGCCGTTGGAAGCTCGCGGCAGCCGACTCTCAACCCAGACCCGATCTCGCTCGATTCGACATCGATTCAGGTAAATCTTGTGACCATCATGTTCGTCACATTCCATAGATCGAAAGCCCTCTGTCTAATTCCATTTACAGAGGGCGAATCGATATGTATTTGAGGATCAAAAGGCTAGGGTTCATACGGGGATTTGGGGTTAGTTTGAGGTTCTGTTTAAGAAATTCTTTTCCGTGTATTAAACCACCGAGACCCGTAGGCGGGATGGTTAGGCGTGTGTGTATGCTTGGTGACCCGGTCACAGACCCGGGTTCGACCCAGGCGCACCCCAGTTTTTGTTTTTCATTTTTTTTATGCTTTTTACTCAATGTTAAAATATCCAATAATTTTTATAAATTATATTAAACTATTATAATTATAAAAATGAATTTTTATTACAATTTTTGTATACATGAACTATTTTAATTAATTAAACTTAGTTAAAACTTATAAAAAGATTAATCTTTAAAATAAAATTTTAATGCTTAGATACCACAAAAATACTTTTTTATTAATTAGAAAAAGGAATACTTATAAACTTGTGCATTTTATAAAAAAAACTATATTTAATAAGTTCAAGACTTATTTGTTTATTTATTTAGAAACAAGAAAATAAATAAACATTCCTATTTAAAACTAGAAAGATATGAGTTTATAAACTTTATAAAGATAGAAAAAAAATCGTTTACTCATTTATTTAAAAACGTAATATTCTAAATTTATAAACCTTATAAATATTAAATGAGAAACTTTAAACATGTATAAACATGTAAACTTTGTGTAAATACTTTAAGAAACTCTATTATAAACTTATAAACTTTAAAGAGTTATAATTTAAAGTATAAACTTTATAAGAAATCCTATTTTAATCTTATAGAAACTTGACATTTATTTAAACTTATAAACATTATTTATTACAAGGTAATTTGTAAAATAAATGTTTAATACTTGAAAACCTAAATGGTATATATTGTTTATTCTTATCTATATATTTATTAAATCATTTGACTTTGATAAATAGTTGTTCTTTAGATAATTTTTTCTAATCTTTAATAGATATTTAATCTTTCAATTATCTATTGCTACAACTTGTATTTAGAAAACTACTTGATTCATTATTTCCTAACATATGTAATTAACAGTTATAAAAACTTTTGAAAAATCATTTTTAAACTATAAACTTATTAAACTTTGGTATTCAAGTCTTGTGTCATTCATTTTAAACCTTTATTTTAAACTTGATTTAAACTTCATAAACACAATAAATCTCATCTCCTATTTGGAACCCTAGTCAATCTTGAAATCATAGATCCTTACCATAGACTTATAGGATCATACTTAAATCTTTAAACTTACATACTTAGGCTTATCGTGAGGATATTCTCCCTCCAAGTCTTGCAAATACTTATCCGTGTCGGATACTATTCATCAATCCAAGTGAGTATACTTAGCCCCTTTTTCCTTTTATGCTTTTGGGGTGAAACATGTTCACAATTCTTAAACTTATACAATTCTTGTACAACTATGACTACGTGTTTATTCTTATGTTAAACTTGAGACTTGTATGCTTAGATTAAACTTAAAACTAGCACATTCATTAGCTTTGATCAAGCCGATAGTAACAATGATAGATCTATTGTATTTGACCAATCCACCTTGATTGATTGACCCCTTCGGGAGGGAGCCCTTGGTGATTGTTACTACATTAAACTTTAAACTTGAGACTTATAAGGGTAACCTACGGGTTATGCCTAAACTTGGTTGGAGGGTTGATGTGCACAATGTCTAATATGCTTGTTTTCTCATACTTACATTATAGAATGCATAAAATCATAGTGAATTGTAAATTCTTCTCAAATACTTGTTAAACTGTGTCAAAACCTTTGTATCTCACCAACTACTTTGTAGTTGACAGATTCTTTCACATGTTTCAGGTTCTACATCATGAGACTTATCTGTGATCACATAGGATGCTTTGTACCTAGACTACTTATCAATTAAATGTTGTATTCTTGTTATGTTTCCTTGTATTGAATCTTAAATTACTTATTAATGAAATATTGAAACTTTAATAGTCAACCTTGTGCTATTGAACAACCGCGTCCGTCCCGACGTATAATCCGCCGTCGGTTGGGGTGTGACAACAAGTGAGTTCAATTTTGACTTCCACCTAGTCAAAATGGCAGATTTTTCCATTTACACTTTTGGCCCTTTCACTTTCATTTCACCCATTTCACTCCAAAACTAGTTTAAAACTAGTATAACCCCATAAATAACTTGAAACCCACTTGTTTCAACTTATTTTATAAATATTATTTTCACTATAATATTTATTAAAATATTTATTTATTTGAAAACGAAACCCGGATTTTGGTTCGTTACAAAACTTCTTCTTCAGAATCATGATGGCTTATTCGATACTTTTGTTCTTGAATGGAACAAATGGTTACCAATAAAGGTTAATTTGTTTATTTGGAAGGCAGAAATAGGGAGGATCCCAACTTGGATATCTCTAGCGAAGAGGAAAGTAGTATTGGAGTCTCTTATTTGTCAGCTCTGTGATGATTGTCAAGAATTCGAGGATCACATTTTCATATTCTGTATTATTGATGTTCGTGTCTAGGATCACATCTTTACTTGGTGTTGCGTCCCTCCTATTTTCGCATTCACAGTTAAAGACTTACTTGAGCTACATAATGGATTCAAAGGAAATGATACGGCAAAGAAAACGATCCAGCTAGTTATATTTAAAAATAAAACTAAATTTTGGTCACAAAAACACGCACAACTTTTATTTAAAAATAATAATAAAATGCTTAAAACATAAATCCGGTCCCAAATCATCTTCCTAACCAAGACTGCGACTAGTTTCGCCTCTAGAACATCAAGCCTAACAATCGTCATTTAGATCCAAGATTGTAATTTTTTACGTTTAAATCGTTTGTTTAGTTTTCATGAAGCTAGATATATACTTTTTAGGCCGTTCTACACGTAAAAATATTACATTTGAAGATAAAACCCTAGTTTTTCTATAAAACCCATTTCAAACTCAAACAAAAGGTTTAAGGGTTGATTCTCACATGGAAACTTGCTGATTCTCGTACTCCACTCTACAACAACGATCTACAACCGAAATAGAGTAGATTTGGGGCTTGAATGGTGATTCTACCCATTTCCTCCCCTTTCTCTCTCTAAGTGAAGATGGTGAAATGGTGAATGAGGGTGAGAGGGGTGGCAGCTAGGGTTAAGCCCCCCCTCCGTCTTTCGCGTCTTGCCTCGTTTAGTGCTCGATCAATGCTCGTTCATTTCTGAACCACAAAACAAAGTGTTGCTTTTCGGGAAGTTACATCGGTGGTGGTTATGGGGGAGGCGTGGGTGGTCGGCGGGGACATGGGTGGAGGTGATAAATTCCAATTCTTTTATGATTGTTTTGTTACTCAAATGTCTTTCAAATTCAATTTCTTTAAATTCCAAATCATTTTGAAAATTCCAAATTCCGAATCCACTTCCTTCTAATTTCAATTCCTTTGACAAATTCAAGTTTATTAAAAAATATTTCGCAAACCAAACGCACCCGGAGAATATTAAGAATGATAAATTAACACCTTATAATATATACTTGAATTTAATTATCCCATTGTTTTATGTTTGACATTAGATGTTGTAATTTATTCATGTCTCCCCTAAATACTGTTAACTTACTGTTGTCTTTATTTTGAACGTCAAATCTATCTACTTTTATTCTTAACTTAGATCAAATAATTTACCGCATGTTTATGTTTGAACTCAGGACCTCTTATTTAAAAGATTAGAGCCTCTATCAAGTGGGCTAGTCTCACATTAACACTTAATCTTGTCTCATATAAATTCTATTTGCCTAGCTAACTATTCGAATATGAGAGTTAAATGCTTAGCTTCTTTTTATAATACAACTTTAACGGTATTAATTTGTATAAATTCTATACAAATCCAAATAAAACGGTCCATTTTTCCTAACTAGCCAGTCTAATGATGCATTGGATTATTGTCCATGGTGATTAATTTAGAGGGAGGCTACTAGTACTACCAATTGTTTGGTTTTATATATGTTAAAAAGTAATATTATGTATTATTTTACATATAAAACATGTAAATATTTTGCACGAAAATATAACCCGGAAGTTTAATTTTTGAAAGATGGTAAAAGCGGTCGAATGACTGATTTATCGAACATTTCCGAAAAATGAAGACAAGTAAATAATCCTGTAATTATTTCATTGTTTTCCAAAAAATAAATAAAAACTTTAATGTTAGGTGAACCCAAATTGCATGTGATGTTAATAATTTGTTGCACAATTCATGTAAAACTAGACAATTATATACTTTTATAATCTAAAATAGAAAATACATTTATATAAAACTAGACAACTATAAATTAGATGTACGTAACATCATTCATTTTCTATAATCTAAATAGAAAACACATGTTATATAAAACTAGATAATCATGCATTTATAACAAAAGTAGCTTTGATTTCTATAATCTATACATACTAATAAATAAAGGTTTTGGGATGGCACATGTCATTCTCATGTTCACCCTCAACCTTTTTTTCTGCCTCTCTCTCCTAACTAATGATACAAGTTTTTATAAAAAAATATATAATTTTTGTTTCCCGCATCTGTCTTTTATTAAATAATAATGATTTTTTAACTATTTTTATAAAACATTTTTTAATTAAAAAATAGCTTTATTCATAAAATATTTTTATAATTGAACATTTCTTTCATTCTTTTTACAAAACATTTTAAAAAAATAACTATATAACGTTTCAAAATTTTGTATTAAAAAATTATGTAATATGTCAAAAATATGTAATATTAGATCTTTATTATTAAGTATATATAACACTCCATTTATTCACACTGTATAATATACAATGTTTCTAACCTATATTATAATAAATAATAATTATACTTGCTACGTGTCGACTTTTAATAAAATCTAGATTTTTGTTTTTCGTCTTTCTCTCCTATTAAAGAATGATGATGTTAAATAATTAAATATCTAACATATATTCTAATATTTTATTAAAAATTACTAAATCATAATAAAATTTTGATTATTTTTTATTTCACAGATAACCAATAACATCAATATACAAATCTTTATAAAAAATACTGTTTTATAACATGGGCTTTAACATAGTTGTTAATAGTCGGGGGTTCCCTCGCTCACGGCCCCCTTTTTGAACCTCACGAGATGAGGAACGAAGCCAACGACTTTTTTTCTTTTTTTTAAACGACCAACAAAACTTGAATATAATAACCATAGAGTTATCAGGTAGATAACCCAGAATTACAACACCAAAATAAAGCAACTATCTATCCCAACCATCATCAGGGCCATAAAAACACCCAAAATTTTTCCTTGCCATAAAAAAATACAATCAAAACTAGACAATATTAAACTTACTCCAATCCTCCCAAGTTACTGCTCTCATTCTTGAACGATTCGTGATCCGTAGGAGGCCCATGGATTTTATATCTTCAGTTAGCATGGCAAGAGAAGCAGACTTATTATTGAAAACCACCTCATTTCTCGCCTTCCACAAACACCAAATTGTTGTTAAAATGATAGCGTGAACTATCTTCGTCAACTTTTTTGAAACCTTTAGAACTTTATATATCTCCAAAAGATCTCGGATACAAAAAGCATATATTGAAGGGATTTTGCACAATTGAGAGATAACTTGCCAATTTGATTGAGCCAGGTGGCAAAATACAAAAATATGATCCACCGATAAAATTGAGGGGATTTTGCACCATTTAGAACTTTTAATCTCATATTTGAAACCGACTTGACAAGACAAATATGGGTAAAAGCAGATCGAAATTTGTGACCTACATTAACGATGTAACATTAGTGACTGGATTAGGGGCTAAAATCAAATGGTCGTAATATTTGCGACTGAAACAAAATCAATTTTAAAATTATTGACCAGTTGCTAACTTTATATTAAAATATTATAAAAATAATTTGTTCGCATAAACAGTTACAAACATTGAGACCACGTTAGCGACTAAAGTAAAATGGTCGCAAACAAAGCTACCCAAAATACTTCCATCGCAAAAGTGGTCACAAATTATATTTAACAAATAAAAATAAACTCCTGAGGCAAAAAAAGCGGCGACTTTTGTTTAAAAGGATAAAAACCAGTCGCAAAAAGTATGTGAAAAATAAAAATAAATTTCGGTCTCAACGACTTTTACTTTAGGATAAACAAAAATGAAAATCGGTCACAAACAGAAAAAATAAAAGCAGTTGTAAAACCGGTCTCAATATTCATTTATTTTTTTTAGGTAGTAAAAAATCTGCTAAAAGATAAAATAAAACAAATTTATATTTTAAAAAGGTAAAAATGGCCCCAAAAAGGTTAAAATAAAAACAGTCTTAATATTTACTTAGAAAAAAGTTAATTGCGGCCATAAAATCAGTCACAAGACACGTCGCCATAATTACTTTTAGAAAATAAATGCGGTTATAACAACTATAGAGGGGTATCGTTGTTATAACGGGTCTTAGGCTGGAGGGAGTGGTAAACAAAAAACATGACATGTTATTTTTACCATCTTAAATCCTCTCAAACCATAAGAGTAGGTGTGGAACCAATAAGCCCTTTGATTTTTTTATTTTATTATTTCATTAAAAAAAATAAAAACCACATTTCATTAACTTAAAATAAAAATGATACATATTAAAAACCTAAAATTTAAAAACAATAAAAAGAAAAAAAACGTGAAACATCAAAAATAAAAAAAAACTAAAAATTACACGGCCAATTGTATTTTGCCGCAATTTCCCGTGTACGTTGGAGTACGATCGAAGAAAAGGTTCGGGGATATCGTCATGATTTTTTAGAAAATATTCCAAGTCGTGGTCCTGTTCTTCTTTTGAAAACATTTTTTGTTGTTTCTCCAAAAGTTGCAACGCGAGTTTTGCGGTTGAGAGGCACGCACTGTAGGCCGGTATTTTTTTACAGGAGGATGAATCCATTTTTATTATTTGTGAAAGGGATTGAGAGATAGTGTAATTTTTTTATGTAAAATGTATATTTATAGTTGAAAAATATTTTTTTTTATTTAATACCCTCCGACGGCTCTCCTCCAATGACTAAATTCCCTTCCCCAATGGCTAGATTTGGCAGGGTTGTAACGGGTTTAAATACTCCTGAGAGGATATACCCGCGAAGCCCGCAGACATTGCGGCGGTGTAGCCCGCTATACCCGCGATACCCATGAGAACCCGTTCTCACCACTCCGTCCTCCCTTAGCGGATTAATGAGTATTCATGAGTATAAATGAGTCATGTTTTTGTATAACGACTATATTAAGTTATATAAGGTTGTAATGAGTTATAAAGGGTAATAGCCGGTCATTATTGGTTATATTTGGGAGCCTATGCTTATGTTGTGTCATTAATATTGTTTGTAATGTGCCAAAACGGTTATTTGATTATAATGGTTGAATTAGAAAATAACAGAACTGCAACAAGACAAAGATATCATTAGTTTTGAGAAAGAAAAGAAAGAGTAAAGAGACACAATAAAAGAGCAAATAAAAGAAAATAGAGTTGCAAATGTCAAAATAAAAGAGGCAAACACTGAAATGATATATAGAAAATTCAGTTCCTCTTAAAAACATAAAAAACTTCCAAAACACATGAACAATTTTTGTGAATATGATCTATTTTTGTATGTATGGATATTTTATGAATCAGTACAATTTTATAAATTTATAGTTATTTAATTACGGTATATCATGTAACACCCACTAGATACAAATAATATTATAATAGTTTATTTACAAAAACAGTCTCAGATTTTTTCATTTACAATAAAAAAATGTTTCAAATACATACAAATTCTTGTTCAAATGATCCTAAATTCTTGTCCAAGTCATTTCATTGTGCGAATAAAAGGTCCTAAATATTTCCATATAACAAAAACGTCGCAATGGTTACTTTCATCATCTAGTTGTTGCAACCATAAACTTACAATCCATTTAAAACTAATAAGGTTATTTTTAAATCCATCACAGACACATATCTATGATTACCAAAAGTTATATCAACCATGACATTGCTTTTGTTAAAATTCTTTGAAATCTTAACCAATAACGTTTTAACGAAAGTTAACTTCACAAGGTAATGTCCATGTGTTTCCCCAAGGTCTTGATCTCCAACCATTTTTACATTCGTGAGCCTTACAATCAACTTCTAGATGTGGTGTTCGTGTAGTCCCAAGCACTTGATCTTCAACCGCGGTCATAACCGAAAGCTTTTTCTAAAACCAAACAAAAAACCCAATTAATAAGTGATTAAACACTATGTAAATGGAATAAACAACCATTAGTTAATTCTCTTATGTTACCAACTAAGGTTTACCATAATCAACTAAGTTTATCGTCAGAACTAACTAGATTTCTTTTTGAATTACCACAGGGATGATCGTAATTCAAGAATATGATAGCTATAGGGACAATCGAGATTAAGAAGATATGATGACCACATGGGAGATCGTAATAGGGTAATTAGGATTAATACGGTTTAAGAGGATGGGGGATTGATTAAGGGATTAAGGGTTTAAAATACTGATAAAATTACGAATTCAACTTCGGTGTTTGGATTGTTGGATCCGGTTTGCAACCGACTCGTATTCAAATAACCGAAATTTTTTTTTTCTTTATTTTAGATTATTCGAATAAATCCAAACTCGATTTTTAAAACTCAATTCTTTCATTAAAACACTCAAATTCAAATAACCTGGAAACCGATTCGTTAGAACATCATGTTTCAAAGCGTATATAATATTTCTTTTTTAGAACAAAGGAAAAAAGATAAATTATTTATAAATTAGGTTCTTTTGGTTGGCGGGTTATCCACTATATCTATACTACTATATAATGGGGATTAGAAGGATAACAATGTAAATTTCAACAAAATTTAAGACACATTGTATCATTGTTATAGCATGGTGTACACATTCATAAAGCCTCAAATAAGTATAATTACCTTCTAACCCCTATTTATAATTAAGACTTATTAATTACCATTTAACCCCTTCCATTAAACCTTAACTAAAATGTATTGAATGGGTGTATATGTCTTTTTATCGACTCAAATAAATTCACCCATCTAAATGGTTAAATGTATCCCCTTTAACTAGGGGTGTTCAAAACCAGATATCCGAAATTTCGGATATCCGAATTTTGGATATCCGAAAATTTCGGATAGTGAATTTCACTATCCGAATCCGTATCCGAAATTCGGATATCCGAAATTTCGGATATCCATTCGGATAGTGAAACGGATATCCGAAAATATAAAAAAAATAAAAAAATATATAAAAAAAATATTTTAAAATTACAAAAACAATTAAAAACCTTAAAAAACATTAGAAAATATACATATAAAAATATATAAATATAATATATCGGGTTTTGATTCAAATTTTCTTATTTTTAAATAATAAAAACAATTAAAAAAAATATATAAATATAATATTTCGGATATCCGAACTATCCGAAATATCCGAAAATCACTATCCGAATCCGAATCCGAAAATTCGGATATCCGAATTTCGGATATCCGAAATTTCGGATATCCGAATTTTCGGATAATTCGGATTCGGATTTTCGGATAATTCGGGTTCGGTTTCGGATTCAGATTTTTTTGAACACCCCTACCTTTAACTCCTCTCAGTACGTTTTCACCGGGAAAGCCAACAGCCTTCTTTAGATTGAAAGCGATAATAATCAATTTCACCGGCTATCGCTAACCATTTCGGTGCAGTCATCCACGAGGGGTATTCACATGTTCTTGAATCGATGGTGATTTACACGAAGAGGGCCGATTGCTTCACTCGCCGATTCCTTCATCACCTACGTGCGACCTGTTCAAGGTAAAACCCCCCTTTCATAATCCCTTCTCTTGATTTCAATTCCCCATGTTGTGTGTCATTTCAGGTTTTTTACTCTCTAAGTTCCCAAACGGCCGTCATCTGCTCTTCCTCTCTGAATGCAAATCAATCTGAAAGTGAAATCGTCTTCATTGACAGGAGATGTAAGTGTTAATTGATTTGTTTCTTCTTCATATATTTGAATTTAATTGATTATGTTTGTGTGTACAACACCTTGATTCTCCGATAATAACCCCGATTTTCCATGGGAATTGAAGTTTTGTTGATCATAATTGTGAATTACAAAAGGTTTAGGTGCCATCTTGAGGTTTTGGGTACACAATGTTTAATTTCTTTGGATTGAACCCTAACAGTGGTAAGTCAATTGATTTTTTTTCTGCATTTTTTTACTTTTGAATTATGTATTTATGTGTGTCTATATGAAATTGGGAACAATTTGAAGATATGCATGTGTTTCATTGGTTAGTTGTGGAATTTTGTGTTATAATATTAGAAGTATCGAAATTTGATTCGTTTTCGATGTGGATATGGTAGTTTACTTTCCGTTTGTATAATTTCATACCTTTTTATATCTAAAATTCATAATATTTGGTGATTGATTACAGTTTGGAGGGAAAGGAGCAAATCTTGCTGAGATGGCACACATTGATCTATCAGTTCCTCCTAGGCTCACCGGTTCAACTGAAGCATGTGATGAGTATAAACAAAATGGAAAAAAAAAACTGTCTCTAGGTTTGTGTGATGTGATTCTAGAAGGTTTACAGTTTGTCCAGAATGAGATGGGCGCGACTCTCGGTGACCCGTCTAAACCTTCCCTCCTTACTGTCTCTAGGTTTGTGTGATGTGATTCTAGAAGGTATTGCAGTACGCATTCTACGATCTCTAATGTATATAGATTTCCCTTGGTCCTAATCATAATAACTGTTCAAATGGAGTGGCCAGACAACTGTAGCATGTGATGAGTATAGACAAAATGGAAAAAAACTGTCTCTAGGTTTGTGTGATGTGATTCTGGAAGGCTTAGAGATTGTTCAGAATGAGATGGGCGCAACTCTCGGTGACCCGTCTAAACCTCCCCTCTCTACGTCCGTTCAGGTGTCACGGTACGCATTTTGTGATCTCTAATTTATATAGATTTCCTTTGGTCCTAATCATAATAAATGTTCAAATGGAGTGGCCAGACACGTTTCTTATGATTTGATCGATTTAGCTTGTATTTTATTTATCGTAAAAGATTGTAACTTTACTTAAAAATAAAACGGGTCAAATGGTTTAATTTCTTATGAATTCTTCAATTTGGGCTCTATTTTACCTAACATGTCAGATCCAAAATTTAGCTAAAATGAGAACGGGTCAATTGGTCAAATGAGTTGAAAGTCACCAAGAGAATTTTTTTCTTTTTCTTTTTATTGTGTTATTTAAACATTTAGATTATCATTGCAGTGGTGCTTTTAACTTTTGGTGCAGTTGTGCTTTTGGTTATGATTGCATAAGTGTTTTTGTTAAGCAAAAAACGATTTCAGGTGGTTCTTTGATATGAATAATTTGATTGAATAGTGGAATGATTGTACTGCAGATTGATCATGTTGATTTAAAGGTTGTGCTAGCATTTCATCCAGCCATTCTTGATGCTGCATTAACATAGGGTGAGTGTGATTAGTTTCTTCATGATCTTGAAATCAGTCACAAAAGGTTCATGTTGCATTAATGGGCAACTTTACTGTCATTTGATTTTATTCAAAGAAAGATATGGATGGATATCAATATGAGGGCGAAATTTTTTGTTTTATGTGGTTATCAAATATGTAATATCCCAGATTTTTCGATGTACCTTTTTCCTAAACGCTTGCCGGTATTATTTTTAATTTTGAATCCTTATCTAAAACTATTTTCTTAAACAATAAATATTCATTTATTTAATATCGATTTAAGGAAATCAATTAAGCTTATATGTATATATATGTATACATATATATGTATATATATGTATACATATATATGTATACATATATATGTATACATGCGTGTGTTTTCTTTTTGAAATATCATTCCAATTCTTAAAACTTTACAAATTGTAGTTATCTAAATAAAATAATTTTGAAAACACTTAAACTTACAAAACATAAATCCTAGAAATTATTTTATAAATATATAAAATAATAAAACTTATAAAACTAATGTAGTTCTTTTATAAAAAAAAAAAAAAATATATATATATATATATATATATAACATAATTACTTATGAAAGTTCGGGGCCAAATGCTGAAACTTGTTTTAAACTAAAACTTAACTTTTAAACGTAAAACGATAAAGCTTCAAACTTCAGGGACCGTTCGTGTAATTTCACCAAACACCCGAGACCCAAACCGGTCCCAAGTTCGACCACCGCCACACCCGATTTTATCCCATTTCCCCGAAATCGCGAAAATGTCAAAATTCAGTGAACCTCGGGTGTCGCCTCCCGCATGCGACCGAAACCCAACCACCACCAACACTCAATTACGACGCTAGGGGCCGCATTGATCCGCATTTAAGCCGGCGTGCTCATCCGCGATCGTCCCACCTAATCCGGCTTTAACTAGCGACATCGGCTATAAATATCGACTAGAAACCTCAGTAACATCACACCAAAACTTTCTTCACTCTCAATTCGGACGATCATCATCCACATTTCGCGATTTTACTCCCGATAGCCGAAGTCAAAGCTTGAACTCGTTCTCCCTCATCTCGACTTCAAATCACGTAATTTTTGTATGCATCTTGATCAATTTCACGAGAGGATCAAAAGCCCTCTGTTTAATTTCATAAACAGAGGGTTATTCAATCTGTATTGGGACGATTTCGTTTCTAGGGTTCATATGATTTGGGGGCCGATTTGGGATTCTTGTTTTAAACTTTCTGTCACGGGTAAATAATCACCGAGACCCGTAGGCGGGATGGTTAGGAGTGTGTGTATGGTTTACGACCCGGTCCCAGACCCAAGTTCGAGTCCGGGTAAGCCGTTTTTAATACTTTCATTTTTTTTATACTTTTCACTCAGATTTAAATGCTCCGATCATTTTTATAAATTATGTTAAGTTTTTATAAGCATAAAAATGAATTCTTTTTACACTTTTGCATACCAGAGTCATTTTATTTAAATAAAATTAGTTAAAACCTATAATGTTTTATTCTTTAAAAATAGTTTTAAATTCTTAAAAATTACAAAAATACTTTCATACTTTATAAAACTTGTATTTTGAATAGGAAATAATTTGAAACTTTAATTTTCTAATTTTTTTTCCTGTTTTAAATCTAAAAAGAGTAAATATTAAATAAATTATACAAGTTTTATAATTACTAGAAAAATAATTATAAACTTATAAACTTCATGAATCCTATTTTAAATAATCATATAGAAACTCGACACTTATTTAAACTTATAAACATTATTTATCACAAGGAAATACGTGAAAAACTAAACGATTCATATTGTTTAGATATCTATTTATTCTTAAATAATTATTTAATTATTAAAGTTTTGACAAATATTTATTCTTTAGATAATTGTTGTTCGTCCTTAATAAATATTTAGTCGTAAAATCACCTATTGTTACGACCCCTTTTTCAAAGTATTTAATTATTATTACCGAATGTGGGTAATTAATAATGATAAAACTTTTAAATAATTATTCTAATAATTATTTTAATCTATAAATCTTTTAAACATTGATACTCAAGTCTTGTATCATTTATTCAAACCTTTATATTAAACCTAACTTTATGCACACAAATCATTCCCGTGTCTCGTTTGGAACCCTAGTCAAATCTTGAATCCTAGATCCTCGTCATAGACTTATAGATCATACCTAAAAACTTTAGACTTATATTCTTAGGCTTATTATAAGGATATTCTTCATCTCCAAGTCTTGCAAATACTTATCCGTGTTGGATACTCTTCATCGATCCAAGTGAGTATACTTAGCCCCTTTTTCCTTTCTATACTTTTGGGGTGAAACATGTTCAAAACTTTAAACTTATACAATTCTTGTACAACTATGACTAGATGCTTATTCTTATATTAAACTTGAGACTTGTATGCTTAGATTAAACTTAAAACTAGCACATTCATTAACTTTGATCAAGCCTATGGTAACAATGATAGATCTATTGCATTTGACCAATCCACCTTGATTGATTGACCCCTTCGGGGGGAGCCCTTGGTGATTGTTACTGAATTAAACTTTAAACTTGAGACTTATAAGGGTAACCTGCGGGTTATGCCTAAACTTGGTTGGAGGGTTGAAGTGCACAATGTTTAAGATACTTGTTCTCATACTTACATTATAGAATGCATATATCATAGTGAATTGTAATTCTTTCTAAATACTTGTTAAACTGTGTCAAAACCTTTGTATCTCACCAACTATTTTGTAGTTGATAGATTCTTTCACATGTTTCAGGTTCTACATCATGAGACTTATTTGTGATCACGTATGATGCTTTGGACCTAGACTACTTATCAATTAAACGTTGTATTCTTGTTATGTTTACTTGTATTGAATCTTAAATTATTTATTAATGAAATATTGAAACTTTAATAGTCAACCTTGTGCTATTGAACAACCGCGTCCGCCCCGACGTATAATCCGCCGTCGGTTGGGGTGTGACAGATTGGTATCAGAGCCAGGTTTATAGGGAATTAGGTTATTAGACACATGACCTAGACTATAACTTAGGAGACCCAAACATGAGTTATCTCATGTCCTTTACTAAGAATTCTATCCTCATTCTATTCTTAAATATTATACGTGAACGCTTGGAGATTCTACGATTCTACTTACCTACGTACTACAAGAGGCTACTACATCGAGGACACGCTCTCAGGCTTCAAGCCTAATCCACCACTAAACTCTCGTCAAGAATATTTAAGTTCTAGATAATGTGCGAGAACTTGTGCGGACCGGAAGGGTGGATACCTGTATTCTGGGAAATTCTGTCAAGGAAAGCATTTCGTATAAATCCAAATCAACCGATGGACCTGTATGCTTTCCTTGGAATTCTTGGGATGAGTATCCGCTTATAGGAATGCATGACTTCTCTAAACATTTGTGAGCTTGAATTTCTCTTGATATGTCAAAGTACTCACTTGGTGATATGCACTAAATGAGTACCACCTCAAATACTTTACACCTCATAAATTCATGATTTCAAGACTTTCCTCTATAACCTTTACTCTATGATTCTTATGTTCCGTCTTTTCAAGAATGATCAAATGACAGCATGCTTACTCGTCATGACCTGAAGGAGTTACCTTCAAGGAGAAATTCTTACGAGATGATACTTAAAAACTACATACATAAACTTATATTTATAGATACTACCCAATAAACTTCATGATCGTTGTAATACAACCCTTAAAACTATGTATTACTCTACAAATTCTCCTATAAACTTCATTATTTTATGAACATAACACTTAAGGGGAAACCCTTGTGTTTCACCTTATTTTCATCACTCAACCAAACTAATCTAGATAACTCACTCAAACTTTTGCTACACTTTTATACATCTCAAAGTGTTCATACATCCTTAAACTTCATGATCCTTGAACTAACAGCCCATTAAAACTATGTATTGCCCTACAAGTCCTTTTACAAACTTCATTATTTTATAAACTTGGCACATAAGTGGAAACCTTGTGTCTCATTTAATTTTTTCGTCACTCAAGCAAACTTCATTCTATGACTAACTCAAAACTTTGTTACACTTTTATATACCTCAAAACCTTCATACGTCCTTAAAACTTACACATCACCGTTTCTTGTAAACAAAACTTAACGTCTTTTAAACCTAAAGTACATTAACAAAGGGATTAGTAACCTGATCGTTTTCCCGCAAAAAAGAAGTCTACTATAGAATAAACAAGCTCCACGTCTAAGACTCTAAGCCCACAATGAACCTCGACATAGTACCATAAAACCCAAACATCGGTGACAATAACTAAAAAGTTGTAGACTCATGAGGAAATTCTGGCTAGGAAAATAGGGTACATAAGTGAGTCCTCGTGACCCACCCCTTCTTCCGGGAATTCTCTTCGTTAGCCCATCAACTTCCAATTAAAACTATTTTTGAAAATATTACTGTGATAACTCAGTATTATGAATAAAAAACCTTTTGAACATATTAAATCAACTTACTTACACACTTTAATTTTCCGTTTAAATTGTATTATGTAAGGGCTAGAAGTCCCAATTTTGAAACATTTAACGAAAGTTATTTTGAAATTTATCTTGTTATCACTTACTAGCTTGACTTTCCTTCTAGCACTACAAACTTAACACTTCTACCCAAACACTTTCGTCAAGAGTAGCTCACGTTAGTACTTGAGATAATTAACAATGTTGCATTAAACTATAAAAATCCTAAGTGACACACGCATACTTGAAGAATAAACTTTGAACAAACCTTCTAATTCGTAATCACTCTTTTAAAACAACTCGACTTACGAACCACTGCCGTAATCAACGATGATCCTTACCCCTTATATAGACTTCACACTTCTAAACTTGACCAACTTTTCATTTGACAATCATACATACCTTATTATGAGTCCTACTTATACTACTTATCATTGCCTAACTCGTCGTTTTTGAACATCTTAATTACATTCTATACAAAAGAACACTATTATGAAACAAGATAAATCAACTGTAAACACACTATCATAAACCTTATCAAAACTTTTTCCCGTTACCCTATGCTAGGAAACTTTCCTCATTCAACCCTTGTCACATAAAAGATTTGCTAAGAATCACAACGGAAACTAAAAGCTTAAATGCACGTTATTAAAAACATTAACTTCGTATACACAACCAAGAGGTCAGAAACTTTTGAGTCATGCAAAAAACTTATACAAATACTCAAACCCGTATTCTTAAAACTAAACATGATCAATAAAGGATCATGTAAAGCTTAATATTGAAACTTGAAATCAACTGACTTATCCTACTTTTGAACTCATACTTGGATTCTTAGTCTTGAAAACTTTTCGTGTTTGTCTCAACTAAACCTTATAAGACTTGATAAACGTACATTCCAAATACACGAGAAAACTTCACTCTTGATACTAGAAACTAGCAAGAGGGAGGACATTACTCTCTCTTTAGCGGAGTACTTCCCCTGACTCCTTATAAAACCAAACATCGGAAATCCACCTACCCTTCTGAACGACTCGAATCTTTTGTGAGAGAGCGTATAACGGTTAATCCTGTTCCAAACGATGTCCCACACCGCTCTTAAATACTAGAGTAATTAGATAACCGCTTTATACTCAAAACGTAATCGTATACTTCTATACACTGAAGCTAAACTAAAAGACTTTAAACTACTCCATGTTTGACGTATTCTTGTTCAAACATGATGAACGTATAAGACTTTAAACTACTCTATGTTTGACGTATTCTTGTTCAAACATGATGAACGTATAAGACTTTAAACTACTCCATGTTTGATGTATTCTTGTTCAAACATGATGAACGTATAAGACTTTAAACTACTCCATGTTTGATGTATTCTTGTTCAAACATGATGAACGTATAAGACTTTAAACTACTCTATGTTTGACGTATTCTTGTTCAAACATGATGAACGTATAAGACTTTAAACTACTCCATGTTTGACGTACTCTTGTTCAAACATGATGAACGTATAAGACTTTAAACTACTCTATGTTTGACGTATTCTTGTTCAAACATGATGAACGTATAAGACTTTAAACTACTCCATGTTTGACGTATTCTTGTTCAAACATGATGAACGTATAAGACTTTAAACCACTCCATGTTTGACGTATTCTTGTTCAAACATGATGAACGTATAAGACTTTAAACTATTCTATGTTTGACGTATTCTTGTTCAAACACAATTTAAACTATTCTATGTTTGACGTATTCTTGTTCAAACATGAGGAACGTATAAGACTTTTAAACTACTCAAGGTTTGACGTATTCTTGATCAAACACGAGGAAAGTGTAAAGACTTTAAACTACTCGATGTTTGATGTATTCTTATTCAATCACGAGGAAACTTTGAAACCCTAAATCTTGTCACATTCTTTTCTTTACTCATTGAATGACGCTTCTCCCTGAGGGACTCATTAATCAATGATCACTCTTATGTGGAAACTTTAGTCGTGTGTTAAACAAATTCTTGTACTCTTTCTGGATCCACACACAAACGGAAGGACCTATGCGGACTATGCGACGATTTGAATGCTTGCGGGTGCACACGTAAGTATGAAAATCAACGTATGGGAAGACATAGTAAACTCTGTCGTGTGCTATGCCCTAAGACTTATCGTAAAAGGTAGTCACGGAACTTAGGTACCGTGGCAATCCTTAGACATGTTAGTCTACAAACTCAAATCATTACACTATCATCGAATCCATCCCAAGTGATGCATCTCACTTTAAATCTTGAATAGAAGCCCATCGGTTATTCTCTCAAATACATTTCTGAAAACGAATCTTCCTACATTTTAATGAAACTATATGTTTCGTAGAGAAACTTTTGGCAACCCCAGACTTTGAAAACTTAGAAACTTGAGCGTAATCTTATTCCTGTCATTCCAGTTAGGATTCTAAACGTAACCCGTAGTTTACTAAGGGACGTAAGGTATCTTTCTCATTATCTCTGTGCGTATCATGAACTTAAATCTGGAAAAAACAGAAACTTTCTACTTTAATTTCGGGACGAAATTTCCTAAAGTAGGGAAGACTGTAATATCCTGAATTTTTTGATGTACCTTTTTCCTAAACGCTTGCCGGTATTATTTTTAATTTTGAATCCTTATCTAAAACTATTTTCTTAAACAATAAATATTCATTTATTTGATATCGATTTAAGGAAATCAATTAAGCTTATATGTATATATATGTATACATATATATGTATACATGTGTGTGTTTTCTTTTTGAAATATCTTTCCAATTCTTAAAACTTTACAAATTGTAGTTATCTAAATAAAATAATTTTGAAAACACTTAAACTTACAAAACATAAATCCTAGAAATTATTTTATAAATATATAAAATAATAAAACTTATAAAACTAATGTAGTTCTTTTATAAAAAAATATATATATATAACATAATTACTTATGAAAGTTCGGGGACCAAAACTGCCAAATGCTGAAACTTGTTTTAAACTAAAACTTAACTTTTAAACGTAAAACGATAAAGCTTCAAACTTCAAGGACCGTTCGTGTAATTTCACCAAACACCCGAGACCCAAACCGGTCCCAAGTTCGACCCCCGCCACACCCGATTTTATCCTATTTCCCCGAAATAGCGAAAACGTCCAAATTCAGTGAACCTCGGGCGTCGCCTCCCGCATGCGACCGAAACACAACCACCACCAACACTCAATTACGACGCTAGGGGCCGCATTGATCCGCATTTAAGCCGGCGTACTCATCCGCGATCGTCCCACCTAATCCGGCTTTTACTAGCGACATCGGCTATAAATATCGACTAGAAACCTCAGTAACATCACACCAAAACTTTCTTCACTCTCAATTCGGACGATCATCATCCACATTTCGCGATTTTACTCCCGATAGCCGAAGTCAAAGCTTGAACTCGTTCTCCCTCATCTCGACTTCAAATCAGGTAATTTTTGTATGCATCTTGATCGATTTCACGAGAGGATCAAAAGCCCTCTGTTTAATTTCATAAACAGAGGGTTATTCGATCCGTATTGGGACGATTTCGTTTCTAGGGTTCATATGATTTGGGGGCCGATTTGGGATTCTTGTTTTAAACTTTCTGTCACGGGTAAATAATCATCGAGACCCGTAGGCGGGATGGTTAGGAGTGTGTGTATGATTTACGACCCGGTCCCAGATCCGAGTTCGAGTCCGGGTAAGCCGTTTTTAATACTTTCATTTTTTTTATACTTTTCACTCAGATTTAAATGCTCCGATCATTTTTATAAATTCTGTTAAGTTTTTATAAACATAAAAATGAATTCTTTTTACACTTTTGCATACCAGAGTCATTTTATTTAATTAAAATTAGTTAAAACCTATAATGTTTTATTCTTTAAAAATAGTTTTAAATTCTTAAAAATTACAAAAATACTTTCATACTTTATAAAACTTGTATTTTGAATAGGAAATAATTTGAAACTTTAATTTTCTAATTTTTTTCCTGTTTTAAATCTAAAAAGTGTAAATATTAAATAAATTATACAAGTTTTATAATTCCTAGAAAAATAATTATAAACTTATAAACTTCATGAATTCTATTTTAAATAATCATATAGAAACCCGACACTTATTTAAACTTATAAACATTATTTATCACAAGGAAATTTTTGAAATAAATACTTAATACGTGAAAAACTAAACGATTCATATTGTTTAGATATCTATTTATTCTTAAATAATTATTTAATTATTAAAGTTTTGACAAATATTTATTCTTTAGATAATTGTTGTTCGTCCTTAATAAATATTTAGTCGTAAAATCACCTATTGTTACGACCCCTTTTTCAAAGTATTTAATTATTATTACCGAATGTGGGTAATTAATAATGATAAAACTTTTAAATAATTATTCTAATAATTATTTTAATCTATAAATCTTTTAAACATTGATACTCAAGTCTTGTATCATTTATTCAAACCTTTATATTAAACCTAACTTTATGCACACAAATCATTCCCGTGTCTCGTTTGGAACCCTAGTCAAATCTTGAATCCTAGATCCTCGTCATAGACTTATAGATCATACCTAAAAACTTTAGACTTATATTCTTAGGCTTATTGTAAGGATATTCTTCATCTCCAAGTCTTGCAAATACTTATCCGTGTTGGATACTCTTCATCGATCCAAGTGAGTATACTTAGCCCCTTTTTCCTTTCTATACTTTTGGGATGAAACATGTTCAAAACTTTAAACTTATACAATTCTTGTACAACTATGACTAGATGCTTATTCTTATATTAAACTTGAGACTTGTATGCTTAGATTAAACTTAAAACTAGCACATTCATTAACTTTGATCAAGCCTATGGTAACAATGATAGATCTATTGCATTTGACCAATCCACCTTGATTGATTGACCCCTTCGGGGGGAGCCCTTGGTGATTGTTACTGAATTAAACTTTAAACTTGAGACTTATAAGGGTAACCTGCGGGTTATGCCTAAACTTGGTTGGAGGGTTGAAGTGCACAATGTTTAAGATACTTGTTCTCATACTTACATTATAGAATGCATATATCATAGTGAATTGTAATTCTTTCTAAATACTTGTTAAACTGTGTCAAAACCTTTGTATCTCACCAACTATTTTGTAGTTGATAGATTCTTTCACATGTTTCAGGTTCTACATCATGAGACTTATTTGTGATCACGTATGATGCTTTGGACCTAGACTACTTATCAATTAAACGTTGTATTCTTGTTATGTTTACTTGTATTGAATCTTAAATTATTTATTAATGAAATATTGAAACTTTAATAGTCAACCTTGTGCTATTGAACAACCGCGTCCGCCCCGACGTATAATCCGCCGTCGGTTGGGGTGTGACAAAATATTTTCTTGAAAGTGTACTAAATTCTGTCAACACATATGCTTTTGGACAAAATAGATGACAATGATCTAATTACATAATAAGAATATGAAGTTATTTTAATTTTTTGTTTCTTTTGGAGTTGTGTATTGAACAGAGTCGGGTATTGAACAGAGTCGGGGATGAGGAACTAGGAGAGCTTCCGACGGGATTTGTGGTAATGAAGCTAGGAGCTGAAGCTTCTTTGTCTAGCATCATTGAACTTGTAGCCAAACAGGTCTGGATCATTATTCGCAACCTGAACGATCTCATGATGTTGGCTTGCAGTCAATAGAGGTGGAAAAATTGGTGGGTCGGGCAGCTAGGTAAATGGGTAAAATCAGGTATTTTCTGGTGTGGGTCAAGCCGACTCCAAATCACTTTTTTATCTACATTTTGATATTGTTTATGGTTATTTACGTGTCATATATGATTGTAAAATTTTTACTTTTACAAACAAAAATTATCTTAACTTTTTTTTAGCTTGATCCATTTGAATCTGTTTCCTGTAAGCAAAATACACAAGGTGTCATATTAGATGCAAGTACATCAAACTTCACTGCCAAGGGAAACCTGGTTGCTAAAAATCCTACACATGTTTGCTAATCGAAAGAACAAAGGTTGGTAAATTTTGATTTTATTTTGTATTTCTTAATTAGATTTATATTTTTTTAAATTTTGATGATGCGCCGCATTGCAGTTTCTACAGGATCAGGTTAGTGTCATCAAGGAGGATAACATGCCCAACATTTATGATGATGACAATCAACTTGAAGTTTCTGAATATGTTGATGAGATCTATTAGCATTATTGGGTTACATAAGTTAGTTTATTATGCTTTCTTGCTATGTCTATATGCATATTATTTTCATGCAACTAGACTCAATGTTGTGCCATTAGCAATTCATGTCATATAAATATGGCATACTTACCAAATATGTTATTAACGTTCATTATTCTCTTTGTTAAACTCAATGCTTTCTTGCTATGTCTATATGCTCAACCTGTTTTTAACGTTCATTATTCTTTTTATCTGTAATCTTCTGATTTGCCCGACTCTGGAGATAATAAGAATTGGTTGAGCTCACACAACATTGTAACACCAATGACAACAAGACACCTTTTTTTATAATTAAGCTTCTATTATTTGACGCTCTTTTTTATTTGTTCATGTTACTGTGAGTCTGTGATATGTTGTTGATGTTGTTACCTCTACCTTGATACTAATGATGATCTCTTTATGTTAGACAATAGGGGCTCGAAGACTATACACATGACTACAACTAAATCAGTTTTCTTTATTATTTGTTCATTCCATGTTAATGGCTATTGGAGGTTGGTTTTGAAGTTAAGTTACATTGTAAAGCACGTTACTCTGTCGCAACATTCAAGTTTAGCAATCATAGATAGTACGGTATGTGTTGTAAAAGTCTATTACCTTGAGTACAAACCAACTGATAAACTAACGAAAGACAAGTACAAACCCGTAAATTATACACTCCGCCGCAGAGCGCGGGTTCCCCCTAATATACTCTCATTATCATCTTCTCCAATTCAACAAACGCAATACCAAAATGATGAATTCAACGTTCATTTTTATAGGAATTAAACCCCAGTTCTCTCTGCCCTCAAATCGCTTCCCTCCATCTCCATCACGCTGCAAAACCGATTTCAAAAGCCCAGTAATTTCAATCAGAAAAAACCCTAATCTACCCCTTAACTCCGCCGCTACCAACGGCTTTTGCCCACACTCGCCGGAAGAAACGCTGTATGACTTGCTGGGTATATCCCCGAGCGGGACACTCCCCGAGATCAAACGAGCTTACAAACGAATGGCATTGAAGTACCATCCGGATGTATCTATGCCGGATCAGGTCCACGAGAATACCGCGAGGTTTATTCGTGTCCAGGAAGCGTACAAGACGTTATCCGACCCGGAAGCTCGAGCTATGTATGATTTTTGGCGAAAGGCTTGCACTTGGCGGACGGGGTGGAGCGGTGGAAAGAGTCGTGGGAGGTGCAGCTGGAAGAGCTGAAACGGCAGAGGGCGGAGACGGATGGAGCGGGTCGGGGTGGAAGGGTGTCGTGGGCCGCACGGATCCGAAAACAACTAGACGCGTCGGACCAAGACCAATAATGGTCGGTTTACTAAGGACGGGTCAATCAGTTTCCAGGTGTAAAACGAAGTTTGAAACCGACGTATTTTATTAAATACTAGGTTCGAAACCCGCGTTTTACACGAATTATAAATTATAAAGAACTATTAAATAGTAATAAATATTTAAAAATTAATAAAGAAAATATTAAATAGTTAGTACGTAATAAAAAATACTAAGTGAGAAAAATAATATGGGCTCACAGAATTTAAGACAAGACGTAACCAGTTATTTATTTATTAGGTATATATTTAAACGTATTTAACTGTTAGGGTGAATTAACGGTTACCTATATTTCTACAAGGATTAATGAGAAGTTAAATAAAGAATCACACTTTTCTTTCTTTGTTTTTATGACTTCTTTCTTGATTTATGCTTTACTTCTTCTCATTGTTCATGCATAGGTCTCGTATTCTTCCTACTGATGAAACTCACAACATGCTAATAATTTTCTATTCTAGATTTCATGATATAAACTTAGGAGTAACAATCTCATATGCTTGAATTAATGAGTTTCTTTCTTTAGGTTTTCAATGTATTTTCCTTTACACACATATCTTCCATATTGTACACACTTGAATATGCACATCCTTAGTTATTTTTATTATATTTTTATTATTTTTTGAACGGCAAAAAATTTATTAATATAAACCTGGCTAATGAGCAACTAGATAGGACGATACAGAATTACAAACCGACTCAGAAAAACGACCCTCAAATGCAAGTACATGACTAGAAAAAAGAAACACACAAAAACTAACCACGTGAAACAAAACAAAAAAAGAAGGACGAAAGGGGGAGAGACGATAACAAACTTCCATGAACCAATCCGTAAACCCGCTGCACTAAGCCACAAATGCAGATCGACCTAACCGTCATCCTGCAACTTCAAACTCCCGCATGATCTGTCGATAGCAGAGCCGTTCTGTCAATCCTAACTGTAACTCGCCCTTGTAGAGCATTGGTAAAAAGAATACTATTTTTTTCGTTTCCAATTGTTCTCCGTATCTTTAAATCCACAAGGAAGAATTCGATCCATTTACGCGCATCCTTAGTTAGTAATACGTTAATGAACTCCAAAGGCCCGAATCAACATGATAACAATATTATGAAATATGGTTAAGTGTTAGCGATTCATGCCATTCTTCTCGTCTTGCCTCTTCTTTGGCATAACAACATCATTTTAGTTTATTTTCACATAACATATTCTAGGATAATAGCAATATTATAATGGGGAGGCTCAAATAAGAAGTGATATTTCGCTAAAAAGTCTAAGAAATAACAAAACCTTAAGAAACGATATCAAACGAGCTCTGATTAAACTCATTTCAGCGGCGTTGGAACCGTCTCGTCGAACTCTACCATCTTAGCTTTTAGGGTTTAGATTTTAGCGTTGAATTTTATGGGTTTAGCTTTTAAGGTTTAGTTTTTTTCGGGTGGGGTGGGTTTAGGTTTTTGAGGGTGGGTGGGGTGGGTTTAGGTTTTTAGGAGGGGTGGGGTTTAGGTTTTTGGGGGGTGAGGGTGGTGGTTTTTGGCTTTTCGAGGTGGGGTTGGAGAGGGGGTTTAGGTTTTTGGGGGTGCGGGTGGAGGGGGTATTGGGGGCAGGTTAGGGTTCGATGAGACGGTTCCAACGTCACTGGAATGAGCTCAAGCGGATTCGTTTGACCCACTTCTTAGCATTTTCTTAACGAAAAACCACTTTTTAATGGAATCTTCCCCATATTATAATATATAGTTAAGATGCAATAAAACATATCTAAAAGGTCGTGCTGGGGACACCGATGTGTTTTTTGTTTCACACCTGACCTAGCCGTCACGTATAGGTCTAAAAGTGACGGTTGTGACCCAAAAAGTCACGTTATGGCCTAAACGTGACGGTAGGTCTCTCGTGAGTCCCGAGAATAAAAAGGAAACTGATGATACGAGGTTAATACGAGGTTGTGCAGTCTGGAAGACTGCAAAAAGCGAAACCTAACCGTCATGTATAGGCCAATACGTGACGGTTCAATACGAGGTTATTTTGACAGAAAGTTAACGTTGACAAAGTTGTCGGGCACCTAACCTAAGCGTCACGGATGGACCTATACGTGACGGTTATGTATGCAGATTCAACATATATGAACGCAACTCTCACCACTCACTCTCATCACACTAAACCCACCATCCTACACAAACCCGACACTACCATCTTCACCATAATTAAAAAGAACAGAAAGTATAGACGGAAGTGAGTGTTTGAGTTCTTGGTTGTGGTTATTTGCTGTGGGACACCGCTGTTTTTTTTGTTTAAACGTCACGTTTGGACCTAAAGGTGACGTGTGTAGATATTATTTGGGGGACAGAAAGCTGGCAAATGTGAATCCCAATAAAGAGGTCGCCGTCACGTTTAGGGCCATACGTTACGGTTATGGGAATCCCAATAAAGAGGTAGCCGTCACGTTTAGGGCCACACGTGACGGTTGCCTCGTATCCGTTACATATAGACCGAACTTCCTCACACAACCATCACCGTTTCCTCACACCACCATCACCGTTTCCCCACACCACCGCAACCACCGTCTCTCTCACACACCACCTTACCACCGGATACGAGGACAGCCGGAGCGACTACCGCAAGTAATTTTACGACCCTAATTTTATCGTTTTCAACCGATTACTACTTAGATTTGTTAGGTTTGCCCTTAGATCTAGTGTAGGTTTATGACGGGTTACGACGGTTTACGGTGGTGCTCTAATAATAATAATAATACTTGTATATGTGTATATATGTGTATGTATGTGTGTGTATATGTGTATGTATGTGTGTGTGTATAATAATAATAATAATCCTAATAATATAATCTTATTATATTAATAATAATAATATAATCTTATTATAATAATAATAATAATATAATCTTATAATAATAATAATAATAAAAATAATAATATAATCTTATTATAATAATAATCCTAATTATATAATCTTATAATAATAATAATAATAATAATATAATCTTATAATAATAATTTAATTAATTAAGCTTAAACCATAAACCTAAACCTTAAACCGTAAACCTAAACCTTAAACCGTAAACCCTAAACGTTAGTTTAACAAACATTTTTATTAATTATAAATACGGATTTATGCGCAAATATGTATAGTTCTGAGGATGAGCAGCAGGGATTTATTCTAGGGATTGATGACTACCCGCACCTTCAATTTGAGGAGGGTACTACGGCACGGTTATGGGAATCCCAATAAAGAGGTAGCCGTCACGTTTAGGGCCACACGTGACGGTTGCCTCGTATCCGTTACATATAGACCGAACTTCCTCACACAACCATCACCGTTTCCTCACACCACTATCACCGTTTCCCAACACCACCGCAACCACCGTCTCTCTCACACACCACCTTACCACCGGATACGAGGACAGCCGGAGCGACTACCGCAACCAGGTAAGTAATTTTACGACCCTAATTTTATCGTTTTCAACCGATTACTACTTAGATTTGTTAGGTTTGCCCTTAGATCTAGTGTAGGTTTATGACGGGTTACGACGGTTTACGGTGGTGCTCTAATAATAATAATAATACTTGTATATGTGTATATATGTGTATGTATGTGTGTGTATATGTGTATGTATGTGTGTGTGTATAATAATAATAATAATCCTAATAATATAATCTTATTATATTAATAATAATAATATAATCTTATTATAATAATAATAATAATATAATCTTATAATAATAATAATAAAAATAATAATATAATCTTATTATAATAATAATCCTAATTATATAATCTTATAATAATAATAATAATAATAATAATATAATCTTATAATAATAATTTAATTAATTAAGCTTAAACCATAAACCTAAACCTTAAACTGTAAACCTAAACCTTAAACCGTAAACCCTAAACGTTAGTTTAACAAACATTTTTATTAATTATAAATACGGATTTATGCGCAAATATGTATAGTTCCGAGGATGAGCAGCAGGGATTTATTCTAGGGATTGATGACTACCCGCACCTTCAATTTGAGGAGGGTACTACGGCACACCGGCGGGTTATGGCTCTTAGAGGGAGGAAGGTGGAGCCCAACACCGTTTTGTCATGGGAGTGGTTTGATGAAGTTGGCGCGCTAGCGAGGGCGACCGCGATTATTGGACAGGATAGCCCGTGGGACAGTCTATTTACTATGGGCTGGCCCGCACACCGAGAGCTTACCCTCGAGGTGTACTCTACATTTGTGTTTCGACCGCGTGCACAGGAATTTCCAGAGCTGGACGAGGCTGATATTACGGAGGGACGGGTGGACGCGAATGTTACTTTCCGCATGTTCGGGGTTGTGCATCGTATGTCCCTAGACGGTTTGCTGTTGTCAGCAACCTCTATACCGAGGAGGAGACTCGGGATCCTATCTACACCACGACTATCTATATGGGGGCAGATGACGCACACCGGGTTTGGTGGCCTGTGATTGGTGACCATGCGTTCGGGGCCGATAGCAGGGTCTCTCACATACGAAACCCTCTTTATCGTTACATGCACCGGTTGATCGCCACGTCCATCGCTGGACGTGGCAAGGGTACTGATAGGGTCACCGCCATAGACCTCTTCTATCTTCGGTGTCTGCTCACACACACACCCTGCCACCTCGCTCATGGTCTGGCGGATTACTTTGTCGGTTATTATCTCAGGCAGTCATGAGGGGCGTTGGTCGGCGGCAACATCGTGTCGCAGATCGCTAGAGGCCTGGGATACGCTTATGCGATGGCAGAGCTACCTATGGCTGCAATTCCCCCGCGCGTGGCGGGCCGAGCCACGGCGACGGGATGAGGATCTCCCGGAGGTTCCCGGACGGGCATTGGCGTTTGGTGAGGAGATATGATGTGTTGGAGGCCCGGGTGCCAAAGCCATTGGTGGACCCTGACGCATTGGCTGCGCACGAGGTCCAAATTGAGCAGGTTGAGGAGGTGGTCGACGGGGGGATGAGCCGGTTCATCTGGCGGTCGAGCCGGTGCTGCCACAACATCCTCCGCGCGTGTACCATGTCATGAGGTTGCTTTCAAGTATTTCTTCTCCCTCTCTTACATCAGATCAGATAAAACAGTGGTATCAAATAACTCTGGTTCAAACAAAAACAATAATGGATCTCTTTCCAATGCAACTGTTGCTTCTCCCTCTCTTACATCAGATCAGATAAAACAACTTCTAAGTCTACTGAGTAAGAAGAATGTTAAAGAGTCACATACCTCTAATTTTGGAGGTATGTCTTGTCTGTCTTTCTTATAATATTTTAATAAAAGAGTTTATGGTTTTTCAAGTTAGTTGGTTGGGACCTCTTGTAGTTGGGTTGTAGATTCAGGATCTAACCAACATATGGTTATGTCTGATGAGGGTATGATTAATTCAATAGATGTTTCAGACTATAATATTTCGGTTAAGCACCCAAATGGAACTAATGCTAAAGTAACAAAAAATGGAAGCTTATAACTAGGAGATCAGATTCTGCTATCCGATGTATTTGTAGTTCCTGATTACTATGTTAATCTCATGTCTGTTTAAAAGTTGGCTAGGGATAATAAGATGAGCGTTACATTTAACGAAATAATTGTTATGTTCAGGCTTTGTACACAAAGAAAACCCTGGTGACAGGTAATCAGATTGATGGTCTTTACTTGTGTGATAGGGATGCCTCTAAACCATTAAAGGTGTGTTTCTTTAATGGTGTGTTTTAACAGTCATGATGTCATGAAAATATGGCATTCTAGGTTGGGTCATCCTTCTGAACATGTTTTAACTATTTTAAAAGATAGGTTAAAAATAACCGGTAAAATGGAAGGGATTCCATGTGATATATGTCATTGAGCTAAGCAGCATAGGGAGCCTTTTCCCTTGAGTGAACACAAATCTGTCAATATAGGAGACTTAGTTCATTTAGATGTATGGGGTCCTTATAGAGTTCCTAGTAGAGAAGGGTACAAATATTTTCTCACGGTCTGTATGGGTTTACTTACTCAAACATAAACATGAAGTTTTTTTCTAATATTGAGAGCTTTGTTAATTTGGTAAGAACTCAGTTTGGAAAACAAATAAAGATTTTTAGAAGTGATAATGGGAAAGAGTTTATTAATAATCAAACGTAAAATTTCACAAGAGAAAATGGTATTATCCATCAAACCTCTTGTGCCTATACGTCACAACAAAATGGTATAGTTGAGAGAAAACACAGACACCTATTAAATGTTGCTAGAACTCTTCTGTTTCAAAGTGGTATTTCTTTGAGTTTTTGGTCTGATTGTGTTTTGACTGCTGCTTATTTGATTAACAGGACTCCCTTATCTGTGCTAAATGGAAAGTCACCTTACGAATACATGTTTCAATTTAAACCCTCCCATAGTCACCTTAGAGTCTTTGGCTGTCTCTGCTTTAGTACTATTTTGAATCACTTTGACAAATTTTCTTATTTAGCTGAAAAATGTGTTTTTTAGGATATTCTTTTCAAAAAAGGGTTATAAGTTGTGGAGTCTTGATAAAAAAAACAAGTTCTTTTTAGTAGAGATGTGAAATTTTATGAAAGTGTGTTTCCTTTTAAAGAAAATAAGAGTCTAAATGAATTTGTTTCCACAACTGAATCTAATTTAAATACACTCAATTTTTTTTGACTTTTTTGAACAAAATCCGTCTAAGGACTCTTATAGTGAAAATCTCGATGATGAGGGGAGGATTATGAGAGAAAAACTAGTTCCTAATGATGTTTCTAGTGTCGGCCAGCAGTCTAGTGATCAGAACCAGTCTGATGTTGACTCTGCTGGTATGTAACAGTCCAGTGATCGATCTAATATAGATAAGTCTGCTCCTCAGCAGCTATATCAGAGGTTTACTAGAACTGAGACTGCCTTACAGCAGTCTCACAGACGGTGGAATGATACTAGCGGGGCAGGTAACACTAGGACAGATGATGACACAATCTCTCCTGAGGGTATTAATGATCCAATAGGTTCTTCAGTTAGAAAGTCTACTAGAAATGTTTCCTTACCTAAAAATTTAGAAGATTTTGTTATAAAAGGAAAGGTAAAGTATGGTATGGAAAGAGTTGTAAACTATTCTAATTTGTCGAGTGAAAATAAATGTTTTTCAACTACCTTAAATAAATCTGTGGAACCTAGGTTTTTTAATGAAGCTAAACAAGATTAAAATTGGTTAAATGCTATGAATAAGAAAATTGAGGCATTAAATAGGAACAATACTTGGAGTCTTGTTGATTTACCCAAAGATAGAAAAACAATAGGGTGTAAATGGATTTATAAGATTAAGTATAGGTCTAGTGGTGAAATTGAGAGATATAAAGCAAGACTTGTGGCTAAAGGTTATAGTCAAAGAGAAGGAGTTGATTTTGATGAAACTTTCACCTGTTGTAAAAATGACAACTATTAGGTGTGTATTAACACTTGATATTAACAATGCATTTTTATATGGTAATCTAAATGAAGATGTATACATGTCTTTACCTGAAGGTTTTTTCTCTAAAGATGAAACTAAAGTGTTAAATTGAACAAGTCTTTATATGGATTAAAACAAGCACCTCGAATGTGGAACGAGAAAGTTGTTAGTGTCTTAATTGCATTTGGGTTTGAGCAAAGTAAATGTGATTATTCATTATTTGTTAAGCTTGTTGAGTCCATGGTTACTATCTTGCTTGTCTATGTAGATGATATAGTTGTTACAGGAAGCAGTTTGACTGAAATTAATAAAATCAAAGAGTTCTTGAAAACAAAGTTTTTAATAAAAGATCTAGGTCTTTTAAAGTATTTTTTAGGGATTGAAGTAATCAGGTCTGAAAAAGGTGTTTGTTTGTCTCAAAGGAAATATTGCATGGACCTTTATCTGAGTTTGGTCTTAGTGGTTGTAAACCGGTTAGCATCCCAATTGAACAACATTATGTTATTACATTTTTTTTGCAAAAAAAGATGATTTTGTTTTGAAAAATATAACTGGATATCAAAAGTTGATTGGTAAACTAATCTACTTATCTCATATTTGACCAGACATTTCATATGTTGTTCTAAGTCAATATATGCATTCTCCTCATAATACTCATTTACAAATTGCATTAAAGGTGCTAAGGTATTTAAAAAGAGCACCTGGTAAAGGTATTTTAATGAGTAAAGGGGAGGCGCTTGATTTAATAGCATATTCAGATTCTGACTGGGCAAAATGTCTTGAAACTAGGAGGTCGGTTACTGGGTTTTGTATATTTCTAGGAAAAAGTTTGATTTCCTGGAAAAGTAAAAAACAGAGTACTGTTTCCAGATCATCAGCTGAGGCAGAGTTTAGATCAATGTGTGCTGCCACATGTGAGGTGTTGTGATTGAAAAATTTGTTAAAAGAACTGGGAATTGATGTGTCGTTGCCTGTGAAGTTATACTGTGATAACAATGCAGTTTTGTCAATTGCTTTAAATCCAGTGTTTCATGATCAGACAAAACATTTTGAGATAGACTTGTTTTTTTTTTCGGGAAAAATATCATCGGGTATTATTAAGGCTAAACCCATTAAATCAGATGAGCAATTGGCTGATATACTTACGAAGGGTTTACAACCTACTCAACATGACCTATTATGTCAATTAATAGGTATGCACAATGCGTTTAGCTTGTAAAATTGACGGGGGTGGGGGTGGGGGTGTTAAGTTTATATATATTCTCGCTCTTGAGATGGATTCTGCATTATGGGCTATTGGGCTGATTTCTTGAAGCATACTGGATCAATTCTTGGAGCTGGTCTCGTGGGCCCAGTAGTCCATCTTATCTAGTATAAAAGAGTGCATTGTATCTGGAAGTAGGTTACGAGAGCTTTTACATATTTCTGGTAGCCGCTACCATCATACGATCCTTCGTCTTCTTGTCTTCTCCAAAATTAGGGTTCATCAAATAGATGATTCCCTGAGTCTTGTGAGGTCTGTTTTGGTAGTGATCTCAGATCATTGTGTTAATGATCTGGTTAGTAGTCTAGGGTTTGCTATTTTAGTAATTCTATATCTTGTAAAAGTCAGATTAGTTCTTTGGGTTTGAATCGATTGGTTCTTCAGTTTATTTCTGGTATTATTGCGATAGTACATCCATGTTTGTGACAATTCTATTTGCTTGAATGTTTATATCAAGAAAATATAATATGTATGCATGTGAATGAAAAATCTTGTATCAAATTAGTCTTAACTCTAAGGCACTTCTTAATATGTAACTTAGATTAATTAGATTCGTATGAAGAAAATTAAATGAACTCTACGTGGAGTATAAGGTATAAACTATTCTTTTAACGGCAAATTTCTTTACTTAGTGGGGCTTGAACCCATGACGGTCTTTTAGGTGTTTAATAGGCAAAGCCTCTACCATTGGACCACCACCTCAATGGCTGCATTTGAGGAAATTTGGAGTTTGATTATGACATTAAACTAACTTATGTTGAGGAAATTAGTAGTTGAAACATAACTTTAACCTCTGTGTAAATTGTTAATAATGTAGAAATAATGTAATTTTTCAAGGGAGAGGGTATGGGATTAGTAAAAAGCACATTTTTTTTAGTTTCTTAGGAGCCTAATATAACATTATATGTTCACGTTTTTCAGTCCGCCATAATCTTTTAAGAAAGATTGAAAACCATTAACACATGTGCATGACTAAAAAATTATCAACCTCATGTTTAATTTTCATTTGCAAGCTCAATAAATGTTGTTGTTCAGCTACAGTGTCACAACCCTGAAAATAATACTAACTTAAAAATTTTCTATTCACGATTATCTATACATCCTGAAACTCAACAGTTCTGTTGTCAGGGTCCAACTATCAAACTGCCTACTATCACTGTCCAACTATCAAAATGTCAGCTAGGCAGGTTCCTACGTGATCTGCATGAAATCAACATCTGAAATCTATCAACTTAGCTAGTGTCGCCAGGTTAGTATCGTCAGACACTAGTGTCGTTGGTCACTAATGTCATTGGTTACAGTGTCGCCATAACTAGCGTTATGGACTTGTGTCGTCTATCATAGTGTCACCTAAAGCTAGGGCTTCTTCCCCAACCATCTGCAACTAGTGTCGCCATATGAGTTAGTGTAGCCCAGTAGTGTCGTCGTATGAACACGACATCAAACATACCCTGTTTTGGGGCCAAAATCACAACCTTTTTACTTTCAAATCATTTTTAACTTCCACGAAGAGAGATCTAAGGTTCTTAGTCCATTTTTCACGTAAAAAAACCGATCTTTATGTATAAAACCCAAAAAACCCTAAAACCCACTTCAAACTTAAACAGAAGAATCTGGGCTCTACTCTTACATGGAAATCGTTGCTTCTTCGTTCTTTCTCTTCTAGTAATGATCTTCAACAACGAGGAAGTACTGAAGCTTTGAATGCAAGATCTGGGCTCGATTCCCAACACCACCATGGTGGGTGTTTAAAATCAATTTATCTTCCTCAGTTTGTGGTGGTTTCTTGCCGCTGGTGATCAGAACCGGAGGTGTGGTGCCTGCCGAATATGCAGTTTCCGGTGGGTGTTTGAGATGTCTGGGGTGGGTTTAGTGGGTGTCTTGAAGAGAAGATAAATAGATAAGAGCATTAACATCAGTATCTCTATCTTCATCTCTATCTTTATTATTTATAGTTTTCTATAATTTTGAACCTACATCAATATCTCTATCTTCGTATTTATCTTTAAATTTTATAGTTTAGTAAATAGATATTCTCCAAATATAGAGATTCATTTTACTTAAACTTTATAACTTTTGTGAGTGTACAGAAAAAATAATAATAATAAAATAAGTGTTTGTGAATGAGATAGATAATGCAATGTAGGAGGTTAAAACAAATTTAAAGATAAATTATAAAAAATATGATATTTAGTTAAATTATGAGATGGAGATAAAGAAGCTGATGTGAATGCTCTAAGAGATGATGAGTTTATATAATTTCATATTTATTTTATTTTTTAATGTTAGGGGTAGTTTCATCGTTTTATAAAATTATTAACATGAGATATGGATAGTGTTAAGACCTAGATTTAATTGAAACAAAAATAAAACTAATGAAGATCAAAAAGGCTAAATTTAAACTTTTAGACTAAAATAATTATTTTCAGCAAACCATAGGGATGAAAATCGTATTTAACTCTAAAATACATAACTAAATACTAATTAACTCAAGCTTAGAATCGAATTAACTGAATCATTTTTTTAATAACCAAATTAAGCGAATCGTTTATAATTAAAACCGTTCGATATGAAAATCTAGAAACCACAGGAGTTATAGGTTCGATTCTAATCTATAATCAAAATGAACCATGCTCATCCTAGAATGAAAATATAAGGATCTAGTTATTGGGGAATGGACAAAACTTATTTCGTTTAAAATAGATACTTCAAGTAACTCGAAAGTATGCCCACAATCTTTTTTAAGAATTATAATGAGAACTTTTAAATAGTATTCTGACAATGATATAAACGTTTTAGTAACAATAAATAAAAAAATGTTATATGCATTAAAAGTAAAAGCATATTTTAAATGAATGTAAACTTATTTTTCTTCAACTATCGTCTATATAAATCGGACAAGATAAACCATCACGTAAATCAACTCAAGGATGATTAATAAGTCAAAATTACAAACTCTAGTCTTTGTATATATTAAGTACAAAACAAACTTATGCATTGAAAATTGATTGCTCGATATACTTGAATAATTATTTTGTATTTTAAATACATGTAATTTTTATCAAAATTAATAAAAAGACCTTTCATTCTTGGCTTCTTTTTATAATACAATCATAACGGTATTAATTTATATATTTTATATAAAAAGGTAAAAAGGTCCATTTTTCCTAGCTAGCCATAATTGAATGATGAATTGGATTATTGTCCATGCTGATTGAGTTAAGAGGGAGAGTACTGCCACTTGTTTTGTTTGGTTATATGTATGCTAAAATGTAATGTTATACATTATTTTACATATAAATTGTAATATTTTTGCACAATAATATAACCTGAAAATTTTGAAAGATACCAGAAGCATAGTCAGTATTCATTGCATCAAATAATCACAAGAATAAAAAGAAAGACGAACTATTGTATTAGATATCTTACCCAATGTTTTAAAAACCGGTCGGTAATACCGGTTGAACCGGGTCTCGGTCACTAGCCCGGTAAATTGGAAAACCGGTATGTTAGTTGAATCGCCGGTATTACAGGTAATACCGGGTTATACCGTTGAACCGGTTTTAGTTACAAGTAAAATTTTATGTTTAAACTTAAAAGAAAAAAAAATGTTTAAAAACATTTAAGCGATAAAACTTCTTATTTAATATTATAGCAAATGAAAATAGTTATGTTCTTGTTGATGAGGATGACGATGATGATGAATTTTTATCTTTTAAGCACTCATGAAATTAATACATTCAACACTATAATGACATAAAACAATTATGCACTTTTATTTAAAAAACTTTATTAAAAAATTGAGTGCTTTTGAATTATCTTTTGATTATGGATTAACTTTTAGATTAATTTTTATCATGGAATCATGTATTTTTGGATTATTTTTTGAGTTAGAGTGGTATTTTTATGAAATTATAGGTTTACTAGTCACCCGGTACAACCCGATACAACCAGTTGAACCATTTCTAAGCCTAATCCGGTACAATTTAAAAACCGGGTTTTAAAACATTGATCTTACCTATATTTGTAAAGAAATTGCATAATCATTACATGAGGGGCATATGTATCCAACACTAAACACTAGTGTTATGTATATGTATAAAAACAAATATATGTATAAAAACAAATATTAAATATATATATATAGGGGAAGAATCATAAGAAAACTCAATGTTGATAAGAAAACTAAAAAACTACTTATTTAAGGTAAAAAAATAATAAAAAAATCATAGCTCAAAAAATAAATCAAAAATAAAAAACTGCTTCGGAGACCTTGTATCCCACGTCGTCCTTGTTAAAAAAAAACCTTGAAAAATAGTGGGTTTAGCTTTTAGGTTTAGTTTTTTGGGTTTAGTTTAGCTTTAAGGTTAGGTTTTTGGAGGGGTGGGGTGGGGGATTTAGGTTTTTGGGGGTGGGAGGGGGTTTAGGTTTTTAGGGGGTGGGTGAGGGGGTAGGTGGGGTAGGGTTAGGTTTTTGGGTGGGGGTTTAGGTTTTTGGGGGTGGGTTAGGCTTTTTGGTTTAGTTTTTAGGTTTAGTTTAGGTTTTTGGAGGGGTGGGGTGGGGGGTTTAGGTTTTTGGGGGTGGGGGGTTTAGGTTTTTGGGGGTGGGTTGGGTTTTTGAGTGTACTACACATATGCAGTACGAGTTTTTTGGTTTTCTCATAAAAATGAGTTTTCTAGTGAACTCATCCCTATATATATGGAGGATTCCAGAGAAAACCACATAGTTAGGTGAAAACCAAAGAAAACCACTAAAAAAATCAATTTTAACATATAATATAATAATATTGATTTTTTTATTTTATTATTTTTTTATACGAGTATCAATGTAATATTAAACATTTTTACCAAAAAATAATTTAAATATTGGCTTACGTATACGTAACCCATAGTGTTACCTATACGTAAACAGAAAACAAAAAAATTGCGGTTACGTATACGTAACCCATAGTATTACACATTGTTTTGTGGTTTTCTTGGTTTTCGCCTAACTTTGTGGTTTTCTCTTGATCCTTGCCTATATATATATATATATATATATATAGGGGAGGGTTCCAGAGAAAACCAAGAGTTAGACGAAAACCAAGAAAACCAACATTTGACCATTGATTAAATTGATCAATGGATGAGATTAATTAGTGGAAAATTTATAAAAATCATGAGTTTTATTGATTAGTTTTAATGACTCATGGGTAATTTAGGTATATGAACACCTTTTAATTGCTTTTTAAATTAGAAAATCCCTTAAAAATCTCATTCTCTCACTTCTATCACTTTTTTTATCCTCTATCTACTTTTTTTAACTTATTTTTCTACAAACAATCAAACATACTAAACAAGCAATAAACAGATAAAAACTAATTAGAAATTTTCGTTATATTTACAAATGCGTTTACGTATGTGTAAACAGATTTACATAAGTGTTTTAAGTATATGTAAACAAGTTACATGTGTGTTTACATATATATATATATATATATGTAAACAATAAACTATAATGAAAAAGAAGAAACCAACAGACAAATTACGTAACTGGTATAATAACACGTGTATACGTATATGTAAACAGGACATAAAAAATGGAAATAAATGAGTTACGTATGCGTAGCTCAAACGAGCTACGTATACGTATCTATATGTAATATATACAAAGATGAAGAACATGAATAAAAAAAAACCCAACTAAACTAATGTAATTACATCTATGTAACAATATAGTTATATGTATGTAACAACCAAAAGTTTAATAAACGAAAATGCTACTGCTTCAAATCAAGAGTTTAAGAAACATACATGGATGACAACTGTGCAGAAGGTTCTAATCCATTCTTTCCATTATTTTTTTTTAATTGTATTCAGAAAAAAAAAATGTAACCCTCTTGTAGTTAAATTCTAAAGCTTTTAATCCCATGTTCTTTGTCCTTTTTTTTGCATATCTAACCTAACTTTCTTGATGGTGGCTAACTCCATCGAGAGAAGAAGCAAGAGAGTTAATATTTTGTTTTTGAAATTGATAGAAATCTATTATAATGGAAACTGAAATCAAATTCCTAAAATAATGGATTTTTAGTTTACCAAAACAATAAATATCAAATATAAATTAATGTATATTTACATAAATACCCTTTTACATAAAAAAGAAATAAATAAAATCTAAATTTTCTGATTGGTTGATACTGGTTTTCTTGGTTTTGCCTAACTTTGTAGTTTTCTCTTGATCCTTCCCCTATATATATATACATATATATATATACATATATATATATATATATATATATATATATATATATATATATATATATATATAAAAGAGCATTAACATATCTCTATATCCATTTTCATCTTTATCATTTTTTGTTCTTTCCCTTTAATGATTTTTACTAATTTGTACCGATTTTAATTAATTTTTTGGATTAAATTTGCAATTGTAAGTCATGTGAATGACATGTGGACTAAATTTTCATTAAAAACTAACTAGTGTTAACATCAAGTGCTAAAGGCGTAACAAAGTTATAAAAGTTTAGGCTAGGTTTGTAATTTTTTAAACTTAACTTAAGTCCAAACATGCAATTTAATTAAAACAGAAGGACTATTTATACCATTAACTATTTAACTTAACTCCTTAAATAATAAATAGTATTCAAAACAAGTCGATAACTTCTCTAATTGAATTGGGATTAGTCGACACTTTCTTTCATTCAAGGGGCAAAGTCAAAGTCAACACCCATATAAATTTATATCTACTCGGTGGCTCTTACAACTATTTAACTGCACTTGATCTATAATATAATATCTTATGTCATCACTTCCTTTTCAAAATATATCTACCATTTATTAGAAAAGAAGACATGCATAATTCGTTCAAACAACCAAAATAGCAAAATTATTAGGACACATTATAAGATAATATATATATATATATATATAAATAAATAAGGAGAGAGATAATAACCACAAAAATAAATTAAGTTGTTTTCTTAATTTGTTATTTAGATTGATAAAAGCAGACTTTCCAATCATTTTTTGTATTTTTATTTGTTTATATGACCTAAAAAAAAGATTATATATTCTTTTTAACATCCAGAAAACCAAACACTTTATCCGGGTTGGAAGCGTTGAGAAGGAAAACGGAAAGACGTAATATGGACGAAGGGTAGAACCGTCAAAATAAAAGGAGGGGAACGCCCCTTAACCCTAGCCCGCCCTCCTCCCCCTGCCATCTTCATTCACCACTTTCATTCTCACATTTCTAGAGAGAGGGGGAGTGGGGAGGGAGGGAGGGAGGGAAGGAGAGGGATGTTGGACAACCATTCACAGAAATAAAAAATAAAACATAACTTTTATTATTGAATAATACTAATTACAATACAATGATAAAATGAAAAATAACAGATTACAGAAAGAAATATAAAACAAGAAACGGAAAGAAAATTAAACTAAAAACAGGTAAAAGGCTGAGGATTTATGTTAAACAGCGGTCCCTTAAAACAGATTTCGGGTCACCTAGGTGAACCCGTCTGTCTCCTAGGGTACAACAGCCGAAGCAGGAAGTACTGCCGGGATTAGCCTAGCACCCGACACTATACCTGAAACAAGCGCGTAAAGGTCTGCGACTGAAGGAAACGGGTGTGATTGCTTGTGCGATTTCTGAAACCTATGAATCAGGATTTCGGTGTGTGTCTACAAGGCTCAAAGCCTTGTGTTTATACACAAAGATTAGAGTTGATGAAGAGTCTCACTTAATAGAACAACACGTGTCAAAAAACATTAAGGCGGCTCTCACGTGGCGAGTGTGCGAAGTGCAAAGTGCGAAATCAAAAAGCCACATTACGCCCATCGGTCTCGTGTCCGTGTCCGTGTCCGGTGCCAGTGCCGGTCCCGTGACCGGGCGCGTCGAGTGTTTCGCACCCTTACTACTATCACTGTGTGTGTCTTGGTATACAAGAATACTCTTGTGTGAACCTTCACACTTATAAGCCAAGCAATAGTTTCTCATTCCTTCGATGTGGGACAAGCTCAATTCCCAAGACATGTTCAATTTTCAATGTCTCAACATTTAATACACACAACTTTGAGAATCGATATCTCATTCATCTTAGCTCTATTTTGAACACGATTCAGTTCGTTTGTGATCCTCACACGTAATATAATACGAACGTAATAAATAATAATTACATTTATAATAAATATAAATTAATTATTTAAGTCCAAAATATGTGAAAAACATATTTTTCATATAAAATTTCCAACAAGGGAGAGGGAGAGAGGTAATACAAGGAAGTCAGGTGAGTTATAGATGTTATCTTTTAAGATGTTTTTTTTGTGTTTTGGGTTGTTGTGCATACAACATGAATATATGTTTATGAAATGAAGTTTACCAACGAATGCTTATGAAAACGAAGTTTACTAACGGATGTTTATGTAACAAAGTTTACGAATGATTTATTATGAAATGAAGTTTATCAACATATGTTTACGCACGAATGTTTATGAATTGATTTGACAAAAAAGTTTATGAAATATTTATGAATGAGAAGTATTTATATGACGCCATATTAGGGGCCTTGGTGGCTGGCAGACTATTGTTCAACTAGACTCTAACAATAGCCATCTTAGGGGTAACGTAACACTATAAGTTTGGCAATTTAGTGCAGAAAGTTGGTACGTGTCACTCTATGGAGTCGTCGTACTGGAAGTTGGTACGTGCCACACTACGGGGTCGTTGTACTCGAAATTGATGCTTGTCACTCTACGTAGTCGTCGTGCTGGAAGTTGGAATTGACGGTTACGAGAAGGCGCGGATTCGATATATATATGTTTGACTTTTTTTATGTTATGTTTTAGCATGCTTAAAAATATAAAAATGTTCGTTATCGTTTAAATCAACAGAGCTCGACCATAAACGCGATTCATCTCGAGTTTATTATTTAAAATTTAAGTTTGGCTCGTTGGTAAACCAACTGTACATAAAAATAATAATTATAACTTTTAGGTTGGGGCTCGGTGGGATCGATGGAGTACTCCAATGGTTTTCTCTTCCACTATATATATATATATATATACATACACTTCTCATCACCTCAACACAAGCAAGAAAATGATGAATTCAAACTCCCTTTCTACAACAATTCAAACCCAACTCTACCTACCCACAAATTTCTTCACTCCATCCCAATCACGCCATCTTTCTTTCAATTTCCGCAAAAATCCATTAATGTCAATCACAAAAACCCATAACGCCGCCGCTACCAACGGCGTTTACACACCGTCACCGGAAGAAACGTTGTATGACTTGCTAGGCATATCGCAAAGCGGGACACCGTCCGAGATCAAACGAGCTTACAAACAAATGGCGTTGAAGTACCACCCGGACGTATTACCGCCGGATCATGACCACGAGTATACCACGAGGTTTATTCGTGTCCAGGAAGCGTACCAGACGTTATCCGACCCGGAGTCTCGAGCCATGTATGATTGTGATTTGGGGAAGAAAGGGGAGGCGCCATGGAAACAGTCGTGGGAGGTACAGGTGGAGGAGCTGAAACAGCGGAGCACGGAGAGAGTGGGCCAGTAGGGAAGGATGACCTGGGCCGCACGGATCCGAAAACAACGGACGGCGTCGGACCTAGACCCGGTTTAGTTACGAGCATATCATTTCTCGTGTACAATAATTAATGGGAAGTCACTGCTTCGTAGACGTCTTAACCCGACCCAGTTATACCTATTTATATTTTTTACTAGGTTAGAATCTCGTTTATTACACGGATTGAATAAATATAATGTTATATACTTAGTAATAAAAAAAATTTATGTTTTAAAAAACCCGTGTATTACATGAGTTGAATAAAATTTTATGTGACAGTTATAAATTACGTTAGGTTAATTTTTAAAACATTTTTTTAGCTGAGTATTAACTTTTTTTTACGTTACTGATAAAATTTAATTTATATTAAACTTTAAAACCCGGTGTATTACACGTGTTAAATAAATACAATATTATATATATATACTTAGTAATAAAATTTTACATATTACATATTCATGAAAAACGTTTTATAAAAAAATTATAAAAGTTATTATTATTTAATAAAAGAGAGAAAAAATAATTGAAGAAATTTGTATAATTAATAGGAGAGAGAGGCGGGAAAAAAAACTTGAGGATGCATAAGAGGGTGACAAGTGACACATCAAAACCTTTATTTATTATATAGTATAGATATAGATTTCTTCAAAAAATACACATGTTTATATGTTAAGAAAGGATTGTTTTAAAAGATATTATTGTTATATATTTTAAACTAGGTTAAAATCATGTGTATTACACGGATTGAATAAATAAAATGTTATATACTTAGTAATAAAATTTTTATATTTTTAAAACCCGTGTAATACACGGGTTGAATAAACCGGTATATTACATTGGTTGAATAAAATATAATGTAATTTGTTAACAAACACACTCATCAAAATATGTCTTTAAAAAAGTTAAAATTCGTGTTTTTTATAAGGTCTGTTAAGTTAGTTTTTAAAATATTTTTTTTTCATTTGAGTATTAATTTTTTAATTTAACTGATAAATGTTAGTTCATATTAAGTTTATTTTATTGATGATATAATAACTATTTATAATGAAACTAAGTTAGAGACCCGTGTACTACACGAGGCTGAACAATAAAAAAGATAAAAAAATCATAAAACTCCAAGCAAAATCATACATAATTCTCATAGGATAAAAAAGACTTATATAAAACAAAATGTATATTATCATATAGAAGAAAATATAAAGAAAAATGTACAAGTATCCTGGCAACTTTTATGGATGAGTGTAACATATTTCATCATCTTCATGAACCGTTGGAATAAACTCATCAATGAAAGGGTGAGGTTGGAAACCCCTCGCACCACTTTTAGGCTTTAGCAAGTAAAAGCTAAATAATTTCCTGAACCAACGGGTCAAATTTAGAAGTGTAATCAGAAGTTATAATTTAGAAGTGTAATTGTACCAGTTAACATAATAAATTATATGCTTACATAAAATTAAACTTATACTTCAGCAGCTCAACTAAATTTATCATCTAACTACTTGCTAAATAATTGATTCGTTCATACTTGAATCGTAAACGTATTAAACGTAATACCATTGTTCTGCGTTCATAAAAAATGAATCAATAATAAAACAAAAGAAAAGGTTTGTATCCACAAATATATTTTTTAAGATCATTTGTTACAATCTAACATACGAATGTGACCCGTTTAACCTGCTTACAACTTGTTTTTTTAAGATCAACCTGTTTAACCAATTATCATAGTTCTATTTTTTAAGATCAACCTGTTTAACGCATTATCATAGTTCCGTGTTGATTGTTTATTGAAGACCAGTAAACATGACTGATGCCCTACTCAAGAATGGGGATCTAAAATCTTTACCAAATTTTGATCAACCTCTGTAAAAAAAAAAAGAACTCACTGTGGACTTTTAAGAGTCAAACCTAGTATTTTTCTGATTCAAAGCTAGCAAGAATATATCGGTATTTTAATCTCCACTACATTTATATTTTACCTCTTTTTTGTATAATAAAATGTAACTATCAATGTTTCTACAAAAATGAATGATTCCTTGTCAATCTTGAAATTCAAATTTAACTCATTTGATAATCAAAAGTCATACATAAAAACCGATATCAGTAATTTAATCACCACAAACCTGGGCCTAGATTATGCATTTGGTGTGCCATTACATCGACAACAATTTCTGAACCCGAAATTTGAAGGTTCCTGGTGCGACAAGTAATGAATGGGTTTGGCCGGAATTTCTTGTATAAATCGTCAATTATACCGCTGAGTAGAGTCAAATCACTTCCATACTGCTCAGCATATACCATTGCACCAATCCCCTTACCACTTAATTCATTAATTGCAACAACTATCCATATTAATTTGTAATAACTAAACTGGAAAATCTTTAGAAGTAAAATCGCTACTCAAGTTATTTATCTATTGAATAACACAATAGAAAATCTAAAGATTAGAATAAAAGGAACATATAAATCACGGTATTGGGAAAAAAAAATAAACACAAATTCCTTGACCAATCGTTATACAACAAAGGTTTAGACTAACCTTGGATGGAGATGTAGAGATGTTACCTGACATCAAAAGTAGATGTAGAGTGTGATTCGAAAGAAACTCATGCGATGAAAGAAGTGTTAAACTTAATCAAGTGGAGCCGATAGATCAAGAACAAATCTCGATCAGAATTGACACACAAATCTTGCCCCGTAAACTTGAGCGACTATTTTATTTAATAAAAAAGAATACGTACAGAAACTTTTTTTTTTTTACTAAAGAAACAGACGATGCATAAGGGTTTATATAGATACCCTTTGAATTTGAATACTACTAGACCTCTAATTCTAATTTGAAACAAATTCAAATGCCTACGTACTGATAGACACAAACTAAATTAAAGTCAAACAATAAAAGAAAACTTAATTCAAATTAATTGTTATCCTGATCTCCTCCAAGCCTCCCCATGAGATCTAATCCGTACCACCCTAATATTGTCTCGTTTATCACTCCCTCTCGATATTGGCTTCCTTCATTCCTAAGAGCATACAGAACTTCATAAGCTTATCTTTTGGTAAACTCTTTGTGAACATATCAGCTGCTTGATCCAACGTATTAATATACTTGAAGTCAATTTCTCCATTCAACACCTTTTCACGTATAAAATGGTAATGGACTTCTATGTGTTTTGTACGGGCATGAAACGTGGGATTCTCGGCCAACAATATTGATGATATGTTATCTCCATACATAGTCACTTTTTCCTTGGCACCTTGATTTAGCTCCTTTAACAACAGAACAAGCCACACACATTCTTGTGCAGCCATAGTAGCCGCCCGATACTCAGCCTCGGTAGTCGATAGTGACACCGTAGGCTGTCTTTTGCTGCACCAAGTAACAGCACTCGCACCAATCAAGAACACATACCCGGTAGTGCACCGTCTCGTGTCCGGGTCTTTGGCATAATCGGCATCGCAGAATCCGATTAGCTCCACTTTAGACTCCCTCTTAAACTTAACACCATAGCTAGGAGTTGATTTTACATACCGTAATACTAGTCGAGCAGCCTCAAGATGAGGTTTCCTTGGAGCTTGAACAAATCTGCTTAAAACACCAACAACGTATGCAATGTCGGGTCGTGTCAAAGTCAAGTAGATAAGACTTCCCACAATTTGTCTATACATAGTGACATCTTCTAATGCCTTCCCGTCTTCAGCTCGAAGTGATAGATTTGGTTCCATGGGTGTACTCATAGGTTTGCAGCTCTCCATACCAAACTTCATCAAGAGATTAACGACATACCGGTTTTGATGAAGTATGAACCCATCAGTCTCGTACTCCAGTTCCAACCCGAGGAAGTGTTTTAATTTTCCTAAGTCCTTCATGAGAAAACGAGTGCACAGATTCGTCTTTAATTGATTCACCACGTAAACTAAATCACCCGTAATGATAAGGTCATCCACATAAACTAGAACAATAGCAGTTTTATCACCTTCGGCTCTAACGAAAATGCTGGTGTCGGCTAAGGTCGGAGTGAATCCGTTAAGTTCTAAGAACTCTCCAATCTTGCCAAACCAGGCTCTTGGTGATTGTTTTAGACCGTAGATCGCCTTCTTTAACTGACAAACAAAATTTGGAAACTTTTGACTCACACATCCTTCTGGCTGATCCATGTAGATTACCCGATCTAAGTCTCCGTATAAGAATGCATTACTAACATCCATTTGCCATAAGTCCCAACTTTTGCATGCAGCGATTGCTAAGATAACTCGAACTGAAGAGAGCTTAGCTACAGGACTAAATGTTTCATCATAGTCGATTCCGTATTGTTGTGAAAAACCCCGTGCAACTAACCGCGCCTTGTATCTCTCTACCGACCCATCAGCCCGTCTTTTAATTTTAAAAACCCACTTACACGAAATTGGTTTCGTATCAGTTGGTTTTGGAACAAGGTGCCATGTTTCATTCTGAGCTAATGCATCCAGCTCCTGTTTCATAGCACTTTTCCACTTAGGATCACTTACAGCTTGTTGCATGGTTTCGGGTTCGATTTCTTGACTCACAAGTAAAGCAACATTAGCATATTTTGGATTTTGCTTTCTGACCCGTTCAGACCTCCGGACTGCTTGTACTTCATCCTCAACATCAGCCGGAGCAGTCGAACTCTCGGACTGGTGGCTGGGCTGGCCGAGTGAAGACCCAGTTCGCCAAGGGCTGTTACGTGATCCTGTGGCCTGATCCATTGGTGGTTCAGTTTGTTCTTCTTGGTCTTGATCACCACAATTAACGGTGACATACTCATCATACTCTTTCTGTAGGTTTTGTGTGTCAGGTAAGACTTCCTTGCTTGGGACCACCATGATGAATTCTCATCAAAAATTACATCTCTTGAAATGTAAATTCTGCCGGAGCTTGGTTCACAACACCTCCAACCCTTCTTTTCATTATCATAGCCAACAAAAATACATCTCGTTGCCTTCTTTTCCAACTTATGTCTTAGGTGTCCCGGAATAAATACGTAGCAGACACAACCAAAAACCCGGAAGTAGCTAATGTTCGGTTTGATTTTGAACAACTTTTCATATGGTGATTCGTAACCCATTGCTTGTTGTGGCAATCGATTACTAATATACGCAGCGGTTCTCATTGACTCGGCCCAAAATCTTCCCGGAACGTTTTTATTGTGCATCATGCTCCCACACATATCGGTTAGATGTCGATTCTTTCTTTCCGAGACCCCGTTCTGCTCTGGAGTGTTGGCACATGTCAGTTGGCGTTTGATTTTCTTTTCCTTCAAGAACAAGGAAAATTCTTTGGACGTATATTCTCCTCCGTTGTCCGAACGGAGGCACTCGATGCTCCGTTTTAACTCCCGTTCTGCTTCTAACTTAAATTCTTTGAAACGGTCGAGGGCCTCGGCTTTCTCCTTCATAAAATACACCCACAAAAATCTTGAATAATCGTCAATAAAAGTGATCATATAGTGCATGCCTTTGACCGTTGGTTGTTTCACAGGACCGAACACATCGGTATGTATTAGCTCGAGAGGGGATGAAGCACGATGATTAGATTTCTCAAACGGTTGTTTGTGAGCCTTCCCGTACTGACATCCACCACATACTACATCTGTCTTGACTTCGAGTTCGGGTATTCCTGCCAACAACTTCTTTTTCACGATTAATTGTAGTTTATCATACCCTACGTGACTTAATCGTTGGTGCCATAGATCCGCGTTAAGGTTCTTCTTTACCTTATCCACATACGAGGTTCCGGCGGACAATACATAAACCGAGTCTTGCTTCTTTCCCTGCATCACCGGTGTTGATTTGGTTTCGAACTTGTCGAAAATACTAACGTCATTCGGTCCAAACAAGACATATCTCCCGGTGTTTGTGATTTGAGGGACCGACAATAGGTTCTTTTTCATACCCGGAACGTGGAACACGTTTTTCAGAACCAAGGTTTCATCATTCTGGCTTGGTGCGAAACTAACCTCTCCAATATGGGCTATGGCGTGTCGTGAGTCGTCGACAATAACCACGACCTGATTACCTTCATATTTAACAGGCTTCTTTAGACGCTTTTTGTCACCTGTCAGGTGGTTTGAACAACCCGAATCTACAATCCAATCGTTAAGTGAAGTTTCTACGGGTTTTACCGTGGCTGTTAAGGCATGTACTTCTTTGATTCCGGCAAAGTGAGCCTCGGCGTCCCACGCCGCTTCTGCTCGGTTCTGAGTTGTTGCAGCGTTACCTTCTTCGGTCTGACCGGATGGGCAATTCTTTGCAATATGACCTCGCCTGCCACAGTTATAGCACTTAAATGTTTTAAACGACGGACGTTTACCTTGCTTATTACGGTTCCAGCCTTTTCGGTCATCACCTTCTTCTTGTTGGTTTCTTTCTTCCGTTCGAGTCCCTTTTGAATTGTTGTGATTGTTTGAACGGTCCCAAGTTTGCTTCCTGTGGTGACTTGTGTTTGGTTTAGGTTTCCCTTTACCTTTCCCAGCAAACAGTGCTTCGTTTTCTTGTTTTGGTACGGTGGAGATCGATGATTCGGCCATCTGTTTGGCTAAAGATTCTTGCCCAGATAGCAAGTTCTCGAATTCTGCTAGTGTAGGTTGGGTCGGCCAACCTTGAATGGCTGCAACGAACGTCTGGAATTCCGGCCTTAACCCATGAATGATTATCCGTTTCATTCGCGCATCTCCAATTCTTGATTGATGATCTAGGTCGGCAATCTCACGACACAACGTCTTTACCTTATGAAAATATTGTGAGATCTGCATATCCTTTTGTGAAGCCGATAACAACTCGTTTTCAAGAAGTTGCAATCTAGTATCGTTTTTCTTTGAAAAGAGTTTTTCAAGGATATCCCATACTTGCTTCGGAGTTTCAGCTTCTTGAAAATGATCCAACATCTCCTCTTCAACTGTTGTTTTTAACAGGAACATCGCCTTCCCGACCTTTACACGCCATTTTCCGACCGCTCCTCCGGTGTCGTTTCGTGGTACCTGTGTTTCTGCTCCGTTGGTTACCTCCCAAAGGTCTTGACCCTGAAGGTAGGACATAACACACGTCGACCAAACCCGGTAGTTTGTTTGGTTCAGACGTTTGATTCCTGCGACGAACGATAGGTCGGACATGTTGTTCTTCACTGTTTGCGTCTCTTAAACTCACCACTGGTTTCTTGATTACAGCTGGGTCAATCACTGTTTGTGATTGATCTGAGAGACTGTGAGGCCCCAAACCCGGGAGACCTCACTTATTGGATTTACTCATCAACACATAGAACTTAATCATAAGACATTCATTAACACAGCGGAAACGATTTAAAACTTCAACATGCGCAGCGGAAATACATAACATGTCTAAACATAACTTGTTAACATACAAACTGAAATTTGTCTGAATCAACTAAAACATAAACATAAACGGGATGCCAGACTCTGGTCTTCGGGTAACTCTTCTCGCCAAGCCAAGCATCCACTTCCATCTACTGCCACCTACACTTAACTGATGTGCATACTAAAAATCAGCAACGCTGAGTGAGTTCTAACGTTTACTTTAAATCATTTATATATATATATAAAGATTCACTAATACATACATACTGCCCTTAAGGCAAAACTTTACATACTTTACTTTTCAAAACAGTTTAAAAACAAATATTAAACCGTCAATTCCTCTTTACTGTACTGCCCTCATGGCTTACATCCATGAACCGACAAGTACCTGGTCAATGCCCCATGGATTCATCCATGGACCGACAATACCGCTTAACCGTCAATTCACTTGTCACATACTGTACCGCCCCCATGGCTCACTATCCATGAACCGACGAGTACCTGGTCAATGCCCCCATGGCTCACTATCCATGAACCGACAATACCCTGGTCAATGCCCCCATGGCTCACTATCCATGAACCGACAATACCGCTTAACAGGGAGGTTGCGTGGACCTCCCGAGTAACCGCCGTCACTCATCCCAATTGTACAACTGTTAACGAACCCAAAGGTTCTTACTAATGGGTAAAACCCATATCTGACATCTTGTACAAGTATCATCTGTCCCAAGGACCTTTACAGCTGGTACACATTCCCGAAGGAAATCTATTCACTTTCTTTACATAACTTTACTTTACTAGATCAAAACTTTAACATGTATTATGCCTTTGTTTATGTATATGAAAATATAGTAAACGCTTGCCATAAATACCTTTGCTTTTACTGAAATATATCTTAACACATATATAATGCCTTTGTTTATGTATATGAAAATATAGTAAACGCTTGCCAAAATATATATCTTGCTTTACCTGAAAATACTAACACATATATTATGCCTTTGTTTATGTATATAGAAATATAGTAAACGCTTGCCAATAATATAGCTATACTTTACTCAAACGTACATTTGCCTTTTTTAAACTTTTCACTAAAACATAACTTTCACATTTGTTTATAATATATAAAATATAATAAACACTTTACACTAAGTATGCACACCACCCCTAAAGAAGGCAAAAGGGGATTAGAACTCACCTGGTATCTTAGCGGGGATGTCCTACTGGAATCTCACACAATCTGAACAATCATAACAATTCGTCACATATCAGTCTCATCGAAACTACCTAGTTTCGATACCTGAAGACCTATCGAAACTCCTAGTTTCGATACATGCTGACCTATCGAAACTCCTAATTTCGATACATGCTGACTATCGAAACTACCTATTTTCGATACATGTTGACTATCGAAACTACCTAGTTTCGATACATGTGACCTATCGAAACTCCTAGTTTCGATACATGCTGACTATCGAAACTACCTAGTTTCGATACATGTTCCAGACTTATCGAAACTCCTAGTTTCGATACCTGTCCCAGACCGGTCTTCTTCTCCACGAAACCCTAACTCGCATGCAGATCTGACATCGTCAAGATCCGAACTTTTTACGTTCAAAACTTGTGTTTTCTAACCGTGAGTCTAGATTTATACTTTGTTTCCATTTTTAAACGTAAAAACCCAACCTTTACTCGATTTTCCTTCAAAACCCGACATAATATAAAAACGCAGATCTGGAACAAATGGTTACCTGAAATCGCTTCCTTTTTGTTGATAAACACTCACGAGACTCTTGCTAACGATCCTTGAAGCTTACTCCGAATACCGGGACTTTCTCTCTCTAGGCTCTCTCTCGCTTTCTCTCTCTAGAAATCCGAAAATGGTGTTGCAAATGAGGGTTGGGGCTGGTCTTGAGACTTATAAGGGCCCAAACCCTTGCCCTTTTCGGCCCATACACTCCGGCCCAAGCCCTTTACCCTTTTTCTTATTAAGTTTTAATTTCTCGTGAATTCTTTCGCACTCTAAAACTCGGGATGTTACAGAGACACACTTTCGGCTGGTTTTCGAGCGATGGGCTTGTTACGTACGTACGTAAGTTGAACCTGGCTCTGATACCACTTGTTAAACTTAATCAAGTGGAGCCGATAGATCAAGAACAAATCTCGATCAGAATTGACACACAAATCTTGCCCCGTAAACTTGAGCGACTATTTTATTTAATAAAAAAGAATACGTACAGAAACTTTTTTTTTTTTACTAAAGAAACAGACGATGCATAAGGGTTTATATAGATACCCTTTGAATTTGAATACTACTAGACCTCTAATTCTAATTTGAAACAAATTCAAATGCCTACGTACTGATAGACACAAACTAAATTAAAGTCAAACAATAAAAGAAAACTTAATTCAAATTAATTGTTATCCTGATCTCCTCCAAGCCTCCCCATGAGATCTAATCCGTACCACCCTAATATTGTCTCGTTTATCAAGAAGATGTGAGTCCCAGTGATTTCGTGAATCGTGTGGTAAATTGATTTTCCGATTGAGGTGAAAGAATTAGGTTAAATCATTACAAGTAAAAAAAATCATTCAAATATAGAAAGATTGAGAGTTGATGATCACGAATTTTGACCAAATTAAGCCTCTGATTGCGAGAATTAAGGAGGAGATTAAGGAATTTTGACCAAAGTGATTGCTGGAATGAGTAAGAGTGAAATGGACGGGAAAACATATAAATTTGGATCTAATATGACGACACGTGGCACAAATTATAGTGATTTATTAGAATAGAGATAATAAGTATTCGTGATTAAATTTATATTAAAAATCTAAAAATAAATTATTTTAATATCATTATTTAATATGAGAGAGAGGTTAGGTTTCATAATTAAATTTATATTAAATATCTAAAAATGTATTTTTTTAATATCCTTAAAAAATTAGAAAAAGATGCGAGAAAACACAAGTTGATGAAGCTTAGATCGGTGACAAGTGTCCAAAGTTATTTTTATTTTTATTTATTAGTTATAGAGAAATGATATATTACTACGGTGTAATTTTAAAAGCCCATATGCCAAGTTAGATTTCATGGTTTCTAGTTTATTGTTTATGGGGTTCTCCTATATTATATAGTAGCTTTAACCTCGTGTGTTACACAAGGTAAAACGGTAAAATTATATTAATAAATATCTTAACAACCTTTTTATACAAACATGATATTGTATTTGTAACTTTTCATTTTGTTACATGTTAAGATGTTATAGACGAGAGTAATCACAACATCAAAAATACATGAAAATACATTTCATAAGTTGTGTATTTTTTACAATAAATTAAATTACATGTCAAATGAAACCTTATAATGATTATTTACAAATTTGAAAATACTTCATTGTATGCAACATTTGACGTGGTATTGGTAATTTTTTCATGTTTACCTAAGATTAATAGTTTTAGTCCATCACTATTTTTAACCCTTGATAATGCAACATACAATTGATCATTAATAAGCACTGGATCTTTCAATACAAACCAACATTTGAAAGTGGTTGCCCTAAACTTTTATTTATAATATAATCTTCGCTTCTATAACGCGATTACCTAATGATTTGACCTGAAGTCTTGTTACACAGGTTGATAAAATGTAATGTTATATACTTAGTGATAAAAAGTTTATATCTTTAAAAACATGTATATTACACGGTTTGAATACATTAAGTTTATTAAATATAATTTAATTTACATCACTATTTAATTAAAAATCAAATTTTATAATTAAATTTCAAAGTTTCTAAAAATAAGAGGTAATTTAAAATAAATGTGTTTTATTAGTATAATTAATATTTTTCTTTAAATATAAACTATTATTAAAAAAAAGATAAGTGCATTTAATAAGAGAGAGCGGCGAAAAAAAAATTATGAGAAAAAATGTGTACGCAACACGCGTTATAAATGATTTTCATTTATTATATATATGTGTATATATATATATATATATATTAGGTTGGGGGTATCAGAGTTTTTTGATTTAGGGTGATAAAATGTATGGTATCTTTTTTAGGCTTTTCAGGGTTTTCTGTAGAGAGGCTGGCAAGGTTGTCGACCCAGTAAAGTTCTGAGAACTGTATCTCAGTCTGTATTGCGAGATTTTTTAGGTAATCTTTGCTAGAGAGTTTAACGCTGATGAACATCATTTTTCTGGCAGGTCTGTATGTATGATCGTTGGCAAAAGGAAGGGAAGAAAAATTTTTACAACCAATGTAAGGAGGGGAGACGTGTGTGGAGATGTTTCCCGTGGTCATAACAAATTTTTCTCCGAAGAGATTTATAAATCCTTTTGTCTTGGGGTTCAGTTCTAATTCTATGTAGTCAATCATACCATTGTGGTAGAATTGTAGAATTAGATTGTTTGGCATGTATGTTTCCTTTAGATTTATTTGAAGGAGGAGTAGGAAGGTTCCCTCTCCGTCTTCATCTGTTCTCTCAACAACTCTTACCCCTTTGTATTTTTCTTCATTTAGGGCAATTGTGATGAGTCTGAGTTGTAACTCGTATAATACCATTGGGAATTCTGTATTGATCTTCTGAGATATAATCTGTTCGAATTCTGGAAACCGATCAAACACATTCTGAAGACAGGTCTTTCAGGGTGTATCTAGCATTCTGGCTCTGAAAGAGTCGTAGCTTTTGTAACTGTTTTCTTTTCTCTCAAGCCTTTGTAACAGCAACATATTTTTTGCTTCGAGAATTTCAACCTTTTGTTTTAACATATTGTTTTCAATATGACTTTGTATAGACTGTGTATTTTTTCCCTGTTGTACAAGTTGTTTTTTCAGATTTGCAATTGTTTCTTCTTGAGTCTTTATAATATGTTCATGACTCATCTTTATAACTTGTGAAGGTTTGAACCTTTTCTGGTTCAATAAAAAAGTTGTCTATGCCAAAATGATTTCTGGCTGTTTCTAGAGCTTCTGAGAAGCTATGATAACCTTTGTAAATTGGGCCGTGACACTATATATACTTTGCATCTGTCTCCCATTTGTTAAAAATACTGATTTTTGTGCCTCCAAAAATTATATAATGTGTAAACTTTGGTTGAGGCTGACTTTGTTTTTCAGGGCATTTAACTCCCTGTTCGCTGAAGTATATACTTAGCGCATTTAAAATTTGGACTTTAAAGGAGGATGCATGAGACATAGTTTGAATATGCCATAGATTATCAAGTAAACATTGTTGTTTATCTGTAAGTTCTGTCACATTATTGGGACGAAACTTTGTGTATGTGTCATGGCAGGTTTGTAGGGCATAAGAGCCAAAAGAAATGGTAGGATTGTGGGGGGAAGTATGTTTTTGGACTTGTTTTTGGATTTGTTTTTTGTAGGCCATGTTTTTGATAAAGGTATCTGGGCTTTGGAAAGTTTGTGGGCTTTGAGAATGTTGTGTAACTTTAAGGAAGTAGGGAGGAAGTTGTCTAGTGCTTTGTAAAACTTGGGTAGTCCGTAGTAAAGCCGCTTGCCTAGAATTGTGTACTTTTTCGGCTTGAAAAGCTTGACTCATAAGCTTTTCTGTTTCTTCGTCGTCATTAAACGAGATGCTAATAAGAGATGGATTCTGTTTAAACTGTCGGGGTCTGACGACCATCTTCTCTTTTCCTTTTAGTTTCTTATCCATCTGAACAAAGCAGTTTGTTAATATTTTGAGATAACAAATCGGCTATCCCGTTATCTTTTCCTTTAATGTGTTCGAACTGTATAGTATATCAACTACCTTGTATTATATTTTGTAGATTTACCCATCTTGTCCTATTAGTATTTTTTACTTTGATTGTTTTTAATAAATTTTACTATGGCTTCACAGTCTGTTTTAACTGTAAACTCTTTGTGTAAAAATAATTTAAATTTTTCTAAAGTGTTGATCAACGCTTGTATTTCAAAATCTAAACTGGTCCAAGTGGTTCCAGTTTTGAAACTTCCACTGTGATAAGAACATATTTTTTCTTCTTTTTTATAACTATGAACGTTTGGTCTACAAAGAAGAACTGCTCCCCATCCTTCTTTGCATCCATCTACTTCTATAATTATGTAATCTGTTATGAGTGGTAATTCTAAGGGTTTGATTTCTTTAACCCTTTCTTTTATTCTTTTTATCAAGATAATATCTTCTTGGTTGAAATTTCTCTGTCCATTTTTGGTGGTTTTACTGTATAATGGACCTACTAATTTCGAAAGATTTGGGATAAACTTTCGAGCATAATTTACCAGGCCTAAAAAGGCTTGTATTTGTTTTAAACTAGTGAGTTTTTCTGGAAAGTCTAGAATTTTTATAGAAATATGTTGTTGTAATTTGATCTTTCCATTACTAATTTCTAGTCCTAAGAAAGAGATTTTTCTTTTGAATAGTTCCATCTTTTTTCTTGGATACTACTATCCCATTTTTTTATTTCTTCAAATACCTGTTGTAGATGTGTTTCGTGTTCTTAGACTGTTTCGCTTACTACTAGTATATCATCAATATAGACTAGGCAAAATTTGTATTTAAGAAATATACTGTCCATAAATCTTTGAAATATTAAAGGAGCGTTCTTTAGCCCAAAGCTAAGAACATTCCACTCATATAATCCTTCAGAACATGTGAAGGCTGCCCACTTTTTAAAATCTTATTCTAGATGTAGTTGATTAAAACCTGATTTTAGATCAAATTTAGAAAAGATTTTGTTATTCTGTATTAGTTGAATTAAACTATCTTTATTATGTATATTATAACCATCGTCTTCTGTATTGTCATTTAATCTTTTGTAATTGTAGACGATTCTAGCTTTTCCTCTTTTAATTTCGCTATGGTTTTTTACTATGAAAGCTACTGATCTGTGGGGACTTTCAGATTTCCTGATTAATTCTTTTTAGTCATTTCAAGTATTTGTGTTCTAAATTCTTCTTTGTCTAGAGGACTGTAATCTATATTTATATTTCTCATGGTAATGTCTGGATTTTTTATTTTAAACTTACAGACATATTTGACCTTTGAATTTGTAATATTTTCTCTTATAAGTCCTAGTCGTTCTAGGTGTAAAATTACAGGATGATTTATACTTTTTGTTATATCTTGCCATTTTTCTAGTTCATGGTTTATAAAGTTTGTAAGGAGTTGCAGGGATTCATTTTCAGCAACATTTTTTCTTTTATTTTTATTTAGGAATTCTAGATTTCCTTTTTCTCCTCTTTTTTGAGCAATTTCACTTGCGCTTTTATATCTTAAAGTAGGAAAACTGTAAATATGTTTACTAATTGTTATGAAGTTTCTTGTTATGGTGACTGCACAATTTAATCCTAGTATGAAATTTAATCCTAGGACAAAATCTCTAGATTTAATGTGTTGTGGATTAATATTTATTTGTGGAATATCGTACTTTATACTGTAATTTCCTGCAAAGTCTAGGAATTGTATTCCTACAGGTTCTAGGTAATGTGTTATGTCTATTAATCTATTTTCTACGGTTCTTTTCATTAACCTGTATGTAAGAGGTTTATGAAATTTTTCATTAGTTAAACTATGTGATATTACACTTTTGGTTGCTCCTGTATCTACTAGGGCTGTTAAGTCTATTGGTGTGTTGGTGTCAAGCCATAATCTACACTGTATATTTATCATGTTTATCGACCCACTGGTTTGTATAAGGGTTTGTTCATTAGTTTGTATAGGGTTTTCTTCTGGTTCTGTGGCCATGTTATTTATTTCTAGAAATTCTACTGCATGTTTTTTCTTTTCTACTAAATCTTCAAGTCTAGTGATTTTGCTATTCATAATCTCTATTTTTAATTTATTTACTTCTATAGCCAGTTCTAATTTTTTGAACTTTTCTTCGTATTCGTTTTTACTTTTACTTTTGTTTTGGCTAGTGTTTGGTGGTTCTATGTTATGAATATCTCTTATGCAAATATGGCAGATTTCTTTAAAGCATGTATTGCATTGAGATCTTTTGTCTATACTTGGGTAGTATTCGCAAATGTAACATTTTAATGTAATTGTTTCCTTTTCTGTGTTTCCATTCATGCTTACATTCTTCTGGATTTGTGTATGTATATGAGATTTTTGTTATAGGTTCATCTTCTTCACTATATATACTGCATATTGACTCACTATCTGTGTGGTCTGTATCTAATGCTTCTATTTCATAGTCTTTGATTTGTTCAACTAGATTACTTCTTTATGTGTTTTTGTTTATATTTGGACATTTGTTAGCTAAATGTTCTGTGCCTCCACATATAAAACATTTACATGTTCTAGTATGAGGTTTTCTAACATATTTGTTTTGGTATTTTTTATATGGTTTATATTCTTTGTTATATGTAGTGCTTTTTCTAATTTTCTTTTTTCTGTCATAATATCCGTAGGCTTGTGGTGTATAAATTGCTGTTTTACAAAATGCAAATGCATTTCGTTTTAATTGTTTTTGTAAAGCAACTTCTTTGCACTTTTCTTCTAGAATACCGAATGTAAAGGTTATCTTAGGTCCAGTTCCTATGTTTTCTATATTTCCATATTGTAACTTCCAGGCTTCGTGTATATTTTTTCCTAAATCTCCTGGTAGTTTTATAAAATATTTATCACATAAGCTATCTTCCATAGCTTGTCCTGTTTGTGCTAACAATCTTGTAAAATCTAGTGTAAATTCGTTTATATATTTCATATCTGCTATACTTAGTTGTTCTAAGTTTCTAATGGATGTATCTTGTAATAAACTGTTATTTTTTGCTGGGTCTACTCCTAAAATAAGGACTCTTATTTGAGAAGTGAAATTATAAAGATTGTCTCCTATGGCTTTTAATCTGTTTATTTGATCTGGGCTATGGGCTTTTTTACTTTGCCATATTCCTAAGGCTGTTGGGCTTAAGGTCGTTTCTAAATAGGCAAACATATCCATACTGTCTTTTTTATTAGTTTCTCATATTCTTACTACTATTTGTTCCCATGTAAGAACTTCATCTACCCATAATTGAGGTTTCTGTTGTTCTAATAATAGCATACTGCCGCTATAAATTTGTCCGATAGGTAACCTATTTCCTGTTCCTTTATAACTTTATTCCTGTTGATAGTTTGTAGTTGGTCTAGTCCATGGTTCTCTTCCCATGGTTTCATATGAGGTTTATCCTATTTTTGCCTATGTATAGTTTCTTTTAGGTTTATGTTCAGAGTCCATAAAGTTATTGTCGTGTTTATAAAAATTGGAGATCATTGTATCTCCTTTGACTATACTATTTACTAATGGTAAATTGAAATCTTCTTGTAGTTTATTGTAACTTTCTTCGTATGTCATCCCTAGGGTAAGCATACATTCTACTATCATATCATCTACTTCTTCTTGTATATTTATTTCTGTAAATTTTCTATTTGTTATTTGTTCATAAGATTTGTTGGTTTCTTCTGTTTTAAAAGTTGTATTTGTTTCTTCTAGTAAACTGTAATCTATGTCTTGTCGTTCAAATCTTGAGAATTCTGAATTTAGTGTGTATTCATCATCTCTTTCTTTGTTTTCAGTATCATATATAGGTTTTCCATATTCAGATTTATCGTTTGATTCTAGATTCATAAAATTGTATTGTGGTTCCTCAGAACAATTACTTTCTTCATATTTATTTTCTTTTTGTTTAAAATCTGTAAATCTTAAGCTTTGTATTCCATCTATTCCTTCATATATATGACTCTTTTTTGGAACTAATGTAGAGCTTTCTTTTTCTGTTAAATCATTTATTTGCCTTTCTAATCCTGCTAATTCCTTAGGATCTATTTTGACTGGTTCTATCATCTGTATAGATTTTGACGCGATTGTATTAACTATTCCTTCTATGTTTACTTTATATTTCATTCCTGATCTGTTACTAGCTTTTCCTAAGACTCCTATACTTATTACTATGTTATTACCTTCATAATTTTCGTATCCTTTAGTTTGTAGAGCTATTTTTAGTTTTTGTAAGTCTTTAATATCTTTTAGTATTCCAGGTGTACAATAAAATAAGGCTGTATTTTGGCTTAATTCTATTTTCATTCCTGAAATAATTGTTTTTTTCATTTCTGTCTTCCGGCTTTTATCTAATATTAAAGGTAAGAGTTTCGTTCCTAGGTTTTTTCTTCCTAGGACTTTTATTCCTATAACTATAAGTCCTGTGTGTATAAATTGTTTTCGAAACTGTTTAATTCTTTGAATTGTTTCAGGTGAAAACAAGTCTATTTCTATCATTTTGTCTACTACCATTTTGTCTACTACTCGTAGACTTTCTTCTCTACTACTCGTAGACTTTCTTTTCTACTACTCTGTATTAGCGTTGTGTTTACGTTTAGCATCCATGTTTGGTATAGTGTTCTTGGATTTAAAATATCCAGTTGATGTTGATTGTATAAGTTTATATTCTTATCTAAGTAGATTTCTTATTCTAATTGTATTGTTTGTTGTGTACTTTTAGAAGATGATCCATTTTTTTGAATTCTGTTTAAAAAGGTATCAGATGAGATAATATCTTTTATATTACTAGCTGATTTCCTGGATCCTTGGATGATTTGTTTATTCATCATTAGGCTTCCAATGTTTATAGGGTATAGGTTTTTTGCTTATATGTGTTTTATTTAGTTTGTTTATAATTTTGTTAATTTCAGTAGAATCTTCTACTTCTATATGTTTATCTTTTTTAATATTTTTTTATTTCTAGCAAAATTTGGTTGTTTTGCTCTCTTATATAATCTAAATTTTCTGTAAACTTTTTAACTTCTTTGGTTTCTTTTGTTATTAACTGTATAATTCTTTCTAATAAATGTTTATTATTTATGGATTCTTTTTGTAAGCTAAATCCTAAATTTATAATTAAATCTGTAATACTATTGAGATGTGTATTGTCTGTGTGAAGACTGTGTATATGTAGTTCTTTAAACCTACATATATGATTATAATAATTATTATTTATAACTTTCTGATCACTTTTATCTGTAAACTCTAGATTCAAGAATTCAAGTTTTTTGAATATTTTTGACGATTCAATAATTTTTTGTTTTAAAATCTGATTTTTTCTAGAAAGCACCTTATCTCTTAGTTTTCTCTTAAAATATTTTTCTTTATCCCAATTTTATCATAAAGAAAAATATAAACAAGTAAATAAGTCAAGTATGAAACATACAAGAGACATAGATATTTGTAGTTTAGTAATTCAAAGCAAAAAATTTCCCTAATCTTCACCTAAACAGGTTTCCATATAAATAGGACTTAAGCATACACGCTGTCTGACATGGATCTGTCTTAGTCTTTTAAATATTAGGAAAGTCTTTGCTCTGATATATATATATATATATATATATATATATATATATATATATATATATATATATGGTGTGGTTCAAATGATAACCAAGATTTATAAGATAACCATGAAAACCACATCTCCACCATTGATCTTGTTTGATCAATGGTTGATATCATTTAGTGGCAAATTTGTAATTATCTAAATTTAATTTGATTTAAATTAATTACAAAAGGGTACAATAGGAATTTAATATGTAGATCAATTAATTAGTTTCCTAATTTTTCTCACACTCTCTTTCCTATCTCTCTATCACCAAAATCATTTAATTAATTAGTTATCAATGACTTTTAATATTTTTATTGATAATGCATTCATAACTTTTATTTATGTTACTGATTCACATAAATAATTTAAATCATAGGAATTTAAGTTTGGTGAAGAAGATGAAGAGAATGTGATACATATACATACAATCAAATATGCATCATTTGTTACGTATACGTAAAAATGTGATACATATATGTACAATAAAATATGAATAATGAATTAGTACAACCATGAATCATTTTATGAAGAAAAAACGACTACTTTACAAATAATGATCAATTGCTCGTGATACATAGATGTAAGAACTCTGATACATATATGTACGATATGTGTTACATATACGTAACACATGTGATACATATATGTAACACATGTGTTACCTATGCGTACGAAATGTGATTATATGTTCTATGAACTAATCGAAAAAACTATGGAATCAAGTACATTCAATCTATATTTTTCAAGGTTTTTTGGAGTAATATCACCCCCGTTCACGGGACTCTAATGTGAAGTAGGTTGAACCATGCAATGCGACTAACTCAATCGGAAAATTTTTAAATAGGATTCAGAAGTGTTTGGAAAAATTTTAATTACCGAGGGTGTATACCGTGAAAAATACGTATTGAGTAACCTAACTGAAACACTTTTAAATCTTAGTTAGTTTAATATAAAGTTACCCCTATTTTTTTTCTAAAATATTAGATATTATATACTCTTAGAAAAAAAACAAAATTATATTTAAAATAAAAGTAAAAAAAATTAAGTTAAAACTCATATAATTATGAGTTCCACTTTTCTCAAATTAAAGTCACTGTTGTAAACCTATGATTCAAACTCAACCAAAAAAAACCTCTACTTGGCAATATCATTAATTTTCAAAACAACCGTTTTCTAAAATGATTATTTGGATTCGAAAAGCACTTTTGTCCAGTTTTGTTATTGAAAATGTTTATTTTTAGAAAGATGCATAGGATTTAGAAGTGTGGTGTAACACTTAACTCAATCAGAGAAACTGTTGAAAGTGAAATGCAATAGTGGAATGAACAAATATCACAATTGAAAAATTAATGTTTGAAAAAAAAACGTGAATATAGGAGATTAAAAAGGAAATTTCGAAATTTAAAATAGTTACCAAATCTATATATGGCTAAAATTACATAAACACCCTTATTTATTAAAATAAATAAAAATTAATGTAAATTATTTGATTGATTAGGGTTGGTTATTATGATTATCACATAAAAATATGGTTAACATTTAAACCCAACCCTATATATATATCTATACTATATAATAAATTGGACATTTGTCACTCTAATATTCATTCTTAATAATTTTTTCTCGTCTCTCTTTACTATTAATTATATAAATTTCTTTAATTTTTTTATTTTTCATCTCTCTCTCCTATTAAATAATAATGATTTCTATATTTATTTTTATAAAACATTTTTTATTCAAAAAAATATGTTTGTTTATAAAATAATTTTATAAATTGAACATTTCTTTCATTCTTTTTATAAAATACTTTTAAAAAATAATTATTTCACCAATAACATCAAGCATACAAATATTCATGAAAACTGCTGGTTTACAACAAGTTCTCTTTATTTAACCCATGTAATACATGAGTTTTAACCTAATATATATATATATATATATATATATATATATATATATTAAGACAATGTTATGTATTTAATTGTTAAGACTTCCGCTGTTATGTCATGTAATTTGAATGATGTTTGCTTCTGCCACATCTGAATGTTTTAAATTTAAGTTCAGTATTTATGACTATGTTTATGAGTAAATCCAACAAGTGATGTTAACCGGAAAAGGGGCCTTACAAGTTGGTATCAGAGCAATAGTTTGAGAGACTCAGACATCCCTAAATGTCTGGACTCAAGCTGATTATGGGACCAACGCACGGATGTCAGTATGGGTAACCAACACCAACGCCAGCACGGTAAGTAAGTACAAAAGTTAATGCACTTGGATAAGAATAGATACCTTAACTTAGAACAAATAGATGTCAATGTCACAACCGATTTGAAGAGTTTCGAACCCGAAAAGCAATGTAAATTAGTAATCACAAACCGGTCACTGTAATTAATAATTTACCTTGCTCGTACTGTTCTAAACTATGATCTGAAGGAATGACATTGATGTATTCCCTTATAATTATCAGGAAACTAGGAACTATGGCTGGTGGAGGAAGAACAGGACGCCGAGGCGGTCGTACTAGCCGAGTCGGTAGACCCCCATTGAATCGAAGACATGAAGAAGAAGAGAGTGTGCACGCAGAACACACTGAGAGTGTGCACGAAACAGATGTGACCCCAATTGGGAACGACAATCAAGGGACTATACAGTTGGAACCCGAGGTCAGGGATGCTATTGCTCATGAAGTTGTACTCACCCTGAAGAAAGTATTGCCGGATCTACTATCCGAGGCACTAAAGAAAAGTAGAGAGGAGGATGAAGGAGACCATGAAGAGAAAGTGTATGACAGTGATGAGGATGAAATAAAGGTGGGATCAAGCAATCGTGGGTGTACTTACAAAGGTTTCAAGGACGGGGACCCACCCAAGTTCGATGGGAGCAAGGATTCAGTGGCTACGTTCGAATGGATTGAAAGGATGAACGCTGTGATCAACATCAGCGAGTGTCGACCGGACCAGGCTATTGAGTATGTTGCTCATTCTTTCACCAATGAGGCACTAAGTTGGTGGAGGAACATCCAGAGGACAAAGTCGCCAAACGCTCTTGCCAGAATGACATGGGAAGACCTGAAAAAGCTCATAATCCAAAAGTTCTGCCCACAGAACGAGATTGATCGTGTGGAGAACGAGTTCCTAAACTTCAAGTCTAGCAACAAGACTCATCGCCAGTATACTTCAAGATTCAATGAGTTGGCCCAACTGGTACCACACTTGGTAGAAACTGAAGACCATCTGATCAAATACTATGTCAAGGGTCTGCCGCAAAGGGTCCGGGTCCATGTGAAAGCTAATCTACCCTCGACCTTCGAGTCAGTGGTGAATCTGAGCGGAATCGTCTACGATGATTATGCCAATGAGGACCCGGCACCTGAGACACAAAAGAGAAAGTGGGAGAACCCGTCTAGAGGCACCGGAAAAGGGAATGTAGCAACTGAAATTAAGAAACCAAGGTCGGATGAATATGAAACTTGCAGAAAATGTGGAAGGCAACATCTTGGCGAGTGTCGAATCGGCACCACCACATGCTATAAGTGCGGGAAGTCGGGTCACTTCTCCCGAGAATGCGTAAAGAACGTCAAGTGTCAAGTATATGGATTGTTTGGACATCTGACAAAGAACTGCAGGAAGGCCGGCCAATCTGGTTCGGGAAAAGAGAGGGAAAAGGAACAGCCGCAGGCTAGGACTCGAGCCTACGCCCTAACTGAGGAGGAAGCAAGGGGAAACCCTGATGTTGTGTCAGGTACGTTCCTAGCTAATGATGAGCATGCTGCTATTTTATTTGACTCTGGTGCTAGTAAAAGTTTTATATCCAATGCATTTAGTCATAAACTAGGATGCACTATCAACACCATAGTAAAGGCCTTTAGCGTACAAACTGCCGTTGGTAAAAATTCGGCAGTATTTCAAGTAACAGAGGATTGCATCATAGAAATAGAGGGTCATAAGTTCCCTTCTAGATTATTCCTTCTTACCTTAGGAGGATTCGATATAGTATTGGGTAGGGATTGGCTAGCTGCCAACGAAGCTAAAATCATATGTAAACGTAAGAGGATACACCTCAAGGCTCCTAGCGGCAGTCCAATTACGGTTTATAGGGATTGGAATTGCACGATGCCGAACATCATCTCGATGATCAAGGCCGAAAGTTACATGAGGCGCGGTTGCGAAGCTTATCTGGCATATGTTATTGATGATAGAATGAAAATGAATGAACTCAAGAATGTACCCGTGGTGCGCAACTTTCCGGAAGTATTCCCTGAGGATCTACCTGGGTTACCACCCGACCAGGAAATAGAATTTCAGATTGACTTACTGCCAGGAGCTGAGCCCGTTGCCAAAGCCCCTTACCGATTGGCTCCGTCAGAAATGAAAGAATTGATGTCTCAACTAGAGGAACTAACAGAAAAAGGATTTATTAGACCGAGCATCTCACCGTGGGGCGCTCCGGTACTATTTGTAAAGAAAAAGGACGGCAACATGCGCATGTGCATTGACTACCGCGAGTTGAATAAGAGGACAGTAAAGAACAAATACCCACTGCCTAGAATAGACGACCTTTTTGATCAACTTCAAGGTGCGAGTTGGTTCTCAAAGATCGATCTTAGGTCGGGTTACCATCTGTTGAAAGTAAGAGAAGAATACGTACCAAAGACCGCGTTTCGCACGCGTTATGGGCATTATGAGTTTCTCGTGATGTCCTTCGGATTGACCAACGCACCAGCAGCATTCATGGATTTGATGAATAGAGTATGTCGACCAATGTTGGATCGATCGGTGATAGTTTTTATAGACGACATACTGGTATATTCGAAAAGCGAGGGTGATCACCACTGTCACCTAAGAGAGGTTCTGGAGGTGCTAAAGCAGGAAAAGTTGTACGCAAAATTCTCTAAATGCGCGTTCTGGCTTAGGGAAGTCCAATTCCTAGGTCATGTAATAAACCCAAACGGAATCATGGTGGATCCTGCAAAGATCAAGATAGTAAATGAATGGAACATCCCAAAGACACCAACAGAGATACGAAGTTTTCTGGGATTGGCAGGCTACTATCGAAGGTTCATTCAAGATTTTTCAAGAATAGCCTCGCCGCTAACTAAGTTGACACGGAAGGAAGTGAAATATGAATGGGGTCCAACCCAAAACAACGCGTTTGAGGAACTTAAGGCACGATTAACCCAAGCTCCATTCTTGGCACTACCTGAGGAAAATGAAGACTTAGTAGTCTACTCTGACGCTTCGGGTCAGGGTTTAGGTTGCGTACTTATGCAACGAGGGAAGGTAATTGCCTACGCCTCGCGACAACTAAAGATTCACGAGGTTAACTACCCAACACACGATTTAGAGTTAGCAGCAGTAGTTTTCGCGTTGAAAATATGGAGTCACTATCTGTATGGAGTCAAATGCACCATCTACTCATATCACAAAATCCTGAAGTACTTTTTCGGGCAAAAGGAATTAAACTAGAAGCAAAGGAGGTGGTTAGAGCTACTGAAAGACTATGACTGTGAGATATTGTACCATCCAGGCAAAGCAAACGTGGTGGCTGACGCTTTAAGCAGAAAGGAAGAATCGGAACCTATACGGATCAAAGCGTGTCAGCTGATTATAACACCAGATTTGATGAGTGGAATATCAAAGGCGCAAGACGAAGCACTATTAGAAGGAAATATAAAACAGGAAAGAATAGTAGGACAACAAGGGAAATTGGATGCAAATGTATACGGTGTACGAACTAGGTTTGGCCGGATGTGGATACCTAAGATTGGCGAACTTAGAGCCAAAATACTCGATGAGGCCCATAAGTCTCGCTATTCTATCCATCCCGAGACAAACAAAATGTATCAAGACTTGAAGAAAGAATACTGGTGGCCTGGCATGAAGAATGATGTGACAGAGTACGTGAGCAAGTGCCTAACGTGTTCTCTAGTTAAGGCCGAGCACCAGAAACCATGCGGTAAAATGCAACCTTTACCAATACCGGAATGGAAGTGGGAAGAGATCACGATGGACTTCATTACCAAGCTATCGCGAACAACTAAAGGCAATGATACCATTTGGGTGATCGTCGACCGCTTGACGAAAAGTGCTCACTTCTTGCCAATACGTGAGACTTCTTCGTCAGAAAGACTAGCAGAAATATTTATCAAGGAAGTTGTGAGTAGACATGGTATGCCGCTGTCGATTGTGTCCGACAGGGATACTAGATTCACGTCAAGGTTTTGGAAGAAATTCAACGATGCAATGGGCACTAGACTGAACATCAGCACCGCTTACCACCCCCAAACTGATGGACAATCGGAAAGGACCATTCAGACCTTGGAGGACATGCTCCGGGCCTGTATCATTGACTTCGGTGGGAGCTGGGACAGCCATCTACCATTGGCAGAATTTTCATATAACAACAGCTATCACTCGACTATTGGCATGCCGCCGTTTGAAATGTTATATGGGAGGAAATGTAGGACCCCGGTTTGTTGGGGGGAAATTAGACAAAAGGATTTTGCAAGTCTCAAAGTGGTCAAAGCTACTTCCGAGAAGTTTGATCAAATCAAGGCTCGAATGAAAGCCGCAAAGGACAGACATAAATCATACGCGGATAAGAGAAGAAGGGATTTAGAGTTTCAAGTGGGAGACATGGTATTGTTAAAGGTATCACCATGGAAAGGAATCATTCGATTCAGAAAACATGGCAAACTAAGTCCAAGGTTTGTCGGACCTTTCAAGATTTTAGCGAGAGTGGGTCAAGTTGCTTACAGACTCGACCTACCCGTCGAGTTTAGTGGAATACACCCTACGTTCCACGTGTCGCACTTACGCAAGTGCCTAGCTGACGACACAGCTCGCATACCTTACGACGAGATCGAAGTGGATAACAGTCTAAATTATGTTGAGGAACCAATAGCCATCCATGACCGAGCTGAGAAACGACTACGCAATAAGTCGATTCCTTTAGTCAAAATACAATGGAAGAACAGGGAGAAAGAAGACGAGATGAGGGGACTATATCCTCAATTGTTTAACGTATAAGCGGTTCCGAGGACGAAACCTCTTTAAGGAGGGTAGACTTGTAACATCCCAAAAATAGTAAATAAGTAAATAATAAAGCGATAGAGATTTAATCGTCAAAAAAAATGAAAGAAAAATGGATGGGCTTGGGCTCGGCTCCAACGGGCCGAGGGAAGCCAAGGTATATAAGGGCCAAGACAGCCTTGAATCTCTCATTTTCTACCAACACTTGCAAGCTAGAGAGAGAAAGGAGAGTCGGGTCTAGAGAGAGAAAGTCAACGGATCGACACAAAATTGAAGGAGCACGTTACTACTGAGCTCGCGAGCAAAACCTCCGAATCAGAATCACAATCCAGGTAACGATTCGACCTTAAACTGAGTTTTTCTTCGTTTTGGGGTTTCTCGGGTTTTAGCTAAATAGGAGACGGTTTTATGGATGAAACTTGAAAATAAGCTTAGAACTAGCATCTAGAGTGAAAACCGCACCTTTTGATCAAAGAAAATTATAAGATTAGCATGATCGGATTAACATGCAAGAATTTCGGACTTGTTCAGGAAACAGGTGCTGCGTACTTATCAAGTACGCAGGAAGGACGTCCTGCGTACTTACCAAGTATGCAGGAGAAAGATCATGCGTACTTACCAAGTACGCAGGTACGCAGGAGAAAGATCATGCGTACTTACCAAGTACGCAGGAGAAAGATCATGCGTACTTGTCAAGTACGCATGAGCAAGGCCCTGCGCACTTACTAACTGCGCAGGCAGCAGACTGGTCGGTGTCGAAGGGACCGGTCAAAGATAAAGTATTAGAGTGTCCTAATCACCTTAAACTAGTTAGGGTAAGAAGGGTGTCGAACCACGAAGAGTTTGTGGTCGGTGCTTAACTTCAATTGATAAAGTGATTTATGAAGTTGCAATGGGTCTTTCTGACCAAACACAAACAATGGTTTAGGTGAAACTTATCAAACTCAACAAACAAGGATTATCAAGTAACAATTATGATCAATAGTAATCATGTACCAAACAAAACGGTTTAGATTGTAACAATAATTAAAAAGGAATCACCGGGTTTCAAGTTCACAAGTAATTAGGGATTATCACACCAACATTTGAGTTCAAGCAATCAAATGGTTATCCAAATCAAATTGACCAAATCTAACCAAGAACATCAACATTCATACATCATCGGCAAATAGTGTAAGACAATATTCACGAATGAAATCGAGACAAATGTATGCAATATAGAATTAGATTAATCAATAGATTCAACACAAATCAAAGTTCATAGCAATTATCATCTAACGGGGTCAATGGTGCAAGAATTTATCGACTCCCGTGAGTTCATAACCATACTAAACACAAAGATTCAAGTATTTCAAACCAAATGATTACAAGAATTGTTTCCCAAAGCTAGCACATGATAAAACCCTAAAAACTTACAAACAATCCACCCGGGAATGATTACCGGTGGATTAGCCGCTCATGGTTGTGGAATTCATCTTCGATTCTTCAATAATTCGGTATCAATCTTCCAAATCAATCTTGGAATGGTATTTCCTAGCCTCCAATCGACCCAAATCGCCCAAGAAGTGTGTAGCCAAAGATGATTTTGAATTTGGGGAAGAAACCCCCAATTAAACATCAAAATCGGCTGTTTCCCGAAAATTCGCGTCCAGAAAACGTAACCAGCGTAAGCCTACGCTGGGTGGGCGTAAGCTTACGCTGCCACACTGGAAGCTGCTGTGAAAGAAATGTTCAGGCGTAGGCCTACGCTGGGCGGCGTAGGCTTACGCCAGGTCCTGAGTTTCCGCCCCGTTTTCTCCGTGTCTCTTCCGACTCTTGTATCTCTCACCTAATATTTTCCAAAATCATATTTTAAGCTTTCAACACCTGCACATGCATAGCTACACAAAACTTTTGTATTCCACATGTTAATTTACATAAATATAACATGTTACACCCTTTAATGCATAAAACTTTGGTCGCTTATCACATCCCCACACTTGAGTTTTGCTTGCCCTCAAGCAAAGTCTTTTGCTTCAAATCCACATTACAAATTCTCAAACAATTGTTTTAACTCAACATAAGTTAAGGTCCAAGGTCATGCCAGATTCATAAGAATTATACTCTCAATAGATTTACAATCCAACAAACAATTTATGACTTTTTAAACAAAAGGAAACACTTGAACGAGCTTAACTCATATCCAGTTACGGCTTTGAATGCACACACCCCTCATCATCAATCACTCCACTCGGCTTCATATGTGGACTAGCGATGATGTGCTAGTATTTTTCACTCGAAACCAAACAATGAACCACATTATCATAGGCTTGCATATTGATCACATCTCCATCTACTAACACAACTAAAACGCACAAATCAAAAGGTCTTTTAAGGGTTGTAATGTAGGCTAGGGTTAGGGTATGGATAAGGATTTTTTAAAGTGGCTAAAGGTGAGTGGAATTCAACTAATGAAACTACAAATCAATCCTAAAACTTTCAAATCTCTACTATGGGTATAAATGACCCATCAACACTAAAATTCTTATTTCTTCAAACTATCAAATGAAACTTGGGTTCAATTGACCCAATAACATCTTTTATTATAATTCAAACTAATACTCAAAACCTTTGGGCACATGTTGACCCAATACTATTTTTGTATTTCTTTTTCATTCATTTTTTTATGCACTTGCAACCGCAACTTCAATAATCTAAGTTAATTGAATTCCAACTCACGGGTTTAAAAAGAAAAGGCTAAAAAGGTGAATGGGCTAATGTTATGGGTTTTGTCAACAGAAAAGGTATAGGCTCAGAGTGGGCATCTAGTGGATATTAACGGGTAAGGGTATAAAAATGGCTAAAAATAAAAAGGTTTCTCGTAATGCCTTTATCATTTTTTGTGCAATTAATTGGTTCAAGGTCTCAACATGTATCAATAATATGCAAGTTCTAAAATGTGAAACAAAGTGGCTAAACACTCAAGTAAGAGAATATATATATCAATTTGGCTCAAAATCTCACAACATGGTGGAAAATAGGTTACCGACATGTGCATGCAAACCGTCACCTTCAATTTTGTTACTCCCAAATCCAACATTTCCAAATATTTTTTTTTTTTTTTGGAAAAACTTAATCAAGTAACTTAATGTATTAACCATGACCAAAGACCTCTACCAAACACTTTGTAAAACAATTATTCAAAAATTTGCATGGTTTTATTGATTTCCCACATCCCCACACTTGAACCTTACATTGTCTCAATGTAAATAGTTATAAAATACAAAAGTGCGGTTTGTGGTGCAAAAACATCCAATACCCAATATCTCCAAATATCAAACTCAAAGATTACCATAACCATAAGCACCTAACCCAACCACAATCAACCAAGTTTCAAACAAAAACACACCAAAACACACAAAAACAAACAAAAATAATATAGTTCAATCAAAGTAACATAAATATGAGAAAGAGTACGTGGACCTGATTAGAGGCGATCATAGAGTGCCTGAACCACCACCAAAAATGGACTCGTAAGTCTTCCATGAGTCTTCCCCACACTTGAGTGTTGCTATGGTGACGAAAACTAAAACACACAAAACAAAACAAAGTTGCAAAAAGCCGGGTTGCCTCCCGGTTAGCGCTAAGTTTAATGTCCTCAGCCCGACATTACCTCCTTATGGAGGTTGGAGCATAAACTTGCTTCCACTAGTTCCCTCACCGCCATGGTTGTTATCACTCCAACTCCAAGTCTTCTCTCTTGTAAATTCCATATCAAACAAATCTCCTTTCTCGTTTGGATGTTGGACATGGTCGGGTGGCTTCTTTGGCTACACACTTCTTGGGCGATTTGGGGGCGATTGGAGGCTAGGAAACACCATTCCAAGATCGATTTGGAAGATTTCTTCGACCATCCATAGATGATGGTTCCGATGAAATAGGTTGTAAATTTTGTTGTTGGGTTCGGTTTTGCCTTGCTATCCTCTCAATTTCTGGTTCAAAAACAAGCGGTGAAGTCCTCCCGGATGAACGGGTACGCATGCACTAATCTGTCACCTGCACACACAAACAAACACCACGCGTAACACAAAAATAGAAGAAGATTAACCAAACAAAACAAGTAACAAATAGTCACACGAAGTAATTAAAAGAAAACACCAAGCGCACACACTCCTCGGCAACGGCGCCAAAATTTGATCGGTGTCGAAGGGACCGGTCAAAGATAAAGAATTAGAGTGTCCTAATCACCTTAAACTAGTTAGGGTAAGAAGGGTGTCGAACCACGAAGAGTTTGTGGTCGGTGCTTAACTTCAATTGATAAAGTGATTTATGAAGTTGCAATGGGTCTTTCTGACCAAACACAAACAATGGTTTAGGTGAAACTTATCAAACTCAACAAACAAGGATTATCAAGTAACAATTATGATCAATAGTAATCATGTACCAAACAAAACGGTTTAGATTGTAACAATAATTAAAAAGGAATCACCGGGTTTCAAGTTCACAAGTAATTAGGGATTATCACACCAACATTTGAGTTCAAGCAATCAAATGGTTATCCAAATCAAATTGACCAAATCTAACCAAGAACATCAACATTCATACATCATCGACAAATAGTGTAAGACAATATTCACGAATGAAATCGAGACAAATGTATGCAATATAGAATTAGATTAATCAATAGATTCAACACAAATCAAAGTTCATAGCAATTATCATCTAACGGGGTCAATGGTGCAAGAATTTATCGACTCCCGTGAGTTCATAACCATACTAAACACAAAGATTCAAGTATTTCAAACCAAATGATTACAAGAATTGTTTCTCAAAGCTAGCACATGATAAAACCCTAAAAACTTACAAACAATCCACCCGGGAATGATTACCGGTGGATTAGCCGCTCATGGTTGTGGAATTCATCTTCGATTCTTCAATAATTCGGTATCAATCTTCCAAATCAATCTTGGAATGGTATTTCCTAGCCTCCAATCGCCCCAAATCGCCCAAGAAGTGTGTAGCCAAAGATGATTTTGAATTTGGGGAAGAAACCCCCAATTAAACATCAAAATCGGCTGTTTCCCGAAAATTCGCGTCCAGAAAACGTAACCAGCGTAAGCCTACGCTGGGTGGGCGTAAGCTTACGCTGCCACACTGGAAGCTGTTGTGAAAGAAATGTTCAGGCGTAGGCCTACGCTGGGCGGCGTAGGCTTACGCTGGGTGGCGTAGGCTTACGCCAGGTCCTGAGTTTCCGCCCTGTTTTCTCCGTGTCTCTTCCGACTCTTGTATCTCTCACCTAATATTTTCCAAAATCATACTTTAAGCTTTCAACACCTGCACATGCATAGCTACACAAAACTTTTGTATTCCACATGTTAATTTACATAAATATAACATGTTACACCATTTAATGCATAAAACTTTGGTCGCTTATCACAGACCAGTAAGTAAAGTCAGTATGTATAAAATGATTAAACCGCTAGAGTCGGAGTTGAGTCTGGTGTGTATTTAACTACCTAATTCAGATCGTACGTGACATTGTTGGACCTTTGTTTAGGACAACCAATACTAGCTTATCAGGTGAGTTCTATGTGCCCCCTTCTATGTTATGTGCAAACCTTATCAAATGTTTTGGGGCTGAAATGTATACACTAAATGAATAAATGATATGAATGATAATGTGATCATACGTGATATACTAATATATATTTTTATATATATATGAGAATGAATTATGAACAAAGAATGAAACGTATGTTTACAAAGAATGAATGAAAGAATGGCATAACGTAAATAAATGAAATCTTGCTTTATAATTATTTATATTGCATGTTATGAATGTATGTATACGTTATGGACGGAAACGAAGCTAACGGCTACTTCTGTAGACGGACGACCACGTGACTATTTTGCAACCGGGAAAGATACGTTCCTTCGCAAGCTAGGACGTACAAAAAGCATAAATGGGCGGTCGAAGTAAATGCTAAAATAGTATAACGGTTGCATAAACAATAGTTCGCGTGGGAAACGGATGCCTTAGGGCAGACGGGCGAATATGACGGACTACAACGGTAGGACGGGTAAGACGGACGGCCGAAGGTTGGCCGGACCAAAGTTAAGGCGGACGGTTTCTAGGATCGGACGAGTAAAAGGGTTACGACGGTAGCTTAAGGGCGTATGTCTTTGTGATATACGCAGTAAAAGACGGGTTGATCACCCTTATGTGTATGACCAATGAATGTTAAGGAAAGAAAAGGTGAATGCATATCTATGTAATCACATAAGAATGAAGAAAGAAAAGTAAAAGCTATGAATACGTATTTCTATAAATGTATGTATATAATTATGTATACTTATAAAGAAAAGAATGTTCATACTTAATAGTTTTAAACTAGAACTCACCAGCGTTAGCTGACTTTTAGTATACATTTCAGGTAAAGGAATAAAGGGACGTGCGATGGCGTGAAGGTTACCCGGCACAAGACTGAGATCCCACATTTATTTATATTAAGACAATGTTATGTATTTAATTGTTAAGACTTCCGCTGTTATGTCATGTAATTTGAATGATGTTTGTTTCCGCCACATCTGAATGTTTTAAATTTAAGTTCAGTATTTATGACTATGTTTATGAGTAAATCCAACAAGTGAGATTACCCGGGAAAGGGGCCTTACATCATATATTTTTTTTCTTACTACAAGTTGATAGAAACGGGTTTGAAATGCGCAACAAAGAAGCAAAGAAAATATGTGTGGGGCTATTACCTATTATAATATCAAAACACGTCTTAGGAATAGTTCGTAAGGCTGATTAGCCCGCCATCCACGTGTCAAACTCCCATTAGTTGTGTTTTTTCTTTTTGAAAAAAGCCGAATTTTGTTGTGTAACATCCAAACATTTCGAGTAAATAAAGAACCTGGTTTCTATTTTAAATAGAAGGGAAAAGTGGAAGGAGCTAGTTGGAACTTCCATAAGAGGGAAACCCCTATAAAATCCTAGCTCAACCCTTCTTAAGCAGACTCTCAAATCTAAGTTGCCCTTTTGTGTGAACTTTAGAGAGAGGAGAGAGCGTGAGATACAGAGAGAGGGTGACAAGCAAAGCCAAAGGTCGACGAGAAAAAAGGAAACAGGACGATACATGAGCCAGAGGTAAGAATCAAACCTTGTTTCTCCCACTTTTAGCTTGAAACGGGTTTTAGGGAAAAAATGAGATTTTAATAAAAAAAAATCGCATTTTAACATATGGAATCACGTAAAAATCATATATCTGAACTTCTGGAAGCCAAATAGAGGTTTTGAAAGTAAACAGTTCGGATCTTGATTTATTTTCATGAACAACCACCAAAGCATGCAAAACAAGGGTTTTTGGGCGAAGATAAACACAGTTTGCGCGGAAGTAATCACCCTCGTACATGGAAGAATACTTGAATTCATGCATGGACTCAAAGTAATCGTAGACCCTAATGCGAGAACTGTGAAGTATTCGCTTGGAAGCCCTATGCGTGAACTTGGAAGTATTCGTAAATCCCTATGCATATACTTAATAGTACTCGCATGATTACCTAGATGTGCATACTTAGGGTATTCCTATAGTTGACAGTAGCATTTTAATAGATCTTCGTGTCTTGATAATTATGCAGGTAGTATAATAGCCTAGACAAACCGTTGAGAAAGAACAAGTCAAGTGAGTTCTAGATCCTCTTTTGTTCCTACTTTTGGGTGGTCTACATATTGTGTAGTGTTTATTATAAACTAGCTTAGAACCTGTGTACTACACATGGTGAAAAAATATCAATATGTACATTTTTTAAATCTTTATATATGTATCTTATAGGTGAAAAAATGTATTACATATACTAACAATAGAAAACAAAACCAAAAAATATGTAAAATTAATATATAATTGAGTTTAAAAAATACATAAAATACTATCTAGTGTAATTTGACTTTCATTTCTATTTGATTGAAAACATAAGCTAGTTAATTACATTTCAAAGTATTTTATAATATTATATAATTTAAAATAAATATGTTTTATTAGTATAATTAATAGTTTGTTTAATTATTGAAATATGAAAGTGTATTTATTATGAGAGAGAGGCGATAAAATTTTTATAAGGATGAATATGGAGTCGACACGTGACATTGAGAACTTTTATTTATTATATAGTATAAATGTGTATGAATAAACAAAATTAAAGGAAGTGTTTACTATAATTGCGTGTTAGTAAACGAAAGTGAAGAAAAGTTGTAAAGAAAGATAAAGTGAGTGAAACAAATCTTTTATGAAATAAAGATAATTATGAAAGTTTACAAAAGCTAAAGAATGTTTTAATAAATGTAAGAAGGTGAAAGGTTTTTAAAGTCATTGCATTGTCTATATCCGAGAAAGGGAAGGGTTCCTTCGAGAACATATATTACTTATTGACAGGAGTCTTAGGAGTTCGGCAAACAAATTTTCACGGTGCCTTTGTGGATAGTCGATGGGTGTGGTTGTACAATTGTTTAGTGCGTAAGGGTAACAACAGTTATAGGGTTTACGTGACCCTCAGAGAGGAATGTCTGCATCATGGACAGTCGCCATGATACAGACATTACGTACACTTCATGGACGGTCGTCATGAATGTTACGTAAACTCCATGGACGGTCGTCACAGAGGATAGTACTGAAAGGAATTAATGAATACAACGAGATACGAATTAGTGTCTTTTTAGAGAGACTCACGACCACCGCAAACATACTCTGGCGACGTTTAAGCACAAAAAAATCGACGTCTCTTTTTCGACCTAAGGTAACGATAAGCATAATTGAGGTGAACTTATAGGGTTGTGGACATGGTTCTACGATATCCAGGTATTGATTGTACCTGGCTCCGGGTTTTGTTCATTGGGTTACGCTTAGTCTTTTTTTGAGTTCTACAGATCAACACTTTCTTGCTCTCTTTTCATAGGCGATTATCTTTTCACAGTGAATTTACTAAGCATTTTTGAAATGTCAGATGGTAGTGTTAGTGAGAAGGCTACAGAGGCAAAAAATGTTGATGACGAGATTGACCGGTGCGAGAAAGGGGTCGTCGCTGTCATAGAAAATCAACGAGCCTGTAAGTTAATTATTAGATTTGTATGTATCTTTGTGTGTTAGGTATCATAGAATCACTAATTTCATATGATTAACAAGATGGTGAATCCTTATTAAGTTCATTATTACATCCATAAGTTAAAGATTTATCTTTGTTTCTAAGTTCTCTTATAATCTTACGTTTTTCCGAATGATTCATCAAAAGTTCACACCGTTTTTCTTGGGAAAATAGCACCTCGAAAATGCCGCATATTCCATGACAATCACTAACGTTTCCCTCGAGGCAAAAGTCTCCGTTTTCGCCCCATGAATTTCTCTAATTCCAGTAACCCTCACCCATTTCCAATCCATAACCGACTATGATTACGGTATGATCCAATATAATGTCAGCCTTGGGCTCAAAATAGAGTATACCTTGATTAAAGAAATTTTATTTTCACAAGAAAAAACAAGATTCTGTAAATTTAAGATAACTTTTTTTGACCCATGTATATTCAAGAAGTCTTCTACAATCTATTACAGTCATCGCAAGTTGTCTCGATACGAGAGTTTTTTTCTTGGCCGCCTCGTAGTGATAGGAAGAAAACCTATCATATCCGTATATGGTGTCCACTACTATTATCTACACGAAAAAATTTAAATACAATTAAGTAGTTTTATAAATCTAAACATAGATTAATGTGATACCGACCTCGTTAACTTTACATATGCCCTGCAATTCGATAAACGGGTAATAATGATCGCTATAGACACGATCCTCATTACTTATGATGAAATTGAAAGTCTCCCACGTTGTCTCGGTCGAATTCCTTATTGTAGATCGTGTCACAATTAATTAAATATTGTTCCGACATCGTGATCAAAACCCCGAGTATGAATTTGATTTATGGATTCAGTTGCTACAATTGTTGCGAAAGCCCAACACATAAATACATTTCAACGAAATATCAGTTTATGGTACTATTGTAATTATTTAGTAATTTCATTATATTCTATACTGATATTACCAATGAACTACCAAAGTACCTAAAACTAATATTTCGTTGAAATGTAGTTACGAGTTGGGGGTTTCGCAAAAATTACAACAATCGAATTCATAAATTAAATTCATACTGCGGTTATGACCACAATGCCGGAACAATATTTAATTGATTGTGACACGACCTAAAATAAAGGATTCGACCGAAGCAGCATGGAGAAAGTTTCAATTTCATCATGAGTAAAGAGGGTTGTGTCTTTAGCAATAATGATTCTCCGTTTAAAGGCATGCAGGGCGAATGTCAAGATCGTGAGGTCGGTATCACTTTATTCTATGTTTAGATTTATAAACTACTCTAATTGTATTTAAATTTTGTCATGTAGATAAAAGTAGCCCTGCAAACTGTCGTATCGAGACAGCCTCGAGAGGAACGATGGTGATCGTCAGGGAACATGAGGCATTGCGAGGCAGTGCTATTTCCCCAAGAAAAAGGGTGTGAACTTTTGAATAATCATCCGAAAGAAATGAAAGATTATAACATAGAGGATTTGAAAGCAAAGATTAATCTTTGAGTTGAGGGTGTAGTAATGAAATTAATAAAAATTCAACATCCATTTAATCACATAAATTAATGGTTCTATAACATCTAACACACGAAGATACATACGAATCTAATAATGAACTTACAACCTCGTTGATTTTCCTTGAGAGCAACGTCGATCCCTTTCTTGCACCAGTCAATCTCGTCATCAACATTTTTAGCCTTTGTAGCCTTCTCACTAACGCTACCATATAACATTGCAAAAATGTTTTTAGAAAATTGTTGGTGAAAAGATAATCACCTTTGAAAAGAGAGCAAGAAATCGTGATGTTGGAGCAAGAAATTGTTGATCCGTTGAACCCAAAAAAAGACCTAGCCTAGTCCAATGAACAAAAGCCGGAACCGGGTACATTCAATACCCGAATATTGCAGAACCAGGTCCAAACCCGACCCGACCAAACCATATGGGCACACATCGGTTATGCTTATCGTTACCTTATGTTGAAAAGAGACGTCGATTGTAGTGGTTCAACGTCGTCGGAGTTTGTTTGCGATGATCGTGAGGCTACCGGAAAAGACGCTACATCGAGAGGTCGAGTGAGAAACAGAGGACGATGTTGAGGATAGATTTCCGGAGTTTGTTTGTGGTGGTGTTGAGGCTGCCTGAAAAGACGATGGTGAGAAACGGGTGGCCGGGTTAAAGGTCGAATCGTATCTTCATGTTTTTTTCCAGGTTTTTGCAAACAGTGAGGGATTTCAAGCGAATAAGATCCAGATCTCCGACGACTGTTGAGTTCTACTTGACAGTGCCCGTGACGGAGATCGGTTGTTTTCCTCGGTTGTTCACTCTGTTCTTCATATGGACCTCGTTTGCGATGTATTTTAGGGCATCTGTGATTGATGAGTAAGAAGAAAGCTCGTGAAAATTGAATTGTGGTTATCAAGGGAAATGAAAGAAAACTAGCGAGATGTCAACCGTGTGTTGCGTGAAGCCCTGCACGAAACCAAATACTTAAACGCGTGTTCGAGATACCTAAACCATAAACTATAACAACACGTGCTCGAAAAACATAAGGCATAGAAAAGTAAAAATAAACTAAACCCAACGTGGTAACAGAGCTTTTGGTTTTCAACTCCGACAAAGCAGTATACAACAACAATAAAATTCAGATTTTTTCAAAAAAAAAACTCAATCAATGGGAGCTTGACACATGGATGGCGATCTAATCAGGCTTAGGAACAGTTGTTTTAATCTATATAGTAATAGTTATTATAATAATAATTATAATTATTATAGTAATCATATGTATTATATATATCAAGAAATGCACATATCTCTTTCTTCACTTCACTTGCATACCTTTTCTTCCGAAAAAATTTAACTAGTAATAAGAATTGATAAATGAAAAATAAAAAATAAATGTTAGGAAAATGAAATAATAATTGATGTTGAGGACACATGAATCTTGTTTTCATGGAAGTAAAATGTTAGGTCCTCAAGATTCATGAAATAATAATTAATGTTAGGACACATGAATCTTGTTTTCATGAAAAATAAAAAATAAATGTTAGGAAAATGAAATAATAGTTGATGTTGAGGACACATGAATCTTGTTTTCATGGAAGTAAAATGTTAGGTTTTCAACTCCGGTTTTCATTGGGTTATCTTCTTCTTGTATTGAATTCCAAGTTTCCTGTACTGTAATCTTGTTTCTTGTTAATAAGAGAGTATAATCGTTTGGTTTGATTATCGAATTGATTCTTCTTTGAGTGTTATAATCACATGAGTTGTGTTTTAATATTTAAAATATGATAAACCAAATAACATTTAGGATTAAATCGAGTCCGCACTCCCGCGTCACCTAACTCGTTTAATTTCTAACATTATTACATCGATCTACAAGTTAATCCAATATACAAAAATATATGCGCTGATAACACTAAAATTATCAACACTCTACAAGTTCTCTTGGCCCTCGGGTACCCGGCATCAAGTTTCTTTAAATGTTGTTTCTTATAATTAATAAAACTACGACAATCTCAATAATAACATGGTTTTCAAGAGTATACACTATTCCTCTTTTAAAAAAAAGATTTAGTTATAATTGAAATAGTTTTCAGTTGGCGGGTCAGATGGTTTTCTCTCCACTATATATACACACAACACGTACACTCATTATCACTTTTCCCAACTCAACAACACATTGCATAAATCATGAATTCAATGTCCCTTTCTCCATCCCCATCACGCCACCTTTCTTCCAATTTCATCAAAAATTCATCAATTTCAATCACAAAAACCCCTAACGCCGCCGCTACTAACGGCGTTTACACACCGTCAGAAGAAACGTTGTATGACTTGCTAGGCATATCGCAAAGCGGGACACCGTCCGAGATCAAACGAGCTTACAAACAAATGGCATTGAAGTACCACCCGGACGTATCACCACCGGATGAGGTCCACGAGTATACCACGAGGTTTATTCGTGTCCAGGAAGCGTACGAGACGTTATCTGACCCGGAGTCTCGAGCCATGTATGATTGTGATTTGGGGAAGAAAGGGTCACGGCCGTTTGAGGCGCCGTGGAAACAGTCGTGGGAGGTGCAGGTGGAGGAGCTCAAACGGCGGAGTACGGTGGAGATGGAGGGAGAGGGTCACGGTGGAAGGATGTCGTGGGCTGCACGGATCCGAAAACAACGGGCGGCGTCGAATCTAGACTAGTTAACGGTCGGTTTGCCACATATCATTTTTAATGTGAAGTCCATGCTTACCGTTATATTTGTTTTATATCCTTAGTTGTAAAAGTTTAGTAATAAATTTATGTAACTTTAGAGCTTTAGCTCGTGTTACTAAGGCTAAGCGTAGTCGTTTGATTAAATAGGCAAAAAGTAATTGTCACGTTACTGTCACGTAGATAATCAGTCTTTTACTAAATAAAACTTTAAAATTGTGTAATGGTTTAACTAAATTTTCAAACATTTGCTAATCGTTGTTTTTAGTTTATTTTAATATAAAGTTTGAACAAAATTACTAATTTTAATTACAAATACTTCAAACAATAAGTTACAAGAAAATGAAATACTAAACTACTAAAATTATTTCTTGCGGTATGTTGCCCTTATTTTGGATTTCTTTCGTTGAAGATTTTACGATCCTCCTCCAGTAGATGTGAGATGTCTCTCGTGAAAAAATTAAGATCAAGCTTCTTTTGTTTTTCTTCCTTAAATCATAGTAGTCAATCAATTTTTGAGTCTAACATTTCAATATGTGATTTGATCTCCGGATTGACTGAAGATGAAGATGAGTGCTTTTTTTTTATTTGCTTCTATCTCTTTCGGGCGGATGAACCAGTCCATCCACGAGATCAAACTCATCAGTCGTGAAACGCCCCAAAGTCGAGTTGTCTCATAGTTGACACAAAACATTGAAAACATAGTTCTTAAACTTAAAATCATTTAACAATTAGATTAATATGACAACACAAGACTTTATGTTCATTCTTTCGCCTCAAGGTAAGATGCACATTTAGACACACACACATATACATGCCACCACACAAGTAAAACACTTTAACACTTTGAAAATAATTGCATACATTGAAAAAACTAAGCTAATAACACATAATGGTCATAAAAACTTAGTAAAAACATTATTCTTTTACTTTCATTCACAACATGCACTTAAAAGGGAAATTAGGTAATAGAAACTAACCAGTTCTGATATTACTATTCGGTTCCTTAACTGCTCGGGCAAGGCAGGATGCTAGAAATATGTAGTAAATCAACGAGTGAAAACTATCAACAATTGCTAGAGTCGCCAAGAACTAGTATCATTTACACACTAGTGTCTTCAGACAGTGTCGCCAGAACTTTCACACTGGACTTAGTGTCGTTACATTTAGTGTTGTGTACATGCATGGCGACACAGTTAGTGTCGCCATAAGGAAATGACACATGTCTCAATCATTGGAAACATTGGGGACGACGCCACACATTAATGTCACCACATTTTAGTGTCGCCACACGTCCATGTCGTCACCTTCTTCAAGTGGTCGTGATTAGTGTGGCCACATTAAACGTGTTGTCCTGGCCCCACATCACCCAAGAGGAAATCCATAACCAAGAAAACCTCTGACTCAACCTGGATTATTTTGTCCCAAATGAGACTTGAACCCATGACATCCCATTTGAAAAGTCAAGTGACTAGCACTCAACTACAAGACTCAGTACAGTAGCAATCTAATGATCATTCATTAATCATCTCTACTTGTCCATAGTGAAAAGCTTAAATATTTAAAAGTTACAATTAATAAAAGCCTAAATATTTAAAAGTTACAATTAATAACCATTGTAGTTGGGAGTTTGGATATTTTTGCTACGATCTAATGTAAAGCTTTTTTTATATCCGATCCGGTCTGTTCTGACCCGACTTATTTTAACCTCACTCACCGAAAAAAATTCATAGATCCGTCACTAGTTATAGTCTTTCAATGTTCTCAGTAGTATTTTTCTAGAAAGAGAATATAAAATAGAATTTTTTTAGAAAGAGAATACAAAATAGAAGCAAAATTAAATTAATAACTATAATGATTTTCAATTCGAGAAAGAGGATACAAGATGGAAACCAAATTAAAATAGTATATGAACGAAAGTAGAAATTAAAATCTAAAACGTCTAGAAGACGTATGAACCAAAATAGAAATTAGAAGACGTACAAAATAGGTGGTTGGAGATGTGGATTTAGCGCAAACATCGCATGGCTTTTTTTATCTTCTTGTCACATATTTCTTCTTCCTTTTCTTATAAATCATTTCTGTAGGCCCCGGAGATAATTCAATTTGTAAAAAGTTTTTCAAGAGTTTTGACAATGCATATGCCATATATGACATATGAGGTTCTCGAACACTTACTCCACTTTTAATTATTTATTATATACTAGTTTAGATCACGTGTTCAGGGGTGAAAATTGAAAAATATTAATATATAAAAAATTTAAATCTTTATGTATATATTTTACAAGTGTAAAAATATATTACATATACTAAGGATAGAAACAAACTCAAAATATGTAAAAATTAATATATAATTGGGTTTCGAAAATACGTTAATTACTATTTAATGTAATTTTACTTTCATTTACTATTTTATTGAATTTTCAAAGTTTCTTATAATAATGAATAATTTAAAATAAATGTGTTTTATCAGTATAATTAGTATTTTTTTTAAATATATATATTATTATTAAAAGATAGAAGTGAATTAAATAAGAAAAAGAGGCGGGAAAAAAATGAATATAGGCACGACACGTGACACTAAAAAACCTTTATTTATTATATAGTATAGATACAACGTTAAAAACTCGTCAATTACATTAACTGTATAAAAAATATTAAATAGTTACTAATAAAGATTTAGAAATTATAAAGAAAATTTTAAATAGTAATAAATATTTACAAGTTAATAAATAAAATATTAAATAGTAAAAAAAATTAAATAGTTAGTAAAAAGGAAAAAAAAAAGTAGGAAAATAATTATAGTCTCACATAATTGTAACAAGTGGTGCAAACAGTTACTTGTTTATTGAGAGCCATCATTTTGACGAAAACCATACATTCTTACACAAATGCATACATGCATCCTTACTTTATATATGCACAAATGCATATATGCATCCTTATATTTGTGTAGAAATACATGGTTCTTTTAGTTCTCGCCAAAATAATGGTTCGTAATTGAACATGTGTTATATATATATATATATATATATATATATTATTTTTATAATTGTAATTATACATAACATATTACATATAAGTATATTTTAGTTAATTATTATAAGTATATTATATAAGAGTACTGATATTTACATGTGATTATGATATGATTGTATATGTGAGTAAATTACATAAAATAACTTTTATGTATACACCAAATTACACATGTAAACCTTAATCTTCACTAATTACGTTGAACACTCTATGTATATGGTTTGTATCAAATTATAACCTTTAGACTAACATGCGTTAGATTTTTCAGTTAAATGGCATGTAAATGACCAGTCTACCCTCCATTTTGGTATATTATCGGTGGGATGAAGATGATGGAGTTGGGCCCACAATACTTTTGGTTTTATTTTATTTTATTGATTTTATAATAGTACGGGTTTTTTGGTCATAAAAAACAACTAACTGAAAAATCTAACGTTTAGTGTAAATGTTATAATTTGATACAAATCATATACATAAAGGGTGTCCAACGTAATTAGTAAATATTAAGGTCCGCGAGTGTAATTTTGTATATACATAAATGTTGATTTTTTTTTTTGTAATTTACCCTATAATTATATAAGTAGTAACCTCGTTTAGACTTGTGGGCCTAATCAACCTCTGGCTATGAAGTTAGGGCTCAAACTTATTTATTAAACAAGGTTAAATGTAAGCTTAAGTTCAACTCAATTTAAAATTTTGATACGTTGAGCGATTCATGTAAATTGTGATACATTTTCATGTGGTGTATCTAAAAAGGAATCACCTTTTGATGATTATAACTAATGAAAATATAAGTTCTTTTACTTTATTTCCATCACGGCATCACATATAACCACCTACAAAGCTTAGAGTTCAATGTATTATGAAATTGATGTAACATTGTAACCCTACAACATATTAGGAGGTGATGTGTCGTTTTACTTTTTGTTTATACATTTAATTGATTTTTTTTTGTTTTATATTTTATCAGTTATTTATAAGTAATATCTATTGAAAATTAGTGTATTAGTGTATATAAAGAACATTAAAGGATTCCTTTGTCAACTCAGGCATCTGTAGGCATCGACCTCCTTATTGACATTCACGTTTTGGAATTTTGGATGAGAAAGGGAGTTTTTTCACTGAGTTGTAAAATGATTTTTTTGTTAACTTTGGACAAAATAATACTAGAAAACGGTGTCTTTTACCTATTTCTTTCTGAGTTTGTATTTTATGTTGTGAGGCTTCGCAACGAACCAAGCCACGACCAAAACGGAGTTAAGATAAATGATACATTGATGCTCAAAGTTGTGTTTAGAGCTATGTAAAACTGTGAACGTTGGAAGAAAATGTGAGAAACTTATCCCACATAAGTTGGGGACCAAACTTTTAGTGCTATATTAGTGGGAGTCTCTAATGATATTGTTTCCTATAAGACAAACACTAGTGGGGACCATGTGGGGGTGCAAAGCACCCAACTCGCACACGAGTGTGTGTTGGATGTAATGTGACGTTTTGATTGTGCAGTTGGCACTTCGCATCAACGCTTGAGATCCGCATTAGTATTTTTGAAGGTTGGTGCGAGGTCCGGATAGCTTGGCGACGACAATAGTCTACACTTACCCAGGCAAAAACATCGATCAACAACGTATGACAATAATACTATCAAAATGCAATATATTATCTATACATGTAAAACAATAAAATTTACATTAGTTTAAGTCTCTAATACTAACTTTTGGATTAAACTAGGTTGTATTATATTAGGTTTATGAAGAAAAAAAGTATAATTAAATTATGATTGAGAATGAGGGGAAATGTAAAATTGTTTTACCACCACCGCCGTCGCCTATTGTTGCTATTGACCGTCATAAAAACAAATATACCATTTAACCCATTATGACTCGTCTCATTTGGGCTGAACTCATTCGCTTGAACCCGTTTCGACTTGATCAGCCCGTTTTAACACTCGTACTTGGATCATAACAATTAACAAGTGTATAGAGTTTCTACCAAACTTTTATGTTATCATATAAGCTTTATCCGTTAGGTTTTGTCATTTTACTTCATTCATTCTTCAATCATTATCGCTTCATCAACTTGCAAGATAGAGTATAAATGTTGTTCTTTTGCTTCAAGAAAACTTCTATTCTTATCTTTATATTTGAAAGCTTCCATTCATCGGTCTTAATCCATAGTTTGTTGCTCAAACGTATACATCCACTTTAGCTCTCTTGACTGATACAATAAGATATTGTTATTCAAACTTTAATGCCTGGAATAACTATTATTATATTTTAAGATAAACCTTTTTTAATGTTTGTAAGATATTACTTTCTTATCATCTCCATCGTGTTACAATACATTGTTGTTATACTTATGCATGATCAGTTGATCACAAACTAGATATGACAATTATTATTCATTATTTAAGAAACAGGTTCTAATTTACTTTCATCTCAAATTATACAATAAATCAATTTGAGTATAGTCAAATTATACAACTAGTCAAAATAGATAACTCTTACACATGTTGCTGACATAAAATAGTCTAAAGAGAGTAACACCCACGAACATCGTTTGTCGTAACCACCTACTTTTTTTAAAATGACTCGTTTTTGACTCGTTACACGGCCCGACTAGACCCACGCGTTTTACGAGGATTATCTAAAACCACATAATAAACTTTTATTCTCCATATGAATAAAATAGTTCTTATTGATATATTCTAATTTAATTAGAGGTGCACAAAAGGGCGGCTCCAGAACCGGAACTGATTTGGAACCCAAAACGACCCGATTCAAAACCAATTTTGTGGAACTACTGAACTAGTATTCCGGTCCCAGTTTCAAACCGATACTTTCCACATATCAGTTTGAGAACTCATTCGTTGAAACCGGTTTGGAACCGACTAAAAACCTACTTGGAACCGAATCGAACCGATACTTTACCACTTCAATAACCGGTTTCTCCAAAACCGATCTTGACCACCGTTGAACAGAACCGAAATGGTTTCAAACCGAACCGGTTTCGGCTTAAAAAAATCTATTTATGCACCTCTAAATTTAATTGAAATTGAAACTGAGTTTTATATAAAAGATATATAATCCAGATAGCCCAAATTGGAAGCCCAAACCCAAAACTCGATTCGATAACCTGCCATTTCAGCTGCAACTCCATTTTCGCATTTCCTCCAACAAACAAAAATGGCGACTAATTTCTGGACATCCACGCACTAGTAAGATTCCGATCACCTTCAACGCTGGGGTTTCATACTTTCACGTGTTCAATTTTCGTTCAATCGTACCATTACCGCTCCATTCGTTTGATTTTTAACGATTAACTGGAACTACCGATTGATAATTTCGTTTTCGTGTGTAGCAAGGAACTATTGGACCAAGAAGAAGTGGATGTGGTGCATAACCTTGATAAACAGAGAGGAATCACTCTCGATGATTTCAAACTAATCAAATTGCATATGACTAATTGTATGTGCCTCTATATTTATGTGTATTTCTAGGTCTATTTGATTATTGTGTTTGTTTTTAGGGAATTTGTTTCATCCTGTGTTGATTTGTGTTCATTGAATTCATAATAGGCTTTGATCATCAGTTTGCATTGGTAATATGGTATATTGATAAAAGTTGTGGATTTTTGGAATCCTATTTGTGAATCGGTTTGGAGCTTATGGATGTGATCATGCTTTGTTGTGTATTTGTTTGTGATGGAAAAATTGGGATTAGTTTGGGGCTGTGGACATGATTTTGCATCTTTCTGTAAGGATTTGCATTTGAAAAACTTGTATTATTGTTGTCTTCTATTGAAGATTGCAGTAAATAGTTTCTCTAATTTGTGCTTTTACTACGGTTATACTTTTTTGTACCTTTAAGATCACGGTTTCACAAATTGAAACAGTATTGAACTTTGTCCTTATGGTGTTATGATTTAAATTTATATAATCAGTTGCAATGAACTCTTGTAATCAGCTGGACTTGTTGATCTTCATCTTCATTTCAAGACTAGTTAACGGCATGCTTCGAAAAACAAAGATTATCATGTATTCACATTACATAAATTGGCAGTAAAATATCATGTACATAGTTCTTTAATCTTGTATATTTCTTCTCGTTTTGTTTTTCCTTCCAGACATTGCGAGATTGGCTCAAAATGTGAAAGTGAGGCAAAGGTTAGCCTCAAGTTTTGTTGTTTTTAATAAATTTCTTCTTCTGTATTAGCTCTATTTTCTATGTTGATTTAGTCTTTTAATCACTAATGCATTAATAAAACTTGTTGTTTTCGGTAAGTATTTATAATTTAAAGGAATAAACTACCAATTATACTCATGAACATCTTACCATGTAGTTCATATGATTTCTCAAATTCTTTATTATGTTCTAGTAATGGATTCTCATTGCATTGGTTACTATTTCAGGGTTGTGGCGACCGCTGTAACATATATGAGACGTGTATATACAAGGTATTTCTGCTATTTTCGGTGCTTTATCAGATTGGCAAACTTGGATTGGGTCGACAGGTCGAGTAAACGGTCTAAATAAGTTTGGGTCAAAATTGGCCCAAAAATTTTTATTTTTTCGAACTAGTTGGTGTGGCAAAGTGCAAAGACATTATACTTAACAATTATACTTTATCAAACAGCAAAGTGCAAACACATTATACTTAACTATTTAATAGGGTTACAAATTATATAAAAAATGTAATTGCTTTTACATGTGTATTACATGTACATATATTTATATATTCTTTAATATCTTGACTGTTACAAGTTGAATATTTTTTGAGCTGTAGGCACAAATGACAACTATGTTTATATGCATCAAAAAAACACTTTAGTGACTTTTTACTATTTGATTTGTTCAACCAATTTGACCAGTTTCCTTTCAAGTTGATTGTTTCATATATTACTCAATTGACCTGGTAGATATAAAAAAATGTGTCTTGATTGCCATCTCTACTTTCTCTGATATACTGGTTCATTGCTTGTACAAACGTTCATGTTCTATTTATGTTCTTCTGTGTTTTTCAATCTTAATTGAGATTTATAATTACAGTTTTGCTAAGTGTCTGTTTTCTGCACCTTTAGGAGAAGTATGACTGAATATGACCCGCGTCTACTGGCACCATCTTGCTTGTATTTGGCATCAAAATCTGAAGAAAGCACCGTGCAAGCAAGACTTCTTGTATTCTACATTAAGAAAATCTGTAACGCTTTTTCTTAAACTTCAAACAATATCCTTGTCCTAATTAACATTTTATATCCAAGAATTGCAGTATTAGCAGCATGTCATCTTTCTTTGCAGATTCAGATGAAAAGTACCGATGTGACATAAAAGAGATACTTGAAATGGAAATGAAAATATTGGAAGCACTAAACTATTACCTTATTGTCTTTCATCCTTATCATGCATTGCCTCAGTATGCATTTCTCTTACAAGTTATACCAGTTAGTTTTTCTGCAACTATATGTCTCACCACTCACAACTTGAGATGCTAGAGGGACGGTATGGGTAATGGGTTAAACGGGTTCGGGTTGAATTTGCTCATTTTTTTAAATATATTTATATATATACCATTAATTATGACTACAAATATGGCATTATCACAATAATAAGGTAAATCTTGGAATTAAAGGATTTAGGAGCTTACATATTTGATCCTTTCCCCATTTGTTAAACCTGTTTTATTTTTCCCGTTTGAGATAAAACACAACGCAATCGACCCATTCAAAAGTAAACGTGTCAAATTTCTATATCTAGTCATAAAATAAGGTGCTTATCTTGAGTTGAACAGGTTGGTTAATGATGCTGGTATGAGTGATGCAACTCAATTGACCTGGTAAGTTGGTCACCAGCTAGTTTGACTTTCTCCAAACATGTTTTGACTCTTGACTATCTTTATTTCAATTTCATTCCAAACGGCTTCACTCTCTATCATTTCGTAGCATGATTTCATCTTTATAGAATTCCAATCTTAATTTTTTTAATGAATTGTTTAGGGGACTTGTGAATGACACCTATAAGATGGATCTAATTCTCATACACCCACCACATTTGATTGGATTAGCCTGCATTTATGCAGCTAGTGTGTTCAAGGAGAAAGATAATGCCGCTTGGTTTGAAGATCTACGGGCCGACATGAATGTGGTAAGTCAAAGTGGTAAAATAAAAAACATAGCTAAAAATGAAACATGTTAAACGGGTCAAATAGGTTGAAAGTAGCCAAAAGGGTATTCAAACACTTGTACGGGCCGGTTTTTGTTGTAATTTATGATGTGTTTGATTATTTATCTGACAGGTGAAGAACATAGCAATGGAAATACTAGATTTCTATGATACCCACAAAATGATAACTGATGAGAGAGTGAATGCTGCAATGCACAAGCTCACCACAAGAATATAGGTTGCATTTCACAGGTCAGCTACAAATTTTTATATGTAACCTTTACTAAAATGGTTACCATGCCTACTTTTATGGCAGAGTACTTGAAATTGTAGCCTTAGTTTTGTTGTTAAAAGAAGTTGTCATGAACATTGATTCAAAAGCAAAATATCCCATTTTACAGAAAAAAATTAAAGCGGTTCGTTTGATTCAGAAACAAATAAAAGAATTGGGTACCAACTGCAATGCAATGAAGTTCAGGTCCCTTCAATCAAACCAAGAAAACTTGTGAAAAAGAGAAAAAAAGATGAACAGAATTTTTATCAAACCATGATAGACTCTTTCATTGTGTAATCTCTATAATTCTCTGCATACAATGACATACCATCGACCTCAATTAAATAGACTCAATAAACCTAACCCTAGCTTAATCTCCAAGCCAAATAATCTCCTAAATTAAACATACCAAAATATACTCATACCATAAATTAAAAACCATACAAATAAATAAACTTACCCTAAAAATGGTCCCAAGAATGTGAACCCTCATCTACTCCAGGTACTATAAGCGAAAGAAGTTGAAAGTCTTTTGCGACCAAATCCGTAATTTCTCATAGGCCAAATCTGTAATTTGACCAAATCACATTGTAATTAACTCTAGTGCTGAGTGAAGGGTAGGAACCTTGAGAACCGACCCTTACCCGACCCTTTTTTCAGCTTCTTAGGAACCATACCCGGCCCTTGTGTAGCCTAAAGGGTTCGGGTCTTAGGAGGTTCTCACGGGTCCTAGACCTTTCGGTTCTGGTTAGAACCTTAAAAAAACATTTGGTTAACATTTGTAAAAACCAAAGTAGTATTTGTTCTTCATTCAAATAGCCAAATTCAACTAATATTATATTACATAATTCATAAACACAACTACAAAACTCAAATATAAAAACCAAAATAATATTAATTTGATTAATAATACTTACCTTTTGAAAACTCGTTGAAATTCTCATATTCCTTCTCTTCGTTTATTTCTTACCCCCCCCTTTCGAATACAGTCCTATGTGCAAATTAATGCCTCAATAATGGTGGGGGATAACGAACTCCTATAAGACCCTACTACCCATTTGCATGAACATCAAAACACGCATAATTCAAAAATCATAAGCCAAATTAGCATACCATGAAGTCATCATTGATTTAATAGCTATCCCAGTTAACCATTATGTATGCATACATACATAAGAGGAAATCGCAAACATACATCACAAATGAACATCAAAACACACATAATTCATATTTAGCAAAAGGAAATTGTTCTCAAACATCAACATATAAAGTTGCTTAATAAGAGGAAATCACATGCATACATATGTGTTCATATTTTGCAAAAGGAAATCAAAATCCGCAGATGTAATCTGTTGTAGAAGACGTGATGGAGTTACAAGATGAATATGAAAGTGATGGAGTTTCAGAAGTCGTCGCCCGTCCGTCTCCTAAAAAAAGTAGGTTTTTTAAAATTTAAACCCTCGTGGTTCCTGGGGTTCTTAAAGGGTCACGATGGGTGCGACCCTTACCTGACCCGAAACCTTGAACCAGTGAATTTCAAGAACCACTGACTGACCCTTGTGGCTATAACGGTTCTTTTCCACGGTTGTAAAGGTTCGGGTTCAAGGTTCTGGAGGGTATGAACATTTAACCACTTACCCTTGATAATTACCTTTATATATTGTAAAAGTTAATTCTAATTATAAATATATAAATGAGTAAACTTCATTTTTGACACCTGTGGTTTGGTCAAAATAACGGTTTTAGTTTATTAGTTTCAATTTGACTTTTTTGACTCCATGGTATGTAATTTGTCTTAATTAAGCCCAACTCACTAACACCGTTAATTTTTTCTGTTAAAAATAAATGTATTTTAGTTTTTTCACATATAGGGTTAATTGTATCATTTTTTTTTAAATAAAACAAGGACTATTTTACTCTAAATATATCTATATATCTCTCTCTCTCTCCCGACATTCACCACCACCAGCCTCCACTGCCACCGCCAACCCACACCACACCACCGGCACCACCCCACGCCATACCTTGATTCACATTGATTCATCGATCGGGATGAAATTCCAATATTTCCGATCATCGATTCCGGTGATAGTCAGTGCCTTACAAGAAATTGACAAACATAATCCGCCTGTCCTTTTATTCAACCAAAATTCCTGTAACAAAACTCCCAATATTATTCACAATCACAATTACAACCAAAAATCCTACCCCCATTTGGCGCTGAACTTGCAAAATCCCTAAATAAACCGATCGAACAGTGGAGAAATGAAACCCTTTGGATTCAGGCCACATCGCCATATCCCTAATTGAACCTACAAACGTATCGCATAGCTCCCTAATTGAACCTACAAACCTGCAAAATCCCTAAATAAACCGATCTGGATTTGAGGAAACAACCCCTTTTTGCCGTTGTTTTTCCGGCCAACGGCTGGTAGCCGCCCACTGGAAATCGGTCTCCTACTCCTCCTCCGCATAGCCCCTATCCTCGATTTGGCGGTGGTGGTGCATCAGAACAGGGAGAGGGAGTTTCCATAGATCTGTCATGGTGCGTGGTGGTCGGCGGCTGTGTGCGATGGTGGTCGACAGTGGTGTTGTAGTGGTAGTGAGAAGAGCTATGAATGGACGTGGTGTGGTGGTGGGTTTTCAGATCGGCAATGGCAGTGGTGTGGAGGTGGGTTTTCAGATCGGCAGTGGTGTGGTGGTGGGTTTCCGGCAGTGGTGTTGTAGTAGTAGTGAGAAGAGGGGGGAAGGGGAGGGGAGGAGCAGGTCACCGGTGGTGGTTGTTTCAGGAGAAGCATGTTACCGGAGCAGGGGGAGGCGGAAGGGATGGTTGGGGAAGATGAAGATCTGATTTTTGATTTAGGGGAGGATGGTTTTTGTATTAAATAGTTTACACAAATAGTCCCTGAATTACCTTAAGAGAATAACATAATTACCTTTATCAGTAAAAAAACAAAAATACTTTTACTTTTAAAAGAAAAAATTAACGGTGTTAGTGAGTTGGGCTTAATTGAGACAAATTACATACCAAAGGGGCCAAAAAAATCAAATTGAAACTAATAGACTTAAACGGTTATTTTGACCAAACCACAGAGGTTAAAAACGAAGTTTATAATATATAAATTTAAACATCATAAAGTTAAATTAATTTTAAATTTAAATGTGATAAATTATAATTTTATAAGGGCAATTACATATATCCCGTTAACTTAATCGATTACATATATACCCAACTCAAAATTTTATTTATATCGCCTTCATTAATTACATATATATCCAACTGGATGAATTAATCGATCAAAGGCGACGATGGATGCTGGAATCGATCGGAAGCGGGAATCAGATGGTTAGGATTGGTATCGATGGAATAAGAATAGTCGTATTTCTTGTAAGGTTAAAAAAGTAATTTTATAAAAGAGAGGGATATATGTAATTTAAGTTTTGGGTTACGTATATATGTAATTAGGGTTGTTAAAATATATCTAATTCTACTAATTTTATAAGTTTCAAATTTTAAATTTTAAAATCTATACTATATAAAAATAAAGGTTTTTTAATGTCACATGTCGTCTCCATATTCATTCTCATCAATTTCCCGCCTCTCTCTTTCTTATTAAATGCATCTCAATGTTTTAATAATAATATGCTAGTTTAGAAACCCCGTGTATTACACGGGTTGAATAAATACAATATTATATATTTAGTAATAAAAATTTACATATTTATAACATATCATATAGTTTTTTAATACAAATTTTCGAAACGTTATATAGTTATTTTTTTAAAATGTTTTATAAAAAGAGTGAAAGAAATGTTTAATTTTAAAAAATGTTTCATGAACAAACCTATTTTTTAAATGAAAAAAGTTTTATAAAAAATAATTATAGAAATCATTAGTATTTAATAGGAGAGATAAGGGGGAAACAAAAAATTATAAAAAAATAATTAAAGAAAATTTTGATAATTAATAGAAGAGAGAGGTGGGAAAAAATGATGAGATGCATAGGAGAGTGACAAGTGTCCGTCTAAAACCTTTATTTATTATATAGTATAGATTTTTAAAGAAAGAATTAATTATACTAACAAAATACATTTATTTTAAATTATCCTTATTATAAGAAACTTTAAAATTTAATTATATAACTTTTATTTTTAATCAAATTAATAAGTTGTCATTTTGATAAAATACTCAATTTTGATAAAAACGCTTTAATAAGTTGATAAATGAATTGGTTAGTTAGCTAATCAATTAAAATATAAATAAAGAAACTTATCTCAGAAAAATAAAAAAAAGGAAACTTTATTATTCTTAAGTCATTTAAAGCTTCTTAGTAATAATAAATGAAAATCAAAATACATTAAATAGTATTCCGAAACCCAATTATATTTTAAATTCTACATATATTGAATTTCGTTTTCTATCCTTAGTATATGATACACTAGGTTAGAATCTTGTGTATTACACGTGTTGAATAAATGTAATGTTATATACTTAGTAATAAAAGTAATACACGGGTTGAATAAACCCGTGTATTACACGGGTTGAATAAAATATAATGTAAACTATTAATGTATACACTCGTCAAAATGGAACAATATGAATTGTAGATATATGATCAAAAGTTTTTTTATTTGAATCATAGCTGACTATAAAACAGTTTTCAATTTATAAGATTCATAAAAATATGATTGAATAAATTAATTAATGATAAAAAAAATTCAAAAATGTGTAGTTAAAAATTGAAACAAATAATTAATTTAGTTGTCAAAAATACTGGAGTTGATTAGTAATAGGAGAGAGAGGCGGGAAAATAAGAATAAGAAAATCTAGAAATGTGACGAGTGTCCTTTGAGTTACTTGTTTATTATATAGTACTAGGTTAAAATCCCGTGTATTACACGGGTTGAATAAATATAATGTTAAATATCTAGTAATAAAAAGTTTATGTTTTTAAAACCCGTGTATTGAATAATGTAATATATTAACACATACACTCGCCAAAATGAAACAACGCGAATATATAAATATATGATTAAATGTTTTTTATTTGAATCCTAGCCGGCAATAAAATTGTTTTCAGTTTGTAAAGTTAATAAAAATATGATTGAATAAATTAATTGATGATAAATACAAGTTTAAATTTCAAAAATATGTAATAAAAATTGAAACAAATAATTAATTTAGTTGCCTAAAATAGTGAATTAGGTTATTAATAGGAGAGAGACGAGAAATTGATCATAAGGGGGCCTAGAATTGTGATAAGTGTCATCTTAATTTACTTGTTTATTAAGTAATATAGATAGATGATATAGATTTTTATACCCGTCAAATATACACTTAAAGATTTAAGAATTTTATATATTAATATTTTTCACCCCGTATATATTACATGAGATCTAAACTAGTTCAAAATAAATAAAAAAAAGAACTTAGAACTAAACGTAGGAAGCGTGAAGAGACAGGATGTCCGTCTTTAAATTTCAAATTTCTAAATTTTAATAGTTCTCTCCAATGAAAAATATTTAAATGTTGTTTTATATATTTTAATAAAATAAAAAGATTTGTGATTAAGAATAAATGTAAAAGGTAGTGATCGTGTAACAATGTTTTTGGGTTTTCTTATTAAGGTGGTTTTTTATATTTAAAAAAAATGGGTGATTTATGTGGCAGTAGGGGTGTTTAATATTTGGGTTCAAATCGATTAAACCGATAACCGAATCGAAACCGAAACCGTTTAAAATCAAACCGAATTACATATTTGGTTTTTGGTTTGGTTTAGGTTTCAAGTGTTTGAATTTGGTTTGAACCGAAAAAACCCGAATTGGGTTATGCCACTATTTTAATTCATATTTTAAAGTTAAACCAATTCATTTATATTGATAACCAATACTCATATATCAATTATAAATCATTATTTGATATATGTATGTTTTTGTTTAGACTTTTTCAAAATATTGTGTTGTTTAAACCGAATAATTTATGGTTACCCAAAAGAAAAAAAAATTGTTTTGCTAATTCGGTTTGCTAGGTTCAAACTGAATTAGAATGTGTGTAACATCCCGAGTTTTAGAGCACGAGAGAATTCACAAGGAATTAAAACTTAAATAAAAAGAAAGTAAGCGGGTTTGGGCCGTGGTGTATGGGCCGAAAGGGGAAGGGTTTGGGCCCTTATAGGCCTCAAGATCAGCCAAAAGCTCCAATTTTCATCCACATTTCCGAATTCTAGAGAGAGAGGTGAGAGAGAGTCTAGAGAGAGAAAGTCCCGATTTTCGGATTAAAGCTTCAAGGATCGTTAGCAAGAGTCTTGTGAGTGTTTAACAACGAAAAGGAAGTGATTACAGGTAACCGATTCTCCTAGATCTGAGTTTTAGTTCGTTTTTGGGTTTTTCGGGTTTTGGGTGAAAGGGTTATGTTTGAATGGATGAAACTGAAAGATAGGCATAGATTTGAGTTCCTTAATGGAAAATGAGCGTTTTGAATGCAAACAGGTTCGGGATCTTGAAGTGATCAGACCCGAATGCGAAAGTTAGGGTTTTTCGCCAAGAACAGGTCGTGCGCACTTGCCAAGTGCGCACAGAGCAGGTCCTGCGCACTTGCTAAGTGCGCAGGAAGAGGAGCCTGCGCACTTGCTAAGTGCGCAGGAAGGGAAGCCTGCGCACTTGCTAAGTGCGCAGGAAGGGAAGACTGCGCACTTGCTAAGTGCGCAGGAAGCAGTGTCTGCGCACTTGCTAAGTGCGCAGGCATCAGGACTGATTAAGTAAAGTCAGTATGTTAGAGTGGTTAAACCGTTTAGCGTCGAGTTAAGTCTGATAAGTGTCAAATTGTTATGATTGTTCAGATTGAGTGAGATCCAGTAGACCGTTGCAGCTTAGATTCCAGGTGAGTTCTAATCCCCTTTTTGCCTTCTTTAGGGGTGGTATGCATACTTAGTGTAAAGTGTTTATTATATTTTATATATTATAAACTGAAGAGAAAAGCTATGTTTTAGTGAAAGGTTTAAAAGAGGCAAAAGTATGTTTTCAGCAAAGTAAGATATATCATTTGGCAAGCGTTTACTATATTTTCATATACATAAACAAAGGCATGATATATGTGCTAGTATGTTTTCAGTAAAGTAAGATATATCATTTGGCAAGCGTTTACTATATTTTTATATACATAAACAAAGGCATGATATATATGATAAGCTATGTTTCAGAAAGCAAGATGTATTTTATGATAAGTTATGTTTTAGAAAGAAAGATATATCATTTGGCAAGCGTTTACTATATTTTCATATACATAAACAAAGGCATGATATATGTGCTAGTATGTTTTCAGTAAAGTAAGATATATCATTTGGCAAGCGTTTACTATATTTTTATATACATAAACAAAGGCATGATATATATGATAAGCTATGTACAAGATTTACAGAAAGTTTTATGAACAGTTTTCCTTCGGGAATGAGTACCAGTTTGTAAAGGTCCTTGGGACAGATGTTACTTGTACAAGATGTCAGATATGGGTTCTACCCATTAGTAAGAACCTTAGGGTTCGTTAACAGTTGTACAATTGGGATGAGTGACGGCGGTCGCTCGGGAGGTCCACGCAACCTCCCCTTAGCGTTAAGCGGTATTGTCGGTTCATGGATGTAAGCCATGGGGGCATTGACCAGGGTATTGTCGGTTCATGGTCGTTGATCATGGTGACATTGACCAGGTACTCGTCGGTTCATGGATGAAAGCCATGGGGGCGGTACAGTAGTGACAAGGAATTGACGGATAAGCGGTATTGTCGGTTCATGGTCGTTGATCATGGGGGCATTGACCAGGTACTTGTCGGTTCATGGATGTAAGCCATGAGGGCAGTACAGTAAAGAGGAATTGACGGTTTATTATACGTTTTAAACTGTTTGAAAAGTAAAGTGTGTTAAGTTTAGCCTTAATGGCAGTATATATGTTTGAAAAGTAAAGTGTGTTAAGTTTAGCCTTATTGGCAGTATATATATTTTAGTAAATCTTTTGTATAATTGATTTAAAGTAAACGTTAGAACTCACTCAGCGTTGCTGATTTTTAGTATGCATATCAGTTAAGTGCAGGTTTAGATGATGGATGTGGATGCTTGGGCTTAGAGAGAAGAGTTACCCGAAGATCAGTGTCTGGCATCCCGATTATGTTTATGTTATATTTTAGCTTGACGTTGTTAAAGACAATTTGTATTAGACATGTTTATGTTTCCGCTGCGTATGTAAAGAAGATTAAATCGTTTCCGCTGTATTAATGAATGCCTTATGTTTAAAGTGCTATGTGTTGATGAGTAAATCCAATAAGTGAGGTCTCCCGGGATCGGGGCCTCACAAGTTGGTATCAGAGACATAGTTTGAGAGATTTGGACATCCCCGATGTCCAGACTTAAACTGAGAATGGGACAAGTAGCGGATGCCAGTAACGGGTAACTCAAGCCAAAGCATCAGAAGCGTATAGTAAGTAAAGTTTACCTTTTAGAGTGTCAAGATAAGAATAGAGGCTTTAGTGGAATCATGAAAGCGAATAAATGGAAAACGAAAAGTGATGTAATGGTTAATTGCAGATGGCCAGTGTATATTAACATCTTACCTTACTTATTGTGTTCTACATATTCCCTAGCATGATGAAATTAAATCTTTTGTTCTCTATCTTTCAGTTAGAAATGGCTAGACGTGGAGGAACTAGAGGGGGTGGAGGAGGAAGACGTGGTGGGCGTACAGGCCGCCACGGTGGAGCTAGCACAAACCAAGTGATTGAGGGGAGTGTTCACACTACCCATACTGAGACAGAGATTAGTTAGCACAATGCTGAACAGGTGGAAGGAGATGACCCACCGTTTGAGTTCGAACCAGCCGTGCAAGCGGCTATTGGCCGTGAGTTTACCCGACTGCTGAAGGATACCTTACCGGCCATACTGGACGAAGCCTTGAGGAAGGCCAAGGAAAGCCTTAACATAACTGAAGAGCCTGTGGTGCTTCCAACAATGGGAGGACCGAATCTGGTAGAGAATGTTGCACCGCCTGCTCGCGGCTGCGACTACAAGGCGTTTCGGGGTTGTGATCCACCCGTGCTTACTGGGGAGAAGGAAGCATCAGATACCTTAGATTGGATTAACGGCATGGAGTCAACCATTCTTCTTAGTGAATGTCGACCGGAACAAGCAGTAATGTTCGCTGCGAAGTCATTGAAAGGAGAAACAGCGCACTGGTGGGAAACTGTGAAACAGGCTAAGGGTGACCAAGCGGTCGGATTGATGAGGTGGAGCGACCTGAAAACGTTGGTAACTGAAAAGTTTTGTCCTAAGAATGAGGTCCACAAGGTGGAAAGGGAATTCTTGACTCTGCAAGCCGGACTCATGACTCACCGACAATATACTTCAAAGTACAATGAGTTGGCGCGTCTGGTGCCTCATCTTGTAACGACAGAGGAGAGGAGGATTCATTATTGTGTTCAGGGGTTGCCTCCAAAGATACGTACCTTTGTAAAAGCCAACACACCAAGTACTTTTGAGTCGGTGGTTGTTCTGAGCGGAGTTGTCTATGATGACATTGCCTCTGAAGTCATTGCTGAAGCACCCAAGAAACAAGCAGCTAAGCGCACTGCTGAGGAACTCCAGGGTCCTAACGATAGGAGGGCAAGGGTAGAAGCAGAGGGTCTATGCGGTAAATGTGGGAGGAGACATGGAGGTGAATGTAAGGCGGGTCAGGTGGGATGTTTCAGGTGTGGCAAGTTTGGACACCAATCACGGGACTGCCTGGAAAGGCCAAGATGCCACAATTGTGGGGGACAGGGACACGTGAGCCGAGATTGTAGGAAGCGCAAAGAGCCGGAAGCGGGAGGATCCGGAAAGGGTAAGGGTGCAGAGAAAGAACCTTACATCAACAAGGCCACAGCAAGGGTTTACCAAATGACTCAGTAAGGTACGTTGCAAACTCTTATTTGTGATATACCAAGTTTATGATTTTATTTCCTTAAATGATTAGTTAGCCCCATCAGCTTAGAAGCCTTAGAACTAGATATTACACGGATTAGATCCTCAACGGTAGTTAATCACAATGGCCTTCATGACCAAGCTGCCTTGCATAGCTACGGTTTATGCCACCCATTCTGTGATTTGCTATCCGTATAGCTTGTGGCAGGTTTCGAGGACGAAACCTATTGTAAGGAGGGTAGACTTGTAACATCCCGAGTTTTAGAGCACGAGAGAATTCACGAGGAATTAAAACTTAAATAAAAAGAAAGTAAGCGGGCTTGGGCCGTGGTGTATGGGCCGAAAGGGGAAGGGTTTGGGCCCTTATAGGCCTCAAGATCAGCCAAAAGCTCCCATTTCCATCCACATTTCCGAATTCTAGAGAGAGAGGTGAGAGAGAGTCTAGAGAGAGAAAGTCCCGATTTTCGGATTAAAGCTTCAAGGATCGTTAGCAAAAGTCTTGTGAGTGTTTAACAACGAAAAGGAAGTGATTACAGGTAACCGATTCTCCTAGATCTGAGTTTTAGTTCGTTTTTAGGTTTTTCGGGTTTTGGGTGAAAGGGTTATGTTTGAATGGATGAAACTGAAAGATAGGCATAGATTTGAGTTCCTTAATGGAAAACGAGCGTTTTGAATGCAAACAGGTTCGGGATCTTGAAGTGATCAGACCCGAATGCGAAAGTTAGGGTTTTTCGCCAAGAACAGGTCGTGCGCACTTGCCAAGTGCGCACAGAGCAGGTCCTGCGCACTTGCTAAGTGCGCAGGAAGAGGAGCCTGCACACTTGCTAAGTGCGCAGGAAGGGAAGCCTGCGCACTTGCTAAGTGCGCAGGAAGGGAAGACTGCGCACTTGCTAAGTGCGCAGGAAGCAGTGTCTGCGCACTTGCTAAGTGCGCAGGCATCAGGACTGATTAAGTAAAGTCAGTATGTTAGAGTGGTTAAACCGTTTAGCGTCGAGTTAAGTCTGATAAGTGTCAAATTGTTATGATTGTTCAGATTGAGTGAGATCCAGTAGACCGTTGCAGCTTAGATTCCAGGTGAGTTCTAATCCCCTTTTTGCCTTCTTTAGGGGTGGTATGCATACTTAGTGTAAAGTGTTTATTATATTTTATATATTATAAACTGAAGAGAAAAGCTATGTTTTAGTGAAAGGTTTAAAAGAGGCAAAAGTATGTTTTCAGCAAAGTAAGATATATCATTTGGCAAGCGTTTACTATATTTTCATATACATAAACAAAGGCATGATATATGTGCTAGTATGTTTTCAGTAAAGTAAGATATATCATTTGGCAAGCGTTTACTATATTTTTATATACATAAACAAAGGCATGATATATATGATAAGCTATGTTTCAGAAAGCAAGATGTATTTTATGATAAGTTATGTTTTAGAAAGAAAGATATATCATTTGGCAAGCGTTTACTATATTTTCATATACATAAACAAAGGCATGATATATGTGCTAGTATGTTTTCAGTAAAGTAAGATATATCATTTGGCAAGCGTTTACTATATTTTTATATACATAAACAAAGGCATGATATATATGATAAGCTATGTACAAGATTTACAGAAAGTTTTATGAACAGTTTTCCTTCGGGAATGAGTACCAGTTTGTAAAGGTCCTTGGGACAGATGTTACTTGTACAAGATGTCAGATATGGGTTCTACCCATTAGTAAGAACCTTAGGGTTCGTTAACAGTTGTACAATTGGGATGAGTGACGGCGGTCGCTCGGGAGGTCCACGCAACCTCCCCTTAGCGTTAAGCGGTATTGTCGGTTCATGGATGTAAGCCATGGGGGCATTGACCAGGGTATTGTCGGTTCATGGTCGTTGATCATGGTGACATTGACCAGGTACTCGTCGGTTCATGGATGAAAGCCATGGGGGCGGTACAGTAGTGACAAGGAATTGACGGATAAGCGGTATTGTCGGTTCATGGTCGTTGATCATGGGGGCATTGACCAGGTACTTGTCGGTTCATGGATGTAAGCCATGAGGGCAGTACAGTAAAGAGGAATTGACGGTTTATTATACGTTTTAAACTGTTTGAAAAGTAAAGTGTGTTAAGTTTAGCCTTAATGGCAGTATATATGTTTGAAAAGTAAAGTGTGTTAAGTTTAGCCTTATTGGCAGTATATATATTTTAGTAAATCTTTTGTATAATTGATTTAAAGTAAACGTTAGAACTCACTCAGCGTTGCTGATTTTTAGTATGCATATCAGTTAAGTGCAGGTTTAGATGATGGATGTGGATGCTTGGGCTTAGAGAGAAGAGTTACCCGAAGATCAGTGTCTGGCATCCCGATTATGTTTATGTTATATTTTAGCTTGACGTTGTTAAAGACAATTTGTATTAGACATGTTTATGTTTCCGCTGCGTATGTAAAGAAGATTAAATCGTTTCCGCTGTATTAATGAATGCCTTATGTTTAAAGTGCTATGTGTTGATGAGTAAATCCAATAAGTGAGGTCTCCCGGGATCGGGGCCTCACAAGTTGGTATCAGAGACATAGTTTGAGAGATTTGGACATCCCCGATGTCCAGACTTAAACTGAGAATGGGACAAGTAGCGGATGCCAGTAACGGGTAACTCAAGCCAAAGCATCAGAAGCGTATAGTAAGTAAAGTTTACCTTTTAGAGTGTCAAGATAAGAATAGAGGCTTTAGTGGAATCATGAAAGCGAATAAATGGAAAACGAAAAGTGATGTAATGGTTAATTGCAGATGGCCAGTGTATATTAACATCTTACCTTACTTATTGTGTTCTACATATTCCCTAGCATGATGAAATTAAATCTTTTGTTCTCTATCTTTCAGTTAGAAATGGCTAGACGTGGAGGAACTAGAGGGGGTGGAGGAGGAAGACGTGGTGGGCGTACAGGCCGCCACGGTGGAGCTAGCACAAACCAAGTGATTGAGGGGAGTGTTCACACTACCCATACTAAGACAGAGATTTGTCAGCACAATGCTGAACAGGTGGAAGGAGATGACCCACCGTTTGAGCAAGCCACATGTTGTGGATTCCATAGGCACATCACGAGGCACCGATAGGTTGGAATCATTCGTGGTAGTGTGATCAGACCACATTGTCTCTAGATTTGATTCTATTGGCCATAGATCGTAAGAAGCGCATAAATCGAGGTTGGCGGTGTGTGTCCACATCTCAGCTCACACTTTAGTGGCTTAGGGCCCATAAGTCTTGTGTATATTTATTGTATAGCATTGTGCTCAATGGTATTTGGTATGATGCGTCAATGGTTAGAGTTCCTTAGAGCTTGCTATGTTCTACACATTGGTTTATCATATTATGTAGAAACATACTAGATTTCACATTGTATTTGAAAAGGTTAGTTTTTAACTTTTCATAAAAACTTTAATGTAAGCGTAGATTTCATTTGTAAAACCTAAATAAATTTTATCATCTTTTCAATAAGGGAAAACTTCACCAAATAGTAACCAAGTTTTCCAAGTGTTACATTTAAGTCACTCATGGGTCGTTTGGTTCGCGGAATGTCTTTAAAGGAATTGGAATGTTTTGATGGAATTGGAATTAATTCCAATGAAAATTTGTAAGGTGTTTGGTTGGTAAATTTGATAAAGGAATTAGAAAGTAAAAAAAGGTTAATCGACAAAATTGTCCTTAAAAAACCCTATTTACATTTACATGACCTGGGGATTGTTTCAATAAACATGATTTATGTCGATCGATTCCGGAATTAATGAAACGACGAAGATGGAACTTCAACAAATATGATTTCCATAGTGATTCTAGAATGAAACGATTCTAGAACTAGTTTTTGGAAGGGGGGAGATGGCTAAAGAGGTTTTCTATGGTATTATCATGATCACTTGTTGGTATCTTTGGCTAGCTCGGAATGAGAAGAGGTTTTCTAACAGGAACATCAAGATTGAAGATATCATTCTTAATATTAAGTATTTGGGGTTTTTGTGGTTCTCTAATAGATTTAAGTCAAGTCTATCTCTTAGGAAAAATTGTGTAATTTTGATTTGATGTAATTGGTTTGTTGCCCCCCTCGTCTTGAGATTTGGGTGTGTTTCTAATAAAAGTCGCCGTTCAAAAAAAAAATAAAACATTCCATTGGAAAGTTTAGAATTCCATCACAAATGGGAAGTATTGTTAAATTCCTTTGATTGTAGGAATTTGGTGAAATGTTTTCCAATTCTAAGTCGAATTGAAAAAAAACAATTGCTAAATAGTAAACAAGATCCATATATGTTTTATTTATCTCAATCAATTTTAAAAAATTTAATCTTTTATAAAAATATTACATATGATTGGAACACATACTGAAAGTTGAGTTATTTTAGAGAGACAAACAAATTTTGAGTGACTTAAATGGAACACTTGAGAAACTTGGTTACTATTGTGTAAAGTTACCTCCAATAAACCTAAACTTTGAATATATATGGTTTTTCTAGCAAAACAATTTAATCTATTTTCTAATCATCTTATAATACTCTTTTGTAATTTTTAAATTGCTTTATAAAATCTAAATAATAAACTTTGACTATTTTTAAATAAATTTTTTATTAAGTTCTAATCTAAAAACAGAAAATAGTATTATGGATTAAGGTGTTGGAATAGAGCATATATAAAAGAAGAAAATCGTAGCATACATATTTTAGTGATACACCATGTGTATGAACAGGACTCCAATTGGGATGGTTGAACATGGGTGGGTCTCGACTATTGTGGTTGAATTAGTAGAAGATGTTTCACAATGCAATTGGTCCTCATTGTAGTGGTAGGGAATAAAGCGGGTCTTAAATTTGTCGGTCGAGTGAATGTAATACTAAGCATTCGTTACAAGTTGAGGTGGTCGTAAGTGTGTGAGTCTCTCTAACAGACATTTTAAATTCAAATTTATATTTTAAAATGATTTACTTCTACGCCAATCAGTCCAAAGCAATGTGTTGTTATTTGATATATTTTTTATCCACAAATACCCTTCAATGATCTTCTCTACTTTTACTTGCATCATTTTATTTTGGGTTTCATCTGTGGCGACTGATTTATGTAGATCCGATAGGTCTTTAACAGAGAAGGTAAAAATTGGAGGCATTCTGCACCAGTTGCTAACCTTTTTCATATAACCGATGCCACATAGCAAGATGTGAAAATGTGGTCAGTGGTCTATGGCTCTTCACCGCAAAGTAGACATAGTTGAGAGTTAGTGTTCACGTTCCTTTTACTTAGTTCGACCGACGTTGATAAACAAATCTCATTAGTTAGGAGGGTATCGAGATATAATCATAAAGATTCCAAAACACATTTCAAAGTTGAAAATGGAAGTCAAAGACGATAGAGGGTGGGTGGGTGGGTGGAAATATTATAACATGAAAGTGCATTCAATTCCTAATTTTATATTTTTTGTTTAATTTAAGATATTTATGTGAAAATGGTTTGACTTTTTACACAATAAATCATTTATTAGACACTACGCTAAAATCTCGTGTATTACACGGGTTGATAAAATATAATATTATATAATTAGTAATAAAAAAGTTTATATTTTAAAAAACTCGTGTGTTACACAGGTTGATAAAATATAATTTTATATACTCAGTAATAAAAAGTTTATATCTTTAAAAACATGTATATTACACGGTTTGAATACATTATTTTTTATTTAATATAATTTAACTTGCATCACTATAATTAAAAACAAAAATTACATAATTAAATTTCAAAGTTTCTTAAAATAAGAGATAATTTAAAATAAATATATTTTATTAGTATAATTAATATTTTTTATTTAAATATAAATCATTATTAAAAAAAGTGCATTTAATAAGAGAGAGAAGCGGGAAAAAATTGGGAGAAGAGATGTAGACGCGACACGTGACATAAATGATTTTCATTTATTATATAGTATAGATTATTGTTAAAAGATGAAGGTGCATTAAAAAAAGAGATACGGGAAAAAAATTATGCGATTGAATATGGAGGCGATACATGGCATGAAAAAACCTTTATTTATTATATAGTATAGACTAGGTTAAAGCCCATGTTTTACATGGATTAAATAAATACAACTTGTTGTAAAATAGTATTTTCTATGAATATTTGTATGTTTGGTGTTAAATAAATACAACTTGAAATTTTCTTATGATTTAGTAATTTTTAATAAATTATTAGAATATATGTTAGATATTTAATTAACATCATCATTATTTAATAGGAGAGAAAGACAAAAAAAAATCTAGATCTCATCAGAAATCGACATGTAGCAAATATAGTTATTCATTTATTATAGTAGTAAGATTAGGTTAGAAACCCTGTATATTATACAGGGTGAATAAATACAATGTTATATATACTTAGTAATAAAGATCTAATATTACATATTTTTTACATATTACATATTTTTTTAATACAAATTTTAGAAACATTATATAGTTATTTTTTAAAATTGTTTTATAAAAAGAATAAAAGAAATGTTCAAACTATAAAAATGTTTTATAAAAATAGTTATAAAAATCATTATTATTTAATAGGAGAGAGGGACGAGAAACAAAAATTATAATTTTTTTTTAATAGAAACTTGTATTATTAAATAGATTTGCAAACATTATTAATGCATTTATTAGTGAGTGTTTTCAAACATTATTAATTAGTAACTTGTATCATTAAATGACATGTGGCCCCCAAAACCTTTATTTATTAGTATGTATAGATTTGCAAACATTATTAATGCATTTATTAGTGAGTGTTTTCGAGATCTGGAATCTTTAGAGATAAAAAAAAGGGGACTACTAATGGCACACGGGAATTACTATTTGGACTTGGCCATATACGCATCGTATAGGGAAATATTATGCGTATAGCCCTTCACAATTTCTCATGCCCGACATCCTCGTACAACCTGGTCATTCCAACACTATATGCATCGTATAGTGCAATACGATGCAGTTTAGGGTACGAGCTACCTTCTGCTACTAGTCATCCATCACATCGCTATACGCCCCGTGTAGATCTATACGCGGCGTATAGCGATTTGATGGTTGACTAGTTGCAGAAAGTACCACGTACCCTATACGCATCGTATTGTAATATACGATACGTATACGAGGTTTGACCATGTTTGACCCGAATCCTATACGCACCGTATTGCCTTATACGATGTGTATAGGGCCCAAATTTTGTGTATTTAACCATGCAAAATTCTCATTCAAACGTATCGTTCAAAAAATTTTCAAACAATCTCTCAAAAATTATAAACATGTCTTGGTGGTGGGATGGTACCTACGGTTTTCAGGTATATTCTAACGAGTCGCTGGAAAACAACCCGCAAAGTTCTGGCGTTCAAGAGGTGAACTGGGAGGAGGTCTCGTCCGACGTTTATTCTAATCAACGGGTAAATCTTCCAGATTTGAACGAGCCACTGAGCAATCCCAAGTTCGTATACGGTGAACCGTCTTACCTTACACAACCCACGAACGACTACGTATACTGTGAAGTCTCTTACCCAACACAACAAACTGACAACTTCGTGTGCGGTGAAGTCTCTTACCCGACACAACAAACTGACAACTTCGTGTGCCGTTAAGTCTCTTACCCGACACAACAAACCGACGACTCCGAAGACGAGGAACAAAACCATCAAAACGTGTCGTATAAAACTGACTAGAATTTTCAGTCTCGTGAATAGTTGGTGGATTGGGCTGTCCGGAGAGGACGTGAGAATGGTTACATCATTGTCACCCGACGATCGAGGAGAAAAGGCGACGATCCGACGGAACCGTTTATCAAGGTGTGGCTTGTGTGTGACCGTCACGGCGAACGTGCGTCTACTGCCACGGTTAGACGTGCCGGTAGCAAGAAAATAGGTTGTCCCTTTAAATTGGAAGGAGAGTACTAAGAAAATACTGGTGATTGGAAATTAACGGTGAAGGATGACAGTCATAACCACGATCCTAGTCAACATCTTGAGGCGCAATCATTTGCGAGGAGACTGTCTCAGTCGGAACAACTTTTGGTGGCGAAGTTGTATTCGCAAAACATGTTGCCACGAAACATTCTGGCAACTATAAGGGAACAAAACCCAGAGAGTAGTTGCATTAAAAAAGACATTTATAATGTGATACAAAAGATAAAAAACGAAACGAGAGTCGGTGAAACTCCAATGCAGATTGTGGAAAACCTTCTTTCTTCTAAAAAATACGTCTACTATACTCGGGAAGATCCTGCCACAAATATTGTGGAGGAGATATTCTTTGTTCATCCGAAATCGTACAAGTTGTGGCGTGCGTTCCCGCATGTGTTGATGATCAACGCGGCGTACAAAACAAACATGTATAGACTTTCATTTGTCCAAGTGGTCGGTGTGACCTCCACACGCCAGTCGTTTTGCGTCGCTCATGCATTTATATCAAAAGAACGGGAGGAAAACTTCGTCTGGGTGCTACTGCAAATAAAAGCAATGTCGCACAGGGAGGAAAACTTCGTCTGGCGTGTGATAGTAACAGAAAGGGACAAAGCTCTTATGAACGCGTGTGATAAAATATTTCCGGACTGTTCCAAGAACCTATGTCGATGGCACATACACGAGAATATCGCAAAACATTGCAGGGCATCATTTACAGACGAAGACTGGGCAAATTTCAAGTATTCATGGTCGGTATTGTGTGAGTCTCCCACCCCATATATATACCAGTACAACTTTAACCGGCTTTACTAACAACTGTATGCAGCCAAACGAGGAAGTAAGTTTTGAATATTTAATATTTTCAGTATTGATAATTTATTAAATATTTATTCAATATTTAATATTTTTCCAGGAGTTATAGATTATGTGACTAAAAATTGGTTGGACCCGTATAAAGAAAAGTTTGTATCCGCCTTGTCCAACAGAAACCTCAATTTTGGTCAACATACAACGAACCGAGTCGAGAGCCAGCATTCGCTCGTAAAGAGCTATCTTAGAAATGCTAACAGCTCGCTAGATAGACTTGTTGGGTTTGTTGATGAAATTGTAAAAGATCAATATTATCAATTACAGTTTGGGTTTGTAACAAGCCTTATAAGGAAAATGGACAGCCACATAGCTATTTAATTGTTTGATAACCTGCATGGTAAAGTTTCACATAAAGCTCTAAATTTGTTAGAAAACAAGTGGTATAAGTTATCACATATACGGAAACAAAATGCAACGTGTGGTTGCCAACTTTTCAGTAGTTGTGGGTTGCCGTGTGCTTGTCGTCTAGCAAATATCTAAGCTACAGGTAAACTGTTTTGACTATTTATCTTGTTTTTTTCAAACTGTCATTTATTTTCAAACTTTTCTGACTATTTCGTTTTAATACAGGTGGCAGAATCTCGCTAGATGCGTTCGACGTCTTCTGGAGGAAACTTGATCTAAACCATCGTTTGTCAATGATGAAGATGTAGACGTGGATAAAGTACTTGGTCAAGTGAGAAACAAAATTATGTCACAACCCGATCATGTCGAAAGAAGTATGCTGTCGAGAATCGCATGGGTGGTCTTTCCGAGCAAAAGTAACAAGAAAGCGCCTATGGTACAAGAAGATACTCGCGGTCGTCCAACTTTGAAAAAGCAACAACAAAGGAAACATGATGTCGCGAGAAACAACTCATTCACAGGATCCCAACAAAGCAAATGTGACCATGCGAGACACAGCTCGTATATTGCGTCACAAGAGTCTATACAAGCGAGTTCGGTCTTTCAACACCGTCGTTCAACGAAGGGTAAAGGAAAGCAACCGCAAGATGATAACGCCCATCTTGGGTTTCCAATGATTACGGGGAAAGATGCGGTTAACAATATAAAATGTTTTAAGGATTCGATACCGTCTTTATTTTATCCATACATTTCACATATACAGGATGTAAATCCCGACGGTAACTGTGGTTTTCGATCGGTAGCTTTGGGCTTAGGGTTAAATGAAAACCGGTGGCTCTTTATCCGACAACAACTTCTAAATGAGATGGACAATAAAGAGGAATGGTGGAGAACTGTTTTTGACAGAGTCGCCTTTCAAGAGTATGATAGGCTACGTCACACAATAGATTGGCAGGATGTGAAAGCCGCACCAGTTAGTCGATGCCATACACAGGACTCCTAATTGCTCAAAGATTTGGGGTGATTGTTCATCTTTTAAGCATCGCCAGTAATCAAACATTTTTTCCATTGTGGTTTGGTCTAAACGTTCACGCTCAACATCAAATCGTATCATTAGTTTACGTCAACAGGGCCCATTTCATTCACGTCAAGTTAGAAGGAGATTTTCCGATTCCCACGCCGAATGCACTTTGGAATGTGCACCGAAATGATGATGCAGTAGAATGAGAAAAAAATATACAGTGATCGTATTGAACGATTTAAGAAAATAATGACTACTAATAGATCTAGATTTCCACAATACGTCATGGATCACGGATGATGTTTGTTTCAAATTGTATTTTAACTATTTTTAATTAATTTTGTGGTCATTTTGATTGGGGGCTTCTCGAGGAGGTACAGGAGGCCGAGCGGGCTAGGGCCATCATCGGCCAGGACACGCCATGGTCGCGTCTTTTTGATCTTTCATTCACGGAGACCTACCGAGAGATGGTCGTCGAGTTTCTTTCGACGTTCATCTACTTAGAAACTGGGCTGGAGCCTCTTCCCGGGGAGGCGCCGGATATGGAGTTGGATCATTTTTCATTTTGTATTTTGGGACTGTTTACCGTCAGACCCTCCGTAAGTGGGCTGTCACGACGGGCTTGTACCACGAGCCTGAGACGGTCACGCCACTTTTCACCGAGGCGGTGACGGAGGTGGACAAGGAGGAACTCCTTGTTTTTTGGGGTTTGATTTCAGATAGTCATTGGTTAGGTACCAATGGGAGGGTCTCGGGGATTAAAGACCCTTTGTATAGATATTTACACCGGCTTATTTCGAAGTCGATCGCACCGCGTCTGAAAAGACGTGAGTGGTGCACTGATATAGACCTCTTCTTTCTCTATTGCCTGCTTACTAGCATGCGGTGCGACCTATCCATGTGCATGGCGCTTTATTTTGCATCTGCCTATATGCGGCAGAAGCGCGGGCTTTTGTATGGCGGTGCTTTCATCACGCAGATCATACGGTCGGTTACACCATTTGATGTGCATGAGCCTGCGATGTTACCGGCCATTCCCCCTGTCCGATTAGACCGTCGCACGGAGAGCGGCATGCGCATCACGCACCGATTCCCGCAGGGCCTTCGGTTTGTAGGGTTGGGTCCCGTTGCCGTTGCCGCAGATGCCCGGACAGGGGGACCCGCCTATGCCTCATCCGCTACAGGGTGTGGCGATGGAGGACGCGCCGCCGCACGTTCTGCACGTCGATGACATCCACGTCCATCCGCCACAGCATCCCCGACAAGTACGTCGGTCTGTTAGGCTGGACAGGGCTACCCATGCATTGCTTGATGGACCTGTTGCCGACTCACGGCGATAGGGTCTTCAAGTCGATCGCATGAAGGACCTGATGATGTGGGCGGTTGGACAGCTCGTGGATCTGTCACGAGCCGCCGGCATCGAGACACGACCATTACTGCCGCCACGTCATTATCCGGACGACCCCCGTTCTGGATGAGGGCGGGGCGGGTCAGGATGAGGGCGAAGCCGGTCAGGTTTAGTTGTTTTTTTTTGTATTTAGTTTGTTTCGTTGTTATGTATGTAAAACATTTTATTGTATATATTTAATTTTTTGATGTAATGTATATACTGTTTAGTTTATTTGTTTGGTTATAATGTTTAATATTTTGTTTGGTTGTAATGTTTAATATTTTGTTTGGTTGTAATGTAAAAATATAATAAATGTTTAAAAAAATATAAATATATAAAATTCATAAATAGATAACAAACTTATATTAACAAAATTATATAAACTAAATTAAAAAGATAATTAAATAAAAAAAATATATAAATTAAATTAAAAAAAATAATTAAATAAAAAAACCTATACGTGGCGTATTGCTCTATACGCCACGTATAGGATTCATAAATTCTAAGTCTTCCAACTTTTTGAAGTAAAAATATAATCCGTGACTCATACATTGCGTATAGCTCAATACGCCACGTATTGGATCAGCCGACTGACACAGAATGACACGTGGAATTCTGTTGTCAGTGACTGAACCCTATACGCCATTCTATTGCCCTATACGAGGGCGTATAGGGCGATAACGTGTCCGATTAACAATATTTCATCCGTGGTTAGAATTTAAAAAAAAAACTTCCCAATTTCAATGTAGTGGTTTGGTGGCGTCATGATGTCATCATATCATTGACCAGCCAATTTACATACCGGATCCCAACACAGGGTTGGGTGTCCCATAAACCCTACTCGACGGCTTCACCACCACCACCAATACATACACATTCGTGTATCTGTACATCCCACACGCACAAACACCATCAAGTGTGTGTACCAGCACGAAAACGATAGCTTGCCTACCCAGATCTTGCAACCCAGACCCACCGAAAAAGAAAAGACACAGCCGCCGATAACCCTAATTCACCAACGACTTGGAAGATCCAAGGTTGGGATTGGATCTATCTTTTTCTTCATTTTATTATTATTTTAATAATCGAATACAATCTCTATATAATTCGCACAAATTGCATACACCTTCACAACCCCATCTCTCATATCCCTAACCAGTGGCCACTTTTCTTTTATCTATCAAACAATTCATTTGGATTTCGGATCTGGGGTATTCGAATTTGGGGTCTTTTTGATCAAAGATTCAATCTTTATGATCAAAGATTCAATCTTTATGATTAAAGATTCAATCTTTATTTGAAAGTGAAGAAGGGTTTTGATTGGATCTGAATTGGGTTTTCTGTTAGGGGTAATGGGAGCTTTGGATGAGGGTCATTACAGTGTGGTGTTGGAGAATGGTGTGAAGCTTGATGGGTTTGAGGAGGAGGAGGAGGAGAAAGAGAGTGTGGTGATTGAAGATGCTGTGAAGGTTTTGTTGCAGGGTTTGGGGGAAGATGTGGATAGAGAAGGGCTTAGGAAGACGCCTCTTCGGGTCGCGAAAGCTCTTCGTGAAGGAACTAGAGGTAAATGATAATGGTGTTTTAAGTTTTATGTGTGTTTGTTTGCATATGTTTCCTTGTTTGATAGGTTATGGTTGAAATTGAATTGAATTTTAGTGAATGGATTAATATAATTGCACAAAGTGGTTATTGTGAACCTTTGCAGAGGTCTTTTGTTCGAATCTTGCTTTCACTGGTTTCCTGTCATAACCTCTTGAAAACCACCTATCCAGATCTTGCTATGATCTCGTTGGTTAGCGGAGTATTGGTGGGATCCTGTGAGTTTTCTGCTAACGGGTTCTCATGGTTACAAAAAGGAAGTGATAATTGTGAGTTAGAATATTCAGAATCAGAATATGATAATCTGATAATGGGTTGTTTAAAGAATTGACTATTTGTTGATTATAGGTTGGGTAGTTAGGTGCTCTCCCAAATGCCCCCTTACTTAGATATGTTGAGGCTATCTTAGATGTTGATATAGAGGTGGGATTTCGACCCGTTTACTTATGAATGGGTTGATCTGGGTATGTTTACAACGGGTCAAAGTGGTAACATTAATATATGGCTAAATAGGAAACTAGTCAAACAGGTTGAAAGTCATCAAAAGTGTATTTATAACGAATATAAAAGCCTTCTAAATCAGTATAGTAAAAAGATAGATTATTATTCGAATGCTAACCTTCGTCGTCGTTTGACACATAAATTGTTCGTAAAAAAAGTTTAAAATCTAAATGTTTCGACCAACACAGCCAGTTCTGATATGTTTTTACCCGTCTAAAATTACCCATTTTGATCTGCACCTCTAATCTAATGACTTATCGTGTTCTTTTGGGCTTATCCAGGGTACAAACTGAACGTGAAAGATATAGTCCAAGGCGCGTTGTTCCCGGAAGTGGGTGTTGAAAATGGAACCGGGCTTGCTGGAGGAGCTGGCGGGCTGGTTCTTGTTAGAGATATTGATCTCTTCTCATACTGTGAGTCTTGTTTGCTCCCTTTCCAGGTCAAATGTCATGTGGGTTATATTCCATCTGGCCAACGGGTTGTGGGCCTTAGCAAACTCTCTCGGGTAGCCGATATTTTTGCTAAACGTCTACAAGATCCGCAACGATTAGCAGATGATATCTGTTTCGGTTTACACCATGGAATCAACCCAACCGGTGTTGCTGTTGTTCTGCAGTGCTCCCACATTCATTTCCCCAATTTCCAATCCGCTTTTCTCGAGGCAAACCACAAAAGATTGGTCAAAACTATAGTCGGGTCCGGTTTGGGAACTTTCGAAAACCACGATTCCGCCAATTGGGTTGACTTTTTCGGTCTTTTAAGATGCCGAGACTTAAGTTTAGACAATATCCGTACAAGAAACTCATTTAAAGCTTCCTGGTGCCCATCATGTTCCCAGAAAGTGGGACCCAGTGGTAACTCCAACATGGAGACAGCCGTTGCGTTGATTGTACGGTCATTGGGTCAAGACCCATGTAGAAAAGAACTCGTTGGTACGCCTAACAGGTTTGTCAAATGGCTCTTGAACTTTAAAGATTCAAACTTGGAGATGAAACTAAACGGGTTCGCCACCATCCCTTTGAAAACAGTTGGACTCACTAATTACAAAGAACACATTAGATCAGAGGTTAATCTTTCTTTATGGTCACTCTGCGAACACCATTTACTTCCGTTTTGCGGGCTGGTTCATATCGGTTACATATCTGGTGAAGAAATAAACCCGGTTGGGAAATCTTTACTGCAGTCGATTGTACATTTTCATGGTTTTAAACTTCAAGTTCAAGAACGACTCACTCGACAGATAGCAGAAACGGTTTCTCCATTGTTGGGTGGGGATATAATGGTTGTTGTGGAAGCTAATCACACTTGTATGATCTCTAGAGGGATTGAAAAATTTGGGAGTAATACGGCTACGATTGCAGTTTTGGGTCGGTTTTCAAACGATCATTTAGCAAGATCACAGTTTTTGCAGATGATTCCGAGCTATTCTTTATAGATGTTGGGAAGATGATGATGATATTTGATCTGGATTCATACAATTTTCTTATCTTTTTCTGTTTGAATTTCAAGAAAGAAAGAATTGGCCGTGATAGATCGAGAACGGTTTGATGTCCGGGTCAGTTATGTGGTAATCATTCATGTTTGTATCGTTATTTTCTGGGAACTTTGTGGAATTGATAGGTCAAGTGTTTTTGCTACTATTATAAATGCTATAATATGTTACATTTTTTGCATTCAAGATTATTTTCTTGAGTAACTTGCAATGTCCCCGTTTGCCCGGACGAAACTTAGTTTACCAACCGACCGAGTCTACTTTGATTCGGACGAAACTTAGTTTCCCCACCGACTGAGTCTACTTTGACTCAGACGAAACTTAGTTTACCATCCGACTAAATCTACTCTGACTATGACGAAACTTAGTTTACCATCCGACCGAATCTACTTTGACTCGGACGCGGCATGACGCGTTAAAACCCGACACGTCCATGTCCTGTAAAAGGACATGACCATCTACGCTATCTTTCTTAATTACTACGCGTCCATGTCCGGTAAAAAATGACATAACGGTCTACACTATGGTTTTCATGATTCTATTTGTTTTCAAGTAATGCATATCCCTGTTCTTCTTCTTATGATTCTTTTGGCTGTGAATCTGAGCTAATTTTTTTCTCTATTGTAGCCAACAAAAAGACCTACTCGCGGCACACATGCTATATCTTTGAATGAATCATCGACTTGGGAACTTTCTTAATTACTAAACGTCTTACTATACGTCTATGTCTTATAAAAAGACGTAACGGTCTACACTATCTTAATTACTATAACCGGCTAAGTAAGATGACACTTGTACTTGCTATAATACCATTTATAGACACTCCAAGCAATATTATAGAAAGAAGACCCATGCCATTGTTGGGCATACATTACACATGTAAAAGTCAATGCCCATCTGGTGTTATATGTTTACATCTGGTTTGAAAATTTGTTCAAACCCTTACTATAAGTAATATGTTTCTTTAGACTCGTGTTTATCACTTTTTATCCTAGCTTGGTTTTGAGCACGTTTTTTAATAAGCTTCATATTCGGCTTGAACTCGCATTCTTTTGAGATTTTGACGAGTTGGTCTCGTACTCTCGTGTAACTTACAAGTGGCTCGACTCGTTTATACCTGAAGAAACCATGCTGATTACCTTTAAAATAAAATTTTGAGGACTTTTGACACTACCCTTTACCATTTTAGCTATTACTTTTATTTTTATTGTTATTACTTATTTACCCTTTATATATAAAAAAACCAATATTAACTAACTTATATTTTAAAATGAACTAGAAATTTTGTAACGCGCTTCGCGGCGGAAAGCGGAACTTAAACGGTTGAGGCGGTGAAATTAACGTGGCTAAGTACAAGTATAAACGTGGTTAAATAAAGTTTGCCCCGCGCTCCGTGGCGGGAGTCGGACCTTTAACGGTTGAGACAGTAACACTAACGTAGCTAAGCACAAAAAGAGTTCGTAGATGAATACATAAAAGAAACGTATGAAGTTACGGTGAGTTAGTTGTGGAGATCGAAACATAGATAAAAGACAGTTAGATAACGATACCGTTGTTTTTCATTCGGTGTTGGTCTCATATTCATGGTACCAACACGTTATCGTTAGTCGATATAACCCACGTTGAGTCGGTTATGGAGTGAGTTTTGATTATAGTGGTAGAAGAAGTGTTGGTGGCTCATCTATAAAGAAATAAACTTATGTGACAAAAAGTAGAAAAAATGAAACTATACTATTACTATCTTCTTTAAAACTTTTTGGTAATATGTCTCACATGTGAATAGTGACTCCATCTAATTGGTTACATTGGTCGGCTACCATACGTCCTCACCTTCTTCTTGCTGTCATTTGATTCCCTTGAGCATCCACCTTAGAAGCTTTGGCCCTCCAACAATTGATAATAGTTCCAATAAGCCCTTGAGCTTTATTTCTCATTTATTCAGCCATGTAACTCGGCATTTAAGTAACATAATTTACTTATATAATTATCAACACATTAATATTCTTACACCCCTTTTCTCGCCGATTTTTTTTTCATTCCCATATTTTATTTTTGTCTATTTAGCTTTTTTCTCTCGAACAAAAAAAAATATCCATTGGTGGTGGTCTTGGTTACTACGCCCCCTTTAACTCACCCCCTCCCCCTTGCTCATTCCGGGTTCGATACCTGGGAGTGATGAGTTTTTTTTCCTTTTTTTGTTATTTTTTAATCCAGTTTTTTTTTCATTTCCTACGTTTTAACGCTTTCATTTAGCATACAATACGTCTTTTCTTTTGTTTCCTTTCGTACGTGTTAACGTTTTGATTTACTTCACAATACGTTCCCGCCACGTAGCGCGGGTTTTAATATCTAGTTCTATAAATTTGTGTAAGATTGGGATGGTAAAACATTTCTGGAACACCTTGTTCTCAGTGGCGGACCCAGAATTTTTTTCTAGGGGGCGGAAATTTTTGCGGTCGGTTGTCTATCATTAAATATTAATTTTTTTCAGTCTGGTTCAACTCGGGTCGGGTCACTTAGTACACATTATCACTAATTACAATTAGCAAATAGTACATATGACATAACTTATAACAAAATAATATGATAAACAAAATTCAAAACTTAGAGGAAAATAAAAAAAAAGTTAAATGAAATCGTGAGGAGGCAACGATGCAAGACTGTGAATAGTGAATTGACTAGTAGGGCTAGAATCGTAAATTCGTGATTAGTGAAGAGGTTTGAAATCGTGAAGAGGCATGGAGAGAATCATGATTAATTAGCAAATTGTTGTTCTTCAGATTGCGTGAAGCGTGAATATGAAATGTCAAGACGTTGATGGATCAGGATAGTCGCTACTTGCATTTATTATCAGGTTAAATTGTTTAAAATTTTTAATGGTAATGGGTTAACTAAATATGGCTTAATTATCTAAATTGGTAATGGGTTAACTAAATGTGAGTTTAAATGACTAAGTTTTTTAGTCCAGTTTATTCCAAATTTCGAATTAAATTATTAGTTTAAATGGAGGTCGGTGTTAAAAATTAAATTTTCTTGGGGTCGGTGTTAAAAATATCTCTTTTGGGAGGTCGGTCAAAATTTTATGGGGGTCGGTGTCAAAATTCCATGGGGTTCGGTCAAGATTATATCACATATATAAAAAAGAGAAAAAAAATTTATCGGTGTCAGCCGACCCGCCTAACAAAGGCTAGGTACGCCTCTGCTTGTTCTCAAATTAATAAAATAAAAAATAATCTTCATTAGAGAAACCTTAGAGCCATTTGGGCTTTCGACTGGTGGGCCTGGCCCTAAAGTTAATTGCATATTATACTAGTTTGATCAGATTCATAACTAAAGACTTCTTTAACCAATGACTTCGTGTTTAGTTAACTGTTAAAGGCTTAAAATAACATAAAGAGAAATCAACCCGCAAATGGGGAAAAAATTACCAAACGCTTACAAGTACTAAATCATTTTATTAAAAGAAATCCATTTACTATATAATAAGTCGTAAGACATATTTATGCAATTACATTTAACACATACTTTTTTTTACTACAGCAAAGTTATTGTATTAATGGCCCGTTTTAACCAGTGTGACACATTACTCAACCCGTCATTTTACCACCCTGATATCTTACTACTCTAATAAATGAAAATCTCTTTAGGACACGTGTCACTCTCTGATTACTCCCCATCTTTATTTTCCCGCTTTTCTCTCCTTTTAAATATTAGATTTTCTATTTCTTTCTCGTATTAAATAATAATCTTTATATTAATAAATATAATTACGAATACTTATTATTTAATTATAAATAGTTATTATATAATCAATCAAATGAATTTAATATGAACTAACATTTATCAATTAAATTAAAAAATTAATACTCAGTTGAAAAAATGTTTTAAAAACTAACTTAACAGACCTTATAACTGTCACGACAAATTACATTTTTTAAAAACATATTTTTACAAATGTGTTTGTTAACAAATTGGATTATATTTTATTCAACCGATGTAATATACTGGTTTATTCAACCCGTGTATTACACGGGTTTTTAAAAATATAAAATTTTTATTACTAAATATATTACATTTTATTTATTTAACCCGTGTAATACACGGGATTTTAACCCAATAATATTATAAACTAACTAGAAGAGACGATAAACACATCCGGTCTCAGCCATATAAAGTTACCGGAGTATAACCTTTTGTAGCAAGAAAATCAAAGAAAGACATACTAGATTTACTTTTCAAAAAAAAACATATTAGATAACAAAATTAATGACAATCTAATAATAGCATCACTGATAAGTATGAAGTTGATAATCTGTTACAAATTAACGATCCTTTTCATCTCAGAAACATATAGAAATAAATTAGATAAATAAATTGTTAGGAATTAAAATTGGCAGATACATTTGATCAAGTTGTGAAATCAGCAATCCTAATTAAGTGACTAATTACCACAAAGTCTTCTGGTAGAGTGGTAGCCCATGACTTTTCAAATGGAAGGTCATGGGTTCGAGTCTCTCTTGGAACAAATTGTTCCAAGTTGAGTCAGAAGATTTTCTCAATTGTGGGTTTCCTCCTAGATGGGTCCTGGGTTCAAGTTCGCTGCGGTTAGGTTACAATTCATTGTGAAAGACATACATTGACTCACAGGAACATCCGCTTGTAAGTAGCTTTTCAAGCTCTATGCATAACCAATAAACCACAGTCACTTCCTTTTTTTAACCATTTCATAAACCATAAATCAAACCGTTTGCTACCGTTTTAAAATTTTTAAACCAACCGACCAACGTTCTTTTAGAAGCACGAAATCAAACCAATATCCGGTTTGAAAGGTTTCGTAGTTTTACACCCAACCAACAATACTCTTTAGCATATAGGGTTGTATTGTAAACTTCTACTATCTTCATTTCGTTAATTTATTTATCAATTTTAGTCATGGGCTATACAGTACAAGCAACTAAAGCAATTGTTTTAGGTCTCTAAATTTTAGAGGCCCAAAAAATTGAATAAACTATTTTAATCTATATTTTAACGTAAAAATATATGTGATAATCTATCAACTTTTGTGTTTTTAAAGAAAAATGATAATGTATAAACTTTTGTGTAAACATTATACATTTGCACGCTCCATAAAATAACATTTTAGTGATTTTATATATTTAGAAAATTTTCACAAAAATTTACAATTTTAATGTTCAATTTAGGCTCCAAACATGTTCCTGATTTTAGTGTTTCTTATTATTATATTTTATTTTTAATTTTTCTTTAAACTTGGAACGGGTTTCAAATTGAAAACTTTGTTCATGCATGGACCGGATTTCGATCTTATCGTACGGGTTTTGTGATTTTTGGACCGGCATGTGAAGGTGCTCTAAGAAGCCCAATAATTAAATGGATGGAAATATAAAATACAATTGATTTGGGTTTTCAAAATTACACGCGACGTTGATAGTGAATGAAAAGAACTCCTAACCAAAATATTAACAAAACCTTAACATGATTATATGTAATGAGATTAATAAACTTTGTTTATTAAAATTTGCAAGTTATACTAAAGAACTTCATGTTCCGTTGTGATGTCAACATCACATTCCGTTAGGAAAAGGGGACCCATCTCCAGTGACGGATCTAGGATTTTTACTAAGTGTGTGTAAAAAATAAGACGGTAAAAATAAATTTCTTATAGTAAAAAAGGGTAAAAATAAACGATAAAAAACGGTAAAAATTAATACACTTTGAAGAGGTAAAACATTGTTTACTGTTTATAAGTGCTAAAGCACATAGTATAAGTTTTTAATGCTTGGCTTCTTACACCGTATGGCATGTTTGTGAACCCATCTTCTGCATCTTTTCTAGGTTTGGAACTTCATCTTCTTTAATTTTTTAATGTAAACACATGTTTTTCAAAATTTGGATGATGGGAAGGGTTGCTCCATGTGAAAAACGAACAGACAATTGGATATTTAAATTATTTGTTTGTTACTCGACTTCAATGCAGAGAATTAGATTATTAGTTTCAATGAGCTTCAATTTTTTAATTTACTTTGGACGCCTCTTAAGAGGCTTTTAACAAAACAAGAAGATGCCCAAAAAATTTTTTTATCGAATTAACACTAGGAAAACAAACTTGAGGGGGTGCTTTTGCCCCCCCCCCCCCCCACCCACCCAACCAACCCCAAGCACTTAATGTATCCGCCTTTGCCCATCTCATAAGTGAAAGGGATAACAAGAAAGTTACTATAAATATAGATGATCTCATCAATTCTTATCCTCACGCTCGAGGGTGGTCACAAGGAACAACCCCTCCCTGCGGCGAGGCTAAGGACGTTGTCTTGTTTTACAGGATTGGAGTATTTCATAGCTATCACTCTCAGGGTCATTCCCACTTTCAAGAAACTGAACCTTGATCTGAATCGTTGATCTGGATTGGTGTTTCTTTCTCAACCTTAACAGTCGGTGTTTGTAGGGCCGTTAACTTCTGTCCGCGCGTTTTCATTTGTCCATACGATCATACCTATAAAATCACTGTTTCCTTAACCTTGACAAACTGTTGTAGTGGAATAATTTGTCACAGATGGTACCAATTGTGTTTGTAGAGTCCACATCAAAAAAACTATAAAAACATTAGAAATTGTAGCAAAAAAGTTGTTAAAAATCATGTTTATTTGATTACATATCTTATCTTCTACTTTCATTATTCTCTCAACTAATTTCACTCTCAATGTTTTAAAATATTAGTGGCTAACTCACAAATGCTCTAAAGATACTCCTAAATCTACATTAACGTCCGTCATGAAACTAGATATCTTAATTATTTAAAGAGAAACACATTTACTACACGCCTCTAAACAATATTAGTTAATACTGTAATTTAAATCGGACATAGTATATACTATATATTTACCTATTATGTCACTTATGGTAAAACATGAAGGATTAATCTTGATTAAAAGATAATTATTAAATATTACTTTATTAATTGTTTGTATTAGAGTAGGAGTGGTTTTTGGTTTTCAATATTAATAAAAGGACTCGATCTTCGCTGACATCAAATTTTATGTTCGTGTTCTTGGGTCTGATCTCTAACAAAACATATATAATTTTAGTAAAAAAGTTATAATGGTAAACAAGCTATAAGAGTTTATTTTTTAATTTTAATTAATTTGTTACAATCATTTGATACACATAGAAGATTCGGTTATTTAAGTATGTGGAGTGTGGACCCAATCTCGTTAGTTTAATGCTGCACCGTTGTTGGTTGCTATATTTTTCCCCCTCAATTTGTGTTCTATACCCGACAAATAACTTTATTCATTAGTTTTTATGTTTCTAACCATTTTCTAGCGTTTTTTGTAAAATTTATATTGTTTGAATATTTAATTAATTTATTTTTATTTTGTGATAAAAAAACATATATCTTTTTTTTTATAGGTAACTTTCATTTTTTACGTGGCAGTTACATCTCCAAATCGGAGACCCGTACCCCACAACCTGACCACTACGTTGTCTGAACCGGGCCCGCGTGTTCAGTACGAGGGGCATAGGCTATCACCGGGAAACCATGGAGCCTGCTGCCACTTGACAACAGTTGCGCCGCTACACGGGCCAAACCTCGCTAGCGTAACGCACTCCGGACTAAAACCCAGGGTGGCTCGGACTCGAACCTGCGTGGGCAGGTTGAGTCTTCATACATCGCAAATCACTTATGTGCGACCATGATTGATCCAAATATTCCACTAGTCTGTAGTTTGTCCAACTCAATGAAACATTGATTGCAACCTCTCATAAAAGAAAATTGTCACCTCTCTTTTAAACAAATAAAAAGTTATTACTCAATTTTAAAAAAAATAACAAATCATCCGATATAAATATTTTATTTAAAAAATATATATATCAAACATTTGATAGTTTTTACCCGTTTAGCTAAGCATGTCAGACGTAAATTTATCGTTTAAACTAGACACAACCATTTGATTTTATGTAAATTTAGAGCATTCACAACAACTTATGTATATGTTTATGATTGGTTTATGTATATTTTATAAAGTGTTTAAAATGTAGTAAATTTCGCTTTTAGCCCCTGTGGTTTGGCCTATTTAACCCTTTTAGTACAAAAAAAAAATCTTTTAACATATCAACCCCTAAGGTTTGTTTTTTGTAACCATTTCAGTCCATGACACTAACCCTGTTAACTTTTTCTGTTAAGTATTGGTACATTTTAGTCATTTTATTTCTAAGTGAACTAGTTTAACCTTTTCAGTCCAATAAAAACTTTTTTTAGGTTTTTTCATAAAAAAAAAAGTTTTCTATTTTTTTAAAAACGTTTTTTTTTTACCTTTTTAAAATCGTTTTTTCAGTAAAACGTATTTTTTGAACCTTTTTAAAAACGTTTTCAAATTTTCTAAAAACATTTTTTCATAAAAAAACGCTTTTAAAAACATTTTTTTAGTTTTTTTTTATAAAAACGTTTTTTTAGCTTTTTTGTAAAATGTTTTTTTGGGCTAAAATAGTTTTAAAAAAAAACATTGTACGAAAAAGCTAAAAAATGTTTTTATAAAAAAAACTAAAAAAATGATTTTAAAAACGTTTTTTAAGAAAAAAATAAAAAAAATGTTTTTATAAAAAAAGCGTTTTTAAAATAGTTAAAAAACATTTTACGAAAAAGCTAAAAAAACGTTTTTATAAAAAAAAACTAAAAAAATGTTTTTAAAAACGTTTTTTATGAAAAAAAATATAAAAAAAAGGTTTTTATAAAAATAGTGTTTTTAAAATAGTTAATAAAACATTTTACAAAAAAGCAAAAAAACGTTTTTATAAAAAAAACTAAAAAAATGTTTTTATAAAGAAATTTTTTTAATGAAAAAGCCTAAAAAAGTTTTTATTTGATCGAAAAGGTTAAACTAGTTCACTTAGAAATAAAATGACTAAAATGTCTTTATACTTAACAGAAAAAGTTAACAGGGTTAATGTCATGGACTGAAATGGTTACAAAAAACAAACCTCAGGTGTTGATATGTTAAAAGATTCTTTTTTCAACTAAAAGGGTTAAATAGGTCAAACCACATGGGCCAAAAACGAAATTTACTTTTTAAAATGGTTGTGAATGACGGAGAGATAAAAGGTATAATTTTTTTTAATATTTGTGAAAAACATTGTTCACGTGTATAAATTTTTTAATATTTTTTTAAAGTGGTTGTGAGTAGAGTAGAGAAAAAATCTATACTACCTAATAAACAAGTAAATTAGGATGACAGTTGTCACAATTGTAGGCCTCCTCATGCTTATTTTCCCGCATTTCTCTTCTATTAATAACCAACTCCACTATTTTAGGCAACGGAATTAATTATTTGTTTCAATTTTTATCTACACATTTTTAATTTAAAATATAGTTTATAATCAAATAATTTGTTAAATCATATTTTTATGGATTCTATAAACTGAAAAAATAATTTTATAGCCAATTAGGATTAAAATAAAAAAATTTAATCATATATTTACATATTCACATTGTTCCATTTTGACGAGTGTGTGTTAATAGATTACATTATTTTTTATTCAACCTGTGTAATAAATGGGTTTATTCAGCACGTGTAATATATTATATTATATTTTATTCAACTCGTGTAATACACAGGTTTTAAAAGCATAAACTTTTTATTACTGTGTATATAACATTATATTTATTCAAACCGTGTAATACACGGAATTCTAACCATGTATAATGATAAAGGTATAAAAGATATTATTTAATTAAAAAATAGTAATTTTTTTATGTAGTTATAAAGATAAAAATAAAGAAGTGATAGAGAATGTGTTAAAACACGCACCGTTCATTTTTTTACTAAAAAACTTATATTTCAAATATTAACTGTGACAGAAGAGAATTCAACATCAATGCCTAGTTATGATAAAATCATGATTCAAAGCTACACTTTGTTTTTTCAAAAAAAAGTTATTAGTAATAAAATAAAATATTTTGATAAAATAATATATAAAATAAAAAATTACATGACACGAAAAACATATTAAAATCCAAAATCAGCCACGTGTCTCCTTTTTACCAATTTTCTTACTTTTCACTTTACTTGCTAAAATACGCCTCATAATCTTCTTATTTGCTAAAATACGCCTCACAATCTTCTTCTTCTCCACTCACTCACCTTTATAAGCTCACAAATCTTCACCACCGGAAAACACACTCCAAAACCACCATGGTCGGAAACATCAACTTCCCCCAATTTTCTTGTTCTTTCCGATTATTCTCCAAACCAAAAGACGACCACCAATCAAACTTCCGATCACAATCATTTACCCAAGATTCTTTCAACTCTTCTTTCTCCTCCCGATCAAGCCTACCGCCGTCAATCTCCGCCGTTACACCACCATCAACCACCCTCCACCATGACTGCATACTCACAATCAAACCCAACTCTTCCCACATCCTCTCCCTAACCCTCACCGAAAACCACCTCTTCAGCGGCTCATCCAACTCCCAAATCCACCGTTGGGTAACTAACCCCACTGCCACCGACGATGAAGAGTTCATTTCTATTCGGTGTAACAGCGCCGTCAAATGCCTCCAAATCTTTAATGACGATGTACTCATAAGTGCTCACCAAGATCACAAAATCCGGATATGGAAAGTTAACGAGGTCGGTATCAAAATCGTTACAACTTTACCTACCTTAAAGGACCGGTTAACGAAGATTTTGTTCGCGAAAAATTATGTTACCGTTCGTCGGCATAAGAAACTCACTTGGGTACACCACAATGACGCCGTATCTTCGTTGGCCGTGTCTGGTGATAAATCACTGATTTACTCCGGTTCATGGGATAGGAGCTTTAAGGTATATAATTACAATAAATCTTATTTACAGATTCTATATGTTATAATTATGTGAGTTTAAGATTATTTTTTAATTGTTTATTTATTTTATTACTAATTATTAAATATTTTTTTATAGTTTTTAAATATTCATTATTAACTATTTAATATTTTCTTTATCCAACTCGTATAAAACACGAGTTTCTGACGTAGTTTTATTTAATAAATAAACAAATGTATCCGGTATAATCTTATTCGTACCATCAAAACTTTTGTACAATCTAAGAGTATTTTATCTGATCATAACTAATATATTCTATTCTAATAAACAAACAAATGTACACACGATAATCTCACTCACATGATACCTATATTTAGGGTTTAACCGTTTAGTGATACTTTATCTAATCAAAACTAATATATTCTATCTAACTAATCTCTTTAATCTCATATAGGTTTGGAGGAGTTCCGATTTCAAGTGTTTAGAGTCGGTTTCAAACGCGCACGACGACGCCATTAACGCAATCGTGTTATCCAATGAAGGTTTCGTTTACACGGGCTCAGCGGATAAGAAAATCAAAGTTTGGAAATTCAATCCAAAAGATCGAAAACACGATTTGATCGATTCGTTAGCGCACCATAAATCCACGGTGAATGCTTTGGGTTATGATGATAACTTGTCCGTGTTAATCTCCGGCGCCTGTTCAGGTGTGATGATAGCGAGTGAGAGGAACTTTTCCGGGGGCGGAGATGGCGGACATATGGCGGTAGTGGGGGCACTTTTGGGACATAAGAAGGCGATTTTGTGTGTGAGGATTGTGGGTGAATTGGTGTGTAGTGGATCGGCTGATAAGACGGTGAGGTTGTGGCGGAGGAAGGTAGGGAAAAGCTGTTATTCGTGTTTGGGTGTTTTGGAAGGTCACGGTGGACCGGTGAAGTGTTTGACCGTGGCGGCGGAGAGCTCCGGCGATGGTGATGGGAGAGAGTATATGGTGTATAGTGGTAGTTTGGATGGTGATATTAAAGTATGGAAAGTTTGGGTTCCTTTTTCTATGGAAAATGACAAATCTTAATGGTTGATACTATTAGATTATGTATGGCGGATTGGTGTCATTTGCCACCTCAGCTAACAGGGGTGTCAAACACCGCGCCGTAAGGGCGTTATCCAAGCATCATGGGCGAGGCATTGGGATTTAACGGGCGTGAGGGATTTTATGGATTTAATGTTAGGGTGGCCCAATAAAAAATGAAGGTGAGGCATTACCCCGCTACACAATTTTATGATTTTATTAGTGTAATTTTTATTTTAAAAGATAAATGATAAATTTATGTAACATTATATATCAATTAGTATTTATATTTGATTTAGTTAGGAGTAAAATGAACCGAGTTGTTTGTGAGCTAGTTATATTTAAAAAAAATTCTTTTAACTTTGCAAACCAAATGTGATACAAAAATTGAAAAAAAATGTTAATTTAAGCTCCTTGAAAAATATTTCATGAATCAAACACTCCTTTTATACCATGCAAATTTCATGATTAATAATATTACAAGCCAAATGAGTTATTTAGCGAGAAAATTTATGAGTTATCATAGATATAAAAGTTATTCAAGATAATTTTTTATTGGTTTAGCTTTCAATCAATTTAATCTGCTTGTATGGTTTATTTGCTTCTAATGGAACCAGTAAAATAAGTGGTCTTTGATTTAATCAACCAGTCTAGTATTTTAAACATTATCAAATTAAGACCAGAAATGAAATAATGAAAGAAAATTTTAAATCCGTCACAACAAACATATACAGTCGAAGTCGTTCGAAGAATTTTTGATGTCACAACTGTTTTTGTCAATTACATAAAGCAATTTAAAGTGACAAAAATGTTGGTATAACAAAAAGAATTTAAAAATAAAGTTTTTCATTAAACTGGTTATTACATATTGTTTCAACTAAAATACACTAAATAATTAGATATGTTTGAAAACAAGATTAGAAAAAAGACACAAATATACCTTTAACTTTAACGAGCTGAAGGTAGGAGCAATGTTCTGATTAGACTGGGAACCAGACCCTTTGATGGTTCGATTGGCATGGGTTGAACCGGCACTGGTTGGATTGAAGAATGCCAATTTCAGTGTTTGACCAGTTACCAATAATTTTTTTTACAAAATACTATTTTAGATAATAAGATTTAAACTTGGAATAAAAGTGTTTGTCATCTACTTTATAAGAAATTTGTCAATTGTAGACCTAAATTCAAACGTTTCCATGATTGAAAATTTGCAACACTCAAGATTGTTCAAACATCAAGGTTAACATGCTCCCCTCTGCAGTTTGATTTCAACTATGTATACTATATGTGTATTGATGTAAAGGGTTATGTAGGATGTCAATTGCTAAAAATTAGAATCGGTTAGTGACATTAAAGTACTTCAATCAATCTGATTATCAAGATGTTCCTCGTCTAGATCGGTGCACATTCTTTCTTATGGTCATATATATTGGTCAATTAAAATTTTGTCGTTAGTTAGGGAATAACAATGCACTTTGATGGTTCTGAAACAGAAGAGAAACTTCTAATTTGTTGATTATTTTTTTTAAAAGACAAATTTCTTGAGCTTCCCGGGACTTGAACCCAGTACCTTGGTGTCACCACCCCAATGGCAACTAATTTGTTGATTGATTTACCTTTTTACACGGATTTTGATAAGATATGAAACATGATTGAAGACATCAAGAAAGACAAAGCCAATTTAATGTTGGAAAAAGAGACATCCATGACAACTATCGAAGAATTAAATGCCACTATAGTTCAACTAAAGGGTGGAAAGATGGTTTTGAGTCAGAATATTAACACATAAAATGTGAGTTTTATGAAATGAAGGAGAAACTGACAACAACAGAAGATGAGGTGTCAAATCTCATTAAAAATTTTGAAACTACTAAATTAGTGAAAATAGAAATCGAAAAGCAGAAAGAAGATGAATTATTGACTCTTGAGAAGAAATACAATAAAAATTTACAAAATGAATTAAAAACATATTCTATACAAGATGAATTACAAGATTATGAAAAATGTGAGAAGTACATAAAGATCTTTTATCAATTGGTCACATGGTTTTTGAATAATTTCTTCAAAATCAAGGATGAAAGGCCTCTACCACCTAAACTTCATAATGGAGAACCACTTTACATGGAAGTGGGTATATAAATGTTTCAAGAAATGATTACAAAAGATTTGGGCTATGATTGGTAAACTTCTATTAATGTGAGGAATTTATATGCAAAATATCTCAACATTCTTGAGTGGTATTACAAGATTAAGAAATCCTCATGTCTCAAACAAGATAAAGACGTACATAATGAAAGAAGAAGAAGAAGACGACGGAGGTGGATCGCCACACAAAAAGAGAAAGATCATAAATGTAATGAATGACTATGTGGCAAAATATGACACAAGGGAAAACCATAGACACTAAAGTTTAGTTTAGGAGTGTGTGCTGGAAATTTAACCTAAGTTTTTATTATGGGTCATGTTTTAATTGTAACCTTTTTTTATTTACCTTTTTACATGGATTTTGATAAGATATTCCTGAATTCATCTATAGGATTCTTCTTTATGGAGAATTGTATAATTGGATTGGAGTATTGGACTCGGTTGGTGATGAGTCTTGCCTTGAGTGCCATGTTACGTAGTTTTAATGCATGCTTCTGTTTTCATTTCATCACATTGAAATACCCTGTACAACGAATAGGTATAAAACTAGTTAGTTATGATACTAATCTTTTTTTAATCTGATACCGGTTCGAAGGATCCGACTACTGATTTACTTTTGTTTACAACAATTTTTTTACTTCTAAATATCATCTAAACATGTATTTGCATGATTTAAATTCATACCATTTTTATAGAAATAATCACTAATATTACTAGACCACATGACCATTGACGACTACTCAACTACTGATTTAGTAACGTGGCCAATTCGATGGCTCTTTTTTTTAGTAGGAGTGATTTTTTTTAACATCAATTTGGATCACTGATGGGCCACTTGCTCACCCGATAATCTCCACCACCCTCAGGAGGAAACCCACCATAGGTGAGAAAACACCCTGGTACAACCTGGACCCTCTTTTCTTATGTCACAAGTGTGACGTGAACCCAAAATCTCCTCATTTTAATGAAGTATTGGATATACACATTTATCACTACACTAAGCTAGTGGTTGTAGCAGGGCCAGTCCTGAGATTTCTCAAAATATTTTGGGCCCGGGACATTTAAAAAAAACGGGCCCCATAATATAAACTCATAATGACATAATAAAAAACTATAACAAACGAATAACGATTATTTTGTTATTTTTTAATAAGTTTGAAAAGTGGGTTTTTTTTTTAATTTCTAAGTGGGTTTTCAAGATAAATGTATAATACAAGTAGTGGATATTTTTTTTAATTTCTAAGTGGATTAATAGTACATAAAAGAAACGTATGGAGTTGCCACGACTCGGTCATGGAGTTCGAAAAATAGATAAATTGTGGCGCGAATAGGAGCTAACATTAAAACGATAAATTCGTTAAACTTGAGGTGGTAAAATTAACAATTTACAAAGCTAAGGGTGAGTTTTGCCATTTTACCAAAGTGGGGGGAGAAGTGTCAAATTACCAATTTATAAAGTTAGGGGTTAGTTATGTCATTTTCGTAAAGTCAGTGGTGTCAGATTAATAATTACAAAGTTGTGGGTGACTTTTATAATTTAACTAAAGTTAGGGAAGCAATGATCTATTTTAAAAAGAAGAAAAATAAAAAGAAGGGCTGCAGGAATCAAACATGCAACCTCCTTGACTGGAAGAGCATTAAAGTAATTTAAAACTAACCCATTTAACTCAAGCTTTTGTAATATTATAAAACATGAAATATGTAACTGGTGGAGACATACTAGAGGGTCAAACTCAAGTATTTTTTTTAACTACGGGTCTCTTACGAGACTGGGCCATGGACGGTCGCCCTCCCCACCCCATCTAACTCAAGCGATTATATGGCTTACATCAAAGATCGGTCATATATCGCCTTTAATAAGGGATGAAATTAATTATTAATATTATTGGCACGTAACCCAGTTGGATGAATTTATTATTGTTTGGTGAATCATAAGTATCCTCAAAAACAATTAGCGAATTTAATAATATTTATCAAACAAACATATTTAAATAACAATTATTTATAGAAAAATGTACATTATTTAATGAACTACACTTGGTGGAACAGGTATAAGTAGGCAAAAAGCCATTTTTAATAATAAAATTCTAAGTTTAAAGATACTTATTTTAATTTATTTAGTGACATGTAGGTAGTAAATATAGCAAAAAAGACAAACGAAAGGATGATACCCTAAAAGGTAACACCGAAAATTTGGGAACATAAATACAATGTTTAAATGTAAATTTAATAGTTAATGAAAAATAAATATAATTATTATATCTATTTTTAAAAAGTCACATGTATGAGATGCGTGGTTAACATTATATTTAAAGGCTCTAACATAAAAAAAAAACCCCGAAATCTTAGAACAGTTTTAATGGCTTCTATGTTCGTGATTCGATAAAAAATTAAATATAATTATTATATCTATTTTTAATATGTGTGAAAAATAATGTATAATACATGAATTTTTTTATAAAAATCTTATTGGAAGTGTAAATATAATATGTTAGAAATTTTGTTTATTCTGAATGTATTAAAAAGATTTTTTAAATGATGTAAAATGTATAGTGAAAAAATATTTACTATTATTATTATTATTATTATATATTATACGTAAATGTTTTACAGTAGTTAACTCTTTAACAATAAATTAAAATAGATTAGAGGTAATTGGCAATTTTTTTATTAAGTACTTCAAAATATAAAAAAAATATATATTAAAACTAATATAAATGATTTATAATCAGTTTTTGTTAACTATTAAAATTTTACATATATAAAAGATTTTAAAATTTCAAAGGCTTCTAGCTTAATGGCAAGGCCGTCCATTAGATTTCGAGTGTTCTTTATAGCTTAAAAACTAGTCCCCTAAATATAAGGTTATATGATAAAAAAAAAATCATTAATAAGACGATCAGTTTTTTTTTTATCGATTGAAGCCCTAATAGATTGAGTGATTGCTGATTGTTGATTGAAGCCCCTGACAGCGTCTCTTCAAATTATATTTCCTTGCCACTAGTTTTTTTAATTAGGTTTAAAAAATGTTTATTTTTAATTGAGTTAAATGCGTTTACAATTAGGTAGGTTATCTGAAATAGATAGGCTCAAACTAAAAAAGATGTTGGGCTAGTTCTTAAAAAAGTTTATTGAGTTTTAAAATGTTATTGATTTATAAACTTTATATATTTTTGTTTTAAAATATATTTAAATATGTAATATATCAAAATAAAATAAACTTTTGGGCCCCGAAAAACCGGGCCCTGTGCAGTCGCACATCCCGCACCCGAAAGGGCCAGCCATACCCAATGGTATCAAGGTGTTGGTTTGATGTTCCTTCTAAGTGATGAGGGTTCAAGTACTGTCGTTGACAAATGGTGTAGATTTATAAGTAGTTTTAGACTTTAGTGGTTGTGTGAGTTCGCTATTCGAAACGTCTCATATTAGTTTTTATAAAATAAATGGACGAAAATAGTTGTATAATTACCCTTTTCTCTTTTCAAAATTTTTCATTAACACATATAATTTCAATATTAATTATTTAATCTACTTATAGCGAAAAATAGAAAAAAGAAAGTAGATTTGACAAAGGTTAAATTCGTAACTACATTTGACCTAGTTCATTTTTTTATTATTTGTTTAAGATAATGCAGCAAATCCTCAAAGATCAAATATTTGAAGTGTGGAAAGCTGAATCTTCATTTGATTTAATGTGTATACTAGGTTACAATCCGTGTATTACACAGGCTGAATAAATATAATATTGTATACTTAGTAATAAAAAAAATTATGTTTTAAAAACCCGTGTATTACACGAGTTGAATAAAATTTTACGTGACAGTTATAAATTATGTTAAGTTAATTTTTAAAATATTTTTTTAGCTGAGTATTAACTTTTTTATTTAACTGATAAATGTTAACTCATATTAAACTTTAGAAACCCGGTGTATTACACGTGTTAAATAAATACAATGTTATATATATACTTAGTAATAAAGATTTACATATTAATGAAAAAATTTATAAAAGTCATTACTATTTAATAGGAGAGAGAAAAAATAATTTAAGAAATTTGTATAATTAATAGGAGAGAGAGGCGAGAAAATAAACTAGAGGATGCATGAGAGAGTGACAAGTGACACATTAAAACCTTTATTTATTATATAGTATAGATTATATAAAATAGAAAACTACAAGAATGTTGTAAACATTTTGTTTTTGTATTTTTTTAAGCAAACAAACACGTTAAATAACATGCAAATGTCGGTAATTATTTTTGTGTACGCAAAAAGTAGTCCGTATTTCGTTATACCAATTATTTTTTTAAAACAATTAACTCACCAATGTTTCGTTAAAACAATTATTTTATTCGTATTTGTTAAATATATTCAAAGAACTAATCTATAATATATAATAAATAAAAGTTTTTTTATACCACGTGTCGTATTCACATTTATTCTCATCATTTTTACCTGTCTCTCTCTTTTATTAAATACACCATTATCTTTTAATAATAATACATTTTTTAAGGAAAATACTAAATATTCTAATACAACACATTTATTTTAAATTATTCCTTATTATAAGAAACTTTGAAATGTAACTTTTATTTTTAAGAAGTCAAATAAATTAAATAGTAATTAACGTATTGTCGAAACCCAATTATATATTAAATTTTACATATTTGAACTTTGTTTTCTATTATTAGTATATGTAATACATTTGTACACCTGTAAAATATATACATAAAGATTTAATAATTTTATGTATTGATATTTTTCACCCCGTGTGTATTACACTGGATGTAAGTTAGTATTTAAAAATATTTTATTAAAGTATTGATCGTGCATGTTTTTAATTGTTTGATTAGTTTTAGCTTATCACGTTTACCTATTTTCTTTGATATTTTATTTTTTATTTAGTTTACCCTTTGGCACTAGAGATGAGTCGTAAGTTCGTAACTCATAACTCAAATACAATTTATTTATTATTAATAAATACGTCAAAACTGTTGCATACAGTCAGGGGCGGATCCAGGAATTTTTTTCAGGGGGTTCACTGTTTTTAGATGATCCAATTTCATAGAGGCCGGACATAAAAATTTTCGGTTCGGGTCGGGTCGGGTCGGGCAGGGGCGGCTCAACCATTTTTGGAGGCCTAAAGCGAAGAAAAAAGCATGAAAATTATGCTTCAAATGTTCACAAAATCAACTAATTTGTATTTAAGAGTCATCTACTCATTTGTTTCTATCAATTTTTTACCTCTAATCATATGAATGCTCAAGAACACACATTTAGTTCAAGAAAGAGTTCTTAGTTTTATAGCTTCACAACCGGATCAAGCAAGCAGCAGTGGGCGGCGTCGTAAGGGGGTTCACCCTATAATATTTTAGGGGGTTCACCCCAGTTTTTTTACCTACCGTTACACTAAAATTTCGAAACTCGGGGGGTTCCTGTGAACCCCCTCGGCTCTTACTAGGTCCGCCCTTGCATACAGTATTTCTTATATTGTTAAAAGATAGTAAACATATTGTCACATGATAATGATAATAAAATATTAAATATATTGTCACATAGTAAAATATGAAGAAAAAAAAAACCTTGCAAATCTCAAATATTTGCAACCTATTACCGTGGAAGGAGCAGACAAGGTTAACGGGATGGGGTCCTATCACCAATCGATTCGGCAACAGCATCTGCTTGTCGAAGTGATGTACACTGATGTCGCCCTCAATAAAAAAAATTAGTGTTACATACGCGTTAAAATCTCGATCGTCCCCATAAATTTTGCAGTCGCCCACAATTGAAAACTTTTTAATGTTATATGCGCACTATATATTGATACTGAACCGACCCAAAAAATTTCCAGTACATAACTGGTAATGAATAATCAACCATTCTTCGATTACAATAGTTTCTATGGTTTCAAATTCAAAAGTTGTGAACATAGGTGAATGGTGGCTTACGATTTGGTGGAATAATTAATATCACATTTATTGTTAGATAGTTAAACTTTTAACACTTTTCAAAAAAAGTTAAAAACTTTTAACCCTGTGTCATTCCTCTATACCTATATCTATATGATTGAGGTTTATATAAATATATATATATATATATATATATATATATTTTGAATTAAAATATTTTAATCAATATACATGACAAGAACTTGTTAAAGGGATAGACAACCCATATGCAAATGGAATCCCGTGTATCCTTTTGATTTGATCGTCCAATTTCAAATATTGATATGTTGTAAAAATAAATTTCATCATATCAATAAATTTCTCTATATATTTACACACATAAAAGTAAGATTTTGTAACAATTTTGATGAAAATATTTTAATTTATACAGGAAATTCGAAGTATTAAACGCGCATTGTAAAAGATGAATTACTTATAAAATTATTAATGAATTAAATTACAGACATCCCATTTGCCAATAGAATCCCATGTACCAAACAATTCATATATTTTGACAATTTTTATAAAATAACACTTTTGTATAAGCGTCAAAGACAGAATACATCAATAAGATACAAGCCAAATTATAAAAGAGCTATCAAGATAACGTTGCTCGTTCTTATTTTACGGCTCGATGACCACCTTCCCGGTGGCATGGCCCTTGATGCTCTTGGCCCAACCCTCTTCGGCCCGACTTAAAGGGTATCTCGAGTCGATAACGGTTTTCAGTTTCCCTTCTTTTACAAACTTCACAAGACAATCGATCTCTTCGGCTTTTGGAATCACGAGTAACGGTTGAACTTGTTTTTTCGAAAAGGTGAGTTTTTGCACAGCGTAAGTCCAAAATGTACCACCACTCGGGGTTATGTTGATTACTTTCCCGGTTGGGGTCAAGTTAGGCTCGAAGGTTGACCACGGGATACCAGTGGTGCAATGAACCACTATGTCGTATTTCTGGCCCGATGGGCTTTTGAGGGCGGCCCCTTCTGGGGTTTTATAGTCCAGAACCTCATCGGCTCCTAAGCTTTTAACAAATTCGATGTTTCGGGCCCCACATGTAGCGGTCACGTGGGTGTTACCTAGTTTTGCTAGCTGGACTGCATAGTGACCCACACCACCTGAAGCGGCGGTTACTAGGACGTTGGATCGTGGTTCTGTTTTTTCCAGTTTTAGTCCACCGGTTACAGTAAGGGAGTGGAGGGCGGTGCACCCTGCAATAACTAGACTCGCACCATCTGCAGCTGATACTTCTGGTGGTCTTGGAACCGTTGAGCTTTCTTTAGCCACGGCATACTCGGCTAGCCCTCCACCTGCACCCCCCTGTCACACATGCAAACAGGCTTATTTTTTATGTTTACATTATTATACACAACTATTATAAATGCCTTAATTGTTTACAGTTCTGTATAAATGATCAAATACCCAACATCAACCGGCAACCATTGAGAAACAAAATCTTGAAAATCAAAATAAAGGAAGATGAAACTCACAAGAGTGGAAACAATTTTGTCACCAGCTTTAAAGTTCTTTACACCAGGTCCAACTTCCACAACTTCTCCTGCCACATCATCAACTGATCCAAACAAATATGGTTATGATTAATCCTTGAGAAGCTTATTGGTGTAGACAATTGGATCGCAAAACTCATAGACACCAGGCGACTTTTGTGGGTAAAAACAACCCACGACTCTTTTAATATTTATTAAATAAAACCACGAGTTTTACCAAGACGACTCCTCTATTTATACTAAAACGGTGACTTAATTCCCAAGCTATTCTAGTCCTACCTTTTCTTTATTTAAACCTTACCATCTAAACATAATCACACCCAAAATAAAGACTTAACCGTACAAAAAGTAAACCAAATAAAAGACTCAAAAAAACTCAGACATCAACTGACTCCCACTTCACATGTGAACCGCAATTAGGATTAATTTCTAACAATTGGTTCATTAAGTAAATAGTTTATATACCCTCAAACCATATCATATCAATCTGATCATTTAAACAAACTTGTCAACCCAAAATTGCACACCAAATCCATTGATCTTTGGCACGCATAATGTCCTTAAAACGGTCGATTAAAAGGTCTATTGCATATTTTACAGTGACCATTAAACCCTTATAAATTTCCCTTTTTTTCAAGTAGAATAACTGAATAAGAGTAAATTATGCAAATGCTCCTATGATTTATAGGTAGTTATGGGTTTGGTCCTTTACTCCTTTAAGTATCTAAAATTACAAAGATTGTCACTAATTATGAAACATGTCATTCTCATGGTCCCTAAAATAGATGAACATTTAACAACATTTATTATGTTCTTTCAAAATGACCATTTTCCCCTTTTGATAAATTACACTAATGACTAATAGTCCCCAAAAGCCTTATAATCTTTAAGAACATAAATGAACGAAAAAACCAAACAAGTATAAAACCCCAAAAAAGAATGTAGGGGATGATCGCGATCGAAATATCAAACTAACCTGGTATAAAAGGAAACTTTCTGGGCAGGATAGGGCGTACCATGCCGTTCTGAATCTTCCAGTCAATTGGATTTATGCTTGCTGCTTCTATTTTCAGCAGAATCTCATCATTGCCAGGAGCAGGGATAGGGATTTCAACATGCTGTAGTAAAACATATAAACAACAGTATAGACTCTTGTATATCATGATATTGATTTAGAAAATCAATACATAAAAATCAGTTTTTGCTTTCACAAGAGGCAGATTTTCTACATTCTAGATCAGATAGGCTAACCATGATGTTAATCAACCTCCTCCAACTTCCAATTTGGAAACACCATATTTGTTCAACTGAATCATGTTTCTACTTCCAAACTGATGTGAATTTTAAATGTGTTCATGAAAAATCATCAAATGTGTTAACTGATCGTAAGAAATCCATAGCAATTTAACTTTTCTTATCCAAAATATAACCTATTGGCTGATAATAATCCTTACTGACGTCTGACAATTTAACCAATTAACACTCCTAACTTTCGCCTTCGTTGCCAAGAGCAATCCCATAGCACAATGATCATAGTTACAGTTTGAATTATTAAAATACAATTTGCCTTCCTAAAATGATGAATTTCCTCCGATTTCATTTGGCTGGACTGCAATAATCGGAGATTAAAACGTCGATCTAACCTAAATGCTGTAAATCCTAAGCAATTCATAGTAATTTAGGTAAAATCGTCGATCTAACCTAAATACTGTAAAACCTAAGCAGTCATCTTCAATATACATCTTTAACAAAATCTACAATTCACAATTAGGTCTAAGAACGATAACATTTAAGGAGCAAAATTAACACAAAAGTGTGGAACAAGAGAAGAAAGAATCTATTTGAAATGACCTTCAAACCAGCGGCACCTCCGCCGTAACAAGTGTACCAAACCGCCTGCATCAATTTTCCGGCCATATTCATTCACGGATCCAACGTTCTTCAGCCGTCCGCCACAAATTTAGTGAGTGAGGATAGTGACCGCATTTATAATTAATTTATTAATATTAATTCATTCTGTTTGGACTATCGGGTTCACGCATTTTGACTCTTGTTTCCAACTACTTCATTTTTGTACTTTGTGGTATCACTTCACTCTCTTCACCAGTTACCAGAGAATTTTAATAAACTTTAGACATAAAACTCGAAATGCTTCGGGTTTACACTTCATTTAATAAACGAGTCGAGCTTAACTTTAGAAAACGAGACCTGAAACTCGGCTCGGCTTATTTACATCTCTTTAGAGATTACAATAAATGTTTTGATAACAATAAATGTGTTATGAGAGAATGACTATTTAGTTCTAATATATTATTATAACAAACCAAACCAAATCAAAACTGACCTGATCTGACCCGACCCGACCCGACCCATTGAGACATATACTTATACCTGCACAATTGTACACACAAACAATAGACAACATTAGGAAACTTTAAGTTTTTAAAACTGTAAAAGACTAAAACACCCATAAGACGCTTCTTTATGTCGCACACTCCACGACCACCTTCCCAGTAACATGGCCCTCCATGCTCTTAGCCCAACCCTCTTCAGCCCGGCTTAAAGGGTATGTCGACTCGATAACAGTTTTGATTTTCCCTTCTTTCACCAAACTCACGAGGAATTCGATCTGTTCTGCTTTCGGTGCCACAATCAATGGCAGAAGTTGCTTCTTCGAGAACGTTAGTTTGTTCACAGCATAGTTCCAAAATGTACCACCACTCGGGGTTATATTGATCACTTTCCCGGTTGGGGTCAGGTTAGGCTTGAAGGTTGACCATGGGATCCCGGTGGTGCAGTGTATCACTAGATCGTACTTCTGGCCCGATGGGCTTTTGAGGGCGGCTCCTTCCGGGGTCTTATAGTCTAGAACCTCATCAGCTCCTAAACTTTTGACAAATTCGATGTTACGGGCTCCACATGTTGCGGTTACATGGGTGTTTCCGAGTTTCGCAAGTTGGACCACGTAATGACCAACCCCTCCTGAACCCGCGGTTACTAGGATGTTGGTGAGTGGTTCAGTTTTGTCTAGCTTTAGTCCACCTGTCACAGTAAGGGCATGGAGAGCGGTGCACCCTGCAATGACTAGACATGAGCCGTCTGCAGCCGAGACTTCCGGTGGTCTCAGAGCCATTATGCTCTCTTTAGCCACAGCATACTCGGCTAGTCCTCCACCCGCAACACCCTGTCATCCGGTCCAAAAAACACATTAATGTATAAACTTTAATAGTTTAGTGTGAACCCTATTTCCAAAATCCTAATTAGCAATAAAAAATAAGGTCTTAATTACCAATTAAGAAATAAAATTATAAAGATGAAACTTACAAGGTATGTAATAACTTTGTCACCAACTTTAAATTTCTCCACTCCAGATCCAATCTCCACCACCTCTCCGGCTACATCGGAAACTATTCCAACAAACAATCATGGTTATATATCGTACTCAGGTCTGTTGTTTTATTTTATGCGTCATACTTTTGTCCACCTGAATTGAAGACTTGTACTATATAATATAGTGTACAAGTCTACAAAGTACGTGAGACAAATGTATGACACATAAAATAAAAAGTAAAGTGTTATTTTCGTCCATGTGTTTTGACCATTTTAACTAATTTCATTAAAAAAAAATTGTAGCTTTTTCGTCCCCGACTTTTCAAAATCTAGTCATTTTAATCCAAATTTCTAACTTCGTCTACATTTTAACGTTAAATCAAGAGTAATTTTGGTTAAATCAGGGGTAATTTGGTTAGATTTTAATCTTTGAATTTCAAACTGACCCTTGATTTAACGTTAAAATGTACACGGAGTTAGAAATTTGGATGAAAATGACTAGATTTTGAAAAGTCGGGGACGAAAAAGCTAAAAAAAATGTTTTTGGATGAAACTGGTTAAAATTGTCAAACCACATGGACGAAAATAACACTTTACTCTAAAATAAAACTACAGATCTCAACTAGATTATGTAATATCTTAATTTAAAACGTTACTCATCTATACTATATAATAAATAAAGGTTTTTTCATGTCACATGTCGCCTCCATGTTCATTCTCATTATTTTTTTCCCGTATCTTTCTCCTATTAAATACACCTCTATCTTTTAATAGTAATAATATATTTTTAAAAAAATAATAATTATACAAATAAAACACATTTATTTTAAATTATCCATTATTATAAGAACTTTAAATTCAAATTATGTAACTTTTATTTTCAATCAAATAGTAATGAAAGTCAAATTACATAAAATAGTAATTAACATATTTTTGAAACCCAATTATATATTAATTTTTATGTATTTTAAATTTTGTTTTCTATCCTTAGTATATTTAATACATTTTTACACATGTAATATATATACATAAAGATTTAAGATTTTATATATTAATATTTTTTATTTGTGTGTATTACACGGGGTTCTAAGCTAGTTTGAGCAATAAAATCAAATTCATTTAGGTTAATGATTCTTTTACACCCAATAAATAACAAATTTTTGGGGGAAAACTATATAATGATTCAATTATGCTAAAAAGTTTGGAATCAACCTGGAACATAGGGAAATTTTCGCGGTAAAACAGGACGAGCTACTCCTTTTTGAATTTTCCAATCGATTGGATTTATGCTTGCTGCTTCGATTTTAAGCAGGGTCTCACCTTTACCAGGAGCAGGAACAGGGATTTCAACATGCTGCACAAGATACAATTGAAGATGATAACAATTGGAGTGCGATTTGATTGTATTAGTGTTACCTTTAAACCGGCGGAACCTCCGCCGTAAGAATCGTAGGACAGAGCCTGCATCAATTTTCCGGCCATATTGGTGTACCTGTTAAGATCTCTCAGCCACCGCTTCTATGTTTGGGAATTTATGAGAAGGATAAGGTGAGTGAGATGACATGCGTCAAAATCTAAAATTTGATGTTGATTTCCATGTGATTTGTAATAATTTTATTTATTAATTTATTAAAAAACTATTCATATTTGATTTATTAATTTATTAAAAAAACTCGAAATATGAAGGATGGTTATGTTAAGGTTATCTAGGCGTGGAAAATCGCGGCGCCCCTCGTGTCCAGGACGTGAGAAGTTTCGTGGGTGTGGTAACGACGTATTATCGTTTTTTTTTCACAACTCTCAAATCCTACACACAAAAAACTTAAACAACTTGTATACTTTCCCACAACTCTCAAATCCTACACAAAAACCTTTTTTTATTTTATTTTTTTACAACTTTCATATCCTACAAACAAATGGGGTTTTCATCTTCCTATGAGTCATCCCCGGATTGATCCTAGGGCGATGTGATTTTCATTAGTGCGGTACAAGCTACAATCCAATTTATAAGTTGTGAAATCGAACGTTCACGAAGAGTAGCAATTAACCGGGAACGTGATGTTGATAACAATCTTCTTATAAGAGACTTTTTTGTTTTGAGAATCCATTATATGATGAGAAAGCTTTTAAGCGTCATTTTCGCATGAGTCGTCCATTCTTCGTTCAAACTGTTGAAGATATACTAAGAAAACTTTCACAAAAAGCCACAATTTTGATGTTTGCTTTAGGCCCTAAAACATGTCGAGCTGCCCTGATCTAATCTTTATCAAACTGAAGAGTGAACAAAAAAATTCCTTCGAAACAGAACAGAAGAGCAAAAAAGGAACTAAGTTTTGATTGCATTACCTTTAAACCGGCAGAACCTCCGCGGTAAGAATCGTGTTTTGATTGTATTACCTTTAAACCGGTGGAACCTCCGTGGTAAGAATCGTAGCACACGGCCTGTATCATTTTTCCGTCCATATTGATCCACCTATCGAGCTCTCTAAACCACATCTTCTATATTTGGGGTATGAGTGATTTTGTTGACGGGGGTTTCTTGTTTTGCAAGTAATTTGTAATAATCATATTTGATTTATTAATTTATTAGAGAAGTTGAAATATTTATTAAGTATTACAGAAGTTGAAAAATCATATTTTATTTATTAATTTATTAGAGAAGTTGAAGACTCATATATGATTTATTAATTTCTTAAAGAAGTTTAAAATATGAAGGTTGGTAATTGGTATAATATTTATTTTCTCCATATAATTAAGAGTAAAATATATGAAAGATGATAAAGCTTATTATTTTTATATTTTATATTTTAGGTTATCACCTGAAAGTTCGTTATCTTAAATTAATTAATAAGTAATAACGATTGATTATACATTTTATAGAGTTTGTTACCTTCTTCTGTATTGAGCCGGTTTAAATATATTATCTTTTTTTTCGCGTAAATTAACATTTTGGTCTATGCGGTTTAATCCATTTAACCATTTCAATACAAAAAGGAATCTTCTGACATTTCAACCCGTGACGTTTAATTTCTTTAACTGTTTTGGCATGACTCCTGGGCTCACGCCGTCCATTTAATTACTTTAAGAGCCATTATGAGCCCATGGTAAAAATCAGGGGCGAAAAGACACTTTGCCCTTCATATTAGGGGAACGTGGTGGCTCTTACCGGCATGACCTTAGGTGGTCAAAACAGTTAAAGAAATTAAACGTCAGTGGTTGAAATATTAGAAGATGTCCTTTTGGGTTGAAAATGTTAAATGGACTTTGGGTTGAAAATGTTAAATGAACAAAACCTCATGAGCCAAAATAGCAATTTACTCGTTATCTTTTTAATAATATGATGACATAATAAAGTACAATTTTTAAGAAAAGAAGGTTTTGATTCTATTGTGTACGATCTGAGGTAGAGAGTTAGGGTGAAGAAGAGGACATAACACTCATTCAAAAACTATCCTAACAAAATCAATCAATAAGGTGTGTCACCTCATTTTTACTCAAATGTTACACTAATACCCTAAGATGTTAGGGCACAACCATAATACTTTAATTTTTAAAGCTTTTTTTTTATTTCTTAAATTAAAACTAATATACATTATTATTAAGTTTAAATATATAAAGAAAATAATCATCTACCGGAGCTAATCTAGTTAAATTAATGTGGAAATATATTTAAATATTAAATTACTGGCAACTGCAGCCTTTCCGCTGCTTTTAGATTAAGAGCATTCCTAATAGCTTCTTCATCCCCATCTCCATAATTACACTAAAATCATTACATTTTTTCTCTCCTTCTCAATTAAATAATACTTTTTTATACCTTTATCATTACCTTTTCTCTCTCCTTCTCAATTAAATAATACTTTTATCATCACCTTTTCTCTCTCCTCCACTCACAACCACTTTAAAAAATATTAAAAAATTTATGCAGGTGAACAGTGTTTTCCCCAAATATATAAAAAATTTATCCCTTTTCTCTCTCCTCCACTCACAACCACTTTAAACCACCATATAAAATATGGGGAACCCACTCACAAATATATGCATAACCTACTGTGAATGCTCTTAGTTAATGTGTATGCAGTAACTTTTTAGCATTCTCATCAGTTTCTTTATCACCATTTCTATAATTACACTAAAAATCACTATATTTTTTCTTTACTTTTGAATTAAATAATAACTTTTTATACTTTTATCATTACCTTTTCTCTCTCCTCTACTCACAACCACTTTAAAAATTATTAAAAAAAATATGCAGGTAAAAAGTGTTTTCCCCTTTTCCCTAAAGATATAAAAATTATACATTTTCTCTCTCCTCCACTCACAACCAATTTAAACCACTACATAAAATATACAAAACACGCTCATACAGATATAGAAAAACTGATATGAATGCTCTAAGTTGCTTGTGAGATTAGGTGTGTACGTACACACATACAGACGAATTAATTACAAAGCTATTTTTTTAAGTGTAGGATTCAGTCCTGATCATTGATAAAATCACTTCGGCAGTCTGGTGATAATTTCATAACTTATTGGAGATATCTAACGTTGGGAAGGGTAAAAGGGAATCCATCTCTTTTTGTTATATTTTTTTTATATTTTGCTCAACTAATTTTTATAAACTCAAATAATGTTTATATAACTCGTTATTTCTTTTAAATATACTATAAATCCATAATATTATTCTCTTAAGTTAAAGTATTATATTTTTATATTTTTTTTAAAGGATGTAGTAGTAGTAAGCAATTGTGTGACAAACGATGCGTTTAGACTCATTTACATAAAGCATTTAACCTAGTTACACGGCGAGGATGCATATCTAACTCATTTACGCGATGTAAGTTTTCTAATACCACAACATTGAAGCTTTAAATTCTTTGCTTCTTAATGTTGTTTGGATGTAAAGATATAAGATTTTAAATCGTACATGTTTTCAAAACTTGATTTTTCTTTATAAAAATTCATTCTAGATGTTTTTATAAAAGAAACAGGTTTCGTATATAACAAACTACCTTAGAACCCGTGTATTATAATGGGGGTGAAAAATATCAATGTATAAAATTTCTTAAATCTTTATGTATATATATTTTATGTGTGAAAATTTATTATATATATTTAGGAAAAAAAATTCAAAATATGTACAAATTAATATATAATTGGGTTTCGAAAATACGTTAATTATTATTTAATGTAATTTGACTTTCATTACTGTTTAATTAAAAATAAAAGTTACATAATCAGATTTTAAAGTTTATTATAATAAAAGATAAATTAAAATAAATGTGTTTTATTATTATACTAGTTTACAACCTGTGTACTACACACTGGTTGAAAAATATCAATACATAAAGTTGTTAAATTTGTTATGTATATATTTTACATGTGTAAAAATCTATAGTAATAAATAAATATTTAAGGTGGACACTTGGCACTTCTTCGTGTCTTCTCACATTAGTTTTCCCGCCTCTCTCTCATAATAAATGTGCATCTATCTTATTAAATAATAATGATATTATTAATATATTATTAAAAAAAATACTAATTATATTAAATAAGAATATATAATAGGAAATCAAAATATAACTAATTAAAGAAAAATACTAATTTGTTATATGCACACACATTTCCATTTTATATATCTCGAGACGGTCATAATAGTCTAACAAGTTAAGACGTATTTACAAATTTATAAGTTTTATTTTTTTTAATATACAATCTCGTGTAATACACGGGATTATAACCTAGTGTATTATATATACTAAGGATAGAAAACAAAGTTTAAAATATGTAAAAGTTAATTTATATAATTGGGTTTCAAAAATACGTTAGTTAGTATTTAATATAATTTGACTTTCATTTACTATTTGGTTGAAAATAAAATTTACATAATTATATTTCAAAATTTCTTATAATAAGAGATAATTTAAAATAAATATGTTTTGTTAGAATATTTAGTATTTTCTTTAAAATTATATTATAATTAAAAGATAGATGTGTATTAATAAGAGAGAGATGCTGGAAAAAATTGTGAGAATTAATATGGAATCGACACGTGACATGAAAAACATTTATTTATTATATAGTATAGATATAGATTAATATTTTTTTTAAAAATATATTATTATTAAAAGATAGATGGGTATTAAATAAAAAAGAGAAGCGATAAAAAAATGATGAAAATGAATATGAAGACGACACATGACATCAAAATTTTTATTTATTATATAGTATATATATAGATATAGATATAGATTTTAATGAAGTCAGAAAACAAGGTTTCGATTAAACTTTAAAATCAACTTTATGTTTTATTAGCCGTAAATTAACATACTCATCCTACGAAACATGATTTGGAATCACAACACTTTAACTACAAACACCTTGATACAACTATACTAAAGACATGTTGTCGTTTGATACAACTATATTAAAGACATGTTGTCGTGTTGTGTTAAAATAAATTTTAAAATCAATATCCTACCCAACCGGTTAGATTGAGTACTCTTGAACCATCTTTACTTAGTTGGTTATGATGGTGGCCGGTTGAACCAAAACAGTGGTTAGACCAGATTTTCTAAAAAATAAAATTATTTTATTTTTTGTCTTATTATATCTCATTTAATGATTCATTATTATTCATGCTTTGTAGTTTTCTTCTTCCAATATTATTCCGTACTTTGTTTTGAATTAATTATATGTTATAATTTTTAAATGATTTATGAATACATCCGGTTTTTTAAACTGGTCCGACCAAAACCAGTGACGATCCGGTTATAAAAGCATTCATAAATAGTTTTAAAAAGTAGTTAGAAGCTGGTTTTCATCCAAGCATCTAATTACAAGTCTTCGAAAGACATTTTGCTTTACAAAATACTTTTAGAAAGATTGCATACCAAAACAACATTGCTAGCCACTCATCAAGTCAAGAACAGTAACAAAAACAAGAGATTAAACCTTAATTTTCCGCTAATTAGTAATTACATTACCAAAACGATTAATACCCGAAAACACCACGAGTATACGAGTATATACATATATGTACCGCAGGCCAAAGCTCATATTTACACAAGTAAACCAGATAATACTATAAACATTAATATATAAAAATGCTCATAAAACTTACTAGACCAGAAGTTCTTTGCAAATTCTTGATTCTTGAAAATTAGTTGATCTCCTCAAGATTATATACAGTCTTCACATACTCTTCTGTGTCCCAAAGAAACGAACCAAACGCAATCGCCTCCAAAACCAATCTTTTCAGGGTAGCAAATGATGTAGATATCATTTTCTCAGATTCAACATCACCAAAAAGTGCAAAACTATGTTTTGTTACCAGATTCAAAGCCTCTTTTGAATTCGGTTGGGCACATTTCGCTAGCGTATCAGGGGTGAATCCGGTCAAATAGGAAATCAATTTCTCGCGTTCCTTGGTGCCATCAAATGGTGATGTTGGTATCTTGTTGTGCGTGTGACCGAATACCAAGTTCTTTCTTCTGCATTGGTATGAGTTCATGATCATGTCATCAATGGGGTCAACAAGACTCATTTCAAGCCGGTGCCTTAAGGTGGTGGATTTGAGAAAGTAACCGAATAGAATCGATGCTGTGTAGATTTGACAAAGATTGGCATGTTTGATTTCGGTTGTGGCCCAAGTTTCGGTAACACTGAAGTCTGATCTCCATCCAATAGCAAATGTTAGATATTCTCTAATCATCTCCAAGATCTCAAAGCTGTGAATCGATTCGAGTTCCCAGTCTTTCGAAGGCAGGATTTCTAGTCTGTTGTTGTATATACACTTTGAAAGAGGTGGAACTAGATGAACTTTGAGTTCTGAGAATTTGTAGAAGATTAACATGTACATCACATCTTCTACAGAGGATTTGCATTCCTGTTCTTTTAGCTCAGCAATTCTCCTGGTGATATAATTGTATTAACAAATTAGAGGACTAAACTTGATTTAACTGGTCATAATTATGAACAGATCAAGCAGGTAAACACTGATATCTATGATGAAAGCAGCGCAGAAAAGGCCCAAACTTAAAACCGGAATAACTTGGGCTACGATTAGAGTTACAGGGCCCATAACGAGGTCTCCAAGATCATGTGCCACACTTTTGGACCCGAAATCCTTCGATAAAGACTCCAATTTCGTTAATTACTGATTTCCTAAAATTTACCTAATTCAGTGTCTTTCCTTTTTAGTGTAAAACGCGTTAAATCACTGATGGTCTTGATTTAAGCGCTTATTTATGTCATCAATTTCGTTATTTATGAGTCGGTTTATAAATTTGAATTTGGTAATCACCTTGTAAAATGTCACTCTTGCAAAGTTACAATGGTTAGAGTATTCAGTTTATCATCAAGTTTTCTTGAGAATACTTCTCTGTTTTTACATCCACATCAGAAATTGAAACTAACAATTCTGATTTAGACCTAGCTTTTTTATATGTTTTCTACATCATTAAATGCGAACACACTTTTATTGACCTTTAATGAATAGCCCGCAACAGTTTGTAATTTCGTTGAATATGTAGCCTAAAGAATTTTGTGTGTTTTTATCTGTTTCTGTAATTGCTAATGGCGGATATAGAATTATAGACAGTGGATTTCAACAATCGAATACTGAATCACATCCAATCAAATCACAAACAGATGAATCAATAAAAATACAGATCGAATTGAACGAAGAAGAGAGTAGATACACGAACCTGTGAAGAGCAGATTCACTCGAATCAGCCGTCAACGCTCTGCGAGCGTAAGCTTCATCAACATCAGCGACTAATTTCTCCAACGTCTCCGCCACAGCGTCATGAAACGACTTCCGTTCATTCAACAACACGCTCGACAAAAACCTACCGGCCGGCGTCACCGGCTCAATCGGCGTATTCAAACTACTAAACTCACAGTAACTACTACCTCCGCTACTAAAATCAATCGCACAGGCAACCGAAACTCTCGAACGACACCGTTTCGGCAGTGATAAACCGGAAATCGCGAACGGAGAGCGGAAACTTCCGATCAAACGACGATGATTCTTCGCCGGTGAAGGCGAATAGGAGGAAACGGTTACCAGACGGTTGTTTATGTTGACGGACGACGATAGCGAATATTCCATCCAGCAATAATTGAAGAGTACGGTAGGGTTTGTAATTGATATAGATACAGAAGGGATTTATATTTGTATATATAGTTAAAGAAGTTAAAAAGGATAAGGAAGGATTTGGTAAGGGGAATTATCTGGTGTGGCGTCATTGAGAGATGATAATGTGGGCATGCCAATAAGAACAACGACATATCTTATCACCTTATGTTATGAGTCCATATGCTTATTCTTTTATTGTCTTTACTCTAAAAAATCATAAATTCAAAGATAGTTAGGCTTATTTGTTGAAGTTTTTGGGTACCAGTTTCAGAAGTTTTAAAAATTAGTATATTTATTATTATAATATAACACAAAATAAATAAATTTATAAGTATAATTTATATGTATTCGTTTATTAAAAAAGAAATACAAGTTTAAGTTTACCATTTACATATATGTGTAGTTTTTTTAACAATTTAAAAAGTAGAGATGGATTGATCGGAAAGATAAACTATTTTTATGCTATATTTTAATAATAAATATAATAAAAACAAAAAAAATTAAATTTTAATTGTTTTTTACATGAATTCTTATGGTTCTTGAGAATTTATGAGTTTTCAAAAGAATTTTTTTCTCCTATTTATGTATTTCTTTTTTCTAACTTTTAGCACATAATATATCTATGATTTTTATTCCATCTCCGTTTCATTTCTATGTGAACTATTGCCAAAGTAATTGTTTTCACTAAAAACTTCAATTTTTGTAAATAAAGTTTGTATTTTCACCTAATTCATTTCTATTTTTTTTATTTATAATCAATTTCAAATAGTAATTTGTGTTTATGACATAATCATTCATAAATTTCACCCTTACACATATCTTCATCAACAACAATAAGGGTGAAAGGGGTGAAGCTCGGGTTTACCCTCGGGTTTCATCAGGCTCACGAAAACATTGTTGTAACCTAGTCGGGTTGTGGCTCGTGTTAGGTTTACGGGTTCGTGAAGCTGTGCGCTTTCATGAAGAATTGGACCGTTACGCCGCTGGGAGCCAAAGGTAGTCGTTGGGCTATTTTTTTTTTAAATGGATGGTCGCAAAAGTAGCCTTTGGAAGCCAAAAGTAGCCATTCTTGAAATCGTCCTACAACGCAAACAGCATCCGTTATCATGCCATTAAACACAAGAGTTAGGTTATTCCAACAATAACCAGAAATTTTACGTTTGTCGATTTTATAGTCCAACATTTTATAGGAGTTTTAATATTTTTTTCAAAAGTGTAGGGTAATGTTGCGTAGCTCAGATCGTGAGACGATCCCGCCCCTCCCTGAATCCTACGCAAATGTGACAGCTAATTCAAGTACAAAGTACACCAACTAGTTTTATTAAGATAATAATAAAATATTCTAAAATATCACATCAAAATATTAAGAGTTATAACTCACCTATTAATTTAAGAATTTGTTCCCAAAATTTCATTACAAGAAACACAAGTGAAGATAAAGTTCTCGTTCTCTTTTCTTTTTTCACTCCTAATGTAGTACTAGATCTTTTTTTAATGACTCCACTACACCTTTAATCCATATAGTGCTAGATTAAAATATAAAATTGTCACATTTTAAAATTAAAATATCTAAATCAACGTCGTGTCAACATTTTATAAAATTGTCACATAAGTGGCATAACAAGACATGTTTAAAATTTAGTGACATTCATTCTAAGAAATAAATACAAGTGCAACTCAATCATCAACTTATTGTTACAGACTTACCAAATGTCACATATGACGTCTTATTTAATGATAGATAAATATCCATCTTGTGGTCCAAAAGATACAAATAAATAGTTGAAACTATATTAAATTTCTCAACTCTAGATATTTCCTTGTAAACGATTCTTCTAGACCTTATCTCATAATGTTACACTTGGGATTTTGCATGATCCGAAACCTACAAACAAATATTTATTATTACATCAGAAAATGTTTTACGAATCTTTAAATAAACAATTATTCAAGTTATTAAATATATCCATGGAGTAGTAGATCAAGGTATGCAAGATAATGTTATTGAATTACAAATAAGACTAAATAAGTTCAAGTTAAGTTATAAAACAAATTAGAAGATCTAAAATACATATTTGTATAAACTAAAATGAATCCGGGTCCTTGAAAAATGGCCAAGTCTAATATTAAAGTTTATGCCGACTGAAAGGTCAACATAATTAAACCTTTTGTTGGTCAACACTGAACGTGTTAGATAGCTATGGACATAGAACAGTGAGTGTCTAAGGCTATTTGTTACGGTAGTTATTGAACAGCCACGTTTTTTAGTGTTATTCACGTGGACTCTTCAAACCTTTGTTGCAGCCATGGTGGTGTTATCCTTTTCCTATGATGGTAAAAAAAACAAGGAAGCAGCAGCCCAAAGAAAATTACCATTTGGAAACTTCAATCACATTTTGTCTCTAGTCCAAGTTATAATAGTGTTTGCATATCAGTTACGGATTATTCAGCGTCAATTTCTGCAAAAATGAAGGACGAATTTAAATTAAAGAAACGTCTATTGGATGCAAGCCGTAATCAGCCTTGCTTTCAATTCCATGGTACAACAAAACTAAAAAAGCATCATTACTTGAAGACATGTAATAGAAAACCCTAGATCCCTAAATCAGAATGCAGTTATGAAATTCAATAACTTGCAATCGAAAACCCTAAATCTCAATTACTACCTGGAAAGCAGAGAACCATCACAGGAAGAAGCAGGGAGCAACGATGGGAAAAATGAAGGCGCTGATAGCAGCAGAGATGCGGCAAAAAACGCGTGGATTGAACCATTGGCCCATTGCTACCATCACGGCCGTCGAACACTACCGGCACTATCATCGCCAAATGATCTTGTGGTCGAAGGTTGCAATTCTTCACCGGAAAAGGAAGAAAAATTTGTCGGCACGAAGGATTAGAATGGACAGCCACCGATGTCTCTCTCTCATCTCTTTTGCTCAGAAGAAAATGTAGAAAGGAAGACGTAGACTGAACCGTGAATAGGTGTTTGAACTTTGAAGGTATGCGTACACGTGGCCTGAAAGAGTGTTAAAAAGATGACACCTAACAGACGGAAATACACCTAAACTGAAGACGTGGCACTATCAAAGACGTGGCAGGGTTGTGCCAATTTGCAAATAATAAAAAGTTCAGTGGTCAAGTTATATATCTATAGTAATGCACTGTTGCTAAGAAAGTGCGGTGAGGACGAAGACGTTGCACCTCGTCACAGGATGGGGCGGTGTTGCTTCACCTCGCCGCACGCCACATCACTTCACACGCAAAGATATTTGGAATGACAATATCAACACTTACTTGGATTTTCGGTAGTCAGGACACCCCGGACTAGGGGTCCAACGTCTTACCCGATAGATCTATCAGGTAAATATTCGTTCCGTTCGGGTACAACAACCCAAAATGCCGCTCCGTGCCCCGACCTGGTTTCTGATTCTCGTCGTACAAAGAGGAAATAAACGACGGAAACAGATGAATGGCTTATAATGTGTACCTCTCTTTGGTATTTCAGTCAAGAACTTAATCACATTGCGGTTGTATACCGCGACATTGTAAATATTCGCTCCGATTTGGTCAATATCGCCAGCGTTTGGCCAACTCGTTTCCGTGATGAATACTCGGATGTCCGGGTAGCCCGCACCTTTCATAGCAAAGAACACCGTGTCAAGCATTTGCTCGAACAAATTGGTATACCATAACCCGACAGAGTCATCTACAAAACCCGAATCATTCGGTTCAAGCAGCAAATAATTGAGGGTGATGTTAACCAGGTTGGCTGCCCATGCATAATAGGGGTAAACATTAACAAAGAAAAATGATTTCGTCCTGTTAAGGAACTGTAACAACGGCTTCATAACGGGACCCGCTATACCGGATCGAAAATTCGCCCTCGAATGCGGGGAGAAAGTGGTCAAACAATCCATGGCCAACGGTGTACCGACTTTGATTTTTCGTAGGTTATATGAAACTAACGATTTTTGAACCCGGCTCATGGCCAGGACGAGATTAAACCATGTTACGCTGTCGGGCTGCGAGAGGACCTCGTGGCTGACGAGAACATGATGGATAAGGGTTTTGGGGTAAAACGGGACGACATTGGAGCGAATCCATTCGTCCGCTAGCGTTTGGTTGGAGGCGATAGCGGTGATGATTTTATTCGGTACCGTTACTGTTACGGGAATGTTGGTGTTGGTGAGTGCTTTAAGGATTTCGGGATTCGCATAGTTGATCTTAACTCCGCCGGCTTTTAAAGGTTTGATTAGCTCGACGGATTTAGACGGCAATGGGAGGTTGCTACCGAGTTGCCCGTAGATCACCCCTGGTGTCTCGACGCCTGGTAATCATACAAACAATCAAACCATTGTTAAAATGTCCTTCCTAAGTAGTTAGGGGCGTCCCTAAGAGGGCATCCTGGAACTAAAAGCTGGTGGTGGTTCAAATCCTTCAACATGCATATTGTAGTGTATTTATCGTTAAAATCTAGGAATTGTTGTTAAAAAAGTGGTTATAAGTAGATAATATAGATTTATGTGTAAGTTTAGTGGGTGTGTGACACACGTACACCGTTAGAAGAAAAAAATGGTGATTAATAGTTTGAAAACTTACTTGATAAAGAAAACATAAGACATGTAAGAGAGATGAGAAAGATTAAGCCCATTTTGTGGGTTCTTCCCTTGATGAAAGCTTGAAGAAGCACAAGGAATATGACTACTACGCATGTAACTTGATTCTAACCGAGTAAGAGAGAGAAGATCGGGTAAAGGGGGTACACCGCCCCCAATAACTCGAGTAGGGCCGGTAGACATGGCCGAGTACCATGAACAAGTATATTTACTCGGTATTGTTGGAGCTAGCCGTTGGTGGGGGTGGGGGTGGGTTGGGTGCTTTAAAAAAAACTAATTTTTTATCTATATATATATATCTCACTCTCCTTTTTAAAAAAATAAAAAACAAATCACTCTTTTCATCAATATATTATTGTATTTTGTTATTTTTTTGTTGTCTTTTGTATTTTTAGTTAATAAAAAAGTATGTTTTTTTATTTAAATGTTTATTTATAAAAAAAAAGTTGGTAAGTAAATGAGTAGGATGTTTCCAATTAAATCTAAGTAAATGAGTAGTTTTGAGGTGACAAAATTCTATTTGACAGTTTTAATGAGTAAATGAGTAGATGGGTTAATGACCCCATCACCCTTATAGGTGAAAGGATCAATGCGGTTTATTTTAAATTTTAAGGTTTTAATTTATGTAATTGTGAATCTCAAGTATTCAAGATAAATGACATGTGATGTATTTTATCCAAAAGTAATAATATAAATGAAATATATGTAATTTATTATGTTGATAATGATTTTTTAATATGCCACCTAGTAGGCTAGTACATATTTGATTGGATCTGAACTGGACGAAAAGCTTTTAAAAATAATATAACTACAAGATTGTAACAAATTAAATTGTTTTTCCTATTGGGTTTTGTGTTTCAACAACAATGGGAACAAAAGAAGAGCATCTATTCTAGATTGTGAGAAAAGGTTGACTTTTGGTTTTGATATGGTAGCTTGAGATGTATTTTTAACAATATCTGATAAATGAACAATTGAAAGTTCTTGAATCAAGAATGAAAAGCATTTTTTGATACTGAATGAATAAACAATCAAGTGAATGGCGTCATCATCCAGACGTCCCGGAGGTTTTTAAAATTACAAGATCAATTACAGTTTAAGGTTATTCACTTAACGACTTTAAATTAGTACCACAGACTGATTTGAATAATTCCGTATTCAAATCGTAGTATAATCAACCTAGTGATGTCGAATGTGTATAATCGACCTAGTGATTTATATTAGAGAAGTGAGATATAAATATGATGTAATTGGTCCATGTGTTTTACTTAAAGAACAATGAGGTTTACAAGTAGTATACCATATCTTGATGATATTACTCTATCTCCTCAAGAGATCTAACACTTTTATAATAATAATTTTATCCATCAATTAAGTTATATCCAGAAGATATTGAAACATTTAATATGGACAAAGATTATCATCTAATTATGTTAAAAGTTGTCCGATCATTGTCACTTATCATTTTTCAAAGAACGGGAATTTCTTGGACAAAACTTCTCATCTCTCTCTTCTCTTTCTCTCTCTTAAAAATATAACTTTTTTTAAATGATGAAAAATGAAAGGTGTCTATTACATAAAGTGAAAGATGGTGATGTGACGTCGAGATGAAGTGAAAAATAGGCAAAGTAAAGCCAAGGTATAACACATAGTCTTATATTACTACTACATCAATAACAACAACATATGTAAACATGAAAACAATGACAATCTGATAAAGTACACCTGTCCAAATTGTTTATTGTATAACAAAATTACTTTTCATGGTACCTCATTTACAAGGAGGCAAAGGATGCCCACATAATCCGAGATTCCCGGCATAGCTATCAGCAGGAATAGAAACATATCTAAAATTAGGAACTTGGCCCGTTAAACTGTTATTAGCAACGTTAAACTCCTTAATTCGAACAAGCTGGCCCAATTCTAACGGTATCTGGCCCGTAAACCGGTTGTTATCGAGCCTAAGAACATTAAGAAACGAACAGTTTGCAATACTCTTCGGGATCTCTCCAGATAAGTTATTTGATGAAAGATCAAGATTTGTTACAAACGGAACAATATCCGACATGTCATCTGGAAGAGTCCCGTCAAGATTATTGCTTGAAAGATCCAAGCCCGTTAACGAAGTACAGTTTTTGAGCCCGAGAGGAAACCGACCCTTTAACCCCATGTCAGCAAGTTGGATATTTAGAACTCTACTTTCGTCGATATGCCAACATTCAACACCAATAAATCTACATATGAAACCTTCGGTATTGTTACTGAAATCCCATGAAGAAAGCACATTTTGTGGATCTTGAAGTGAAGCTTTAGTGGATCTTAGGCAATCAATGTCACTTTGAACCGCATTGCTGTAACTACTAGATATAAGTATCCAAACACACATGGAAATTGTTGGTATTTTAGTGTACAATAGATTACGTTTAGTATACAAATAAGAGTTGACGCTTATTTGGATATTAACGGAACTAACGGGGGTTCGGGGGCAGCGCCCCCGAGAGAAGCGGGGTCCAAGGGGCGGCAGCCCCTGGCGGGGTCCAAGGGGCAGAGCCATAATTGTTTTGGCCGAAATTGACATGTTAATTTCTGAAGGACCAAATGTGTAAATACGTTTAAAAAACGATTAGCTGCATCTTAGCGGTTATCCATAATTGTTTTGTGGAGATAAAGATGCAAGTTCGTTGCCAGAGACACGCACGGTTTTTTGATCATTCAGAAAACAAAATACATACAGATTCTTGAATCAATTGATTTTATCTGATCATTAATTGGTATACACTCCAATTTAATCGATCTGAAAGCGTTTCGTTCGTGATTTCAATTGCTATCGGTTAATACTTTTACAACAGAAAGTATCATTTGCATACGAGCCATTGTGTAAAAAGACTGCGGCTTTAGGTACAGGAAACCTAGAAAGATAGCAAATAATCAGAATCAAATAATCTAACGATAATAAAACGATTTGCATGCGATGATATTTGCACGTGTTTGAAGCTGTAATAACCCTCGTAACTAACAAACAAACATACCCAACGTAATCACACTTATAACAAAGCTATTGGTGGGATTTTTGGAGAGTGTGATAAGAGAAAACCTTACCTCTATCCCAAAAGATAAAGAGACTAGTCCTGCTGATATCTCGAATCAATAAACCTCACAATCTTTTTTTTTTCTAAAAATAATGTAGTATAATATAGTATAGTAATAACCCTCATATAACAACATGAAAATTTGCAAGATTCTTATTGAGTGACATAAACATGTATTGTATTTCAAAAAGTCAATCATTCAGAATTCATTATTATTTATTAGTCGTCGATTGAAACTTCATACGAACATGAGCATGGCCTTTCCTTCTTTGACCCGATTGGCACCATTTTCTTTTCCACCCATTAAAATCACACCCCCCTCCTCATCCGTACATGTTCAAGATCTCCAATCGGACACTGTAAGCTTCCATTTTTCTCATTGTAGCTTCAATTTATGCCTAATTTGATGGAATTCATTTGGGTTTTTGATATCTCAATTGGGTAATTATAATATTGGCTTATTATTGTAATTCATGTAAGTATTGAGAAAGGGTAACTTTAATTTCATGAATTTTAGGCTTAGGTGGTGATGATTGGGAAGTTTTTAACTTTTGGTTCTAAATTAGGTCTTTAATTATTTGGGTTTTCTTTGATAATTGTTGTTTCTGAGTAGAAGTAGAGGTGTACAGAAAAACCGGTTTGGGTTTGGGCCTGCCAAACCGGTTTCAAACCCAACCCGATTACACAACGAAATCAGTTTTAGTCATCCCGATCTGAAACCTGGCCCAACATGTAGGTTTAGAATAGGGTTTTAAAAAAAATTTGAACGCTAGTTTGGAACTCGACCGATGCGGTTTGGTAGGTGAAACCGGTTTGGAAGGTGAAACAAGTTTCTAACATTATATATCCGTTATTCTAGGCGTCGGGGATGTTTTTTGACCCTTTTTTTTTTTTAACTTTTTGACCATTTTAGTATAAATAAATATTGGTTGTATTTGTTGAATCACACCATTCTCTACTTTCTTCAATCTAAAAAACGCTCAATATTTAATAAAAACTCAAAGTTTATTTTGTTTTATTTGTATTTTATTAATTAAATTGAAAAAAAAAGTTTTTTTAAAAAACAAAACCAGTTTGGCCTCAACTCGTTTCCGAGCCAACCCAAACCGCATCGGATATATTCGACTCCTTCCTCTCCTCAAACCGGAATTGACCAAATTTGACCAAACCGACTCGATTTGTAACCCGAATCGGTTTGGCAAAAAAAAAAGCCGGTTTATATACTTCTACTTAGAGGTGCACAAAAAAACCGGTTTGGAAATCCAAACCGGTTCGGAACCGGAAACCGAACCGTCCAAGAACCGATTTTTTGTGAACCAGTTTCAAACCGGTAGGAACCGCCGTTTACAACCGGTTTAAGACATTTTCGCGACGAACGGTTTAAGACCGGTTTTTTGTGAACCGGTTTGACGAACCGGTTTCGTAAACCGGTTTAACGGTCACAAAATCGAACTAGCCGTTGGAAAACGGCTATATAGACGTTAGAACCAATTTTTGACCGTTTTTTTCACCCATTTTAACCCCCAAACACATTATAAATAGGTAGTGGGTGTTTTGGTTAAATCACACTTCTCAAACCCGCTCTCTACACTCTAGTTTGTAAAAAAAAAACGCTCGAAAACGCTCTAAAACGCTCAAAAAATGCTATGGCAGGTTCTTCAAGTTTTGGTGTTTCCTCTTCCGAAGTTAGCGTTGTGAAAATCATACCAACAACGAGGAACCCCGCAATTTGGTCAAACTACGATCTATGTGAGATGTCTAACGGGTTAGAACGTGTTCGTTGCAAAAATTGTGGTGAGTTTTTTAAAAAGGATTCAAACTCTACTCTAAAAACTCATATAGAAAAATCTTGCCCGAGTTTGAAGAAAATTCCGGGTGAGAGTCAAGCATCTATGACAAGCGAGGGTGGAATTTGGAACTTCGATCCAAATGTTGTTCGAGATAGAATGGCGAAATTAGTTATTCAAAGAGGTTTGCCGTTCAACCACTTCGACAACCCGCTCACGACGAGGATGATTCAAGAAGCCCTTCAACCACGTTATCATCAAGTAAATCGTAGTACTCTTAGACGTGATTGTCTAAAAATGTGGGAAAAAGCAAAAAAAGAATTAATTTTAGGTTTTGAAAAATTGGAAACCGGTGTGAACTTAACCACCGACGTTTGGTCGGCTCCACATGGTATTTCCGACTCATATATTTGCGTTACCGCTCATTGGGTTGATCCCAATACGTGGCAAATGATGAAACGTACAATCGTGTTTGATATGTTTGAATATCCGCACACGGGTCAAAATTTATTTCACATTTTAGATGGTGTGATAACCGATTTTAAATTACAAAATAAATTATTTTCAATATCTTTTGATAATGTCTCAAATAATACAAATGCGGTTCAAAAATTAATATTAAAATATAATCCGATTTGCAACGGCGCTTTTTTCCATAATCGATGTATTGCACACATCATCAACTTAGCCGTGCAAGACGGGCTTGCGGTTGAACCCGTTATTGAATTAAATTATGCATTTCGAGTCAAGCTTAAAGACGTTTTTAGTAGTAGCAAAAAAAGATACCATGAATATATTAGATTTTGTAACGATACGGGTTTGATTTGCTTAGGTCCCAATTGGGACCTCCCAACAAGATGGAATTCAACTCATAAAATGTTTCATAGTGCTATACGTCAAAGAGCAACTTTAGAAATTTTTCATAATGTGCTTTCTTCAAAACCACGTCGTAAAATTCAACCATTTCCGTCTACGAGTTGGGACATTCTTGAAAATATAACCGAATTGCTCGAAGTTTTCAAAACCGCTACTACTTTTTTATCCGGGGTTTATTACCCCACAAGTCCCTTGGCTCTTAAACAAATATTTCTAATGTGTAACAAATTAGCCGAACTTGAAAATAAAAATACTCTTTTTACGACAATGATAAAACCGATGAAAGAAAATTTTGTTAAATATTTTAAAGAAATGCCTCCGGTTATAACTTGTGCCGCCGCATTAAACCCTACAATAAATGTTTACGGTGTTGAAACCTTGATTGATAAAATAACTTACGATTTGGATTTGAATTCCGAAGATATTCATTTTTCAACCGTAACAAAAACTTATTTTAACAAATGTTTGCAAGATTTGTTTGATATTTATTTACGTAAATATGGTACAACACAAACCCCACATGATACGATGGGCGCGGGTTCATCAAGTAGTAGCTCAAGGAATATGAACTTAAATTTGTATAATGAAATGAGAAATGAATTTACTAAACGGGCTAGAGGGTCCACCCCGAGTAGCGAACTCGGAAGGTATACGGGAACAAACTTTTTATCATTTTGTAACGAACCAAAATCCGGGTTTCGTTTTCAAATAAATAAACATTTCTAATTAATATTATGGTGAAAATAATATTTTAGAAATAAGTTGAAACAAGTGGGTTTCAAGTTAGTAATGGGGTTATATTAGTTTTTAACTAATTTTGGAATGAAAATGGGTGATATGGAAGTTGAGGGACTGAAAGTGTAAAATGGCAAATCTGCCATATTTGACTAAAAGAAGTCAAAATTCAGATTTCTCTCATTTTGTGTGTGGGTTGATGCTCTCAAGGGAAAAAAGGGAGAAAAAGGTGTTGAAGTCAAAATCGTGCAATTGAAGCTTGGATTGTGAAGGTGTTGGCTTGCACATCATCCTTCTAACATCAAGTAAGTGTTAATCATTCTTTTGATTTCATCATTGATGTGTTAATTGGTGGGTTTTGTAGAAATCCGAAATTTATGTTGCATGTTGATAATTAGTGTTAGATTATTGATAATCTAGCTAAACTAAAGTTAAAGAATGATGATTAACATCTTAGAACCCTTTGATTTTGATTATGAGAAGTTAGAGTTCATATGGTGAAAATTGGGGGTGTTTGGATCATAATGCTAGAATGTTGAATTAATGAAGATTAAGTGTTTTTAAGATGTTAAACACTTGAACAAACACCAAATTAACTTAATGATAATTTTTGAAAGAAGAATTAGTGTTAAGATTAAGTTAACGAAACTCAAGTAGGTGAGTTTGTGGTGAAAGAGGGTGTTTGGTTATGAGGATAACCCAAACGGGTCAATTTGGGTTGGAATTGGGGAAATTGAGTTGTGAACTCAATTGTAATGAAATTTTGGTATATGTTAGATTACTAAACTAGGTGTGTATGTTTAGGTAATCAAATTGTGGGTCTAAAAGGCGGAGCGGGATCTTCTAACCCGAAAGGTAAGTGCTTTTGCACTTACTTAGTTATGATGATAAATGAGTTTTATGCAATGTTGTATGTATAATGTGTAAAGTTGCATAATTTGTTATGTGGTATGAATGAGCATAAAATTGTATGCATAATTGAAGGAATGTAGTTATAGTATTTATACTATAATGGATAGATTGGTTATGGAGTTACGATCTCGTATCCTTTGGGATACGAAGTTATGGCCTACGTGCCATAATGGAAATGGATCATGTGTTGATCATAAATGAAACGGAATTATAAATGATGAAAGTAACTTGTAGGTGATATACAAGTGTATGAAATCCTTAATTGACCAAATGGGTGTTAACGGGTCAAATGAGTGAAAGGTGTGAAAACAAGTTGTGAATTTTGTGGACTATGTGTTATGTGATTGTGTGCATACTTGTGATATGATAAATTATGAATGATTTAGTATGTACAATGAATGAATGTAGTTATAGTGTTAACCTATAATGGTAAAGGATCATGGGTTGATCGGATCATGTGTTGATCATAAACGAAACGGAGTTATGGCCTTGTACCATAATGGAAAAGGATCATGGGTTGATCGGATCATGTGTTGATCATAAACGAAACGGAGTTATGGCCTTGTACCATAATGGAAAAGGATCATGGGTTGATCGGATCATGTGTTGATCATAAACGAAACGGAGTTATGGCCTTGTACCATAATGGAAAAGGATCATGGGTTGATCGGATCATGTGTTGATCATAAACGAAACGGAGTTATGGCCTTGTACCATAATGGAAAAGGATCATGGGTTGATCGGATCATGTGTTGATCATAAACGAAACGGAGTTATGGCCTTGTGCCATAATGGAAATGGATCATGTGTTGATCATAATTGAAACTTGTAGTAAGGGTGCAAGAATATGTAGCCTAAATGACAATTTGGGTGGAAACGGGTCAAATGGCTGAATGGGTGAAACAAGTAGAAATTTACTTGTTTGTTATGAATTTATCTTCATTACTAATGGTGATATGTTTATATGGTTGTAGGAAAGGCTCCGAAGTAGTCCAAGTCAAGTCCAAGGCGTGAAGGGTTCTCGTATGCATTTTGGTAATTTGGGGATTTTTGGGGAAAACCCCCGTAGATGGATGTAAATTTGATACACAAATGATGTTTTAGTGTATTTACTTGTTGTTGATGTGTTTTTGGTCAAAACCCAAGTGTTGGGAATTTTTAATGTCTTGAAAAATAGAAAAAGTTGGAAAAATTGTTAAGTGCTGAAACCTGCAGAAAAACTGAAACTTTCTGTGAAAAAGGTCCCCTCGCGGGCCGCGACTGGGGGTGGCACGTATGAGTCGCGGTACGCGACAGGAAAAAAAAAATTCTGGGTTTAAGACTTCCGCGCGTTAAAGTTTGTTTTTAAAAGTGGTGTGTTTCAACTTGGTATCAGAGCAATGGTTTGAGGGATTTGGTGTGGTGGCACCAAACTCAAACCGGATGCTCTTGATATGGGGGAAAATGATACGAGAATCCATGAAGGACTTGACTAAGACTCGGAGCTTACGGAAACGAAAGGTTAGTAATGATTTGATAAGGTGGTTAAGTATATGGTGTTTATGTATATGTATGAATGATTGGTAAAGTGTTATGTGTGCCGAAACTTGTCTTGTGATTTGTTATATGAATATGATAATTGCAATTGGGCATAACGCATTATTAAACATGTCTGACCAATATGATTAATAAGACGAGATGTGCAAGAGCTTTTATGATAACCATATGACAATGAACATTAGCAAGGAGTAGGTGAAGGTGGTTATATGTGTATGTATATATGTATGTATATGGATGATTAGATGGGGGTAATACATATACACATAGATAAGATATAGTGCCTTAACAAGTGGGTAGATTAAAGACCTATAAGTAGGTAGAACATCTACAACTTAGTTAAAAATTTGTCAGGGAGACTAAGGGGCACTTGTGTAAGTAAAAGAAATGGGGGATGAAAGTCATCTTAAGGACTCAAGTATGTTAGAGTCTAGACGTGTATCACCTCGTGGGTGGTGAGGAACATGGAATATGTTGGGAGAAAAAGAATGCATCAATCTAGCGGAGAATGGCTAGAGCTTTCTATCATGTTGTATCGATCTTCCTTCAAGGAAGATAGGGCTCTTTGAGGTGATCCTTGGGAGGAACAGTGTGAAGCCTAGAGAGCGGGAAGAACTACGGTTGGTGAACCGAAGTGGAAGGAAAACCTTGTTTTCACAAAGGAGTTAAAGGGTGAGAGTTAATAACTGATTAATTAACGATGAATCACTATGATGGTCTTGTATTTTGAAGCAATCCATTGTGATTGGTAGAGGGCGTATTACGCACGATGAGTCGACTCCGGGACGTGGCGGAGGATTGGTGAATTATTCTTCGTGAGGAGATAAGTGGAAAACGAAGAGTAAATGAGAAGTGGCTTCGTGAAAGCCGAAACATTCTAGCTGAGCTAGAAACCCTTTATGGGAAGAAATGCTGGACATTGCTATATGTCTGGAGGATAACACAAATGGGGAGAAAATTTGAAATTTGCTTAGGCCTATGGGTCACGCATTTCTAATCACCATAGTCGTGACTGAAGCTTTTCGATCGTTGTGTTTGATGAAAGGCTAAGCAGATCGGTGGATTCGTGCGATCATCATTAAGGGTGTCATAATGTTGATGTTTACATGTTTTAATAACATGAGGTTGTGGATGAAACGATCACATGGATTTTGATCCGATGATTGTAAAAGAGGTGTTGGGTTACTTAGTAACCATATCATTGTCTAGTATGATAAATGGGTGACGTGTTAATCTGTTCTCATTAGAGACAGTGAAACACGAGGTATGCGAACTGGTGTATATACATGGCTTGTGCCATTGACATCAACCGGGGATATAAAAGGGATACTTAGTATTCCAGTTGAGAAAGAGGATTTGATAAGGGTCATTGAACCTGTGTGCTTTGTTCTAAAGCACATAAACTTTTCGATGGAAAGGGAAAATGGAAGAGTGCGTATTGTCACTGACAGTCGGTGGTAGGATAAAACTGACTAAAGGTCTCGCGGTTGTGGATTTTTTTGTCAAGGGGTAAATGTTAAAATGTACATTGTACGCAAACGGTGATATACATAGGTGAAATATATATATATAAAGGGGTTAAATGTACATAGGTGGAATGTGTACATAAATGGTGGTTGAAGTCCTATAACTTCGTAAATGATGTTGGAAGTCTTTTGGACTTCACAATCGGTGTTTAAAATCGAAGTTTTCAAACTTCAAAGGTGGATTCGGTGATTGAGATCCTTAAATCTCAAAGGATGACTTATGATTAAGTCAATGGAGATACTTAGGGTGTTTGGGTCACGGATAGGGATCTTCCTTCCAGTGTTGTAAAAGAGGATTCAAGTAAGGAAGTTGTCGTATCCTTACTTGAGGAGGTCGCAAGCTTTATCGGTTAAGAATGGGTGAGTTGAAGACTCGAGCTTCAAAGGGTGTTATGTATGGGCATTGGGATCCTCGAACCCCAAGAGGTATGAATTTGAGACCTTGAGTCTCAATGGGTCGATTGGTAAGGAAGTTTTGAAATTTCCATGTAAGAGGTGGGTGACGTGGGATTAGAACTTGGATTTCCTTAGTTGTCAAACGTGTTGACTACTCGTATAAAGTGGTTCAAAAATCCAAGTATCCCATGGTTAGGAGTGTTGAAATTCAAGTGGAAACTTGACGTTATAAAAGTTTTCCTTTGAAATGAGTGGACTCCATAATGCATTTTTTTTACGTGACCATACGTGAAAGCGTTAGGAGGATAGAACTGTTGTTATTTCATATGGTGAAGATGAGATAAATGATAAACGTTTCGTCTAAATGAATCAGTGAATATCTTAGATAGTGGGCGAACTAATTGGTGCAAAAAGTAGACAAACTGCATATCGTTGTCAAAGGAACCATTAAAGTCGGAGATAACCTTAGGGGAGTAACGAGGGCGTATAGAGTTACTACATTAAAGTGAAGTCATTCATGATGACAATTTCATCGTCTCTTATTGACGAAATTCGAGAGGCTCAAATGTTAGGACTTGTTGGTGACTTGAAGAAAGAGCGGATGGTTGCTTATGTTGATAAGCTTGGTGAAAATAGCATGGGCTTGAAGACATGCTTTGATAGGATTTGGATTCCTAGGTTGTCAAGTGTTTTGACAACTATTTTAGATGAAGCGCATAAATCCAAATATTCTATCCATCCGGGTGTCACAAAGATGTTTTATGATTTGAGGTGTCATTTTTGGTGGCCGGGTATGAGGCGTGATGTTGTTAAGTATGTTGAGAGGTGTCTCACGTGCTTAAGAGTAAAGGCGGCGCAAGATCGCCAAAAGTCTTATGCGGATAATAGGAAGCGGGCGATTGAGTTTCAAGTGGGGGACTTTGTGCTATTGAAAGTCTCTCCTTGGAAAGGGGTGATACGGTTTAGGAAACGGGGGAAGTTAAGCCCACGTTTCATTGGACCGTTTAAAGTAAAGGCAAGGGTGGGTGCGGTAGCTTATCGATTGGAGTTACCGGAGGGACTAAGTAGACTTCATAACACGTTCCATGTGCCTCATTTGCAAAAATGTTTAGCGGATGAATCTACTTTTGTTCCATTGGATGATATAGAAATTGATGAAAAGACGAACTATGTGGAAGAACCGATGGCAATCTTAGATAGGAAAGTGAAGCGGTTGCGTAATAAAGAGATTAGCCAAGTATTGGTTCGATGGAAGCATAGAAAGGGGGGGACGGAAATGACTTGGGAAACCGATGAAGAAATGCTTAAACATTATCCGAACCTTTTTATGTGAAGTCGGGTTTCGGGGACGAAACCCAAATAAGGGGAGGTGATTTGTAACGAACCAAAATCCGGGTTTCGTTTTCAAATAAATAAATATTTCTAATTAATATTATGGTGAAAATAATATTTTAGAAATAAGTTGAAACAAGTGGGTTTCAAGTTAGTAATGGGGTTATATTAGTTTTTAACTAATTTTGGAATGAAAATGGGTGATATGGAAGTTGAGGGACTGAAAGTGTAAAATGGCAAATCTGCCATATTTGACTAAAAGAAGTCAAAATTCAGATTTCTCTCATTTTGTGTGTGGGTTGATGCTCTCAAGGGAAAAAAGGGAGAAAAAGGTGTTGAAGTCAAAATCGTGCAATTAAAGTTTGGATTGTGAAGGTGTTGGCTTGCACATCATCCTTCTAACATCAAGTAAGTGTTAATCATTCTTTTGATTTCACCATTGATGTGTTAATTGGTGGGTTTTGTAGAAATCCGAAATTTATGTTGCATGTTGATAATTAGTGTTAGATTATTGATAATCTAGCTAAACTAAAGTTAAAGAATGATGATTAACATCTTAGAACCCTTTGATTTTGATTATGAGAAGTTAGGGTTCATATGGTGAAAATTGGGGGTGTTTGGATCATAATGCTAGAATGTTGAATTAATGAAGATTAAGTGTTTTTAAGATGTTAAACACTTGAACAAACACCAAATTAACTTAATGATAATTTTTGAAAGAAGAATTAGTGTTAAGATTAAGTTAACGAAACTCAAGTAGGTGAGTTTGTGGTGAAAGAGGGTGTTTGGTTATGAGGATAACCCAAACGGGTCAATTTGGGTTGGAATTGGGGAAATTGAGTTGTGAACTCAATTGTAATGAAATTTTGGTATATGTTAGATTACTAAACTAGGTGTGTATGTTTAGGTAATCAAATTATGGGTCTAGAAGGCGGAGCGGTATCTTCTAACCCGAAAGGTAAGTGCTTTTGCACTTACTTAGTTATGATGATAAATGAGTTTTATGCAATGTTGTATGTATAATGTGTAAAGTTGCATAATTTGTTATGTGGTATGAATGAGCATAAAATTGTATGCATAATTGAAGGAATGTAGTTATAGTATTTATACTATAATGGATAGATTGGTTATGGAGTTACGATCTCGTATCCTTTGGGATACGAAGTTATGGCCTACGTGCCATAATGGAAATGGATCATGTGTTGATCATAAATGAAACGGAATTATAAATGATGAAAGTAACTTGTAGGTGATATACAAGTGTATGAAATCCTTAATTGACCAAATGGGTGTTAACGGGTCAAATGGGTGAAAGGTGTGAAAACAAGTTGTGAATTTTGTGGACTATGTGTTATGTGATTGTGTGCATACTTGTGATATGATAAATTATGAATGATTTAGTATGTATAATGAATGAATGTAGTTATAGTGTTAACCTATAATGGTAAAGGATCATGGGTTGATCGGATCATGTGTTGATCATAAACGAAACGGAGTTATGGCCTTGTACCATAATGGAAAAGGATCATGGGTTGATCGGATCATGTGTTGATCATAAACGAAACGGAGTTATGGCCTTGTACCATAATGGAAAGGATCATGGGTTGATCGGATCATGTGTTGATCATAAACGAAACGGAGTTATGGCCTTGTACCATAATGGAAAAGGATCATGGGTTGATCGGATCATTTGTTGATCATAAACGAAACGGAGTTATGGCCTTGTACCATAATGGAAAAGGATCATGGGTTGATCGGATCATGTGTTGATCATAAACGAAACGGAGTTATGGCCTTGTGCCATAATGGAAATGGATCATGTGTTGATCATAATTGAAACTTGTAGTAAGGGTGCAAGAATATGTAGCCTAAATGACAATTTGGGTGGAAACGGGTCAAATGGCTGAATGGGTGAAACAAGTAGAAATTTACTTGTTTGTTATGAATTTATCTTCATTACTAATGGTGATATGTTTATATGGTTGTAGGAAAGGCTCCGAAGTAGTCCAAGTCAAGTCCAAGGCGTGAAGGGTTCTCGTATGCATTTTGGTAATTTGGGGATTTTTGGGGAAAACCCCCGTAGATGGATGTAAATTTGATACACAAATGATGTTTTAGTGTATTTACTTGTTGATGTGTTTTTGGTCAAAACCCAAGTGTTGGGAATTTTTAGTGTCTTGAAAAATGGAAAAAGTTGGAAAAATGGTTAAGTGCTGAAACCTGCAGAAAAACTGAAACTTTCTGTGAAAAAGGTCCCCTCGCGGGCCGCGACTGGGGGTGGCACGTATGAGTCGCGGTACGCGACAGGAAAAAAAAAATTATGGGTTTAAGACTTCCGCGCGTTAAAGTTTGTTTTTAAAAGTGGTGTGTTTAACATTTATGAGTCCGGATGTTTTTGAGGAATTTGATATTTTGGCTTGGTGGAAAAGAAACGAATCTACTTTTCTGGTCCTTTCCGCCATGGCCCGTGATTTACTAACCGTCCAAGCTTCCACGGTAGCTTCGGAATCCGTTTTTTCTCTTAGTGGCAGAGTTTTATCTATTCGAAGAACTAGACTCACTCCCGCGGCAATGGAAATGTGCATTTGCTTGAAAGACCATTTGGATGCGGTAGATAGGAGACAAGATAGGAGTTCGCTTGAAGACGAAATTGAAGTTGAAGAATTCATACACGAATCTGAGGTCAACCAAGGATTGGCGAGCCCACTTACAAATGAAGAACTCGCGGAAGATGATAGACTACGAGAATCCACTAGTAACTCCGAGAATGACGGCGAAAATTAAACAAAAAAACTCCAAACAATAAAAATATATTTTTCTTTTTCTCGTATTGTAATGTTTAATTTGTAATGTTTTGTGATTTTCGAACTCCTAAAAAATGAATAAACGTTGAACTTTATGTTTTTATTTGTTAAATATTTATTTTTTAATTTAATTTATTAAATTTAAAAATAAAAAAAAACCGGTTTAAACCGGTTCACCAACCCGAACCGGTCCAGAACCGAACTGAACCGGTTCAACAGGTTCGAGATTTTATATATGATAAACCGGTTTAACTCGAACCGGTTTTAGTCAAAACCGGTTTAACAATTGCGTTGACCAAACCGGTTCGGGCCGGTTTGGAACCGGTTCGGTTCAAAAACCCGGTTTGTGCACCTCTAGGTATGCTTGACTTGGAGTTGTCTGTTTACTAATTCAAATTTTCTCCTTTTAATAACGGGATTTTTTGCCAATGAGTCCTAGATCAACTGGTTTAGGAGGAGGCACAGTCGGTCTTCAGGTGATCGGTTTCCTTTGAAATGACGGGCCGGGTAACCAACGTTGTCTGTGTTCGTGAGATTAGGTGACCTTTTGCCATTAACCTTACCTGAATAACCAGGCATATAATATTCGTCGTCTGTTAAAAAAAAATAGTGGATTATTTATACATTTTTGTCAAACTATGTTTAGACTTTAGAGCATGTTGAGTCTTTTTTTTTTTTTTTTTTTTTCATGAGTGTATCGAAAGGTCTAATCAAGATATATTTTATCCTTTAAATCATTTATAAATATCTGTTATTATTTCGAAGCATTGTATTCTTTTATATTTATTTTTCGTAATTATTTACTTATTATAATAAACTATTTAGTTTTATATCATAAAAGTTTAGTGAAATATTTTTTTTAACAACGAAATTTAATTGAAATTAAAAAATGTTAGGGACTAACAACAAGTAGCTAGACTAAGGAAAAACACTAATATCAAGTTTCAATAGAACATTAAAGTTACACCAATATGATTAAATATGACCTCGGTTTTCATCCTATTATTAATCCATAGATAAGACATAGCCTTGATTTCCTAAAAAATCATCTTTGAGCAAACCTTTTTCTTTTGGAATACTTTATCGTTTCTAGCCCGCAATATACACCATATTGTAACAAGAAAAATAGAATGAAACAGCTTCTGTTTCTTGTCGATTTTTTGAAGTCGTGCATTGGAACTCTAGCAGTTCTTTGACTAAACGGTTTGGGGTTTCACAAATTCTAACCCAATTTTGAACTAAGCTCCAAACTCTCTTAACCACATGACAATACAACATCAGGTGGTCTCTTGAGTCAATAAAGGAACCACAAAAATAAGCAAATAATTGAATCACCACCTATACCTCTCTAGGATAAAGCCTTCAAAGTAGTAATCCTATTCACGGATAATCTCCAACAAAAGAAGTTTACTTTTATTGGGACTCAAGCACTCCAAACGTCCCAATATTGTCTTCCATACGAGCCCGTAGATCTTTCGTATAAAAAGAAACGTTTTACCAAAGTCTCAATCGATAAAAGCAATGTTTTTCCATGATCCAATAATGCTTACCTTGAGCGGGATAGAATGATTAACACGACAACTAAAGTGAAAACAAGCAATTACCCGGAACCACATTGATAAAGTTTTCAAAGAAAGATTCATATCCTTTAGTGATCATTGTTTAGATTACCAACAACTAAGAAACCTAATTTATTTTTTTGCTCGAACTCGACCACTTGGCTAGTAAATTAACCAAATTATTTGTACATGATGATTAATTTATTTCGTTAATTGAGTTATATACTTCTTTTAAGATTTGTAGTATTAATTTATTTGAAAATAAACATAAAAATGAATTAAATGAAAATAAATTGCAATGAATGGAAATAAAATGGATTAAATAAATGAAAATGAACTAAATTAAATTAAACGCTAAACCCGTGCTTCGTGGCGTGCCAAAATTTATAAAAAAAACCTAGATAAAATTAAGCAAAGAACGGTAGCCTAATCACATAATAAGAACAGGTTATCATCTTTTTAAAAATTACTTTAAATTTTCTAACGGGTATAACGACTATAATTATCAAATCACTAGTAATACAAGTCTTTGTTTCATATCTTTATATATAATAAAGGAGAAGAGGTTGAGGACACTTGTCAAAATATTAAGGCAACAGGGACACTTGGCAACTTTTTAAGCATTCTTGGACACTTGGCAACTTTTTAAAAACATATCCGGATCCGAATATAGATGGGTAACCCATGGCTCTTTCTATACCATGTTTCAAATTAAAACCCTAAAACTAACTTCTCCACATACCACACTTTCTCCATCTTCATCTTCTCATCTTCAACCCTAAACTTCCTCCACAACCATCTGTTGCCGCCGCAACCACCATCTGCAGCCGCCACAACCACCATGTGTCGCCACTACCATCTGCTGCCGCCGCCATAACCAGCATCCGCAACCACCATCCGGATGCCGACACCTTAAACTTACCCTAATCCCCTTTACTCTTTCATCATCTCCTCTCCCTTTCAACCGATGAGTGGCTCCCTTCATCTCCTCTCATGCGTATGTAAATTCACGATTTTAAGAGCATAAGATTTATACCAAATCTCATGTCACCCTTCTTGTCTGTCGCCATGGGTGATATGCACAGCAAAGGGTACTTTATATCTCTGTCTTCACTCGTGTGTCTTTGTGTTGTGTTGATTCTGCGTTCTGATTTGTTTTAGTTTTTGATTTCATCTGCAGTTAGGGCATTTCAATTGTTTTCAAAGGCGCGGTGTTAATCTCTGCTTCGATTGTTTGAGCTTAAGAGTTGTGACATTGCAAGCTACAACGTCCTTTGATTTCTGTGTATATTTCTCAAAACCCTGTTGATCGAATTCAAGGTATGATACCAAAAAACTAACTTAATTTGAATTTTCAGTGTTTTGATTTTGATCTTTCAATTCATTAGTTTTAATTTTATGTTTTAAATTTGTATGCATTAGGTTAAAATGTAATAAAAATGTATGTTTGGAGAATTGGGTGTTACAGTTTTGCACAAATTGGGTATGAATAATTTGTGTTTTATGAATGGACCTCATGTGCCAAATGGGTCAAAACTATGCAAAACATTAAAACTTTCAAAATGGGCCATGGTTAATTTATATTTTCGGTTGTTAGCAACTAATTTTTAAATTAACTTTTAAAGGTCAAATTATTATTTCATTTTATTTATCAACTAAACAGGCCTAGCTTTGTTTTTCTGCCATTGCTTGCTTTGGACATTGCAAGCCATTGGTTGCAATTGTACAGGTATGTAGACATGAAAATCTTTGATAGAGACTAAACAGGTCTAATTCTTTTTTAAAGTAAAACTTTAACATATAAAGTAAAAAATTCTGAAAAGTGTGTTTTACTTTTTACATAGATTTTCATGTCAACTATAGAAGACAAAAATAAGCATCTAATGAGGTATGATCTTTAAATCTGTCAACATTTTCACTTTCTGCAGAATCTCAAATTTTGAATTTGCAGATTGCAAAAGAAGCCGAGTTCTTTTCTTTTGGAACCAATGATCTTACCCAAATGACATTTAAAGGTTAGATGCGCTCCAAAATAAGTGACTTTGGACCCGTTTAACCATATGTGTGGTCGAAACCCGTTTTGACCGAAACAGAACTAATATTTTTTTAATAGTTGTGATCACAGTTATAAATGACTCATTTGAAATTCAAAATAAAAGATGTCTACTTTTGTAGTCATTCCATTCTTTTGTTTATTATCACCAAGATCAATTATTTAAGTTTCTAGCTTATTGCATTTATTATCGTGGTTTGGAATTTATGTATTCAATATATATTTTTTCCCGTTTTTGAGTCATTTCTTTAACCTCATAGTCTGATTTGAAGATCTAAATCACTTTTGGGTAAAATTCAGCCTATCTAAAACCTAAATCACTTTTGGGTGAACTTTTTTTAAGTAAAACTTGAAAATATCAAAAAAAAATTCAGAAAGCAGCATTTTCTTTTAAACCTTTTTTAATGTCAACTATACAAGACAAATCATTCCTCTAAACAGATATGTAGTCTCTATCAAAGACTGATTACCCTTTTTTTTACTATTTGGTTACCTAAAATAACCGTTTAGCTCTTTTCTTATAATCAAACGGTTATAAATATCACCCATTTATTCAAAACTTGGTACCCATTCTTCCACTTATTTGGAAGTTATTAATCCAAGCTATGAGTTTGCAACCAATACATACAACTCAACTTATGGACCCAAGGTAGTGTATTCATATCATATCTTTTATGTTTTTCATGTTAAGAACTTGACGTTCCTGATATATTTTGATGTATATAGCTATGGATCCTCTTTTTTAAACTCATATGTGAATTGTCCTACCATTAAAATGTGTAGCCATAGAACATATAATTGCAACTACATATGTCCTTGCTTTAAGCTTTTTAGGCAAAAATTCTAAAAAGGTTAGATGCGCTCCAAAATAAGTGACTTTGGACCCGTTTAACCATATGTGGGGTCGAAACCCGTTTTGACCGAAGCAGAACTAATATTTTTTTTTAATAGTTGTGATCACAGTTAGAAGTGACTCATTTGAAATTCAAAATAAAAGATGTCTACTTTTGTAGCCATTCCATTCTTTTGTTTATTATCACCAAGATCAATTATTTAAGTTTATATGGTATTTTGCATTTATTATCGTGGTTTGGAATTTATGTATTCAGTATATATTTTTTCCCGTTTTTGAGTCATTTCTTTAACCTCATAGTCTGATTTGAAGATCAGGTGTCTCAAACAGGGCAAAAATTCTACAAAAATAAACAGTCTTTTCTTTTAACCCTTTTTGTGCACATTAAGCTGCCATAACAATGTAGATTTATGCAATTTGTTGTTGTCTACTTTGGGTAAAATTCAGCCTATCTAAAACCTAAATCACTTTTGGGTGAACTTTTTTTAAGTAAAACTTGAAAATATCAAAAAAAAAAAATTCAGAAAACAGCCTTTTCTTTTAAACCTTTTTTAATGTCAACTATACAAGACAAATCATTCCTCTAAACATATATGTAGTCTCTATCAAAGACTGATTACCCCTTTTTTTACTATTTGGTTACCTAAAATAACCGTTTAGCTCTTTTCTTATAATCAAACGGTTATAAGTATCACCCATTTATTCAAAACTTGGTACCCATTCTTCCACTGCTTTGGAAGTTATTAATCCAAGCTATGAGTTTGCAACCAATACATACAACTCAACTTATGGACCCAAGGTAGTGTATTCATATCATATCTTTTTATGTTTTTCATGTTAAGAATTTGATTTTCCTGTTATATTTTGATGTATATAGCTATGGATCCTCTTTTTTAAATTCATATGTGAATTGTCCTACCATTAAAATGTGTAGCCATAGGACATATAACTGCAACTACATATGTCCTTGCTTTAAGCTTTTTAGGCGGATGCGTATTTGAGAAGTACAACAGTTTAAAAATTGAATGCTTCGTTATACGTATCATTCTTTGTTTACTGTTTTGTTGCTACTGATTTAGAGATATTAATGTTATAATTTATGAAAAGAGATATTTATAGTCGTTTACCCCTTACTTCAACCATATATGCATTCTTTGTTTACTGTTTTTTTGCTACTGAATCTATAGTTTTTAATGGTTGAAGTCTATAAACTGAAGCGTTTTGCTTTACTAATCGTGTAACTCCAATCTATTAAAGAAAGATCAGCCGGAAAGAAATGTAATATTTATAAGTTTGTGAATAATTTATGGAACTCTATGTATTATGCTACCAACTTTAATCTGTTTAGGAAAATCAGCGTATGACATTATCTAAAACGAAAATGTTTAGTTGTGTGGCTACTTCTAATTTAGAATTCAAAAATGTAAAGTTAACTGATATCTATACTCATGTCTATACTCTCAAACTTTCTTCAGTTAACTTCCTTAGTTATCTTTGGTTGCTTTATTAACTAGATGACTTTTTTCATTTTTAATAGTTCTATGTATTATGCTACCAACTTTAATCTGTTCATGAAAATGCAAAGACTGATTACCCTTTTTTAGTGTCTCCAAGTAAACAATGTTATACAAAAAAAAGCTAATAAAAAGTTGCTGAGAAGTTTGCTTCATGTTTATAATTTGGTCAGCAAATATCACCCAATTTAATCGCAATATGTTGTTTCCTATACAGGAGTTCTGAATACTCAAGGATCATTTTCTTAAAGGATGTTGATTAATATTGCGGGATTACTCAATCAAGGTTCGTGTCCTGCGACTATGGAAGCAACCCATGTACAACAACCATGCTGAAACATACTCTATTGAAATGATTGTAGTTGACGAGGAGGTATATGTGTATTTTTTTATTATGTAGTTGTAATACTATATTTATCACTAATATTTATATAAAAACTCAAAAATTAACAGGGAACCACAATGCAAGCCAATGTTCTGAAACGATGGTTTCCTCTATTTGAGCAATTGCTGAAGGAGACAGGTTATTATATCTAACTCTTTAATTGCATGTTTACCGGTTAACTGTCTTTGGATATACCGTGAAGTCATTTTTCTTAACATGCTATAGGTTTAACTAATTGTTTAACATGCTATAGGTTTAACTAATTGTTTTGAGTTTTGCAGAAAGGTAAAAAAAAGTTGCATGTATAGCAAAAATCAATTACACTTTCTTTAAAACTCTTTCAAGCTAATGAATGTATTTTGAGAAATCAAAATAAAAACTATTATATTTAAATGTGTCATTTATGTTGTTTGATGTTTTGTTCTTACATGTGTTGATGCTAAATAAGGAAGGTTTTCATTTCACCATTTTGATTTTATAAACAAGGAAATGTAAAGTTCACTTATTTAGGTTCTTAATGGAACATTGGCTTGTGCTATGCACATTACTTGAGGTTCTTGATGCAAAAAATATGAAGGTTCATTTATTCCATTTGTATTTTTAGGTAAACAATGTCCGTTAATTCGGATTGTTTGAATAGTTCTAGCTTCTTTAAGTAGACTAAAATGACAAAATTAACTACAAAAAGTCATTTTATGCGCGCTGCTATGACCTTTTTATGGTGGAATGAAAACGCTTCATATTATTCGACTATTGTAAGAAAATTAAATGAGACTAATTCTGGTTCTTTACAGGATTTTAGCTTGGTCTCACTGGATTATATGACAAAAAAATGTGACCTCAATGAGAAGATGAGAGTTATAGTAATTGACTTTAAAGTGTATCAAAAATATTATAATTTCTTTTGCTCTGTTGCACTTATTATAATTGCAAGCTGTTTTTTTTTCTTTATTGCAAATAACCATTACTGGTTTACTAGATGCAAACTATCTTCACGGTCCAGGCATCCTTTGTTGAAGCCATGGCATTTGCTGACTTAGTCAAAACAACATTAGGGTCTAAAGGACTGGTCTGTCTGTCTTTTTTTTTGCAACATGTGTATTTCAGCTTACAGATTTTGATCTGCATACTTGTCTAATTAATAATTTTAGATTTTAGATTTTTATCGTTTTTAATTATTCAAACCGGTGTAGTACCAGTTTTTACTCATGATCAATTATATTTGACATTATCAAGAGTTGCAAGACGAGACGGCCTAAAAGTTGTTATACTAGATAGTATTTAAAGATTTGTAATAATTATTGTAGTTTTTTTTTTATCTTTTATGTATGATTTATTTAAATTGCTTGCATGTTTTATTATTATTTTCTCAACCCGTGTGTCACACGGGCATATAGACTAGTAACACATACACGAACATAAGCATCGGTAAGAACGGATACATTCGAATGCCTTTTATTATCCTTCTTCATGTAAAACCCCGTTTGTGTATGGCATTACTCCGTTCTGCATTTCCGTTTCTGACGTGGCCATACGTGATTGGATGAGACTCGTCACCGAGTTTGAATCATCTAGAAACAAGATATACAAGGTCGAGTCAAACAAACCTTTTGACTTCACTCTTATGAAGAAAATGGCGAATTTGCGTCTTAATTCTTCAATCAAGGGGAACTCGATATTGATTCTACTAATTGCAGCTACACTAGGTGCGTTTAATCCAAACTCAATCAATTTATCACGCAATTTTACATAGTTTGTGTAAATCAAACAACAATTTGACGTATTCCACAAATCAAACAGTCTCAGCCAAGTCTGGAGACGTGACGGAGTTGCAGATCGGCGTCAAGGTGAGCTTGCAGACTTCCATCCTTCATTATTACTATTGTACAGTTGAAAATATGTCGATTTTGTTGAGCAATTGGATTAGTTTTATTAATTAATCATGATTTGGTGTGATATCCTACGATTACGTTGCTATTGTAGTTCAGATCCCTAATTGATTGAACAAGAGAACAGAATAGACCTCTAGTATTGATATTGTATGAAATTTGATGCGGCTATAGATCTCAAGGCACCTAGACAGTATTTTTTTACAAATGTTTAATTTGAAAAATAACAAAGGAATACATTAGGAAAGTGAAGATTTACAGATTTGTAGTTAATATGACTTGTAAATTAAGATACTGCATTTTTGCTAATTGGTTATGATGCCTGTATTAGAGAGAAGAATATTAGTTAGGGTTTATTGTAGTAATCGATGTCATAATTTGGAGATATGATTTGATTAGGTTACTTTGTAATTATCCTCATTGTAAAACAAGCCGACAAAGTCTAAAACCGAGCGCAAAAGCGCGATTTTCGTACGTGAAGAGCAAGGTGCTTATATAAATTTTTTTAGAGCAAATTACAAATTACGTTCTTTAACTATTACCCAAATTTCAATATACATCTTTTAACTAAGGAAATACAACATATGTCTTTTATGTTTAAAAAATCTTGGACGTTAATTTATTCTGTTAAGTTTGATCATGTGCAAGGCACATGAGGGCAAATGTGTCATTAAATATTTAATTTTTTATTTTATATATGCATTAAGATATTGTACCATGTATTATTGAGTTTTACTTTAGCTAAAAATACCAAAATACCCTCATGTGCCTTGCACGTGACCTAAGTTAACGGAAAAAAATAACACATGTTAGTCCAAAGGATGAAACGTGCAAGCTTTTTTAATCATAAAGGACATATGCTGTAATTTCCTTAGTTAAATGACGTATACTGAAATTTGGTCAATACTTAAATTTGGTCAATACTTAAAGGACGTAATTTGTAATTTGCTCAAATTTTTATATATCTCAGGTTTTTATATATGATTTTACTACATAAACTACCTACATGTACAACCTAAAAAGCTTGTTGTACAACATCCTGATGCACTAAACTCCCAATGTACAAGAGGTGAGGCACGCCTCACCTGCACCTCAAGCCGCTTTTCAGTGTGCCTCACTTGCGCCTTTTGTACAACGTGCGTCCTATGTAGTAGGGGTGTTCATGGTTTGCTTAAAACTTTTCAAACTGTAGTGAACGGTTTGGTTTACGGTTTATGCCAAAAATCGGTCGTATAAAACAGGACCGTAACGTTAGTATTTTTTTATTTTTTTAGGTATTATATATTGGGTATAGTTAGTTAATTATTTTATGCATTTTGGCTTAGTAGTTAAACTTGAAAACTAGATTAACTTGGGTAAGTGCCTAAGTGACCATTGAAGTGCAAATGGGCCTCAATATATGTTACCTCTGTAACTTTGGTACTAGACAGCAACTCAAAATTCTCTAATCTATTATGTTACAACAAAAAATCATAAGTTCTTGCGTTCAATGTGTTTAATGCGTTGCCTCTGTAACCCTTTCTTTATGAAACAACTTTTGGAGCAATTAGAGGTAAAGATAAATCATTATGTCTTATTTTAGAGTTGGTCTATTACAAAATTTAAATCGTGAAACTGAACCGGAACCAAACCGTTAGTAACGGTTTGGTTTTTAATTGTAATGGTTCGGTTTCCGATGATTAAAGACCGTTACTAACAGTTTGGCTCACGGTTTGACATAAAAACCGTCAAAACCAGAGAAAGCTTGTTTAGAGAATCAACACGTGTTTATCCCTTTTGCTTTTGATACATTTGGTTTCCTGGCCCCGGAGGCAGTGAAATTTCTTAATAGGGTTCAGCGGGTCGTGCACAGTAATATTTCGGCCCCTAAGACTCAAAACTTCGTGTTTAGTAGGATCGGTTTTGCTATCCAAAAGGGGGTTGCGGCGCAGTCTGTTGCCCGTTTACCTGCCTCTTTATTGTAATCATCTTTTTTATTTAAAAAAAGAATACTTCTATAAAAAAAAACGGACCATGAACACCCCTACTATGCAGTCAAAAGCGAATCACCTTCAAACGCGCTTTTTAAAACCCAGTCAATAATACACAAATAATTCTATAAATAACAATTTCAGCCTAACCCTTCATTAGCATGATATTGTGACCTATTTGCTAACATTATTCTTTAATCATGATCTTTGGCTTACTAATATTACGCTGGTGATTTGGTTTGGTTTCTTGTTTGTTGATATCTTATTGCTGTAATGCCTTGGGTTAATTTCATAACAATGCATTAGTATACATTTTTTTTATTCTTTATCTTCCTGAACCTCGGATCTACTGTTGTTACAGCATAAGCCAGCATCTTGTGAGGTACAGGCACACAAAGGCGATAAAATCAAGGTTCATTATCGGGTGAGAATATGTTATATTGCTTTTCATTCTTTCTTTTCCCTTCTGTCTTTTGAGTTGATCTTTGTTACGTTGATCGGTCTTTGCTGCCCACAAACTTGCGGTAGAACTGAGTTGTAGATGAATATGTCTTTTGTAAACACATCGAAATAAGATGCAATCATTATCAGTGTAGTTCTGAGATCAAAATAGGAATCTCATATATCGTTTTAAATCAGCCGACTATTAGTATAGAGTAGAAGTCATACACACAATAAAATGTACTATTTATTGCAGTATCATTAAATTTACTACTTTTTTAGGAATATTTTTGGATTTGTGTTCTGTGATAGGTTTCATCAATGTTATGATGCTAACTTTCACTCCTTTTGCAGGGAAAGCTTACTGATGGGACTGTTTTCGATTCCAGTTTTGAAAGGGGAACCCCATTTGAATTTGAGATTGGCAGTGGTCAAGTGATTAAAGGTAGGAATCCTGCTGACTTCCATTGCTTCTCTCTCAGTTGATCTGTCCTAATTTTTGTTTAGAACCGTCAAAATTTAAACTAAAGATGATGCATACAGAGCCAGACACGACAATCCTACAAACTAAAACTACACAACCATTAATAAACATATTTTAGGTTCTATTTCAAAGTTTTTATTTTGGTCAGACATGTTGTAACCTTAGAGATTATTCTGTTATAATTTTTTTGTTTGTTTTAAAGCATTGCGATAAATTGTGTTTGCTTCTGTTCTGCATCAGTATGAAAGATGTGTTTGTAATCCAATGGTTATCAAACCGATGTATATAAGTGTATCTATAATCTATTTATTAACCATTTCATATATGTAATTTTTTATTTCAAGTGAATTATAGTTAACAAATTAAGTTTGCAGGGTGGGACCAAGGACTGTTGGGAATGTGTGTCGGCGAGAAGCGTAAGCTGAAGATACCTGCCAAAATGGGCTATGGCGAGCGGGGTTCACCACCTAAAATCCCAGGTAGCATTCTTTTTGTTCTCTAAAAACCAGAAAGAGGAACACTCCATGACAATTGTTATATATTAAAGTTATCTAACAATGAGAAAGAACGATGTTTGCTCGTTAATTCATAAAATATCGCTTCTTAAAGCTTACACCGAAATGCTATTGCTTATTTGCTATAGGAGAGATTTAAGCAGAGGTTGGGTCAAAATGTAACTAAAATGCTTCAGTTTGGCAAGGTCGACCCATTCACGTATAAATTGGTCAAATGGGTTAAGCTGAAAAGATTCAACTTAACGGGTCAGGAGGGTCAAACGGGTCGAAAGTCATCTGAAATGTATTCAAATGCACAAAGCCTAATAATAAATCACCTTGTTAAAGAAAAAAAGGCTTAGATTATTGGTGTAACAATATAGTTTCTACAATGATTGTTGTAAGGTAATAAAGAAAGTTATAAAAATTTGCTTTCAGCCTTTTGGGTCGGGTCATGCTAAAAATGACCCGTTTTGACGTGTACCTATTACCCAACCCATCTATGATTTGTTTATAGCCTCATTATATCCTGTATTTTTCTAAACAAATATTATTCTGATTACTAAACAGGTGGAGCTACACTTATATTCGACACAGAGCTTATTGCAGTTAATGGAAAAGGGGCGGTTGGAGGAGACAATGACAAAAATGAGCTATAATCTCAACGAAGCTTGACGGTAGTACTTTTTGACTAAATTCTAATTACGCGCTAAAAAGAAACTTAAATACTATGACTCAAAAGTTCTTAAAATTTCATCAATACTTTTTACATTCATTTTATATTTGATGTTTACAGTCATATACTTAAAAATTTTCAACCTACATTGTCTCTTTAGTTAATTAACAGGGTTTAGGTTATAAAAGATCAAAATCTTGTGAACTAGTCATCTATCAACAACTTTGCATGTTGAAACAAAAAAGTTCTTTTATAGCCAAAGACACATAAGGATAACGAACTAAATGCACAAATCAATTGCGGTAAATTCTCAAGTTTGGTGAGGTAAAACCGTGTTAAGATGGCAACGTTTAGAAGTTTAGTGAGGTTAAAAAGTTAAAGCCATGATTACGAGTTGAATTTTCGTTGTAAGTAGGGATGCTTGCCAATTTTGACAAAAGATTATGGTTTCAACGGCTAAATTGGGTTTTAGAAAAATACAAACCAAACTGTCTAGAACCGGCGATTTAGAACTAAAGGTTTTTTCGAGTAAATTACAAATTACATCATTTAAAAAATATCTGAATTTCGGTATACGTTTTTTAACTAAGGAAATTACAGGAAACGTCCTTTATGTTAAAAAAAATTCCTTGCACGTTACGTCTTTTGGTCTAACGACCGTTAAATTTTACCGTTGAGTCTGGTCATTGACAACAAAAGTGAAAGTTGAGATTAAAATCAGCCAAATTGTTAGTATGGTTTATTATCAGCCAATAAATTATACTTTGGATTATTAAAAACCAAATTTTCTAAAAGAATATAAACAATAGTTTATGAAAGGTTGAAAGTTTATGAAAGGTTAAAGTTGTAGTAGTTAATATTCTATGATATATTTATGAAAGGTTAGAAAGTTTAAACATCATTGGCGCAACACAAACTTTAGGGATTTATGTTCCACATAAACCTATTAAGAATTTAAATGTAGGGTGTGAGGATCTAATATGTCGCGTATGAACAAGAGTCATCAACTGTTCTTGAATTGTGATGCGGAATCTCGATCACAATTCAATCTTTATAAGCATTTTGTATTGTAGTTAACAAGAATCAAGATTCGCAATGTAATTATAAATTTAATTACATTATATAATTTGATGAGATCGAGATTTTATAACAGATCGAGATACTTGTAATATCTTATGTTTTAGAGATCCTATTCAACATCGAAAACATTTTCGTTGAACAAAATATCAAATATAAGAACTTAATATATGTAAAGATCGAGATCTTAACAGTCAATTGAATAGGTGAAAAGTACCCTTTCATAGGAACAAATTTTAAGTAGAAAAATGGATAATGCAAACATAATATTTCTTTTAAACTATCAACCTGGTAACTTAACCACAATTAATTAGGGTATGTATGTAACAAAAGACTACTATCTATGCTTATATGAAGGTTAAGCAATGATTCTTCTTTCAAACTTTATGAATTTTAGAACATATGATATTTAAGTATTTTTAATACTGAAGTGCACAATATGTTATCATGTATTATGATTTTAATACTTCCAATATTCTTATCAACAATTGATTTATATAAAAGTAAAAAAAGAAACAAAGATCTCATAAAGATAATAAAAAGATTGATTTATGGATGTCATGTATGCCCTAGATCAAAGGAAGGTAGACAACATAAAGGCTAAATTTCTAGTATTTGGTTGCCTAAGGGAGACAACGTCATGTGTGGACAATGGGAAGTTGCTTTCTAATGAAAAGGACCAAAAGTGGAAAAAAACTAAGAAATCACACGTTGGATGGCACCATGAAAAACCCACACTTGAGCCCGATCACTACCAAAAGTTTAGAATATAAAGCTTATTTGTTATATAAAACCTTTTTTTAAGACAAATTTTTTAAGCCCCACTCCCTTTGGGAGCAGCTTGGGTGTTCCTGTGAGTCATGAATGTCTTTCTCAATGGGTTGTAACCTCAGCTGACTCGAACCCGAGACCCACCTAGGAGTAAACCCACAACTGGCAAAACCCTTTGGCTAAACCTGGAACAATTTGTCGTAAGAAAGACTCGAACTCATGACCTTCCATTTGAAAAATCATGGTGCTACCACTCCACCAGCAGGCTTTGTGGTTATTAAATAAAACCTAATCCTTGAATATGGGTTGGTTATTGTGCAAAGGCCACGAAGCATACAAAGCCACCAGGACGCGACACATGTCATTGGGGCGAGGGGTAAATCTGTCAACGTCGTAACAATAACGCTACTTATATAATAACAACACATGTTTTAAAAAAGATAATAACGCATATTATAAGAATAATAACACATGTTATACGAAATAATAACGCATGTTATACGAATAATAACGTGTGGTGATAATCACGTATGTTATACGACAACACATCGACATTTTTAAAGTTAGTTTTTCTATATTAAAAGTTAGCAAGACTATGCTCAAGTTAAAGAGAATTAAATTCTCGATTACATGGTATAAATTATAAAAAAAAATGTCGTATAAAAAAAATTATTCTCATTTAAAAAAATGAGGAATTTAAAAAAAGTTAACAATTATAAGTTATTTCAAATTTACCCTTCAGACTTTTTTCATGCAAAAAAAATAATAAATGACGTGACATCCTTTCATTTTAATTATTGATTTCCCTAATTAATGGTTCAAAATTTTTCTTACGCTTCTTACGAAAAAAACTTTTGTATTTTAATTTATGGTTTTCTTTTAAATAGAAAAATATATATTATTTTTGCATGTAGATATTTTTCTGTAATAAAAAAATATATAAAGATAATAAGCAAGTGAATCTTAATATTGTGGTAAATGGAGACCCACCCAAAATGATCATGGAGTGTAACCACCACCAACTACTTCTCCCTCTAAAAAACAAACACCCCTCAGGCCCTCACCTAAAAAAAACCAATTATATATTGTCGTGAGTTGAATAAATGGTGAATTTTAAGTAAAAAATCATTAAAATTATATAAATACTTGTACCTAGTCTATGAAAAATAATTATATGAAATGAGAAAAAGAAAATATACATTGAAAACAAACTTATTTATAACATTTAAACTTTTAATTTAAATTTTATCAAACATCTCTATAAACTATATAAACAATTATTATCTTATTTAATAAAGAATTAGCGCCTTTTGTTGAACCTTAGTGGTCTAACCCAAAACCACAAAAAAAATATATCTTTTGAAGGTCAAAAACAAGACATGCCATGTGATCATTGCCCATCACTTGAATAAAAATTAAACCCAATACAAAGTGTTAATTAAATATAATTCTCAAAAAAGTTTCAACAATCATTTTTAAAAGAATTTAATAAAAAGAAACTCATGCATTGAATGGGGACATAAAAATAGAAATACTATTATTTTAATCTAAATTATGTTCTCAAGATTCCTTCTTTCAATTAATAAATACTAAAAACCAATTAAAGATTGAATAATGATTAATAATATTCGTAACGCGTTAAAACATTTCATCATTGTACGATCAATCATTTTATGCCTGTTTTTATCATTGTTTTTGGATTTTTCTTTCTATACAATACAATGTAATATATAAAAACTTTCATTTTTTATAAAGTTTATTATTAAGTTGATGTTTGTATCATTGTGTAATTACCTATGACAGAATAAAGAAGGTTAAGAGGGTCTATTAATCTTGTACTCACCCCGTCAAAAAAGAAAAAAAACTAAAAAATAATGTCGTCACAGGTCCAAAAAGATATCGGCAAGTGTTTTATATCGTTCGAAAAAAAAAGAATATCGGTACCGGTTCTGATAATGACGACGCCGGTACGAATGATGTTCAACCGGTATCGTTTAAGTGTTTAAATTTGAAACACTCGGTTTCAACGACCTATACACTTGTACTCACCCCGCCAAAAAAGATCATATCGAAACACTTATAAAAAAACACATGGAAACAACAAATCCCGAATTCTATAAAACAACATATTTTAAAGGTTGTAAGAGGAAAAAAAAACTAAACCTTAAAGCAGTTTCGACGGCTTATACGTTCATGTATCGATTACTTGTACATCATAACAAAGCTCGGTTTAAATGAAATTATATCGAAACGTAGATAAAAATATGCACGTCGCAACTACACACTCATAATTTTATAAAACATGTATTTTAAAAGTTATAAGAAAAAATATATATGTCCAAAATTAATTATATAAATTAAAATATTATACAACCTAAAATAATATAAAAACAAAAAAATCGTTCACACCTATACATATAATTGCAAAGCTATACATACATAAGAAAAACTATGAGTATCCATTGTTCATGACTAATGACTTGCAATCTGTATGTATATTAATAACTGTTTGTCGATGTAAATAGTCAACATCTGTTTATCGATGAAGATACTGGCAAAGACTTTATAGCAAATTAAATATAATAAGTTATTATAATGACTTATTTTTCTTGTCATAATATTATATTAATTAATACAAAATGAAGTGCAATTCTATGTAACATATTAAATTATTAATTTAAAAGATAAAAAGTTATAATTCTACTCTCAGATAGAGCTTCACTGTATGATTAAGGTTTTAATAAACAAATATTAAATATAATATATGGGATTGGGGGACGTTTCCATGTAGACAATTTTTAAAACTACAATTAAAGTTTTACTTTTTTTATTTCTTAAATCTTTTGAAAGATATATATCATTTTCAAAGAATCTTTGCATTAATAAAATCAATCCAATAATGCAAGTCCTAATAAAATAAGAGGGGGTAAAGTTGCAAATGTCCAAAATATTAAAAAAAATCATTAGTTACCCTAAAAAAATGGATTTTCACTAACCACCCCTCTATGAATTTTAAATTTCAGCATCTTTGTTAATATCTGTAAATCCACTAAAATCTACTTTTCTATTGTCACACCAATCTTTTATCTCTATTCCTTTCGTAAGCCAATCAGATTTTACAATTTCATCTTGTATTAACTCAAAACTCGAAATATTCGGAACAAGTTAATTAGAAAGTATTTCGGTATGAGACCGGGTAAAAGATTAACTTTAGGAACTTTGAAAGGTTTTGGATGGTTATGTGATTATGTGATTTTCATCTGATTTTCAAACATGTTTACCCGAATATATTAATATACTATGTTAGAAACCTCGTGTATTACACGGGTTGAATAAATATAATGTTATACACATATTATAAAAATTTACATATTACATAGTTTTTTAATACAAATTTTAGAAACATTATATAGTTATTTTTTAAAAAAAATTTATAAAAAGAATGAAAGATATGTTCAATTGATAAAAATGTTTTATGAACAAACCAATTTTTTTAAATGAAAAATATTTTATAAAAATAATTATAGAAATCATTATTATTTAATAGGACATAGGCGGAAAACAAAAAATTAGAAGAAAAAAAATTATAGAAAATTTGTATAATTAATAAGAGAGATGGGCTGAAAAAAATAATAAAGAAAAATATGAGAGTGACAAGTGTCCCTCTAAAACCTTTATTTATTTATTATATAGTATAGATTATATAATTATAGAAATATAATAAAAAGAATCTTGAAATTATTAAAAAATATAAATTTGTTAGAGGTATAGTTGAGTATTTAATACTTTAAGTCGGTTTTTGATGTGAGTTTAAGATCGAGTTTCAAGTATTAGGTAATCTAACGAGTAAATTTAGCCATATAAGTTTATAAATGGGTATACGTGATACCCGCAAACCCAATTAGATATTTAGTAATGGGTACCCAGCGTGTATGAGATCAGGTATGTGAACTTTCTTATAAATGGGTATGAGACCGGGATTGTCAATACTAGGGATGGCAAAATAACCCGAGCCCGATGGGTAAACCCGAAATATTTGGGGCGGGTATACCCGAAACCCGATGGGTATGGAGCTGGGTATGGGATTAATTTTAAAAATTTTTGTGGGTATGGGATTAGGTGATACCCAGCCCGATTAACCAAAATCACATACCCGTTTACCCGAACCATATACCCGAATCATAAACTCGAAAATTTGTAATTTTAATTTTATTTTCTCTTAACCCATGCCTATTAATGCTTCATTTTAGTAGATTTATTATGCGAGCATTTAAATTTTTTTTTGAAATATGTATTTAAAAATATAAAAAATAGAGTTATAGAAAAATGTACACGACACATACTCGACGATTATTGGTCGATACCCACGAGTATGCCCGATACCCGATACTAACGGGTATGCCCGTTACCCGCGGGTATACCCGATACTCGATGGGTAATTACCCGACACAAACCCGACGGGTAAAGGGTCGGGTATGGGTTTGGGATTACCGATACCCGGCCCGAACCCGACCCATTGCCATCCCTTGTCAATAGTCGTCCCATGCCCAACCCATTGTCTTTTTTTTGGAACGGCAAAGATTTTATTGATCACTAAAGTCTAACAATAAGCTAGACAGAAAAAAGAACGACCGAAATAGCTCTAAACCATAGTTTATGAGGTTCATTTCTAGCCTTCCACCGCCATTTAGAAAGGACAAGGTTTGAGGCCCAAAGAGAGCCAAGACTCAAACCTCCTCATCTTTTAGAAGCCATGATGGAGTTCCAATTGGACCAGGAAATTTTCTTATTCGAGCCACTGCGACATCATAAAAGCGCCTCTTAATCCTCTTTAGGGCGTTGATAAGAACGGATTTGATTAGTGTAATACGGCCTCCACATGATAAAACCTTAACTTTCCACGAAGAGAGCTTAGTCTCAAAAATGTCAATAACATGCTTCTAATTCTTTATATGGTTCATGTTTGGGCCGACAGTAAGACCAAGGTACATTAATGATAGTGTACCACGTTTACAATGTAAAGAAGAAACCATTTCGGCCAAAGATGTCGAATCCGCTCCAAGGCCAAAAAGTCAATTGTTTGTTTGTTATATATATATTATTAACTAAAACGAATATAAGTTTTTTGTTCATATTATCATCTTAGGTATATAATAAACATAAAATTTATACTTTTTACTTTTAGACTGTGTTATAACACATGTGTTTTTAATCTAACTAGTATTATCTCCGCCGCGCGTTGCGACGGATGTTGTTATATGTCAGTAACGCTTTTGTAGGTAGGACGTACCTAGCTGTCATATATATATTTTCAGAAGATCTTAGTATGCAGTAAAGTAATTTTTGTAACATCGGACAAAATACAAAGTACAACAAAGTTTGTTTCTAAGACAAAGTTAAACACACGAAAGTGCTAATACTAAGATTTCTTGCGTTTTTACACCTAAACACTCAGTTCTACGTTAGGACCTAAACATCTCTACGTGGCTTACACATTTCATGGGGCAAGAGAAGGTGAGGGTTTCTTACAGGCGCTTCGAGGTGACGCTGTGACAAATCATGGTCAATGAGTGGTAGATATAATTGTGACATCCATAAGAATCTCGGAGATAGCACTTCGATTGTCTTTTGACGTCTCCTCCATCCTCTGCGTTCTTCGTGTAATCTGTAACTTTCAGTAATTTTCAGGAGAAGATCTTTCAACTTTAAAAGCAGTTCAGTCATGGAAGGCTTATGGGCTTCAATTATCGATGTGCGGGGTTTTTGTCTCTTTGCAGATCTTTCTTGGACTCCACTGTGACTATTTGACGACGACATTTCTGCAGAAACACTGATTAGTACTTCATTAATGTCTTTTTTTTTGCTGTAATCAACATTTTTCAATGAACATGTAATGGTCTTGTTAAAAGATAAATAAATAAATAAATAAATAGGTATTATCTTCTATTCCAACATGTGAATTAAGTTATACTTGATCATATGCTATAAGGAATGTGCAATAAAATGTACTCGCATAGGAAATCGACGGGGAAGTTTGTAGGAAATAAAAAATAGGTACCTACGTAAACTGTAAAGTAGCAGCCACAACGTTAATCTTCTCAAGTAGATTTTGATAACTACCACCTTGCACACCTGCAAACGGAAGAGGTGGGGGAACAAACCATCAATGCAAGAACAAACCATCTAAACTTAAACACTACTCAAAAATTGAATCGAACAAAACAAAAACCCAAATGCATCAAGAAGACGAAACCAAACTATTATGTCAAACCCCACAAACCTGAGATTAAACCCAAAAGGCGTAGAATGAATGTTGAGTTTAGGGCCCGTTCTGTTATACTATAAGTACTCATGTCAAAACTCAAAAGGCTGTGATTTATCAGTTTATTCTATTAAATAAATAGATTTAGACATGTACATTAACCGAAGTTCAAATAAGAAACAAATATCTATATCCAAAAAACAAATAACATATAACATACCTTCTTGAATGTGATTTATGCAACTAAAGCCCAAATGGGAAGTCCACCATAGTGAATGTTTTTTATAAAAGTTAGGAAAGCAAAAAAGAAGTATTGAGGTGATTAACTGAAGATATGATTATATAGAACATAAACACACATTTAAATGATGAGATAATACACCTTCGATGTTGTCGCTTGACCGAAGAATCAGTTTAATCCTTCAATCGGGGGCGTCGAAACTGGCCTTTCAAGTGCTGCACAACAAAGGCCACATTGATATGAAATTAGAAACAAAACAATAACGAAGTAGAAGCCGATAGTAAAGAGACACACCTCCAAGGGCTTCACGTATGCAGAAGAAACCAAAAATGGGGTGGTAAAGATAAACCCTAAAGAGTAAAGACGGTAAAAGGCGTATAATGATAAACCCCTAATGTAACATTTCTTGGATAATCCTTTTAGCTTTATAATATGAAGTATGGAATGATTTAATGAGGCTCAGATCTATAAACAGGAACAAAGAAATAGAAAGTCGCCATGGCTGCAAATACACCCGTTGCAATGTGAAGAAATCTGGCATTCCTTTCGCATAAACATTGGGATTGCCCCGCCAAGATGCAGAACATCACATTTTTGTTCCATTCCAGTTGCATATTTCTTTATCTTTTGATCCCTTATCGACCCCGAGATCAAGTGTTCTCTCTGCAAAAAGATCCAAATCACACCTTTTTGTTACCTGCAAAAATCTTGAAAATCCAAAAAAATATATATGTACCTAATGCATCATGTATTCATTAAAATCAAACCTTTTTGTTACCTGCAAAAAGGAATTAATATATTTTCCATTGAAAAAGGATATGGTCTCCTCAATCCACCCATCTGTTCTCCATCAAATTGAAAAAATAAGTACTTTTTGGCACAAAACCAAGTAAATCGATAATCAAACAAAAAACATACATTAAATATATCATTATTTGAATTAAACTAAGATTATAAACTAAGGTAGCAAGATAAGTGGACAAAAATAACATCCAACACCAATCCAAAAAAACCTCAAAACTCAAATTAAGACAAATTCAAAATGACAACAATAACCGGTGTTACTTTTGAATCCAAAATCACAACAAATCAACTCATCAACACAAACGCACAACATAAAATTGTTCCAGACAAAGAGAAAGAGTAGATGCATACCTATTAAGTACATGGACAAAAACCAAACACACCCAACCTCGCGAAGTACCCCTGCGGAAAAACCAAAAAGTAAGAACCAAAGAGACGTCACTAATCACCACTTGAGTTTCAGATCATTAGGAGGATTGTTATCATCGAACAAATGATATAATCAAACAGAGGAACATCAACGGTGATGTAACCCTAAATAAAATCGATAGAGCTTCGAAATAAGGGTTACCTGAGAGGAGTCACAAACCACGATCTCCGAAGGAGAATCTCTTTCCTTTAAAATGTTACAGAACTGATCGATGAAGTGGAGGCAGTGTCAATTGAGGCAGAAGGAGGAACAACTAAAAGAGAGAAATGGGTTGAAACATCTACGTCTAAAAGTAAAAGTAATGAACCAACGCTCACCTCCACCGTCGTCTCCCTTTTCTGACTGCTCGCCGTATGGAACAATGGTGAAGGAGGAAACCCTAATCTGGATATCTGGTGTGAGAAGGAATATCGTGAAAATGAGCGTGAGAAGCATAAGAAAAGGGAAACGCACAACTGGACTTGTACTCAACACAAAGAGATATGTACATCCTTGTTATACTATTCCCCTCCATGGGGTTTAAATAAGTTAATAATATTTAAAAAGGTAGTTATTAGTGTTTTTTTTATCATAGAAATTGAGTTTGTATTCACTGGGTCTAGTCAGAATTCACCAAGCCAACCTTATTGATATTTTCTAATAAATTCTAACATGTAAATATTGATTTTAAAATTAGTTAAATTACCAATGTTATATAATTGTAATCATGAAGAAGGAAGAACAAAAGTTTATTTGTTTTGTTTCATCTGTGACAATCACAGGAGCTGAAATTGTGGCAGGAATTATGCAAATCAATCATTTAAATTTAATTAACAATGTTTTCAAAGTTAGACTGATAAATTGTCAATTAGCTAGTGGTGGAGTGGTAAAGGAGAGACATAGTGTTTCTAGTGACACAGGTTTAATCCCTGCTCTCCACATTCATGCAAATAAGGCCTAACTTAGGCTGATGCACCTGGTTTTTACCCATGCCGATCCAGGGTTCGAGACTCGGCTCTCTCTCATGCCTGGAAGGGGCCGTATTGTGTGAGATTTTTCCTTGGATGCTCTCCAACTTTGATGCCAAGTGGGCCCGGTTAAGACAACATATTGGCCGGAGTTGGACGAGGCTCTCCCATGTGACGTGGGGGTGCGACATCACAACATTTAATGTTCGTCGTTCAAAATATATATATATATATATATGTATATATATATATATATATATATATATATATATGAATTAATTACACGGATGGCCCATGTGGTTTACCCATATATCACTTTTGGCCCATAGGAATCAGAAATTACAGGTTTGGACCAATATTTTGCACGTTTATAACATAAATGGCCCTGAGTTGGATGTCAGTTATCTTTTGGGGTTAAATTTTTTAAAATGACCTATATACCCCTTTATAAATTAAAAACTAAAAAACAATATAAATACCACCCCACCCATCTTCTCTCTAACCCACCCCACCCATCTTCTCTCTACCCCACCCATCCTACACAAACGTCTGATTCGATCAAATTTCCAACGAAAATTTCCACGAAATCAAAGGTTTCCACAAACGCCGAAGGAGCCAGAAAGAGATCGAATTTCACTGTGTGTGCTGAGTATTTTGAAGTGGAAGGCAACGAATCCTACGGAGATCGGAGACGAATTGTGGAGCTGATCACGCGGGAGTGGTGTGGTGGCAGTGGTTGGGTGGAGATGGAGATATCGGTGGTGGCCGGTAATGGTGGTGGTTGGTGGTGGTGGCGGCGGCGGTGGCGGTTAATTACAGAGATGAAGTGGTTGAGTGTTTTATTCTATTTTGATTTTCAGTTAGGATAAAAGGAACCAATTGATATGTGTAATTTTTCTATTGGCGGCGGTGGTTGTCGCCGGAAATGGGAGGAGGAAGCTAGGGTTTGGTGAAAGAGGTGGTTTTGATTTGGAGAAGATGAAGTGGGTGGTTTTGGTGGGTCCCACTTTTTTTAATTAGTTAATTCTTTTTTGTTTTTATTATTTTATTATGTAAGGGTATTTTAGTCAATTCACATGCACTTAACTGAAAAACTTAATCGACATCCACTTCAGGGGCCATTTATGTTACAAACGTGCAAACTATTGGTCCAAACCTGTAATTTCTGATTCATATGGGCCAAAAATGAAATCCGAGTAAAGCACAGGGGCCATCCGTGTAATTAATTCTATATAGATATATGTCAATCATACATTGTTATAATAATCTTCAAAAATTAATTTGTTATAGCATGTCCAAATGATCCAATTTCTCTATTAACAAACTATTTTACACAAATCTTGTGATACAAACTACAAAAGCATAAGAAATCTATAAAAAAAAGTTACAAATACTAGGAAGAATATTGCTTCATTAGACCAACAACATATCGATTCCCGATATAAGAATTCTTTTTCTTTCGTATATACAATATCCTTTGATGTTCGCGGTCATAGCTCGATTTTCATATTAGATGGTTGATCTTGCGCCGTATGAAAAAAAGACGTATCAAGATCCAAATTTTCCCCAAAACCCATTCGAACAATGCTTTGAAGATCATCTTGACCAAAATCTTGAATCTATAAAATAAAATCCCCTATTAAATTTGACATAAATATTAAGATTTTTAGTTATGAACTTGCAAGGTGATTAAAGATTTTACATGTGGAAAAGGTTCCGTGAACTCGTGAACGGGTCGGGCCATTGGGGCGGCAGACCCGTTTAAGACTACTTGCGGGTTTTGTTGATAATAAGTCAACGTTTGTTGAGTAACCTGAAATTTGGTTAATACCCATGTAAGAAAATATAATTTAAGAGATCTTAAATAAATAATTAAAATAGATACGTAGATTGAAAAATTGACTTACGTTTTGTGAGATTAAGTCGTCGGTATCAAAATCGAGACTTGGGTTAAGTGTAGCTAACTTTATTGAAAGGAACTATACAAACATAAGGAAAAAATCAAAATAAAAACATAAAATTCAAATTCATATTAATTAAAGAAAACATAAAATTCAAATTTAATATTAGCCGTGTTTATGGCCCGGTTCAACCTTTTCTGATGAAAATTTCCTCCGGTTTGGAAACAACAAACCAGTCTGGTCCGCTTGGGTGGGCCGGCTATGCCTACCGGTTTGGTTTTTTGACGATTTGGTTATTTATATTATTATTTTCTTTACATTTTTTAAAATTAAAAGTTTGTTAGAACTTTTAAAATAATACATGCATATAGTTGCATAACTAAATATGAAAAAAACAAAAACAAAAACATTATGGTTCCAAGTTCCAACCGTTAACTGAACCGTTAAAACGTCAAAACCGAATCATATATACCACAAACATGAATATTTTCTTTGATTTAGATGGTTTAATCCTTTTTAAGTATTTATAAACACCCGAATTAAATATTATTGTGTTACCTCAACTTGTCTTTGCAATGATTGTACGTAATTGATGATTTCATCAAGCATAAGTGCTTTCCCTGTGACCTAACATCATTCAAAATGTATAATTTAACTATTTTTTCCATTAAAAACCATCAAAGTTAACGTTTTCGTTAAATTCACCCACTTTTTGTGCTCAAAAGTGATTAAAGTCAACATTTTTCTTCACTAAATTAGTAAAACGATTAAAGTGACAGGTTTAGCCAGTTTCATGATTAAAAACAAAAAAAAGAACATTTTTAGTAAAATTTTACCCTAAAAAATAACAAATTTGGCATTTTTATGCTCACCTTGTCACAGTTTGGTACAAGATTTTGAAGAAGCTTCATTCTTTCACTAACCTTCTCTCTTCTAACCTGGTAATCAAACAAAAAGTTACAAATTTTATGAACACCAAATTCTTGAAACCGCCATTATCAAATCTCAAGAAATCTTTACGAAAGCTTACTCTCTCTGCTAAACTATGACTATCAGTAGCTTGCCCCCTTCTTGCTCTAACATGAATATAGTCCTTTGGCGGCTCGGGTGGCTTCACATTTTCCTCCTTTTTACCATGATTTTCTTGCTCTGTTTTCTTCGGTCTTTTCGGCTCGTCAATATCATCTTCTACCTGTAAAATCATACATTCCAAAAAAAATCTCAAATTTTGATTGAATAATATGTATTAGATAAAACATATTAGTTAAAATATATTATTTTAGACTTGTTATGGAGATAAAACTTATTATTATGATTAAATTATGTTATTTTTGTAATTATCCTTATTATTGTACTTCTCTAAATAGTTCATCAATAAATACACAACACTTAAAAGGTATATTGTTATTATATATGGTATCAGAACATAGTTTTTGTCTGTAACCAAAGTAGATTTAGTACCTTTTTCGTGTTTGATCCAACTCCCTCTAAAGAACCACCTTTTCGTTTTCTCGAATTCGAGTGTTTTCGATTCTTGAATCCAAGTTCTCCACTTGGAATTTGCTCAGAAACAGAGGACCCATCATTGGAATTTGAAGCAGAGCCTGACAATCTACTCAACTTCATGTTGATTTCATCGGAATTCCTCTTTTCTTCAAATCCCACCGGAGGAAATTTTCCGGTACAGGTCACCGGAGAAACATTAGACCCAATTGGAATCTCCGGTTTGCTTGAATTCAACCCCAATTGATTAATTCTATCATTAAAACTTCCATTACCGAAACACGAATACTTCGCCGCCCGTTCGGCAAAACCAGGGTCCGCCGGAAAAAATGGTAAATTCGGATTTATCGACACAGAGTTCCGAATTCCGTGTAAGTTTAACTTAGGCGGTGGTGATGAATTTAATAGTGCATTAGTACTGCCATACGGCGGCGGCGCCGTCATGGCCGCCGGAGAAAACTCGCCGCCCAATTTTCCGACGAGTTCACGGACCGCAACAATGTCGTTGGAAACAGGGGATGACACCACAGCAGACTCAAATTGCGAATACTGATCCGATTTCTGCCAATTTGGGCGGGAAAACCCGTCGGCGGTGGGGATTTCCGGCATCTCCGGCATTAGCATCATCAGGAAGAAGTCTCTGTCCATGGTGGATGGCAAAATTGAAAATTTGGAGGTGAAAGAGAATCTTTTTTAGTTAAAATCGAAAACCCAGATGAGAAAATGTGAAAGAATTGAAGAATTACATTACATTTGTGTGAATTTTATAAGAAATTGAAGTGATTGAAAGAAGAGTGTGGGGGTTGGATTTGATGATGAAAGTTTGGTGTGATGGTGATGCAAATACAAGCAAGCAAGACAGAAGAGGGGGGAGTACAGGCTGAGTTATTTTGAAGTTATATAGAACAAATTATTATTATTTTTATTATTATAATTATTATTGTTGTTATTATTTTATTATTTTAGTATTTTGGGTGAATAGCCAAACGGGAATGGATTTTGATGGGGCATAAAATTGGGTAAAGTATAAAATGCAATGTTTTGAAACCCGGACCGGACCGGTCGGACCGGGAACCGGTGGTCTGACCGGTCCGGTTACATGTGTTGAACCGTTTCTGCAGCGAACTGGTGGTCGGACCGGTTGAACCGGCGGTCGGACCGAAACCGGGTGGTCGGACCGGTTGAACCACTTGACTATTTTTTTTTTTAAATCTTTTTTAAGTCTCTTGGCTTCTTATTTCGTAGGTAATTGTTAGTTTAAAATTATTGGAATTGACTTGTTGGTGGTTTTTGAAAGGATTAAAAGCTATTTAGACTGATATATTTTTATAATATTTATGACGTCGTCCGGTTCTTAAATCCGGTCGGACCGGTAAGGAGACCGGTTCGACGTCCGGTCAGGTTCTGAAAACATTGGTAAAATGTCGGGCCTTCAACTTTAAAACACCAAAAGAGTTTCTACCATTCAAACATGGGTTACAAACTAAAAAATAAAAGCATCATTTAACTTTGTGTGTAATAATGTCACTGACGCAGGGGCGGACCTACATAGCCCGGAGGGGGTTCATCGAAATCCCCGAGTTTTGAAATTTTTATAGAACGATATGTAAAAAAACTGAGGGTGAATCCCTATACAAAGTTTAACAACCGGTGGAGTGGTATACGCTTTGTTTTAACCTAGAGGTAATGGGTTCAAAACCCCTACTATCATATTTTTAAAACCTTTTTTTTAATTGATTTGAGTTGTGGCCTTATGGACTATGGTTGACAGGTGGATTCAGAATTTTAGGTATGTGGACTAATTAGTTTAGTTTTGTTAGGGTGTATTGATTAATTGATTAGTAATTGGTTAATTGATTATTTTTGTTTTGTTTGGATGTACTAATTAATTGATTAGTATTTGATAATTGATTAATTAATTAGTTTTATTTGTTTGGGTGTATTGTTTAATTTATTAGTATTTGGTAATTGGTTAATTGATTAGTTTTATTCGGGTATAGATTAAAAAAAGGGTTTCGTATAAAAGAAAGATGAGGGTTTTTTATAATATAACTTTAAAAAAATGGCTTCAAAACTTTTAGTCCGCTTGGGCCCACCAAGTACCTTGAGTTGGCCCTGCCCAACCTAAACCATCGAACCGACCCAAAAAAATTTATGTCCAGCTCAATTAAATTGGAGAATATAAAAACAGTGAACCTTTAAAAAAAATTCGTAGATCCGTCACTGTGCTGACGTACCACTCACCCCAAAGATACGTGTCATGTCCTGATTGTTTTGTATGCTTAATATGATAAAGCCCTTTGTACGATAATCAACACTATATATTTGTATATACATGTTTGTTTGTATATATATATGTGATAGAGAGAGAATACTAACGGTATAAATAAGTCGAGCCGATTTTTAAAGTAGTCATGATTGGTTGGAAAAATATTCGAAAACAATTAGATTTAAGTAAATTCGAAGTCGAATATTAAAATGTACAGCTTGTAAAGCTCCTGGGCGTCATCGAGCTTCTGATTTTTTGTGCTTTTTTTCCCTTTGCGTGTATGTATATTTACCATATAGTGTATATATGTTTTTTTTTAAAGAGAAGCAATCAAATGGAGTTATGAATTGTATTGTACACCTTTCCGCCGGTTATATTAAGGTTATATTTTAAAAATTAAAGATTTATGTCGTTCAAATATCTATATCTAATATATAAGTAAATGGTTACCTCACGTGACATAATTTTCTGAGTCTAAAAATATTTTTTGTTTATTTTTTTCTTTATTACTAAATATTTCATATTTTTTTACTAATTAATTTATATTTCCTTTATTAGTTCATAAATCTTCATTACTATTTAATCTTTCTTTTATAACTCATAAAACTTAATTATTAACTATTTAACATTCACGTTGCATATTTATGTGAGCTCAAAATTCTTTTTGCGGTTTATTTTTTCTTACTATTCAATATTTTTTACTGATTATTTAATATTTACTTTATTAATTTATAATCTTCGCTGGTATTTAATATTTTTTTATATTTATAAATCTTCATTATTAACTATTTAGTATTGTTTTATTAAACCATGTAAAACATTAAATTCTAACATAATCTTTATACTAAAAAATTAAAATCCTAAAGGGACACGTGTCACTTTCTAGTGCATCATCTGCATGTTTTCCCGACTACATCTCCTATTAAATAATAAATTAAAAAAAATATTTTTAAATATTTGATATAAATCTAATTATGTATACTTGTTATTTAATAACCAAATCAATTTAATATGAATTTAACATTTATCAATTACATGAAATAGAAAAATAATACTCAATTGAAAAAAAATGTTAACTTAACATAATTTATGACGGTGACGTCAAAGTACATTTTTTAAAAACATACTTTGCCGAGTGTATGTGTTAACATATTATATTAAATTTTATTCAAAATATGTAATACACAGGTTTATTCAACCAGAAACCCGTGTAATACACGGGTTTACTTAAAGATCCTTGTTGATTGTCTTTTGACTTCTTGTGTAAATGAGAAGTTATAATGAAACATCAAACATTTGTTAGTGTGGAGTGCACACTTATTTATTGATATTTTGACTTCGGGTGTTAAAGACACATTGTTGTATAAAAGGGGCGTGAAACCTACTTAACAATGAGGGTTCGGGGGCAACGCCCCTGGTTAGCAGGGTCCTATTGGCGACAGCCCCTAGTGGAGTTAATGGGGCAATGGAAAATGATTCTAGAAGTGAAAAATGCTAAACAATGGTCTTTCGGACTAGTATGGTCATGCTGACCAGCCCACTCCTCATAGTAAGTTTGTTTTTTCAGAGTAAAATTGTTCATTCGGAGTAGAATGGCCTAGCAGTTATCGATTGACGGTTATGACGGTTCAGCCAATAACCGTCATGACGTTCTATTACATCTGTTTAACCCATATATACATGCGAATTTGGTTAGTATCAGATACACGAAATTCTTAATAGTCTTTCTCACTTTATGTTCTTGAATCTCTTATTCTCTGATTCTTAGGCCCTCCCCCTCCCTTTTCCATCTTTCGCGTCTCGCTTCATTTAGTCTTCGATATTTTCTTTTTCTTTAACGAACCCACCATCCAAGTGTCGGTTTTCGGGATTTTACAACAACTCAGATAAATACTTTCAATAACTAAAATTCATTACTTAAGATATCGAGGTAGTCATAATTAATTTATTTCAAGTGATTTATCTAGGCTTTACGAACACCTCTACCTGTCATGGGCATCATTGTGTCACATACGGGTCGTATTGTACCATACGACAAGTATGTCCTCAAAACAATTAAATCATGCTCAGATAAGGGTAGTATGATACAATACAACTGAGTGTATACGAGTCGTATGATGCAATACGACATGTATTTCCTATATCTTTTTAATTTTTTTTTTCTATTGTGATCTCGATAATTCACCACTTATTGTTACTGAAATCAATACTCTTAATTTAATAAGAACTATCACATAAGTACATAACCCTGAATTAATGATTTTGGGCCCGTTGAGACCTCTTTCAGATTAGAAGTTCAAATGTTTATTTATTTTACATGATGACAGTGGGGTAATATTAATGTAGTGATTGACCTTGGTGTTACTAATTTGAATGGTCTTCAATGTGAATTGTTATGCGAGTACAGTAAAGTAAATGATTGGTTACGTGTTTAATTGAACAAAAGTATACAATAACTAATTGAATATTTAAAATATCCTTATGTAATTTGCCTTGTTGATTGAAATGAGAAAAAAAAAAAAAATATCAAAATCATAATATTTGATATTTTTAACTTTCATATCCAAAATTTCACAAATATTTTGGATAGTAAACAACATTTAGTTTCTCAACCTCATTATTTTCGTTTACCTTTTCCATGATGATCGATTTGAATCCCTAACTCGTTTATATCGATGTTTTGGAGGACAAATTGGAGTACAATTAGTGATGAATTCAAAAACTTTTTGTTTAAGGGTGACACTTGTTCAGAATGAGTAATGTATAGTGTTAGTCGAGTGTCCTATGTGTTATTAACATATAAACAATAATGATAAGATGCTATATGACGTTTAGGAGAAGACACAGATTCGGTTTATTATTGACTTATGTTTGATGTTATGTTATTGCATGCTTTACGTACGTTAAATAAATGAAAGTTATGTTTTTTGACAAATGTTTATGATAAAGTTTTATATAAAGCTAGAACTCACCAGCGTAGCTGACTTTTAGTATGCATATTCAGGTTAACAACATGTACGGATGGACGGTGATGCTTGACAAACGATGAAGAGTTACCCGGTCAATCTACAAAGTTTGACATCCCGTTACGTTATGTCATGGATAATGATTATGCTTTTAGACAATGAATGTGATGTATGAATGATGAACAAGTTTTAATTTATGTTGAAATGAATGATTCTGTCGCGATATTTGATATTCAAGTTTAAGAAATGTTTGTGAATAAGTAAATCCAATAAGTGAGACCTCTCGGGTTTGAGACCTTACAAAGAACTTCAATAGTGCCTTCTTATAGTATCCTTAGCTTCAAGAATGAACAAACTAAATTGTTGATGGGTGTGGCTAATGGTTTGTGTTCGACACTATTCCCTTGAAACAAATTTGAAGTGTCCTCTTAAGAGAACTCATATGTCTCCCAAGGTACAATAGCCCAAGCGATATGTACTGTCCGAGATGACTCACACACTCGAGGGTTCACTGGGTGAGTTGATGCTTTTGTGTTTTGGAAATAAAAGATTGAAGTTGTAGAAGAACAAGTGGAGAGTACTCGTCTCTACTTTTATCGAGCAAAAGATGGCAAAAAGTTTTCTATCATTATTGTACGTATACACTCGTTTTCATCATTTACCAATTGAACCATCTTGTTTATTTTGTAACCACACTAAAAGAAACTTTTTAAATAATCAAGATTTAATTGTATTTAATCTTTTTAAAAGAAACGATTTCGATTGCACATTAATCTTTTTAATAATCAAGATTTAATTGTATTTAAATAGATTAAAGTGGTTAATCGAAACCGCACTCTAAGTTCCTGACAGTTGTCGAATCCGCTCTACATTAACCAAGTAGTGGCAATTGATGAGCGGCGAGAACTATAACTGCACTACATCTGATAAGTTGCAACACACACGCAACAACATCGGGACCTAGCAGTTGTAACTATGCATAGGGAAGAACAGCATGAGCACAAGGCATCATCAACCCAAGCAGTCGTAACTATTCGCTTAGCAGCAGCTGACTCCGGAAACACATCAGTTGCAAATGAGCCACGACTAAACCGCTTCTCACTTGCTTCAGTCGCAACTGATCCAAATTCGTTGTGAAACTCACACGTCGTAGAACACAAATCCAATAAATAATAATTATATAACAATAGTTACACATTTTATAATTATTTATATTTAAAGTTAGTAAATGATTATATTTCTCATTAATTTTACAACGTAGCGTAACTTTAAAACTAGAGTTTCCTTATAATAATAGAAAGAGTAAAGTACACGGATGGTCCTTGTGATTTACCAAAATTTTGGATTTGATCTCTTGCTTTTCAAAAGTACACGGATGGTCTATGAGGTTTACACTTTGTAATGCATTTAGTCCTCAAACTTTGCCAAAAGTACATGTATGGTCCATGTGGTTTGCACTTTGTAACGCATTTAGTCTCTAACTTGGACCTGCTAAAACTTCTAGATTTGTTAGTTAGGGACTAAATGCGTTACAAAGTGAAAATTACAGGGACCATCACCAAATCCAAAATTTCTATAAATCACAGGACCATCCGTATAGTTTAGTCTAATAGAAAACACAAAACAATAGATTTTCAGTTGGTAATTAATATTTGTAAATGTAATTGATGGAATTGAGGAGAGAAAATATGGGTTTGGCATGTTTGGGCCGGGTCAATGATTGCATCGAAGTCCGAATTCATAAGCGGCTAAACTGGCTTTGGTCGGGTTTACATAACTAATTTTTTTTAATAATTTATATATTAAATAAAAATATAATACAATAATAATATTATTATAATAAATAACCTGATATTTTGAATAAATCATTTTATAAGGTTTTATGGATATAAATTGAATTAAGTTTGGACGAATTGGGAACCATTTAAACCATTTTTGCTTTACTAAATGTTTTTATTCTTATTTAAAACAATCTAAGTGAAAACAATTAGGTTAATATAATACATATGAAAGTCCAAAAAAAGTACACAAGATGTACAATAATCAAAGTATATTTATCAACTAATAGGGTATGAGGTAAATACCTTTATTTCGGTATAAACTTATATAAAATATATCATATTAATATATTAAATAAATTTTAAAATAAATATAAACGTGGTTACTAGGAGTGTTATCAAAATAACATCTTAAAATTAGATTTATATTGAGTTATTATTTTTATGTATTGCCTTCTTTTTAATAACATTATAGAATGAAAACTAGTACATTGTAAAGGTACAAAGGACCTAATAAATGATATAATTTGTTAAAAAGAAAATTTTAATATATGTATCATTATAAGTTAGTATATTTAAAATTATCCCGTGTTAAATGAAAACAGATCACGAGCTAACTAATAACTTGCTTGTTAAATACCTCATGACTAAAAAAAGGTATATATTAAAATTAATAATATTTGATTTCATAAAATCATGATTTATTAATTTTAATTTTAATTAGATAAAATATTATATTTCTTTATGTAATTAAAAAAAAACCCTTCATCTTTAATAAAACATTATCTTTAAATCTATAATTTATGTGATTTCACTTCCATTTTTCTTGAAGAAAAAAAGAAAACAATGACCCTTTTTATATAATTAAATTCCGTATCATATTGTATTCATAATCAATGAAGTACTTGGATGCACAACCCAACGCTATACGGTTGTAACATAAATAATGCAATTGAAGATAAAAAAAAGAGTCGTACTTCATGTCGGCCATATTTTAAACTACAAGTTGCAAGGCTACAAATATTTATATATTTTCATACTTCCCCAACACCACACGAAACATTCTTATTTCACTCTTATAATATAACTAAGTCAAATTAATAATGTTTTCTTCAAATTCAAAGTGAGCTTTTTAGATTAATTGGAAAATTATACACGACGGTGGATCTAGTAATTTTCTGTCAGTAAGACTGAAAACGAGTCAGATTAGGATAGTATGGTGAACTTTGAACTCAATAGCATAATGAACAAACCTTAATCTTGAGGTGAACTTTAAGAAAACAAAACAAGCTAAGAGTGCCTGATGCAGGGCCGAAACTAAGGATTTAGAGGCTCGGGACGAGCTAGAAAAATGGGCCCAAACGATAACAAAAAAAATTCATTATTAACGCAAAAAAAATGTATAGCTTTTGAATGACATATTTTAGTAGTTAACTGACGAATCATGCAAATCTCCTAGCATTATATATATAAATTTTAAAAATTTTGGGCCCTCTCGAAAAACGGGGCCTGGGCGGTCGCCCTCGTTGCCCATGGTCAGCTACGGCCTTGGCCTGATGTATTTCATGAAGAACCAACACGTCAACCCATCGTTACATGGAACATAAGGCTACTTATTTACGTTTAAGTTAGTTTTATTTGATATTAAGTTTGTGTTTACATTTGTTTTGTAAAATCTTTTGACTCGAGTTAAGCTTTTTTTGTTACAAGGATTAAAGAGTGCTATCTAGCCACTATTTCCATGATCGTCTTATTTCAAATGTAATAGTATCTTTAATTAATGTAGGATCAATTTGGATCTTGCATGTCCATACAACTTGTTCTCCATAAAAGAAAAAAAAATAGACATTTTAATTTTAATAATTTAATATAAAAAGGTTATATTTGTGAAGGTTTAAAATAAAGTGACATTAAATAGTGGAAACGTTATCTATATCATCTTTTAAGAATTATAAAATAGCAACGTTATGTGGGGAAAAAATAAGTTAATTATTAAACTGTAATTTGCACTCCCGTGGTTTATGCCCGCTAACACTTTGTAACCTTTTTTTCTAAAAAAGTGCAATTTACCCTTCCGTGGTTTGGTTTCTTTCTCTCTTTGCACCATTGCTGTTAACTTTTCTAATGAAAAGATAATAATACCCCTGACCTCACCCCAAAATTACCCTCTTCTTCTCCGGTGAACACACGGTTTTCCGGCGAACACTACCGCTGAAATCTAAGTCGGATTAACATCTCCGATTATCACATTGGCCAATTTATTCAAGAAACCACAAAAAAACTGGCTAAAAACAAGATTATATACTTCTATTTATATTTTCCGATCAAAAGACAATAACCGGATTTTAACCTAGTTATTTATAAATAGGGGTAACTTTACATAGTAACCAAGCTTTTCATTTGTTCCGTTTTAGTTTTACTTAAATTTTTTTTGTCTCATTTTAGTCGCTCATCTTTCTTATCTATTCAATTTTAGTCAGTCAAAGTTTTTTTTATCTCATTTTAGTTACACAAGTTTCACACGTTGTTCAAATCTTGCGGAATTACCATGTTGCGAGTTACTTTTTTTTGTATTATAATCTAAGAATATGGTGAAAATGAAATCCAAAAGGAGTAAACCAACATTTTCACTATATTTATAAAATAAAATCCAAAAAATTGTTACATGTTAACTTCGTAATTGTGCAATATTAGAACATGTGAAACGTGAGTGAATAAAATGAGACAAAAAAAGTTTGAGTGACTAAAATGAAACATACGAGAAACTTAAGTGAATAAAATTAGACAAAAAACGTTTGAGTGACTTAAATGACACATATGAAAATTTTGATTATTATTATGTAAAGTTTTCGCTTATAAATATAACCAAATCGACACATTTAAAAAAAATAGATTGGAATCCCACTCATATGCGGTTTAATGTATAATTTTAATCTATTGTTCATAAATATATAAAAATCAACTAGATTTTTCACAAATTTAACAGAAATTTCGTAACAACATAACACTTATAGGTATAGACATCTCATTTCCCAAAAATGTTACTCGACTAGTCTTGACATGACATATAACATGTTTGATCAAATTAATTATGTCATAAGTAAATTCTAAAGTATAAAGAGTATCTTTCTATAAGATATTGTGACATAAGTTGAACACTACAATAGACACATTGAAAGCAATAGATTCACTAGTTTTAACACAAACGGGTTCGATGGATATGAGAAAATAATTGATTTGTGGCTCAAAATTTATTTTTAAAAGTTGTGAAAATGATGCATGCATGCATAAGCTTAGTTGGCTTCAACTATAAGTTGTATAAGTGTCAACCTCATGGTAGGTGATCTTAGTACCAAGTATGCAATTAACCTTCATATATTATTATCTTTTTTAAACAAGTTGGGTTCGTTTTTTCCTTTTGAAAGTGAAAACTCAATTCTTTTATTCAAGTTTTAGTGTTTAAAGGTGGATTTATCACCAATCATAAATTTTATAAGTTTTTAGTCTAACTCGACTCATAATTCACCTTAACCAAGAGTTTAAAGGTAACATACATTAAGAACTCTTCATGACCATCCTTGTAAATGTACCTAGGAGATTTGATATAAAATGTGTATGTAAATGATTAAAATTTGGTTGAAGCATCTTAGAGATATGTTTTTTGCACCAAATAAATTTTCTGACTTGTAATTTTGAACATCTAATTTAATTCAATGAACAACTTAAGATAATCAACTCTATTCAATGGATTTCAAACACATCTATCTTGTAGTTCCAAATATCATATCCTATGGGAGACCTTTGTAAACGAATCCGCTAATTCTTACAATAGCTTACATTTCGTTTTGATAAACTCTTTTAAATATGCAAATCCAAATATGTCTAGAAATTCCATTATACATCGTATTATTACTTGTACAGCGTTGCTTCACTATCAAAACGCGAGAAAATAGCTAACATCAATATGGTCATAAATCAACATCTAACAATATGTTTCTTGGTTATACGAGTTTTCGTATTCGAACCACAAGAAATAACACGACCATAAGTTGTAGAACACCAACCACTTATAGTAGTGATTAGCATTCAGGTATCCTTCAAGTAAAATGAGAAAGAGACCATAATACTGCTAGCTTTGTGGTTCTTTTAATATATGCAAGAACCTACTGATAACTTTTTAATGATCATGATCACCTGAAAATGAACTTTTTAATGGTCATGATCACCTGAAAATGAAGTTGTATCCAAAGTAATGTATTTTATAATATTACAATACCAAAAAAGTATTTTATTTTATATGCAACTCACTTCTAAATAATTCTTTTGACATATAAACAAAACTTAAAAAAAAATATATTTATAAAAAGATTTGCTAAAACATTCAATTTCCCATCAGAAGGATGAACTATTATAGTTATAAAAATAAAATAATACAATGTTACTTTGTTTATATTAAATAAAGGGAACATCATTTTTTTTGTGAGTTCTATATATAACTACTTGTGTGAGAAACTGAGAATATCATTACTTAAAATTTTATACCTCTAAATCTCTAATCGTGATCACTTTCCTATTTCTCTAACCACATTTACGGAATTAAAATAATTACTAAACTAAAAAAAATTTATCGAATTGTGGACTGGTCGGTGTCCTGTTGACGCCGTAAACAGTAGGATACTTGCAAAACCGTGTGCATGAAACAAAGGTAAAACCGCGGAACCGATGTAAAATATATCGGTTATAATAATAATAATAATAATAATAATAATAAAATATGAACTTCTAACATAAAAAATGTTTAAATGTATACTATATAATAAATAAAAGTTTTAGATGGACATTCTCTTATGCATCTTTATCATTTTTTTTTCGGCTTTCTTTCTTATTAATTATACAAATTTTCTTTAATTGTTTTTATAATTTTTTGTTTCCCGCATCTCCCTTCTATTAAATAATAATGATTTCTATATTTACTTTTATAAAAAAAATTATTTAAAAAAATAGTTTTGTTCACAAACCATTTTTAGAAATTGAACATTTTTTTCATTCTTTTTATAAAACACTTTTAAAAAATAACTATATAACGTTTCTGAAATTTGTATTAAAAAACTATGTAATATGTTATAAATATGTAATGAACCTCCTTTGTTGTTGTTTTTTTTGTTAAATTTGATTTTATCATTTTTTTAAACGTAAATAACTTTTATATAGTTCATTATTCTTTTAATAAAGTTTTATCATAAAAATTGATAATTGTATTATCTTTAATATGAATATAGAATTGCCATATTAAAAAAATATATTAACAGATAGTAAAACAACGTGCGGCATTTATACAATTAAGTTGTTTCATTCTTAAAACCATAATACTGATGTGCGATTTTGTATTGTGTTTGCGTGTTTATCCACCCACATAAGTTGTGCAATTATGATGTGTGATTATACACATGAAAACGCAACTTTTGCGTGACTATATATAAGTTGTGTAATAAAAATATGTGATTAAACATAAAATCATGACTTTTACATAATTATAAACGTGGCGTAATTATGTTGTATGATTATAAGGACGCGTCTCTCGCCTAAAACCATGTGTTGTATATTGACGACTCTATATGCTTCACATGAAAAATTACACAAACTCACAAAATTACATTAATAGGCTCTCTAAAATGATCATGTTATGGATCTCCTCCTAACTTTTAAGACTATCAATTTAGCCTCAACTTTTACAACATTGTAACATGGTCCTTAACACTAACAGATACTGAAAAGTTTATCTATTCGATACGAAAAAAAGGCCCTCCAGCGAGATTCTTTATTTCGACTAAGTTTTTTGAATGATTTTCTTTTAATCTTGATCAGTTTAGAAATTTTGGAGGGTTTGTGGCACCCTTAGTTTGACTACAACCTATGAAAAGTCAAAATTCATCCAACACCTAAAATTACTTTATAAATCATTAACTGTTTTGTAAGCATATTTCACTAATCATCTAGGGTAAGGGTGAAAATCAAAAACGGGTTGACGGGTTGGAAAATTGACTAGTTTAACTAAACGCGTTAAACATGTCAACCCGAACACCAATTGTTTAATCAAACAAGTTAAAAATGTTAACCGAACACGGATTGTTTAAACAGGTAGACTTGACAACCAAAAACCTAACTATTTTTTACCAAGTCCGTGTAGTGTCATGATTTACCATCCCTGTCTAGGGATGGTTAAAAATTTAGAGTAAATCACACTTCCCAGGGATGGCAAAATAACCCGAGCCCGACGGGTATACCTGAAACCCGAAATATTCGGGACGGGTATATCTGAAACCTGACGGGTATGGGGCCGGGTATGAGATTAATTTTAAAAAATTTCGCGGGTATGGGATCAGGTGATACCCGACCCAATTAACCGAAATCACATACCCATTTACCCGAACCATATACCCGAATAATCTACCCGAAAATTTGTAGTTTATAATTTTATTTTCTCTTAACCCATGCATATTAATACTTCATATTAGTAGGTTTATTATGTAAAAATTTAATTTTTCTTTTGAAATATGTATTCATAAATATAAAAAATAGAGCTATAGAAAAGTACACGACACATACCCGACGGTTATCGGTCGATACCCGCGAGTAGGGGTGTTCAAAAAAATCCGAATCCGAAACCGAACCCGAATTATCCGAAAATTCGGATATCCGAATTTTCGGATTCGGATCCGGATAGTGATTTTCGGATATTTCGGATAGTTCGGATATACGAATATCCGAAATATTATATTTATATATTTTTTTAATTGTTTTTATTATTTAAAAATAAGAAACTTTGAATCAAAACCCGATATATTATATTTATATATTTTTATATGTATATTTTCTAATGTTTTTTAAGGTTTTTAATTGTTTTTGTAATTTAAAAATATTATTTTTATATATATTTTTTATTTTTTTATATTTTCGGATATCCGTTTCACTATCCGAATCCGTATCCGAATTTTCGGATATCCGAAATTTCGGATTCGGATAGTGAAATCCACTATCCGAAAATTTCGGATATCCGAATTTTCGGATATCCGACTTTGAAAACCCCTACCCGCGAGTATGCCCGATACCCGATATTATTGGGTATGACCGTTAACCGCGGGTATACCCGATACCCGACGGGTAATTACCTGACACAAACCCGACGGGTAATGGGCCGGGTATGGGACACAATTTTACAACCGGACATGGGTTTGGAACTACTGATACCCAGACCGAACCGACCCATTGCCATCCCTCCCTATGGTTTCTTGAAAATTACTGGTTTTGCTTTTTTTCTTAAATTTTTTATGGATAATCTTCTATTTTAAAATGTGTAACACCAACGGACCCAACGATTCTTTGGATTTTGGAATTTATATTTAACAAGTCAGTCTCATGGGCCCATTAGTTGGGCTCTCAAAGGCCCAAGAAGGATCTGTCGCCATCAGGCCGGACTCATTAGCCATGGAGGATTGTTATTATATTGAACAATTTTTATGGACTCGTTAGCCATAGTAGAGGATTGTTGTTACATGGACCAATTTTTGTGGGATTTTAGCTAGATTGTTCATGTGTTTTTTAGTAGCTCGTTAAAAGCTTGAAATAAATGAGCTTAAAATAGTTGATGTAAAGCTAAAGCCTAAATTAAAACTAAACAACTTATTACTTATATAACATAGTATAATTACACATTAACATATAGAATTACTAGGTTAGAAACCCGGTGTATTACACGGGTTGAATAAATGCAATTTTATATACTTAGTAATAAAGATTTACATATTACATACTTATGTCATATTACTTGTTTTTTAATACAAATTCTAGAAAAAAGTTATATAGTTTATTTTTTTAAAATGTTTTATAAAAACAATAAAATAAATGTTCAATTTATAAAAATGTTTTATGAACAAACCCATTTTTTAAATAAAAAATAATAATATAAATCATTATCATTTAATAGAAGAAAGAAGTGGGAAACAAAAAAATATAAAAACAATTAAAGAAATTTGTATAATTAATAGTAAAGATAGACAGGGAAAAAAGGTTAATGATGCATATAAGAATGATAAGTGTCACAATAAAATCTTTATTTATTATATTGTATAGATATAGAGATAGATATAGATCATACACAAATACTTAAGTGAGCTAAAGTTCAAGTTTTAACTAGACTCAATTTGAGTCCCATCTCTCGCACGTATTAGGCCTTAAAATGGCCTAGTTGTCTCAACTATTAGCCCACCAAATTTCGATGATTTCACCAACCAAACTAGTCTTTAGATCCTTCCAGCACACCTCCAAAAATCTAAATAAATAAGCGATTAAACTTTTGTCCAAGCAAATGGTAATCCATGGTGTGTTTGAAAGGAGAGGAATTCGCAAGTCCCACGTCAGTTGAGAGAGAGAAACGAAGCCTTCATTATAAAAGGGTGGAAACCTTCTCTAACTAGGGCGAGCAATTTGTCGGGTGAAAACAAAATCGTGAGTTTCTGGATGGGCAACTCAACAGGGCAAAGCGAAAAATATTCTGGAATGGCTTACTTGGGTTGTTACAAATGGTATCAAAGTCAGGGGACGGGCCGGTGTGCCAGTGAGGAAATTAGGCTCCTTAAGGGGGTTGGAGAGGTAATCGGTTGAGGGGGAGAACGAAGCCTTCTTTTTAAGAGGGTGGAAACATTCTCTACTAGGATACGTTTTGCCTCGACGAGCAATTTGTCGGTTGAAAACAAAATTGTGAGTTCCTGGATGAGTAACCCATCAAAGACAAAGCGGACAATATTCTGACATGATTTACTTAGATTGTTACAACTTGCGACCAATAATCTGATTAATATGACTAACATCTAAAGTGTTAAATTCAAACGACCATTGATGTTCATATTTTCAAAATAATTTTAAATATCCATGCAACTTTTAAAATAAATAGACAATACATTAAATTTCCGGTAAACCACAATTCATGTAATTACTCTATAATTTAGTTGTTGACCGTATCCTAAAGCGACGGATAATAGTTATTATTGTTGTTTACTTATTAGGGTGAGGTTCAACTGTTAAACAATATTTATGTGATAACCGTGATAACCACTATCAAACATATTGTTACGTATCAAATAATGTTACACATACGTAAACACTATGTGTCACGTATATATAACATTATTTGGTACGTATATGTAAGACTCATCATTTCCATATTTATGTTCAAGATATATTTTCACGATACTTAAATCTCTTTTAAGAATTAAAAGAAAAAAATAATTTATAAATTATGTAATTGTTTGATACTCATTAACACGATGTCACATAAAAAGTTAATTAGTATTTGAACTCTTCTCTTACTTATTAATACGTTAAAAAGAAAAAAAAGGATATATCTTTTTTTAAAAGTTTCATGCTAAATATCCGAAGATCGTTTGTCAATGATTAATGTATTTATTCTAAATGACTGTTACCTCATACACCTATCGATGATTATCATATGACAATTATCTTTAAATATTTTCTTTTTTTTAAAGAGAAGCCAGCGTGTCATTTTTATGACCACATCATGTGCACATGACTTGACTTATTCTAAAACTATTTTGATATATTTGTTTTTTTTTTAAATAACTAAGTAATTTTACCAGCCGCGCGTTACGGCGGTGTCGAAACGTAGCCTAAATTAAATTTCCGTGATCCGCGGCGTGAAGCGGATCTTAAATAGTTGAGACAGTTAAAAAATAAACATAGTTAGGTGACATAAAAACATATGAGATTATAACTACTTGTTTAACTCTGAAAGAAAATGTAAAAAAAAAAAAACAAAGAATTTTTTTTTTGACGTTGACACTAACGTACTTAAGTACATAAAAGTAACGTATGCAATTGAGGTGGATCGATTTTGAAGATCGAACTATAGTTATAAAAATGTATTATGCTTCTCACATTATTCCTCATATTTGAAAAAGAATAATCAAAAGAAATAAAAAAACAACGAAAAAAAGTTTAGTAGCCATAGGTTTCGAACCCATGACCTGAACAATAAGGAAAGGAGGACAAAGAGTACTTACGCCAAACCACTACACCAACACCAATCTTTGATTAAGTTTTGCTCGCGCGATGCGGCGCGTTTACGAACCTAGCTACGTGTAGCGGCGGTGTCATTGACTTAGTTAAGTAAATAAAAGAAACCTACGAAGTTGTGACAGTTAAGTATAAATAGAAAAAAGTATCACGTAAAGAGGACGCAAAATCGTTGAAAAACAAAAAAGCAATTGAGAATAAAAAGTAAAAAGAAAAAGTAAAAAATATGTAAAGAAAAGGTAAAAAAAAAATTAGAACAAAAAACCTCATTGATTGGAAACGAACCCAAGAACACAAACTAAAAGAACATGGATTTTACCACTACAACGTAACTAATTTTAGTGAATGTTGTTGAAATCATTATATTTAAATAATACATTTGTGGTGAGGTGATGCCCACTTATTGGGCACCGACCTTACCATTTAGGAGGGTTAGGAATAATAATAATAATAATAATAATAATAATAATAATAAAAAAAGTCGAATATCACAATTCATGCCAAAATCAATCAAACTCTAGGATCATTTTATAAAGCATTTTCAAACAAACCAAAAACCTACAAAATACAAAGCGTAATGAAATTAAGTTGTTATTTTTAAGCTAAAATTATATACATATATATACAAACCCGTGAAAATCACGTGGAGCGCATAGCACTTTCTTATATTTTATTACTTTTTAAAATGTTATTCTTTCTAATATAAGCATACTATCGCTATATTTCTTTTTTAAAAGACATTTTTCTAAAGTTGTAAGCATGCATCATGCAACAAACCGTGCGGTTAGCTCATTTACACGGTCTTACAAAAAAGGATATGCAAAGCATATATGTCGGCTTTTGTTTGAATATATACAATTCAAAACGACTCGCTAATTTCTATATGATCTCTTTTGAATAAGGTGATTCTATCAGTTTGTTATTTACTTCATTCTAAGTTTTTATTTGTGAGGGTCCGAAAAAAGATTTTATTTTAATTGAGAAAAAAGAATATATTGATGTCTTTGGTAAACTAAAGACATTATTCAATAGCTAATTTGTTTAGCTACAAATATGTATATCCGATTTTAGATGGTACGGATACATGCCTATTTCCTTTACCCTGTATAGATGTGTGTCGGATCTATAATGGGTTTTAATTACGCATTACACCGTGCGGTTATCCTCATGGTTTTCTACCCTTTTACAAAATAAATCATTGTATATATATATATATATATATATATATATATATAATAATTTGAAAAACTTTTATTTTTGTTTTAATTGTTTGTGTGACAGGGGGTGTGGGAGTCGTTGGCAAGATGAGGACATAGTGGAGTTATCTGGTTTATGTCGAAGAAAGCTTAAATGCAATGATAATTCTCGTATTCCAAATTGCAATAAAATATATTATCTTCTTCTTTTTTTCTGGTTTTCTAAAATTTAGACTTTATAGTCAACTAGTAGTTTTACTCGCCAAGCGTTGAGGCGGCGTCGAAACATATCGAACTCCCGTGTGACGTTGTGTGAAATGGATCTTCAACGTTTGAGGCGGTTAAAAAATAATTATACTTAGGTACATAAAAACGTAGGCGCAATGTTACATAAAAACGTAGGCGGTTGAAAAATAAATATACTTAGGTAAAGAATAAAAATCTAAAAGAGAAACATAAAACTAAATAATAAAAAAGAAAAAAAACTACTGGTTTGGGTCGTTGAAACCATAAAAGCGAACACCTGATACAGGTTCCGATAATACCAATACCGACAATGATGTTGTTCGGCTCGTAACGGTACAACAACGCACTAAAGATAAAAACACTCGATTTTGAATTAAACTCCGTTTTAAAAAAAATCGATTTTGAATTAAACTCCGTTTTAAAAAAAAATTATACCGAAACGTTGACAAAAAAAATACTAAAACAGTCGTGCACTCCGTATCTTGAAAAAAGCTAACGAACGGAAATTATCAAAGGAAAACGAAACTAATAGAAAATAAAAACTATAACGGTTAAAAAAAATCAGCAGGTTGCCTGCTTGAGCAGCCTGGCTGCTTCACTATTTAATGATGTTGTTCGCTCATAATAGGTTCGGCTCGTAATGGTACAACAACGCACTAAAGATAAAAACACTCGATTTTGAATTAAACTCCGTTTAAAAAAACGATTTTCAATTAAACTCCGTTTTAAAAAAAATTTTATACCGAAACGTTGACAAAAAAAATACTAAAACAATTATGCACTCTGTATCTTGAAAAAATCTAACAAACGAAAATTATTAAAGGAAAACGAAACTAATAGAAAATAAAAACTATAAAGGTTAAAAATAAAAAAATTGAACAGGGTACCTGCTTAAGCACGTTGGTCTTTAATTTAGTTAATAGTTTCAAAAACCTTTTTCTGGATACATTATTTTCATTATACAAGTTATAATATAGGTTTAAATTTTGTATATCTATATATAAAAGGCTAAATATTAAAAGTCTTCGTAGACTATCTTATAGGTTATTTTATAGGTTTAGGTTTTCATATTTACTAATTTTTAAATCTAATTTCACCTTTATCATCAAGTTTTTTTAACATTATATATTCACACATATTTTGAATGCTTTGTGTCGGTATATCTACATGAAAGCTAGATGCCTAATTATAATATCATCCTAATTATAATATCATATCATGTTCAGGGCGGAGGATATAAAGGGTCTGAGGGCCCTCTCTCCGATTTTTCGCTGAGAAGTGTTAATATATTCATATTTGGTCATTTTTCGCTTAGTAGTGTTAATTTATATGTATTTAGCCGAAAATTTTATAGTTCCGGCCCCCCTATATGAAAAAAATGCCCGCCCCCCTTCGAAAATTTTCAAGCTCCGCCACTGATCATATTCTTTATTAAATTATAAATTTATTTTTTGAATTATGGATTAAACTATTAATTTTTAATCATTTATCTAGAAGATATATGAGTCACTGAAATAAGAAAGAACTATTTTTATGCATTGTGTTTTTGTGCAAGATGAGTTATATATAGGAATAAAATAACACAATAATCATTAAAAAATAACATGATAAAACTCTTTTGGCTAATTATAATTAGCTTGGATAGTGTGTCTTCTCAGAAACACATATATAAGGACGAAAATGATCTCTAGCCAAACGCGTCTAGTATCTTAAAAGAGTGATCAAGTAACATAAACTGACTGGTTAAACACTAACGATACACTAATGTTAAAAGAATGAAAACTTATTATTTGTAATAAGTATCTACATTTATGCATAGTAGATCTAGACTTCACAATTCACATTAATTAAGAATTTATGAAAGAATTATATTCCTTAAAAACGTGTCTCGTTTTTAAACTGCCATAAACATGTAAATCAAGTTTTTGTGAATACTACCGCCATTAAAAAAAACATCTTGAAAATTAAACAACTTATTACGTGGAACAAAACCATCTTTGACATACGTGATAAATTAGCAATGTTTTTCACAATCGTATTGAATCGATCATCTGGTAAGTTTGCTTGTTGGACCGGATTAAAAATCTGATGACATCATAATGAGTTTGAAAAAATATTTGAATACTACATAAAATATAAAAACTATATTATATCGAAAGTTGAAAAGTAAAAGAAACATTTGTTTTCTTAAAAGTAAAATGACAAAGAAACTTTAAAAAAATATAAGAGATTAAATGAATTTGTATTGTATTTAGTTTATATAATTGGTGATAAAACATCAAAATCTTCCTACAACATTCAGTAATGCACCATCTCATTTGTATACATGGTGATAAAACATCAAAATCTTATTGTGTTTGATTTGTAAGTTTATTAAATGAGTTGATATGAAAAAATGACACAAGCCCTTTAGTCTTTATACACTTGTTTCAAATATTATCAATTTTTGATTTTTTTTATAAAATGACATGACTTGAAATTTTATAATCCCTTTATCTCATCCTTTTTGTTGTTTTTTAATTTGAAAAACATTTTTATGAACCTTTTATCTCATCCTCTTTATAATAATTTATCTGTTAAAATTTTAATAAAATTACATGACATAGAATTTTTTTTAAAAGACTAGTTCTTACGATCTTTTTTTATTTTTCAAGTTCTTAAAATTATAATAAGAGTTAATTACACGGATGATCAATGTGAAGCGTGTCCATATTACGGTTTTGATCCTAAACTGGTAAGAAATTACACCTTTATTCCTCACTCTTCACTATGTCATAACACTTTTACTCATTTTCACTAAATGTCGTTAATTTTTTTGTGAAAATACAAAACCTCCCCAACCCCCTAGAAAATCGTTCTTCTTCTACTTTGAGAATTTGTCACGAACGCCATGGGTACCGCCACCAAATCATATGTCTATTGATTTCCTAAACAAGAAGAGGCGTTGGTTCCTCGAAATCTGCCTCGCTGATTGCCATGTGTACCGCCCTCCAAATCATCTACCAGTCACTGAATATGCCGGGTTCTACAGACTCGACGAATGTGGTGTCGGTCACTAACATCTGCCACATTTGAGCAACCGATGAAGACGACTATGAAAAATCGATAGGTTTAAAAGATTATAACCAAAATTGTAATATAGGGCAACACATGGACTCTTCATGTAAACAACTCTTGAAACATGTAGACCGAAGGGTAAGAAGGCGACCCCTTTCTTGCAACCCAAGCCTCTAGAATGCACCACCTTTGGTGAACCCAAGAGCCACACCCCTGGCCCTGGGCCCCACCTTCATAATCATTTTCTGTCTCAGACACGTGCTCATCTCGCTTGCCCCACGCATTCCTCGTATAAATGACACGTGATTCTCTTATCCATTCTCCACATCACACTTTCCTTTTTCCAAATAAATTAATGATTTAACGTCCTATTTTTAAATCAACTGAACTATAAAGTTGACACGTTTAAAATTGTTACCTTCAACTTCTTCAAAATTAATTAATAACGTTTTAGATTATATGTACTTTAACCAACATTTTGAAGTTTAACAAGTCTTGTAAAATAATGATTTTAGCAAATTTCATCAAATATGATTAGTGAAACGCCACCAATATAGAACCAATGCTAAAGTAGATTAGTAGATAAATGTCATATCTATATAATCTATATCTATACACTACAATAAATAAAAGCTTTGGTGAAACAAAATTTCCCGTTTATCTCTCCTATTAATTACACGAGTTTTCTTTAATTGTTTTTTAATGATTTTTTATTTTACATCTTTCTCTCCTATTAAATAATAATGATTTCTATAATTTTTTTTATAAACGTTTTTTATTTTAAAAAAATATAGGTTTATTCATAAAACATTTTTAGAAATTAAACATTTATTTCATTCATTTTATAAAACATTTTAAAAAAGTAACTATATGACGTTTCTAAAATTTGTATTAAAAAACTATATAATATGTCATAAATATGTAATATGTATATTTATTATTAAGTATATATAACATTCTATTTATTCAACCCGTGTTATACACGGGGTTTCTAACCTAGTATATATAAAAGAGAAGGATCAAATAAAAACCAATTTTAAATTTAAAAATTAATAAACTTATAAATCCAAACCATATGCTTATTATAAATAACAGGATCTTCACTTTGAAAGAAATTGACTAAAATAAGATCAAAATAAATGTGCGGTTAAAATTTGGTTGTTGGTTTTGAGTTTTTTAAAGGGTCCTTACCCTAGGAACGTCCATTTCAAAACTAATAATATGATAAGAACCACAAAAATCTGTTTAACGTAATATTGATTCTGAAAAAAAAAACAGGTTGCTTTCAAGTTTCGTGGTAGCGTTTTCGGGTCTAGCATAATTTTGTAATCCGTTGTTTTGACTCAACTAATTACTAGCTAACCGAGTTTTATATATAGAATTCTGCCGTTCTAAAAAAAACAGATGATAGGTTGCTATATGATTCTATTGTTTCTTTATTTAAAACTGATTATATATTATTAAATATTCATTTGTTTGGTAATATAATTATAATTTTTTTCCAAATTTCTCCGCTCACCCGTATTCGTTTTTCTCTTCTACGTATGTGTTTCAACTTGATGAACAAAAACATACATTGCAAGTACTTTAACATGCTAAAAAACTATAACTACAAGAATATATTGTTATTTTATGTGTTCTTTTTCATATAAAAACACAAATCATAATTCAAATATATTATGAAATACCAAAACAACACAATTGCCACAAATTATATAATATATTTATTTTGCCACGTCGTGCAACCTAACCATTATTCGCTACTGTTGGAATAAACTTTCTTCTTTGGATATGCCTCCATTGAAGCCATAACTGAGTCAATCAGAAACTTGTAAAGTACAACATTCTAATGTAGTACACATTTAGTTTCTTAAACAGAAATTTTAGAGACACCGTCTCATTTTTTAACTACACCGGCCTTAACCGTCACGTATAGGTCCAACCGTGACGGTTAGGTTAGGTGCCCGACAACAGTGTCAACGTTAACTTTCTGTCAAAACAACCTCGTACTGAACCGTCACGTGTTGGCCTATACGTGACGGGTAGGGTTTTCTTTTTGCAGACTGCACAACCTCGTATCATCAGTGTCCTTTTTATTCCCGTACTCACGAGAGACATACCGTCACGTTTAGGCCAATACGTGACGGTTTGGGTCACAACGTCACTTATAGACCTATACGTGACGGCTAGGTCAAGTGTGAAAAAAAAAACACAGCGGTATCCACATCAAAGCCTTGTTTTAGTACACTTTATTAAAGGAACTGTCATGCATAACGCTGAATTATTGAATAATTTTATTTTGTTTTTCATTTAATTAATCCATTTCGAAAATCGAATATTCTCGAGTAAAATTCCTCGCATTTTGATCTATAAATTTAAATTAAAATCTCTTTGTTTTGGTAAGACATTCTAGACCTAGCCTGAGAGATCACATTACAAATTCAAATTTAATTCTTCTGAAAAATGCCTATTTTTGCTAGAATGAAACGAGTTACCGATCCGTTAGATGACCGAGTGAAGGATCGGATCGTCGGCCGTGATCGGCGAGAACCGGTGTACGTTAGCAGCGGTAGCGAAGACAGTGCTAGAAGCGGTGGAAATGAATCACACGATGACGATTCATCGTCTTCTCTATGCCTGTCTGAACTGCTTGATTGTTTCCTCCAGCACGGCGGAGGAGCGGAAGAAGACGGTGAAGGATGTAACGCTAACTCCGATGACGACGGTAAGGAAGTTGATTCGGATTCGGAGTGTGATTCCGAGCGTACGGATGCGGTAATTCAGATCTTAATTTCGACGTTTAGGAATCAAAATGTTGATCGGTTCAGAAATTTGTTACTCGCTAATGTGTTGAAAGGTATAGAGATTTTTCAGTCTGCTAGATCTAACAAACAAATCCTCCGTAGAAACGTGATGTTGTTTCTTCAAAATAACGGTTACAATGCGGCCATTTGTAGAACAAAGTGGGAGAGCTGTGGCGGACTTACATCAGGTAACTACGAGTTCATCGACGTCGTCCGATCCGATTCCGGTACTCGCTACTACATCGACGTTAACTTCGCCGGAGAGTTTGATATCGCGAGAGAGACGGAACAGTTTAAGCGCCTCTCGCAGCACCTACCGACGGTTTTCGTCGGGAAAAGTGAAGATCTGAAACAGATCGTAAAGTTGTTGAGCGATGCGACGAGACGTTCGCTGAAAAGCAGAGGATTACTCCTCCCGCCGTGGAGAAAAAACCGGTTCATGCAGAACAAGTGGTTCGGTCCGTACCGACGGACGGTTAACTGCACGCCGACAAACATCTCGTCGAAACCGGATTTAACACCTACCGCCGTGAAATGCCGTTCGATCGGATTTAACGCTGTTAGTAACGCTCCGTTACTTCCCGCGGTAACACGTACAAGATAAACTAAAATATTCCGTAACTACGTAAATAAACTTTTCGCTTTGATAATATTTAGAGTTGCACGTTTTTCTCGCCATTACTAGCGACGCCACGTGTATATGATCGCGACCGTCAGTAAAATATAGATTTTCAACAAGAAGATCCACGGTTCAGATCATCATATTAGATGTACAAGTAAACGTAAGTATACGTACGTAATCATGCACCTTGACCCGAATTACCACAAATATTGAAATGATTAGTAGAAATATGATTATGTGCAATTAGGCTATTTAGTAAACTATTTTGTGTGGTTATAAGCCTATGTGGTGTGTTTGAACTAACATTTCTAAATACCGTATGCTAGTTTGTATAATTGGTTATATTAGAACCTAGTTAATTGTGCCATTATGTGATTATGAAAATAACTCTATTTCTTTAGTTAATATATTTGCAACTGTTTGGACATTGATGCTAAACGGGTACTACATTTGTAATGTGACCCAACAACAAACGAGTGTGTTGGTAACCTCCTAAATTGTTTGGGAATAAATTTACCTGAGTATAAGTTTGAGATGAATTCTCTCGCCATCAAGTTGATGTGTCTCATGTGTACTAATTTGTAGTTTTATCTTTGTTTTTGTTAACGTCAATTTTTACTATTAAATACCATCTAATTGATATGCATTTAGAGGAATTCAAACTCACACCACATTTGTGAGGGGCTATCACCAATGCCACTAGTTTATACATTTTTACCTTTGTTGTTGCATAATATTTTGGATTTTTACCTAGAAATCTTTAAGTTACACAAATAGTCCCTAGAAAACTATATGTTAATAATACAAATAGTCAATGGAAATGTGAAAAGAACAATTTGTCCTCATGTGCATAACATGTGACCACACTTAACAGAAAAAAATTAACGCTCGTTAGTCTAACGGATGAAACGTGCAAGCTTTTTAAACATAAATGACATATTCTATAACTTTTTTCAGTTAAAGAACATATACTGAAATTTGCTAAATATTTAAAGGACGTAATTTGTAATTTGCTCTCTAACGAGCAAATGTGCCAATGCACCATCTATTGAAGATCTAAACTAAATATAGGGTTCCTTTGGTAATTATTAGAAAATATGTATAGATGTTCAAATGAGTAAAACTTTGGTTTTGTTCCCTGTGGTTTCATCATTTTAACAATTTTGCTCTAATAGTTTGAAAATGATCATTTTGCTCCATGTGGTTACAATTTTTACTCCATTTTGCTCTCCGCCCCTAACTCCATCCATATTCACCGTTAAATGGAGGTCCATTTATGTGTTTTTCCTTTCGATTCAACACTCAGTTTTGCTGCCTTTAACTAGAGAAAACTAGGGGTGTAAACGAGCCGAGCCCGGGCTCGTTTAACATATATAATTTTATATATATAATTATTATTTTATAAATATGTATTTAATATATTAATTAAAAAAGTATATAAACAACAGGCTCGTTTAGGCTCGCGAGCCGGCTCGAGCTCGATAAGTGAAGCTCGGGCTTGAGCTCCTTTATTAAACAAGCTTAAATTTAGGCTCGAGCTCGTTTAAGCTCGGCTCGATTCAAGTTTTTAGCGAGCCGATCTCGAGTAACTAGCGAGCCAGCTTGGCTCGTTTACACCTCTAGGGAAAACCCTATTTAAATAGGAATTGAAAGGAAAAAGACATAAATGCCCCTCCATTTAACGGTGAATATGGATGGAGTTAGGGGCGGGGAGCAAAATGGAGTAAAAATTGTAACCACATGAAGCATAATGACCATTTTTAAACTATTGGACCAAATGGTTAAAATGATGAAACCACATGGACCAAAACCAAAGTTTACTCTAAAATTTATTTGTAAAGGGTGAAGGGGTCGTGTATTAAGGTTTGATGGAAACGACTCTTCATAACCATTGCATCAGTTCATATGGTTTTATTCTATTTGATAAAGACACTTGATAATCAAATCTGCAAGTTTATTGATTGTTCTCTCAATTCGATATGGATCATGTTTCATTTTTTTTGTCACACTCAACGTATTTCAAACAGATTATTATAAAAAAAATTAAATCTAAAACCCCTAATTAGAAAAGTCTTTTTTATCAGTAATATTTGAAACCTTGAAATCACAAATAAAAAGTTATTTTATTTTTGAGTTATAAATGGCAAAATGCGGATTTTATAATTAACTAGTTGGTTTTACCCGCGCTTCGCAGCGGGTGTCGGGCTGCGTTAATAAAATTTAAATGAAAATGTATGCGTAACGGTAAAAATAGTTTAATAAAAAAGAAACATAAAACTAAATAACCGAAAAATTAAAAAAATTATAAAATATTGCCGCTTCAAATCGTCGAAAACCATAAAAACAAATACCGAGACTGTTTTCGATAATACCAATTCCGGCAATGATGTTTGCTCATAATAGGTTCGGTTCGTCACGGTACCACAACGGTAACCGCATTCGATATAGGTTATGATAAAAAAAACTCGATTTTAAATAAAATCCTTTTTAAAAAAAATATTATATCGAAATGTTGAAAAAAATTAAAAACAGTCTTGTACTCTATTATTTGGAGAAAAAAAAAGTGAACGAACGAAAGTTATTAAAGAAAAACAAAATTAATAGAAATTTAAACGGGTTAAAAACGTATATTATATATAGTAAAGAGTGAAAATAGAAAAAAGTTATGCATGAGGTGAAATGCTTTGTGTGGAGTGACTACTATTCCCGGGCAGTTGTCATTAATCTTGTTTAGTAATTTGTATGATCTGTTGACTTCAGAAAACTTTTATATAATTTACCATTTAACCACTTTTAACTTCTTTTAAAGAAAAGTAATTGTGTATATTGAGGGAAATAAGTAGGCTATAAATGAACCGGACGTTCAGCGAACAGTTCGTGAACCGTTTGACGGAAAGTTCGTTTACGTTCGTTCGTTTAATAAATGAACGAACATGAACAAGGAATTCCGTTCGATTAATTAAATGAACGAACATGAACAGAGGTCGCGTTCGTTCAATTGTCTTCGTGAACATTCGGTAACATGTTCGTGAACGTTCGTTTATTTACGTTCGTTCGTTTATGTTCGTGTTCGTTTGTTTATGTTGTTCATTAAATATTTTTGTATATTTCTATTTTATTTTATCTAAAGCTTTTATATTCTTTAATTTGTATTTTATTTTTTACCTTAGCAATTAACTAAGTAAAATAAGTTCGATAGATATATATAAAACCTGATATTAAAATGATTTTATTAAATATTCATTTTGGAAGACATTAGAGTTGATATCAAAAGTTTCAAACAAGCCTTCGTTCGTTTTCGTTCGTGAACCGTTCATGAACAAGTTAAATGTTAAACGAACGAACACGAAAAAGGCTTCGTTCGGTTCAGTTCGGTTACAGCCGTAGAAATAAGTATAGATTACAATATTCTTGCGTGGGAGATGAATCGTAGTTGGTAAACATTTAAAGATATTTTGGAATTGTGTGTTGTGATGTGATCGAATTCGTGGATAAGATTTGACAACTTGTTTGATGTTAACTTTTTTTTTTCTTTATAAAAGTTCAATAATGATATATTGATTGAACTTATAGATAAACGTAATGACATGTATAAAATTAATTAAAAAAAATACGGGTTGATAGAATAACGGAATAGCTAAGTCATAAAATAACCAAAAATGTCGAACTAAATTAATTGAATTGATTGAAAAACCGATAGTTCTGTTATGATTCTTTTATAATTGATTTTTATAGTTTAGTTATGATTACAGGTGTATAAATGAATGAATTATCGAAACCAACCTTCAAGTTTTCTTTTACAAATAATATGTTCTAACGTAGAAAAAATACGACTACATTTTTCCATAAATAACATATTACTTGTACTTATTATTATTTGTAAGTTAAAATGGTTGCTAATATTATATTTGACAAAATATATAACTGAATTTATTAATTGAAAGTATCTTGAATCCACCCGTATACAAAGCTGGTGGTTAACCGATTTAACCGAACATTGTTTTAATAACTAAATTAACCTTACCGGTTATAATTAAAACCAATTTATTATGAAAAATCTAATACCGAAAGATTAGTTAGTTTCGGTTTTAACCCGTTAAATACTTTGTTTTTCTTTTTCTTCGCTTACTAAACGTCTACATTTTCAAATCTTTTTATTTAAAATACACTTTAGTTTATGAACTTGGTTTGTATAATAACACAAACATTGGAGCAAATAAATTAATTTTTTCGTGTGTACATTAATACTTACATGTTGATTGGATTGCTATTTATTTGGCTCAAATCATAATAAAGCAGAAAATAAAAGACATCATGACACGTGCAAATCTCATGCTTTATTTTAAAAATCAATCCAACTCATATCTTACATTTTTTAATAAGTATCATACATTATTGAGTTAATTTTAAAAATGGCCCCTGTGGTTTGTTTGAATTACAGATTTAGCCCCAGGAATAAAAAAAGTGCAAAAATGGCCCGTGGTTTGGACGCGGGTTGCAAGAAAGGTCCGTGTCGTTATTTGAAGTTAAAACCTAACGTAACTTAACTCACGTGGATGGTACGTGGGGGTAATAAAGACATTTTGTCAACCCCTTATCTTCATCCCATAGCCAGAATTTAGCATTGCATACAAACTATTCAATGAATATCAAAAGCTGCACTTTGACTTTGGGAGTAAATACAAACTATTGTTGCCTCTCATCATCACAAATCAATGGAATATTATTGTACTACAAAAGTATTGATACGAAACTACCATCTTTCCAACTGATCAAAGTAATATAAAAAACAATAAGTATAAATAATATAAAAAACAATAACTAACACCATTCAGTTGGGTAGTAGATAGTCCATAGATGGTACCATCGAAGTATCTTATTCAGAAAACGTAATAGCCGTAGCGTAAGAGCCCTTACAGCGTTTTATATTCTCAGTTTCCAACTCGGCATCTTCATAACCTTCCAAAGTAAACCTAATAAGATTGCATATGATCATGTGAAAAGCAATGAGAAAACGATAACTAACAATAAAGAATCAACAACTAATTGATTTTTCTCTATGTTTGTTAACCCCTTATGGGTCCAATAGTGAATGAGTAGACTTGTTTCCATGTCTCTAGGTAGTAACAAGGATTTTGTTGTTTCCTTTTATTCCTAATTCTTTCAATAAGGTTGTATATTAGGGTTGGGGGTTGACAAAATGTCTTTATTACCCTCACGTGCCATCCACTTGGGTTAAGTTCTGTTAGGTTTTAACTTCAATTAACGGCAGGGGCCTTTCTTGCAACCGGGGCCCAAACCACAGGGGCCATTTTTACACTTTTTCATTACTGGGGGCTAAATCTATAATTCAAACAAACCACAGGGGCCATTTTTACAATTAACTCTTCATTATTTATGTTATCCTTTTCCTTTTTGCCTTTATTAATTGGTTTACATTTTTTAATTATGTGCCTAATATCCGTAAATCTTCGTATCTTAAATCTCACCTTCAACATTATTTTGCGAGATTATGGATATTAAATAATTTTTTATTTGATTTATCAACATGTAAATCTATACTACATAATAAACAAGTAAACTAAGAGTACATTTGTTACAATTATAAGCCTCCTCATTCTCAATTTTCCGACTATCTCTCCTATTAATAATCAACTTTACTATTTTAAACAACTAAATTAATTATTTGTTTCAACTTTTATTACACATTTTTGAATTAAAAATTATGTTTATCACCAATTAATTTATTCAATCATATTTTATAAACTCTACAAACTGAAAACAATTTTATAGCCGGTTAGGAATCAAATAAAAAACATTTAATTATATATTTAAATAATCACATTGTTCCATTTCGACGAATATATGTTTTAATAGATTACATTATATTTTATGCAACCCGTGTAATACACGGGTTTATTCAACCCGTGTATTATACGAGGTTTAAAAACATAAACTTTTTATTGATAAGTATTCGACATTACATTTATTCAACCCGTGTAATATACGGGATTCTAATCTAGTAAATAAATAAAACGATTTCATCCCCACTTATTTTTTTCTTTTTTCAAAACAAGATATTATTATTATTATTTTTTTCAAAACAAGATATTATTATTATTATGTTAAACAACCAAGGGGCCCCTAACGAATCACGAGAGGGACACATAAGATGCATTAGAGAGTGGATTACCTCCCCTAATTCTATATGGGAGAAAGATTTTATAGAATAACACAACTTTATGAATTTAAATTTAGTTTAGTTAGGGTTCTAGACTCTAGTGAGTTTCACCATAAATTCATTAACACGTTTAGTTAATTTTAACACAAAATTATAGGTTTCATCCTTTATCTTCAAAAAGCATGATAGTCATCTTTTATGTATATACTTTTTGTAACATATTTCATCATTTATACTCTGATAAAATCAAACACCAAAGAAAGCATAATTGATCAAGAACAATCAAACGATTTCCATTACTAATCAAACGATTACAAGAACGAGGAATTGAATTGGAAAAAGGAATTGAGAACAATAAGAACTGAACTAAACATAAAACCTAAATCGAGATATTTATCCCCAAAATTGGTTGTTAAGAATAATTAACAACCCATGTTCTCAAGGGCAGATTTAGTTGAGTGTGAGGGGGTGGGGAGGCACCCGCTCAAATAATCACCATTAGTGTAATTTTTTATAAAAATTAGACTAAAAAATTAAGGCACCCATGAATTTTATTAAGGCCCTCTTAAAAGGCATCTTCTCAACCTTAAAAGGCACTTTCTCAAATTGATTTGTACATTTGTATAAGAAGCACACTTCATTGGTGAAACAGAGACTGTTGAGAAGAAAGAGGAAAACAAAGAAGATGATAAACTTATTGTGAGTTAAAAATAACATACCAACCTAATATATAATATTATATAATATTTTTTTAGCCTTCTAGTGAACTCCAAAGTACTAAAAATTAGCCATCGGAGCACACTTCACGATAATTAGTTTTTTAAATATATTTCTTTATGCTTTTATTTTATTTATGAGAAAATCACTAAAATGTACATTTTGACCAAAATAATTGGCAAAATGTACATTGAAAAGTCAAATATTTGAAAATAAACATATCCATTTTCGACCAATAGAATCTTAACAGGCAGGCAAAAATCATTTTGGAGGATACTTCATAGCCGGCAAGGTGTCATCTCATGACATTGCCACGTGTATTCAACCGACTTTAGTTGAGCCGTTAAAACCCAAACGGCTAACCTGTAGCCGGCAAAACTTTTTTCCAATCAAATACCGCCACGTGTAAACCCCGAGCCACCATCTTACCGGCCGAAGCTGATCCCAGCTGCCCCACAACCGACTAAAAAATAATATCCAATCAATTCCTTACTTGTGTGCACATGTAGCCGTTTCAGTTTTTTTGTAGCCGGGTAAAAAGATAGCGGCTAAGGAGTAGGGGGCTGACTACTCCTTAGCCGGGTTAATACATGTGGTAGGCCCCTGTGTTTGACACCTGGCCGGCTATGGAGAAGGCTCCAAAACGATTTTTGCCTGCGTGTCAAGTTACTATTGGTCCAAATCATATTTTTATATTTTAAATTGATTGACTTTTCAATGTACATTTTGCCAACTTTTTTGGTCAGAATGTACATTTTGACGATTTTCTCTTTATTTATTCTATATTTAATTTTTAACTAGGAACATTAGTTTTCTTTTTTAATATTTTATATTATTGAATTGCATTTCTTTCGGTTTTTATTTTTACAATTGTTATTTTATTATTCATTATTTTTATACCTTTTTAGAATTTTATATTTAAAATAAATTAAATATAACATCAACTGTTTCTTAAGTATGGTTCGGTTTTCATAACATCTCTTAAGATCCGAGGTCTTGAAATCGCTTTAATTTAATGTAATTTATTTACCTGACCGTTGTGACCTAACTTGTTAAAACATAACCCATTTTTGACACCCGCTGACAAAAAATCCTGAATCCGCCACTACATGTTCTAATTGTATAAGTTCAGTCCCTGAAGAATTAGGCTAACACATAACTACCCACTATCAGCCCTACAACTTTGACTTGCTGAAACATTACCAAACTTTGTATTTTGACTTTTACTTGTTGACTTTGACTAAAATCTTCACAATCTCCACCTTTTAAGCTTGACAAATCTTAAACTTGGGTCCAAGCAATGACTTTCTAAGCATATCTGAAGGATTATTCAAAGTATCCGCTTCCTCAATCTTGACTTCTTTAGAATTTACAATATCTGTTATAAAATGAAGCTTCACATTGATGTGTTTAGTTCCCTCATGATACATACTAGTTTTGGACAAGTTCACTGCTCCTTGATTGTCACAGTAAACCAACACATTATCCAATTTCACTCCTATTTCAGATACAAACCCCTTCAACCAGATTGCTTCCTTAACTGCCTCAGTCAAAGCAATATACTTTGACTCTATAGTTGATAATGCAACTACATGCTGCAGTTGAGTCTTCCAACTAACTGTATTTCCAAGCACCTGGAATTAGGGGTGTTCAAAAATATCTGAATCCAAACCCGAATTATCCGAAATTTCGAATACGAATTATTTGAAAATTTCGGATATCTGAATTTTTGGATTCGGATATTAATATTGGAAATTTCGGACATTTCTGATACCCGAATCCGAAATATTATATTTAGTTAATTTTTAGTTATTTATCATATGTAAATATATAAAGCAATGAGAAACCCTAATTCGCATCTTTGGGTCTTCCTCTACATCTCCTCTCAAATCTCAATATCTCATTCTCCAATCCCTGCATCCTCCTCCAAAGTTCAAGCTACATTTTCCTGTCGTCGAATCCTCCTTCAAACTGCAATGCTCGACCGCCGACGAATATTCCTTCAAACTGCAGTGCTTGAAGACGCATCCTCAAGTTAACTTTAGTACTAGTGCTTGTCTGATCGACGCATTATCATTCCACGAATTGAAAGGCATTACATTCTCATTTCACGACGCATTCTTCCTCGGTTTTTTGGCCGTGAAAACTTTGTTGATTTTTTCCTAAATAGAAACAGCAACCATTGGCCATTTGGTGCAATGGTAGCCCCAAGACTTTCCATAGTGAAGGTCTTGGGTTCGAATCCTGGCCACAGCAAAAAAAAATGGTATGTGGCTAGGTTAGGTGGTTTACCCAGTTGAGGGATTCCTCCAGAGGTGGACTGCCCTGGATGTTATAGGTGTTGCTCCGGGAAACTCAATTATCCTATAATATCTATGTGTTTCCGTTAAAAAAAAATAGAAACATCATGTCAAAATAACTACAACACCACTTGTTGAAAATTTGATTTAATGTGATATTATTATTATTATTTGTGTGTATTAATTGAAATGGAGTAGTCTCTTTGAGAAACAAAGATTCTGAAACTTAAGTTGTTGAATTGGATTATAATTTGTTTGAATTCTGCTAATTATGTTTAATTCTTGAACTTGATTGATAGGTTATAAAGATCAAGATTTTGATTTGATTTAAGTTGTAAACTATAAGGATCAAGATTTTGATTCTGGTGCTCTTCTTTTTTTTGTTTGATTTGTTGAAAGGTATTACACTCTCACACTAGGTTTAACCTCCAAGTAAACAATATTACAATTGATTTAGTAGTAGATGAATGAAGCAAATATAGTTACTCATATTTTTTTTTCTTGGAACAAGTTTTTTAATTAAGAATTCAAACGAAACTCTACATTTTTTTTCCAGATTTTGGACATCCGATTACTATCCGAATTCGTATCCGAAATTTCGAATACGGATCCGGATAGTGAAATCCACTATCCAAAATTTTCGTATTTCCGAAATTTCAGACCAGACTTCCATTGAATCTTCATACCAATAGCACTAGAAGTACTGACCAAATAAGCAACTTTTGTCCAAAAATAAATCATGTTTTAATTATAAAATAAAAAATAGAAAAAGAACTTTATCGAGTTTATTTTATATATTTAGTATTTATTTGATTTTATAATTATTAGTTAAAAAATCGGTTATTCTAGTTAACCGGTTCGGACGAGTAGGGTTTTACACATCACCGACCCGGTTTTAACTCCAATCGATTACCAGAGAAATCCGTTTTGATTAAAGTTGACTTTAACCCGTCTGATTAAAACCCGAACCGGTTAAAAAAACGTTTTTGTGCACATCTAGATTCCCATATCAAACATAACTTTAGTCCATCATTGTATTGTATTATTTCTTATGGTTTGTCACTTTGTAGTTTGTTGGGTTCTCTTAAAACAAGTTATGCACATAGCCCATTACTCTTGTAAAAAGGATTATTGGGCTTTAGTTTCATTAATATGGGCTAGAAGCCTGAATGCTCTCCAGAGTCCAGCTGTTCCCTAAGAAGCCCAAATTTTCTCCCAACTTTAGGTCCAAGCTTATAACTTCTTATCGCAATTGAGCCTCCATTATTTCCAGCTCACAAAACAAAGCTGGTTTATTGGTCAACTAGTTTTCCCTCACGCGCTACGTGGCGAGATTTTGATAGTTATCGGTTTGACCGGTCCACGGTGAGAAAAGTTACATTATAGCGTACGATACAAAAAAAAAATCGGACCACTCACAAAAAAAAATTAAACAAAGTCGTGCATACCGTTTAAAAAAAGTTAATGAAAGTTTACTAAAAAAATAAACCCATTGAACTTTTGTTACAGTTTTATAAAAAATCAAACTTGCGGAACAAAAACTAAGTTTACTCTATTAAAGTTATGGCAAATCTAAAAAAAATCTTTTTTGTCAAAAAAAAAAAAATAAAAGCCTAAACCTTTTATGCAATTTCTATAAAAAAAAACTTTTGGGGTAAAAAAAACTGTTCAATAGCACGGGAAATTATATGTTAATAATGCTTTTTTTACATGTGATGTGATTCATGATTTAGTATGAATCTATCCACACTATTGAAAGTTTGTAGAGCAAGTAACTATAAAACTAACACATACCTCTAGAAGTGATACCCTATAGCATTATCATCTTAAACACAACACATTTTAATATTAGGTAGAATTAAAAAAAAAACACATGTACTTCATGTCCTAAAGTTCTTACATTTCTTGTACATCTAGTATTCTAAGAACAGGGTTGGACTAGTCGACCGGACCAAGAATCGACTACATAACTGGTATGGTTGAGTACTTTTAACCGTCATAGTTTGGACCGGTCGGTTATGCGCCGTACATGTTGAATAGACAAACCAGACCTAATGGCTTGGTTGAATTTCAGAAGTAAATTATTTTTTTTGCTTTAGAAACTTATTTATTGATTCATTATTACTTCAAATTTCATATTTTGTTGACATTGTAATTCCACGCTAACATACAAATTAGTTTCGAGTTTTGTTTTAAACTGCTTCGGTGCATTTCTTAGGGATCGATATGACGAATGATTCAGTGACATGTCTGATCATAAAAATATTAGTAAAACTAAATAAAGTTTTTTTATATTAAAATTTTAATTTGTTAAAACTAAACTAAACAATTCTTGCATTTTATATGATCATATGATATATATTAATTTATTAGAGATCATTTCGTTTTACCCATTGAGATACTAACAAATTAAAGCAGCATCATTAGTAGGGCTGGGGTGGGGGTGGGGGTAGTGGTCAGTTCGTCACCGTACGTTTCATGGATCATTGAAGACGAAGTTGTGGGGGCAAAATACTTTCTATTTGCAGAGGCCTTTAGGAGTGCCACGTGGAGATTAATGTTGATAATAGGGAATCGTACGGACATGCATATGTGGAGGGTGGCAATTTAGGATCTTAAATTTTTAATAACAATGAAAATCCATCGCTATTTAGAATAATGAATAAGCCATTATACGTGTATAACGAGAATAATTATAAACGAAACATTAACAAATCATAAATCTAAATGGTGGTTTTATATTCAAAACACAACTTCCAAAGGGAAATTACATAGAGATAGAAGGCAAACGGGCAACAAGCTGCGCGCCAACCCTTTTTTAATAGCAAAACCAAGTCTTTTAAAAACTACATCTACAGATCTTGGGGTCGGTTCCATAAATTATAATTATTATAACTCATACAATTGTGTTCAAGCATTTGGCGCGTCGGTTCCATAAATCCGACATCTTTGGTCCTTTAAAGCCATAATTTTGAAAACGTCGCCTAATCCGATACTTGGTCACTGGAGCCACAAGTCCAACATGAATGATCAGCGCCTCGGGTTTTGGGGCATCGTAACCAACTTGAAAGGGTCGTGGAGTAAGTAGGTCGATATTTGGAACTAGAACTGATCGTCAAAAAGGGTAATGGGCCAACCCATGTGAAGGATCAGGATGATCTAGGGTGAAGACGGTCGATGCATGTTGGGATCACACTTACGAGTGTCCCTTTAGTCAAAGCTAATGTGAAGCCAAATATTTACACGGGTTGCCAACATTGTTTAGCAGTGTGTCGATGCAGAAGCAAAGCACATGCACAGAGACGTGCATGGTTTGGTGGTGGGAGAATATGTCACAAAGCAACTGTTTGAATGATCGTTTTACTATGTTTGTACTCAAACGTTTGGGTTTGCTGGCTAGTCCAGACTTCATCGGGTGTGGCCTCAGCGGGATAAGAATGTGTACATGCCTAGTTGTGCTTGCACAACGATCACTTGATGAGTTCAAGGCATGCAGAACGAAACCAGTAGACCCTAATCATAAGCGAGTCGGATTGGCTGGCCTTGTGATAACTCAGGACGTCACACGAAGCCTCGAAAGATGACACTGTGACATAAAGCTCTTAATTTAATTTACCATAGACGCCTCTAACCTTGTTTAAAATTCACTATAAGATATTATATAATCTTTTAACATTTTCACTTCTTGTTCATGTAAAAAGAGAGAAATTATCTCGATATTCAAAGGTTATCGAAGTCGTATTACTTTTTAAAATACATTATTAGTTGGAAACAATTAGTTAGTTAACCGATATACAAGTATTAGAATTTAGGGCAGTGAATTATGACGGGCTAATGTGTTGGTGGGTTGATGAGTTGAATAGATGAGCCAAACACGATTTTTATATAATATACTAGAGTGTATTACACGAGTTGAATAAATATAATGTTATACACTTAGTAATTAAAATTTACATATTACATATTTATGACATATTACATAATTTTTTAATACAAATTTTAGAAACGTTTTATAATTATTTTTTTAAAAATGTTTTATAAAAAGAATGAAAGAAATGTTCAATTTCTAAAAATGTTTTATAAAGAAACCATTTTTTTAAATGAAAAGGGTTTTATAAAAATAGTTATATAAATCATTATTATTTAATAGGAGAGAGAGGCGGGAAACAAAAAATTAAGAAAAAACAATTATAGAAAACTTGTATAATTAATAGGAGAAAGAGACGAAAAAAATGATTATGATACATAGGAGAGTGATAAGTGTCACTCTAAAACCTTTATTTATCATATAGTATAGATTTATTCATGTCATGGATATCAAATCTAACCTAAACACACTTAAAAATGTGGTGTGTGTTAGTTCAACGCATTTAAAACTTATTTGGGAATATAAGTATTCATTATTTAGTAACAATTTAAACAACTAATAACTCCAACTTAAATAAACTTTTTTTATAATGAAAGTATCTGTAATTGTTTTTGGTACTTATCTCTCATTCCCAATTAACAAAGTTAGTTTTATACATTAAACTCAAGATTAGAGTAACCAGATGGAAATAATTCAATAAATAAAGTTGCCCATGTTAATCAACCCATTTAATAAAAAGGTTATATTAACCAATCCAAAACCTGACTATTTTCATTTTGTGTTTGTGTCGTGTCAGGAGTGCGCTCCTGAAAACCGATTATTTTGTTTTTTGGATTAAATTTAAATTTTAAAACATCAAATTACACTACCGACAACTTGATTACAAACACCCCTAGTTGGCACAAGGGGAAGTGAGTAGGAGCCACAAGACCCACTCTCAATCTCAAACCTTCAATTATTTTCGTTTTCGACACGTGGGATGCCGACATGCTTCACAGTTTCACACCTCTACAATATAAACAAACAAAAATGCTGATAAAATCACAAAGGTGTGGTCAAAAAGTTTTAATATAAAAATAATAATAATTTAAAGTTTTTTTTCAATCATGATATAGCGAATGACAAAAGGACAAGTTTTGTGGTTTAAAGTTTTAATATTGAACTATATATTTTCGTCCAAAAAGGTATAAGCATTGTGTTCATCTTTTTTTTACAGGTTTTTAATTGAATAATAATGTATTTTAATGTGTCTCCAATAAAAATTTATTGATTTTTTTTAATAAAATAATAATGTATCTTTTTTCAGGCTCAAGCTAATCATTATCTTGAGTCTGGAACCATAACAGGAGGAAATGTTTATGAAATATGTTGGTGGATATATGATCACACATTGTAAAATGCACAATTTGTTTGGATGACAATAAAATTATGATCATTTTATATAAATGCTAAATGTAATTACACGTTGAAATATTATACATTCTTCAATAATCAACAAGGATGTCTAAACCATGGTCGATGGGATCAACCTTGGATCGACCGTACATGTTCTCGGCAAAATTATCAAGTCAAAATGTGATCTTTTAAGTTAACAACGTGCCTACATACTTAGTATAAAAGACATATTTTTTTTTAAATGATTGCAATTTGTTTTTATAAATGAGGATAAGTGATGGCTAATTAAGTTTAGCTTTAAGATCACTTAAATGATTGCAATTTTTATAAAGCTCATAAAAATATATTTTATAAACTAAACCAAATTTTATTAACTAACTAGTTTAGATCCCGTGTCTACACACGGGGTGAAATATATCAATACATAAAAATTTTAAATCTTTATTTATATATTTTACATGTGTAAAAATTTATTACATATAGTATGGATAGAAAACAAATTCAAAATATGTAAAAATTAATATATAACTGGGTTTCGAAAATACGTTAATTACTATTTTTTAATATAATTTAACTTTTATTTACTATTTGATTGAAAATAAAAGTTATATAATTAAATTTTAAAGTTTCTTATGATAAAAGATAATTTAAAATAAATGTGTTTTATTAGTATAATTAGTATTTTTTTCTTAAAATGTATATTATTATTAAAAGATAGAAGTGCATTAAATAGAAGAGAGAGGCGGGAAAAAATGATGAAAATAAATATGGAGGCGACACGTGGCATGTAAAAACCTTTATTTATTATATAGTATAGATTCAATGTTTATAAAAAGATTGAGGGAATTGAAATTGGCATAAAAAGTTCAAAGTTAAAATTGATTACTAAAACAAGTTTTATAAAAACCAAGAGTCGTATAAAAAAGGAATGTTTATAACACAAATGAAATATGTTAAAATTGTTTATAAAACTTGTTAATATTTATACAAGTTGATAACTTTCATAACATAGAACTACTAGACAAAATTATTAGAAGAATCTTTCATAAGAAGATGGCTTCTAAAATGATTTTGATCATGATATATTAAAAAATGCGTTTTGGGTATTTGATACTTATTTTCTATTTAAAAAAAAATATACAAAATATTTGAAAGTACTTCCAAAGGAGTGACTAACTTTGATGTTTTCTAAGATGCCAAATTTTAGTTAAACGGTTCGACAAAAGGGTTAGAAAACTATGAGAAAATTAAAAAAAAATATAAAAAAGACAAGTGCCGCCGGGACCTCCTCATCAGACCATAAGATCGACTGTGAAGTGTTTAGGGCATTTTCAAAGTTATATTTTCACACTATAAAGCAAGCTTTATTCCCACATTTGAGACTCTCTCTTGCGCACTTCAAACCTAGACTTTTAAGTCATATCTTAGTGATCTTTAAGCTCCTAAAATATATATCATCCAAAATTAAAGATCATAGGTTAGCAAGAGAACAAGTGTTGAATGTTCTTCATGATTTTTTTTTTCAAACTTGAGTGGTTAAACACGAGAGGTTACGTTCAATGTGAGATTTAGATTGTCGATCTCTACAACATAAGAGAAAACATTGTAGGTGTCTTTCTCATTCTTGGAGAGAAACTTGTAAAGGTGATCACCACCTTAATTAGTGAGAAGTATTTGACTATTTGGTGATCCCCACCGATTCAAATTTAGGGAGAAAATAGGTCCATATTAGCGAAATGCTTGATAGGTGATGACTATCTTATCAGTGAGAGGCGAGAAGCTTGTAATTGCAATCACTACCTTGATTAGTGAAGATAAACTCTATGGATACCAAGGAGTGAATGTAAAGTGAGTGAGTTAACACTCAACTAAATCACTATAAATCTTGTGTTAATGTATTGATCTTTCTTATATTTCAAACTTGTTTACATATTGTTTTCATCTTACACGTTATTCACAACAAATATTTTGTAAAGAATCAAAGTGTTTTTAAAAGTGGTCAATAAATTTAAATCTTACATATCCACCCGCTCTAAATTCTTAGAAAGTGGATAACTAAGTAGAAAGAGTATTTTCTTCAACCAAGTTGGTAAGCTTCATCTATAGAATATGATTGATATATGGACGATGTTGAATCATAGAACGATGGTATGATTGTCTATTTGTCTTCGTGAAGACCTAGACTATATGTTGTAGGTTTTCATTGATTGGTTTAGATTAATGGTTTGTTTGTTTGTTTGTCAAGGGTTTGTTTATCCATGACAAAGGCTAATGATGATTAGCATTGTGGGATCACTTCCAAACTTGTTAGTATAACAAATGCATTAGTAGAGTAAAATATCAAAAGTTATATGTCAATAGAGTTTGTATTTTATTTAAATACTTTTCTACTTCATTTTATATGCTTTGTACTTTAACTTCAAAATTAAGTTGTGGGACCAAGGTGAGCAAGAATAAACTAGTTAAAGCAACTTGACATATAGTCAAATAAAGATCCAAATGGGGCAAATGCTTGATTGAGTAGGTAAAGTGAAACCCAAGACTTCCATTAAAATTTAAAATGTCTCCACTCGGTTTTAATCTTATAAAATTATTAACTTTTATATTAAGTCTATTACCTAAAATTATTTAAAGAGTAAATTACAGATATCGTCCTTTATGTTTATACACTTTTCAGATATCGTCCTTTAGTCTAAAAAATATCAGATATCATCCTTTATGTTTAAAACTCTTACACGTCATGTCCTTTAGCCTAAACGACGTTAACTTTTAACGTTAGATCTGATTATGTGAAGGGTAATATGGTCATTTTATCGTTTCAGAGATCATCCTTTATATTAAGTCTATTTGTGTAAATAACTAAAATACTTGGGTCTAAGAAAAACCCCTCCCTCCCCCTCCCTCTCTCTCTCTCTCTCTCTCTTCAAACGCCCCAAATCAAATTACACAACTAATTGGAACTCAATTCATAGTTTCATAATTGAAACTTCTGATTGAATCAAACAAAACATGCAAATTAAATTGAATCAAACACATAAACGATCTTTACTGAAACTAGTACGATGAGAGCAGACCGGAGAGTAAGAGGGGGAGTCAACCACCTACGGCGGACCTTTGCGTCGGCGACTCAACAGCCCCACCATCGTCCCTTCCACCTTTCCCTACATCCCCAACTTCAAACCCTAAATCTCTAGAGAGAATCTTCAAAGAGGAAGATAGCCAGAGAGGGGTGGAAACCGACCGATTTTCCGGCAAGGGCACAATCGCGGCTGAACCAGGATTTCAGAGTCACCTCCATCCTCGTTTTTCGAAGACCCAAAATGCAGGTCTAACGGTGTTCAGGGGTGGAGGAAAAAACGTCGCCGGCTTCAGGGATGAGAGGCGACGACGGCGACAGCTTTAGGAAGGAATGATGACGGCAGAAGCGAGGTGAGAACTAGCTTCCTTAATCGACCAACCAATTCTTCCAAGTTTTTGCCACTGATTTGGACCTCAATTTGGGGCGTTTGAAGAGAAAGAGAGAGATGGAGAGGGTTCTTTTAAACCCTAACTCACGTATTTTAGTTAATTACACAAATAGTCCCTGAAACAATGAAATGACCATATTACCCTTCACATGACCAGATCTAACGTTAAAAGTTAACGTCTTTTAGGCTAAAGGACATGACGTGTAAGAGTTTTAAACATAAAGGACGGTTACTGATACTTTTTGGAGTAAATGACGATATCTGAAAAAGTGTATAAACATAAAAGACGATATCTGTAATTTACTCTTATTTAAATAACTTATTATGTAGATTTAGTGAATTAATTCAACAAACATTTTAAATCAAATAATTCATCACATGTTTAAGTTTAAACTTAAGACCTTTTATCTAAAAGACAAGAGTCTATATCTAACGTCTAGTCACTCATTGGCTATCTAATTTAATTATGTGTTAGAAATATTACAAAGTGTATCGTTTAACACATAATTATAAAATATAAAATTAAGGCGGCTTGTTTAATTAATTACTAATATTTGTAGTCGGAATGATTCAGACATTTCACTTCATATTTTGGTTCTTATTCACCGACACAAATTTCTCATTAATTAATTAATTTATTGCGAAATTTTGTGATATATCTTAAGACAGGATTAGCATATTTTATATTGTGAAATGTGACCTAACATACATATTTTTGTTTTATTATATTCCAATCTACTTGAAGGAGTCTAAAATAAATATTTTAATATTTTATGAGTACTAGTAAAAGTTCAATTAATATTGATAAATAAATTTATCTCAAGTGAGTAAACAGTTGAAACCAAAGGGATAATTTCTTAAAAATTATGATCGAATATGAATTTTTTTACTAGCACAAAGATTATTCGTATAATTTATTTATTATTAAAAAAGATTAAAAACTGAATTTTGAAAAACAATAATACAAAGATTATTCGTATAATTTATTTATTATTAAAAAATATTAAAAACTGAATTTTGAAAAACAATAATAGAATTACAACACGAGTCAAAGTGATGGCACAAATTTTCAATTCAAAATGGACCTAGTAAACGGCTAGCACTATCTTCTTGAGTTATTTTGGACTTAATAAGTAGGAAAAAGGAAAACACATTAAAAAAAATAGGGAAAGAAGAGAGGAAGTTTCTTTAACTTTATTTTATTTCTTTTTTTTATTCTAATAATATAATAATATGAAGAGTTAAATTTTATTCTAATCTATACTATATAATAAATAAAAGTGTTTACATGCCACGTGCCGTCTTCATATTTATTCTCATCATTTTTTTCTCGTCTCTCTATCTTATTAAATATATATTTATTTTTAATAATAATATATATTTAAAGAAAATAATAATCTATACTATATAATAAAGGAAAACCATGAGAGACACGTGTCACTCTCTGGTTACTTCTCACCTTTATTTTCCTGTCTCTCTCTCATATTAAATATTAATTTTTCTGTTTCTCTCTCCTATTAAATAATAATATCAAACAATAATCTTTATATTAATAAATAAAATTCTATGGACACGTGTAACTTTCTGTTTCATTTGTATCATTTTTTTTGCATCTCTCACTCATATTGAATAATGATATTAAAAGAATTTATTTTTAGATTTTTAATATAAATCTTATTACGAATACTTATTATTTAATTATAAATAGTTCAACCGATTTAATATACAAGTTTATTCAACTCATGTATTACACGGGTTTTTTAAAATATAAAATTTATATTGCTAACTATATAACAATTTATTTATTCAACCCGTGTAATACACGGGATTTTAACCTAGTAATATAATAATATGAAGAGTTAAATACGGTTTTCGTTAAAATAACAATTTTAGTTAATTAGTTCTAATTTGACATTTTCAGTCTATTAATTTTGTTTTGTCTCAGTTATCTCCATGCTTGTAACGACATCAATATTTTCTAATAATTTTTTATAAAATTACAAAATATCCTTTTATTACAAAAAAAAACATTTGTATAAATTTCCTTTTATGACAAATTTCCAGCCACCTCGACCACCGCTGATCACCTGTATCGACGACTGGCTTTTGTTTTGGGATCTCGCTTTGAGCGCTGGGTTTGTAGGGAGTTTTGTTTGAATTTGTTTGCTCTCTCATTTCTTAGCTCCACCCGTTATAACCTTTCTTTAATGTGATTTATGTAGTAAGAGTTTGATTACTTATAATGTTGTGTTTAGTATGGGGAAAGTGAATATTATGCTGTCACAAACCTAAGGTTAGATTCGAAACCCTTTAAAACTACGTAGTTTTGATTAAAATCCCTAAAAACAAAATCTAAAGCTTGTTTTGAAAATTTTCCATCTTGTTCTCATTATTAAGCTTCTTCCTTTTTCCTCATTTCTCCATGGAATTCAACAAAATCTTCACACATACTCATGACATGTAATGTTATTTTATCCACTAATTATTTTAATCGCTTAATTTTGCTTTTAGTTTGTATCCAAATCTCAAAGTTAAACCAAATATCTCCATTCATCTTTAAATATTAGTCCCAGTTACACGAATCACAGAGAAAAAAAAAGAAATAAGCAAAAAAGTATCACAGTAGACTATTGTCATAAACAAAAAAAATAGCACATTGAAGTAAATAACAATATATGTGTGAAAGATATTTGTTAAATTCAATGAAAAAATATAATGAAAAAAAAAGAAGCATAAATCATATTGAAAAAAAAAACGTAAAAAAGTATGATTTAGTTTTAATTTTGGAGGTATTTAATCAAAACTACGTAGTTTTGAGCGATTTCACTCACAATATTCAGTTCCTCCGTTTAGTATTTAGTAAATTATTTGTTGTAAGTGAACAATATAATTCCAATACATGTCACACCCAAGAAACTTGGGTTAAGTGGTTATAATATATTGGGAAAACTTCATAGAATAATAATAAAGTTTTAAAAGTGTTTCAATTATGTCACTAATGCATTTTTTGTCCAAATTGGGTGATTAAACCTTCAAATCAAGCCATCATCGAAACACGAAATGTGTCAAGAAACTTATGGAGGAGAAGATGTGTGGGTGGAGATTTCTAATAATATGTAATTTTATTAAAAAAATAAAAAAAAACATGTTAATTATGGATACTTGTATTTAATTATACATTAACCAAATGAATTTTACATCAATTAATATTTATTAATTACATAAAAAAATTAATACCTAGTTGAAATAAAATGATTTAAAAACTAACTTAACAGAAATTATAACTATCATGTCAAAGTACATTTTTTTAAAGACATATTTTGACAAGTGTTTGTGTTAACAGATTATATTATATTTTATATTCAACCTCGTATAAAATGCGTATTTATTATCTTGCGTAATTATAAAATAGGTTGCATAATTATAAACATATGTTGTGTAATTATATAACATAACTTGCGTAATTGTATACATTGGATGCAGACATATTTACCCTTACCTTAAAAACATATGTCGCATTCTGATGACTTTGTATGCTTTTAAGCCTTTGTATAATAAATGTGTGTATGTGTAAATATATATTAAAGGATAAGATGCAAACTTATGGATTTATGTAAATTGTTTTTATATTGATTTCCAGAGATGTGATATTTATTTGAAACGAAGAGGGGACAAGCAAAGAAAACAAAACCTACTTTATGAGGGAACACAAAGAAGCTACACTTGTGCAACTCAATTCATCTCCACCGTTTATTTTAACACATGTATTTAACGTGGTGTCACATGTTTCCGTTCCCATAATTGAATTATCTAACGGCTATTACATCTTTATAGGTGACTATTTGATCCTCTTATTAAACACCAAACTACCATATCTAGATTACACAAAATATTATATTAAAAGATTAAACTTATATCTGGGATATAAATAGCCCAATTGGTTTTCTAAAACTTTTTATATATTGACAATTTGCCTATTTAGACAAAATTTTCACATCCTTTTATATAATAAATCACTATATCATGTTGTCACATGTCATCTTTTTATAAGGTCAACGATAGTTTTTTCTCGCCCAAACTTAGTCAACAGAAATTATGGTAACATCAATTTGAATCATTAACTTTCATTAAATACAATTAAGAAATTTTCAATATTATGAGAACATTCAAATCCTTAACTTTTATGAATTATAATTATCTTTTTTTTTATTTTAAATCTTATTATTTTAAATCGATACTTACACATAATTTCAGATTTTCAGTCATGAGAAATATACACAATTTTATGAATTTTATCGTTTTTATTGTTTGGTTTTCTAACCTAGTTCTGTATAAACACTATTTTAATAATAAATAAATAAGGTAAAATGTAGGAAACATTTATTTTCCCTTTCTTTTAGAGAAAAGAAATGAAAAACACTATTTTAATTTTTATTAATAAATAATAAAAAAGTGGCACCGAAATTGGAATTGAAAAAAGGCACGTTAGATTTGGTAGCAACGGTGGTCAATAGGAGTAGGTCCGCGTAGTCTCCGGCTAGCTGTCCAGTGATTCACCAAGACATGATCGATGTTGACCCCACCACCGCCGGTAACAATGCAAACGCTTTTAGTGGTGTCTTACAAATAAAACTATAAAATAATTTGAGATAAGTTTATATCAAACAAAACTTAAACGAGCAACTAAACTTAAAACTTAAGTATCCTTATTAATATAATAAATGATTTTAAGAAATGTCACATGTTATTATTTTATTTTTTTCACTAAAATCTTATAAATTTTTCTATTTTAAGTAAGTTTTAATTTTAAAATTTAATTATCTTACTGTTTTTATTTTTTAGAAAAAATATTATAAAATTTGAATTTTAATTATTACTTAATTAAGAAAATAAATAATTTTATTTTTTGTTTTACACATTATTTTAAAAAATTTCACACATTATTGTACTTTTATATTTATATTAAACAACATCATGTAATACATGGACATATAACCTAGTGATTAATAAAACAACTCGAACTCGAGCTTATATTACGCGCGGAAGCTTAAACAAGTCTCTTTCTTATATAATCGAAATATATTCATTTAAAATAATAAATATATAATCAATCAAAAAATATTAGTATATATATAAATAAAATAATATATATTATGTTAGTATATATAAAAATTTAAATTATTATATACTAGATTAAAATCTCATGTATTACACGGGTTGATAAAATATGATATTATATACTTAGTAATAAAAAAATTTATATTTTGAAAAAACTTGTGTGTTACACGGATTGATAAAATGTAATGCTATATACTCAGTAATAAAAAGTTTATATCTTTAAAAACATGTATATTACACAATTTGAATACATTAATTTCTATTTAATATAATTTGACTTGCATCACTATTTAGTTAAAAACAAAAGTTACATAATTAAATTTTAAAATTTCTTAAAATAAATGTGTTTTATTAGTATAATTAATATTTTTCTTTAAATATAAATCACCAAGGAATTCAAAATCTGTATAGGATGTTTATAGTTTTTATGAAGTGCACCTTATCAGATTCGAAGCCATAACATACACAGAGGAGAAACCCCTTTGAAAAAAAAACCAGACCACCGAGGCACTTAACTACCTATAAAAGTAAAAAAAAAAAGGTATGTTTCTTAATTACTAATTAATATAGCATGTAATGATAAAGTTTTAAATTATTATATACTATGTTAAAATCTCGTGTATTACACGGGTTGATAAAATATAACATTATATAATTAGTAATAAAAATTTTGTATTTTAAAAACCTCGTGTGTTACATGGGTTGATAAAATGTAATGTTATATACTCAGTAATCAAAAGTTTATATTTTTAAAAAAAATATATATTACACGGTTTGAATACATTAATTTCCAATGTTTTAAAAATCGGTTTAAACCGGCCGGTAATACCGGTTAAACCGGGTCTCGTCCACTAGCCCGGTAAGTTTGAGCCCGCTAAATTGGAAAACTGGTATGTTAGTTGAACCGCCGGTATTACCGGTAATACCGGGTTATACCGTTATACCGGTTTTAGTTACAAGTAAAATTTTATGTTTAAACTTTAAAAAAAAATTGTTTGTTAGGATACACACAAAGTCACAAACAAAAGGTTTGTTTATCAATTACTTTACTTACAACTCAGTTTAGAAAAAAAAAATCAATTGATATACTCCTCTTCAGAAAATAGCGGCCAATGTAAAAACTATGTTTAACCATCATTTTTCTGCTTGCCGTTAAAAACATTTAAGCGATAAAACTTCTTATTTAATATTGTAGGAAACGCAAATAGTTACGCTCTTGTTGATGAGGATGAGGATGACGATGATGGTGAATTTTTATCTTTTAAACAATCATGAAATTAATACATTCAACACTCTAATGACATAAAACAATTATTTTTTGTGTTACACCGAGTTGAAAAATTGAGTGTTTTTTGAGTTAGTGATGAGTTACATTTTTTTATGAAATTATAGGTTTACTAGTCAACCCGGTTGAACCACCCGGTACAACCCGATACAACCGGTTAAACCATTTCTGAGTCTAATCCGGTACAATTTAAAAACCGGTTTTTAAAACATTGTTAATTTCTATTTAATATAATTTCACTTGCATCACTATTTAGTTAAAAACAAAAGTTACATAATTAAATTTTAAAATTTCTTAAAATAATGGACAAATTAAAATAAATGTGTTTTATTAATATAATTAATATTTTTCTTTAAATATAAACCACCAAGAAATTCAAAATCTGTAGAAAGTGTTCCTAGTTTTATTAAGTGTGCATTACCAGATTCGAACTCAAACTCCAAAGACAAGAAACCCATTTGAAAAACTCACTGACTACTAAGTCAGAATCTTGACTACTTATAAAAAGTAAAAAAAAAATATGTTTCTTAATTACTAATTAATAATATAGCATGTAATGATAATCATGTTCACGCGTAAAAACAAATTACAAAAAAATAAAAGTAAAAAATTAAAAAAAAATCTTTTAATTTTGTGTTGAGTTAAATGAATTCCATTCGTGTTCACCGACTTACTAAATAAACAAGTTATTTACATGCCAAATTAACTACCTTTAAAAGTCAAAAATATGTTTAAAATATGTTTCTTAATTACTAATTAATATAGCATGTAATGATATTCATGTTCACGCGTATAAACAAATTACAAAAAAATAATATTTTCTTTTAATTTTGTGTTCAGTTAATTTGCTAACAATTTAATGATAAGTAATTAAATATACATCAAAATAAATGATAAAAAGGATAAATATATACTATATAATAAATAAAAGTTTCTCAATACCACGTGTCGCCTCCATATTGATCCTTATAAAATTTTCCCCGCCACTCTCTCATAATAAATATACTTTCATATTTCAATAATAATATATTTTTACACAAATTATTAATTATACTAATAAGACACATTTATTTTAAATTATCTAATATTATAAGAAACTTTGAAATATAATTACCTAGCTTATGTTTTCAATCAAATAGTAAATGAAAGTCAAATTACATTGAATAATATTTTATGTATTTTTTAAACTCAATTATATATTAATTTTTATATATTTTTTTGTTTTGTTTTCTATTGTTAGTATATGTGATACATTTTTTCACCTATAAAATACATATATAAAAATTTTATATACCATGTGTAGTACACAGATTCTAAGCTAGTAAATCACTAAAGTAAACATGTTTGACCCAAGATTTTTACAAAAATAACTTTTTATCCACACTAGAATAAATATACACAAAAGGAACTATATCCATAGACGCCACGATACCTAACCCGGAAAGCTTAAAGCCGACACCCACCTAGTAGGTAAATCTAACTAGCCAGCAGCCACCTAGCCACAAATCTGACTAGCTGGCAAATCTGACTAATAGCAAACTTACTTAGCCGACACCCACCTAGCCGGCAAGCTGGCAGCTATGTTGTAGTCGGCTGAACACGTGTTGTCCTCAAAATGGTTATATATGTAGGCCCATATCACTTTCCAAAGACTACGTAGTCGGCTGGAAGCTTGCCAAGTCAGCCTTATGAGGATAAAAAGTCAATGTTTATTTTATAAAATTTATAACATAACATATTTATTTTGATGATTTTTCATATTACATATTCCAATTAATAGAAAGAATTAAAAATTGAAAGATATATACATTACCTATAAATAACATAAAAGGAACTAAAGTGCAAAACATCTATTTCTTTTTTCAATCTCTCACTGACACACCACACCATCATTCTCTTTCTTCTCTCAAACCAACACGCCCATATGCTCTGCTTCTTCAATGTCTCACACCCTTGAAATATACAGAGATTAATGGGAATTTAGCATAGCACCCTGTTCGTCAATTCTTTAATCGATCAAATATTACACAAGGTTATACGTAATGGCGAAAAGTGGGGTACTTGAAAGAGACCCGACGGCCGCCGTCACCGACAATTTGAAAACGGAATTACAGAGGCTTGTTAAGGTGATTGTTGAAGATTCGGATGGAGAAATTGGAATTGGGTTTATAGAGTGTGTGGATAAAGCTGCAAAGATTTTGCAAGATTTGAAAGAATTCAATTGCCTGAAATCGAGCTTTGATTCTTGCCCGAAAGAATTCAATTGCCCTCTTTCGAATCAAATCATGAGAGACCCTGTTATCATCTCCACCGGAAAAGTAATTCTCTGTTCAATTTCTCCTTATATTTCTTGATTAATCGAGATTTGATATCGATTATGTGGGTTTTTTTTTTGTTTTTTTTAAATCATCAAAAAACAATTTACCAAATATATGATAAAAAATAAACATATACAAAAACAACCAATCAGAAAACAACACATAAGCTGACTGACTAGATTTCAATCGGCACAAAAAACCTTGAAAAGTACAATAGGTACACCGATGAACAATTCATAACCGATAAAAAAGCGCAAATTAGCCTGGAGGCTGGATTTCAGTCGTCGGCTAGATTTTAGCCGACGGCTAGATTTCATCCCACGTTTGTTTTGATTTGTTTTGTGGTGGACCCTGTTGTACCCTTCCAACTTTTTTTTTGTCGGTTAACTTCAAGTCTCCTCAACTAAGGCGACGTTTTCTGATCGGTTGATTTTGAATATATTTATTTTAGAGTGGGCTAAGCATACAGATTTGGTTTGCTATATCTCATCTCTAAAATTTAGGGAGAATACAAGAAATTCTTGTTTTCTCACTCCATGATCCCTATCCTCATGTCTCATCCCTAAAATTTGAAGGAAAACTTTAAGAGTTCCTTAAATATAGGGACTTACTATTCATTCTTTATATTTATTTTTATATTTTTTGTGAGCGAAAGAAAAAGAGAAAAGGTAATAATTTTTTTTTAAAAAAGTAGTATTTAATTGTATAGGGATACATATGGGGATTGAGACGTGAGAAGTTTTTAAAAAATCTCTAAATTTTAGGGATAAATGTATTTTCTTGTTCTTTTGGGTGATGCTGATGATTTTCTTGATAATTTGCAGACATATGACAGACCTTCAATCCAAAATTGGTTAAATGCAGGAAACAAAACATGCCCAAAAACCCAACAAGTTCTTGCCCACACAACTCTAACTCCAAACCACTTGATTCGAGACATGATCAACCAATGGTGTAAGAATCATGGGGTTCGGTTCCCGAGCCCGATTCACAACCCGGACGAAAATGTGTTAACCGAAGCCGATCATGGTCATTTTCGATCACTTCTCAAGAAACTGTCATCTTCATCATCATCCATAACCGAACAGAAAGAAGCCGCAAGCACTTTACGATCATTGACGAAAAAAATCCCGTCTTTTCGTGTGTTTTTCGGTGAATGTAGTACCGCCATACCTCAACTACTAACCCCATTATTCCAAACCAATAACGAAATTGACCCGAATCTTCATGAAGATCTGATCACAACCCTTTTGAATCTTTCGATTCACGAGACAAACAAGAAGCTCGCGGCAGAAACACCCAATGTGATCCCAATTTTACTAGACGCGTTAAGATCAGGCATGATTGAAACAAGAACCAACGCGGCTGCAACCCTTTTCACCTTATCGGCACTCGACTCCAACAAGTCGGTAATCGGGAAAGCGGGTGGGTTAAAACCGCTTATCGATCTTCTTGATGAAGAGCACTGGTTGGCCATGAAAGATGTTGCGTCTGCAATCTTTAACTTGTGTATTCTCCATGAAAATAAAATCAGGGCCGTGCGAGATGGCGCGGTTAGTGTACTTTTGAACAAGATTGACCACAGGGTCCTCGTGGATGAGTTGTTGGCGATTCTTGCTATGCTTTCAAGTAACCAAAAGGCGGTTGAAGAAATGAGTGATCTTGGCGCGGTTTCTTGTTTGTTTTCTTTGATGAAGGAGACGACATGTGCCCGAAACAAAGAGAATTGTATCACGATTCTATATGCGATATGTTTTAGTGATCGGACAAAGTGGAAGGAAATGAAAGAAGAGGAGAGTCGTTACGAGACTTTATCACGACTCGTGCAAGACGGGACTTCGAGAGCGAAAAGAAAAGCTAACGGGATTCTTGATCGGATTAATAGACCGGTTAATCGCACCCATACAGCTTAAGATTCATGGGATTTTGAAGAAAAATGTAAATTTGTCATCTTTTACTTCAAAACTTTCAAGATCTATTAGGGTTCATGCTTGTATATAAGGTTTTGACTGTTTTAGTCAACTTTGTTTGAGTTTGACTTTAAGTTTTGTAGTTCTTCTTCTTTTAAGAGCTAATTACTCTTCTTTTTCCCCACCTCTTGTAAGTGGAAATGTGGTTAAATCAAAGTTTATATATAGCATGTAACAACTCAACTAAGTCATATCACAATATTTGTCTGCTTTGCTCCTGATTGGTTATTCATCTAGAAACTCACGTTTTTATTTTCTTTTAACGAATTGCTCTCCCAGGTAAAACACATCCTAGTAGAGAAGGTTTCCACCTCTTATAGGTAAGGTTTCGTTCTCTCACTCAACAAATGTGCGACTTATATAGCCACTAGCAGAACTAGAACTTATCAGTCAGGTTCTCTTTTCTATCGACTATAACTAACGTTCTCTATCTATTATAACTAACGGAGCCAGCTCATTTTTTTTCCTAAAAACTCTTATAGATTTTAAAGAAAAAAACTTGGATTTTATTAAAAAGAGAGAGAGAACATCCGCAAATGAAAAGATATGTGTGCTAAAAGAAACATCTTTTAAAGAAAAAGATGGAAGTCTTTTAAAGAAAAAGATGTAAGTGCTAAAAGAACCATCTTTTCAAGAAAAAAGTAAAATTGTCATATTATATTACAAGATAACTTGGAGTATACGCTAGGTGTTTATGTAGAGTTGATGCATCTTAAATTATGTATATTTACCATCTATTTATTGAACTCGCACATGGCTCTTATAGCAAATAACTTGATTTCCATTCTAGTAATCACATGTTTTCCATTCTAGTAATCACATGTTTTCTTTAATTTACCTACACATAAATTTATGTTTTAATAAATTTCTAGGCATACATTTGATCTTCTCTACAAGATGTAATTAAAATCACATAATTATCACGTGTTTTGAGCATCTTCGTATGTACTCAGGGGCGGACATAAGGTTAAGCCAGGGGTAGCGCCCACAACCCCTCAACTTTCTCGACGAAGTGGAAAAAAATATATAATTACGTTTTTTTTGTAAAACGTTACCACTGGAAAAAAAAAATACGTTACCCCTGAGATTATTTCATGCTACCCCTAAAAAAAATTATACTTTTATTAAAAGTCCGACCGCAAATGACCGATTAAAACTGCTTTGAGGATACTTGTGTGGTAAATAGCCTAGTGGACTAATGAACTAATGGGGGCCTGTGGCATGTGGCTTGTTAAAACTCATTAGTCAACAAAACAAGTGGGCTCATTTGTTTGTAACTTGGTCGACGACACAAGGTCACCACAAACAAACAGAAAGAAACAAAAGCAGCGCTGCTGCTGGTGGCGGTGTGCACAGCCGGCAGGCAGCCATCGACGACAGGAGCAAGGGAGGGCGCAAGGCAACAAGAAACAATCTCGATTCTCAGTCTTCAGACACCTCTCACTCACTCATCTCTGTAATCTTCTAAACTCTTAATTCTAGATTTTTAGGGTTTATGTTTATGAGTGTATCTTGTTTTAGGGTATGTGCAAGTGCAAAAATGTGCAATTGTTCTTAATTTGTTTGCTTGAGTATGATTGTATGTCTAATTTTTTAATTGTTCTTAACTCTTGTTCTAGGGTTTATGTCTAATTTTTCACTTATGATTTTAGGTTGTTGACGTACTTGCTTTTATTAAAGAAGATGGAGAGAGCACTCAAATGAGATCTAATGCAAACGGTATTCTAAAATATTTCAAAAAACTTGAATTTGTGTTTTATATACACTTGTTGGAAGAGATTTTAGGTCTCACAAATGCTCTATCAAAACATATTAAAAAAAAAGAGTCGAGACTTGTTAGAAGCGGCTAAGTTGATAAACGGAACGAAACGAGCATTGAATAATCTAAGACAAAAAGGGTTTGATTTGATGTTGGCAAAAGTGACACATTTTTGTGAAAAAACAAGATTAAGATGTTAGATATTACCGAAAATTATGGTAATCAAAGAAACCGAAAGAATGTTACTAATCGACATCATTTTGAAGTTGAAGTTTATAATATGATTTTGGATATGCAAATTCAAGAGTTTGGAGATCGATTCAATGAGCTATCAACTAGTTTGATAGAAAATATGTCAAGTTTAAATCCTTGTGATTCGTTTTCTAAGTTTGACATATCTAAGATAGTGGCATTTTCCGAGATGTATCCGAATGATTTTAATAAAGAAGAAAGAGGGTGTATTTCGGGTGATCTTACGATCTTTGTTGAAACTGTAAAGGAAGATGATTCATTTAAAAAATTAGATGGAATATGTGACCTTGCTCGTGTAATGGTGGAAACCAGAAGGCATAATACTTTTTCTTTGGTTTATCGGATATTGAAGTTAGCGTTGGTTTTACCGGTCGCAACCGCAACCGTTGAAAGATGTTTTTCTAAGATGAAGCTTATCAAGAGGATTTACGCAATCGAATGGGTGACGAGTATTTGAACAATGTTCTAATTTGTGCGGTCGAAAAAGAAACATTTTATAAAGTTAAAGAAGAGGATGTAATGGCTCGATTTCAAGCTTTCAAAAACCGAAGAGCAGACTATTAGGTACGTGTTTAAATATATTTTTTATCGTGTTTTTATTTTTGTTTCTTTTAAATTGTATCAAGACGAAAAAAATTTGAACGTTACCCCTGAAAATTTTGTCCAGATCCGCCACTGTATGTACTATAAACGAATCGAGCCCTATCTTAAAACCGTCTGCATCAGTTCCTTGATTGGTGGAGATAGATATTCGAACTTATCCTAGTTAATACGACTTGGATTCTTTACGATCACCGAATATAAAAGCCAAAATATTAAATGATTGTTTGAAATCTTTTTGGCTAAATTTGTGAGGTTCATATATCAAGAAGAAACTTCAAACCCTAATAATTTTATTGGATGATTGTACGGACTTGAAGGTTATCATGAAAAAATATCAACTTCTAATGAAAGGAAGGCAATAATTGTTCTTGATATTATTGAGGTGGGGTTGAAAGGTAGAAAGCCAAAATAGGAAGAATGTGCCCATAATCATTAAGGTAATGTGCCTCTTGTGTGATAGATGGTAACATATTTTTGTGGTCCTGTAAACCATCCAAAATGACACCCATCTTTTTGTGAAAGTCTTTATTGAGAAACGGTTGGTACCCACGTCACCCTTTTGGTCGGTCCTATGTAGGTTAGTTGGTGGGTTGGAGCCAAATCTTCACCTCAAGTGGTTGAGGTGAGGTCCCCAAAACTTTATTAAAATAAGGAGGTCTTGGGTTAAAGTCTCACTTATGACAAAAAGTTTCAGGTTGGGCCAGCGAGTTTTCTCACCTATGTGGGTTTTCTCCTGAGAGTGGTGGAGCTGATCCGGTGGGCCAGTGGCCCGTCAATGATCCAAATTGTTGTTCAAAAAAAAAGTTGGCGGGTTCACAAACCCGTACAGGACGTATATATTTATCTGTGTCAGACTATGTACATTTAAAATCATGTAATTCAAACAGAACATGTGTAACTCATTTTTCTAAACGACTCAACCAGGTTAGCAAGTCATAATCAAGTAGTAAACGGGTCATAAACAAATTAGCAAGTGTAACGTGGTAAACAAGTCGTAAATGGGTTGAGAGTTTGAGCTTATAGTTTCTTTTAGTTTTTATTTTAATTTTAAATGGATAGATTGGTAGACATGTTTAGGTAAACCGGTTAAACAAATTAATTCGAGCACGACTTGTTTAATTGACCATGTCAATTGGAACCCAAACACAACCTATGCAACCCATTTATCTAAACGGGTCAACCAGGTTGGCAGGTCATAATCAAGTTGTAAGTTAATTAAATGGGTCATAAATGAGTTGGTGAGTTGTAAACGGGTTGTAATAAACAGGTCATAACCGAGTTGGGGGTTTGCCCTTATAAATTATTAGTTTTTTATGTTTTATTTTAATTTTGAACAAGTTGACAAGTCGTTCTGTTTAATTAAAAGTGTTAAACATGTCAATCCAAACACGGCCCGTTCAATTAAACAAGTTGAACCTGTCAACACGAACACGACCCGTTTAACTAAATGGATTAAAGAAGGTCAACCCAAATACAACCCGTTTCATTGAACGGATTAAACCGATAAACCCGAACACAACATGCTTATACGACCCGTTTCATCGCCACCCCTAGTCCTATCACCACCATATTACCTCTTTCAACCCTAATTGGGTAGTGGATTATGGTGGTTGGTAGTGGTGGAAGTTATGACAATATTTAATCAAGCACAAAATAAAATGTACCTCAATTCTATGGCATAACCAACCAAAAACCAGGGTTCAAAATCCAAGATGTAACTGTACAACAGATCAATGCACCACCAACTTTTTAGGATGCAGGAACTGTCATCTCTAGCAAAGCTCCCCTTGTAGGATGTAACTGTATTTACTATTTTACCACTACAACATACATGTAGAATTGTACCATCTTTTAATCCAATTTATAAGCCCAACCATGTTTTTCCAGATATGCTCCTACTGCTTCTTTGATTGCCAAATTCGGGACTAACTGAGACGGGTGAAGAGGTTCCCGGGTAATCGGGTCAAACTTCCCCACCTACCACGTCGGTTTTAAATTTTAATGATGGATAATGTAAGAAATAAAAGTTACAACAAAATGATACTCTCCCTTCGTCCCACAAAGCGGTAGACTTTGACTTTTGATATCAAGCAGGCTACTAAGACGGGTTTTGACGCACGACTTCTATTATGTTTAGATTTAGTATTAGATGAAATATGGGAGGGATTTGTAAAGGGCCAAAATGTGTAATTCTTGTGCAGATGGAAAAGTGGTTAGGTCGGGCTGACCACGAACATTTTTGGTTCAACTTTTTTATAAATAATTAGTGTGGCAAATATGATATAAAAAATTTTAAGAAGCGGGGTTTAAGACGGTTATACAGTTAAAAATACACTTTTGAATGACTTTCAACCAGCTTGACTTGTTTCTTATTTAACTAACTTTTTTGTATTTAGCCCATTTGACCCGCTATGAAAGATTAAATATAGCTAAATCGACTCATTCACAAGTGAACGGGTTAAAATTGCTACCTCTAAGATCCAGCCAATCTTTTGACTTCCAACAAAAAGTAGTCATTTTGATCTCAAAAGTCACAGTCTTCATTTATTTATGTGAAGGGAAAGAAATACCTTTTCAAGATGCTCAAGAATGATAGCCCTTTCATAAGTTAAACCACTTGGAGTAATGACAGGATCACGGAATATATCGAGTGTTATTTTGCAGCAAAGATAATCCGGTATCTGAAATTACACATGTGCCATTTAAAGAAACTTGCATTTTGCTTATGAGAACTCGGAGGAGAAAAAAACTCACGTCTGTTGGCTTGTCGTCTTCTGCAGCTTTGCTGAATATTAATTTTAGAGCTGCTAATTGTTCTGAAGTTGAATAACCAACTCCATCAGTATCCATCTTTCGGCTAAGATCATGCACGAACTTTTCTTCTAAAGCTATCTCACACGCTTTTCTGTGACACAGAACAACATATGCTAGTATAAAAAAAACAGAAAAAGGGGAGGAGGGAGACAATTTTAACCCATTTATGAATGGATCAATTTGGGTTGTATTTTATCCAAAATGGGACAAACGTTTGAATAAAAATACTCAGCTGAAAGGGGTCTAATGGGTTGAAAAGAGCCTTCAAAATCTATTTTATTCAATGGTGTAGAATAGTATTGTTTTTGTAGTAATTAACCCATTAATTACTCAAAATTACGATAAAAAATAAGAAAGTATTTGTGGGTGAAAGCAAATTGACCTAGCACTTTTTGACCACTGCAAGCCCAACCCACGAGATAGGAATATTCAACAAGAAGGCAAGAAGCATACTCGAGTTTTTGCAAATCTAAAGTTCGTTTGGCAGAATCATGCACCCACTCCTTACATTTTGCACTTGCAAGCTCCTGCCATATCTCTTCCACCATATAACTGTTTGGGTGTGCACCTCTACCAAGATCCAAAGCCTACATAGGATGTAAATAAGGTCTTCAATTGCTATTACAGACGATTGTTGAATGCAAATTACTAATATTATTCTTCTTCAAAAACAGCAAATATGATCATAGGGAACTGGTACTAAGTTACAAAAGTATAAATATTTAAAACAGTTTGTGTTAACCCCATACAAGTATGTAATCGTAATTAATACACAACTAAGAAAAAATGTTTAAATATGGAACCTAAAGTTAGCCATTTTGATCCGTCACACAACCCACCCATTATGCCACCTCTAGATAAGTGTCAGATGCAGGTTCCAACATAGGGTATGCACTTCTTTAGTAAAAAGAAGTAAAGAACTAAATAATTATCGCCATAACAAATATTTTTTTAATTGAATCTTACACTTCAAAAAATAAATAAATAAGAAGTTTAAGGATATGCACGTAATAGAGTGCAGTCACACTAGGATTACACTTCAAGAACAAGCACAAAGACCGATTTATTTCACTTGAAATGTGAAATAAACCCTCACTTTCCATAAAGGGTAAAAATTTATTAGAACACAAAGTCATGTTATTTTAATTGATTAACTAGGTAGTTCATTTATAAATATATATATATATTACCAACCTTAGACGTAAAATGACATTGTTTTTCAGTTTAATCTACACGGAATGTAAAAGACGTACCCTTTCCAAAGCTCTTATTCCTTCAGCATAAATTTCCTTTTGTAGTAGTGCAAGCCCTAGCATGTAATGACCCTGCAGTTCCAAAAATATTTCACACTGTTACCAAACCCTACTTCCAATCTATACTATATAATAAATAAAAGTTTTGGTGAGACAAATTTCCCGCCTCTCTCGCATATTAATTGCACAAACTTTCTTTAATTACTTTTTAATAATTTTTTTGTTTTTTAACTCTCTCCTATTAAATAATAATGATTTATATGATTTTTTATAAAAAGTTTTTTATTTAAATATATATAGGTTTGTTCATAAAATATTTTTAGAAATTGAACATTTTTTTATTCTTTTTATAAAACATTTTTAAAAAGTAACTATATGACGTTTCTAAAATTTGCCTTAAAAAAAACTATGTAATATACCATAAATATGTAATATGTAAATATTTATTATTTAGTATATAATATTGTATTTATTTAACCCGTGTAATACACGGGGTTTTTAACCTAGTAAGATATATAAGGTAGTTAACTCGTCGCCATAGGAGAAACGCAGCACGTGATTTTAAGGAACTGTAACCTGAAGATACATTATAATTACCAAAGTAGGTAAAGATTACAATGACAACCATCTCTAATTAGGTAAAGATTCACTTAACAAAATACTATAGGTAAAAGTAGAAAAACAATTCAATTGCACAAAAGTGTCAAAGAAGAATACCATGACAACCATCTCTAATTAGGTAAAGATTATTTATAACAGCTCAGATGCAATGTTTCCTAACAATAACATGTCATTTCCACAACCTAGGTGTGCATTGTCACGACACCTTTGATTCATAAGAAATACCAAGATAACCAATTTATCAATGATGATGATGAGATATTAATATACATAACTAATTTGAAGATAGTTACTTAAAGCGGTGTAATTTTCATCCCAAAATAATAACCGATTTAAAAGGCATGTCGGTTTGAATAGGTACGCAAATACAGTCATATCTAGTTTAGTCAAAGAAGAATACCTTGACAACATCATCTAAGGTTAAGATCATTTATAAAAACCTAATAGTTCAGATGCAATGTTTCCTAACAATTAAATGTCACTTCCACAACCTAGGCGTGCATTGTCACCACACCACTGATTCACAAATAATACCAAGATAACAAATTTATCAATGATGATAATGAGATATTAATATACACAACTAATTTGAAGATAGTTACTTAGAGCAGTATAATTTTCATCCCAAATTGACAATCGATTTAAAAGGCATGTCAGTAAAATACACATGCAAATGCAATCATGTCTATCTTAACTCTTATGCTTCATTTCTAGCCTACATGAGATCGAATGAACGGTACTTTACAAAAAGGTAAGAAAAAAAAGATTATCAGCATCTCACTATCCCCAACGATCTAAAAGTTATATTCTCACATGGTATTGTTAAAATTCCATTCCATATTTGTTGTTTCCCATTTTGTTAAGTACATTCCCACACGATATGACGGTAACATTAAATCTTCTGTTTGGCCATGTCATTCAGCTTGGTTTAAGCCATGAATCCATGATAAACGTTTCAACGACAATAAAGATTTGTACGCATACCTTAGATACAAGAAATTATCAAACTTAAATCTGTGAATAAGGTGTAGCTAACAAAAATTAAGCATTACAAAAAGTAAAAAGAAACACAACATATGAATAGTCTATGTATGTATGTATGTATGTATGCAAAAGAAATAAAAATAAAAATAAAAATAAAAACTTGTGATCTAGACCTTGACTGATTTAGGATCAAGCCGAACCGCCCTCAGAGAGTCCTCCTCAACTCTTCCCCATTCACTACACACCAAAAAGTAATATAAAAGATACAAAGTTAGTCATCATCAAAAATTGACAGCAATCAACTCCAAAATCAACATGAATTTTAGATATTTACATACAGATGACGATCATGAAATGAATCTGAATTATAACAAAATCTAATACATACTTTCGCTTGCGATGGCATAAAGCACGATTGGTCCAATAAACCGGAACGTTAGGGCACAACGTGATCGCCTGGAAATTTAAAAAACAAACAAGGATAAATCGGCATTTCATCGAACAGATGGTGATCATGAAATGAATCGGAATTATAAGAAACTCGATTGTGAGAAATACCTCGGTGTAAGCATCGATGGCGGCAGCAAACCTGTTCTTCTTGAAGTAGTGATTTCCGTCTTGCTTGAGTTGTTCTGCTTGCTCCGCCGCTGAATTGACTCCCTTCGCCATTGCCGATCGTGTTGTGACGGTGGTTTGGAGTGAAGAAAATGATGGAGAGAAGTGGTGGCGACGGCGGGTGGCGGATACAAATATATAGGAGGCGATTATGACTTTCGTCTGTCAACGATTGCGTGTGACCACGAAAGGAATAAGGTGAAGGTTTAGAGGGTGTTTGGGATTACTTATTTAAGCTACTTATGAGTTTTTATCAAAACTAAGAATTTCTCACTTTTGAATTTTGACTTTTCTTTCTCACATCTTTCATCTTATTTTGAATTTATCAAACAAACTTATAACTTATTACCTTATTTCAAAAGATAATAAGTAAATAAGTTGTTTTGAAAAGTAATCCCAAACACCCCCTTATATGAAAAAAAAAACTAATAGAAACTAATTTTTTTATAACGGTTTCTTAGTATGTTTATATACAAAAACTTCGAATAAAAATGAGTTGTTCACATTTAATAATGAGTTTTTTTATAAGTTTTTCACATATAAAACACATCAATAAACCTCCCTATATATGTAGAAGGTGGTTAACATACAAAGGGTTATTAGCGTATGAAGACTTCCTACCCGTATATTTGATTTAGTCTAGAGCTTAAAAACACGCGGTGACATAGATGTTAATAGAATGGAAAAATATAAATGAGTGTCTAGGTAAAAAGTGTACTAATGTCAATTTCTAACAACATGAGTAAAAAAAAATCTTTGTAAAAACGACGTTGACGACATGAAGTCACGTTCATTCTTTATGTGATATAATCATATAAATCAAATCTTGAAAACGTCTTCACCCTTATTTGGCGTAGACGACCTGAAATCATGTTCACCTTTATGTGATAAAAACGTATAAACCAAACAATCATGTTCACCCTTATTTGGCGTATCGAATTCAAGTATATAATCACATTCACCCTCACGCAAGTATATATATGTAATCACGCATATGTAATCACATGGCATAGATGTATATATATGTCTAGTAATCACGCAAGTTGATTTGGTATAATTTTTATAATCACTCATATTTAATGACGCATTTGGGTATGCCTTTAACCTTTGAAGCTTGAAATATTAATCATATATTTCAAAGGTTTATTACGTTTGTATGTTTATAGCTAATATGTCAAAGATAGAGACTTTTACCGACATATACGACGCCGTTGAAAAAAAATCAAACTTCAGGAGGAAGCGAACGAACGAGAAGATCTAAAAGTGTTGACGTTGAATACCCAACACCTTTCGGGTGAACATCTCAAAGACGTCCTAGCTTTGCAAGCCAAGATCCATGCACGACTTAGGGTGCATTTGATATGATGAAATTGAATGGAATTTCAATTGAGATTTCATTCCTTATTGTGTTTGGTTTGCATAGTTTGTTGGAATTGGAATCTAAATTCTATTCATAACGTGTTTGATAGAGAAAGGAATTTGAATTGGAATAAATTCCCTCAAATTCTTACAAATAAAGGATTTCAAATTCCTTTCAACTTATGAAGGAACTCAACTAAAATAATGGAATCTCCGACCACCGACCCCCCCCCCCCCGGGGCCCCCGACCAGCGACCAACACTCCACCTGACTGCCGCCGCCGACCCCGATTCCCCCGCCACAAGGACCACCACCGACCCTCGCCGACCCCCGCCGCCACCCCCGACTGCAGACCCCGACACCTCGGTCGACCGACGCAGCCTCTGCCCATCGCAAACTATTGCCGCCCACCATCGTCTGTCGCCCCTGACCGCCGCCGCCTCTGCTAAACTAAACCCAAAATACTAAACCGACTATTTTTTCGAGTTTTTTTTTATGAAACGAGGCAAATGAAATAAACATTTTGGTGTTTTTAGTTTTTAGTGTTTTTTTTATTTTTTGAGGTGGTTTTTTGCCTTATAAAAATACAAATTCAAATCCAATTTCTTAATGATTGTTTTGTTATCAGATGCATTAGAAATTCAAATTACTTTAATAGATTTTAATTCCTTAAAATTTCAAATCCTTTAAAATAAAATACAATTCCAAATTCATTCCTTAAATTTTCAATTCAAATTCCATTTATAATTCCAACAAATTTCACGAACCAAACGCCCCTTAGGAGGCAATGATTTACTAGTTTTATGTTGGTTTTTAAATTGTTATGTTTTTTATTATTTTAAATGTAATGTTTTTTAGTTTTTTTAAATTTAATGTTTTTTAGTTTTTTTTGTTATTTTTATTTAAATTATTATATAAAGTTAATTAAACTAGAAAAAGAAAATGACGTTAAAATGTGGAACCATTTCAATAAAATGTGAAAAATGTAGAAAAGTTGTAAAATCTGATACGACGCTGACGTGAAACGGTGTGAAAATGTGGATAGTAGTATGTATTCCCCTTCACAAGTGGTTAATTTTAAGTCAAAATTAAGATAAGAACGTAAGATATTTGACTTTATACATTGACTTCATATGTTCAAGGCCTGTGCGCTTTGAGTGTGTCTTGCACCTTCGACAGAATGGATAAAATGTAAATGATTAAGAATAGTATCAGACATTACCAAGCTCGTGGCTCGTCACTGCTATCAAAATCCTCGTTAACAATGATTTATTTCCTAGAATTTTGAATCGAGCATGTTACGATTTCAATGATGAGATCAGACAAGAACTTTTGTCCAAGTCTATTACTTCAAATTAAAAGAAAGCCAGTTTTCTTTTTCAAAAAGAAATAACAAACTATTCTTCTTCCTATATACTTCTTATGTACCAACAATGCATAAAATAAAACTAAAACAAAAAAAAACATGTACCTCATTCTCGCAACGCAAAACGCTCATCAACTAATAAACCTCTTTGGACAAAATTAATATCAAGAATAACAAAACCAACAATGTATTCTTGTAACAAAACTACATGATATCAAAAATTAAAACCATCCAAAAGTGTATCAAATCTTAAAACGTTTCAAGACAAACAAAACACATGTCAAACTACAAAGCTTACTCGTCTTCCTGGCTACGCAGCCTGGCTAATTTGTTGGTAACGACAACATCCAACTGTGCTGCACGCTCAACTATCTCCTTCCTCTTGCGGGTTGACACATTGTGTGCTATCTCAGCACAATAAGTTCTGAAACCAATTTCAACCCATTTGACCCGTTAGAGATAAAACACAACCAATGTTATATCAATTAACAAGTAAAGCGTCAAAATTACAAAAATCTACTAGGTCAGAAGAAAACATTGTACCTGTTGTGCATCATAAGAACTTCAAGCTCTTTAGCATTGTGCACAACAAACTTCTTGAAACCGTTTGGCAAGTAGTGACGGGTTTTCTTGTCTGACCCGTACCCAATATTGGGCATAAGAGTCACACCTTTAAACTTTCTCCTCACGCGCGAATCAATACCCTTGGGCCTGCGCCAGTTTTCCTATCATATAATAACTGAATTGTTAAAGACAACAAGCTGCAAAAATATTAACTTTAAAAGTGAAGCTAGCAAAAGTAGAATAGGACAAGGGTACCTTGACACATATCTTCCAATCACTCTGCGGCCTCTTGAACTTCTTTACGCGCTTCTTGATGATCTTCTTATCGAGCTTAGGAACCGCCATTGGTTACTGAACACAAGTTAAGTGGAAAATTTGCAATCAACCTACTAGTCATGATTAGCATCCACATGCACAACTTACTTGTGATTGTTTTCATATACTCAATATAACAGCAATTAACTTCTAATTCAGCTCAAAAAAACAGCAATAATGAGCCCAAAAACAATCTACTTCATCATTGAAACCCTAATCTACAATACAAGTTAAAATTCATATTTCAAAACCCTAATTTCTCTACATTTAATCAGATTTCAAATTCAAACTCACTGATATGAAACAGATAACCAATTACAACGACATATGTAAGAAATTACTTTCACTGATCAAAATTTATAGCGATTTAAACAAAACTACTAATCGTTGTTGAGGATACGACAACAATTGGACATAAAGATTAAAAAAAGTGCTAATCAGGTGAAATGAACTTAAATCTGTATCAAATATGCTACTAGATCTACAGAAAACATATACAGATAGAATAACTGAGCGTAAGATGGAATGAAACCTGCTGATTGAGACGAAACGGAGAAAAAATCTGGTCGGAGGCAAGAGCCGTAAGGAAGAAGAAGAAGAAGAAGAAGAAGAAGAAGAAGGAAAAGAAGCCCTAGGGTTTATAACACCGCAACGAACGTGTGTTGTTGTGTATGTAAAATGGGCTAAATTATAGAAATAAGCCCAAATCACATTTACCCATGTTACGCTCCCAAATGATCCTTTTTAACTTGTGTATTTGACTTTTGAAGTGAGCGAAACTGTTTGGCCAAAAGGATGGGTGACTTCGGTTTGAGTGTTCATCGATCGGGTGGATCTATATGCTCCGGGGGTGGACCTCTAGATGTAGTACTGATAGAAGAATAAACTCGACTATCAAAGCAGCACTTAGCACTCTAACTAATGGCTTTAAGACTGTTGCAATTAATACAACACTGGCTAAAAGGGATTAGAAATGGAATAGTAAGAGACTCCAATGTAACCTCAAACTAAAGAAACCCTAGGAGGAACAACTTCCACTCTTTTTGGTGTTAAAATTCGTAAGTCTAGGTTTGGCGACTTGTATACGGTTTATTGCCCTGTGAAAAAAATCACGTCGAAAATGGAAATCTGGAATCTTATAAAAATTGTATTTTAAAGGTTGTAAGCGGAATAAAACTACAAAAATGACACTTTGAAGCAGTTGTGACTGTGTTTGCGCTCTTGCTTCAATGACTTGTACATTATCACGAAAAATCGGTTTTGAATGTAAATTATATCGGAGCGTAGACTACAAGCACGCCGTAACGGTACATTGTAAAAATCATATTTTAAAAAGTATAAGAGAAAAATAAAGTATTGTTAAAATTAATTATAAATATTAAATTAATTTAAAAACAAAAAGTCAAAACTGAAAGCATGGGAGAAGGCATTAAATCAGGGGGGGATGTTTCCTGACACATGTTAAGCGTAGATAGCAAAGGGCATTTGATCCAATGGGTGTCAGTGTTCACACTTCTAGAGGCGTTTATTTACATGTCACACTACTATATTTTCTAGAGACGTTGTGAACTTGTCACAATACTACAATCAGAAAAATAAGTATTAGACCTCACATCGAATGATATAGTCAAGACAAATAAGTAAAAAAGCAAGTTAGGTCTCACATCGAATGATATGTGGGATTAGCTTACTTGGTAGAGGCTCCTGTTTTTAAATAGGAGGTCATGAGTTCAAACTAGACACGTAGATAAATTATTTGATGTAATTTATAATTAAGAGTAGAGTATATTCTCCGTTAAAAAAAAGTTAGGTCTCACTGAACCTGCATTTTAATATACAATACAATAAACATGTGACTGTTAGTACAAAACAACTAATTCATGTCGCATTCATATCACTCCCAATTGCCAAATGTCCAAAAAAGATAATACATAACGACAGTCTAGTGAAAATAAATAGTTAAATATCAAAAAGCAAATACAAATAGATATAGCATGAAAAGGCATATCCATGCTCATATTAAAGTAACTTCGTCGAAATATAAGATATATATACATGAAGCAAATGTCTAATCCTTTTCCTAAAGTTGGTCGATTCCCTCGACTATTATCGCAATTTACATAACAAACGATGGAATTTCTTCGCGCAGTGTGACGGGAATTGATAACTAAAAAAAGGTTAAGGAACATTAAATTGAATTTAAAAGTTGTGCAAGTACAAACACAGTTGTGAGCTACAAAATTTCGTTGTTGTAAAAATAATCGTTAAAACACCAAATTGAATTTAATGTATATATCTTATATATTTGACCTGACTCAATTTTAAATAAAATTTATATCGAAACGTATATAAAAATAAGAACTAATTACACGGATGGCCCCTGTGATTTACACTGATTTCCCTTATGGCGTCTAGGAATCAGAAATTACAGGTTTGGACCAATAGTTTGCATACTTATAACATAAATGACCACTGAAGTTGATGTCACTGTCACTTAAGTTTTTTAGTTAAGTGTATGTAAAGTGATTAAAATATCATTTACATCGTAAAATAATAAAAACAAACCAAAATTAACTCATCAAAAAAATGGGACTCATCAAAACCCACATACTTTATCTTCTTCAAATCAAAACCCACCTCTCTCACCAAAACCTAGCTTCGACCTCCCCTTCTCACCACCACCACCACTTCATCTTCTTCCACCACCACCCATCAAACCCCCATACGAACCTGCACCCCCACCACAGCTGCCCCACCCTCACATCTACGTTCATGTTCAAAGAAAAGACAACCCATTCCCGTCGGAAAGAATCCTCGGTTGCTAGGGTTGTGGTGGTACTGTAGCGATTTGGACAAAATCAGAGATATGAAGGGGGTTGCTGATGCACAAAATCAGAAAACTGGTACTGTATTGAGTTGTTGGTAATACAAAGATTCACTTCATCTGGAAAGTAATCGGTCACTTCATTTGATCTTCGTAAAGTAATCGGTCCGATGTATCAAAGTGTTCGTCCGAGTTATTGATTTTGGATTTAAAGTATCCGGCCAATTCTCATCCTTATCTGAAGTAATATTTCATCCGAGTAAGACAAATTGATGTCCGATATATTGAATTGATTCGAAATTTGCTACTGAATTCAGATGAAGTTTATTTAAAATTCAAAACGTCAAAATTTGACTTTTAGATCAAATTTGATCAGGAAAGTTGATTTCCTAAATTTTGTTCAGTAGCTTTATTTCATTTGTAAATTTGTGTTTGTTTCATATGTTTCGGCTTGATTTTGTTCAGTAGCTTTTCATATGTAAATTTGTGTTTGTTCATATGTAAATTTTGTTCAGTAGCTTTATTCAAAAAGTAAATTTTGTTCAGAAAAGTAAATCTATGTTTGTTTCATATGTTTCGGAAAAGCATTCGGTTTGTTACGGTTTGATTCTTTTTTAGCAGGAGATCCGAGTAGCGCTGGCGGTGGTGGTAGCTGTGTCGGAGTAGCTGTGGTGGTAGTTGTGTTTAGGGCGGGGTGGGGTGAGATGACGGTGGAAGGCGGAGGTGGAGGAGGGTGGGGTGGGTATTTATATTGTTTTTAGTTTTTAATATATAAAGAGTAAATAAGTCATTTTAAAAAAATTTAACCTTAAAAGATAACTAACATCCAACTCAGGTGCCAAATATATTACATTCGTGTAAACTACTGGTACAAACCTGTAATTTCTGATTCCTAGGGGCAATAAGTGAAATCAGTGTAAACCACAGGGGCCATCCGTGTAATTAATTCTAAAAATAAGCATATCGTATCTGTATATTTAGAATTTAAGAAAACGTTATATTTTAAAGATATATAGAAAAACCAAAATATGTCTAAAACTAAGTGCAAATAATAAAATATAACCATTCAACAAACTACAAAGGGTCACTTGTTGGTTTAATTTCAATTCATTATTTCATTTTTATTCAAAACTCTCTCTGGTATACCCCATGCTTTCACGCCTAAGCCTCCCTCTCATTGGCCACCTCATCAGTTGCAGTTCCTTCCCCTTTGCGCCCGTGACCACACTCACGCCCCCTCTCACGCACAGGCGGCGCAGTATTCCACACCCCATAATATTTTAGAGTGTGTTTGGGATTGCTTATTTAACTCTAAAAGTGTTTTTTTGTTAAAAGTGCTTATTAGCTTATGATTTTTGAAAAGCAGTTTATAAAAAAATGTTTGGATTAACTTTTATGGTGAGAAAAACCAATAAGTCAATAAGTTGTTTTTTTAAAAGTGCTTTTCTTAGCTTATCCACGTAAAATAACCAAAAAGGACATTTTTATATTTAAAACCAAAATGATTAAAAAAATACCAGGAATATGTATTTGTTATAAATTGTTAGGGGTAGTTTGGTAATATGTTATTGCAAAAGCCAAAAACAATTTTAAAAGCCAGGAATTTGTGGCTTATTAAAAAACAACTTTTTAGCTTTATCAAAAATTTAAAACAAAAAATGTTTTTATATTTGTCAAACACCTTTTTTAGCTTATTGACTTTTGAAAAAGCCAATAAGTTAATAAGCAGTTTTCTAACGCAATCCCAAACACCCTCCCCCACCCCAGTAAAACCAGTAAAACCAGTAAAACCCCAACCCCCACCCCACAACCTTATTCACTAAATTGAAATGATCTTTTTTTATTATTATATTACCTTTTATTTTCTTAAAGTGTTTTTCAAACATTGAATCGACATCAAGAACAAAAAAAAGCGAACACACAATTTAAAGAAAACTCGTTATTATACTAGGGAAATACAACTCAAAACTCTAATACAATCACTCTTTTAATTAAATCCTACTTAGTTGTAATCAATATATAGAGAAACCCGGACTTGATAAACAAGAAAACATAATTTTTTTAACAGCTTTTTTGGATTACTGACAGGATACTAGCCCACTCGATCATCTCCATTACTCGAGTAACAAACCTTAGGGCTCTAGGCTGGCACGTCCCCGAAGGGAAGCTCATACATCAGTACGTCCTCATCAGTCCCGAACCTGAGTTCACGCTCAGCAGGAAATACACCTTAAGTGAGAAAACCCATTGGCCCAACATGGAACCCCTTTTTTTGTCACACGTGGGGCTTGAACCCAATACCTCATCATCTTTAATAAAGTATTGGGTACCTTCCCTCAACCACAAATGGGTTATTAGATACGTAGATATTACTTATGGGGCTTCTCTTTTTCAATTAACACAAATAGGTTTGCCGCCATTTTAAATAGCGACACCTTCACTTTCTAGGCTACCAATCATTGAAAAAGTTAGAATGGTCAATAGATAATAACCTATCGCCATTTGAAATGGTGACATCCTCTACCCAGCTTCCATGTCATCAAGTTCAAGCCCAGTTATCATGGTCCAAAAAGTTGTCGCCATTTGTAATGGCGACACCTTTCTTCTTGCTCGTACTCCCTGCATAATAAAGGTGGTAATTTGACAATAAGGAAAGATGTTGCCATTTAAAATGGTGACAACTTTTTGAACCATAATGACTAGGCTTGAACTTGATGACATGAAAGCTGAGTATAGGTTGTCGCCATTTCAAATGGCTACAAGTTAGTAAACCACTAGCCATTCTGACTTTTTCATTGATTGGTAGCCTAGAAAGTGATAGTGTTGCCATTTGAAATGGCGACAACCCTATTTGTGTTAATCGAACAAAATAAGATTCATAAGTAATCTCTACATATCTAATAACCCATACTTTTTATGTTTTTTGTATTTAAAATATTCTAAAATTAAATATAATATTAAGTGTTTCTTAAGTCTAGTTGGACGATCTGGTTTTCAAAAGATTAATAGAAATCAAATCTTGAAGTCGGAGGCCTTGAAATCACTTCAGTTTAATGTAAATTATTTACCCAATTCGTTGTGACCTAACTTGTTCTATCATGACCTATATTTTGCTCATGCCAACGAAAAATTATGGATAAACTACTGATCAAATTCATTAATTTCGTTGAGTTTGCAAATGCCTATCCCTGGTGTAGTTATTTTCCAAATGCCTATTTGCCGTACATTAACATTTATAGAAACACATAAAAATTGTTCCTCGGATACTTAATGTAACTCGAACTAGTTACATGCTCATAATACCACTACAACATTTATCATCTCATTAAAATGATGAGATGAGTGATGTTCGATATTTTTCTTTCAATAAAAAAAAAGTAATGGACTTAGTAAGAAAAGAAGTTTTTCGTAAGAAAAAATTAGAACATTTATTTAAACACAATAATTTGTAATGGACCAATGGTTAATCTCTATTATATTGGACAAAAGTATTTGATGGTCCTTAATGTTGCTACAAAACTTATCTCCTAGAGGCTCATGCTTCGGAGCAGTGCTGGATGGTCAAACTAAGCTGGAACTTCTGGACTTGGGCTTGGAAAGACGGACCGGATCTCCTGGTCTTGAGGAATTGATCTGCAAAACAAATAACACTGTGAGTCTCGCCACAAGCGGAAGGGTTTCCTCCTCGTGACCAATCTCCGGCGTGAGGATAAGTGTTTGCCTGATAAAAGGTAAAAGGAGAGAAGAAGAGTAGTAGGGAGTATTGAGTTTTGAGTGTTGTGAATATGAGTGTTCTCCTGTTTAGGAGTGAGCTATTTATAACGGCTCAATGGCTTGGGGGTATCTAGCCCATGGCCTTATCCCAGGTAATCTGTGATTGGCTTTTCTTGCTCCCTCAGGCTTATTTGGATTGTCATGCATTTTTTGGTGTTTAAGGGGTTTCAGGTATTTGTCTCTATAGTTGATGGGTATGTCTGTTGTACGAGTTCCCTACCTGACTACCTGCCTGTTGTACATTCATTCCACTAATACGTTCTTGTTTCAATAGTTGACTATCATCAAATGTAGCGACCATATACTGGATCGTTGTTTGTCCTGGATTCAGGTCTTTCTGATCCCTTTGTTTTTATAGTTGACTCCATATTACACTGATGCTTGGTCAGGGAACAAGGTACGGGTCTTTGGCGTCTTGTTCCTTTGTTTCATTAGCCTCAGGTGGCGTTATTTTGACGTCCAATGAGACTTTGTTACATGTACTTTTTAATTCCACGTTCCCTAATATTTTCTCCAAGTGTTAAACGAAAAAGAGGGTTAGTTGGGTGGTTTTTGGGTTGTCACCCAATTGAGCCGCGGCAGGCCTTTAGCCGCGGCTGGGCCTTGCCACTTAAGGTGTTGCTTCACGATGAATCCAGGAATTGTTCGTTCAAACCGGGGATGGGGCTTGGGTGTAGCCCGATAAACGTTGCGTGTTATAAGTCAGGAAAAAGGTTCGGAGGATGGGGCATGGCTTGAGCCGCGGCTGGGCTTCTGCCGCAGCCAAACGTCGACCGAGGCAGGGTGTAAGGCTTTACGGTTGTGTGTTGCTATCCTTGAGCTACGGGTGGAGCATGTCATGAGCTCCGGCTCCTACACTTTGGTTTTCCAGAGTTGTATTACTTAATACCCATCCGGTTCTATTCCTTTATTGTTTTGGGGGTTTGATTCTCTAACCCTCTTTATGTTGCTAATTCTGGTTCTTGCTTGTGTCGCGGCTTGTCCAAGACAGCCTTTTTCGTCGGGACACGCACTGTGTTGCGGTTCGCATTGTTCCTTTATGGGTTAATCCCTTTCACTTAACATGTATGATTAAAGAGAAACCATTGGTAATCCCTATCAAATGTCAGAAGGAAGTAGTTACTTGATTATCTCTATCATCTTAGAAAAAAGATAAAAAAAACATATACATTATAATTTTCTAATTTCACGCTCCTTTTACGTATTATAAATTTATTTAGTTTATAATATTTTGTATCCTATTAGCATGCTTTTGGAAAGTACTTTGGACTACACACTCATATAGTGAAGTATACAATATAAGTATGATTGGGTTTGGTAAAAACACATAAGAATGTATCATTACCCTTGTTAGAGGTTTTGTACCTTATGTTTGTTATTCCATTTAATGCTTCTATTGCTTTAGGCGCATGGCTAATTCCAGGGGTCTAAACGAGTCAAGCTAACTAATGAGTTACTTGAGACCGGTTTGCTAAAAGTTTTAACCGAGCCGAGCTTAAACGTGAGCTCGAGTCTAAATTTTAGCGTGTTTAATAAACGAACCCGGGTCCAAGCTATTTATATAGTTTTTTAATTAATATATTAAACATATGTTTATATTATAATAATTAGAATGTATAAAATTATGATAAAAATAACTATATAATATATATTATGTTATATATAAAAGTTATAATAAAATATATAAAAAATAATTATAAATATATATATATATATATATATGAATTAACTAATAAATAATAAACGAGCCGAGCTCTAAAAAACTATTCATGAGCCAAGCTCGAGTTTTAGAAATAGAGCTTGAATCGAGCCGAGCTCGACTCTCAGAAAGTTAAACTAGACGAGCTCGAGCTTGGCTTGTCTCGGCTCGACTCGTCTCGGCTCGACTCGACTCGTTTACAGCCCTAGCTAAAAGAATAAACGGATACAACTAAAGTAGTCAAGGTCTGATTGCATAGAAGGGCTAATGCTAGAGTAGGAATGTCAATGGGTTTATGGGACGGGTACTTGCAATCTAAGTCTTATACTCGATTGTAAAATCATGTTTCATGCCCGTCAGGTTTCCGATTACTCATTACCCGTTAGGTATTGGGTATACTCGCAGGTATACCCGATAGGACACCCAAATACAATTTTTTTTTATTTTTTATTTTAATGTAATCTTATCATCTAAGAAATTAGAAATATAAAATCTAAAACGTAAAAGGATTAATATATTACTTTATTATCCAAAGACAAAGGAGAATAAAAATTGTTACAGATATGGTTTGGGTAAAAAGGTATGTATGTTAGTGGTAATCGGGTCGGGTGCCTAATACCATACCTTTCAAAAAATTTAAAACTAATTTAATACCCAGTCCGATACCTGAATATCCGTCTCATTGTCCGTCCCGAGTGTTTAGGGATTTGGTTGGTATGTCTAGTTTGCTGAGGCGATGGAGATTCTGAATCCAAGTTTTCTAGCGTCACGTCTTTTTCCAAAACAACTCCTAAACATTAAAACTCTGTCTTGTATCATGATTTTAAATAATTCAACTATTTGAAATTAGGTCTCTAAATAAACCGAACGAACACAAACGAAAGATAATTAATGTTCACCCATTTAACTTTAATTCAAGAAACGAACACAAATATTTAAACGGATGAAATTTGTTATCCATTTTTAATTGTTAAGAAAATAAATGAGACTGGCTTATTTGAAGAAATATTTAAACGAAATAAAAAATATATTTTTTTTTAACAACAACAATGAGAACCACTCATAGAAACGCTAGCGGGGAACTAGCAAAAACCCCAAATACAAAGCGCCCAAGTTAACGGCCCGAAACAATACAAAAACGATTTAGACTATCACACTACTATGATTAACCTATGCCTTTTAAGGGGTTTACCACCCAGCATTCCCAGCCACACCCACTTTTGCCCCCCCTAACCTCCGGCCATTTGAAACTCATCAGCTTTATATTCTCCACCATGTTGTCAATCGATTGTCTAGTCTTCGAGAACACCCATTTGTTTCTAGACCTCCATATTGTCTATAATGCGCAGTAACCTATTATGCACCCGATTTTTTTCCTTTCTTTTGAGACCTTTGAATTTTTTAGATAGCCAAGGAGATTTGCGACAATCCCCTGGGCAGAACAATTTAATTGTGACCACCATTCAATCCTTCTTAACACTATGGTCTTCAGTTTCTGGTTCTTGTAGGCAAAGTGTGCATAGAGACGATTGCATTGAGACCCCCCTCGCGCACAGCGATGCATCCATGGGAAGCCTATAGTGTGCTAATCTCCAGATGAAGCATCTTACGTTCATCGGAACCCAATTACTCCAAAGCATCTCCAATTGCGAGTTTGTTACCGACTTATCTTCTAGCCATTCCCTGCAGGATTTTGTTGAAAATACACCACTAGGTTCGCCCTGCCAAACCCATTTATCTTCTCCGTCCCTGAAGTTGTAGGACATAATAATTTCTTCTAGATCCCTGATCTCATCCACCCTACGGTTGGCCTCTTTCTTATTCATCCAGTCCCATTTAAATTCCAATGACCCATCTCCTTTTTTGCATATCCTTTCCGCTATCACACACGATTTCTTTCTTTCTATCCTATAGATACTAGGAAAATGTGCTTTAAAAGTACCAAGACCGAACTAACTCAAATTCCAAAATGAAGAACTGCCACCGTTACCAATCTGCTTTCGAATTTGGTTGAGTAATTCTGGACCAACCCACCCAAATCAGTATAAGCCGAGATGATGTTGGTCCATTGGTCAGCATTGGAACCCCGGTTAAGCGCATCATTGGAGTCGAATGGCTTGTTGTGCTTTGCTTTTATACATGAAGCCCAAAGGCTATTCGATCCTGAAGTGCCTTCCACCTCCATTTTGTTAGTAAGGCTTGGTTCATAATGTCTAGGCTTCCAACACCAAGCCCATCTAATCTTCTAGGTTTAGCGATATTTTCCCACACCACCCAATGGATTTTCTTCGACGATGCACACCCGCCCCAAAGGAACCTTCTTCTTATGGATTCTAATTCTTTAATTATCTTCTTTGGAGCTTTGAACATGGACAAGAAGTACAACGGGAGACTACACAATACAGCTTTAGTCAAGGTCAATCTCCCCCCAAATGATAAATGCTTCGCTTTCCAATTACTTAATTTTTCTTTGAATTTACGTATCACTGGCTCCCAATTTTTTGTAAGCCTCATGTTAGCACCAATGGGTAGCCCGAGATGGGTTATGGGGAAGGATTCCTCCATATGAAGAGGGAAAATATATATATATATATATATATATATATATATATATATATATATATGTATGTGTGTGTGTGTATGTATATTCATGGTTGTTGGTTTACTTTTCAAAAATAAAAATCCAATGACACAATTTATTGATTTCAAAACTAGTCAATTACCGGTACACAACACATTGGACCCACATGAAGAGGAAAAAAAAGGCTATTTATGTCTCCCCTTCCGTTTCAACTTTCCACCACACTTCACCGGTAACCATGGCGTTTCTCCGTCCAAAACCACCGCTATCCGTCCTCCTGCTAACATACGCATCTCTTCTTTTCCTATCCTCACCAGCGCACTCTCTCAACTGCTCATCACAGAAATTCAGCAACAACCTCTACACCAACTGCACCGATCTCCCAACCCTAAAATCATCTCTCCACTGGACTCACGTTGCCAAAACATCCTCTCTCTCAATCGCCTTCATTGCACCTCCTTCTAAACCTAACGGATGGATCGCCTGGGCGATTAACCCTACGCAAACCGGCATGGTCGGTGCTCAAGCGCTCATCGCGTTCAAGGACTCCAACGGCTCGATGACGGTGAAGACGTATAACATCAGTTCGTACGCCTCGGTTGTTGAAGGTAAGATCTCGTTTGAAGTTTCGGATTCCAGAGCGGAGTATAGCGCCGGATCTATGAAGATCTACGCCACGCTGAAGCTGCCGAAGATGATGACGGAGGTGAATCACATCTGGCAGGTCGGCGGTTCGGTTTCGGAAGGAATGCCGGTGAAACATGAATTTCTGCCGGAGAATTTGAATTCGAAGGGGAATCTGCGGCTGCAATTGACGGAGAAGGCACCGAGTAGCAGTACAACCGCCGGTAGTCCTACCGGTGCTCCAAGCCCTAGCCCTAGCTCTAACCATAACCCTAACCCTAGCAGCAGCTCTGGTTCTCGAAACACCGTGATGTACGTATTTTTTATGCTTATTATTGGGGCTTTAATCTCAAATTAGAAGATAAATATCATTATTCTGTTGATTTCAATGTTTTTTTTGCTGGATTTCACTCTATCAGTTTGTGTTTTTAGCATATCATTGAGCTTTGATCTCAGAAATTGAAGATGAACATTGTGTTTTAATCATACAGATTATATAAATCGTAGTTCTCTTGCATCAAATCGTAAGATCTCAAATTGCATTGATTATAGTTTATTAGCATGGTAGTTTTATAACAGATCTCAATGTTCTTAAATCATGAACATGTATTATTTTTTTTAAAATGTCACTTTAACTCTCATGTTTGATATACCAAGTCTTCTGGTAGAGTGGTAGCGACATGACTTTTCAAATGGAAGGTCATGGGTTCGAGTCTCGCTTGGGACAAATTGTTCGGGGTTTTCCCAGTTGTGGGTTTCCTCATAGGTGGGTCCCCGGGTTCAAGTCCGCTGCAGTTACAACCCATTGGGAAAAACATGCCCGAAATATTAGTTGACTTCAAGTTGTTAATAAGAAAGAGAATGTAGTTATGAGTATTTTGTTATTATTAGTTTTCTTTTGGTATGGATATGATGGGTTAGACATGCATATTAAAGAATCCTATGCCTAATTATAGAGAATCCCACTCATAATCAAGATTTGTACCACATGTCTTACAAAGGTTAAACACTAAGATGGATGTTCAAATTGCATAGATTTGGAGAGTAAGCATGCTTCTCACCCGCCATTAAGGTTCTGATTTGGTGGTCAGGGGGGTTTTCCTAAAGGGTTTCCCCTCTGTGGAGGTCATGAGTTCGAATCTTGCAAGGTGCACTTCATAAAAACTAGAAACACACTCTGCAGATTCGAATTTCTTGGGAGTTGTATGGGTAGACTGATGTACGAGCCTCCCCTGGTGAGTCGTGTCAGTTGAGCCCACGTCGTTAAAAAAAAAGCATGCTTCTCACCCCATCTTGTTTAGGTGGAAATCATAAATAGAATAAAAAGTTGCTTAGTAAGGGATGTACATGATATGAATTGCTTTACATTTAACGCATAACATATCAAGAAAAAAAGGCACTAGTTCTTATTTTGTTTCAAATCTGCAACAATAGGGTTGTTACAATGCTTAGTACGCGGGTGTCTAGCTTTAGAACGCCTAGAATGATCTTGCACGACAAATAACTATTAGCCTCGTCGTCGATCATAGATGGATGTCCCATGACCTGAGTACCTGACATTGATGTGAGATTGATCAAGTATTGTGTAGCGTAACGAGGGTACAAGCAAGTAAATGAACTTACATGTCGTGTAAACGTCTTCTATTTATAGTTAGGGTTGGAACATCAACAGTGAGTATTGTATCAAGTAGTAGTGATATTTTGATTTAGTTGGATATGTTAGATAGTCATCAAGGAATAGATTGTAGCAAGTCTAGATTGAGACTGTTGGCCCCTTTTTCTAAGGTATGGATGTGTCATGCTATAATTAACATGTGGCACAATGTCTTTTGTCTTTGTGCTGGATCAACCTATCTTCAAGTTTGTCTCTCCGGTGAGAACAAGGAACGGTGGGGAGAAATTCCAAAAGCCAGTATTAGTTTCTTTTTGTCTTTTGCAGCGCCACAATTTTCAGAAAATGTTGGTAATAGAGTTAACAATACCAAATTATGCATAACTTTTCTGCAACATGTTTGGTCTTTGGTGTGGATGACAGATAATTTTTCTGTTAAATATTTTGAAAGTAACAAAAATACCCTAGATTAAAAAAATTAAAACTAAAAATGTTGGTAATAGAGTTAAGTATACGGATGGGATTCCAAGGGTCGGCTGACCTTGCATCGGTACCAAATTAAAGTGGGTTAAAAACGGGATCAAAAGATGGGTGGCAACCGATAAGCAAAATAATGGGAGATTGTATTTGTTCACGAAACAACAACTTGGATATTTAGAGAATTTGACAGAGGTGCGACCTCTTCTCTCCAACAAACCGGAGAACTTGAAACAGAAGTCGCGAGTGAAGTGGGCCATTGATGGGGACGAAAACTCTAGTTATTTCCACGGTATTATCAACTTCAGTATTAGCAACAATAGGATTAAGGGCTTCTTAATTGATGGGTCTTGGATATCCAACCATTCTTTGATTAAGGACAAAGTCTATGAATCCTTCTAGGATCGGTTTAAAGAGCCCATGGCCACTAGGCCAACTCTTCTGTGTCCTAACTTATCTTGGCTTTCTGACTTGGAGGCCGACTCTCTCGTCCAACCGTTCTCCTTATTTGAAATAAAGTCTGCTATTTGGGAGTGTGGTGGAGATTGGGACGAGGTTTAAAGCTGAGGTGCAAAGCGTAAAAACGCACCGTTTTTCGTATGCGAAGCATAAGATGCTCACGTATTTTTTTTTTATATATCCCATAAGATTTTAACATCCCCTACCCAAAATTTAGCTATAAGTCAGCTTTATATATGATTTAATATATAATTTCTCAATATGTACAACCTAAGAAGCACATTTACCTTTTTTATACATGAGGCGCACGCCTCCCCTGCGATTTTGGTGCGCCTTTTCTGCTCTTTTTGTATAGCTCACGCCTTATCTACACAAAAGCAAAGTGACTTGCGCCTCATGCGCGCTTTTCTAAAACCAAGGTTCTTTTGCGGATCGGCTGATTGTGGATGGTAATGGGTCATACCGGGATGGATGTGGAAAAGATCTCCAACGTCTTCGGTTGAATTTAGGAAGCTACTTCAACTTTCCCTCCTGGTCCATCCTTTTGTCCTCTCGGATATGTCTGATAAATAGGTATTGTCTGTCAACTTATTTAACTAATCGGGTTCTCGTGTTATATTTGAAAAATGTTATGTACTTTTAATTTTTGAGCTGTCTCCTAATAATGTGTAAGTTTTATACATCTTTATTCTGATAAATCATTAAATATTTATACCATACTAACTTTAACCTCGTGTGTTACACGGGGTGAATTATTAAGATTATAATGATAAATATCTTAACATTTTTTTATACAAATTTGATATTGTATTGGCAATTTTTTTCATTTTGTTAAATGTTAAAGTTATATGGATGAGAGTAATCAAAACATAAAAAAAATACATGAAAATACAATTAATAAGTGGTGTAGTTTTTACAATACAATGTGTAAGTTTTATACATCTTTATTCTGATAAATCATTAAATATTTATACCATACTAACTTTAACCTCGTGTGTTACACGGGGTGAATTATTAAGATTATAATGATAAATATCTTAACATTTTTTTATACAAATTTGATATTGTATTGGCAATTTTTTTCATTTTGTTAAATGTTAAAGTTATATGGATGAGAGTAATCAAAACATAAAAAAAATACATGAAAATACAATTAATAAGTGGTGTAGTTTTTACAATACATTAAATTACATGTCAAATGAAACCTTACAATGATGATTTATAAATTTGAAAATATTTCATTGTATACAACATTTGACGTGTTATTGGTAACTTTTCCATGTTAACACCCACTAAATATAACAAAAAATAGAGTTTTTTTCCCTCAATGAGTAAAAACACAAAATAGCCAAAACCGTTCTAAAAAAAGATCACAAACGGTGCAAACCTGATTGAATCCAGTAGGGAGTCAAAGAAATCGAAGATAATCAAATTGGTCAACGGTTTCATTGAATACGTTGTTTTTCAAATTTATTAGTTTTTGAAACTCTATCAACCTTTTTGTAGAAACTTTAACTTTGATGTTGTACCATATTTACAAATATTTAACTTGTATCTAAATTTACGTATCAAAATTAAATTATTATTTTTTTAAATCTCACCTTTATACGGAAAATCTCGCTAATTTTTAATAGTTAATCTTTCATTTAATATAAAACAAAAATATACAAATATACATGAATTTCTAACCTTGTGATAAATCAAGAGCAGGGGCTAATAAAGAGAAAATATTGTGGATACATATCATCGATCTTCTTGTTAGAAAGAATAAATTAGGGATCTAATCAAATCTAGACAACTCGCTAACCTCACAAGATCAATTAAACAATTACTTGAAATCAACTCGATTAAAGTTGAGCTTGTGTCTTTACCATTTTTTACGAGTATATTTATACAACCATCAAACCATATAATGGAGTTAAGCAAGCCAAGCACAAAAGTATCGAGTCGAGTTGACTCAAGTCAAACTTGAAAGTATATAGTCTAGTAATACTCAATGTTTTAAAAACCGGTTTTTAAACTTTACCGGGTTGGGCTCGGAAATGGTTCAACCGGTTGTATCGGGTTGTACCGGGCGGTTCAACCGGATTAACTAGTTAACCCTATAATTTCATAAAAATACAATTTCAACTCAAAAAATAATCTAAAAGTATATAACTGTGTAATAAAAAATAATCTAAAGTTAGTCCATAATAAAAAAATAATCCAAAAGCACTTGATTTTCAACAAATTTTGTTTTTTTTTAATTGCAATTTTATTTTTCTAAAATGGGTGTTAAGTAACCGGGTAATTATTTAACCGCAAGCCGAAGGATGATGGTTACAATTTTTATTTCTAAATCGGGTTGTTAACTTTTTTTAAAAGGAACTGAACAATTTTTTTTGTTTTAAAGTTCAAACTTAAAACCGGTACAACAATATAATATAACCCCGATATTACTAGTAATACCGACGGTACAACTTACAAACCGTTTTACCGCCCAGTTTGAACCGTACCGGTATTTAAAACATTGGTAATACTAACCTTAATTAACATCGTTAAGCGAGTATTTAATACTAAATAATCGAGTTAAGTTGAGCCCAAGCTCAAAACCGTTAATTCGCTAACCGATCTCAGAGCCTATCTTTTCTATATTTGTACGGAAATCATCTTTTGATTTGTGAATAATAATTTAATCGGTTCTCATTGATTAAATGGGCCAAAAACCCTGATGAGAAATTAAACTCACAAAACGGTCCAAAAAAGTAAGAGAACTAAAAACATAGGCCTCCAACATAAACTACCAAACCATAAAGCATAACTTTTGAACATGCCATCACTAACAAACCCGACCCTGCCTGATTAAGCGTGTTTGAACGAGAGTAGTACTGTCACGAGTGACATTTGATCCAAACACAAATAATCATTTGGAACAACAATAGCTTTGTTTCGCGTTCCCCTCTTTAACAAGGCTCACGCGATTCAAAGACACTTCAGACTTGTAAGAATCGGATTTTAGGACTTTTCTTCTAACATTGTCATAAATAGCACGGATCACAATCTCAAAAGCCGTTGTAACGTTTGTTGAATCGAGTGCCGATGTTTCTATGAAGAAAAGTCCTTCCTCTTCTGCAAGACTTTTGCCTTCCTCAACACTTACTTCCCTTATATTCTCTAAATCGCTCTTGTTCCCTACCAACATTGTTGCCATTGCGGTATCACAATGAGCTGCAAAACACGAGTCGATTAGCATAAGAACCATAAAGACGCCATGAGGTGAAAAATGATTAGATAAGGTAACATGTCATTTCTAGAACTTGTGAAACACTAAACATCTGAGGACCATTAGGAACCATTTTATTCAACACTAAATACATGTACCCACCGGTGAATATGTTGTTTGTTGAATCGTTAATATTTATGATATATTACCGTTAAAATATTATAGTGTACTCATCAGTAAATAGTAAACAGTAAATACATGTATTTATACGTGAATAAAATGGTTCCTGGTGGTTCTAAAAAAACTGGTGGCTCCTATTGGTTCTAAAAATTTGGTGGTTCTTATTTGAACCATGGTTTAAAAAAACGGCGGTGAGAAATCGAGTCTGAGGCTACGCCTCAGGGGCCATTTTTGTACGTGCACCTCAAAGGGCTGAGGCATTCAAAAAAACGTGAAAGGTGTACGCCTCGAGGCGCGCATCTTGCTGTTTTAGACTTTTTCCGATGAAATTAGTTAGGAAAGTTCTATATTTATAAGATATATAATTTTTATCTGCTGTTTTAGACTTTATATGATGAAATTAGTAACGAAAGCTCTATATTTATAAGATATATAATTTTTATATTTATTTTTTAGTTCCGCCCCTGGCTTACGCCTCGGTTCGTCTTGAGGCTTACGCCTCGTGAGGCGAAGGAAAAACGCCTCGAGGCGCGATTCCGTTCTTTTAAACTTTGATTTGAACTAATGTTTTCAGAATCGAACCGGACAACAAACCGGTTAGAAGTCTGGCGGTCAAACCGGATTTAAGAACCGGATGATGTCATAAATAATATTAAAATTAAAACTATGTAGATAGATAGATAAAAGATATAAAATATTTTTTGTTTTCATTTGAATTTGCAATCTTAATGACATGTTAAGGTTTAAGTAAATAAAATATACAGCATGGAATATTAAATTAATCAGAAAATGAGGAAGGCGAAAAACAATCTTGAAAATTTTGAAATCCGGTCCGATCCCCTGTCGGGTTCAAATAAAAGCGGTTCAACTATACACAACCGGCCCGGTTATGTGTCCGGTTCTGAAAACACTGATTTGAACCCATCACATATATGAATGACTAGTGTGTCAAACATGATTTTTTTAGTATATTGCTCTAGGAAGTTTTATGTGTTAAAAATACACTTACGTCAAGTTAAGTTAGTTAACCCTCTCCCATTTGACTAGTTAGAGATTTAAAAAAACCCAAATTGACCCATTCATAAGTAAATGGGTTGAACCTTGATTAATAGAAGAAGCCCATACTAGTAGCGGTGGCCACGGGTCATATGATCAAGCAACTGTATTTATTAATGTTGTGGCATAAAGGCTAGATGCCCAGGCCATTCGTTAAATACTTCAACATCAGAGTAGGATGCTTCTTAAATATTTTAACAAAATGTGCAGCTAAAAACTGTGGGGAATAAATACGAGTCACGTGGCAGTTGGAGGTACAGATCTAACTCTTTATGCTTTCAGTTTTAAACAAATTAATCTAAAAGGAAGAATCAAAACATATACATGATTTATTTTCATTTAGAATGTTCATCATTGTTTCAGATTTCTTAACCATAAGTCCCATTATGCCCTAGCTAATAAAACTAATATAAATCCCTTTCTTGTGTATAGTTTTTCTATGAGGAACTTCAACTTGGAGAGTTAATATTAGGGGTGTAAATGAGAAGCCAGCTCGTGAGCTACTAGAGATCGGCTCGCTAAAAGCTCGAATTAAGTTGAGCTTAAACAAGCCCCAAGTCTAAAAATAAGCTTGTTTAATAAACGAGGTCGAGCCCGAGCTTCACTTATCGAGCCCGAGTTGGCTCACGAACCTTTTACTTATAAATATATAATACATAAAATTATGATAAAAAAAACAAAATATTATGTTATATAATAAAAAATAATTATAAATACATACATAAATTAATTAATAAATAGAATAAACTGCCATTTTCGTCCATGTGGTTTAGTCATTTTGGCTAGTTTCATCCAAAAACATTATTTTTCTCTTTTGTATCATCATGGTTCACAACACAAAACTTGTAATTTTCATCCAATCATTTAACTCCCTCCATGTTTTAACGTTAAATAAGGGGGTAATTAATTGTGTTTTGTACATATTTATTTATTTTATCAATCTTTTAACCCCTTAATTATTCCCCCGTCCTCCTTTTAAACCGTAAAAACACTAATTCATCAATTACGGACGAAAATAACAAGTTTTGTAAACCACAAAGATACATAACAGAAAATAACTTTTTTAACGAATATGACAAAAATGACTAAACATACGGACGAAAATGACAGTTTACTCTAATAAATAATTAACAAGCCAAGATTCAGCTTGAAAAACTACTGATGTGTCGAGCTCGTGCTCCAGAAATAAAGCTTGAAACGAGCCATCAATCTGCTTACCGAAAACAACTTATTTCTAAAAAAGGATCTTCAAATACTCTCCTCCCTAATTTGGACTTGACTCCATTCATATCAAGCCCTAGACATCTCATAATATCAAATACCAAATCAATTTCCTATTCATAATTTTGCAGTCAACAGTTACAGGAGCAATAAATCTATAATACCTAGTCAGATACTTGTAACATTTTTCCAGATCCCTTCCACTCGCATAAAATTGACAAATCCAGTAACAATTTCAAATAACAATAAATCGAGAAATCAAATCAAATCAAAACCGAATCGAAATTGAAAACTTACTATTGAGTTCACCGAGCCACCGTTTGATGCTTTCGAACGTCGTTCGCCGACTAATGTCGTAAACAATGAGCGCACCGACTGCACCGCGGTAGTAGGCGGAAGTGACGGCACGGAACCGCTCTTGTCCGGCGGTGTCCCAGACTTGAGCTTTGACCTCCTTGCCGTCGATATCCACCACCTGAGTCTGAAACTCGACGCCAATGGTGGCCTTGGAGTGTGCATCGAACTCGTCTCTGGAAAAACGAGACAGCAGGTTAGATTTACCGACGGCTGAATCTCCGATGACGACTATCTTGAAGAGGTACTCCTCTCCGGCTTCTCCTTCGTCCATTTTGTAGAGAGAGAAAACTGGTTGTAGAGAGAGAAAGGTGTGATAATGGAGTCTACAACGTGGGAACTTTTTAAAAGGAAACTTGATCCGCGTTTGCTTTTCTTACAAACAATTTTTATTTTCAAATCATAATTGAAATATAAATATATATTTTCGTAATTATATTTTATCTTATTAGTTTAGGTAATTAACAGTTACATTGCAACTTGTTGCCCGTTTGTCTTCTATCTTTATGTAATTTTTCTTTGGGAGTTGTGTTTTATATATGAATGGTTTAAATAAATTTCAACTTTCAATGTGCTATAGTGGTAGCAAGTCTGGATTTTTTAAAAAAGACTCAGGTTCTATTTCCACTAGCATCACTTTGAGAAGGGGCGTGGTGCCTCAATGAAGGAAGACCTGGATTTTTGTGATCTCCGGTTCGATCCCGAGGGCGTCCGGGTTTTACCACAAGTGGGCTTTCGGGTGGGTGAGTTTTCCCCGGAACTGGAGATAACTTGGGGCGCCTAAGGGCTCCGTACGGCTGGGTTGGGCCAGCTGACGGTGGCCTTTTGCCAATAGGTCACCCCGTACGGAGTACCTATGCAATTCTATGTTTGTTGGTCGTTCAAAAATAAAAACAGTTACATCACGTGTAACAATTTTATTAACTTATGATTTTCTTTTTCATTTATTTTTTCTTGATGATTGATTAAAATTCTAAATTTTTATCACTATTTAATACTTTTTTATAATTCTTAAATCTGAATCAGTAGCTATTTATTATTTCTTTTATTTAATTTGTGTAAATTACGGGTTTCTAACAATTTTATCAACTTATGATTTTCTTTTTCGTTTATTAAATTTGTGTAAATTACGGGTTTTTATCATTATTTCTTTTTACGGCTTTTTTATAATTTCTTTTATTTTTTCAAGACACGTGTTACTCTCTGGTTAATTCTCATCTTTATTTTTCGCCTCTCTCTCCTATTAAATATTAGATTTTCTATATTTTCTCTCATATTAAATAATAATATTTATATTAATAAATCTAATTATAAATACTTATAAATAGTTATTATATAATCAATCAAATGAACTTAATATAAACTAAAACATTTATCAATTAAATTAAAAAATTAATACTTAGTTGAAAAAAAATATTTTAAAACTAACTTAACAGACCTTATAACTGTCACGACAAATTACATTTTTTAAAAACATATTTTGACAAATGTGTTTGTTAATAAATTACATTATATTTTACTTAACCGATATAATATACTGGTACACAGGTTTTTAAAAATATAAATTTTTTGTTACTAAATATATAATATTTTATTTATTTAACCCGTGTAGTATACGAAATTTTAACCTAGTCGATTATATATGTCAAACTATTCTAAAATAATTTAAAAACTTGTTAATATGATTGGGAGGTAGTGGAGGCAATTAGCAGGGAATAAATGCGTGACATACGGTGTCTATTCTCGCCTTCCAGATTCCTTTTTTTTTAATTATTATTTTTTATTACAGTTATTTACTTTTGACATATCGATTATTTTTAACTTTCGATTCGATTTTTCTATTTTGTCAAATATCTTAATCCGCGTATTTTTAGGCCCGTGTTTTAAACTTAAGATTCATGTTTCTATTTTCTAAAACATAACATATTTTATATATTTTATTTTAATTTTAGTTAGACTATATTTTTATATAAAATATATTATGCGTATAACAAAAGTATTTTAGACTTTTTGATCAAACTGGTAGGGGGCGGGGAAGAAAGGACGATAGGAGGCATGTCTCTAAGTTACAGCAAAGAACTTTAGAGGTAGGCTGAAAAGAAAGGAAGGAGAAAGAAATAAACTATGTTACATCTAATATTGATACTAGTTTTGATAGAACGATATCGTTACCGACGTTGCTTGGTTAGTATGGTTCTGTTTGTTTAGATACCGGTACGGTACCAGCAATGGGTATACTTTACGACTAAAATAAATTATTTAGAACAAAACTCAATTCGGTACGGTACCGGTACTCAATATAGTTTACAGTATAATTTTTTTATTTACAATGGTTTTATTACACAAAAGTTGTCTGATGTAACTCAAAAAATAAAACCGTGTTTTATATAGACCGAAAACCATAAAAAAAGATACGATACCGGTTTCGATAATACTGATAACGGTACAGATGTTGTTCGGTTGGTATCGGTTACATTTGTTATGGTACCGGTACAATACCAAAAATTACTATAGAAAAAGAAGTTGTTTTACGAGTATATTTTCAAAGCTTCTAAAAAGGACTTTTAAAAGCTAAATTTTTATTATCTTTTAAAAACATTAGGGTGGAGGGGGTCGATCTCGGGTTGGGGCAGGTAATACGGGAACATCGTCGCAAGGGCGACGGGTTAGGGACACGGGTTCGCTAAACCGTGGATTAAGCCGAAGAAAGATTTGGTTGAAAACCATGTTTGGGTTCCGGTTCATTCGAGAACACCACCACAACCCATTCGGATAGTTTAGGGTAAAAATGACGTGACATGACATCAGGGGGAAGCTTAGTGAGGGTCCGGGGGGCCCGCCCCCTGATTTTTCGCTCAGTAGTGTTAATTTGTACGTATTCGGCTGAAAATTTTATAGATATTAAGTTCCGGCCTCCTTGATAGGAAAGAAAAATTATAAGATTCTGCCGTGGCCCCCCTGACTTTTCGCTCAGTAGTGTTAATTTGTACGTATTCGGCCGAAAATTTCATAGATATTAAGTTCCGGCCTCCCTAATTGGAAAGAAAAATTTTAAGATTCCGCCACGGCCCCCCCATCATTTTTCTTCAAGAATCGCCACTGCATGACATGACGTGTTTTAATTGACTAATCCTTAGGGTACTTAAGGGTTGAAGAGGCTACGGTGCTCCACCCTCTCCACCCTTATAGCAACAATATAATGTATGAATTTAAATAATTTATAAATAAATATATTCAAACGAACATCTTTATTTTTCACACCGGTTTCATTTTATAAAAACTTATGTCACTAAACATATATTTATCTAAGGAAAAAAGTGGCAGAAAACAACAATCAACACAAGTAACGGTCACAAGTTATACCATAAATTTATTTCACTTTTGAACTTTCTACATGTATACATGTTATAAACATGAAGACTAAAGTATCATACTTCACATTTTTTTATGTCTTTAAGCAATAAACTTGATTAGTTATGGATTTTTCCATGATGTCGTGGGAATGGAACCGCGTCTCTAACATCATTAAGGCCGGTAGCAAAAAGAACCATAACATCGAACGTAACATTAAATCCACAATGCTTCACTGTTCCTTGCTTTCGGAGATCTAAATACCATTCGTATTGATCTTTCTTCAATCCTAATTCCTTAATCCTGAAACATATATGAAAACCCGTAAAAAAATGGATTATTATTGTAATAATATAGTTTTTATAATCATATTTAATACATTAATTATTTATAAAATTAAAAAAATAGAGGAAAAGGTGTTTGCTGGTTGGCCCGACCCGTTACCGAACAGCCCATTTTGCAACCTCTAGCTATGGGATTAAAATATTAGTTTTAATATATTACCTTTTAGTTAAATGGTTTAGGCGTTCCTCCTTTTGGCTGCCCCTTATGAGAGCTCCAACCTGTAGAATAAATTTAATAAAATTTAAAAAATATAAAATAACAACAAACTTTAAAGTGTTTTATGTGACATGGTATCACTTGGTAGTTGGTATTCATTTAGATATGAACATGTCAATTCGGGTTAAATTTTGACCTGTTACCCAGCTCGCCCATTTTGCAACCTATATTTGTTAAAACGGTAAAAACTTGCCTTTGGTATAATCACATCGAAGGCTGCAACGGTTTTCCCATCATCATTTAATCTCACGTTGAAGGGTTTTAAATCTTTAGGATGATCATAAATAATTACGGACTTCTTATAGAACTCATCAACCAGATAACTACATCAAGAAAATGTGTGAAAATTTGAAAATGAAGAAAATGAACAAAACGACGAAGAGATTTGTTTATTCGGGTCAAACCTCTCATGTTCTTCTGTTAGAGCAACACCCAATTGGATTTTGGTTTCAAAGGTTTTGTCTGTAACCTGCACGATAACAATCGAATATAATAAATGATTTGATTATAACAATACAATCTTTGTCTGTTGAGGTGGCGAATTCGACCCATTTACTTATGAACGGGTCAATATGGGTTATGTCTCATCTCTAATGGGTCAAACAAGTCCAAAGTCAGGTAAATAATCTTATATTTGGACAAAAAAAAGTGTTTCGGGTCAACCCACATCGACCACTATAAAAAAGTTTACTTTTTACCCGAACTTGTTTTGACCCATTACTCAACCCGTCCATTTTGCCACATCTAGTTTTGATTTAAGTCAAATCTTGAAGTTACCTTGCTCAAAACTTCTACTGCTGTCGTATACGTGATCTTTTCAAACATTGTTGATGCCAATGAATTTAGGCGATCAAGAATTGTTTTGTCAACTCTTTTTGAAAGAAAATAGAGATTTTCGTAACATTTTTCAGAAACCCAATTGGATACAAACTTCAAAAAATCTTCAGCACAATTTATCGCGTTCTGAAAAACACAACAAAAAGGTATTTAAACAAATATTAAAAAAAACTCAGCTTTTTTAAGCAAGAACTATATATAATCCACCTCAAGTTCTGAGAATGCTATCTCGGTTTCAATCATCCATTTTTCTGGTAAATATTTTCTCGATTCCGATTTATCTACTTGAAATCTTGGCCCAAATGCATATACATTTCCAAGAGCTGATGCACAGCTTTCAAGATGAAGACTTCCAGAGGTTGTAAGAAAAACCTGATTAGAAAAGTACCCGTCACCTGTCTTGATACTTTCGGTCTTTGACTTCGATTTTGACTTTGTCTTTGATCTTGCTTCTAGTTCAGCAGCCAATAAGTTTGTTTTATGAAGATCTTGAACAGCTGCAGCGAGTACTTCTTTATTGCTAACACTTCTTTTAAGTTCTTCAACTTTCTTGCTTTTTTCAACAATTGAAAGCTTTACGGTTTCAAGACTAATGTTTTCTGTATCATCCATTGAAATGGGCTTTTCTTTCTTCTGTTCTTTAGCAAAAGATTTTGAAGTTGAAACTTGGAAAATGTCAGAAAATCCCTCAGTAGTAGTGGCTGTTATAATCGGGACCTCCACATGGATAAACCCATGGTTCTGGAAAAAGGTATGACTGGCTTGATTCACCCCGTTTCGCACCTTCATAATAGATGCTACCTGCAAAACAAGAAAACTGATTATGTCTAGTTTAAGCAGAGGTGGAGATTTTGGCTCATTTACTTATGGGATTGGTCAATTCAGGTTATGTTTAGTCTCTTAACAGTCAAACAACATAAAAACTGCTAAAAAGGAAACAAGTCAAATTGGTTAAAAGTCTGTCATTTTAACTCGCATAAATCATATCTAGACACACTAAAATAATTTACAAAAAAAGATTTATCTTTTGAAACAAAAAGTGCATGTTTTGACCCACTACCCAATAAGCCCGAGCCGCCTATTTTATTGATGAATGGGATGATTCGGGTAATCAAACTCATAAAGCTGTGCATAGTGGGGCAACGGCCCACGCCCTCACCCTCTCATCTGATTGGCCACGGAGACAGACGCAGAAGGACTCCCACGCCGTGACCACCCTCACAGACCCGCCCCCTCTTACGGAGGAGCGGCTCGGTGTTCCACGCGTCTCACGTCCGCCACGTCAACCCACACCCTCCGCTCACGAGACCATTACAAATAGCCTAACATAAAGAATTGGCTAAAAAGAAAAGAGGGTCTAACGTGTACTTTTAATTCACAACACCTCATCCAAAAGTAGATATTTATTGAAAAAATATAATTTTTATATTCATATACTGACACACTAATTATATAAAAGAAATATACTCTTTTTAACAGAAAAGGCCCATTTCAAGCGGTAAAAATTACCCTTTTGATCCGAACCCGTTTCTAACCATCACACAACTGCCCCGACCCAGTGACCCACCCATTTATTTTAGAAAAATAGTAATATGCAGAGAAAGAGAAGCAAGTTTTTACGGTGGTTGTTCGAGGTCTAAAGTGCGTGCAATCTCTTAATCTAGCCAAAGGTAAACTCTTCTTTGATAAAGGATAATTATCTTGATCAACTATCCCAATATGCAACAATTTTTCTGCTTTGAGCTCGATTGCATGTTTCCCCTGCAATGAAGGCTTCTGCAAAACACCTTCTGCTAGTATACAAGTTCCAGTAGGCATGAGCTGGCTTGGAGGAGCTATGGAAGAATCCACAATGATCTACATTAAAAAAAGTTGATGTATATAACTGAAATATGTATATAATTGTGATATGTCATAATCAACAGAAGTATTTACTTAAATTTACAACTTCGATGGTAAAATGATCATTTTATAATGTTCTGGCTACTTTTTGGCCGGAAACATAAAAAGAGCATAACTTTGGCTACTAGTGAAGCTACGGGGCCCAAACTTCATGAGGAGCTGATCCAAATTTCATGGGGCTCAAACTTCATGAGGAGCTGAAACTTCATGAGGAGCTGATCCAAGAGTTAACGGACTCTTAGTTGGACCAGCTAGACTGGGGAAACAGGGCAGAACAAGCCCAAACATAAAAAGAGCATAACTTTGGCTACTAGTGAAGCTACGGGGCCCATAAGGTCTTGACGAGCCAGATCACGTGGCAAACCGCCGTAGCCCAACTGTCTGACCCGAGTTCTTTCAACTAGGGCTCCAATTTCGTCGGATTTTCCCAATTTTAGCAATTCCAATTATTTACTTTTTTTAGTTTAAACATGTAAATTTGGAATTCTTAATTTTCTTGAGAATTTTCTCTGTTTGGAATCTCATGCTTCCGCTCTACATCAAAACTATATAATATCGCGTCGAAATTTCAACAAAAAAGAAAAAAGAAAAAATGGAAGTGGGTGTTTTACCTGGAGGCTGATTATAGAAGAACCATCACTAATTTGCAAGATTGAAATTGAAGGAGTTGCTGGTTTTGGCAAGACTGATTCGAGTTTCTCCTTGGGGTGAGCAGTGTTTCCACCAAAAACTTTTATAATGGTCCGAAGGAAAGGAATACGCGATTGAAACACTTCAACACATTTCACATCTTTACCTCCGGTAGCCTCTTTGGCATCACCACCAACAGGTGGATGGTCTTTCCTCATTTCTCTTGAAGACTTAACCCACCCCCCAACCACAACTCTCTGATCAACCAACCCCAAACCACCGTCTCCACGATCCAGTATCGTTTTCAAGAGCACCCTTTTCGAGTACTTCGAAAGATCCACCGGCATTGGTGCTGGAGTTGGCTTCGGCATTTCATCAAACAGTTGGTGTGCAGAAGACATTGTTGACATTTTAGGTTAAATTAAAAGATGGGTTTTGATTAGGGTTTGGAATTGAGCTTGATATGATGGAGAAATATGGATTTGTGGTTGGATTGAACGATTCGATTGGGGGTTTTATGAAGAGTGAAAACAGATGTGATGATGAAGGATGATGCTTTACTTGTGAAGGAATTTGAGGAAGATTGATGATGAAGAAAAAAGATGGTTTTTGTGTATGAAACTTGGCAATCGCCATTTTGAAGTGAAAGAAAAGAGAGAAAATGAAATGTATAGATTTGGGTTTAGTATTCTTCAAAAGTTGGATTCTCATCAATTTTCGCGGGAACATTCATTAACTACCAATGGGACTTCAAATAATCGTTTCACCTTTTTTTCTTTCAATAAAAAAAACTATATCTTATATAATAAACAAGTAAAATGGAGGGACACGTGTCACCATCACATTTCACCTCACCAATTTTTTTTTCCAAAACCAAAAAACTCAATTCGGGTCTACACGCAGGTCAAAAACTAACCCATTTTATGAGGCTATTAAATCCTTTTAACCCGTTAAAAACCTTTCATCCGATCAATTTCAACACAACTGAAACCCTAATCGTCTCCTCAGTTCTTGCGTACGATGCCTCTCTTTCAAGATCTTCAATAACCTTCAAAATCAAATCATAATCGGTATGTAATTTATAGTCTTGATCTATTCTTTCAATTTCTCTTTCATTCTTTCAATATATATGGTCGAATCTTAGCTTTCATAATCGATGTATTTCCCTCACAACTTTTAGGGTTTCTACCTTTTTGTTAGATTCATAACGATTTTTATTCCTTGTCTTTCATTTCAACCCGTTTTCTCGGAAGATTTTGTTTTAATCGACTAGAACCTGCTAAACCTCCATTGTTTTCCATCTTTGATCAAATATCTTTTATGTGTTTTGCTTAAAATACTAAATTTTCCATAACCCAAGTTTTAATTTCAGGTAAAATCAAATGAAGACTTTCACATGCCAGTTTTGTCCTTCTCAAGGTCAATGAATCGCACAAATCATTTTCAAAAAATACAGAGTGACGGTTTGGAGGTCGGGTTTTAGCATCGATGGGGTATAGTTTTAACCCTTCCTCTTTGATATGGTTATAAAATACTTACTTGCTTGTACAGTGTCTATATATGTTTTCTTTGGTTTTAGTATGTGGTTTGTTGGTTTAGAAGAAACAGAAACATCAAATCTTCCGTTTTGTCTTAATTTATTTTTTTAACTATCATTTCATAAATGTAACATTTTAATAAAATTATATATTACGTTTAATTTGTAAATTTTTTATTTTTAAATAATCAAGTACTTTTAGAAACATTTTTAAATTTAGAAAATTTTAAACTATCTATTAATTTTTTCAATGATCTTTCAATAGTTTGCATCGACTTAAATTTCAATATTCCACCATTTCAATAGATTTAATATATTAATATCAATTAATTTTTTCAATTATTCAGCCTATAGAAAGTTATAAATCTCTTTTAGGAAACTTATTAATTTTCTTCAGTTATAATAAACCAATATTGAATTCAATCATCAATTACGATTATCAATCTATATCTATACTCTTTAATAAAAGAGTAAATTTTTTTTGTCACGTGTCATTCCCTCATGCCTTCTCAGCATCAATTTCCATCCTAAACCCATTACCCATTTAGAGTAGACACGCGGAGCCTATCAAGCCGACTTTATGACCTGTTTTCCTTCTGCACAAAACCCTAAGGTGGTGTTTGGGATTACTTTTTGAAGCTATTTTTGACTTTTTTAAAAGTCATTTTCAAAAGTAAGAATTTCTTACTTTGGATTTTAATTTCTCCATCTTATATTTTCCATCTTATTTTGAATTGTCCAAACTTATAACTTATTACCTTATTCCAAAAGTTATTTTGAAAAGTAATCCCAAACACCCCTGATTTGAAGATCATTCTACCCGGTCGCCTCATTCCTTTCTTCTTCGGCTCCTTTCCATTGATCGAATCACTATTATAACCCTAAAATCAATCGTTCTTTGTTCAAGATTGAAGACAGCTGCTTTCATTTTCATTCAATTTCAACAGGTTTGGTTTATGTCCGTTGATTGCCGCTTTCTTCTAACCCTAAAATTCATCTGCCTTTGTCCAATATTGAAGATAGATGCTTAGTTTTCATTAGATTTGCACATGTACCTTCAATCAATCGGAGAAGAGGCTAAGAGCATCGTTTAAGGTGAGTTTTAGGGTTTCAAATGATTAGTAATAATTTGAGGGATGTATTAAGATATATCTTTTGTATTTGTTTTAGGAAATGATCATTTGAGGGATGTATTTGTTAAAACCATGGGACTTGATTATATTGTTATTGTGACACTATCCGGTGGCCATACTCCGCTTGGTTATTAAGATTTTAATAACTTTTTTCAGTTTTTATTTTAATTTATTTTTTTAGTTTCTTGACATGAGTTATGTTTTATTGAAAGTCTTGCTAGAAATGTGTTGCTTGGGCTTTCGTCTCAAGAATTAGCTTCGATATTGGAGCCATTGATTCAGGGATGGGTAAGATTGATCCTACTCTTGCATTTATTTAGATTCAGTTATAATAACAAAGTTTATTTTTTTTGTCATGTGGTTATTAGTGCCTCTAAAGACAGGTGAATGCAGTTGTTTATCAGTTTATGTATACTTTTTTATTTTATTTTATTTGTTGCTTATGTACAGAGTGCCCAAATATCAAATTATGTTATTTCAGATTGCCAATATCAAGAGATAAGTTATATAATTGAACAAGTGATGTTTTGATCTTTTGTTCTACGGTTTGTGGTTATGATTTGAGTACATGTTCTGATTTGAGTTAAATTTATGATTTTACTTTGGCTATTCTTTCAGCTTGCAGAGTTTAAGAAGAGTCTAAACATCAATCAACTCTGCATGTGATGAGGTTCTCCAACATTATAAATTCTGAAGGACGAGTTCCCAGATGTACGCGTCAATATTATCAGTAAGCTAGATCAAGTGAATCAGGTATATACCCTTCATATGAATGAGCTTTTCTTCTTTTTTACAAATGAGCTTTTCTTCTCTTACAAATGAGCTTTTCTTCACTTATGTTAATAAGCATATTCATGGCTCATGTACAAAGCTCCATTCTATGCGGAGAGACCAAGGCCACAATATAACAACAATCATAGACAACAACCACCACAAGCATACAATGCGCTAAATGAAGCTGGGTCGGCATTAATATATTGATATGGGTGGCAAAATGGGAGGTCCGACGGGTTAGGTAATTGCTCAAAACTGGAAAAATATTTGCACTAAATATTCAGCTAATACTTTGATGTAATGCGGCAATCAACTGTTGTGGAAGTACATGTGTATATTATTATCATTTAATATAATCAAACTTCTGGTAAATAGTTAAAAAACAATTATTATCTTTGGGACAAACCTAAGCTGTGATGCCCTTTTAGCCGTCATAGCTTGACAATCGTTTATAACCTTTTACATCATCTTATTGATATGTTGTATCTAGATAAGGCGGCAATTTTGACCCATTTGCTTATGAACGGATCAATTCCTATTGTTTTTATTACTATTGGGTCAACTTTATAATATCTAGCTAAAAAGAAAACAAGTCAAAAGTTGCATTAAGGTGCATTTTTATTGCACAAAACCATCTAAATCATTTTAATCAAAAAGTTGAATTATTAGTTAAATAATATTTTTATCATAATCATATTTGATATTATTACTTATTAAAAAAAACACTTCTGGCCAGAAGTGTTTCAAGTCAACCCCGTACGCGTATAAACTTATAATTAATTCTACGATTTGTGGTTATGATTGGAGTACATGTTCTGATTTTTCTTAAATTTATGATTTCACTTTGGCTATTCTTTCAGCTTGCAGAGTTTAAGAAGAGTCTAAACATCAATAAACTCTGCATGTGATGAGGTTCTCCAACATTATAAATTCTGATTATTATTTATTTTCAAATTTTTTTTTATATTTACAAAATCCAGTTCATTTACTAATACAGATTCCATATTTTATTAACATTTGTAATAAGCTGACATTTTATAGTTGTGATTCATATTTCATACTTAATCAACATTTTAGGTTAACGATCTCTAAAAGAATTATTGAAGTCCAAATGTATCTTAATTGATGACACGCCTTTACATTTTTTTCCCCATGTACAGCTTCTTTCCACCAAATCGCCAGACCTTTTAGATTTCCATGAGGATTTTGTTAGCCTAGAAGCTGCAGCAGAAGTTTGGATTTTAAACTTTTTTATTTTGCATAAATTTATTATCCATATTGTTAGTAGATTACTTATTAATGCCTTAACTTGCAGATAAGATTGAAAAATTTAGCAGAAGAAATGCATGTCCTTGTCTTAGGAATGAGAAAGATCAAGCAAGAAGTAGATGCATCTGCAAACGATGTCCCCGTATCTACAAGTTTTCACATTATAGGTAAACCGTAAATGTCCTATGGGAACAGTTACATTCATATTATCTTTTAACGGTTAAATATCAAAAGGGTCAATCGGAGTATGTTTTATGCCAAATCGAATAAAGAGATTTAGTTAAAAGGATAACAAGTTGAAACTTTATCTAAAACTTATAATTTTAATGTGTATAAAATTGTTCAAAGATTTAAATTATTGGAGTATCTCCTTTGCAATGTCTAAGAAAAAGTTTTAAAACTCTTTAATCAACCATATTGTGCTTGTGTTCCATGATTAATAGTTATGGGCTTATGACATGACACATTTATAAACCTTTCATTAAAGTTTTATAATAGTGGATACATTCACTAATATTGTTTTTGTTATCATAAATTAAAGCATAATTATTCACAAGAAGTTGAAAATGAAAAAAAAAATGTTTGGTAGTCAACCCAACAAGCCAACCTGATCTGAAGCATTAATTATTAATTATATACTTATAATTAATAATTATATACTAATTAGTTATTCTCAATATGTTTATTCATATTGCTAGATTGCTGAAGACAAATACATATGCTTGTATGAAGGGGATGATGACCTAGATTGGATCAGTAGATTTACAAAGATAACAATGGATATAGCTAAAACAATGGAAAGAGCTCATCAAAATGTAGAAACTTCAACTGTTGCATCAATAGAAGCAGCTCCTTGGGTAAGTTTTAGTAAAGCTGACTTCATAGAAGTAAAATTTTATAGAAGTTTGAAATTTTATATATTTTTGTTCTTATTTTTAACAGACTCATTAATGGAGACCTCATTATTATACGTAATACGTAATTTCAGTTATAAGAAGTATAAAATGTCTATGAATTATATCGTTTTCATTGTTCAACTCGTGTAATACACGGGTCTATAACCTATTACAAATAAAACATTAAACGTTGTATAGAAAGAAATATTTACAAATTTATGAATTATATTCGGCATATTTTTTTATTTCACATTGTATCGTTTATTCAACCCCGTGTAATACACGGGTTCTAACACTAGTTACTTATATACAATAATATTACTGTTTATCTTCTTTAATTACGTACATCATCAATTCGAATTTGAATAGACATGACTGTTTAAAGTTTTCGAGTAGTTGACTTAACATATTTGTTTTTTGTTCATTTTAAAAATCTTTACTTAATGACCGTAAATTAATGTGGTGCTTAATAATAAAAATCGTTTATTGTTTTAGCTTTTTGTTTAGTTTCCTTAAATGTTTAAATCATCATTTAAATTGTATATATTTATATGTTTTATATTTGGTAACCTTTAAAAAAAATAAATTTTAAGACACGCGTCGCTTTGTGGTTAAACCTCACATTCATTTTTCCCACTTAAACCCGTTACCCATCAAAACTATGTTGTTTTGATTTAATCTCATTAAAATTAATTATCTATTTCCTTATTCAGTACCTCCATTATTTTCATAGCATTCTTCTTCTACCCCATATTCATACCCAGTTTAGTTAAAAAAAATGACATAAGTTACGAGAGAAATTAATTTATGAAAATATAACAAATTTTAATATGTAAGAGTATGTAATTTAAATTGTTAAAAATTGTTACACTTTTGTTAATTTTATCGTCTTTGTTGTGTGTAGCCCATGTAGTACGCTTTATATCAGATTATCATCCAGGTTTGGTCTACACCAAATTATTGTTATCGTTGTGGCAACGTGGCTTCAATATTGAGCTTGAGCGAGAACATGGTACTATAAAATTGCTTATTATGAAATCAAACATTTATTTTCGGGATTAGCTAATAGGAAATAACATGTTATGCATATAAAGTACTATTTAAGTCTAATAAATAATCATTTGAGGGTAAAACATTTGGATGCTCTTCATCTATTTGTAGTTGTAATGATAAGATAGTAAGATATATAGGTGTTCAAAAACTATGATTTTTTATATATAGTTATAGATAACATGATTGAGGACATTTTTTTTGAAACTGTGGACACAGTTTCAAAAATAAAAATACAAGTCTTTCAAATTAGGTTGGAAATAGGAGTAAGTAATTTCATCCTTAAATCGCAGACGGTATGAAATTCATCATCTTAAAGTTGATTAATTGAACAAATAATTACATTGTAATTAGAATCTATTTAATCAAACATAAAAAACAGATTGTTACAACTTGAAGACAAAATAAATATGATTAAATCCAAACGCCCCTCTTTCATCCTCCAAGTAAGCTTGATTGTGGACCCATTTTGTATTTTATCATGTTAATTTCTTTCATCACATCATATTTGTATTTTCATTTGTTTAACTAATTCATTTTTTATTCTAATAGGAGAGAGTTAAAGTTCTTCATAGAAACCGAGGAAAACAATCAGAAAAGAGGCCCTTATTTTTGTGAAGTATTATACTGTGCTAGAGAAAGAAAGCAGAAAGACATTATGGATCTTATGATGCTGAATGTGTATGATGATGATGGTGATGGAGAAAAACAAACTACATTTTCAGTACTTGGTTTTTTGTTCACAAGTTGGAAAATGTAAAATCTTATTTTTGATGTATTTTCATGTATAGGCATCGTGAAAATCCTTTCTTTCAAAGTAAAGTTGTATGAGCTTCCTACTTATTTCAGGTAATAACTATAAATAATTAGACACTTCATTATCATTGTTTGGTATACAAGTAATATAAAGCTTTCAACTTTTTTAATATGCAGTGAGGAACTTAACCTGAATTTAACAGCAGCTGCCTGGGTATGTTCTAAATTAGATTTTCTTTTTTCTATGTGTGTTACGGTATTATCTACAAATTATCTCATATTATCTACCTTTAGTCAACATTGTTACACAGTTAAAGTCATCTAAATTTAATGTAATTTTTTGCATTCTGTTTGTTAATTTCCCACACGTTTCATCTTCTCAATGTTCAATAAATGTCTTGTCTGGTTGTTATATTTACTTTACTTATCTTTATTATCGGTTTTATCTTTTCTAATTTGTTATCTATACATCTTTATACATATTTAATATGTGAGGAAGTAAGACTTGATACCACTTCTTGAGGCAACCAGTTTTTACTCATTGGCAGTTTTATGTGCCACTTTCTAAAGTTAAATACATAGACGGGTTAAAACTTTTAATCTTGGACAAAGATGGAAAAGATACAAATAAAACATCTAATGTTGTATACAAATAAATTTTTACAGATTTATGAATTATTTTTCAGTTTTTTTAGTCATTTTATAATTCGTTGTTTATTCACCCCCGTGTAATACACGGATTCTAACACTAGTAAACATATGAATGCGTTTCATAACCCTAGCGCCCTAAAAATAAACCAAACGTTATGTAAACTATCCAACGAAAAGCTTATTTATGTTCGTTCATTTAATAAACGAACGAACGTGAACACAAATTTTTGTTCATGTAGTTAAGGTTTATTTTCATATACGGCGACTCTCACGATTCTCCAAACCTATTTAGAAGGTATTGATTCAGAAGGAACGATTGCGAGAAAGCTATAAATGCCATAAAAGAAATTTGATATATATGATGTATAATTGATATAAAAAATGAAAACATATAATATTTTGAGAAAATTATTGTTTATGGGTAATTATAAAGTTTTAAAGTTAAAAATGAGTATATGTGAAATTTTATGTCAAAATGGGTAAATATGAAATTTTAAAGTTTTAGAGAAATAAGGGTAAAATGGTCGTATTTTAAATTATTTTTAATAAAATGGGTATATATGATATTATTACATGTTTGTAAAGCTATATATGATATTTTTAATTTTTGTTGAGTATATATGATATTTTCTATGTTTATAGGGGTATATGTGAAATTATCCCTTTAACTAAATGAATGAACAAGAACATTTGTCTCGTTCGTTAATTTATGTTCATGAACATTCGTTTTGTCTGTTTATTTTCGTTTGTTTATGTTCGTTCATATACGTTCGTTTATATTCGTTCACTTATGTTCATTTGTTTACGTTCGTTTAAATATCCATTCAAATATATTTATTACTATACAAAGTTCAAACCTCATGAACCACCCGTGTACTTTTGGAAATCTAGGGGACGAAATCCAAAATTTTGATAAACCACAAGGACCATCCGTGTACTTTAATTTAGATATTCATTTTTTACTTTTAAATTTCTAATTGATGTTCGTTTATGTTTATTTATGTTCGTGAACCCTTCATTTAGAATATTAATGAACAAACGTAAACAAATAAGAACATGTTCATTTTCTTAATGAACGAACACGAACAAGAAAATCCATTCGTCTAAGTGTTTGTGTTCGTTCATTTGTTCGGTTAAAGTTAAATGAACGAACACGAACAAGCTTCCATTCGTGTTTGTTCGATTCGTTTAGAGACCTAGAACTAACTAAAAAACTAATCAGTTATATATATATTTTTTTCTATAACTAGAGTTTTATGGTTCGATTATGATAATACGTAAGGTAACTGAATAAATCACAAAAAAAACACATATTTTTGTTTTATAAATAAGAATATATATCGGATTTTTTTTCTCCCTCCTTCACCTTTATAAATTATAGAGTAAATTATGCTTTTGGCTCTTATGATTTGTCTTGTTTAACCTTTTTAGTTCAAAAATGAATCATTTAAAATATCAACTCCTAAGGTTGTATTTTTGAACTTTTTAAAACGTTTTTTAACTTTTCTAAAAATACTTTTTTTTAACTTTTTCATAAAAACATTTTTTTAGTTTTCTATAAAAACGTTTTTTAACATTTCTATAATGTGGAAGCTTGACCTTTCAACTTGCAACGAGTATTGTTCAGTTCGCTTGACATCTCACGCAAATCATAATGTTGTCAAACATTTGGGTTACCACTTGTAGGAACAATTCTTACAACCGTGAGACTTGAAGACGAACCAACACCAACCGAAGATTGTCCACTTTTGGAAGCCATTTTGAGAACGTTTACGAGAATGTAGAGCGTTTTTTGAGTTTTAAGAGAGTAGAAAGTGTTCTGATTCAACCAACACAATCAATACCTATTTTTACTAACATAGGGGGGCAAAATGGTTAAAAAAAAATTCAAATAAAACGGTCAAAAATCGACCTAACGATTAGTTAAATTCCAACGACTATAAACCGGATAGGGTCGGGCAGGGTTGTAGCCTGGAAATCCCAAACCTATTCCACACCGGCTGGTTGAGTAGGCGGCGGATCAGGTCTGGTTTGAAACCGGTTTAGAGAAACCAAACCGGTTATTTTATAGACCTCTGTGTAGATGAAAATTTAATGGGTTTTTACATACGGGCCGAAATCTCATAACAAAATAATATTGACATGTGATCATGTTGATAGCAATGATAGTTAATTAGTTAGCCCATTATCCATATCTATTATTCTAATGGTACAGTGCTTGACTTCTTAGTTCTTATAAAAGTATAAATAGTATGAGTTTAAATCCTTACGAATACAATATTATGTTGTATTTAAATGTAAAAATCTGTTATTGAAAATTAATTAGCATACTTCTCTAATATCACATGTAATTTCACTAGGTGTAAGTTTAATTTATAAGAGCTCCTTTTAAATTCCATTCATTTTAAGTTAAATGTCTAAAGCTTGATATTGACTCGTGATTAACTAGTGATTGTTCCCCGCGCTACGCGGCGGGGCCGTGGACTTGAATCAAAATATAGGCGATAACATGTGGGAACATTAAAACGTATAGAAATGTTCAAAAAACGCTAAAACGTAAACCCAAACCTAAAAAAATGGTAAAACATACAAAAAAACTGCCAAAAAAAGACCACACCTAGGGTTCGAGCCCGGGTGGATGGTGTGAAGAGAGTGTTGGCGCGCAACTGTAACCAGCTGAGACAAAAACCTTGTTGGTGTTAACTTTGCAACCCATACTCTTATATGTTAAAGAAATTTCAATGTAGTAAAAAAATTGCACCAACGATAACGCGACATGTGACGCCACCGCTCAAACCAAAAAACCACAGACAAGTAGCCCGAACCAAAAAACCACAGACAAGTAGCCCGAACCAAAAAACCACATACAAGTACTATTCACCTCAGTTTAACGCAACTAAAAATATAAGTATTTATATAATTATAACAATAAATAATTGGTTGAAAAAAATTAATAATTATAACAATAAATAAGCAATTAAGAGAATCATAAAAGTAAATAAATAAAGTATTCATTTAATTTAAGTTATTAACCATAATAGGATTTGAAATTTAATTAAAAACTATGAAATCTGATTTTAATAATAAATGTTCATGGAAAAGATACCATTAAAAAATTATAAGAAATAAACGTCAATTTAAGGAAATTAAAAAGGAAAGATAAAAAAAAGACAAAAATAAATAGGAATTAAATAAAGAAAGAAATAGCTCCATGCATGGGCATATGCAATTGGTCTAAAAAGAAGCACAAATCACTTGTACCTTGGCTTGAGTCGGTGGTACATCAGTGTTAACATACTATCAAAATGTATGTTATGTAATACTTTATGCTTAAGCTTGATTTGTTTATATTTATTAACTATTTATATATTTTATCAAAATTATATATGTATAATCATATTTTTATGTAATTATATATTTAATAGATTAAACAAATGATATTTATATAAATAAGATGTGTGTTAAGGCTTGCAGTCTTAGTTATATGAAGTTTAAACTCGAACTCGTTTACTAACTGAGTTCCAATTTTAGCTCGAGCTCAGGCCCATGCCCATGCCCATTTAAGCTTAACTCGATTTGAGCTTTTAACTAGTTCACCTCAAGTAGCTCACAAATAACTCAACTCGTTTACACCAACACTTTAAAACCAACTAAGGGTAGAAAAAATAACCCATACACTAGGCATCCAGTTTCTTCTTTTCAGACATGGAATTAAACATGTACGCAAAAATAACCCATACACTAGGCATCCAGTTTCTTCTTTTCAGACATGGAATTAAACATGTACGCAACATGTTTGTCGTCAATACTTCATGAAACATGGTGATCTCTAAGGCCGTGTGTAATGGGTGGAGTGAGGGGCGTGACCAGGCAGACGTGGAGGGGGTGAGGGGCGTGGAACACTGCGCCACCCGGGCGTGAGAGGGGGGGAAATTGTGAGGGGGCATGAATGTAGTCATGGGTGCTAGGGGGGAGGAGCTGCGGGTGGTCCAATAAGAGAGAGGCTTGGACGTGTGGGGACATTACGGATAGTGTAAAGGTTATTGATTAGCATTTTATCATAGTTTATAATATCTGGTGCTTATAAATTGTTTAAGGCCTATCACGTGTCAGTCATGTGCTAATGGTTATCTCGCTGTAATTTTGGTGCCACAATTAGATCAGATGCAAAGTTTCTTCTTTTAAGAAAAATAGGTCATTAAATTAATTAAATCTTAATGATAAAGTAGATGATTGCCCACTAATTTTACTACTCATGGTATCCGGATTCCTTAGGCCCATCATAAAGCAATATGCATCCTTCTCTAATCATGACTCTAACAAGCAGAAACCCCACCTACAGCCTACAGGTGTTAAAATACCAATTTATGGATCTCTAACTAAAACTCTCAAATTAAGACACGATTACATGTGGTGCTACACACGAACACGACACGATAACTAATCGTGTTATTTTTTTCCAAACACGAACACGAATATGTTAAGTAACATATTAACAAGATAGACCTGTTTAGTAACATGTTTAAGGATACGATAAATAATACATATGTAGTGAAACAAAAAATTGCGAAAACGAGCATAAAAAAATTAATTAATACAAAATCCATAACATATTTAAAATAAAAATTCACAAAAGTCTAACAAGTAGCAACCCCACCTACAGGTTAAAAAAAACCGGTTTGGGAAAATGGTTTAAACCGCCAGTTTGAAACCTATAGACTGAAACCGGTTTAACCTGAACCAAATCAGTCAAAACCTACTCAAAAGTTGGTTTCAAACCGGTCAAACCCCCATTCTCAAACTGGTTTTGACTTTTGTTGACCAAACTGGTTTCTGTTTGGTTCAAACCGGTTTGGTTTAAAAAACCGATTTGTGCACAGCTAACCCCACCCCTGCTTAATAATGTATTAGGGATTCTTTCCTATAATCATTTCTAAAACACATTTAACAAAAATCTAAACCACTTTCAAAGATCTAATCACCACAAAATGATGTTAAATCCTGATTTGGAAACTACCATAGTGTTCTCTTTTAACTACATGCTTATCGTTTTCTCCATCTTGATTAGACATGATAATTTCTACTTATTAACTTTCGTTTTAGTTATGTTTTATACTTAACTAGGTTAGAATTCCGTGTATTACACATGTTGAATAAATGTAATGTTATATACTTAGTAATAAAAAGTATGTTTTTAAAAACTTGTGTAATACACGGGTTGAATAAACCCGTGTATTACACGGTTTAAATAAAATATAATGTAATCTATTAACATATACACTCGTCAAAAAGGAACAATGTGAATATATAAATATATGATTAAAAGTTTTTTATTTGAATCTTAGCTGGCTATAAAATTGTTTTCAGTTTATAAAATTCATAAAATTAATGATAGTAAACACAATTTTAAATTAAAAAAATGTGTAGATAAAAATTAAAACACATAATTAATTTAGTTGCCTAAAAAACTAAGGTTGATTATTAATAGGAGAGAGAGCCGAGAAAATGAGAATGAGCAGACATAGAAATGTGACAACTGTCCTCCTAGTTTACTTGTTTATTAGGTAGTATAGATGCGTAAAATATAAATAAAAAAGTTCAAAGTAATCAAATCTCATAAACATGTTGAAATCCACCCAAAGTTTATTCTAATACTAGGTTAGAATCCCGTGTAATACACTAGTAATAATTTGAATATAATGTTATATACTTAGAAATAAAAATTGTATAAAACTTGTTATTACACAGATTGAATAAACTGTTTATTATGCGTGTTGAATAAAATGTAACATGTTAACACATACACTCCCCAAAATATGTTTTTAAAAAATGTACTTTGACGTGACAATTATAAATTACGTTAAATTAATTTATAAAACATTTTTTTTCAACTGTGTATTAATCTTTTTTATGTTATTAATAAATGTTAATTTATGTTAACTTTATTTGGTTAATAAGGTATCCATAAATAGATTTATATTAAATACTTAAAAAACGTATTAGTTTAATATCATCATAAAATATGAGAGAGAGACGGGAAAACATATAACCAAAATCTTTATTTATTATATAGTATAGAAATGATTTCCTAAGTCATTTTGTTAATAAAAAAATATTTTGTTACTAAAATAACATATTTTCTGATAATGTTTAGCATATATTCTTTACAAACATTTAATAAAATATGTTGCAGATCGATTTGACCCGTTTTAACCTGTTATTCCAACCAACTGACCATCCATTGATCTCCAAAAATACCCCTAAATTAGATTTTAAATATCTTAAACAAGTGGTTTAGATAATAGATTAACGATATCGATCATTGATCCCATGGGACCACCAAGAGCATTGATCGATAAGCTTCAAACCCTTTCAAGTTGAACACTATTAATACCAACTAGTAGATAGAGCGACATGAAAAGAACCATGTTCAAAAGAGAAGCTATAACATTCTCTGTGCTTGCCAACACCACCACCATGGTAGGGTGGTGCCGCTACCAACGCCGCCGGCACAGGAGGAGAAAAAGCGGCACAATCTGGTTGGGAAATAAGCGTAGGAAGCTCCGGTCTAGATCACGACTAGTGATACATTATCGGGCTGTGGCGAGCCCGTTTTTTATCTTGAAGAAGTTCATCATGAAGATGGTATCAAAAGGAAGGTTAATGGAAGCATATTATTTGACCATACCAATTCTCAAGCCCCAAGTATTTCCTATGTGTTAAATGTTATCAAATTGTTGGTATATTTTGTGATTTTAGCTTCAAATCTAGTGTAAATCTGATTGTAGCCCGACGTTCATGCAGCCATTATGCATTTAGATTACGGGTCGGGCCGGGCCGGGCCAGTAAGAACATTTATTTTGTGTGTTTTTAGTTTTTACATACCTGTTGCCTTGTTTTCCATACAAGTCTGTTGTGATCTGAACAAAAAAGTGTTTCAAGTTAAACCAACCCGTTTAAGTTTGAAGCAAAACATTACCATTCGACCCATTAATGGGTTCATACCCACATGACAAAAAGATGCCAACTCCTACAACAAAGCCGTCCGAAATACAACAAAAGATCGAGTATATTTACACTATTCGTAAAAATTAATGATTAACCTTTCCCGAAGTACGAGAATAGTGTTTTTTGTTTGTCACCGGGACTCTTAAAGTTGCCCTTTTTAGCCGGGCTTTTATACTGCTTGCCAGCTTCTTCATTGACAGACGGTTTTATATCAGAAGAAAAGTCATCATACTCGCGTTTCAGATTCAAAGTGATGGGAGCTACAGAAGCTTCGGGTTCCTCTTTCGGGCTTTTTGGTTTTTCTGTTTTGGTGACCTCGTTATGTGCAGCTGGTAGTTCATGCTCTGATTGATCTTCCTTTTTAGTGACCTTTTTTGCAAAGAACATTGAGATCGGTTTTGTTTCCTCGGTCTTTACTTGAATCTGTTATAAATTTGAATATATAAAATTATAGACAGGTTTTTGAATATGTAAAACTAGAAGGCCCGGATGCATACCTCCTTGATACACTCTGGTCCATCGAAAGAAGGTTTGCCCATTGCAGGTGTTACAGCGTACCAAACCTGAAACAAGATCATCCCTCAATAATATTTAATATAATATTATAATTACATAAACCTACAATTTTCTTCAGTAATATAAATTTATTTTATATAAATATGGGATGGGCTCTTACCAAATCTGGCTCTTCATACGGTTTAAGTAATGAATCAAACTTGGAAGATGAAGAACCGTCTAGCCACTCATCAATTGACCCCTTATTCCCTAATATCACAGGCATCCTGTCTACAATAGGCAAGAGTTCAAATTTTAATTCTTTTTGTAAAGAATTAGTGTGACAGATTATACTACCTCACTAGTAATCTATTTTTTTAATAAAACAAATTAGGAGTTTTATTTATTAAAGTACGCTTCGGGCTGGCCACTTTCGCTCAACTGATCTATTTCCTTCTCAATTGATTTTATAAATTTTACACCCGGTTGACTCCTTAGATATAGAACATGACCCGAAGGTGGATGAACAACTTATCAATTAAATAATGCATAACTAACCATGCAGCCAACCTAAGGCGGATGAAGAACTTGTTGTCAAAATAGTGAAGGTGTATTGAACCTCCCCTGAAGCACAAAAACAAGAATCAGTAAGATAACGACAATTTTCGAGCAATCTAGTAAAAATGATTTAAATTGGCAGAGTAATAAAATAGTAAGCACAGTATATACACAAATAAGGTTGCAACCAGCAGTCCAACACACACACGGTTCTCTTCTCCAAGAGCTTTCATAATTTTTTAAAGAAAGGTAAATAGTTTTGCGACCTTCAGAGTTTTTCCATGAATCATAAAGAGCAGCAAAGACAAGGGGGCGGTCATCCTTCTGGTGAATATAGTATGGCTGCTTTTTCGACCCATCTTTCTTCCACTCATAAAATCTGAAAACGGTAAATGAAGTTCACAAGATGAAACATTAATATCTGGACAATTGACCAAGCAATAAAGTATGATTATTTAAAGAATATCTAGAAGCATAAAGGCAAGATATTTAAAGATGGATGTCAAACCAATTGTATTAACTACCAAACGAAGTATACTTCCAATATGAAGTCACTAATTATAATAAGCCCTTTGCTAACAATAATATCTTATATGAACACATCAAGCTTCTTTCTAAATCTTCAACATACAGATTATCATAGTCAACTGACATAATTACACAAACATGCATACAGGTGAGAAATTATTAAAGCTTTAATAGACACTAATCTGATCTAAAGAACCCAATTCTAATAACTCTTATTTTCAAACAAAAGAATGGTGTAAAGATTTATGCAAGAATATTAAAAAAGCTAAAAACAATATATTTTTACAAAAACATTTACATCTTGTACAAAACTAGCTACTTACCCTTCAACAGCAACCAAGCACCTATTTCCAGGAAGAAGGCGGCGAAAGGAAGCCTTTTCACCAATTGACTCTGATCGAGCATTGAACTGGAAAACGCAAAATCAATCCGTCTGAATAACGTTATAATATTACACAATTCTAATAATTAGTTGTTGATAATGTCATCAACTATAAAAACTAAAACACTCAAAAGAGCATGTATCGAGACATCACCATTCTATAATAATCAGGTTTTTCAGTCTTTTTAGTGAAACTTGGAATAAGCCCCCATTTCATGCACTGCACAACGGCTCCTTGACCATCAGCTTCCATATCTCTTCGAACGACAGGGATGTTCGATCCAGGTGAAACATTGTACGCTGGACGGAACCTAAAATTTCATCCAAAATAATCGAATTCCAGTGAAGCATTACACATAGAAACTAATCAAACTAGGTTACAGTGATGTACTATTGTGTATAAATTCAGCAAGTGTCTCTTTAACATCCAAATTATGAACATATTGCTGGTATACCATTGTATTTAACATCCAAATTAAGAACATAACATCCAAATTAGGCCTTACGGTATATCAGCGTGGAGAGAATCCGTGGAGATGAGATGGCGACCGTGGCCCATGGAACACTGACTGCACCTTCCTAGAGTGGTTCACGGGAGTGGAAGTGAATATTGTTTTTTTTTCTTTTTTTGCATTTTAAAGCACACATCCAAATTACAAATACATATCATCATACACACACTCATATAATTACATAGGGGGAGGTTCAAATAAGAAGTGATATTTCGCTAAAAAGCCTAAGAAATGACAAAAACTTAAGAAATGATATCAAACGAACTCCTATTGAGCTCATTCTAGCGGCGTTGGAACCGTCTCGTCGAACTCTACCATCTTAGCTTTTAGGGTTTAGATTTTAACGTTGAGTTTTATGGTTTTAGCCTTAGGGTTTAGCTTTTATGGTTTAGGTTTTTTTTTGGGGGGTGGGGGGTGGGGGGGTTTAGGTTTTTGGGGGTGGGTTTAGGTTTTTAGGGGGGGTGGGGGTGGTGGTGGTGGTTTTAGGCTTTTCGGGGTGGGGTTGGAGGGGGGGTTTAGGTTTTTGTAGGTGCGGGTGGAGGGGAGTTTAGGTTTTTGGGGGCGGGTTAGGTTTTTCTAATATTTATGTAATGTTTTAATTACTAATGAAATCGTTAAAACATAACTATATTTATAACTAAAAAGTAAATACGACGTGGCAGTAAATGTGGAACCACGCCCCCACAAATATGGAGATATGTGAAAAATATGTGGAAACCGATGTCGCAGTGAAAATAGATCGAATCGGTAACATCTATGCGGAGAGGTGTGGAACGTGTAACCATACCGCATGGCCTTATGAGTCCTTGATGCGTACAAAAACTATTGGTTGCTAGATATTGAGAAATCAATTATTTTCAAACTGCCTAAGTAAAGTAATATGTAATATACTTGTATCTAATTCCAACAATAAAGACCTATAAAGTTCACACAATCAGCTACTGTAAATAGATTGAATCACCAACATGAAGAAACTATGTAGATTAAGTAAACTATTAGACTGATAATATCAACAGTATAAACTGACTTTTATTTTATTCAGGACAACACCAGAATGAAATCAAGCGTATTCCGATTGTGTGAAATGCAGAGTCCGGCAGTGAAAATAGATCGAATCGGTAACATCAAAGACGACTAAACATATAAATTAGAGAGATAGGAGATCCGTAACGGGCGAAGAACTTACCGGTCTGTATCGACGAAACGAACGGAGTGGTTACCGACGTTGCAAGAGCGAGGGATATCATCCGGACGGATAGAACAGCGACAACGGCCGCACATGATTCAGTATTCGAATGTGTGTAGTAGAGTTCGTCGTCTTCGCCTTGATTCGCCGTCACCGTCAGGTAGCAGTGGTCAATGGAAGAAAGGCGGGAAAGGTAATTAGGGCTCGATTCCCTCTCCTTTTTATTCGATTGTTTTTAACCGCGGTAGAGACTGTGCAGTGTCGTTCACGACTCACTAGTCACGATATTCGACCAAATTGTTAGTTACGATGCTTTAGGTAGAAAATTATCGTAGCTTACGCTGAATATTCGACCTTCAAGAGGACATGAATAAAAACAGTTTCGAACCTAGGAGGCTAGGCAGGGTAGGAGCTGACCATGAGCAGTGTGAGCAATCGCCCAGGACCCGCTTTCCTGGGAGCCCACACTTTTTATATATTTATAGTTTTTTAATTCATTTAGATAAAATTGGTTTTGTGAACCCATAAAAAAAGAGTCAACGAGAAGAAAAAATAATGGCTCACAAAAAAAATTGTGGAGTCACCATGAATTAAAAGGGGAGACTCACTAGAGTGGAATCAGACGACAAATTTAGGAGTGCCTAGGGCACGGTATTCCGTATTCAAGAGAGTCAAGTAGAACTGCAAGATTATTTTTATATATTTATCGACATGTTATCTTTGTATATTAATTGTTATTTTGATGACATATCTATCACTCTCTCTCTCTCTCAAAATAGATATTCGAGAAATGACTACTCGATAATTACAAGTTTATTAGGGATATTGCAGCTATTCGGGTATGCTTTTCTTTGCTAAAACCTATATATTTTTACATTATTAGTGTTGGTGTGCCTGGTTATAATATTACGTATACAAATTTAGATAAGGTTTTCGAAAATTATGCCTCCTAAAAAGCCATTCGGTAGTCAAAAACGTAAAAAAGGGAAACTAGATGAATAAATGAGAAAGTCTCAAGTGGGAACTATAGATAAGTTTATCCACAAACAACATGTTGAAGACCATGTTGAAAAGTATGTCGAAGTGCAATAACATGTTGAGCCTAATCTAAATTATGAACATGCTGAGCATATTCTTGTTGATACTAAGAAGGTGGTAGTTCTTTTATTCTGACGAGATCAAGCTTTTGGTGGATAAAGGTCCTAAAAGAGACACTAATGTTATCGATTGTCCCAAGCATAAAGTTGGTACACGCTTTTCGATATCTATGTATGCTTTAACTATATCAAATACGGAGAAGTGTGATAGAGAATGTCAGAATGGCTAGCATACTCGAAAAAGCTAGACATAGTTTTTGTTTATGTTGTAAAGTGTTTAGAAAATGGTCTTCGAAGAGGTGGTAAACCTAGTTTCACTATTGAAATGGGTGATTGATCCAATATTTACACAAAGGCCTCAGATTCAAAAGAAAAAAATAATTTGATGAAAGTTCAAGTGACAAAGTACTTTCAATTTCAGTTAAAGACAATTTTTAAGTGAATTATTTTTTTTATATACTGTAGATCAAGCTACTGCTCTCTTGAAACAAGATTTGACCAATTCAAATAGTATGAAAAATTATTTGCTTTTATTGTTTCCTAACAAGTTTGGGGAGTTCACAAATAAAGATCTTAAGTTGAGATGTCATGTTCTTGAATATGCACTCAAGTTTGATGAAATATTTGATATTGACGGAGATGACCATTATACGTATATATGTATGTATGTATATTTCTGAAAAATGGAGGCTTTAGCTTTATTTAAACTCGAACTTAAATTTCATTACGATAATGAGTTTATCGCTTGGCCTAGCGACGTTGGTGATTGCCCACGTTAAAAGCGGTGTGAATTCAAATCATGCAAGTGCATGTTTTGTGGTATTTTAAGAGTAAGAGAAGTGTTGTTAAAAATGAGTTTCTTTCTCATATAATTTTTAGTTGAGCCCGAGTTGAAGCTTACTAGTATCGACTCGCTTGTTAAACAACCCTAGAAATGCTTGGAATGCATTTACGGGAACTCGTGAGTTTTTCGATAACATGTTTTCATGATACCAAACAAGATTATATATTTTGATTGTTTGCGCATCGTGCCCAAAGTTGAAGAAAATTAATATAACAAAAAGCATAACGATATAAAATTAGTTATGTTTAGGTTTGGGAAATTTGAAGGTTTATTGAAAATAATTAAGAGTACTCTTTTTTATCGAATCTATATGGCAAATATAAAATTGAACTGTTGAAGACCAACAAGACCGGGTCGAGATTGAAGATTTTTGGGGATGGAAAACAACGATGAAAGTCCTAAAGTGTTTATAAGAGAGTGCATTTTCTTTCAAACGTGTTGAATCGAAAACCAAGTGTTTTAATAATAAAAGGTGTATTATAAGAGCATCTCCAATGCATCCCCTTTCAAACGCCCCATGTTAGCTGCAAATCAGATTTCCACCAATCCTTCAAACACACTCTGTTATGATATCGAGAATGAACGCTAAAACAAGCGAGAATGATAAACGAGATCGCTAAAACAAGCGAGAATAATAAACGAGAAAAAAAAATGAAAGAGAATAATTGGGGATAAAACTGATATGATTTGATTGATAACTTGAATAATGTTACAAAGAAGCTATTTATAGACAAAACTAACAAACTACTGAACCAGGCGAACTTAATAAGTTCGCCCCTATACTAAACAAGCGAACTTAGTAAGTTCGCTACTAAGTTCGCTAACACCCCCTCAAGTTGGAAGTGTATACAACTCAAACTTGGAAATGATATCTGAATGCGGTTGACTAGTCAAACTCTTTGTGAATAAATCCGCAAGTTGATCAGAAGTCCGCGTGTGAGAAAGCAAAATCAAACCGGCTTGAAGCTTCTCACGGACAAAATGACAATCCAACTCGATATGCTTAGTTCGCTCATGAAAAACTGGATTCTTAGCAATATGAATAGCTGACTGACTGTCACATTTGAGAGGAACAGGAGTAAGATTATCAAGTCGAAACTCCACAAACAAGCGAGTCAACCAAGCAAGTTCCTGTGTGACACAGCGAAGAGAACGATATTCAGCTTCAGCAGAACTAATAGAAACAGTAGGTTGCTTCTTTGATTTCCAAGAAATAGGACTACCCCCAAGAGAAATGAAATATCCACTGACAAAACGCCGAGTATTAGGACAAGCTGTCAAATCAGAATCACAATAAGCAGACAAAGACATATCAGGAGCAATATTAAAGAGCACCCTTGAGAACAAGTGCCTTTGACATATCTAAGAGTATTCCACACAACATCCCAATGAGGAACACGCGGATCACTCATAATCTGGCTGAGAAACTGAAGCGCAAAAGCAAGATCAGGCTGAGTATGAGTGAGGTAATTGAGTTTACCAACAAGGCGACGATAGGCCAAAGGATCATCAAGAACTTGACCTTCATTGAGCTTGAGTTGTAAATGTAAAGGCAAATGAGACGAAACAGAAGAAACATCGTCGGTAGAAAACTCAATCAGCAAATCCTTTGCAAATTTGCGTTGAGTCATAATAAGACCAGAGGGAGATTTGAGAACCTCGATGCCCAGAAAGTAGTTAAGAGTGCCAAGATCCTTGATCTGGAAAGTGGAATGTAAGAAAGCCTTCAAAGAAGATATTTCTTGATCATTATTACCAGTAAGAAGAATGTCATCAACATAAACAACGACATGAACAATAGAATCCCCCATCGTCTTAGAGAATAAAGAATAATCATTGGGAGACCGCATATAACCTTTGGTCTTAAGAGCATCAGAAAGCTTTCCATACCACTGCCTTGAAGCTTGCTTCAAACCGTAAAGAGACTTCTTGAGCTTAAGTACATGATCAGGAGAGGATAAAGGCATTCCAGGAGGAGGAAGCATATATATGTCTTCGTCAAGATCCCCATGTAAAAAAGCATTATTAACATCCAATTTATATAAACCCCATTGTCGTTTAGTGGCAACAGCAATGAGACTACGAATAGTAGTCATCTTGAAACACACCACTTTTAAAACACCGACAATTAAACGTTTAAACAAGCGGAAGCATTTCCCAAGATTTTTTTTTTTTTTTTTTTTTTAAAACCCCCGCGTACCGCGAGGGGACTCAGAAAGGCAAAACCGGAGATTTTGTCTCTCGCGTACCGCGAGAGAATCCTCCCAGGTTCTTCGCGTACCGCGAGGGACCAAATTTCCAGTGAGTTTCCCTTCAGCTGCAGGTTTCAAAACCTTGCCATTTTTTCCAACTTTTATCAAATCACTTGACATCCAAAAATTTCCAACACTTGGGTTTTGACCCCAAACATCCAAACTAAGTTTTCAAATATCAAATTTACAGCTTAAGGATCAAATCACCAAATTACAAGTAATTTCCCCAAATCCTTAAAACCACCAAAAATGCATACGAGATCCCTTCGCGCTTTGGACTTGACCTTGACCTACCTCGGAGCTTTCCCTACATCACCACATTGACATAACACCATTAGTAATGATATAAACATAACAAACAAGTATTTACAACTTGCTTTCACCCTTTTCACCCATTTGACCCATTTGACCCATTTGCACCCATTTGGTCAAATAAGGCCCCTTACACTAGACTTATATACCACATAAGTCACTTACACCACATTCACCATTTTTCCTCAATGGCTTGACTTATATACCACATAAGTCAATTACACCAATCTCACCATTATTCCACAATGGTTAGACTTATATTCCGCATAAGTCAATTTACACCGACTTCACCATTATTCCACAATGGTTGACTTATATACCACATAAGTCACTTTCTTCAATTTACCACATTTAGTTGACTTTACACCACACGAGTCATTTACTCTACTTTATCACATACCACATTTTTGCTTAACTATATACCACATAGTCATTTACACCAATTCAACATATTCTACATTTTAGTTTGACCATATACCACATAGCCAACTACATTATGCATACAAAACTTGACTTTTACCACACAAGTAAATTTTCACACCATATAGGTTAAATAACTAATTTCATCCACATACCAATAAACACATATAAGATATTTGAATAACCAACATGAAATTCAAATATGAACATCACCACCACCTATCATTACTAAGTAAGTGCAAAGCACTTACCTTTTGAGTTAGAGGATCCCGCACCACCTTCTAGCTTTGCAATTAGATTACCTAAACACATTCACCTAGTTTAGTAATCTAACATACATCAAAATTCTATTACAATTGAGTCCACAACTCAATTTCCCCATTTCCAACCCAAATTGACCCGTTTGGGTTATCCTCATAACCAAACACCCTCTTTCACCACAAACTCACCCACTTGAGTTTCATTATCTTAATCTTAACACTAATTTTTCTTTCAAAAATTATTATTAAGTTAATTTGGTGTTTGTTCAAGTGTCTAACATCTTAAAAACACTTAATCTTCATTAATTCATCATTTTAGCATCATGATCCAAACACCCCCAATTTCCACCATATGAACCCTAACTTCTCATAATCAAAATCAAAGGGTTCTAGGATGTTAATCATCATTCTTTAACTTTAGTTTAGCTAGATTATCAATAATCTAACACCATTTCATCACATGCATACATAATTTCGGATTTCACCCAAAACCCACCAAGAACACATTCATGGTGAAATCAAGAGGAAGAGAATCACTTACTTGATGTTATGAAGGTGTTGTGTGAGCCAAAACCTTCACAAAACAAGCCTCAATTCCGCGATTTAGCTCCAAAACCGAAATTCTCTTCTTCTCCTCTTCTCTTGAACGACTAACACCTCAAAAATGAGTTAATTTTGACTTTAACTAGTCAAATGGCAGATTTTGCCATATTACAACTTTAGTCCCTCAACTTTCCACTTCACCCATTTCATTCTAAAGTTAGTCAAAACTAACATAGCCCCATTACAAACTTGAAACCCACTTGTTTCAACTTATTTCTAAAATATTATTTTCACCATAATATTAATTAGAAATATTTATTTATTTATAACGAGACCCGGATTTTGGTTCGTTACAAATCTCCTCCCCTTATTTGGGTTTCGTCCCCGAAACCCGACTTCACATAAAAAGGTTCGGATAATATTTGAGCATTTCCTCCTCGGTTTCCCAAGTCATTTCCGCTCCCCTTCTATGTTTCCACCTCACCAAAATTTGGCTAATCTCTTTATTGCGTAAACGCTTCACTTTTCTATTCAAGATTGCCACCGGTTCTTCCACATAATTCAACTTTTCGTCCAACTCAATATCATCCAATGGAACAAAAGTAGATTCATCCGCCAAACACTTTCGCAAATGAGACACATGAAATGTGTTATGAAGTCTACTTAGTCCCTCCGGTAGTTCCAAACGATAAGCTACCGCACCCACTTTTGCTATCACTTTAAACGGTCCGATGAAACGTGGATTTAACTTCCCCCGTTTCCTAAACCGTATCACCCCTTTCCAAGGAGAGACTTTCAGAAGCACAAAGTCCCCCACTTGAAACTCAATCGCTCGCTTCCTATTATCCGCATAGGACTTTTGGCGATCTTGAGCCGCTTTCAAGCGTGCTCTAATTTGGTCGATACTATCATTAGTTTCCTCGACCACCTTTTTACTACCAAGTTCCCGTTGACCAATCTCACCCCAACACACGGGTGATCGACATTTCCTCCCGTACAATGCCTCAAAAGGCGGCATACCAATACTAGAATGGTAACTATTGTTGTAGGAAAATTCCGCCAACGGTAAATGGTCATCCCAACTACCACCAAAATCTAAAGCACACGCTCGCAACATATCTTCGAGCGTTTGAATCGTTCGCTCGCTTTGACCATCCGTTTGTGGATGATAAGCAGTGCTAAGATTCAATCTAGTCCCCATATCCTCATGGAATTTCTTCCAAAATCGAGAAGTAAATCTCGTATCACGATCCGATATAATCGACACCGGCACACCATGACGTGACACAATTTCCTTCACATACATTTCCGCCAATCTATCCGAAGAGTATGTTTCCTTTATAGGTAGGAAATGTGCACTCTTCGTCAACCGATCCACTACTACCCATATCGCATCATAACCCTTTCGAGTCTTTGGTAGTTTAGTGATCAAATCCATAGCTATATTCTCCCATTTCCAAAGCGGTATTTCAAGCGGTTGGAGCTTTCCATACGGCTTTTGGTGTTCCGCCTTCACCCTTAAGCATGTGAGACACCTCTCAACATACTTAACAACATCACGCCTCATACCCGGCCACCAAAAATGACACCTCAAATCATAAAACATCTTTGTGGCCCCCGGATGGATAGGATATTTGGATTTATGCGCCTCATCTAAAATAGTTGTCAAAATACCTGACAACCTAGGAATCCAAATCCTACCAAAGCATGTCTTCAAGCCCATGCTATTTTCACCAAGTTTATCAACATAAGCAACCATCCGCTCTTTCTTCAAGTCACCACCAAGTGCTAACACTTGAGACTCTCAAATTTCGTCAATAAGAGACGATGAAATTGTCATCATGAACGACTTCACTTTAATGGTTCCTTTGACAACGATATGCAGTTTGTCTACTTTTGCGCCAATTAGTTCGCCCACTATCTAAGATAGTCACTGATTCATTTAGATGAAACGTTTATCATTTATCTCATCTTCACCATATGAAATAACAACAGTTCTATCCTCCTAATGCTTTCATGTATGGTCACGTAAAAATGTATTATGGAGTCCACTCATTTCAAAGGAAAACTTTTATAACGTCAAGTTTCCACTTGAATTTCAACACTCCTAACCATAGGATATTTGGATTTTTGAACCACTTTATACGAGTAGTCAACACTTTTGACAACTAAAGAAATCCAAGTTCTAATCCCACGTCACCCACCTCTTACATGGAAATTTCAAAACTTCCTTACCAATCAACCAATTGAGACTCAAGGTCTCAAATTCATACCTCTTGGGGTTCGAGGATCCCAATGCCCATACATAACACCCTTTGAAGCTCGAGTCTTCAACTCACCCATTCTTAACCGATAAAGCATGCGACCTCCTCAAGTAAGGATACCACAACTTCCTTACTTGAATCCTCTTTTACAACATTGGAAGGAAAATCCCTATCCGTGACCCAAACACCCTAAGTATCTCCATTGACTTAATCATAAGTCATCCTTTGAGATTTAAGGATCTCAATCACCGAATCCACCTTTGAAGTTCAAAAACTTCGCTTTTAAACACCGATTGCGTACAATGTACATTTTAACATTTACCCCTTGACCAAAAAGTCCACATACCGCGAGACCTTTAATCAGTTTTATCCTACCACCGACTGACAGTGGCAATACACACTCTTCCATTTTCCTTTTTCACCGAAAAGTTTATGTGCTTTAGAACAAAGCACACAGGTTCAATGACCCTTATCAAATCCTCTTTCTCAACTGGAATGCTAAGTATCCCTTTTATATCCCCGGTTGATGACAATGGCACAAGCCATGTATATACACCAGTTCGTATACCTCGTGTTTCACTGTCTCTAATGAGAACAGATTAACACGTCACCCCTTTATCATACTAGGCAATGATATGGTTACTAAGTAACCCAACACCTCTTTTACAATCATCGGATCAAAATCCATGTGATCGTTTCATCCACAACCTCATGTTATTAAAACATGTAAACATCAACATTATGACACCCTTAATGATGATCGCCCGAATCCACCGATCTGCTTAGCCTTTCATCAAACACAATGATCGAAAAGCTTCAGTCACGACTATGGTGATTAGAAATGCGTGACCCATAGGCCTAAGCAAATTTCAAATTTTCTCACCATTTGTGTTATCCTCCGGACATATAGCAATGTCCGACATTTCTTCCCATAAAGGGTTTCTAGCTCAGCTAGAATGTTTCGGCTTTCACGAAGCCACTTCTCATTTACTCTTCGTTTTCCACTTATCTCCTATGTTCAACCTTTCTTTGCGCATTTAATAATTGACTCCACCTGAGTTGTACCCTATACGCAAGGATCCCCTTTATAACGTCAACAGATAGCATCGAGAAACCCGATCTATCTACATTTCTTCGATGATTCCAAGATTCGAGCGACTTCGACCAGTCATAAAACACTTGCCCGAAATCTTATTGATCACCTCTGCTGTCCACTGCACATGAAGGAACTCTTCCACTATGCCACCCACCATGGCTTGTAATCGATGGTAATTCAACGTCATCTCATGAATTCCCTCGATGCATGTGCCTTCACGCCCTTATGCCTTTCTCCTCACGAAGATTAATTTACCAATCCTCCGCCATGTCCCGGAGTCGACTCATCGTGCGTAATACGCCCTCTACCAATCACAATGGATTGCTTCAAAAGACAAGACCATCATAGTGATTCATCGTTAATTAATCAGCTATTAACTCTCACCCTTTAACTCCTTTGGTTCGCACACCACGAACCCTCTTGTGAAAACAAGGTTTTCCTTCCACTTCGGTTCACCAACCGAAGTTCTTCCCGCTCTCTAGGCTTCACACTGTTCCTCCCAAGGATCACCTCAAAGAGCCCTATCTTCCTTGAAGGAAGATTGATACAACATGATAGAAAGCTCTAGCCATTCTCCGCTAGATTGATGCATTCTTTTTCTCCCAACCTATTCCATGTTCCTCACCACCCACGAGGTGATACACTACTAGGCTTTAACATACTTGAGTCCTTAAGATGACTTTCATCCACCATTTCTTTTACTTACACAAGTGCCCCTTAGTCTCCCCGACAAATTTTTAACTAAGTTGTAGATGTTCTACCTACTTATAGGTCTTTAATCTACCCACTCGTTAAGGCACTATATCTTATCTATGTGTATATGTATTACCCCCATCTAATCATCCATATACATACATACATACATACACACACATATAACCACCTTCACCTAATCCTTGCAAATGTTCATTGTTATATGGTTATCATAAAGTCTCTTGCACATTTCGTCTTATTAAACATATTGGCCAGACATGTTTAATAGTACGCCATGCCCAATTGTAATTACCATCTCCATATAACAAGTCACAAAACAAGTTTCGGCACACATAACACCTTAACAACATTCATCATACATATATACATACACCATATATATATATATTATCATTTTATCAAATCATTACTAACCTTTCATTTCCGCAAGCTCCGAGTCTTAGTCAAGTCCTTCATGGATTCTCGTATCATTTTCCCCCATATCAAGAGCATCCGGTTTGAGTTTGGTGCCACCACACCAAATCCCTCAAACCATTGCTCTGATACCAAGTTGAAACACACCACTTTTAAAACACCGACAATTAAACGTTTAAACAAGCGGAAGCATTTCCCAAGATTTTTTTTTTTTTTTTTTTTTAAAACCCCCGCGTACCGCGAGGCACACGGGCCACCTCCCTCGCGTACCGCGAGGGAGTCCCAAAATACTTACCCGGAAACCCAGGTCTCTCGCGTACCGCGAGAGACTTACCTGCAAGTTCTCGCGTACCGCGAGGGGACTCAGAAAGGCAAAACCGGAGATTTTGTCTCTCGCGTACCGCGAGAGAATCCTCCCAGGTTCTTCGCGTACCGCGAGGGACCAAATTTCCAGTGAGTTTCCCTTCAGCTGCAGGTTTCAAAACCTTGCCATTTTTTCCAACTTTTATCAAATCACTTGACATCCAAAAATTTCCAACACTTGGGTTTTGACCCCAAACATCCAAACTAAGTTTTCAAATATCAAATTTACAGCTTAAGGATCAAATCACCAAATTACAAGTAATTTCCCCAAATCCTTAAAACCACCAAAAATGCATACGAGATCCCTTCGCGCTTTGGACTTGACCTTGACCTACCTCGGAGCTTTCCCTACATCACCACATTGACATAACACCATTAGTAATGATATAAACATAACAAACAAGTATTTACAACTTGCTTTCACCCTTTTCACCCATTTGACCCATTTGACCCATTTGCACCCATTTGGTCAAATAAGGCCCCTTACACTAGACTTATATACCACATAAGTCACTTACACCACATTCACCATTTTTCCTCAATGGCTTGACTTATATACCACATAAGTCAATTACACCAATCTCACCATTATTCCACAATGGTTAGACTTATATTCCGCATAAGTCAATTTACACCGACTTCACCATTATTCCACAATGGTTGACTTATATACCACATAAGTCACTTTCTTCAATTTACCACATTTAGTTGACTTTACACCACACGAGTCATTTACTCTACTTTATCACATACCACATTTTTGCTTAACTATATACCACATAGTCATTTACACCAATTCAACATATTCTACATTTTAGTTTGACCATATACCACATAGCCAACTACATTATGCATACAAAACTTGACTTTTACCACACAAGTAAATTTTCACACCATATAGGTTAAATAACTAATTTCATCCACATACCAATAAACACATATAAGATATTTGAATAACCAACATGAAATTCAAATATGAACATCACCACCACCTATCATTACTAAGTAAGTGCAAAGCACTTACCTTTTGAGTTAGAGGATCCCGCACCACCTTCTAGCTTTGCAATTAGATTACCTAAACACATTCACCTAGTTTAGTAATCTAACATACATCAAAATTCTATTACAATTGAGTCCACAACTCAATTTCCCCATTTCCAACCCAAATTGACCCGTTTGGGTTATCCTCATAACCAAACACCCTCTTTCACCACAAACTCACCCACTTGAGTTTCATTATCTTAATCTTAACACTAATTTTTCTTTCAAAAATTATTATTAAGTTAATTTGGTGTTTGTTCAAGTGTCTAACATCTTAAAAACACTTAATCTTCATTAATTCATCATTTTAGCATCATGATCCAAACACCCCCAATTTCCACCATATGAACCCTAACTTCTCATAATCAAAATCAAAGGGTTCTAGGATGTTAATCATCATTCTTTAACTTTAGTTTAGCTAGATTATCAATAATCTAACACCATTTCATCACATGCATACATAATTTCGGATTTCACCCAAAACCCACCAAGAACACATTCATGGTGAAATCAAGAGGAAGAGAATCACTTACTTGATGTTATGAAGGTGTTGTGTGAGCCAAAACCTTCACAAAACAAGCCTCAATTCCGCGATTTAGCTCCAAAACCGAAATTCTCTTCTTCTCCTCTTCTCTTGAACGACTAACACCTCAAAAATGAGTTAATTTTGACTTTAACTAGTCAAATGGCAGATTTTGCCATATTACAACTTTAGTCCCTCAACTTTCCACTTCACCCATTTCATTCTAAAGTTAGTCAAAACTAACATAGCCCCATTACAAACTTGAAACCCACTTGTTTCAACTTATTTCTAAAATATTATTTTCACCATAATATTAATTAGAAATATTTATTTATTTATAACGAGACCCGGATTTTGGTTCGTTACACATCTTAACGACATGAGAAAAAGTCTCATTAAAATCAATTCCTGCTTTCTGAGTATCACTACGAACAACCAAACGGGCTTTGCAACGTTCAACAGTACCATCAGCATTATACTTGACTTTATACACCCATTTGCACTTAATGACCTTTTTACCTTTAGGTAAATGCATAACCTCCCATGTTTGATTTCTTTCCAAGGCATTAAACTCCTTAGTCATAGCCTCTTGCCAAGCAGGATGGTTAGCAGTCTCCTGATAAGAAGAAGGTTCTTTAACAGAATCAAGATTTAAAAGGAGCTGTTGGGAATCAGGAGAAAGATCAGCAAGATTAACAAAATGAGAAGCTTGGCAAGCACTCGACAAAGTATGAAAACAAGACGAATCGACAGAAGAAGCAGAATTACAAACATAATCCTGCAAATGAGAAGGAGGAATAGAAGAACGAGTAGATCTCCTGGGCTCCGGAGGTAGAGGAGGAGGAATAGGAGAATCAGGAGGAGGAATGGAATCAACTTCAGGAGCAGCCAAAGAAGATGAAGGAACATCAGCTGGATATGTCTCCTTAAACAGATCATTTAGAGAAGGGAATAAATAAGAAGGATCCTAAGAGTGTAAAGAAGGGAAAATGTGCTCAAGAAAAGTCACATCCCGAGAAACAAGAACTTGTCGAGTATCAAGATTATAAAGCTTGTAGTCTTTCTTTCCAAATGGATAACCAATAAAAATACAAGCTTGAGCTCGAGGCTGAAATTTATCTCGTCCGGGTGTAGAGGTAGAAGCATAACACAAACACCCAAAAGTGCGAAGGTGGGTGTATGAAGGAGCTTTACCAAAGAGCACCTCAGAAGGAGATTTTCCCTTAAGAACCCATGTGGGGAAAATATTAATCAAATTAGTAGCAGTGAGAACGCATTCACCCCAAAAAGGTATCGATAACTTGGATTGAAACATAAGAGCACGAGCAGTTTCGAGAAGATGCTTATGTTTACGTTCCACCACCTCATTCTGTTGAGGAACCCCAGGACAAGTAGTCTGATGAATAATTTCCTCTGTTTAAAATACTCGGCATGATGAACACCCGAACCAAGTTCGAAATCATTATCAGATCGAACACGCTTCACTTTGGTACTGAACTGAGTCTCAACCATTTCAATGAACCCTTGAAGAATAGTAAAGGCATTTCCTTTAGTTGTCAAAAGATGAGTCCAAGTAGTTCTAGTAAAATCATCAACAATGGTGATAAAATATTTATATTCATCAAATGTAGTAGATCGATACGGTCCCCATGTATCAATATGAATAAGATCAAACATTTGAGAACTGGATATACTACTAGATGCAAAAGGCAGTTTATGATGTCTAGCCTTAGGACAAACAGAACAATCATCAATAGAACAATCATGTGCACCAGTAAAAACATTCAATTGCTTAAGTTTGTACAAAGGTAAATGACCAAGACGAGTATGCCAAAGTTTCAAAGAAACAACAGAATTACAGTGAGAAAAAGAATCAACTGTAACAGAGAAAAGTTTATTTGGATTCAAAAGATAAAGTCAGTTGAGAAGATCTCCCAGGACCAACGAACCACTCAGCGAAGGGGCTTGCAAGAAACAAGTAGTTTTAGAAAACTGAACAAGACCTTTTGTATCCCTACAAAGTTTAGGAACAAATAAGAGATTGTGCTTGAACTGAGGCACAAAGAAGACATTAGAAATAGAAAACGTCTTGGTAAGATGAACTGTTCCAACCTGCGTAACAGTTAAGACATGCCCGTTTGGAAGAAGAACATAAACGGGTGAGTTAAGCTATTGAACATTAGAAAGTAAATTGAAATCAAAGCACATGTGATTACTTGCACCGGTATCAATGATCCAAGTAGTATCGACCGTAGTCGAATTGCAATCAATAATACCTGTAAAATTTGCAAAGCTGAGTGGTTGAACATTAGGAACACCACCCTGAACCCTAGAATTCTGCTGAAAAAGTTGCACCAAATTGTTGTACTGTTAAGAAGAAAGAGCATTAGGAGCACCAGAAGTAGGAACAGTAACCCCAGCATCAGAAACAACATTAGCAGCAGCTTTGGGTCTAGTAAATTTGAAATCTTTAGGAAACCCAATTAAACGATAACATTTTGTAATATCCGGTATTTTTCCGACCTATCTTTTCCTAAAACCTTTGCACATATTATTAATTTAAAACTTGAAATTTTATCAAAACTATTTTCTTGAATAATAAATATTGATTTAATGGATATATATTTAAGAAAAGCAATAATACTTGAGGTATATATATAAATATATATATATATATATATATATATATATATATGAGACTTATTTAAGAGTATATACCTTATAAATAAATTATTAAAAACTTTATGAATTTATTATATAAATTTATAAACTTATTCTAAAACACTTAAACTTGTAAATCTTAGAAATTATTTTATAAATGTATAAAATAATAAAAGGAAATAGAAGAAAATAAAACTTACTTGGGTTTTATAAAATAAAACATTTTATTTATTTTATAAAGTCCAGGGATCAAACTGTCATTTTCTGAAACTTATTTTAAACTAAATTCCAAATTCTAATATAAAATGATAAAGGCTAGATACTTCAGGGACTGTTTGTGTAATTCGACCAAACTTTCTTTCCCCAAACCGGTCTCAGGTTCGAGTCCCACAGTAGCCGGTTTTCACCTCCGATTTCCCTAAAACGCGTTTCCGGCCAGATTCAATGAACCTTGATCTCCTATACCCGCATGCGACTCGCACCCAAGAATATTAAATGCTCAATTTCAATAAACATCACGCGTAGAGCCGGGTTCGAGGCATTTAAACCCAACCGTAATCCTCCCAACGGTACGGGCATTTAACGCCTAAATTGGCTATAAATACCACCTGCAATCTTTCGACGACATCACACCATAACTGTACAACCACTCAGTTTTGTCGGATTCTATCAACAACTGTCGATCTAAGTCGAAGGATAGCCGTACCTGTTTCGAACCCAATCTCCCTCGTCTCGACTCCGATTTAGGTAATTCTTGTAACCATTGCTTTCGTATTCTTTCCAAGATCAAAAGCCCTCTGTCAATTCAAGAAGACAGAGGGAATTTCGACCCGTATTTAAGGGAAATCGATTCTAGGGTTCAAATGAGAATCTGGGTTGGTTTGGGATTCTGTTTAAGGAATTCTTTTCCGTGTATTAAACCACCGAGACCCGTAGGCGGGATGGTTAGGCGTGTGTGTATGCTTGTGACCCGGTCACAGACCCGGGTTCGACCCAGGCGCACCCTAGTTTTCGTTTTTCATTTTTTTATGCTTTTTACTCAATGTTAAAATATCTAATAATTTTTATAAATTATATTAAACTGTTATAATTATAAAAATGAAAAATAATTACACTTTTATATTCCGGAACGATTTTTAATTAATTAAAATTAGTTAAAACTTATAAAGATTTAATCCTTGAGATTTGTTTTAAATACTTAAAAATCTATAAAAGATACTTTTAAACTTTATACAACTTATACAATTTTACAGAAAACTTAATTTACTATTTAAATTCTAAAGTAAATAAATTCTTTTTGTTTTAAAACTTAAAATAATAATTATAAACTTTAATAAACAGAAAACTTATAAAATCATAAAAGTTTATAAAACTTATATATTTTAGAAAACAGGAACTTATAAACTTGTGCATTTTTGCATTTTATCTATTTAAATCGAGACTTGTTTATTTATTTATTTAAACAAGAAATAAATATACATTGTTATTAAGATTAGAAAGTTATAAACTTACGATCTTATAAAAACAGAAACTTAGATTTAATGAACTACCTACTTATACATCTTATAAAACTTATATTTTATATAAACATAAACTTATTTGTTTATATAAATTTAAAACAGGAGGAATAAATATACCTTACTTATTTTTTTTAAATAAAGTAGAACACTTGTAAACTTTATTTAAAATACTTATAAGAAGCTTTATTTAAGACATCTATAAACCTATAATTTTATTTAAACTTTAAACTCATAATTTAAACCTTATAAGAAGTTCTATTTAACATTTTATAAACTTATAAATGCTTATTATTATTTAAACTTATAACCACATTTTTAAGGTAAATACTTAATTCTTAAATACTTCGAATCTTAAATGATTTATATTTTTAGATAAAGTAATTATTCTTTTGGATAACTATTTGTCCTTCGTAATTATTTATTCTTAAATAATTATTATTTATCCCTAATCACTATTTAGTCTTTAAATACTTTGTATTTAATAATTATTTTACTTTTAAAATAATTATTATTTATCTTTAATTCTTATCTTAAATAATTATTTTAAACAATAATTATTTTAAACTATTAACTTATTTAAACTTTGAAATCCAAGCCTAGTATGACTCATTCAAAACCTTATTAAAACTTGATCTAAACTTTATAAACACAATCATTCCCGTCTCCCGTTTGGAACCCTAGTCAATCTTGAGCCCTAGATCCTTGTCTTAGACTTTTTACTTAAAACTTTAGACTTACATTCTTAGGCTTATCGTGAGGATATTCTCCCTCCAAGTCTTGCAAATACTTATCCGTGTCGGATACTATTCATCAATCCAAGTGAGTATACTTAGCCCCTTTTTCCTTTTATGCTTTTGGGGTGAAACATGTTCACAATTCTTAAACTTATACAATTCTTGTACAACTATGACTACGTGTTTATTCTTATGTTAAACTTGAGACTTGTATGCTTAGATTAAACTTAAAACTAGCACATTCATTAGCTTTGATCAAGCCGATAGTAACAATGATAGATCTATTGCATTTGACCAATCCACCTTGATTGATTGACCCATTCGGGGGGGAGCCCTTGGTGTTTGTTACTACATTAAACTTTAAACTTGAGACTTATAAGGGTAACCTGCGGGTTATGCCTAAACTTGGTCGGAGGGTTGATGTGCACAATGTCTAACATGCTTGTTTTCTCATACTTACATTATAGAATGCACAAATCATAGTGAATTGTAATTCTTTTCAAATACTTGTTAAACTGTGTCAAAACCTTTATATCTCACCAACTATTTTGTAGTTGACAGATTCTTTCACATGTTTCAGGTTTACATCATGAGACTTATTCGTGATCACATAGGATGCTTTGGACCTAGACTACTTAAATTAAATGTTGTATTCGTATTATTCTTCCTTGTATTGAATCTTAAATTATTCATTAGTGAAATATCGAAACTTTAATAGTTAACCTTGTGCTATTGAACAACCGCGTCCGCCCCGACGTATAATCCGCCGTCGGTTGGGGTGTGACACATTTGCTGGCATCATGTCTTGGCTTCTTGCAATGAGAGCAAACGGAACCTTTCCGAGCACTGGAATTCTTTGGTACTTGCACAGAAGCATTCATAGAAGCATTCTGAGAAATAAACTGAGCCGATGAATGAAGCTCCCTCTGTTTCTCAACTTGAATGAGAAAAGCATAAACTTCATTGATTGAGGGAAGAGGCTTCATCATGATAATATTCCCACGAATCATGTCATAACAAGGGTTAAGACCCATCAGAAACTGCATCAAACGTTGATCTGTTTCGCGCTTAGCCATAAGTTGGGAAGTACCACATGTGTAGGGAGGAATAGGCTTGATTGCATTAAGCTCATCCCAAACAGCTTTGATTTTGGTAAAATATGTAGCAACATCATCATTCCCTTGAGAAATAGCAGAAAGAGACTTCTGCAATTGATAATACTTGGCCCCATTACTATGTCCATACCGGTTAGTTAACTCTTTCCAGAGTTGTCGAGCAGTCTCAACATACAAAACGCTCTCACTGATATCACTGGACAAAGTGTTCAAAATCCAAGAAATAACCATATCATTGCATCTTTTCCATAACTCCAGATTAGGAGAGGAAGTAGGTCTGACAACAGTCCCATCAACAAAACCAAGTTTGTTCTTAGCAGATAAGGCAATGGACATGACACGTTTCCAGGATCCGAAAGAAGAGCCGTCAAATGTTTTAGAAACAAGTAAGAGACCCGGATGATCAGATGAATGTAAGAACAAATGATTAGAAGAATCCGTAGGAACAACAACTGCGGGATCAACAGTATGAGGCATGAAAAATATAAAGAAAATGAAGACTGTAATAAGCGACTTGTTAAGTTCGCTGAGGAAAGGAACAGGCGAACTTAATAAGTTCGCCTGTAACAAACTACTGCGACAAGTTCGTCTGCACGAACAGAAAAACGGGAAATCGATCCAGAAATCACCATAACTCAAAAACAGATAAGTATATGAAGAAATCCAACCGTAGGAATGATTAGAAACAAAAAACGAAGGTTTTGAACGGATTAAAACAGGAAACAACCCCCAATTGACACAAAAAATAAGAAAACGAATGAAACAACAAAGAATGAGTACGAAAAAAAGAAAAAAAATCACATAATCGAGCATATATGCTCTGATACCATGTTAGGATATCGAGAATGATCGCTAAAACAAGCGAGAATGATAAACGAGATAGCTAAAACAAGCACGAATGATAAACGAGAGAAAAAAATGAAAGAGAATAATTGGGGGTAAAACTGATATGATTTGATTGATAGCTTGAATAATGTTACAAATAATCTATTTATAGACAAAGCTAACAAACTACTGAAAGTTCGCCCCTATACTAAACAAGCGAATTTAGTAAGTTCGCTAACACACTCATCTCTCAAATGCTACGACCAATTTCAAACACCCTATTAAAGATGATAATAATAAAATAATATATATATATATATATATATATATATATATATATATATATATATATATATATATATATATAGGGGCATGTTATTTTGAGAACCAACCATATGTTGAGAACCGAAAGAACCGCACAAAACGTGTACATATCGCTTTAGTGAAAAAAGTAAAATTCAACAACAATGTTTTATTTATCTCTTCCCACTCTTAGTTTGAGTTTATCTCCTCTCTCCTGAATTTTTTTAAGAAAAGTATAAAAATATGCATATATGCATTCATTTGTGCATATAGTGTGAGTGCATATATGCATTTAAAAAAACGACTATAAATTCGAGGTCTTTTAAAACCAAACCTTAAACATATTGAAATGTACATGAATTCTAGTCAATTTATATTATAAATAGAGGAAGAGTTAATGCGGTTCTTAACATATTGTTGGTTCTCAAAAGAACATACCCCTATATATATATATATATATATATAGTGTGTGTGCGCGCGCATCTGTTTCCTCGTTTGGAATTTCGGATGCCCAAACGGACGTCATCTTATACGGGGATGTCCCTTTCCGTATGCCACGTCATAGTCCCCTTCTAAACGTTGGAGCCACTTTAAGAATAAGCACTTCATAATGTTGTTAAAGAGTAATACTTCACATATTATTTTACTACTAATTGTCAAGCTATTTTTGCACGGACTAACCTAGTAAAATTCAAATAAATTTATCATGTATGGTTCATAGGGTATGCACCAGCTGATATGAGTTTGAGCTCACCCAAAGTTGAATCGATCCATTTAATTCAAAAGAGTTTGAGTTAGGGCGCGTTTCGAACTTTATATTCAAAACTTGAGCTCGAATAGCGAGTGACTTTTAAGCTCGATCTTTGCTCATTTACTATTTATTGTATTTATACGCGTATATAATAATTTTAAATACATTATAGTTATAACTTTATTTTTAACATAATATATTATTTAATTATTTTTATCATAACTCTATATACAGTAATAATACTTATTGTGTAATATATATTTATTATAATAAATAAAAACTATTATATTTATATAACTAATTAGTTAAGATTTGTATATGTATATCAGTTAGGAGCTCGAACTAATGTAAACCCGACTTTTAACGGTTCAATCCCCGTTCCAGGGGTGTGCAAAAAACCCAAAAAAACCGAAAATTGAACCGTATCTGTAACCGAAAAAAACTAAACCGAATTGTTAATTTGGTTTTTGGTTCGGTTACTAACCGTATCCGAACTGCGAATTCGGTTTCGGTTCGGTTATGGGATATACTTTTTTTTTGAATTCGGTTTATTTAGATAGACATATTTCTAATATAGTTCGGTATATTCGGATACACTTTTTTTTGCAATCGGTTTGGTTAGAAACATTTATAATTCGGTTCGGTTCGGTACGGTTAACGGGTAAGGGTTAAAAAAATAAAAACCAATTAAACCAAACAAACCGTTAACCAAACTAATGAAGAACCTAGCACGTTCCCGGATAAAAAGTTAAAAAAGGTCGAGTAAAGTGATCACTTCATGCTAAAGCTATTGAGGGGGTGTTTGGGATTACTAACTTATTGACTTATTTATATAAGTTAATAAGGTGTTTGGGTAAACTAATTTATTTACCCTATTTATTTCATTTTCAAGAAGTAAGAAATGACTTGCTTATGACTTATTAACTTATATAAGTTAAAAGTTATAACTAATAAGTAGATTTGAAAAGAAATCCAAACACCACATGAATACAAGCTTATATTTGGAAGTTGAGGGGTCAATTCGCAAACAACCGAAAGTACCGGGTCCCAAAAGTCAGAAACTCCGGCCGGCGCCAAACCCTCTGTCCCTCGTTCAAAGTTTATAATCGGAACCACAATTTCAAACGGAGATTGCTCCGACGTCACATATCTTCCGATCTGCATCCTCAATAATCTCCGGCACTCCAATTGTGAACAAATTCATCATTTCACTCACCGAAAACCGGAATCGGCAGATGAGCGGGGCGAGTCTGTGCTCATTATTGGGCGAATTAGGGTACGAAGGTCACGAGGCACTTGATCCAGACAGTTTCGAATGGCCTTTTCAGTACGAAGATGCTCGTCCGATACTCGATTGGCTCTGCTCCAGCCTCCGTCCCTCCAACGTCCTCTCCGCTTCTGAACTTTCACAGTTAAATCTTCATTTCTCTCTCTGCAATTACATGTATTTACAGTTGTGTATTAGCTTATTGACGTATTCAGATCTGTTCCTGGATAGTATAAAGATCAAATTCGTAGGTATAAGACTAAACGGTTTCAGTGCTGCATTTATGCAACGTAATTTGCCCTAGTTTTTCACTTATGAATAAATTGCTTCTAGTTGGCGTCATTTTAGCAATGTGATTTTGTGAATTTATCAATTAATGCATCTATAGGGTTATTTATCATGTATCATATGGTACATGCTGAAAATTTATGTTTGTATTGGTGTCCAGGTATGAGCAGTTTATACAAGAAGGAAAGCTTTTGGAGGTAATCAACAGGCTTATTTTCTGTTTGTCATCTCAGATTTGGATCAAAAGAGATACTTTCAGGATTCAAATTTGAAGCAGGTTTACCTGGAAAAAGGGAAACAAGGGTTAAATTGAATAAGCACAACTATTCCTAAAACTGTTATCGCTTTTAAGGTGAAAATAGTTCAATTTCTGTGTCAGATTAAGTGCAACAGTTTGATGTTGACAGTAGAAGTAAGACATGATCTTCAGTTTGGAATTTGAGTTAGGGAAAATGGGTAAGTATCTGTGTTATAGCCTTCTATTGTTCATGTGTTTGCTTACTGGGATCAATTTGGATGATGTTTATCTTTACTGGCGCAATGCTTAACTCTGACAGTGGTTTATTGCCTTGCTGGCTTAACACCAAAGATTTCGGTGAACAGTCGAAGGTCTTGATTTATTCTTGAAGTAACCAAGTGTTTACATCCTTACTAAACCATATATCATAATATGCTATACTTCTTGTTTTATTTTAATTAGTCACAACCATGGATTCCAAATTAATTGTTCAAGACCTCTTGGTGCATTTGAAAACTAGGTTTTGAAGGCATATGATGAGTTTATCAAACTATGTAGCAATATCTGTCTGCAGTTCAAAATTAGCATTAATAAATTGGGTTTTAAGTTGACCAAGCATGTTTTTGTTGCATCATTTGCTAATTAGTTGGTGATCTATGATTTTTTTTAGTGAAGCGGCCCAATTCATCGTAGTTTTTTAAGTGCTATCCTTTTTTTTCATATCATATGTTTTGACAGGGGGAAGACCTAGATTTTGCTTATGAAAGCATTTCAGCCTTTTCAACAAGGAGAGACAACCAGGAGGCGGTTTTTGGAGCTGAAGAAGGACTAAAAGAGATACGGTAACTTTACGTACTTTGCTTCAGCTTTACCAAGTGATTTTTTCCTTCAGTGAACTAAAAACCCTTTTAGTTTTGTTATCAGTGACTTTGTAATTCAAATGTCACTAATTTAAACTAGCATAGTAGCATGCGAAGATTGTCATGGGATCTGAAGTTTAAACCTACATAACTGATAACTTATTGTTTTTAGCTCAATCAGAACAAATTAAATTTGTTAACAGAAAATTTTTAAGGTTTTCCCAAGTATGAATAGGTTTGTTTTGTTGAACTTCTGTCTCACTTCTAAATCGTATCCAATGTACATTTTGCTGAACGAATGTATTTTCACAAACCTGTGCATGTTACCTTTTCTACATGATTTTTTCATGGTGGATATTGGATTTGTTAATATGGTTACAAATGTTGTTAAAAGCCTTTAAATTATATGGAGCACCACACTACTACCTGGATGTGTAGATGGATGATTAGTATGATAATAATAATCGAACTTAGAAACAATAATCTTAATGACTTGGATAAAGTGGCCACCATTGGCGAAAGTTGAAACGATAAAGCAACGAACATACTAAAAGCTAACAAGCGAAACTAACAAACAAAACAGCTAAACTAACTACTAGTTTCACACATGTTAATATCCACCATGATTTTTTCATGGTGGATATTGGATTTGTTGATATGGTTACACATGTTGTTGAAAGCCTTTAAATTATATGGAGCACCTCACTACTACCTGGATGCGTAGATGGATGATTAGTATGATAATAATAATCGAACTTAGAAACAATAATCTTAATGACTTGGATAAAGTGGCCACCACCAAGTCTAGCAATCTTAATCAAGGATAAAATACTTAAACGCCTCCAAGATTAATCACATTGGCGAAAGTTGAAACGATAAAGCAACGAAACCATGCTAACAAGTCAACAATCTACTAATCAAGAATATCAACTCTTTTTGTGTATAAAAAGCTCACAAGCAGAGATTTTTTAAAATTTAAAGTTACATTTTCTCATACACCTTGGGAGCCTTTGAATAGGGACCCCAATATGATTTCCTACAGCAAACATATAGTTTTGTCTGGGAAAATATAATGAAATTTGAAAAATCCAAGAACAATAGCTAACCAGGGAAGCGATAAAAAGATAGATCAGTTCTTCAAGTTAATTGCACATATAACTACTATCACTCAAATAGATGAGTTGAATGGCTGGATCAAACTTTGAATTTCATCATAGGCTGATGACTTGGTCTTTATTTGTGACTTAGAATTATGTGCTGCGTTTGACTCCATTGGGCTGCCAGAAAAGTATGTTTTTTTTCCAAATCCAAATGTAGATGGATACTCCAAATTTAGCCCAAGGCAAACATACTTATAAACTGGACGTGTTTTGTGCTCACTTGATCAAATCTAACGATGTTTGCTACAGTTTTTGTTAGTATATTAAGTATGCATTTCAAGATTATCATGTTCTGATTTGTTTCTATATTTTCAAAGGGATGCTACTTTATCCTTTAAAGCAGAAGCTGTTGAGCTGCAAAGACAACTTGGGCATTTACAATCTCAATATGACATGCTCAGCACACAAGCTTCAACTTTAATTCAAGGGAAAAGGGCAAGAGTTGCATCAACGTCTACTGTTAACGGATTACTAACTACCATAGATGATAGTCTATCAGCAAGAAACTTGGAGGTGCACTCACAAAAATATAAATATCTTTTTATAATATGCTTTCTAAAAGATAATTTGATATAGTTTAATGCTTAAGTAAGAGTCTTAAAACTTGTTCCCTTGTAATTGTAGATGAATGCAGTTCTTGGACGGATTGCTTCAACATCAGAAGAGTTGGCTCACTTCCACTCAGGGGATGGTACCACTTTAACCCATATACATCGTTTTTTAGTTTATGGTCTGTGATATATTAAATAAAAGTCATTTTTTCATGGGTTTTGATTCCTGATATGCAGAAGACGGCATCTATTTAGCATACTCCGACTTCCGTCCATATTTGCTTGCTGACTCATCATGTATGAAAGAGTTAAATCAATGGTTTGTTAAGCAACTAGACACGGTATACACCATACTGCATTTTATTTATGTTTTACTTTTTTCTTAGCATGTGGGAGAACAATGTAATGAATTTTTTCCAACTAAATACAATATGGTAGTCTTCTGGTCATGTTAATGATAATACAAAATGCCGCTTTGAATCAGGGTCCTTACCGTTTGGTGGCAGAGGAGGGAAAATCCAAATGTTCATGGGTCAATCTTGATGATATCTCCAGTAACTTAGTGCGAGGTGATTGTCAATTTCACCCATCTTTATAATCTTTTCCTTCACTTCTGTTTGTTTAGTTTAGCATGTCCTCTTTCATTCTCGAGTGGGATTCCAGCATTTAAATGGTTTTCAATCTTTATTCCAACATCTTACTTCTAACTAAAGATGCTTGATTTGTGGTTGTTTCATGATGAAGCCGACTCACAAAAATCTCAACATCAACGCGTTTCAGAATTGCAAAGGCTTCGATCCATGTATGTGTGTAACCAATTGATATATTTTTTTGTTCTTATTTTCCTGATATTTATCTGTATTTTTTTTCTGTTAAATATGCAGTTTTGGCACCAGTGAAAGGCAGTGGGTAGAAGCTCAAGTTGAGAATGCAAAACAGCAAGCTATTCTGGTAACACTCAAAGGTCAAGTGAATTCAGATGAAGCTCATATTCACCTTGATCTTCATTCACTTAGGTACACAATCACTGTTCTTTATATGTTATATGTTCTCAGAGTATACATGCATAATGATATTCATTTCTCCAAATAAAAGAAGCATCGCTATAAACTTTTAATAACTTATATTGCATTATGTTGGTTGATTATTTGCATCTGTTTCACTAGGAGAAAACATGTTGAACTGGTTGGAGAACTTTCAGATCTACAAAACAAAGAAGAGAAGTTGTTATCTGAGGTTTGCACTTGCTTGTGTCGTTTAAATTTGGGTTATGGTTTATCCCAAACGGGTCAAATAATAAAATTTAGCTAAAAATGAAACCGGGTCAGACGGGTTGAACGGTCTAAAGGTGGCCTCCACTGATATTTTATATTCTATTAACCTAAACCAATTCTGACAATAATTAGCATGAACTATATAGTTTTCCAATAGTAAATATATACACTTTTCTTTTTCCCAGACTATTCCTAATTTATGTTGGGAGCTGGCTCAGCTACAAGACACATACATTCTGCAAGGTATGTGTTAATTAAAGCTTTAAATGTACTTATGAAGTTTGTTTACTTTTTGTGTTAAGAAAGCTATAATGGTAATGTGAATCGATGTTTAATTCAGGTGATTATGATTTAAAGGTCATGCGACAAGAATACTATATTCAACGTCAGAAAACGGTATATTTTTAAACTTATACTATAAGCACTTAATATCCTAGCTAACAAATTGAATACATAATATGAACATACACACCTAATAACCGTTCCAAGTTTCTATCTGAAGCAAGTGCTACTATCATTTATATTAGTAACTAAAAAATGAACTAATACATGCGTTTTTTTTCTAGTTCATAAGCCATCTGATTAACCAGCTTGCGAGGCATCAATTATTGAAATTAGCATGCCAATTTGAAAAGAAGACCATGCTTGGAGCATTTTCATTACTCAAAGTTATCGAGTCAGAACTCCAAGGTTACCTATCAGCAACCAAAGGACGAGTGGTAAGGGCAACACCATTCAGATTATCTTTTATCTCATAACCGGTCAAATTGGTAAAAATAAAAATAACTAAAAAGAAAATTGATCGAAAGCCGTCTAAAGTGTGTTTTAGTGTATAAACCTCCTAAACCATTTTATTCCAAAACATAGATTATTATTAAAATAATATAATTTTTTATAATCATATTTTTGAGAGATGAGACACTAGTTTACTATAAAATCTAAAACTTTGTACTAATTGTTTCTGGCAAAATTCTATTTTAACATTTATTTTTTTCCCTATTATGTAGGACCGTTGTCTGGCATTAATTCAAGCAGCATCAGATGTACAAGAACAGGGAGCTGTTGATGACCGTGATACGTTTCTACATGGTGTCAGAGATCTGTTAAGCATTCATTCGAGTATATTAAACTCTTGTTAATAAGTAATTTTAGTCTTTTCAATTACTGAGCTTAACATTTTTTACACCCACTTGCATTTTGTTTTTTTTACATAATTTCGTAGATGCACAAGGGGGTTTGTCAACATATGTGTCAGCCCCAGGACTCGTGCAGCAGATATCCAGCCTTCAATCGGACCTCATGGTCCTACAATCTGACTTGGATAATGCCCTTCCTGAAGATAGAAGCAGATGCATCAATGAGTTGTAAGTCATCACATGGGCTGGCTCTTGGTCACCCCTTGACACACAAACCCTTTTTTGTCTAGTTTTTTTTAAAACGTTATAAAAATAGTTAATGCGTTAAATAGGGTTGTAAACGAGTCGAGCTTGAGTTCGTCTAGGCTCAAGCTCTAGCTCGACTCGTTTTACTTAAGAGAGCTTGAACTTGGCTCGATAGTATTTTTTCAAGCTCAAGTTCTGCTCGGACTTGATTCGTTTATTATTTGCTAGTTATTAAATAATTTTAATATATATATATATAGGTAGAGGTTAGGCTAGAAAGGGATAAAACCCTACAAAGTCTAGGAAGGAATCTGGGCCATTAGATCATAGTCATTTGTGGTGAAGATTAACGCGGTGGCATTTTGGTAAATAGCTGGAACTTGGAAACCACCAGGAGGGGTAGAATAGGAAGATTCAACCCCAAAGCGTACACATACAAGTCACATGCCATTTCCCCCACTTTTTTATAACGTCCATAACTTTTTTATACGTCATTATTTTTTTTTAAAAATTTCACCATAAAATCGAACGTTTTTTTATCTTTCCAACGAGTATGGTATTATTAAGTTATTTTTATCATAACTATATATAATAGTATTTATTTATGTAGTGATATATTTATAATATTAAATAAAGAATAATATATTTATATAAATAATTGGCTCTTTAGACTCGTGATCCTAGTCAAGCTCGGTATATGAAGCTCTGGCTCAAGCCCGTTTATTAGATGAGCTCAGTTTCAGTTCAAGCTCGGCTTGATTCGAGCTTTTAGCAAGCCGATCTCAAGTTGCTCACGAATGGCTCGGCTCGTTTACACCTTTAGCACTAAATATAATTACAAAAACTATATTATTAGAATAATAATCTGAATTATTTAACATAAAAATTTAGGAGGATGTATGCATTAAAATACATATTAGAATAATAATCTGAATTGTTTAACATAAAAGTTTAGGAGGATATATGCATTAAATTATAATTTATAGGTTGACCCATTCGACCTGTTTTATTAGATAAAACATAACCCAAAATGGACCCATTCTTAAGTAAAAATGTACTTAAAAGTTCATAGATTGAATCTTATGTTTCCTATTAAATGTTATTTACAGATGCAATCTTATCCAAAGTTTGCAACAGCTATTATTTGCATCTTCTACCACTGCCCAGCCAATTTTGACACCCCGGGTACGTAATTCCCAACTCTTTTACGTATTTATTTTTACAGAAAATTATTAAATTCTATCGTTCCTTTTTAAGCTTATTTATGTAGGACGGTGTTATTTTTGAACTGAAAAATATTACATTTTTCTTCTTGTTTCAGACTCTGATGAAAGAGCTAGACGAGATGGAAAAGATGAATGCCAAATTATCTGCTGCAGTCGAAGAAGTAACACACGAACACAACAAGAAGAATGAGGTAATCTTTGTATGGGTTAGGTCGAGCTGGGTTGACCCTTAACACTTTTTCTTTCCGGAATCTTTGTATTAGTGATAAATAATTAGTGTGTTAAATATGATAACAAAATTTATATCGTATTTTAATACACTTTGTTGGTGTGACAGATTGTAAAGCATCACTCTCAAGAAATGGCACTTCAGCGACAAGTTTTTGTTGATTTTTTCTGCAATCCTGATCGTTTGAGAAATCAAGTGAGGGAATTAACCGCGAGAGTTAGGGCTTTGCAAGCGTCGTAATTAAGTGGGGTTTGTATGGTGTAGATTTTCCCACATGGGGTTTGTATGATTTAACTAACAATGTGTGTTATCTATGATTTGGTTTGTTTCCTTGTAATATTTTCTATAATGATTTAACTAACAATGTGTGTTATCTATGATTTGGTTTGTTTTCTTGTAATATTTTCTATAACACGTGGTTACATTCAAGCGTTTACAGCCCGGAAAAAAGATTAAAAGTGAACACAGGAAGTAAAATTTACAAATAAACGGGTAAGATATAACCTTCAAGAAGTGGCTCGGTGGTAAGCGTGTTATTCCCCTCCTAAGAGAGGTCTTAGGTTTCTATCATATTTATAGTAGTTTTGTGTAATAACCTCTTGAAAGTCACTTATTCAACGTAAATTGCTACTTATTTAGTTAATAGGTTATTGACAGAGTTATGTGCTTTTTCCGATAACAGGTTCTTATGGTTAAAAAAAACATAAAAGATGTTAATTTTTTTCTTTTTATATATTTGGATTAGAATAAATATTGGTTTGGCTTTTGTATGCTTGTTTTTATGATTTACTATTGTGTACGTACAACTGTATATTTATATGACCATCAAGTGGTCACTGAACCCTGACTTCTTACACCGTAAATTCAGTCAAACTCTTAAAAGAGTAAATCATGAAATGACTATTTTTCCGGTGTGGTTAAATGTGTATAAGAACAAGAAATTGAATTACATTCTTTAAAAAACGAAATAAATATGTGAAAATAAAGGAGACATGAGTAGTATATTACACAAAAGTTTACATATAAATAAAAACTAGGATATAATCCATAAAACATAAAAAAATACCCTACAACATATACGACGCCATTCTTAACGAAATTTATACCGTGACATGAAAAAATATAAACGAACAAAAGTTAATGAGGAAAAATCATATTATATATGTACTATAAGGGGTTAACGCGAAGTTTTAGAGACTTGAAATGATAAAATTAACAATTTGTAAAGCTATGATGAGTTTTGCCATTTTACCAAAGTGTGAGAGGGAGGAAGAAATGGTGTCAAATCGACAATTTACAAAGTTGTGGGTGAGTTTTACAATGTAACCCAAGTTTGTGGGTGGAGGGGAGTGCTCTTTGTTAAAATAATCTATACTATATAATAAATAAAGGTTTTGTATGACACGTGTCGCCACCATATTCAATCTCATTATCATTTTTCTGACTCTCTCTCTTATTAAATGTACTCATTTCTTTTAATAAATTACTAATTATAATAATAAAACATATTTATTTTAAATTATCCTTTATTATAATTTTTTTTTGAAATCTAATTATGTAATTTTTATTTTCAATCAAATAGTAAATGAATGTCAAATTACATCAAATAGTAATTGACGTATTTCCGAAACCCAATTATATATTATTTTTTACATATTTTGAACTTTGTTTTATATCCTTAGTATATGTATAGTAATACATTTTTACACCTGTAAAATACATAAATAAAATTTGAGAAATTTATGTATTGATATTTTTCACCCGTGTGTATTACACGGGGTCTAAGCTAGTAAAAAATAAAGAAAGATTGGATTGTAAAAAATCGAACATGCAATCTCGTGGTATTGAAGAGTTTTAGCGACTAGATTCTGACCAACTCACTAAGCCCAAGTTTTGTTAATATACGAGAACATGAATTATTTAACATAGAAGGGAATTGTTGGTTGCCTCCTCCTATTGGCCACTGACACTTGTTTATAAGGGGTAAGTATAATTACCAAATGCTGACTAGTTTTATAAATTTTAAGATATTTATGACGGTACGTCAGCAAAGGTGTAAATGAGCTAAGTTGAACCTCTCTCGTGATAAAAACTTTAAGTTTGAGTTTGGTTTATTTATTATTTATTTTATTTATAGATTAGTAACTAGAATTTTATAAATATATCATAATATATGTTATTTAGTTATTTTATTATAATTATATATATAACAAGCTCGTTTAAGCGTATGAAGCTTAAGCAAGGGCTCGTGTATTAAACATTTGACAATTTAAACCTGAGCTCGTGTAAGGTCAACTAGATTCAAGCTTTTAACAAGTCGATTTCGAGTGGCTCGCGAACAACTAAGCTCATTTACACCATTTTTTTACTATTATAAACTAAAGGTTTTACACTTATCACTTTTAAAAAAACAATAAGTTTACATTTTTAATTAAAAAATAAATAAAAATAATCCATAGCCGACACATACACACATTCTTTATCTACATCCATCTTTTATGCCGACACTTGCAACACCGACGACCACCACAAAATATATTCTAAATTGAATCTATTGTTTTTTAGTCCAAAAAATAAAATAAAAGATATGATCACTTAATATTTCACAAATTTTGGGTGGATAAAATAATAAAATAAAAAGAAACTTTAGTTGAAAAGTTCTTGGATTGCACACCTATCTTTCAATACAAGTCTCTTGTTTTAAGCATGTGCACCACCAATAAAAGGAAACACTCCCACAACATTTTCATCTTCTTTTCCTTTTTTTCCCCAAAAAGACACCACTTCCTTTTCATGTTGTCTCACTCATAATTGTCCTTAAAAGATAACCTAGACAAACCTTTTGTATCTTGTAAGCAAAGTGCATTATTTTTAACTCTTGTGAAAAAGCACACATATAAGAAAGGTCAAAGGTAGCATCTAAATCAATAAAATTTCAACTTGGAAACTTCCTCACACTTTTGTTGTTTGTACCTTTCGTATAAGAGCCAGCAAAGCTACTAATGCACCTGGAGCGAGCCACCTGCGATTGAGGGGCAATCTACTTTTAATATCTCCTATTAAATTTTATTGTTTCGAATTAAATCCGTAAAAAATACATATATTAGATGTGACACGTACGTAACAATGTGTTTTACAAGTGTACCGGTCTACAAAACATCGTCGTTGTAACATATGTTTTACCTTGCTAATCTTAGTACATTGTATTTCAAATAGTTGAACGCGTTATACAAGTAAGGTGACTAAGTAGCGCCGATGGCTTCTTGGCCTAGTGACTCCTTGTGTTTATGTCCACCAAAGATGTATGAGTTCGAGTCTCACAAAGTAGACAATAAATGTTAGCTGATTATATTATAAATTGCAATTACTATAAGTCATAAATATTGAAATTAAAAGTGTGTTGAATTAATATGTTTAATATTATTTTGATCGAGTAATATGATATTATATAAGTATTTAAATAAAGAAAATATAAAATCGCCTCTTAAAAAATAAACTGCAATGTTACTCGCGTATGTGTTCCTACTTGTACACAAAGGTCATCACCGATACTTATTCTAAGACACGCTCATCATCTATGCTTCTTAGAATAAGTATGTATTAACTAACCAACGATTCAATTTGTTTACATCGATACAATATATACATACATACGAACGCAATGAAGCGATGTGTCTGATGAAGGCATTGGTTTGCTAATAACCCTAATGCGCACTTGATCAGTTATCAAGTTTACAAATTGATAAACTAACCTACTATTAACAATTATATATACAACACTAAACTATGACTTTTTAGTAATTACAAATCTCACCGTTAACTTATCCAAACTTGGTTAACAATTAAACCTAACAACCCAAATTCAAAACATGAGAATAGATCCACACCACTCCGCTCTGTCTTAGATCGAAGCATTATGAGTTGTTTGTCCCCATCCCTCATCGATCCACTCGATACGTCCCCATCGACTCAAATCTGTCTTTTTTCTTATTTCCTGGTGTGAGCATGAAATCTATAAATCTTTATTAACTTTGCAATTGTTACCATCAGAAAGAGTGACAATATTTACATTTTCACCATTCTCGGAGGTTACATTTTTGGCAAGAGAGTCATTTTCTAAACACATAATATATTTGATTTTATTAATAAAATAGAATTTCAAACATTGGTAGTACAATGCAACATAATTTGACAAGTAGGTCATACTCAAGTCATTTTCAAATAAAGGGTGTGTAGTGGTATTATCAGAGCCTGCAAATCAGAGACCCTTTTCTGGTTGCTGTAGGGGGGCATGCACCAGAACTTTCATAATTATAGCAACAAACCATCACCCACCCTAAAAAATTCCACCTTTTTTAACCCTTTTCCCGTTAACTCACATTTTAACCAAACATTTTAAAAATAAAATAAAAAGCGAACCCAGTGTTTGAGTTAGCTACTATATTTGCGTAGGGTCCGGCAAAAAGACTGGATTAGATTTACGATACATTTTTGTGTAGGAGGTTGTTTTGCGATAAAATAAAAAAATCTTTATATTTAATCATACACCATTAATTCATGTCACATTCAAAATGGCTAATGGCCCAAAAGTCCAAAACTCAATTCTTAAAAGCACAAAAAAATTGATTACACCAAAAAAAAAAAAAAAACCATGATCCTTCATCATCCACATCATCATCATCATCATCATCATCATCATCATCATCTCCATAGGCCATTTCTCCATTTTTTTCACATACATTGCCCTACTATTAATCTAAGCTTTTGTTCTTGAAAGACTTCACATAACACAAGCTGCTTGCATGCACATTGAAAACAATCCCCACCTTTTGCTCTTCTGCAAAACAAGACAAAAAATCAAGTTCAAATTTCAACCCCTAAAGAATCTTAATTTGTTTTAATAATAATCTTTATTAAACATTAAACAAGTAAATTAATAATTATTTTTTTATGAACGAGATTTGACTTGTGAAGCGTGTTGACTTTTTAGTTTGACTTGTCGGGTCCACACGTCATGTTAAAAGTGAACAAAACTAGATTACGTAGATTACGGGGATTCATCGGTGTCAGGAAACTCGAGAATTGTGATGTGTGTATAGTGTCGGATCGGAACAATACCCTTCTCGGCGGCGCACGGAGGAGCTCCGGCGAGATCTTGTACAAGTCCTCATCAACAGCCTTTGACTTCACTTTGACTTTCACATTATCACCACTATTAGCATTCTTAATGTCTTCCTCCTCCGCCGGACCTTCCTTCCCGCCGTGAACGATGTCGTAGTCGTAGTCGCAAACCACCCTAGATTCCTTCTTCGATCCCCTCACCGGAGCTTTTCTCTGTTCAAATCCAACCCATAAGAAATAAAGAAACAAAAAAGTAATTAATAATTTAAAATTTAAATCCTTATTCTAATAAATAATTCTAAAAAATGTTACTCGTCATCGTTATATTTTTTCTTAACAAAATCTTCTAATTTTTCCTATTTAAGGAAGTTTTGAATTTTTAAATTTAACTACGTTAGTGTTTTTATTTATTAGAAAAGATAATATAGAATTTGAATTCTAATTTTTATTTAATTAAGAAAATAAAGAACTTTATTTCTTGTTTTACAAATTATTTTAATTTTTTTTATGTATTATTATACTTTTATTTTTCTATTAAGCAACCCGATATGAATATACAATGATTTTATAATAAATTATAATAACAAATTATTTTGTGTCAATTTATAATATTTATAGATATTAATACTTCGAATGGGAAAAAAAACATAAAATTATTATAAATTATAAAGTTTAAAGTAGTAATAGCTTTTAAATAAATAAAATATAAAGTTTCAAGTAGCAAGAAATATATTATTTTGCGTGTAAAACTATAATATTATTAATTATTAAATATTTAATAAACGTTAATATTGATAGAATATTAAAATTTAAAGATATTTTGAACCGGATCCCACCGGCCGGTCTGACCCGGTCCGACTAAACATTACGATTTACGGCACCGGTTGTTGATAAAATATGGATGGAAGGTCATGCAATTACCCGACGGCGAGGAACGACGATCATGGCCGGAGTGACGACATTGTTCTCGTAAAGATCTCCGGCGACGTAAAGATCACGATCTTGAGGGTAACCGTAGCCGTAACCGATGAACCCGGCTTGTCTGGCTGATTCAAAGCATTGGGTGAAAGGAAGATGATTGTTGCAATCCCAACTGCCAAACACCGGAATATGATTCCCCGTGAATTCCTGCAGAAAACAATTGTTAGGGGGTGATTTGAACAAAATGGAAAATAGAAGGGGGTAAAGTGAAACTTAAACTTAAACTTACATCCATGGTCTATGTTGGTTGTGGTGATGAGTGAAGTGGGAATGTGAGGTGTGTTTTTGTTTATATAGGCCAAGGAAGGAGGAATGTGGGTTTGTACATTGTGCATTGGAAATTGTACATTTGGTGTTTGAGGGTGAGGGTAAAAAGGTAAATAGGCATTGAAAAGAATATAGATGGAAGGTATGGTGATAGGGATAGGGGATGGGTATGCAGGGAATGTGTAAAATAGGTTATGGTGTAAGAATCCAAAGGTCAAACACACTGTTCAGGAAAGGGAAAATGGTTCTCACCAATAATAAATAAATTATTATATTCATAAAAGAAATATAAATTGAAAAATATTTGTAATTATTAAAAAGTATTGTGTTGAGATATATTGTTGTTGTTTTGTAGCTGTTAAAAAATAATTTATCGGTCTGTGTTTGTCAACTTATTTTGGAAAACAACTTCATCTTACTTTGTTGAGAAATACAGACCGATAAATTATCGATGTAATTATTTGTAGTGAAAAACCATATTTTCAACTAAATTTTTTAAAATCTGATCAATTGTCTGCTCTAAAGAATTTCGAATCATAAAAAAGAGATATTAAAAGAATTATAGATATTTTAATTTCAAAATGAATATGACAAATAGCAAAAAAAAAAAATAGTTGTCTACTCAAACCTTTTTGCACATATAGTACAACTACAAAGATAAAAAAATGTATCTAATATAAACACTAGGGTATAAATATACTAGGGAATATTTCACTAAAAATTGGTTTTTCGTTACAAAATCCTAACAAGCGGGTCAAACAAACTCTGATTGAGCTCATTCGAGCGGCGTTGAAACCGTCTCATCACCCAAAAACCTAAACCCTTCCACCCGCACCCCAAAAACCTAACCCCCCTCCTTCCAACCCCACCCCGAAAAGCCTAAAACCACAACTCTTACCCCCCAAAACCTAACCCCCCTCCACCCACCCCCAAAAAAAAACCTAAACCCCAAAATCTAAACCATGAAGCTAAAATCCTAAAATTCAATGATAAAATCTAAACCGTAAAAGCTAAGATGGTAGAGTTTGACGATACGGTTGCAACGCCGCTGGAATGAGTTCAATCGTAGTTCGTTTGATATCGTTTTTTAATATTTTTATCATTTATTAGATTTTTTAACGAAAAACAACTTATTATTGGAACCTCCCCTGTATACTATAATTATATAAATATACATTTTTGATATCTTTATATTTGATCACCTCTAAAGACTAATCATTAATGTTTTCTCATTGTTTCTTCAAATCAATCTATAACTATCCTTCCCCACTCCAAAGGTACGAGGGACCATAGATGACCTCATTAGTCTAATGAGCCATTTTAGAATACAACATTTAATTACTTTGATATTTTGATTTAAAAAAGGAAAAAGAAAGTATGTACTTAAACAAATAAGAATAGTTAATAATTTAATTAAAAGTGTCATAGGGTGGGAAACCGGAAAAGGTGTGAGAAGCATTTAAGAAAGTGAGAGTGACAATTCAACAAATTGATTTTAGTTCAAACAAAAGACACAACATACAACAGGCTTTTTCTTAGCTTTCTGTCTACCATTGTTAGAATTATAAATTCTCATTTAATTCCATAAGAAATAATAAATATAAATAAATCAAATATAACTAAAAAGAGCTTTACCTTCATGTTGAGTGTAGAAAGTCACATGACTCACATCTATATCAAGTATAGTACTAAAATGTTGTGTCTAGAGACAAACTTTCATTGATTGGTGATTAAAAACTATAAATTAACTATTAAGTTGGTGATTAAACATCAAAATATTAAAGTTTTGAACTCTAGAAGGTAAAATAAAAGTACCCTACACATAAAACCTAGCACTAAGCCGGTTGTTAAGTACATTTGTGTACAAACTAGCATAACGGTGGTGTAATCCGGTTCTTTTTACTTTATAGACATCTTTTTGTAACACTCATATTTTTTTATGCTTTTTTTTATAATATTTTTTGATATTGTCAATATTATTTTACATAGTAGTCTATATTTTCTTTTAACGATCCGACCTTTGAGTCAGTGGTCGAGATGCATGGGGTAGTGTTTGATGATCTGTCTTTAGATGACTATGTGCCCGAAGAACCCAAGAAGAAGCTGACCTTACAAGGTAATCGAACTAGTGGAAGTTTTCATAATTCCAGAGACAAGAAAGCATGGGTGAAAACTAAGGATGTTGTGTGGTAAATGTGGAAGATGACATGTGGGTGAATGTAGAATGAGAATGCAAGGGAGCTATAAGTGTAGGAAGACCAACCATTACTCTCGGAAATACCTGAACGAACGGAGGTGCTACAACTGTGGCGAGGCCAGTCATATGAGTAAAGATTGTAAGAAGGCAAAGGCTGGTGGATTTGGGAAAGAGAGAGACAATGGGAAGAAGGAGGAAAGACCACAGACAAGAGCTAGGGTCTACGCCCTGACCCAAGAGGAACCAAGAGGGAACCCTGACGCCGTGTCAGGTACGTTCCTAGCTGATCATACTTATGCATCTATTCTTTTCGATTTGGGTGCTAGTAGGAGCTTTGTATCCCTAAAATTTTGTTCCCTACTGAAAAGTAAAGTTAAAAACCATATAAAGGGCCTTTAACTTAGAAACTGCTATTGGTAAGTGTAACACCCACCAATAAAATGTCCAAGAAATTCAAGGTGTTAAACTATAAGGAAAAGAATTGCAAAACCCAGAAGTTCAAGTTTAAAAATGAAAATTTTATAAACTGGCAGCTTAGTGAACCGGTAAGGTCCCCCACACGGTCCGCTACGTGTAGGCTAAGGAATAACTTGGGTGATGCCACGTGTAAGTTGAGTAATGGCCAAGACTTCTGACGCGTGTCAGCTTGGCGGACCGCTAAGCCTTCCCATAAGGTCCGCTAGCTGCAAATTTAGGAAAGGTCCAATTAGATGGAGACGCGTAGGGCTGACGCCAACATTGGGTGGTAGCGGACCGCTACCCCCTTGTTAGTGGTCCGCCGAAGGTCGGATTTCAACCTATAAACCGATGATCAATCTCAGCTCATTCTACACCAACAAATTCGAATTTCTCTTTCTCAAAACACATTCTAAGATATATTGCAGTAACCCACTTCCGTCCCGGAACATCTGGTACTCGCGCCTAAACGCTCGAAGAAACGATCCCGAAAATGAAGTAACACTAAGCTAAGGTGCTAGAGCTTTAGTCCAAAGCCCTACGAAGCCAATAACCTAAGTTGTTGTTATCTTCTTTATACTAAGGTGGATACTTTATCCGATTTCAAAACCATTATCAAACGTTTAAGTTTATGAAAACGGCCAAAAAAGTGTGAAATGATTAATGCATAATAGTTTTTCTACGAACAAAACATTTAGGCTATAAGTATACGTAAAGTTTGATTAAATGATACACATGTCTCGGGTGAAAGTTTCGGACAGGGTTGATACTTATTTTATAAGCAATGTAAGACGAAGTTTGTTGAGAGTCGCAATAAGTAAAATCAGAATTGGAGTTCTAGTAGTTGTTTTACAAAGAATGATACCAGTGTATACCGTGGTGTGGACAAGTCAGGGGGAATGGACATGCTGGATGTGTAGTTTGAACATATAAATATTATGATTAAAAGCTTAATAACTGTTTGTGCCAAATGATATAGTGTCATGATAAACGTATTCGCCAATGTTCGCGCTGACGTTTTATTTTCCAAACGTTTTTAGGTAACATAAGAAAAGTAATGTTTATCGGGTTGGCTACAGATATAGCCCGAAAACATAAGTGAATTAACATCGGTTGTCGTGCTGGCTACAAATATAAGCCGAGATCAATTGTATATAAAGATGTTACAGGATTAGTGCTGTGACACCCATCATTTAAGGTCAATATCCACATTTCATAAACGCACGTTCATAATTATTATTTCCTGATATTTTATTTTGACTAAATAAAGTCAAGAAGTCTAACAAAGAAGTTTATTCCAAGTCTAGTAAATCTTAAAGAATTACTAGAAAAAGTAAGCAGAATAACCCGACTAAATACGAACGTTAATGGTTAAATTAAATAACCAGAAATATATATATATATATATATATATATATTACACAAAATTTACGTTGAACCAAGATTTTAATAATTTCTTCAGCAAGCCATAAAATGGTTAAAATTATAATACCGTGAAGAATCTAAACCGAATTAAATTACCCCTTTAAAACTCTAATTGATACTAATACCATTAATAAATTAATACTTAAATTTAGTTATCATTAACCCCAAACCACTTCCTTGACTTTCGCGGCCGAAAGTCAGGGGAGCCATTCTCCCACTTGCTAATTCACTCAAATTCAGATAAAAACCATACCTCCTCAGTCGAAATCCCACAATCCCTTTCATGCTTCTCATTTTCTTACGGCAAATTCCCAATTCTCCTTCAAGTCGAAGTCCAGTTTAAGGCAAAAATCCACCATATTTCGGTGCTATAAGAAGAGTTCCAAGTGTTGTCTCAAGAATCAAGCTAAGGAGCTCAAGATCATTCTCTAGAAATCACCATTCTCTGTTTGAGGTAAAAACTCAATATTATCCATTTTATTTTCTTTAAAACCGTAGCTGAACATACAAATCGTTCAAACGCACGTAAGATAACAAGAAAAGTGTGTCAAATTCAAGATTTGAACATAAAAATATACAGGACGAATTCTGTCAATCAAAGTGCAGTAATCGAAACTGGGAGTTTCGATACCTATTCAATCGAAACTAGGAGTTTCGATACCTATTTACTCAATCGAAACTAGGAGTTTCGATACCCGTTGCAATCGAAACTAAGTAGTTTCGATACCGATTGCTCAATCGAAACTAGGTAGTTTCGATACTATTCTTGCCAATCGAAACTAGGTAGTTTCGATACCTGTTTTGCTCAGTCGAAACTAGGAAGTTTCGACATCTGTTCTGTTTAATCGAAACTAAGAAAGTTTCGATACCTGTTCATCAACCCCATGGAGCAGTAACTCAGAACTATTTTTATAACGAAACAAGGGTTGGAAAAACTAAAAAGATATTTAAAACAAAAGCAATCAGATCTGCTAAGTCGGGTGAACAACTTGCGTTTAAGACGGGTAGTCTTAACGTGTATGTTATCCTTGTATAATTAGGATACGGATAGGCGAATCTGCTGTCATTCAAATATTTGCTAGCATTCATACTGTCGAGGTGAGTTTCACTAATCCACTTTTTCTAAGTTTTGAAATGATTTGGGGTGGAAACATACTTGTAAAAGAATTTTCGTATGTAAATGAATGAAACTAATGATCTGACCGTATGTATGTATTGAGGGAACAATAGAGCGCTTAAAGTCCTCGGAATAAATTAGTAACCATTAGCTATGGACTTAGCCCGGGATTATATGAATAGTACTATTGGGGGTGACGCCTCCGGTCATGGTTAGTCGCGCTAACCAGGGGTCCAAATGGCCGAATGACCGCATATTGTCTTACTCGCAGAAAGGCGAGGTGAGGCACAGAAAGTTGGGGTTTGGTTACGGTCTCGTACATTACATACTATTTTGTATTCCTTGCAAGCTTACAAATGGGGTCAATAGATCGGATTAGTAATCATATTCATTGGTAATACATGCAAAAAGAGTTCTGATCAGGGTAAAGTGATCAGGTTTAACAAAAGGGTTTTGATCAGGTTAAAATGATCAAGTTTAAACAAAAAGAGTTCTGATCAGGGTAAAGTGATCAGGTTTTAAACAAAAGAGTATTGATCAGGTTAAAGTGATCAGGTTTTAAACAAAAAGAGTTCTGATCAGGGTAAAGTGATCAGGTTTTAAACAAAAGAGTTCTGATCCGGCTAAAGTGATCAGGTTTTAAAGTAAAGAGTTCTGATCAGGTTAAAGTGATCAGGTTAAAGTGATCAGGTTAAAGTGATCAGGTTAAAGTGATCAGGTTTAAACAAAAGAGTACTGATCAGGTTAAAGTGATCAGGTCTAAGTAAAGAGTTTTGATCGGAAAATGATCAGATTTAAACATTGGGTTTATGATAACTCTTTATAATAACTTGTGAACTCACCAACCTCGTGTTGACAATTTTAAGTATGTTTTCAGGAAATTGAACGTGGTCATCAGGTTAGCAATGTAGGATACATGCATGCACGTGGATACGGCTTTTGAGAGGATTTCTCTTGTATAACTCATGGTCTTGAGTCATATTTGCGAAATCTTAACCTTTTGTAAACTCAAGTTGATATTTTGTAATGTAAATATTTTAAACTCGATTATGTATCTAATTACATGTATGTGTTTGCGGTAATCATATGCTTTGGAAACCAGTGAATGTTACGCCTCGCGTTTCCGCCCTGGCGGGGTGTGACAAGTGCGGTGTAGACTATGATGCCCTAAGCACATGAATACCCTGAATATATAGACAACGACAGTGCTAAAGGACAACGTTTCCTAGGCATACTATTACCTTATGGCTAAATTCTTGTTAGAAGATAAGAGATGTATTTTGATTTCAACTATGTTTGTAATTAAACCTACATGTACTTAAATCTTGGATTTATAAATAAAGATATTTGTTTATTAAACAAGTTTCTTGTATTTACAACAACAACCCACGGAGTTGAGTTTTATAAAGAATCGATCCAAGAGAATCTTCTGCTGCTAAATACATACTCTGAGATCAAAGAACAGATACCAATCGAGTCATATACGCCTAGTGGGGGTGCCTGGAGGCTAGGGCTGGGGCGGGGTGTGACGGTAAGACCACCTGAGTAGCAGTAGCTACAAATGATTGTTTGATAGGAAATGAGGATCATAAATTTCGTATTAGGTTATTTCTATTAGCTTTGGGAGGATAACATTGAAGAAATGAGGGTCATAAACTTAATAGATTTGACGCCATGAGCCTAGCCCGCTGCTTTGAGATAGAAAGAACATTGAAGAAATGTCTCAAAAGATTATTGTAGCCAATAGAACTCAAGTTTCTCCCCGTCAACAATGACCACCTAGTGACCATTAATAAGTGCATCACAAACCAAATGATTGTTTATAAATACATATGTATCGTCAAGCATGTGTTACTTGATCTAAACACTATGAGCTAACCACGTGCAACAACTGATCACATGATTTGAAAAACCTTTGATATTGTTTAAGTGACTTCCGAGTATAGTTTACCTCGTAAACCACTCATCCATTACATCACTTGTGTTTAAATGACTTAGATTTATTTATACTTATCGAATGAAATTGGTCTCCTTAAAAGGAAGACGAAGTGCAAGAATGTATAGAAAATCAAATGAATTATCAGCAAAATAACAATATGTTATTAGTGAATCAGAATATCTGAAAAGCAAATACTGGAATCCAATGTGAAGTAACGGGCGACCTGGTGGCGAATATGATGTTGAAATTCATCCTTCTACATAATAATATGGAGTGCGAATTCCTCTTCTACGTGTAACATGAACTCCTGAAGTGAATTGGCCACACGTACTCATATACTCGTAGCTAATAGTTCAACATATGAACTTCTATTTCACACATGACATGAATTCATATTACAAACCATATACATATAAAGTCTATGATCATTTCATCATATGATTAGTTAACGAGTACAAAATATAAAAATATCTATACTTCCTTTCGCTTTGTTTCATCGTTTTTTCTAAACATTTTTTCGAAGTAACTTTTTTTTGAACGATAACACCTAGATATTATAGGATAACTAGGTCTCCCCAGAGCAATACCTAGAATATCTAGGGCAGCCCACCACAAGAGAAACCCAGCAACTGAGTAAACCCCCTAACCTGACCACAGACCATTTTTTTTGTTGTGGCCAGGATCCAAAATAACTAGAACAACTATAAATGACAATCCAAATTAGGAAAAGGGTATTTGGTCAAATGGTATTTAGATGTGTTACGTGGTGTCATTTTTCTTAAAAGGTATTTGGTTGACAATCCAAATTAGGAAAAGGGTATTTGGTTAAATAGTATTTAGATGTGTTACGTGTTGTCATTTTTCTTAAAAGGTATTTGGTTATTATAGTGTCGTGAAAAAATGATGTAGATTAGATTAAGAAGAAAAAAGAAAAGTAGAAAGGCGAGGTCTCGTACATGTAACATGTGTTCATCCAAAATGTCAAACCCTGTTTCATTAGCTTCGATGTATCCCACAGTTTATGCCTCAATAACCGATCACGCTCTCCAACATTCCATTTCTTTACACTTTATTAAACATTTTCATAAAATGTTAGTTATATTATAAAGTATTATTGAATTTTAATAATTCCATCTTTTATTAATTGGTAAATAATAATCTAAACTGAGAATATTTTTACTACCAGTCTTTACTTTCAAACTGTTTTCTTACATTGGACCCCGTTAAAAAAACTTAACGCCGTTAGATTTTATATGACATGGGCATTTGCAAACCGTCGGAAAGTCAAACCAAGCTAGTAGTGGTCTCGTGATGGGTTTTGAAATTGGTTCTGTTGTGTTTAACTGGTCTAATTAAACACCATCGTTGTCTCTGTTTGGACTTGCGTTTGATGGGCGAGCCTCTCTTACACACCAATTATTTAATATAAAGAAAAGTGGGTGTTTGAAAGATGATGCAACGTTAGAGTAAAAAATGAGTGTTTTTAAAAGATGAGTAAAAATATAATGTATAACTGATACTACGCGTTTGGTTGTGTTTTCTAGATCCACCGTTAGGGAAGCTCTTAGATATGTTTGAAGTATATAAAGTCCAAGTATTATTAATAACTTTAATTATAAAATGATAATTATGAATGGGCTAATTTTATATATAACCTTATAAACTTAAGAAATATCATATATATCCAAGAAAAATTAAAAAATTCATATATACCCTTACAAACATGTAAAAATATCATATATATCCATTTCATTACAAACAATTTAAGAAATGATAATTTTACCATTTTTTTTGTTAATGATTAATTGTTCAAGTCAAATGGTTAATTTTGTGATTTTCTCAAGTAAGATTTATTTATTTATTTTTTAAATTGTTGAGATTATTTTATTAACATTTGTACCTATTAAGCAAAGCTGGTACCTTCATTTGACAAGTTTAAAAAAACACTATAGAAAATGAAAATGACTGTTTAGTATTTTATCTTTCGAAACTCGTTATTTGACGTTCAAGATTTTGTATCAGATAAACTAATTTTTTTCTATTTGAATATCCACGTTCGTAAGTAACAATTTAACATTAAAGTTAAGTTATAAAAGATTATATGAGATGAATAGGGGTAAAAAAGTCCTAAAGTAAAATATCATAAAGTAAAAAAACCATTTAAATTGAGTATATATGATATTTTTAATTTTGCTTGGGTATATATGATATTTACTTATATTTATAAGTGTGTATATATATATATAGGGTGGTTATAATAAAAACTCATTTGAGTTGAAAAAACCTTGAAAACCTTGTTTACATATGTAAAAAAGAAACTTTTTATTTTTGAGATGGATTCTACATTCAATTTTATCACTTTTGGTGAAAAAATTATAAAAAAGCGCCGAGCGGTTTTTAAATTTTTTTTTTTAAATCTTACGTTTATTACATATGTAAGTTTTTAGGTCTGACGTTTTTACATATGTAAATACTGACGTATTGCATATGTAAGCAACAAAAACGCTGATTTTTGCTATTTTTGCATATTTTTTATTTCTTTTTTTATTCGGCGCTTTTTTTTGCGACTAGAGCTTTTTTTATATAAATAATCAATCACAAATTTTAAAAAAAAATTGTAATTTTTTTTTCATAGGGTTTCTAAGATTTTTTCACCTCAAGTGAGTTTTTATTATATCTTTTCCTTATATATATATATATATATATATATGATATTATCCCATTATAAATTACATTCAGTCATTAAATGGCGATGGTACAAAATTGGGTAGGATGAGTTAATGATGAGGTACAAAGTGAATAAGGAATGATGGATTTGATTTTGATTAGAATCTATTTGCTACTCTTACTTAGACTATTGGTCTCCTATAAAGTCAACACAATCTTTTTGTCCTTTTAAATTGGTCAATGTGACTTTTGTCACCATGGCCAACGCAAGCACCAAGATAACAAGATTCATGCCCATTTACACGGAGGGAAATTTGTCACGATATTATTCTTTATACTCAATATACATTACATACATGCTAACCACATTTCTAAGAAGACATTAACAATATTTTACGTTGAACAAGTTGTTAACGGTCAGTCGGTCACGCATCATTATGTTTCGTACGTTAAGTTGAGAATGCCCACAAGTTGCTATCGTCTTAATAATTTAGCGAGTGGTTATAACAACAAGGCTTAAATATATTGCATGTTTTATCAAAGAAAAAAAAGGTATAACCTCATACAAAAATGATTAATCTCGAGTTTTCATCCAAAACCTTTCTCTATCGAGAAAACATGTACTAAAAACAAACAATGTAGTCTACAAATGTTACATTATCTTAATATTAAATTATTAGAATAAGAACAACTTATAAACATTCTCATCTTACCATAACCCATTTAAACATTAGTTACTAGAATACATTTCGAAGTAAAAGATGAAAAAAAAAACTAATCATTCAATGTCACATGTCAACACCTCATTACACAACGTTATTGTCTATGTGCATGTACTTTTAACAGAGTTCGTAATATTTGTCATAAGCTAAATTTAGTGTCGTAATTTAACTTTGTAATTGTGAATTGATTTTTTTTATATTTGTTTCAAATATTTTATTTTACTAACGATTTAATATAACTAATTTTAATCTGAATATTTTTAACATAAATTGATTTTTATCTCCATCAATGAAAATTCATGAATACATATACAACACATAGTCGTTTATTTTTTATAAGGCTCTGAGTTTGAGTCCATACGCTTACAACCCATAGAAAATAACATCCATAACTAATACGAAACACTCAGAGTGTTTCCGAATAGTGTAGAAGTTTAAAAAAGTCGCCCCATAAAAAAACATATATAACACGGCCTCTTTAAAAATTGAAAAGTAAAAATGCGAGTGTACACGTCAAGTCAGGCTCATTATTGAATTTAGGTACCATGATGTTCCAGTCTTCTTACCACATCCAATCTCTCTTTTCAATTAAATTTCACTTTCACTTTTGTTTTTACAAAAAGGCTTTTTTTTTCTTTTACAAACTTATACTGTTGGTAATTTACGATTTTAAAAGGAGGGTTCGACACGAGTAGATGGAATGTCTAGACCTAAAAGACGTGTGGAGTTTCAGTAAATGTAGTTAATAGGTTTATTGGGTGTATCGGGGTTTAATGTTTTCTAGTTGATCAAAATTGGGTTTTTTTTATAAATATATAACCATGTTTAGGGTTATTGTATAATGGATTACTGTAACTAAGTTTTGAATCAGTTTCTTGGTTATAATAATACGAGAGTTTATCAAATTGAGTGTGTTTGTGATTTTGTTTATCAATTCAATCCTTGAATTGGTATCTTAGCTGAAAATTTTTTGGTATTGTTTACCACGTTTTGACTGCGGCGCTTGGTGTTCATCACGTTTGACGACGGTGTTCGATGTTGTGATCGACGATATTGTTTTCGGCTAGGGTTTGACGAGTCTAGGTCAAAACCTATCTACACCAGTTACGTACTAGAAAGAAACCAAAAAACATGGGTGATAAGGATACTCCAAAGACAAGCGATGGAAGGGGAACTGAATGCGTTCCAATGTCCCATGCTTACCCCTACCAACTATGTGGTATGGGTTATGCGGATAAAGGTCATCATGAACGTGCATAAGGTTTGAGACGACATAGATCCGGGAACAGTTGAAGCCAACAAGAACAACGTGGCTATTGCGTTGTTTCAAACGATCCCGGAGACTACAATATTACAAGTGGGTAACCTAGAGACGGCGAAGGGGATTTGGGACGCGGTTAAGAAGCGTAATCTGGGGGCCGAGAAGGTTAAAGAGGCAAGACTGAAAACCCTCATGTCCGAGTTTGACGGACTGAAGATGAAGGAGACAGAGACTATATACGAGTTTGTGAAGAACCTCTCGGGTTCGACATCAATGGCGGCGACATTGGGGGAGTTGATTGAGGAATCAAAGTTAGTTAAGAAGTTCCTCAAAAGCCTACCCCGGAGCAAGTATATCCAGATTGTAGTTTCAATGGAATTGGTCTTAGATCTCAAGACTATCGGATTTGAAGACGTTGTGGGATGATTGAAAGCGTACGGGGAACGAGTTAGGGAAGATGATATGCAAACCGAGACCCAGGATAAGCTTATGTTCCACATATCTTATTCTTCAAATAATCGATACACAAACCAATACTCAACTTGTGGTGGTCATAGACGTGGAGGAGGGCGAGGACGAGGTGGTCGCGGGTCGGGCTAAAACCGTGGTCACTAGGAAAACGCCACGAATCTAGAGAACAGTGAACATAAGGGTAAGAACTAGGATATCTCAAAGGTTCGGAGTTACCAATGTGATAAGTTTAGTCACGTTGTCTCAAACTACCCTGACAGAAAGGAGAAGATTCAAATCAAAGAAAACTTGGCTAGAGGAAAGGAAACTAAAGATCCTTCTCTGTTTATGATATAGTGTGTTTAGAAAACGATGTTTTTGAATGAAAGGAAGGTTATACCCAGTAACTACGAGTCCAAAGATGGTGATGTGTGGTACTTAGACAAAGGCGCAAACAACCACATGACGGGTAACTTGTCCTTATTTTCTGAACTTAACAAACGAGTCACAGGGAAGGTTAAGTTCGGTGATGATTCCTTTGTTGATATATGTGGAAAGGGGTCGACTCTCCTATAAGGTAAAATAGGAGAACATCGTTTACTACCGGATTTCTACTACATACCGAGTCTTAAAAGTAACATCATAAGTTTCAGTCAGGCCTCAGAGTGTGGTTGTATCATCCGGATAAAATATGATTATCTTTCGATGCACGACGGATGAGGATAATTATTAATGGAAGTAACTTGATCCGCAAATCGGCTTTATCATATACAGTTGAAGATTGACAAACAGGTTTGTTTGCTAAATCATATTGGAGAGAGCTAGTTGGTTGTAGCATGCGAGACTTGGCCACATGAACTTTGAGTCGATAAAGCTCACAACGAGGAAAGAGATGGTTGAGGGGATGCCTCAAGTTACTCATGAAAATCAGTTGTGTGAATTTTGATTGGTCGGAAAGCAAACGAGGCAACCATTCCCTCAATCGGTGACATTTAGGGCAACTCGGGCCCTAGAACTTGTATATGGTGATCTTTGCGGGCTGATTACCCCTCCAACATTAACGGGTAACATGTACATTTTTGTTCTAATTGATGACTATATAACCTTTTTTTTATCTAATTCTTGTTCCAGCCCCTATTATGACATTAAAACACAACTCCCAAAGGGAAATTACATAGAGATAGAAGGCAAACGGGCAACAAGACATGACTATATAACTAGCTTTTTTTAACGACGCATATATATTAAGGAAAAAAAGGGTAGCGGGAAGCTGGCCAAAGTACGAACTACCCAGAGATACGAAAAACAGGAAAAACGCAAAAACAAAACAAGACCCACTAATCCAACACAACAACAACTATCTCCTGCTGGGACGCTTAGAAACATGAGCAACAATCATGAATTAATGAATGAAATGTGTTATAATCCAAGAAGAGCAACACAAACATATTATACTAGTTTAATTAGTTCATAAAAGATAAAACTTCAAAACTAGAAATTTCAAATTCATAATTTTAACAATTAGAATTACACTTGCTTGGAGGACTTACTCAACAGAAGCGAGAGCCAGAAAAAAAAATGTATCCAAACTATACATCCTAGCTTTGAACTTTAAAAATTAAAACTATTTTAATCTAATTAAACAAAAAGAAAAAATTAAGCTTCAACAAACAAAAATAAAGAAGAAATAATTAAATAAAAAATATATTTAACTAATAACTGGGTCAATACTGAACCGTGAATTACTTCATCAATGGGCCTGAAATTCAATCCAATATGAGGCTCATTTAGAAAAAAAAACCTTTTTTAAATCCCATTCAATCAGAACTTTTTAGTAAGATTATATTGAGACAAAATGAAGTGTAGAAATTTTTTGTAGGATTGTGATAATATATTTCATTATTTATAAAACTATACAACTATGTCGTTCTAATGAACAAGTCGTAACCGTGACCATTCAATCTGCTAAAATATTTAGCACAATTAGTTACAAGTGTTATGTGTGTTATAAACGGGTTAAGTTGGTTGAACTCGTTTAAATACGTTTGTAGCGATTAATAAAGTGTAGTTAAATAATTTAAATATAGCAACATAACAAAATGTTTTGGTTGAACTCGTTTACATACCTTGAGTCAAATATCACATATTTTGGGCTTAATAGGTAGAGCATTGGGCCAAAAGGGACCAAAGAGTCAAAGAGCTATTAACTTGCGAAACTACCCAAAAAGGAACGAAAAGACACTTGTCTTTAAAAGTATATTTTAAGAAATTTCCTTGGTTATTATCCCGAATGTTTTTTTATATTGAAAGGCAATAATTAAAAATTGGTTTGGTATGAGGACTTGGAATAGGTTGAGTCGTGCTTGGCTTCGACATGAACATTCGACATATGAACAAACTGACGGTTTGATTTAGACAATATACACCGTAACCAAACGGAGATGAAGGATGGCATGTGTTGACCGGGGACCGAGCATAAGATTTTGATTTAATGCTAATTAATGTTAAATTATGATCATCAGTTGGGAAGTCTTAGTATTAAAATTAGGTGTTAATGTGTGTCGACGACTAAGAGGCAAAAAATGGGTCTACCATGTTCTATTTTGTATTAGGGAAAACAATGTTTCATTGACGTCTAAGTTCTCTTTTATTATTTCTGTGTTCTATGTCTAATCAACCCCACGCTCACAAAAATATCAGATGAAGACCAATGTGCTATGTTTGCTTTTGCACAATACGTTTTCAACGGTGGTATAATGCATGTCATATTAATTTGGTTAAAGTTTTTTAATTTTATAATAACGCATTGATTATAATCAATCTAAAGATATATATACATATACATGCATTATATGTCGGATAGTATATGAACTTCTAGGAAGAACCATGTCTAGTAACTTTCTTGAATATATTTAATTCTTTTATGGATATATATCAAATATAACCCTGACAAATCGGGTAGATTAGATCGGGTTAGAATTTGGCTAGATTAAACTGGGTTCATGTTAAAACGGGTTCAATATGAAATGAGTCGTTTTAGAAAAAGAACTACTAATAATGTAACCTATGTTTATACTTACGCACACCGATAATTATACAACCTAATTTATAATTACGCAAGTTATGTTAATAATAACGCAACCTATGTTTATAATTAGGCAACCTATTTCATAATTACGATTATGATACGCACATCACATCGATATTATTTTTAAAGTGGATTTTTTATATAAAAAAAAGTATAGCAAACTATACTCAACTTAAAAATTATAAAATGCTTGATTTTATGGTGTAATTTAAAAATAAATATCATACAAAAAGTAATACACATTTAAAAAATGGAGAAATGAAAAAGGGGGAAGGAGAGAATCAAGGGTTTCACTTAAAGAAATACATAATTACCTAAAATAATGGTGTAGAAGTTTAATCAAATACCCTTTAAACAATTAGAAAAACAAGTACATTACAAATTATGTGTTTAGTGGATAACGATTTTCTTGATTTTCACAAAAGATGAAGATTTTCTTACGATCATCACCCTATATATACATACTAGCTTTAACCTCGTGTGATACACGGAATGAAACGTTAATATTATATTAATAAATATTTTAACAACTATTTTTACATACAAATTTGATATTGTATTTGTAACTTTTTTATTTTGTTACATGTTAAAATTATATGGATGACAGTAATTAAAACATCAAAAAATACATGAAAATTCATTTAATAAGTTGTGCACTTTTTACAACACATTAAATTACATGTCAAATAAAACCTTACAATGATTATTTATAAATTTAAAAATACTTCATTGTATCTAACATTTGATGTGGTATTTGTAATTTTTTCATGTTAACAAAGATTAATTAGCTTGACTCCATCTCTACTTTTAACTCTTGATAATGCAACATACAACTGATCATGAATAAACACTGGATCTTTCAATACAAACCAACATTTGAAAGTGATTGCCGCAAACTTTTATTCATGGTCAATTCAAAAATACAACAATTGTATATTTTTTTTGAAGTGTTAATGAAATTCTTTTTGTCTGAATGTGTTAACCCAATTATAAGGATAAAATTATGATGATCAATGTTGATTCAAAATATAATCTTCGCTTCTATAACGCGATTACCTTGTGATTTGACCTAAATACTTGTTACATTACCTAAATCATTTTTTCATCAATATTTATTATAGCGTAACTAAAAAACTGACATTTAAAACTATTTCATGGTGTGACAAACCTGATAATGTAAGTCCATTTAGAAAATCAGGAGATTATAAACTTTCATCAAAATCATCATCAAGATGCTCTGATTGGCGGATAATATTTGTACTTGTATGCGAAAAATCTCGCTAAACTTTTAATACTAAATCTATCATAAAAAAAATCAAAAGATACAAATAAAATTTAAATTTCAACAATATATCGTCTTTTAAATTCAAAATATAAAACTCCAAATTTTAAAAATTTAACTCCTTAATATTTCAACACAATTAAATTTAAAATTCCAAAATTAAATATGAAAATTTTAAAACAAATAAATTAGAATTGAAACTTGTAAACATGTTTTTTGAAAAAAAATCTCGTCGTTTAAAAAAAATTAAAGTTTGAAATATAATACACTTTTAAAAATAAATATTTTCAAGTTTCTTAATTTTATTAAAAACTAAGTATTAAATTTTATAAATCAAATCAAAAAATTTGTTTATAAATATCAAATTTAGTTAAAAAACTACTAATTACATATTAGTAAACTTTATTCTAACACATATTTATTTAAAATACAAACGTAGTATTTTCAAATTTTATAAGTAAAATTAAAAAATCTTGTTTTTTTAAAAAAATCATTTTTTAATAATAAAATTTAAACGCTTTTTTAAAATCTCTTGTTTTTTAACTCTTGATTTTTTTATAATATTAACTTTTGATGATAATTTTAAAAAAATGTGATCCAATGGTAATAATGATGAAAATGTTTATTTACGTAATTTAAAAAAAGAAGAAGTTAAATATAGAAGTATTAAATGAAAGATATAAATGTGATTTTAGGGGAAAAAAGTTGTGAGATTAAATATGGTGATGCCAAGTGACAAAACCATTTAGTTTTTTATTAGAAGAGAGATCTGAAAATGATGTTTAGCTCAGTTGGTCATAGGCTCCTGAGTAAGACTGGTGCACCAGGGTTTTTACCCATGTGAGACCAGGGTTCAATCCTCTGCTAAGGGGGTTTTTATCCCTCAAGCCTAATTGTGAGTTGTTCTCTATGAGGTTTTTTCCTTCAACGCTCGTCAACCTCGACCCCAGGTGGGCCCAGTTAAGACAACATACTGGACATGGTTAGTTGAGGCTTCCCCATATGACAGGAGGTGCGTCACTCTATTCGGCAGTTGTTGTTCTAAAAAAATATATACATATCTATATCTATACTATATAATAAATAAAGGTTTTTCATATCACGTGTCGCATCATCATTATTTTTTTTCCGCATCTCCCTCTTATTAAATACACCTCTATCTTTTAATAATAATATATCTGTAAAGAAAATACTAATTATAATAATAAAACACATTTATTTTAAACTATCACTTATTATAAGAAACTTTGAAATCTAATCATGTAACTTTTATTTTCAATCAAATTACATTAAATGGTAATTAACATTATTTTGAAACCCAATTATATATTAATTTTACATATTTTGAATTTTGCTTTTGATCCTTAAAATATGTAATAATTCTTACACTTGTAAAATATATTAATAAAGATTTAAGAATTTTATGTATTGATATTTTTCAGCTCGTGTGTAGACACGGGTTCTAAGCTAGTGTGTATATATATATATATATGTATGTATATAGGGATCATAACCATTATTTGATGTGATAAACACTATCAAATCATCACATAATTTATAAATTATTTTTTCTTTTAATTGTTAAAAGAGTATTTAAGTATCTATTACATATATGTTGAACATAAATATGGAAATGATACGTGATACATAACCGTTACATATATGTAACACTATGTCAATAGAAAACATAATAATAATTGTTACATATACGTAACACTATGTTATATTTTCATTTGGTCCATATCCTTGTATATTCATATTTATATACATACACATATCACAAATTATAATTAATTTATAAATTATGTAATTGTTTGAGAGTGGTTATCACGATTATAAAATAAAAATATTGGTTATCATTTGAATATCATCATCACACACACACACACACATATATATATATACATACATATATTCCTGTCACATATTCACGTCTTGCCAAATAGTCATTTGATGCCTTCTAGCCCAATGCTATGCCTTTGCAATGGAGGAATTAACTTTACATGGAACACACTAAAACAAGTCAACTTACGTTGATAAGTTATAAGTTTATATAATTCCTTGCTAGTAGATGCTCCAAAAAATGTATGTCATCCTTAAGTTGATGTGTCATGACCAAGCGACTCATAAACATGTTATGTGTCCCGCAAACCAAATCCTTCATTTAATAGGTAACAACTCAAATTAAATGCAAAGCTAACATATATACATACAAGGTAACTAACACCCAAGTGGAATAAAATCATATAGCCTAAACGGTCAAAAGGTCGTACTATGGTTCAGGTTAGACCACTCGAGATCAAATCATATTTTTTTCTCAAAATCATCCATCATAATTAGTTTTATACCAAAAATTCATTTTATGTATCCAACAGAATCCACTCAATTTAGTTAACATTTAACGTTTATACATAAATGCAACTATTCCATTGTTTTTGTTCTTCTTGAATCGGTGTCGGGTTTTTAACCAATAACCCCATCAAATTTTCAGATATTCCATCATTCAATTCATTACTCTCATGATCAAGTATAAAGCAACTAACCCATAAAACTGTTTCATAATAAAACCAAAGTTTAACGGGATTAGACCCATAAAACTATTTCATAAAAAAACCAAAGTTTAACGGGATTAGTTTATATGTTCCATATAAATGGTTTACGTATGCGAAACCACCAGAATGCCACATGCAATACGAACCAAAACCAAAGCTCGGTTTGTTTCCTGTTTTCGCACAAACTTATCAGTATAAAAAACTTATCAAACTTCTTATCGGAATTTCTTCTGGTGGAAACATTCATCTATATGTTAAGAAGCTATGTTCAAATATCGTAACATTCTGACGGTCAGATCTTCGGGGATTGATTGTTCTTTGAAGATGTGTTTTCAAACCCGTAAACTATTAATATTTGCAAAAATGGGTTTAAAAGCCGAACTTAAACAACCCCAATTCTCATTTCCACTGTTTAAAATGACCATCTATGTGTTATGAACCTTCTATACTCATTATAGCTTAATATTTTTCCCAAGTCCTTTCGGTTCGTAAATATATCTATTCATATTTAAAATTATTATTTTACGAAACATGTCGGCTCGGGTGTTACATGTGTCGAACCGAAATCGAGAGAATATTACCTTTCTCTATTAAATATGTATTGTATCTTTTACTAAAAAGAAATTAAATGAAGCATAAATTAAATAAAGTATAAACAACCACTAAACATGTGTGATTTTACAGTTGTTTAATAGATAATTTAAAATCAAATAAAATATTGAACTTGCAATATGAGCATGCTATTTGCACCATTTGCATAATTAAGTTTTGAAAAACAAAGAGTTGGAAGTGAACATATTAGAAGAGTTGAAAATATTTTACATATAATAACTGACAAACTTTTACGAGATGGCACCATTCTACATGAAACATTGAATTGTATTATGTATATATTCGTCAAATTGTAGGTGTCAAATTCAAAAACAGGAAGAATTTGAACACTTTGCACATAATAGTCGATATGTGTCCTAGTTCAGTTCATTTACAACTTCCAAAAACAGTAATAAAATACAATTGTATCTAGACATGCTTATTTTTTATGATTGACGACTTTTGATTTGAAACCTTTTATATCATTAGAGAACTTGAAATGATGTCTAACGTATAACTTGTTTCCCAACAAATTTGATAATTGATTTAACTAGTAAATTTGTTGGTATCATCAATTATCCTTAAAATTTAATTTTTTATAATTAAAAATACAAATTTTCATTGGAGGATTTGTTTGACTTCTTATTAACTTTATTGCGTATAAACATGAGAAGTAAATGTCTATTCTTTTTTTTAAAGGTGAATATTGAATGTGTGACGTCGCACCCTGTCATATGGGAGAGACTCGCCCAACTACGGCCAATATGTTGTTTTAACCGGACCCATTTGGCGTCAGAGTTGGAGAGCTTTCAAGGAAAAACCCCACCCAATACGGCCCCTTTCGGGCTTGAGGGAGAGCCGAGGCTCCAACCCTGGATCGACGTGGGTAAAACCCTGGTGCATCAGCCTAAAAGGCCTCATTTGCGATGCCGCAGAAATTAATGGTGGTGGTAGGGATTGAACCCGGGTCCCTTGGGACTTCAACGCTCACCTCAACCACTACACTACAACCTCTTTGGCAGTAAATATCTATTCTTAAATGTGCAATGTGTGTTTCATAATAAACTAATCTTAAAACTAGCACTTTTTACAATAAACTTAATAAATTTTTTTTGTTACAATTCTAATAATTAGTTATAATTATTACTGAATTTAACATGAACATAAACTATAATATTATGTTACACGACAATATTTGTATTGCCAAATTATTGAGAACAATTGAAATCAAGAAAAGTTCACATACAAATATTATGAATTAAATGAATATATTTTTTTTGGGTTCTTCTATTTATAAATGTATGTTTGTATAAACTCTATATTTAATAAAGAATTTATGGTTGATATTTATCGAAGTTCAATGAAATATAAATATAGTTGAACCTCCATTAATGTTAGCCAATAACACTTTAAATAAAATTGACGAAGTGAACCAAATATCATTGCTACTCTTGACCAGAATTCTAATCCTTATAATTTATTTGGGGCCAAACTAAATTTTGGAAACCTAAAACGAAGACTTTTTCTTTCTATAACAATAGAGAGACCCATATTTATTGTATTTATTCACTCACACACATACGGATAATGAATCGTAAGGCTATGTGTAATGGTCTTATGAGTGTGAAAATAAAGTCCTGCCACGTAGGTAGGAGTGATTCCACCTTTCACACTCACTAAGATGTGTAATGGTTCTGTAAATATAAGTAGTTATCATTAATTATTTTTATACATACATATTTTTAAAATCATACTTATTTAAAAAAAAACATAAACAAGCATTAATTCCCTAAAATTATAATAAAAAAACATAATAAACACACCAAACAATTTCCCAAAGTGGTTACATGTTGTATTTGTCCCTAATTTGTTGTTTCATCTTTTTCGTTGTTTTCACGATCTAGCCCGTTAAATGATCGATGCTAACCCAAAGTAGATTCATATTCGAATTCTTTTGCTTTTTCTCTCTTCAACTTAAGCTTTACCGATGTTAGCTCATTAAACTGTTGCATCCTATTTGATATAGTTTCCAAACTATGTTTGTAGTCACTCTCGTTAGAAGATGTTAGCTTGTTTCTTTTTGTGACTTCAATTCTTTTTGTGGTTTTCGGGAACAATATCGGGTTTGTGTTGTGTTGCGTTTTGAGAACGAGTGTGGGTGGAGATTGGTTGATTTGCATTTGCTTCCGATTAGAGAAAGCGTGCATTAGTTGGTTTGGGTTTGGTTGCATTAGGGGACGGTACATGATAGGGTTGAAAATGTTTTGGTTAAGTTGGTTGAGATCGTTTGGATTAAACTGTTGATTTTGGTTGAATGGACGGTTTTGGAAGAATGAGTTGTTTGGATTAAAAGGGTAATTTGGGTTCATGCTTGTAGAAGAAGATGTTGAAGTTGAATAGTGATTAGAGGAAATTTGAGTGTAGAATGTGAGAGGCGTGAAGAAAATATAAGTTATTGTATTTATATGATTAAAATTTAGATTTTTTTTAACAAATAGCCATTGAACGACTTTTTTCTCATCCCACAAAGCGTCACACGCTCGTTGTTTGGCTCATGATGGCCTTGTCCACGCCTCACTCACGGAGCGGCGGTGCGGTGCTGCATGGGCGTGGGGTTGATGTGGCTCACGCTCACTCTCCCTGAGAAGAGTTCAAATCTTAACCAAGTTTTTAGGTGAAAAACATAATATAACACTCTCAAACAGTATGGCTAGTATAGTTATGGAATGATATTGGAGTGGTCCGGTATGTATGTTAAGTCCCCTAAATGAGCCTTAGAAATGGGACGGGGATGGACTTCGAGTATGGGCTTGAGGTGGTGGCTAGTACGGACCGGACTTCCTGGATTGGACCTCGCGACCTTGATAAGTTATTTGATATTCGACCTCAATTGCATGGATAATCAGGACCTGGGCTTAGTTGTGTTTGTTTCATGTTTGGGCCTGCATGCCTAGTATGTTGTATGATTTGGGCCTGCGTGCCTACTATGGTTTGTGAATTGATTTGGGTCTGCGTGCCTAGTATGTTTCATGTTGGTTTGGGCTTCGGCCTATTAGTATGTCCTCTTTATTCTTATGGTTCCCCCCTCCGTGGTAAAAAAGCCCAAGGGGGGATGCACGTAGTATGTAACACCTATTTAATTTTAATAAAACATTTACCTAGGGCTTTGACCTTTTCTAAAAAAAAAACAATCTCATAATTTAAACATTATTTTTTCTTTTAATTATTAAAAGTATATTTAAGTATCTTGAGCATAAATACTAAAATGAGGAGTTTTACACATACGTACCACATAATGTTATATATACGTAACACATAGTTTTACGTATATGTAACATTAATAGAATGATAATCTATATCTATATCTATACTATATAATAAATAAAGGTTTTGGTGAGACACGTGTCACTTTTTAGTGCATACTCAACATGTGTTTCCCGTCTCTCTCTCTCTCCTATTTAATAATGATATTAAAATAATTCGTTTTTAACTATTTAATACAAATCCATTTTTGGATACTTATTAACCAAATAAATTTAATATAAATTAACATTTATCAATTACATAAAAAAAATAATACTTAGTTTAAAAATTGTTTATAAAAATTAACTTAACGTAAGTTATAATTGTCACGTCAAAGTATATTTTTTTAAAACATATTTTGACGAGTGTATCTGTTAGCATATTACATTTTATTCAACACACGTATAATACACAGGTTTATTCAACACGTGTAATGCACAATTTAAAAAAAAATGTATTTCTAAGTATATAAAACATTATATTCATATTACCCGTGTATTACACGAGACTGTAACATAGTTGTTAAATATACATAACACTATGTTTAAGAGTGGTTATCACATATTATCTCGTAAATATTTGTTATCATTTGAACCGCACCCAATCTCCCATTACACATTACTTAAATATAAGTAGATTTAAAATATTTTAAAAAAAACATAAATTAAAACAATTTTTTGAAAAAGAATACGCATCACTTGGTGGTTTGTTTTATTCGTTTTTGTTTTGTGCCATTTGATCGTGGTCCTCTTTCTCCCAAGTTAATAGAACTTGTTCTGATGTTGAAATATATATATATATATATATATATATATATATATATATATATATATATATATATATATATATATATGGGCATGTTCTTTTGAGAACCAACCATATGTTGAGAACCGAAAGAACCACACAAAACGTGTACATATCGCTTTAGTGAAAAAAGTAAAATTCAACAACAATGTTTTATTTATCTCTTCCCACTCTTAGTTTGAGTTTATCTTCTCTCTCCTAAATTTTTTTAAGAAAAGTATAAAAATATGCATATATGCATTCATTTGTGCATATAGTGTGAGTGCATATATGCATTTAAAAAAACGACTATAAATTCGAGGTCTTTTAAAACCAAACCTTAAACATATTGAAATGTACATGAATTCTAGTCAATTTATAGTATAAATAGAGCAAGAGTTAATGCGGTTCTCACGGTTCTTAACATATTGTTGGTTCTCAAAAGAACATACCCCTATATATATATATATGTTTAAATTCAGATTCTTTTGAAATTTGAGAAATTCAATATAAATTAGTTTACATAGCATTTAAATTATAGAATTTTGTGTTTTTACATGCGTAACAAAAATAATGCTCATAATTCAAGGGTGGCACAGGGTACGAAACTTGAGCTTCTTAATTAGTAGAGGTCTCATGTTTGGACTTTAAATATATAACAATAATGTTACATGTTCAACACAAACTACGTTTTAACTGATCTCACTTGTTAATAGGGTATTGGTCGGGTTCTATAAGTTTTTCGATATGGGTTTCTGATGATAATAAAACATATATTTCTTCTTTTGTCCTATTTTTATCGTCAACAAATTACCTTACAAGATAGACTCGATAATACAATTTTAACATACATTTTAAAAAATCATTAATTTGTTGTCATGATGATAATTTTGTAGGAGTAAAAAAAGAAAACGTATTAAATCATAATTATATACATTTTTTTGTGAAAATGGAAATGTATAAAAATAATACAATGGCTAAATTTTTAGAAAACCCCTTTTAAAGTGTTAGGTTGATTGAAATAAGTAATAACATAACTTATAGAAACACCAACTATAAAAATAATGGCCACATTTATTTATGTGAATGTTTAATCATAATAAAAACTAAAACTTTTTAGAAAGATAAATAACCGGTTTGTAATATTTTTACCGTTTAAAAATACACAAATTTAGGTAATTTTCAATCCATTCAACCTATTTTCTTTTATATAGTTTTTAGTATTGTACTATATTAATATGTTACAAATACACCACAATCCAAAGAGTTTAGTTTACAAAATTTCATATGACCATGCTAAAGTTTAATACCATTTTAAAAATAAAATACCGGGGCCCACTAACTTTACAATAGGCAATGAGAAGTTGAGAACCCATGTGCGAAACGGACGGTAGTTGGCCCTTCCTTTCCTAGGTCACACCAACCTCTTCTTTTCAAGTTTGACCTCCTAACCCCCTTTTTTTATCATAAAATTATAATACTATTAAATTATATATACACGAACATACACTATTAAGATGAGGGTAGTTTCGGTAGGAAGTGAAAAACTTGGTGAAAACATAAGAAGTTATGGAATTATTACATTTTACCTGTTTATAATTGTGTAATATATCCATAACAATTTACGATAACTAACACATTAAAAATCTCACTTGTAAAAATATATAATTAGGGTTGTAAGAGCATTCACATCAACTCTCTCATCTATACCCTTATCTTTAAATTATAAAGAAAATATGAAAAATCATGAAATTTTACACTCACATGATTAGCTCCCCTATCCTTATCTCCATCCTCTATATTTTTAAAGGAAACTATAACCGTCCTTTATATTTAGAGGGTCATCATTCGTCCTATCTCCATGCTCTATACATTATTTTATATCTTTTGTAAGTGTGTGAATGAAAGAAAGAGAAAAATTATAATAATTAAACAAATAAGTATTATTTAATTAAAATAAGACATAAATATGTGGAGTCTGATGTGGAAGCTTTTTAAAAAGTGAGATATAAATTTAAGAAATGATAATTTTTAATTAAATTGTAGGGATGGGGGGCTGATGTGACTGCTCTAAACGAACCGAACGAAACCTTGTTCGTGTTCGTTCATTTAGCAGTTAACTTGATCGTTAACAATTCACGAACACTAACCGAACGAATTTCATATGTGTCCGTTCATTAAGGAAATGGATTTGTTCACGAACGGTTCACGAATAGGACCAAATGAAGCTTTGTTTGGGACTTTTGATGTCAACCCTAATATCTTCCGAAATGAACATTTAATATGATCATTTTAATATCAATTTTTATGTACGTGTATCAAACATACTTTACTTAGTTAATTGTTATGGTAAAAATATTTTAAAAAATATAAAAGGTTTAGATAAAATAAAATAGAAATATACAAAAATATTTAATGAACAACATAAACGAATGAACGTATATTAACGAATGCTCACGAACACGTCACCGAACGTTCACGAACACAATTGAATGAACAAGACATCTGTTCATATTCGTTCATTCACTTAATCGGACATAATTCCTTGTTCATGTTCGTTCATTTATTAAACGAACTTACCGCCAAATGGTTCACGAACTGTTCGCTGAACGTTCGGTTCGTTTGCAGCCCTATATATAGTAGTAGCACACAATATATATATATATATATATAGGAGAGGGTTCCATAGAAAACCACATAGTTAGGCGAAAACCGAGAAAACCATAAAAAAACCAATTTTAACCAATAATATAATAATATTTATTTTTTATTTTATTTTTACTTTTTTATAAGAGTATCAATGTAATATTACACATTTTTACAAAAAAAAATCATTTAAATACTGGCTTACGTATACGTAACCCATATTGGTACATATACGTAAACAGAAAACAAAAAAATTACGTTTACGTATACATAACCCATAGTATTACACATTATTTTAGTGGTTTTCTTGGTTTTCACCTAAATTTGTGGTTTTCTCTTGATCCTTCTCATATATATATATATATATATATATATATATATATATGGAAAGGTTCAAATACTAACCAATTTTTATGTGATAACCGTGCTAACCACTATAAAACAATCACACAATTTATAAAATATTTTTTTATTTTAATTGTTAAAATAGTATTGAAGTATTTTGAATACATATTTTGAACGTAAATACGGAAATGATGAGTCTTACGTATACGTACCAAATAATGTTACATATACGTGACACATAGTGTTTACATATATGTAACATTAACATAATGGTAATTGTTAAATATACGTAACACTATGTTTGAAAGTGATTATTATGGTTATCATATAAATATTGGTTAGCATTTGAACCTCACCATATATATATGTTTACAATTTGGTTGTGTGAAAGTTATGTTTAAATGGTTGTATTTATAGTGAGTTATTTTTTAATGGATATTACCGTTTAACGGTTATATTATCGTTCAACTTTTTTAAGCCCTTATGTCCTTCCAAAGCCGTGAATGTCCAAATTGTGTCGCCGTAGTGGGAGTGGGGGCGGTGACACCGTGCAAGCCCCTCAAGCTGCATGTCAGCGATAATGGTTTTTTAAACCACGTGAAAGAAAGTACTTAAAAATAAAATTGTGTCTAATGTCAGGTTATTGTGTTTAATATCAAGTTATTGTATTAAATATTTTTATCTTTGTGTCTAATGTCAAATATTTTTCTAATGTCAGGTCATTGTGTATAATATCAAGTCAATTCGTTAAATATTTTTCATAACTATATTATATGTAATACAAAAAAAACAGTAACAAAAATAACATGAAATTATATAAAACGTAAAACACAATTATATATAGATATTACAAAAAGAAAGGACAAATGTAAAATATAAAATTTTACCCTTTTTAGATTAAATATATTATTTACTATAACTTAATTCGTTGTGTATATATTAATTTAAGAAGTATTGTTACGTTATATATAATATTTAACAGTTAAAAGCATATTTTCTAATTCCTAATACATATTTAAAATTTAAAATATATTCAGAAAGCAATGTTTGACAAAGATTGATTCACAAGTCCGCTCTACTCTTGTTTCTCTCACACTTTCAATCTTCTCTCTCCTCTTTCATATATTCTTCCTTTTTTTATCTCTTCTCATCACAACCCACATCTTTCTCTCTATACATATCTAGATAACGTGTCAGAAACAAAGTGCATTTCAGGGTTCTTGATATTTGTCCCTCCTCTCTTGAGGACCCCTTTGTGTCAGAACAACAAGATCTTTCATCTCCAAGATTTGCCCTTTTTCAGAAAACCCTAATCCAAGATCCAATCTTCATCCTCATCATGTCACCATCTCAACAACCCACATCCACCAATCCTTCCTCTCTCAAGAACCAGTTCGCTCATCGTTTCATTCGAGCTCTGAAAACCCTAAACCACACAAAAACAGGTGCAGCCCATGATCATAACCAGATGTACAGAAGATCTATTCGTGTCAAGATTGCTTCATACACTGCTATGGCTTCTGTGGTTGGATCAAGAAGAGCATGGAGCCGTGCAGTCTTGTGGAAGATCATAAAGAGATCTAGAAATCAGGGTTTATTGCTAAGGAAAAGAAAGAGAAGAAACCCTAACCCTAAAAGAGAAGATTTCAATCCTTTCAGGAACTCAGGTCAAGAATTAAAGCTAAGGAAACTGGTTCCTGGTGCTGAAACCATGGATTCATGGTGTTTGATGGGTGAAACTGCTGATTACATCAAGTGCCTTGTTGCACAGGTAGAGGTCATGAAAACCCTTGTGGATCTCTACTCCATCACTTGAATATTATACACACATATACATATTACATACATACATATAGATATAGGGAAGCGTTCGTTTCAAAACCAAGATTATGTTGAGAATTGCGAGAATCGCACAAATACGCTTTTTCCCTAGCTTTAGTTAAATCGTCAATGCATTACGTACAAGTGTTTTATGCGTTTCTCGCAGTTTTCAACATAATATTGTTTTTGAAAAAAAAACGTGTCTGTCTATGTGTATATGTGCATATGTGTGTATACACATAATCTTGTTACCTTTAGATGCAGACTTAGTGTATGCATAATCTTGTGTATAGAACATGAGAGTGCTTACACTTTGGTGAAAAAGATATGAAGGTGGTTTAGGATGGTAAGGTTTTATATATAGAGAGTGATGAACATGGTCTTGCTTTTATGAGTTTTGTATAAATTAATTCATGTCATTGTGAAAATTACTATCATGGTTGTTTGTGATCTACACACATGTATGTATACACATGTGTATGTTTTTGTGGTAAAATATAAATAAAGATTTAGGGTCTATCACATAATGTTCAAGAAATAAGAGAATTTTCTCAAATAGTTATATTCGACTACAAAAAAAACAAGAGATATATGCTCTTTAATCGTTAATTTAAAAATATGAGTGGTAATTTAAAAACATCTACATGTTAAAGTTGGGCATATATGTTCACCTTAAAGACAAATTAAAATCACATGAGCATTTTTCTAACAAACACATTGAATAAAGTTAGAGCACCAGCCTACATATAGATATAATTAGTTAGTTTGCATATCTGTACGTCTAGTCAATTTTATGTATGTGATCTTTTTAATACAAAAAAATGAAAATGTTGATCACACATATAAATAATGAATACATGAATATATACACCTAATCTCGTCTTATAATAGGCTCAAATCGTGAGGTTGAGAAACAACTTAACGCGCCTTGACATTGGGCCAAATACCATTCGATAAGAAATTAAAGTGCCTTGATAACATTGGGCCAATTACCATTCGATAAGAAATTAAAGGCCGGGTTTTATCATTTGTTTTTGATGAAAATCAAAACTAGTTTTTTTTATTAATTTTATATCATAACTTTTTTTTAAACAACAGATATACTCATAGAAAAAATAGCGGGGACTAGCAAAACCCTAGTTACATCATCGCAGTCTATTTATGACTAAACCTGTCACTTACAAGGCTATGCTTTAAATCTTTGAGAAATGGATGCAACAGATTAATTAGTTGTTTTACATGCCGTTCTAAAAAAAAGTTGTTTTACATACTCTTATTTGGTGTGAAAAAATTGTGTCACTAATTAATCTACCCACATTTTAAAGCGTAAACAAAATTTATATTTTTCCACGTTTAGAGATCTCAACATTTCCAAAACTTTGTTAATATTTATTACACTTTAATTTATTCAATTCTTTTATACAATTGTAAGTGTTGATATAAAGTATTTATATGATTTTTATAAATACAATAAAAATTAGTATGAAGAATTCAAATGTTTGTTATAGCATATTGATTAGCATACACATTGATAAACATGCCCCCATGCATAGTATGTATATGCATACATAGATATCAGATATGTGTAGATGTGAGTGTGAAATCTAGGTGGTATAAGTACATTTCAGGAAAAAAAGGTTTATCTTAATTTGAAGAAAAATCAAGACATTTATCCCAGAACAATTTGGCTTAGTGGTTCAATATGCTACATATATTCTTTAATAGCTGAAATTAATATACTTTTAAAAAAGTTGATACATCGCATGCTAGCAACTTCACAATTTCCTTCTATCTACTCACTTTTTTTTTTAAATTTTATTTTGGATAGCTATATATCAGTTTTTTCTTACAATATTACAAACACATATTTGATTGCTTGATTGAACTTTACTTGGTACTCTTTTTTTCATGCGTGCATCTCTCTCACATACATATATAAAAGTGGCATGTTCATTTTAGCTCCACACGCTGCTAGAAAAGTTGGCAGATTAGTCGAAGCAATCTTGACAACATATGTCGTCGCTACATACAGGCAGGGCCGGTCCTAAGAATCCTCAAAACGTTTTAGGTCCGGGACTTGTAAAAAGAAAGCGGGTCTATAATATAAACTCAATAATCATAAATAAAAAAAACATAATGCAAGCTTATATATGTAGATTTTTTTAAAACTGAGCTTATATATATACACACACACACCGGGATTGCTCAACATTTTTTGAGGCGAAAGCGAATAATAAAATTGAGCCCTTTTTCTATAAATTATATTTGACGTGTACTAAAAAATTAAAGTTAATTGTTAAATTCATACTATTTTGCATAGTTTATTTTTTATCTATATTTTATTACAAATTGAGTTGTATTTTAATATATATTTTATTACAAATTAAGTTGTATTCTAAATAATATTTTTACGGAATACTCCACTAACCGTTGTTATGATAAGCTCTTACAGTTAATTGAGCTGCTTTTAATAAATATTAAAGTTAAAAAAAATATTATATTATATGTCAAGTATAAAACAACATAAAAAAAAAGTAAAAGTACCTTATGGATAGGGTTGTGCTGGGGACACCGTTAGGTTTTTTTTCACACCTGACCTAACCGTCACGTATAGGCCTAAACGTGACGGTATGTCTCTCGTGAGTCCGGGAATAAAAAGGACACTGATGATACGAGGTTGGGCAGACTGCAAAAAGGAACCCTAACGGTCACGTATAGGCCAATATGTGACGGTTGTGTACGCGAGGTTGTTTTGACAGTAAGTTAACGTTGACAGTGTTGTCGGACACCTAACCTAACCGTCACCCACTACAACATTATCACCCTATCCCGACGATTTTTTTGACCCTACAACGACGACTTGTCGTCGGTATAGCCTATACCGACGACATGTCTTCGGTATAGATGTCGTCGGTATTGCCTCGTCCCAGTAGGTCAAAGATGTCGTCGACCTATGCCGACGACAAGTCGTCGCTATAGGGTTTAATTAAAAAATTCAAAAAGAAATTCTATACCGACGACATGTCGTCGGTATAGGTTCTGGACTTTATCCGGACGACATGTCGTCGGTATAGGCTCGCTCCAATTTTTTTAATTAAATTTGAAAAAGACCTATGCCGACGACATGTCGTCGGGATAGGTTTTTCTATTTTTTTTATTTTTTTTAAATTTACAAAATTTTTCAAAAATATTTAATTTCTAATTACAAAAACCTGCAAATTAGATAATTTAAACCATTCAAAAATTGAAATTCAAAACATATTGTTCGATACAAAAATAATGTTCGACACACAAACCAAATATTCAAACATAAAGTTGTCCGACACACAAACATAAAAATTGTTCAAACATTCAACAATAACACTAACAACAAAGGTAAATGCGCAACAAGTTCAAGCTAATTATCGTCGCTGCTAGTTCGGCGTTCCCACATTCGACGCATTTCATCCATTTGTCGTTGCATTTTAAACATTTTTTGATTATGCACACGACGTTCTTCCTCTCGTTGGGCTTCGCGTTGTTGTTAATCTTGGATTTGTTGTTGAAGTTGAGTTACACGCTCATTCACTTCTTGCTAATGTTGTTGTGGAGGGGGGGTACTGAACAAATCCGGAATGGGATTACTCACCACACGACCGAAATCCCTGATATGGCCACGTCGATGACCCAATGCGCGCTCCATGCATGCAAACTCATCGACAGCAGACGAGTCACCACCAGACTCAGCAGAGGATCTTGTATACTCCTCTTGGATTCGGTCCTGCATTAAACAATGTAATAAACAATCACTTGACTATTTTACTAAAATTCGACAGCATAACTGCTGTAAAATGGATAACCAACCTGTTAAACTATAAGTTATAAACGACCCAAATTCACACATTCCAATCAACCAACACTAATAACAACAAATACTAATAATACTATCAAAAATATTCAACAATTGGGCTCAAGTTGGATATTCTAAGTCTATTAAAGTGTGTTTGAGTTATTTTGACCCGTTTAAAGTTACAGTTGGATGTTCTAAGTTTATCAAAGTGTGTTTGGGTCATTTTGACCCGTTTAAATTTAAAGCTGGATATTTTAAGTCTCTTAAAGTGTGTTTGGGTCATTTTGACCCGTTTAAAGTTACAGTTGGTTGTTCTAAGTCTAGTAAGTCTAACAACAAAATCATTTGACTTACATAATCTGATGATGCAGTCGTGTTGGCCTAACCGGCCCCTTCTTTATAATGGGTCGATTTAAACACATCAATTGAGCCGGTACCCTGTGAAAAATAAAAATAATATCACTAAGAATTAATAAGCATGTTTATATAATACTAACAATTGTATTTCATACATCTATGTGTCGACGCTGGGCGTATGATTTGCTGTCATAGTAACTTGGGTAACGTTGTTGTGATCGGTTTTGTGTGTTCTTCTCCGAGCGGTTTTTATAGCTCGCATCTAAAACAACTCGTTAATCAAAGTCTCCCAAGTTTCTTGATCAAGATCTTCTGGTGGATTATTCATCGCCGCCTCCACATCATCGTATCACTCATTCTCCTCGAAGTGAACTTTCAACTCTCTCTTGTGATCTTTATACGCCCTCTGACACTCGGCGGTGATTCCGAGTTCAACGCCTCGCCACTTATCAGTGTTTCTCTAGTAGTCCAGATCAAAATAATCTAACAAATGGAAAGTAATTATAAATCTAATAGTTATGAAATTGTAAGTAATTATAAAACATCTATATTTACTATAAGAGTGGGATATACGGCCCGTTTCTTCTCATTTGGAACCTTAGCCCAATTTGGATAATATGGAGGAACAACCTTTTCAACCTCCAACGAGATAGCACGGATAAAATCCGAAGCGTTGGGACGCACAAACTTGTACCCCCCGCCATGAAGTTCTACATCAATGGGAAGAGGCTTCCTCCCATTTTGCTCAAATTTCTTATACAATTTTAGGTTTTTGCCTTTAGATCGTTTTTTTTGGGAGGCACTACCTACATTGACACATGACATTCAAAAGTTAGGCAATTATAAAGACATCTATTAAACACTAACAAGTAACTTACCACCCGAGTCGAAGTGATACGGACCCCCGTCTCCACCGTGTGATTGCGCCATTGTTGTCATTTTTCCTACAACAAAATTTATTTTTGCCATTTTTCCTTCAACTCTATGATCTCTTCTAGTTGACCATAAAATGGAGTATCGTCTCCTCCTATTGTAACCACACCACTGTTCTGAGTAGTGCATTGGGAATCACGATTTTGTACCACAAATCTAACACCATTGACTATGTAAGCAGTGTAAGAAGATGCGTACAAGGGACCATGTGCCAATGCCCTTAATTCTTTGTTATCGGGTGTAGAAGATGAATATGAAGATGAAAATACATTTGCTTCATATTTTAACCATGAAGAAAAATCGGTTTGCATAATGCGTTCAGGAAATTTAGATTCAAATTCACTGGTAGATGGACAACACAAAATTTAAATTATTTGAATTAAATGAAAATATAATAATAGTTTATCACGGGTAGATGAACAAAAAAACTTACGATTTGTACGCTTTGATTTCTTCGCAGTTGTTCAGCACAAACCATTGTAATGATTTGTTGGCATGTTCAGAGAGCGCCTTGATTTTCTTTTTCGATATTGGTCGACATTGTGAAGAAAACACTTGAAACTGCCTTTTGAGAATGCCAGCATCTGCATTTCTATCTGGTCGGTTAAATTTGGTCTGCATACCGTCCAGATACATAGAGCAGAATGTCAAGGCTTCATCTGCAACATAACCCTCCGCAATTGAGCCTTCAAGTTTGGCTTTGTTTCTAACATATGCTTTGAACTTTTTCATGTATCTTTCAAAAGGATACATCAATCTCATATACACAGGGCCACCAAGAATAGCTTCTTCAGGTAATGAAGAATGAGATGAACCATTATGTCAAAAAATGCTGGAGGATATATCATTTCCAAATTGCATAATATCTTAACCACTTCCTCATTTGTTTCATACATGTCTTTCACATCTACTAATCGTGCATAAATTTTTTGAAAGAATAACGTCATTGATTGTTGTTGAAACATTTTTGTGCAGACCCGATCGTACCCCTATTGGCAGCAATCGTTGCATGAGGATGTGATAATCATGGGACTTTAACCCAATTATATTTGAATCATTGGGAAGTTCCTTATTTTTGAAATTCGATCCAAATCCATCAAGCAATCTCACTCCTCGAATAAACTGACAAAAGCGTTCTCGATCACTGGGTATGAAAGAGTAAGGAGCTTGTGGTTGGTACAACTTGTTGTTTTTTTGTGTTAGCCATAGGTTATGTCGAATACCCATATTTTCCAAGTCTTTGCGGGCTTTGTGTGTGTCTTTTGATTTATCGTTCATCAACAAAGTACCCAATAAAATCTCACACACATTTTTCTCCACGTGCATAACATCAAGATTGTGTTTTAAAAGCAGAGAAGACCAATAATCCAGCTCAAAGAAGATACTTCGTTTAGTCCAATTCAACTCTGATGTTAGTCGCTTTCTTTTTACCCCTCCATACATTGGATGTTTCCCCGGAACATGATCTGGGAGATTTTTTAATTGTTCTAATATTTGAGGATTAGTCAATCGTCGGGGTTGATGTTTTGTCTATTTCTTGCCATCAAACGACAGATCGTTCCTCCATTTATGTTTTCTAGGCAAGAATCTTCTGTGTCCAACAAAAGCTATCAAACGATAAATTTCAGATGGGTATATTCTAAAGAGTTATCCTAAATAAACATACTAGTGTACACAACATGAGACGTACATAAAGGTATAAAAGTCGGGATGCGTACCTTAAAAAAATTCAATGAAACACAAATAAGATGTTATTCACACCTCTCCAACCGCAACGAGTTCCGAACTTGTAACAAAATTAAATAAAGTTACATATACATACAAAGATATATACATACATTCACAATTACATAAATACATACACAATTATATACATACAATTACATAATCATACATACGAACATACATACAAATATACATACATATTATATACAAACACACATAAATAAATGCCCAAATTCTAAAATTACATACACAAACACAATTATATACATAAAAATACATACATACACGTATATACATACATAGCCTTTACAAACATACATAAACAAATACCCAAATTACATACATAAACACAATTCCATACATAAACATAATACAAATACATACAAACACACATACACGTATATACATACATAGCCTTTACAAACATACATAAACAAATACCCAAATTACATACATAAACACAATTCCATACATAAACATAATACAAATACATACAAACACACATACATATATATATATACATACATATTATATACAAACATACATATATAAATGCCCAAATTCCCAAATTTCATCTAAACCTAATTTCATCATAAAATTTCAAAAATATTTATAAAATCATACATCTAAACCATATATACATACATACAAATAAACACAACAATATACATACAAACATACATCTAAACCTAATTTGTAGAAATATTACTAACCAAGTTTGTAAATTAGCTTCAAATAGCTTGAAATCCTTCAAAAATGTTTAAAGCTTCAAACACCTAACAAAAATCAAAGAAATTAAGCCAAAAACCCAAAAATGTTGATTTTCTTGTCAAGATTGAAGCATAGATGTTAACTCACCTCAAAACCCGAGAGATTGGTGAATATTGCTCCACAAAATACCCAAAAATCTTGAAATCGCCTGAGAGAAAGATGGAGTGATTTTGGGTTTTTTTTTGTGGAAATGGGAAGCAGAAAGCTGTTTCGTGGGTTAATTCGCGCTGAGACCTATACCGACGATATGTCGTCGGTACAGGCTATTATGTCGGCGCTGTAGGTTTCCTGTACCGACGACATGTCTTCGGTATTGGTTTCATAGGGTTTTGACCAGTCAATAAAGTAAAAAATCTTATGCCGACGACATGTCGTCGGTATAGGGCATTCAAGAATTTTTTTAATTTAAAAAAAAATTTGACAGAAGAAAAATTATTATATTAAAAAATACAAAAAGAAAATCAAAATTACCCTATACCGACGACATGTCGGTATAGGTTTTCCCCAAAAATTCATTGGGCGTTAGCTTTCCCTCCAATCTGCCTCAACCCTATAGCGACGACATGTCGTCGCTATAGGGTGTCCCATTCAAAATTTTTGTTTTTACCTATAACGAAGACATGTCGTCGCTATAGGGTGACCTATGCCGACGACAAGTGTCGTCGGTATAGGCGACGTCGACACAGGGTCATTTCCTTGTAGTGACTGTTGGACCTATATGTGATGGTTAGGTTGCAGATTCAGCTTATATTAAGACAACTCTCACCACTCACTCACACACTAAACCCAAAATCAAACACAACTCTCATCACATTAAACCCACAATCCATAACTCTCACCACTCACTTTCATCACACTAAACCCACCATCATACATAAACCCTACACTACCATTTTCACCATAATTAAAAAGAACAGAAAGTATAGACGAAAGAGCGTGTTTGAGTTCTTGGTTGTGGTTATTTGTTGTTGGGATACCCAAGTAATATTTGTTTCACGGTTGACACCGATGTCGAGTTCGGGAGATCCTTATTAGAAGTCGAAGCTTCCAGATTTGAATGAGGAGCCAACCTTCGAAGATCTGAACCAGGTTTAACAAGTCTTTATTTTATTAAGGGTTCTACCGGGACGGGTAAAGTTAGTGGTGTGCAAGTTTTTATTTTACGTGGGGTATCTAACCGGCCATTACGTTTTGAAGAGTATTTCGTATTCGGGAGTCACCCTTCGTGGGGGGGGGGAACCAACCCGTTGAATACATACGGTCAAGAGTCGTCGCAGCAGCAACCATTACCGAATTACAGTCAAGAGGCATACATGTCACTGTTTGGACCTACGGATTACGGTCAAGGGTCGTACCGGCCACAGCCACAACCGGATTACGGACATCTCTCATACCAGTCACAACCAGAACCGGATTACGTACATCTCTCATGCCAGTCACAACTATAACCGGATTACGTACATCTGTCGTGCCGGTCACAACCAGATCCGGATTATGAACATTTCTCGTACCGGTCACAACTAGAACCTACACACGTGTCGGATAGTTTCCATAGGAATGACACAGATGACAATGAGCCTTCCGTTCATTTGAAAGGAAATGATGGGGATGCGGAGAATGCATTGGACGATGATCGCATACGCAAGGCGAAAGTTTCATATAAAACAGAAAAAGTATGACAACAACTCTTTCGTTCGTTTAAATTGTTTATTTATTTGTTTTATGTGTTACGTTTTAAGTCTGACCTTGTAACTATTTCAGTATTTTAATTCTCGTGAGGATTTGGTGGATTGGGTTAAGAAGAGAGGACGTGAGCATGGGTGCGTCATTGTGGTCAGTCTGTCAAGGAAAAAAGATGTGGAACTCGGATGCAATCGTGGTGGGGAACCTAAATGCAGGGGCACAGTCAGGCGTACTGGGAGCATAAAAAAATCACGTCCCTTTAAGCTCGTAGGGAGGTACATCGGAAAGAGTAATAGTTGGAGATTGGACGTGACAGACGAGACACACAACCATGATCCTGTTGTATTTGAGGAGGGCCACGCGCAGCTCAACCCTCAAAACTATAACTACCGATATTTACAAACCGATAATCGAGGTAACCGGATTTTAAAAACTATAACTAGCTATATTTACAAACTCTTAACGTGATAAAAACAAAAAACCAAAAGAAAAAAAAGTCGTTATTCACTTTTTACCTCACAAACCGATAATGAAGCTGACCGGATTTTTGTAACACACCACTTTCAATAACAAAAGTTTAACGCGTGGAAGACTAAATCCCAGAAAGTTTTTTTTTTTTTTTTTTTTTTTTTTTTTTTTTTTTTTTTTAAACTCCTCGCGTACCGCGAGACAAACTAGCCACCTCCCTCGCGTACCGCGAGGGAGTCTCAGAAACGCAAACCCGGAAACCCGGTCTCTCGCGTACCGCGAGAGAATCCTCTAAGGGCTCTCGCGTACCGCGAGGGACTCAAAACTCAGAGAGTTTCAGTTTCCTGCAGGTTTTCATACTTAACCATTTTTCCAACTTTTTCACACCCAACAACACCAAAACTCTCCCAACACCTGGGTTTTGACCAAAGACATACATATCACATATATTAACATAAACAACATTGTTTGTGAACCAAAATACACGTCAAAAACGGTTTTCAAACAAAAACCCAATGATCACCATAACGCATACGAGAATCCTCTTTTGCCAATGGACTTGACCTTGACCTACTTCGGAGCTTTCCCTACATATCCACATTAACATAACACCATTAGTATTGAGATGACCAAAACAACAAGTATATATACTTGTTTTCACCACTTTCACCCATTTGACCCATTTGACCCATTTGCACACATTTGGTCAATTAAGGTTTCATTCCCTTGCAATTCTCTAACATATTATCATAGAAATATGTTATACATAACATCAAGTATTCACAACTTGATTTCACACCTTTCACCCATTTTTGACCCTTTGACCCGTTTGCATACGATAAGTCAATTAAGGGTTTCATTATCACATTTTCATTTCCATTATGGCACGTAGGCCATAACTTCATATCCATTTAGGATACGAGATCATAACTCCATAACCGTTCTATCCATTATGGTACTTAGACCATAACTCCATTTCCATTCTATCCATTATAGTTCATAGACCATAACTCCATATCCATTCTATCCATTATGGTACTTAGACCATAACTCCATATTCACATATCCATTATAGTACACATACTATAACTACATACATTCTAACATTTACACACTTCCATCTACATTCATACCACATGTCAAATTATGCAACCATATACATCATATATACAACATTGCATACAAATACCATATCATCAAAACTAAGTAAGTGCTAAAGCACTTACCTTTCGGGTTAGAAGGTCCCGTACCGACTTCTAGCTTTGCAACTTGATTACCTAAACACATTCACCTAGTTTAGTAATCTAACATACACCAAAATCACATTACAATTGGGTTCACAACTAAATTCCCATTTCCAACCCAAATTGACCCGTTTGGGTTATACTCATAACCAAACACCCTCTTTCACCACAAACTCACCTACTTGAGTTTCATTATCTTAACCTTAACACTAATCTTTCTTTCAAAAATTATTATTAAGTTAATTTGGTGTTTGTTCAAGTGTCTAACATCCCAAAAACACTTAATCATCACTAGATCACCATTCTATCTTCATTTTACAAAAACCCCCAATTTTTCTCATATGAACCCTAACTTCTCATAATCAAAATCAAGGGTTCTAGGATGTTAATCATCACTCTTTAACTTTAGTTAAGTTAGATTATCAACAATCTAACACCAATTTACCACATGCATCCAAATTTTCGGATTTCACCCAACACCCACCAAGAACACATCAAAAGTGAAATCAAAAGGATGTTTAACACTTACTTGATGTTAGAAGGTTGATGTGCAAGCCAACACCTTCTCAAAACGAGCCTAAAACGCAAGATTTGGCTTCAAATTGGATTTTCTCCTTTTTCTCCTCTCTTGCTCAAGAACGACCCAAGCATGCAAAATGACCAATTTTGACTTCTCCAAGTCAATATGGCAGATTTTGCCCATTTACACAATTAGTCCTTCAACTTCCATTTCACCATTTCCTTTCCAAAACTAGTTAAAAACTAGCCTAACCCCATTACTAACTTGAAACCCGCTTGTTTCAATTTATTTCAAAATATTATTTTCAACATAATATTTATTTAGAAATATATTTATTTATAACGAGACCCGGATTTTGGTTCGTTACAATTTTAAAAACTATAACTACTGATTTTTCCAAACTCTTAACGTGATAAAAACATACATATATAATTTTTTTTAAAAATAAGTAAGGGGTGACATTTAGCCCTATATGTGACATATACACCACCAAAACCTCAAAACCCAACTCAACTTTAAAAAAAACCCACCAACATATCCCGACATTATCTGGCGCACTGATTTCAAAGTCTGGTGGATAAGGGTGACCTATACGTGACATTTGATGCCCTACCCGTCACATTTAGCCCTATACGTGACGATTAGGGCAGGTGCAATTCAAAAATAAGACGTTTTCTCTAAAATTCCTCTATGAATAATTACTTTTGGGTAAAAACGAAAATTCCAATTACCAATGTTAGTACATCTTACTTCTTTTTCAATAGTGATCTTCTCCAACACTTCATTTACCCTCCATGATAGCAAAATAACCGGAGCAAACAGCATAAACACATTCACTAATTATTTCAAAAATCTCTCCTCTCTCAAAAATCATGAATAATACATTAACAAAGATTTAAAAAACACACACACACACACATATATATATATATATATATAATATAAAAAAATTAAAAACTTCGGGCCCCAGGGAGATCGGGCCCGGGACCGTCGCCCTCCCTCTGGGCCGCCCCTGCATACAGGTACCCCAATCCCAACAACATGTCGTCGTTACTGGTCTTTCCCACATTCATGATATTTTTCATCCAATATCAAAACAGGTAATTAAAATAAAATTTAAAAATTCTTATAGCGGCATATTTTGAGTATATTATTGTGCTGTTAAAAAAAAACTTTTTTAAATTGTGATGAACCGTGGGTGCATATAACGATGCGTCAGAGCATATACAGAAGTGTGTTATCGTTTCCATAATTATAGGTTTCGTTAAACGTATTTACCCTTCACTCTTTAGGACACGTGGCTCATCCTAGTGCCTTATTGATCACGCTTCTCAGACCTTTAAGGCTTTTTAACATATCTCGTGTGTGTATGTATGTATCCATATCTATACTACTATATAATATATATTTGAAGAATATTGTTGTAATATACTTAAAAAATTAAGACAACTAACACAAATTTTTTTGCATAGTGTACAAATTAACAATGCCTTAAATGTGTTACCTTCTAACCCATGTTTATAATTAAAGCCTAATAATTAGCATTTAACCATACACTTTATTCTTTCAATTACTAACCTATACACTTAATTCTCTCAATAAATTAAGATACCTAACACAAAAATTTTTTTGCATAGTGTATAAATTAGCAATGTCTCAATTGTATCGTTTACAATTACCTAGTAACCAATGTCTATAATTTAACCCATGATTAAATTGACACTCTATTAAATAGAGAAAATCAATTAAAGACGTTCAGTAGTCCACGGAAACTCGCGGGATACATCTTACGTGTGGTCGTACCTCATATAAATATTTTATAAGCAACTTGCATTTGCCTTTGCAAATAAGGTGTAATTTATTAAAAAAACCGTTTAATTAAGCCAATATTTTCACATAAATCATTTGTCGGGGCCGCAAATCGTGTGGGTTTCCTACTAGTATATATATATAGAGAGAGAGAGAGAGAGGGGGGGGGGATTTTAGATTACTTTTTTTTAACGTCAATTTTTTACTTAGTGGGACTTGAACTCATGATCTTTAAGTCTTTTAGGTGTTAGGCTTTACTTCTACTATTTGACCACCACCCTAATGTGGATTTTAGATTACTTAATTGGTAGGTGAGTGTGGTTATATTCTTATCTTCTCTTAAAAATTGTGGATTATGTTATGTAAAGTGGAGGTTGCATTTAGAGTTCACGAGTACAAAACAAAAAGTTGAGGTCAAGTCCCATGTGAAGACTAACTTTACAATAATTTGCTAGTTACCTAATGAAATCACATGATTGTTTTTGACACTTTTATTTAATACATTTTTATTTATTTTTTCCTTTTAACTTAAGCTACAACAAATTGCCTTTTCCAACACTTTTTTGGAGTATGTTAATGCTTTCAAGCCCATAAAAATAAAGGAGTGCGAGTGGAAGAGAGGACGTTGCCGGGTCTACAAAGGAACACACCATCCAAATTTTGTTGTTAGTTGCATTAATGATCGCGTTTTTCTCAACAGAACATGCAAATGTTTCTTGTATCAATCGACATATATCATGGAATGCGCATATTTGCAAGTATACGCGTTACCTTAAACCGTTATTTTCTTGTGTTGCTATTGACAATCTAGTCATCAAAATTCAAAATCCAATCTCCATAAGATGAATACATTATTGATACAGGGAAGAGTTCCAGATAAAACCACATATTAGGCGAAAATTGAGAAATCACTAAAAAAATAAAGTTTAACCAATCATATAATAATATTTTTTTATTTATTTATAAGAGTATCAATGTAAACAGAAAACAAAAAACTTACGGCTACGTATACGTAAAACACAATACGTAAATAAGTTTTTGGTAAATTATATAATATTATATTAATATATTTAAAAATAAATTAAAAAAATCTAAAAGTTATTTGATAGACTTTAAGTGGTTTTCTCAATTTTTCATTTCATCCTTTCCCAACTGATATAAAAGGATACAATGTAAAGATGGTGAATAGGACTTACCGACTTGGTATAACATGGAAGTTTAACTTTTTATGAATTATTCTATTAGACTAAAAGCCCACTAATAAAGCAAAGCCTAGTTCTTTATTAAATTGTGGGCCAAGACCAACTTGTTGGGCTCAAATAGATTCTTTTAACCTGAAAATGTGAGAATAAAAAAACAATTTCAATATAATACAATATTACAATGAACAAATCATTACTATATAAAAAAGGCATTTACCATTCTACCATGTCTTGTTAAGTAAACCTAAAAGGTCCTTTGCCACTTTGTCGAATAAAAAACATTGAAAAACCAACAAGATTTCTCCAAGGAGAATAAATATGTAGCAAGAGGCTTCTTACAAATACAGTATCAATAAAAAGGAATATTATTAGAAATAGCGGTCTAGACGAGTTGAGCAGAGTTCATTTGATTTAAGATTAAGAGTTCGAGTTTAATTAAGACCGAGATCATAAGTTTAAAAGCTCTATGTCTAAAGTTTGAACTCGGCTCAATATAAAGATTTCAATCTCAAATTCAAGCTCAGCTCGGAGTCGGTATGTTAATTATGTATTATATGTTTAGTTACATTATTTATATACGAATATATTATTTTTATATATATTTATAGTTATAATTTTTTTATATTTATCCAAGTATATATTATTTGGTTATTTTTAGCATAAATTTGTACATACTAATAACATATATATTATATAAAATAAGAATTATTATATTTATATAAATAATAGGGTCGTTTAGGTTTACGATCCTAGTCAAACATGATATTTGAAGCTTGTGCTCGGACTTGCTTATTAAATGAGCTTTTGTTTAGGCTCGGGTAGGGCTTGGGCCTGTTTAACCTTGGCTTTGCTTGATTTGATTCAATTTTTTTGCATGTCATCTCGAGTAGCTCATGAGCGGTTCAACTGTTTACTTTCTAAGCTATAATGACAAATATATAAATATTTTTATTTATTCAATTATTTTACCGTTGGAAAAAAAATCCCTACCCACAAACATATTACAGCCGAGTATGGGACGAAGATTACCAATACCCTATCCAAACCAGGCCCATTTCCATCCTTACTCACAAACATCTTTGCATCTTATAAACCGTAAGTACATCGATCGACATTATATCATGGAATTCACCTGTTTTTTTTTATATATGACATATATACAAGCCGCCATATATACAAGTCTTGGTATTTGACAATTAGTCATCAAAAACTCAAAATAAAAAACCAATCATTTGCTTACGATGAACACATTCTTGATATAATCGTTTGAAATCATACAATGTAAAGATGGTGGATATAACTTGGTATATCTTGGAAGTTTTAATTGGAATAACTCTTTTTATATATTATTCTACTAAATTAAAGGCCCACTGGCCTAGTTCTTTAAGAAAATGCGGGCCAAGACCAACTTGTTGGGCTCAATAGATTCTTTTAACCTAAAAATGTGATTAAAAAAATAGTTTTAGTATACTATAATGAACAAATCATTACTACATAAAAAGGGCATTTACCTTTCTACCATATCTTGTCAACTAACCTAAAAGGTCCTTTGCCACTTTGAGGAATAAAAAACATTGAAACACCAAAAAGATTTATCCAAAGAGAATAAACATGTAGCAAGAGGGTCCTTACAAAAACAATATCAATAATAGGGAATCTCCTTTCCAATAACGGTGTAAACAAGGTTATACTCGGCGTGTGTTTGATTTAAGATAGTTTGAGCTTGAGATCATGAGTTTAGTTCATGTATAGCTTGAGCTAGAGGTGCACAAAGTAACCGGATCCGAATTCGATCCGACGGATTATCCGAAATCGGATCCGGCAAGAACCGGATAAACGGGAACCGGACCGGATTTTATAAGAACCGGCGGATCCAGAACTGGTTCCGGGAATTTATAAGGACCGGATAAAAATCGGACATTTTGGAACAGGACAAAATCGGACATTTTGGAACCGGACAGAACCGGTTCTAGCCGTTGGGTAGGAAATAAAACGGCTATATATCCGTTAAAGTAGCCGTTTTTTTTTTGTTTTTGAGACTTGAAACTTAGTATAAATAGGTATTGGGGGTAGGGGTTAGTTCACCACAAAATTCTAGCTCTCAAAACTCAAAAACGCTTTCAAAACGCAAAAAAAAAGCTCTCATGGCTTCCGCTTCCGCAAGCACTCAAAATTCGGTTGGTGGTTCTACTAACGATGCCACGGTGGTGAGAGTACTTCCTTGCTCCCGAAACCAAGAGATATGAGCTTATTTCGATTTATGCGAAATGTCGAACGGTTCGCAAAAGGCTCGTTGCAAACGTTGTGGTAAAATTTTGGGTGCTGCGGGAAATAGCACTTTGAGGAAACATATTGGTAGTCACGCAAAACACAAATGCGGTGGAAAATTAAAAATAAAATATGAACCGCCTTGTAACGATGTTTTCTTTCATAGTCGATGTGTTGCACACATCATTAACTTGGTTGTGCAAGACGGTCTAAACGTCCAAGAAATAAGAGAAGTGAAAGAAAATTTTAAAGTGATGTTACAGGAAGTTTTTAGCACAAGCAAAAAAAGATATATAAACTATAGAAACTTGCGCCAACAAACGGATTCCATCTTTTTAGGTCCAAATTGGGACGTACCTACTAGATGGAACTCGACATGGAAAATGTTTGAATCGGCCTTAAGACAAAGAGATTACTTTAAAACATTTTCATGATGAACTTGTGCAAAAGAAACGTTGTTCACAAAAAATTGATAATATAAGTTGGGATATGATCGAGAAACTAACTAATTTGCTTGAGGTTTTTAAAAATGCAACTACATGTTTATCGAAATTTGTTATCCCACGTCTTCGCTAATACTTCAACAATTATACTTAATATGTAATAAATTAAAAGAGTTTGAATATCACGGCACTATTTTTGAAATAATGGTAACACCTATGAAAGCTAAATTTAAAAAATATTTTTCGGAAATGCCGACCGTTGTTACATGTTCGGCCGCCTTAAACCCAACGATTAATGTAACCGGTGTTGAAACATTAATTGGATCAATATCGGACGATTTAAATATGTTCGAGGAAGACCCAAATTTTGAATCAAAGACAATAAGAGATTTCATTTCGGCTTTTAATAATATGTTTGATTATTATTTACGCAAATATGGTGGAAGTGGTGATCCATCAAACATACGTGAATCAATGGGTTCGGGTTCAAGTTCTAGTAGTTCAAGGAACCCGATGCTAAATTTATTTAACACTTTAAGAAACAAAAATACTAAACGACCTCGTGGAAGCACACCAAGTAGCGAGCTTGGAAGATATCAAGTAACCGACTTTATTTCAACTCTAAGATCCGAAGAGTTTGAAAACTTTGTTATCTTGAGTTGGTGGCAAGGAAGAGAATCCCAATATCACATTCTAGCCGCAATGACCCGTGACCTACTAACCGTCCAAGCTTCCATGGTAGCTTCGGAATCTGCTTTTTCTCTTAGTGGCAGGGTTTTATCTATTCGAAGAACGAGGCTTACACCGGAATCTATGGAGATGTGTATTTGCTTGAAGGACCATTTGGATGCCGCCGAACGTGTACAACATGTTGCAAAACTAGAAGGCGAGCTTGACATTGAACAAGAAACACATGAATTCGAAGTAGAACAAGGGGCGACGAATCCACTTTCTGACGAAGAACAAGCTTATGATGAAGCCCAACGTATCTCAAGCGAAGAAGAATGAAAACCGATGTTACGAAGACTAAGACGGGTAGACGGCGAATAACGAGTCATAATAAAAAATATATATTTTGTGATTCAATTATGTTTTTTGTAATTTTTTTGTACGAACTATTGTTAAATCACTTAAAAAAATATAAAAAATAAATAAACCATGTATTTTATAGTGTATCTTTGTTAATTTAAAAAAAAAAAAACCGGTTCCGGTTCCATATATCCGGTCCGGTCCCAATAGGTTCCAACTCTCCACTCCCTTAACCGGATCCGATCCGAAACCGGTTCCATTGGATCCGGTCGTTGACCAACTTTGACCGAACCGGATCTGGATCAGAAAAAAATCCGGTTTGTGCACCTCTAGCTTGAGCTAGGCTTGTTAAATAAACTCAAGCTCAGCTCAGGCTCGACTCGTATATTATTTTATTTACATATATATACACTTCCTTTATATACAATTATAAGTTTTTTATATGTATTCCTATTATAATTTTATATACACTAATACTTATTACACTTCCTTAGTCAAGCTTGGTATTGAAACTTGGGCTCATTAAACCTCCGGCCGATTCGAGCTTTTATCAACCCAGACTCAAGTAGCTCATGAGCGACTCCCTCTTTTACTTTCTAAGCGATAAAGAATATACATAAATATTTATATTGACTCAATTATTTTAACAGTGGAAAAAAAATCTATCAACATCAAGCACAAAATTGAATTAGATAGATGCATTCAAATGAACCATAAGACGATCCATTCATTAAAAACCCGAGTTTCATGAGTCAAGTTTCACAAGAACGAGTTCAAGAAACGATAAATGAACATTGTGAAAGCAAAACAAACACAAATCGAGCTCATTTCTTGTTTCTTTGATCAAAACCATACTCAAAAGACTGGAAAAAACAAAGTTGAAATGTTTTTATGTCCATACTATTAATGAATTTCAAGAATCAACAATGAACCTATATGATCTCCTTGATTTCAGTTGCATCTACATTGTGTTTCATGTATCATCTTCTCCTCAATTTCAATCATTTTGAACATATTTGCATATACTACACAAAGAAATTTGTAAAACATGCACACCTGCAATGAAGCATAGAACCACCTAAACTAACAAATATCCAACTTTTAAGACATATACATACAAGAAATGGAAATACCCATAACTTGATTTGAGCAATTGTGCCGATTTGAATCATCTTTAAGTACCCTTTTAAACTCATATTCATAAAATCGCCCTCGATGGTTCTTGATGATTGGGTTCATCGCGCCCCAACTTTCTTGATAGGATCTACATTCCAGAAGCAAAAAATTACAACTTTATCAATCAAGATTCAAAATTCTATCCACAGAAACTAGAAGAATTACCAAACCTTAAACAAAAAGATCAAAACTTTATCAATCAAGAATCTGAACAGTCAACTTATACATAGAACTAAAACCTAATGGAAACAGAGAAACCAGCATTTGGGAACTCAAGAATCAAATAGTTTCCACTTCAAATTGACCATATTTTACACAATTCAATTGAAATAGGCGAAACCCATTTCAGATCAGCATCTAATTTAATGAAATCAATGCCAAAGCCCCAGAAATATAAAGTCAGAGTACCAAGAAAAAGTCAAACATATGAAAACATTGAAGTTTAGTTACCTTAGAAGCAGAGGAAACAGAACAGTTTCTTGGGGTTTCAAAAGATGATAAAGAAAACTGTTTTGAAACAACACCCACATCAAAATAAATCAAACCAGAACTGGGTATATCCACCCAGATTTCCTTCACCAAGAACCACAAAAACAAATCTTTAGCAGAAATCCCAGTCAACTCATTGATTCTACCAAAAGTCAAATTGCCAGAAACATTTTGATCATAGTGCAATTCATCCTCAAACTTTGCATTACAAGCTTCATCCAGGTACACCTGGAACCTTCCAGAATCATCCACACTGAAATTGGTCACCCCTTTTGGAAACAAGCCCATGGGTAACCCATTCAATTTGAGGATTTCATAAATGGTTGGTGAAGTTTGAGAATATGAGACCCAAAATTGGGTTGAAATTGAGAAGATGAAGAGTGTAAGAAGGAAGATTGAAGGTTGAATTTTTTCAAGAATCATGTTTGTGTGTGTTGGGCGTGGGTGGGGAGGGGGGGGTAGGGGTAGGGTTTAAGGGAGGAAGAAGAAGAGGGTGGAAGGAGAGTGAAATGAAATCAATGATTGGGTTTAGAAATTAGAATGAAGGGTTGAAGGGGTCCTGGATAACCAACCATGGATGGCCACGTGGAAATTGTTTAAGCGGTCTCTATTGATGAGCTTGAAACTATTATTTTGTTAAAATTTTCCAAGAAAACAAATCTTGGAAAGATTATCATGAAATAGGTCATGTGTTGTGTTGCATCTTGAACATATCTAGACCGCGATTTTGATATTGATAAATCCATCCTGTAAGTGAAGTATCAAATCATAGAGACAAAATGAAGTAATGGTCAATTTTATGTCTTATTTGAATTTAGAAATCGTTGGTTAATTGATGTAATGATAGCCTTAAAACTTTTTATAGTGAAGGTCTTGAGTTTAAATCCGAGTCACAGCACAAAAAAAGGAATGTGGCCAAGTCAGGGGGTTTATCTAGTTGGAGTTTTTCCACCTCGCCTTGGATGTTCTAAGTGTTGCCCGAAAAAACCCAATTATCCTAGAATATATAAGTGTTGTCGTTCAAAATCAAATTTTTAGGATTGATAATAGATGCGTGTTATTTTTTATGGTGGTAAGGGGGTTTTTCCATAAAGTTTTACTCATGTGAAGGTTCCATGTTTAATCCTCACAATGTGCACTTCATAATTTCAAGAACACCCTATGTGGCAGGACTTGAACTCTATGCTAGGTGGGGTTAGCGACATCCTAACCGACATGCCGTTGTAAAAAAAATTATTTGAATTGTTTAGAAGAAAATATGGAGAAAGATACCCTTTATAAAAAAATGTTTGTATCATTTTAACCTATTTATATACTAGATTTAATGAGTAATATAAAACAAAATAGAAAGTATATTAGAATAACCAGGTTAGAAACTCATTTCTTATACGGATTAATTAAATCCAACATAGTTTTTATCAAGATTCATATATTGGATGTTATCACATTGGTCAAATAAAAAATATTGAAGATTTAAGAACTATAAATAACAAATAATGAAGATTTAAGAGTTATAAAATTACATTTTAAAATAAAATATAATTAAAATTTTCTTATAATTTAATAAGTTTTAATAAAATAGTATAATAATTTTTTTATATTTAATTATTTAATAAGAGAAAGATGTAAAAAATTAAATTTAAAAAAAAATCAACACGTGATAGATAAATTTATTCATTTAATATAATAAAAATAAGAGCTAGTTAGGATTAGAAGAAAGATTTAGCAAACATTCAATATGTGCGATGAGCGTGTAACATTATATTTTAAGTAATATTTAAAATACAACGTGAGTGAATAGTGTACATGTCATTCAGTTATTGACACGTATTATTTTTTTTATATTTTTAGTTTTAACCTTATACTATATATAATATACACTTTTAGCCCGTTTCATTTTTTATTAATTTCGTTTTCCTTTAATAACTTTCGTTAATTAACGTTTTCCAAAATACGGAGGGTGCGACTGTTTTTAGTTTTATTTTTCAACGTTTCGATATTTAAAAAAAAACAGAGTTGTATTTTAAATTGAGTTTTTTTATCGTTGACTATAGCGAGTGTCGTTAACATTGTAATACCGTGAAGAGCCGAACCTATTCGGAGCGAACAACATCATTGTCGGCATTTATATTATCGTAACCCGTATCGGTATTAATTTTTATGGTTTTCGACGACCCGAACATGTAGTTTCTTTTTCTTTTTTTATTATTTAGTTTTATGTTTCTCTTATATTAATATTATTTTTACCGTTGCGCATATGTTTTCATTTATATTTTACTAACGATGGGCCCGACACCCGCCGCAAAGCGTGTGTATAGGCGAATCACGAGCGTGCAGTCTGTCAAATCCGCTTCGAAGTTTCATTTACTTTTTTAGTTTTATTTTCTTTAGTTTTAGCGCCGCTTTGACTTTATTTTTTAGGCGTTCTTAAGCGATGGTGCCGCCTGTGTTTTATTTAGGTTTTCTTTTTACAAACGTTTTGCGGCTGCATCTACGTCTATGTTTTTTTATCGATCCGCCATCGCCGATAATTTAGTTCTAGGTTATGTTTTTAACGTTATTTTTGCGTCTGAGCATGTGCATGCATTTAAATTTTTCTAAAAACTAGTTCACCATGTCGCGAAGCGAGAGGCGTGACCAACTAGTTGACATAAAATTACATCAAATAAATATGAGAAGAAAAATACGTGTTACACTCTTTTTATTTTTATTCTGTTCTTAGTTTTATATTTATAGTCCTCACCAGTGTTCATTTCTAAACATAAACCAAAATAAAATTCTATCCCATCAGTTCATATTTATTAAAGTTAACGGTGGATAATATTTTAAATAAAAAGTATTTAATAAAAAGTACATTAAATAATAAAAATTTAAATACTACCCAATGGTAGATTCATAATTTTTTTCAAAGTTTTCACTGTTTTTATATGCTCTAAATTTATAGGGCTGAACATAAAAAATTTCGTTTCGGTTCAATTGTTCGGGTCAGGTAAAGTTCATCACATAATAAAAATATCGTCATTAGAAATTAAAAAACACATAATATAGATAAAATTGTCTTTATGAATTAGAAAAAAAACTACTTATAATTGTTCTTACGATTTTTCATATTTTGAAATCGTTGCATTACATTTTCGACATAAACTTGTTGAAAGCATCTAAAAATAATGATTTTTTTAATAAAAATGTTATATTTTTTCTGGTTGTTTGAAAAACGATGTATTACTACCTTTTTTTTAACGGCGTGGGCTCAACTGGCACGTCCCACCAGGGGAGGCTCGTACATCAGTCTACCCGAACATCCCCCAAGAAATTCGAAATCTGCAAAGGGTGTTCCTAGTTTTTAAGAAGTGCAACTTGCAAGATTCGAAATCATGACCTTCTCAAAGGAGAAACCATTTAGAAAAACCCCACTAATTATCAAGACAGAACCTTGATCGCTTGTATTACTACCTATTATTATGAAATACATTTCATGTTTACAAATAAAAATATTTTGATAATTTGTCTTTATTTGTTTAAGAAATTTGCCAGCTGCGATGAAGCACATGCGGCGGACATGTGCATGAGAGGAGGGGGCCTGGTTCCTGGTGTGAACATGATCATAGATTTATGGTTTTTTTTTTGCTGTTTCGACACGTAGATAAACAAAGTACGTGTGCATCACTCTCGACACGCTGGACCACATTAGGCCATGGTGGAACTGTAGCCACGTGTAATTTGTTCTATGTTCTCTTGTCATATTATCCATTAAATTTAAAATATTTGTAAAGTGGTTGTCATTTATATTATTAAAAAACATCTATTTTGTATCAACAGAATATTTTTAAGATTAAACTCAGGACACGTATTCTATCTATACGCTTATAATTCATAAATATTTCTTATTTATTATTGTATTGTATTGGGAATTATAAAAATAAGAAAAGAGTTAAACTACCTACTTGAAATCGGCTCGCTAAAAGTTCGAATCGAGTCGAACTTAAACGAGCTTGAGCTCTGAGGCTTATTTAACAAATCAGATCGAGCATTTGTTTCACATATTGAGCTTCATAAGGCTCGCGGTCCTGAACAAGTCTGTCACCTATATAAATTTTATTTAATATATTAAATATAGCTCGAGTAGTATAAAAAATTATTTACGATTTAAGTTCAAACTTTAGAAATAAAACTACAAACCAGCCTAACTTGAACTCTCTTAAAACATAAAAACGACAATTTATCATAAAAAAAGATTAAACTAACCATGTGTATGTATTTAAGATGTTTTTCAACAAAACTAATATTAATATTGTTAAAAAAATAAAAATAAATAAAATTAGTTTAAAATAAAATAAAATTAGCCACTAAACTAGAAACAGAACAAAATAATTTCGATCAACCTTTGATTAGACACACACTAGTTTTTGCTGGATGTCATTAAAAATATTAAAGTTTCTACTAAAATATTTATTTTTACATTAAAAATCATTAAAGTTAAACGAATATATCTGGGTTCATTAATTAGTTACACATCAATCAACTCACATTTCATAAAGGTGCGAGTAAAAAAAGCATAAAAAGAGTATAAAATTAGCTATTTTTTGTCTAATAATATTAAGATGTATTAAGATATTTTTCAACGTAAGATTTAATTATCATTTGGAAAATTAAAAGTAAATAAAGTTAGCCAGCTAAGGGGGTAGGAGTGGTACCCTCACACTTTAAACTACCCTCTTAAACCCATCAATAAGGATATGTCACCTCATTTTAATAAACTACCCTCTCAAACTACCCTTTTATGGTGGGGATGGTACCCGCTATTTACCCGCAAACTTTAGCTGCTTTCTCCTTGTTTCAGCGGGTTAAAAACCTTGTTTCGACGGGTTCTAATACCCACTAAAAGTACCTGCGCCTTACCCGCAATATTACCCGCCGGGAGTGGGAGTGGTGCCCGCCGTACCCGTGGACTGTCCGTCCTGAACCCGCTGGGCACTCCCACCCCCCTAACTATAAACAATTTAAAGAAATTCAGTCACCTTTTAATTTGATATCATTTACACTAATTTTGGTTAGAAAGTCATAAAAATAGTAAAGTTATCATTCTACTAAATAATTAATTTAAACTTAAACAAATTTTCTTTATTAATGTTTTCAAAGGTGGATTGGAAATCAAACCGGTCACCTTAGTCGGACCGTATTTAAGAACTAAAAAACTCATAAATAATATAAAAATAGTATAATATATATATATATATACAAAATTTAAACAAAATATGAAAATTATTTTATATTTTAGTATGGATTTTTAATTTTAAATACTTAAATAAATAAAATATTAAGTCTAAAACACTAAATAAGCAATGAGATTTTAAAATTAAAAGAGAATAAATAATTAATTAAAAGTAAAATCTGGTCCAACGTAACCTACCAATTTAAATAAGGACAGTTTAAATAGGTATAAACGGATTGGCTAAGTATTCGCTTGCTAGCCCTACCGGTCGATCACGTCCGGTCGTAAAAACACTATTCTTCATTGCTTGTCTTTCTTTATATTTTTGCTCTTTCAAATTTTGTATTTTTATGATCTCAAAACCAAACAAATATATTTCAGTCACTTATAAAACTTTAGCCATTCAATTTCTTATGATTTTTTATGAACAGAACAACAAACGAATATAAATCCTGCAGTTACTTTTTGTAACTTGATTATTACATTTTGTGTTTTATTATTTTATAAACTAAAGAGTAAATTAAAAAGGTGATTGATATACAAATTAAAAAAAATCAAACTCATTAAACAATAAACATCTCCATCCAAACGAACAATTTATAGAGGATTATCAATATCTATATCTATACTATATAATAAATGCAAACTGTTAGTTCGGATTATTATTTGTCAATGAGTAATAGTTTGGATTATTAAAAACTAATTTGTCTATAATAAATAAAGGTTTTGGTTGTATGTTTTCCCGCCTCTCTCTCCTATTTAATGATGATATTAAAGTAATAATTTTTTTTAAGTATTTAATTTAAATCTATTTATTGATACTTATTAACCGATTAAAGTTAATATAAATTAACATTTATCAATTACATAAAAAAGATTAATACTCGGCTGAAAAAAAATGTTTTATAAATCAACTTAATATAATTTAGAGTTAATTACACGGATAGTCCCTGTGGTTTGTCAAAAGTAACAAGTTCAGGTACTAATGGTTTGAAGTAGCAAGTTTAGGTACTAACTTTCATTTTTGTAACACTATTAGGTACTAAGACTAACATTCGTTAAATTTTTTGTTAAGTTGGAGTTAAATAACTTTTTTACCCTTTGACTATTTTCAACAGGGACTACCTATGTTACTGTTATTATTAACAGGGACCATTTATTTAAAAGCCACCCCTTTCCTTGTTCTCCCATCTTCCTCATTTGACCTAAAAACACCTCATCCACCACCGCAACAGTAGCCTCTCCCTATCCCATTTATTTTCGGCCGCTGCCCGTGAAAGAACTCCGGCGATTGAGACATGTCTCCTGTGTTGGATTCCTTTCACCATCTTATAATCGACTTCCTCTCTCCATCCCCAAACCCCCCTCGTTCTCACCATCTCGTGACTCTCTCTCCCCATTACTCGAATCACACAGCCTCTTGGTGAACCACTAAACCATCGAATCGCACAACCTTTGTCGTGACCACACTTTCTTTGCAAACAATTGCCGTGACTACACCATCGAGTCACACACTCTTTGGGTTATCAAACGATGATGGTTCTCATTATTCTCTCAAATTTGCAGAGTTGTATCCATATTGTTGACTACACCATTGCATATATAAAGCCACCGATTGCAAGATTTCAAGGTATGTGAAGCTAATTTGTTCTCTGTTTGAAATGAATGCCAAATCATGAGAGATTTTGAAATGGTGAGTTCTAGTGGCAAAGGGGTAAGGTCGAAGATGCAGTAGCAATTAACGTCTTGTGTTTGATCACAGAACCCAAACATTCAAAATTGAGGGCTTACACAACGACGATGGTGGAGAAAGAGATGAGGGGGCGTGGATTTGAACTGGACATTTGTGTGAATATGTGTGAGGAATATGATTTAGATTTAAGTTTATTTATTTAATATTTTATGAAAATTACACAAGTGATCCCTATCATAAAATAGAGTTAGTTATACAAATGGTCCCTTAAGTAATTAAAGGGTAATTTGGTCATTTTACCTAAACTTAACAAAAAGGTTAACGAACGTTAGTCTTAGTACCTAATAGTGTTACAAAAATGAAAGTTAGTACCCAAACTTGCTACTTCAAACCATTAGTACCTAAACTTGTTACTTTTAACAAACCACATGGACTATCAGTGTAATTAACTCTATAATTTATAATTGTCACATTAAAATACATTTTTTAAAAACATATTTTGGGGAGTGTATGTGTTAATATATTACATTTTATTCAACACGAATAATAAACGAGTTTATTCAACCAGTGTAATAACAAGTTTTAAAAGAAATACAATTTTTATTTGTAAGTATATAACATTATACTCAAATTACTCGTATATTACACGTGATTCTAACCTAGTTTCGGTAATAAATTAGGTTACCCCAAAAGCCTTCAAAATCGAAGGTTACAACTTACATTTAAATCTTAAAAGTGACTCGTGACTCTAAAAAAATGGAAGTATATTCAGCTCGAGCTATTTGATACGAGCTATAGAGGTGCATAAATCGATATTTTAAACTGAACCGGTTTGAAACTCAGCCAAAACCAGTTTGGTATTAAACCGTTTCGGTATTAAACCAGTTTAAGAGGGGGGTTTGACAGGTTTTAAATAGGTTTCAAACCGGTTTATAACCAGTTTTTAAGGAGCTTGGATCAATTTGATTTGGTTTAAACTGGTTTCAATCTATAGAAAAACCCGAGTAAAAAGCTTGTAAAAAGGCCTTAAGTCCATAAGGCTCGCACAAGGAGCCCAACGAATATAACCCACGTGATGGAAAAGCCCACCTAAATATCTAATGTTCTAATTCCTAAACTCTTATACGAAAAAGTTATTTTTTTCTTTTCATTTGGAGCCTCGTTTTTTGAATTTCAAATTTTTCTATAACTTTCGGGATTTGATTCTTGTTTATGTTTTTTTAAAGACAAATTTCTTTAATATGTAGGTGTGAGACTTGAACTTGTGATCTTCTTAAATCTTAGTGTTTCAAGAGGGTTTTTCTTTATTATTGGGCCGATCTCGTTAAATCTTTGTGTTTCAAGAGGGTTTTTCTTTATTATTGGGCTATCAACCCCGATGACTGATTCTTAGTATGATTTTTATTAATTTAAGTGTTTAATTAAATGTTTGATTTTATTTTTGTTGTACTATCTTAACATTTTTTATTTATACTATAAAATAGAGTTTTATGTATTGTTTTGCTCATTCGAAAATATATTTTATTTTAAAGGATAAGAGGGTTGTTCAAATGCAAAGGAAAGTTTTCGTGGCAACTGGAAAGTGTAGGAATTATTTTTCAACCATCGATTAATTAATTTAATGGTTAAGATTAGATTAGTCACAAAATCTATAAGCAAAGGTTAAGGAAAATATGAATGGAAGGGTAAGTGGAAATTTTGGAGTAAACTCCAAAATGTCCAAACTGATACAATCGAGTTCCATCAAGATAGAGCTCCGGCCTTGAGTGAGTGAGTGGCAAACCTAACCTTGTCCTTTTCTAGGCAATAACTGATGTCTAAATCACCTTCCATTTCCTCTAGCCAACGAATAGTTCCTGTAGCTCCCTCGGTTCCAAGGTACGAGTTTGGTTTACAAGCCATGAATGACTTGTAGGTGCATCCAATGCTGGTGCTTCCGGTTGTCTTGTTAGCTTCATTGTCTTCCTGACCACTTCCTCTTCCACCACCACCTGCCGTAACAGATTGGTATCAGAGTCAACTGTTTTAGCGAATTAGGTTCTTAAAAATTAAGATACCTAGGCTTTAACCACATTAATTGGGAACTAAGGAAAAAAATGACACACGCACGTTAGGTTCAAACACGTAAGATTTAAGATATCTAGATAGTAATTTTTTTTGTTAAATTTGATTATTATTACGTGTTTAGTGTTTTATGGGCTAACTACTTACATATATAAGTTCTCGTATGTCAAAAATACTATATCAGATATGGCAGCAATCAATGGTGAAAGCAACTTCTATAATCTGTTTCACGAAGGTAATCACGAGATGAAACTCCTAAATCATGAAATGGGCAACCTATCAGTTCTGGTGTGTACACTGATAAGTTTATGGAGCTGGCACAACTAATAAGAAATATCCCTAGGGTTGATGCTCACACGATTCGTGCAAGGATTAGCATCCTAAAGTGGTGAAAGGCAAGAAGATGAGAGAAGTGAGAGTCGAAGGAGAATGAGAGAGAAGATGAAGCAAAGTGAACTAGAGGAACTTGGGGAAGGAAAATAGGAAGGCGTCTAGAAGACTATAAGAGAACTTGACAGAAAAAGGAAGTCGTACAAAGGGAGATTTCCACTATGCTCAAGATGTGGCTATCACCATGTGGGAAGGTGTAGGCCACTCCGTTGTTTTAAATATGGCAAGATCGGACACCAAGCTAAGAATTGCAAGTCAAATAACTTCGACTTACCAACATGCCATGAATATGGAAAATTAGGTCATATCAAAGCGATTTGCCCAAGGCGGGTGTATAACCACAAACCACCGAGGAGCTATGGGTGCATGAGACGGAGGTACGAAGCTGGAAAGGAGAGGAATGCCCAATCAAGGATGGCCAAATAATCGTTATAAGTTGTTTTGTGTTATGACCGGATTTTCCTAATTTATGAAATTAAAGTTTTAATCGTGTTAATGTGTGATGTGTGCTAGACTAAGAATTTGCTTACACGTTTCATTATATTTCAAAACTTATATATCAGAAATGGCAAGAGGAGGAGCGGTGTACACCCGAGCTAACGCTCGAACCAACACCAATGATACTAATACCAACACCAACACCGAAATATTGGTGTCGTTTTGCGGACTCTTATTTTCTTGGTGTAATTTGCCCCTTAGCTCCTTGGTAAGCCTTGGCTCTTTTAATGGTAAATAAAACATCTCCTGCAACTTTTTAATCAATTTGAGGCTACTTTTAGGGCAAGCATTGGCATCCAGCTCAAAACAAGAAGAAAAACAGGAATAGAAACTGTAAATCGGAAGATTCCGCAACGTTCTCAAGATTAAATCCGAATTAAAAAACCACAATTTTTCAAAATTTGTCAGCAATGGGCCCCAAAAAGTGCAATCCCCAATTCCCCATTCACATCTCTCTCACTCATCAACCTGCACACACACTGCTTGCTTCCATTTTCCATGTTACTTTTCTGCAATCATAATCCAAACCCCAGATCCCCATAATCTTCTCACTGATTTATGCAATGCCATCAAAATCTTGGTGGATTTTCTTGAATTCTTTGGTGGGTTTTTTCAATTTTGCTTTTGCAGGAGACCCTTTTGTGTTTTATGATTGGAAGATCTCTTACATCACAGCCTCACCGCTTGGTGTTAAACAACAGGTTTTGTTTCTGTTTTCTTGCTGCAAAATCTTGAAAGTTTGATCTTTTTCTTGCTGCAAAATCTTGAAATTTTGTTCTTTTTCTTGCTTAGATCTTGAAGGTTGTGACTTAATGCATGTTACTGTGATTAGGGTTGTGGGGTTTGCAGGAATGATTGTATTTGATGGGTTATGAAGATTGTGCTTTGTAAAGACTGATTTGTTTGATGGTTTATGCAATTTAATGATGACCTGAAAGAGAGGGTTTGAACTATAATTATAGAAAGTAGGGTTCTTTAATTTGGGAAAGTTTATTTATTAAAAAAATCATTAATTTGGGCTGGTAAACTTACTTTAGAAGTTTAGAGTATTAGGTACTAGGTTAAAACCCATGTATTACATGGGTTGAATAAAAACAACTTGTTGTAAACCAGTAGTTCTTATGAAGATTTGTATTTTGGATGTTATTGGTGAAAAGGTTTTTTTTTAAATGAAAAAAATTTCAATTTATAAATAAATAAAAAAAACGTTTTTATATAAATCATTATTATTTAATAGGAGAGAGAGGCGGGAAACAAAAAAATTAAAAAAAATTAAGAAATTTGTATAATTAATAGGAGAGAGAGGCGGGAAAAAGATGTTGAGGGTGAATATGAGAGTGACAAGTGTCACTCCAAAACCTTTATTTATTATATAGTATAGATTTATTAGCCAACTGTTTTGGGTGCAAAATTTTGAAGGATATCCACTTTAGGGCTAAGAACTTTGACTGAATTACACTTCTGCTAATGCAAAAAAAAGGTTTTAACTTGTAAGTTTAGCTTCGGATGATCAAACTGGTAAATCTTAATATATAGAGTGGATATTTAGGAGGGAGTTTAGATGTGTGTTTTCCATGGGTGTCAAACTGGGGCAGACTGGATAAGGGTTTAAAAAACTGGTCATTTTGGTGAAATGGGTCAGGTTAGATTGGATTGACACCATACACCTTTTGCCAAATTTTTAATTTTTTAGGTTATAAATGACTGATGTGTGAAATACTGAAATGTGATTAAGAAGTTTCTATTATTTCATTAATAATCTAATATTGTAAGTAAAATGATTTTGGAGGTTTTACGCATTAAAAGCGCACCAAGTGATTTTCGACCCTTTGAGATCAAAGATGACCTGAATCAACCCATTAATGGGTCGAAATTGTGGTCTATGGTTTTTTCAAATGATCATTGTGAACAATCATAATCCAACAAGCACTTTATTAAAGTTAGATTGGTATTTTTAAATTTATCTCGTAATCAGTTTTCTTATGGCTGCTCCTTCTTTACTCCAAATTTTATTTTTCTGACCCTAAATAATTAAAAAATATAAAATCATAATGACTTTTTGTCAGAGACTAAATACTGCTTATTGCTACTTCACTTAAAATGCACATTTTTAAATTTCAAATATAAACCCCTCAATTTCAAGGTTTGTAACTCAACTATCATAATTTGAATCCTCTGTAGGTGATTGCAATAAATGGGAACTTTCCAGGCCCGATTCTTGAAGCAACAACAAACTGGAATGTTGTTGTCAATGTAAAAAATGATCTTGATGAGCCCGTGCTGCTCACATGGTACATTTTCTAGACCTCAAAATGTAGATTTTCACAGTTATAATTTTTTAGGAAATTTTCCTTTTATATTTATTACAGGAACGGAATCCAACACAGAAAGAATTCATGGCAAGACGGTGTGTTGGGTACAAACTGTCCAATTCCAGCTGGATGGAATTGGACATATGTGTTTCAAGTTAAAGATCAAATTGGCAGTTTTTCTTATTTCCCTTCAACAAACTTTCAAAGGGCTGCTGGTGGGTATGGAGGAATCATAATCAATAATAGAGATGTGATTCCTGTACCGTTTGGGAATCCAGATGGAGATATTACACTCACTATTGGGGACTGGTTTGTGAAGAGTCATAAGGTCAGCATAAATCAAATCTTTATTCATTGTTTGTAATAGACCCGGAACACTTTTATCCAAAGTTTTGTACGGGTCGGGCCAGATTGGATTGACCCTGAACACTTTTATCCAAAGTTTTGTAAATAATAAGTGTGTTAAATATGATTATAATAACTATATATTATTTCAGTAATAATCAAATTAGTTGATAAATCAGTTAGGAGGTGTAGGCATTAAAAATACATGTTGGGCAACTTTCAACCCGTTTAACCTGTTGGAGACTAAACATAACCCAAATCGACCCATTTAAGTAAGTGGGTCGAAATTGCCCACCTGTAGTTTGTAACACAAGTGTATTTGAATTTGTGAACAGGACCTTAGAAAGAATATTGAAAATGGGGTTGATATTGGATCTCCTGATGGAATATTGTTTAACGGGCTTGGCCCGTATCGATATGATAGTACCATTGTTCCGGATGGTATTACATACCAGGTGATAAATGTTGAACCAGGTATGTTCTTGAGGTTCTTTACGCATAAAGTTCAAAACTTTTGGGTGTTTGGATGAGTGTTAAATTGATTATTGCGACTTGAAGTTGCAATACTCAGCTTTACGTGTTTGGGTAATAGTAATTCTAGTTTTCTATTAAACTTAGGGTGGAAAAATTGGCAGGATGGGTCGTCTGAGTACTTAAGTTAAGGTCAAAATGTCAAATGGGTATTTTTCTTATACGGGCTGATGGGCTGGGTTTGGTTGATCCAAAAAAGTTTTATTTTTTATAAATAATTAGTGTTGCAAACAGCCAAATAAAATTACAAAAAATATATTAAAAAATAATCTGATCTTTTAATAGTGATTTAGGAGGTTTATGCATTGAAGTTACTGTTTGGGTGACCTCTGACCTTTTGGCACGTTTGACCCGTTTCCTTTTAAGCTATTTTTTGGTTTTACCCGTTTGACCCATTAGATATCATGTAATCCAATCGACGCATTCATTAGTAAATAAACACAAATTCCCACCTCTGGTCAAAATAAGCAGATTTTGAGAAGCAAGTTTGAAGTTGTAAGAAAACATATTATTGAGATTATTGTAAGATTACCATCCTATCCAATCAACTATTTATCTGAGTTTAATTCATTGTTATTCAAGTCTTGATATTTGGTTTCAAAGTGCACATTGGCACATTCCAAAAACCTTCTTAATCAGCATCTCATTCTGCACTAGATTCCCTCATGTGATTATTGTTTTACTTGTAACAGGAAAAACATACCGTTTTCGTGTACACAATGTTGGCATCTCCACAAGTTTAAACTTCAGAATTCAAAACCATAATATGCTTCTTGTGGAAACAGAAGGTTCGTACACAGTACAACAGAATTACACAAACATGGATATTCATGTTGGCCAATCATATTCTTTCTTGGTGACTTTGGATCAAATTGGCAGTAATGATTATTACATTGTTGCCACTCCACGGTTTGTCAATTCAAAAATAGCTTCAGGAGTTGCCATCTTGCATTACTCGAATTCTCAAGGTCCCACTCCTGGCCCGCTTCCTGATCTTCCTAACGAATCTGACCCGTCATTCTCAATGAATCAAGCAAGATCCATAAGGTTTTTCTTATAACAAAACACCAATTTCTTTCCAAGATTTTCTTGAAATATGATATATTATAGGTGGCAAAATTGATGGGTTGGGTAACAAGTCAAAATGGGTATTTTCTAGTACAGGTCAAAATGGGGCGAGTCATAGTTTGTTCAAAACAAAATCTATAAATCACCAACTTTAACAACACCCTTTCATTTTCATTTCTTTCCAAGATTTTCTTGATTATATTATTTACTCGTTTTTTAACTTTTTTTTCCTAGAATGAATGTTTCTGCTGGTGCTGCGCGTCCAAATCCACAAGGGTCTTTCAAATACGGTGAAATTACAGTAACAGATGTATATTTGCTCCAAAATAGACCACCCGAACTTATAAATGGAAAAAGCCATACTACTCTTAATGGTATTTCTTTTTTTGCCCCTTCAACACCATTGAAGCTTGCTCAACAATATAATATTTTGGGAATATACAAGCTTGATTTCCCAAATAGACCAATGAACCGGCCCGCGATAGTTGACACATCTGTGATTAATGCTACATACAAAGCATTTATTGAAATTATACTCCAAAACAATGATACTACTGTTCAGAGTTACCACTTGGATGGTTATGCATTTTTTGTAGTCGGGTATGTATATATTATTGTTTGTAATTTATTGTGAATTTATAAGGTTAATATCTTAATGATTTCTTTGTATGAATGCTAGGATGGATTATGGAGTATGGACGGAAAATAGTAGAAGTGTTTACAATAAGTGGGACGGGGTGGCACGCAGTACTACTCAGGTAATCTGGTTGTTTAAACCGGTCTATTATCTTTTTTAGTTATCAATTTTCTGGTTTGAATTATCATCGTTTTATAATATTTTCTAAATTCTTTGCGTTATCTTGAATTCTTGATTAATGGAAAGTTGGGTGGGTTGTGTAACGGGTTGAAGCAGGTTATTTTTAAAATTTTGATTCCTTGCTTCTTACTTGGTATTAGAGTTCGAATGAAAACCACCCGATAACACATAATGCCAGAATTTTCTATTTTGTAAGGATCCAACATATAAGGTTTCCTTAGAAAAAAGACTTTGAACGATTGAGGTTGAGTTGATTTATGAATTTGTTTATGTGTATTCTTTATATTTTTCTAAATAATTAGTGTGTTAGTTATGATTACTAGCATATTATTATTATTCAACAATAATCTAAATCTTCAAATAAACATGCTTTAGGAAGTTGCATGCATTAAAAATACTCTTTTTGACCTTGCCCGACCCATTCCTCTATTAGCTACTTTTTTTTATTTGATCCATGTGACCCGTTTGGAATAAAACACAGCCCAAATTAATTTGTTTGCAAGTAAAATGAGTTGAAATTGCCACTTGTAGTTATTTTGGTGCTATTTGGGAATTAATTTGCAGAAAAATACAGGTTTAATTTTCAGAGTCAAATGGAGTGTTTGGTAACTTGAACTTGAAACATTAATTTATTATTCAATAAAAAGATGGATTTTACATTAAAAGTGTTACAAGTAGACAAAATAAAGTTAAAATGAAAACAAACAATTCATATGAGTCTCAATTTGGGATGGACTAGGTTTGACTTTTGCAACTTGAGTCAAAGCTAGCTCACTTGACTTTTTATATTCATATAATCAATCACACTCGATAATAGTTTTAAGAACACAAATTAATCTCAAAATATTTACGTGATTCAACAGGTTTTTCCTGGAGCATGGACTGCCATTCTGGTTTATCTTGATAATGCTGGCATATGGAACCTTAGAGCACAAAACCTAGATTCATGGTACCTTGGTCAAGAAGTTTATTTGAGTGTGCTTAACCCTGAGGATTCTGAAAAAACCGAGCTTCCTTTGCCGGTTAATACTATATACTGTGGGGTACTTTCATCCTTACAAAAGTAAGACATTAAAACAATAGTCATTTTTCTAATGAGGAAATTGGGCGGGTCAGGCTGATTTGGTAACGGTCAAATCAAGTACTTTTGGGGCGGGGCAGGTCAACCCAAACATTTTTTGCACAAAAGCTTGAAACTTTTTATAAAAACTTAGTTATATATGATTAAAATATTAGTTTAATTGCTATTGGTTTGGGTGGGTTGAGTTGACCCGAAACACCTTTTTGTTTAAAAAATGTTTTCTTTTTTTAGTCTACATTCTTTTAGAGAGGAAAAAATGGGCGGGTCGCGCTGGTTTAGTATAGGTCAAAATAAGTACTTTTGGGGCGGGGTGGGGCGGGTCGGGTCAACCCAAAACATTTTTTGCCCAAAATATTTAAACTTTTTACCAAATACTTGGTTTGTTAAATATGATTACAGTATTAGTCTAATTGCTATTGGTTGGGTTGACCCGAAACACCTTTTATCCAAAATAATTGTTTTTTTTTAACATTTAGTGTGTTAAATGTGATTACTGTACTAAAATAACTTTTTTCTAAAGTGAATTAGAAGTTCACATGTATCAAAAATACACTTTTAACTTTCAACTCATTTAACCTGTAAAATGATTATAAATCGAATGCAGGGACCAGGCTCAAAGAGTTCATTTTTCTGGGGCACCTCCCGTTCCTATGGTAATTACAACGGTCTATATAGCATTTGTTATCGCGATTGTGGGAACCTTCATGAGGTAACACCACTAGCAACCATGGCTGAGCAGTAAAAACATCATCAAGAATCAAGTTTTTGACACCTTTATAGAAAAATTATAGATCAAATTGTACCCATGATTGCTGCTAACTTTGTATTCTTTACTTCAACTGTAATTAGATTGCAGAAGTTCATTTCTTGGTGAAAAGTCATAATTGCCCCTGTAAACAGGGGTGTTTGGCATCACTGTATGTATGTTCATTGCTTTGTTTTGAGTCTTTTTGTGAACTGGGATTCGGCCTTGTTTGTCATTAGGACTCTTCGAGTTGTATATTGTGCATTGATACGTGTGCACGTCACTTGATTCGCTATTTGTGGTTATGTAAAATGCACTTTAAGGTTTTTCAGTTGAAGATAAGATGATGAATCAAGAAATCATATTCTCAAAAAAATAGCAAAAGTTGATCTCTTTTTGAAAAAGAAAAAATAATCGCAGAGGCCCATGGTTCTTAGGGGAAAAGCAACAGCAATCTTTGAATATCGTTTTCTTCTAGTGAATCTAGGATACAACTTTAATAATATATTAGCTTTGTCTCAAAATATTTTAAAATAAGTTAAAAGTTGTAAAACAATGCTATATAGAACAAAAGTATGTTATTGTATAATAAATACGTCATATTTAACATAAAAATTATTCATAAAATTTCAAAATAAATTAAAATGTTACAAAAAGTACAACTTAAAATACCATTGGTACATCTTGTGTACCAGAAGGTAATTTTTTTTCAACCAACACTTAGATTTTCTAGGATTAATGCATCGTACATACATATTCTAGGATTTGAACCCTTGTTTGATTGTGGGCATGTCACTTAACCAATAGGATGTCCCTTAAGGACAAGAGAAGGTAAATACGAATGATTATTTAACACAATGTACTATTTTGAGTTGTTCAATCGTTTCAACCATTTATCTTACCACAAACACTAAAACCATCAAAATACATATATAAACTATGTTGGGTTGTATTCCCGGTCACGGGCCAACCCACTCAAGCACATGCGTGGGGCAACTGGGTCGGTACACCAAGCTCATGGGTAGGCCAATTTTGGAGAAGCTTGGTTTCTTGATTAATTAGTGGATTATAAACCTAAAGATTTTATGAGTTGTAATTGTGATCTAATTGTTTTCTTTTTTCCCAGGTCTTGTAATTCTATATATATCCGTATAGATATATTGGTTCTTTTGAGTTTAATGAAAGTCTAGATCTAACTTGTGATCTAAACCTGTTGTTTTTTGTGTTATAGTTCTGTTACCAAATCTTCGATTGGTATCAGAGCTTGACTCAAAGTTTTCCAACCCAATCAATCGAATCTTGTTCTCTTCTCTTCTATTCATCGCAACAAAACAACATCCAAATACGGGATGTCGTAGATTGAGTTCCAAGCACCAGTTATTGATCACGAATTTTGGATCAAGAACCTACTACTCTGCTGAGGTACAACCGAAGGAATCAAAAAGGGCAGTTAGGAAAGGTCTATCGTTTGATCAAAGTCCTTTATGGGTTAAAGCAAGCTCCTCAAGCTTGGAGTCACAAGCTTGATTGCATATTAAAACAACTCGAGTTCTCAAGATGTCAACACGAGACAACGGTGTACCGTAAGTATATTTTAAATGATATACTAATCATTGGAATCTACGTTGATGATTTGATTGTGACCAGTTCAAGTGTTGAAGACATTGCAAAGTTCCAAAGGCAAATGGAGGAGAAATTTGTGATGAGCAATTTGGGTCTATTGTCGTTCTACCTTGGTGTTGAAGTTTTACAAACCAAGATAGGGATCGGGATCAAGCAAGAAAGTTATGCCCCAAATATCTTGTTTGAAGCAGGCTTACAAGATTGTAACGTTACAAAATGTCCACTCGAATCAAGCATGAAACTATCTAAAGATGAAGAAGGAAGTTTGGTTGATCCTACCACTTATCGGAGTCTTATCGGGCAGTTGAGGTACCTACAACATAGGAGACCCGACTTAAGTTTCTCTATTGGATTTGTAAGTGGATACATTCAAGGCCCGAAAGAGTCTCACATGTAAGCCTTGAAGCATATACTAAGCCCTACGGTGCATTAAAGGAGCAAGTTCATATGGGCTAAAGTACCCGAGGGGTGGAAGCTACCACCTTTACGGTTTATGTGATAGTATCAATGGAGTAGATAAGGATGATGGAAGGAGCACACTGGGCATGTTTTCTACTTCCATGATGCCTCGATAGCTTGGTGCACTCAAAAGCAAGGTACCGTGCCCTTATCATCATTTGAGGCCGAGTACATGGCCGCCACCGCCGCCACGTGCTAAGCAATATGGCTATGTGAATTATTGAGTGAAATTACCGGGTGGCCGACTCACACCGTTATTTTGTATGTTGACAATCAATCGACCATCACCTTGACGAAGAATCCAGTATTCCATGGTCGAAGCAAACACATAACGAGATATCATTTTATTCGAGAATGTATCGAGAAGGGAGAAATCAAGGTGGAGCATATAGCCGACACCGAACAACGAGCTAACCCTCTGACAAAAGCTCCTCCACGAGTAATATTTTGAAGAAATACAAGTTTTGTGGATTGTAATTCTACATATACCCGAGTTTAAGGATTGTAGACATATGGGTTCTTTCGAGTTTAATGAAAAGCTAGATCGAACTTATGATCTAAACCTATTGTTTTGTGTGCACCAAATCTAATTCAGGGTCCTAATCCTAAATGAGGGGCTGCTTGAAGTAAAATAGTAGATAAAGAAGTCGTCATGGTCGATGGCTCTGTTGGTCCCATTCCTCCAATAATCCTCTTTATCTTTCACTTGCCTTATAAGCAAACCAACAAAACTCACTCTGTTCTATGCTCCAATTTATATTCAGCACACACTCCCACAACAAATCCACACAGATTCAAGAATCTTTCACCGATTTCTGTTCTTGAAAACCCCCAAAATAATTGTTCTCAAACATGAACAAGATCATTTTTTCAATTTGTATATCATTGACCTTTTTCTTGGCACACTCCGCCCCTGAAAATGCCGCAATTTCTCAAATTCCTGGGTTTGATGGAACTCTGCCTTCCAAACACTATGCTGGGTACTCTTAATCTTTACTTTCTTGAACTTACCTGTTGATGCTTTCATGAAAAGATTTGTTTTTTATTGATGGGTTTGCTTTTATTCTGTGTGATCTTTAATGGGTAAAGATTTGATTTTTATTGATGGGTTTGCTTTTTTATTTTGTGTGATCTTTAATGAGTAAAGATTGGGTTTTTATTGATGGGTTTGCTTTTATTTTGTGTGATCTTTAATGGGTTTGCAGGTATGTGACAATAGATGAAAACCATGGCAAGAAATTGTATTATTACTATGTGTTGTCAGAAAGAAATCCTTCTGAAGATCCGGTGGTTCTTTGGCTCAATGGTGGCCCTGGTTGCTCTAGTTTTGATGGCTTTGTTTATGAACATGGTATACTTTACTTCTATTTACTGTTTTATTTGAATCTTTTGGTTTTTTGATATAAATTGTGTTAGTTTTATTTATTAGTTTGTGCCAAATAACAAAGGGGAATTGCTTGTAATCTTGAACTGATAAAGGTTTTTGCAGCAAATTGATGTACAAAGTTGACTATGGTCAACTTGATTCCAGTCAAAACAACTTGTTGAATTTAGGGGTCTTTGGATTTCTAGAATCATAATAAGATAGTAAGATGATCATTTGACTGAAATGAAATTTAGGGGTAGAAGATTTTACATTTATCTCAATAATCAGGTTTAATTAACTAAATTATTAGCCTGTTATACAATCTGTTTATTTGTCCTTAAGCAATCATAAAATCGATATAAATAAGAAATGATCAACCATTAGTGGTTTATATATATTGGGTACTAGCTTAGATCCCGTGTACTACACACGGGGTGAAAAATATGAATATAAAAATTCATAAATCTTTATGTATATATATTTTACAAGTGTAAAAATGTATTATATACAGTAAGGATAGAATATAAAATTCAAAATATGTAAAAATTAATATATAATTGGGTTTAAAAAATATATCAATTACTATTTAATGTAATTTGACTTCCACTTATTATTTGATTGAAAATAAAAGTTACATAATTAGATTTCTAAGTTTCTTATAATAAGGGAAAATTTAAAATAAATGTGTTTTATTAGTATAATTAGTATTTTCTTCAAAAATATATTATTATTAAAAGATAGTAGTCTATTTAATATGAGAGAGAGACGTGAAAAATGATAAGAATGAATATGGTGGCGACACGTGGAATGAAAAACCTTTATTTATTAGATAGTATAGATTTGCATATGAGTGGCTTGGATTATGTAGTTGGTCTAAAAACAAGTCAATGTTGTTTTTCAGGTCCATTTAGTTTTGAAAAAACTGGAGGCTTGCCCAAGCTTCATCTTAATCCGTATACGTGGACCAAGGTTTATATTTGTTCATGTTTTTGAGTTGTTAAAACCAATATGATATGTTACTAATTACATAAATTTAAGAATTATAATCTTGGTTGCCATTTTTATTCAAATTTGTTTAGGTTTCGAACATGATATATTTGGACTCGCCAGCTGGAGTTGGAATGTCTTATTCGGCGAATAAAACTGACTATATCACTGGGGATACAAAAACAGCTTCAGACTCGCACAAATTTCTCCTTGAGGTATTCTTGAAAAATCGGGAATAAAATAAAGAAAACAAATTAAACACGAAATGTATGGATCTTATGTTCTCATAATCTTTTTGTCATATTTTCTTCTTATAACTTAAATCAGTTGATGAAATTGTTGGTTACATGCACACTTGATTAAAATGTTCAGTGGTGTGTGGATTTGTGTTTTGAAACTGATTATCTGATAATTATTATTAATTTGGTAAACACATTTTGCTTCTCATCATCTAATTATTCAGATAATCAGGTTTGAGTGATCTGTTGCAACAAAAATGACTAAAGGGTAAAGCAAAATTACTTATTTACCCTTTTAAACCTAATTTGAGAAACTTTTGTTTCCATTTTACAAACCATATCTACTTTTGTTTCACCAAAATGTCATTTTTATCGTTTTATTTATTAATTTCTAAACTAATAAAACTTCATTAAAAAATTCAATCATCTGATTATATAACTTCAAACAACATAACCACATCCAAACAATAATTTTTTTACCGCCCGTTTTTTATTACTGATTATCTGATTTTAATTATTCGATATCACATAATCACTTTCGAAACACACATCCAAACACTCCATAATTAGCTAGAATTCAAATTAAAATAAACGTAAGCAATTGTTCTTTTTGTTTTTATAATTAACAATTTCTCAGTCCCACCCACACAAAAGGTTTAAATGCGAAATCTTAATTGTTCACATGTTCCACACAAAACACTAAAAAAACAGCTTTTTCATTCTACATATAAACTAGATAGTACAATCTACAAATGATTCAAAACCTCTAAATCATTAAGCATATTTACATTTTGCTTTTTGTGATTTTAGTGGTTTAAGTTATATCCGGAATACCTTTCAAATCCATTCTTCATTGCCGGTGAGTCATATGCTGGAGTTTATGTCCCTACATTGTCTTATGAAGTGGTGAAAGGTAAATAATCTCTTATTAAACCTCAAGTAACACAAGTTTGAGAAAATTACTTTAATACCCTTCTTGATATTCTTCAGGACTTGATGCTGGTGATCAACCCACTCTTAACTTTAAGGTACATCCTCATCCAGACACTGTTGTCTACAACTTGTTCTATTACAACTGATTATCTAATTATCTCATTAAAGAAATTGCCATAGTCACTTTTAAAACACACAATTAAGCATCCCGATATACCAAACTATCTGCCTTAGTTTTATTTATAAAAATGCAGGGATACATAGTAGGAAATGGAGTTACAGATGAAGAGTTTGATGGCAATGCTCTTGTTCCATTTGCACACGGGATGGGCCTCATTTCAGATGAACTTTATCAGGTACGCTTTGACGTTTTCGGTCACATCTGTTACTTTCCAAGTTCAACATTTCATATCAGTATTGATACCAAAATTGCCATCCAATTATTCCTTTTTTAGCAAATTAGCAAAGGTTTTAGAAATAAAAAATAAATATAGTTCCATACAAAGTTGTATTATTTTCGTATCAGATTTGAAGTCATGAACCGGTGGATTTGACTTAGAAGGTTAAGCAATATATACTTTTCCTCTTCGTTGGATCTTTAACTTTAAAGGTCGAATCTTTATTTTCAAGATTCTAATTTATTGGTAAATTCTGACAAGTTGTAAGTTGTAACACCCACAATGATCTTTGTAATACAATGTTACAAAGTGTCACATGGTTAGAAACTTGTTATACGTTGGACCTTTGACTTTAGACGTCAAATAGTTTATCTTCGAGTTTCTATTTTCAAAAGGTTTTTCTTATAAATTTCAAACCCACAATGATATATGTAAACTTTTGTCATAAATCTTAAAATGGTACAAAATTTTGAGGATTTTTGTCCGTTTGACTTCAAAAGTCAAACTCTATGTTTATGAACAGAGGTTGACCATATTTACATGCAGGAAGTTACCACAGAGTGTCAAGGGAACTATTACAGTCCTGCAAACGACGATTGTGAAAGCAAGCTTTCAAAAGTTGACGAAGTAATCTTTTTTTTCCTACCATTTATTATTTCTCATGAAATTCACTTGTTTTATATAATATCCTAGCTTATCTTGGATTTGAACTTGTAAATTCAGGATCTTGATGGTATAAACATATACGACATTTTAGAACCATGTTATCATGGTGATAGTTTAAGTAAAATTAGACTTGGAAACTCAAACTTGCCAGCTAGCTTCAGGAAATTGGGTGAGACCGAAAGGCCCCTTCCGGTTCGAACCAGAATGTTTGGGCGGGCTTGGCCTTTTAGAGCCCCGGTTAAGGCTGGTTATGTGCCTTCTTGGCCCGAGCTTTTCAACAGTGCAGAAAATGTCCCATGTACCGTAAGTCATTTATGTAAAATCATGTCAATCTGGATTATATTTTATTAATAACGGGCCATATTGGTAAAACTTAAAAAAAACTAGGTACAAAACAAATGGGTCAAATGGGTAAAACTAAAAGTAAACCATTTTTCAGGTTTTAGACTTTTAGTTACATAATCTTATTTCTGTATGTATATTTTTGTAGGATGATGAAGTAGCAACCATATGGCTTAACAATGAAGAAGTTCGGAAGGCGATTCATGCCGACCCGGTAAGATATAATATATATCCATTATGGTAAAATTTACACCGACGAAATTCTTGGCGAAAAATGTAATTAACATGATTCTTCAGATTAGAGTGGTGGGCAATATTTGGGAGCTATGTACTAATAACATAAGATTTTATCATGATGCTGGAAGCATGATCCCTTACCATAAAAACCTCACTGCCCGTGGTTATCGTGCGCTTATTTTCAGGTATATCCGTCTCTTATGTAAGTATAAATGCTCGTGTTTATACAGATTTTATTCACCATTCACATCAACATTAATAATTCAACACTTGTACTAGAGATGGGAATTTTGACCCATTTGTCTGTATCAGGGATGATTCGGGTAATAATATTTGTAACGGGTCAAACAGGTAAAGAAAAGGTAGCTAAAAAGGAAACGGGTCGAATTTGTTTCCAGTACATACTAAATTGTTTAAAGAAAAAATTAACTAATTACTGTAACAATATTTTTTTGTAAGTCTAATTTAACAGAAAAAAGTAGATAAAAAGTGTTTCAGATCAACTTGACTGAACATTCCGACTCGTAAAATTGCATGTTTTGGCTCAATACCCAACCCACCTGATCCGTCCATTTTGCTACCTCTAACTAGTACAAAATGAATAAAAGAAAATGAAATTTTTTTGTTGTTTAGTAATTTTTCTACATCCACAAGTATTTTATTATTTTTTTATGAATTTATATGAATAAAAACACACAACAAATGAATTTCATGAATTTATTTAATCTATCATCACATAAACAAGACCCATAAGTTTAAAATGATAATAACTTTTGTATGCTCGTGCAGCGGGGATCATGATATGTGTGTTCCTTTCACTGGAAGTGAAGCGTGGACGCGATCATTAGGTTACCAAGTTATCGATGAGTGGAGGAAATGGCAGGTTGATGGCCAAGTCTCCGGGTATGTTTTTATTTTTATAAAAAAAGATATAAAATATGTTCCTTTTATTAAGATATCTATATTCATGCATGAAATGTTTCTTGTGTTTGCAGATTCATACAAGCATACGCCAACAACCTCACGTTTCTCACCGTTAAGGTTTGTCATACATATATCGGATTGATGCATTAAGACATGCACTTCAAGCGGTTTTAATCGTGTTTTAAGACGTTATTTTGGAAATGAATTTCCAAGAATGTGGAAATTCATTCTTGTCTTAGCTGAGCCTATAGTTTAAACTTTTAAGACATTAATAATAATATGTGTCTGTAGTGTTAGAGGTAATCTTAGATGTACCTATAGTTTATTTTTATTTTATTTTGAGGGGGGGGGGGGGGTCTTTAGTCTTAGTTGAGCACTATGCACAAGTGTTTATGCGGTTCTCCACTTAAATTTGGTATTGTAATTAATACACCCCTATATATACTTAAACTTATGGATTAGGCTAACGTTCAAGCTATCTTGTCGCATGTTTATTTAAATTCGGTTTTATGTTGATGTAGGGATCGGGCCATACGGTACCAGAGTACAAACCTAAGGAAGCGTTAGCATTGTACAGTCGTTGGTTGGAGGGAAAGACGATATAAGAAAAGCTTATCGATCGTGTTAACATGTTGTAGCGTGTTACATACTTGTTAAGTTAAGAATAATTCGGTGTTACAGGAGGAAATAAGAAAGCAAATGTCATGGATGATGAAAACTGAAATAGGAATTATGAACTGACGTTTAGATTGTTGGTGTTTGTTTCTATTTTACAGTTATATTTAGTAAAATTGTTTTATACTCTACTTTCTGTCATGAATAAAATTTAAAAGTTTACTTAAAAATAAAATGGGTCAAAAAAGTGGGATACGGAGCACCTAAAAAATAAACGTTTTCAAAACTTTATATAAAGAAAAGAAAGCCCTTTACGGTTTAAACGAAACACCTAAAAAAGAAAAAAAAGAAAAGAACACCCTAAAAAAGCTTTGATGACTTCTTCGACTATGCTTCAATGACTTGCAAATTATCAGGCATAACTCCGTTTTGAATGAAACTTATATCAAAACGTAGATAAAAATAAGCACGTCGGAATAGTATATTGAGTTTAATAAAACATCATATTTTAAAAGTTATAACGGAAAAAAAAAAGAAAAAGGTTATACGTGGTACACTTATCATAATGTGGTTGGGCAAAAAGATATTAAAATATGAAAAAAAAAATTAGGGGTCATAGTATCATTAGGGGCCATTAACTTAAAAATCATGCTTAAATCTATATCTATATCTATACATACTAATAAATAAAGGTTTTGGGTGTCACATATCATTCTCATGTTCATCCTTAATATTTTTTTTCCGCTTCTCTCATATTTAATGACACAAGTTTTTATAAAAAAAATTATAATTTTTGTTTCAAACATTTTTCTCCTATTAAATAATACTTAGTTTTATAACTATTTTTATAAAACATTTTTTTATTAAAAAAAGGTTTTGTTCATAAAGCATTTTTATAGTTTGAATATTTCTTCATTCTTTTTATAAAACATTTTTAAAAAATAACTATATAACATTTCTAAAATTTGTATTAAAAAATTATGTAATATGTCAAAAATATGTAATATTAGATCTTTATTACTAAGTATATATAACACTGTATTTATTCACCCTGTATAATATATAGGGTTTCTAACCTATATTATAATAAATGAAATAAATATACTTGCTACGTGACGACTTCTGATTAAATCTAGATTTTTGTTTTTCATTTTTCTCTTCTATTAAATAATTAAATATCTAACATATATTCTAATATTTTATAAAAAAATTACTAACTCATAAGAAAACTTCAACTATTTCTTATTTCACAGATGACTAATAACACCAAACATACAAATCTTCATACAAAATACTGTTTTATAACAAATTGTATTTATTCAACCCATGTAATACATGGGCTTTAACCTAGTGTATTATATATTTTGCTCGAAAATTTGTAGCAATTGAAAGCCACCAACTTTGGATTTTATATGTATTCACTTCTAAAAGAAAAAAAGAGGTATAATTTTAAGTTTCTTATATTACTTCTAATTAAATGTATCATCGCAGAATTCAAAGAAAACATTTACTAATTGGTTAATTTTACTAAATAAAACTAGAACACTTTACCAAAAATTATATATTTTCTAATTTACCCATTTATAGTTAGTAGTAATTATAAAATATTAATAAGATATATTATGTTATAAATTCAGTTTTGCTTTATCAAATGGGTATTTCACACATTTATTAAAGTAAACTACATTTTACATCCTTTAGTTATTTATCAAATTTCAGTTTATATGCTTAAAATAATAAAATAACAGAAATTGTCCTTTAAGTTAGTGTAAAGGGAGAAACGTGCAAACAAATTTTAACATAAAGGACAATTTCTGTTATTTTCTTAGTTTAAGTATGTAAAATGAAATTTAATAAATACATAAATCACTTAAAATTTATTACTTATTAGTGAAAAGACACTATCAATTCAATTTTCAAGCAAGTATTATAAACCCTTTTTCAAATGTTTCTTTTTGTCGATATAAATCAATAAACTACCTTTCTTGTGGGAGTATAAATAGACTAAATCGACAATAACAAATCAACCAAGCAAACAAAATGATAATTTATGGAATAAGAGGATGTCCACAGATTATTAGTAAATTTGTGAGATGTCAAATGTTTGAATATTGTATCTAGTAAATTTGTGATGATCACTTTGAATTTGTTCGCTACTCCTACTTATCTTTTGGAGTGAGCCTCATCCATTAAGAAAAGTCGTGTTGTTAACGTATTATAAACGTATAGGGAAAGAGAATAAAGGGAAACTCATTTTCATTAGAACAATCACAACTCTGTTAACTAGACACGGGTTCTGTCTTCTTAGATGCTAAACTATAGATTAAAAAATTATTGGCTTTTACTATTGTAGTTCCTACGCATTTTATTTATTCCGATGTAGTGGCGGATCCAAAAATTTACTTGAGTAGGGGCACAGAATAGGTAGGGTAAAAAATGGGTCCGGTCAAAAATTGTCTGGCGAGTATAAGTCGGGTCAAAACGAGTCAGATCATTAAAAAATAGAAAAGTTACAATGGATAATAATAGAAACGTTGGCTAAGGGTATATAATATAACCAAGTCATGGCGGGCCGGATTCTCCCTGCATTCGGGTTTGGGTCACGTTCCCCTTAGTTCCATTTACTTTAATTTATTTGTTTAAATATAATCCATTTCTTGGCTTTGATAACAGACTTATGTTTCAAAGTAGGGAATGTTAGTTTTGCATCATGTTTTTTTTTTAAAATTCATTGAACACAAGATAACCTAATATATTAAGGTTGATTAAGTAGTGACAATAAAGGACAAATTGGTGGACAACATGTCCCACTAACATTCTAATAAAATGAAAGATAAAATACACAAAAGAAATTAAAAGTATGAGGTAATTTGTATTCCAATTTATGTTGATAAACTCAAAGCATCAGCCTCTTTATATAAGAGGTAATTGATTAAGTAATTACACAACTATAAGGCATAAATAGGTGGGCAACATGTCTTACCAACATGCTAATAAATTGAAATGGAAACAAGTGCTCTAACAATCGGTTTAGAAACCGAACCATTGTTTCACGTAACGATTTAGCTATTACAAGCCAGTTAATTTTGTTACTACTTTCAACCACTTCATAAGCAAAATTACACATTTTAACTGGAAACCGTTTATTTTACCACTAATACGAAAAGGGATAAAAAAATCAAACACATGCATAAATTATAGAAAACATCATTTATATTTATATAAGTTTGCAGGTTTCATCCTTTATCTTTAAAAAACAAGCTGAAGATCCTTTATGTAAACATTTTGTAATATATAGATTTCACAAGAAACATGTTGTAGGTCTCAAGAAGAGATGCATGGGAGGGGTTAGGCTATCATGAGTGCTCTAACAACCAATTTAGAAATAGAAACATTGATTTTCATAACGATTTAGTTATCATGAGTCGGTTCATTATGTTATTACTTTCAACCACTTCATAGCAAAAAAAAAAAGCAAAATTATTCATTTAAATGTATTATATATTTTGAATTGTGGGGACCGTTTTTACCACAAATACCAAAAGGGATAAAAAAATCAAACACGTGCATTAATTATACTTGTGAATTTATGCCATAAAAGAGGGGTTGCCTTTAGTTAGATAAAATATCTAAATGGTCCATGGCTCCTTTGGAACACTAGCCTTGTAAGAGGCTATGTGTAATAGGCACGTTTAAAAGAGGTGTACCACGTGGCTCGTGATTGGACGTGGAGAACCGCCCTCCTTGGGATTTATCGGGCGTGAAGGGCGTTATGGTGTGGCAAATCACGGGACGTGGGGTGCTGGGTTGGGTTTTTCAACCAATAAAGTAATAGTTAGTGGTTAAAAAATAAAAATAAAATCTAAATTAATGATGGATAGTGAAAACATTACACACTTTAGTTGTTCTGATTAATGGTTTCACTCATACTTACATGGCAGTAACGTGACGAGACTTTTTTCACTTTTTATGAAAACCATTACACATAGCTTAACTGAACACCAGACAAACATCCCTCTATCCTTTACTCCTATTTATATTCAGCATGCACTCCCACAATAAATCCAGACAGATTCTCAAATATGAACAAGATAACGAACTCATTTCACCTTATCTTTTCAATTTGTCTCTCATGTACCATTTTCTTTGCGCATTCCGCCCCTGAAAATGCCATAGTTTCTCAACTTCCTGGGTTTGATGGGGCTCTGCCATCCAAGCACTATGCTGGGTACTCTTAATCTTTACTTTCTTTAACTTAACTGTTCATGTTTTCATTATAAAAAGATTTGATTTTTATTGATGGGTTTGTTTTTATTTTGTGTGATCTTCAATGGGTTTGCAGGTATGTGACAGTAGATGAAAACCATGGCAGGAAGTTGTATTATTATTATGTGTTGTCAGAAAGAAACCCTTCTGAAGATCCGGTGGTTCTTTGGCTCAATGGTGGCCCTGGTTGCTCTAGTTTTGATGGCTTTGTTTATGAACATGGTATACTTTACTGTTTTATTAATTAGAATCATTTAATTTAATTGTCTTCTTCACATAAATTTCTTAATTAGTTAGTACCAAATAACAAAAAGGAACTTGCTTGGAGGGTTTCAGGGTGGACCGGAACTGTAAATTTTTTGGGTTCAAAGGCGGGTCATGTTGGTAATTAATACAGAGATTCAATTGAAGATGAAAAACGAATTTGATGATACAATAAACTTGCTTATTTGATTACTGATCGTTTAACCCGTGTTTACACCAGACTCGATGGGTTTTATAACCCTACAAACTGACGCGGCATTTTTGTGAAACGGCACAACCCTTAGACTAAATACGTATTTACAATTTCTAACTTTGACATCTTACACACTTGACCCTTGCACAACTATTTAATACATAATGACTTCGAATATACTTTCTAATATTGACACTAACATCCCTAGATTTAGTTTAGTTAGGTGAGACGGAATAAATAATTTTAGAGTTGTGAGGTTTGAACTTTTGACCACATGATTAAAAGCACTATACAAACTTGATAATGATATCCAACTGAATTATATAAATATATTATCATACCATTTGCCATGCATGTTTTATAAAGTTTATGTGTATTATTCTTAGGAACTTTTTTAGAAAATGTTTTCTAATATATATATATATAAAGTTATATATATATATATAGGGGAAGGTTCCACTAAGAAGTGGTTTTTTGCTAAGAAACGATAAGAAGTGGGTCAAACGAACTCTGATGGAGCTCATTCCAGCGGCGTTGGAACTGTCTCATCGAACTCTAATTCGGACCACAAAACCTAAACCCCCTCCACCCGCACCCCCAAAAACCTAAACCCCCCCTCCAACCCCACCCCAAAAAGCCTAAAACCCCCACCCCACCCCCCAAAAACCTAAACCCCCCACCCCCCAAAAAAAACCTAAACCCACCCCCACCCATCCCCAAAACCTAAACCCCCACCCCACCTCCCAAAAAAACCTAATCCCCACCCATCCCCAAAACCTAAACCCCCCATCCCACCTTCCAAAAAAACCTAAACCATAAAATCTAAACCCTAAAAACTAAACCCTAAAGCTAAAACATAAGGCTAAAACCATGAAAATTCAAACGTAAAATCTAAAACTTAAAAGCTAAACCCTAAAAGCTAAGATGGTAGAGTTCGACTTGACGGTTCCAACGCCGCTGAAATGAGCTCAATCGGAGTTCGTTTGATATCGTTTCTAAGCGTTTTGGTCATTTCTTAGATTTATTAGCGAAAACATATTTCTTATTTGAACATCCCTCTATATATATATATATAAAATTTTTTCTTCAATGTCTAAATTAACTTTTAGTTCCTTTTATTTTTCATATTTTTAAATTATTAAACTAATTAAAACCTCATCCGGTTCTTGAATCCGGTCCGACCTAGGACCGGTAAAGTTTGTTACGGTTCTAAAAACGTTGCTTTCTTGTAATCTTGAATTTATAAAGGATTTTGCAGCAAATTGATTCTTGTAAAACAACTTGTTTAATTTAGGGGTGTTTGGATGTGTGTTTTAGAAGTGACTATATAGTGCGATTTCAAGAATCAGAATAAGAGTAAGATAATCACTTGACTAAACTGCAAATTTAGGCGTAGAAAATTTTACATTATCTCAATAATCAGGTTTAATTAACCAACTAATTAGTTGGGTATATTTGTATATAAATGGTAGGTTCTTGGATTATGCATGGTTGGTTTAAGAACAAATCAATAATGCTGTTTTACAGGTCCATTTAATTTTGAAAAAACTGAAGATTTGCCCAAGCTTCATCTCAATCCATATACATGGACCAAGGTTTATATTTGTTCATGTTTTTTAGTTGTTAAAACATGTGCTACTAAATAACCGGAATTTTATATAATCTTGATAAATTTGTTTAGGTTTCGAACGTGATATATTTGGACTCTCCTGCTGGAGTTGGAATGTCTTATTCGGAGAATAAAACCGACTATATCACCTGGGATGCAAAAACAGCTTTAGACTCACACAAGTTCCTCCTTGAGGTATATTCTTGAAAAAATAGGAACAAAATAAACAAAACAAATTAAACGACAAATTTATAATTCTTCAAGTGGCGTGTGAATTTGTGTTTTGAAACTGATGTTTCGGCAAACAAATTAATTCTACTTCTCATCAAGTAATTATTTAGCACCATGTCACACATTCTCCTTCTCATCAAGTAATCACAAAAACCAAAATATAAGTATGTTTAATAATTTAGATGTTTTAAATAGTTTGAGCTCCCATTTTTCCTTCAAAAATCATATGTTAATTAACCCCTTTGATTGTCACACTCCTTCTTGATTGCACCCCTTTGCTTATCAACGACTAGGGCATACAATTTTTGACACGAACCTGGTAACACGACACGACACGTAATTAACATGTCCTGTGTTTGTTCTTAACAAGTTTCGTGTCTTAAAAAAGTCGATACGTTAAGACACGGTTAAATTCGTGTCTAAACAGGTTAAAGACATGTTAACCTGTTAAGACCTGTTAACACTTAATATCCTATTTGCATCGAGATTCTAGGCACAACCCAAGCTCAATGGATGTTTTATATTTTACTTTTAATGTCTTTAATGGATGTTTTGATTTGACTTTTATGAGTTTTTGTTTTAAAAAGATTTATGATTTATTATGTTAATGAATGTTATGATTCGACTTTTTAAATTTTATGAAGTTTTGACATTTTCTCTTTCATAACATATGCTATATTTAATTTATCTCTAAACAGGTCCCTTAACAGGTACGCTGTTTTTAAACAGGTCGTGTTCGTGTTTGGAAAAAAATGACACGATTAGTTATCGTGTTCATGTTGAACACAACAGATCATCGTGTTTTGTCGTGTCGTGTCTTACATGTTATGCCAGCCCTATCAACGACCAGCAAAGACAACAACCACCTACTGATACGTCTTCCGGTCGCTAAACGAACTCCTCAACCCCTCTGCTGGGTCAGACCCCTCAAAACACACAATTACACCCACTCTGTGTTAAAAGTTCAAAGGATTACAAGAGATATGACTCTTTAAATAATAAATTAACTCCAACAGTGTTTGTGACAACTATTTAATTAAATACATCTAAATTATTAAACATACTTATATATTTTGGTTTTTGTGATTTTTAGTGGTTTAAGATATATCCCGAATACCTTTCAAATCCATTTTTCATTGCCGGTGAGTCATATGCTGGAGTTTACGTCCCTATGTTGTCTTATGAAGTGGTGAAAGGTAAGTGATCATCTTTTAATAATTAGCCTCAAGTAACACAAGTAATTTGTGAAAAATTACTTTAATACCCTTCTTGGTATTTTTCAGGACTTGATGCTGGTGATGAACCCACTCTTAACTTTAAGGTATTTGCTAGAATGATTATCTCATTATTATAACTTTAAACAATAGAAGCACATCCATACAGTATAGTCTACAACCCTTTCTATTATAAATGATTATCTCATTATTCAAGACCGCGTAATCACTTTTAACACACACATTTAAGCATTCGGATATACAAAACTACTCGCCTCAATTTTATTTATAAAAATGCAGGGATACATGGTAGGAAACGGAGTTGCAGATGAAGTGTTTGATGGTAATGCTCTTGTTCCATTTGCACACGGGATGGGCCTCATTTCAGATGAACTTTATGAGGTATAATTTCAAAATATTCATCACTAACTATTTAATATTTTTTTTTATTAATTACTAAATCTTCACTACAATTTAGTATTTTCTCTATTAATTCTTAAATCTTCATTATTATTTAATATTTTTCCTTTATAATTTCAAATTCTTCATTATTAACTATTTAATATTTTCTTTATTCAACTCGTGTAAAACACGAGTCTCTAACCAAGTATGTATTTAGTCATAAAACTTAAAACACATGCAGGATGTTACCACAGCGTGCCAAGGGAACTATTCCAATCCCGTAGACGACGATTGTGAAAGCAAGCTTTCAAAAGTTGATCAAGTAATTTTTTCCCCTAACGTTCATTATTTCTCATGAAATTCACTTATATTATATAATATCGTTTCTTATCTTTGGGTTTGAACTTGCAAATTCAGCTTGTTGATGGTATAAACATATACGACATTTTAGAACCATGTTATCATGGTGATAATTCAAGTATAGTTAGACTTGAAAAGTCAAACTTGCCAGCTAGCTTCAGGAAATTGGGTGAGACCGAAAGGCCCCTTCCGGTTCGAACCAGAATGTTTGGGCGGGCTTGGCCTTTTAGGGCAACGGTTAAGGCTGGTTACGTGCCTTCTTGGCCCGAGCTTCTCAATGCTGCAGTAACTGTCCCATGTACTGTAAGTCATTTATGTAAATTTCTTCAATATGGATTGTATTTTATTGATAACGGGTCAAATAGGTAAAACTATAAAACACTAGGTGTTGGAAATCATGCACAAAACTAAACACAAAAAACACAATATTGACCTTAAAGATCGACTCATTTGATTTATTATAGAACTCGTCACTTAAAACTAATTACATGCTCGTACAACAAAATTATGAAGCTAATGCAAACCTGGAAAAATGTTGCATTAAGCCTTTAAAATAGGTTGCATTATGCCTAAAGCAACTTTTTTTAATTAGATAATGCAACATTGTTTTAAAAGAGTTGCATATAACCTTTATAATTACATGCAAATGCAACTTTTTTTTACCTTCAAATGCAACGTTTATTATAGTTTTAGTTACAAAAATGCAACATTTTTTACACTATAATGCAACCTTTCGTGCACTAAAATGCAACCATTATTATATTTTTAGTAAGAAATATACAACCTTTTTTTATTGTAAATGGGACCAATGATCATATAAATTTCCAAGCAAAAAGGATGATTACAATAAAGTGGTAGGTAAGCGGGCAACAAGCTGCGCCGCAACCCCTTTTTGGATAACAAAACCGATCCTACTAAAAACAAAGTTTTGGGTCTTTGGGGTCGAAAAATTACCATGCATGACTCGCTGAACTCTGTTAAACTAACCCTTGCAAAATAAGCTGCCTAATCTTACTCAAATACTAATTCTATGAAGCCCATGTATACTTCAATTGATCATATACAAGCTGCGAACTAGAATAATAGACGAAACATAAACACGATTTTGTGATCCCAACCGGATCGACTTTTTTTATTATGTGATCTCCATTAAATTTGACTTGCTGATTAAAATGACGTGTGATCCCCTTTAAATAGCCCTAACAAACTAAACATATACCTTGATTTAGTTACTTACAGGATAACTTGAGATGACTCCATAATTATTCTTAAACTTAGAGATAATTATCAAACAAAATAATAACTAAATAAAGACTCCAATTCTAACAAACTCTAATCAAACTATAACTCCTCCAGTTGCACATGTGAAAACAACGATTCAGGACAACATTCTAATCTTCTAAAGCTTAAACTCCTTATAATTAGGAACTTATACAATTCAAACTCTTCAACCATTATCTTTTTTTTTGAATTATCTTCTTTTCTTCTAAAGCTTAAACTCCATAATTATCCTTAAACTTAGGATGATGAAGTAGCAACCGTATGGCTAAACGATGAAGCAGTCCGTAAGGCGATTCATGCTGACCCGGTAAGATATAATATGTTTCTATTTTGGTAAAATTTACACCAAAAAATGAAATGAAGTTTAAATGATTCTTCAGATTAGTGTGGCGGGCGATTGGGCTCTATGTACTGATAGAGTAAAATATTATCATGAGGCTGGAAGCATGATCCCTTACCACAAAAACCTCACTGCTCGTGGTTATCGTGCTCTTATTTTCAGGTATATCCATCTTTTTTTTTTGAACGACTAATTTAGATCACTGACGAACCAATAAATTTAATCATAAATTTTCTTGTTTATTAAGATTTTGTTCATCATGGTCACATCAACATTAATAACGTGTAATAATGTTTATAACGGACCAAACACGAAAAAAAATCCTAGCTGAAAAGGAAACCGTCAAAAGATGCCCAAATTTCTTGTCAGTGCAAACGAAACATACTACATCACAGTTCATTAAATTTTTTAACTATTATTGCAATCATACTTTTTTGTAATCGAATTTAACAAAAAGAAGTAGACAAGAAGTGTTTATCAACTATAAAATTGCATGTTCTACTCCATTACCCCAACCCGCCTCTTTCCATTTTGCTACCTCTAACTAGTATGAAATGAATAAAAAGGTTACGAGTTTTTGTGGTTTAATAATTTTTCTTCATAAAAACATACTACAAAATGAATTCATGAACTATTTATCGTCACTTCATATAAATGAGAACCATAAAATTAAAATGATAATAACTTTTGTATGCTGATGCAGCGGGGATCATGATATGTGTGTTCCTTTCACTGGAAGTGAAGCCTGGACACGATCGTTAGGTTACAAAGTTGTCGATGAGTGGAGGCAATGGCTGGTTGATGGCCAAGTCTCAGGGTATGTTTTTATTTATACAAAGAGGTTCCTTTTTTAATATATTTGTATTTAATTATGCACATTTGTTTCTTGTGTTTGAAGATTCATACAAGGATACGACAACAACCTCACGTTTCTCACCATTAAGGTCTGTCATACATATATCGGATCGAATTTCCAAGAATGTGGGAAACATATAAAATGCATGTCATAATGCCATGTTAGTGTTCAACAATGAACCGGTTTGAAGCAAATAAACCGCATAAACACATGTATCTATTGCATTAAATGTGATACCTAAAGCGGTTATGTAACTGCATAATCCTCTCCTTTTTTTCTCACACAACATTTCATGAACAGTATGTATAAGTACTGTTTATGCAATTCCTTAGTTAAATTTGGTTCTGTATTGAACGTGTCCATATATATACTTAAGCCTATGGATTAGGCTTTTATACCGTTGAAGCTATCTTGTTGCATGTTTTTGAATTTGGTTTTATGTTAATGTTGACGTAGGGAGCAGGACATACTGTACCAGAGTATAAACCTAAGGAAGCGTTGGCGTTTTATGATCGTTGGTTGGAGGGAGAGAAGATATAAGAAATTCTTGACGACCGGGTTAACATGTTGTATGTAACGTATTATTACTTGTTAATTTAAGAATAATTTGGTGTTAATAGGGAAAAATAATAAAAGCAAATGTCAAGGATTATAAAAACTAAGAATGGGATTATGATCTGACATTTAGATCGGTGGTGTTTGGTTGCATTTTACACATGTTTAATACTGGTTAAAGGTAAGAATGTAAGATTGTCATTTTATTAGACGAAAATTATAATAATTCTGTTTTCTCTAAATTGACTGGTTTTTTCTAACGAACAATTGTTTACAGAAAAAGTTATTTTTTATATTTATTACGTTAATTATTTATAAAATTGTCAAAAAAATAAATAAATTAACGAGACACCAGACGTTAAATTGTTTTTACCACGTATCAAAGAGTGCATATTTTGGTGCTTACTAAAACTTTCTAAACCATTTATTTTGTTACATGTATGTTCATGTTAAAAAACAATAATATACTTTTTTTTTTATCGTCGGTATAGGTTTTCACCGATGAAAAAAATGGCGCTACTTTTCCCTCCATCTGACCCAATCCTGTACCGACGACCGTCGGTATAGGGTCTCCCCTCCCGACGACATGTTGTCGGTATAGGGTGACCTATCCCGACGACAAATGTCGTCTGAAAATGCACCGTCGACGTAGGGTGATATCCTTGTAGTGTATTAGTGAAAAGATTTTTATCAATTCAATTTTCAAGCAAATATCATAAATCTTTTTTTAAATGTTTTTTTGTGTGAAGAGAAATCAATAATACACCTTTTAAAGTGTAAATAGACCAAATTTACAACAAAATAATAACCAAGTAAACAAAATGACAATTTACGGAATTAGAGGTTGTCCACAAATAATCCCTCTTACATCTTCTCCTCATTTTTCTCTCAACCACAAACCCCCTAAAGTACTCCAATTCCTCCTCAATAAACCCTCCATTTTACCATTGTTACTAATTTTTTGCATATTTCCTTCTCTTTTTCATTATGACTTCAATCATGATTTCATAACTATGTTCTTCCTAAACCCATCTCATCTTTATTAACCCTTCATTAATCTTTCTATCGTACCTAACAACCATTAAACATTTGATTCAATTTGATTAACATATGTGTTATTTCCATACAATATGGATCCAACAGAGCTACGTCGTGTTTTTCAGATGTTTGACCGCAATGGTGATGGTAAGATTACAAAGCAAGAACTTGCGAATTCTTTAGAGAACCTAGGAATTTACATACCAGATGATGATCTTGCTCACATGATCGAGAAAATAGATGTCAATAAAGACGGGTTTGTAGACATGGAGGAGTTTGGTGAACTTTATCAGACAATATTGGGCGAGAGGGACGAGGAAGAGGATATGAGAGAGGCGTTCAATGTGTTTGACCAAAATAGGGACGGGTTCATCACAGTGGAAGAGTTGAGGTCCGTGTTGGGATCTCTTGGGTTAAAGCAGGGTCGATCCATTGAGGAATGTAGGCTCATGATAAAAAAGGTGGATGAAGATGGTGATGGAATGGTTAACTACAAAGAGTTCAAGCAAATGATGAAAGCTGGTGGTTTTGCTGGCTTGGAAACTTGATTTTCTTCCAATTAAAATAGTTGTATTTCATAATCTGATTTAATTATCCTCTTATTTAGACATTGCTTAGATATTTAACCTATGTCTTAACAATTATCCATTAATTTATGCTTATGTGCTACTGATTCATAACGTAGATATTTGGGTCACTGTAGTTTTGGTGTCGCTTTTGATTTAAGTTATTCCAAAATGCATTCAATTATACAAGATTTTGTAACATGCATAGATTTGTAAATCCTTTTGCAAGATATTTATGTTGGTTCATCCCCCAAAATTACACTCATAACTTACGTTCGAACAGAAGAATAATACTGCTTCAAAACACACACACCACACGCTTTCATCCGAAGCTCCATATCCATGAACCATATCAAAGACCCGTCAAGATTAACCCTGTACTCTCCTCCTTAGTCTTGACCTTGACCCGTTTCATTTATATTCACAAGTTAAACAGTTGCGGGTATGATTCTTTCATTTCCTCTTCGCTTTTCCGGGTAACATCTAAACCTTTTATGTGTTTCCGTTGTAATTTGACCAATTCGATTACTTTAATTCATAGTTGTTTCTTTTTTCTATCTGGTATCCTTACCGGTTCTTCTATTTAGTTCAAACGATTATTCCACATCAATGTCCACACGTGGCACGTGCGCTGACTTGTCAGCTGAACACTTTCAGGCCAATATTCTGAACGGTGCAATAAATCTCAGACTTAGCTTCCCTTTTTTTCAAAAGCGGACAATCCCCTTCCCTGGAGAAACTTTTAGCAATTGAATTCGATAGGCCTACTCCTCTTATCTGCATATGATTTCTATCTGTCCTCGGCTGCTTACATTCGGGCTTTGATATGGTAGAACTTTTCGGAGGTACTCTTAACAACTTCAAGGCTTCCTAGTTCTTTCTGACCAATCTAAGCCCAACATAACGGCGTTCTACACATCCTGTCATATAAAATCTCCTATGGTGTCATACTAATAGTTGCATTATAACTATTGCTATAAGAGAATTCCGTCAACGGTAGATGACTGTCTCAGCTCCCACCAAAGTTGATAACGCACGCACGAAGCATGTCCTCAAGGGTTTGGATGTACTTTCAGACTCGCCATCTGTCACACCCCGGCCGACGGCGGATTATACGCCGGGGCTGACGTGGTTGTTCATAAGCTCATGATCATCTATTAATAAGTGATAGTATTTTTTCATCATATTCAAAGCATCCGTTACACAAAGAAGTAGAAAACAAGGAGTTCATAACATAATATAAGTTAAATTCAATCTTTATTAGAGCTAGGTCCATAGTCCTATATGATCATGTAGTGTCCTCAAGCTGGTGTACCTTAAACATGTGAGTAAATGTTAACTACAAGTAGTTGGTAAGTAACATAGGTTTTGACACCAAACAAAGTTAAGTATAGTTTTACAATTCAATATGTTCAAAGCATGTCTAAAGCATATATGTGAAAACATACAAGGTTCCAAGCGTACAGTTCAAGCCTTATAATAGAAAACTAGATATGCAATCCCACTGATTGCCATTTAAAAAAAAAGGGGCAATCAGATACCCCAAGTTGTAGTTGATACCCAACAAAACCCGTCAAGGTCTTGTGGTAAGTTATAGTTTCAGGTTACCATATAAATGATCATGTTATGTACCACCTTAGGCTTGGGCTGCAAGTTAATGAATGTACTGACATAAACACATGTAATGGTCACCAAGTAGTTTAAGACATAAAACATAAAGATCAAAGCATAAGAACCAATGTATTGAATTGTGTAAGAAATATAGTTAATGGCATGTTTCACCCCAAAAAGTAAAAAGAGTAAAAATGTGTTATGTAAACTCACATTGCATTATGAAGCTTTGTATGTCACACACATATATTGTTTGTTGCACAACAAGTTCAAGTTAACCTCAAGGTTAACCTATGATTTAATGGTACATGTGTATCAATGATTTGTACGAGATGAGATAGGGGAACCTAATGCGTGAAGGGTTTATTGTGGGTTTCCTTATTTCAATAGACAAATAATTATTCGAGTTTCAAATAATATTTATGTAACTCTTGATAAATAATTTTATCTGAATTTGATTAAATGAAAGAATAATTAAATGATTTGTTTATAAATAATTCAAATAAATATACAAAAAGGAAAGTGCTCCTTTGTTTGTAAATGTTTGAATAAATTAATAAATAGTTTTCCTTCGTAAATAAGTAAATAAACAACTGATCATCTTAACTACATAAATAAAACATTTTATTTATTTAGATTGATTTCGATGAAATTTAAGTGTGAAGGTAATGCTCTAGTTAATTAATAATTAAGTCATAATTATTTATTAACTAAAAGTATAGACTTTGATTTAAATGATCTATATATATATATATATATATGATTATATAAAAAATGCTTAAATCCTTACGAGGCAAATGTTTTACAAAAATATTCATTTTTATGTTAAATATAATTAATAAATTCAAGATTTTAAATAAGTAATTTGCTAAAGGATTTGTATGTATACAATATGTATTTATTTACGAAAGATAATAATTGTATTCCTAGGTCATTTATAAAAGAGATTAGTTAACGTTTTTTTTTTGTTTATAAAAGGATATGTAAATTTACACTACCATAAAATAATGCACCACAATGAATAATATTTATTTGTTTTATGATTTGTCATAAAATAGTAAATATATACATATCTTACCTCTTTCTTTATAAATTGCATCATCTATACTAATAAATAAAGGTTTAATTTGGACACTTATCATTTCCTTATGCCTTCTCATATTGATTTTCCCGCCTCTCTCTTTTAATAAATACATTTTCATCTTATTAAATAATAATGATATTATAAATATATTATTAAAGAAAAATACCAATTTCAATTAAATAAGAATATATAATAGGAAATCAAAATATAACTAATTAAAGAAAAATACTAATATGTTATATACACAGATTTCTACTTGATATATCTCGAGATGATCATAATAGTCTCACAAGTTAGGACGTATTTACAAATTTATAAGTTATATGATTTTTAATACAACACGTGTAATACACGAGATTCTAACCTAGTGTATTAATATATGTAAGTAAGGGGAGGGCTAGATCTTAAACCCTATGTTACATATGTAAAAGTCTAAAACGCTGGTAAAATATTTTTTTTGATTTTTGGGATAGCTTCTATATATAATTTCATCACTTTTGGTATAAAAAAAACAAAAAAATGCCGAGTGGAATTTTTTATAAAAAAAATTTAATTTTTTTTACGTATGTAACATGCTGACGTAAGATGTAAAAACGTTTTTTTTTTATTTTTCAACATTTAAAAAAAAAGTACTCGACGTTTTTTTGATTTTTTTTGTAATCTGGTGACGAAAATACTTATAAAATCTTACCTAAAAAAATAAAAATAAAATAAAAAAGATACATATGAGTTTAATAGGTTTAATAATTCAAAATGGGTTTAATATTTTTCCTCCTCCTGCGTTGTAGGAGACAGTGTTAACCACTAGACCATCGGCTTTGATTTAAAATAGAAATGAGATGGTTTTAATATTCACCTCCTAGTTGCCATCTTCCCCAAACCTTCCAAACGAAAACCCTAGCCTCAAATTACTTCCAATTCGAGTTCAAATCAAAGGGCTTTTGCAATGTGAGGCTAAATCGTGTTTAGGGAGGTTCAGATTACCTGGAATTGATCCTTAATTCATCAAAAGGAAGGGTCCTCGTCCCCTGTTGACTGTCGCGACCGAGAGGAAAGCAAGCAAGGGGAAAATCAGATTTTTTGTGCATAAAATCGATGGCAATAGGTTTGTGGTTGTTCGAAAGACGAAAACAACTCGTATCAGCAGTTAAACTGACGGTTTCTCCAACGTTTGGGGTTCCAATTGTGGTTTCGAATGTTCATAACCGAAATGGCTTGAATGGCTTTTAAAGCTTCGATTTAAGGACTAATTAACTCGTCATAACCTTAGTAGTTGATTGAGTATCGTTTTCGTGTCATCAGTTGAGAGTAAACATACGAATTCGGACGGATTGGGATTTGATTTGAGGTTTCGTTGACTCCCAAATAGTCAAAATCGCAGGAGGGAGGGGATGGAACAGGATTTACACCAAACCCCCTGAAGTTTCAAGCTTTTGTCATTTCAAGAGCAATTTTTGGGTTTAAACAAAATTAGGGTTTCAGAAATGACCAAAAGAACCCTGAACTTTTATAGAAATATAAAACCATCAAATGTTATAAGTTTTTTTTTTGTAAAATTTAACATATCTTAACATTATATTTAAATGTTATAACTTAAAAATATAATTTGCAAAATAAGAATAGTTTTTATTTCCATAAAACCATTCTCTTTGAAATCAATTTAGATAACTTTTATAGCTCCTATATTATTTACAAAATTTATAATTTTTATAAGTTTGCATTTACATATATATATGTATATATATGCTTTGTAATAATCCAACACATATATGTATATATTTATTTCTTGAATTTTAAGCAAATATTTATGTAATCTCTTATATAACTATTTGTTATTTTTGAAATTAAACAATTGTACACAAAGCGTTTGTATATGTATGTTCGCGTAGTGAAATAGTTACATAAGATAGTTTCTATTAAAATATATTGGTACAAATCATAGGTTAATGAAAAAAAATACAAGTGCCGGAATAGTAGAAACAAAGGCTGGAATTCCCTGGGGATCACACCATCCGTTTGAGGGTGATATGATGTGCTGATGTTCAAGCGGGTGCCCATCACCTCATGTAATCGTTTTCAGAATCGCGATGTGAGTCGCGTGTCCCAGTCGGATATAATTAACAAAGGCACCCCATGGCAAACCACTATCTCATTGATAAACATCTGTGATAGCCTTTCGGATGTAAAAGTCTCACGGATAGACAAGAAGTGAGCACTTTTCATCAAGCGATCCACGAGTACCCAAATGGCGTCATTACCCTTAGTAGTACGAGTTAGCTTAGTTCTGAAGTCCATCCCACTTCCACTTTGTTACTTATAACGGTTGCATCATACCACAAGGTTTGTGATGTTCAGCTTTTATTTATAGACAAGTCAAACACTTGCCCACATACTGAGTCACGTCGTTTTTCATTCATGGCCACCAATAACCCTTCGTTAAGCCTTGATGTATCTTTATAGCTCCAAGATGGATAGAGTAACAAGACTTCTAAGCCTCATAAAGTTCACCACCCTTTGGTACCTATATACGACCAAATCGGGTCTTTACACCCAATGTGTTTTTTTTCAGCTTCTCTTGTGGTCCCACCACTCTTTCCCGTTTAATGTTTTCCTCTTTAAGAGCTTCAGTTTAGACATGTTCTATTTCAGTCATGAGGTCCGATGTCACTACCGGTTGATATGCCTTAACCCTAATAGGAGTTGGCGTCTCCTTTCGCCTTAGGGCGTCAGCTACCATATTCACCTTCCCCGGGTGGTACAAGATTTCACAGTCATAGTATTTTAACAGTTCCAACCACCGCCTCTGTCTAATATTCAACTCCTTTAGTTCAAAGAAACATTTCAGACTCTTGTGATCGAATAAAATGTTGCACTTAACCCCGTAGAGGTAATGCCTCTGGATCTTTAATGCGAAGACAGCTGCTGCGAGCTCGAGGTCATGAGTCGGGTAGTTAACTTCATGAGTCTTTAGTTGTCATGACGCATACGCGATCACTTTTCCTTGTTGCTTTAGTACACAACACAATCCTTGACCTGAAGCATCGGAATATACTATTAAGTCTTCGTTCCTTTATTTAAGGTCTAATATCGGGTGCTCGAGTTTTCTCGGCAATACAAACTGCTTCGCCTGCTGTGTCTTGGGAAAAAGACGAGTTCTCTTTGTAGATTCACATTTTTTTGTTAGCGGACCCGTGTTTAACAAGAATCCTTAGCCACCACTGTCTGTTTTTCATCTTATTCTTACATTTGTTTTTCTTTATTTCAGTTGTTACCAAGTAGTATAATTTAGGGGACTACTAATGGCACACGGGAATTGCTAAATGGACCGGACCTATACGCCTCGTATAGGCCAATACGGGGCGTATAGCCCCTAACCTTAAAAATCAGACCTGCAGGTGTTAGTTCTGGTCTGGCGGCTGACCCTATACGACTCATATAGGCCTATACGCCGCGTATAGACCTATACGACCCATATAGGTCTATACGCCACCTCTTTTATCATACTTGAACAAATTTTGATTTGTATATGGTGAGTATAGCTTTATACGCAGAAGTCTATACGCCCCATATAGGCCTATACGACCCCTATACGACCCATATAGGTCTATATGCTACCTATTTTTTTCAAACTTGAGCAAATTTTGATTTGTATATGGTGAGTATAGCCCTATACGCATAAGTCTATACGTCCCATATAGGCCTATATGACCCTTATACGTCACCTATGAGATTTTGATGCATGTTAATGTTTGATGTATTAATCTAGTGGATGGTTATTTCTTTAATTATTCGCTCCTAAAACCACCTCTTGATGGGCTTTACTATACGAGACGGTACGATATTATACTATACTATATTATATTAAGTTATACTACACTAAGCTATACTATATTTTATACTAAGTTATACTATACTATACTATCCTATACTAAGGTATACTATACTATCCTATACTTAGTATAGCTTAGTATAGTATAGTATATTATAACTTAGTATAGGATAATATAGCTTAGTGTAGCTTAGTATAGCTTAGTACAGTATAGTATAATATAGTATATTATAGTATAGGATTTTATAGTATAGTATAATATAGTTTAGTATAGCTTAGTAATAACTTAGTATAGTATAGTACAATATAGTACAGTATAGTATAGTATAGCTTAGTGTAGTATAGTATAGTATAACTTAGTATAGTATAGCTTAGATATAGTATAGCTTAGTGTAGTATAGTATAGCTTAGTGTAGTATAGCTTAGTATAGTATAGCTTAGTATAGCTTATTATAGGATAGTATAGCTTAGTATAGTATAATATAACTTAGTATAGTATAGTATAGTATAGTATAGTATAGTATAGTATAGTATAGTATAGTATAGTATAATATAATATAGTATAGTATAGTATAACTTAGTATAGTATAGCTTAGATATAGTATAGCTTAGTGTAGTATAGTATAGCTTAGTGTAGTATAGCTTAGTATAGTATAGCTTAGTGTAGTATAGCTTAGTATAGTATAGCTTAGTGTAATATAGTATAGTATAGTATAACTTAGTATAGTATAGCTTAGTGTAGTATAGTATAGTATAACTTAGTATAGTATACTATACTAAGATATACTATACTACACTAAGCTTAGTATAGTATAGTATAGCATAGTATAGGACAGTATAGCTTAGTATAGTATAATATAACTTAGTATAGGATAGTATAGTATAGTATAGTATAGCTTATTATAGGATAGTATAGCTTAGTATTGTATAATATAACTTAGTATAGTATAGTATAGTAAAGCCCACCAAGAGGTGGTTTTAAGAGCGAATAATTAAATAAATAAACATACAACTAGATTAATACGTCAAAATTTAATATGTATCAAAATCTCATAGGTGGCGTATAGGGGTCGTATAGGCCTATATGTTGCGTATAGGCTTCTGCGTATAGGGTTATACTCGCCATATACAAATTAAAATTTGCTCAAGTTTGAAAAAAAAGGTGGCGTATAGACCTATATGGGTCGTATAGGTCTATACGCGACGTATAGACCTATATGGTGCGTATAGGCTTCTACGTATAGGGCTATACTTGCCATATACAAATCAAAATTTGCTCAAGTTTGAAAAAAAAGATGTGGCGTATAGATCTATATGGGTCGTATAGATCTATACGCGGCGTATAGGCCTATATGGTGCGTATAGGGCTATACTCGTCATATACAGATCAAAATTTGCTCAAGTTTGAAAAAAAAGAGGTGGCGTATAGACCTATATGGGTCGTATAGTTCTATACGCGGCGTATAGGCCTATATGGTGCGTATAGGCTTCTGCGTATAGGGCTATACTCGTCATATACAGATCAAAATTTGCTCAAGTTTGAAAAAAAGAGGTGGCGTATAGACCTATATGGGTCGTATAGGTCTATACGCAGCGTATAGACCTATATGGGTCGTATAGGTTCAGCCGTCAGACCAGAACTGACACCTGCAGGTCTTGTTTTTAAGGTTATGGGTTATACGCCCCGTATTGACCTATACGAGGCGTATAGGTCCGACGGCGTGTCCAAATCGTAATATTCCGTGTCCCATTAGAATCTCCCATAATTTATTGCTTTCTTTTCTTTCTGTAATATATTTCAACTTTATAGAAGCGTTTATCATAATGTACGTATTGTTCTAAAAATAAAATAAAATGCATATTCAAATATATTTTTTAAAAGTTGGTTAAAATATTTAACTCTGATTTGTTATATACTCATTAAAAAAAAGATGTCCGTCTCTACTAGTGTACTTAATAAGGCTTAAGGACAGAACATGAAAATGTAAAGTAGATTTATTGAAAATATTTTGTAAAATACAAAATGATCACAAATCATCAGAATAATGTCTACAAGTTTGAAGTTCTAAATTGTAAACTAAAAGAAAAATAAATAAATAAATCAATTAATGTCCTGCAACTCCATGTGGATATTAACTCGAAAGACGTAAAAATGGTCAAAAATTATTGCTAAATTAACAACGTGGGTTCTACAGAACTGAAAAGTCATCAAGTCAAACACTAATACTTTTTTTTAACGGCGAACATTGAATGTTGTGACATCACATCTCTGTCACATGGGAGAGGCTCATCCGACTCCGGCTAATATGTTGTCTTAACCGGGCCTATTTGGCGTCAGAGTTGGAGAACATCCAAGGAAAAATCCTACTCAATACGGCCCATTCCGGGCTTGAGGGAGAGCGGAGGCTCGAACCCTGGATCGGCGTGGATAAAACCCAAGTGCATCAGCCTAAGAGCTAGGCCTCATTTGCATGCCTCAGAAATTAATGGGGAGAGCAGGGTTTGAACCTGGGTCACAAGGAACACCAGGTCTCTCCCTTACCACTCCACCAACAGCTCATTGGCCAAACACTAATACTTACCTAAACATTTTTGTTACAACTCTACAAGTGTTGTTCACAGTTCACAATCAAATTGGAGTCAATGCAACGCTAGCCCATTTGATAGAGGTATATGTCTTTTTAGAGTAGAGGTCTCATGTTTAAATCTGGGTATTGGTATATTTTAGGATTATTGGTGTAGAAGTAGAGTTGAGTAACGTTTGCCTTTAAAAAAATCAAACTGGAAAATAAAAAATTATTAGGTTGGGTCCTCAATTTTACAGATTACCTTTGAAGTCCTTATTGTAATTGGTTCTAAACAAATTAGGTCATTTCTACTAACATTAACTTTTGTGTTAACTGAGGTGTTAAATGACCACTTTATACTGAATTAATTACATGGACGCCCCATGTGTTTTACCCGGATTTCACTTATGACTCTTATGAATGAGAAATTACAACTATGGTCCAATAGTTTGCACAAATGTAACACAGATGGCCCCCCATAATAAATGTCAGTTAAGTTTTTGTTAAACTTTTAAAAAATACTCAAAATACCTTTCGGTTAAAAAGATATAAAAATTAATAAATAATACCCACTTGACACCCCCTTGAACACCCCCACACCGTCATCTACTCCGGCAGCCAAGCACAACCCGGTGATGATTCCGACAGCCAAGAAAGGAAGAGAGAGAAAGAGAGCCATAAGGAAGAGAAAAGGGGGGCGGTGGTCCATTTCTGATCGTTCCCGGGCGGAGACGGCGGCGGTGATGAGTAGACCACTCGACCACGCCACCATCATTTCTGGTCGTTCCCGTTTGCTTCTTCTTCATCCCGCCACCATCGTCCTCCTCTTCAAGCCGGTGGTGGTGGAGACCTCGTGAAGGGCGATTTTGGAATTTTGGTTTCTGTCATAAGATTGGTAAAATTTTATACCTTGTTTCACACGGTCCATTTTTTTCTTTTTGAGGAGGATTTTACACACACCATAGGGAGATATCTATCTCTGTAAGGGGGAAAGGGGCGCATGGCCCCGGATAGAATCGAGTAAAGCCGAGTAGGCCGGTTAAGCAGGGGTACACCGCCCCTTACGATTCGGGTTAACCGAGTAGGGGGCTCGAGTAAGTTACACGAGTAAATTTACTCGGTTACCGTTGGGGAGAGCCGTTGCGCATTGAGCCGTTGGAGGGGTTGGGGGGGGGGTGTTTTAAAACAAAAAAAAACTAATTCTTTCCTATATATACCCACATTCTACAAACATATTTTTCGTCTCATCTATATATTTACGCTCTACGAAAAATGAAAGAGTCATAAAAAAATCAACAAAGCCTAGAAAATTTAGTTTTTAAAATTTTTTATTTGTAGGCTTTTTTATTTTTAATTGTATTATGTTAATTTTAATTTAATGGAATTGACTTTTTTTATTTAAATGTTTATATTTTTTTAAATGTTGGTGAGTAAATGAGTAAAATGCGTAGGGTGTTTTCAATAAAATCTGAGTAAAATAAGTAGTTTTGAGGTGACATAATTCTATTGGATATTTTTTATGAGTAAATTAGTAAAGGGGTAAACCACCCTCTTCACCCTAAGTAATTATATATTAAGGGGGTGTTTGGATGTGCTTTTGGAAATGATCTATTGACTTATTGACTTTTTGAAAAGCTAATAAGTCATTTTCAAAAGCCAGGATTTCTTGGCTTTTGAGAATGGCTTATTGACTTATTGACTTTTTCAAAAGAAAAAAGTGTTAATTTTTTTGACTTATCGGCTTTTTGAAAAAGCCAATAAGTCAATAAGCACTTTCCCACCACACTCTCAAACACCCTCTAAAACATGGAGATGCTCTTGTTGTAATTGTTGGAGGACGAATGGAAATGCAGCCACATGTAGGGCTGTAAACGAACTGAACGTTCAACGAACAGTTCATGAACCGTTTGGCGGGAACTTCGTTTATGTTCGTTCGTTTAATAAATGAACGAACATGAACAAGAAATTTCGTTCGATTAACTAAATGAATGAACATGAACAGAGGTCTCGTTCGTTCAATTGTGTTCGTGAACGTTCTTTCATTTACGTTCGTTTATGTTTGTTCATTTTCGTTTGTTTAAGATGTTCATTAAGATTTTTGTATATTTCTGTTTTATTTTATCTAAACATTTTATATTATTTAATTTTTAAATTTTTTTATTGCCCTAACAATTAACTAAGTAAGTAGGAAACCATATTCTCATTTATGCGTCATTTCCCTATCCACTATTACTCGATTAGGGCTTCTAAGTTCTCAATCCTAAATAATGTAAGCTTCCCTCAATCCTAAATCATGTAAGAATTAGCGTTGACATGAAAATTCATAAACAACGCTTCGTTCGGTAACGTTCGTGAACAAACCCACTTCCTTAATGAACGAACACGAACATGAAATTTCGTTCGGTTAGTGTTCGTGAACAAATTCAATGCTTAACGAACGAACATGAACAAGACATCGTTCGGTTCGGTTTGGTTCGTTTGCAGCCCTAGCCACATGTATGTCTTTTTCTATGCTAATGCATGATTTTCTTTCGTTTTTTCAACTGGTTAATCAATGTTGAGTGGTGAACCTTAGTACAAATTGCATTGTTTTAGGTGCACCTCGATCCTTTTGAAGAAATTAAAACGGCGTGATGATGGTGACCTTGTAGGTGGCCATCATAGTGACTCCGTCGCGGCAACAATTGTCGGAGGTGGACTTGAGGCCGACGAGGGCGGACGTTTTGTTAGAGGTGGTGGATTGGTGGCCGTGGTCATGGTACCGGTGAAGGAGGCGGTGGTCATGGTTCCGGTGAAGGAGGCGGTTACGGCTGTCATGCTAGTGGTGGTGGTCAGAGAGAACAAGAGGGAGCAATAGGGGTGAAGGTGGGGTTGGATGGGGCACGATAATTTTTCATTAAGTTAATAATAAACACTGAGGGGTAATTTTATCATTTTACACGCACTTAACAAATAAACTTAACTGACCTTCAACTCATGTGCCAAACGTGTTACATTTGTGTAACCTATTGGACCATAGTTGTAAGTTCACATTCCTATGGGCCCTAAGTGAAATCCGTGTAAACCACATGGGCCGTTCGTGTAATTAATTCTTTTTAAATTTTAAAGTAGAGGAAATTTCGTTTTTGGCTCATGTGGGTTGGTCTGTTTAACCATTTTAGTCTAAAAATAAATCTTTTAACATATCGGCTTCTAAGGTTGTACTTTTGTAACTATTTCAGTCCATGTCACTAACTCTGTAACTTTTTCTGTTAAGTATATGAGCATTTTAGTCATTTTTTTAAGTAACTAGTTTAACCTTTTTAGTCCAATAAAAACTGTTTTTTAGGCTTTTTCATAATTTTTTTTTATTTTTTAATTTTTTTTTACCTTTTTATAATAATTTTTTTAGTTTTTTTTCCGTAAAAACGTCTTCTGTGGACCTTTTTTAAAAACGTTTTTTAACTTTCTAATTTTTTTTTATTTTTGTTCGTAAAAGACGTTCGTAAAGTGTTCATTAACTATTTTAAAAACGCATTTTTATTAAATAGTTCACTATTTAAAAAACTAGTTCACTTAAAAAAGTAAAAAAAAAAACATTTATAAAATAGTTAAAAAATATTTTACGAAAAAACTAATTTTAAAAACGTTTTTTATGAAAAAAAATATTAAAAAAACTTTAGAAAAACTATAAAAAAAACGTTTTTAAAAAGTTTCAATAATAAGTTTTTAAGGAAAAAAACTAAAAAGATGATTTAAAAAAAAAAAGAAAAAACAACTTTCTTAAAAAAGTAAAAAAAAAATTTCTGAAAAAACTTAAAAAAAGTTTTTATTGGACTGAAAATGTTAAACTAGTTTATGTAGAAATAAAATAACTAAAATACCCTATACTTAATAGAAAAAGTTAGTAGGGTTAGTGCTATGGACTAAAATGATTACAAAAATACAACCTTAAAGGCTTATATATTAAAAGATTATTTTTTAGACTAAAGAGGTTAAATAGACCAAACCACAATAACCAAAAGTGAAATTTACTAATTAGAGCATTCACAGTAGGTTCCCTATATTTATGTGAGTGAGTTCCTCATATTTTAGGGGGAGGTTTAAAGTGGTTGTGAGTGAAGGAGAGAGAAAATGTATAAATTTTTTGTATATTTGTGGAAAACATTGTTCACATGCATAATTTTTTAATAGTTTTTTAAAGTGGATGAGAGAGAAAAGTGTAACGAACCAAAATCCGGGTCTCGTTTTCAAATAAATAAAATATTCTAATAAATATTATGGTGAAAATAATATATTAAAAATAAGTTGAAACAAGTGGGTTTTAAGTTATTAATAGGGTTATACTAGTTTTAACTAGTTTTGAAATGAAATGGGTGAAAAGAAAGTTGAGGAGCCATAAGTGTAACATGACAAATATGTCATTTTGACTTGGAGAAGTCAAAATTAACCTCATTTGAGGTGTTGAGGTCGTTTGTGTTCAAGAGGAGAAAAAGGAGAAAACTCAATTGGAGCCTTAATCGTGCATTTGAGCTTGGATTTGTGAAGGTTTTGGCTCACACAACACCTTCCTAACATCAAGTAAGTGTAATCTTCTATTGATTTCACCTTTGAATGTGTTAGTAGGTGGGTTTTGTAGAAATCCAGAAATTATGTATGCATGTGGTAAATTGGTGCTAGATTGTGGATAATCTAGTTAAACTAAAGGTAAATAGTGGTGATTAACATCCTAGAACCCTTTGATTTTGATTATGAGAAGTTAAGGATCATACGGTGAAAATTGGGGGTGTTTGGATCATGATGCTAGAATGTTGAATTAGTGATGATTAAGTGTTTAGGTGGTATTAGACACTTAAATGAACACCAAATTGACCTAACAAAAGTTATTGAATGAGAAATTAGTGTCAAGGTATTGGAAAGAAAACTCATGTAGGTGAGTTTGTATTGAAAGATGGTGTTTGGTTATGGGAATAACCCAAACGGGTCAGTTTGGGTTGAAAATAGAAATTGGGTTGTGAACTCAATTGTAATGTGATTTTGATGAATGTTAGATTACTAAACTAGGTGTATATGTTTAGGTAATCAAATTGCAAAACTAGAAGGTGGTGCGGGATCTTCTAACCCAAAAAGTAAGTGCCTTTGCACTTACTTAGTAATGTTGATAAATGGTGGTATATGTGATATGTATGCATACTATGTGTTGAAATGAATGTGTAAGATTATGCATGAACTAGTATGTGAAAATGTATGAATGTAGTTATAATGATAAAACTATAATGGATATATGCAAATGAATGAATGTGGTTATAGTGGTAATATCATAATGGCTGTGTGGAAAAGAACGAATGTGGTTATAGTTGAATGCTATAATGGATATGTGCATGAATGAATGTAGTTATAGTGTAATACTATAATGGATATGTGTGAATGAGGTTATGATCTAAGAATCATAATGGATATGAGGTTATGATCTAAGAATCATAATGGATATGAGGTTATGATATATGAATCATAATGGATATAAGGTTATGATCTATGAATCATAATGGATATGAGGTTATGGTTAAAATACCATAATGGATATGAGGTTATGATCTATGAATCATAATGGATATGAGGTTATGGTTAAAATACGATAATGGATATGAGGTTATGATATAAGTATCATAATGGATATGAGGTTATGGCATAAGTGCCATGATAGATATGGAAAGTTGTATTATGAAAGAAAAATGAAAAGAATGAAACTTGTAGTGGAATTGCAAGTGTTAAGAATCTTATTTGACTATTTGGGTGCAAACAGGTCAAATGGGTGAATGGGTGGAAACAAGTAGTAATTACTTGTTTGATATGTTTATCTTCATTACCAACGGTGATATGTTTATGTAGGGGAAGTTTCGATGTAGGTCAAAGTCAAGTCCAAGGCGTGGAGGGTTCTCGTATGTGTTTTGGTGTTTTGAGGATTTAATGGAAAATCCTAGAAATGTGGTGTAAAATGATACTTAAACCATGTTTTTAAGTGTATATAAATGTTGGTTGAATGTTGGTCAAATACCCAAGTGTTGGGAATTTTTTATGTCTAGTTGATTTGGTGAAAATGCTAAAAATGGCTAAGTATGGAACTGGACAGAAAATGTAAACTTTCTGTTTACCGGGTTTTTTCGCGGTACGCGAAAGTCGGAGGAAAGTCTTTCGCGCCACGCGAAGGCTTGAAAGCTGGTCAGCCAAAATTTGGGGTCTTCGCGGTACACGAAGATGGAGAGGTCGCGGTACGCGAAAGGGTTACCCTGGGTCTTCGCGGTACGTGAAGGGTAAAAAAAAATAAAAAAAATTCTGGGATAAAAGCTTTCGCGTGTATTTAATGTTTTAATAATTGGTGTTCCAATTAAGGGTGTTACAAAAAGATAATGATAAAGGTATAAAAAAATATTATTTAATTAAAAAAAAACAGAGAAAAAATAATGATTTTAGTGTAATTATAGGGATGTCATCAGAGAAACTACTTTGAATCCTCTTAAAGTAAATCAAAAGTCTAGTTTACCGTGTCTTCATCCCCAAACTCATGGCCCATCTGCAAAAGAAGTAAAATAATCTGTAAATCAAATATGGAAAATATAAATCTACAAATAAATAATCATTCAAATGCCACAAGAAGAAGAATATACACTATTCCTTCATCAATCCACGCACCATCTTTGGAAGGAAATGGAGCAGGCGAAGGAGCTCGCCTGGTTAACATCAAATACAAATACCGCAATTTCACCCATGATTACTTGCAAGATTCAATGAGTTCTTTTAGATAAATTGATAAATCATCTGAGCAGTTAAAGTGCCAAATTTTGAAACCAACCGAAATTAGGATTAAAATCAAGACGGAAAACAACCACTAGTTTAGTCTAGTGGCAAAGGTGTATACCAAGACTTTATCAAAATAGAGAGTTTTTGGGTTCAAGTCTCACTTGTAACAAAAAAAAGGATCCAAGTTGGGTTCAAGTCTCACTTGTAACAAAAAAAAAGGATCCAAGTTGGGCCAGAGGGTTTTCTGACCTATGGTGAGTTTCCTCCTATAAGGGTGGAGTTGATCGGGTAGGTCAGTGGCTCGTCAGTGATCAAAATTTCGGTTCAAAAAAAAAATCAAGACGGAAAGAAGAGTGATACTTAAAATTCTCGAAGTCTTTTGATGGATTGAAACGAAGAAGATGATTGGGGAATGTGCGACCTCCCTTAGAGCTTTCACAACACATTCCTTATAATTATGTGGGTGAGTTTTGTATATTTTATGGAGTGGTTTAAAGTGGTTGTGAGTGGAGGAAAGAGAAAAGATATAAGTTTTTTGTAAATATAATGATAAAAGTAGTGGTTTTTAGTATAATTATAAGGATAAGGATAAGGAGAGAGAAAAGTAGAGATAATAGATAGAAAGAGTAGTGTTTTTTAGTGTTATTATAAGGATAAGGATATGGAATATAAAGAACGGGCTAGGAATGCTCTTAGCTCATTTATTTTTGTTGTTTTTTCCATCAATTATAAAAAACTTAATAGTGAGTCTAACCTTAGTTACCGGAAATGATATAATTTGTTATAAACTCGTTAAATAAAAATCTACTTAGGGTGATGGGGTTATTTACCCCTTTACTCATTTACTGACTAAAACTGTCCAATAGATTTCTGTCACCTCAAAACTACTTATTTACTCAGATTTCATTGGAAACATCCTACTCATTTACTCACCAACTTTTTTTGTTAAAAAAAAAAAATTTAATTTAAAAAGACAATTTTATTAAATAAAAAATAACATAATACAATTAAAAATAAAAAACCTACAAAATAAATAAAAGCTAGATAATAAAAACTTTATGGGTAGTAGTTTGGATATTGAGGTTGCGGGAAATAGCTTGGAATTGGTTGAGGAGGTGGTTGTGGTCGTTGAGGAGGTGGTTGTGGTCGTTGAGGAGGTGGTTGAGTTCGTCGGGGAGCGGCTTGGGTTCGTTCGGGTCGCGGTTGAAATTAAACTTTTGGCCTAAATTTTCTAGGCTTTGTTGATTTTTTTGTTGACCCTTCCATTTTTTTTGTAGAGTGTAAAATTATATAGATGAGATGAAAAAGATATATAGATAATATGCAAAAATATATGTGTGTGGAATGCGAGTATATATAGGTAAAAAATTAGTATTTTTTTAAAACACCCAACCCACCCCCACCAACGGCTCTCCCAACCACCTCCGAGTAAATATACTCGTTCAACATGCTCGGACTCAACTACCCGGCCCTACTCGATTTAATGGGGGTGCGGTGTACCCCTTTACTCGATTTTCATTTCCCCTTCTCGGTTTCATTAGGGTATCCCGCCCCCATCACCCTTACTAAAATTTAAGGACTCAAACTTGCAAGTGTGAAGTAGATATTAGAGTAAACTGTTATTTTCGTCCATGTGGTTTGGTCAGTATTGCCACTTTAGTTCAATAGTTTGTTTTCTTGTATCTGGGTCCTCGTGGTTTTAAAATCTTACCATTTTCATCCAGTCAGCTAACACCATTCATTTTTCTCAGTTAAATAAGGGGTATTTCAGTCATTTTACATATTTGTTTGATTTCTTTATCTTTTTTACTTACTTTTTAATCATCCCCAATTTAACCTCTAATTTAATCATCCACATGCTGACATTCTTCCTCTTTTCCCGACCAATTTTCGGCGACAACACTGGGACTAAAACCGTAGTTTACTCTTTTATTTCTAAAAGACTAGTTTAACCATTTTAGTCTAATAAAAACTTTTTTTAGTTTTTTCATAATTTTTTTACTTCTTTAAAATCTTTTTTTAACTTTTTTAAAATCATTTTTTTTTAACTTTTTTAAAATCATTTTTTTAGTTTTTTTCCATAAAAACGTCTTTTTCGATCATATCTGGAACAGATCCGCGATGGACACAACAAAGGTTAAAACCTGTTTTGTGGGGGTGGAAACGGTGGTGAAAGTGAGGTAGAAACAAGCGACGGTGGTGTTCCAGTGGTGGTCGCCGAAAATTGGTCGGGAAAAGAGGAAGAAGGCAAGCAAAATGACGATTAAATTAGAGGTTAAATTGGAGATGATTAAAAATGAAAGTAAAAAAGATGAAGAAATAAAACAAATATGTAAAATGATTGAAATACCCCTCATTTAACTGAGTAAAATAGATGGTGTTAACTGACTGGATGAAAATAGAAATATTTTAAAACCACGAGAACCCAGATAAAAGAAAACAAACTATTGAACTAAAGTGATAATTTTGATCAAATCATATGAACAAAAATAACAGTTTAGTATAGATATTATTAAAAATACTTTATAAGATACAAAATGATCACAAATCATCAAAATAATGTGTGCAAGTTTGACCTTCTAAAATATAAAATCAAACACAAAAAAAAACAATAATAATAATAATAATGTTCTGCAACCCCATGTGAATATTAATAATAATGTTCTGCAACCCCACGAAAATGGTCAAAATTTATTGCTAAATTAACAACGTGTGTCTCACGTACGGAACTGCGTTAAACATTTTTTGATTTTTGTTATAATTATACAAGTGTTGTTTATAATGGGTTCTGTAATTTCTATGATTAGAGGATGTTTGGTTTACAAACAATTTCTTAAAAGAATTGAAATCTTGGATCCAAATTTTGTCAACTTAATACAATTGAATTTTTTTTGAAAGGCGATACATTCTTTTTGAAAGGCGATCTAAATTTGTCAACTGATCGCGAGTTGAAAGTCAGTAAAAAATATAAGTAAAATCGGGTTATTAGCAATCTTGAACTATAGTATATCAAAGTAGGGTTGTCGTATTCACAGGAAACTCGAGGAGAATGCTATTAAAAAAATACTTGACTGATACTACTAAACATTGAAACTTTATTAATTAGAAAACTTGATTGAAGCAAAACAAACTTGAATTGGTGTAAAACAATTGGAGAAAAGAGTAATCGCTTCCGAGGTTCAAGTTCAACAGATTAACAAAAGATTTAGGTTTTCTTAGTTTGATTCCATTAAACGTGACAATGACATTTTAATTAAAGTGATAGTTGTGTGACAATCTTTTAAGACTCGTTCGTCTGCCCAACTACCAATTCACATATGCAAAGTAGTATAAATTGACCAAATAGCTAACGATACAAGAAAACAGGAAACAAATGACAATTCAGACAACTTCAACACAAGCAACAGTTTAATTTAATTAAATGCACGTGTATTCAAGTCTGTCACTCAAGAACACAAATCAAAACAATAGAAAAACCCAGATCTAATGTGTCACTGAGGCGAACTATCCACCCGAAAGCAATCACAAGTGGATTAGCCGCTCATAGTCATAACAAACATCAAATTATTCAATGTAGAACCTACAAACATCAAAACAAGTGAACAACTAGGCAAAGAATGCTAAAAATCGCATATGGGAAGCTCTAGGACAACTGAATGGAGTGTAATTATCGAAATAGGATCCCACAAAACTTATAACACAAATTAGGTTAATTTTGTCGTATTTTCCTTTCTTCGCGTGTCGCGAACCAAACCAAGTCGGTCCTTCGCTTGGTGCGAAGGACAAAATAGTTGCACGGGCCTTTTTCTGGCTTCTGATTTTCGCGTGTCGCGAAGATCCTTCTTCCTTTCTGCGCGTGGCGCGAAAACTCTATTTTCATGATTTCTTCTTTTTATTCTTCTGATTCTCCCGTGATTTGAATTCTCTTGATTCACTCTTGTTTCTCGCTCAATTAGCACATTAAGCCTGTAAGACACTTTCACACTAAGTACACGATAAAACGACTCAAATTACAAGCTAAAACGCTTAACACAATACAAAAATACATATTAATCAGGTGTTATTTAACATTACATCACATCCCCACACTTAACCTTTTCTCATCCCGAAAAAGAATCTGCAATGGAATCATAACTGGAAATCGGCTTTCACACTTTCATTCATTTAGTGGTGTTTCAATCAGGATGGAACCCGACGTGTGACACATAAGCGAAACTTAGTTTTCCAGAATAAATGATTACTTAAGAATCTGACCAGTGGTGTTTCAACCAAGCTGCAACTCGGCGTGTGACACGTAGGCGGAACTTAACTTCTCAAATTAATTAATTAAGCTCATGAAAGATGGAATTATGGAATGCGGGCGTCACCAACTTTCAGATTTATTCTCATAAAAAGAAAGTAGTGTGCCAAAGAATTTTTAAAACATATAAATCTTTAAGTTTAATATGGTATCTATCACCCTATATTGACAGTTTCAGCCTTACCATTACCCCTAAGATGAGAACCTACAATATATCCTGATTTAATGATTCAATTAACCTAAATACACTATTAGGATGTTTAAGCTCTTAAAGTCGGATGAGTCTTCCAAAACGTTACAAATCAGGCGCGCTTTCTATTATTATTATTTCAATTAAATTCCACAAGCAGTTTCCAATTCTACCTATCATCTTCCATTTGTTTGCAAAAATTCTAATCCACAGACATTTTCGAAATTTTTGAAAATTTTTAATTTTTATGGAATTTTCTATTTATTCTGAATATACAGATTCAGTCTCCCTCCCCACACTTAAACTCTACATTGCCCCCAATATAGGACGAGAGACGATGAAAATATAAAAATACATAAATAAAAGTATACAAAGAATTGGAAAGGAGTTAACTGGTTGCAAACTGTATTGTCTTCAATCCAAACTCAGACGATCGTATAGCATTTCCTTCGCAATTGTCGTTAAAATCTGCTAACGGGTTGCCTTTTACAATAAAATCAAGCTCGAAATATCACCACCTGAATGTAAATTGAGTACGGGTGGATTAGTCCAAACCTGACAAAATTAAACTCGAAACAAACCCAAAAACATCAAATGACTCAATGTATAGACTCGATAAAGACTAAAAGACCCTTCAGACTTGACACGACTCAAAAATACAAAAGAAATAAAATTAGGGAATTCAAAACTCATGGCAGGATCTTCGCGTGTCACAAAAACCAGGAGTGCCATCTTCGCGTGGCGCGAAGATGTAACAAAAAGCCCGGCTAAACACAAACCCTTCGCGTGTCATGAAGAGTTGATGTGTTGTCTTCGCGTGGAGCGAAGGACTGCCACCTCCACCTCCACACTCCGCCATATCCGCCACCGCCACCTCCACACTCCGCCACCTCCACCTCCACCTCCAAAACCCCCCAATTTCTCGCCCCTCCAAAACCCTAGTCCAAATCCTTCAATCACATAGCAAATTCAAAACAAGATACTCAGCCCCACCCTTTGCCTCGATCAAAACCCTACTCCACTGCCGCTACACCACTGATTATACTGATGGTTCACCGATTTGAGATGGAGAGGAGGTTACGGGTTGAGAGTGGAGGCGATGGTGGTGACGGGTTGAGAATGGAGGGAGATTGTGACACCCGACATTTCAGGTTAATATCCGTACACGATATAAACGAGTTTATATTATATTTGTTTTCGTGATTTACCTGATTGCAGAAATTATGACGTTAAAGTCTAAGAAAAGCCGTACATTGTTTCATTTCATAATTTGGTAATTCTAGGAGTTACCGGTTCACATACCCGTATAACCCGACTAAATACGAACGTTAATGATTAAATTAAATAACCGAGAAAAATATTTAGACATATATATTACACGAACTTTACGTTGGACGATAATTCATTTTTAGACTAAAATATATATAAAAATACGTAAAAGTAAACTAACGAACTCTTTCGAAGATATTACCTAGTAGCGTCAACTTTATATATCTATACCTACAAATAATCACCTCAACGAATTATACAATCCAAGATTTCAATATCTTTCGTTAACGAGCCATAAACTTAATAAATTTATAATACCGTGGGGGAACCTAAACCAAATTAAATTACCCATTTTAAATCTCTAATTGATATTAATACCATTAATAAATTAATTCTTAAATCTAATCATTATTAACCCAAACCACCCTTGACTTTCTCGACCAAAATCCCAGGGAATACTCCATTCCCACTCCCTGCGACCCATACCCCATGCCTTGGAGAATCAGATATACACCATACCCCTTCTCTCGAAATCTCACAATTCCTCTCATTTTACTCATTTTCTTACGGCAATTTTCCCCATTCCTCTTCAAGTTGAATCCAAGTTTTAGAGCAAAATCCACCATATTTCGGTGTTATAAGAAGAATTCCAAGTGTTTTTCTCAAGAATCAAGCTAAGGAGTTCAAGACCATTCTCTGTTTTCTCTCATCATCTTCATATCTGTTTTAAGGTAAAAAAAACTCAATACTATCTATATTATTTAGAAACCGTAGCTAAAACTTACAAAATATTCAAACGCAAGTAAGATAACAAGAAAAGTGTGTCGAATTCAAGTTTAAAACATAAAAATATGCAGGACTGATTCTGTCATTCAGAATTGCAGTAATCGAAACTATAGTTTCGATACCTGTTTCCCAATCGAAACTAGGAGTTTCGATACCTATTTGATCGAAACTAGGAGTTTCGATACCTGTTTACTCAATCGAAACTAGGTAGTTTCGATAGCTATTATTCAATCGAAACTAGGAGTTTCGATACCTAGTACTCAATCGAAACTAGGAGTTTCGATACCCAGTTTACTTAATCGAAACTAGGTAGTTTCGACCTCTATTCTGTTCTGTTCAATCGAAACTAGGTAGTTTCGATACCTGGTTATCAGTTCCATTTAGCAGTAATTTAGAACTGTTTTTACTACAAATCAAGTGTTGAACAACTAAGAAGATTTTAAACAAACACAACCAGATTTACAAAGTGGTTAACAATTTGCAATATGAGACATTCGGTCTTAACACAATTTACCCTTTCGTATCTAGGGTACAAATAGTCAAGTGGACTAGAACAAATATCGTTACAAGCATACACAAACTCAAGGTGAGTTTTACGGCCCCTTTTTACTGTTTTGTACTATTTGGGGGAAAAACATACTTATAACTATTTTTATATGATAACAAGAAAACAAGACCCGACCTTTATGTATGCATGAGTGAACACATTTGGAGCTCGTAAAGTCCCCTGATCATCATATTTATAACCATTAGCTATAGGTTAGCCTGAGATTCTATGGATAGTACTATTGGGTCTGACACCCCCGGTCATGGTTAGTCGCGCTAACCATGGGTCCCTCTGGCCAAATGACTGCATAGTGTTCTAATATTGCTCGTGAGGTACGAGTGAGGGGCAAAACACCTGGTCTTGGTTTGGTTATGCCTCATGTATGTACATATTATTTGTATTCCTAGCTAGTTTACAAATGGGTCAAACGTTACTTGTTTTGTTTATCATATACGTAAAGATCATTTTCGTGCAATTGGTTTGCTCATTGTATTCATATATAAAACCTGTGAACTCACCAACCTAGTGTTGACATTTTCAAGTATGTTTTTCAGGAAACTGAACGTGATAGCAAGGGTAATACTACGTAGGGTTCATGCATACACGGTGGATACAACTTTTGAAGATTTTTCTTGTATAACCCATAATGTTCGGGTCATATTTGCAAAATCTTAATATTTTGTAACTTCAAATACTATTTTTGGGCTGTAAAATCTAAAACTTAATTTATGTATCCAGTTGTATGTATGCGTTTGCAATAATTATATGCTTTGAAAAACCATGAACGTCGCGCCTCGCGTTTCCGCCTTGGCGGGGTGTGACAGAGATGAACTGAGTTGTGAAGAGAAGTGAGAAAAGAGAACTAGAGAGAGAGATGGACGGCGGTGGGGGATTGACGGAGGTGGGGGTGGGGTGGAGTGGACGGAATTGAGGGAGCGGATGTGGAGGTATCAGGTGGTGGACGGATGTTAGGATATTTACAAACATATATCTTTAAATTTTACATACAAACTAGCAAAATTAACCCTCGCGTTGCGACTGATGCGTTAAAATTTGTAAGGCTTGGTTTCAATAACCGATATTTACCCCGTGAAAAAGATGCACGTTGAAACACCGAAAAAATGAGCATTAAAAAAAAACCAAAAAAATAACAAAACCCAGAAGCAGATTCAAGTGCTAGTATGTCCTCCGCGCTTTCAAAGCTTATACATTATCACAAAGCTCCAGCTTTCTTCTAAGCGGCAATGTCTTGTAAAACCCTCCTAATCCCACCAACACCAGCGGCTCCGACCACACATCCTCCTTAAACTTCCCAGCATCGCCAGACGCTTCAATGGGAATGTGTAAATAACTATATACTTTTTAAGTTCTCTGTTATAATTTATATACTATTGCTAACATCTAGGAGAAGAATCAAAAACATGTAGTCCAGGAAGATCCAAAGGTAAAACAAAGATACTGACGTCTTTATCAAATTCAAAAACCTAGAAAACAATGAATAATCAACGAAATGTTAGTTCTAACTCGAATATGAAATCGGTGTCAAAAACTCTTGGCAGAGTAATCGTCTACACTCGTCTCCGTCAAACTTTTCGCCGTCGCTATTGTCGCCGCCGTCTCCTACGCCTTGTCCAACCTCTCTCTCATCTCTCTTAGTTCTCAAATTAAACATTTTTCAAATGCTCCGATTTGATTTGAGTTATTAGAAGCAGTAAACAGAAGTATTAAAACTAAAATTGGGAACAAAAATCACATCTGATCGAATGGCAAAAAAAGAACAAAAAACAAAAAAATAAACAAACCCAAGGAGTCGAACTTGGGTAAATGGAAACTTCCCAAGCACTTTAAGCACCTCCACCAAACCATTTGAACCAGAAAATAATTTGTCTTCTTTAGCCGACAAAATGATATATATCAATTGAATTTTCAGAAAAAAACAAAATTAGTACTTTAGCTAAGAGTTACGTTTTAAAAGGATAAATAATAACAGGGGAAGTATTAAATACAAAGCGTTCTTAGCGTACGAAGGATACGAAGTAATATTGATGCGTCGCGTGTTCCTTTTTAATTTTAGTGGGAAAGATATTTTCGTCTTTTACAATTAATGATCGTGCGACGTAATTTGAGAATTACGTGATTATGTTTTCCCAGCTATGTACGAAATTAACAATGCGTAATTCATCAAACTTGAAGTTGAAATTCACTTTTGAAATCCACGCTTGAAATCACGTTTGAAATCCACGTAAATTCATGTTTTAATTCAAATATTAAATGTGACAATCCGACTTTTCAAGTTAACCCCGTCAGCAATACCGTTAAATATTCTGTTGAATCCTAACCAAGTTAACTTAATTCTAAAACCAAGGGATCATTTCTGTCAAAGCTAAAGTTGCTAGGGCTAATTTTGTAAATAGCCAGAAACCCTAGTAGGCACGGTCGCGCCCCTTATTGGCACGGTCGCGCCTCGTGTCATTTGAAACGTAAACACAGTCTTTAATCGCAAACCTGTTCGATTTCGTAACCGTTATACACGTCTCATCTATTAACGACAGCATTGAAACCTTTAATCATCTCCTTTATGTGCGAATTAAATCAAATAATGGCCAATCAAACCGTATCAATTGAAACCGTCAGCCTCATAACTATTATCATTCGAATTCAACGAATTCATGTATCAATCTCTCGTACAAACTCTCTGCGTGCACTAGGAGTCCAGTCTTGGAGTTACTATTCACGTCATTTCGGCCGGGGTTGCAGCAACAGTATCCGGAAGTCAAACCCGTAGCCGTCGGAAGTCGTTTTAGCCGTTCACCACAAATTCGTTCATCATTCTGGTAATAATCTTCATGTACAGTTTCGTTCCTTTGTCTAGATCAGTAACCCTATGTTAATTGAGTCAATCGTTATCGAATTTACCAAGAATCATAAATTAGGGTTTGTTCTTATTCAATTTGGGAATTTTGATCTTAATCATGTTGTTAATCAAATTAACCTGTCCTGTCATATTAGAAATGTCCTGTTTTGTAAAAACCCCATGTTGCTTTGATCGTTTGAAATCGAAACCGAGCCAATTGGAATTTATTGGGTTATTCTGTTAAACAGGGTCTGTAATCAAGGAGACACGGTCGTGCCAGGTTCTAGCACGGTCGTGCCTCACCCTCTGACCCGGTCGTGTCTCTTGGCTAGACCTGGTCGTGCCGCAGAACCATAGACACGGTCGTGCCTGGCTCTAACACGGTCGTGCCTAGTGGGCAGTCTTGTAGTGTCTTCTGTTTGATCAACACGGTCGCGTCTCAGACAGACACGGTCGCGCCCGTTCCCTTAACACGGTCGTGCCTTGCCTTAAGCGCGGTGTGTGCGAGTAACCCTTTTGTCAGAATGTTTAATTAATTTATTATACTTTCAAATCAATAATTATTTTATTAATATATTAACGTGTTCTAGCCCGGGAAACCACCCGTAGGCTCCGGTTTGGTTTGTAAACCATATTTACTATTATAAATCAATTATAAAATAATATATATATATTATTTTCATCACGTTCATAAACATTTTTGTAGCATTTCAAAGTTTATAAATAATATAATTATTCGTATTATTTACACTCGTTACATCTTCGAATAAAAATAATAAATTATTATTTTTGTCACGCAAGTTAATTGTTTACGTTACTTCGCTAAACTTAAAAATAATATAATAAATTATATTATTTTTCCTAGACTCCTAGTTAACGACAAAACGCTCGAATATATTTATTATATATTATTTTGTCATTCGTCGCGTAACGTATACATCTTAATTACTAATTAAAGAATCCTTATTTTTGTGGACACGTTCGTCTCCTCTTGATTATTAGAGCATTACTTTAGGACGTCCAACCTTCCGTGTCGTCGTCACAAATCCCAACTTGTCCCTAATTTATGTGTTTATAATTTTAGGGCATACGTAAGTCGTCTGAGACTTACACTCGTAGTTCCAACTTTTCTCTTGTGTGATCCAAATCTCTACTCAAGCTCAGGTGAGTTTTCACAGCCCCTTTTACTGTTTTAAACTGGGGGAGAAAACACGACGCAAACTCTTTTTGATTTTTGTACTTCATATTATATCACTTGTTATGACTATGCGTAAACTCTATCATGAAAGTCCTCACATCGAACCGTTTAAATATGAATATAGCAAGGTATGTTGGGTAGTACTACTGGGTTTGACAAACCTCACCCGCGTTAGTCGCGCTAACTCTATTGGATATCGAACGGGTGCAATATTGACCTAAACGTGCGCCGTGGTTGATAGACCTGGTGGGAGGCAATACAAACAGTCAGTTTACGGTTGCGAGCGTAATAGCAAACATGAATATGGGTTAGCTACTCATTGGTATATATATGTTGATTGTACAATAAATCTGGTAAACGTTTATTTATATATTGAAACCTGTGAACTCACCAACCTCGTGTTGACATTTTTACTTACATGTTTTTCTCAGGTCGCTAAGATAAGACACAAGTGCACAATTAGGATCATGCATGGGACTCTTCTGCTTAAATGATGTCTTGTTACTTTGTTTTGTTTTCATTTTTGCTTGAAATTGGACGTTTGGACTTTCCTTTGGGCGCGTGTATTTTGCGCATTTATTTCCTTTACGCTTCCGCATTTAAACTCTGATTTATGTGATATGTTCATTTGAGTCCCATGTAGAGTCGTTAAATGTAACTAGTGTCTGAGATCCTGGTTTGTCACTTCCTAAAACGGTAAAACTCAGTTAGTTGAAATTGGGGGTGTGACAGATTGGTATCAGAGCCATTGGTTATAGAGAACTAGGATTGCATACTAGACTATAACCTCACACATTAGTTAAATATCATAAGTGTTTGTATGTTTGGCACTTATATATTACATTACAGGACTATGTCGTCAACTCCACCACCATCACCTAAGGCATCTACCTTATCATCCCCGGAGCCCAAAAGGCGTCGGACTAGTTCCGGTGACAACTCAGCGGAACAGGGCGAGCCGAGCAATGCACGAGCAAGGAGCACGGAAATTAATTGGAATGCGTATCCAAAGATGATCCAACGGTGGATCGAACTAGGAAATGTTCCATGGCCTTACTTTGGTTCTACTTCCTCATCCGCTACTTTGCCAAGCTTGCCATGCACCATGGAGCAATCTTTTGCATCTTTTGTATTTATCATAACTAAAGAATTAAAGGAGATGCAGGAATCTACCGATGAGATACCCGGCATTCTAAAACGGGAATCACTAGTGGAGGAAAACAAGGCGGGAATTGAACTCTTGACTGCTGAGTTAGCACTAACTGATCAGGTCCATAACATTTTGGTGGACCGTGTTGCACATTTAGAGACGAGGGCGGACACCTCGGAACAGGACACGGGAGAAATTTTAGAGAGAGTGGCTAACCTGGAAGCCCAGCTCCAAGTAGCAAACCATGCCAATGAAGAACTCCAGGAGAGGGTGACTCACTTAGAGGCCCAACTGCAAGCGGCCCTATTTCCGGAAGACATTCTAGTATCTGACGATGAGGAGGAGCCCTTTGAGGAGGAGCCCTTCGAGGAGGAGCCCTTAGAGGGGAGCCAGCCGAGGAGGAGCCAGTGGAGATCGATGATGCACAGTCATACGTCTCTTCTGATGACGAGGATGTTTGAGGGTCTTCTATTCTATCTTCCTTTTATTTATGTCTTACTTATGTTATTTCCCTTTTCAAACCTAGATGGGTAAGGTTGTTCCCATTCAATAAAAGCATGAGAAGTTTAATGTTTGAATTATTTATTTTGTAGCCTTACAATTTATTTAATTTTCAAAATATTAGATGTTGTATCGACTTACTTGTACATAAATAATGTTTAATATGCGATATATTTCTCATTGTTTTGTATTTGTGAATGTGAAGAATCATGTCAGGAAGAGGACGAGGAGGTCGTGCTGGTGGACACGGTACCATCAACATGACAGCAGCAGAGCTGGCGGCACTAATCAATGACAGTGTGGCTGAGGCTCTAGCAGCACAGAATGCTGCAGGTAAATGCTATACCTATTGACTAGTGAGGTCAATTCACCTCTTATAGCATTTTTCCTAAGCTTTAAGAATTCCAACCCGATATTATGTTTCTAAATCCAGGCCAACTAAATCAGCAGAATCAGCAACCATCATGCACGTTCAAGACATTCTTGGACTACAAGCCTCACTCGTTTAGTGGAGCCGAGGGAGCTGTCGGACTACTCCGGTGGTTTGAGAAAGTAGAATCAGTGATTGCCATGTGCAACTTCCCGGTGGACAATCAAGTCAAGTTTGCCGCTGGAACTTTAGAGGGCCCGGCCCTTACATGGTGGAACGCCTAGGTCCAAATGTTGGGTCTGGCCATGGCGAATGGACTCCCGTGGGAGGAGTTTAAAGTGATGATGAAGGAGGAGTACTGTCCTCATGATGAGATCCAAAAGTTGGAAGGGGAATTTTGGAACCTAAAAATGGAGGGTTCCGAAATTGAATTGTATACCACTCGCTCTCATGAGCTTGCTACCATGTGCCCTCACATGGTGACTCCGGATTACAAACGGATAGAACTATACATTGGAGGTTTGGTACCTCAGATTCAAAGCATGGTGACCTCATCCAACCCTACCACCATCCAACAGACCATCAGACTTGCTCACAAGTTGACCGATCAGGCGGTGGCACAAGGAACTTTACCTCCGAGAGGTTCAGTTTCTAAATCCACCGATAGCAATAAGCGTAAGTTTGACCATCATTCCAACTCCCACTCCAACTCCAAAGGACCCCAGCCTAACCAACCTCAGCAACAGCAGCAGCGAAAGTTTGAGCCTGCTAGAAATTTTAATCAAACAACCGCATCAGGTCCGAATTAGGGGGAATATGCTGGGAGGTATCCCAAGTGCAACAAATGTGGCTATCACCACACGGGCACTTGTGACCGACAACGTTGCCAGCGGTGTGGTAAAATGGGCCACGCTGCAAAGGACTGTAGGGTTGCACTTTCGAACAAACAACCATTTCAACCACAGGGATTTGCAAGAGGATGTTTTCAGTGCGGCAAGGAGGGACACATTCAAAGGAATTGTCCTCAGTTGAAGAGGGGTGGAAATGGTAATGGCTGTGGTAGTGGTAACGGTAATAACCAGGGCAACAATGGTAACAACCCCAATCAGAACAACAATGGTGGGAATAACGGTAATAACAGTAGTAATGGAGGGAATGGGGTGAAAGGAAGAGCTTTTGTACTAGGATCTGGAGAAGCTCGCTACGATCATAACGTGGTCACCGGTAAGTTTCTCTTAAATAATTACTTTGCTTCTGTCCTTTTTGACACTGGTGCTGATAGGAGTTTTATATCTAAGAAACTTAGTGATATGATAAAAGGAACTCCAACCCTGTTAGAAGCTAAGTATGTAATAGAGATAGCTGATGGCCAAATAATTGAAGCAACCCACATTCTTAAGGGTTGTAAGCTTGATCTAGCTAGCCATATTCTTGATATCGACCTTATGCCGGTCACACTTGGTAGTTTTGACGTAATCATTGGCATGGATTGGTTATCTAAAAACCAAGCTGAAATCATTTGTCATGAGAAAATTGTTCGCATTCCCCTCCCGAGTGGAGAAATCCTTTCTGTCCAGGGCGAAAGGGTTGGTACCGTCATGGGTATCATATCCTTTATGAAAGCACAAAAATACCTTCGGAAAGGACATACCGCTATCTTAGCCCTCGTTGCCGAGCAACCATCCGAAGAGAAGAAGATTGAAGATATCCCAATCGTACGAGAATTCCTGGAAGTATTTTTCGAAGATTTACCCGGTTTACCATCGCATCGCCAGGTTGAGTTTCAAATTGATCTAGCACCCGGAGCGGCACCGATCGCTCGAGCACCCTACCGTTTAGCACCTAGTGAATTGCAAGAGCTATCTACTCAGTTACAAGAATTGTTAGATAAAGGTTTCATTCAACCTAGCTCATCGCCATGGGGAGCTCCAGTCCTGTTTGTTAAAAAGAAGGACGGTACTTTCCGTATGTGCATTGATTACCGGGAATTGAACAAGGTAACAATAAAAAATCGTTATCCCCTGCCGCGTATTGATGACCTCTTCGATCAACTTCAAGGGTCAAGTTTCTATTCCAAAATAGATCTTAGATCTGGTTACCATCAGTTGAAAGTCCGAGATGAGGATATCTCTAAGACTGCTTTCAGGACAAGGTACGGCCACTACGAGTTTATGGTCATGCCTTTTGGATTAACCAACGCACCTGCGGTATTCATGGACCTCATGAACCGTGTGTGTAAACCTTATCTTGATCAGTTTGTTATCGTTTTCATCGACGACATTCTAATTTACTCCAAAAGTGAAGAGGAATATGAAGAACACCTGCGATTAATTCTGGAACTGCTTAAGAATGAACAACTTTATGCCAAGTTTTCCAAGTGTGAGTTTTGGATTCGGGAAGTTCAATTCTTAGGGCATGTATTTAACGAGAAAGGGATACATGTCGACCCATCGAAGATAGAATCCATCAAGAATTGGGCAGCACCGTCAACTCCGACTGAGGTGCGACAATTTCTGGGATTGGCTGGTTACTACCGTCGTTTCATCGAAGGATTTTCTAAGATCGCACAACCCCTTACTGCTTTGACTCAAAAGGGTAAAGCCTATACCTGGAGTGATAAACAGGAGTCAGCATTTCAACTCCTTAAATAGAAACTTTGCAGTGCACCTATACTAGCCCTTCCGGAAGGAACGGACGACTTCGTAGTATATTGTGACGCATCTATCCAAGGTTTAGGTTGTGTTTTGATGCAGCGGGAGAAAGTGATCGCATATGCATCGTGTCAATTAAAAATTCATGAGGTTTTTGCACTTAAGATATGGAGACATTACTTGTACGGTACCAAGTGCACTATCTACACCGATCACAAGAGTCTTCAGCATATCTTCGAACAAAAAGAGCTGAATATGAGACAACGTCGTTGGGTTGAACTCTTGAATGATTACGACTGTGCGATCCGGTATCATCCGGGAAAGGATAATGTTGTAGCAGATGCTTTAAGTCGAAAGGAAACTAAGCCCAAACGAGTTCGAGCATTACAACTTACTATTTACCCATGACTACCTGACAAAATCCGTGGTGCTTAACTCGAAGCCTTAAAGGAGGAAAACCTACCGTTGGAAGGTACGCGCGGTATGGAAGCACAACTTGATGTCAAATCAGATGGTATTCGTTACTTTGCTGAACGAATATGGATCCCAGTGTTCGGGAATATAAGGGAACTAGTCATGGATGAGTCTCATAAGTCTCGTTACTCTATCCATCCAAGCTCTGACAAGATGTACCACGATTTAAAGGTGATGTATTGGTGGCCGGCCAAAGATGAAGGCCGATATAGCTACCTATGTGAGCAAGTGCCTGACTTGCGCGAAGGTCAAAGTTGAATATCAAAAACCTTCCGGTCTTCTCCAGCAACTAGAGATTCCCATGTGGAAATGAGAACATATATCTATGGACTTCATCACGAAATTACCACGAACTCCTACGGGATGTGATACCATTTGGGTGATCGTAGATCGTTTAACGAAATCTGCCCACTTCTTAGCCATCAAGGAAACTGATAAGATTGAAAAACTTACGCGTATTTACTTGAAAGAAGTAGTCTCTCGGTACGGGGTGCCAATCTCTATCATTTCGGATCGTGATGCACGATTCACCTCTCGTTTCTAGCAATCGTTACATAAAGCTTTAGGCACGCGTCTAGATATGAGCACATCTTACCATCCTCAAATCGATGGCCAAACAGAACGTACTATTCAAACTCTGGAGGACATGCTACGAGCTTGTGTGATTGATTTCGGTAACACTTGGGAGTCTCACCTACCTTTGGTGGAGTTCTCTTACAACAATAGTTATCACACTAGTATCAAGGCAGCTCCATTTGAAGCATTATATGGATGGAAATGCCGTTCTCCTATTTGTTGGGCTGAAGTTGGGGATAGTCAACTTACAGGTCCTGAACTCGTACTTGAAACTTCTGAGAAAATCGTTCAAATTAGAAACTGTATGGCAGCAGCTCGTGATCGTCAAAAGAGCTATGCCGATAAGCGTCGTAAACCATTAGAATTTCAAGTAGGGGATATGGTCTTGTTAAAAGTCTCACCTTGGAAGGGTGTCATTTGTTTTGGGAAACGAGGCAAGTTGAATCCTCGTTATGTTGGACCATTCAAGATTTTGAAGAAAATCGGGCCAGTGGCGTATCAACTGGACCTACCTGAAGGACTTAATGGCGTACACAACGTCTTTCAGATCTCAAACTTGAAGAAATGTCTAGCAGATGATTCACTCGCAGTTCCTCTTGAGGAACTACACATCGATGAACAGTTGCGTTTCATCAAAGAACCTGTTAAAATTATGGATAGGGAGGTCAAAACGCTTAAGCGTAGTAGAATCCCTATTGTTAGAGTCCGTTGGAACTCGAAACGCGGACAGGAATTCACGTGGGAGCGCGGGGATCAGATGATGCGCAAATATCCTAATCTGTTCAAGCACTCCACATCAAATTCTTAAGGTACTATTTAATTTTCGGGACGAAAATTCTTTCAACTAGGGATGATGTGACATCCGGAAAAAAAATTTATTATTTAATTTTCGGGACGAAAATTCTTTCAACTAGGGGATGATGTGACAATCCGACTTTTCAAGTTAACCCCGTCAGTAATACCGTTAAATATTCTGTTGAATCCAAACCAAGTTAACTTAATTCTAAAACCAAGGGATCATTTATGTCAAAGCTGAAGTTGCTAGGGATAATTTTGTAAATAGCCAGAAACCCTAGTAGTCACGGTCGCGCCTTGTTTTGGCACGGTCGCGCCCCTTATTGGCACGGTCGCGCCTCGTGTCAGTTGAAACGTAAACACAGTCTTTAATCGCAAACCTGTTCGATTTCGTAACCGTTATACACGTCTCATCTATTAACGACAGCATTGAAACCTTTAATCATCTCCTTTGTGTGCGAATTAAATCAAATAATGGCCAATCAAACCGTATCAATTGAAACCGTCAACCTCATAACTATTATCATTCGAATTCAACGAATTCATCTATCAATCTCTCGTACAAACTCTCTGCGTGCACTAGGAGTCCAGTCTTGGAGTTACTATTCACGTCATTTCGGCCGGGGTTGCAGCAACAGTATCCGGAAGTCAAACCCGTAGCCGTCGGAAGTCGTTTTAGCGGTTCACCACAAATTCGTTCATCATTCTGGTAATAATCTTCATGTACAGTTTCGTTCCTTTGTCTAGATCAGTAACCCTATGTTAATTGAGTCAATCGTTATCGAATTTACCAAGAATCATAAATTAGGGTTTGTTCTTATTCAATTTGGGAATTTTGATCTTAATCATGTTGTTAATCAAATTAACCTGTCCTGTCATATTAGAAATGTCCTGTTTTGTAAAAACCCCATGTTGCTTTGATCGTTTGAAATCAAAACCGAGCCAATTGGAATTTATTGGGTATTCTGTTAAACAGGGTCTGTAATCAAGGAGACACGGTCGTGCCAGGTTCTAGCACGGTCGTGCCTCACCCTCTGACCCGGTCGTGTCTCTTGGCTAGACCTGGTCGTGCCGCAGAACCATAGACACGGTCGTGCCTGGCTCTAACACGGTCGTGCCTAGTGGGCAGTCTTGTAGTGTCTTCTGTTTGATCAACACGGTCGCGTCTCAGACAGACACGGTCGCGCCCGTTCCCTTAACACGGTTGTGCCTTGCCTTAAGCGCGGTGTGTGCGAGTAACCCTTTTGTCAGAATGTTTAATTAATTTATTATACTTTCAAATCAATAATTATTTTATTAATATATTAACGTGTTCTAGCCCGGGAAACCACCCGTAGGCTCCGGTTTGGTTTGTAAACCATATTTACTATTATAAATCAATTATAAAATAATATATATATATTATTTTCATCACGTTCATAAACATTTTTGTAGCATTTCAAAGTTTATAAATAATATAATTATTCGTATTATTTACACTCGTTACATCTTCGAATAAAAATAATAAATTATTATTTTTGTCACGCAAGTTAATTGTTTACGTTACTTCGCTAAACTTAAAAATAATATAATAAATTATATTATTTTTCCTAGACTCCTAGTTAACGACAAAACGCTCGAATATATTTATTATATATTATTTTGTCATTCGTCGCGTAACGTATACATCTTAATTACTAATTAAAGAATCCTTATTTTTGTGGACACGTTCGTCTCCTCTTGATTATTAGAGCATTACTTTAGGACGTCCAACCTTCCGTGTCGTCGTCACAAATCCCAACTTGTCCCTAATTTATGTGTTTATAATTTTAGGGCATACGTAAGTCGTCTGAGACTTACACTCGTGGTTCCAACTTTTCTCTTGTGTGATCCAAATCTCTACTCAAGCTCAGGTGAGTTTTCACGGCCCCTTTTACTGTTTTAAACTGGGGGAGAAAACACGACGCAAACTCTTTTTGATTTTTGTACTTCATATTATATCACTTGTTATGACTATGCGTAAACTCTATCATGAAAGTCCTCACATCGAACCGTTTAAATATGAATATAGCGAGGTATGTTGGGTAGTACTACTGGGTTTGACAAACCTCACCCGCGTTAGTCGCGCTAACTCGATTGGATATCGAACGGGTGCAATATTGACCTAAACGTGCGCCGTGGTTGATAGACCTGGTGGGAGGCAATACAAACAGTCAGTTTACGGTTGCGAGCGTAATAGCAAACATGAATATGGGTTAGCTACTCATTGGTATATATATGTTGATTGTACAATAAATCTGGTAAACGTTTATTTATATATTGAAACCTGTGAACTCACCAACCTCGTGTTGACATTTTTACTTACATGTTTTTCTCAGGTCGCTAAGATAAGACACAAGTGCACAATTAGGATCATGCATGGGACTCTTCTGCTTAAATGATGTCTTGTTACTTTGTTTTGTTTTCATTTTTGCTTGAAATTGGACGTTTGGACTTTCCTTTGGGCGCGTGTATTTTGCGCATTTATTTCCTTTACGCTTCCGCATTTAAACTCTGATTTATGTGATATGTTCATTTGAGTCCCATGTAGAGTCGTTCAATGTAACTAGTGTCTGAGATCCTGGTTTGTCACTTCCCAAAACGGTAAAACTCCGTTAGTTGAAATTGAGGGTGTGACATTAAATCCCAACCCTACCCCCCTCCCCCATCTTGTTCATCTCCTCTGCAGGTTTAGAAAATTTGTAGTATATTAAGGCGACACACGAAAATATTTTGAGAGCATATATTAATTAAAATTCTTTTAACATACTACAGAATTAGCGAACCACGTGGCTCATTTACTAATCAATGGTTTGGCATATTCAGTCAGGATCACAAAGTAATTCAAAAAAACGTGATTGTTGAATTTTACAAAAAATCACGCTTGATAGCGTAATTAGAAAAAAAAACTTTTTTTATGTGATTACGTGATAAAAATCACGTTTTTAGCGTGATTAGGTAAAAAAAAATCACGTTTTTTGCGAGATTACGTGAAAAAAATCACAATTTTTTGCGTGATTATTATAAAAAAACTCAAGGCTTGTGGGTACAAATTGACATTTATGCCCTTTTTTACCGGGACAACGCGTTAATTTTTTCAAAGTAATTACGTATATGTCACCGCGTCATCCCCAACCCTAGATCATATTAATCGGACGGTTAGGGGCCCTTCGTACGCTTCGTACGATTTGGGCCATTTGTACGATAACCGTCCCTATAATAACATATATATATATATGTGGCATGTTCTTTTGAGAACCAACCATATGTTGAGAACCGAAAGAACCGCACAAAACGTGTACATATCGCTTTAGTGAAAAAAGTAAAATTCAACAACAATGTTTTATTTATCTCTTCCCACTCTTAGTTTGAGTTTATCTTCTCTCTCCTAATTTTTTTTAAGAAAAGTATAAAAATATGCATATATGCATTCATTTGTGCATATAGTGTGAGTGCATATATGCATTTAAAAAAACGACTATAAATTCGAGGTCTTTTAAAAGCAAACCTTAAACATATTGAAATGTACATGAATTCTAGTCAATTTATATTATAAATAGAGAAAGAGTTAATGCGGTTCTCACGGTTCTTAACATATTGTTGGTTCTCAAAAGAACATACCCCTATATATATATATATTTACATACAAACATATATATATTTATTATAATAATATAGTTTAGTTATAATGAGGAGGGTTAGGCTACAAAGGGTTAAAACCCAACAAAGTGTAGGAAAGAATCACAGCACGACACGTGTACAATGGGGGGAAAAGAAGGAAAAGGGCAATTGCGTCAAAAGACTTTAAACAAATAAAGAAATCTGCACATGCAAGTCACATGCCATTTCCTCAATTTTTTTAAAACGTCCATAACTTTTTTATACGTAATTTTTTTTTAAATTCACTATAAACTCGAGCGTCTTTTTTATCTTTCCAACGAGTATGGTATTCCTATATTTAAAAAAAAAGAAAAAAAAGACCAATTGGGTATTGTTTGAAATTGGGGGGTGTTTTATGGAGTTTTATGTTTATAGTGTTGAAATTTTAAGCTAAAGTGTAAAAACCATAACAGAAGCAAAACGTCATAAACACGTCAAAAGAACATGACTAAAAAAGCCAAAAAATACCATGTTGAAATTTGACATTTTGAAAACGCCATATTCAAATTGGCATCTAGGTGTAAAACACCATGACCCAAAAAACTTTTTGTTGAAAAACACCATGACTAGAAAAACTTAATGTTGAAAAACACTCAGTTGAAAACACCATAGATGTAAAACACCATGTTGAAAACTCACTTTAATTCGAACACAGGCTTAACCAAGTTTATGTTTATGGTATTGAAATTTTAAGCTAAAAGTGTAAAACACCATGACAGAAGCAAAAACGCCATAAACACAAACACGTCAAAACACCATGACGAAAAAAAGCAAAAAAAAGAACATGTTGTAATTTGTCTTTGTGAAAACGTCATTACCAAAAAAGCTAAAATGCCATGTTCAAATTGGCCCCCATGTAATATCCAGTATTTTTCCGACATGTATTTCCCTAAACCTTCGCACGTATTTTTAATTCAAAACTTGAAATTTTATTAAAACTATTTTCTTAAATAATAGTTATTAATTTATTGATATAAGTTTCAAGGAAAAACAAATTACACTTGTACATATATATATATATATATATATATGTGTTTTATAAATAAAAGATTATCAAATTCTTAAAACATTATGAGTTTATAATTATATAGATATTATAATTTATAAACTTATATTTATATACTAAAACCTATAAACTTGAGCTTTATAAAAATTATATCAAACTTATTTAAGTTTATAAAAAATAAAACGTGCTTAATTGTTTATAAAGTTCGAGGGGCTAAAACTGCCATTTTTAAAACTTGTTCTAAACTAAATTTCATGTTTTATCATGAAATGATAAAAACCTAAAACTATAGGGGCCTGCTTTGCAATACGCCCAAACTCCCGATCCCAAACCCAGTCGCAGGTTCGAGTCCCACAGACCCCGTTTTCCAGCCTCGTTACGCAAAAATCACGATTTCCGTCCGGATACAGTGAACCTCGAACTCGCCAGAGGCGTGCGATTGAAACCCGATGTCTTCAATGCCCGGACACGGCCCGAGACGCGCGCATTCGTCGAAATTGAACCTCGGCCGCTCAACCTCCATCTTCCCAACCAACTGAGCATTTAATGCCAAATTGGCTATATATACCGACTCCCTCAGCTCAACAACATCATCTCAACACTCCATCACTCACAAATTTCACGAATCGTGTTCGCAATCCCTCGGGTTGGAGCGACGACAGCCGAAGACGAGCTTGAACCCGTTCTCCCTCATCTCGGCTTCATTTCAGGTAATTCGAAAGCCAAAAGTTACGTATTCATTCCATGATCATTTGCCCTCTGTCAATTTACAATGACAGAGGGATTTACAGTTCGAATTTGAGGGTTCTTGATCTAGGGTTCATATGAAAAAATGGGGAAGGATTTGAGTTGTTACTTTTAAATTTCTATTTCGTATATAAACACAAATGAGGCAGTAGCCGGATGGTTAGTGTGTGTGTGCGGATTCGACCCGGTCAGTGACCCGAGTTCGAATCCGGGTTGCCGAATTTTGCTCTTTTCATTTTTTTAGCCTTTTAAACAAATACTTAATACTTCTATTAATTTTTATAAAATCTGGGATACTTTTATAAACTTAAAGTCAATTTTTGTTTATATTTTTATATTCTGGAATCATTTTATTTAATTAGATTTAGATGAAAACTTATAAAGGTTTGACCTTTAAAATAGTCTAAACTCTTAAAAGCTATTCTAAACTTTATAAAACTTATACTTCCATTACAAAGTATTCTATAAAAAAATAGAAACTTTAATTGGTTAAATAATAAATTTACCTTGTCTTTAAAACGTTAGTTTATTTATACTTTCCCTATAAAACAGAAAACTTAAACTTTTATAAAAATCAGAAAAGTTTATAAATTTATTTAATCAGAAACTTATGAATTTATAAACTTTATAAAGTTTATATAAACATAAATCTATTTTGTGTTTATAAAATAAGAGAAGTAACTATACTTTATTTATTTATTTTTCTAAATGTTTATACATTTATAAACTCTATAAAGTTAAATAGAAACTTTTATAGATGTTAATTAAACAATCTTATTTAAGACATTTATAAACGTACACTTTCATTTAAACCTTGTTAACATTTATAAACTCGTAAATCAAAATATAAATTCTATTCAATATTCTATAAACTTCTATTTCCATAATCATATGCTAAGCAATATTTAAGTGAATTTGTAAAATAAATACTTGATACTTTAAATCTTTAAAAACTATTTAGCCTTTCGTTTAACTATTACTTCAACTTCATTTACAATCATTTAGAAAACTATTATGATTATTGTCACCTAACACATGTAAACTATAGTTGTAAAACTTCTTTAGTTATTCTAAACTATAAACTTATTAAACGTTGATATACGCGTCTTGTATCATTCCTTCAAAACCTTTATTATAAACTTGATTTAAACTTCATAAACACAAACCATTCCCATCTCCCATTTGGAACCCTAGTCAATCTTGAAATCCTAAGATCCTTTGTCTTAGACTTGTAGAAGTAAACTTAAATCTTTAGACTTATATTCTTAGGCTTATTGTGAGGATATTCTCCCTCAAAGTCTTGCAAACACTTACTCTTACCGGATATTCTTCATCATCCAAGTGAGTATACTTAGCCCCTTTTTCATTTACACTCTTTTGGGGTGAAACATGTTCAAACTTCAAACTTATACAATTCTTGTACAACTATGACTAGATGCTTATTCTTATGTTAAACTTGAGACTTGTATGCTTAGATTAAACTTAAAACTAGCATATTCATTAACTTTGATCAAGCCTATGGTAACAATGATAGATCTATTGCATTTGACCAATCCACCTTGATTGATTGACCCTTCGGGGGGAGCCCTTGGTGTTTGTTACTAAACCAAACTTTTAAACTTGAGACTTATAAGGGTAACCTGCGGGTTATGCCTAAACTTGGTTGAGGATTGAATGTGCACAATGTTTAAGATACTTGTTTTCTCATACTTACATTAAAGAATGCATATATCATAGTGAATTGTAATACTTTTCAAATACTTGTTAAACTGTGTCAAAACCTTTGTATCTCACCAACTATTTTGTAGTTGACAGATTCTTTCACATGTTTCAGGTTCTACATCATGAGACTTGTTTGTGATCACATAGGACGCTTTGGACCTAGACTACTTATTAAATAAATGTTGTATACTTGTTATTTCCTTGTATTGAACCTTTGAATCTATTATTAATGAAATATTGAAACTTTAATAGTCAACCTTGTGCTATTGAACAACCGCGTCCGCCCCGACGTATAATCCGCCGTCGGTTGGGGTGTGACAGATTGGTATCAGAGCCTTGGTTATAGGGAATTAGGTTATTAGACACATGACCTAGACTATAACTTAGGAGACCCAAACATGAGTTATCTCATGTCCTTTACTAGGAACTTTCTCCTCATTCTATTCTAAATTCTTATACGTGAACGCTTGGAGATTCTACGATTCTACTTACCTACGTGCTGCAAGAGTCTACTACATCGAGGACACGTTCTTAGGCTTTAAGTATAATCCTCCACTAAACTCTCGTCAAGAATATTTAAGTTCTAGATAATGTGTGAGAACTTGTGCGGACCGGAAGGGTGAATACCTGTATTCTAGGAAATTCTGTCAAGGAAAGCATTTCGTATAAATCCAAATCAACCGTTGGACCCGTATGCTTTCCTGGGAATTCTTGGGATGAGTATCCACTTATAGGAATGCATGACTTCTCTAAACATTAGTGAGCTTAGATCCCTCTTGATATGTCAAAGTACTTACTTAGTGATATGCACTAAACGAGTACTATCTCAATTACTATAAACTTCATAAATTCTTGATTCAAAAACTTTCCTCTATAATATTTATTCTATGATTCTTAAGTCCCGTCTTGTCACATGACAGCATGCTTACTCGTTATGACCTGAAGGAGTTACCTTTAAGGAGAAATTCTTACGAAATTATACTTAAAAACTATATACATAAACTTATGTTTATAGATACTACCCAATAAACTTCGTGATCGTTGTAATACAACCCTTAAAACTATGTATTACCCTACAAATTCTTCTATAAAACTTCATTATTTTATAAATATGACACCTAAGAGGTAACCCTTGTATTCTTACCTTACCTCCTTGGCACTTAACCAAGTTTCATTTGATAACTAACTCAAAACTTTTGTTACACTTTCATACATCTCAAAACTTTCGTACGTCCTTAAACTTCATGATCCTTGTAATACCATCACATTTAAAACTATGCATTACCCCACAAGTCCTTTTACAAACTTCATTATTTTATAAACTTGGCACATAAGGGGAAACCCTTGTGTGTCATTTCATTTTTCGTTACTCAAGCAAACTTCATTTTATGACTAACTCAAAACTTCGTTACCTTCGTACGTCCTTAAAACTTACACATTACCGTTTCTTGTAAAACAAAACTTAACGTCTTTTAAATCTAAAGTACATTAACAAAGGGATTAGTAACCTGATTGCTTTCCCCGCAAGAGAAAAAAACCTGCTAAGTAATGGACTCCACGTTTAAGATTCTGACCCATAATAAACCTCGACCCAAATACCAATGACAATAACAAAAAAAAAAGAGTTGAAGACTCGCGAGGAAATTCTGGCTAGGGAAGTAGGGTACGTAAGTGAGTCCCCGTGACCCACCCCTTCTTTCGGGAATTCTCCTCGTTAGCCCATCAACTTCAAGCCAAAAACCATTTTTATTTTATAGTACTGTGATGACTCAGTATTATGAATAAAAACCTTTTAAACATATTAAATCAACCTACTTACTATAATTTTCCGTTTAAATTGTCTTAAGTAAGAACTAGAAGTCTCAATTTTGAAACATATAAATGAAAATTTCTTTGAAATTTCATCTGGCCATTATTTACTGGTTTGACTCTTCTTTCATCATTACAAACTTAACCCTCCTACCCAAACACTTTCGTCAAGAGTAACTCACGTTAGTACTTGAGACAATTGACGATGTTGCAAATCCTAGGTGACACGCGTATACTTGAAGAATAAACTTTGAACAAACCTTCTGATTCGTAAGCACTCTTTTAAAACAACTCGACTTACGAACCACTGCTGTAATCAACTATGACCCTTACCTCTTATATAGACTTCACACTTCTAAATTTTCGTTTGAAAATCATACATACCTTTTCATAAGTCTTACTTATACTATCCATCGATGTCCAACTCGTCATTACACTCTATATAAAAGAAAACCGTACCTGCTAATTATAAGCACACTATCATAAACCTTATTGAATCTTTTCTTGTTACCCTATACTTGGAGGCTTTCCTCATTTAACTCTTGCCACTTAAAAAAAATTACTATAAATCACAACGGGAACTAAAAAGCTTAAATACACGTTGCTAAAACATTAAACTTCGTATACACAACTATGAGGTCCGAAACTTTTAAGTCATGCAGAAACTTATACAACTGCTCAAACCCGTATTCTTGAAACTAAACATGTCCAATAAAGGATCATGTAAAGCTTAATATTGCAACTTGTGAATTATCCTACTTATACTTGAATTCTAAATCTTGAAACTTATACTTGAATTCTAAATCTTGAAACTTATACTTGAATTCTTAATCTTGAAACTTATACTTAGATTCTTAGTCTTGAAACTCATACTTGGATTCTTAATCTTGAAACTCATACTTGGATTCTTAATCTTGAAACTTATACTTGAATTCTTAATCTTGAAACTTATACTTGGGTCCTTAGTCTTGAAACTTATACTTAGATTCTTAGTCTTGAAACTCATACTTGGATTCTTAATCTTGAAACTCATACTTGGATTCTTAATCTTGAAACTTATACTTAAATTCTTAATCTTGAAACTTATACTTGGGTCCTTAGTCTTGAAACTTATACTTGGATTCTTACTCTTGAAACTTATACTTGAATTCTTAGTCTTGAAACTTATACTTGGATTCTTAATCTTGAAACTTATACTTGGATTCTTAATCTTGAAACTCATACTTGGATTCTTAATCTTGAAACTCATACTTGGATTCTTAATCTTGAAACTCATACTTGGATTCTTAATCTTGAAACTTATACTTGAATTCTTAGTTTTGAAACTCATACTTGGATTCTAAATCTTGAAACTTATACTTAAATTCTTAGTCTTGAAACCCATACTTGGATTCTAAATCTTGAAACTTATACTTGAATTCTTAGTTTTGAAACCCATACTTGGATTCTAAATCTTGAAACTTATACTTGAATTCTTAGTTTTGAAACCCATACTTGGATTCTAAATCTTGAAACTTATACTTGAATTCTTAGTTTTGAAACTCATAATTGGATTCTAAATCTTGAAACTTATACTTGGAATCTTAGTCTTGAAACTTATACTTGGATTCTTAATCTTGAAACTTATACTTGGATTCTTAATCTTGAAACTTATACTTGGATTCTTAATCTTGAAACTTATACTTGGATTCTTAGTCTTGAAAACTTGTTGTGTGACGTATTCTTGTTCAAACACAATTTAAACTATCCGATGTTTGACGTATTCTTGTTCAAACACAAATTAAACTATCTGATGTTTGACGTATTCTTGTTCAAACACAATTTAAACTACTCCATGTTTGACGTATTCTTGTTCAAACATGATGTACGTACGAGACTTTAAACTACCCCATGTTTGACGTATTCTTGTTCAAACGTGATGGACGTATAAGACTTTAAGCTACTCCATGTTTGACGTATGCTTGTTCAAACACGATGGACGTATAAGACTTTAAGCTACTCCATGTTTGACGTATGCTTGTTCAAACACGATGGACGTATAAGACTTTTCCATGTTTGACGTATGCTTATTCAAACATGATGAACGTACAAGACTTTTAAACTACTCAAGGTTTGATGTATTCTTGATCAAACCCGAGAAAAGTGTAAAGACTTTAAACTACTCGATGATTGAAGTATTCTTAATCAATCACGAGGAAACTTTGAAACTCTAAATCTTGTCACATTCTTTAATCATTGAACGACGTTTCTCTCTAAGGGACTCGTTAATCAATGATCACTCTTACATGGAAACTTTAGTCGTATGATAAACAAATTCCTATACTCATCCTTGATCCACACACAAACAGAAGGACCTATGCAGATCATGCGACGATCTAAATGCTTACGGGTGCACACGTAAGTATGAAAATCAACGTATGGGAAAACATAGTAAACTCTGTCGTGTGCTATGATCTAAGACTTATCGTAAAAGGTAGTCACGAGACTTAGGTACCATAACAATCCTTAGACGTATTAGACTACAAACTCAAATCCTTACACTATCATCGAATCCATTCTGAGCGATGCATCCCACTTTAAACCTTGAAAGGAAATTTAGCAGTTATCCTCTCAAATACATTTCTGAAAACAAATCTTCCTATGCTTCGATGAGACAATATACTCTTAGGGAAACTACTGACAATCATGGGTCGTGAAACTTATAAACTCAAGCAAAATCTTATTCCTATAGATACTTCCTCTTTAAGAATTCTAAACGTAACCCAGGGTTACGTGGGAACGTAAAGTATCTTTTCTCATTATCCTTGTGCGTATCATAGACTTAAATCTTGAAAACAGGAACCGTCTACTTTAATTTCGGGACGAAATTTCTTAAAGTAGGGGAGACTGTAATATCCAGTATTTTTCCGACATGTATTTCCCTAAACCTTCGCACGTATTTTTAATTCAAAACTTGAAATTTTATTAAAAGTATTTTCTTAAATAATAGTTATTAATTTATTGATATAAGTTTCAAGGAAAAACAAATTACACTTGTACATATATATATATATATATATATATATATATATATATATATATATGTGTGTGTGTGTGTGTTTTATAAATAAAAGATTATCAAATTCTTAAAACATTATGAGTTTATAATTATATAGATATTATAATTTATAAACTTATATTTATATACTAAAACCTATAAACTTGAGCTTTATAAAAATTATATCAAACTTATTTAAGTTTATAAAAAATAAAACGTGCTTAATTGTTTATAAAGTTCGAGGGGCTAAAACTGCCATTTTTAAAACTTGTTCTAAACTAAATTTCATGTTTTATCATGAAATGATAAAAACCTAAAACTATAGGGGCCTGCTTTGCAATACGCCCAAACACCCGATCCCAAACCCAGTCGCAGGTTCGAGTCCCACAGACCCCGTTTTCCAGCCTCGTTACGCAAAAATCACGATTTCCGTCCGGATACAGTGAACCTCGAACTCGCCAGAGGCGTGCGATTGAAACCCGATGTCTTCAATGCCCGGACACGGCCCGAGACGCGCGCATTCGTCGAAATTGAACCTCAGCCGCTCAACCTCCATCTTCCCAACCAACTGAGCATTTATTTCCAAATTGGCTATATATACCGACTCCCTCAGCTCAACAACATCATCTCAACACTCCATCACTCACAAATTTCACGAATCGTGTTCGCAATCCCTCGGGTTGGAGCGACGACAGCCGAAGACGAGCTTGAACCCGTTCTCCCTCATCTCGGCTTCATTTCAGGTAATTCGAAAGCCAAAAGTTGCGTATTCATTCCATGATCATTTGCCCTCTGTCAATTTACAATGACAGAGGGATTTACAGTTCGAATTTGAGGGTTCTTGATCTAGGGTTCATATGAAAAAATGGGGAAGGATTTGAGTTGTTACTTTTAAATTTCTATTTCGTATATAAACACAAATGAGGCAGTAGCCGGATGGTTAGTGTGTGTGTGCGGATTCGACCCGGTCAGTGACCCGAGTTCGAATCCGGGTTGCCGAATTTTGCTCTTTTCATTTTTTTAGCCTTTTAAACAAATACTTAATACTTCTATTAATTTTTATAAAATCTGGGATACTTTTATAAACTTAAAGTCAATTTTTGTTTATATTTTTATATTCTGGAATCATTTTATTTAATTAGATTTAGATGAAAACTTATAAAGGTTTGACCTTTAAAATAGTCTAAACTCTTAAAAGCTATTCTAAACTTTATAAAACTTATACTTCCATTACAAAGTATTCTATAAAAAAATAGAAACTTTAATTGGTTAAATAATAAATTTACCTTGTCTTTAAAACGTTAGTTTATTTATACTTTCCCTATAAAACAGAAAACTTAAACTTTTATAAAAATCAGAAAAGTTTATAAATTTATTTAATCAGAAACTTATGAATTTATAAACTTTATAAAGTTTATATAAACATAAATCTATTTTGTGTTTATAAAATAAGAGAAGTAACTATACTTTATTTATTTATTTTTCTAAATGTTTATACATTTATAAACTCTATAAAGTTAAATAGAAACTTTTATAGATGTTAATTAAACAATCTTATTTAAGACATTTATAAACGTACACTTTCATTTAAACCTTGTTAACATTTATAAACTCGTAAATCAAAATATAAATTCTATTCAATATTCTATAAACTTCTATTTCCATAATCATATGCTAAGCAATATTTAAGTGAATTTGTAAAATAAATACTTGATACTTTAAATCTTTAAAAACTATTTAGCCTTTCGTTTAACTATTACTTCAACTTCATTTACAATCATTTAGAAAACTATTATGATTATTGTCACCTAACACATGTAAACTATAGTTGTAAAACTTCTTTAGTTATTCTAAACTATAAACTTATTAAACGTTGATATACGCGTCTTGTATCATTCCTTCAAAACCTTTATTATAAACTTGATTTAAACTTCATAAACACAAACCATTCCCATCTCCCATTTGGAACCCTAGTCAATCTTGAAATCCTAAGATCCTTTGTCTTAGACTTGTAGAAGTAAACTTAAATCTTTAGACTTATATTCTTAGGCTTATTGTGAGGATATTCTCCCTCAAAGTCTTGCAAACACTTACTCTTACCGGATATTCTTCATCATCCAAGTGAGTATACTTAGCCCCTTTTTCATTTACACTCTTTTGGGGTGAAACATGTTCAAACTTCAAACTTATACAATTCTTGTACAACTATGACTAGATGCTTATTCTTATGTTAAACTTGAGACTTGTATGCTTAGATTAAACTTAAAACTAGCATATTCATTAACTTTGATCAAGCCTATGGTAACAATGATAGATCTATTGCATTTGACCAATCCACCTTGATTGATTGACCCTTCGGGGGGAGCCCTTGGTGTTTGTTACTAAACCAAACTTTTAAACTTGAGACTTATAAGGGTAACCTGCGGGTTATGCCTAAACTTGGTTGAGGATTGAATGTGCACAATGTTTAAGATACTTGTTTTCTCATACTTACATTAAAGAATGCATATATCATAGTGAATTGTAATACTTTTCAAATACTTGTTAAACTGTGTCAAAACCTTTGTATCTCACCAACTATTTTGTAGTTGACAGATTCTTTCACATGTTTCAGGTTCTACATCATGAGACTTGTTTGTGATCACATAGGACGCTTTGGACCTAGACTACTTATTAAATAAATGTTGTATACTTGTTATTTCCTTGTATTGAACCTTTGAATCTATTATTAATGAAATATTGAAACTTTAATAGTCAACCTTGTGCTATTGAACAACCGCGTCCGCCCCGACGTATAATCCGCCGTCGGTTGGGGTGTGACACCCCATGTGAAAAACACCATGACTACAAAAACTCAATGTTAAAAAACACTTGGTTAAAAACACCATTGATTTAAAACACCATGTTGAAAAAAACTCACTTTAATTCTAACACATCCTTAACCAAGTTTATGTTTATGGTGTTGAAATTTTATGCTAAAAGTGCAAAACACCATGACTGAAGCAAAACGTCATAAACATAAACACGTCAAAACACCATGACCAAAAAAGCCAAAAAATACCATGTTGAAATTTTCCATTATGAAAACACCATGACCAAAAAAACTAAAACGCCATGTTCAAATTGACCCCTAGGTATAAAACACCATGACCTTTAAAAATACATGTTGAAAAACATCATGACTAGAAAAAAACTCAATTTTAAAAAATACCCAGTTGAAAACACCATAGATGTATAACACCATAGATGTAAAACACAATGTTGAAAAAACCCAATTTAATTTAATTTAAACAAAAACGATTTAAAAAAAAACATATGTATAGCAATACCATACTCGTTGGAAAGATAAAAAACGCTCAATTTTAAGGTGAAATTTTCAAAAAAAAAATAATGACGTATAAAAAAGTTATAAATGTTTTAAAAAAGTGGGAAAAATGGCATGTGACTTACATGTGAAAGCTTTAGGGTTGAATCTTCCTATTCTACCCCTCCTGGTGGTTTCCAAGTTCCAGCTATTTATCAAAATGTCACCACGTTAATCTCCACCACAAATGACCATGATCTAATGTCTCAGATTCTTTCCTAGACTTTGTAGGGTTTTATCCCTTTCTAGCCTAACCTCTAATAATAGTTTAATTATAATAATAATAGTTTTTATATAAATAAGGGTAAAAGGGGTATTTTTATCTTTTGAATAATATTTAACATAATTATTTAACGGGGTTACTAAGTTAGACTTTAACCGAGATAAAAATGAAACTTTGAACTAAAAAAATCAAATTTAGAATTTTGGACTGAAATAGTTATTTTGGTCAAACCACATGAACTAAAACCGTATTTAACTCCTTTGATTATTATTACTTAACGTCCAATATTGTATTTCACAAACACTTCATACAAATAAATAAAGATTATTTATTTATTCTTCATTCTAAATAAAAACATTTATTTATTTATTAAATTACATTTAACACATACTTTATTTTCATAATCAATGATTTTATAAATATTCTATTTTACTATTCAATTCCCAACCTTAATCAAAATGTTTCAAAAATATTTACTTCAAAAACTTTATATATGTTATTCAGTACTTTTAAATACAAATCAATAATTTTATACACAAATTCAACCTTCATTTTTAGACTTAAACTTTGTGCACATATTTGATTCAATATACATTATTATCTAGGTTAACTCGTGCGTATCAAGGATTCTTATTTTATCTATACTCTTTGTTAGCTACACTTCCGTACCAAGTGAGTATTCACAACCCCTTTTTACTCTTTTACACTTTTGGGGTGGAACATGAACTTTATACTTATTACACATTTACATTTACACAAACAACACAAGTGCAAAATCCTATTTAATAATAGTTTAATTATAATAATAATAGTTTTTATATAAATAAGGGTAAAAGGGGTATTTTTATCTTTTGAATAATATTTAACATAATTATTTAACGGGGTTACTGAGTTAGACTTTAACCGAGATAAAAATGAAACTTTGAACTAAAAAAATCAAATTTAAAATTTTGGACTGAAATAGTTATTTTGGTCAAACCACATGAACTAAAACCGTATTTAACTCCTTTGATTATTATTACTTAACGTCCAATATTGTATTTCACAAACACTTCATACAACACTGGACTAGGGGGACTTGAAGAGAAGATGTCCCCTTAAGCTAAAAATGTTCAACATGCCATTGGGGTGGTGGTCCAATGGTAGAGGCAAAGTCTCTAAAACACTTAAAAGATCTAATGGTCATGGGTTCAAGTTCCACTAGATAAAGAAATTTTCCTTTCAAAAAAAAAAAGGCTAAAGGCCCATGGCCCACCATTAAAACGATTATGAAACGTGGCCATGTATTAGTGGTCAGATCCGTTTCCACCGATAAAAGCATAAGGCTCTTTTACATGACTCTCTTACGGGACCCACTGGTCCCCACCAAGGTGTATGCGCAAATAAATAAGGAAGAAGTCACCATTAACAGGTACGACCCAATCCCTCATTCTCATCTCGTATCCACCATTGAAACTTATTCTCACGCCGGAGGGCCGACACGTGGATTATCCCTTCCTGTGATGCCCTAACGCGTTTGTTAGTGTGCAGATACTCACCAGAGGAGAAGAAGATACAATTTAGAGGCTGGTCATTGGGTATTTGGCAGTTCAGATACTGGTTTATAGACTTTGGTCGGTGCCTGAATTTAGATAAAGAATTACTGATAATTAGTTGATAATTAATGAATAAACATAAATTATGTATACTAAATATTTATATACAAAAAAATACGAATTTTCATATATAAACTAGTTTTTTACACTCGCGATTCGCGACGGAAGTTTGGTCATTTTTCCCGCGCCACGCGGCACGAGTTTGATCGTTATCGGTTCGGCTAGTCGAAAACCATAAAAGCGAATACCGATACTGGTTCCGATAATACCAATAGTGGTCACAGTGCACTCACTATAGCCTACGATCGCAAAAAAATACTCGATTTTGAATGCAACTCCGTTTCCAATCGGAACGTTGATAAAAAAAACTAAAGAGAGTCGCGCACTCTGTTTTTATTAAGTTAACGAACGAAAGTTATTACAAAAAAATAAAATTATTAGAAATTTAAACGGGCTAAAAGCTTATATTATATATAGTATAAGGGGGGGGGGATGAAAATTAAAAAAAACAATTATTGTATCAAATACTTGCAAATTGTAAAACTTTAGTGGCCAATCTACAAACCATAAAACTATACTCTAGATACCGACGTAACCCCCGTGCGTTGCATGTGGGTTTTTCTTCCTAAACCCTATCCACTGGCGATTGGTTTTGACTAAGATTTAAAGCAAAACGTGGAAAAAACAAAGATGTCGCAACGATAAGAAAAAAAAAGAAATCAAAACTAAAGTAAATCTATATGCTAAAATCACAAAAATAAATGAAAGAAAAATTTATTATAAAAAATAAAATAAAAAAGTCCACTGTTATAGTTTGTTAAATATTATAATAATTAAAATATTAGCAAACACTTGAAAAAATTGAAGGAACCAACCTACATTAATTGCATCAGTAGTGGGTTTTGAAACCCTGGCATTAGCTTCCAACCCAAACAACCAAACCAATCCAATCCATCTAGCAACAGGTTTAACTTCTATGCAAGAATTAAATTAGGAGATTCTAATGGGACACGGAATATTGCTATTTGGACACGCCGTCGGACCTATACGCCTCGTATAGGTCAATACGGGGCGTATAACCCATAACCTTAAAAACAAGACCTGCAGGTGTCAGTTCTGGTCTGACGGCTGAACCTATACGACCCATATAGGTCTATACGCCACCTCTTTTTTTTCAAACTTGAGCAAATTTTTATCTGTATATGACGAGTATAGCCCTATACGCAGAAGCCTATACGCACCATATAGGCCTATACGCCGCGTATAGACATATACGACCCATATAGGTCTATACGCCACCTCTTTTTTTTTTCAAACTTGAGCAAATTTTGATCTGTATATGACGAGTATAGCCCTATACGCAGAAGCCTATACGCACCATATAGGCCTATACGCCGCGTATAGATCTATACGACCCATATAGGTCTATACGCCACATCTTTTTTTCAAACTTGAGCAAATTTTGATTTGCATATGGCAAGTATAGCCTTATACGTAGAAGCCTATACGCACCATATAGGTCTATACGTCGCGTATAGACCTATACGACCCATATAGGTCTATACGCCACCTTTTTTTTCAAACTTGAGCAAATTTTAATTTGTATATGGCGAGTATAACCCTATACGCAGAAGCCTATACGCAACATATAGGCCTATACGACCCCTATACGCCACCTATGAGATTTTGATACATATTAATGTTTGACGTATTAATCTAGTTGTATGTTTATTTCTTTAATTATTTGCTCTTAAAACCACCTCTTGGTGGGCTTTACTATACTAAGTTATATTATACATTACTAAGCTATACTATCCTATAATAAGCTATACTATACTATACTATCTTATACTAAGTTATACTGTCATATACTATGCTATACTATTCTATACTAAGCTTAGTGTAGTATAGTATATCTTAGTATAGTATACTATACTAAGTTATACTATACTATACTATACTACACTAAGCTATAAGTGCAAAACACCATGACTGAAGCAAAACGCCATAAACATAAACACGTCAAAACACCATGACCAAAAAAGCCAAAATATACCATGTTGAAATTTTCCATTGTGAAAACACCATGACCAAAAAAACTAAAACGTCATGTTCAAATTGACCCCTAGGTATAAAACACCATGACCTTTAAAAATCCATGTTGAAAAACATCATGACTAGAAAAAAACTCAATTTTAAAAAATACCCAGTTGAAAACACTATAGATGTAAAACACAATGTTGAAAAAAACCCAATTTAATGTAATTTAAACAAAAACGATTTAAAAAAAAACATATGTATAGCAATACCATACTCGTTGGAAAGATAAAAAACGCTCAATTTTATGGTGAAATTTTCAAAAAAAAAATAATGACGTATAAAAAAGTTATAAATGTTTTAAAAAAGTGGGGAAAATGGCATGTGACTTACATGTGCAAGCTTAGGGTTGAATCTTCCTATTCTACCCCTCCTGGTGGTTTCCAAGTTTCAGCTATTTATCAAAATGTCACCACGTTAATCTCCATCACAAATGACCATGATCTAATGTCCCAGATTCTTTCCTAGACTTTGTAGGGTTTTATCCCTTTCTAGCCTAACCTTTAATAATAGTTTAATTATAATAATAATAGTTTTTATATAAATAAGGGTAAAAGGGGTATTTTTATCTTTTGAATAATATTTAACATAATTATTTAACGGGGTTACTGAGTTAGACTTTAACCGAGATAAAAATGAAACTTTGAACTAAAAAAATCAAATTTAAAATTTTGGACTGAAATAGTTATTTTGGTCAAACCACATGAACTAAAACCGTATTTAACTCCTTTGATTATTATTACTTAACGTCCAATATTGTATTTCACAAACACTTCACATGCTTCGGGGCGTATAGACTTCTGCGTATAAGGCTATACTCACCATATACAAATCAAAATTTGTTCAAGTATGAAAAAAGAGGTGGCGTATAGACCTATATGGGTCGTATAGGTATATACGCAACGTATAGACCTATATGGGTCGTATAGGTTCAGCCGTCAGACCAGAACTGACACATGCAGGTCTTGTTTTTAAGGTTATGGGTTATACGCCCCGTATTGACCTATACGAGGCGTATAGGTCCGGTACATTTAGCAATTCCCGTGTGCCATTAGTAGTCCCCTTAAATTATTTAACTTAAAGAAAGTAGGTATTAAAAAAATAGTTAAGTTACTGTGATGCCGACCATCACTTTTAATAGTTTGATAATTTCTATAAACTACTAATTCATTAACATATTAGGTTATATTTCCATGTATTATACGGACTGGATCATGAAAATAATACGATAAATAAATATCTTATATGTTGATAGATTATTATTGGATTTTAGAGGGTTACAATTAGCTGATAACTTATCAAACAAACAATTAATAATATTTCAAAAAATAAAAAATTAACACCTCTAAATTTTATGAATTATAATGAATTGGTTAAATTTAATTATAAATATTGTATTTAAAAATTGAAGTTATTGATCAACAAAAAATTATCTCACATTTAATGTTTAAAATTCAAAATTAAAAGAAATATGAAAATGTTTAAATGGTATTTAATAAATTTAGGAGTTTAAAAAAAATAATAATGATAATTGGAAAACATCTAGGCGGGAAAAAAAAATATATAGATGCTCCATAATGATGATATGTGGCACTTCAAAACTTTATTTATTATAATAGATAAATTAAAAAAAAAATCCTTTTTCAAGATAAACTATAAGTAAAATATTAAAACATATTTAACACTTAAATTTTGTATAGTAACAAATCTTATATAACAAGATTCAAACAAGCCTAAGAATTTATTATAAAATTTTATATATCAAGATTCAAACAAGTGAAAAACTTATTGTAAAATTAAAGACGTCGGTCCCACAAAACATTTAATATCGCCTCACTTTTTCACCCTCTCCACAATTTATATTCGAACTCTCGTGTCTCCAATTCGCCACTCAACACTCACCTAATCATCTCTACTCGACCAAAATCATATTCCCTCTTTTGCGACTCCATATCTAGGTCTGATTTTTCACTTTTTTTATTATTTTTTTTATTTTGTGATTTGAATATGCTAATTCATTTTTTTTAAACAAAAAAAGGTCTCGGGATTTTACTTTGTCTTGAGCCCCCAAAATGATTGAGTCGGCCCTGTTGAACCGTCAACCTTAAGGGAAACCACTATATACAGTGGCGTACCTACCCTTTGGGTAGGGGTTGGCCGACACCCATGAAATTTTAGTTTGTTTATTATATACTAGGTTAGAATTTTGTTATTACACGAGTTGATTAATATAATGTTATACACTTACTAATAAAAAGTTTATATCTTTAGAACCTCGTGTATTACACGGGTTGAATAAACATGTGTATTACATGTGTTGAATAAAATATAATTTAATCAGTTAAAACATACACTCGCCAAAATATGTCTTTAAAAAATATAGTTTGACGTGACAGTTATAATTTCTGTTAAATTAATTTTTAAAACAATTTTTTTCAACTGAGTATTAATTTTTTTATGTAGTTTATAAATGATTCATATTAAGTTAATTTGGTTAATGATTTAATTAAATAATAAGTATCCATAATTAGATTTATATTAAATATTTAAAAATATATTATTTTAATATAATTATTTAATAATAGATAGAGATGGGAAAAACATGCTGAGAATGTACTAGAAAGTGACAAATGTCCCTTTATGATTTTTATTTATTAGTATAAAGATATGATCTAATCCCAAATGACACCCAAGAAATTTGGACACCGACCCCCAAGAAAATTAGTTTAAGATTTTAAATTTTATAAATAAAAATCTATTATAGCCTAATTAACAAATACAAAATTTAAATTGTCTATTATAATATAATTGGTCCAAATCATGACCCACTAAATCTTAATTATTTTAATTATACTAAACCTTTTAACTAGAGGTGCACAAAAGAACCGGAACCGTCCAAATACCGGAACCGATTCTTGAATACACGGAACTGGGTACATTGGGCATGGTTTTTCAACCAAGAACCGGAACAGGTTCCTTCTACTACTCGGTTTTCCAGAACCGATCATACCCGGAAACGGTTCCAGAACCAATTCGTGAGAATACCCAAAATGTGCACCTCCAACCCTAAACCCCGAAACCATACCCGGTTCTGAAAACAATCTAGTTTTTTTATATAATTTATCTATGTTTTATGACTTTATGTTTTAAACATTTATCTGTTTTGTAACATTTTTAAGTTTTTAATGTTATTAGACTTTTTAAGTTAGTTATTTATATGTTTAGTTAATGTATTTATATGTTTAACTAAGTTTTTCGAATACCCGAAAATAGATTTTTGAAATACCTTCCTTGAATTACCGGTACCGATAAGAATCGAAACCGGTTCTTGAATACCCGAAACCGGGTACATAGAGTATGGTTTTTCAACAAAGAACCGGACCGGTTCCTTCCAATACCCAAGGTTTTCCGGAACCGATCATAATTCCGAAACCGGTTCTTGAAAATACTTGATTTATGCACCTCTACTTTTAACCCAAGTGCTATTTAAACAAAAAGAGCCCAATACCCATTTAAACCCTTAAACAAACCAAATACACATTTAAATTTTAAACCTAATTAAACAAATCCTCAATTATTTTTTGCGGCAAACAACACGCAACTGGCTCATTTTTTTTTGAAGAGCAAACAACTCTCAACTGGCTACTTGCTCTTTTGGCCCATTTAAATTAAACGACAAATTTAATACATATAAATTATAACCTGAATTGTAACAACATTTAATCTAAAAATATTTAGAAAGATGGGACATAATAAGAAAGCGATTATCTAATATCTAACCCTAGACCTAGTATTCATTTTCTTTTCGAAAGTAAAACAATATGAGTGTGTAAATGTATGAAAAGTATAAGAAGTATTGGGGAAAGTTGGGGTGAATTGAACTTATTATAAATTTTATAGTTTATAAATGTACATTATAAGTATGTTAAAATATTAATTTTTGTTTATTTATCTATCAATATGTTTAAAAAGCATACACTTTTAAAGAAGTAAAAAAAATAAACGAGCTGGCTCGAGCTTTTTACGAACCGAGCCCGGCTCAACATTTCAGCTCGAAATGATAAACGAGCCGACCGAGCCCACCCTGGCTCAACTCGGCAAGATTACAGCCCTAGACCCGACCCGAACCGAAAAAAGTAGTTAGTATTTAGTTATAGATAGTTGCCCCCAAAAATCTTCTACTCCTATGAAAAAAAGTCTCGGGTCCGTCACTGATTATACACACACCTTGATACAAGGCTACAAGTTGTTGGTATGCTTGTTGCTATATAGTAGGATTTGCTTTTCTTTGTAATTGATTTTTGTGATTTTCTATATGGTTAATTAAGTACTTGATTTTAAATTTATATTCGTCGATTTGTAGAAATTTAGCTAATTGAAAGATTCTTAAAAGAAAAATACCATCTTCAGCAAGTGGCGGATCCAATAATTTTTTCCAGAAGGTTCACTGTTTTTAGATGCTTCAATTTTATAATGCCGGAAATAAAAAAAATTCGGTTCGGTTCGGTTCGATTATTCGGGCCAGTAAGGTCAAGGTTTTCATAACCGGACCGGTTAGCGAACCGCACGCCTGAAAGGTTCACTTGTCGGACCTTTTTGAAGAACAAGATGAAGTAATATTATGGAACTACAAATGTGTGAAAATACCAACGTAATTTTTACAAACACAAACGTATATTAATTACTTTTATTCCGGTAATGTATTACGACCTCAATAATGATTTAAGTTGCTAACGGTAAATAGTAAGCTAGACAATTTTTACAGATCAATTTTTGTTTTGATTTTTTTTATGAAAGTTTATTATAAAAATTACATTTTATATTGAATTAAACAATGTATTAATCAGAAATGTTAATAACGTAGTTAAACAAGATAAAAACAATAAAGAAACAAACGAATTTATAACATATTAATACTAAATCAAACAAAATAATACCCTATTCTATTCTAAATTCTTGTAGGATTTTTAAGTTTACATTAACATCTCAAAGAGTGAGAAAATAAAGCTGAAGTGAAGTGTTTGAACTTTCAAGTTTCAAGCGTTCCTCCCGGGTAAATAACATTTTAAACAAATAATAGTTTTTTTAATTAATTTTGAATTGGGCCACAAACTAAGCCGTAAAAGGCCAAGTAATATAAAAAGTAATAAGGGAATCTTTATTTCTCTCTGTCGTGTACATCATCTAAATTCCAAAGCTAAGAACAACACCCAGCAACTGTCGTCACGCCTTGCCAGAGAATGCGTTTGTTGGGTCTTTTGCTCAAGCATATGGTTTTTTACGGTTTTCATCTCCATATGTTACCTTTCTTCCCATTCTTTTACGGTTTTCAATCTTTTTAAGGGGTTCACCTTGTATTTTTTTAGGGGGTTCACCCCAGTTTTTATATATATAGTTTTCTACTACAATTTCGAAACTCTGGGGTTCCGATGAACCCCCTTGACACTATGTAAATCCGCCCCTGTCTTCAGCAACATCCCGTGATAGTGGTGGAAGTTGTTGAACCCAAACACTGAGATCTACATATTAACAGGTTTCAAAGATATCAATCCTACTGGACATGATTAAATTCAACAACACAAACACAACCCATGCAACCAGTTTAGACTAGTTAGCAAGTCAAAAACGGGTTGACAGGTTATAAATGAGTTATAATAAAGTTGAAAACATTTTAAATGATCGTAGTTGGATTGTAATAAAATTATAAATGGGTTAGAAAAGTGGTAAATAGGTGATGGTTTTAGCTTATAAATTATATTTTTTTAAAATTCCAAATTTAAACAGTTTAACCCATTTAATTTTATTACAACTACCAACCGTCGATTTGTGGGAATAATTCTATTTTTACGAAAGATGTCAATTAAGTGTTACAGTATAGTGACGAATAGAAATAGGGATAGGATGATATTTCGCGATTTTCATAGGAATGAGATAGCTCATTCTCAAGTAATGTGATGCTTTTATTTCATGGCAAGTTGTTTTTTCCCCTTTTAATGAGGCAATCGATCAGATGACAAGTTATAATATAACTCTCAACAATACTTATATTTTATCCTTATACATACAAAATTACAAATATACTCTCTTATGCTTTAGTCTTGGTCTAACTCATCATAACCGCAGAGGAAATAACATTTACCATGGCAACTAGTGATTTGGAGCATGGAAGCATAGACATGACTCAAGAGAGCGTACAACGTCTTCTTGATCGTGTAGCAAAGGATCACACCTATGCAAACCAACCACCAACGATTTACATGGCACCTAGTGTACTACGAGATGTGAGCCCAAGTTCTTTCAACCCTCGCGTGGTCTCTATTGGACCTCTGCACAAAGAAGATGAGAATGTCCAAGCATTTGAAGCACAGAAGGCAAATTATGTTATTGATCTAATGCATCGTATCAATCCCCAACATGAGGAAACATTGAAGTCATGTGTGAACAAGGCGTACGCTTCAATGACGAATATCAAGGCATGTTATGTTTGGACGAAGACCTATGGTGATGATGAAATTGCCGAAATGATGGTTATGGATGCGTGTTTCATACTTGAATTCATCCTCAAGACTTCGCTTTCTTTTGAGCAACCATATTCGGGAAGAAGTTTGCTACTCGCAAGTGTATTACATGACTTGGTGTTGCTAGAAAATCAGATCCCTTTATTTTTTCTTAATGCAATATTCCAGTGCACTGCATCAAAGATTCTTGATCCTGACATCTCCCTTATTGGCTTTATCCTTCCAATTCTTCTTACCAACAACCTTTTTGAGGTTGAAATAGAAACCAACAATATCTCCATTGACAGATCTCATCATATTCTTTGTCTTCTACATGAATGTTACGCGCCTCAATATTATACTAATCCTACATCAACTCCCTTCAGCTCAATCCAATCTGTTGTAAATCTAGACAGGGTAGGAATCAACTTCAAACCGAACCAAAATTTAACATGGGTGATGGGGATGGAAGTGGAATTATCTAGGTTTCCGTATTTTTTTGGGTTTTGGAGTAAGCCTACTTTAAGAATGCCAATATTAAAAGTTCATGATTCCACTGAGATGCTTTTAAGGAATCTTATTGCATACGAGCAGTCATTTCAAACTCCTAACTTTGTTACATCATATGCCACTGCCATGGATATGCTGGTGAATACTGAAGAAGATGTTGCTAAGTTGGTAGACTCAAGCGTCATTGTCAACCATATGGGTTCAAATAAAGAAGCTGCTAATATGATCAACAGCATATGCAAAAATGTTATTATAGGTGAAGAGTTCTTTTACAAAGAACATTGGGAAACATTGAATAAGTACTGCAATAGTTACTGGCCAAAACATATAGCGAAGATGAGGAGTACTTATTTCAATAGTCCATAGAATATGATTGCTCTACTTGCTGGAATCATGCTATTTGCTCTAACAGTGGTTCAAACCATCTTTACCGTTGAGTCTAACGGAAGCAAGAAGTAGATTTTTACCCTAAACTTTATCTTCTTTTGTTGATCACTATAGGATCAACATCAAAAAAAGAAGATAAAGCTTAGAGTGGGATTTGTTGTTGGGTGTGTTTGTTTTATAATTAATTCCTTTGAAGTGGTTTCCTTCAATATCTTAATGGAGAGTGTAAATACCAAAAGAGCTGGTTTCATGGATGGCGACCACCATTGGTTTCACCTCATTTGTCGTCATGGCTCATATGTTTTCAATGTTCTTTGCATATTCTGTGTTTATATGGCATGACCTTTAAAGGTCTATTTTCTAGTAGTGTTTCTTCCTTGACAATAAAAAGTACATCTATGTTCTTTGCATATTTATTCCTAGATTTAATGTTCTTTGCATGATTCGATGCCCTTCCACGACCAACCCTACAACTCACCCATCTCCTTGGAACGAATCTGATTACACCACAAGAATATGGCGAAGAACAATGACAGGGTGACTGCTGACACCCAAGTCTAGTTCATAATTGCAGAGGAAAGAACATTCACTACAGAAACTGGTAATTTGGACTGTGGGGACGAAGAAATGAATCAAGATACAGTCTGATAAGATCCGTTGAGTGGATCAAACACCAAAGAATCAAGAAGAAGAACAAGAACACTTGGGGCAATTTTCTCTGAATATTTTCTCATGCACAACTTACAATTTAAAGGAAATAAGAGAACAACGGAAATAAACGTGAATCCTACTTTTAAGAGAACATAGGTACTAATGCCACTACAATTATTCAGTTACTCTAAATGAAGAAAATCACCAAAATGTACATTTTGACCAAATTAATTGGCAAAATGTACATGGAAAAGTCAACTTTTTCAATATATACATATCCATTCTCCACCAATAGATTTTCGACACGTAAGGAAAAATCATGTTGTGGGATACCTGATAGCCGGCCAGATGACATATCCAGGGACTGTCACGTGTATTACATCGGCTACAGCGGAGCCGCTAAAAGCCACTCGGCTCACACGCTGCTGTCTATCGGCTCACCCGCCGCCTAGAAGCTGCCAGCGTATTTTCTCTTGATTATGGTTTTTCCTATTTCATACTTTTTTTTATACTTTTTCCTATTTAAAAAAAAGGACAATTCACGGTTGAAAAAAAAAAGACATATGATATAACCCTCATACAAATAAACCTTATGTTGGAATAACCCTCTTACAAAGAAACCTAGTTTAGTGATTCATTTGCAAAATAGAAAGAAACTCGAAAATACAATTATATGGTGTTTCAGAAAGCATACATTTGATTGTAGATTGAGAAGTCACTACTAAAAATCCACACACTGTGATAACACGTGATCTTAGATGCTAGTCCAAATCCTTTGCGAATCCAAAACTATAAAGTTAAATACTAAAGGCTAATGTTCACGAGTTCACATGCTTCGGATCAGTCCAAGGCATACTCCGAAAGAACAAGTTTACTCCGGAGGTGAGTATACTCCGAATGTAAATTGTGAAGATAAATGTCAAGTTCTACTTCGGATGAGTAAGTCTACTCTTGGGAGAAAACTACTCCGGAGGGGAGATTTATGTCACACCCCAACCGACGACGGATTATACGCCGGGGAGGACGCGGTTGTTCAAAAAGCACAAGGTTAACTATTAAAGTTTAAATATTCCATTAATAATTTTCAAAGGTTCAATACAAGGAATGAATAGAATACAACAAGAATACAAGTTTAATTTAATAGGTATTCTAGGTCCAAAGCATCCTACATGTTCACAATAAAGTCTCATGCTTGTGTACCTGAAACATGTTAAGTAATATGTCAACTAAAAATAGTTGGTGAAATACAAAGGTTTTGACACAGAGTCTTTGAAAAGTTTTACAATTCACTATGTCATGCATTCTATAGTATAAGTGTGAGAACAAACATGTTAAACATTGTGCATATCAATCCTCCAACCAAGTTTAGGCATAACCCGAAGGTTACCCTTAAAATTTTAAAGTTTAAATTCAGTAACAATCACCATGGGCTCCCCCGAAGGGTCAATCAATCTAGGTGGATTGGTTAAATACAATAGATCTATCATTGTTACTATAGGCTTGATCAAAGTTAATGGATATGCTAGTTTTAAGTTTAATTTAAGCATGCAAGTCTCAAGCATAATAACACCAGAATAAGCATAAAGGCGTAGTTGTACAAGAATTGTATAAGTTTGGAATTTTGTGCATGTTTCACCCCAAGTTTATAAATAAAGGTTTTGAGGGGACACTTGTCACTTACACATTCATCCTCAACCTTTTTTTTCTCGCTTCTCTCTCCTATTAATTATACAATTTTTTTAATTTTTTTTTATAATTTTTGTCTCCCGCTTCTCTCTCTTATTAACTATTCAAAATTTTTAATTTTTTTATAGTTTTTGTTTCCTATTAAATAATAATGATTTTTAAAATTACTTTTATAAAACGTTTTTTATTTAAAAAAAATAGGTTTATTTATAAAACATTTTTATAATTTGAACATTTCTTCATTCTTTTCTATAAAACATTTAAAAAAAATAACTATATAGCATTTTTAGAATTTACAAATTTACATAGGAACTGATGTTTTATAACAAGTTGTATTTATTCAACCCATGTAATACATGAGTTTTAACCTAGTATAAGAATGAAGGGTAAATTAGTCATTTACATGTCATTTAACTGGAAAATCTAACACCGGTTAGTCTAAAGGTTATAACTTGATACAAACCATATAGATAAAGGGTGTCCAGTGTAATGAATGAAGATTAAGGTCTACGCGTGTAATTTGATATATACCTAAAGGTTGTTTTATGTAATTTAGTCAATTTTTTTATGGTTTTGAGAGGGCAAGAAAGGCATTTGGCCAATTGAACTTTCAAATCTTGTTGACAATGCAGTTAAGGTAACTATAATATATTCTTATATCGTATTCTTTCTAGTGATTTTTGAATAAATTTATGGGTAGAGAGTAAAACCGGTCATTTACTTATGAATAGGATGATTTATCTATGTTTGATCACAAAGGAGTCAAATGGGTAAGTTGTTGAAAGCATTAGGTTTTAAGTTTGAATAATTACTCGGTAGCACACTTAAACACCAACAATTGACAAAACGAATTCGATGATAATATATATATATATATATATATATATATATATATATATATATATATATATATATATACACATATATAGGGATGAGTTCATAAGAGAACTCACTTTAATGAGAGAACTAGAGAACCACTAAGAAAATAAGGGTGAAATTTTAAAAAGGAAGAGTAAAATTGGAACTCAAAATATATAAATCTTTAAACATTTCTATCTTTTGCATACATTATTTTTTTTTTAAATTACACCATTAAATCAAGAATTTTTTTATCTTTCATTTGAATATAAATAACGTTATAAAAAATAAAAATTAACTCGTCGTTTTTTTTTTCTTATTATTTTCAATATTGCATATGTGTAGTATCACCCCAAAAACCTAACACACCCACAAAAACCAAAACCTCCACCCCACCCCACCAAAAAAACCTAAACCCTACACACCCACCCCCAAAAACCTACCCCCCCCCCCCCCCGCACACCCCCACCAAAAAACCTAAACCCCCCACACACCCCCACCCAAAAACCTAAACCTATCCACCCTCCCCCAAAAACCTACACCCACCGCACCCACCCCCTACCCTCAAAAATCTAACCCTAAACGTAATACTGCATATGTGTAGTACCACCCCAAAAACCTAACCCACCCCCAAAAACCTAAACCCCTCACCCCAACCCCACCCAAAAACCTAACCCCATGTCACACCCCAACCGACGGCGGATTATACGTCGGGGCAGACGCGGTTGTTCACTAGCACAAGGTTGACTATTAAAGTTTAAATAGTTTCATTAATAACTTTCAAGGTTTCAATACAAGGAAAGAATCAATACATAACAAGAATACAAGTTTAATTTAATAAGTATTCTACGTCCAAAACATCCTATGTGATCACAATAAAGTCTCATGTTGGTGTACCTGAAACAGGTGAAGAAATCTGTCAACTAAAAATAGTTGGTGAGATACGAAGGTTTTGACACAGTTTAACAAAGTCTTTGAAAAGTTTTACAATTCACTATGTTATGCATGTTATAGTATAAGTGTGAGAACAAAACATGTTAAACATTGTGCATATCAATCCTCCAACCAAGTTTAGGCATAACCCGAAGGTTACCCTTAAAAGTTTAAAGTTTAAATTCAGTAACAATCACCATGGGCTCCCCCGAAGGGTCAATCAATCTAGGTGGATTGGTCAAATACAATAGATCTATCATTGTTACCATAGGCTTGATCAAAGTTAATGGATATGCTAGTATTAAGTCTAATTTAAGCATGTAAGTCTCAAGTATAACACAAGAATAAGCATATAGGCATAGTTGTACAAGAATTGTATAAGTTTGAAAGTTTGTACATGTTTCACCCCAAGTTTGTAAAGTATGTAAAACGAAAAGGGGCTAAGTATACTCACTTGAATGATGAAGAGTGTCCAACAAAGATTAAGTGTAGCAAGATTTTGAGGGAGAATATCCTCACAACAAGCCTAAGAACATAAGTCTAAAGTTTCAAATTTGATTCTATAAGTCTATGGTAAGTATCTAGGATTCAAAGATTGACTAGTGTTCCAAATGAGAGATGGGAACGGTTATGTAAAGTTTGAATCAAGTTTTAAATACAAGATTTGGATATCAAGTTTAATAAGTTTATAGTTTTAGAATAATTATTACTTAAAATAATTATTTAGAAAACCTTATAATTATTAATTACAATAATCTAAGATAGTTTTCTAAGGTATAAGGTTGTAATAATAGGTAATTCAAAGATTAAATAATTTTTAAAGATTAACAATAATTACCTAAAGAATAAATAGTTATCAAAGATTAATAATTAAATAATTATTAAGGATAAATAATAATTATTTAAAGGATAAATGATTATTAAAGATTTATAGTAATTATTTTAAGAATACACAATTATTAAGGATAAATAATTATTTACAAGAATAATTACTTAATTTAATTAATATAAATCATTTAAGATTTATTAAAGTCTTTAAGTATTAAGTATTTATTTTATAACTTAACTTGTAATTAAATAGTGTTTAAAATGTGGTTATAAGTTTAAACACTTTTAAGTTTACAAAGTGTTAAATGGAATTCCTTAAAAAGTTTATATTTTATATCATAAGTTTATAAATATTTTTAAGTTGAATTAAATCATAAGTTTATAAGGTTTTAAATAATTTCTTTTAATTTATAAGTTTATAAGTATTTAAATAAAGTTTATATTTAAGATTATGAGTTTATAAGTATTATAAATTTATATAAGTTTATAAATGCTTCAATATTAAGTTTCTGTTTAAAATATAACTTTTATAAAATGGATAAGTTTGAAATTTTATCAAATTAAAGTCTCCGTTTTTATAAAGTTTAGAAATTTATAGGTTTATAAATTTCTAATCTTAAATAAACAATGTATACTCATTGTCTTGTTTTAAATAAATAAATAAATAAGCCTTGATTTAATTAGATATAAATTTTATAAAAATGTAAAAGTTTATAAGTTTCTATAAACTTTTCTGATTTTATAAAATTTAAGTTATTTTTGTTTTATTAAAGTCTTTTTTTTTTGTTTAAAACAGAAATAATTCAGGAAACAATAACAAATTAAAGTTTTAAATATTTTCTGTTTAGAATATAAGTTTTTACAAAGTTTAAAGTATTTTTATAGATTTTAAGTATTTAAACTTATATTAAAGATTAAATATTTATGATTTTTAAATATGTTAAATTAATTAAAATTATTCCAGAATATACAAGTGTAAATAAAAAATCGTTTTTTTGTTTATAAAGATTTAAAAGATTTTATAAAATTTATTAGAAGTATTAAAACTGGTTTAAAAATCATAAAAAAAATAAGATACAAAAACTCAGGCCGGCCGGATTCGAACCCGGGCCAGCCGAGTCTACACACAACCGAACAAACCACCCGGCTACGGGCCTCGCTGGTGTTTTATACGGAAAAAGAAATAGATAAACAGCATCCCAGCTAATTCCATAAGAACCCTAGATTCCAGAATCCCTAAATGCGACTTGATTATCCCTTTGTTAACGTAAATTGACAGAGGGTTAATGATCTATGAATGGAAACGAAGAGTTTGGCCATCGAAGTTACCTGAATTGATATTGAAATGAGTGAGAACGGGCCCTGGGTTTGAAGTCGGTTGTCCACGATTCGTTTGAGCAATTGCAGGTACAAATTTAAGGAATTGGAGTTCGAGTGAGTTTAAGTGTGATGTCGTTAAGGTGTTTCAACATGTATTTATAATCGATTTCATCATTAAATGGCGAATTAGTTGGGGGGATTACGGGTGAGTAATACGGTTTAAATTTTGAATAATGCGGGTGTTAGACTCGAAATTGAACATTGAATGTTCTTGGGTTTAGGTCGCACGCTCAAGCAGAAGCTCGAGGTGCAATGAACCTAGTCGATTATGCGTTTTTAGAAGTTCGGAGGTGAAAACCGGCTTCGGTGGGGTTCGAACTCACGACTGATCTCAGGATCAGAAGTTTAGGATAAAGGCACAACAACCCCTAAAGTTTAAAAGTTTTATCATTTAAGTTTTAGTTTAAAATAAGTTTTGATAATGGATAGTTTCAGTCACTGGACTTTATACACAAATAATATGTATGTTTTGTTTTATAAAAATCCCTTTAAAATTTTATAAGTTTTATTATTTTAATTCTATAAAATAATTTCTAAGTTTTGAGTTTATAAGTTTCAAGACTTTGACATTTATTTATTAATTATATTATTTTCATAATAATAATTATAACTTCTAAAGTTTCAAGAATTTTAACATATTTTATTTATAAGATACACATATAGATATTTTAATAAGTCTTATGTATATATGTATAAGTATAATTGTTATATATAGAGATTAAATTAATATTTGCTATTAAGAAAATAGTTTTAATATGCATTCATGTTTTAAATCGATAATATGTGCAAAGGTTTTGGAAAAGATGTGTCGGAAAATCCTGGATATTACACCCCACCCACCCCCAAAAAACCTAAACCCCCCCTCAAAAAACATAACCTAAAAGCTAAACTAAACCCTAAAGCTAAACCGACTATTTTTTCAAGTTTTTTTTTGAAACGGACGACGTGGGAAACAAGGTCTCCAAACCACTTTTTTAGTTTTTGAGTTATGATTTTTTTATTATTTTTTTTTACCTTTAAAGATGAGTTCTCTAGTTCTCTCCCTAAATGTTAGTTTTCTTATAAACTTCACCATATATATATATATATATATATATAGGGTTGAGTTCATGAAAAAACTCACTTTAATTAGAGAACTAGAGAACCACTAAGAAAAGAAGAAGTGGAATTTTAAAGAGCAAGGGTAAAATTGGAACTTAAAATATATAAATGTTTAAACATTTCTATCTTTTGCATACATTATTATTTTTTTTTTAAATTTGCACCATTAAATCAAGAATTTATTTATCTTTCATTTGAGTATAAATAACGTTATAAAAAATAAGAATTAACTCGTCGTTTTTTTTCTTATTATTTTCAATATTGCATATGTGTAGTATCACCCCAAAAAGCTAACACAACCGCAAAAACATAAACCCCCATCCCACCCCATCCAAAACCTAAACCCACCACACCCACCCCCACCCAAAAACCTAAACTCCCCCACACACCCCCACCCAAAAACCTAAACCCCCACCCATCCCGCCCCCCAAAACCCTAAACCCCCCACCCCCACCCAAAAACCTAACCCCACCCCACCCCCACCCAAAAACCTAAACCCACCACCCCCACCCCCACCCCCAAACCTAAACCCCCACCCATCCCCCCCCTAAAAAAAACCCTAAACCCCCCACCCCCACCCAAAAACCTAACCCCACCCCACCCCACCCCCACCAAAAAACCTAACCTCACCCCACCCCACCCCACCCCTCAAAAACCTAAACCCCCCACCCACAAAAAAAAACCTAAACCCCCCATACAAAAACCTAACCTAAAAGCTAAGCTAAACCCTAAAGCTAAACCGACTATTTTTTCGAGTTTTTTTTTTAACGAGAACGACGTGGGAAACAAGGTCTCCGAACCACTTTTTTAGTTATGATTTTTTTTACCTTTAAAGATGAGTTCTCTAGTTCTCTCCCTAAATGTTAGTTTTCTTATGAACTTCACCCTATATATATATAAAAAAAACCAATTTTACCCTGTCATATAATAATTTTTTATTTTTTGTTTCGTTTTATTTTTATTTATTTATAAGAGTATCAATGTAATATTAAACATTTTTGCCAAAAAACATTTTTACACATAGTGTTACGTATACGTAAACATAAAACAAAAAATTGCGGTTACGTATACGTAAATCAAAAAAATTGATTTTGGATACGTATACGTAAATAAAAAAATTGCCTAAAATGATGTGATTTTCATGGTTTTCGCCTAACTTTGTGGTTTTCTATTGATCCTTCCCCATATATATATATATATATATGTGTATCTTTGATAATTATTTGTTTACAAATTTTTTCTTATGTTGGGGGAAGGAAAGATGAATATACTGATGTTGATATTGATAGAGGTCGTGAAGAATGGTCGAATTTTGTATCAAACTTCATTTTTTGAGGAAACTTTGTATTGACATTACGTTGGATTTGTAATCGACTTTTGTTACTTTTAAATGTTTGTTTATATTTTATGAAATGGAATGTTTTGCCATGTATATTTTATTTTGTATTATGAAATGTTTATTACTATTTTATGATATTAATGTGGAAAACGGGAAATTAGTAATTCTATATAAAAAAAAATTTAAACAGCTAAAACCATGACTCACATTTATGACAAAACATTTCCGTCATAAATAGATGACACACAAAATGCGAGTCATCATCATTCTTGACAATGCCTTCCTTGACACGCATTTTGTGTCGTAAATGCATGTCATAAACAGATGACACACAAAATGCGTGTCATCTTCATTCTTAACAGGGCCTTACTTGACACGCTTCCACGTGTAATCTACCCCCTTTTATGACACGCAATGCATGTCATTAAAGGTATATTTTCTAGTAGTTCAACTACTTTCTTGCTCAGCAGCTATAAAAGCTATTGCTGATATATCATCCTGGTCTATGTATCTTAAAGGTGGAACTATATTTCTTCAAGGTCTATCCCTAACAAGATTGTAATTGTCAGAATTACTACTGTCCTCTACATTCTACTAAACAGTTTCTTTGAAATTACTCTCAGTCTCCACCTCAATGTGTACTTCAGGAACATCTTCACTACTGTTTCCAGCCTCTTTGTTACTCATAATGGCCTTGTAGAGAATGTTTTCTTTACACTCCACGTTCCTACTCACAGTCACTCTTGGACTAGCTTCATCCATTCTCCAAAGCTTCAATCCTTTAACACCATCAGGGTAACCTATAAAGATACACTTTATAGCTCTAGGCTCTAACTTATCCTAACTAATATGGGCATATACCAATGAACCAAAAATCTTTAAATCACCATAATCTTGTTTTTCCCTGTCCATATCTCCATAGAAGTCCTCATATCTAAAGCAAAAGATGGTGACCTGTTGATTAGATAGGCTACAATAGTAACAACCTCTGCCCAAAAACTATGTGGTAGACCTGAACTCAATAACATATATCTGACCCTTTCTAACAAAGTCATGTTCATCCTCTCCACTAGCCCATTTTGTTGTGGAGTCCCTCGAATAGTTAGATGCCTTGCTACCCCATGACCTTTACAAAAACTGTTGAACTCCCCACTACAGAACTCCAACCCATTTTCGTGTCAATCGGTGATTTTTCTAGGTACAAGTGGTCCCTCTTGCTAAAGGAAAATAACGAGGCATTCGAAAGATTCAAACGGTTCAAGGTGTTAGTCGAGAATGAAACCGGATCAATTATCACAACTCTCTGAACCGATAGGGGATGAGAGTTCATTTCGTCCGTTTTAATCAGTTTGTGACGAGTATGGTATTGCTCAACAGTTGACAGATCCTTATACGCTTCAACAAAACGGCGTTGTCGAACGCCAAAACCAAAACTTAATGGAGATGACGAGGATTATACTCAAAGCAATGGGTGTACCGAATTACATGTGGGGAGAAGCGGTACGCCACTCGACGTATCTAATTAACCGAGTACCCACAAAGGCGTTAAAGAATCAAACACCATACGAGATGTTTAAGAAAAAGAAACCGAGTCTTGAGCATTTACGGGTGTTTGGATGTAAGACGTACGCAAAGATCGAAGGGGTAAACTTAAAGAAATTGAATGATTGTTCGAGACCTCTTGTCCATCTTGGAACCGAGCCGGGTTCTAAGGCTTACGGGTTATGCAATCCGACAACCTGTAAAATAACTGTAAGTCGAGATGTCATTTTTAATGAATGGGTCGGATGGAATCGGGGAAGGACAAACGAGACCGAAGAAAGTGAAGCAGGTATGTTCAAAATGGTGTGGGTAAAATATGTCGACGTCGTCAATGGGCCGATTAACCCTACCGAACCCGACCCTATTGAATAAGGGCCTCACTCGATGACCGAAAACAACACTGAAGCAGGCCCAATTCTCGGACCACATAGTCCAGCGCTAAACAATCTCTCTGTGGGCTCAAATGAATCACAGTCCGGCCCAATCGAAATCCTAGGTGTTGTATCTTCCTCACGGACCAACAACATGTCCACGGCCCAATCAGATTCTCACTCGAACCATTGGCGTAACTAGTATGGTGTCAGCGGGTCGGCCGACACCGTTAAATTTTTGTTTTGTTTCCATAACCCATTAATTATAAAGCTGTTAAACCAAACTTTTAATAGTTTAACCAAATAACCTTTAAACAAAATAGGCCCAAATAAAATATAAAGTTATAAATAAACCCAATACCCATTTAAATATTGTAAACCTAATTAACTATTGAATTTTTTTTTGATATTTGTGTTTGTTATATTGAAAAAGAGTTGCTTAGAAATGTTCCTATAGATGATGTAATAGTTCGGTTTAAAAAAATGAAAACCCATAGAAAACAATTATAGGGATATTATTTTTTAATTATGAATTTCTAATGACAAATATCGTATTACTATTGTTCGTTTATAATTTTGTAGGGCTGGCAATTTTTGACACGGACATGTTAACACGACACGACACGACACGTAATTAACATGTCCCGTGTTTGACCTTAACAGGTTTCGTGTCTTAAACATGTCGACACGTTAAGGACATGTTAAATTCGTGTCTTAACAGGTTAAAGACATGTTAAAATGTTAAGACCCGTTACGGACATGTTAACACTTAACATACTATTTGCATCTAGATTCTACGCCAATTCCATTAATTAATTTCGGTTTTATGGGTGTTTGTTTTAAAAAGGTTTTGGATTTAGTATGTTAATGAATGTTATGATTGGACTTTTTAAAATTTTATTAAGTTTTGATATTTTTTTTCTTTTATTACATATGTTATATTTAAACAAGTTTGTAAACAGATCCCTTAACAGGTGACTTGTTTCTAAACAGGTCGTGTTCGTGTTTGGAAAAAATGACACGATTAGTTATCGTGTCGTGTTCGTGTTGAGCACAACAGGTCATCATGTCTTATCATTTCGTGTCTGGCATGTTATGCCAGCCCTATAATTTTGTTAGTTTTCATCGTTTTATTGTGTGACCCGACCCGCCTCGGGCCGAAAAAAAATAATATTTAATTATTGACAATCGACCCCAAAAAATCTCCGACCCCCATAAAAAGAAATCTGGGTCCGCCACTGACTCGAACCAGGCTGAATCCATTAGGGTCGTAATGCTTTTTGACATAATTGATGATCATTTTCCTTGAGTTGAACACAAGAATGGATATTCCATGGAAGTGGTACCGGCAAAGGAAAATATAGGGACTTTAGCTTTATCAGCAATTGGGGCCAATAACATAGTTTATCGGCCTATGATTGCTTGCACCATAATGTTATTCAGAAGATCATGCACTACCCAGAAAAAAGTTATAAGAAACAAACGTCATGAATTCAAGAAAAGTTAATACAACAAATATGTGGAGCATGATTACAACTATAGAGAAACTTGTCATGTTCAAAACGTTAAAAAAGGTAAGAGAAGTAAAAATGAAATAACTAAATACCATGACTGGTAAGTAGAGGTGCACAAAAAAACCGGATCCGGAACCGAACCCATCCAAATACCCGGAAATGGTTCTTGAATATCCGAAACCGGGTACATAGAGTATGGTTTTTCAACCAAGAACCGGAACTGGAACCGTTTCCCTCTAATACCCATTTTTCTGGAACCGATCATACCCGGAACCGGTTCTTGAGAATACCTGAAATGTGCACCTATAACGCACTACTAGAAAACTGGGCATTTGCAACCAAACATTTTCCACCGTTAATGACCGTGGCAAAATTAGCTACCGATTTACCATCGATCCAGGTTTGCCACCGGTGTGGCGGTGGCAAAAACATTTTTAGCTTTTTATTTAGGTTTTTCTATTTACATCTGTTTTGGCCTTTTTGTTTACTCCTTTACTTTCACGGTTTCAATTCAGTGGTCGGAGTCTCCCACGCTAACCTCCTCCGCCTCTGACTCTGGCTAGAGGCTTTTTGTACTCCTGCCATCTATTCGCTGGCGACGGTATCATCTATAATCAACCGATTTTTGTGGTGCTTGTTATTTACTTCGACTAGCTATCTTTCATTTGTGGCATTCGATTATTAATCATCTTCAAATTAGGGCAAGCTATCATCAACCTTTAATGTTATTTACTCCGATTGCAACAATTTAATGATGCTAGTTGATGTACTCCGGTTTTGTACCTGACGAATTTGGAGTGGAAATGATTTATAGTTGCTCTCTCTCCAGGTATCCCTCGCGACTTTTCATTTTCAATTCAAAAACGCGCTGGATCTAGGGTTCTACATTGCACCGTGCCCTAATTTTACGTTTAATTTGCGTATGTGTACGAAAGAAGAGATACGTAGTTTGATTTCGGATCTGACGATACTGATGCACCTCTGCCCCTAATAGTGGCATCTAGGGTTTGTTCCTGTACTTATTGAGTTCATTTTGTGATATTATTGTTATTATTTTTTGAATTTTTTGAAAAAGAGACATGAATTCAGGAATGTGTATCCCCAATATTCCCTAATTATGTGTTTGTCTGTATGATGCACTATTGCACTGATTAAACTGGTTAAATTATGTTGGTTAATACAGGTATTGCACATGTTAGGTGATCTCATTCGTGACAAGCTTAATGCTAAAGTGAAAATTAATACGAACATCAAAGCCACCGAATTAGTTTTGGATGACAGTTTGGAGGGGATCATGATCATGACTTCTTTCTGGATGCAAATATACAACAGAAACAAATAATCACCCAATGTGGCATTTGTGATAAGTGATGTTCAGGTAAAAAATAGATATTCTTAGTACATGTCAGTACCGGATGGGTAGAACCGCAGGCACTTTTTGTATTTTACTCCGACCTATAATGCACGTTGGCTGCTCAAAAGGTTGCAGGCAAATTAATTACTCATTAAAAGTTTATGCTCCTGTTAGAAAATGTAAAAATAAATGTTACCTCTTATTGTCACACTCATACCTGTCATTATATAGATCGCGTTGATAGTTAATACCTATTTGCAGTTCATATTGTAGTCTGTTAGGCAAAACATAATCATGTATTGCAATGATCATACATTTTGCCTTTTAAGTTGTACTACCTAATAAACAATTTTATTTTTATTTTTATTTCCACATAAAAAAACAGGTGAGTTGAAATGGAAGATTACAGGCTATCGTCTATCATCCCAAAGCATGAATCGGTTTCTGTGGTGGTTCGCGTTATAAGGAAAGGATTAAAATAACTGAGCATCCTGCCCTCATACACCTTACTAGAAAAAACAAGTTCATGCCTATTCCAACTCCTGCTGCTTTCCAAACATGGTACTTCAACCTCTATGAATATGAACAACTTGCTTCACTTGTAGATAGTCCAGAGATCCTTATAGGTACACAAAATTTTCATCTTTGAGGTGCAAAGAAGGGCTAAATCAGAAGCTAAAAAAAAGGAAATTTGTAAGCAAGAAATTGAGGTAAAGTTTCATCTATTGACATGATATTTTAATCTTTAAGGGATGCTATTTTCTTTTGATTATTACATATAATATTGAAAGTTAATATATTAATCCATGTGGGTTTTAAAGTTTAGGGGTCATTATGTAATTAGTCATTTTATGTATTTAGAGTCAAGAATGTAAAGTTTGTATAGTCAAAGGTCTATAATGTCAAAAGTCAAAGTCAACAACCAAATGGAAGTTAATATCGTTTGGTTATGTCTGTTAGGAACAGACACAATGGTTCACATACGAACCTATATAAACAAAGTTAGTGTATGTAAAACTTTAACAGATTCAATATATACAAAAGCTTTATTTGTGTACGTGAGTTTGTTCAAGACATGTTTGATTCGAGTCAATGATGATCCGGAGGGCCAACATATAATTCATGTAGCTGAAAGATTTGGGAAGCTGAAGAAAAAAGGCTTGTAACCACGAAGAACAATTACCTTTTACAATTGGGATGCATAAGCATATGGACTGGTTTAAGACATTTGAAATCTCAGGAAATACAAAGTTTACAATCTTTGTCAGATCATAAGTTCACTGTAATTTAATCTTTATCTCAACAGACACGGTTGTTGAACCCTATAATGCCATGCTCTCGGTCCACTAGTTGGTTGAAAAGGCAGATGAATGTATGGTTCTTGACAATGCACTCTATGCCATCTGTTTCAGAACTGTAAAGGTTAGCAGTCCAAGCTGTAAGCATCTTGTTTAATCGTCAATGCATTGTTTAAACGTTCTGCAAATAAGTTATTGAGTCTAGGGGTGTGAATTTTGACACGAACTAAATTCGTGAGTTTGGGTTTAGTCTAAACGGCCCGTGAACACTTTTAGCTAAACGGGCCGTGTTCATGTCAATTGGATTTTGGTTCTGATTTACTCTTTTAAATATTATAATTAATTAAATTTAGTGAAATAATAAAATAAATATTAACAAAATAGTTGTGTTGTGAATAAAAACCAAATGTTTAGAATTGACTTTTCTTGGTTTCATGGTTGCATCTTTCCAGTTTCAGAACAAGATTTTATTACTTCACATACTTTATAGTCAGGTTATTAACAATCTTACTTTTGAAGAAGCTCGGAATCTAACACATGTTTGTACAAATAATTCATGTCTTAAATATGTGGTCTCGAAAGCATGAAAGAGTAACCTTAGAGTTTGCTCTAAAAATGGGTCAGTAGTTAATGCAGATTGTATGCTTACTTTTTAGTTCAAACAGACAAATCAACTATGAAATTAAATTGATTCTTTAATTTTCTTAAGAAAAATTAAACAACTCAGTTAAATCTCCATAACGAATGCTACAAGGGAAAACGAAATATATGAAAATTCGTTACTGGATTTGCATCATGCTAGAGTTGAAAGTTAGTCCGTTTGACCAATGCTTGGAGAGAGTACACTTTCTTTTCCAGGGAATTCAATTCATATAATCTTCATGATCACATGGTTTGACTTTTCAGGTCAAACAGACAAATATGATGATTCCATTTCCATTAAATCAGTTATTTTTTTTTGTATTAGTTGAGTTTATTAAGAAGTATTACATTAGTTCCAGATCCTTTTGTTAATTTAACAACTTTTTTGCAAAAGCTTTGGGATGACCATTCTCGGTAAAGCAGAAAATTATGGGAATTGAAACAGGGGACATTTACCTCTTTGTTTTATGAAAGATTAAATAAGTTGTTATTTACTCTTTTAACTCACTGTAAATACAAACTATTGTAAATTTCTTATTCATGCCTTTTTGCGTGTGATTTGATTGATTATTTGTTTACCTGATGGTTTCATGCAAGTGATTTGGAGCATTATTTTGTAGTGATTAGATGCTGCTGTTTGGTGGTGGTGAGCTTGTAAGTTGTAAACACCGAAAGGAGAAGTTGTACTTGACACAATATGATATTTTTTGCCATTATTATCTTCAGAAAGTAAGTTTTTGATAGAAAATAAAGTTTTGTGAAGCATTGTTAGAAGATGTGCAGTAAGGATCATGTTTACTGCTGCTTTTACAGATCTTATAGCTGGAGAATGGAGGAAGATGAAAATGCATATCCACATATGGATGATCAAGAAATTAGGATGGATCTCCTGTTCAATGATGCTTATGACGTGAATTTTTTTACTTTTTTTGGATGATATAATTAATTTTTCCCCTCATGAAACAGGAGCTACACGAACTTCACTCGGCTCTTGAAGATGCTAAAGCGGACATAGTTGGCCTTTGGGCCATTAATTTTCTTATTGCTAAGGTTAGTGAGGGCATGGTACCATATTCACTTCTAACAAATGTATTATTTTAAGTTCTTACAGTACATGCATTGCATAAAATATCTGTAACGATGCGTTTTCTTCTTCTCCTTTTTAGCAGGCATGGTGCATTCTTCTCGGTGATAATGTTCAACTCAAAGACGAAATGGAAGAAAGGGCAATCTCATAATTTATTAAACTTTTTTAGAGATCTCTTTGTTTGATTATTGTTGTTTAGAAATATATGAATTTGTAAAGTGTTTTGAATGTATATTTATTTTATGCGATTTTTGATACATTTGAGTTGATTTGTATATGAATATTACAGTGAATTTTAATAGATTTGTAAGGAGGTTTAAAAAAGCTATTTTTTTAAATTATGTATCGAATTTGCGACTGAATTGCGACCGCAAAATGGTCGCAAAAGAAAGCGGTGGCAAATCGGTGGAAAAAAAGGCGGTCGCAAAATTTGCGACGATTTTTATGGTAGCAAATTTGGTCGCAAAATGTAGCAGCGGTCGCTATTCGGTGGCAAATGGGCAATTGCGACGTGCATTTTTCCCACCGCATTTTCAGTCGCAAAACGGTCGCAACTGGTCAATTGCGACCGTTTTACGACTGAAAATGCGGTCGCAAATGCCCAGTTTTCTAGTAATGAACCCTAAACCTTAAAACCATACCCAGTTTTAGAAACAATCTAGTTTTTTTTGTATAATTTATCTATGTTTTATGACTTTATGTTTTAAACATTTATCTATTTTGTAACATTTTAAGTTTTAATGTTATTGGAATTTTTAAGTTAGTTATTAATTATATGTTTAATTAATATACTTATATGTTTAACTAAGTTTTTCGAATACCCGAAAATAGGTTCTTGAAAGGGAAAATTACCAAAATGGACATTTGACCAGTCAAACATACAAAAATGGACAAACTTTTTCAGCCTACTTCGATATGGTCATTTAGGCATGAAGCCAGCTGAAGTAGGCTAGTTCAGCCGGCTTCAAATTCCGTGCGAAACCAGTTTTTTTTCAGATGTTCAGCCAACCAGAAACTGACACGTGGAGGTGCTGATTCCCAAGACGGCTAAATCTACTTCCAAGCAGGCTAAGCCGGCGTGTTTTTTTTAGCCTGCTATATGACTTTCCTTAGCCCACTTGATTTTAGCCTGCTATATGACTTTCCTTAGCCCACTTGATTTTAGCCTGCTATATGACTTTCCTTAGCCGGCTATTTGCCTTTGTTTAGCCCACTTGAATACATAAAAAATAGTATGACTTTGTTATATAACTTTCCTTAACCCACTTGATTTTAGCTTACACAATTAATGTTTCACTATTTTTTAGCTAAAATCAAGTGGGCTAAGGAAAGTAATATAGCAATCATACTATTTTAATGTGGAAACCTACAACTCCCTCTTTATATTTGCAAACCGAATGTGACGTCACTGTTATTAATGTCATGAAGCAACTGAGTCTCAGGAAATTAAGGGGCTAAGGAAAGTCATATAGCAAAGTTATACTATTTTTTATGTATTCAAGTGGGTTAAACAAAGGAAAATAGCCGGCTAAGGATAGTCATATAGCAGGCTAAAATCAAGTGGGCTAAGGAAAGTCATATAGGCTAATAAAACAAGTCGGCTTAGCCTCCTTGGAAGTGGGCTTTAGCCGTCTTGGGAATCAACACCTCCACGTGTCAGTTTCTGGTTGGCTGAACATGTGAAAAAAAACTGGTTTCGCACGGAATTTGAAGCCGGCTGAACTAGCCTACTTCAGCCGGCTTCATGCCTAAATGACCATATCGAAGTAGGCTGAAAAAGTTTGTCCATTTTTGTAAGTTTGACTGGTCAAATGTCTATTTTGGTAATTTTCCCTTCTTGAAATACCCGCCTTGAATACCCGGAACCGGTTCTTGAAGACCCGGAACCGGGTATATATGGTACGGTTTTTCAACCAAGAACCGGAACCGGTTCCTTCTAATACGCTTTTCCGAAACCAGTTCTTAAGAATGCCCGAAATGTGCATCTCAACCGATAAGTAATAGTTAAAGTGATTTTAGTGTTAGGCAAAATTAATGCAAATGTTAATTTGGATGGGCTTGGATGTTGAAACTTAATCCTTTTATCCATGTGGTCAAAATTTGGGTTTTTATGGGTCAAAACAATGTTTAAGTTTGTATTTGTGTATTGGCTGCCATGTATTATTTTAGCCCAAAAACAAGTGTCTTTATAAGTCAAGTAGGCCAAGACAATATCAAAGTATTTAGTTGGTCAAAACTGAATGAAGGTTTTTTTTAATGAAGCATTCAGGTTAATACTAGCATTTTATTAAATCCTGTAACTATTCGTTTTAAATTACATACATATATACTTTGATAGAATTCTAAGAGGATCAAATACATAACAAGCTGCAGATAAGTGAGTTTAGACTCAACTAGTTTGTTATATCCTAATGGCATTTCTGTACAAGAGATGCCTAAAATGAGCCACTAAATTTTGCTGCAGGATGAAGGAAATGATGCTATGGACCTCTAGTTTTGCACTAACTAAGAACATTATAGATATTATGAGGGCTAAACCTGAAGAGAACCACTAATAAGAAACAAACCTTGAAACCTACTAAAATTTAATGTTTTCGGCTTTGATGGAGAATCTGGGGATGATGATGACTGTTTCTCAAACCACTTATTTTCTAAAAGTCTCAGAGTCCCTTCTTCTCTAAGCTTAGCAATTTCTCTTGACATATCCGTTGCCAAAGGCGATCCCTTTTGGAAGATCTAAATGAAATAAATACATTAGGGACAGTTTCATTGTTTGTTCAATACATTTACTCGAAAAGAAAATGATACTTACAAAGCCCAAACCAGAAGTAGTAGGTTCAGATGAAATCATTGCATAATCAGCCGAGTACATGCCAAGAAACATCTTGATGTAGGGGATTTCATCAATGATAGCATCAGCGCCACCATGCTTTCCACCTTTTGTTAATGCTTCCGCATAATCTTCATACGAATAGTATGGTCTGTGCCTATAATCTCAAAATGCAAGTTGTTAACGGTCCTTCCACAAAAGAGCCGCCATGAAATCCCACAGTTCCGCCCTTTGATGCTAACTCAAACTGTTCAACAGTTAGTAGTGAAGTCAATATTGCATTGTAACTTGATATCAGAATAAGTACAACGAGTAACCAAACAAACACCACGAATTTCGACAGATTACTTGACAGCTTCTCTCCTACATCACAAGTTTACAGTAAATTAGTATATGCAATTGTGATCCCATTTACTTTGCAAGAGAGAAAGAGAAAGAACTTTGAGCAAAAAATAGTGTCATTAAGATGAACCAAAAGATTGCTCCAATTTGCTGAGCAGGGGTTTTTTGTGACCCTTGATCCATGGACTCAATTGCCCAAACGACGAAGCCAGTGAGGATAGCAAAAGCAGCGGTGATTAGCCATAGATCCGCATCGAGTGGCTTCAAGAAGATCCACATGTCATTATGGTTGATTCTTGCTAGTGTTCCTATGCCCATGTCAGTGTAAGTCGATGTGAAGTCAACAAACTCAGATCTGTTGGCGAGAATGGTTGGATCACCCAAGATAGCATCAATCTCCTGAAATATATACAAACAATTACATGAATTTCTATCAATGAAAGCAATGGACTTATTATTCAGTGGGATTACATACATGACTATAAACCTTCTTTATAAGATCATAAGTTTCATTGGCAAATGGAATTAACTCATATGGTACTTCATATGGTAATGCACTAATGCAAGCATTAAACACATCCACAGAGAAACCAGTGGCAGTTGTTACATTTTTTTGAATGTCATAGTCCGCATCTATGAAATACTTGAACTTTCTTCGTGTTAAAACACCAACTTTCAGATTTTTACCATCAGTAGTTTTCAACATCTTACGTTTTGGAGTAATTGACGACGCTCTTCTCTCTCCAGTGCCTATCACATTTACAATCTTGAATCCATTTGAGACTAGCTTTCCATCATTAAGTCGAAACTCGCCACTTACACCCTTAAATCTTGTCTTCGAAAGCTCATATTGAAGCATCGAATCCATTTGAGTGACATCAAATGAAAACTGAACCCCAAGCCTTTGAACTGACTCTGCTAGTGCCCAAATTGTGTCGTATGCCCATACGGCAAGCACACTTACCTCTTTTGAAGCTAAGTTAGGGTACTTAATATAGCATTAATTGTACCATCTTGTGGTTAAGTTAAGCAGCTTGCCTGATGCTGGAATGTAAGGCCTTAAACCTATCACTCCTTCACATGACTCAATAACTTCATTATCCACATGTTGCAGGATATCAATGGTTTTGTAAGCCACAATCCAAGCATATTCTTCACTCACCATTCTCAACTTTTTTTGCAATTAAGATAACTCTAGATGCTAATAAAGATGACATATGTACAACAATTACTGTTGTGTGACTATTCTTGATCTTTTGCAACTCTTGTGCGATTTGATCAATTGTCGACATGGCATGAACTGCACTTCCATAACTGACTCGGATGTTTTTGTCTTGAAAAGATTCAAGAAAATATGATAAGATTTCCTGCCCACAATCTACGTCCTCATATAAAAATATAACTTCTTTCCAACCAAAAGAATCCACCAGGGAAGTAATTCTTTTTGACATAAGTGATTTGTCTTCCATAATTTGAAACAAGAATGGATACTCCATGGAAGGGGAGCCCGCGAAGGTAAATATGAGGACTTTAGCTTTATCAGCAATTGGAGCCAATAACTTAGCTTCTAGATATGTTTCTGGGCCTATGATTGCTTGCACCTTAATGTTATTCAGAAGATCATGCACTGCCCAGGAAGAACTTATAAGAAACCAATTTCATGAATTCAAGAAAAAATTATAAAGCAAATGAAATCAGATATAGTTAAACTGATTTTGGTTATATCTTCTTTTATTCAATCAATTCTCTAGGTACCAGCTTACAAAATGATAAGAAAACACCGGAGGACAATAAAAGAGAGATAATACCATGTGTGACATTTCGGATTTTCATTCACGCACTTGTAATACATATATATATATCATGTAATCATTTTTTTATTTAAATGAAATGCAAGTGTTTTTATTTTTGTACAAAATATATATTTTTATTTTATGGATTTAAAATAATTAAAATTTTATAAGTTTTAAACTTATATAAAATTTTATATAAAAAAAACTAAATTAAAAGGGTTCATGTATATATAAGATAACCTATTTAAATAAAATAATTAACTTTTATAAAAATATTTATAATAATAATAATAATATAAGTTTATAAAAGATAATTGAAATAAAAAAAAAAGAAATGTAATTAATTATTTTTATAAAAGTTGAGGGGCTGTTTTGAAAATTTTCAAACTAAAATGTTTTAAACCAAAAACCGGTTAAGGGACTAAACATGGCCAAATCAAACCACAAGGACCCATCCGTAATTATCTCAGGGACTTAATTAAAACATAATCAAACTTCAGGGACCAATTCTGACATTTTCCAATTCGCGTTTCCGGTCACCTCCTTCATTATCCGGCGGTCCAAGCCAATTTCCGGTGACATCTCGACACGCCTGTTCCCTGCACCTCGACAGCCGATAAAGGTGTCCCTGACCTCGTCGTCCCCATGCGAGCAAAAGCCCCCGACCAATTGGTCTCCCCAACATTCGAATCGTCTGATCGTGTTTGTGGACGAAAGTCCACGCCACGAATTCGGCCCCGACAGTCAACCTCCACGCCTGCAGGATGGCTCGATAGTTTCGTCTCGTCCAGACGAGTGTCTGGACATACTCAATTGCGTGTTTTATTATAAGGATCGAACTCGGCTATAAATAGCCATTTACGGACCTGCTCGAGCTCGCCACCCCTCCTCCACCCACTCTCACTTCAAATTGAAACCAGCATTGTGTTCGTCGTCACTGTGAGAAGCTGTGACCAGAATATCACAGTCTAATTCCATCCCGAAGCTTGATTTCCCATTCTTGACATTCTCGGATTTAAGACCCTGCCGACCAGACCCTTCGCGACCAGGTTCGAGCCTCGAATTTGTTCCGTTATCTTCTATTATCAACTGGCAATCTATCCCAATCGAAATCGCAACCTCAAACCATCGATTACCAGGCAAACCAAATGTCTCGGACACTGGTTTGCCGGTTGCTGAGGACCAGCGACCAGGTTCGCTTATGTGCATATCAATTAACTGATACACACATAACCAGCGATGGGCAGTAGCCCGACTGGTTATGCGTGTGTGTGTTTGTGTCTAAGGTCGTGGGTTCGATCCTTGTGGCCTCCGGCCCAACCATTTTTTTTGCTGTTTTACAATATCTTTTATTTTATTTATTTTATTTTATTTTATTATTTTCTATACACATTAAAAATTATTACGAACCGGTTGACTCGTTCGTTTATTTTGGAAACCATTAAACGACTTTTACACATATTTAACCCGTCAAATTTTTATAAAATAATAAGTCCTATATTTTTATAAACTTGTTTAAATAGTTTTAACTCACAAAATATATAATAATGATAATATAAATAAACAAATAGAAACTTTTTTTTATATAAATACAATAAACATAATAACTATTTATTTATAATATTTTAACAAGATTAAAATATATATGTTTTAGATGTTAAATTTTATTAAAAATCGTTATCATTTTACCATAACATTTTATACAAATAATTTCAAGGAATGTTTTATTTATAAACCCATACGCGTTTAAAGTACGAATACACATATATAAACATACAATAATACATATTTATCTACATAGGGTTTCAACGTGCTTAGATATCAATATCCTTATCACCTACACACGTGGATTAAAACATCCGCTAGCCAGGTGAGTTACATAGCCCCTATTTTACATTTTTATATACTTTGGGGTGAAACATTATTTCATGCTACTCAATCAAATTGTTTATACGTGTTATTCATGTGGATTATATGCTTATTATCTTGGGTGTACAATCATTTACTTTAAACACAAGAAAACCAACAGTAATATTAATAGATCTATTGTGCCTGACCAGCCCACCCATGTATGGTGTTTATTACTGCATACTCGGATATAGCCGCGTGTTATATTCAAACATACCGGACCTAGCTGTTGTGCTATGTTCAAGCGCGTCAATCAAGGTTTGAATTGTGCTTAGATAAATGATACAGCCATATATGCTATGTTTAACAAGATAAACAATGAGTTGCAAAACGTTTTTACCTACTATTTATCGGTTCCACTAAACCTATGTACTCACCAACTTTATAGTTGACACTTGATTTAAATAATGTTTTAGGTTTGGATATGTGATTGCTTGCTGAAGATTCTACCACTTAAGAACTTATGGACCTAGTTAATTAAATCAATGTTTTGAAATAGACTAGGTTATTTGAATTTGTATTGTACTTGAATGTTTGTTGTCTTTAATTAAATTAATGAATTATGCAATATTTTAGTTATCATGTGCTTTTGAACAATCATTCCCTTGTCCGCCTCGATGATTCCGCCATCGGTCGGGGTGTGACAGATTGGTATCAGAGCCATGGTTATAGGGAATTAGGTTATTATACACAATGACCTAGACTATAACCCTAGGACTCCCTTTTACGTGTTACGTGCTAAATGATTATTTGCTATGTGAATTATTTGTAGTTAGGTATTATTTGAATTTTCCCAAGTTTAGTACATGAGACTTATACACATACATACAAGGCCTTAAACATACAATACATACTTTACATACACATTTGACAAATAAACATATGCAAACAAATACACTACACATCCTTATCCATACTCTTTCCTCATCCATACTATTTACAACATTCCTACATATTTTATACTCGTAGACTCACAAGTGTATTAAATTCTTGAAAATCTCGTCAACGACTTAATATCTTGAAAACTAGTAAAGGACATGTGCAATCCGGAAGGGTGACACCTATACATTGGGTTTTCTGTCTAGGAAAGCATTTCGTATAAATCCAAATAAACGGACCCGTATGCTTTCCTGGGAATTCCTGAAGTGAGTGTTTACCTATAGGCTAAAGCATGTCTCCTTGAAAGTTTTGAGGAATTACTTAACGTTGATAAGTCATTGTATTCGCAAGAATACGATCCGAACCTAAACTCAAAATTTGGGGACATTATAGTAAGAAAGGAAGAACTAGATGAACATGCAAAGCAAATCATTATTACGGGTGCACACGTAATAACGATTTGTAGTGCATGCGAATCTTGACGATTCCTATTGCGCGAATAATGATCTATGACATCATCTCCTACCCGGAATAGATGACTTATTTTCTCCATCAACCTTGAATAAATACACATACATTGGCACGCGACATGATGAATCCCGCATTTCTGCTTACACCACCCGATTTCAAGAGCTGAGCCTATTGGTACCTCATATGATCACTCCTCTTGCTCGGGAAATTGAAAAATACATAGGCGGGCTGCCTATGCAAATTCAGGATGCTGTGTTAGGAAGCAATCCTCCTACACTTGAAGCTGCTATCCGTCTATCCGCAACGCTATCCGACAACCACGTCAAAGCCGGAACCTTATCAAGAATGTCACACCCCAACCGACGACGGATTATACGTCGGGGCGGACGCGGTTGTTCAATAGCACAAGGTTGACTATTAAAGTTTCAATATTTCATTAATAATAGATTCAAAGGTTCAATACAAGGAAATAACAAGTATACAACATTTATTTAATAAGTAGTCTAGGTCCAAAACGTCCTATGTGATCATAAACAAGTCTCATGATGTAGAACCTGAAACATGTGAAAGAATCTGTCAACTACAAAATAGTTGGTGAGATACAAAGGTTTTGACACAGTTTAACAAGTATTTGAAAGTATTACAATTCACTATGATATATGCATTCTATAATGTAAGTATGAGAAAACAAGTATCTTAAACATTGTGCACATTCAATCCTCAACCAAGTTTAGGCATAACCCGCAGGTTACCCTTATAAGTCTCAAGTCTCAAAGTTTTGGTTTAGTAACAAACACCAAGGGCTCCCCCCGAAGGGTCAATCAATCAAGGTGGATTGGTCAAATACAATAGATCTATCATTGTTACCATAGGCTTGATCAAAGTTAATGAATATGCTAGTTTTAAGTTTAATCTAAGCATACAAGTCTCAAGTTTAACATAAGAATAAGCATCTAGTCATAGTTGTACAAGAATTGTATAAGTTTAAAGTTTGAACATGTTTCACCCCAAAAGAATGTAAATGAAAAAGGGGCTAAGTATACTCACTTGGATGATGAATAGTATCCGACAAGAGTAAGTGTTTGCAAGACTTTGAGGGAGAATATCCTCACAATAAGCCTAAGAATATAAGTCTAAAGATTTAAGTATGGTCTACAAGTCTATGGCAAGGGTCTAGGATTTCAAGATTCGACTAGGGTTCCAAATGGGAGGCGGGAATGGTTTATGTTTATAAAGTTTTTAAAACATATTCTAATTGAAAATGAATGTCACAAGACTTGGATATCAAAGTTTAAATAGTTTATAGTATAGAATGATTATGAATTTACAATAATCATTTAAAAGTTTTACAATGATTAATTTCACAAGTTAGGTATAAATAATCAAAATAGTTTTCTAAGTTTTTAGAAGTAATGTAGTAATAATAGCTAAGTGAAAGACTAAATAATTTTTAAAGATATCTAAGATCATTATTTCAAGTATGGGTAATTATTAAAGTTTACCAATAATTATTATAAGGATGAATAATGAGCATTTATAAAATAAATAATTATTAGGGATTACTAATAACATTTAAAGAATAAATAATGATTCCGGGTTAATAGTAAGTATTTAAAGAGTAAATAATTATTAAGGTTGAAGAATAATTATTTCATTTAAAATAATCACTATAAATCATTTAAGATTTATTTAAGTATTTAGGCATTTATTATCTTGTAGTTTAAATAAGACACATATATTTTATAATTTTTAAGATTTACAAGTTTATAAAGTTTATAAGTTTATATAAATAAAATATATATAATTCTCTTTTCAACTCAATATAAATAGTTTAAATTTTCTGTTTATAAAATATAAATTTTATAAATAATTCCAAGTTTATAAGATTCTTATAGGTTTTCCTAAATTGAATAAAAGATTCATAGTTTTCAAGTATTTTAAGGAATTTATTATTACAAGTTTAACTAAATTTTAATTAGTTAAAATATGTCAGAATATAAAAGTGTAAATAAAAACTGTTTTTAAGTTTATAAAAATATCTCAGAATTTATAAAATTTATGTAGGGTTTAAAACTGTTTTAAAAAAAACTAAAACAATTAAAATGGGCAAACCCGGCTCGAAAGGCTCGAACCCGGGTCACTGACCGGGTCGAGGCACACACACACATACTAACCGATCCGGCTACGGCTCATTAGTGTTTATACTGAAAAGGAGTTGTTTTTAAACAGAAGCTCAAGCATTTCCCCCTTTTCCCTTATGAACCCTAGAATTTCAGATCCAAATTACGAATCGATAATCCCTTTGTCATTGTAAATTGACAGAGGGCTTTTGATCCAAGAAGGAAAACGAAACTTTTGGCCATTTGATTTACCTGAAATGAGGCCGGAACGAGGGAGAACGAGTGGAGCTCCGGTTACGGCTGTCGCGAGCTTCAATCGAGTAATGCATGTTCGAATCGTATGAATTGAAGGTTTAGATAGTTTCGGGATGATGCTTATGAGGTGTAGGGGTCGGTATTTATAGCCAATTTGGCATTCAATGCGTGAACGGTTGAGGAGGTGGTGGTTGAAGCCGATGGCTTTGAAATTCGGATTTATGCGTGTCCATAGCTGGCATCGAGCGTTGGGATACCTCGGGTTATGGTCGCACGCCTAAGGCGAGACCCGAGGTTCGTCGAATGTGGACGTTTTCGCGGTTTTGGGTAAAAAGGGCTTAAAAACGGGTGCTGCGGGACTCGAACCCATGACTGATTTATGGGTTTCGATAGTTTAGCGAATAGGCAAAACAGGTCCTTGGGGTTTCGGGTTTATCACTTTCTGTTTAAAGTTTAATTTCAGTTTAAAACAATTTTCAGAAAATGACAGTTTGGTCCCCGGACTTTTTATAAAATAAATATGTTGTATTTTTATAAAAACTAAATAAGTTTTATAAGTTTTTATTTCCCTTATTATTTTATGAAATAATTTCTAGGATTTGAAAGCTTAAATGTTTTTAGAAATAAGTTTATAAATTTTAAGTAATTATAAACTTATATATTTTAAGAATTTTAATAATATCTTGTTCAAAAAGATAAAATTAATAAACATACATATATATACATATATGAATGTTTTCCTTAAATCCAAAAAAAATTTACTATTTAAGGAAATAAGAATTAAAGTTTTTAAATAGCACGGTAAGCGTTTAAGAAAAAGGTTTCATCGGAAAAATCCAGGATATTACAGTCTCCCCTACTTTAGGAAATTTCGTCCCGAAATTAAAGTAGAAAGTTTCTGTTTTGCCCAGATTTAAGTTTATGATACGCACTAGGATGATGAGAAAGATACTTTACGTCCCTTAGTAAACTACAGGTTACGTTTTAGAATCCTTACTGGAATGACAGGAATAAGATTACGCTCAAGTTTCTAAGTTTCCAAAGTCTATGGTTACCAAGCGTTTCCCCAAGAAGTATATAGTTTCATCGAGATATGTGAAGGTTTGTTTGCAGAAATGTATTTGAGAGGATAACTGATGAACTTCCATTCGAGGTTTATGGTGAGATGCATCACGATGACAGGGTAATGATTTGAGTTTGTAGCCTAATTCGTCTAAGGATTTCTACGGTACCTAAGTTCCGTGGCTACCTCTTACGATAAGTCTCAGATCATAACACACGACAGAGGTTACTATGCCTTCTCATACGTTGATTTTCATACTTACGTGTGCACCCGCAAGCATTTAAATCGTCGTATAGTCTGCATAGGTCCTTCCGTTTGTGTGCGGATCAAGAAAGAGTACAAGAATTTGTTTAACACACGACTAAAGTTTCCACATAAGAGTGATCATTAATTAACGAGTCCCTCAGAGAAACGTCGTTAAATGATTTAAAGGGAAAAGAATGTGACAAGATTTAGAGTTTCAAAGTTTCCTCGTGATTGATTAAGAATACTTCAATCATTGGGTAGTTTAGAGTCTTTACACTTTCCTCGGGTTTGATCAAGAATACATCAAACCTTGAGTAGTTTAAAAGTCTTGTACGTTCATCATGTTTGAATAAGCATACGTCAAACATGGAAAAGTCTTATACGTCCATCGTGTTTGAACAAGCATACGTCAAACATGGAGTAGCTTAAAGTCTTATACGTCCATCGTGTTTGAACACGCATACGCCAAACATGGAGTAGCTTAAAGTCTTATACGTCCATCGGGTTTGAACAAGCATGCGTCAAACATAGAGTGGCTTAAAGTCTCATACGTTCATCATGTTTGAACAAGCATACGTCAAACATGGGGTAGTTTAAAGTTTCGTACGTTCATCATGTTTGAACAAGAATACGTCAAACATGGAGTAGTTTAAATTGTGTTTGAACAAGAATACGTCAAACATCGGATAGTTTAAATTGTGTTTGAACAAGAATACGTCAAACAACAAGTTTTCAAGACTAAGAGTCCAAGTATAAGTTTCAAGATTAAGAATCCAAGTATAAGTTTCAAGATTAAGAATCCAAGTATAAGTTTCAAGACTAAGAATCCAAGTATAAGTTTCAAGATTAAGAATCCAAGTATAAGTTTCAAGACTAAGAATCCAAGTATAAGTTTCAAGACTAAGAATCCAAGTATAAGTTTCAAGATTAAGAATCCAAGTATAAGTTTCAAGACTAAGGATCCAAGTATAAGTTTCAAGATTAAGAATCCAAGTATAAGTTTCAAGATTAAGAATCCAAGTATAAGTTTCAAGACTAAGAATCCAAGTATAAGTTTCAAGACTAAGAATCCAAGTATAAGTTTCAAGATTAAGAATCCAAGTATAAGTTTCATGACTAAGAATCCAAGTATAAGTTTCAAGATTAAGAATCCAAGTATAAGTTTCAAGATTAAGAATCCAAGTATAAGTTTCAAGACTAAGAATCCAAGTATAAGTTTCAAGATTAAGAATCCAAGTATAAGTTTCAAGACTAAGAATCCAAGTATAAGTTTCAAGATTAAGAATCCAAGTATAAGTTTCAAGATTAAGAATCCAAGTATAAGTTTCAAGACTAAGAATCCAAGTATAAGTTTCAAGATTTAGAATCCAAGTATGAGTTTCAAGACTAAGAATCCAAGTATAAGTTTCAAGATTTAGAATCCAAGTATGGGTTACAAGACTAAGAATTCGAGTATAAGTAGGATAACTCACAAGTTGCAATATTAAGCTTTACATGATCCTTTATTGGACATGTTTAGTTCAAGAATACGGGTTTGAGTATTTGTACAAGTTTTACATGACTCAAAAGTCTCTGCCCTCATAGTTGTGTATACGAAGTTTTAATGTTTTAGCAACGTGTATTTAAGCTTTTAGTCCCCGTTGTGATTTATAGTAAGTCTTTTACGTGACAAGAGTTGAATGAGGAAAGTCTCCAAGCATAGGGCAACGGGAAAAGTTTCGATAAGGTTTATGATAGTGTGTTTACAAATGATTTATCTTGATTCATAACAGAAAGTATAGTTTTCTTTTGTATAGAATGTAATTAAGATGTTCACAAACGACGAGTTAGGCATCGATAAGTAGTACGAGTAAGATTTATAAAAGATATGTGTGATTGTCAAGCAAAAAGTTGGTCAAGTTTACAAGTGTTAAGTCTATACAAGAAGTAAGGGTCATGGTTGCTTAGGGTAATGATTCGTAAGTCGGGTTGTTTGTGAAAAAGTGCTTACGAATTAGAAGACTTGTTCAAGATTTATTCCTCAGGTACACGTGTCACTTAGGATTTTTATAGTTTAATGCAACGTTGTTAATTAATTCAAGTACTAATGTAAGTTGCTTTTGACGAAAGTGTTTGTGTAGGAGGGTTAAGTTTGTAATGATGAAAGAAGAGTCAAACCAGTAAATAATGACCGGATGAAATTTCAAAGAAATTTTCATTTATATGTTTCAAAATTGAGACTTCTAGTTCTTACTTAAGACAATTTAAACGGAAAATTATAGTAAGTAGGTTGATTTAATATGTTTAAAAGGTTTTTATTCATAATACTGAGTCATCACAGTACTATAAAATAAAAATGGTTTTTGGCTTGAAGTCGATGGGCTAACGAGGAGAATTCCCGAAAGAAGGGGTGGGTCACGGGGACTCACTTACGTACCCTACTTCCCTAGCCAGAATTTCCTCGCGAGTCTTCAACTCTTTTTTTTTGTTATTGTCATCGGTATTTGGGTTTAAGGTACTACGTCGAGGTTTATTATGGGTCAGAATCTTAAACGTGGAGTCCATTACTTAGCAGGTTTCTTCTCTTGCGGGGAAAGCAATCAGGTTACTAATCCCTTTGTTAACGTACTTTAGATTTAAAAGACGTTAAGTTTTGTTTTACAAGAAACGGTAATGTGTAAGTTTTAAGGACGTACGAAGGTAACGAAGTTTTGAGTTAGTCATAAAATGAAGTTTGCTTGAGTGACGAAAAATGAAATGACACACAAGGGTTTCCCCTTATGTGCCAAGTTTATAAAATAATGAAGTTTGTAAAAAGGACTTGTAGGATAATACATGGTTTTAAATGTGTTGGTATTACAAGAATCACGAAGTTTAAGGAAGTATGAAAACTTTGAGATGTATAAGAGTGTAGCAAAAGTTTTTGAGTGAGTTATCTAGAGTAGTTTGGTTGGGTGATGAAAATAAGATGAAATACAAGGGCTTCCCCTTAAGTGTTATGTTCATAAACTAGTGAAGTTTATAGGAGAATTTGTAGAGTAATACGTAGTTTTAAGGGTTGTATTACAACGATCACGAAGTTTATTGGGTAGTATCTATAAATATAAGTTTATGTATGTAGTTTTTAAGTATAATCTCGTAAGAATTTCCCCCTGAAGGTAACTCCTTCAGGTCGTGACGAGTAAGCATGCTGTCATGTGACAAGACGGGACTTAAAAATCATAGAATAAAGATTATAGAGGAAAGTTTTTGAATCGTGAATTTATGAAGTATATAGTGTTTGAGATAGTACTCGTTTAGTGCATATCACTAAGTAAGTATTTTGACATATCAAGGGAGATCTAAGCTCACTAATGTTTTAGAGAAGTCATGCATTCCTATAAGCGAATACTCATCCCAAGAATTCCCAGGAAAGCATACGGGTCCAACAGTTGATTTGGATTTATACGAAATGCTTTCCTTGACAGAATTTCTCAGAATACAGGTATTCACCCTTCCGGTCCGCACAAGTTCTCACACATTATCTAGAACCTAAATATTCTTGACAAGAGTTTAGTGGAGGATTAGACTTAAAGCCTAAGAATATATCCTCGATGTAGTAGACTTCTTGAAGCACGTAGGTAAGTAGAAGCGTAGAATTTTCAAGCGTTCACGTATAAGAATTTAGAATAGTATGAGGAGAAAGTTCCTAGTAAGGGACATGAGATAACTCATGTTTGGGTCTCCTAAGTTATAGTCTAGGTCATGTGTCTAATAACCTAATTCCCTATAACCAAGGCTCTGATACCAATCTGTCACACCCCAACCGACGGCGGATTATACGTCGGGGCGGACGCGGTTGTTCAATAGCACAAGGTTGACTATTAAAGTTTCAATATTTCATTAATAATAGATTCAAAGGTTCAATACAAGGAAATAACAAGTATACAACATTTATTTAATAAGTAGTCTAGGTCCAAAGCGTCCTATGTGATCATAAACAAGTCTCATGATGTAGAACCTGAAACATGTGAAAGAATCTGTCAACTACAAAATAGTTGGTGAGATACAAAGGTTTTGACACAGTTTAACAAGTATTTGAAAGTATTACAATTCACTATGATATATGCATTCTATAATGTAAGTATGAGAAAACAAGTATCTTAAACATTGTGCACATTCAATCCTCAACCAAGTTTAGGCATAACCCGCAGGTTACCCTTATAAGTCTCAAGTCTCAAAGTTTTGGTTTAGTAACAAACACCAAGGGCTCCCCCCGAAGGGTCAATCAATCAAGGTGGATTGGTCAAATACAATAGATCTATCATTGTTACCATAGGCTTGATCAAAGTTAATGAATATGCTAGTTTTAAGTTTAATCTAAGCATACAAGTCTCAAGTTTAACATAAGAATAAGCATCTAGTCATAGTTGTACAAGAATTGTATAAGTTTAAAGTTTGAACAAGTTTCACCCCAAAAGAATGTAAATGAAAAAGGGGCTAAGTATACTCACTTGGATGATGAATAGTATCCGACAAGAGTAAGTGTTTGCAAGACTTTGAGGGAGAATATCCTCACAATAAGCCTAAGAATATAAGTCTAAAGATTTAAGTATGGTCTACAAGTCTATGACAAGGGTCTAGGATTTCAAGATTCGACTAGGGTTCCAAATGGGAGGCGGGAATGGTTTATGTTTATAAAGTTTTTAAAACATATTCTAATTGAAAATGAATGTCACAAGACTTGGATATCAAAGTTTAAATAGTTTATAGTATAGAATGATTATGAATTTACAATAATCATTTAAAAGTTTTACAATGATTAATTTCACAAGTTAGGTATAAATAATCAAAATAGTTTTCTAAGTTTTTAGAAGTAATGTAGTAATAATAGCTAAGTGAAAGACTAAATAATTTTTAAAGATATCTAAGATCATTATTTCAAGTATGGGTAATTATTAAAGTTTACCAATAATTATTATAAGGATGAATAATGAGCATTTATAAAATAAATAATTATTAGGGATTACTAATAACATTTAAAGAATAAATAATGATTCTGGATTAATAGTAAGTATTTAAAGAGTAAATAATTATTAAGGTTGAAGAATAATTATTTCATTTAAAATAATCACTATAAATCATTTAAGATTTATTTAAGTATTTAGGCATTTATTATCTTGTAGTTTAAATAAGACACATATATTTTATAAGTTTTAAGATTTACAAGTTTATAAAGTTTATAAGTTTATATAAATAAAATATATATAATTCTCTTTTCAACTCAATATAAATAGTTTAAATTTTCTGTTTATAAAATATAAATTTTATAAATAATTCCAAGTTTATAAGATTCTTATAGGTTTTCCTAAATTGAATAAAAGATTCATAGTTTTCAAGTATTTTAAGGAATTTATTATTACAAGTTTAACTAAATTTTAATTAGTTAAAATATGTCAGAATATAAAAGTGTAAATAAAAACTGTTTTTAAGTTTATAAAAATATCTCAGAATTTATAAAATTTATGTAGGGTTTAAAACTGTTTTAAAAAAAACTAAAACAATTAAAATGGGCAAACCCGGCTCGAAAGGCTCGAACCCGGGTCACTGACCGGGTCGAGGCACACACACACATACTAACCGATCCGGCTACGGCTCATTAGTGTTTATACTAAAAAGGAGTTGTTTTTAAACAGAAGCTCAAGCATTTCCCCCTTTTCCCTTATGAACCCTAGAATTTCAGATCCAAATTACGAATCGATAATCCCTCTGTCATTGTAAATTGACAGAGGACTTTTGATCCAAGAAGGAAAACGAAACTTTTGGCCATTTGATTTACCTGAAATGAGGCCGGAACGAGGGAGAACGAGTGGAGCTCCGATTACGGCTGTCGCGAGCTTCAATCGAGTAATGCATGTTCGAATCGTATGAATTGAAGGTTTAGATAGTTTCGGGATGATGCTTATGAGGTGTAGGGGTCGGTATTTATAGCCAATTTGGCATTCAATGCGTGAACGGTTGAGGAGGTGGTGGTTGAAGCCGATGGCTTTGAAATTCGGATTTATGCGTGTCCATAGCTGGCATCGAGCGTTGGGATACCTCGGGTTATGGTCGCACGCCTAAGGCGAGACCCGAGGTTCGTCGAATGTGGACGTTTTCGCGGTTTTGGGTAAAAAGGGCTTAAAAACGGGTGCTGCGGGACTCGAACCCATGACTGATTTCTGGGTTTCGATAGTTTAGCGAATAGGCAAAACAGGTCCTTGGGGTTTCGGGTTTATCACTTTCTGTTTAAAGTTTAATTTCAGTTTAAAACAAGTTTCAGAAAATGACAATTTGGTCCCCGGACTTTTTATAAAATAAATATGTTGTATTTTTATAAAAACTAAATAAGTTTTATAGGTTTTTATTTCCCTTATTATTTTATGAAATAATTTCTAGGATTTGAAAGCTTAAATGTTTTTAGAAATAAGTTTATAAATTTTAAGTAATTATAAACTTATATATTTTAAGAATTTTAATAATATCTTGTTTAAAAAGATAAAATTAATAAACATACATATATATACATATATGAATGTTTTCCTTAAATCCAAAAAAAATTTACTATTTAAGGAAATAAGAATTAAAGTTTTTAAATAGCACGGTAAGCGTTTAAGAAAAAGGTTTCATCGGAAAAATCTAGGATATTACAAAGAAAGGGTTCCAAGAAGGTTGTTTCTACTTTTGCGGCCGTCAAAGATATAAAGCCCGAGTCTTCTAACCGCAACAAGAAACGAAAGGGTCAAAACTTCGCAGCTGTAACTCCCACCGCACCTGCTATTCAAGTGGCACCTTTGGGTCAAAACCCAAAACCTTATTTGGGCCCAAATCCCCAATGTCAGACCTGCAAATACCACCATCCTGCCAACTTACCATGCCGATTGTATTCAAGCTGCGGACGATATGGACACGTAGCCACTACTTGCTGTACCCGTCCTCCCATCCATCAAGCTGCTCCAGCCAACCGTCCAAACTATCCGACACCTCTCAATGGTCGGGCATGTTACGAATGTGGAGACCCAAACCATTTTCGTGACCGATGCCCAAAACTTCATCAACAAGGTGGTCCTCAAGGACGAGCGTTTAATATAAACGCTAATGAGGCACAAGCAAACAACGACGTGATAAACGATACGTTTCTCGTAAACAATAATTATGCATCCGTTTTATTTGATACCGGTGCCGATAGGAGTTTTGTGTCTCTTACCTTTGAATCTCGACTTGCTAAACAAAGAACAAAACTTGACAATTCTTATTCCGTGGAGATAGCAAACGGGAAATCTATTGCTATAAATCCTGTTATCCGCGACTGCAATCTCGATCTTGATAATCATGAGTTCTCTGTTGATCTCCTTCCGATGCAATTGGGAAGCTTCGATATTATAATTGGCATGGATTGGTTATCCAAGCACCATGCCGAGGTTATTTGCTATGAAAAGTGCATTCGTATACCTCTCCCTTCGGGCGACACGTTAGTTATTTTCGGTGAAAAACCGTGTCGTGGTCTTCAACTCATGTCTTGCACATTGGCACAAAAGTACTTGCGGAAAAAGTACGTTGCCTTCTTGGCCCACGTAGTTGACACGAAAGACAAGGGTAAGAAATTGCAAGATATTCCGATCATTTGAGACTTTCCCGAGGTATTCCCCGAGGATTTACCTGGTCTTCCTCCCCCTAGACAAGTAGAGTTTCGTATTGACCTGGTGCCCGGAGCAACTCCCGTGGCAAAACCTCCCTATCGTCTTGCACCTTCCGAGATGCAAGAGCTCGCAAGTCAATTACAAGAACTCTCATCCAAAGGTTTCATCCGGCCAAGCCATTCACCTTGGGGTGCTCCCGTGCTGTTTGTAAAGAAAAAAGATGGATCGTTTCGAATGTGCATTGATTATCGTGAACTCAACAAGCTTACAATCAAGAACCGTTATCCTTTACCCCGTATCGATGATCTTTTCGATCAACTTCAAGGTTCAACATGTTTTTCCAAGATCGACCTTCGTTCCGGATACCATCAACTTCGTGTTCTCGATGAAGACATTCCGAAGACTGCCTTTCGGACTAGATATGGTCACTACGAGTTCATGGTCATGCCTTTTGGTTTGACTAATGCACCTGCGGTTTTCATAGATCTCATGAACCATGTATGCAAACCTTATTTGGACAAGTTCGTGATCGTTTTCATTGACGACATTCTCATCTATTCTAAAACGAAAGCGGAACATGAACAACATCTTTGTTTGATTTTGGAGCTCTTGAAGAAAGATCGACTATACGCCAAGTTCTCCAAGTGTGAATTCTGGCTAAAGGAAATTCAATTTTTGGGACACATAGTCAACGAAAAGGGGATTCATGTGGACCCGGCAAAAATCGAAGCGGTAAAGAATTGGAGTACTCCTAAGACTCCTACCGAGATTCGTTCCTTCCTTGGACAAGCGGGTTACTATCGTCGCTTCATCTCAAATTTCTCCAAGATTGCGGTTTCGCTCACTGCCTTGACTCATAAAGGTAAACCTTACGAGTGGGGACCCAAGCAAGAGGAAGCTTTTTAAACTCTCAAGCAAAAGCTCTGCAACGCTCCTGTTCTAACTCTTCCTAGTGGTAATGACGACTTTGTCGTTTACTGCGATGCATCAAACCAAGGTCTTGGTTGTGTTCTTATGCAGCGTGGCCAAGTAATTGCATACGCTTCACGTCAGCTCAAAATCCATGAGAAGAACTATACGACCCATGATCTCGAGCTTGGTGCTGTCGTTTTCGCCTTGAAATTTTGGAGACACTATCTTTATGGCACCAAATGCGTGGTTTTCACCGACCACAAAAGTCTCCAACATATTTTCAATCAAAAAGAACTTAATATGAGGCAACGACGATGGGTCGAACTTCTTAACGACTACGACTGCGAGATTCGCTACCACCCTGGCAAAGCAAATGTTGTAGCCGAAGCTTTGAGTCGTAAGAAACGTATCATGCTTCATAGTGTTCATATTCATAACGATATCCAAGCCCGCATTCTCCAAGCACAACACACCTCGGTTGCCGAGGGAAACATGTACCAAGAAATGGCATGTTGTGTAGAACTCTTGCTAGAAACCAAAGCCAACAACCTATTATATTACTTGGATCGTATCTGGGTTCCCTATCGCGACGACCTTCGTATATCTTTGATGAACGAGTCCCACAAAACTCGATATTCGGTACATCCCGGAGCTGATAAGATGTACATGGGTCTTCGTCAACAATATTGGTGGCCTGGCATGAAAAAGGATATTGCCCTCTTTGTGGCAAAATGCTTAACTTGTTCTAAAGTGAAGGCCGAACATCAAAAGCCTTCCGGACTCCTCGAACAACCTGAAATTCTCATGTGGAAGTGGGAGAACCTTGCTATGGACTTCATCACCAAACTCCCACGCACTTCTAGTGGGCACGATAGTATCTGGGTTATTATCGATCGACTCACAAAGTCTGCTCATTTCTTGCCTATTCGTGAGGACTATCGAGTCGAGAAATTGGCTCGGATCTACATTGATGAGATCGTAAGTCGGCACGGAATCCCTTTGAACATTATCTCCGATCGTGATTCGCGTTTTACTTCCCGATTTTGGCAATCATTACAATCTGCGCTTGGTACTCGTTTGGATTTAAGTACGGCTTACCATCCTCAAACTGATGGACAAACCGAGCGAACAATCCAAACCCTCTAGGATATGCTTAGAGCTTGTGTCATTGACTTTGGTGGCAATTGGAATTCTCACCTACCACTGATCGAATTTTCCTACAACAACAGCTACCACACAAGTATTAACATGGCACCGTTCGAAGCTCTTTATGGACGGAAATGTCGTTCACCGATTTGTTGGAACGAAATTGGTTAAGGACAAATCACCGGTCCCGAGCTTATCCAAGAGACCACCGATAAAATCTCTCTTATTCGTGACAACATTCGAGTAGCAAGGAGTCGGCAAAAGAGCTATGCCGATAATCGACGAAAACCCTTGGAATTTCAAGTTGGGGATATGGTTCTTCTAAAGGTATCACCTTGGAAAGGCGTAGTCCGATTTGGAAAGAAAGGAAAACTTGCACCTCGATATGTAGGTCCATTCAAGATACTCGAAAGGGTAGGGAAAGTGGCCTACAAACTCGATATTCCTTCAGAGCTCAGCAACGTTCATCCAACTTTTCACATATCTAATTTGAAAAAGTGCCTAGCCGACGAGAATCTCCACATCCCTCTTGATGAAGTGCGTATTGACGAGAAAATGCACTTTGTTGAAAAACCCGTGGAAATCATGGACCGTGAAGTCAAGAAACTCAAGCGTAGCCGCATCCCCATTGTCAAGTTCCGTTGGGAGTCTAAACGTGGACCTGAGTTCACTTGGGAACGTGAAGACCAAATGAAGACCAAATATCCGCATCTCTTTTCATAGCCTCCACTACTTGAATTTCGGGGCGAAATTCCTTTAACATGGGGAGACTGTGACATTTCGGATTTTCATTCACGCACTTGTAATATATATATATATATATATATATATATATATATCATGTAATCATTTATATTTAAATGAAATGCAAGTGTTTTTATTTTTGTACAAAATATATATTTTTATTTTATGGATTTAAAATAATTAAAATTTTATAAGTTTTAAACTTATATAAAATTTTATATAAAAAAATCTACATTAAAAGGGTTCATGTATATATAAGATAACCTATTTAAATAAAATAATTAACTTTTATAAAAATATTTATAATAATAATAATATAAGTTTATAAAAGATAATTGAAATAAAAAAAAAAGAAATGTAATTAATTATTTTTATAAAAGTTGAGGGGCTGTTTTAAAATTTTTCAAACTAAAAGGTTTTAAACCAAAAACCGGTTAAGGGACTAAACATGGCCAAATCAAACCACAAGGACCCATCCGTAATTATCTCAGGGACTTAATTAAAACATAATCAAACTTCAGGGACCAATTCTGACATTTTCCAATTCGCGTTTCCGGTCACCTCCTTCATTATCCGGCGGTCCAAGCCAATTTCCGGTGACATCTCGACACGCCTGTTCCCTGCACCTCGACAGCCGATAAAGGTGTCCCTGACCTCGTCGTCCCCATGCGAACAAAAGCCCCCGACCAATTGGTCTCCCCAACATTCGAATCGTCTGATCGTGTTTGTGGACGAAAGTCCACGCCACGAATTCGGCCCCGACAGTCAACCTCCACGCCTGCAGGATGGCTCGATAGTTTCGTCTCGTCCAGACGAGTGTCTGGACATACTCAATTGTGTGTTTTAATATAAGGATCGAACTCGGCTATAAATAGCCATTTACGGACCTGCTCGAGCTCGCCACCCCTCCTCCACCCACTCTCACTTCAAATTGAAACCAGCATTGTGTTCGTCGTCACTGTGAGAAACTGTTACCAGAATATCACAGTCTAATTCCATCCCGAAGCTTGATTTCCCATTCTTGACATTCTCGGATTTAAGATCCTGCCGACCAGACCCTTCGCGACCAGGTTCGAGCCTCAAATTTGTTCCGTTATCTTCTATTATCAACTGGCAATCTATCCCAATCGAAATCGCAACCTCAAACCATTGATTACCGGGCAAACCAAATGTCTCGGACACTGGTTTGCCGATTGCCGAGGACCAGCGACCAAGTTCGCTTATGTGCATATCAATTAACTGATACACACATAACCAGCGATGGGCAGTAGCCCGGCTGGTTATGTGTGTGTGTGTTTGTGTCTAAGGTCGCGGGTTCGATCCTTGTGGCCTCCGGCCCAACCATTTTTTTTTGCTGTTTTACAATATCTTTTATTTTGTTTATTTTATTTTATTATTTTCTATACACATTAAAAATTATTACGAACCGGTTGACTCGTTCGTTTATTTTGGAAACCATTAAACGACTTTTACACATATTTAACCCGTCAAATTTTTATAAAATAATAAGTCCTATATTTTTATAAACTTGTTTAAATAGTTTTAACTCACAAAATATATAATAATGATAATATAAATAAACAAATAGAAACTTTTTTTATATAAATACAATAAACATAATAACTATTTATTTATAATATTTTAACAAGATTAAAATATATATATTTTAGATGTTAAATTTTATAAAAAATCGTTATCATTTTACCATAATATTTTATACAAATAATTTCAAAGAATGTTTTATTTATAAACCCATACGTGTTTAAAGTACGAATACACATATACAAACATACAATAATACATATTTATCTACATAAGGTTTCAACGTGCTTAGATATCAATATCCTTATCGCCTACACACGTGGATTAAAACATCCGCTAGCCAGGTGAGTTACATAGCCCCTATTTTACATTTTTACATACTTTGGGGTGAAACATTATTTCATGCTACTCAATCAAATTGTTTATACGTGTTATTCATGTGAATTATATGTTTATTATCTTGGGTGTACAATCATTTACTTTAAACACAAGAAAACCAACAGTAATATTAATAGATCTATTGTGCCTGACCAGCCCACCCATGTAGGGTGTTTATTACTGCATACTCGGATATAGTCGCGTGTTATATTCAAACATATCGGACCTAGCTGTTGTGCTATGTTCAAACGCGTCAATCAAGGTTTGAATTGTGCTTAGATAAATGATACAACCATATATGCTATGTTCAACAAGATAAACAATGAGTTGCAAAACGTTTTTACCTACTATTTATCGGTTCCACTAAACCTATGTACTCACCAACTTTATAGTTGACACTTGATTTAAATAATGTTTCAGGTTTGGATATGTGATTGCTTGCTGAAGATTCTACCATTTAAGAACTTATGGACCTAGTTAATTAAATCAATGTTTTGAAATAGACTAGGTTATTTGAATTTGTATTGTACTTGAATGTTTGTTGTCTTTAATTAAATTAATGAATTATACAATATTTTAGTTATCATGTGCTTTTGAACAATCATTCCATTGTCCGCCTCGATGATTCCGTCATCGGTCGGGGTGTGACATCATGTGATAGAGCTTGTGAAGGGTCACCTTTGGAGTCCCTTGTGTGGAGAACGATCCGGGTTCGGTAATTATTGTTAAGTGCATAAAAATCAGAGATTGCAAAATTCATGAAGCTGTGAATTGTCTTCCCAATCCATGGCTCCATGTCAAAAACAATTCCAATTCGTATTATAACTTCGTCATGCAAAAAGATGCTACTGTTTTTGGGTAAAAACAAGAGTAGTAGAACTAGATGGATTATTTTTTTATGATTCATCTTTGCAAGAACTAACAAAACTGTTTCTAATGCTTAAATAAACTCTAGTCTTCTGTGACCAACTTCTTTTGACCTAGAAAACTGCAACATTTACTTCTTACAGAAAGTCAACCATCCATGTTTTGACCAATGAAATTAGCAACACTGCGACTTTTAATATGTTAAACCACAAAAATACGAAAGAAGGGTAAAAGGAAATGGTCAAATTTCATAGTAATTAAGCAAAAGAAACTTCCTGGAAACCTGTTAGCTAGTTCGCATAGCTTAATTGACAAATGTATATAAGTGTTTCACGGATGAAGAATTTCGTAGGAAATTCGTCTGTGATAGCAACGATAATCCGTCGGTGGGCATGGGTTATCGCCGACAGTGCTATTAGAATATTTAAATTTTACATTCATATATATTATCAATTTACATGCAGCATATTTATCAAATAAGATAAAGATTTCGTTCATGTTACGTTATCAATTGAATGCAAATGAATTATTAGATGTTGATATTTATGTTCAATATAAAACAACTCTTTGAAAACTATATTATTGTGTTACGAAACAGAAAAAATTGTAAAAGGATATAATTTTCGCACACGTAAACTAGTATAGTTTTCGTAGTTTTTTTAAAATGACATTTTATAAGAGTTAATTTTTATGTCATTAAAATGACTAAAATACCCTTTCTTATTAAAAATAATAATAATACTCTTTTGAGCGCCACCTCACCTCCTTGTCCTCTCCCTCTCCCTCCCTCCCTCCCTCTCGTCTTCTTAACCAGCAACTCCATCACCATCATCCCTCTGCCGCCAGCAAGTCCGCTTTTTTAACACCACCACTTCTCCTCTTTACTCGGTAAATCCCATTACTCGGTCAAATCTAGACCCATTCTTCTTGCTGCGAGTTTGGAGCAAGTCTGACCCATATCCAAAACCCACAGCCCGTGAACCCATGAACCATGACCCGTGGCCCGTGAACTAACGATTAACCCAACAAGCTATCTATTAAAATAGAGTTTGTGGCACACGCCAAATATATTAAATTAAGCTAGACACCTAAATAGTTATTTTACCGTTATATTACAGTTACTAAAACAACCGTCGTGTCCATTGTGTTCTCAACCGTTGCATCGGTTGACTTTGTATATATATGTGTGTATGGTCTGTATGTACTAGAATGATTATAATATATTAAATATTCTGTCAATTCTTATCCTTCTCTAACATCGTGGTATCAAGAGCCAGAAAATTCTGATAATATTCAAATTCAAATTTTGAAATCTGAATTCAATCCGTATCCATTTTCTTCTACTACTTCTAAATCAAATCTATCTTTAATCATTTGCGCAATCATATTTCAACAGAAATTATTCTGATCCTTTGCAGTAATCGCGATTAAAGAAGATAAAGTTTCTAACCGGCAAAGGAAGAAATCAAAAAATCAGACGAAGATGATGACAAACTCGAACAACAGCATACAACCGCATCTTCCAAAATTGAATGGAAGAAACTATTACCATTGGAGTATCCAGATGAAGGTATTGTTCGAATCACAAGATTTATGGGATGTTATAAAGTTTGGCTTCGAAGAACCTGAAGACATCGATGAATTATCCGACGAACAAGTCAAAGAAATCAACGAAGAAAAGAAAAAATATAGGAAGGCACTGTTCTTAATCTATCAAGCGGTTGATGAAGTGATATTTGAAAGAATTTCTACATCTATATGTTCGAAAGACGCATGGGATAGACTGTTCAAAACATATCGTGGAGAGGACAAAGTGAAGATTGTAAAATTGCAGACCTTAAGATGCGAATTTGACAACATCAAAATGAAAGAATCATAAGGAATAGAAGATTATTATAACCGGGTCATTCTCTTATTAAATCAATTGAGATTAAATGGAGAGGAAATTGATGACAGGAGGGTTGTGGAGAAGGTATTAAGAAGCCTCACCAGAAAATTCGAATATGTTGTAGTTGCTATAGAGGAATCAAAGGATATTTCAATTCTTTCTCTAGAAAGTTTACTAGGAACCCTTCAATCACATGAATTGCGTATGAAGCAATTTGATTCGTCCTCGACAAATGAACAGGTATTTCAAACACAATCTTCAAATCAAGGAAATTTGTATGATAAGACCAAGGAAAACCAATACAACAAGGAAGACCAAAACAACATTTCAAAGTAAAGAAAGAACGAGACAAATTCTCAAATTCAGTGCTACCATTGTCAAAAATTTGGTCACACAAGTAGAGTATGCAGGAAATGGATAGCCGAAGAAAAGAAAAATTCAGGTTATATGGTTAAAGACAATGATACCGAAGAAGAAACAATGTTCATGATGTTAAGTACACAAGAAACTTCTACAAATCAAAGTTGGTATATAGTTAGTGGTTGTAGCAACCACATGACCGGAAACCGAAGTTTGTTTGTTAAATTGGATACTAAATTTAGCAAGGAAGTTCGCACAGGAGATGATAAAATTCTGAATGTGCATGGAAATGGGGACATACTGGTCAAAACCAAAGGCGGTGTCAAAATGATCCATGATGTGTATTTTGTTCCCAAACTTAGACATAATCGTCTAAGTGTTGGACAACTCCTTTTAACATGTCCGAAGCATTGGTGCCATAAAAGGGATTCATGTTGGGTAGAAATTTTGAGAGAAAGAAATGTATCTTCTTGAAAATTAAGAGGAAATACTTGGCGAGCATCAAATCGACTTGAACTTATCCATACGGATATTTGTGGGCCAATGAGAACACCTTCGATTGGTGGAAACTACATCCTCACCTTTATCGATGATTATAGTAGGAAACTTTGGGTATATTTTCTGAAAGAAAAGTCAGAAACTTTTGGGATGTTCAAGATTTTTAAATCAAGAGTTGAAAAGCAAAGTGGTTTCCAAATTAAAACTCTCAGATCAGATCGTGGAGGAGAATATACAGCAACATATTTTCAAGAATTTTTAACTGAAAATGGGATCCATCGTCAGCTAACTGCCAGTTATACCCCCCAACAAAACGGGGTGGCCGAACGTAAAAATAGAACTCTCGTCGAATGGCAAGATGCATGCTTAAAAGCAAAAGACTTCCAAACGAATTCTGGGCATAAGCAATTTCCTGTGCATGTTATCTTATAAATCGAATATCCACGAAGAGTCTTACAAACATGACACCTCAGGAGGCTTGGAGTAACTACAAACCAATAGTTACACATCTTAGAACCTTTGGATGCATAGCATATGCACACATACCAGATCAAAAAAGAACTAAACTAGATGACAAATCAGAAAAAGCAATTTTTGTTGGATACAGTGAGAATTCCAAGGCATACAAGTTATATAATCCAGTCACCAAGAAAACAATAGTTAGCAGGGATGTAATCTTCGATGAAAAGAAAAGTTGGGAAAACGAAACAAGAAAAGAAGCAAACTCAAATCAGTTGGAGGGAATAGAAGAAGAAAACAAGGACAGTCAAAATAACTCTCATACAACTCAAGAAGATGATAACATGAACCAAATTGATGAGCATGCACCCACTGTTTCAAGCCCAACACACGGTTCCACATCAACCTCTTCCACATTAATCCCTCCTATCTCCACACCAATAAAATTAAGAAACTTATATGATATTTATGCCAACACTAAGCCTCTAAATCGGAAAACATCTCGGACTTCGTCCTATTTGCAGATGCTCAACCTTTATCCTTTGAAGAAGCCTCTCAAGAAGAAAAATGGAAGATAGCAATGGATGAAGAAATCAAGGCCATAAACAAAAATGGCACATGGGATTTAGTTGATCTGCCAAGAAACTTTAAAGCCATAGGGGTTAAATGGGTTTATAAAACCAAATTAAACGTAAAAGGTGAGGTTGATAAACATAAGGCAAGATTAGTTGTGAAAGGGTACAAACAACAACTTGGTATTGATTATAGTGAAGTCTTTGCACCAGTGATATGTTGCCAAGGATATGAACAAGAATTGAGAATTAAAAAAACTTTGAATTGATAATATGCAAGGATCAATTTGATTGCCTTGGCTTGTTCATTACATACATATATATACACAGATGGAAAGGAACGATGTGTTCCTTATGAAACGACGCATCCCAATTAACATACAAGGGTTGACATATTTGATCCTTCTACTAATACTTATATACATAAGACACTAAACATTAGCTATTAACTATTTACATAATAGACGCACTAAGTTTTAATCAAACTTGGTTAACAATTATGAGGCTAACAATCACCCCCTAATTGTTAATCTAAGTTTGAGTCTTCTTCTTCAATACACATCTTCAATGCTTTCTTCATTTTTATCATGAGCATGTTGTAGAAGATCTTTGACTTGAGTCTTGTTGATGCTTGAAATTGCCATTAAGAGTGTTGGCTCTTCATCTTCTTGCACTAAGTTTGATTGTTCTTGTGCTTGAATCTTTTCACGACAGTTTGAAAAGAAATGTCCAAATTTATTTCAATTATAACATTGCACGTTGTTGTAATCCTTTGTGAATTTCTTTGTGCTATCAAAGTCATCATTGTTGGTTCCGAAGTCATTGTGTGAGGTATTTCCTTTTCTTCCTTCTTATCTAAATCTCTCACGGCCTTGGCCACGTGACAGATTCTGAATTCGATATTGAAATTAAACGAATCCGGCTCTGATACCAATTGTTGCCCAGGATATGAACAAGAATTGAGAATTAAAATAACTTTGAATTGATAATATGCAAGGATCAATTTGATTGCCTTGGCTTGTTCATTACATACATATATATACACAGATGGAAAGGAACTATGTGTTCCTTATGAAACGACTCATCCCAATTAACATACAAGGGTTGACATATTTGATCCTTCTACTAATACTTATATACATAAGACACTAAACATTAACTATTAACTATTTACATAATAGACCCACTAACTTTAATCAAACTTGGTTAACAATTATGAGGCTAACATGATACGGTTAGAAACCATCAAATTAGTGTTGGCTTTGGCTGCACAAAACAGATGGGAAGTGCATCAAATGGACGTCAAATGGTATATCGTTTAAAGAAAGCCTTGTACGGGTTGAAACAAGCACCTCGTGCTTGGTAGTAGAATAGACGGATATTTCTTAAAGCATGGGTTCAAAAGATGTGCATATGAGCATACCTTATACATCAAGGAAGAAGAAGATAGTTTACTAATCATTTGCATCTATGTTGATGACTTGGTCTTCACCGGGGAATCTAGCATCATGATCAAAATACTTAAAGAAGCTATGAAACAAGAATTTGATATGACCGACATGGGAATGTTACACTACTTCCTTGGATTGGAAATAAAGCAAGAAAAAAATAAAATATTTATAAGTCAACAGAAGTATACAAAGGATCTAATTACCAGGTTCAAAATGCAAGACTCACTGCCATCATCTACACCTATGGAATTTGGTTTAAAACTCTCAAAAAATGATAAAGAAAAACAGATTGATGCTAGTATCTTTCGTAGTCTTATTGGCAGCCTTATGTATCTAACTGCCACTCGACCCGGCATTGCATTCTCAGTAAGTCTCATTAGCCGCTTTATGGAAAATGCTAAGTCAAACCACTGGGAAGCAGGGAAAAGAATTCTGAGATACATTCAAGAAACAGTAAATCATTGTATCACTTATACCAAAACTAATGATTTTATGTTAAAGGGATTTAGTGATAGTGATTTCGGTGGAAATTTAGACGACAACAGAAGCACAACATGCTGCATATTCAATCTGGGATCAGGAGCTATATCATGGCAATCCAAGAAACAAAGTGTTATCGCTCTATCATCTGCGGAGGCTGAATACATAGCTCTATCTGTCACCGGGTGTCAAGCATTATGGTTACGATCAATTTTAAGGGAATTAAAGTGTCCTCAAAATGTTCCTACAAAAGTCTTCTGCGATAACAAGTCTGCCATTGCTCTAACCAAAAATCCAGTATTTCATGGCAAATCCAAGCACATTAGGATTAAGTATCATTTTATCAGGGAGTTGGTTAATAATGAAGAAATTGAAGTAGAGTTCTGCAACACAAAAGATCAGATAGCAGATTGCTTTACCAAGGCCTTACAAGTGGGAAACTTCAATAGACTGAAAAAGATTAGGTGCTTCTCATGTCTAGATTAAGGGGGAATATTAAATTAAGCTAGGCACCTAAATAGTTATGTTACCGTTATATTACAGTTACTAAAACAACCGTCGTGTCCATTGTGTTCTCAACTGTTGCATCGGTTGACTTTGTATATATATGTGTGTATGGTCTGTATGTACTAGAATGATTATATATATATAAAATATTCTGTCAATTCTTATCCTTATCTAACAAAATACATATGAATCGATCTCCTACGTATATGATAATTTATGAAGGAGAAACGACACCGCATAAGATGCATGGAAGCATATATCTTGAAAGGAACCAATCAAACGATTTAGTGTTGGCTATTTTAGTGTTATTGGATTAACTTGTCGATCGATGTAATGACGTTAGAGATTGCACGAGTTGGATGACGCGGAGTGCGGACTCGATTTAATCCTAAAGTTATTTGTTTTTATTAATTAAATGGGCCTTAATATTAACATTTTAATGGGTTAGTCATTTAATTAATGAGTGGGCTTCACTTGAGCCTGTTTTGCCATATATGAGTGGGCTTCACAAGATTGTTGGATTAAAAAGAGGAAAATACGTTTATCTTCATACACACAGAAAACATATACGGTTACAAAGAAAAGGTTTTTCTCTGTTGCGATCGATTGAAAGTGAAGAACACAGAACTTTAAATCACAATTTCTTAAGGTTATCTCTGTCTAATCCGGTAAACCACAAATAGGTTTATCTGATAGTGGAACACGATTCAGAGATCGATCCAAGTTTTGTTTGAAAGCCTATTGAAGATTCGCTTACAATTTCGATTCAAGATTCCAGGTTTGTCAATCTTTGTTTATGTTGATTTAGAACCAAATTTCTCTATAAAGATAAACCTATATTAAGGTTAAATTTGGTTGTTGGATTTCAATTCGGGAATGTAAAGTCGTGGCCAGTGGTTTTGATTTGAAACCCTAATTCGTATTTGGGATTTCATGGTTTGCTCTTTTCTGGGTTTTTTCGGATTCAAAACAAGTACAGGAATTTGGGTGTTTCCAATCCAGGAGTGAAATCATTTGTTTTGATTTCTGTTTAGATTATCGATCGGGTGGACAGAAAGGAACTTGGATTACACAAGTTTGCTTTGAAAGGAACATTTATTTTGAATGTGGGTTTGCTTTACACAAAGTACAGAAGGAACTTGGATTTAGAAATTGGTACTATTTGGTATAAAAGGAAAGTGGACAGAAAGTTTGTTATTGATTTTGGGAATTGGTTATTCAATTGAATTGGTACTATTTTGTGTCGATTTGGGTTTATTAATTGTTTCAAGATTCAGAATCAAGAATGGTTAGTGGCGAATCAGTTAGGGACATGTCTAGCAAGTTCGCTAAGTTGGAAAAGTTTGAGGGTCAAGATTTTAGAAGGTGGAAGAAAAAGATGCATTTCTTGTTGACTACTTTGAAAGTAGCTTATGTGTTGTCTACACTGTGTCCTGAGATGGTGGAGAATGAAACTCTAGAGCAATCTAGGAGACGCCTTAAATGGGAAAATGATGACTATATTTGTCAGGGACACATCTTGAATGGCATGTCGGATGCTCTGTTTGATGTTCATCAAAATGATGAATCTGCAAAGCAATTGTGGGACTCTCTAGAATCTAAATACATGGCAGAGGACTCTTCAAGTAAGAAATTCCTTGTTAGTAATTTTATGAATTACAAAATGTTAGATTCTAGGCCGGTAATGGAGCAATACAATGAGCTATTGCATATATTGGGTCAATTCACACAACACGACATGAAGATGGATGAGTCCATATCTGTTTCTAGTATCATTGATAAGTTTCCACCATCTTGGAAGGATTTTAAACACACTCTTAAGCATAAGAAGGAAGATAGGTCTTTGATTGAATTGGGCAGTCACATCCGGATTGAGGAATCCCTTAGAGTTCAAGAACTTGGAAAAGGGAAAGAAAAGATGCAAGCTTCATCTTCGGTTAATGTTGTGGAACAAGATAAGAAATTCGAGAAGTTCAACAAGTTTAAGGGTGATAAAAGGAAGTTTAACAAGCACGATGATCACTTCAAAAAGAAGCCGAAGCTGTCGTGTTGGAGATGTGGCAAACCGGGACATCTCAAGAAAGATTGTCGAGTGAAGCTTGTGGGAGGAAACAAATCTGACGTGGCGGGTCCTAGCGGGTCGAAAGACCCAAAGGCTCCACCAGGTACACTTACTAATTCTACTTTAATTTTAACAAAACCTATGAGTTTTGTAGATGATTCAATGGATCATTCGGGACATGTTAATAATGTGCAAAATACAAAATCTATTTTTTCAAAGAAACAAAGGTTAATTAATAATCCCGTTGGATGTTTACAAGTTGGGAAAACCCCAATGGGTTGTGAAATAAATGAAACCCGGTCTTCGGGTTTGGTTTTGGACTCGAGAAGTTCAATGGTATTTAATAATAATTCGATTGAGAATTATGTGTCATTTATTTCTGAATCCTTTTATGTACAGGATGATATGCTTGCATGGTGGGTAGACTCGGGTGCTACGAGTCACGTATGCAAGGATCTGAAGTGGTTTGATTCATTTGAACCAGTTGAAGATGGATCTGTGCTAAGGATGGGAAATGTAGCAACCGAGCCTATTGAAGGAATTGGAAAAGTCAAACTTGTGTTTACATCTGGAAAACAATTATTATTAGATAATGTATTGTATGTACCGGGGATTCGAAAGAACCTCTTATCTGGGATTATGTTAAATAACTATGGTTTTAAACAGGTCATCGAGTCAGATAAGTTTATCTTGTCTCGACATGGAACCTTTGTTGGATTTGGATATTTATGTAATGGCATGTTTAAACTAAATATTAATGTCCCGTTTGATGTTGAATCTGTTTGTATGGCATCGGCATTTATTAGCAATGTAGATCAAGTTTCTAAATTGTGGCATGCTAGATTAGGACATGTAAATTATTTTAGAATGAAAGAGATGTCCAAAATGAGTTTAATACCGGCTTTTGATACACATAATAATAAATGTCATACTTGTAAATTAACTAAAATTACAAGGAAGCCATTTAAGGATGTTAAAAGGATTCTAAGGTATTAGAACTTGTTCATTCTGATTTATGTGACTTTCATAGCACACCGTCTCTTGGTAATAAGAAATATGTAGTAACATATATAGATGATGCAACTAGGTATTGTTATGTGTATCTAGTTCATACAAAAGATGAAGCACTTGATAAATTTAAAATTTATAAACAAGAGGTTGAACTGCTTCATGGTGACCTTATTAAGGCTCTTCGAACTAATCAAGGAGGGGAGTATTATGATCCGGTATACTTTCAATCTACTGGAATAATACATCAGACCACAGCGCCATATACACCACAACAGAATGGTATCGCTGAAAGGAAAAATAGAACCCTTAAGGAAATGGTCAATTCCTTGTTATCTTACTCTGGTTTGAGTGATGGGTTCTGGGGAGAAGCTATGCTAACTGCTTGTTATTTATTAAACAGAACTCCCAATAAAAAGAATAAAATAACTCCATGATGGGATGCGGATTTTGTGTGTTTATAGTGTTTTAATCCCGCGTTTTTACATATTTTTCTTATCACATATGTTTGGATAGCGAATACTACGAGGTAATATGTTTTGTAGGTAGACGGGATTAAAAGGAAGGTGTTAGAGCAAGTTGAAATGCAGGTTACGGGAATCGGAACGAAGAAACGAAGAAGTGAAAAAGGGCTGGCAGTAACTTACGGCCAGGCCACAGTAACTTACGGTGGCCGTAAGTTACGGTGAATAGAGCGTAACTTACGGTGGAAAGAAAATCAAAAAGTTTGGCCGTAAACCAGAAGCTACTAGCCGTAAGTTAGAATTTGGAATTTGTTGGCCGTAAGTTACGACCATATCACCGTAAGTTACGGTGGTCGGGAAAACAGAAAGACGCGGAACTTCGGGGACACAGCCGATTTTGAGGTTTATTTGGGGGTTTCTTCCCCAAATCAAAAAGCGATCTCTTACACAACACTTTGAGGCGATTTTTAGAGGATTGACACACCCACTTGAAGATTGAAGATGATCTCCCTCACCATGAGCGGGTGATTCACTTGTGGCTTCCTCCAGGCGGACGGTTCGTATAGGTTTTTGTATTTGATTCAGTTTATTCATGTTTGGATCTTGTTAGTTTCTGACAATAACTTGAGAGATTGATGTATTAGTTGATTTAAACAGTTTATGATTATGCTTTGAGTTTGCTTGCTTTATGATCTTGTTCGGTTGATGACAAAACCTAGTAGCAGGGTTGGGTGACTAAAGGGGGTAACTTGGTATTCATAAATTGGGTGATTGAATTATACTGGTTTGTGACGAAACTAGTTGTATAGGTTTTCTGACAAAGAATCTGTCTTCAATTACTGTTTCAACTAATTTTCCAACATTATGTCTATGTGGTGTCCAATTGAATAACTGAGTTTTGCATAAACCTAGAATCTGAAGTTTGGAGGAGGTTGCATCTTTATTTGATCTGTGTTTTTATTCTAGTTATCAAACTAAGCAATTCCACTAACCACTGATTCCTCGTGGATACGATACTCTTCTTACCCTTATTAGTTAAGTGTTTAAGGATTGTTTTTGACCGACCTAACGACATCGATCACTCCATATGAGTTATGGAAAAGGAAACCCCCAAATTTGAACTATTTGAAAATCTGGGGTTGTAGGGCTGTTGTACGCCTTACTGAGCCTAAGAGAAAGAACTTAGGTGAAAGGGGAATAGACTGCATTTTCATAGGCTATGCAGAAAATTCCAAAGCTTATAGGTTCTATGTATTAGAACCTAATGAATCAGTGTCTGTGAACACTGTCATAGAGTCTAGGGATGCTATATTTGATGAAGATAGATTTACTTCTATGCCTAGACCGAGAGATGTTATTAATAATTCCCAAGGTGGGATTTCTAATCCTGTTGGGAATGTATCTGTTAACTCAAATAACACATCTGGTGATAATGACAGTGTAGTTGCTCCTACTGAACTTAGAAGAAGTACTAGAGACAGAAAGGCTAAGTCCTTTGGTTCTGACTTTCATCTTTATCTAGTGGAAGGAACCAGGAATGAGGTTGAACATCAGTATCAATATTGTTTTAATATTGAGGAGGATCCTAAAACATATAGTGAAGCTATGGCATCTAGGGATGTTGCTTTCTGGAAAGAGGCCATCCAAGATGAGATGGATTCTATCTTGCATAATAATACATGGAAATTGACTGATTTACCTCCCGGTTGCAAACCATTGGGATCTAAATGGATATTTAAAAGAAATATGAGAGTGGATGGAAGCATAGATAAGTTTAAAGCCAGGTTAGTGATCCAAGGTTTTAGACAAAAGGAAGGAATTGACTTCTTTGATACCTATGCTCCTGTTGCTAGGATTTCCACTATAAGGTTCCTCATAGCCCTTGCTTCAGTTCAGAATTTGATAATTCATCAAATGGATGTGAAGACTGCATTTTTTAATGGTGAATTGGATGACGAGGTATACATGAAACAACCTGAGGGTTTTGTATTACCTGGTCAAGAACAAAAGGTGTGCAAACTCATCAAGTCTTTATATGGTTTGAAACAAGCACCTAAGCAGTGGCATCAAAAATTTGATGAGGTGATTTTATATCATGGGTTTCATTTAAACCAAGCTGATAAGTGTGTTTACACTAGATTTGACTCATCTGGTAAAGGAGTGATTATATGTCTTTATGTTGATGACATGTTGATCTTTGGTACTGACCAAGATCAAGTTGATAAGACGAAGCAATTATTGTCTTCTAATTTTGAAATGAAGGATATGGGGGAGGCGGATGTGATTCTTGGAATAAGGATCAAAAGGAGCTCTGATGGTATAACCATGACTCAATCTCATTATATTGAGAAAGTGTTGAAGAAATTCAATCACTTGAATAGTTCTCCTGTTGGTACTCCCATAGATCCTAGTATAAGGCTCATGCCTAATTCGGGTAATCCAGTTTCGCAATTAGAGTATTCAAAGGCCATTGGATGCCTAATGTATGCTATGATTAGCACAAGGCCTGACATAGCTTATGCTGTGGGTAAGCTGAGTAGATATACTAGTAACCCTAGTGTTCAGCACTAGCAAGCAGTAAATAGACTGTTCAAGTACCTGAAAGGAACCATGAACTATGGTTTGTGTTATACAGGTTTTCCTTCGGCAATAGAAGGATATTCTGATGCAAGTTGGATAACTAATATGGAAGATCATTCTTCTACAAGTGGGTGGGTATTCCTGCTTGGCGGTGGGGCTATTGCCTGGGCTTCAAAGAAGCAAACTTGCATCACTAATTCGACTATGGAATCTGAGTTTGTAGCTCTAGCTGCAGCTGGTAAAGAATCTGAATGGTTAAGGAATTTAATCTATGAGATTCCATTATGGTCGAAACCGATATCACCGATCTCTATCAGATGTGATAGTGCAGCGACATTGGCTAAGGCATATAGCCAAATGTACAATGGAAAGTCTAGACACTTAGGTGTTAGACATGGTATGATTAGAGATTTAATCATGAATGGTGTGATATCTGTTGAATTTGTAAGATCCGAACTTAATTTAGCTGATCATCTAACCAAAGGGTTAGGAAGAGATCTCGTGAACAAATCAGCTAAAGGGATGGGTTTAAAGTCCATCTAAATATCTTATGTCAAGACACCCAATTCCCATCTAATACAATGTTAGATGCAGAATTCAATGTGGCAAGCTTGTCATGGAGATATTGGAACACATTAATATAATCATCCCGAGGTATGTGTTCAGACTGCAAGATAAGAGAGGTTGGAAATTAATTCCTTAATAGTTCATTGATAAATTGCAGTGCAGGTGCGAGAATAATGAACTACCTATAAGAATATGAAGTTTAGCCGCTTCAAGAAGCTTTGGACTTGAGCTTTGATATATTCTTTGAAGGATTAGGACACAGGCTAGTAAAACATTGTGTCAGGTGGAATTGTGATTTGTAAACGTGTGTGTGTATTACCTACATGTATTTAAATGGATAACTTGGGTTCAATACGTTGTGACACCCTGTTATTCTAATATTTGTATCGAGTAATATACAAAGTGAAAATTCAATCCATAGGATATTTTCACCTATACATACGTGTGTGTTTCTGTGAGGATAATTAAGTTAATCATGGATATCACTAAAATGGGGGAGGAATGTTGGCTATTTTAGTGTTATTGGATTAACTTATCGATCGATGTAATGACGTTAGAGATTGCACGAGTTGGATGACGCGGAGTGCGGACTCGATTTAATCCTAAAGTTATTTGTTTTTATTAATTAAATGGGCCTTAATATTAACATTTTAATGGGTTGGTCATTTAATTAATGAGTGGGCTTCACTTGAGCCTGTTTTGCCATATATGAGTGGGCTTCACAAGATTGTTGGATTAAAAAGAGGAAAATACGTTTATCTTCATACACACAGAAAACATATACGGTTACAAAGAAAAGGTTTTTCTCTGTTGCGATCGATTGAAAGTGAAGAACACAGAACTTCAAATCACAATTTCTTAAGGTTATCTTTGTCTAATCCGGTAAACCAAAAATAGGTTTATCTGATAGTGGAACACGATTCAGAGATCGATCCAAGTTTTGTTTGAAAGCCTATTGAAGATTCGCTTACAATTTCGATTCAAGATTCCAGGTTTGTCAATCTTTGTTTATGTTGATTTAGAACCAAATTTCTCTATATTTAGTAAAATTACATCCATATACACCTTGATTGAATTCTAAGAAGATCAAATACATATTAAAATAAACAAGTTGATCAGTGAGTTTACACTCAACTAGTTTGTTATATCCTAATGGCATTTCTATACAAGAGATGCCTCAAATTAGCCACCAAATTTTGCTGCAGGATGAAGGAAATGATGTTATGGACCTCTAGTTTTGCACGAAGTAAGAAAATCACAGATATCATAAGGGCTAATGCTGAAGAGAACCCACTAATAAGAAACAAACCTTGAAACCTACTAAAACTTAAGGTTTTCGGCTTTGATGGAGAATCTGGAGATGATGATGACTGTTTCTCAAACCACTTCTTTTCTAAAAGTCTTAGTGTTCCATTCTCTCTTATTGTAGCAATTTGTCTTGACATCTCCATTACCAAAGGTGATCCCTTTTGAAAGATCTAAATCAAATAAATGCATCAGAAGGACCTAAGAAAAAAGAAACAAAGTATATTGATACTATCTTTCTCTAAATGAACAATTTCATTATGTGTGGAATACATTTACTCGAATTATCGAAAAGGGGAAAGAAAAATAAACTTACGAAGCCAAAACCAGAAGTAGTGGGTTCAGATGCAATCATTGCGTAATCAGCCGAGTACATGCTAAGAAACATCTTGATGTAAGGGATTTCATCAATGATAGCATCAGCACCACCATGCTTTGCATCTTCTGATAACGCTGCCGCATAATCCTCATACGAATAGTATGGTCTATGCCTATAATCTTCAAAACGCAAGTTGTTAACTGTCCTTCCTGCCACAAAAGAGCCACCATGAAACCCCACAGTTCTGCCATTTGATGCTAACTCAAACTGTTCAACCGTTAGTAGTGAAGTCAATATTGCAGTGTAACTCGAGATCAGAATAAGCACGACGAGTAACCAAACAAACACCACGAATTTTGACAGATTACTTGACAGCTTCGCTCCTACATCACAAGTTTTCAGTAAATTAGTATACGCAATTGTGATCCCTTTCACTTTATAAAGAGAGAGACAGAGGAGAACTTTGAGCAAAAAATAGTGTCATTAGGATGAACCAGAAGGTTGCTCCAATTTGCTGAACAGGTGTCTTTTGGGACCCTTGATCCATTGACTCAATTGCCCAAACGACGAATCCAGTGATGATAGCGAAAGCAGCAGTGGTTAGCCATAGATCTGCATCGAGCGGCTTCAAGAAGATCCACATGTCGTTATGGTTGATTCTTGCCAGTGTTCCTATGCCCAATTCAGTGTAAGTAGCCGTAAAGTCAACAAACTGAGATCTGTTGGCAAGAATCGTTGAATCACCCAAGATAGCATCAATCTCCTGAAAGACAACCAATTACATGAATTTCTACGCATGAATGCAATGGAATTCTTTTATTCACAGATGTTACATACTTGGACATAAACCTTCTTTATAAGATCATCATAAGTTCCACTGGCAAATGGAATTAACTCATACTGTACTTCATATGGTAATGCACTGATGCAAGCATTAAACACATCCACAGAGAAACCGGTGGCAGTTGTTACATTTTTCTCAATGTCATGATATGCATCTATGAAGTACGTAAACTTTCTTCGTATTAGAACACCAACTTTCAGCTTTTTACCACCAGTCGTTTGCGACATATGACGTTTTGGAGTAAATCTAGATTCTCTTCTCTCTTCATTGCCTATCACATTTGCAATCTTGAATCCATTTGAGACTAACTTTCCATCCTTAAGTCGAAACTCGCCACTTACACCCTTGAATCTTGTTTTCGAAAGCTCATATTGAAGCATCAAATCCATTTGAGTGACATCAAATGAAAACTGAACCCCAAGCCTTTGAACTGACTCTGCTAGTGCCCAAATGGTGTCGTATGCCCATACGGCAAGTACACTCACCTCTCTTGAAGCTAAACTAGGGTACTTAGTATAGCATTCATTGTACCATCTAGTGATTAAGTTAAGTAGCTTGCTAGATGCTGGAATGTAAGACCTTAAACCTATCACTCCTTGACATGACTCAATAACTTCATTATCTACTGGTTGCAGGATATCAACGGTTTTGTAAGTCACAATCCAAGCATATTCTTCACTAACCATTCCCAACCCTTTTGCAATTAAGATAACTCTAGATGCTAATAAAGATGACATATGTACAACAATTACTGTTGTGTGACTATTCTTCATCTTTTGCAACTCTTGTGTGATTTGATCATCCGTCGACAAGGCACGAACCGCATTTCCATAACTGACTCGGATGCTTTTGTCTTGAAAAGCTTCAAGAAAATATGATACGATTTCCCGCCCACAATCAATGTCTTCATACAAAAATATAACCTCCCTCCAACAGAAAGAATCCACCAGGGCAGTAATTCTTTTTGACATAACTGATTCATCTTCCTTAATTTGAAACAAAAATGGATATTCCATGGAAGGGGTACCCGCGAAGGCTAATATAGGGACTTTAGCTTTATCAGCAATTGGGGCCAATAACTTAGCTTCAAGATATGTTTCTGGGCCTAGGATTGCTTGCACCTTAATGTTATTAAGAAGATCATTCACTGCCAGGGGAAGCTATAAGAAACCAATTTCATGAATTCAAGAAAAATGAATATAGGGAACATGATTACGACTATAGAGGGATTTAGTAGCAAACAAATCATTGTTCTTGAAAGAAGAACACTCCAGTTGGAAAGAGCATATTAGGAGAAATTTGTCTGGTTCAACATGTTAAAAGATGTTAATTTATGTTATAATCTAGACTAAATTTTATGTTTAATTAACATTATTTAGTTCTAATAATGTCTGGAATATGATCACTACTAGGCTTGGGTATGATTGGAAGGACTCAGCTAGCATAGTTCTAATAATGTCTGGAATATGATCACTACTAGGCTTGGGTATGATTGGAAGGACTCAGCTAGCATAAGGATGATCTATGTCAAATATTGAAATATTAAACTAAATATTAAATTTAGGGATCTTTATATTATTGTTAGGAAGTATGTCAGACATGTATTTAATAATTGTGCAAGGATCAAAGTGTAATATGTCTAAATTATGAACGGTTGTTAGGATTCTAGGGTTGTGTCGTTACCTACAAACGACACGTCAATTGGAAGCGTTTATATATGCATGAACAACATCAAACAATTGTAATTGGTACATATTTGCAAGTCTCAATCAAATCAGTCAATATTCGAATCATACGAGTTTGTACGTGGATTTAAATCTGATGGGATATCACCGAATCGGTGCCTAATTCCAAAGGGTGAGATATCATTCCATTAGATATTACATCTGTTAATCTCCAATATATAGCTGTGTGATCTCTTTAAACATGTTAAGGATTCTCTATTTGTATGTTGACTTGATGCATATTTGTGTTATATTCTCTCAATCTTATATACATATAATCGCATACATGAGAATTATTTCGGCCTTGATTTGATCCCACAAAAGAAGTACAAATGAAATCTGATATACTTCCTTTTTCATAATAACTAGCATGACCATAAGGAATAGTTAAACTGATTTCGGTTATGTATAAAACAAAAACAAAAACAAAAAAGTAGTCGTCACAGTATGAGACATAATGACAAGAAAACACCCGAGATGACGATAAAAAAAGAGATCATACCGGCAGACAGAGCATGTAAAGGGTCACCTTTGGAGTCCCTTGTGTGGAGAACGATCCTCGTTCTATAATTGTTGTTACGCGCATAAAAATCAGATTTTGCAAATGTCATGAAGCTGTGGATTGACTTTCCAATCCATGACTCCATGTCAAGAACGATTCCAACTCGAATTATAACTTCATCATGCAAAAAGAAGCTACTGTTTTTGGGTAAAAGTAAGTGTGTACATAATCCATGGCTTAAAAAGCCCAAGAATATAAGAAGCAAATGGATTATTTTGCTAAGATTCATCTTTGCAAGAACTAACAAAACAATTTCTAATGCTCAACTCATCACAAATAAACTCTTCATTAACTAATTAACACCTCCTTTGACATAGAAAACTGCAACATTTACTTCTATGGGAAGCAAGTCACCTTACAAAAAGTCAACCATCTCTGTTTTGACCAAGGAAATTAGCAACACTATGACTTTTTAAATGTTAATCCATTAAAATACAAATGAAGCACAAGAAACTTCCAAGAAATCTGTTAATCAGCATAGTTGAATTGACAATTTGGTTCGGGAACTTCTTTGACTATCTTTAAAAAAGTGTTCTTTGAGAAAATGGAATGTAATCTAATGTGATGAAGAACAAATAACCCGCATTCATACACTGGTCGGTGGGAATGTGGACGACGTGTGAAAAAAACGACAAGAAATCTCGACATGATTTTGAAAATTTTTAGGGATTTTTATTTACTAAACAAATCGTGAGTTGTCACCAATTAATACACAACTAGAAAATTAGCCCGCGCTCCGCGGCGGGAGGTCCCGTGATGGGAGGCGGACCTTAAACGGCTGAGGTTGTGGTATTAACGTGGCTAAACACAAAAAAACAAACGTGGTTACATATACGAAACGTATAAAGTTACGACGAATCGCTTGTGAAGATAAAAACCTAGATACAAAATAATTATATAATGGAACCGATGTTTTTCTCTTGTGAAGATAAAAACCATGTTTTAAAATCTTAATTCATAATATAAAAGTAACCGCGTAAAAGGAAATGCTCAGATTTCGTACAAGTTAAGCACAAGAAACTTCCAAGAAATCTTGGTAATTATAGAAAAAAATTACAGTGGTACTGTATATGATTGAATGAGAATAACTTGGTATTAAAAAAATTCCAAATTAGTATGACTTGGTCTTATCTATAAAACTAATCCTTTGAAAATACATCCAAACTAGTATGACTAAGTCATGAGTACAAATTAAGAAAGACCATGGACGTCTCCGAGATTATGGGTGTCCCTGACAAGTACTAAAAAATGGGCCTCTAAATATATTTTTGTCCCAAAGATCGATGATAAATGTAATAACAATAAAAAAAAAAAACATTATTGTAGTGATAAACAAATACAAAACAAAGTTAAACAATAAACAAAACAAAATTAAACGAATTGAGAAACTCTCCTAACATTTTTCGAAGCAAAGTTTTTGATCAATTCTTCACAATTGATACTATCTAATATATCGTTCTCGATAGCTATCATTGTTAATCCATTAAGTCTTTCTTGAGACATTTTCAATTGCCGTAAGTCACTTTGTTCGCTTTCTTTTCTTTGTTCCACACCAAAACAACCGCCACACCCCAAAAACTAATTAAATAATTCTCATATGCCCTTTTCTTTATTCAATCTTTGCGTGGGCCTTCAACCTAAATGTACGTCTGGGTTTTTATTTATGGGTCACTTAACAAAAAAATTCATGTACTTATTTTGGTTCTAATTTAAAATAAAATATTTATACATATACACATTTTTTTTTTAATTTGGGCCCCCAACGAAAACGGGCCCCAAGAGACCGCCGATGCTAGCTTGGGCTCTGAGACACCCCTGAGAAAGACTTGAAAACTTGCATTCACAGTGTTGTTCTTGATCAAAGTCAAGGATGTATCACTAATCTCAGGTAAAATTAAAAAATTATTTGATTGAAGGCAACTCTCTGTAAATCTTTCTGAGCTGGGAATTCAGATCTAATGGTACCATGACTACTTTCAAGGCCTCCATGATTTTGTAGCAAATTTTCACTGGAACTAGCTATCTTCATTGGCTCATTTTAAGTTAAAACAATCTTTGAACCAAAGGCTATTGTTTGGATTATTGATTTATAATCTTTTTGGGCCTTCATATTAGTTCTAGAATTATTAGTTAGGATTGCCATGGGACTTGGGGGAGAATTTAAAACATGTGTACATGAGTTATTTGGATTTATTGGTTTGGTACTACACTTCAACAAAGGAAAGGAAAAGGGGAAGTTAAAGAAGATGAAGACTTTGTCCACGTGGAATGTCATATGGGGGAGTATTGGTTTATAATATTTTTGGGCTACACATTATTAGTTATTATGTTATTGTTAGATATTAATCCTTCACATGTAAAGTTTAGGATTAGATATGGCAAAGTGTCAAAGTATTTTTAGTGTGTAATTTCATATGTAATAACTGTAGGTCAGATTGTAAATATGTAATAGTTAAGAACGGTCAAAATTATGTCGTTTAGGATTAGGGTTACGTCCCTTTATCAAGGAATCGTCATGATGGTACTGTGAACGTTAATGCGAAATAGATCACACCAAACCAATGATAATCAATCAAATTGGAAGAAGAATCAAGCTCAAAACCAAACAATTTCTTTTATTGAACTACGAATCAAGAAATTACAATACGAATAAGGAATTGAACAAAATGTTTGAATGCGTAATCGAAATCTAACCTAAATCCCCAAATCAGGGGTTAACATACACTAACAATATCAAAATCCAACTTTCAATTATCAAGTAAATAACCCTCCATCTTTGGCTAACATGTCAATTGAACTTAAAACTGAGCTGACTTTGAATTAAGTACTCTTTGACTTTGACACTAACCTCACTTGCAAATTAAGCTGTAGAACCCTTTAACAAATTTGCAGCATATTACAACAATAACCAAACTTTGAACTTGGTAAAGTCTTGGGCAAGATTTTCATTAGTGTTCACATACGCATCCTTTACCACTTTGGAGTTTATGACATCTCTCAAAAAATGAAGCTTCACATTTATGTGTTTAGATCTCTCATGAAACACTTGGTGTTTAGACAACTGAATAGCTCCTAAATTATCACATTTCACCGAAGTTTCACCAACTTGCACTCCAAGCTTAGTCAAAAGACCCTTCAACCACATTGCTTCCTTTACTCCTTCGGACAATGAAATAAACTCGGCTTTGGTAGTAGACAAAGCCACCACATGTTGAGGAGAATCCTTTCGACTAACAACTCCATCAAAGACCTAGAATACGTATCTATTTATAGACCTTCCCCTATCATAATATTTTGCAAAGTCAGAACAACATAGCCCTGAACCACTAGATTTTGACTATTGCACTGTCCAAACAACAACCTTACATCTCTGAACCCACTGATATACCTCAAAATCCACTTCACCCCTTCCCAATGTTGTTTTCCTGGTTTGCTTAGGTATCTACTTACAACACTCACATCAAACCCCAAGTCTAGCTTCGTAGAAACCATGAGATACATTAAGCTTCCAACTACATTAGCATAAGGGACATCTATCATTTGCTTAACTTCCTCATATGTTTGTGGAGAGTCCTTGCTTGGCAATTTAAAATGCATTGCTAATGGAGTAGCAACACGCTTACTCTGCCTCATGAAGAAATTGCCAAGACCTTTCTTAATATAAGACCCTTGACATAGTTTTAAGATTCCAGCCTTTCTATCTCTGTATATCTTCATGCCCAATATTTTCTTGGCCTCATCAAACTCCTTCATCTCAAACTCAGACATTAATATATCCTTAGTGGATTTTATTTGATCTTTATCTCTGCAAGCCAGCAACATATCATCAACAGTTACTGGAGATAAACAAACTTCCCACTACCATATTCCTTGTAGCAAGTACAACTGTCATAACTACACCTCTTGAAACCTTGAAAGACTCCATAGTCATCAAACCTAACATACCATTGTCTAGGAAACTGTTTCAAACCATAAAGGGACCTCTGCAATAAACAAACCTTCTCCCTTTGACCCTCTACTTCAAACCAAGGAGGTTATTCCATATAAATTCTTTCTTCAAGACTGTCATGTAGAAAAGCAGTCTTAACATCCATCTGTTCTAGCTCTAATTCATGCATTGTTGTCAAAGAAAGAACAAGTCAATACCCTCTCTTTGGGTAAAACACTTTACTACTAATCTAGATTTGAACCTAGGAGGATCTCCACTTAACCCCTCCTTTATCTTGAATATCCACTTATAATGTCCATGTTACCTGGTACTTGTCTCCTGGGTCTATCTCTAGCAATGTTATAATGTCCATGTTCACTGCTTGATTCCCCACTATGAGAACTTTCAGATAACTCTGAAACACTTCCCTTTTCAAAGAACTCCACCTCAAGTTAAATCCCATCACTTCCTTGACTCTCATCTCGAGAATTACTTGAATTGTTCCCCACTACATCTTTATAAATAAAGTTTTCATTAAATGTAACATACCTGCTAATGACAACTTTTGGACTGACATCAGCAATCCTCTAGAGCATGTACCTTTTTAACCCCCCCCCCCCCCCCCCCCCAAGTAAAAAATACATGTTTTTTGTGCTCTAGGCTCAAGCTTTACCCTGTTTGATATGATACCTAGGCCTTTCACCAGACCACATTTCTATGGGTGTTTTCATCTCAATTTCCAAATTTCTGACAGAACATCACGGATGGTTTTCCAACGAAATATTCTGTCAGTGTTACTTGTTTTGTAGTGTCACCCCAACAAAAAGAATAGAAACAAGATGAAGCTTGGTATGATGTAAAGTGAGTGAACAATATTTTTGGTTATAAACCCGCTTATGTTTTGTCTTGTTAAACGGGTTTTCATGATGTGTTAATAGGAGTAGAAACTTATCCAACTAATCATTCGTTTATGTAATAAAACTTATCCAATTACATACGTGGTTTATATTCGCATTAAATGTTTAAACAAGTTTCCACGTATGTTTTTCTAAATGAAAAATGTGTGATCAATTTCCGGAGATATTAAAATAATAATGTAAGGGGGTGGGAGTGGGACCCTACCAAACAAAGTACCCTTTCAAATTACATCAATCATGAGATGTCACCTCAATTAGCTAAAGTACCCTCCCAAAGTACCCTATTAGATGGGAGTGGTACCCTCCAAGTACCCTTCAATCCTCTTATTTTTTCTAAAATAAATTAAAACAAATAGAATTAATAAACTAAACATTTAATTAATTAATTAAAAATACATAAGAAATTAAAAAGACAATAAATAAAAAAAAGACATATAATAAAAACAACTTAAAAAAACACCTAATAAATTAAAAATCACATGGTCAATCATACTTTGCGCTATTTCTTTTTTCCGTTTCAAGATTATTTCCAACAACGGTCCGGTTAAATGGTCGTGCGATTCCGAAAATATAAACACAAAAGAAATGTTTTAATAAGATTTGAAAATATAAACACAAAAGAAAATAAAAACATGTAACTGTGCATAATAAATAACATTATACATACATTAATAGGATGTTAACAGTGATTTACAAAAAATTATGCAGATGGTACAAGCGTGGCTCATTGGTCTGCCTACTCATTGGTCCATGTGGTGCTATACAGTGGTTTACACTTTACACACCTCAGCTTCTTCCTCTTTAGCTTTTACAACTTGTCCTTTTATCTACGAATGTGTGTTGCATCTTCCTCTTTATCAATTATGATTATGGGATTTTAATCTTCAACACACAACTCCCCTTTCTTCTCCAGCGATTTTGCTTTGTTCAAATACATTTAACTCATTTTATCAATAAGATAATTTAAAATTAATAAGGTCATCTTTAATTTTCTATTCTTTTTTATGATTGTTAGAACTATTATTTAATTAATTTTTAAATTTGACATTTTAATTAATTATAATAAATTTGAATAGGTCACGGTTTTATCTTATAACTATTCATTTTTTTTAAATTATAATGACATAACATTTTCGTAATTTCCGTAAATATTCTCGCACCGTGGGTTTTTAACTGCATTTCGATATTTAAGACCAAACCGTCGCGACTTACCGGAACGATTGGGCATATCACGACTTTATTTTTTAGGTTTTATCTTTCGGTTGCTATATCAAGTGCCGATATCGTACCGTTACCATAACAAACAGAATCGATACCGAACGAATTCTCGTTGCGTAGCGCGAGGAATTCCCACTAGTTTTTTTACGTTTTGAAAATGTTGATAAACTAGAAATGTTGTCCCGCGCTCCGTGGCGGGAGACGGACCTTAAACGGTTGAGACAATGATATTAACGTGGTTAAGGACACAAAGAAACATGGTTAAATACATAAAAGAAACGTATGAAGTTACGACGACTCGGTTGTGGAGATCGAAACATAGATAAAAGGCAGTTATATAACGGTACTGATGTTTTTTCAGTATGTGTCGATCTCATATTTCATGGTACCAGCACGTCACCGTCATGTGATATAACTCACTACGTGCGTTGTGGGGATGACACTAATGTGACTAAGTACATAAAATAAACGTGTGAAGTTGTCGCGACTCGATTCTGGAGATTAGGAAATAGATAAATTGCGACGCGAAAATGAGTTAACATTGAAACGACAAATTCGTTAAAGAAGTTAGAGGGTGTTTGGGATTGCGTTGGAAAACTGCTTATTGACTTATTAATTTTTTTCAAAAGTCAATAAGCTAAAAAAAGTGTTTGGCAAACATAAAAGCACTTTTTGTTTTAACTTTTTGATAAAGCTAAAAAGTTGTTTTTAAGAAGCCACAAATTCCTGACTTTTCAAATGTCTTTTAGCTTTTGCAATAAAATATTACCAATCTACTCCTAACAATTTCTAACAAATACATATATAAAATATAAAAATGTCATTTTTGGTCATTTTACGTGAATAACCTAAGCCAAACAATTTTAAAAAACAATTTATTGACTTTTCCCTCCACATAAATTAATCAAAACACTTTTTTAAAAACTCATTTTCAAAAAGTAACAAGCTAATAAGCATTTTTAACAAAAAAACACTTTTGGAGTTAAGTAAGCAATCCCAAACACCCTCTTAGTAACAAAGAAAAACAAAAAAGAAATATAAAACAAATTTTTTTACAAATAAATATAAAAAAAGTAAAAATAAAAAAAGCCCAGTTTGTCACACTCTATACTCGAACATGCGTCGTTGGGTTTAGCAGGTTTATTGTAGAAAAATAAAATTGGTAAAACAATAATGACTAAAAAATATATATTATATATGCTACAAGTGTAAAGTTGAGAATTTAAAATTTTAAATAATAAATTAAAAACGTATATTATAAATATTACAAGTGTAAAAATTTAGAAATTTAAATAATAAAATAAAAACGTATATTAAACTTAAGGGGTATATTAGAATTTTTAAAGAACTTAAGGGTAGTATTTAAAAATATAGAAAGTTTAGGGTTATATATGAAAAAACAAAAGAAAAAAAAAATTCTATACAAATTAAGTTAGTTATAAACTATAAATATCGTACAACATATTAGGGTATAAATTTACATGGCTTGTTTAGTCATCCCCAAAAAGTTACAGCCGTTGAAAAACCATGGAAGGTAGTTGGTTTAAAAATGTAATTATTGTTTAAATAATTAAAAGTTGATTAAGGTTAAAGAGACAAAGATGTAAGTATTGTATAAAAAACATATTTACCCCAAAAAGTATTTCACAAATGCATTAAATGTTATACCTTAAGCAATCATACTTGTATTAAAATTTAAGATGTCCTTTGTTACTATATTATAATATAGTATTGATATAAAAAATTATAATTATAAATTTATAAAAATAAATAAATATATATATGAATATAAAAAAATACTTAAATATAAAAAAGAAGCCATGACCCAGCCGAACTCGAACATGAAAATTTACACACGAGCCAAGCTCAAGCTTTAGACATAGAAGTTGAAACGAGCCAACCTCACATTCTTTTATCTAAAGTTAAACGAGACGATCTATCGTTGGTCATTTTGTGCAATGGTAGCCCCAAGACTTCCCATAGTGAAGGTCTTGGATTCGAATCCTTGCAACAACAAAAAATGGGTATGTGACCAGATCAGGGGGTTTAACCAGTTGGGAGTTCCTCCTGTGGTGGGCTGTCTTAGATGTTCTAGGTGTTGCCCGGGGAAACCCAATTATCCTAGAATATCTAGTGTTGTCGTTCAAAAAAAAACGAGACGATCTCCTAATTTACAACACTACTCAAGGCATTAACCTAAGCAATATGATTCACAAAACATATTATTAAAGCACAAAACAAGTTTAGACAAACTAAGCTAACAACATTAATAATACATGTATTAAAGAATTACAGAATCAACTTATACAAACAAATTACAAGATCAACAAGGCTAACATACTGTTTTTTTTTTCTTCGATTTTCCATGGTTTTTTCCAAATTGAGTTCATCATACGAATAACTCAAAAGGGTTAAAGACCTAGAAGTTAAAAGAAGATCATGATCAAAGATTCTTATCATGACTCGAAACTTAGTGAAGATAAGGAGCTTGGTACTGAAACCCGTTCCCAAAGTAGGGGCCGTGGTTAGGAGCCATGTTGTAAGTAGTTGTTCCTATAAACGAGTGAACATGGTTTTCGGGTGGTCCAGGGTAATACATGTACTGAGTTGGCGGTGCATACCTGGGGGCATAGAAGTTTTTGTCAGCAGTGACGGTGGTGTTGCGGGGCCTGTATCCTGCTACTACACCATTGGCCCGGGATCTCTTGGATTGAGGTTTGACAACTTCTGTTGCTTGTTTTTTGTCTGCCTTGGCTTTCTCCAGCTGGAGGATCCGTTTTTGAAGTGGGTCTAATGGGTACTCGGTTTCAAGCTTGTGTTCCTCAATGCATTTGGTGACGGCTTTTAGGGCAGATAGTTCTTTTTCGCTGACATCATTCTGGAATTTGAAACTCAAAAGACGTAAATAAAAAGTATATAAAAGTTGAACAAATGAATATATACGATGAAAACAGAACAGGATTTGAAAGAGGTGGAAAAAATGGAAATGTTGGATAATGGATCCGAACGGGTAACTTTTAGTACTTGTCAAGCGGATCAGGCCAAATCACAAGGCCGTTCTTATTTACATTTTTTGAGCTTTTTAAAATAATTAGCGTGTTAAATATGATTTTTTTTATAAATCAAATCATCATAAAGATGATCAAATTTTTGTAATAAAACAACTTAGGAGGCTTTATGGATTTTAAATACACTTTGAATGACTTACAACGAGTTCAACTTCTTTTCGATTTAGCTGTATTTTAATATATACTCATTTGACCCGTTAGACACGAAGTATAACGCGGATCAAAATTGTCATCTCCAGGATAACATTTGGTTGGTAGATAGAAATCACCATGGATGGTAATGGATATGAGATTGCAATAACCCCCTTGACAGGATTGGGAAAAAAAAACAATTTCAAGGGTTTCATTTCTAGTTTTAAAACCCAAACCCTGAAACCAAACACCCCCTATGATTACTATTCCCGTTCCCTCATTCATTCCCAAACCCCAAGTCCAAACACACCGTACATTTTGGTACTGTAGAGAACAAGGGTAACCTGGGATGTTGGAGAAGAGTTTCCTGCTTTGACAGTGGAAGGAACTTTAACTGCTTCTGCCAAGTAGGATTTCAATAAAGTGACAGGAGAAAATTGCTCAGTGAGTTCAAATGCAAATGCTAGGTTAACAGCATCAATGTGCCTTCCATTGTTTACCAACACATCAATTACACCTGAGAAAACCGAGGGTAAAACGGTAAATAACAGTTAGTGATTGCAAAGAAGCAAAGGATGTGATTTTTAAGTGAAATATATGTGTAAATTCTGAACAAACAGACCCCACCAGCGAAGTATAAATCAATGGTATGCATCAAAATACATTTTTTTAACGCCACACATCCTCTAAACCTACTCCTAAATCTACACCAACCCTCAACCACTTGGGAGGGACACCATTCCAACACCTTGATACCATTGGGATACATGCCCTTTGGTATGAATCAAATATCTAGAATGCCCATCAATAAAATCAGAGAATTTCTGGACCATTCATGCCTTTGATTTATTCGTATTGATTGATTATGGACAAATGTTTTGTCCATAGTCGATCAATACGAATAAATCTAAGGCATGAGTCAGGGTCCAGATGTTCTTTCTGTTTTTATTGATGGGCATTCTACATATTTGGCAAACAATCAGACAATTTCCCTAAACCATGTCACATGTAAAAAGTAACAATTTTCATGGGCAGTACCAGTTAACAAAAAAAGTACAGATTGCAAAATGTGTGGTAACACCGTAACGGGTCAAACGGCTTTAGTATTTTTGAATGAGTCGGGTCAGGTCAGATTGACACGGAATGATTTTCCATTTTCAGAATTTTTTTATCGATAATTATCAACTTAAATATGAATTCAAAAACTATATTTTACAATAATAATCTTTTATAAATATAGCGATTTAGGAAGCTGTATTATAATATAGCGATTTAGGAAGCTGTATTATTAAAAATAATTACTTTGGGAAACCTTCAACCCAAACGACCCCATCACAAGTAAATGGATCAAAATTGCCACATCAGATATAAAGACTTAGGAAACAGAAACAAATTTCAACCTGGCATCTTGTCAGACAATCTAAGGAAGCGGCAGAGGTCGGCTGCCTGGTGACGCCTAGAGACCATTGGTATCAACTTGGCCAAATCTTCATGAACAAAATCAGAATCAATACCAAAAGTAGCAACAAGTTGTAAGAAAGCATGAGCCTCCAATGAGTTCCCATTGCTGGCATCCAAATCAAGATCAACTAATTTAGGTTTCCATCCTTGTGCAATAACCTTTGCTCTATCCTTCACGTCTTCAGTGATAACCTTAGAAACAGTACTCACATCTAGGCTTGCAAGCAGAACACTAAGACATTCCATTAACATTATACACGTTCGCTTCAAACCCAAAAGATTTGAATCTTTTTTCCCATCTGAATTTGACCCTTCTGGGATATAGAAACCGTTAAGTGATTCTAAAACCAGACGACCAGGGTCACCTGCAACCTTCAATGCAATTGGTATTTCCTCCTTTATAGAAGCAAGATTCTTGCGGTTATCTGATATGAACTTGTGAAGTCCACCTGCATCCATCTCCTCACATAACTTGGCAAGCTGTGGATTCGATAGCAGTTTTACATCATCGTTTTCAAATAACCTTTTCACACCAATAACTTCACATTCAGACGCCACTGCATCAAGTGGTTTCTCACCCACACTAAAAATCTCACAACCAACAGCTACAGATTCAGATTCAGCTTCCACATGTGCATTTTTGTTTCTCTTAAGCGCGCTAGAGATCGCAATAACAGCAACATCTCTCTTCTCTTGAAGTCTCACCAATGAAGCTTCTTCCTTAGCCATAACCGCAGCACGCTGTTTCTCCAGCACTTTCTGAGCTTGAACAGTTTTCATTTCAAACTCCTTTTCTTGATCTTCCAGCTCAGTAAAACGCCTCTTCAACGATTTCTCAAGCCCATGAAAATGTTCCTCGATTTGCTTCCATTTCAGATTTAAAGTCACAGCACGGTGACCTTCCAGCTCGGCAAATGCTTTCTGAAGCTGTTGTATTTTGGAGGTTGTCGACTCCAACAGTGTAGCAACCGAATCCGTATCTTCCATAGCAAGTATGCACTATAAACCTTCAAAATCATCCAAAAACATAATTAATATTTAACATATTAGATACTAAACAAATAAAATTGCAGAACAAGTGAAGAACTGAAATTAATTAAAGTAATCCGAGCTAATTCTATCACCACCGGTGAAATTAGGGTTCAAAACTTCAAACACAATGAAATAAACCATTTCTTAGAACTCAAACCCTAGCCTGAAATCGAAACAATTAAATTACAAAACACGAATAAATTGACGTTCAATTATGCAACAATTAGCTTCACCGGCTACCACGAAAGTTAGATCACGCACAGAAACAAAATACATTCAACAAAATTCATGAACAGAGGTAGTGAAAAGGAAGCAATATAAAGTACAATTGGCCGAACAAAGTAATCAGTCGATAGAACTTACGGAAGTAGGAGGTACGGTGATCGACGGCGGCGAATTGAGAGTCCGATCAAGCCATTTTGGGGATAAAAGAAGGAAAGGGGAAAGTGAGGTTCTGACACAAATTGGTGCTTTGTGTTTTTGCTATCAAGTCGAGTTAATGCACGCGCTTAGGTTAGGAGGGTGGTTGGATTTTGTTTTTAAATAGAATTAATCGCATAAACGGCCCTTATGGTTTGATCAGATTACACGTTTGGTCCCTACGTTGTAAAAGTTACAAGTTTAACCCAAACGTTTATGATATGGTTATGCCTTTAGCCTTGACGTTAATACTAGTTCGTTTTAATAAAAAATTATCTCATGTGCTATCTACGTGACTTACGATTGTAAACTTAACTCTAAAAATAAGTTAAAATCAATAAAAATCAGCAAAAAAATTAGGGATCTGTACTAATTTTTACATAGTTTTATTTAAAAAAATTTGTTGATTTTAACTTATTTTTAGTATCAAGTTTGAAATCGTAAGTCACATGGATAACAAATGGGCTAATTTATCGTTAAAAACAAACTGGTATTAATGTTATGGGCTAAAGACGCAATCAAATCACAAATGTTTAAGATAAATTTGTAATTTTTAAGTCTACAAGACCAAACGTGCAATTTAATTAAACAAGTCGGTCTATTTGTCTAATTAAGTAATTAACCCTTAAATAAATAAAGCTTTTGTAATATATTATTAAATGTTATCTTTTGAGAAAAAAAATAAATCTCATAATAAGCATCATGAATTTACGTAAGTGGTGCTCCAACGATCAGTCAGTTGTGCGATAACTGTTTTAGACATATATTATCTTTAAATAAGTCAAAGATTTAATCAATTTATTACACTTTCTTTTTCTTTTTTATATGGATGGGATTGTTATCAATATTTTTGATGCTTATGTATATGTTAATATTTTTGTGTGGAGTGTGAATTATGATTGATTAATTGCATATATCGGTGTAAATTATGTTGGGTTTGTGGGTGCAGATTGTGATGGGTTGGAATATTAAAACTAAGAAATCTGAAAATGACTGGTGTATTTTATTCGTGTCAAATACATTAATCTTGACTTAAAGACATTTAAAACTTTGTAATCGAGCACGACTCGTTTAACCTATGGCCCATGTATCCAAACGGGTGAAACAAATTGGTGGGTTGTAAATGTGTCGTAGAAGTGATAATCATATTTAATTACAGAAATAAGGTTCTTTTATTTTATTTTTAACTGGTGTTTAACTTTACAACCGGAACACAATATGTTTATTGAACAGGTTAGTTTGGTAAATTCAAAATTTGGTTGTTCTCGTGTTGAATCTTGTTGTGTTTCGTGTAATGTCAGAAGTTCAACACCACCTCGTCGATAGAGAATATAACGCTTTTGATATAGCATAGTTTTGATAATGTTTTCAAGTTATTGATTTAGGGTTTGTAATCATGACACATTCTTTAAAAAATGGGTTATTTTGGTAAAATAAATTTGCATTTTGGGTTCATTTAGTTAACTCAAGTTATACAGCGCGTCAATCTTGATTTTTTTAAGTATACAACGGGTCCAAATATATCACTCTTGTAAAACTTGTTAACATAAAACATATCCAAATGAGCCAAACCCAACCATGCCTAGTGTTTGTCACCACCACCTCCTAGTCTTCGTCAGCACAACCACGGTCACCATCACAGTATCACCGCCATCTTGGCAGCTCCGCCACCACTAACTTCATAAAAAAATACGAGGGGTAAACTTGTTTTGATGCTTTTTTTCTAAAATGATTATTTGCAACTCAATACCATTTTTGTTGGTACTCATTTTGACCCGAAGTAAATCAATACTCTTTAAGATCAACCCAAAACCATTTTGTTTAGAACTCGTCTTGACCCAAACCATTTTAACCTGAATCTTTTTTAACCTGTTACCCGGTATGACCCAATCGCTTTACTATGCTTATTATTTAAAAATTCAAATCTAGTTTGAGCTTTTCTTTACCAAGTTTAAAGATTGTGAGCCTAAACTAAGAAGACTTATTAGCCACCAAATTAAGCTTAACCTTAGCATGATACTTTCGTCGTGGCTTGTATGTAGCTATAAATAAATCTATTATTAATATACGATTATACCGTCCAAAACCTAAATAGCATGTCCATGTAAAACTCTCAAGTGTTTTATCATCATCTTTATACATTGACGGACCTAATGGCGGTTCATTATGTCGCACCCCTATGGTTTTTCTTTTTTAGTATATATGTAATTTAATCCCGAGCGACTCTTATAAAGTTTAGCACCAATCCTCATGAAATTTTGAAACTGGCCCCATGAAATTTTGAAACCGACCTACATGATATTTTGGCACCGACTATCAAGAAAAAATAAATTAAGACACTAAAAATTTACAAACATAAAGGTATCATAAACTAAATAAACAATTGAACCAAATACCCAATAAACCTAATACAAATGTTAACCCATTTTAAAAAATTAAGTCCATAACCTAATAATTAACAAAATTAAGCACATAACCTCAATACCCCATTCAAAATTTCCTTGACGATCAAATTTGTGTACGAGAATTTGAGATCAACATGTAACGAAGCGACAATCAGGTCCAGCCATGAGTCGTCCAGCCTCCAGGAACGATCAACAACAATCAGTATTGGGAAGATTTCTTATCAACTTTGCATCGATAATCTGTCAAAGGCACCACCATCATCTTTGCTTGATGCTTCATGCATTCATCAACACTTAAAGCCTTGAAATTGAACTCCTGAACTACACTGATAATTTGAAAGCGAATATAAGATTTACGAACTTGAGGGGTCTCGTTTTACCGTCGCAACATCAAGTGTTGTGAGATGTTTTTCTACAATGAAGTACGTGAAGTCCAATTTGTGTAATTAAATTGGTGATGAGAATTTAAGTGACAGTTGTATTTTGTTATATTGAGAAATAGTCGTTTAGGAAAGCTTCTATATATTAAGTATTGTGAGAACATGAAAAATAAAATAAATTATATATTTTTTCAATCTTGACACTTTTAAAATATAAGAAAATGGTAGAATTACAATATCTCTACTGAAATTCAAAAAATATTATGAACAAATTTCATATTTTATATAAGAAAGATCATAAGAAAATCACATAATTACACGAAAACCATTAAGAAAACCAATTATAACCAATCACATAATGATAATAATTTTTACTTTATTTTATTTTTAAGGGTATCAATGTAATATTACATATTTTAAGAAGTATATGATTTAAAAAACATTTTTTAACATGAATTATTGTTAAAAAAAATTAAACGATTTAAGTTTGCTACTTCTAATTCTCACGATAAGTTAGTATTTTATAAGGAACATCTCCTTTATTTGATAAACAAGCAAACATAAATAGCACTTTTGGGTCATTTAATCGAACAAATGGATAAAGACATGAGGCTCATTTGTTTATTAAAGTTCTTGAAAGTTCATATGTTTGTTTATTGTATTAACCAACAAACATAATCAGATACAAACAAATTCATTTAGTTAACAGACAAACATCAATAAAATAAGTGTTCGTTTAAGTTTTCAAATTCGTTCTTTTATTTAGATAAAGTTAAACGAATAAATACAAACCGCTCATGTTGGTTAGTCATATTCAGGGTCGTTCCTGAGATTTCGAGGGTCCTGTGCGACTAAAGAAAATGGGCCCTTAAAAAACTAAAATATAAATTTAAATATATGAAGAAAAAAAAAATTAATTAAGATGATGAAAGTTGTAACAACACTAGATTTGATTTTTTATCAAAAAATTAATTCAAAAACCTCCTTTTATTAGGTAAATTGTTAATTTGGACATGACCCAATAATGGAGTAATTGTTAATGAGTTTTTAAACTCAGTTTATTTGACCCATAAGTTAATTGTTAATTGTAATTTCTTTTTTAAACTCAGTTTACATTAAATATATTTTTATATATAATGTATATAATTTATATTTTTAGGCCCCATAAAAAAACAGGCCCTGAGCGATCGCCCACCCCGCACATGCTCAGGGCCGGCCCTGGTCATATTCATTACGTTTAGTAATATCATATCTCATTTCATATGAGCATATACGGTAAATAGAGTCATGCCTTTTCATGACTCGTGTTAACATATACAGCCTTCCATAAAAAACGAACCTCAATTTTCATGTAAACGTTAACAAATTATTTTGATATGCTAAAATAATATTAACTTACAATTTTGATCTTGAAAAATAGTTATATTGTTATCAAACTTTGATTAGCTTGGATTAAAAGTCATAAAATCAAATTAGTTATTAGATGGACAGTTCCCATCTTGTTATATGAAAACAAGTAAAATTGAGCTAGAATTTTATGAATATCATGTTAAACGAGTAAAACGTAGAGATAGATGTAAATCCGCGCGTTGCAATGGTGGTGTTGATGATGCGAGAAATCTTTAATGATCGATTTAAAATAAGTTTGTTGTCGAGACGTAGATAAAATGAAGAACGTCGCAATGATATATTCAGAATTTAAAAAATGAGTTGGATAAAACGCGTCAATGAGACCGTGAAGTAGTTTTGATAACTTGTACGTTTGTGATTGGATTAAAATTAACGTCAAACGTATGATTAGAGTGGTTAAAATCTCATATTGTAAGTTTAATTAAACTTGAGAGAGGGGAGGAGCAAAACAAAAAAAAGTGGTCAAACTTCAAAAAATTGTGACCAGTTTTTAAAAAATCAATAAGTTGATAAATATATATCGTAAGTTTAATTAAAGTTGAGTGTCCTATATGATAATTATTCAAAATTAAATAAACAAAAATTTGTGACCAAATTTCAAAGTACAAAAGTTTTATGATCAATTTGTAAAAAATTAAAAATTTGTGGTCAATTTGCAAAAGATGAAAAGTTTATTATTTATAATGGTAGCTATTTTTAGTTATATATAATATCACTTAACATGTATAAAATATTTTAAAATAATATAATACATTAATATATTCTTTTCTGATGTGCGTAAATGAATTCGGATAATTATACGGGTATCACCAAATACTATACTCATCCCAAATCCATAACCCCCTGAGACTTTTCGAAACTAATCTCATACTCAGTTTCATACCTGAATACCCGTCTCATTACACATCCTGAATGTTTTAAAATTGAAGACTTTTCACCCAGACTCGGGTCGTTTGTCATCCCTGCTCTGATCAACCTCCTTTTAAGTTTTATATTATGATATCAATATTATATTATATCTTCTTAATCCACACTTAATTAAAAGTAAAATGATCAACTCTTTGAAAGATGATCAAGATTGAAAATGCCATTCAACGTCACTCAAGAATTGCCCATTTTTAGGTCCAAATTAGTAAATTCCCCAAAAGTCATCACTTCACATGACTCTCACTTTCCTTGCAAAATAGTAACAAAGAACTGCAAGTCAGGCATACCCATTCATTATTAGTCGTCGCTTGAAACTTCATAACAACATCAACATGGCCTTTCCTTCTTTGACCCGATTCGCAACCATTTTCTCTTCCACCCATTAAAATCATTCCCCCTTTCTCATCCATACATGATCAAGATCTCCAATCGGACACTGTAAGCTTTCATTTTTCTCATTTCGTCTCTTTTTAGTCTTCAATTTATGCCTAATTTGATGGAATTGATTTGGGTTTTTGATTATTTGAGTTGATCATCATGTTTTAGTTTCTGGGTATGCTCTGATTTTGCAGGGACATACTGATTTGAGTGTTTCTTGATTAGGGTTTTTGATATCTCAATTGGGTAGTTTTGATATTGTTTGATTATTGTAATTTAAGTAAGTATTGAAAAAGGGTAACTTAAATTTCAAGATTTTTAGGTTTAGGTGATGATGATTGGGGAAATTTGAACTTTTGGTTCTTAATTAGGTTTTTTAAGATTTTGGGCTTTTTGATGCTTGTTGTTTCTTGGTGCTTGACTTTTTGTTTAAGTCACTCTTCATAAGAATCTTGCAAATTTTGATGTTTTATATGAGGGTTATTACTCTACTATACTATTTTAGAAAAAAATATTATGAGGTTTTCGGAGCTGGGGGTTTCAGGGGGAGCGTCGGAGCTCTATCCCACCGGGATGGAGGTAAGGTTTGCTCCCATCATACTCTTCCAGACCCTACTAATAGCTCTACTATGAGTGAGATTATACTGGGATCGTTTATTTGTTTGTTTGTTATGAGGGTTATTACAACTTCAAACGCGTGCAAGAATCATCGTGTGCAACACATTTTATTATGGAGGATGATCTGATTCTGATTATTTGCTATCTTTCCAGGTTTCTTTCTTGAAACTCAAGGTTTCTACCTAAAGCCACAATCTTTTTGCACAATGGCTCGTATGCAAATGACAACGATCAATACCCGAATGATAATTTCCATTTGTGTTTGGATATTTATATCTAGTAGTTATAGTAACGCAGTCCAAAGTGATATTGATTGCCTAAGATCGATTAAAGCTTCAGTTCAAGATCCAGAAAATCTGCTTTCTTCATGGGATTTCAGTAACAATACCGAAGGTTTCATATGTAGATTTACGGGTGTTGAATGTTGGCATATTGATGAAAGTAAAGTTCTAAATATCCGCCTTGCTGACATGGGGTTAAAGGGTCGGTTTCCTATCGGGCTCAAAAACTGTACTTCATTAACTGGCTTGGATCTTTCAAGCAATAATTTTGACGGGCCTCTTCCGGGCAACATGACGGATATTGTTCCGTTTGTAACAAATCTTGATCTTTCATCAAACAACTTATCTGGAGAGATCCCGGAGAGTATTGCAAACTTATCGTTTCTTAATGTTATTAGGCTCAATAACAACCAGTTTACGGGCCAGATTCCGTTACAATTGGGCCAGCTTAATCGGATTAAGGAGTTTGGTGTTGCTAATAATCGTTTGACGGGTCAAGTTCCGAATTTTAATGATTCTGTCGCTGATTTTTCGGGGAATCCCGGATTATGTGGTGCTAAGTCTTTGCAACCTTGTGAACCACGTACCAAGAAAACACACATGGGTGTGATTATTGGGGCTGCAATTGGCGGTGCTACCATCGCGGCCTTAGTTGTAGGTGGCGGGATGATGTTCTTTATGCGAAGAGTTGTCAGAAAGAAAGAAGAAGATCCTGATGAAAATAAATGGGCCCGGAGTATCAAAGGAACTAAAAAGATCAAGGTCAGATGATTTAATTAGTAGTTAATGTGTTAAATACGATTACAAAAGTTATATTCTTTCCATAATAAAATGGTTTTTCAAAAAAAAAATTATGCACTAAATATACACTTTTGGCAACTTTTGAACCATTTTGGCCCATTTGACCGCCATTGTTTTTTTTGTTGTACTCATTTGGAAAAATAAGTGGGTCGGGCGGGTGGACAGGTAAAAACATGTACTTCTTTTTGGTATGGGTCTGATCAGATTGGGTTGACCTGAAACTATGTCCAAAAAGTTCAATTTTTTGTTAAAAATTAGTGTGCCAAATATGATTACAAACGCTTTATAATCTCATAAGTAATCTTCTTTATTTAACAAAATGATTACCCATTTCCTTTTAAACATAACCCGAATCGGCCCATTTATGAATAAACGGGTCAAAACTACTACCTCTGACTATAATTTTTTATTTATGTGTTCATTTCTATTTCTGTTACTTCAAATTACCAACTTTTATTGAATTGCAGCTCTCAATGTTTGATAACCCGGTTTCAAAGATGAGATTAAGTGATCTAATGAAAGCCACCAACAGTTTTAGCAAAGAAAACATCATCGGGTCAGGAAGAACGGGTTCTTTATACAAGGCAACACTCGAAGACGGAACCTCACTCATGATAAAAAGATTGCACGACACGCAACACTCTGAAAAAGAATTCGCATCAGAAATGGCAACACTCGGGAACGTAAAACACCGCAACCTCGTACCCCTTTTAGGGTTTTGTGTTACAAAAGAAGAACGGTTTTTGGTCTACAAATACATGTCAAACGGTACTTTACATGATAACTTACACCCCGTTGGTGATAACGGGCCACAAATGGAATGGTGGCTCAGGTTAAAAGTTGCTCTCGGTGCAGCCAAAGGGTTCGCGTGGCTCCACCATAACTGCAATCCGCGAATCCTTCACAGAAACATAAGCTCAAAATGCATCTTACTGGATCAAGAATTCGAGCCCAAAATATCTGATTTTGGGCTTGCTAGGCTTATGAACCCGGTGGACACACATTTAAGCACTTTTGTGAACGGTGAGTTTGGTGATATCGGTTATGTGGCACCTGAATACGCACGAACGCTAGTAGCCACCCCGAAAGGTGATGTTTATAGCTTCGGGGTGGTGCTTCTGGAGATAGTAACAGGTGAAAAACCGATCAATGTGACTAAAGCTCCCGAAACCTTCAAGGGTAATTTAGTCGAATGGATTTCTGATTTATCGGCACAATCAAAACTTCAAGATGCAATTGACGAGTCCTTAGTCGGGAAAGGATACGACAGTGAGGTTTTTCAGGTTCTTAAGATCGCGTGTAGCTGCGTGTTGCCAGCTCATAAAGAACGGCCCACGATGTTTGAAGTGTACCAGTTTTTACGCGCTATTGGTGGAAAATACAACTTTACTACTGATGACGAGCTTTTTATGCCGACTGATACTGGTGATACGGGTGACATAGAACTCATCGTGGCTCGGGAGACAAAAGGGAAGAAGTGATTGATAAGGTAGCGCGCAAGCGGTTTTATGGAAGGTGCATGTATTATATGATGGTTTATGTTTCAATAAATGTTATAGTGATCATATATTTTGGTTCAAGTACTATAGTCTATAGGTTTTTTGATTTTGGTGTATGTTACTGAATTTTCTGGAGGAATATGAATGTGTATTTGAAGTAAGGTTAAAGAGGACAGTATTTCATTGGTTTTAAAATCTCTGTTCACAGCTACAGTTGGAAATGGATAGGTTTGGTGGGTTGGATAACACATCAAAACCGGGTTCGAGTAAAAAAATTATCTTTTTCTTATGTTTCGAGTTGGCTGACTCAAATACCTTTTCGGCTAGTTTTTTAGAACATGGATGTAGACGAGTTAAGTTGAGCTTGTCTATCTCGAGCTTAGCTTGAGTCAAATTTTATACCTAGAGCTTATCTTGTGAGTGATTTTTTAAGTTTGAGTTGGGCTTTGGCTTGACTTGTATCATTTATTAATTACTTAATATTTTATTTATATAAACAACTACAATTTTTTTTATGTATAGCATAATATATATTATTTTGTTAATTTTATCATAATTTGATTTAGTTAATCCAAACTATTACTCACTGGCAGATAATAATACATACCGATAGTTTTACAACCAATGACACTCCTAACTTTTACTTATGTTGTGAGGGGCAGTCCTACTAAAACAAATATCATAAATTTACACTTGATTTTCACTCGATTTCGCTTGTACGTTTCTCTCATTGCGTTCATAATCATCAGGAGCGAAAACAAGTGAAAATTAAGTGTAAATCTTTGATGATTATATTAGTTGGATTGTCCTTGGAAACATAGTGTATTGGTTAAACTGTAAGTATGAATTTTTATCTGTCAGTGATTCATAGTTTGAATTATTAAAATCTAATTTACTATTAGATTGATAGCCTTGTGCTCGAGGAAAAATTCTCTAGGGATGAGTAGGTCATAATTTCAAATCTCACTTTTAAAGGAATTAAAAAATTTGCCTTTGGAAAAAAAAATTTAAATCCAATTTACATAATATTTATTACATTAAATAAAGTTATTACATTTATACGAAAAGATAGGTTCGCCTAGTCAAGTTCGATGTATGAAGGACTCTTGTAACATGATCATTACAGTAACATGATCATAGTTGAAGGACTCTTGTAATCCACGTCCCCATTTTCCCTAAGAGTTTCGGAGAGCCATGAAACCATGATCAAACCACATCACTCAAAATTCTTCACCAATCGATCCTCAATTCTCAATCAAATCACTTAATCCCAATCCCTAATCAATTCCCCACACAAACCCCAATCCAATTTCGCACAAATCCCCATCTTTCCCCCAATTTCTCCAAACCCTAACTCTGCAACAATGGAATTCAACACAATCAGAATCAAATCAACGTTCACTTCACCGTTTGAGAGCTCTCCTAGGGCCGACGACGACAACTCCCCGTTCAGAAAACCACTCAGTTTATGGCCAGGTATGTATCATTCGCCCGTCACCGCTGCTCTGTGGGAAACTAGGTCAAAAATCTTTGAACGGCTTCTGGATCCACCGAAAGATGCACCCCCGCAAAGCGAATTGCTTACGAAAACCACGTCGCAAAGCAGGACAACCATTCTTTATAATTTTGCAACTGATTATATATTGAGGGAACAGTATAGGGATCCTTGGAATGAGGTCAGAATTGGGAAATTGCTTGAAGATCTTGATGCCCTAGCTGGCACCATTTCGGTCAAGGTATCATTTTTTGTTCGGGTGTTAAACGGGTCGTGTCAAGAACCCGGAAATTCGTTGCGGGTGACCTGCTTAATCTGATTTTTTTTACAACCTGAGTTAGTTACACCAGTATAGTCCCACTTTTCAAAAAAAAAAATGTTCTACTGTTCACAAGTGGGTTTCTGTCAATTCTTTTAAGAATAACTTAAATACCCTTGTGTAAAAAATGAAAGAAAGAATCAAATATGAAAATGGACCCACTTTTAACTCATATATATATATATATATATATAACAGTTATATTTTAAACATACCAAACCAAACCAAACGTACCCAGTATAATCCCACACATAGCTAACGCTATTAGTAGGGTCTGGGGAGGGTGTGATGAGGGCAAACCTTACCCCTATCCCAAGGGATAGAGAGGCTGCTCCCGTTTAGACCCCCGGCTCCATGGGAAAGAAAAAGATAAAAATATAAATAAAATTAATGAGTAATAAAGTAAAATAAATCTAACACTAATCTAACAATTAGCAGTGTATGACTAGAGTATATTAGTCACAAGAAACACAACACACCTACAAGAAACAAGACATACGCAAAATCTTTGCTAAACAACTCTACTCTCCCACACAACGGGTCACTCATCCTAAAACCCTAATACGACGTCTCCATGAAATCCTATCATTGATCATGTCCTCTGAGAGGTGTAAATCTAGCAAATCAAGCCTAATCCTCTCATCCCACGTTAATTTCGGTCTCCCCCTGCTCCTTTTCCCCTCTACAACGAGAGTTTCCACCGTTCTCACTGGATCTGTGCTCTGTCTCCTCTTGACATGTCCAAACCATCTCAATCTTCCTTCTCTTATCTTATCTGAGATACATGTGACTCCCAATCTCTTCCGAACAACTTCATTTCTTATTCGGTCCTTTCTTGTGTGTCCACACATCCACCTCAACATCCTCATCTCAACTACATCCATTTTTCGAGCTTGTGTCTTCTTGATGGCCCAACAATCGGTTCCATATAGCATCGCTGGGCGAACTGCTACCCTATAAAATTTACCCTTTAACCCTATTGGGAACCTCTTGTCGCACAAAACACCTGAGGCCGCTCTCCATTTGCACCAACCAGCCTGCACCCGATGGACTACATCATTGTCGATGTCCCCGTTACTCTGGATGACAGATCCTAGATACTTGAACTTCAGTGTCTTAGGGACAACCCCACCTTCAATAGAAATCTGGGTCTCCTCGTCGACGTTTGCACCACTAAAGTTGCAGTGAAGGTACTCGGTTTTAGATCGGCTTATCTTCAAACCTTTGTGCTCTAAGACTGTTCTCCATTCCTCTAGTCTGTTGTTCAATGTCTCTTTACTTTCTGCAATCAACACGATATCATCAGCAAAAAGCATGCACCATGGAATTGCATCTTGAATCGACTTTGACAACTCATCCAAAACTACTGCAAAGAGAAAGGGGCTTAGTGCCGACCCCTGGTGAACTCCCACTTCCACAGGAAAAAAAGTCTGTATCCCCCACGGGTGCTCGGACGCATGTCTTAGCCTCATGATACATATCCCTAATTGCCTCAATATATTTACTAGGGATCCCTCTTCCCTCCAGACTTTCCCAGATCAATCTTCTAGGCACACTATCGTACGCCTTTTCAAGATCGATGAACACCATATGTAAATCATGTTTCTTCTCTCTGTACTTTTCCATTAATCTTCTTAAAATGTGTATCGCCTCCGTAGTGGACCGGCCTGGCATGAACCCAAATTGGTTTGCTGTAACCTGGGTTTGTCGTCTAATCCTTGTATCTATAACTCTTTCCCATAATTTCATTGATTGACATAGGAGCTTAATCCCCCTGTAGTTAGCACAACATTGAGCATCTCCTTTGTTTTTATATAGGGGTACTAAGACACTACGCCTCCACTGATCTGGCATCTTTCCGGTTTTGAAGATATTGTTGAACAGTCTTGTCAACCACTGAACGCCTTCCTCTCCCATACACTTCCACGCTTCAATGGGTATGTTGTCTGGACCGACTGCCTTAGCTCTTCCCATCTTCTTAAGAGCACTCCTCACTTCTTCCTGTGTGATATTTCGACAATAACAATTATTTCGTTGACTGGATTGAGTAGTGGGATTCTCCGTTATGGCTAGACTTGGTCTACAACTGTTGAAAAGGGTGTAGAAATAGTTTTGCCATCTCAGCTTGATGTCGCGTCCCTTTACCAAAACTTTTCCATCATCTTCCTTGATAAACTTCACGACCCCAAGATCTTGTCTCCCACGCTCCCTATTTTTGGCAATCTTAAACATATGATGCTCCCCTTCCTTGGTGTCTAGTTTTCTATACATCGTTTCATAGGCAAAATTCTTTGCCTCACTCACTGCCTTTTTAGCTTCCCTCTTTGCCTGTCTATAGTTCTCCCGTAGTGTCATTATCTCCTCTCCATTACTGCACTGCAACAACTCTTTAAAGCGTTGTTGCTTGTCCTTTATCTTGCTCCGCACCTCCTCATTCCACCACCAAGACTCCTGATGTCCTCTTGTTGCTCCCAATGTGACTCCGAGGGTTTCCTTTGCTGCCTGCGTAACAGTGGTTGCCATGGCAACCCACATCTGGTTTGTGTCGCCATCCTTAGTATTTGTGTTCATCACCATGACTTTATCTTTAAACAAATTGATGTTTTCGTCCTTCAAATTCCCCCATCTGATCCTTGGTTTATTTTTTCCTCTCCTCTCCGCCACCCTTTTTCTCAAGGTAAAATCGACCACCAACAGACGATGTTGGGTCGCTACTGACTCTCCTGGAATTACCTTGCAATCCTTCCACCAATTGCGATCCCCTTGTCTCATCAGGAAATAGTCGATCTGCGTGTTGCGCCCCCCGCTACTAAAAGTAATCAAATGTGATTCCCTCTTTATAAAGAACGTGTTTATAATACCAAGATCATGCGCAAGCGCAAAGTCAAGAAGCTCCCTACCATTATCGTTTCTAACACCATAACCAAAACCTCCATGAACCATCGGAAAACCATCACTCTCCTTACCAACGTGACCATTAAAATCACCTCCTAAGCATATTTTCTCCTGTCTAGGTAATGACCTCATTACTCCGTCTAAACTACCCCAAAAATCCCTCCTTTCTTGGTCTCCTAGACCTACATGTGGTGCATAAGCGCTAACAATTGCCACAACTTCCTCACCAAGTACTACTCTCAACACCATGATCCTATCATTATATCTTTTCACTTCCACCACATTACCGTGCAGTTCTTTAGCAACTAGAAAACCCACCCCATTTTTTGTTCCATCGCAACCAGAATGCAACAGTTTGTAGCCATTACACTCTCCCCCCCCCCCCCCCCCCCTTGACCCTTCCACCTAGTCTCCTGAAGGCAAGCTACCTGAATCTTATGTTTTCTAAGCACGTCTACTAACTCTAACAACTTACTAGTTAGGCTTCCTACATTCCAAGATGCCAAACGTAACCTATACCCCTTATGGTTAGCACTAGATGCACCCCTCTCCCCTGAACATGATCTCAATGAGACATTATTCTACCTACCGTCTATGTTTGAAATAATACACAAGATGTATTTATTTTTATTTTAACCACAGTTAAGCAAATAGAATATTTATTTTTATTTTAACCACAGTTAAGCAAATAGAATAGACAAATTGCTCATTAATCAAACAGATGCAACACGTATATGCAACAGTCAACACAAAAAAACAGGGTATGTCTCTCCCTGTGAATCAAGAACAATTGTTGGTCCTCCTAACCCAGACCAAGAATGCCTAAGCATGCAATTCGTGTAACAAGAAGGTAAAACGGACATAAATAAAAGAGTTGGAACGAACTAACCCAATTGCGCCCAAGTTAGGGTACTCCTTCCTATTCCACCTTGGTATCACCGTCAGTAGAACTAGGGTTTTAGACCGCAGGTCTCCTCCTAGTCTTGAATCGGACTCGCAGCGGTGGCGATAATTGCGGTGCGGCGGGGCTGATTTCAGACGACGGTGCAGCGGTGAGGATGATTTAGTTGATCTTTACTCCTTAAAATGGTTAGAATATGCTTCTTCTTTACTTCAATGAACCCAAAAGTGAAAACCCCCAAAATGAGAATCTAGGGTTCGTCACTTACACCTGTCTGTGAATAAGATCGCCTGCAAGTGAGTAAATCAACAAGTAGCCACACGATGTTCCAATAGCAATAACCCTAATATCATCAAACACCAGCCACTCAAGGGCGGATATATATTCTGCCTCAATCGGGGAAAGATTGGGTCGGATCTTGACCCGAAAAGAAGCAGGAGACGAAGGGTGAGACCAGTCGAGAACAAGGAGGAAGTAGCGGTTGGCGATTGCTTACAGAAAATGAAACCCTAGATCAAAATTTCGTGACCTTTGTTCCCTGAATGTTCAATCTGTTAGAACACCAGCAAAACAGAAGATCTATGAAACCCTAGCCGAAGACCCTAAGCAGATGAAGGAAAATATGAAACCGTAGACAGATCTGACCAAGACGATGAAACCTTAGACGGATCTGACCAAGACGATGAAACCGTAGACAGATCTGACAAAGAAGATGAAACCGTAGACAGATCTGACAAAGACGATGAGATGAAACACCCCCCTTTTATATATTTTAAACATAAAATCTTATATTAACTTTTAATTTTTGTCATAAAATACTCGATCTGTTGAATTTCTGACATAAAAACCCCACTTTTTTTCATTTGAAAAAATTAAAAATAAACTGGTTAAACGGGCCAACCCGTGAACCTGCCGGGTTGACACGAACACGAGGGTTCGGCTCGAAACTGACACGAACCCGTTTATAATAAACCCAAACCTGCGAATGTTGTGTTAGGTTTGTGTTGTGTGAAAGATTCACACCCACAATAAGTTTTGATGTTTTGTTTCATACTTTCATATATAATGTTTCATGGTGTCTGGATATCAGTAACTCGTGTGGGTGGGTGTGTGTGTTTGAATCTAGCATTGCTCTGATGATGATAGTATGACAAGGCCTCTACTGTTGGTTACTGCATCTGTTGACAAAATGGTCCTGAAGAAAACAATTAGTGTTGATTGTGATCTGAAAATGGCTGGTGCGGTTATATGGGTCGGACGGTCCTCCATTGAAGTTCAACTTGAAGTCACTCAGTTGTCGAGTGGTATGTATAAGTCGATAATCAAAGTGGTTAAAGTTAAGGATTGTTAGGTTATGTAGAGTTGGAAATTTTGACCTGTTTCGGGTTCTGTTTTATCTCGAACGAGTTACATAGCATAACATGAAACAAGTCAAAAGTCACCCAAAATTACATTATTTTGGAACAATAGTAACTAAGTTTCCAAGTGTTCCACTAAAATCACTCAAAGTTCTTTTGTTCCTCTAAAGTCATTCAACTTTCATTCGGTGTTTCAGTCTTGTGAACTTTTTTTTCATAAATGTTAAAGTTTTTTAAAAAATTAAGTGACCTAAGTGGAACATATATGAATCGTAGTTCCTAATTAGTGATTGTATTTTTCTAGTTTGACTTAAGTTGAACAATTATGAAACTTGGTTATTATTTACTGAACATTTTGTTTTACTATTACCTCTTACTTCAAGTTAATTTAAAAAAATAACAATCACTAAATAGCAACCAAGACTAATATAGGTTCCATTTATGTCATTTAATTTAAAACTTTTTAGTATTTATAAAAAAAATCACAAGATTGGAACATCTAATGAAAGTTTAGGGACTTTAGAAGAGCAAAGAAACTTTGAATGACTTTAGTGGAACAATTGCGAAACTTGGTTACGATTGTGTATTCGTCTGAGGTTTCGCGTATACTTTTGGCACATTACTTATTTCTAAAAAAATAAAGATTTTAGATAGAACTGTTTTCGTTCAACCCAACATGACCCTTTTTGAGCATACCAAAAATCAACAGGAGCTGACATGGCAACCTTGGTTTTGCAGATAGCACTGACATTATAGAAACAGTAGCTCTAACGGCTAACTTCATATTCGTGGCGCGTGATTCCAAAACCGGGAAAGCAGCTCCTGTGAACCGACTGTCACCAGAAACCGAGACAGAAAAGTTATTTTACGAAGAAGCAGATGCAAGAAACAAATTAAGAAAATTACAGAAAGTGGAAAGAAAAGGGTTTGAAGAAAAAGGAGAAAAAAACCGACTTGATTTATTATTAGCCGAAGGGCGTATTTTCTGTGATATGCCTGCATTAGCAAATAGAGATAGCATTCTTCTTAGAGATACCCGTCTTGAAAACTCATTGATTTGTCAGCCCCAACAACGGAATATTCATGGGCGTATTTTTGGAGGGTTTTTGATGCATCGGGCCTTCGAGTTGGCCTTTTCAACTGCTTATACTTTTGCTGGATTGATGCCGTATTTTCTTGAAGTTGACCATGTTGACTTTCTAAGACCCGTGAGTACCTTCTTTTTTTTTTTTTTTTCTAACTTCACTTCTGCAAGCCTTTTTTAATGAATTGAAGTTGGATCCATTTACTTATGAATGGGTTGGTTTAGGTTATGTTTTATCTCTAACGGGCGAAACGGGTAAAAGAATATAAAATTAGCCAAAAAGGAAACGGGTCAAATGGATTGTAAAGTCGCCCAACATGTTTCTTTAATGCATAAACCTCTTGAATCGTTTTTATATAATTAATGTGCATCTCTAGTAGAGGTGCCAAGATGGCTGGGTCTGGCAGGTTGGGTAATGGGCTGACCCTAGAATACTCATACCCATTTTTAATTTTTATACATTCTTAATGTGTTAAATATCAATACTCGAACTTTGTCTACATATAGAGATTTGAGAGGTTCTATGCGTTGGAATATACTTTGGATAGCTTTCTACCAATTTGACGTGTTTCCTTTTAAGTTTCATCTTTACCTTAACCATTTGACCCGTTAGACATACAACATAACCCAAATCGACACATTGTACTTTTAACTGTAAGGATATCTCAAGTGGGCTCACAATTGTTTTCCTTCTGTTACTAAACAATAACTGTCCTCAAGGGGACATCCTGATGGTCTAAATGAGATACTCCACAACCAAACGGTTGGGGATTCAAATCATGTACAGTGCAGATTGTGGTTATTCATCCTAGAATATCTAGGAATTGTTGTTAAAAAAAACTAAACAATAACTGTTTAGTTTCTCACTATCCTCAGGTTGTTATGCTTTTGTGTCTACTGACATTTTAGTTTCTGTATTCTCAGGTGGATGTTGGTGATTTCTTACGCTTCAAATCATGTGTCCTGTACACGGAATTTGAACATGCAGAACAACCTTTGATCAATGTTGAAGTTGTTGCACACGTTACAAGGCCCGAGATGAGGTCTAGTGAGGTCTGTTTCCATCCTCAAAACTTCAAATTTTTTATGAACTTAAATCTCCATATCTTTTGAACACAAGTTTGTGATTGCCTTCTGAATTATTTTGCATGGTTTTTCATTGCAAACTAATAATCTAGAGGCGGCAATTTCATCCAATTTACTTATAAGTGGGTTGATTCAGGTTATTTTATAACTCTAACGGGTCAAACGGGTCAGTTTTAAAAATTTAGCTTAAATGAGAACATGTTGAAAGTTGCTCAATGTGTGTTGTTAATGCATACATCCTCCTACATCATTTTGTTTAAATAATTATAATTTCATTGAAATTATATAATATTTGTGGTCATAGTAAACACTCTAATTACTTCTAAATCTGAAACAATCCAGACGAGGGGTAAAATAGTCATTTCATACGGAACTGGGTGTAAACTAATCGAAATTGTTGGACAAAAGGTGTTCCAGGTCAACCTGACTTGACCCGGCCCATTCCAAACCATACAAATTTTTTACTCATTTGATCCATTACTGTGCAGGTTTCAAACACATTCTACTTCACATTTACCGTCCGTTCTGAGGCGAAAGCCAATAACAACGGGTTTAGGATCCGTAAGGTGGTCCCCGCCACAGAAGAGGAAGCGCGCAGAATCCTAGAACGCATGGATGCTGATTCTTTGCTGTCAAAGGATACTATTTAAATTTCAAACTACCCTTAAAAACATCAAATAATCATAATCATTATCATAATCAATATTAAGAGGAAACTATCTTGATTTTGAACCGATAGATGAACCCGTTTTGTTGGTTCTGTCCTGAGAACTGTAGTAGGAAATAATGTACCAGCTAACTACCAGATTATGAGATCGTGCATTATCGGTTTAATTATCGTATTTTATTCAAGGTTATAGTAAGTTTTTAAGAAATTTAAAGAGAGGATTATCAGTTGACGTATTTCAGGTGTGTAAACGAGAGCTCAGCTCGTTTAACTTACTGTGAGCTCGAGCTCGGTTTGATTCGAGCTCTATTTTTAAATCTCGGGATCGGCTCGTGGGTAGTTTTTCAAGCTCGAGCTTGGCTCTTTTTTTATTTATTAATTATTTTTTATATATTTATATGTAATTATTTTTATATAAATTTTATTATAATATTTTATATAACATAATATATATTATTTAATTATATTTATCATAATTTTATATATACTAAATATATATTGAATATATTAATTAAAAAAAATAGGCTCGCGAGCTGGCTCGAGCTCAGGCTCGTTTGTTAAACAAGCTTTATTTTAGGCTTAGACTCGTTTAAGCTCGGCTTGATTCGAGTTTGCTCGTTTACACCCCTACGTATTTGTTAAATCAACACCATAAACTACTTAGATGCATGCATGGATTCTACGTGGATGCTTATATGGTCCATTAACTTAGTGGGTAGAATAGTGGGCAGTTAATACGGTTGGTATGATAGGAATAAGTTTGTTTTTCTTTGTTTTTCAAGTACTCAGTTTTCATCATCAAGAAAATACACAACAGTTTGTGTACCAGTTTACCATCTTCTTCCGCCCTGTGTGTGTTTAACAAGTGGTATCAGAGCCATTAATCTCCATGATGAAACTTCAAGTCGGTTGTGCACAAAGAGTCCATGACTACAAGCTTGAGAAATGGATAGTCGACTCAGGTTGCTCTAATCACATGACTGGAGAAAATGATCGGTTGATTAATCACATTCGCTATGGTGGGAGCCGTGTGGCTGTTATTGCAGACAATTTCAAACACCACATAGCTCACATTGGTGATGTCACATTTCCTACAGACCATAATAATCAAGAGCTCACACTCAAAGATGTTTATCACGTACCGGGTATGAAGAAGAATTCGGGCTAGTCAAGCAAACTTCAGTTGGCTGGAAAAGATACATGATCACATTCATTGACGATTAGTCCCGATTTGTCTGAAAAAACAACACATCACGTAATAAAAATGTTGAGATTAGACAACGGTGGGGAATATCTTGCAAAGGAATTCACTGATTTTCTGAACGATTGCGATACATCGACAGTTTCCAAATACGCCTCAACAGAACAATGTTTCAGAAAGATAGAATCAACATTTGGTGGATGTATCGGGTAGATATGACAAGAACGTCTCAGGTTGGTTTTGGGCTGAGGCGATGAGAACAGCAGCCTATGTGATCAACCGGATACTCCAACAAGGTCTTAATTACAGCTCGCTATTTGAAGAACTCTCTGGGTTCAAGCCAAACTTAAGTCATTCCGTATTTTTGGTTGTGTTTGTTATGTATTCGTCCCGAGTCATCTAAGAAAAGAAAGCAACTCGGTGTATATTTGAAAAACTCTTTGGGTTCAAGAGAAATCGATTAAATCGATAACTGAATCGAAATCAAAACCGAAACCGTTTAAAACCAAACCGAATTACATATTTAGTTTTCGGCCTGGTTCAAACCGAAAACCGAATATGTAATTTGGTTTTTGGTTTGGTTTATGTTTCAAGATTTTGAATTCGGTTTGAACCGAAAAACCCGAATTAGGTTATACCACTATTTTATTCTATGTTTTATAGTTAACCCAATTCATTTATATCAACAACCGATTATAAATCATTATTTGATAAAGGTATGTTTTTTGTTTAGACTTTCCTAAAATGTTGTGTTGTATAAACCAAATAAGTTATGACTACCCAAAAGAAAAAAAAAAGTTTTTTTTGTTAATTTGGTTTGTTAGGTTCAAACCGAATTACAATGTGGTTTTAGGTTCGGATTAGGTTTCCTCAAATATGGTTTGGTTCAGATTGTGATTTCAACAACAAAAATCCGAACCGAAAAACCCGCAACCCAGCCCGATGAACACCCCTACTTGGTGTAGCAAAAGGCAGTCGACAGACGACAGTCTCCATGTCCTCATGTGACATCCCTGATTTCTATGCCTGATCCTATTATCCTACTTTGTAATCTATTTTTTTTATGCCTCATATCACTCGTGATATCATTTAATTTCTAACTTCCGAGCCTGGTTTAAAGCGAGTATTCTATTGCGCTTTAGAACGGATTGCTTATTCTATTTTAATACCATATCTGATTCTTGTGTATATTCTAGAACTTGCTACTTATGGTAACTTTGGATACCTTAGACTCTAATATAATCAAAACAATTCAAGTTTTTAACTTTGTTTGACTAAAACAAAATTTCAAGGGTAAAAGTTACACATACGTAAATTTCAGGGTTTCTTTTGTAGCGTGTTCGAAATCTGGTTAATTTTTATAATTTCAATTATATATCATTATTATTATTATAACTTTCAGATTTTATATATATATATATATATATGTATATATTGTATTATTTAATTTAATAAATTAATTAGAACTTATCTTAATTAAATAAAAACTAATATTTTATTACTAATCCTAATCTATTTAACTAACTTAATTCTATCTTATCCTATTTTTTTTGTAATTGGCCGTAATCCTATGATCCCCGTTATTTCAAATTTATTTTACTAAATTTTATTAAATATAACTAATTTTATTCAAATATTTTGCAATCCTAGCCCTAATAACTATCTAGTTTTTGCTAATAAGTCCCTAATCCCACCCTATAAATAGAACCCATATTCCTCCATTATTCTTCGCACCTCAACGATCCTCTAGGGTTCTCTAGCTACTAAAGGTCGTTCTTCTCATCTTTTGGAAGATTCTAGCTTAAATCCTTCCATTCTAAGTAAGTTCTTCTTATGTTCTTACTTTTTCATACTTTTCCTTTCAAAAATTCCTCATAACTAGCTAGATCTATGATTCCCTAACATGTTTATGTTATAATCATAGACCTATCCAAGATCAAAGGTCCTATTTTAATTAAACTTCTTCAAACTTTTATTTAAAAACTTGGTTTTGATCTTTCTGGTTCTTTTCAATTTCAACAATCATGTTTTTACTAAAACTTATTATTATTAAATTAAACCCCTCTAATATTCAACTTATATCATTTCTATCTTTACTAAACTTATATTTTCACTTTAGCCCTTATACTTTATAAACTTACCAAACACACCCTAAACTTGGTCAAGTATACAAATAGGGTAACTTTCAAACCAGTATGTAGTTATCTGACAAACATTAAAGTTCTGGCTAGGAAAAGACGGGGTTCTGATCCGACCAACTCTTTCCTGGGAACTTTTCTGTTGGAGGTACTACTCTAGTATGATAACCACTCTAGTATACGATGACCACTTTCCTCTAATTACAAAACAACCCCTCATCTTTCCACGATTTTGTAAACTAACTCAAACTCGAACTTATTTAGGCATCTTCTAAACCAAGTTACTTCAGCAATCAAGATCAATCCCACCTGCTGCAAGGTGAGTTCATAGCCCCTTTTTGCTTTCTACTTTGGGGTGGAAAACATGCTCGTATATCAAAACTGAAACCAAGTCTTGAGTCAAAACTATACTTTGCATTCAATAACAAACTTCTAATTCTAGTAACATTAAACTGATTTATACATGTTGTAAATGTCATTTTTACTACAAAGTCTCTCTTATTTCTAAAACTACACAACCATTAACTTCGGGGAAGCCACGGGAGTACGTAAATAGATCTATTGGCCTGACTAGCCCATCCGGCCCTCGGGTTGATGCACGCCAATCAATTCCGAGCGTCCTTCAAGTTGTGGATTCTAATCAACTTGGAAGGAGCTGGGTGTTCAGAAACTGCATTCTTGACACTTATACTATAGTCTAACACCCTGACAAGGTGTTGGGCGGGAGAGCTATCGATCACTAGGGTTGGTTGTGAACTCATGTATGATAGTTTAAATTACTTGGAATTTGAAACTTGTTTTTGATTTGTTTCTGGTTATCTATTATTATATCTATCAAATCCTATGTTCTCACCAACTTTGTAGTTGACCTATTTTAGCATGTTTTTCAGGTGAAGCTAACTAAGATGTTGACAAGCTCATGATAGGATCAAGGACTATGCTTTAGTGGACTTAGCTAGAATTAATAAAAAGAAGAATTATTTGTTCTGTTTGTTTTATTTGGTTTATTTGTTCGGAAATACTGATGTAATAACTATTTGATTTTAATAGTAAATTTCTTTTGATCATGTGTAATGATTCAATTTCGTCGCCCCCTCGTGTTTCCGCCTTGGCGGGGGTGTGACAGATTGGTATCAGAGCCAGGTTATAGAGAATTAGGCTACTTTAGAATAGACCTAGACTATAACCTTAGGAGTCCCCTTATTAGGAAACTATATTCTCTATTTGTTTAATTGTTTCGTTAACCCTTATGTGTCTTCTTATTCCTCTTTCTCGAAAATAACACGCTTACCTTGACGAACCATCACACGTAACCAGACGACCCAGAATTACAGTCTGACGCGGAGAGCCTTTATTAGTCAAAGAACGTAGTCATAGTACGACCAACTAACCCTACACCATCGGAAGAGTAGCAGTGCAGAAAGTAGAGTTGGACCCGACCCATTTGCAACCGATCCACTTCTGAAGAGTCGACGACTAAGCAACGGTGCCAAGAAGATTCCATAATTACTCTCATTAGAACCAAGGGCCCGATTGGTGGTTGATAGGAACATGTGTAATCTGGAAGAGTGGATACCTGTACACTAAAGATTCTGTCTAGGAAAGGTGTGGTGTATAAATCCCTAAGTAAGGACCCGTCACATCTTCCTGGGAATCTTTGGTGTGAGTATCGCTTATAGGCTAAAACACATCTTCCTAGCATCTATCATACGGACCCAGAGTTTTTATTAGTCATTGTTTTCCTATTTAAGTCCAAATTCTAGTATATATCTTTGTTCATTTGTAATTTGAAACTACTTGATTATGAACGAAATTCTATCTTTGTTTGCTTTATAATTCTATCTCCATTACTATCAATTGTCATCTAAACTTGTCATCCCATCTATCATCCTATCTAATCTTGTCACTCATTTTGATCATGCTGGAATGCCTCCTCTTCGTGACACTACCGAAATCAACTAGATTGCCACCATTGTCATCCAACAACTACCCGATGTCCTGTCTACTATGGTAACCCTTCTTGTACCAGTAAACATTGTTGCCCCAGTCACCCAAACTACTAAACACTATTCAGGATCACTGCCCAAGTGCCCTAAGTGTCCACTGCATCACACTAGAGAGTGTCACAAGTGCAACAACTGTGGCAAATTTGGCGACCTCGTTCAGAACTGCAAAGCACCTCCTACTATAGCCAACACCAGCAATATCGTGATAACTAACCCTGCTCCCATCAACAATGTCAGGGCATGTTATGAATGTGGTGGCCTTGACCCCCTTAGAAACCGTTGTCCCGAGCTATACCCTACCAACAATCAAGCTGCTCAAGGTCGAGTTTTGTCTTAGGAGCACTTGAAGCTCGTCAAGATCCAGCTATCCAGGATAACGCAGACTCCACTAGTTAAATTTTAGGATAAAACCCTCTTAACTAGGGGAGACTATGGCTACCTTGATTTTTTTTTCTATTAATTCCTATTTATTACTTTGGGTTATCTTTAATTATATGATTACTTGTTTGGTTTATATCTTGTAATCTGGATTGGAAATTTCATTGCTTGAATCTTAATTGTTTTAATGTCTACTCGAATCTCAAATTAACATGTTCTGTCATTCGATTGCATTTCAACTTATATGATCTATCAGTTTCTATTGTATATCCATGACTACTCTATGACATCCACAACTTTCGCTTACATAACTATTCTCACTTCATAGATGCATAATGGAAGGACATTGCACATCATGTAAGGTAAATTGACTATTGCGGTCCGGAACGTAATCGTGAATTTACAGGTGCATTGGTGTGTGTTGAAATTCTATTGTGTAGCTAGTACCCATACCCTTGCAAATTTCTAAACCCAAATTACGCCACCAAGACTAGCCAAGTTAGTGAGTAGTTTTGGTAGGTGACTAGTACGCTTTTGAGGTGCCAGAGGTGTGGTGGGTTAGCTGCGGTACACCCTATATATAAACACTAATGGTATGTTGGAAGTGGGACTAGAAGTCGAGCCAAGAACTAGCCTCATTTAACGACCCTACTATCAATACCACTCAACATTAGCCCAGTTAGTGATTAGTTTTGTTCGGTGACTGGTACGCTTTCGAAGTGCCGGAGGTGTAGTGGGTTAGCTGCGGTACACCCTATATATAAACACTAATGGTGCATTGGAAGTGGAACCAGAAGCTGGACCAATGTAAGGCCCCAAACCCGGGAGGCCTCACTTATTGGATTTACTCATTCACAAGCAGTTCTTAAACATGAATATCAGATAACGCAGCGGAAAATTTCATTTAAACACAACTTAATCGTTGTTCATACATGCGGAAGCGTAAACATTGCTTATAACATAATTACATCATAGACAAAACATAACGGGATGCCAGTCTTCATGATCAGCCGGGTAACTCTTCTCGTTTGCCAAGCATCACCGTCCATCCTCATAACCTGCCTTAACCTGAATGTGTACACTTAAAAACGTCAGCTACGCTGGTGAGTTCTAGTTTTCGTTCGTTTTAAGAAATGGTTCATCATTCAAACATTCAATAGGGTTTAACATTCGTATAAGAAAACAGGGCCTTTCATTCGTAAACCTTCGCATATTTAAACACAATCATTTGTTTAAAACATTAACATTCATTTAAGTCATACATTATTATCTAAAATCTGTATCGTTACGCGTCTCAATGTCCCCGTAGGAACTTTTAATGTTGTGGGCAACCGTTACGTATCGCCGTCATTGCCACAACCATACACTACGTGGGTCAACCGTTACGTATCGCCGTCATTGCCCAACACGCATCTTTCCTTTGGAAATCAACCGTTACGTATCGCCATCATTGATTTCCCATTACCTCGTTCGCTTAGGATGATCGTCATCACCCGAGTAACCGTCGTTACTCCCTTACCAGTTGTACAACATCAAAACCATTGACATGCCACAAAGACATTGCCCATGTTGTTCTTGTGGTAACTATGGCTCGCTGTCCATAATCTACCACAAGGCTGGGAATCACATTCCCAGACTTCATTCGTCAATTCCATTCATTCGACAGATTAGATTTGTAATGACTTCTTTAAAACCTTTGCCCCTTTTTGTTTTCTTTTCATAAAACCTTTCCTTCACTTTCAAAACCCTTTACTTTTTCATTAAACCATTTCTTTATAACATTCGTTCGTAAACATTCCGTTCATAAACTTTCTTTCCATAAACCCTTCGTTTCAAATCATTTCCTTTCGTAAACGTAGTTTCATAAAAAAACCATTTTATAAAACAACATTTCATACGTGTACACACCAGCCCGAAAACATTATATAAAAACATTTAAAAGAGGGCTTCTAGAACTCACCTGATAAGCTAGTCTCGGTTGTCCTAAACGAAGGTCCAACGACTTCACGTACGATCTGAATTGAGTAGTTACATACACATCAGACCATTACCGACTCTAACGGTTTAACCCTTCTAAACATACTAATCTCTACTCAACAGCCTGATGTCTGCGCACTTAGCAAGTGCGCAGACCCTGCTGCCTGCGCACTTAGCAAGTGCGCAGACCCGGCTGCCTGCGCACTTAGCAAGTGCGCAGACCCTGCCTCCTGCGCACTTAGCAAGTACGCAGGTCCTTCCTCCTGCGCACTTAGCAAGTGCGCAGGTTCCTCCTCCTGCGCACTTAGCAAGTACGCAGGACCTGCTCCGTGCGCACTTAGCAAGTGCGCACGACCTGTTCTTCGCGAAAACCCTAACTTTCGCATTTAAGGTCTGATCATGTCAAGATCCCGAACATGTTGCATCCAAAACGTTCGTTTTCCCTTAGGGATCTCAAATCTATGATTATTTATCAGATTCATCCGTTCAAACCTTGTCTTTTCACCCAAAACCCGAAAAACCCAAAAACGAACTAAAACTCAGATTTAGGTCGGATCGTTACCTAAATCGAGCTTCTGATCCGGAGGTTCTTCTCACGAGTGCAAGAGACACGAGCGGGTGCAATCTTGTGTGATTCCGACACTTTCTCTCTCTACGGTTTTCTCTCTCTAGAATTGCAAATGAGAGAAAAATGTGGTGACCCTGGCTATTTATAGGGGAGACCTCCCCAAGCCCGGTTCGCGACTGACCCGGCCCGACTTCGGCCCGCTTGAACTCGTTAACTTTATTTCTCGACATTTTGGGATGTTACAAGTCTACCCCCCTTATAATAGGTTTCGTCCCCGAAACCTATCACAAGTCAAATAATTGAGGGTACGACTCCCTCATCTCCGCCCCCGTTTCCCATGTAGCCTCCGACCCCTTTCGGTGCCTCCATTGGACTTTAACCAATTGGATCACTTTGTTACGCAAACGCTTCTCCTTTCGGTCCAGGATAGCCACGGGTTCTTCGATGTAATTAAGGCTGTTGTCGACCTCGATGTCAGTAAGTGGTACGTGAGCCGATTCATCCGCCAAACACTTTCGCAAGTGTGATACATGGAAGGTAGGATGAATCCCACTTAACTCATCAGGCAACTCCAACCGATATGCGACTTCACCAACCCGCGCCATTATCCTGAACGGTCCGACAAACCTCGGACTTAACTTTCCTCTCTTTCTGAATCGAATGATTCCCTTCCAAGGGGACACTTTCAGCATTACCCTGTCCCCAACATCAAACTCAATAGGCCTTCGTCGTTTATCCGCGTAGGATTTCTGACGATCTTGTGCGGCCTTCATTCGAGCTTTGATTTGATCAAATCTTTCCGACGTTTCTTTTATGACTTCCAGACTTCCTAACTCCTTCTGTCCAATCTCACCCCAACAAACCGGGGTCCTGCATCTTCTACCATACAACATTTCGTAAGGCGGCATGCCTATCGTTGTGTGATGACTATTGTTGTAGGAGAATTCAGCTAATGGCAGATGGCTGTCCCAACTGCCACCGAAGTCAATAATACAAGCACGGAGCATATCCTCCAAAGTCTGAATGGTTCTTTCGGACTGACCATCCGTTTGCGGGTGGTATGCTGTGCTGATATTAAGCCTCGTGCCCATCGCCTCGTGAAATCTTTTCCAGAACCTCGATGTGAATCGGGTGTCCCGGTCAGATACAATCGTCAGAGGCATCCCATGCCGTGCTACTACTTCATTAATAAACACTTCCGCTAACCTTTCCGACGAGAATGTCTCGCGAATAGGTAGGAAATGAGCACTCTTCGTCAATCGGTCCACAATTACCCAAATGGTGTCATGACCTTTAGCTATGCGAGGTAGCTTGGTTATGAAGTCCATGGTAATGTGTTCCCACTTCCATTCCGGTATATCAAGTGGCTGAATCTTTCCATACGGTTTCTGGTGCTCGGCCTTTACTTGCGAGCAAGTCAAACACTTGCTTACATACTTCGTCACATCACGTTTCATTCCAGGCCACCAGTATTCCCTCCTCAGATCTTGGTACATTTTATTGGTACCGGGATGGATAGAGTAACGAGACTTATGAGCCTCATCCAAGATTTTGCTCCTAAGTTCGCCACCCATAGGTATCCATATCCGTCCATAACGCGTTCTAACACCGAGGGTGTTATATTCCAACTTGTCCCGTTGGCCAACCATCCTTTCTTTCTTTATATTTTCTTCCTTCAAAGCTTCATCTTGAGCTCTTTCGATTTCGCTCATCACATCCGATGTTACCACCAACTGGCAAGCTTTCACTCTAATAGGAGTAGGCACATCCTTTCGGCTTAGAGCGTCAGCCACTACGTTTGCCTTTCCAGGGTGGTACATTATTTCACAGTCATAGTCCTTCAGGAGTTCCAACCATCTCCTCTGCCTCATATTAAGCTCCTTTTGTTCGAAGAAGTACTTCAAACTTTTGTGGTCGGAGTAAATAGTAAACTTTACCCCGTACAGGTAGTGCCTCCAGATTTTTAATGCATATACGACAGCAGCAAGTTCCAAATCGTGAGTCGGATAGTTGACTTCGTGAACCTTCAACTGCCGCGACGCATATGCAATCACTCTACCACGCTGCATCAACACACGCCCCAATCCCTGACCCGAAGCGTCAGAGTATACCACCAAATCTTCACTGCCCTTGGGAAGGGCCAAGACTGGAGCTTGTGTTAGCTTCTCTTTCAATTCCTTAAACGCCTCATCCTGGGTCGAACCCCATTCGTACTTTACTTCTTTCCGAGTCAACTTTGTCAATGGCGAAGCTATTTTCGAGAAATCCTGGATGAATCTCCGATAGTAGCCCGCCAATCCTAAGAAACTACGGATTTCAGTTGGCGTCTTAGGAATGTCCCATTCACTTACTGTTACTATCTTTGCTGGGTCAACCATAATGCCGTTCGGGCCAATGACGTGACCTAGGAATTGGACTTCCCTAAGCCAGAACGCGCATTTGGAGAACTTAGCATACAACTTCTCCTTCTTCAAAGCTTCCAATACTTCCTTCAAATGACACACGTGATCACCCTCATTTTTGGAGTAAATAAGGATATCATCGATGAACACGATTACCGATCGATCCAGCATCGGTCGACACACCCTATTCATTAAATCCATGAACGCTGCGGGGGCGTTCGTCAATCCGAAAGACATTACGCGGAACTCGAAATGTCCATAACGCGTGCGAAATGCAGTTTTCGGTATGTCTTCTTCCCTCACCTTCAACTGATGGTACCCGGATCGAAGGTCGATTTTCGAAAACCAACTTGCGCCTTGCAACTGGTCGAACAGGTCATCGATCCTTGGTAAAGGGTACTTGTTCTTCACCGTTCGTTTATTCAACTCGCGATAATCGATACACATTCTCATCGAACCATCTTTCTTCTTTACAAACAACACCGGAGCACCCCACGGCGAGATGCTCGGTTGGATAAATCCTTTCTCAAGTAACTCGTCTAATTGAACCATAAGTTCCTTCATCTCCACTGGTGCTAGTCGATATGGAGCCTTAGCCACGGGCTGGGCATCTGGTACTAAGTCAATTCGGAACTCAATTTCTCTATCGCGTGGCATCCCAGGCAAATCCTCTGGAAACACCTCCGGGTACTCGCGTACCACGGGTACATCATCTAGTTCCTTCACTTCCTTACACTTATCAATTACATATACCAGATAAGTCTCGCATCCGCGCCTCAAATAATTCGTTGCCTTAATCATTGAGATGACATTTGGCATCGGGGCGTCACGATCTCCAAAAACCTCGACTTTGCTACCATCCGGAGCCTTGAGTTGGATTATCTTTCGTTTACATATAATTTGTGCTTCATTGGCAGTTAGCCAATCCATACCTAACACGACATCAAACCCTCCCAAAACCATAACAAACAATCTGACAGGGAACCTATGTCCTTCTATTTTTATTGTGAAGTTGTCAACTACATCGGTCACTCTCGCAGTTCTACCCTCTGCGGTTTCTACGCTAAAGGCCCTTTCTAACTTACTGGCAGCGTACTTCATTCTCTTACAAAAAGACGCAGATATAAAACTCTTACCGGCACCCGAATCAAATAACACAGAAACAAGAGTGTTGTCAAGGACGAATGTACCTGACGCCACATCGGGATCCGCCCTGGCTTGTTCTTGAGTCAGTGGGTACGCACGAGTCTTTGCACGAGATCCCTCTCCCTTCTTTTCCGGGCCCTTTCCTTTCCCGGTTTCCCCCATCCTAGGCTTAGTACATTCTCGGCTCATATGGCCGAAATCCCCACAGTTGTAGCATTTGTAGCCTTGCGGGCATTCACGGGAGTAGTGCCCGGTCTTGCCACACTTAAAGCACAAGCTAGATCCCACTCTGCATTCACCTACATGCTCCCTTCCACACTTCTTACAAACAGTCGGCTCATCCACCCGAGCCCTCTTATCATGAGCCCCAAACATTTTTCCCCCAATTCGCTTGTTTGAGAAGCTCGGTCTCTTCTTTTGCTCTTCAACGGCAACAACATTCAGTGCCAGATCGTCAAACACCACGCCGCTTAGCTTTACTGCCGAATCATAGGTAGTAGGGGCGTTCGCCTTAACATAGGTGCGGACCTGGTCCGGCAACCCTTGAATATAACAGGCAATCTTTCTCTCTTCTGTAGTGACAAGGTGTGGCACCAGACGTGCCAGTTCATTAAATCGGGTTGTGTATTGCCGGTGCGTCATGTTCCCGGCCTTCAAACCCAGAAATTCCCTTTCCACCTTCTCAATCTCGTTCCTTGGGCAGAAATTCTTAATCACTAAAGTTTTCAAGTCAGCCCACATCATTGCATCCACAATCTCGCTCCCTTTTGCCTGACGTACACCTTCCCACCAGTGGGATGCTTCCTCCCTCAAGGAGTTAGCAACAAATTTTACCACTTGATCCGTTCGGCACTCGCTCAGACGAATAGCAGCTTCCATACGGATCACCCAATCAAATGTAGCCACCACGTCCTTCTTTCCAGTGAGTATCGGCGGGTCACATGCCTTAAAGGACTTATAATCACATCCGCGAGCAGGCGGTGCATTGTCGGTCTCATTGTTCTGAGCACCAATTGCCGCGCTAGACCCACCCGCTCCATTGACCTGCTTCAACGCTTCAGCCAACAGACCTGGCAGAGAATTCTTCATCAATTCTGTGAATTCTCGAGCTATTGCTGCTCTCACTTCTGGTTCAAAAGTGAAAGGTTGCTCTTCAACCTGTGTCTGCTCAGCTTCATGCACACTAACCGCCGGTTCAGTGTGAACACTTCCTTCTTCACTGTGTTCTTGGCGCGCAGGGATCCTGCCACGCCCACCATTACGACCGCCGGTACGACCACCGGTACGGCCACCACGCCTTCCGTTCCCTCTCCTTGCCATTTCGTTCTATAAGACGAGAAATCCAATGTCATCACGCTAGTTAACAAATAAAATTCAATAAGTACTGTAAGATGTTAATATACACTGGCCATCTGTAATTAACCATTACACTACCTTTCGATTTTTATCTGACCACCTTTGTGATTCCATCAGAACACAAGTCCTTTCCTAACCCTTTCTAAGGCATACTACATACACATACTCTACTTTACATACCTGATGCTTTGGCTCGAGTTACCCGTACTGGCATCCGCTTTCGGTCCCATTCAAAGTTTAAGTTCAGACACTGAGAGTGTCCGAATCTCTCAAACTATTGCTCTGATACCAACTTGTAAGGCCCCAAACCCGGGAGGCCTCACTTATTGGATTTACTCATTCACAAGCAGTTCTTAAACATGAATATCAGATAACGCAGCGGAAAATTTCATTTAAACACAACTTAATCGTTGTTCATACATGCGGAAGCGTAAACATTGCTTATAACATAATTACATCATAGACAAAACATAACGGGATGCCAGTCTTCATGATCAGCCGGGTAACTCTTCTCGTTTGCCAAGCATCACCGTCCATCCTCATAACCTGCCTTAACCTGAATGTGTACACTTAAAAACGTCAGCTACGCTGGTGAGTTCTAGTTTTCGTTCGTTTTAAGAAATGGTTCATCATTCAAACATTCAATAGGGTTTAACATTCGTATAAGAAAACAGGGCCTTTCATTCGTAAACCTTCGCATATTTAAACACAATCATTTGTTTAAAACATTAACATTCATTTAAGTCATACATTATTATCTAAAATTTGTATCGTTACGCGTCTCAATGTCCCCGTAGGAACTTTTAATGTTGTGGGCAACCGTTACGTATCGCCGTCATTGCCACAACCATACACTACGTGGGTCAACCGTTACGTATCACCGTCATTGCCCAACACGCATCTTTCCTTTGGAAATCAACCGTTACGTATCGCCGTCATTGATTTCCCATTACCTCGTTCGCTTAGGATGATCGTCATCACCCGAGTAACCGTCGTTACTCCCTTACCAGTTGTACAACATCAAAACCATTGACATGCCACAAAGACATTGCCCATGTTGTTCTTGTGGTAACTATGGCTCGCTGTCCATAATCTACCACAAGGCTGGGAATCACATTCCCAGACTTCATTCGTCAATTCCATTCATTCGACAGATTAGATTTGTAATGACTTCTTTAAAACCTTTGCCCCTTTTTGTTTTCTTTTCATAAAACCTTTCCTTCACTTTCAAAACCCTTTACTTTTTCATTAAACCATTTCTTTATAACATTCGTTCGTAAACATTCCGTTCATAAACTTTCTTTCCATAAACCCTTCGTTTCAAATCATTTCCTTTCGTAAACGTAGTTTCATAAAAAAACCATTTTATAAAACAACATTTCATACGTGTACACACCAGCCCGAAAACATTATATAAAAACATTTAAAAGAGGGCTTCTAGAACTCACCTGATAAGCTAGTCTCGGTTGTCCTAAACGAAGGTCCAACGACTTCACGTACGATCTGAATTGAGTAGTTACATACACATCAGACCATTACCGACTCTAACGGTTTAACCCTTCTAAACATACTAATCTCTACTCAACAGCCTGATGTCTGCGCACTTAGCAAGTGCGCAGACCCTGCTGCCTGCGCACTTAGCAAGTGCGCAGACCCGGCTGCCTGCGCACTTAGCAAGTGCGCAGACCCTGCCTCCTGCGCACTTAGCAAGTACGCAGGTCCTTCCTCCTGCGCACTTAGCAAGTGCGCAGGTTCCTCCTCCTGCGCACTTAGCAAGTGCGCAGGTTCCTCCTCCTGCGCACTTAGCAAGTGCGCAGAACCTGCTCCGTGTGCACTTAGCAAGTGCGCACGACCTGTTCTTCGCGAAAACCCTAACTTTCGCATTTCAGGTCTGATCATGTCAAGATCCCGAACATGTTGCATCCAAAACGTTCGTTTTCCCTTAGGGATCTCAAATCTATGATTATTTATCAGATTCATCCGTTCAAACCTTGTCTTTTCACCCAAAACCCGAAAAACCCAAAAACGAACTAAAACTCAGATTTAGGTCGGATCGTTACCTGAATCGAGCTTCTAATCCGGAGGTTCTTCTCACGAGTGCAAGAGACACGAGCGGGTGCAATCTTGTGTGATTCCGACACTTTCTCTCTCTACGGTTTTCTCTCTCTAGAATTGCAAATGAGAGAAAAATGTGGTGACCCTGGCTATTTATAGGGGAGACCTCCCCAAGCCCGGTTCGCGACTGACCCGGCCCGACTTCGGCCCGCTTGAACTCGTTAACTTTATTTCTCGACATTTTGGGATGTTACAACCAAAGACTAGCCTTGATAACAGATAATGAACCCACACCTATTCTATGTTAACACCAACTTTACTAATGGAATTTCGGGACGAAATTCTATTAACAAGGGGAGACTGTGACATCCCTGATTTCTATGCCTGATCCTATTATCCTACTTTGTAATATATTTTTTTTTATGCCTCATATCACTCGTGATATCATTTAATTTCTAACTTCTGAGCCTGGTTTAAAGCGAGTATTCTATTGCGCTTTAGAACGGATTGCTTATTCTATTTTAATACCATATCTGATTCTTGTGTATATTCTAGAACTTGCTACTTATGGTAACTTTGGATACCTTAGACTCTAATATAATCAAAACAATTCAAGTTTTTAACTTTGTTTGACTAAAACAAAATTTCAAGGGTAAAAGTTACACATACGTAAATTTCAGGGTTTCTTTTGTAACGTGTTCGAAATCTGGTTAATTTTTATAATTTCAATTATATATCATTATTATTATTATAACTTTCAGATTTTATATATATATATATATATTGTATTATTTAATTTAATAAATTAATTAGAACTTATCTTAATTAAATAAAAACTAATATTTTATTACTAATCCTAATCTATTTAACTAACTTAATTCTATCTTATCCTATTTTTTTTGTAATTGGCCGTAATCCTATGATCCCCGTTATTTCAAATTTATTTTACTAAATTTTATTAAATATAACTAATTTTATTCAAATATTTTGCAATCCTAGCCCTAATAACTATCTAGTTTTTGCTAATAAGTCCCTAATCCCACCCTATAAATAGAACCCATATTCCTCCATTATTCTTCGCACCTCAACGATCCTCTAGGGTTCTCTAGCTACTAAAGGTCGTTCTTCTCATCTTTTGGAAGATTCTAGCTTAAATCCTTCCATTCTAAGTAAGTTCTTCTTATGTTCTTACTTTTTCATACTTTTCCTTTCAAAAATTCCTCATAACTAGCTAGATCTATGATTCCCTAACATGTTTATGTTATAATCATAGACCTATCCAAGATCAAAGGTCCTATTTTAATTAAACTTCTTCAAACTTTTATTTAAAAACTTGGTTTTGATCTTTCTGGTTCTTTTCAATTTCAACAATCATGTTTTTACTAAAACTTATTATTATTAAATTAAACCCCTCTAATATTCAACTTATATCATTTCTATCTTTACTAAACTTATATTTTCACTTTAGCCCTTATACTTTATAAACTTACCAAACACACCCTAAACTTGGTCAAGTATACAAATAGGGTAACTTTCAAACCAGTATGTAGTTATCTGACAAACATTAAAGTTCTGGCTAGGAAAAGATGGGGTTCTGATCCGACCAACTCTTTCCTGGGAACTTTTCTGTTGGAGGTACTACTCTAGTATGATAACCACTCTAGTATACGATGACTACTTTCCTCTAATTACAAAACAACCCCTCATCTTTCCATGATTCTGTAAACTAACTCAAACTCGAACTTATTTAGGCATCTTCTAAACCAAGTTACTTCAGCAATCAAGATCAATCCCACCTGCTGCAAGGTGAGTTCATAGCCCCTTTTTGCTTTCTACTTTGGGGTGGAAAACATGCTCGTATATCAAAACTGAAACCAAGTCTTGAGTCAAAACTATACTTTGCATTCAATAACAAACTTCTAATTCTAGTAACATTAAACTGATTTATACATGTTGCAAATGTCATTTTTACTACAAAGTCTCTCTTATTTCTAAAACTACACAACCATTAACTTCGGGGAAGCCACGAGAGTACGTAAATAGATCTATTGGCCTGACTAGCCCATCCGGCCCTCGGGTTGATGCACGCCAATCAATTCCGAGCGTCCTTCAAGTTGTGGATTCTAATCAACTTGGAAGGAGCTGGGTGTTCAGAAACTGCATTCTTGACACTTATACTATAGTCTAACACCCTGACAAGGTGTTGGGCGGGAGAGCTATCGATCACTAGGGTTGGTTGTGAACTCATGTATGATAGTTTAAATTACTTGGAATTTGAAACTTGTTTTTGATTTGTTTCTGGTTATCTATTATTATATCTATCAAATCCTATGTTCTCACCAACTTTTTAGTTGACCTATTTTAGCATGTTTTTCAGGTGAAGCTAACTAGGATGTTGACAAGCTCATGATAGGATCAAGGACTATGCTTTAGTGGACTTAGCTAGAATTAATAAAAAGAAGAATTATTTGTTCTGTTTGTTTTATTTGGTTTATTTGTTCGGAAATACTGATGTAATAACTATTTGATTTTAATAGTAAATTTCTTTTGATCATGTGTAATGATTCAATTTCGTCGCCCCCTCGTGTTTCCGCCTTGGCGGGGGTGTGACACCTCAATTGAAGCAGAGTATCGCGTTGTTGGGGTGTATGTGGTTACTACAGCTCATGATGGATCTAAACCAAGCAGTGGATTATAAAATCGAATTGTTTTTGTGACAATTGCAGAAAATCCGACTTTTCATGCTCAGACTAAACACATGGAGGTGCACTATCATTTCATTCGCAATATGTTTTGACCAACAAGGATCAAGGTTTTCTAGTGAAAGGAATTGACACATCATGTATGATAGAGAACGCGTCAAAATGTTATGTTCTAATGAAAGGAAAAGACACTTAAAATGACTTGATGAATGCAAATATTTTATCATATTATTTTAGTATGTATTTTCAACATATTATAAGGCCTCTAGTAGCAAACAAGCAATGGTAAAGAGAAGAAGCGTTACTTGCTATTCAAAAATAAATTATATATATTGCATTATTTTAAAAAATGCTATTCAAAATAACTTAAGATGCTGAATCTGATTATACAAAGACTAAGAAGCCTTCTAATATAATTAATATGGCATAATGATGTGTAAAGTTGTCAAATAAATATAGAATTAAACCTTCTAATATAATTAATGACTTTCTAATAGTAGTTTGAGTAGTTATTAACTTTTTATGAAGCACGTTATTGTTAAAATGTAAATTAATTTTTTTTTATGAAAAATGGATCTTTATAGAACTTTTTTGATATAAAAATTAATGATTTTAATATCCTTTTTAAATAATTAATTAAAATAATTATACAATAAACTTCATAATATCTAATTAATGATTTTCAGATAGAAGTTTGAGTAGTTTTTAATTTTTTGTCAAGAACATTTATAATGTTTCCTAGTATGAAAAATGAAACTTTTATAGATTTTTTTTAATGATTTTAATATATTTTTAAATACATACTTGATATGATGTGAACATTTTCATTGGACCACGTACTACGGAGAGAGTTATAGTGACATGACTCAAATCAAACCCCAAAAATAAGTTCCATGTTGATTTTCATGTAAACATATAAAAAATTATTTTTATGAGTGGCGAATTTTTTTTAACCCACTATAATCCATTGCAAGAAAATTCATGTGATCCCAATAATAGACCGTTAACTAACAAGATTAGATAAAATACAACTTGAGTTGGACAATGACCTTCAAGGATGTTACTGGACGAAAGCAAAAATTGTTAGATACGTTCTAACAAACATTTAAATAAAACTCATACAATATAAAATTCATTATGATATAAAAAGTTGTCCCTAATAATACAGTGGGTCTTTATACATGTGTTATTCTAGTATATACCTCATTAAGTTCACTCAAAGTAACTAAAATATTGACTACTCTTAAGTAAAAAAACATATCCAAAATATTAATTTCAGTTAACACGCTAGACTTAACTAAAATAAGAACAAAGCCAACAATATAAAATAAAAACTAAATTGTTAAAAAGGTTTTATCATGATTATTTTATGAGTTATGGATTATTTTTTCTTCATTCTTACCTATTTCTATCGGTTCACATATGAGTCGTTCATTCGAGTTATCAACCCAGCATTAAAAACATAAAGTTAGAGAAAGTTTGATTCGGACATGAGATATTTGAGACTAACGTTAAGATACCTAATATTATAAAGGAGTAAATTACACAAATCCTCCTTTATGTTTATATCATTTTTCACTGTATGTCTTTTAGCCTAAAAAATGTCAGGGAACATCCTTTACGTTTTTTTTTTTTTTTTGCAGTTTAAGTCCTTTAGCCTAACGGGCGTTAACTTTTTCAGTTAAATCCAGTCATGTGTTTTGCACATGAGGGTGTTTTGATATTTTTACCCATAAGAATTACAGCACCATGGAACCACCACCACCCCCACTTGCCACCACCCTCCACCATTGTCAATACCATCACTGCCACCATAAGCAACCACCGCCCTTCATCATCTACAACCACCATCACCAAGCCCCACCGGTTTTTCTTGCCAGCGACAACCACTGCCACGGCCATACACCCGCCACCACTACCACCACGAAACCCTAGCTTCCTTAATCGACCACCACCGCCATACACTAGCCATCACCTGCAACTACCACCACGAAACCCTATCTTCCTTAAATGACCACCACCACCAGTTCGCCACACTCCAGCCCCCTCCCCTCTCACCTTCACCGTCGTTCACCACCACACCCACCAACCACGCCATCCCCAAATCTAAACCCTAGTTTTTTCTGGCCAGCGACAACCACTTCCACCGCCACACACCTGTCACTGGATAGATCAGATATGAACGCCCGTGACTCCAGATCGAGCTCCAGTATCTCGCCGGCAACAACCACGGAAAATCCGGATCATATCTGAACGGCGAAGTCGAAGATGGTGGTCGGATGGTGGTTGCAAAGATGGTGCTGGTGCTTATGGTTGCCGAAGGTTGGGGTTGTGATGCTTGTGGTTGTCGGAGGTTGGGGTAGTGGTTGGCTGCCGGTGGTGGTGGCTGGTGGTGGAGAAAGGATAGAGAGAAAGAGGGAGTTGAAAGAGAGAAAATGTTATCTTTATATATATTCTTTTTAATTTCAAAAAAAAATTTTGTGAGTAAAAAGATTAAAGCACCCTCATGTGCAAAGCACATGACTGGATTTAACTGAAAAAGTTAACACTCGTTAGGCTAAAGGACGTAAACTGCAAAAAAAAAATAAACGTAAATGATGATCTCTGACATTTTTTGGGCTAAAGGACATACAGTGAAAAATTGTATAAACATAAAGGACGATTTCTGTAATTTACTCTTATTATAAAGGGAAAACTTCATAGAAATTTAACCAACTTTTTAAACTGTTCCAAGTAAGTCACTCAAACTTTTTTTTGTCTCGATTTAGTCACTCAACTTTCAGATAACCTGCTAATCCTTGTTTGACAGGTTTCCATGCTGATGTGGTATTTAACATGCTGACGTGACATTTATATTTTGATTTCCTTTTCTTTTAATTATATACTAGCGTGGAACTAATATATTTTTTATTTTAAAGTTAAAAAAAATTCTTTCTTATTCTTTTATACACTCACGACTCATGTGATGTTTCAATTTTTTTTAATTTAAAATTAAACAAAAATATATTAATTCTCACGCTATCATATTAGAAAAAAATGAAAAATAAATGCTACGTTATAGGTAAAAAGTCTCTGATTAGCAGTTACCTGAAAGTTGAGTGACTAAATCGGGACGAAAAAAGTTTGATTAACTTAATTAAAAGAGTTTGAAAAGTTGATTATATTTATATGAAATTCCTCTAATAAATTTAATATTTCATCTTACATTTCTTGGATTTTAATTTCTTTTAAAATAGTCCATAAATACATTGTGTTTTGTTGTAAAATAAAATTGTGCTAAAAACATATTGCTAACATTTCCTAATAGGATTTTAATTCATATTTATTTATTAAAAAATTAATATAAGATACGGGTAAAAACATTCAATAGAACATTATGCTTCTTTTATAGCCAAAAAAAAAAAATATTAGATTTAAAAAAAAAATTAGTCAACTATGATATATTTTAAAAAGAGTCATAATTAGAAAATGATGAATTATGAGGCACATGCATGGAGAGTGAAATATCACCCATCTATGATTTTCAATCTTTCGGGTCGATGCATCATATTGTCGTTTTCCGCCGTTCTTTTTCTATTATAATCCATCACATTGCTTGTTATTTATGTTTATATCATTTTTTAGTTTATGTTTTTTAGCTTAAAAAATATCATAAATCATCCTTTATGTTTAAATTTGTTGTAGATTACGTCCTTTGGTCTAACAGTCGTTAGATTTAGGGGTTAAGTTCCATCATGTACAATGCACATAAGGGTGTTTTGGTCATTGCACCATTTCAGGGACCATTTGTGTAATTAACTTAAATGTTTGGGACCATTTGCTCTTAAAACCCCACCACACCACCGGAAAAGACTCATCCGACCTTGCACCTGCAAATTACCGGCGCACTGATGCACTTGCAAATTACCGGCGCCGGAAATGCCACCATCACCGCCGCCGCCACATATGTTAACACCAAATCAGATACAACTCCCGATTAAACACACCTCAGCTTCCCCTTCCAACTGATCAAATCGGAGAGGATATCTCCTGCCTCTTCGCTTCTCAAGAACCTAGATCTGGAATCCTGCAAATCACCGGCGCCGGAAATGTCAATAACCTCCTGCCTCTTCGCTTCCCCTGATCAAATCGTAGAGGATACCTCCTGCCTCTTTTCTTCTCATGAACCTAGATCTGGAGTCCTGCAAATCACCAACAAATCACCTCCTGCCTCTTCGCTTCCCCCGCAAATCACCGGCGCCGGAAATGCCACCATCACCGCCGCCACATATGGTAATACCAAATCAGATACAACTCCCGATTCAACACACCCTAGATCTCCAAATCGCTTCTCGTGAACCTAGATCCGGAGTCCTCGAAACCCTAGATCTCTAAACCCCCAAATCCACCTCCAAATCCGGAGTTCTCGAAACCCTAGATTTCCGCTTCTTCCTGTTTGAAGAACAGAAACGGCGTGATGCAGTGGTCGGCTAGTGGTGGTTGTTGGTTGGTGGCTGGTGGTGGAGGTGAAGGTGATATGGCGGTGGTGGGCACATAAGTTAGAGAGAGAGTTGAGAGAAAGAGATGAGAGAGATGATAATTTATCTTTATATATATGTATATATATATATATATATCTGTGGGTAAAAAGACCAAAACACCCTCATGTGCATTGCACATGATAGAACTTAACCCCTAAATCTAACGACCGTTAGGCCAAAGGACGTAATCTGCAACAAATTTAAACATAAAGGATGATCTATGACATTTTTCGGGCTAAAGGACACAAACTGAAAAATGATATAAACATAAATGACGATTTATGTAATTTACTCTAGAATATATGTGTAAACACATATAAAAGTAAAAAAGAATAATACTATGTTTAACTATTTATAGTAGATCTATGCCAAAGAGGTAGTTGTGTAATGGTTGAGGTGAGGCCTGAAGTCCCAAGGGACCCGGGTTCAATCCCTGTCACCACCATTAATTTATAAGACATGAAAATTAGGCCTTGTTCTTAGGCTGATGCACCAGGGTTTTACCCACGCCGATCCAGGGTTCGAGCCTCGGCTCTCCCTCAATTCCGGAAGGGGCCGTATTAGGTGGGATTTTTCCTTGGATGCTCTCCAACTCTGACGTCAAGTGGGCCCGGTTAAGACAACATATCGGTCGGAGTTGGACGAGGCTCTCCCATGTGACGGGGGTGCGACGCCACAACATTCAATATTCGCCGTTCAAAAATAAATAAATAAATAAAATAAAAATTTATAGTAGATCTATGTGATTTTACTAAACATCATGTCATCATGTATCCATCGTACGGATCACCATAGGTTTAACCTAATGAAATTTAATAATAGAACTTTAAAGTCATAAGATGTGACCAATGTTTTTAAAATATGATCGGACAACGAACCGACCGTAGGCATTGGCGGACTTATACCGACGTTGGCGGGTCGGCCGACACCGTTAAATTTTATTTTTTTATTGTTATATATGGTATATTTTCGAACGACCCCTATAAAATTTTGACACTGAGCCACAATAAATTTCGACACCGACTCTCAAGAAATATCTTTTAGGATTATAGATTTTATAAATAAAAATCAATTAAACCAAACCTTTAACCCTATTACAATTGACCCATAGCTCATTAATTATAAAACTCTTAAACCAAACCTTTAATAGTTTAAACTTTAAACCAATAACATATGCAGTTAATGCGAAAAAATATCGGTTATCGGTCAAAGACTGATATATGAGATATCGGTTCTCGCGGTGGGATATCGGTGAGATATCGGTAATTTTTATATCATGCATAAAATTATATATATATATATATAATATTAATATTAATAGTCAAAAACATAATATTAATAGTCAAATTAAAAGTCAAGAACATAAAATATGTCAATATTTTATATTAGAAAAGAGTAAAGTGTAATTTGCACCCCTGTGGTTTATGCCTGCTGACACATTGCAACACTGTTTTAAAAGAAGTGCAATTTGCCACCCCATGGTATATTTTCTCTTTCATTTTGCATCCCTCCGTCAAACATCCATCCACTCTGCGGTCCAATTATGCGTGAAATATCTCTTTTACCCCCTCCAAACCATTGAGGCAACACGTGGTTGACTACTCTACACCATCAAGTTAGCTGTACATATTTAAAAATGGAATTGTCATATTTAAATTATTGTATTTAAATTTCTCAGATAATCACTCCAAAGATAACCCTAGCAGCTCTATCAAACATCACCACCACAAACACCTTCGTCTCTGTCACTACAGACACCTTCGTGCAGTAATTGCAGCGAATTAACGACGATACAACGGTGTTGGGTTCCGGGAGAGTTATTTCACATAACCTGCCAATGAAGCACCACCAAGCTCCCACTTTTAGGCTATTGGTCTCTTGATTTTCCAATTGTGATGGTGGTGAATATTGGGGCAAATCAGAGGTTGGGGATTTGGTGGTTGTGTGTTCAGAGGAGATGATGAATCGAGTGGAGTAAATTACAAATGGTGGATTTATTAATTTTCACATCCCAAATAATCAAAAACAAAACTTGACTTTTGGTTCTAAGTGAAAATCGATGAGCAGGTCATGATGGGGTTTGTGTATTTTTATCTTAATCCATTTCAGCAGCCTTTATAAGGCTATTCAAACTCCTCTGAGTTCGATCCTCTATTCTTCTTCCTTGTGCAGGAAAAAAAATTCTGATTAACCTTGGTATTTCCCTTGATCTGTGCATCATCCATTCTTCATCAATCACCATGACCACTTCAAACACCATTGTTCATTTAACAGCAAACACTGGATTCTGCTTCACAGGGGTTAAATAGGATCATGGTGATTGACAGCAACAAATTTCCCATAAAAGATGGATTTAGGGTTACAATTAGGGGTGTTAAGAAAGAGAAAATATACAAAAGTACTATATTACCCTTCTCATTAACGGAGATACTGACTGAATGTTAACGGAGGGGTGCAAAACGAAAGAGAATGTATACCATGGGGTGACAAATTGCACTTCTTTTAAAACAAGGTTGCAAAGTGTCAGCGGACATAAACCATAGGGTGCAAATTGCACTTTACTCTATTAGAAAATAGAAACATAATCTAATCGTAAGCAATGAAAGCATCCTCCGAGTACACATCAACCAAGCCATCCAATTGTTCTTTCAGATCATTCACTTCAACTGTAATATCATCATCCGGTATGAGTAAGATGTTGCTTCAATCGTGTGATTCCTCCACTCATCTTGTGACCACACATTTTGCACCAAACGCATTGTTTTTTCATGGGATCTCTACACTCTCCCCATACCCATGTCGTATCTCTATTTGAACAATTTGAGGCGTTGTTAGCATCAGAAGACATTGTATTAGTGTTTGTAGGGTTTACAGATGCATGTGAAGATGGAGTTGTTGGACCATCCATGATCAAATCTATAAACATGATGAACTTCATTTATTTGAATTACTATTATACATACACACATTCAAATGAACTGATCAATATATTTGGCAGGCTACTTAACATTCACATCAGTCAACAACAACAACAAATAACTTAATAGTAAGTACTACCTACCTTCTGAGTTTTTCAATTTTACAAAATTGAATAAGTGAACAACAACAAATAACTTAACATTCAAATAAAGCAGCTGAATTTTATCAAATAAGCCAACAACAATCCGAAAAAAAAAGTTGCTAATTAGAGAAATAAGAAGAAGAACAGTAGTTCAGTACCTTTCAGTGAGTTTCTGCAAATCAGGTGTGAAATCGGAACTGTTGATGCTCGATTGGAGTAGGATTGCAGTTCAGCAGCTCGATTGGAGTAGGATTGCAGTTCAGCAGCTCAATTGGAGTAGAATTTGTAGTTCAGCAGCCCGATTGGAGTAGGATTTGCTGTTCAACAGCTCGATTCGAGTAGGATTGCAGTTCAACAGCTCGATTGGAGAAGGATTTGCAGTTTAGCAGCTCGATTGGAGCCTTGCAGGTCTGGACTCAACAACCGAGCAGTGCAGCTTCATTCTTGCTTGAGTCGTGGGTGAGATTGGGGTTACAGGTATGATTCAATTGAAGTTAGGGCATGGGTTTTGGACTTTTTACAAGTTGGGCCAACCTTTAGTCAGCCGATAATGGGCTTTGGGGGCAGATTATAAGAAAAGGGCCAACTTATTTCAACTGAGAAACCCGGTCAAAACACCGATATCGTTTTCTTAAAATATCGGCGATATATCGGTAAATATCGCCGATATTATCGCTACCGAGATTATTACCGATATTTTAGAGAGGGGCCGATAACCGATATATCAATGATATATCGACGATATTAACTGCATAGCCAATAACCTTTAAACAAAATAGGCCTAAATAAAACATAAACTCAATACCTATTTAAATATATTAAACATAATTAACTAAAAAAGAGTTGATAATTGTTTTTGTTATATTAAAAATGAGTTACTTAGAAAAGTTCTTATAGATGATGTAATGGTTCGGTTTCAAAAATATAAAAACCCGTACAGAACAATTATAGGAATATTGTTTTTTAATTATGTTTTTCTAACGAAAAACATTGTACTATTATTGTTCGTTTATAATTTTGTTAGTTTTCATTGTTTTATTGTGTGATCCGACCCGACTCGGGCCGAAAAAATTAATATTTAATTATTGATAATCGACCTCAAAAATCTTCGACCGCTATAAAAAAATTTATGAGTCTGCCTCTGATTAGAAGTCCGCTGGTTGACCAGATTTAAAAACTGGATTATGTCATAAATAATATAAAAATTAAAATTATGTATATAGATACAAAATATAAAACATTTTTTTGCTTTCACATGAATTTACAATTTTAATGACATATGAAGACTTAAATAAATAAAATATGCAACTTGAAATACTAAATTAATCAGAAAATGAGATTTTGAAGGGGAAAAACAAAACAAAAAAAATAAAATTTTTGAAACCGGTTCGACCGGTTTAAATGAAAGAGGTTCAATTACACACAACTGGACCGGTTATGTGTCCGGTTCCTGGTCCAACTAGGGGTGTGCCAAAAAACCAAAAACTGAAATCTGAATCATATCCGTAACCGAAAAAACCGAACCGAATTGTGAATTCGGTTTTCGGTTCGGTTATTAACCGTATCCGAATTGCGAATTCGGTTTTCGCTTCGGTTAATGGATATACCTTTTTTTAATTCGATTTATTCGGTTTGTTTGGTTAGACATATTTCTAATTCGGTTCGGTTTATTCGGTTGAATTCGATTTATTTGGTTTATTCAGATATACTTTCCTTTTGAAATTGGTTTATTCGGTTGAATTCGGTTCGGTTAGAAAAGTTTCCAATTCGGTTCGGTTAACGGATAAGGGTTAAAAAAATCAAAACCGAACAAACCGAATTGAATAAATCAAACAAACCGTTAACCGAACCGATGAACACCCCTAGGTCCAACCGGCCAGTCCAGTTCTGAAAACACTAGCTGTGACTAGTCGGATTTGAGAAGCATCGACCGGACAAACGATCTTTCGAACATACGAGTGATATATGAGTGGTCGCAGCTGATGACTTTATACCTTATAAGTTCAACACTAAAATGCTTGGATGAGAGTTACCCCATAACGATGGAAGTAAATATTAGGGGGGACGGTTCGTAAAACAGTCTGAAGTACATGGAAATAATAAGGTTTTGGATTAGTATGTCTAACTTATTTAAAGAGTATCTCCCGTGTGTTTGTGTTGGCATGTCAATCTGGTTTGATAAAAGGGTAGTGCACCGAATCACTAAAATTAAACAAGTTAACCCGTTTAAATATAGATTTAAGATATATATTTTATAAGTTCTATTTGTTTACGACTTGGTTAACTTGTTTATTACTTAATTACAAACCATTTACAACACATTTATAACTCGTTTGATCCGTTTAGATAAACGGTTTACTCATCTTTTGGTTATATGTTTCAAGTGTATCCAGTGGTGTATCAAGACTTTTTTTTTGACGGGGTGCAAAAACGGGTCAGGTTAAAACACTCGTTGAACAAAAATGAGAAAACACAAAACACTTATAAATAAATTGACTAATCAAACAACAAGACACATCATTATTAACTTAATTTAATTAGTCACGATTAATACCTTAGATGAAATAACTCTAGGGATGTTTAAAATTCAAATAAAACTAAAATGTTTAAATTGTACATTTATTTGAATTAAAGAGGGTGAATGTGAAATTTGCAACTTATTTTCACTATTTTACCATGATTTTCTTCAATTGGCCTCTATATAATGACAACATTACCCTCAAATCTTTAAAGTATCACCATGGATAAACAACAGTGACCCTTTAATTCTTCAAAGTGTCCTCATAAAAAGACAATAGTGCCCTTAAGTTCTCCTAATCAAGCTAAAACATATGTATTTTTTATATCATTTACAAAGAATATGGGTTGGTTACCAGGTGCCTTTCCACCCCCTCCTGAAACGTTGGATCCGCTAATGAGTGTATCTTTGATTAAATATGATATATTTGACACACATAATTATACATTTCATGTTCTGATCAGTTTCAACTTGTTAACCCGGCCTGATTACTACCTCAATAGATATCTCAGCAGAGACGCAATTAAACATGCCATATCATAACATAACCCGCTTCCAGACCGAGTTTATCGATCGCAACTAATCGGATCCTATTGGTTTTAATATCGTCTCATGCATGAACTACTCATACCAAATCTGACATAACTTGGTAAACAAGATGAAAAAATAACAGTATACAAAGATTCCATTTGATAACATGCCATCATAGGATACCCTTTTAATATATTCCGTAAAGCATGTAACGGTATACTCTTTCTTTCTATCTCTTGATGATAAAATCATGATCTACCATAATAAAGAAACTTTTCTATACAAAAGAACAGTATCCGTTGACGTTACCTTTTGCAATATCTTTTTACTAAAATCAAACAATAATTAAAAAAAAGTGTTTTTAGAAGCTGACTGCACCAGCCAGTCTGATAAATACCGTTTACACAACCAGTTCGATTGAATACTTTTAAACCACATTCATTTATGCCGCTATGGCACCAATCAGCTGAACGGATTAGTAGTTGGACCGGATTTTTATTTTATTTTTTATTTTTTTTCCTTTCAAAATATGATTAACTGATTCTGTTACTATTAAAGAATAAAACAGTTTCACACATACCCAATAATAACACATTGATTCTTTACAAGATGAAATGAGAACAAACCTTACATCTATCCTAGAAAATAGAGTACCTACTCCCAAGGATACTTCCGGCTCAAAACCTTTTTTTAAACAAGTGGCATTGTGTGTATATACACTATTGAATTCTTTATCGCGTCTTCTTGTTTTGAAAATGATCTAACAATAAGACTGGTAAGGCGGCTTGTTCGATGACCGGGTTATGAAAACATTGGAATTTAGAGCACCTGGCCTCCTGCAGTTTGCTGGAGGCCACAAACCTCCACATAGGAGTTTTCCGGCAAAAAGCCGATGAACTCAGAAACCTCCCACAGACCTCCCTCTCTCCTCCCCTCTCACAAAACGCCACCTTCCTACATGAACCATCCATAGACACAGACCTCCCTCTCTCCTGCACACATGCTGCCTATCTCCTTCACCACAGCCGTCTCTCCTCCACCTCTTCGTCCATGAGAGTCGACGGGCCTCGTTGCAAACGCACTTCAAGAACCAACCATTTAAAATGAAAAATATAAAAAAAAATAAGAAAACAATTAAAACAATTAAACCCTTGGTTGAAACTCATAAATCATATATATTTTACTGAGGGAATGAGGGTACAGAGAATCCAATTCTTCCATGGAACAAATCTAGCATAAATGAAGCTTGTTTTTGTACAGAGACATGCTTATTCTTCCAAAATCTCCTCCGTATATATATCATATATATATATATATATATATATATATATATATATATATCTATTAACCAAATTAACATTCAAAATCTTCTAAATTTATGATACAAATACAACACCAACAACACAACAATCCCCTTACCTACGACGACAGTCGAAACGAAGAATTACTCTCGTCGTCTGAAGAACTAAACTGTCGGGTGAACACAGGCAGAAGGGTCGGGTTTACCGGCACTGGAAACTTATGAGCCGAACTTATAACGATCCGTTCATTTACGGACACAACTTCTTTGCAGACACGATCAAGAACCGTCAAGAAATCTCTCACCACCATGAATATTCGCAACGGATGAGCTTCTTCTTTCGCAGAATTCCCATGAAAATATTCTGTTATTTCTTTCACTAACGAAAATGCGACGCTTTCTTGAGCTTGAATCTTGATGATTTCTTCCTCCGCGGTTTTCATAAATGCGTTCATTGATTCTGTAAATCTTTCCCGGTTTACGCCATCGGAAAGTGTTTCGTTTAACCTGACGACCTGCGAGATGTCGGAGATACCTTTGGATAGTTTCGTGACGTCGGAATTAAGGACGTCGGAGTCCATGGAGGCGGCTTTCTTCACATTTGAGAGTTCTGAACTGATGCCAGCGACGACTTGAAGACCAAGTTTGCGAGACTTTGTGTCATTAGCGACCGCGGGGTTTTGGGTGTCGGGATTGGAAAGACGGGCCCCTTCGCTTTTGATGATTTCTTGAACGACGAAATGTAGAAGAGTTGTTTTGCCATCGGTGCCTTTGACGTCGATGAGTTTAAGGAGTGTGTCGAGTTTGAATGCGTGTGCATCGCCACGGTTTGTTCCTACATTCATGCGGTTTCCGGTTTTGAGAACGGCTTCTAGAAGTTTTAGAAACATTCGGCTGTTTCTAAGCTCTTCGCATGCCACCTGTAAACCGTTTTTATTCAAAGATTTAGATTATTATTGTAAAACATTCGTATACTACAACAAAATATGACCCAACCCGAGCCAGATCATGTTAACATATACTAAAATACATTTTCAACCCGACTTGTTGTGACCCATCACACAACCCTCGCAGCCTAAAATGGGTTAATTTCAAAACCCTTGAGATAAAAAATGATACCTTTTTTTAGTTTTCAATTATGGGTTAGTTGGTATCCAATATAGCTACTTCTGTATCTTGGAGTTAACAATACTGAAGATATCAGACCAGTGTTCTAGATTTTGTCTTGTAGTGGTTGAATCTGCGACTTCAACCGTTACAAGACAAAATGCCCTATCCTTGTCTTGATTCTTTAGATTTATGAACTCCAAGATACATAAGTCACACTATACTATCTTAGATACCGATTAACCCACCTTATTTGTCATCAAGTTTTTTGAAAATAACTCAATTTTAAAACAAATCATGATCTTGCCATCTATAACTATCCTAGAAAACTCGCATTCTATACAATTTTCTTCATTCGAATGTCGAAACTAATGAGAAACAACAGTTCAATCTTTGCAAGAATCCAACACGCAACCGATTAAAAACCTTCTATAGCAAGAAAACATACCTCGAGAGTTTGAAAAGAGCGTTTAAGGTACTCGACCTCGGACTCAAAGTTAGATATGTAAAGCATTGCCTCTACTCTTTTAAACGCAAATGGTACATCAAGAACCGCCTTTAGAAACTTCTCAGCCGGGCCAAGCTTAACAGGCGTATCATCTTTATACTCTTTTAGCTTCCGTTCTTCTTCTTTAGTCGGAGCCATTTTCAACAAACTCTCAAGAAGCTCGGTCCCGAGCGTATCAGCATTGCCTGTACAATTACACAAATTCAAAACGGTTAAATAAACAAAAATTATAACAAAAGAAATTCAAAAAAATGTACACTTTTGTTGAATTGAAGCAAATGTACCTTCTAAAAGTGCATCACAAACTTCCTCAATTGTCACATTAACTGCCCTAAGCAAAATTGAAATGTTTTGGGACTTTTTCGGGTCAAGAACTCGGTTTTCGTTGCTCATCGGTGACGGTAGAATTGGGCGTTTTGTGGCGGATGATTCATTCGAATTACTCGAGTTTGGTGTCTTTACGATGAACAACGTCTCAATCATCTCCTCGTTTAACCTATAATCAAGATCCCCAATTTATAAATTGAAATAAACTTCGAATAAAAATGATAAATTGAAAGAACTGAAAGAGTTTCTTACTTGAAAGAACTGGATTTGAGTTGATCCCACACCATTTCACGGTCGGAGCTTGCTCGGACTTTATCCCAGTGAAGTGGTTTCAGCTTTGGTTTTGGGGTTTCAAGATTTTCTTGATTTTCCGGCAAGGGTTCCATCGGAGAAACAAGTGGTGCATCATTCATTAAAGGTATGGATCTCGCCGGTGTCACTAAAACCGGTGGACGGTTCAGTGGTGTGGGTGTTTTCGGACTTTGAGTTTCCCAGTGCTTCGGCGGCGGCGGCGGTGGCGGCGGCGGAATTCTCGTCGCCGGAGGAGGTGAGTTCTGGTCACTTGATGAATCTGATAATCTAGGTGAACCTGTAACGACCAGAAACTGTGCCGGAAGCGGTGGAGGCGGCGGTGGCAGTGGTGGAGGAGGAGGAGCTGAGCGAGACGGCGGAGGAGTAGTAACAATTGCAACAAGCTCCGGCGACTTCGGCCGTGATCTAATCGGACTCAAACTCACCGGCGGCGAAATACTCAACGACACCGACCTCGCCGGAGAACCCGAACTCGACGACGAACAAGAACTCGTACCCGACCCGATTATCCTCCCGGATCCAAACCCATCCCCCGGCACTCCGGCGAATGCGGTTCGAGAACCAGATCCGGTGCCGACAGATCCCCTAGGAGAATAAAACTCCTCAAATTCCTCATCTTTAGAAGATTCCACCTCCCTATTTTCAAAATTATTATACCCAACATCACTCTGACTCCGTCCGCCGCCACCGACACTAACAAGCGGCGGCAGTGGCCGGAGCTCCGGCGAATCCAATTTCTGTAAATTGGATTCGTTTTCGCGACGATTTTCGCGACCAATTACATTCGTCGCATCAATTCCCCCACGGGAATTAACAAGCGTACCCAGATATAAAAATTCAGCACTACTTTGCGACGGCCGGTTGAGCTTCGGAATCCGGTTATTAATATTATTATTATTAATATTAATAATATTATTTCTACCACTACCACCACTGCCACTATTATTGATGTTACTACTAGCGACCACTCTGCTACTACTATCGGATCTATGAGTTTTCTCGTCGCTAAAAGACGCAGAATCATGACCCAACTTCCTCCGTTTTTGAAATCGTATAAACCCCACGATTGCTACAATTACAGCGGCGGCGATCGACAAAGCAACCGCCGTCACAATCAACTTCGACGAAGCCGATCTCGATTTCCCCGAGCTCGGGAGATTAAGATTCGAAATGTTAGCAGGGAACGAAGCGGACGGGGTCGTCGTTTGCGGCGGCGGTGGGGATTGAAATTCCGGGAAGAACGGGCGGTCGTCCGGCGGAGGTGCGGCGGCCGTTGGGTTAGAGGTAAATGGCACGTCAGATGACGACGATGAAGGAGGTACGCCAGGTGAGTCTAGTGGGAAGAACGGCTGGTGGAGAATCCGGCGGTTGTTTGCGGCGGTGGTGGCGCCGGAGTTTGTGAAAATGAGGGCGAAAAGGAGGAAAAAGATGGGGATTTTCATGGTAGGGTTGGGGGAGTAAATGCAGGTGTTGGTTATGACGATGGGTTGGAGATTGATTGGAGAAAGTGTGAGAGAATTTCCATGAATGTGTGTGTTAAACAGTGTGTGTGTGTGTGAATGATTTTGCAGTAATTTGGTGAGGATGGAAGATGCAGGTGGCAGATGGTGTGTTTACAGCTAAGATTTAAGCTTTGGTTTTAAATTTGTTTTTTAGGTTATAGACTAAAAATGAGCATTTCAACAATAATGTACAACTTTCATTGGACATGGTACTTTTTTCTCAGAAAATAAAATTACATTTACTTATTTAACAAAATTTTAGAATATTATATATATTTATTTTTAAACTTATGATTCACTCTTTTTTTCTCCATTCTCTGAAATAAAAAAGCAGTTAATTATGAGAATTTAAAATGATAAACTATATAACATAATTTAGAAAAAGTTTATAACTTTTGAGTTTAAATTTACTCTAACGTATCTGATAAATAATTTTCTTTTGGGGAAAACATAAAAATTATAAAATCCAACCTAATTTTTGGTAAGGTTAGTATGTACATTTTTAGTTAAAGTTAGTTTATTAAACATTTTTATACAAGTAATAACTATAAGTCACACAAATGTAGTTCAAAGTTTGTTTATTAAACATTTTTATACAAGTAATAACTATAAGTCACACAAATGTAGTTCATAGATCACAGCTCTAGTCAATATTATCGAAAATGCCAAAAATAATAAAAATAGATATTTATAATACAAATGTGATATATCAAGAACTAAATTTTGTTAATGTGAGACTAGCTCACTTGGTAGAGGCTCTTGTCTCTTAGATGGGAGGTCCTGGGTTCAAATCCATGCATGAGATAAAATATTTTGTGTAATTTAAAAGTAGATCTGCTGTTCAAAAACAAAAAACTAAATTTGAATTTATTTTTGTTGTTTGAAGTGATTTTTAGCGTTGGTTTCATAAATTATTAATCTTTTACAAACAAATATATAAATACAAAATTATATTTATTGTTTTGACAATTTGGTTAGAACTTTAATATTTTAGGTCAAGAGTAGTAAATGCTCATTTCAAGAACAATGTACAAGTTCCAATGCATTAGTACTTTCTCATGTTAAAAGGTTAAATAACTCAAAAAAAAAAAATCCGCCCTTCAAAAAAAAAGGTTTAATAACTCACAATATAGTAGAACAAATGTGAATTTTGAGGTGTAAGATCTTTGCATTTATTTATACTTATTTTTTTGTTTTGCATAACGGTCATGTGGAGGTGAAAAACATAAACATGCGTCGTAATATGTTGGCAATTTTAGTGTTATCAATAACATTTAAGTGTAATTGAGTTTACTTAAGTGAATTATAATATACATCAAACAAGTCAAGAGATGAGGAATACACACATGTTTGAGTTTGTTTGATTCTAAGTATTTAAGAACATTATTGGTTCTTAAGGGCAAAACCCCTAAGAAACGGAGGTTCCAAGGGGGCACCGCCACACGGGTGGCTGGGACCCGTTTTAACCCGAGATCCAACCTGGCAGTTTCTGGAAAACTAAATACGACTTTTATAGTTCATTCTAGGGTATGAAAAACAAACATCACATAAAAACACAAATTCGTTTTTAAGTTCTCTCTAAGTCTTATCCGGTTGAAAAATTCGAGAGTAGTATCGAATTATTTCAATATGAAAGTGAATCATGATTATCAGAGAAATCCAGAAAAAAAACGATCTTGATTATTACATGACCTTGCGAAATGACTACCATAAAAGAGTACCGTGCCGAATCTACCGTTCATAAAAATCTAATTTTTTAAGCTCATTTTTTAACAACGTAATTTTTTAAGCTCGTGTTTAAGCTCATTTTTATAACAATGTACTTTTTTTTATTGATTTTCAAATATACCGTTCATTAAAATCTAACCGTCACACCATGCAGGTAAAATTACTAGCATTTATAAACATTAAATATCTATAAAGTTAATAAATTATTTTATTACTTCAAACCATGTAATAACATAATTCTCTGCACATGAAATAATATCCATACTATATAATAAATAAAGGTTTTCAGTGCCACGTATCGCCTCCATATTGATTCTCACAATTTTTTTTCCGCATCTCTCTCTTATTTAATGCACTTCTATAACTTATTATAAGAAACTTTGAAAATTAATTATGTAACTTTTATTTCAATCAAATAATAAATGAAAGTCAAATTACATTAAATATTAACGTATTTTTGAAACTCAATTATATATTAATTTTTACATATTTTGAGTTTGTTTTTATTCTTAGTATATATAATATATTTTTACACCTGTAAAATATATACACAAAAATTTAAAAAATTTATATATTGATATTTTTCCCGTATATAGACACGGGATCTAAACTAGTTAACTAATAAATATGAACAAAAAAATCGAATAAATAGTTTAAGTTAAAATTGTACGAACACGTAAATAATTCAAAGGTGGAGTCGACTGTGGGAATATGAAAATACGAATTTCTAGAAATTGAGTGTGTGAAGCACCGACACAGAGAGAAAAAGGAATATATTGAGAGAACGAAGCATGGAACAAATAAATGAAACAAAATTAATATTAATTTATTTTTAAAAAGTAATCAAATATTTTGATATATATTATATTGAATTAATTTAAAATAAAAAAGAAACATCACTCACGACCGCATTATTACCATTGATTAGAAGTCCATAATTATATTCAACAAACAAAAAGACAACACCCACCGTTAATTTTTTATGGTCTTATTAATTAAATAAGGGTGATTCTAACCACACACGGAATATTGCTAATTGGACCTGTCGTCGCATTATACGCCCTCCTATAGGGCAATACGAGGGCGTATAGAGTTCAGTCAATGACAACAGAATGGCACGTGTCATTCTCTGTATGACGGCTGGTCCAATACGTGGCGTATTGATCTATACGCAGCGTATGAGGCACGGGTTATATTTTTGCTTCAAAAGTTGGAAGATTTGGGAGTTTATGAATCCTATACGTGGCGTATTAACCTATACGCCACGTATAGGTATTTTTTATTTAATTATATATTTTTATTTTATTTATATTTTGTTTATTTTTATTTTAATTTATATAATTTTGTTAATATAAGTTTGTTATCTATTTATAAATTTTATATATTTTATATTTTTTTAAACATTTATTATATTTTTACAGTATAACCAAACAAAATATTAAACATTACAAACCAAACAAAATATTAAACATTACAATCAAACAAAATATTAAACATTACAACCAAACAAAATATTAAACATTACAACCAAACAAATAAACTAAACATTATATACATTACATCAAAAAATTAAATATATACATCAAAATGTTTTACATACATAACAACGAAAGAAACAAAATACAAATAAAAGAACTAAACCTAACCGGCTCCGCCGTCACCCTGACCCGCCCCGCCCTCATCCTGAACGGGGTCGTCCGGATAATGACGTGGCGGTGGTAGTTGATAAGTGACCAAAGTTTCATGTATTAAAAGGTGTAATATGCTATATTTATGCAATTTGATATGTGGAATACAAAGGTTTTGTGTAGCCATGCATGTGCAGGTGTTGGAAGCTTAAAGTATGATTTTGGAAGATATTAGGCGAGAGATGCAAGAGTCGGAAGAGACACGGAGAAAACGGGGCAAAATACAGGTCCAACGTAAGCCTACGCCACCAGCGTAAGCCTACGCTGATGGGGCGTAGGCCTACGCCTGAGCTTTTTCTTCACAGCAGCTTCCAGTGCCCCAGCGTAAGCCTACGCTAGCGTAAGCCTACGCCACACCAGCGTAAGCTTACGCTGGTTACGTTTTCTGGACGCGAATTTTGGGGAAACAGCCGATTTTGAGGTTTAATTGAGGGTTTCTTCCCGAATATTCGTATCATGACTTTTACCACAGTTCTTGGGGGCGATTTTGGAGTTCTTGGGAGACGAGAAACACGATTCCAACGTCGAATTGAAGATCGATACCCGAAAGATTGAAGGATTGAAGATGATTTCCCCCACCATGAGCGGCTAATCCACCGGTAATCATTCCCGGGTGGATTGTTTGTAAGTTTTTAGGGTTTTATCATGTGCTAGCTTTGAGAAACAATTCTTGTAATCGTTTGGTTTGAAACACTTGAATCTTTGTGTTTAGTATGGTTATGAACTCATGGGAGTCGATAAATTCTTGCACCATTGACCCCGTTAGATGATAATTGCTATGAACTTTGATTTATGTTGAATCTATTGATTAATCTAATTCTATATTGCATACATTTGTCTCGATTTCATTCGTGAATATTGTTTTACACTATTTGCCGATGATGTATGAATGTTGATGTTCTTGGTTAGATTTGGTTAATTAGATTTGAATAACCATTCGATTGTTTGAACTCAAATGTTGGTGTGATAATCCCTAATTATTTGTGAGCTTGAAACCCGGGTGTGATACCCTTTTTAATTATTGTTTACAACTTAAACCGTTTTGTTTGGTACTTGATTTGTTTGTTGAGTTTATAAAGTTTTCACTTAAATCATTGATTGTGTTTGGTCAGAAAGACCCGTTGTAACTTCATAATTTGCATTGTTAATTGAAGTTGAGCACCGACCACAAACTCTTCGTGGTTCGACACCCTTCTTACCCTAACTAGTTTAAGGTGATTAGGACACTCTATTTCTTTATCTTTGACCGGTCCCTTCGACACCGATCAAATTTTGGCGCCGTTGCCGGGGAGTGTGTGCGCTTGGTGTTTTATTTTAGTTGACTCTTGTGACTATTTGTTACTTGTTTTGTTTAGTTAATCTTCTTCTATTTTTGTGTTACGCGTGGTGTTTGTTTGTGTGTGCAGGTGACAGATTAGTGCATGCGTACCCGTTCATCCGGGAGGACTTCACCGCTTGTATTTGAACCAGAAATTGAGAGGATAGCAAGGCAAAACCGAACCCAACAACAACAAAATTTACAACCTATTTCATCGGAACCATCATCCATGGATGGTCGAAGCAGTCATTCTGGAACTAGCATGAGAAACCGTGGCCCAACTCCAAACAGAGGCCATATCCTTAACTGCCCACCAACTCCACCTTACCGAACCTCAACCCAAACCCCACCTATATCTATCAATAACAACCAACCCCGTGGGTCGGGTCCAGTTCAACAAAACCGACCCGTTAACATCCGTACCAATCCTACGTACCAAGGAAGAAGGGGACCACAACAAAATCAAACCCCTCCCGGAAACAATGAGAACGAGGGTTGGGAGGTTGAAGATGGTGAATATTTTGGGTATGACGATAATGAAGATGTTGGGAATGGTGAAGGGTTTGGCGATTACGAGTATGTGGATGGTGAGAGGAGCCAATATGGAGAGTATAACGAGGGGCAAGGCTTTGGAGAGGAAGAAGAGGTAAATTATGTTCACCAAAGGGCGAGACAACCAATGGGTCGAACAGGTCGACCAGAGAGATTTGGGTATCCTCCTAGACAGGAAGGGAGGAGATTTAATGGGGGCTACAATAATGAAAACCGAAGACAACCGGTAGCCCCTATGGGTGGAGTTAATGGTCGTTTTCGACCGGCTATTTCGGAGAATGCTTCTCCAATTGTTCCACCAATTCTGGGAATGTGGAGGTTCAAGTCAAGACCGAATTACATCAACGTCCTTCCCCATTTTCATGGTATGGTCACCGAAGAACCATACACCCATTTATCCGAGTTTGCCGCCATCTGTAGCACAATTGGAGATGAGAATTTTGATCAAAGCGAAGTCAAACTTAGACTTTTCCAGTTTTCTCTAAAATATCGAGCAAAGCAATGGTTCATCACATTGCCGGCCAATAGCATCCACACATGGGATGAAATGCAACAAGTCTTTTTGGATGAGTACTATTCGGTTGCGAAGACAGATGACTCCCGAATTGAGATTCGGACCTTTCAACAACAAATGGGTGAGCCTTTACATGAAGCTTTTACACGCTTCAAGGAGTTGTTGAGGAAATGCCCCCACCATCAAATTGAGTTGTGGGAATTGGTAAAATGTTTTGTGGATGGTTTGACTCAAGAGGAGAGGAAGTACTTGAAGTCCACAAGTAATGGGACATTGTTGTCTAATCCCGAAGAAGATGATTGGGATTTCTTAGAAAGAATGAGCCAAAGTTCTAAAGCCGAGGCATCGGCTAGCCGAAGAGCCAAACACGCAATTTCTAAGTCCGTCCCGGATTATGATACAAAAGAAAGGTTAGCATCTATGGAGAGAGAACTGGCATTGTTGAGGAAAGGCGAAAAGAAAGAAGTAGCGGGAATAAAAGCTCGATTCGACGTTTGTGAAGATTGTGGAGATATAGGCCACAAAACAATGGAGTGCCCATTTCAAGAAGGGAGGCAAGAAGAGGTGAATCAAGTATATGGTGAGAGGAAACAATATGACATGAACTCAAACACCTATCATCCGGGGTTGAGAAACCATCCTAACTTCAAGTATGGGAACGCCGCAAACCAAATGAACCCCAACTTTCAAGGTGTGAATCAAAACACCTCATCAACCTCATATCAACCGCGTCAACAAGGGAACTACAATTCAGGTGGTTATCAAAGGGGTTCCTATAACAATAACCGGAACACAAATTACCCCCAAGGAATTACAATCAAGATCACCAACAACAAAATGGGTCATCAGGGGGAGATGATGCGGTTAACTCAAAGTTGGATGCACTATTAGAGATGATGAAAGAATCAAAGAAGGAGAATGAAGGGAGGGACAAGTCGTTTGTGGCATTGGAAAGACAAGTGGGTCAAATGGCCGAAGAAATATCTTTGCTAAAGCAAGGTGGAGGGAGGCTACCGAGTAACACTACATTAAACCCGCAACATCAAGGATCGAGTTCAACCAATGCAAATGTAAGTAAAGTTACGGTTCTTCGTAATGGTAAGGTTATCGATAATAAAGTCGAGTCTCCACCACAATTGGTTGAAGGGGTGGTGGAGGATGTTATTGAGGGTGAGGAAAGTGAAGGCGAAGTGGAATTTGTTAATGATAAAAAACCAATTACTCAAAATCTTGAAAAAATTAAACCGGTTTTTAGATATGAGTCACCTATTGCTAAAGGAAAGGATATGACGGGTGGTTCCGTTCCTTATCCAGAGGCATTAGTTGAAACATTTAAATCAAAAATAGTAAATAAAAGAGGACCACAACAAGAAGAAATGTGGGAGATGTTTAGACAGGTTAAAATTAACATACCCCTTTTGGATGCCATAAACAAATTCCAGCTTATGCAAAATACTTGAAAGAATTGTGCACACAAAAGCGGAATCATAAATTCCCAAAGAAACTTGATGTAACCGCTAATGTGAATGCTATTCTATCGGGTGCTCTTCCACCTAAACTACAAGATCCGGGGGCGCCTATTATATCTATTCAAGTAGGTGATTTCAAAATAAAAAGGGCACTCCTAGATCTTGGAGCTAGTGTTAGTATTCTTCCGGGGAGCCTTTATGACCAATATGATTTTGGCCCTCTTAGGAAGGCCGATACTACCGTGGTCTTGGCCGACTTAACCCCTAAGCTCCCCCGAGGAATATTGACTGATGTTATTGTAAAGGTGGAAGATTTTTATTTCCCAGTGGACTTTCTAGTGTTAGATTATGTCTCTTCTGATAGAACAAAATAACCTACGGTTATCCTTGGTCGGCCATTTCTGGCAACCGCAAATGCCCAAATTAATTGCCGAAGTGGAACGGTTGACATGACATTTGGGAACCGAAAGTTGAGATTAAATGTTTTTTCACATATCTCTAACTCTCTGGTCAACGATGAATGCTTTATGGCGGACATTGTTGACGGGTACATTCCTCTTTGCGATGTTATTGTAAACAAGGATGGCACCACAGAGACATGCTTTTCATGTGACAGGTTACAGGTTGAGACAAGCAGGGAACTCGAAGAAGAAGAAAAGAGGGTTGAAGCAATGGCAATTAAGGATGGGAGACCACCGTGGACTCACCAAGTGGAAAGCTTGCCCGAACACATTGACACAAAGTTGAAGCCATCTTTGGAGCAACCCCCAAAGGTCGAGTTGAAGGATTTGCCAAAGAACCTCAAGTATGCTTTTGTAGGAGAAAACGACACTCTCCCGGTGATCATTGCATCAGATTTGACAAAGGAACAAGAGGAGGCTTTGATGAAGGTGTTAGCTACCCATAAGGCGGCAATTGGGTGGAGTATTGCGGATTTGAAGGGTATTAGTCCCTCGATTGTTATGCACAGGATTGTCACGGATCAAGTTATTACACCATCCCACGATGCACAAAGGCGGTTAAATCCAAATATGCGGGAAGTCGTGAAGAAGGAAGTTCTCAAGTGGTTGGACGCCGGCATCGTTTACCCAATTTCTGATAGTACATGGGTGAGTCCAACGCAAACCGTGCCCAAAAAGGCGGGTATTCAAGTCGTCAAGAACGACTCAGGTGAGGAAGTAGCCACTCGGCCGGTAACCGGGTGGCGGATTTGTATTGATTACAGGAAATTAAATGCAGCTACTTCAAAAGATCATTTCCCATTACCGTTCATTGATCAAATTGTGAAAAAACTCGCAGGTCAGAAATATTACTGTTTTCTTGATGGTTATTCGGGTTACAACCAAATTGCTATACATCCCTAGGATCAACATAAGACAACATTTACTTGTCCATATGGTACTTTCGCATTTAGGCGAATGCCATTTGGACTATGTAATGCCCCCGCCACCTTTCAAAGGTGTATGATGAGTATCTTTTCAGATATGGTGGGCGAGTCTTTGGAGATTTTTATGGATGATTTTTCTATTTTTGGTACATCTTTTGATTCATGTTTAAACCAATTGGAAAAAGTTTTAAAAAGGTGTGTTGAAACAAATTTGGTCTTGAGTTGGGAAAAGAGTCATTTTATGGTCCAAGAAGGGATAGTTTTGGGTCATGTGATTTCAAATCGTGGAATTGAGGTAGATCATGCGAAAGTTCAAGTTATATCTACTTTACCTCATCCCACGAATGTTAAAGGTATTAGATCATTTTTGGGGCATGCGGGGTTTTATAGGAGGTTTATTAAGGGTTTTAGCTCAATCACGAAACCATTATGTAACTTACTTTTAAAAGATGTGCCGTTTGTTTTTGATGATGAATGTATTAATGCTTTTAACATTTTGAAATAAAAATTGGTGGAGGCCCCAATCTTACAATCACCAAATTGGTCACTTCCTTTTGAAATCATGTGTGATGCTAGTGACTATGCGGTTGGGGCCGTGTTGGGACAACGGGTTGAGAAGAAACCCGTTGCCATATATTATGCAAGTAAAACTATTTCGTATGCTCAATTGAATTATACCACAACCGAAAAGGAATTACTTGCAGTAGTATATGCGTTAGACAAGTTTAGGTCCTATATATGGGGAAGCAAAATTATTATCTATTTTGATCACAGTACTGTCAGGTACCTCATGGAGAAAAAGGATGTTAAACCAAGACTCATAAGGTGGATCTTGTTGTTGCAAGAATTTGACGTGGAGATCCGTGATAAAAAAGGAAGTGAGAATGTAGTAGCCGATCATTTATCAAGGATCATGGTTGATGATGAAGAGTCCACGACAGTGATAAATGAATCATTCCCTGATGAGCATATAATGTCTGTTTCATCTGTACCGTGGTTTGCTAATATTGTAAATTTTTTGGCAATAGGTGCAATCCCGAGTCATTGGGTAAAGAAGAAGAAAGCCCACTTTCTATCCCAAGTAAAGCAATACATTTGGGAAGAACCGGAGTTATTTAAAGTGGGAGCGGATCAAATGATTAGACGATGTGTGCCAAATGAGGAAATTCTAAGTGTGCTAGCCCATGTGCACTCTTATGCATGTGGAGGCCATTTCAGTGGCCAAAAGACAGGACACAAAATTCTTGCATGTGGTCTTTTCTGGCCAACTTTGTTTAAGGATGCGTTTGATTTTGCGAAACATTGCGTCAAATGTCAACAGTTAGGGAGCATCTCCAAAAGAGACGAAATGCCCATGAAACCGATTCTCGTCCTTGACATCTTTGATGTTTGGGGAATTGATTTCATGGGACCCTTCCCAAACTCGTTTGGCAATTTGTATATCTTGGTAGCGGTCGACTATGTATCTAAATGGGTCGAGGCGATAGCCACTAAGACGAACGATCATACCGTTGTGTGTAACTTTGTCAAACAAATATTTTCTCGAGATTTGGTATCCCCCGTGTCATTATAAGTGATGGGGGATCTCATTTCAAAAACTTTAAATTTGGCAAATTACTAAAACGGTATGGCGTGGATCATAGAATAGCAACTCCTTACCATCCCCAAACAAGCGGACAAGTGGAAGTGTCTAATAGGCAAATAAAAGATATTTTACAAAAAACCGTCCCGGCGGACCGAAAAGATTGGTCAACCAAATTGACTGATGCTTTATGGGCTTACCGAACGGCTTATAAAACCCCTATTGGCACGACCCCATACCGGTTGGTTTATGGAAAAGATTGTCATTTACCGGTAGAGTTAGCTCACCGGGCGTTTTGGGCTATCAAAGAAGTTAATGTGGATTATGATGTTGCAGGAAAAGAAAGGAAGTTGAGTCTAAATGAACTGGAAGAATTGAGAAGTGAGGCATATGATTGCACATCCGCTTACAAGGACAAAATGAAGGCGGTTCATGATGCCAAGCTTCGGAAGAAGGAGTTTGTAGTGGGCCAAAGAGTTTGGCTATATAATTCAAGGTTGAAGTTCTTTCCAGGAAAATTGAAAAGCAAGTGGACGGGACCATTTGTGATCACACGAGTTGGCAACTATGGAGGTATAGAGATTGAAGATTGTGAGGATCACTTGAGGCAAGTTGTGAATGGTCACCGATTGAAGCCATATCTCGAACTCAACGAGATTAATGGGCCAACAAACCAAGCAGAAGCATTCTTATTGAGCTTCGTGACGAACGAGCATGAGTAATACCATGAAGAAGTGTCGGGCTGAGGACAATAAACTTAGCGCTAACCGGGAGGCAACCCGGCTTATGTGATGTTTTTAATTACATTATGTTTTATTATTTTTCTTCGTTTAGCTAATTTATGTTTAAATTTTGTGCAAGAATCAAAGGAAGGCGTAAAGTATGAGGTTACAGAGGATGTCGGTATTTCAGGGACGAAACACATTCAAGTTGGGAGCTGAAAAAAAAAAGACCAGAAGCAGGTCAGCGTAAGGCTACGCCATATCAGCGTAAGGCTACGCCGGACCAAGTTTTCAAACAGAAGCATCAGACCTGCAGCGTAAGGCTACGCCATATCAGCGTAAGGCTACGCCGATGAACTCAGCGTAAGGCTACGCTGGTTCAGCGTAAGCCTACGCCGGGCCATTTTTCAAACAGAAGCGTCAGAGGCTCAGCGTAATGCTACGCCCCTTTAGCGTAAGATTACGCTGGATCGGGATTTCACGAGAAAAGTCGCAGGTAAGTCCGAAAAAAAAAGAAAAAAACTTAAAAACGTCTTTCTCTCCTTCTCTCCTCATTATCACCTACCTCTTATCTCTCTACTCCATCTTCTTCTCTAAAAATTTCCCTTTACCTTCATCTTCTTCCACTCCTTAATCTACCATCTATTAATAAAAATCAAAAATTGGTTGACGGTTTTTGCATAACTTTGCAAGAGGAGTAAACCCTACCAAGCGGAATTCAACGAATCAACCATACCCGAGAGACCCGAAATTCTAGGGTTTCAAAATTTTTGGGGATTTTGGTGAAGTGGAAGGAATAATCATCACTCTTTGATATTTAAGCGTCTAAACCCAAAAGGAACAATGATCAGAACGAAAGAGTCTCACAAGGGTAAAGAAAAAGCGGGTGAGTCCTCATCAAGGAGTAGATCAAAGAGGGCACGAAACACTATTGTTCTGCACGAAAGAAGTGAAGAAGAGAGTGCCCATGAATCTGAAGAGGAACTTGGACCCACAATATGGAAGAAACCGGTGAGATTTTCATCTTTCCCATATCCACAGCAGAAAGATTTATACATGGACAAGGTGAAAAACCCGGCTGGTGGATTTGAATCGTTATTTACTTGTGAAAAGCAGATCCACGAGCCGGATTTCGAGAGGTTTGGAGTGGTTAACTGTTTTCGACGGCTTGGTTGGGAAGAGAGCCTTGCTTTCCACTATGATGGAATTGATGATGTGTATGGTGAAGCAATTCTTGAGTGGATGGCGACCCTTCAACGAATTGAAGGAGATAACCCGCCCCAAACGACAATTTTGAGGGGTACAGTGAATGGGAAACAAGCAGACTTGTCATTTCAAACTATTGACAAGATTGCCCACTTTGACTCAGGAGCAGAAAATAATGAACCTTATGAATATGTATCTGATGATAAGTTGAAGGCTCACGTGATCCAGGAAACAATGTGGGAAAACATGATCAGAGCCCTCTTTGTGGTGGATGAAGGTTGTGATGTGTTCCGATTGATATTGAGAAGAGATATGCTGAAGCCACTTCCCAAATTGCTGTTGGTATTTGTGACATTGAACGTGGTCCCAAGAACGGGGGATAAGACAAAGGTGCGCTTTTATGAAGTTATGGTTTTACATGCACTATTGACGGGCCCAGTTATGTCATCTAAACACTTGATCATGTGGAATATTTGGGAGTCACAGGAGGAAATAGAGAGGATGGTCATCCCTCATTTTCGGTTGTTGTCAAAGTTCCTCAAATGGGCAAAGGTTTTGCCACGAAGACCGGCGGTATTAAAAATAAAACATAAACCTTATACCTTAAGGTCCTTGCAGCAAGGAAGTTGGAGATATGAGTTGACAGCAAGAACTCATGTGTTGACTGATACCACCACTGCGAGGTTCTTGGAGGAATTAAGAAGTGATGTGTCGGAAGAAGAAGAAATGAACCTGGAAGATGAAGAAGTTGGCCCCACAGGACCAACTATGGGGACAAGTGGTGCAGGTTATGGGTTTGAGCACGGGTTTGGGTATAGTGCTGATTACAGTCAATCTTTCACGGAACTTATAGAGCAGGCTCGCCCGGAAAGTTATCCTAATTGGGAGGAGGCCTCGCGTTTAATGTTTGATAGGCAAACGCAGAACCTGGAGGAATATAGGAGGTATAGAAGGGGGATGATGTGGAGACAAGAGGAGGAAATTAACAGAAATTTTAGGAACAATGAAGAATTGCGCCACTACAATGATTACCATCAGGGCGTACCTTATTCTTCACATCCAGCCCTTACTGAATGGGAGTCTTTGAATCCGTACGACATGGGTGACACATACCAGCGCTACCCACAGAGTCATCATTCTGAGTGGGTGGCGCCATACCCGACACCGGATACAAGTGGGTAAGGCTCGAGTGGAACGGCTCAAGGAGGTCTGAATAACATGAGAGATATAACTCAATCTTTATATGAGTCAGTTTTTGGTCAACCTTTACAGCAGGAGCCATATGATGCTAGGCCGGAGGCATACTGGCCTTACAAGCCAGGCAATGATGATGCAGATGATGAGGAGGAGGAAGATGATGATGAGGATGAGGAACAAAACAGTGAGTACAGCTTTGCCTGATGTTGTTGGGCATTTCGAACAGGTCCACATACTTTTACTTTTTTTTTCTTGCATATATATAAAAAAAAAAAAATTTGTTTTGGTGTGCTTTGTGTGTTTTAGGTTAATTTTGATATTTTGTTTTGTTTTTGTTTTGGCAAGAACTTGGGTGATGCTTGGGTTGGTGCTTATGGTTATGGGAATCATTGAGTTGGATATTGGGAGTTATTGGGTATTGGTTATTTTTGCACCCACTAACCGCACTTTTACATTTCATAACTATTTACATTGGGACAATGTAAGGTTCAAGTGCAGGGATGTGGAAAATCTTGGAAACCATACAAATTTTTTGAAAATTGTTTTACAAAATGTTTGGTAGAGGTCTTTGGTCATGGTTAATTCATTAAGTTACTCGATTAAGTTTTTCCAACAAATGTTAAAAATATATATATATATATATATAATAAATTGGAAATGTTGGAATTTGGAGTAACAAAGTAGAAGGTGATGGTTTGCATGCACATGTCGGTAACCTATTTTCCACCGTTTCTGTGAGACTTTGAGCCAAATTGATTTATATTTTCTTATTTGAGTGTTTAGCCACTTTGTTTCATATTTTAGAACTTGCATATTGTTAATACATGTTGAAACTTTGAACCAATTGATTGTGCAAAAATGATAAAGGCATTAGGAGAAACCTTTTTATTTTTAGCCATTTTTATGCCTTTACCCGTTAATATCCATTAGATACCCATTCTGAGCCTATCCCTTTTCTTTTGACAAAACCCACAACATTAACCCATTCACCTTTTAGACTTTTCTTTTTTAAACCCGTGAGTTGGAATTCAATTAACTCAGGTTGTTGCAGTTGCAGTTGCATAAAAAAAATGAAAAAATGAATGAAAAAGAAATACAAAAATAGTATTGGGTCAACATGTGCCCAAAGGTTTTGAATATTAGTTGAGCTACAATAAAAGATGTTATTGGGTCAATTTAACTCAAGTTTCATTTGATATTTTAAAGAAATAAGAACTTTAGGGTTGATGGGTCATTCATACCCATGGTAGAATTTTGAAAGTTTAAGAGTTGACTTGTAACTTCATTAGTTGAATTCCACTCACCTTTAGCCACTTTAAAAATCCTTATCCATACCCGTAACCCTAGCCTACATTACAACCCTTAAAAGACCTTTTGATTTATGCGTTTTAGTTGTGTTAGTATGTGGAGATGTGATCAATATGCAAGCCTATGATAATGTGATTCATTGTTTGGCTTTGAGTGAAAAAATACTAGCACATCATCGCTAGTCCATATATGAAGCCGAGTAGAGTGACTGATTGTGAGGGGTGTGTGCATGCAAAACCATAACTAGATATGAGTTAAGCGCGTTCCAATATTTCCTTTTGTTAAAAATTCATTGATGGTTTGTTGGATTGTAAAGCTGTTGAGAGTATAATTTTTATGAATTTTGCATGACCTTGGACCTTAACTTATGTTTAGTGAAAACGATTATTTAAAAATTTGTAATGTGAATTTAAAAGCAAATGACTTTGCTTGAGGGCAAGCAAAACTCAAGTGTGGGGATATGATAAGTGACCAAAGTTTCATGTATTAAAAGGTGTAATATGCTATATTTATGCAATTTGATATGTGGAATACAAAGGTTTTGTGTAGCCATGCATGTGCAGGTGTTGGAAGCTTAAAGTATGATTTTGGAAGATATTAGGCGAGAGATGCAAGAGTCGGAAGAGACACGGAGAAAACGGGGCAAAATACAGGTCCAGCGTAAGCCTACGCCACATGGCGTAAGCCTACGCCACCAGCGTAAGCCTACGCCCCATCAGCGTAGGCCTACGCCTGAGCTTTTTCTTCACAGCAGCTTCCAGTGCTCCAGCGTAAGCCTACGCCACACCAGCGTAAGCTTACACTGGTTACGTTTTCTGGACGCGAATTTTGGGGAAACAGCCGATTTTGAGGTTTAATTGGGGGTTTCTTCCCGAATATTCGTATCACGACTTTTACCACAGTTCTTGGGGGCGATTTTGGAGTTCTTGGGAGACGAGAAACACGATTCCAACATCGAATTGAAGATCGATACTCGAAAGATTGAAGGATTGAAGATGATTTCCCCCACCATGAGCGGCTAATCCACCGGTAATCATTCCCGGGTGGATTGTTTGTAAGTTTTTAGGGTTTTATCTTGTGCTAGCTTTGAGAAACAATTCTTGTAATCGTTTGGTTTGAAACACTTGAATCTTTGTGTTTAGTATGGTTATGAACTCACGGGAGTCGATAAATTCTTGCACCATTGACCCCGTTAGATGATAATTGCTATGAACTTTGATTTATGTTGAATCTATTGATTAATCTAATTCTATATTGCATACATTTGTCTCGATTTCATTCGTGAATATTGTTTTACACTATTTGCCGATGATGTATGAATGTTGATGTTCTTGGTTAGATTTGGTTAATTAGATTTGAATAACCATTCGATTGTTTGAACTCAAATGTTGGTGTGATAATCCCTAATTATTTGTGAGCTTGAAACCCGGGTGTGATACCCTTTTTAATTATTGTTTACAACTTAAACCGTTTTGTTTGGTACTTGATTTGTTTGTTGAGTTTATAAAGTTTTCACTTAAATCATTGATTGTGTTTGGTCAGAAAGACCCGTTGTAACTTCATAATTTGCATTGTTAATTGAAGTTGAGCACCGACCACAAACTCTTCGTGGTTCGACACCCTTCTTACCCTAACTAGTTTAAGGTGATTAGGACACTCTATTTCTTTATCTTTGACCGGTCCTTTCGACACCGATCAGTAGTGGGCGTGGCTCAATGCCGGCGACTCGTGACAGATCCACGAGCTGTCCAACCGCCCACATCATCAGGTCCTCCATGCGATCGATTTGACGACCATGTCGTCGTGAGTCGGCAACAAGGCCATCAAGAAATAACAGACCGACATACGTGTCGGGGATGCTGTGGCGGATGGTCGTGGATGGGCTCGACGTGCAGCGGCCCGTCCTCCATCGCTACACCCTGTAGCTGATGAGGCATAGGCGGGTCCCCCTGTCCAAGCATCTGCGGTAACAGCACCGGGACCCAAACCTGGTCCTGGACAGCCCCTACGAACCGAAGGCCCTGCGGGAATCGGTGCGTGATGCGCATGCCGCTCGTCGTGCGAAGGTCTAATCGGACAGGGGGAATGACCGGTAACATCGCAGGCTCATGCATGTCAAATGGTGTAACCGACCGCATGATCTACGTGATGAAAACACCGCCATATAAAAGACCGCGCTTCTGTCGCATATAGGCAGATGCAAAATAAAGCGCCATGCACGTGGAAAGGTCGCACCGCCTCCCAGTAAGCCGACAATAAAGAAAGAAAAGGTCTCTATCAGTGCACCACTCACGGCTTTTCAGACACGGTGCGATCGACGTCGAAATAAGCCGGTGCAGATTTCTATACAAAGGGTCTCTAATACACGAGACCCTCCCCTTGGTACCCAACCAAGGACTATCTTAAATCAAGCCCCAAAAAACAAGGAGTTCCTCCTTGTCCACCTCCGTCACCGCCTCGGTGAAAAGTGGCGTGACCGTCTTAGGCTCGTAGTACAAGCCAGTCGTGACGACCCACTGACGGAGGGTCTGACGGTAAACGACCCAAAAATAGAAAAAGAAATATGATCCGGATCCATATCCGGTGCCTCCCCGGGAAGAGGCTCCAGCCCAGCCTCTGAGTAGATGAACGTCGAAAGAAACTCGACGACCACCTCTCGGTAGGTCTCCGCGAACAAAAGAGCAAAACGACGCGACCATGGTGTGTCCTGGACGATGATGGCCCTAGCTCGCTCGGCCTCTTGTACCTCCTCGAGGAGCCCCCAATCCACCGCCGTCCCTGGGCCCAACCGCACCTCCCGGAGCTTCTGGCACCGGGCATACGCCTCCGAATCGGTCGGAAAATCCAGTAAATGGTAGTGCGCAAGATCGTCTAGCTGCTCCATCTGAATATTATCATCATGATCCGCCATATCTGATAATAATTAACTGTTTTTAATTTTTTATTTTAAATAATAATAAATAATTAATTGTTTTTATTTTAAATAATAATAATATATTTTATTTTAAATAATAAAATAATTTTTTTTAAAAACCTATACGCCACGTATAGCTTTATACGTGGCGTATAGGCTGTTACCGAGTAAACCATACCATACGCAGGCCAGTTACCGGGCAAACTAAGCCATACGCGGGCAACCAGACCATACGCGGGCCAAGTTGCCTAGAACCTGAGCCATACGCAACGTATAAATCTATATGAGGCGTATGGCTTCATCGTCTTCCTCAGACGAACTATACGCCACGTATGGCCCTATACGTGGCGTATAGTTCTTAAGTTCTAAAAATCGCTAATCTACCCAGTTTTACCCGCTAATATTCAATATAAACCTAACATTAATGTTCGCGGGTTGAGACACGTACCTTTACAAAGATTTTTGAGACGACAATCCGAATGAACGAGCATTTTCTTGTCGGGTCGTGTATGGGTTTGTGTGTGGTTTTTTGGTTCCTTATGAGTCTTGTTCCAAACCCAAACTGTAACTGATAATACTGATCTGATACAATTTCATCAACAAACCCAACAAGTCTATCTAGCGAACTGTTAGCATTTCTAAGATAGCTCTTTAAGAGCGAATGCTGGCTCTCGAATCGGTTCGTTGTATGTTGACCAAAATTGAGGTTTCTGTTGGACCACGCGGATGCAAACTTTTGTTTATACGGGTCCGGCCAATTTTTAGTCACATAATCTATAACTCCTGTAAAAATATTAAATATTGAATAAATATTTAAATATATAATAAAAATTCAATACTGAAAATATTAAATATTCAAAACTTACTTCCTCGTTTGGCTGCATACAGTCGTTCGTAAAGCTGGTTGAAGTTGTACTGGTATATATCTGGCGTGGGAGACTCACATACCGACCATGAATACTTGAAATTTGTCCAGTCTTCGTCTGTAAATGATGCCCTGCAATGTTTTGCGATATTCTCGTGTATGTGCCACCGACATAGGTTCTTGGAACAACCCGGAAATATTTTATCACAAGCATTCATAAGAGCTTTGTCCCTGTCTGTTACTATCACACGCGGCTCCATACACTTTTGCAACATTGCTTTTATTTGCAGTAGCACCCAGACGAAGTTTTCCTCCCGTTCTTTTGATATAAATGCATGAGTGACGCAAAACGACTGGTGTGTGGAGGTCACACCGACCACTTGGACAAATGGAAGTTTATACATGTTTGTTTTGTACGTCGTGTCGATTATCAACACGTGCGGGAATGCACGACACATCTCGTACGATTTCGGATGAACAAAGAATATCTCCTCCACAATATTTGTGACAGAATCTTCCCGAGTATGGTAGACGTATTTTTTAGAAGAAAGCAGGTTTTCCAGAATCTGCATTGGAGTTTCACCAACTCTCGTTTCGTTTTTTATCTTTTGTATCGCATTATAAATGTCCTTTTTAATGCAACTACTCTCTAGGTTTTGTTCCCTTATAGTTGCCAGAATGTTTCGTGGAAACATGTTTTGCGAATACAACTTCCCCACCAAAAGTTGTTCCGACTGAGACAGTCTCATCGCAAATGAGTGCGCCTCAAGATGTTGACTAGGATCGTGGTTATGACTGTCATCCTTCACCGTTAATTTCCAATCACCAGTATTTTCTTGGTACTCTCCTTCCAATTTAAAGGGACAACCTATTTTCTTGCTACCGGCACGTCTAACCGTGGCAGTAGACGCACGTTCGCCGTGACAGTCACACACAAGCCACACCTTGATAAACGGTTCCGTCGGATCGTCGCCTTTTCTCCTCGATCGTCGAGTGACAAGGACGTAACCATTCTCACGTCCTCTCCGGACAGCCCAATCCACCAACTGTTCACGAGACTGAAAATTCTGGTCAGTTTTATACGACACGTTTTCATGGTTTTGTTCCTCGTCTTCGGATTCGTCGGTTTGTTGTGTCGGGTTAAAGACTTCATCGTTACGTATTCGTTTGTGGGTTGTGTAAGGTAAGACGGTTCACCATATACGAACTCGGGATCGCTAAGTGGCTCGTTCAAATCTGGAAGCCTTACCCGTTGATGAGAATAAACGTCGTACGAGACCTCCTCCCGGTTCACCTCTTGAACGCCAGAACTTTGCGGGTTGTTTTCCACCGACTCGTTAGAATATACCTGAAAACCGTAGTTACCATCCCACCACCAAGACATGTTTATATATTTTTTTTTGAAAGCATACGTTCGGTTCGAATGAGAATTCTGCATGGTTAAATACACAAAATTTGGGCCCTATACGCATCGTATTACGATGCGTATAGGGTACGAGGTGATGTGACTAGTGGGAGAAGGTACATTGTACCCTAAACTGCAACGTATTGCCATATACGATGCGTATAAGAGGTTTGAATGACCAGGTTGTAAGATAATGTCGGGCATGAGAAATTGTGAAGGGCTATACGCATCGTATTGCCCTATACGATTCGTATTGCCCTATACGATGCGTATATGGCCAAGTCCGATTATCATTCTCCGTGTGCGATTAGTAGTCCCCTTAAATAATTGAACTTGGGCAATTATATTAATTAAATACATAATTGAGTAAATAGGTTTCTAAAATTTTGAGAGTATTTCAAGGATTGTCCATGTGATATGTTTAAAATTTGGATTAGTCCCTAACTTTGAGAAAATACACCAACAGTTCTAAATTATGAATTAATGTAACATGGTTAGTTCCTGAGTTGAATGTACAGTTAAACCCCTTTCTCTCACAAGTAGGGGTGTTTAAAGTCGGATATCCGAAATTTTCGGATAGTGGATTTCACTATCCGAATCCGAAATTTCGGATATCCAAAACTTCGGATACGGATTCGGATAATGAAACGGATATCCGAAAATAAAAAAATATATATATATATAAAATTTTTAAATTATAAAAACAATTAAAAACCTTAAAAAACATTAAAAAAATATACATATAAAAATATATAAATATAATATATCAGGTTTTGATTCAAATTTTCTTATTTTTAAATAATAAAAACAATTAAAAATATATATATATATATATATATATATATATATATAAATATAATATTTCGGATATTCGGATATCTGAATTATCCGAAATATCCGAAAATCACTATCCGAATCTGAATCTGAAAATTCGGATATCAGAATTTTCGGATAATTCGGGTTTCGGCTTCGGATTTTTTTGAACACCCCTACTCACAAGGGGTTTAGGGCTTTCAAAGAGAAATTCAAAGGTGAAAAAATCATCCAATTTAAGCAATGAAGGAGATAATGAGGGGATCAATCCCTTAGGGTTGATTGAGTCATGGCGCACATGGCGGCCATGACTCCAGGGATTTTCAGTGATCATGTGGCGCTCTATCAGTGGCGATGGTCAGGGCCCTCGGTTGTGGCAAAGAAAGAAGGTCTCATGAAAGGTATTTCTTTTAGGTCACGAGTTGTTGGTTTTTGGGGTACTCTTCATTGGGATGACCAACACCATTTGAGTCCAGTCTTGTGTCTGAGGTAATGAGGTTGGTCTCGTTATATGGGTTAAGATTTTAACCTATTTCCCTAATACGATCATCTAGGAGTTGAGTATTACTCCGGATGAGGTCAATATTGATTTCACCAGTCGGTGGGATGGTCGTCTCTCAAGTCATGTTTGGGTGTGAGGACTAGTTCAGTTGATGCGGAAGAGGTTATGGTTGTTCTAGTCGGTATATTTTGGGGTTGCATGGTTCTCAAGATGGGTTTGGAGTAGTAGTCGGGTGCATAACGTTACTAGTCTGTTGGAATTTCAACAACAAGTATGTTGTTGGTAGCTTGGGTGCTGATAGGATTGTCTCAAATAGGGTTCACATGAGTCTGAGGGGTTTTGTGTTTTCCTTCCTCGTGGATTGTGGATTCTTGTCGGGTTAAGACATGGGGTGAACCAAAGGGTCAGATGCTCGTGTCCTTACCGTGTGGCGGGTGTGTTGGTATTCTTCATATTAGGTGCAAGATGAAAGAAGAAGTGTCTTGTAAACTTTGGAATTTCACCCTTGCGAGTTATGATAAGTATTTGACTTATATCCTTCTAAAGATGAACGTTGAGTTTGGGCTCCAATGGGATAGTGATATGAATTATGTTGAGATGGGGCTAGTATAAGCCAACAAGTTTGGGCTAGATTGGATTTATTGGACTTGATCTTCATGATGAGCATCTAAGGGCTTTACGAGTTTTGTTGTTGAGCTATACAAGACTTGTGGACGAGTCTTTTTCTAACCTGGTGGGTATGATGTAGAAGCATCCATGGGTCGTAGTACGGGTATTCGTTCATTGACATGGTTATTCACTAAGTAGGTTGTTTAATCGAGAAAGTATTGCATAATCTCAAGATTTTCATTATAATTTATGTATTTTGTTTATTTGAACTTAAATTGTTTATATTTAATTTCCTAAGTTTATCTAAGTTATATTTTAAATTAGGGTGTTGGAGAATATTGTAATTACGTTTTTTTTATTGAATATTGAAAAGCTTTAAGCTTTCATTCATTGAATCATTAGGTTGAAATCCATTGACTAAACTTGATTGTTCTTAAGCTATTTGAATCATGCCTCCGTGTGCATCACATAGACATGAAAAAAATATGGCATTAATTATTTTGTAAATAATTAATTAATTATAATCTTAAAAAACCGTAATAAGACATGACAAGTACAATTGAATCATAGAGTTCTACATATAAAAGTTAAACAATAAACAACAAAAAACTCTAATAATAAATTATTCGTCAGCTAACAATAACTAGAAAAGATGTGAAATAGTGCAAGTAGAGAAAAATGAAAATATATATATATATATATATATATATATATATATATATATATATATATATATATATGTAACATCATAGGTACACTTATTTTATAGTTTAATTTAATATATAAATCAATATTCTTACCATTTAAAATCAGTCAAATGGTGCAATGGTCGAATTTCTTCCCCTCCATGAGTGTGAGTGAGCTCACGGCACACTCACGTAGGGGCGGCATGGTGTGCATGTGAGTGTGGCCCAATTTGCACTTCCCCTCTCATATCTCTCGGGATATAATAGATGCTCTAATGAAACATTCGAATTCAAGTAAAAAGATACTTTAGTAAAAGTGAAAGTTATAAATGTCATTTATCAAATTACCAGTATTGATTATTATCTGTGAACATGTAATAGTTTAAATTATTAAAATCCAATTGCCTATTTTTAAAAAAGGAAAAATTTATACAATGGTAATGAAGTTTCTCAACTGTTTTACTAAATTTATTCAAAGTTTTTTTTCCCTATAAAATCATTCAACTTTCATTAAATGTTCCAATATTATGAAATTTTTTTATACATGTTAAAATTATTTAAAATTAAGCGATTTAAATGAAACATATATAAATATTAAATACTAACTACTTAATAATTTTTCTTTAGACTTGGTTTGAATGTTATGGAACTTGAACATTATTTACCAAATCTTTTTCTTTACTGCCACTTCTTACTGTAAGTTAATTTAAAAAATAATCATACTTAGGATTCATATAGGTCATTTAATTTTAAAGACTATTAACATTTATAAAAAAAATTCATAAAATTGAAACAAGTAATACAATTTAAATGACTTTAAAGGAATAAAATAATTTTATATAATTTTAGTAAAGCACTTGAAAAGTTGTTGCTTGTGTAAAGTTAAAACTTAAAAGAAAACAAAAGATTACAGTACTTCTAAAAATTGTTTTGAAAACCATCATATTTTAATGTCACATCAATCACTCTACCTACTGATTCACCAAAATAACACAATATGTTTATAAATCAGAGATCTCAGTTGCATTATACATCTAAAAACATCAAACAACCTGGTTTAGATGCTTAAAAGACTTCTATATTAAGGTGTAAACTAAATATGTTCACTTTTAAATGGTTGAGGGTTATACTTATATAAAAAACATTGATATAAATTTAGAAGTCGGGTTTTGAGGGTGTGAGTTAGCCGTTAAAAAAACATGGTTTACACTAGGGCCGGAGCCACTATATGGCTTGGAATTGTCGAACTATCCTTCAACTCGACTTGTTAAATTCAAAAAAAATTTATCTGTTACCGGTGTTATTATTCTGATAAATATATGTTACTGATTATAAATAATGGTTCATTATTTGTGTTATCTAATTATAATTAATTAGACCTTTTCTATTAAACTACACTAAGCTTAAATTTACAAAATTATAAGAAAAAAATCCCGTTTAATGAGCATAAATTTATTAGTTACTTTTTTTACGACACCGTCTATATAATCTAGGATAATTGGGTTTCTTGGGGCAACACCTATAACATCCATGGCAGCCACCCAGGAGGAACCCCCAATTGGGTAAACCCCCTGACCTTGTCACATACCCTCGTTTTTTTTTCTGTGGCCCGGATTCGAACCGACGACCTCCAATTTAGAAGTTATCGGGGTACTGCCAGGACAAAGCCCCTTTGATATTTATTAGTTACTTAGCCCAGGTTTATTAAATAATTTACTTTTTTTAACATCAATAAGTCCAATTTTATTGTTTACAATCTCACATACAACATTTAGTTAATATGATAGTTTTTTTATAACGGCTAACTCACACACCTACTTATTCTACTTTTAAATTTACATATTTGTAGACCATGAAACTAGACCTTTAACCACATAAGACACCCTTTCTTACACAGTTTGGTACCACTACACTAAATGTACTTTTGGTAATTAATATAATAGTTAGCATTAAACCACTAGACCACTATATTTGTCAAGGTAGTGTTTAGAATAAACTAGGGGTGAGCATTGTGTGGGCCAGACCCGACAAACCCGTCAAATTAGTAGGACCCGAACCGAATGGAGTCGTATAAGGTAATTATAGTACGGGGTACTTGGTTCTGTGTTTTAGCTTTAAACGGATCCAGGTCGGGTACGGGTCTAGAACCGTTGACTTCATCTTAGAACCGTGGACCTGCCATATCCATTAACCTAACATAATTGATCCTATTTTGTGCAGATTCGGTAATATATTTTTAAAATTGAATGAATTTAAAAAGATTTAAGAATCATAAATACAATTACATATAATTTACCATAAAACCAATCCCATCCCAATTCCCTGGCATTCTATCCCTATCGACGATAGCAAGGCTTGGACTCACCCAAATCCATCTCCATAACCAGGTAGTTCGCACTTTGCAAGCCATCCCTATTGCAAACTCCATACGTAAAGAGCAAGCTTGCAAGACATACGTAAATGGGTCCAAACCCGTGAAACCTACGTACCTGACCCTTATCCTTATCGTACGGTTCACGGGTCTAAAAATTAGCCTTAGACGGATCCGGATCCGGATCCGGGTCCGGTTCAAGTCTACCTTTGTATGCACAGTCCTAGAATAAACCATCTAATTATTTAACTTTTTAATTAACTATTTTATAATTTTTGAAGCTATTTTGTAGACTAATCAAACATATATCGTGTTTCGCTCATAACAGATCAGACAAAAACTAGTTTTTTTTATACAACCTTTAAACTTTTACCGTTTTACAAAAAAAATATTTTTGTTTACTTTTTTATTTTGTAATACTAAAAAGACAAATTGGATTTAATAATCCAAACTATAACTTATTAGCCGATAATAATTTATAATACCAGTTTGGTTGGTAACAGTCCTAACTTTCACTTTGTTATCAATGACAGTCTCAGTAGCATAATCATCATAGATTACATTCGACTTATACTCGGTGCACACTCTATTTCGCGTGTACGTTTCTCCATTTCATTAAAAATCACTATTTTGAGTGAAATCAAGTGTAAATCTATTACGATTATGCTATTGTGACTGTAATTAACAACAAAAATGAAAGTTGGGCAATGAAAGCTGGACTGTCGACAGTTAAATTGTTAGTATAGATTATTATCGATCAATAAATCATAGTTTTCATTATTAAAATCTAATTTGTCTAAAAAAAAATATTCAATGGTTAAAAAATAAAGAATATTTTTTTTCATCCGATGTAGTTTTTCTTTCATATTTGCTATAGATGTAACTGGATACAAAGTTGCCGACACATAAAGTTGTTTAAACAATCGTACGACCTTAATGACAAATTCAAATAGTTGAATGACCTCCTCCTATACACTATCAGTATTGGTTTTGGTAAGAACAAAAGCAAATTCTCTATGTTTGTGCCAAAATATTTGAAACAATCAAATAACTTTATCTACTAGAAAATGAATATATAGGAATATTTTGAGTAATCAGGAAGTTCTATTTAACAACCTGATGAATATGTTATTTTAGTTTTATAAAACTTCATATCATTGATTTTCTTATAAAACTTAAAAGAATATTGATAAACAAAATAAACAATTATGGAATATAACGATAATGATACCACACAACATGAAAAATGTATAGTGATTCGATGGATGTTAATAAATCCATCGTACGTCCTCCGTGGTTTTCATGTAACATCACAAAATCCTGACACCTTATTGAGAGCGAAAGGAAAAGAAAAGGGATGGAAGTTGAGGGCAAGGGATAAAACCGTCAATGCAAGGGAAGAGGGAGCACTCCCTTAAACCCTAGCTGTCCCCTTTCACCGTCCTCATTCACAAAATTCATCTCATAACTTCTAGAGAGAGAAATGAGAGAGTTTAGAGAGTGAAAGTTGGGAAATCAACATGAAACCTTCCGTTCTTGCTTGTCTATGTATCCAGATCATCGGTGAGGTAGAATAGCACGTGAATCTGTAAGTTTTGAGGTAAGAAAGGTTTTGGTTGAAATAGGTTTTATGGGTAAAACTAGGGTTTGAGATTTAAACTAGGATTTTTACATATGAAATGGTGTAAAAAGTGTAGATCTAGTTTCATGGAAGCTATATAAACGATTTGAATGTAAAAAGTTTCAAATTTGGATCAAAACGACGACTGGATCTGAAGAAGTTCTTGGGGCGACACTAATACAGTTCTTGGGGAGACACTAGTTGGCGACATTCATCGATGGCGACACTGAGACAAAGACACTAAAGTCTATAACGCAAGTTATGGTGACACTGTTAATAGACGACACTAGTGCCTAACGACACTAGTGCCTAACGACACTGTGGATAACACTAGTGTCTGGCGACACTAGCCCAAATTGATAGTTTTTGCGCGATAACTTTCATGCAGATCGTATATCACTCGACCTAGCTTAGACCTTCCAACATCGGATAACTTTAAATAGCCATGTGAGTCAAGAATCTCGGGTGAGTTAAAAATATTTACTGTTTTAGGGTGGTATACATACTCAAACGAATGTTTTATGATAAAGATGTTTTATGAATGAGACACGAATATGTTTATGAAATAGAACGTTTACAAAAGGTTACATTTATGAAAAAGAAATGTTTATGAGCGGTTATGTTTATGAAAATGAAACATCTACGAACAATTATGTTTATGAAATGGGACGTTTACGAAAGGATATGTTTATGAAATGAAACGAATGAAAGGATATGGTTAGGGAAATGAAAGGTTTATAAAAGTATTCATAAACAAGTATGAATGAAATGGTTTTTGAAATGAAAGGCAATGTTTTATGAAAAGAAAAAAAAAGGTAAATGTTTTATGAAGTCAATACATAATGTCTAATCTGCTAAGGGAATGACGGTTGTGGGTATGAAGTCTTGATGGTGGTCCAACCCATGTAAGTGAACCTTCTACAAGACTAATGGTATTTCATGGCAGACGAGCATTAGTGCCATAAGTATAGCATGGGCAATGTCTATGTGGCCATTCAATGGTTAAACGTTATACAATTGGTTATGATTTGACGATGATCACTTAGGGTTAACGTGACCCAACATGGTTAAATTATGATCTGATAGTGTTATAGACATGTGAGCGCCATAGCTGTCGATGCATATTGTGGGTCTATTTGCAGTGAGCCATATGGAAATATAAGGTATTGTGGGTCTATGTGACGTGAGCCATAGGGCAGTACAAGGTAACAATGCATATTGTCGGTCTATGTGCCTTGAGCCATAGAGAAATATATGGTAACGATGGTACAAACGATGACACAGATTTATACACAAAATGTATGACTTGTTATGAGTGTTAAAGTATGTTCCGTTAAACAACGTTTTACGATTGTTATGTATGATCATGAACGATGAATGATGAAACCCTCTTTTCTTATGTCATGATGAAACCATTTTTCTTATGATTTATGAAAACTTAAACTCACTCAGCATTTAGCTAACTTTTAGAATGAATATCGTTAAGTGTAGGTTATAGATGGCAGATGCATGCTTGCTTGTCGAGAGGAGTTACTCGATACTTGATGATCTGGTATCCCGTCATATTTACGAATTTACATGTTTGATTTGTTAAGACAATGTTATGAAAATTTTATTTCATTCTAACAAGATTATGTAATGTAATGAATGATTTTCGCTGCATTAATGAGTTCTATGTTTAAAAACCATATGTTAATAAGTAAATCCAATAAGTAAGGTTTCACGGGATCGGCGCGTTAAACGAAATACTATTCATTGTACAATTTGAAAAGCTTCTCTTAGTATAGGATTCATTCTAGAAATATTTTGACTCAGTTTCTCTAAAAGGTTTGATTATTTATAAAAAAACTTTATTTGTTTATAATTTTCTTTTTGCATCCCTTCAACATTTATGGATCATTGTGTATTTTCATGTCATTGTTGAAGTGGACTTAATCTTTAAGGAAGTTCCATATTGAAAATGATTTTATGGTACTATGGACGGTTGAAGTACAGTCCATCCGTGACATTAATCACTGCTTTTGTTGTTGAGTCTCGTCTTTTGCACTCACTTGTCAAACACTCGATACATGCTACGGCAGTAGTATCGGCCATTAGTTTCTTTTTCAACAGATTCTAATGTTTTGAGACAATGGCTTGATGGATGTGTCTCGTCTTTTCACTACTAGAAAAAAAACGTGTTTCCAAAGCAATTTTTTGTCGCAAATGCGTCGGAAACCCTAAATTCCGACAAAAACGCTCTGTCAAATTTGAACTGAAAATGTTTTTGACTGAAACCAGGCGTGCCAATAATGTCAGGTTGACGTGTTGAATTGTTTAACCTGAAACACAACCCATATTTTTTTGTCAAAAACATTAACCATAACATGGACACATATAACATCGTGTAACACGAACAAAAACATAATGTTTAGTTATTACATTATAAACTCTATTTAAGAGTCATTGGAGTGAATAGGAAAAATAGTGATGTACATCTACTGCTGCATTGAGTACAACCGCACCACTTCTGTTCTTACCCTCTTTCTACCTCTCCCCTTTGCCATACCAACCAAATGAATAGTGCTCAACTCGTTCAAATTTTGCCATGTGTAATCAGTGTTTAAATGATAATAGATAGGATTCATTTTAGGTTTGCGCAACCAACGTAATTAGTTTATTGCATGTTCTTCACAAGAAAGGTTGTGGGTTCGAGTCACCTTCCCAACCGCTTTTTATGAGATTTTTATCCTTTTAGTTATTATTACTATTTATTATTGTGATAGAGTTTATTTTAGGTTTGTGCAGCAGCCAACCTAGTTGTCTAATACCGTAATAATAGGGACGGCAATGAGACGAGTTTAGTTAACCCCAACCCCATACTCGATTATAAAAGTGTGCTCCATACCCGGATCAAAACCCATTGGGTATACGGCATACCCTCGTGTAATCGGGTATATTCGTTAGTTTCATAAAAATACTCGTTGGATATACTTGTCGGGTATCTATCGGTTATAAAAGTAAATTACCAACATCAGTGTTGTTATGGATCATATCAAAATGAAACAACAAGCAATCAAACCCTTTTCCTATAAATAAAAGAATACACAATCAAATCTTTTTCTTCGACCGTCCGTGATGGAGAAAGAGAGGGAAAAAGGAATCAGAGAATTTGAGAAAAGTAAGAGACTGACTTTTCATATTTAAAACAATTAAAAGAAATACAATTATATATTAAAATTAAAATATACAAAAAGAAAATTATTTTAGGTATATAATCGGGTAAACGTGTATGTTTTATCGGGTAAACAAGTATAATATCAATTCCCATACACACGAAATAAAATAAAAAGTAATCCCTTACCCGTCCCAAATATCCCGAATTTCAGGCATTCCCATCGAGTTCAGATTTGACTCTCATCCTAATATAACACATTATTTTATTTAACCGTATTCAAATTTATTCTTATATATAAAAATACACTTCAGACATTTCACCTTTTTTTAATAAATAACATCATTATTTAAACGGTGTAAACTCTAGAGGCCATATGCTTTTGACAACTATCTTGGCACCATATACCAACGAGTCTTATGTTTACTTAAAAAACAATAAAAACTTTGAATTATATAAACATTTGAAATTTTTATGGAATGCTTTGTTAATAATATGTGAACATGTATTTTTATCACCTATTTATTAATAAACTTTGAATTATACATACATATATACATTCATTCATACATGCATACATACACAAATGCATACACATAGATGGTTCATGCATGCATGCATTCTTACACACACATCCACACACATGTATACATACATTATACATATATATGTACACACAAAGATTCATCACTTCCTATTATACGTCAGTCAAGGGGAGAATTATTTAAGAAACTATCAAAAATATGGAATAAGGAAACTCATCTTTATCCACTAATTTTAATTTTAAGACTAAACCTATAAGTTTTTAACACTAAAAGATAATTCGATAAGTATCTCACTTAATTTGGTATCATAAGCAACCAAATGAACAACTAATCAAGATTTAAAATAAAGTTTATTTTTAAAATAAAATATGTCAAAAATGTATAATAGTTAAATCAAACTAGTTAAACATAAAAACGAGTATATCTATACTAATAAATAAAGGTTTAAGTTGGACACTTGTCACTTACTCATGCTTCATCACATTGGTTTTCCCGCCTCTCTCTCATAATAAATGTGCATCTATCTTATTAAATAATAATGATATTATAAAAATATTAAAGAAATAATAATTATATTAAATAAGAATATATATAATAGAAAATCAAAATATAACTAATTAAAGAAAAATACTAATTTGTTATATACACACACATTTCTACTTGGTATATCTCGAGATGATCATAATAATCTGACAAGTTATGACGTATTTACAAATTTATAAGTTTTATCCTTTTTAATATACAATCTCGTGTAATACACGGGATTCTAATCTAGTTTTCTTATTAAGTAGACATCATACTTGATATACTTTTGTTGATTTTTTTTAGTGGATTATTAAATTTTGTTCATACGAGAACTAAAACGTTGTGTATTTAGCTAGATTTTTTCATATTTACATTTGGTTTAAACTAAATGTCAATTCACATTTAACTACTATTTAATTTTTATTTTAATTGATCTTGATATCACATATTTTATATATTAATTAACATTATTTATATTGAGCACTTTTTAAGACATTTCAACAACCATAAAAACCATTGAGAACAAACAAACAAACAATAAATCAAGCAGTTTTTAGAAAACACTTGGAAACATCACAAAAAGTTGCAAACAATTCATAAAAATAAACAAACAAACGGTGAATCAAACAATTTACATGGAAATAGAAACATCACATGCTCTAGAACTTCCGAATATTATGTTCTCAGTGCATATCATAATAGTAACTTTCTTAATCAATATAAGTTTTATTAGTGAAGTAATATGAGTTTAATCATAAACCGTGAAACTGAATTTAATCTAGTATTTTCGTAAAACTAGGTTTTCTATTATGCACGTGCTGGTAAAACAATCATTTATATTTAATCATTGGATTAAACTAGATGAAGACTGTAGATTGTTACTTTATTTTTTTATTATTTTTTAATCAATTAATCAAGGCTACATTGAAATCAATTTACATAAATAAAAGGCAAACGACCGATAAGTTGCGCCGCTAGCTCTTTTTAGATAGCAAAACTAAGTCTTTTACAAAATGCATTTATATATATTGGGGTTATAACATACTATGCTTGACACGTTGGACTCAATTAAATAACTCCACAGCTTTAGGCGCAAGGTAACCAAAAGTATCAAATGCAAATAGAATAAATATGTGTTGGTTGTCAAGGCACGCTTTCTCGTGTTTAGTCACTTTGCATGAAGGAACTTTTAAAGCAACATGTCAGCCTGACCCAACGTGAAAGCACACTCCCAAGTCCACAAGAAGGGAACCCCTATTAAATTTACACACATGTGTTTCCCTCCTATCAATCTAAAGACCAAAATATCAATTGATCTGAGTATTAATTTTTCTTTCAACTGGTCGATCAAGAAATTCACTTTTCATTTTTTACTTTTTTTATTTTTGAAATCAGTATATACAAAAATACAATTTGATTACAAAATCTTTAAATTATCTTTATATTTTTCTTGAATGTCCAAATTATCATTGTAAAATAAAACAAGGTGTCAAAGAATAATTTGTTCTCTCTTATGAAAAACTAGATAGATTAGTCGATTTAATCATTAACTTTGTAATTATATATTTATGGAAAATTTAATTATGTTATTAAAATATTGTCGACACTAATTGATCAAATGTCTCATCAAAAGTATCTATAAGTAAAGTAAAATAATATTTTCTATCTTATCATTTTAACTATTAGTTATGAAAAATAGAAATATGAATTTACCTTCTTAATTAAAGTGTCTTTTATATAAGAACAAATTTAATAAATAAAGGGGGTACTATAGTAACTTTTGGTAGTGGTGGTCTCCACTCACAAAGGTACAAACCTAGAAAAAAAAGCCACAAAAGTTTTGGGGCCTCCTCTATTTTCTTTTTCGTTTAATTTCCCTAAAACCAGGATGACTAAAAATCAAAGTTATACATGAATATATTTTATTAGTGATTTATACATAAAAATCAATATTTTTAAGTTAACAAATGAGTATTTATTTAAAATTGTGTCATCTAATGAGAGTCTTAGAGCATTATTATAAAGGTACTACTATTTTTTGTAATAAATTTTATTAGTTTTTCTATAAATTCTTTGGTAAAAATTTTATAACTAAATCTTTTTTGATTAATAAAAATGTCAACCCATGTAATTTTTGTGACCTTGTTGATCTCAAATAACCATTTATTAATTTTTCATTAAAAAAAATATGATCTACGGCGTACAAGATTAATTATTTTTAAAAGACCTTTGAGGGGTTTTGATATATTTATGGTCACACTTTTATCAAATAATTTGTTTCAAAGAAATTTATATTTCTCATGAAATGTATATCCTGCTTTCAACTCAGTTGTAATTTCTTTGGCAGATAAAATAACCCACAAACATTTGGTCAAACAGTATGTACTATGTAGTGTTATTAAGTCCCTCCTCCAATTTAAAATTTTTGAAAATAATTCGAATTCGAACCGTATTCAAATTCGAATTTAAAATTTTCAATTTGCTTCCAATTGGGTTTGATTTGAATTAAGGGTGTTCTTCGGGTTTTTTAATCGTGTTTTGTGTTATTCGGTTCGGGTTTTTTATTATAAGAATCCTACCCGTTTACCGATCCAAATAAGATTCGGGTTAGTCAGTTTCGGGTTATTCGGTTTCGGGTTTATTCGGGTCGGGTTAATCGGTATTTAGGTTTCTAAGTACAAGTTGCAAAACATAATTTACAATTTAGCTTAACATTATATTCATCAAATAATAAGCACAAAATGTCAAATAAAAACACTCTTAATATTATATTTCATCCAAACTCTTGCAGTAAACACGTATATTAACTAAAATCAGCAAATAAAATAAGCATAAACCAAATCGTATCAACCACTCACGTAAATTTATAAAAAAAAAGTCTAATCGTATCAACAAATGAAATGTTCACTTTTCGAATTGCCACTATCATATCCGCTCATCTGTTTCCAGTCATATATTAAAAAATTTCAAATAAAATAAGCATTAAAAATGGTTATATGTATATTGAGATAAGTTTACAAATAAATATTAAAATAATAAAAATACCTTTTTATTATTATTCGGGTTAATCCGATTAACATTTTTTTTAACCCAATTACCAAACCGAATACCACATTCGGGTTCAAATTCCATCCTATGAAATTCAAAACGAACCTACTCATCTCTGACCCATAGGAGGAAACCCATTATAGGTGAGAAAACCCACTGACCCAACTTAGACCCCTTTTTTTGTCACAAGTGAAACTTAAACCCAAAACCTCCATATTTTGATGAAGTCTTGGTGACATATCTTTGCCACTAGACTAAGCTAGTGGTTATAGCTAATAATTATAACTAATAATTTTATAACATTTTATAAAATGAAGTTTGTTTCAAAATATATAACTTCAACTAGGTTATATACCCATGTATTAAATGAGTTGTTTAATAGAAAAATGAAAGTACAATAATATGTAAACAAATTTAAAATAATGAGTAAAACAAAAAATAAAATTCTTTGTTTTCTTAATTAAGTAATAATTAGAATTCAAGTTTTATATTATTTTTTTATGAAAAATAAAAACATTAAAATAATTAAATTTTAAAATTCAAATTTACTTAAAATAGAAAAAAATTAAAAGATTTTAATGAGAAAAAATATGGTGATGACACATGACATTTCTTGGAATCACTTATTAAAAAAAAGATTATTACTAGCTTACAATCCCGTGTACTAAACGAGCTGATTAACGAAAAAAAGTTGTTAATCATAAATTTGTATATACTTCATAGTAAAATGATTTATATATTACTTACAATAGTCAAATAAACATTATCAAGTTTTCTTTAATGATTCCATATGTAATAATATAAAAACAACTAAATTTAAATTAACTATGTGATTTGGAGACATTGGAAGGATATGAAAATTATTTACAAGTTGATGATCGGAATAGAAGACAAAAATATGTAAATTACTTACAAATTGATAACTCAGATGATAGATGAAAAAGGGAATCAACTGTTATGAGAGGATTGTATGTAAAAAGAATTACATGTAGATGATATTTATATAGAAAAAATCAAGGTTCGAATTTTAATAAATTTAAATAAATTATATAAATAAAGCCTTAATTGTAGGATTATTTGAGGTGACTTTCTGATTTTTAAAAAAAATTGATAATCTATATATAAAATATAAATTTTGAATGAATTCAAATCAATCTGTTTTAAAATTTAAATTTAAAAAATCGAAATGATGATCAGTTTAAAAAAAATGGAAAGGATGATTATATCGTAAAAGAAATTGATATTTGAAGATTTTTTTAATACTTATATTTAGGAATTAGTAATCAAACTTGTTTACTTATTTGATTGTTTACTTATTGAAGCGAAAGATTGAAAACTGATTCGGGTTAGATTGGATCCAAGTTAGATCCGCGTGTGGTGGTGGTAGTTTAGGCGGGAAAAGATGTCCCTAAAAACCTTTATTTATTAGTATGTATAGATAGACATGCAATTTCTTTTTATGTACATATTTGATAATACAAGTGTAAAATTCAAACTTCAAAATATAGGTCATGTTAAAAGTTGTCCTTTGTGACCAATAAAGGTATTTTTCTCATCCTTAAATACATTATCATGTTTATTTTGATTTTCTAAAAGCAAGCAATCGTAGAATTTTTTTATAATGTTTTAAAAGCAATGCATGATTCATTTAGACTCAAGTTCTCCTTTTAGTTTTATTTTGTCTGCTTTACAAAATCTATAAATTCTTTTACATAGTTTAATGTTAAAGTTATATAATATAGGAGAGTTTCATAAAATCTAATCAAACTTGAGACAAAATCCGTTTTACTAACTATATAAAAACTGGTTTAAAATACGAATAGACTTTATTTATTTCTTTTTTTATTTATTTGATGGTTTTCTTTTGTTAAGATTTATCAATCTCTTCACGTTATCATCTTGGATGTAGGAAGGATCAAGATTAATCTCGTATAATTTGTCTAGAATTTTTATGACTATTACGATGTTTTGATTATTCAGTTTATTAAGAAATTGTGACTATTCATTTCAGATTCGTTTATTATTGGTGATTTTAATGTCATTAAGACGGTTTTAGTTTAGCTGCATTTACTTAATATCAAAGAGAAGTGAGTATAAACATTATCACAAGTGGGAAGGTGTGAAGTGCACACAAGAATATGCTCAATTCAATTACCTCAAACCCGGTGGTTCAAGAGGGTGAAACCCCCTATTGACTAGGGGGTTCCAAAGGGTCACCGCTCCCTTGGCGGGGTCCGGTGCAGTATCCTGGTAGACGGGATCAAGAGTTGGTCCCCGATGAGGTCAAAAGGGCAACACCTCTGGCGAGGGTCACGCTAACTAAGATTGTGAAAAGTTACTAGAAATTGATAATCAAAAGAACCGATGAAACAGTAGTAATTTACTACTGATCATCAGTAGAAAATGAAGCTTTGGTAGTAATTGACCATCTATAGCAATTATGTACATGTAGGTCGGTAACAACCGAATCATCGATAGGAACTTTGTCCCCCATGGGAAATCCTCATGGTTAAGTGGTGTGCCCATAACCAAAAGGTTTGGGGTTCAAATCATGAAGGGTGCATGTTGTTCAAAATAAAAAAAGTAGAAACTATGGATCGGTAGAAACCGATGGATGGTAGTAACTAAGTTAATACTAATGGTGTTTTCTACTTATGTAACTGCACTAATTACAAGCGGTTATAACATTCAATTGTCGCTCCTTTTCATGGAGAGTTGCATCAATTCATTGTGACTCTTCGACCCTATATAAAGTATTTATTTGGTTTGGTTTAAAGATCGAATTCAATACGAATTATGGTACATTTTTCACGACATAATTTCCATACTCGTTCTTGACAATTTATCTGTCTTACCCAATTGAAAATTCGTGTATACCGACGAAAATTTCATTTGAAAGTATCTAACACGATTCAGAAAAATGTCCAAGTATCGCGAAGTTCAAAACCTACTTTTATTGCGCCTTTTTTCATTTGTGGGTGTGTGCCCCTTTAGTTATATCAATGTGTAATCATTTGATATCAGTGTTTTTGATCACATAAAAAAAGGAAATCTTGTGAACGTGAAAGACCCTACAATTCTGTTACTCGTAGAGTCACTAACCGATGGAACGAAACAATTAATCATTGTGACCTACATGTTATATAGATTAAATTCAAGGTATAATGGGTACGAGAATTCAAGTTCTAAAATCACCTACATGTTATATAGATTAAATTCAAGGTATAATGGGTACGAGAATTCAAGTTCTAAAATCAGTCACCGATGAAATTGATCGAATCTGAACCAAGCCTATAGAACGTCGATGGAAGTTGATCCTTTCGGTGGAGATTATCTAGGTTTTCACGTTAACTATCTTGATAACCCTTTACAGCGAAAGCCCGTCGTTTGGGGCAGAGCTTGGGAGAAAGAAGGGTATCCTTTTTGCTGACTATCATCAAGGTTTTCACAACTGTAATGACTAATGACCCTTTTAAGAATGTAGGGGCAAAGGAAGAGATTCCTGAGTTCATAGAGAAGAAACGAGCGAGGATGATTATGGGCCGAATTTGGGACAAATTTGACTATTAACACAATTATAAAATTGTTCCATAAATGCCAACTCATCATTATTGGTCTCGATTACTCAATTGCCTATGTGTTCGGAAATAGTGGCGGAACCAAGAATTTTTTTCAAGGAGTTCACTGTTTTTAGATACTTTAATTTCATAGGGCCGGACATAAAAAATTTCGGGTCGGGCAAGATTCATCAATAATATCCAAACAAATTAAATTTTAAAAAATACATAAAAAAGTTATTTTTTATAACTAATGAACTTTAAGTACAAATACATTGTAGCTTTGCACACAGTGCTTTCTGAATTAAACATAAAAGAAGTTATTGTTTTTAGAACCAATTAGCTTTAAGTAGCGGAAGAATCAATAATATCCAAACAAAATTAAAAAAAAGGCATATGTCAAAAGATGTAAAATAATACTGAAATTAACAATACGCTTGTAAAAAGAGAATATTATATCCCTAAACTAGAACATTATTTTTGTTGTTGACTCATTGATTTGAGTGAAAATTTTTAAGTATTACATGTTTTCTGAGTATATGTAAAAACCTCACTGAATTATCAAACTAATACTTTATTATTATTTTCACCCTAGTTATCAAATCTCATTGAAAAAGTCTTTATTTTTCATCCTTAATGCAATTAATGGGACATTAGTTTCGGTATATATTGAAAAACGGAACTGAATGTGTAATTTACTCTATTATGAAGCCACAGCTCATAGCCCAAATGAATTAATATTTTTTAAAAAAACTGATCTTGAGAGGATTCGAACACACTACTTCTATGTTATAAACTAAAGCTTAAACCACTACACCACTTGTTGAATTATGTATAGGTGTTCACCCAACTTTTTTTTACATACGTTTCTATTAAAATTTCAAAACTTGGAGCGTTACGGTTGTCTAAGTGGGCCCGCCCCTGTTCGGAAATGACAGTTATCTTAGGTGACTACTATGTACCTGTATCGGTGGATGGGTACTCTTCACTATTCCTTTAATATCATCCCTAACCAACTACCAATCAAACTGTGTCACAACATTTTTTCCCTGAACTTCCTTAGACTTCCGTAAAGCGGTGGGGCACTCATATTTCTTCCCTAAACTTCTCTAACCATTTTTTATTTATTAATTAATAAATAATTCAATTCATATAACTTTAACAAATAAAATGCAGTTTTTCATTAATTAAAAAACAAAATACATTAACAATAAAAAATAATAAAATACATCTAGCCGTCTAAATTTGGTACCTAATTATTTGCAATGTGTTCCACGAGATTAAATCAAAGGTCTATGTGTATCTTCATTCCGTAACTCTAAAATGATATTATCGTTGGGAACCTCTTATCCCACAAAACTCCTGTGGCTTCTCTACACTTGAGCTAACCTACCTAGACACAGTATCATTGTCAATGTCCTCATCACTCTCGACAAACGTACTAAATATTTAAACCTAGTAGTTTGCGGAAAGACTTCTTCTTCAATAGTGATATGTATCTCCTCGATGAAATATAATTTATAAAATATAAATAATATCATTGATTTTATATCCATCATAAAAAATCTAAAATTTTAAAATAAAATTATAATACAAAATTGAAACATAACTCCCAAAATGTAAACAATATCATCATTCATTTCAACATCCTTTTTATTTCTCATCATCATCGATCCATCATTCTTCTAGTTGAATTAATTTCCAAGCCACTTTTTCCATGGTTAAAATGTAAACAATGAGTTTTTAAATATATAAAGAATACGAAGGAACCAGGAAACACAAGTATATCGAGTAGGTTTAGAGGCAAGGGTAGTTATTTTTATTTTATTGCAAGTGATTTTAGATACATTGTTATAATGGATTGCGACACCTTTGTAATCAAACAGTTTATTTATTTTCTAAACATTAATAACGACGCATGTCATAATGTTGACACACAGTAGTGACAAGTTTAGACGTAATGTTATGATGTTAGCCTTACGATTGCAATAAATAATGCATCAACATTTAAAATAAATGCAGTTTTAGAATATAAACATAGGGGATTGAGCTATGCAAAACACTATATATTATGTGAACATGAAGAACCACTCATTTTTCTTATTTTAAAAAGGCTAAAAAAAATTATATAAATGTAATGCTTATCGTTTTCTCACTCATCTCTCCTTAAATTAAAAAAATAAAATAAACAAATTAGTTTAAACATACACATGCGTATATATGTTTGTAATTAGTATGAATAAAATTAGTTTGATTGTGTTTATGTACATAACCTATACATGTGACGCGTGTAAAAAGTATATAAATAAAAAAAATTAATAATTGGTTTGAAAATTACATAATTTAGTTTTTTTTCTCACAATAACTATCAAATGAAATACAATTCTTAATCTATAATCTATATCTATAAATACTAATAAATAAAGGTTTTAAGTGATACATGACAACACCACATTCACTCTTAGCTTTATTTTCCCGTTAAACCCGTTTACCCTATTAGAAAACACGCGGATCCTCTATGACCCGTTGTTTCCACCAAAACCCTAATCACATTGAACCATCACCACCACACCTATTGTCTCCCTTCTCACCACCACCCCCGATTCTTCCTCTCCGAACCCTAAAACGCCCCTCCTCTATTTCCCGATTCCATCGCAATACCTTAACCCTTTTCCTAACCCTTTTCTCTTTTCCTTTTATGTCACCTCTTGATTTTGTTCAAGGTAAGTTGGGGTTTATGATTGGTTTTTTTGATCTTTTTTTATTCTTCATTCTGTGATTTTTTTAATACGATTGCAATATCTGAACGCAAACACATGATCTGCTCGAATCATTGCCAGGTCTCTCTCATTTGATTTCATCTTCTTCATGTACAGGTAATGTTCTTGCTTTTATAATTACGCAATTAGGACAATTATTGTATATTTGGAATTGATACAGTTTCAATTTTGAGTTTGTTGATTAAAATTTTGGATTTGAAACTGACGTATTTGATCATCGATTTAGGGTTAATTACTATTGATGTATGGTACTACATAAAAACAATATTTAGAATATGCCGATCCTTGTACGTTGTCTCTATAATAATAGATGATGATACATGTGATTATGTATAATGAATGTATATATATTCATTTTTTTACAGAATAAAGAACTAACTAAAAGTTAGGATTTTATGTTTTTGATTTACACATGAGTTATGTATTTGTTAAGTTGGTTTCAATCTGTAATTGTTTATTTTATCATTGGTTTTCAATGTTTATTTATGCTCATATTTTGTTTGGATACAGGGACATGAATTTGCAATACTTCATAGACTGATTAAGGTATTTTAGCACTCTCTTTTGATTTTATAGACAGTGTATCCAATAATTTTCATCAAAATTTGATAATTATGGCTGTTGATGGAAATAAAGTGGGTTGGTTAGACGTACAGATCTTTTATTTCAACTTATATTTTTTGGTTATAACACATAACTACAAAGTCAGTCACTATGTTATATAAGGTGAAGGTGAGAACCCAACTTCCCGTTCTAGCAGGCGTAAAAAGTTATGTTATGTTAATCATGCACTTTCAAGAACTAAACATATAGTTTACATGATCAGGATTCGCTGGATGTCTATAGCGACAAGGGTTGCTTTATAGTCCCACAATCTGCTATCAGCTTTCTATTAAACGTTGGTGCATATCTTTTAGGGTCTTGAGCTTACACATCAATGTCACATTTTTCAAAAGAAGACAATGAGGAAGAAAATTGTATGGTATCCGGAGAAGAGTCCAAGATTAAAGAAACTAATGAATCTAAAGATGTTATAATCTCATCATGGAGTAAAAATCTTGAAATGGTTTATGATTGCTCAATGCATAATTTTGTTGATCATGCTCGGAAGGGCTCCATTTCTAATCAGGTTAGATCTCCATTTTTTTAAAGGGACTGTAATTTTATTAGAAAACTAAATACATTGGCCGGCCACTGGAAAAATACCACAAACCCCAAAATGAAGTCTAACTATAAAGTTAATAAAAAATGGAAGTATTTTTGGACATGTATTAAGGATGACTTGGTTGCTTCTTTTACTTACTATATCTTCATTTGGGTTTTATGGATGTTTTTAGAAGTTAGTTTTTTGGTATGTTCTCACTTATAGGTAGTTCCTTCTATGGGTTGACATGAAACCTGGAATTGAATTTATGGTCAGAATGACATGCTTGCTACCATGGCAAGTGGCATGAAAGCTGTTGAAAAGTGGGTTTCAAGTCAATATCAGATTAGTAATTCTTTACACTTTTAAATTTGTTTTAACCCTAGCAGTGGATAGTTATATTTGCTGATTAAATTTGCTTATTTACTGTTTAAATTGGGGATAAAGCTACTGTTAAAGAATATTTTCAATCAAAGGCTTCATCTTCATATTGGTAAGTTGGTTTCATTCGATTTATAAATTAAATAGGATATCTAAGGTAAAAAAACATTCGGTTTGTATATTATAGTTTATAACTTAAAGTTGTTGGTTTTACATCATTTCAATCATATGTTATCTAAAAAAATATTTTACGATTCCTAAACCTTAATTAATATATATTTAATATAATATATATTTATTTTTCATTCTACCCGTCTTTCTGTCATGAGTATTTTGGTCACTTCATAGGTATTTAATGTTGACAAATTTCATATACCATGGACATACTTCAACCAATTTAACCCTTTTTTTTTTTTTTTTTCCTTTTTAGCTAATTTTTGTTGACCCATTTGAGATGAAACACAACCAAATCAACCCAGAGTAAGTAAATTGGTAGAAATTGCCACCTCTAGATTTAACTTTTTTTTTCCTTTCTATTAACTTATTTAATTTTTTCCTATACTAAAAACCTTTTTTATTTTATCTCATATATGTGTAGTTATATATATAATTTTAGTATCAAGTAAGCGGTCCAGTTTGTTTTGGGTAATCTAGACGGGTCTACGCCTAAACCACCCCCAACCTAGAACCGTTACTATTATTTTTTTTTTATCAAAAAGGGTCATTGTCTTAGATGTAGAGCCGCCAAGTGGACTACTGTTACGCTATATCTCTTTCATCTGTATTTTGTTTATTATCGAAGTATTTCAAAATCAAGTCCTGTGTCAATGTTACAACTTAGGACCTTGATTTTCTATTTTATATATCATGTTCGGGTGGAACTTAACAATATATAACCTTTTACGCCAAAGTTCGAACGGATATAAATTTTGATTATATGATAAAATGATCAAGAATACTTTCTTATGAAGAAAAAATGCTTCTTGCAAAATGGGACTAAATACCACTTAAGCTAGATTAAAAGAAACCGTAACCTATAAAGAGGCGTGTTTGAGTCATTCTAGCATAAATCTCTGGTTACAAAACAGAAAATATATGCATGATTGGTTGACGAGAAAGTATAACGAGGAACATTGTATTTATTTTTAACGTCGGTTCAGTTATAGCGACACAGAGACAAGTGTGGACCTAGAGTGGGAGGACGTTTACGTAAGGACTCACTCAAAGATGGGTCGAGGGACGAGTGAGTGGACGTGGCCTTATGAGAAGGTGTGTTAAGCATAACAAGTTTTTTTAGACAAAAAAACAACTTTTTATATGATTACGTTATTTTTTTTAATAAACTAACACTTTTATTTTGTTTCTTTAAACTTAAACTGCAAGAAAATTATAAAAAAAACTACTTGAAAAAAAGTAGATGTCTTCAAATCTTGACAGCCAGAGGTTGACGAGTGAGAGCAGAGTGGCGGAGGGCGGAAGAAAAGGTGTCTTTTGGACAGGGACCACCACATATCCATGTTATTCCCTTACATGTGAGTCCGGGAATTCCAGCACCTGGAGATCGTACGTCCTTTCTCCGGATCCTTAGTTACCTCTTAATGCTTATATATTGTATTTATTTTATCGTAAACACTATATATTAATTAGTTTTTTTAATGTGTGTAGAAACGAGTTATAAAGGCTGTCAGAGAAGGTCCGCAAGGAGCGAGAAGCTAATCTAAATATGATTGTGTCACTGAAGGAGCAATTGGTGGCCCAACTTGCCCAAGCCAATAGACAACCCAAAGACCAAGCCACACCCCAAGACCCGTCGCGAAGACCTCGCCTAGCTAGTTTCTCTTTTGTGTATAGTTTAAACATATATTGTATTTAAATTTATAATTATATATTTTTGATTTAAGGTTCATTTTTAATTACTTATACCTATTGGTAAGTTTAAATTAACTTTAAATGAATTATTAAAAATTAAAAAAAATGAATTATTATAAAATTTAAGTTAGTTTAAAAAAGTTGAATTGTTATAAATTATAAATCAAATAAAGAACACCCGCTGGTAATATTGATAATATGGAATTCTTAAAACGACCCGTCGGTAATATTCATAGGTAATCTGACGGTAATCAAATTATCCACATCCATATTTCCGATATATTATCATTGTAGTGTTCCTATTACCCTCACCCAGAAAACGATAAAACATGAAAAAGAAGAAATATGTATAGCAATTCCAGATTTTTAACAATTTGTGTTTCCAATAATTCCATATTTCTAAAAATGTCGTCTTTCAAAATATCATTTACGTACCACATCCACCATAAAAAAATCTAAAATCTCTCTTATAATAAAAATTTAAATTTATTACCACTTGGCATAACGACATTCATCCTCAACCCACTTTTCCCGCAAAGACCACAAATTCTCACGCGGGTCCTTTCATACCCGATTACACTTTACACGCGGGTTATAACCCGTTTTTGCCCGTAACATTAAAACCCTAATTCTTTTTTGGGATACCGTAAGAACCCATTTTTCTCTGCTCTTCGCATTCTGAAAACCCTAAATCTATGGAACCAGCTTCCATAGCTAGGACGACAAACGGCGGGGTTTATAAATCTGAGTTCCATAGCAGAAAACGTCAAACGACGGTGGGTAGAAGTCCAGGTACAATCGATATTTTTTACTTCTTTGTTCTATTTTTGCTTTTGTTATGCAATCAGATGTCAATATTTCATCGTTTTAGACCCGATTACTAACCCTTTTCTTTTGTTCCACAGCCGCAAGAGTCTCCAAACCCTAGATCGTTCGAACTCTCTTCCATCTCAAGGTCCGGGGAAAATCGATTATTTTTCTTCTTTTGTCCTTGATTTCAGATTTTAATTTTGATGTTTGATTTGCTCAGATTTTTCAAGAATTGGAACTGGGTGTTTCTTTCATTTTTTGATCTGTTGATGTTTTTATGTAAATAAATTAAGTAAATAATAAAATTAAATAATTTTATATGGCTTGCCTGCATATTTTTAGGCTTTATTGACTCTTTCTTCATCTTTATCTTTTACTTTTTCCTAAATATTATGCTTTATATTTGTAAACTTTTTTTTTTTATAAAATTATAAGTACTTGATTGCGGCCTTGAAGCTTTTGATGAATCTCAAATGGGTCTTACTCAACATATAAAGACAATTCTTATCTCAATTGGCATTAAAGAATAATTCATGGAGAGGTTTGTTTGTTTAAAGTTTTGGATGATATCATCTTCTTTGTTGGAGTATGAGTTATTAATTTAAAAAATTTCTATTACAAGTACTAATCATTAATGTTGTTCGAGTCCATTGGTAGTACATTTTGGTGTTTAAAGTCATATTTTGTGGACAATACACTTTTGTTGCTCAATGTACATGTCTTTATTGCATTGATGTGTCACAGAAGAAAAGAATTGGTTTGAAATTTGCAAATCACTAAAATTGTTTTGTAATACAACTTGAAGTTATTGGGTGTTGTTGTACCTTGTGCTTTTGATCTTGTACTTCAATGGTGTCAAAATGAATGTAGCATGGTACACTCTTTGTTTTTCTGGAGTGGATCTCTTGCTTTCTTTTTGTATTTTTTATAAATGTGTTTCTTGTTTAGAGAGGCTAAACAGAATGCCTTTGGGAGAATGCTAATTTTATTTAATTTCAATATGTTAATTGTATTTTAAATGATTACTTTTTTTTTTTTGCATTTCAAGAAATCTTCTGAAATGTTTTGATGTATTTATTGAATCGTTGTATTTTAAACTTGGCACTATCCAACTTCATATTCTACATAATTTCTTTAGTTTTATCATTTATAATTCTTAAAGTGTGTCTATTTAATAATCTTTCATATAGATTTGACTTTCAAAAGTTAAACATGGACCTTTTGAAATTAGCACTATTGGTTACTTTCTGTGTTGATTAATGCTAACAAATTACATTCATGCTGCTTTTTGCAGGAATGTATATATAATAGGCTCAAATTCAGGTTCGTTATTCATATCGAATCTTGAATCTAAGCTTTCTTTAAAGTATCAATTTCTCAATAAATTTGCTTAAAAATGTTGACTTTTTTTTGAAAATTTTATTTTGTTTACTTATGGCTGGCATTTTACATTCATTCAAGGATGGGTTTACCTTGCTTTGATTTATTTGCAAGGGTTCACCACAAAACAAATGGTGAACCCATGGAAGACGTATGTTAAGCTCTCAGCGGTTCTTTGGGTTCTCATGGTCTCACCAGGCGTTACTGAATTACCCACGGTTCTTATGGGTTCTCATTAGGCCTGGCAAACTGGGCGGGTCGGGCGGGTTCGGGTCACGGGTCATAACGAGTTCGAGTCAGAACGGGTTCGGGTCAATACGGGTTAGAAGCAAAATGACTTCGGGTCAAAATGGGTTTGGAGCAAAATTAGTCCGGGTCAAAACGGGTCGTTTTTTTAAAAAAAATATCAATTTGGTTAGAGTCAAAACGGGTTCGACCAATACGATGGGAGGTGGCAAGCTGGGTGGGGCGGCTTATTGACTAATTTAAGGTGACCTAAATTAACAAATTGAATATTTGAGGTGACCCGTTGACTAATTTAAGGTGACCCAAATTAACCCGTTGACTAATTTGAGTTCACCCAAATTGACCCATATTCAATTGCTTTTTTACCCAAATGAACCTATTTTTTGAAGAATGGGTCAAGATTACCACCCTTAGTTCTCATGGTCTCACCAAAGGGTCTTTGGCCTTCCTGAATTACCCTGCTCAACTCATGTTCAAATCCACCAAGGTAAAATCTTGATTTCTTTGGATTGTGTAATTCCATTATGCATTAATTAACTATTATTGTAAATTGTGTTTGGCAGTGATTTACTGCACTTAACACCAGATAGGAACATGGTGGTTTAAAAGTAGAGAGAGACATAAACTATTAGTATTTAATAAAGATGAAAAAGTTTGTAATATCACTTTATTGTAATCTTCATTTAAAATGTAATTTAATCTTACTATTCCAAGAACATTTATGAAATTCATTTTCATGTCCTTTTTAATGTTTTCAGTACTCTCGTCAATATATTATTAACGTTTGAGGCTATGAAAAAATAACATATACATCATCAATGTTGTATAAATATACATGTTCAGATATTAATTAGTGTAATATTAATGTTTAAACCGTGCAACACACGGGTTTAAAACTAGTTTCCAATAAAGTAATGATACAAATTGAAATAATAAGTTACAGAATATAAATAATAACATCATTCATTCAGATATTCGATTGATCTCTCATCATCACCAATTCATCATTCTTCAAGTTGAATTAATTTCCAAACCACTTTCCTATATCTATTAAAAAAAGTAAATTAATCTAATTAAAAAGGTAAAAAAATAAACTAATACGATGAATTTATAAGTGTTCGGTCGTAATATGTTACATTGTAATAAGAATAAAGTAGTTGTACCTATCTGTTCAAGTACTTGATAAATGTTTAGTTGTTAATGTGATATACGGGGGTTGATTCGTGAAAAAAAGTTTTTAACATATAGAATCATGATGTAACATGTGTAGCTTGAGGTGAGTTGAAGTGCAAGTGTAGTTGCGTCCTTTAGTTATAACTGATTTTAAATGTACCATTATAATAGATTGAAACTTCGTTGAAATCGCACATTTCATTATAAATACATCAATCCATGAAAACTATACGCACATTATAATGTTCGATGTACAATGTTCGATGCACTATCATAATAAGTTTAATTGCATCGTTATTTAATTCAGATGAGATTATTTAATTCACTACATTAAGTATTATTTTATTTATAATACTTAAAATTAAGATTTAAATTTACATTTACTATCTATATTTTTATAACTAAATACTATTTAAATTAAGTATTATTTTATTTAAATGCTTAAGTATATAATTACTAAATATTTACATGTTATAATAATAATAGTAATAATGCCCAAATATAATCAGTATTTAAGATAGTTCGGGTTAAATTGCATTCTCCAAAACAGCTTCTGTGATAACCGCCGCTTTGCGCGGACCAACCCACTAGTTTTATTTAAACATATTCATAATTATTTTAATTTATTTAGAATTATAACTTTTATATATATAACATACTAGGTTAGAATCCCGTGTATTACACGAGTTGAAATGTAATGTTATATACTTATTAATAAAAAGTTTATGTTTTTAAAACACTTGTAATACACGAGTCGAATAAACCCGTGTATTACACGAGTTGAATAAAATATAATGTAATTTATAAACATATATACTCGTCAAAATGGAACAATGTGACTATGTAAATATATGATTAATTTTTTTTATTTGATTCATAGTTTGTTATAAAATTGTTTTCAATTTGTAAAACTCATAAAAATATGATTAAACAAACTAATTGATGATAAACATAAATTTAAATTAAAAAAAATGTGTAGATAAAAATTGAAACAAATAATTAATTTTGTTGCCTAAAATAGTGGAGTTGATTATTAATAGGAGAGAGATGCTGTAAAATGAAAATGATAAGGCCTATAAATGTGACAAGTGTCCTCTTAATTTACTTGTTTATTAAGTAATATAGATATATTATTTAATTAATTTTACCATAAAAAGTTCATGTATAATATTAATAAAATAATTATTGTGTAAATATATATTTAATGTATTAAATAAAAACTATATAAATGAAAGGTTTATTTTGACTCACAATCCTAGTTAAGCTCGATATGTGAAGCTCGTTTATTAAATAAGCCCTACTATAAGCTCGAGCATATTTATTAAATGAGCCAAAATACTAGCTCGTTTAAACTCGATTGATTTAAGCTTCTAGCCGGTTAATCTCAAATAGATCACAAGTGACTCGGTTTGTTTACACAGTTACCGGGATGAGTCTACAATAAAACCATCTCCAACCTAGAACCTCTGATTATTTATTTTACCAAAATTTGTCCTTTTTTAAGATGTAGGACCCCCACTCTTCAAGTGGACTACTAGTACGATGAAGCTCTTCCAATTGAATTTTGTTTATTGTTAGATCTATTTTGAACCATCAGTCTTGTTACAACTTGCACCTTAGTTTTATATTTTGTATATATATGTTTAGGGAACTATTTTTTATTTAATTTTATAAATACAAACTCTTAACTTTTATAACCATGTATTTATTTAAGTTCAAAATTTGAGAACTTATCGACTGAAAAGTGTTTAAATTGTTCATAAGTAAGTGTATTAAATTGTTTAAAATTACATTCCCACCTATATTAATCGGTAGAAAATATTGATTAGATATTATGGTTGGTTAGTGGTTGAGATCTTTGCAATTTTTATTCTTGAAGTTTGCTGAAATGATGAAAAGTCCCACCTATATTAATTACACAACGATAATAATATTTTGATTATTATTATCAATCTTGTTTTGGTTATTTAAAAATTTATAAAAGTTATTTAAAAGGCTAGAAAAGGTATTTAATATTACAATAATACTAATTGAAGTAAACCACTTAAGCTAAATTAAAACAAATGTGTAAAATGATAATTATATAAAACATATTATAAAACCGATTAATAATTGAATAATAAAACATTATTTATTTTATAAAAGTGATAACAGTTCCAAAAACACAATTAAAACTATAATGAATGCGGATGTTGACGGATAAAAATCTGGAAGTACCAGAAGATTTTGGTAGAGAGGAAAAACAAAAAGACAGATATGCTAATGAAACATAAACACCAAAAGTTCCAAACAAACAAACAAATACATAAACAAATGCAAAGATATATAACCCTCATATTTCCTTTTCTTAAATATTAATTATTGATTGAGACCTAACCAACTTGCCTTTATTTCTTTTATTTGTTGTTGCCTTTTTTTGTTATAAAGATTGATACTTTTTTTTTGCATGAACGGTTAGCATTCCTTCATATTCTATGCAGATTCAGTCGTATCGTTTTACCTACTAGAGGTTGATTCGCGTCATGCTTTAGGGTTGAATTGGTAAAGTAAAAAACAATCAACTATACGGGAAATGGATCAAACATGTAAAGTAAGTAAAAATAGTCGGATGTGAAATGGGTCAAACAGGTAAAGCGAAAACAATCAACTAGATGGGAAATGGGAGGGACATGTAAAGCTTGTTCAAAGTGTATTTTATTACATAAAACCTAATGTCCGTTTAGGTGGCTCATCGAGTAACCGTTTTCACACTAATTTAATATGTTACCTGTGGAGAACTATTATGTTTTCTTCATGATTTGCATCATGAGTTCAGATGAAAACCTTATTTCTTAGTTGCATATAAGGTATTTGCATTTCTATATTGACAATTTTTTTCAAAATTATAAAAATGATTTTATAGTCCGATTAGGGCAAGATTCCTAGATAAAATACCGATAACCGATTAATCGCCGACTAATCAAGATTTTTGCAAACACTGTAAAAATCTCATATTATAAAGATCTTTTTTTCATGGTGTTTATGTTATCTGATACATTCCAAATTTAACATAGCATGATGATGTAGATGTTGGGTAACACTGATATCCACCAATTAAATTGTAAACCACCAATTTCAGGCAATTTATTCCACCATTCCGTGAACATATTTTGTTTTATTAGTTACCTTAACTCATTTTTTTTAGGTATAACTTTTTGTTAAATGCCAGTGAGTTTTGTATTTATCTAGAATTTTTACAATGATGTAACTGTTTTATTTACCATACAGAAATAAGTAAAAAGTGATTCCAACAAATAAGTAACATGTTTTGTGAAGAAATATCACAGTCAAAAGAGTGCATCTCTAGATTAAAGAGAGCAAAAAGATGATATACATCTATATCATTTACTAGTGAAATGACACCCATTTTTATTTCATCCTTTTATCTTAAAAAACTTGCCTGATAGTTAAAAACTAGGTTTTTCCCCTCCGCGCGTTGCGGCGGGGAATCATGGTATGATACTCGGTATGTTTACAATGTAATACTATGATTCAAGGCATTCATTATGCCTATACAAACTCCTACCTTTCTTTCATTAACATCTTAAAATGGTAAAAACATAGAGATAACAAAATAGGTAAAAAACTGAATTGAGACAAAAAAAGGTGTGAACACTAAACCCATCCATTTTTTTTATGAATAGAAAAAGGGTAAAGAACCAAAAAGCAAATCTACAACAATGTTTTCTATTAGCCACCAATGTTTTACATTACTTTTATGATTGCTTCCTCCAACAAAATAAAACACTACAACGTTAATCAAATCGTACGAAAGAAATAGACAGTTTACCGGCAACAATAACATTAGTAGATGGTGATGGAGCAGAGAAGGGGGGGGGGTGTTGTTATTCTGTATAGGACATGGTTCACCACGAACTACATGATTACACCAGCTACAATTGCCTACAAACAAAAAGCTTCAAAATTAAATGTAATCAGATTCATCAATAAAGAAGTTAATAATGAAAGCAACACAAAAAGGAAAAGTTAAGTAAATTAAGTTTAAATAACTAATCTAATTCCTCCAACAATTGCATCAGTAGATGGTGATGGAGCATTTGCAAAAGTATGTTCTAGTGCTAAATTAGTATATCGATATAAAAGTTGGTAAAAGCTTGGGTATACAAAACTAAACAATTTACAACAAATGAAGTCGATCTTACAATTTAATAAACAAAGCCATTTCTTCAACCCAACCGTAAAGAAAAGTAATCATAAGTTCAGATCCATGAAATTATAACTTACCATTTAAATAGTTACATAATCAAAATCACTCACTTTAATAGTTTGTACCGAGTAACCGGCAAGATGAAAGTTATGTACTTTTTGCAAGATATTGACTTCTTTCCAGGCATTCCACTTAATCTTTTTAAAATCCAATTTAAACAGGAAAAAAAAACCAAACACGCTTTAAATAATCTTAATGATGAAAACCCACTTTAAATGGGTCAAAACAATCTAAACACACTTTAAACGATCATAATGATCGAAAGCCACATTAAACGGGTAAAAAAAAAACCCAAACACACTTTAAAATGATACTAATGATCAAAACTAAAACTTGTCAATGGACCCTCTTGATTAGGAAAACAAACCTTGATGAAAAACACATGCTGTGTGTTGGGAAGTGCATGTGGTTTCCCAAAAAGGATTCAAAGTAGATTTAGTATGAACCAGAGGGACTTTGTTAAACACAACACTTAATTGTTGTTGCCATCTGCAAACGCAAAAGCATGATAAGTTATATGACTATGTGGTAAATGTATAAGATCTTTGAGAATAAGATACGATAAGCAACTGGTTCCTGATTAGTTTGACAATAATTTGAGCACCATAAAATTGTGAAGACAGACTTCTTGAGTTAAGTGGATTGTTTGCTGCTGTGACTTACGACGGCGGTCGCTGTGGTCTGAGAGCCTCTGGCGACAACTCCGCTTCTTCCCATCAAATTCTGACAACCTGTCAAATTTGTACCAATCATTGAAAATCCAAGATGAGTTGTTTTAGAACGGTTAAAACGGTCAGGTGACTCAGGTCAGGTTGGCCCACAGATATGAATGCAAAAACAGTATTATTACAATAATAAGCCACCATTTTCAAACAAACAATGCAGGAGGCTGTATACATGAAAACTACTTTTTAGGCAGCTTTTAACCTATCTGACCGGTCTCATTTTTTATCTAAATTATTTGATTAACCCGTTACATGAGTATAAAACAGTGTTGTTAGTTGTTACCATAAAAGCTTAATTTTCGAAACAAAACAATTTAGGAGGCAGTGAAGAAAACAAACAAAGTAGTTTTAAACTTTCAAACCGTCTGACCCATTTTCATTATATCTTAATTTATTTGATTTGATACGTAAGAATAAATCATAACCCAAATCGACCCATTTAATAAAAAAAAATGTATCCATTCAACAAAGAACTGTGCTAAGTAGGAAAAAAACAGTAATACAAACAAAATAGAATATGACCCAACACATGGCTATGTTATAATGTTACTGATAGAAAGGGTGGATCCATGAACAAAGTGGCGTAGCTGCACGGCAGAGACTGAACCATTGCTTGACATTATGCATAGAGTCTTTGGCATTTGTTGTGCAAATGAGTGTAACTTTGCTGCAACATCATGCTATAATTAGCAAAAGCAAAAGATTCAAGCAAAGTAGAAGTTGTACAATGTCTAACTGACAGTAAGAACACAAACTGAACATAAGAATATCTAAAATCTACTAAAATACTTCAGCATTCGACACCATAAAAACATAAAAAAATAAAAAAAGTTCAAGAAATAAATTAGGCTCGGGATGCATAATGGGAGAAATTAGCAAGATTGTGTGGCCAAAGCAAGTGATGATTCCTTCTACACATAAGAGAAGACATGAATAAATTGATTAATTGTCTAATACTTCAAATCTTGGGTCAAAACCACATGAATCAATAAAAGATGCAAGTCTCTTGCAATAATACACCATATAAACTTCCATACTTTCATTCAAGATAAAAAGATTTGACTTATTTTATTTAAGTCTCATAACCTCATAATTGTGAGACTCATTAATGGTGCCTATCCTTTGATCTTTCAAAGCTTCCACCTTTGTAGTGGCTTCAGTAAGATAGGAATAGGTAGAGAAGAAAGGCCCTTTAGAGCATTCCCATCAGTTTCTCTATCCCATCTCTATAATTACACTAAAAATCACTATCTTTTCTCTCTCCTTTTCAATTAAATAATACTTTTTTATACATTTATCATTACCTTTTTTCTCTCCTCCACTCACAACACTTTCAAAAAATATTAAAAAATTTATGCAGGTGAACAGTGTTTTCCCCAAATATACAAAAAATTTATACATTTTCTCTCTCTTCCACTCACAACCACTTTAAACCACTCCTAAAATATAGGGAACCTCACTCACAAATATATGGGGAACCTGCTGTGAATGCTCTTAGTAAGTTTAAATTCAACCCATGTTATAAAAAAAGGATCTATATCTATAATTCCCACTAATTAGTGTTAATTATAGTTAGAATAGATTTCCCACAAATTCAGCAACCTGTATATTTTTTCCATCTCTACACAAAGAATATCAACACTGTGACTTTTTACTTACGGTGTTGTCTCCATGCTCAAAGTTAAAAGCATCACGTCCTCCATCAACTGTACCAGCTGCAAATGCAGATCCCATTTATCACTTGAAAGCCTAGGGTCCAAATATCCCCAAGTGTAACTGATTTGGCTGTCTAATAACTTAGGGGGCAATTAGCTTAGTAAAACCTGCAAAAAAAATTTGCATTATCTGATTATTTAGTGTGTCATTTTCATGTAAACTTTGAATATCAAATTTTTCCAAACACTCAAACAAATGGTTATCAAATTATTTCAATTTCAAACACCTTAATCACATCCAAACACCATGTCCTGCAGTCTGAATCTAATAATTTCATATCACATAATGACATTCAGAATACAAACTTAACTATGAGGTGAATGTTCTAATAGTATAACATCTTCAAAGATCAATCTAACTTGTAATTCCTGAGACCAGTTTAAACAATCCACTTCACACCAAAGGTGAACCATTTTGATTTAACTTTGTAATCGGAATTCTTACCTGAATCCGGGTGCATGTTTATTGACCAAACTTTTTACAACTGACGATGATAATAGGTGATGATTCCTACAATTGTAGTTCATTAATATCGCAACCTAAGATGAGGTTGCCAAAACACACAATTATATTCTTATGGAATTAGTTAAAAGAAGCCTACTTAAATACCAAGCTTTGATAGCGGCCCCCTTTCCCCAATTACAGTCAAAGAAACACAAAATACCTTCCATGGAATTGAAGCCTTTCAACTGATTTGGGGGAAAGAGCCATAATTCTACATACCTTATCGTTGGCATCACACCAAAGAACGACATCAAAACCTTTCACCTATGTTTGTAGTTGTGCGGAGGATGGCATGATTTTAGGTTTTACACGACAAACTGAACCGATTGCTGCTCCTGTCCGCTGCAATTGGAAGCTCTAATCAGGAAAACACAACCATCGAAACCATTAAGAAGCAAATCAGAGTGGCGGTGGAAACGAAAGATAATGGGCACATGTTATCCCTGAGGGTGTGGAAGAGAAAAAGATGAAGCCAGATTTAGGGAAGACGCGTGTATGTTGAAATGTTAATACAAAGATATCTTCCAAAGTTGGAAACTGAAAATACATACTATTTGATAATATCAAAGGTTTGAATTACTGTTATATAAAATCCCAACTACGTATGATATATTATACACTCTAAAAAGAAGTTTCATTTCCATCAATTTATACCTGAATAAATCTAATGAAACATGTGAATTCACCTTCTTCTTGGACATCTTTAGTTATTGTGCTTCAAAATAAAAATAAAACTTATATTAATAAAGGACAGAATTGACTTTTAACTTATAATCATGATTACATTTTTATGATAAAAGTTGAATACATGTTACCATGACCAGATTTTTAATTTAGCAAAAAACAAGATCTAAATGTCCCATTAAAAAATATAAATGTCAAGTATTTAATACCCAAAGGCAGTTATACCATATTGATCCAAAATATGCAAATTTGGATATGGTCAAAAAGGAAAAATTATAAAAATGACCAAAAAGGAAACATGTCAACAATTGCATGCCCGAACCTCCTAAATCATTTATTCAAAATATTATATTACCATTAAAAAAGATATGGACTTTTTCATTATACTTGATTATTAATAATAACAAAAACAAGTTTCAAGAAAAATGCTACCCGACCCGTTACCACATGTACTAAAAAGTAACCCATTTGACCCGAACCTGTATTTCACCTCTAGCATTACTTAAATAAAGGTTCCTTGATTGTCATATATTTTGGCCTTCTAAATGGCAGGCAGAATGTATGTACAAAGAATTATGAATTGAAATCAGATAGAAAAGGTACCTCAATTAACTTGACTACAGTATGTAAAGACCTCATTTTGCAAAACAACAATATATACCACCTGTCAGTTTCAAGCTGCTATTTTTATCGCGCCTATTTCATCAATCTTTGAGCTCTTATACTGCAAAATTACCGAGATAACCCAATGGGGAAAAATAACAAGCAAACCGTTACAAAATCATATAAATATAAAATCCATTTAAAACAACACAATGTGTATAAGATCAAAGTATCACAAAATGATAGAAACCGTTGAGGTGACAATTTTGATCCATTTACTTATGAATTGGCTGATTTGGGTTATGTATAATCTTTAACAGGTCAAATGGGTCATTGTAATAATTTAGTTTTAGAAATCATATTTCACACAACATTTATTTTTGAAAAAAAATTAAAATCTAGACAAGAAAGTTTTGGGTCAAAATTTCCTCAGATCGCCCATTTTGCCACTCTAGAGGTACAAAAATTGACCCGTTTACATATGCATGGGCCAAATTGGGTTGTGTTCTATTCACAAATGGGCTGTCTAAAAATGTAGCTGAAAGGGAATAGGTTTGGATTGAATGGTCAAAGGGGTTAAAAGTCACAGAAAGTCTATTTTCAATGCATAAAACTCGTAAGTCGTTTTTATTAAAAGATTAAGGTTATTATTACAACAAAGTTATTTTGTGAAATCATAACTAACACATCAATTAACAAATAAAAATGCCAAAAAAATGGGCCAAACAGTTCTTTAAAAGTCAACCCAGCCCAGCCCATTTGTGGTGGCCTAAGCATGTTCTATCTTAGGTGCGTAGTTCTATCTAGATTTGTGGTGGCTTAAGCATGTTTTCGTATGATTGGCTTCATGTATCTATATTATGTTACATGTCTAATCTTCACTTTCTCACTACTTACACTTTTTCTCCTTGTCTGCTTATGTTGTTTGCTGTGTAGATTCAACGTGATAAACTCTATGGTACTACTATCCTTTTTCAGGTCCTGACAAGGTTTTTGAAGCTGAGAGTCTCCCTGAAAGCAACCTATCTATCCTCTTGGATATGGGTACGGTTTGCTTACATCCCAACCTCCCTGGACCAGGTTTGCTATTGGTGGGATTTTATTGGCTATGATTGTTGTTATAGAATTAGGTCACGAGAGCAAAAAATGGGAACTCTTTTGTAGATCATTCTGTGTATCTAAAATAGTAACAAAACAAGCATTAGTCATGTTTCACAAAGTCACACAAAAAACTTCAGGAAATTGTAAGATACAGTTTTCCAAGTTCCAAAAAGCTAAAAGAGAAACATCACAAACAACCAATTTTGAGAATTTATCTGTCAACTTAACACCATAAAGTCAAAATCATTTTCTTTTGACTTCTAAAATCTGAACCATCATTCAATTACACTGAACAACACTAATTGATCTCATTTTCAGCAACTATAACTGTATTTGTAGAATCTGGTAATACGATAAAACTATCTGATTTTGAGGATGTAGAGCTCGAAATTGGACCAATTTGATCTCAGTTTTCTTTGAATTACGAAATCGACAGGATTTTTGGTCTTTAATAGGAATCAACCCTAATACGTGTCGAGAGAGTTCGATGCATTAAAATATGAGTATCGAATTTCCAGCAAGTTTAATGTAGCGGGATACAATCAAAAACTTTTTTTTATAAACGATAACAATTTTTTTATCAAGCCATGAATTATGTAGGCTGTAGCTACATAACAATTACACACAATACAAATTTAAATCAAACAAGCTCAGGCTTCCGACACATTAAACTTCGAACACTGCTTTCAAATATGATTTCCTGAAAAGAAATATAACATCAAAGGTAAGCAAAAAAACTTGATTTTAAAAATCAAAAAGCTCCTAGGCATTTAGGTCTCAAAAGCCGAGGCGTGAGACAAAAGCTTCACGTACAGTGTTGAATTTACAACCAAAAGATGCATCGTCTGTCATCTCTTTTACATACCAAGTGTTATTTTAAATCAATAAAATCATTTTTTTTTTATTTTTATCTTCTTTGTTGGTTTTACATATTAGTCTCCATTGTGATATATTGATGGAATTTAAAGGGATTAATTATAATTCGAGTTTCATCTCTAATCAATCAAACAAGATTTTAAATGAAATTAACTCCAGCTCAAATTTCTATGAAGGTCTGTTTACTAAACTGCTAGATAATATATGTTAAGTATATCTATTCTAAAAGTGAAGAACAAAAGAAAAGAAAGATAAAACTTACAATAAAAATATACTAGTTGCTTCCAACAGGATTAACGGTAAAGATGGTTTGAACCAAGGTTAGAACAAACAGGATGATTCCAGCAAATAATGCAATGATACTCCATGGACTACTGAAGTAAGTGCTCCTCAACCATGCTATATTTTTTGGCCAGTAGCTATTGGAGTAGTTATACAATGTTTCCCACTGTTCATTGTAAAAGAAATCTTCACGTAAAACTAGTTTGCATATGTCGTTGATCATATTAGCAACTTCTTCATTTGAACCCATCTCGTTGATAACGACTCCCGAGTCTACCAGCTTGGCAACATCTTCCGATGTATTCACTAGCATATCCATAGCATAGGCATATGATGTAATATGATTACAAGTTGGAGACGACTGCTCGTATGCAATGAGATTTCTTAAAATCTTCTCAGTGGAATCACCAACCTTCAATACTGGCATTGTAAGAGTAGCCTTACCCCAAGACCCAGGAAAACATGGAAACCTATTTAATTTCACCTCCATCATCATCTCCCATTTTGGAATAATTTGCTTAGGCTTGAAGTTCACCCCTGCCCTGTGTAGATCTGCAGCCGAATAAATTATTTTGGGACGTGGGGATGTTGGTTTAATATCATCTGGAGGCTTGTAACATTCATGTAGAAGGCTAAGAATATGATGAATATTGGTATTACTGGAAATATAGTCGATCACTATATCTCCTGTAAAGATATTGAGAAATTTTAGAATTTTTTTCATAAATGAAACAAGGGAGACATTAGGATGATTCTTCAATATAGTGCACTCATATATTTGTTTAAGAAAAAAGAAAGGGATCTGGTTTTCTAGCAACACCAAATCAAACAGTACACCTGAAAATTGCGATTTGTTTCCTGCATATGGATTATCAGCTCTCTCTAACCCGTTAATGAATTCAAGTATGAAACAAGCATCCATAACCATCATTTCGGCAATTTGTGCATCACCATAAGTCTTGGTCCAAACATAACATGACTTGATTTCGTCCATTAAAGTGTATGCCTTCTTCATACATGAGTTCAATACTTCCTCTCGTGGGGATTTGGTATGCCGCATTAGCTTATTCATATAAGTTATTTTCGTCTTTTCAAATGCTTGCACATTCGCATCTTCTCTGTGCAGAGGTCCAATAGAGACCACTTGAGGGTTGAAAGAACTTGGGCTGATATCTCGTAATGTATGTGGTAACATGTAAATTGATGGTGGAAATTGGTCTGTCTGGCTGTCTTGTTGGTTTACACGATAAACAAGATGTTGGACGTGTTTTTGGATGTTTCCAAGCTCCAAATCGCCGGTTTTCATATTGAATGTTCTTTCCTCTGCAATTATGATGAGTTAGACCAAGACAAGCGAGCATGTATGTATGGACGTATGTATGAGTAAGGACATAATATAAGTCATATTAATGAAGATATTAAGAGCTAGCTATATGATAACTTTCAATTTGATTACGTGATTAAAAGGGGAAAAACACAAAATCCTTCCTGAAAAAAATGCATTATTCCCACCTTGGCGCCAAACATTAACTTTAAATAAGTAGAACGCAAGCTCAAGGCTTTGGCTGTCTTTACACTAAATTTTAACCAATTACCATATTGATCTAACCAAGTTGGCATAAATTAATCGTCTTGCCTTATTAATATTATATCTCATTGTTCTTGGAAAATCATGATCACATGATTGACCGCATCTAAAAAGGTCATCTAAGACACTATTTACGCATTTTATCCATCTCTTTGATTTTTTTTAACCATAATTTTTTTACTCCTAAATACTATCTAAACCTGTACCTGTAGGGTTTAAACCCACACATGTAGGATTTTAAACCCACAACACTTTTGTAAGGGGTAATCACCAATGCCATTGAACCACAATGCCATGGGCTTATCCTTCTCTTTGATTAGGTTATATTCTATAATTAGTGACCTCTAAGAGATATCAAAAAACATCATTCTAGTAAATAAAGATGAAGAAGAACTAGGCTGTGAAATACTATGTAAGGTACGACCAAGTCTAACCCATTTAATGAACATATCATGTTTTGTGTTGACATGTTTATCCGTTTAATAAGCATGTTGTATTCGGGCTGCACTAAAACTAAACTGTTAATTAGATCTTCATTGCAACTGATAACACAAAATAAGAAACGATCTTGAATTGAACTGCAATATGGGTAACCCTTGATTACATAATGTGTTCCTTATGTAAACCAGAGGGAAACGACGCATCTACACAGGCCGACGCGTACATACGTACAAACAGTTTTGTACTTACAAAATTGACACTAATAGTCCTTGAACTAATTAAATTGACATTATTGACTTAAAACACAAACTATAAATAAATACATAAATGGCCCTATGGATCATCTCATAACATGAATTGAGACCCATAAGAAACTGCATCAAACGCCGGTCTACCTCACGTTTTGCTAACAGTCATGCATTACCACAAGTGCAAGAAGAGACGGGCTCAAGGGAATTTAGTACATCCCAACTAGACTTGATTTTTGTAAAGTATGTCGTAATATCATCATTTCCTTGAGATTTGTCAGAAAGACTTTTCTGTAACTGATAGTACTTTACTCCATTACTTTGACAATATCTGTCGGTTAACTCGTCCCAAAGCTGACGAGCAGTTTAAACATAGAGAACACCCCTTAACTGATATCTTTAGACAAAGTGTTAAGTATCTAGAAAATAACCATATTATTACACCTCTTCCACAAGTCAAGATTTGGAGAAGTGAGTGGCTTTTCAAAAGAAGCATCAACAAAGCCAATTTCATTTTTAGCGGACTAGACAATGGACATGGTGTGTTTCCAAAATCCTAAAGCAGAACCATCAAAAGTCTTAGAAACTAGTAATAAACTAGGATGATCAGACGGTTGTAAAAATAGTGGATTAAAAGAATCCATAGTCAAAGGAACAGAAATATCTGAAGTATCCCACTTGAAAACGAATGCGAAACAAAAAACAAAAGACAGATGCTAGTGTCGCTTAGAAGGCTAAAAACTAAAGTAGCAGAAAAGCGAAACTAATAGGAGTTCGTTTCGCCATTAAAAGAACAGTTTCGCTTGAGCTGTAGGAAAAACAATTTCACGTGAACAAACTCAAAACCCCATACTCGAAGTTTCATGTTCATAAACCATCATAACTCTCAAAATACCTCGAGTTTGATGAATTTCACCGGTATGATTGATTAAAATCCCAAATAGCAGCAAAAGCGACCGATTTCAAGGTGAAATCGAGAAGACAAAGAGCAATATGATTCGAAAAATTTGGAAAAACTCAAGTAGTGAAGAAAACTAGATAAGAAAATCCACTGAAATGAAGAGAATCCAGATGGAAAACTCATCAATGAATAAGAAGGAGATGAAGATGAGATCACATAATCGAGCAAAAATGCTCTGATACCATGTTATGAGAGTTAAAAAAGAGAGTAAATTAAGAGAGAAATAATTGGGGGAAATTGATTTTTGATTGATAACTCAAATAATTATTACAAAAAGACTTATATATAAGAAGCTAACAAGCAAAATTAACTAACCAGCGAAACTAACTACTAGTTTCGTACGAGCGAAACTAACTACTAGTTTTGCCTAACATACGAGCAAAACTAACTAGTTCCGCCAACAAATCACGCATGTTATACACATAATCACACATGTTTTGTAATAACGCATAACAGTAATATGCATGTTATACACATTATCCAACATGTTTTATAATAACGCATGACCCTAATCACGCATGTTATACGCACAACACATCGACTTTTTTTTAAAGTCAATTTTTAAAAAAAAGTATAGCAAGATTATAATCAAACAAAAGAAAATAAAATGCTCGATTTTATGGTGTAATATTTTTTTAAAAATAATGTCATATAAAAAAGTTATACGTGTTTAAAAAAAATGGGGGAAATTGAAAAAAAATCAACAAAGGTAGGGTATTCCAATTTTAGCGTTTTTCATAATCTTTTAACGCTTAAAACAATCACCTTTAATATTAACTCTTGATTTCCTAGATCAATGATCCAAAAAATTTCGTACCTTCGCACGAAATAAACTCTTTGCATTTCAGATGAAGTTACGAGATCATAAAGTTGAAAAATGATGTTGAAGATAGGAAGTTTGGGTAAAGTGTTCGGTCAATTGCCAGCAAGAGTGTTGCAGTTGACCTAGGTGAAATCTGTTCTAATTTGGAATTAATAAGATAATGGTAACATCTTGCATTTTCAGTGATGTAATTTTTTGGACACATTCTAGAATTATATAATTTCTATTATACACATTTTTATACTTTTATTTTTTTATTATACAACCCGGTGTAGTACGTGGGTCTCTAACCTATTTATATTAATAAATAAAAATCATAAGAGAATACGTGTCACTTTCTGATACATTCTTAACATGTTTTCCCGCCTCTCTTCGATCTATTAAATAATAATATTAAAAAATATATTTTTAAATATTTAACATAAATCTAATTATGGATACTTATTATTTAATTATGGATAGTTATTATATTATTAACAAAATAAATAATATAAATTAACATTTATCAATTAAATAAAAAAAATTAATACACAATTGAAAAAAATGTTCTATAAATTAACTTAACATAATTTATAAATGTCACGTCTAAATTACACTTTTTAAAAATATATTTTGATGAGTGTATTTGTTAACAGATTATATTATATTTTATTCAACTCGTGTAATACACGGATATTTAAAGACAAATTTTTATTACTAATTATATATAGCATTATATTTATTCAACCTGTGTAATACACATGATTCTAATCTACTATACATATAATTATGTAACTTCAACAAATCTACGACTATAAGTTTACAATCGCTGGCTCCTGATCGATGAGAAAATAATATACTTTTTGACCATATTGAATATATCATTTAACAATTCACTGTTTGCAAACAAAACTACATTATCAATTAGCATATTCAAAATTATAAAATAACAAACTAATTCTCAGAAAATGACTGACCTTTAAATCGAGTTGCAAAAGAGGGAATATTTTGATAGGGGAGGATCAAATAAGAAGTATGTTTTCGCTAAGAACTCTAAGAAATGACCAAAACGCTTAGAAACGATATCAAACGAACTCCGATTGAGCTCATTTCAGCGGCGTTGGAACCGTCTCGTCGAACTCTATCATCTTAGCTTTTAGGGTTTTGCTTTTAAGGTTTAGATTTTACGTTTGAATTTTAGAGTTTTAGCCTTATGGTTTAGCCTTAGGGTTTAGCTTTTAGGGTTTAGAATTTATGGTTTAGGTTTTTTTAGGGGGGTGGAGGTGGGGGGTTAGGTTTTTGGGGGTGGGTGGGGGGTGGTTTTAGGTTTTTGGGGGGTGGGGTGGGGGGGGTTTAGGTTTTTGGGGGGTGGGGGTGGTGGTTTTAGGCTTTTAGGGGTGTGGGTGGAGGGGGTTTAGGTTTTTGGGTCCGGATTAGAGTTCGATGAGACGGTAACGCCGCTGGAATGAGCTCAATCGGAGTTCGTTTGACCCACTTCTTAGCGTTTCTTAGCGAAAAACCACTTCTTAGTGGAAACTTCTCCTATTTTGATAATATGTGATCAATTTGTATTTTACGTAAATATGATCACTCATCAATTTATAACAAACTAAGTGTAGAGATGATCAGCTGAGTGTTGACTATTTAGAGGCGACTTGGAGAGATTAGAGTTCAGATAATTGATATCCACATAGAGTTGCATGGAGGAGATTATTTTGATAATATGTGGTCCATTTATATTTTACGAAATATTTTTGGACTTATTTTGATTGTTCCTTTGAATTATATGTCTTAGTCTTAAATTAATGTATATGTTTCAGCATTTTAATTTTTTTTTCTATCATTTTATCTTGAACTAAAGTTTTCTAATTTTCAATATTTTAATGTACAATAGTATATAGAAATCTAAGTATACGTAATTAGGGCTGTAAACGAGCCGAGCCGAGCCAGGCTTGGCTCGAGCTCGAAATTAAACGAGCCAGCTCAGCTCGGCTCGATTTTTTTTCCGAGCTGAAAAATTGAGCTCGAGCTCGGCTCGTAAAAAACTCGAGCCAGCTCGTGGCTCGTCGAGCTAGCTCGTTTTTTTTTTTTTTTTTTTAATTTTTTTTTACATATTAATATATATATAAACAACAAAAAAAAATATTTTATTCTCGGTTTGAAGTTGATTGTCTTCAAAAAACTAAATAGATGGAAGGGACAATATATAAAATACAAAAAAAACATAGATAACCCAAAACTTACAAAGTAGAGAGTAAATACAATTGTAGATAAAGTAAAATTTTAGTCCAAAACTCAGAGTTCTTGAAAACAAATTAACTTAAAAAATCAAAACATCATATTTCAAATATAACACATATATAACATATATATATATATATATATTAGTTATTTAGACGAGCCGAGCCACGAGCCGAGCCCACGAGCCGAGCCACGAGCCGAGCCCGAGCCGAGCCAACCCTAGCTCGAGCTCGGCTCGTTTAGAATTCGAGCCAGCTCGGCTCGGCTCGTTTAAAACCGAGCTTTTCCCGAGCCGAGCTTTTTCCGAGCTTTTTTCGAGCGAACTTCGAGCGAGCCACGAGCCACGGGCTTTTTGAACAGCCCTATACGTAATTTATATATTCATTAACTAGGTTAGAAACCGATGTATTATACGGATTGAATAAATATAATATTAGATACTTAGTATAATGAACATGTTTATTAGGTATTTTTTAGGTGTTTATAAGATATTTATTAGAAAATATAATAAGCGGAAAAAAGAATTTTGAACTCACAAAATTGTGCCACGTGAGACAACTAGTTACTTATTTATTACGTATAAAAATTAGTTAATTAATAATAACCCTTTGAAAAATGAAGTATATATGCTAAAATAAATGATTATGTTTATATAAAAAAATATAATATGAATAACTGGCAGAATAATCGCTATGAAGATTTTAAATCATTAAGACTATTTAAGGCGACTTTCACGCTTTAAGTCGTGATCTTAGCTGGCACGTTAACCGTTGTGAAACACCACGCCCTGTGTGATTCACGGTGTGAGTCTCTTCACGCCTCTCTCTCTGGGTTTTTTACTTCATAAATTAAAAATGGTTATGTGGCAATGATGAGGAGTGAAAACCATTTCCATGGTACAGTGAGTGAAGAGTAGAGAATGATGTGACGACTAAAGTGAGAGTGAGTGTGTCTGTTAGAAATAATTGGTCAACCCAAGTTTGAAAGTTAACGGGTCAAAATTGTATTTTTTGTAAAGTTAAGGTTTAGAGTCTAATTTGTAATTATATTAAGTTAAAAGGGTCTTAATGTGTAGATTATAACCCTAGATACCGTATGTTATAAGGATACGTCGGTTCATGAGAGAATACGATGTTCCATATGTGTATATATGTATGCGATCTTGAACAGTTTGTAAGAGATTTGTTTTTAATACAACTTCGATTGGGTTAATCCATGTATACTTGTTCTAACGTTATTGATTATGGGTTGGCGAGGATGATCTCTATAAGTTCCATATTTGCTATCAAAGCGCAAGGCTCAAAGACGATCCAATCATCTTTTGCAATCTAGAATCAAGAAATCGTTTTCATTTTTTTTATCAGACTTCATTTTCAATTTCGTGTATGAACAGTTTTTGTTATGACTCAATTTGAAAGGGCTTATCATCACAGAAGGCTTGAGTTTTTTCGTTGTTTAGTCGGAATTGATACCTATTTGTTGTCACGAGGAAAAAGTGGTTGTTTGTGAATCGCAAGGAAGAAGACAGTTGAACTACAAGAAGTTGTTGGCGATATAATATATTGTCTTCAATTCGGAAAACACAAGGTTCAAAAACATAAAACGGGATGGCAGTCTTCTTCGCTGAGTAGTCCATCACCTTGAACCAAGCATCCGACCAAATCCTTCACAAAGACCTACTCTTAACCTGTTATACACACTAAAAGTTAGCTACGCTGAGTGAGTTTTAATTTAAACAAAATATGTTAATAGGGATTCATTCATGAGCATAAACATAACTTTTAAGAAAGTGAAACACACTAAACATACATTACAAGTCATACATAAATGTCTAGGTTTGCATCATCTCGTAAGCGTCCATATTATGCATTGTCCTTTACGGATTTTGCACCTAGACCAACAATACATTCCGGTCACAGACTCATAGGACAACAGTCACAAGCTCATAGGACAACAATCACAAGCTCATAGGACAACAGTAACAAACGTCACGTTCACTCCGAAGCGATCGTCATCACTTCTTTACCGGTTGTACAACCGTTGGCTAGCCACAAAGGCGCATATAAATGTGTTGCTAATCATAACGTAACATTACATAACGTCTGCCCCCGAAAGGACCATAACCGATTTAGAAAATGTAATAACTTTATAAAAATGTTACCCTCTTCATTTTGAAAACATTAACCATTATAAGCATTCACAAGCATGCGTAGATGTTTGTAATCATTCATAAACATTCGTAGATGTTTGTAAACCTTTGTATATTCCATAAGTGTAAACCCTTTATTTATAAATCATTTTAACGAACATATATATCAGCCCAAAACAGTAAAAGGGGGTTACTAGAACCCACTTGCCAGATGCTATGGAAATCAAGAAAGGGAAATCTACCCGAATCGTCTAACAGTCTGTACGAAGAGATAATTATGAACTAGGTTAAAGCTAGAGAACTTTTGGTCGAAACTATACATTCGGCCAAAACTTCCATTTGGCCATAACTTCCATTTTGCTGGAACTACAAACTTTTCGGCCGATTCATATGTACTTTCGGCCCATTCATGGGTTTTTGCCAAAAACGACTGTTTTGACCCAAAATTCTGACTTTTTTACGTCCAACCCTCTTCTTTAACTCATGCAAGGCTAGATATAATGTTTTTATGCCATATAACATGTAAAAATTTGATCTTTATGACAAAAACCAGAGACCCAACTTAAAAACAGAGATCTAGGAGTTGTTGTTACCTCTAATCTCAACTAGAAGATGATGTTATTTTCGTCTTCTCCTTCACTTGAGCTCGATGGTTGATATAAAATCCCACAAAAGGTCGGTTGCTCTCTAGAATCTTTGGAGTAAAGTGCCAGAATGGGCAAAGGGGGAGGATGGCGGCTAGGGTTGAGGGGAGGGGAGGGCTTTCCATTTGAAATTGTGTAACACCCAAAATAAAAAGAAAAGAAAATTCAAAATTTCACTCCCTCGCGGTACGCGAGGGAGATTTTGACAAAACCTCGCGGTACGCGAGGGGACTGCTTATACGCCAGATTTATACCTTCTCGCGGTACGCGAGAAGATTCCCAACCAAGCCTCGCGGTACGCGAGGGAATAGTACACGCGTCAGGGCCAGAAAACACGTGTCATTCACCCTTGCCACCAGCCGCCACGTGTCATGCTGACTCAGCACCGTTCGTGACACCTCATCCTCTCGCGGTACGCGAGAGATTTCCTTGGACAGTCTCGCGGTACGCGAGAGACCGGAATTTCAGCCTATAAAAGGCCTTCAACGGGATTGAATTCTGTACAGTTTCCAAACATTCGTTTCACACAAACCCGATCTCTCAAAACTCCACAACGTCCCGAAGCGCTGTTCAAGAATCCTACGAAACCCTGCTCAAGCCGTAGTTCTGTCCAAATCCCGCAAAGTAGGTATCGTTAAAACTATTCATATATATATAGCCGCAATTATATATATATTCTCTCATATATATTCTCGTTAATCGTGTCTTCCCTAGGAAGAAACGTGTCGAGGTTCTGCTCAAATTCCGAAGCCTACAACCCTACCAGCCATCAAAATCAAGGTGAACACGTTTAACGCTTTTCAAACGATAAAACCATTTTATTTACGAAAACGGCATGAAACAAATTAAATGCTTTAATCATAAGGGTAATCTACGTGATAGCATTCAGGCCATAAGCATACGTAGATTTGATCAAATGGTATACATGTGACGGGTGAAAGTCCGGTCCGTGGCTGGGTACAGATCATGTAAGGGGGTATCATAAGACTGAGGATATGGTTCCTTAGCAGATTATACGAGGGACGAGTTCCTGAGTATCATGTAAGACTAAGAACAAGGTTCTTAGCATCACGACCCTGGGAATAGGCTATCAGTCTGAGACATAGAGCTCAGCCAGTTGACCCCATGGCAGTTAACCCAGTGTATGTAGGTGGTATATACTTCAGGTGAAAAAGACTGCTGAATGTGTAGATTTACCATACAGAAACGTGCTTAAAGGCTTTAATTTGGTTTATGTTAGAAATCATTTTCGTGTCAGTTAAATGTGATTCACCGGCTTTATGCTGATGTTCATTTTCAAAACGTTTTTCACAGGTAGTGAAAGAAATCATTAAATTCAGGGTGGTGCAGTAAAGACAAGATCTTTAGGCATATTTAAATCCCTGTGGCAGACTAATACAAGACCAAATGTTGGAACGGACGTAGATCCTAGACATTTTTAAATGGCTTGTATTATGTAAATTAATTCAGCAGATGTACATTATATAATAGACTTTTGAATGTCTATTATCATGAAATGAAAAGGGACGTGGATCCCAAGTTTTGACAAAAAGTACAGAATTAACCCTTGAGGTTATTTACATTACATTTCATTACAAAAAGGCATCAAGTAAAAACAAAGACTTCCGCTGCCCAAATATATGGGACCGCATTCAGATACCAGCGTTGTCTCGCGACGCCCGGGCAGGGGTAGCCCGGGGTTGTGACAGGTTGGTATCAGAGCCGCATTTAAGGGTTTTAGCAAAATTAGATACTTGTATGATAGTATCTTGGCTTTAACCAATAGTTGTGCCTACTGAACAAACGATAGGAAGATGCCTTTAACATAACCAATAAATTTCAGGATGACAGATCCATACTATTACCCTCATAACTACCCAAACTTCTTTCCTGGAGAATTATCTAATCCAAGAAACGATCAAATAGTACCAAGCTATGATGATTATGTCCACTATCTACCGACCCCGGAGAATTGGAACAGAATGGTCGCAGAACAAGTGGAGCAGACTCAAGCAAGGCTTGAACCTCTGAGGGAAGAATCAGAGTATTCAGTGGAAATGGAAGATTCAAGAGAATCTTTACGTCCTGTTATGACATCTATGCCACTACCTCAATCGTTAGACATAGTATATCCTACCGGAACAATTCAAGAACATCCACCCAGTCCAAGTGAAGAAACTCCACATTCAATTTCTGAATCCGACAAGGCTGCCGTTTGTGAAGGCAGTGGTGGAAAGTATTTCTTTGATCCTATTCCAGAACATCCCGTTTTCAAGGAACCTTTCTTCTATGTAGATCCCTCCGATGGACGTCAGTATGCAACCGACGGAAAAGTCGTGTGGTCTGTTAATTCAGCATATCACGATCTTAGGATGGGACACAGGGAACCACCTCCTTGTTATGGATATCATGATGAACTGCCAAAATCAATTGATGAACACCTCGATCGTGCTCTTAGAGAGGCTGACGATCTACGTGCTGAACTGTACTTCACCAGACAAGTCGTAGTTAAAAACGAACAAACTATATTTGACTACGAACTAGCCCAGGAAGACAGGAAGTACGCAGAACAATGGGTGGCAGATCAGTTGATCCAGAAGGGTGCTATGACCGAGACCCTGGGGAGATTTTATCAAGATTTGGGAGATGTGCTTCTCGATTAAAGTTAATGATAGTATTTGTATAATTAGCTAACTTTAAGTGATATAGATGCATATCTATATTTCTGTATTTGTAACAAATAGATGAAGTTTAAGCGATAATAAACTTCAAATTTTGACCCAAATTCTTGTCTTGTATTCTTAGATGTCTCAACAAAATAACAATAGCGGTCCAGCTACCTACATTACCAAGGAAAAAGGAAAAGAAATTAATAATAATCCTGAAATAGCTACTCAACAACCAGAATTGCAACAACTGGTTAAACAAAGTATAAGAGAAATACTTCCTGACATAATAAAGAAAGTACAAGAGAACATCAAAACTCCAAGCTATGTAACCTCTCATTCAAAAAGAACAGAAAACCCTCCGAAAACCAACACAGAGCAAGTAGCAAGCTCTCGTAGAACTCAAACCTCGAAAAGGTCCAGAACATCAAGCAATAAGTATTCTGGATCTGAAGAATCCTTAAATTTAAGCAGTGAAGACTCTGAAGAAGAAGAGAATGAAACAAAAAGGTATAGACACAAAGGGTGTTCTTATAAAACCTTTCAGGACTGTAAACCTTATGAATTTAAGGGCACCGAAGGCGGTATTGCTACTCTTCACTGGCTAGAGAAGATGGAGTCAGTAATAGCAATTAGCAAGTGTGCTAAGAAAGATCAAGTACTGTATGCTTCAAACTCCTTCAAAAATGAAGCGTTGGAATGGTGGAATTCAATCATTTCTGCCAAAGGGAGGAGAAAGACCAATGCCATGGATTGGAAAGAATTCCGAGCAAAGGTGAAAAAGAAATTTTGCCCCAAGACTGAAAAAGAACAAGCTGAAAGAAAATTTCTGGAGCACCGAATGGTGGGTACCAATGATCGAGAGTATACTACCAAATTTTTTGAATATGCCCGTTTGGCACCTCACCTGGCGAAACCTGAATCAGTTCTCATAACTCGATATATTTATGGCTTAGTTCCAGAGATCCGTGATTTGGTGAAGGTTGTCTCACCAAAAACCATTGAGTCTACCGTAGAATTGACCGGTACCATGACGGCTGGACTAATCAGAAATATAGAGGAAAAGAAGAAAGTCGAATCCTCTATAAAATCAAAACCCGAGGCCAAAAGATTTAGCAAGAACTTTGGGCAAAAAGGAGTTCCATTTAACAATCCACCATGCAAAACGTGCGGACGCAGGCATAGTGGAAAGTGTGTTTTTGAAACTCCATTCTGTAATTATTGCAAGGTCTCAGGTCACTCTACTGAGAATTGCTTCAAGAAAAAGGGAATAACTTGTTTTAGTTGTGGAGAGCTGGGGCACATCAGCACTAATTGCCCTAAGTTTGCAAGGACCGGAAGAGCTGGAGGATCAGGAGCCAAGATCACTCCAGAAAACAAAAAGACCGTACGAGCATTTGTCATGAATGCTAATCAAGCTGAGAGAACGCCGGACGTAATTACCGGTACATTTCTTCTTAATAATGTTTATGCTAAGGTCTTATTTGACTCGGGTGCGAACCGGAGTTTTATAGATTATAATTTTTGTAATCTATTAAATAAACCATTAAGTCCCTTAGTTGAAACATATGAAGTAGAAACAGCGAACGGTGATTTGATAAAAATATCCCAATCACTGAACAACTGTTACATTACATTGGCTGGTTTCACTATCCCAGTACAATTGTTACCAATGTCAATAACTGGCTTTGACATTGTTTTGGGGATGGATTGGTTATCCAATAACCAAGCCGAAATCCTTTGTAATCAACAAGTTGTAAAACTCATTTCACCAACAAACAAAACTCTAACTATCCAAGGTGATAAACCCACAAAACCTATCCAGATAATCTCCATACTTAAAGCAACCAAGTGCTTAAGAAAAGGATATCTGGCATGTCTGGTATCAATTACTGCCTTGGAAAAGGAGAAGAAGATAGAATCAGTACATGTAGTATCTGAATTTCCAGACGTTTTTCCTGAAGAACTGCCTGGATTACCACCAGAACGAGAGGTAGAATTTCGAATCAACCTTGTACCTGGTGCAACTCCAATTGCCAAATCCCCGTACAGACTGGCACCCACAGAAATGGCAGAACTCAAGAAACAATTGGATGAACTTCTTGAGAAAGGTTTTATACAACCAAGTTCTTCACCCTGGGGAGCTCCAATTCTCTTTGTTAAGAAGAAAGACGGATCAATGCGCATGTGTATTGATTATCGGGAACTGAATAAAGTTACCATTAAAAACCGATACCCACTCCCAAGGATTGACGATTTATTCGATCAACTCCAAGGAGCTTGTCATTTTTCAAAGATCGATCTTCGTTCAGGTTATCATCAGTTGAAAGTACATGATAACGATATCTCGAAAACTGCATTTCGAACACGGTATGGACATTTCGAGTTCACGGTTATGCCATTTGGACTTACAAATGCTCCTGCCGCATTCATGGACATGATGAATCGTGTCTGCAAACCTTACTTGGATAAGTTTGTCATAGTTTTTATTGATGACATACTTATTTATTCCAAAACCCAAGTTGAACACGAAACTCATCTTCGAACCATACTTGAACTTCTTCGAAAAGAGAAATTATATGCTAAGTTTTCCAAATGCGGATTTTGGTTAACGGAAGTACAATTTCTTGGTCATGTCATCAACGTGAACGGAATTCAAGTAGATCCTTCCAAAATTTAAGCTATATCCAAATGGGAAATTCCCAAGTCACCCACCGAAATTCGTAGTTTTCTGGGATTAGCGGGATATTACCGCCGGTTCATTCAAAATTTTTCTCGTATAGCAATCCCACTCACATCCTTAACTCGGAAATCTGTAAAATACGAATGGGGACCCAAACAATCTGAATCTTTTGAAACTTTGAAACAAAAACTGACAAACACACCTATTCTATCTTTACCAGATGGTATTGAAGACTTCGTAGTTTACTGCGACGCCTCACATACTGGTTTAGGTTGCGTATTAATGCAACGCAAGAAAGTCATTGCTTATGCATCTCGTCAGTTGAAAATTCATGAGAAAAACTACTCAACCCACGATCTAGAATTGGGCGCTATAATCTTTGCTTTGAAATTATGGCGACACTATCTCTATGGGGTTAAGTTCACAATCTACACTGATCATAAAAGTCTCAAGTACATATTTAGCCAGAAAGAGTTAAATATGAGACAAAGAAGATGGATGGAAATCCTGAATGATTATGATTGTGAAATTTGTTATCATGAAGGAAAGGCAAATGTAGTAGCAGATGCCTTGAGCCGAAAAGAAAATGTCAAGCCAAAGAGAGTACGTTCTCTCAGACTTGAACTACAAATTGATCTTGTAAGTCAGTTAAAAGAGGCACAAGAGTTAGCTTTGAAGGAAGGTAACTTTGAAAAAGAAGGAATGAAAGGAATACTTGACTTACTGATCAAAGGTGAAGATAATATCCTTCGCATGAATAAACGTATTTGGGTACCAGTTACAGGTGATCTTCGAGAGCGAATCCTCGAAGAAGCACACAAGTCCAAATACACCATGCACCCAGGAAGTGATAAAATGTACAAGAACCTCAAAGAAAGTTACTGGTGGATTGGTATGAAAAAGAACATTGCTATCTACATAGCAAAATGTTTGACTTGTTCCAAAGTCAAAGCCGAACACCAAAAGCCAGCTGGATTATTGCAACAGTTAGAATTACCAGTTTGGAAATGGGAATTGATAACTATGGACTTTATTACCAAACTTCCTCGAACCACTCGTGGAAATAATGCAATCTGGGTTATCATTGACCGTTTAACCAAATCAGCTCACTTTCTATCTATCAAGGACACCATGAGTATGGACAAAATGGCGCAAATTTACGTTAATGAAATTGTAACGTTACATGGTGTGCCTCTATCCATAGTGTCAGATAGAGATAGTCGCTTCACATCTCGATTCTGGCAAAGTTTTCAAACAGCTCTAGGAACTCGATTGAACCTTAGTACTGCTTACCATCCACAAACTGATGGGCAGAGCGAAAGAACTATACAAACCCTAGAAGATATGCTCCGAGCCTGTGTGATAGACTTTGGAGGTAATTGGGATGATCATTTACCTCTAATGGAATTCTCATACAACAATAGTTATCACACAAGTATTCAGGCCGCACCATTTGAAGCATTGTACGGACGGAAATGTCGAACGCCTGTATGTTGGTCAGATATCGGAGAAAATCAACTATCAGGACCAGAGATAGTCCAAGAAACTACCGATAAAATCTTGCAAATACGTGAACGTCTAAAAATGGCTAGAGATCGACAGAAAAGTTATGCAGATAAACGAAGAAAGCCGTTAGAATTCCAAATCGGTGACAAGGTGTTATTAAAAGTTTCACCTTGGAAAGGTGTTATTCGTTTCGGAAAGAAAGGAAAGTTAAGTCCACGTTTTGTTGGACCTTTCAAAATCATTAAACAAATCGGACCTGTTGCCTATCAGCTTGAACTACCAGTAGAGATGGGTGGGGTACACGATGTATTCCATGTATCAAACCTACGTAAGTGTTTAGCTGATGAATCCTTGCTTATGCCTTTACAAGATGTGGAAGTAAATGAAAAGCTCAAATTCATCGAACGCCCGTTACAAATTGAAGACCGACAAATCAAAAAGCTTAAACGGAAACAATTGGTGTTGGTCAAAGTAAGATGGGATTCCAGACGTGGCCCAGAATATACCTGGGAACTTGAGTCAGAAATGCGCAAAAAGTATCCACATCTCTTTCAATAAATCTCGAGGACGAGATTATTCTAAAGGAGGGGAGGATGTAACACCCAAAATAAAAAGAAAAGAAAATTCAAAATTTCACTCCCTCGCGGTACGCGAGGGAGATTTTGACAAAACCTCGCGGTACGCGAGGGGACTGCTTATACGCCAGATTTATACCTTCTCGCGGTACGCGAGAAGATTCCCAACCAAGCCTCGCGGTACGCGAGGGAATAGTACACGCGTCAGGGCCAGAAAACACGTGTCATTCACCCTTGCCACCAGCCGCCACGTGTCATGCTGACTCAGCACCGTTCGTGACACCTCATCCTCTCGCGGTACGCGAGAGATTTCCTTGGACAGTCTCGCGGTACGCGAGAGACCGGAATTTCAGCCTATAAAAGGCCTTCAACGGGATTGAATTCTGTACAGTTTCCAAACATTCGTTTCACACAAACCCGATCTCTCAAAACTCCACAACGTCCCGAAGCGCTGTTCAAGAATCCTACGAAACCCTGCTCAAGCCGTAGTTCTGTCCAAATCCCGCAAAGTAGGTATCGTTAAAACTATTCATATATATATAGCCGCAATTATATATATATATTCTCTCATATATATTCTCGTTAATCGTGTCTTCCCTAGGAAGAAACGTGTCGAGGTTCTGCTCAAATTCCGAAGCCTACAACCCTACCAGCCATCAAAATCAAGGTGAACACGTTTAACGCTTTTCAAACGATAAAACCATTTTATTTACGAAAACGGCATGAAACAAATTAAATGCTTTAATCATAAGGGTAATCTACGTGATAGCATTCAGGCCATAAGCATACGTAGATTTGATCAAATGGTATACATGTGACGGGTGAAAGTCCGGTCCGTGGCTGGGTACAGATCATGTAAGGGGGTATCATAAGACTGAGGATATGGTTCCTTAGCAGATTATACGAGGGACGAGTTCCTGAGTATCATGTAAGACTAAGAACAAGGTTCTTAGCATCACGACCCTGGGAATAGGCTATCAGTCTGAGACATAGAGCTCAGCCAGTTGACCCCATGGCAGTTAACCCAGTGTATGTAGGTGGTATATACTTCAGGTGAAAAAGACTGCTGAATGTGTAGATTTACCATACAGAAACGTGCTTAAAGGCTTTAATTTGGTTTATGTTAGAAATCATTTTCGTGTCAGTTAAATGTGATTCACCGGCTTTATGCTGATGTTCATTTTCAAAACGTTTTTCACAGGTAGTGAAAGAAATCATTAAATTCAGGGTGGTGCAGTAAAGACAAGATCTTTAGGCATATTTAAATCCCTGTGGCAGACTAATACAAGACCAAATGTTGGAACGGACGTAGATCCTAGACATTTTTAAATGGCTTGTATTATGTAAATTAATTCAGCAGATGTACATTATATAATAGACTTTTGAATGTCTATTATCATGAAATGAAAAGGGACGTGGATCCCAAGTTTTGACAAAAAGTACAGAATTAACCCTTGAGGTTATTTACATTACATTTCATTACAAAAAGGCATCAAGTAAAAACAAAGACTTCCGCTGCCCAAATATATGGGACCGCATTCAGATACCAGCGTTGTCTCGCGACGCCCGGGCAGGGGTAGCCCGGGGATGTGACAAATTGTCGATCTAGATCCCTCCTTTATTAGTTTTTAAAAAATAAAAATCTCGGTTTCAGGTGTTACAGAGACCAAGCATTCTTTACACAGTAAGAAGTTAAAAAGCAAATGTAGCTCACAAAATTTCAAATATATTTTTTTAAATAGTTAATTGATTTTAAATAGACAATAAAAGAATAAATCATTCATAACATGAAAGATAGGTCCTGATTGTTAACAAAAGTAAATGAAAAGAAATTACGAACTCTTACTAAAAAGAAACTGGATCTACAGTGGTCAAAGTTTGATTGGTTATGGTGGGTGGCAGCTCCGAATGCCATTCTATGGTTGGGTTTTTTTTTATAAATAAATCAAACTTTCTTTATTGTAAAATACTATCTTGGGGAAAACCTAACACAATTTCAACTTGATCGGATTGGTTATTAAGGTGCTCCCACATACACTATTAACTAACTATTATTGGGCATGTGATTCCGCAGTAAAGTTTTTTTTATTTTTTTTACCCCAAAAGTTTTTTTTTCATAGAAAATATTTAGACCTTAAAAAGTTTTTTTTTATATTTGCTACAAAACTTCAATAGATTAAACTTTAGTTTTTTTCTCTCAAGCTTAATTTTTTATAAAATTAAACTCTTACTAAAAAGAAACTAGATCTACAGTGCTCAAAGTTTGATTGGTTATGGTGGGAGGCAGCTCCAAATGCCATTCTATGGTTGGGCCTTTTTTTATAAATAAATCAAACTTTCTTTATTGTAAAATACTATCTTGGGGAAAACCTAACACAATTTCAACTTGATCGGATTGGTTATTAAGGTGCTCCCACATACACTATTAACTAACTATTATTGGGCATGTGATTTCACAGTAAAGTTTTTTTTTACCCCAAAAGTTTTCTTTTTCATAGAAATGGCACAAAAATATTTAGGCCTTAATTTCTTTTTGAAATTTTTTTTTTTAGATTTGCCACAAAACTTTAATAGATAGTTTTTTTCCCTCAAGCTTAATTTTTTATAAAATTGTAACAAAAGTTCAATGGGTTTGTTTTTTTAGTAAACTTTCGTAAACATTTTTTTAAACGGTATGCACGGATTTGTTTAGTTTTTTTTGTGAGTGATCCGAGTTTTTTTTGGATCGTACGCTATAACGTAACTTTTATCACCGTGGACGAGTCGAACCGATAACTACCAAACTCCCGCCGCGTAGCGCGGGGGGAAAACTAGTTATGAACATTTCAAAAGGCGATAGTTAGGGGTCTATAGTATCGACATCAAAACATAATTCAAGTACGACATTACACGTATAGATAACTAGTTTTAAACCCCGTGTAACACACGAGGTGAAACGTTAAGATTATATTGATAAATATCTTAACATATTTGTTTTATACAAATTTGATATCAAACTTAATTAAAAAACTACTAATTAAAATTTTGTAAACTTTATTCTAACACATATTTATTTAAAATACAAAAGTAGTATTTTCAAATTTTATATGTAAAATTAAATTTTTGGTTTTTTATTGATAAAATTTTAAAAACTCGCTTTTAGATAATAAACTTTAAAAACTCGTTTTTTTTAAATATCCTATTTTTTATTCTTGTTTTTTTAAAATATTAACTTCTGATGATAAATTTAAAAAAAAAATATGAGTCAATGGTTATAATGATGAAATTGATTTGGTAAAATGTTTATTTATGTAATCCTTTTTTTTAAAATGAGCTAAATATGAAAATAGTGGATGGAGGATGTAAATATGATTTTGAGGAAAAATAGATGTGAGGATGAATATGGTGTTAAGAAGTGACACAAAATTTAGTTTTTTATTATAATAGAGATACGTTATTAGCACCCATCCAAATATGTAATATGAGATGAAAATTAGTTGTCCACGTTTTACTCTACATGAGATGATCCTTCACCTAAACATATGGTTACCATAAGGGAGGCGTAGAACATGTAGAGATTTGGGTTCTTTGTAGCATACAGTAAATCAACATGAGCTTTAGCGGCTCTACAAAATTCTTGCACTTCTCCTTTATTTGCATCAAAAACCCACAATTATCACCAAGTGTCAATTTTTTTCACACAATCCAATATAGTACATTATGAGGGTGTTTGGGATTACTTATTAAACACTTATTGACTTATTACTTTTTGTAATAAGTCAATAAGTTATAAGTGTGTTTGGGTATGGTAAAAGAACTTTTTAAAATAACTTTTAGAAAATAGATAATAAGTTGTTTTTGAGAAGTTACAATTTTTAACTTTTCATTTCTTCTTATTACTTTTAGGGGAGTAATTTTTCATTAATAAGTCAAGTCAAACACTTTCTAAAAAACAAATTATTGACTTATTGACTTTCCCCACCACATAAGTTAATCCATAAATTTTTTTTAAAACTCATCTTCAAAAAGTAATAAATTAATAAGTTCTTTTGATAAAAATAACTTTTGGGGTTAATAAGTAATCCCACACACCCCTATTGAAACTACGTATTAACTTTTATAAGTTAAAAATGTGTTTAGGGAATGTGACTTTTGCTACTTTTTTTAACATTTTAAAGGGGAGAAAATGAGTTTTTGAGAAGTAAAAGGGAACTTACTTCTCAAAACGCCTTATGACTTTTTTGCGATAGTCAATAAGAAGGTTAAAATAAATAATCCCAAACACGAATGTGGATATGGTCAAGAACAAGCTCAACATAAAACGTTATACAACAAGTACTTAATTTCAACAACTAATTTCTACATCAAACACATTTGTGAATTCCTTTGAAATATTAACTTCCCATTGAGAAACTGAAGTAATCTTTTGGATGAAGGAAACTGAAGGAACTAATGAGTTCCTCTTTCATCTCTAACCAATCAAACACGTTTTAGATGAAATTAACTCCGATTTCAAAATCTATGAATTTTGTGAGCAATAATAACTTTCAAGTAAATCTAGTCTAAAAGTGACCAACAAAAGAAAAGAAGAACTACAGTCAAAATCTACTTGTTGCTTCAAGTAGACTTAATGGCAAAAATTGTTTGAACCACGGTTAGAGTAAATAGGACAACTCCAACAAATAGAGCAATGATATTCCATGGACTACTGAAGTAAGTCCTCCTCAGCCACGCTATATTTTTTGGCCAATACCTATTGCAGTACTTATTCAACTTTTCCCATTGTACACCGTAAAAGAATTCTGGACATGCAACTTCTTTGCATATGCTGTTGATCATAGTAGCAGCTTCTTCATTTGATCCCATACCGTTAACAAGGACTTTTGAGTCTATCAACTTGGCAACATCTTCTTGAGTATCAATTAACTTATCGATGGCAGTTGCATATGATGTAATATAGTTACTAGTTTGACTAGACTGCCGCTCGTATGCAATAAGATTCTTCAAAACCAACTCTGTGAAATCATGAATATACATCACTGGGATTCTTAGAGTAGGCTTACTCCAAGATCCAAAAAAACGTGGGAAGTTTGGTAATTTCACTTCCATCCCCTTCACCCATGTTGGATATTTGTTAGGTTTAAAGTTGACTCCTGCCCTATCTAGATCTACAACGGAATGGATTGTTGAGGGAAAGGAAACTGATGTAGTATAACTTGGAGGCTTGTAACATTCATGTAGAAGGCTAAGAATATGAGGAACAGCATTAAGAGAAATATCATTGATCGTTATATATGCTCTAAAGATGCTAAGATCATTTAGAACTGGATAGATAAATTGAATAAGGGAGATGTGAGGATGATTCTTCAAGATAGTGCACTGATATATTTCATCAAGAAAAAAGAAAGGGATCTGGTTTTCTAGCAATATCAAGTCGAAAATTACATTTTCGGGTAGCAACCTGTTTCCCGAAAATGAATCACTTTCCTGAGAGCAGTTAAAGAATTCAAGTATGAAACAAGCATCCATAACCATCATCTCGGCAATTTCAGCATCGTCATAGTGTTGGATTTTATGGACCGACCCGATGGATAACGCGGCTGACCGAGCTATGACCCGTAAGAGTTACACCTAGGGCAACGAACATTTAAATCCACTTAACCCGCTTAACTGGTAATTACGAACCATTAGCGAGACGATATATTTTATATATATTCGTTACACGGGATTTATTATTTATACATGTTTATAAATAATAATTTATACTTATTTGTTTTAATCTTTTATTAAAACAAATTAAATGGTTTTTGGACTTTAATATTAACTATTGGGTTTAAGTCAGGTATGGTTTTTATTAGGTTAAAAGGATTAGAGTAATTAATATATATATATATATATATATATTAAAATCTAATTCAAGAGGGGCAAGACACAAAGAGCCGCCGTTCTCTTTTTCTTTTGATCGAGGTAACCAGAAACAAGAAAAGAGTCATTAGTTTGGTGGTTTGGTGATTTCCGGCACCACCAAACCAACCCAAGCCGGACCCTGCCCCGCTGCTGTCCCGTTTCCGGCCAGCCCCGGCGCTACTCGTCTCTCGTGTTGTCAGTTCGTGATCTAGCATCGGTTCGTTGTACCTCGGTGTCTCGAGCGGTTATTTATTAACCACTAAGGTATAATTAATCTCATCAGTAGATTAATTAATTGTTTTTCGTGTTTACGTGTTCATAACCAGATCCTGTTCGGTTTGTCAGTGCTGTTAAATAGGTTATGATTTTATTTTTCGTTGCGTATTTATTAATTAACTGAATTAATTATTTCTCTGTCAAAATCCGTTTTTGATAAAAAGTCAATCTGACCACCACTGAATCCCAACAGTGGTATCAGAGCCTGGGTTATAACACGTAAATCGGAATCGGTCTGGTTTCACCGGTTAGATTAATCACAAACTTTAATTATCTTGAAGTTTCTGATCTGATATGTTTTTGGGGCATTTTTTATTTATTAATTTGGTCGATTTTAATTTTTTTATTTCCAAATTTATTGCCCGTATATGTGATTGTGTTGAATATGTAAATCTGGTCCGACCCATGTGATTGAGTTGTTTGTGTTTATTATTCAGTTTTTGGTTATATGGTTTTGGCCCACTTTTGATGGCTCAAAGTTGTAATAGAATAGGCTTTTTTATTTTATGTAATGTAATAAAAACCCGAAGACAAATCTGAAGACGCAACATGAATCATGGATTCAGTGGGAGTCATCCAAGACGACTAGATGCACGGAAGTCCATCCTTGTGGTTGTTTTAATTTTGTGGACCGTGACCCGTTTGGTCTTGCTAACTGACTCTAGCAAGATCAAACAAACTTGGCCCTAAAAGATTTACATATTTATTTGCTTTATGGTTGCTTTTAATTTTTTATAACTTAAATTTATTATAAATCAACCAAACACCAAACGTTTTAAAAGAAGTTTTAAAATGTCACAATCTGTCACCACAAATTCTAATTTTACAACTTGTATAATTTTATAAAAAATAACAACTGGCTTGTTTTTATAAAATAAATAACCGCTAAAGTTTTGCAATTTAAACTAAATTTAATTTCAAAACTTATAACTTAATAGTTTTCAACTATTAACTGGTTATTCAAGTCGCGACAAACTTAGTTTTAATAGGTTATTTAAAATTAAGCGTCCTGAGAGATGAAAGGGTTCATCAAATTTGTTATGACTTTAAATAGTAAAACTGGCTTTTACAACACACGTATGATTTAATCATTCGTTGCGTTTGACCCTATTCGGTAAACACTAAAATTGGAACCCATATTTAAAACTAATGATCTATGTCATCCTATTATAAGGAACACTTGGAGCATAAAACGAAACATCGGTGTTTGGAGCCACAGCACCGCACTAGATGCGTAGTTTATCCTTCCAAGGTGCAAGGGTTTCGTTGACACATCCGGCCCTTCCGCAAGTACCTGTTTTAGGACGACTATTACTTTTCTCTCTTGTTACATGCCCCAGCTGTCAAGAGATTAAAAGTGGGCATAGATGAGGCTAAACGTATCAATGCATAGACATGTCTTGTCTTAGCGGCCTCATACACGAGAGTTATGCATCTTTCCATAATTGTCAGTCTAGTTACCCATTTACTAAAGTTGTATGCCACAGCTACCATTAGTGACTGATTTAGCTAGATTCTCACTCCTTATTTTAATTTCTGTAATTGGGTCATAAATTAATAAGGATTTTTCACTTTCTTTATACTAATTTATTTTCTTTGCTTATCTTGACAGATGTCTACTGAAAATAATAATACTAATAACTCCTTCGCTCTCAAGTCTATCCTTGATAATGAAAAGCTGGATAACACCAACTTTCTCTCGTGGCAGTGCAATCTGAGAATAGTTCTCAAGATGGCCAAGAAGCTCTATGTTCTCGATGCACCAGTCCCTGAGGCACCCGATGGTAACACGGCTGCCGCTCGTAAGGCCTGGGAAAAACAAAGAGATGATGCCACTTAGGTGGCCTGCCTTATGCTAGCCTGCATGTCCCGTGAGCTCCAAAAGAGCATGGAGGACCTGGATGCCTTTGACATGATTGAGCAACTTAAGGGCATGTTCCTGAAACAAGCCCGACAAGAACGCTATGAAACCATGTCTCAGCTCATTCGCTGCATGATGCAAGAGAGCACGCCTGTTAGTACTCATGTACTTAAGATGAAAGGGTACATCGACCAGATTAACAAACTTGGATATCCCATGAAGGATGACATGGCTGTTGATTTCATCTTAAACTCTCTCCCAAGCTCCTATGCTCAATTCGTAATGAATTTCAACATGAATGGCTTGGAGAAGACAGTGGCCGAGCTACATGGTATGCTCAAAACGGCCGAGATGAATATCCAAGGAAAGAAAAATCAAGTTCTGATGGTCAGATCTGCTGGTGTTAAAAAGCCTAACCCCAAGAAAAGAGGTTTTAATAGCAAAGGCAAGAAGAAGGTTAATGTTGCTGCCAAGCCTGCCACCAACAATAACAAGAAAGCTTCAAAAGCACCCCCTCCTGAGGAGCGCCAATGCTTTGAATGCAACAAAATGGGGCACTGGAAACGTAACTATCCTGAATATCTAGCCAAGCTAAAGCTGCAGAGGGCCAGTGGTGAGGGCACCTCTTCAGGTATTCTCATTTATGTTATTGAAATTTTTACTGTTTCTAGCAACACATGGGTATTTGATACCGGATGTGGATACCACATCATTAATGTCTTGCAGGAGCCTAAAAGTTGGAGGAAGCTGAAACAAGGCGACATGGAGCTCATCGTTGGTGATGGGAAAAGAGTACCAGTTCTTGCAACTGGAACGTATCATCTCTCATGTCCTTCTGGCCTTGTGGTTGTTTTGAACAATTGTTTGTTTGCACCTGGTTTAACCAGAAACATTATTTCAGTTTCTTTATTGTTTGAACAAGGATTTAACTACGTTTTTAATGGTATTGCTATTTCTGCCTACTTAAATGATATCTTTTATTTTGAGGCTAAACCTCAAAACGGTATTTATGAGATTGATGTTCAAACTGACAATAACATATATAATATTTCTAAGCGTATCAAATCTGGCATTAATGATACTTTTTCTATGGCATTGTCGACTTGGCCACATAAGCAAGGCACGCATTAAAAGACTCCAATCCGAGGGAATTCTTGAACCTACCGGACATGACTTATTTGATAATTGCGAGTCTTGTTTAGCTGGCAAACTCACAAAGGACCCCTTCACCCATGTTGGTGAACGAGCCAAGGATCTGCTAGGCCTTATACACACTGATGTGTGTGGCCCTTTCAGAACCATGTCTAGAAATCATGAAAGATACTTCGTTTAATTTATTGACGATTATAGTCGATATGCTTATGTCTATCTTATGAAACACAAGCATGAAACATTTGAAGTAGAGAAACAACTCGATAAATCTATCAAGACACTTCGATCAGATCGAGGTGGCGAGTATCTCAGCTTAGAATTTCTTAATCATCTAAAGGAGCACGGAATTATTTCTTTGCCCACTCCTCCTAGCACACCCCAACTTAATGGCGTGAGCGAGAGGAGAAATCGAACCCTACTTAATATGGTTCGATCGATGATGTGTAGAACTAACTTGCCTCACTCCTTCTGGAGTTATGCTCTTATGACCGCCGCCCGCCTTGTAAATCTGGCACCGACTAAGAAGGTGGACAAAACCCCTTATGAGATATGGCACGGGTCTAAACCCAATTTGTCTTACCTTAGAGTATGGGGATGTGATACATATGTCACCAGCGATTCTGATGACAAGCTCGATCCCAGAGGTGAAAAAGTTGTTTTCGTCGGTTACTACAACAAAAGCGGATATTATTTCTATCATCCTGATGCAAACATTGTTTCCATCAAAAGGAAAGGACGCTTTCTCGAGGAAGATCTTCTAAATCGAGGAACCGGAAATAATATTATGGATCTTGAAGAAATTCGAGAAACACAAACAACCGATGAGGACGTCGGAGCGTCTGATCAACAAGAAGTTGTTGCTGATGAATCAGACATAAACACAAGCGTTCGCAGAAGTAGCAGGTCTCGTAAAGAACCTAATAGATACCTATGGCATCTTGAAGCTTCTAAAGTCCTGTTAGTAGCTGAGTCAAATGACGAACCTACAAACTACAAATCTGCTGTCTCAGATCCTGAATCCGAGAAATGGCTTGAAGCCATGAACGCCGAGATGCAATCTATGCATGATAATCAGGTCTGAGACTTAATTGATCTACCCCCGGTTCTCGGGCAATAGGGAGCAAATAGATTTTCAAAAGAAAAACCGACATGCATGGTAATATACAAACCTATAAAGCACGGCTAGTTGCAAAGGGTTTCACTCAAACTCAAGGTATTGACTATGATGAAACTTTCTCACCCGTTGCTATGATCAAATCGATCAGGATACTGCTTGCCATAGCCGCGTACCATGATTACGAGATATGACAAATGGATGTCAAAACCGCTTTTCTTAATGGACATCTCTCTGAAGATGTCTATATGGTTCAGCCTGACGATTTTGTTGATCCAAAGTATCCTAGTAGAGTCTGCAAACTGAATAAGTCCATTTATGGACTTAAACAGGCATCTCGAAGCTGGAATCTTCATTTTGATCAGAAAATCAAAGAATTTGGTTTTGTCATAAATGAAGATGAGCCTTGTGTTTACAGAAAGGCTAGTGGGAGCACTATATCATTTCTCATCTTGTATGTGGATGATATACTGATCATTGGAAACAACATTCCTGTGCTTGACAAAGTCAAACAATGGTTAGGATCTTGTTTTGCAATGAAGGATCTTGGAGAAGTTGCTTACATTCTAGGAATCAAGATCTACAGGGATAGATCTAAGCGGCTTCTAGGGCTAAGTCAGAGTACTTACATAGACAAAATGATGACACGCTTTAGGATGGAAAACTCCAAGAAAGGAGGTGTTCCGATGATTAAAGGGACTGTGTTGAACAAATTGCAATCTCCTTCCACGGACATTGAACTTAAGGAAATGGAACCAATTCCATATGCCTCAGCGATTGGTTCTATCATGTATGCTATGTTGTGCACTAGACCTGACGTCTCGTATGCTTTAAGCATGACCAGTCATTTTCAGCAAAGTCCTGGCATTGCCCATTGGACTGCAGTCAAGAACATCCTAAGGTACTTAAGAAGGACCAAAGACGTGTTCTTAATATTTGGAGGAGTGAAAGAGGAGCTCATTGTACGGTGTTACACTGATGCTAGCTTTCAAACTGACCGAGATGACTCTCGCTCACAGTCGGGTTTCGTATTCACTCTTAATGGAGGAGCTGTTTCATGGAAAAGCTCCAAGAAGAGTGTAGTGGCGGATTCAACCACTGAATCTGAGTATATAGCCGCATCAGATGCTGCTAAGGAAGCTGCTTGGATGAAGAAATTCATTACTGACCTCGATGTGGTTCCGAGTATTCGCCAACCAATCGAGATACTTTGTGATAACACAGGTGCTATAGCTCAAGCCAAAGAGCCCAGATCTCATCACAAAGCCAAGCACATTCAAAGGAAGTTCCACTATATACGGGAAATTATGGAATGTGGAGACGTCGTGATAAGCAAAGTAGACACAGATCAAAACCTTGCGGACCCGTTCACTAAGCCGATGACTCGGGAAAAGCATGATCAGCACAGAAATGCTATCGGTCTTAGTTTTGCTAGCGATATGTTTTGATTTAGTATTTTGAATGTGCGAACATTTAATCAGTTGTACTTTTGAATTCTTTTGGTTTACTGATTTAAATGCAATTCTGAATTCTTATAACTGTGTTCGATTTTAATACGTTTAATCCATGAATCTTGTATTCTTAATTATCCGTAGTCGATCAGAATCGTGGGAACGACTCTGAATTAAGACTATTCTGAACTTTGGCTCAAGGAGTTGACTCCGAACTTCACAGGCCTCATTTTGAATGACGTTGGATGTAACTCGCATCAAATCATCTTCATGGATCTTTGTCATAAGATGTTTTTGCTATCGGTATACTCATTAGTATCCTCTGACCTGAGATACGTACTAGAACAACCGTTTACCAAGAACCATTCTTTAATCACTGTCAAACGCTGTCGCGTAACTGCCAGTCATAATGGCTTTGATTAGGAATAGTTCTGAAGTTCAGTGGGAGTTGTATGTAGTCAATAAGGGATTCTGTACTCTTACATTATATGTAACAGATAGGCATCGTGACGCCCTCGTTGATTCAAACTGGTGAAGTGTAAGGCCTTATCCAAACTTACTGTGTGTTTGATTGGACCACTTTGATTCTTGATCAAGAACAATAATAATTGAACGCCATATGAGAATGAACTACATCCATGTCTCATTGATTCAATTGATGTTTTATACGGAAAGGATGAATGACAACTATTGTCATAAGTCTATTATCTTGCTTTAGTTAGCTGTTACTAACACCGAGATATTTGATTAATGACTCTAAAGCGTCATACCTTGTTAGGGACAGCCATGTGCAGCTAGAGCGCCGCTGACTGTTTGCGTTGATTTATCGTGGATCGTCCAAGTGGGAGATTGTTGGATTTTATGGACCGACCCGATGGATAACGCGGCTGACCGAGCTATGACCCGTAAGAGTTACACCTAGGGCAACGAACATTTAAATCCACTTAACCCACTTAACTGGTAATTACGAACTATTAGCGAGACGATATATTTTATATATATTCGTTACACGAGATTTATTATTTATACATGTTTATAAATAATAATTTATATTTATTTGTTTTAATCTTTTATTAAAACAAATTAAATGGTTTTTGGACTTTAATATTAACTATTGGGTTTAGGCCCGATATAATTTTTATTAGGTTAAAAGGATTAGAGTAATTAATATATATATTAAAATCTAATTCAAGAGGGGCAAGACACAAAGAGCCGCCGTTCTCTTTTTCTTTTGATCGAGGTAACCAGAAACAAGAAAAAAGTCATTAGTTTGGTGGTTTGGTGATTTCCGGCACCACCAAACCAACCCAAGCCGGACCCTGCCCCGCTGCTGTCCCGTTTCTGGCCAGCCCCGGTGCTACTCGTCTCTCGTGTTGTCAGTTCGTGATCTAGCATCGGTTCGTTGTACCTCGGTGTCTCGAACGGTTATTTATTAACCACTAAGGTATAATTAATCTTATCAGTAGATTAATTAATTGTTTTTCGTGTTTGCGTTTTCATAACCAGATCCTGTTCGATTTGTCAGTGCTGTTAAATAGGTTATGATTTTATTTTCCGCTGCGTATTTATTAATTAACTGAATTAATTATTTCTCTGTCAAAATTCGTTTTTGATAAAAAGTCAATCTGACCACCACTGAATCCCAACTCATAGGTCTTCGTCCAAATATAACATGCCTTGATTTTCTTCATTAAAGTGTACACCTTCTCCATACATAATTTGAGTACCTCCTCTTGTGGAGATTTGGTACGACGCATTAGCTTAATCATATAAGTTATTTTTTGCTTTTCAAATGTTTGCACATTCTTATCTTCTCTGTGTAGAGGTCCAATAGAAAGAACCCGAGGGTTGAAAGAACCTGGGCTTAGATCTCGTAGTGTAGCCCATACTATGTAAATCGATGGTAAAATTTGGTTCGTATGACTGTCTTCATGTTCTTTTACACGATAAAGAAGACGTTGGGCGTGCTTTTGGCTTATGTCTATGTTTCCAAGCTCCAAATCACCGGTTTCCATACTAAATGTTATTTCCCCTGCAAATACGATGAGTTAGACCAAGACGAAAGGGTGAAATATGTGTGTATGTATGTATAATAAGGACAAAATATAAATAATATTGTTGAAGATCATTGTGAGCTAGATTATAACTTCTCATTTTGATTAGCTGATTGAAAGAGGGAAAAAACAACCTAATCATTAAGTGGGAGCTTTTTTTTTAAAGGCAAATTTCTTTATTTTTATGGGAGTGAGATTTGAACCCATGACATCCTTAATTCTTAGTGTTCTTAGAGGATTTTCTTTTACCAATGGGCCACCAACCCATAGGCTTAAGTGGGAGCTTTTACTTGAGAATGCGTTCGTATATTAATTGTACTAAAACCAGAGTTCGAGGTGGTAACATGTTTCCCGAATATCGTATTTCATTTCATTCCCACCTTAATTGGTGCCCAACATGAACTTTAAATAAGAGCACAAAGTGAAGGCTTTGACTGCCTTTACACTAAACTCTAACCCGTTACCATTCAAGTTAGCATGAATTAAATGTCTTGCCTTATAATTAATAGTCCAATCGTTGTTCTTTGAAAATCATGATCACATGATTGACAAGGTCCTCTAAGACTTTATTTACGCCTTCTAGCCATCTCTTTTATTAGGGTTATATTGTAAAATTCTTGGCCTCTAAGGCTCCGTAATGCCTTCGTGAGCGTGAGTGTGGGCGTGAAAGGGGGACGGTGGTGGTGTTCACGGGGGTGAGGGCAAGGTTTGGTCAAAATAGTCGTTGGTTTGGTCAAATGAACCGTTGGTAGGCACAATTTTTTTTTAAAATTTTTTTTAATTACCTATATATTCTTCAACCAAACCAAATACCAAATACCAAATCTCACTAAAACTCCTCTTTATACCCTCTAAGCCTACCCAAAAAATCAAACACCAATGGATTTTTCTTCATCATCATCGGATTCATCCTACGACTCATCGGATGGTAACAAGTTTTCGTGAGTGCGGTTCAAGTGTTTGTGACGATTATAAATCATCTAATCGAGGAAACTTCTAGAGTTACAAGACGAGTCCAAGTTAACCTGGATCATGCGGCTGCAAATGATCTTCTAGTAAGAGATTATTTTACGGATAATCACAATTATAAGGAGACGGCTTTCAAACGTCGTTTTAGAATGAGTCGTCCATTATTTGTTCGAATTGTTGGGGATTTAGAACGAGAGTTCGAATATTTCCAACAAAAATACGACGCACGAATGAGGCTTGGGTTCAAGGGTTTACAAAACTGACTCAATGGATGACTATTTGAAGATGACAGAAAAAACATCGTGTGATAGTCTTTACCATTTTTGTGAAGGTATTTCTTAACTTATATATATTTACTAATTTATATATATTTAGTGTAGTAACATATATAGTACATAAACTAGTTTTTGTAACATGTAGGTATAAGTAGCTTATACCGGAAAAAATATTTAAGGAAACCGACGAACTATGATATACAGAAATTATACGACGCACATGAGTCTGTCCATGGCCTTCCGAGAATGCTTGGTAGCATTGACTGCATGCACGGGGAGTGGGAACATTGTCCTACTGCGTGGCGAGGTCAACGTACCAACGAGGAGACCACCCTCGGCCCACATTAATGCTCAAGGCCGTTGCATCAAACAATATTTGGATTTAGCATGCATTCTTTGGTGTTGCGGGATCAAACAATGATATAAATGTTTTAGATCAGTCACCTGTTTTCGACGACATCGATAACCCGGATCTTCTTTTATTGATAATGGCAATGAATACAGATTTGGTTATTATATCGCCGACGATATTTATCGAACCTTAGAACCGATCTCATGGAGCATATATGGAGTAATCGTAATTATCGTTAGATTTAATTGTTGTATTTTTTACAATGTATTTGTAATTCAATTTATTAAATTAAATTAGGTTTTTTATTTAATTTGTGGTTTTAAATAGCATTATTTTTTAATATAAATAATATATACAAATTAAATAAATAAAAGAACAATGATTACATAATTATTATAAAACTGGTCACCCTCACCCTACTATTACGCACCTAGGAATGGATGAGGGTGAAGGTGAGGGAAGACAGTATCTATGTGGCGCGTATGTGGCACAGAAAATCCACCACCCTCACCCAAATATTACGGTTAGTCTAAGAGAGATCAAAGAAGTTCATTCTAATAAATTATATTAGGCGTTGAAGAAGAAGAGCTAGGTTGTTAAATAATGTGGAAGGCATCATCCCTTGAAGATGTTTTAGGGAGTCCAACCCATTTAATAAATATATCATGTTTTGTGTGACATGTTTTACCCGTTTAATAAACATGTCGTATTTGGGTTGTGCTAAAATTAAACGGGTCAATCCGTTTACATTTAAATTTTAAAAATATATAATTTATAAGTTTAACGTTTTTACAGCTCTCTTACAACCCTTTTGACTTGCCGACAAAGGGGTTACATGGGTCATAATGTATAAGGTTGTGATCAGTTTTCCAATCCCCTCACGCCCACCCACCCTATTGCCACACCATTATCAGATGATGTTGATGAATTTATTCTAACCAATCTTTCCATTTTCAGGCCAAATAATATAACAATTAGCTAACTTGAACAAAAATCACTAACCAGCAACTACTAATGTGAAAGTAAGCTACAGAATGGTTGACAATATTGAAAATCACAAGATCAGTTAACAAATTACCAGGTGCCGTGTTAATCGGTGGTGAAAACCGGTTCGTATGGTTGTCTTCATTTTCTACACAATGAAGAAGACTTTGGAGAGTGTCTTGAATCAAGTCTAATTCTCCAAACTCCGAATCGCCTTTTTCCATAGTGAATGCTCTTTCTTCTGCGATTATTATAACTTTTCGTTTGATTACTTTGATCTAAAGGGGAAACAAAAGAGCACTACAATAGGATATTCAGAATGATAAAATAGCACATTCATTATCACAAAATACCAATCTGAAAATCAGAAAATGGGCTAAATAGCCGTAAACTTCTTTTTTTTTTTCCAAAAAAACTCAAAATCACAAATGTAGGGGATTAGAACTAGCAAGTATATGATTTTACAATTGCAAAACGACTTGTTTACAACTCTATTATAACTAATTTATAACCTCTTAGCCCGTTTTGAATTGCCACTTGTTATATAAAGGGGTTACATTTAAGTGTGTTTGGCTTGAGCTTTATAAAATATCTTCATAAATTTCAACATGTCTACCCACCAACCTCAGTGTCAGCCGTAGGATATTCCACCGCTACCACATGATTTCGATGAAAATGATATTTTCTTTTACAGAATGCCAAAGATGAAAATGGTATTGGAACATGTCTTATTTTTTTAATTACTTCGAGTTTTCATTTTTATTAATTTTTTTTAAAAGATTAAAAAAGAGTTTAACAGTTCATACCGACCTTATAATTATGAATATTTTGAAAAACCACATGAGTTGTGAAAATATCAAAAAAGTTGGAAATCATTCTAAGCAACTTTTATAAGATTTTCGTAAAAAAAATAAAAAAGTGCAATGGACAAATATCCCTGTTTTTTGTGTGAAAAAATCGTGTTATTTAAGTAACACAATATGTTACATATGTAAAAACAAACATGTTATTTATGAAAAACAACTAAGTAGAATTTAAAAAAAACTTTATAAAAACATTTGGCCGACGCTTTTTTTATTTTTTTTATAAAATGTTTTGAAATTACATATAAAAGTTTTTCCAAAAAACAAAACCTTGTAAAAAACCGTTTGTTGGAGAGTTTTCAATGTTTTTCACAACTTGGGGGGTTTTCATCCTATATATTCTCTCTCTCTCTCTATATATATATATACACACACATATATAGGGTAATTATAGGACGAAAACCCATATGAGTTGTGAAAACTTTGTGTAACAACTTTATTATTATTTTTTTAAATAAGGTAGTTTTGTTACATATTTTTGTCACTTTTTATAAAAAAAATCAAAAAAACGCTGAAAAACTTTTTTTAAAAAAAGATGTAACAATGTAAAAAAATCCCGTTTTTATATGTAACAGCACGTGTTACATACGTAACAAAACTATAACGATAGTTTTTTTTACAACTGTTACATATTTTCTTAAAAAAAGTTCCTTCGGCGATTTTTTTTTATAAAAAGTGACGAAAATATGTTACAAACCTACCCTATTTTTTTTAAAAATAAAGTTGTTACATAAAGTTTTCATTGATTTTTACAACTCATATGGGTTTTCATTGTAGCCTAACCCTATATATATATATATATAGGGGCATGTTCTTTTGAGAACCAACCATATGTTGAGAACCGAAAGAACCGCACAAAACGTGTACATATCGCTTTAGTTAAAAAAGTAAAATTCAACAACAATGTTTTATTTATCTCTTCCCACTCTTAGTTTGACCTCTCTCCTGAATTTTTTTAAGAAAAGTATAAAAATATGCATATATGCATTCATTTGTGCATATAGTGTGAGTGCATATATGCATTTAAAAAAACGACTATAAATTCGAGGTCTTTTAAAACCAAACCTTAAACATATTGAAATGTACATGAATTCTAGTCAATTTATATTATAAATAGAGGAAGAGTTAATGCGGTTCTCACGGTTCTTAACATATTGTTGGTTCTCAAAAGAACATACCCCTATATATATATATATATATATGGAAGGGTTCAAATATTAACATTTTATGTGATAACCGTGCTAACCACTATCAAACAATCATATAATTTATAAATTATTTTTATTTTTAATTCTTAAAAGAGTATTTAAGTTTTGTGAACATATATCTTGAACATAAATACTAAAACGATAAATCTTACATATACGTATCAAATAATGTTACATATACATGACACATAGTGTTTACGTATGTGTAACATTATTTGGTACATATACGTAACACTCTGTTTGAGAGTGGTTATCATGGTTAGCACATAAATATTGTATATATAGGGGATAGTTAGGCTAGAAAGTAACAAAACCCTACAAAGTGTAGGAAGCAACCACAGCGCGCCACGTGTACAATGGGGGAAAATGAGGGAAAGGGCAATTGCGTCAAAAGGCTTGAAACCAAATAAGGAATCTGCACATGCAAGTCACATGCCATTTCTCCCATTTTTTTAAAACGTCCATAACTTTTTTATACGTATTTTTTTTAATTTAACCATAAAATCGAGCGTTTTTCATCTTTCCAACAAGTATGGTATTGCTATATTTCAAAAGAAAAAAAAACCAATTGTGTGTTGTTTGAAATTGAGAGGTTTTTTGTTTATGGTGTTGAAATTTTAAGTTAAAGTGTAAAACATCATGACAGAAGCAAAAACGTCATAAACATAAACACTTCAAAACACCATGACCAAAAAAGTAAAAAAAAGACCATGTTGAAATTTGTCATTGTTAAAACTCCATGACAAAAAAAGACTAAAAATAAATAACCCTTATGTTTATGCGAGTTTTTTTGTTTATGGTGTTGAAATTTTAAGCTAAAGTGTAAAACATCATGACAGAAGCAAAAACGTCATAAACATAAACACGTCAAAACACCATGACCAAAAAAGCAAAAAAAAGACCATGTTGAAATTTGTCATTGTGAAAAACCCATGACAAAAAAAAACTAAAAATAAATATCTAATGGGTTGTTAGACTTTATTTTCTATATAGTTTTTCAACCATTTTTCGCTCTAGAAAAAAGTGAATCAAAGGTTCATTTTATGCTCATACCAAAACTCTAATTTTGAATTTTTATTTAAACACAATTAAGAGAAATTTATTAGTCAAAAGAAAACTTTCATTTTATTCATAACATGTTAATGTCAAAATAAATAAAATTATGAGCTATAATCAAAACCTTGATAATGATTATAATCCCACTTTTTACTAATTGACTAATAATAATCCCATCTGAGAATATTTTTACGAGTCCCTGCTTTCAAACTATTTTCTTACATTGGATCCCCCGTTAAAAAACTTAACGCCGCTAGATTTTATATGACGTGGACATTTGCAAACCGCCGGAAAGTCGAGCCAAGCTAGCAGTGGTCTTGTAGTGGGTTTTGAAATTGGCTCTGGTGGTGTTTAACTGTTCTCGTTTTTCCGATAAGTCCAAACAGAGACAACGATGGTGTTTAACGAGACTAGTTAAACACCACCATAGCCAATTTTAAAACACACCACGAGACCACTGCTAGCTTGGCTCGACTTTCCAGCGGTTTGCAGATATCCACGTCATATAAAATCTAACGGGGGTCCGATATAAAAAATATTTTGAAAGTAGAGACTGTTGGTAAAAATATTCTTAGTTGGGATTATTATTAGTCAATTGGTAAAATATGGGATTATTAAAATCCAATAATCTTAAATAAAACACTCATATTGGTTTATGACAAACATTTGTTACCATTAAATAAAAAAAGATGCAACAAAAATCTACCAAAGTCATCCAAGTTTAGTAATATTCATTTCAACCATTCGACTTCAAACATCCATATCTTATTTATCTTAGCTTCGTTTTTTACACGGTTTGTTTCATTGTGAAACTCTCACAAAATAGAGCACAAGCGCATAAAATAATAATTATATTAAACGCAATTACGTATAGTTATTTAAATCCAAAGTTAGTGAAAAATCATATTTACACTAAATTCTCCAACATATTCGTCAATCAAGGTAAAACGCAATGAATAAAAAAACCAATATATCTAATAAAAATATAATTTTAATTATAGGTATATAGTACCCACTAGGTGTTACTATAGGCCCCAAAAAATGGTTCCAAGGGTATCCGGTATGGGGGCGTGAAAGCCCGTGAGAGGGCTTGAGGGGCGTGAAATACCGTCCCATGTGTAGGGGCGTGAGATTTTTCACGTGAGGGAGGGGCGTGGATGGAAGAAATAGCCGTTGGATTGTATTTTGTTTAATATAATATTAATATTTAATTAAAATTATATACATAAAAATTACTAACATTTAATTTTCACATCACTCACTTTCAGACTAATATACCGTTTCTCATATGAAAGTGATGTGAAAACTTTATGTGGTGAGGTGGCCTCAACATGGCGTGCACTTTATTTTGACATGGATCTTACTCACATGAAGTATACCTCATATCTTAAGGGTGCTCCATTTTAGTAGTGCACAAACATACACAAAGATTAAATAAGCAATTAATTATGATTCCATTTCCTAGTAACCAAACTCGTAGATAATAATGGTTAAGCACATATAGTCTAATAGTGAAAACAATAAAAGAAGGTAAAACGTACAATAAAAATCTACTTATTGCTTCCAGCAGACTTAACAGTAAAGATAATCTGAATCATAGTTAGAACAAATAGCATGATTCCAGCAAGTAGAGCAATCATATTCCATGGACTACTGAAGTAAGTACTTCTCATCTTCGCAATATGTTTTGGCCAGTAACTATTGCAGTACTTATTCAATGTTTCCCACTCTTTTCCGTAAAAGAATTCTACACATATGACATTTTTGCATATGTTGTTGATCATCTTAGCAGCTTCTTTATTTGAACCCATGAAGTTGACAAGGACTCCCGAGTCCGCCAACTTGGCAACATCTTCTTCAGTACTCACCAGCATATCCATGGCTTGGGCATACGATGTAACAGAGTTAGGAGTTTGAAACGATTGTTCGTATGCAATGAGATTCCTTAAAATCAACTCAGTTTCATCGTGAACTTGCAATATTGGCATTCTGAAAGTAGGCTTACTCCAAGAACCAAAAAAACGTGGGAGTAGGGCCGGCCCAATGGGCCTGCGGGCAACTCGACCGTAGTGAGTCTAACATTTCGAGGAGCCCAAAAAAAAAATTTAATTTTTTTATATATATATAAAATTTTCGAGGCTTTAAAAAAATTATTGGGCCTTTTATAAAATTATATATTTCATTATGAGGCTTTTTTTCCGGCTCGTGTAGGGCATTCGAATCCTTGGGACCGGCTCTGCGTGGGAGCCTAGATAGTTTCACTTCCATTCCCATCACCCATGTTGAATTTTGGTTAGGTTTGAAGTTGACCCCTGCCATGTCTAAGGGTGTTGATGTAGTCTTAGAATAATTTTCAGGTAAGTAACATTTATGTAGAAGGTCAAGAATATGATGAGTGGTATCAATGGAAATAGTTTTGGTTTTAATATCTGCCACAAAGAGGTTGAGGCCAGATAAAAGCAGATCCATAAATAAAGTAAAGGAGATGTCAGGATAAATCTTCAATATAGTGCACTGAAATATTTGATCAATAAAAAAGGAGAGTGGTATCAAGGGACCTGATTTTCTAGCAATACCATGTCACAATGTATAGTTCTGGCTAGCAATATTCCTCCCGGATATGATGTATGATCATATTCACAAATCTTGAGTACGAATTCAAGTATGAAACAAGTATCTATAACCATCATTTCGACAATTTCAGCATCATCATATTCCTCCGTCAAAACATAACATGCCTTGATTTTCATCATTGAAGCGTACACCTTCTCCATACATGATTTCAATGTTTCCTCAACTTGTTGGCCAATGTACGACGCATTAGATCAATAAGAAAACTTGCTTTGTGCGCTTCAAATGCTTTGACATTCTCATCTTCTCTGTGTAGAGGTCCAATAGAGACCAGTCGAGGATTAAAAGAACTTGGCACTACAACAATATCACCCTATACCGACGACTTTTTTTGACCCTATAGCGACGACTTGTCGTCGGGATAGCTTATGCCGACGACATATCGTCGGGATAGGTGTCGTCGGGATTGCTTCGTCCCAATAGCCCAAGATTGTCGTCGGTATAGCTGTCGTCGGTATAGGTCAGCCTATACCGACGACATGTCGTCGGTATAGGGTCTAATTAAATAATTCAAAAAGAAATTCTATACCGACGACATGTCGTCGGTATAGGTTCTAATTAAATAATTCAAAAAGAAATTCTATACCGACGACATGTCGTCGGTATAGGGTTTTTTCATTTTTTTTAATAATTTTTAAAAAGACCTATCCCGACGACATGTCGTCGGTATAGGTTTTTTTCATTTTTTTTAATAATTTTTAAAAAAGACCTATCCCGACGACATGTCGTCGGTATAGGTCTTTCTGTTTTTTTTTTTTTAATTTTTAATATTTTTCCAGAAATATTAAATTTCTAAAAACAAAAACCTACAAATAATTATATATAAACCATTCAAACATTCAAATCCAATAAAAACTAATATCCGAAACGTAAAACAAGCATACAAATTGTTCGACCCACAAACTTGTCCAACAAATCAAACATTCAAAACACAAAAATATGCAAATTGTTCAAGACAACACCACACCAACTACAAAGGCTCAACAACTCCAAGCTAGTTATCATCGCTACTAGTTCGGCGCTCCCACATTTGACGCATTTGATCCATTTGTCGTTGCATTTCAAGCATTTGTTGATTATGCACACGACATTCTTCCTCTAGTTGTTGATTTTGCAATCGTTGTTCTTCCTCTTGTTGGGCTTCGCGTTGTTGTTGTTCTTGAAATTGTTGTTGAAGACTAGCCACACGTTGATCAACGTCTTGCCAATGTGATTGTGGAGGGGGAGTACCGAACACATCCGGTGTGGGATTACTCACCACACGACCAACACCCCGGATATGGCCACGCCGATGACCTAAGGCACGCTCCATGCATGCAAACTCATCAATAGTTGATGTGTCACCACCAGACTCAGCAGATGATATTGTATACTCCTCTTGTATTCGGTCCTGCATTAAACAATGTAATAAACAATCAGTTGACTATTTTACTAAAATTCGACAGCATAACTGCTGTAAAATGGATAACCAACCTTTTAAACTATAAGTAATAGACGACCCAAATTCACAAATTCCAATCAACCAACACTAATAACAACAAATACTAATAATACTAGCAAACATATTCAACAATTGGCCTCGAGTTGGATGTACTAAGTCTATTAAAGTGTGTTTGGGTCATTTTGACCCGTTTAAAGTTACAGTTGGATGTTCCAAGTATATTAAAGTGTGTTTGGGTCATTTTGACCCGTTTAAGTTAAAGTATTTTGTTTTAAGTCTATTAAATTGTGTTTGGGTCATTTTGACCCGTTAAAGTCAAACTTGGATGTTTTAACAAAAAAATAATTTCACTTACATAATCTGTTGATGCAAAATCATTGGCCCAGCCCGTCCCTTCTTTATAATGGGTCGATCTGAACACGTCAATAGGGCCGGTCCCCTGTGAAAAACAAAAATAATATCACTAAGAATTAATAAGCATGTTTGTATAATAATAACAACTGTATTTCATACCTCCATGTGTCGGCGTTGGGCGTATGATTTGCTGCCATGGAAACTTGGGTAGCGTTGTTTTGCTCGGTTTTGTTTGTTCTTCTCCGAGCGGTTTTTATAGCCCGCACTTAAAAACAGCTGATTAATCAAAATATCCCAAGTTTCTTGATCAACATCTTGTGGTGGATTACTCCTCGCCGCCTCCACATCATCGTATCCCCCATTCTCGTCGAAATGAACTTTCATCTCTCCCTTGCGGTCTTTATAAGCCCTTTGACACTCGGCGGTGATTCCGAGTTGAACGCCTTGCCACTTTTCAGTGTTTCTGATATGATTGTAGAAACCCACGGTCATGTATGTGGCCATATATCGTCTTCAAATCCTGTCGACACGCATTACAACAACGTCTACACGGGCAAAACGCTCTACCTCGACCGTCGACATGGTTCTTGGCCGTCTCTATAAAGTTGCGAAGACCGCTTAAGAAAGCCGGAGAATTCCGATTTCCCAGTGTAACTCAACTTTTATCAATTGTCATATCTAGTGTCATATCTATTGTGTTATAAGCATACACATATACATGCATGTAATAAATTATATAATTTAATGTATGTGATTTGATCGGTACTCTAAGGCGGTGGATCCTAACCAACTTTTTGAATATTCTATCTTATATGTATACATTTTAACGAGTTGACTATTTAAGAACAAATCAGCAGCATTTCCCCCTTAACTCCCCAAGTATGCAGATAAACCGCAACCTCGAAGGAGTAAAGAGAAATAGCTACCAATTTTTTTCTTAAATGTCAACCCGTTAAAATGTATACATATCCTAAATAAGATAGAATATTCAAAAAGCAGTCCCAAAGGGGACAATCCAAAATTTATCTCTATCAGATAAATTTCGGACGGGTATATTTTAAATAGTTATCCTAAATAAACATACTAGTGTACACAACATGATACGTACATAAAGGTAAAAAAGTCGGGATGCGTACCTTAAAAAAATTCAATGAAACACAAATAAGATATTATTCACACATCTCCAACCGCAATGAGTTCCGAACTTGCAACAAAATTAAATAAAGTTACATATACATACAAAGATATATACATACATTCATAATTACATAATGCCCAAATTTCGGACGGGTATATTCTAAATAGTTATCCTAAATAATGCCCAAATTCTAAAATTATATACACAAACACAATTACATACATAGCCTTTACAAACATACATAAAAAATGGCCAAATAAATATTTATAAACATAATATACATACATATCCTTTACAAACATACATAAACAATTGTCAAATTCCCAAATTACATATATAAACACAATTCCATACATAAATGCCCAAATTTCCCAAATTACATATATAAACACAATTCCATACAATTCCATACAAATTTCCCAAATTTTCATCTAAACCTAATTTAATCATAAAATTTCATAAATATTTTTAAAATCATACATCTAAATCATATATACATACATACAAATAAACACAACAATATACATACATCCAAATTCTCAAATTTCATCTAAACCTAATTCACATCTAAACTTAATTTCATAATAAAATTTCATAAATATTTATAAAATCATACATCTAAATCATATATACATGCATACAAAATAAACATAACAATATACATACAAGCATAATCTAAACATAATTTATAAAAAAATTACTAACCAAGTTTGCAAATATCTTCAAATAGCTTGAAATCCTCAAACACTTGTCAAATCTTCAAACACCTAACCAAAAACAAAGAAATTAACCAAAATACCCAAAAATTTTGATTTTATTGTCAAAATTGAAACATATATGTTAACTAACCTTAAAAACCGAGAGATTAGTGAAAATTGCACCACAAAACACTTCAAAAACGCGAAATCGCCAAAGAGAGAGATGAGAGAGTTTTGTTTTGTTTTTGGGTGAAAATGGGAAGTAGAAACCTGTCTGCTGGGTTAGGGGACGCTGAGACCTATACCGACGACATGTCGTCGGTATAGCCTAGATTATCGGCGCCATAGGATCCTGTGCCGACGACATGTCGTCGGTATAGGTCTTCTTAGAGTTTTGACCGGTCAATAAAGTAAATGCCCTATACCGACGACATGTCGTCGGTATAGGGTTTTCCCAAAATTGTTTTTAATTAAAAAAAAAAACCCACCGACGAAAACGTTTTAATAAAAGAAAAAAAAAAATAGAATTTAACCTATACCGACGACATGTCGTCGGTATAGGGTTTTCCCCAATTTTTCACCGGGCGCCAATTTTCCCTCCATACGGCTCAACCCTGTGTCGACGACATGTCGTCGGTATAGGGTCTCACTTCTCAAAATTTGTGATTAACCTATCCCGACGACATGTCGTCGGCACAGGGTGACCTATGCCGACGACAAATGTCGTCAGGATAGGTTCCGTCGGCATAGGGTCTTTTTCTTGTAGTGTGGGTTCACATCTCGTAGTACACGAGGTGCCATGTAAATCGATGGTGATCGGTTTGTGTGGGTGTGTGCCTGCTCTAGACGATTAAGAAGAGATACGCTGTCTTGAGTCATGTCCATGTTTCCAAGCTCCAAATAACCAGTTGCCATAGTAGATATTAATTCCCCTGCAGTTATGATGATATAGACCAAGACTAAAGGGTAAGAGAGTATTTATGTATGCTTAAGGATAGAATATAAGTATTGTTATATTATAATTTTCCATTAGATCGATTACCTCACTGAAAGGAAAAAAAAAACAACCATGAAATAAAAGCATCACAATACTTGAGAATATTCCTTTTTAATTACCGAACACATACTCTCTTAAATTCTACTCGTAAAATCCAACTATTTTTACTTTATGAGATTTGAACCTATACCAGTGAAAACTTCAGGTCACTAAACCAAGAGGCCATAGACCACTGTCTCAGTGAACACATACCCTCTTAATTTTTAAGTCAAAGAAGATAACCTATAATTTTATATCAATTCAAAGGACATAATTTATAAATTACTCTATATGAAATTTGATTAATCAGTTACTTTGTACTTCACAAAAATTTAAATGTTAAATATGTTTCAGTATTTTTAATTTTTTATCCTGAAATATAATTTTTAGTATTTTAATCTATTGGTAGTTATAGAAATTTAGTATACGTAATTTATGTTTATATTTTTTATTTTTGGAGTGGCTGGAAAAATTCCAAAGAATTAAAATATGTCGAATGAGTTAAATTTTGTGATATATTTAACTGATAAATATAATCATCTCTTTGGTATGTAAATTTTTTAAAACAACTTGAAATTTGGTGGTATGTGTGACGTCACTTGTAACCTTTCTGATTTTCACGTTTTCATTTTGGTACAATAAGACATGTATGAATTTCAATCTTAGTGGAATGATTATATCAAGCCCTACTTTTATAATTACAGCTTCACAATTCCCACCCGCATTTGTTCTAGAATCCCTATATACATATAAATATTTGAACACATATGTATATATATATATACATTTATACATCATACAACTACATATACACATACATATATACATATACAAACATTATACAAGTACATACATATATACATGCACACTAGTTTGAACCCTAACCGATTGAACCCTAAATTAAACCCCACACACTAAATTTGAGTTTTAAAACATCAATTTTGACTTCTTGAACCCCATTGACTTTTAAAAGTCAAAGGGGCCAAAAACCGTGATAATCCAAGACTACGGGTGACGGATCCTTGGCGAATTGGACTCCTCGTGGATTCACCAACAGAAATCGACCCAATCTCAGCCCAATTAGCATATCAATTCGATCATTCAAGCGGGCGAATTCGAATTCAAACAGATTTGACTTCACAAAGTCAAATTCGTATCAATTCAATTTCAATCCGAAAAATTAACGCGTTTAAATTCCCGAAAATCACGCGCAAACATTTCCCGGATGAATGTGGACCTGTACACAACCCAATACATCAAAAAATAAACCAATTTCGTGTGAGTTAATCCCGACAGCTGTCGCTTACAAACCGTAATCAAATCGGGCGATTTTGATAAAATTTAACGAATTAAATCATGCCCACACCTTCACATAATCGATTACAAACTCTCTGAACTTCCTATCAATCTGCATATCACCTCTAATCACCGATCGAGCACCAAGAACATCGGAACCAAACTCGTAGCCGTCAGCCTTCGATACCCAGCCAAATCGAGTGAGGTTAGTCTCTTCCGATTCGTTTTCAAACGTACATCAAAAGCCCCTTATCAATTCGTATCCGACTTTTGCATCGGGTTCGATTTCTGTCGAATTCTTAAACCTGTTCATACGATTCTGATTCGGGGATTTCGATCGATTATTTTTACGTATTTAGTTTAACGGAATTCATATTTAATCAGCGAAACCATCTGGTCCGACTGGCTATGTCATTGCGCCATCGGACCAAATGGTGTGGGTTCGAAACCCACGGCCCGTGTCCGGCCGGCCTTTTTGCACATACCCTGAAAAATCAAACCCGGCTTCCCTTCCTGCCATGTTAATAACCCACCGGACCGTAGTTGTACACGAATAGCTCCACTGGTCCAGCGGTACAACGAAACACACACACAGGAACCACCCGGGTTCGAACCGGGTGGCCTGTTTAAATTTTTAAATCCAGTTTTACAGCCTCAAAAATTTTATAAAAAATATTTTTATAAACCTTACACTATTTGTAACAGAATAAAACCAAATTTGTAAATTTTCAATATAAATTCAGTTTTATTAATTTCGTTGTTCGAATTGTGTATTAAAGTAATTAAAACAAAAACTTTAAATATCAAAAATTAATTTATAAATAAAAGCAATAAATTTTATAAAAGTTTATAAAATGTTAACTCATTTAAAGCAAACTAGTATATATTTTTTTTAGATGATAAATAAAATAAAAAAATTATTCATTTAATTTATTTAAATAAATGAAATTATTTATTTATTTTATTTATTTAAATTAAACACTATTCACATAAGTAGAAATTCTTTTTCTAAACACATATATATATTTACACTCTATATATATGTTAGCATATTTTTCACAATTAAATAAATAAAATTAATTATTTTATTTTAATCCAACCCTACGTCAGTGACTGTTAAATTCATACATATATACCTTGAACTTTTGAACAGTCTACATGTCCCGCCCCGACGTATTCCGCCGTCGGTTGGGGTGTGACAGATTGGTATCAGAGCCTTGGTTATAGGGAATTAGGTTATTAGACACCTTTGATCTAGACTATAACGTTAGGACACCCATTATTGCCATGTTCTATGATTATATGATATGCTACATGCTATGTGTTACCTGCTTATTATATTTTGATATCTTATTTGTTAAAATTCATGAATTATTAGACTATACTTAAATAATAAATTAAATAAACAATATTCCTACCCATACCCTAAGCCTCATAACCTTTTCACCTACTTCTCTATCATCATCATCATCATCATCATAGCATGTGAAAACTTCATAAATTTAAATCTATAGAATTTCTTTACTTCCTCGTTAAGGTTTTAAACTTTGTTAATTATGTGAAATCTGGAAGGGTGACACCTGTATTCTGGGTTTTCTGTCTAGGAAAGCATTTCGTATAAATCCCAATCAACCGAGGGACCCGTATGCTTTCCTGGGAATTCCCGGGATGAGTGTTCACCTATAGGCTAAAGCATGTCTCCTTAAAAAATTATATGAGTTTAATTAACCTTAATGTGTCACAGTATTCAAGTGATTATATCACTATTTGAGTACAATCCAAACTACGATTTACTATTTTATTTGTTATCTTGTCTTTTAAATTCAATCAACCCTCATAAGTCATTACATTTCTTCTTGTGTTGTGCAAATCTGTAGAATGCCTCCCCGTCGTGCTACCGTGGCCAACAACACTGATATTGCTGCTATCCTTGCACAACTTGTAACTCAACTCACTCAAGTTAATGGTGCTACAAACGGTAACCATGGAACTAATGGTGGTGGTGGTGCCAACTCACCGCAATGTACTTTCAAGCACTTTAACTCGTGCAACCCCACTAAGTTTTATGACACTGAAGGAGCCACGGGTCTCTTGCAATGGTTCGAGAGCATTGAAAGCACTTTTCTCAACAGCGATTTTCCCGACAACCTTCGGGTCCGCTATGCCACCAGCGTCTTCCAAAAACGAGCGCTCACCTGGTGGAATGGTGAAAAGAGGAATAGGGGCATGGATGTGGCAATGGCCTTGCCATGGGATGAGGTCAAACGGATCATGACCGAGGATTTCTGTCCTCGCAATGAAATGAAGAAATTAGAGGCCGAATTTTGGGATCTTGCCCAAGATAGTGGTGAAAATTTAGCCTACACCACCCGTTTCCATGAGCTAAGTCTTCTGGTACCTCATATGGTCACACCTTTGGCTCGGGGTATTGAAAAGTACATCGGTGGCCTGCCGATGAAGATTCAAGACACTGTTTTAGGAAGGAACCCAGCTACCCTTGAAGATGACATCCGCCTATCCGCCACATTAACCGATAACCATGTAAAGGCGGGTACGCTAACAAGGAAGGGTACTAAGAAAGTCCTAGACACGGCAACACCTTCTGAGCCCTCCAAAGGGGTCAAACTCAAACCTTTCTCCAACAACAAGAAACGAAAGACTAGGAACTTTGCTGTTGTTACCCCAGCTGCCCCAGTCAATCACGTTGCTCCTATGACTCAGAATTCAGCCAAGAAACATTATGTGGGCAGCAGCTGTGACAATCCGGACTTTTTCAGTGTCTCCGTTAACAAATCCAGTTAATTCTTAATCTAATTAACTCATTACAAACCTTAGAGACTAATTATATTAATATTTAAACTAAAATTTTAGGGACTAGTTGTGTAATTAACCTAAATCCAATTCAGTTGACTTTAAAAGTCAAATTTGAATGAGATTAGTTCCTGTTGACTTTTACAAGTCAAACCATTCTTGTTCTTGATCCAAATTCGTGATATAACTTCCTAACCGTTCGAATTCAAGTCTGGAATAAGTGGCATTGATGATATCGAATTTCTACTAATCATTTCCATACGTTATAGTGCATTAATGATTGTTAATTAAGATCCCAAACCGAAACCGTCGACCCCATTGACGTTTACCGTCGAATTCAAGCAAAATCGCTATCATTTCACAGTCTAACACCCTGCGCAACTCAAATGAGTTCCTCTGAGTCTTTTGCACATATAATCTTCGCCGGAGATGCAGCAGGAGACGCCGGGGACCAACTCTTTGGATTCATGACGGCGAACTACTAGAACTCCATCAATTCGAACTTGATTCAGGTACCTAATCACACCTACAGTTTCTTTTTCATCCCTAGATCAAAATCCCTATCCTAATTGAGACTTATAACACGGAATTTAACTCGAACCAATTCTAGGGTTCATAAGAAAACGGATTTGGGGTTTTTGATCTTAGACTCATTATAAATCTAATTAAAACATTTGACTAAGTTCGTAATCTCTTACTGATCAAAAGCCCTATGCTAATTCGATCTTTCAATATCGAATTTATGATGAACGAGTTCTAGGGTTCTTTACATTTTCGGTTTGATTGAACCCTAATCTAATCGCCACCTAAACCAAATTAAATCACAGGGTTTAACTCGCAATCCTTTGCTGGTTGAAAGCCCTATGTTTTCAACATCTGTTAACATCGGATTTTGACAAATCAATCTTATATTTTTGCTAGGGTTCATAATTTCCGGTCGAACTCTAATCGATTATAAACTCAATGGTTTTACAATTAAACCCATCCTCATACTCGCCTATACTCGACTGTTAAAACCCCATATTACCTAGTTCAAAACACGACCGGATTGTGAGTTAGGGACTGGACTCGATCGGTGGTATGTATGGGAGGGGGGTACACTGAGTTGTTGAATAAAACCATTTCAATCCGTTTCCTGTTGCAAATTACCAGGGATCTCGACTGATTAAGCGTGTGTGGTGTGGTGGGAGAGACCCGGGTTCGAGTCTCTCCACTCACCTTTATTTTTTTAAAATCGATTTTTATCACTATTTTAATTATAAAACCTTTTATTATATTAATACAATATTATATAAATGTGTCTTAGCCCAGAAAACAACCCGTAGGCTCGGGTTTGAATTATTAACCCATTTTTTTTATATTATTCCTGCTTTTAAAAAAATAATTTATATCTATATTCAAACTGTAACATTGTGTAAAGTAATATGTTTATGTTATTTTCAACTCATGGTTTATGTTATTAAATAATATATATTTTTATATTATTTCGGATCGTTTTATAACCTCGTGTAACGTTTGAAACTAAAATGATATAATCGTTTACTCACGTTTATTATCTTGAATAAAAATAATATATTGAATCATATTATTTTCCTAACATTTGTAAACGACTCAAACGTACGAATTTATTTATTTATCTATTTAATATTATTCGTTATTAACGTTCGACACGAAACTTAGTTACTCTGATTCTTATAGAAATCCTTATTTTCGTGGACACGTTCGTCTACTTAGTAATCCTATGAATATCTTAGGAAGCTCAAACTTCCGTGTCGTCGTCACAAGTCTCATATGTCCCTAACTTATGTGTTTATAATTTTAGGGCATACGTAAGCCGTGCAGGCTAACACTTGAGATTTCAAATCTCATACTTGTGTGATACTACCTACTACGCAACGCATGTGAGTTTCACGGCCCCTTTTTACCTGTTTTACTATTGGGGGAGAAACATGCTTACTCACAAACGTATTTTACTTGTTTTCCTATTGAGGAAGAAACAAACATGAACACCAACTATCATACTTTTACTTGTTTTCCCCGTGGGGGAGAAACAGGTACGCAAGCAAATATTATTTTCCCCGCCGGGGAAGAAAACATGACGCAACTATTTGATTATGGTACTTTATATGATATCACTGTTGAGACTAAGCGTAACACACTATCACAGAAAGTCCTCATCTTATATCGGACCGTTAATATGGATCTTAGCGAGGTAATGTTTAGTAGTACTACTGGGTTTGACAAATTCCACCCGCGTTAGTCGCGCTAACTCGATTGGATAACGAACGGGTGAAATGTTAGCCTACTCACATTTGCCAGAGTTGATAGACCTGGCAGGAGGTGATAAGCAACCAAAGTTTTATGCATTAAAGGGTGTAACATGTTATATTTATGTAAATTAACATGTGGAATACAAAAGTTTTGTGTAGCTATGCATGTGCAGGTGTTGAAAGCTTAAAGTATGATTTTGGAAGATATTAGGTGAGAGGTACAAGAGTCGGAAGAGACACGGAGGAAACGGGGCGGAAACTCAGGACCTGGCGTAAGCCTACGCCACCCAGCGTAAGCCTACGCCGCCCAGCGTAGGCCTACGCCTGAACATTTCTTTCACAGCAGCTTACAGTGTGGCAGCGTAAGCTTACGCCCACCCAGCGTAGGCTTACGCTGGTTACGTTTTCTGGATGCGAATTTTCGGGAAACAGGCGATTTTGATGTTTAATTGGGGGTTTCTTCCCCAAAATTCGGGATGATCTTTTGAACAACAGTTTTGGGCGATTTTGGGAGGCTAGAAACATATTAGTGAAGATCGGTATCAAGAAATTGAAGAATCGAAGATGAATTCCACAACCATGAGCGGCTAATCCACCGGTAATCATTCCCGGGTGGATTGTTTGTAAGTTTTTAGGGTTTTATCATGTGCTAGCTTTGAGAAACAATTATTGTAATCATTTGGTTTGAAATACTTGAATCTTTGTGTTTAGTATGGTTATGAACTCACGGGAGTCGATAAATTCTTGCACCATTGACCCCGTTAGATGATAATTGCTATGAACTTTGATTTGTGTTGAATCTATTGATTAATCTAATTCTATATTGCATACATTTGTCTCGATTTCATTCGTGAAAATTGTTTTACACTATTTGCCGATGATGTATGAATGTTGATGTTCTTGGTTAGATTTGGTCAATTTGATTTAGATAACCATTTGATTGCTTGAACTCATATGTTGGTGTGATAATCCCTAATTACTTGTGAACTTGAAACCCGGGCGTGATTCCTTTTTAATTATTGTTACAATCTAAATCGTTTGTTTGGTACTTGATTACTCTTGATCATAATTGTTACTTGATAATCCTTGTTTGTTGAGTTTGATAAGTTTCACCTAAACCATTGCTTGTGTTTGGTCAGAAAGACCCATTGCAACATCATAAATCACTTTGTCAATTGAAGTTAAGCACCGACCACAAACTCTTCGTGGTTCGACACCCTTCTTACCCTAACTAGTTTAAGGTGATTAGGACACTCTAATTCTTTATCTTTGACCGGTCCCTTCGACACCGATAAACTCAGGACCTGGCGTAAGCCTACGCCACCTGGCGTAAGCCTACGCCGCCCAGCGTAGGCCTACGCCTGAACATTTCTTTCACAGCAGCTTATAGTGTGGCAGCGTAAGCTTACGCCCACCCAGCGCAGGCTTACGCTCGTTATGTTTTCTGGACGCGAATTTTTGGGAAACAGCCAATTTTGATGTTTAATTGGGGGTTTCTTCCCCAAAATTCGGGATGATCTTTTGAAAAACAGTTTTGGGCAATTTTGGGAGGCTAGAAACATATTAGTGAAGATCGGTATCAAGAAATTGAAGAATCGAAGATGAATTCCACAACCATGAGCGGCTAATCCACCGGTAATCATTCCCGGGTGGATTGTTTGTAAGTTTTTAGGGTTTTATCATGTGCTAGCTTTGAGAAACAATTCTTGTAATCATTTGGTTTGAAATACTTGAATCTTTGTGTTTAGTATGGTTATGAACTCACGGGAGTCGATAAATTCTTGCACCATTGACCCCGTTAGATGATAATTGCTATGAACTTTGATTTGTGTTGAATCTATTGATTAATCTAATTCTATATTGCATACATTTGTCTCGATTTCATTCGTGAATATTGTTTTACACTATTTGCCGATGATGTATGAATGTTGATGTTCTTGGTTAGATTTGGTCAATTTGATTTAGATAACCATTTGATTGCTTGAACTCATATGTTGGTGTGATAATCCCTAATTACTTGTGAACTTGAAACCCGGGCGTGATTCCTTTTTAATTATTGTTACAATCTAAATCGTTTGTTTGGTACTTGATTACTCTTGATCATAATTGTTACTTGATAATCCTTGTTTGTTGAGTTTGATAAGTTTCACCTAAACCATTGCTTGTCTTTGGTCAGAAAGACCCATTGCAACTTCATAAATCACTTTGTCAATTGAAGTTAAGCACCGACCACAAACTCTTCGTGGTTCGACACCCTTCTTACCCTAACTAGTTTAAGGTGATTAGGACACTCTAATTCTTTATCTTTGACCGGTCCCTTCGACACCGATCAAATTTTGGCGCCGTTGCCGGGGAGTGTGTGCGCTTGGTGTTTTATTCTAGTTGATTTGTGTGATTACTTGTTTACTTATTATTTGTTACTTGTTTTGTTTGGTTAATCTTCTTCTATTTTTGTGTTACGCGTGGTGCTTGTTTGTGTGTGCAGGTGACAGATTAGTGCATGCGTACCTGTTCATCCGGGAGGACTTCACCGCTTGTTTTTGAACCAGAAATTGAGAAGATAGCAAGGCAAAACCGAACCCAACAACAAAATCTACAACCTATTTCATCGAAACCATCATCTATGGATGGTCGAAGCAGTCATTCCGGATCTAGCATGAGAAACCGTGGCCCAACTCCAAATAGAGGCCCTATTCCTAACCGCCCACCAACTCCACCTCACCGAACCCAAACCCCATCTATACCTATCAATAACAACCTACCCCGTGGGTCGGGTCCAGTTCAACACAACCGACCCGTTAACATCCGTACCAATCCCACGTACCAAGGAAGAAGGGGATCACAACAAAATCAAACCCCTCCGGGAAATGTCTTTGGAGCTCAACCAAGAAAAGACAATGAGGACGATGGTTGGGGGGATGACGATGGTGAAGACTTTGGGTATGATGATAATGAAGAGGTTGGGAATGGTAATGGGTTTGGAGATTACGAGTACGAAGATGGTGAGCGGAGCCAATATGGAGAATACAATGAGGGGCAAGGCTTTGAAGAGGAAGAAGAGGTGAATTATGTTCACCAAAGACCGAGACAACCAATGGGTCGAACGGGTAGACCCGATAGACCTGTTTATCCTCCTAGACAAGAAGGGAGGAGATTTAATGGGGGCTACAATAATGAAAACCGAAGACAACCGGTAGCCCCTATGGGTGGAGTTAATGGTCGTTTTCGACCGGCTATTTCGGAGAATGCTTCTCCAATTGTTCCACCAATTCCGGGAATGAGGAGGTTCAAGTCAAGACCGAATTACATCAACGTCCTTCCCCATTTTCATGGCATGGTAACCGAAGAGCCATACACTCATCTAGCCGAGTTTGCCGCCATTTGTAGCACTATTGGGGATGAAAACTTTGACCAAAATGAGGTCAAACTCCGACTTTTTCAGTTTTCCCTCAAAGATAGAGCAAAGCAATGGTTCATCACATTGCCGGCCAATAGCATCCACACATGGGATGAAATGCAACAAGTTTTCTTGGACGAATATTACTCGGTTGCAAAGACGGATGACTCCCGAATTGAGATTCGGACTTTTCAACAACAAACAGGTGAACCTTTACATGAAGCTTTTACCCGTTTTAAAGAGTTATTGAGGAAATGTCCCCACCATCAAATTGAGTTGTGGGAACTAGTGAAGTGCTTTGTGGATGGTTTGACTCAAGAGGAGAGGAAGTACTTGAAGTCCACAAGTAATGGGACATTATTGTCTAATCCCGAAGAAGATGATTGGGATTTCTTAGAAAGGATGAGCCAAAACTCTAAAGCCGAGGCATCGGCTAGTCGAAGAACTAAACACCTGATTTCTAAGTCCGTCCCGGATTATGAAACAAAAGAGAGGTTGGCATCTATGGAGAGAGAATTGGCATTGTTGAGGAAAGGCAAAAAGAAAGAAGTAGCGGGAGTAAAAGCTCGATTCGACGTTTGTGAAGATTGTGGAGATTTAGGCCACAAAACAATGGAATGCCCATTTCAAGAAGGGAGACAAGAAGAGGTGAATCAAGTGTATGGTGAGAGGAAGCAATATGACATGAACTCAAACACCTATCATCCGGGGTTGAGAAACCATCCTAACTTCAAGTATGGGAACGCGGCAAACCAAATGAACCCCAACTTTCAAGGTGTGAATCAAAACACCTTATCAACCTCATATCAACCGCGTCAACAAGGGAACTATAATTCGGGTGGTTATCAAAGAAACTCTTATAACAATAACCGGAACACAAATTACCCCCCAAGGAATTACAATCAAGATCATCAACAACAAAATGGGTCATCAGGGGGTGATGATGCGGTTAATTCAAAGTTGGATGCACTACTGGAGATGATGAAAGAATCAAAGAAGGAGAATGAAGTGAGAGACAAGTCTTTTGTGGCATTGGAAAGACAAGTGGGGCAAATGGCCGAAGAAATATCTTTGTTAAAGCAAGTTGGGGGGAGGCTACTGAGTAACACTACATTAAACCCGCAACATCAAGGGTCGAGTTCAACCAATGCAAATGTAAGTAAAGTTACGGTTCTTCGTAATGGTAAGGTTATCGATAATAAAGTTGAGTCTCCACCACAATTGGTTGAAGGGGTGGTGGAGGATGTTATTGAGGGTGAGGAAAGTGAAGGCGAAGTGGAAATTGTTAATGATAAAAAACCAATTACTCAAAATCTTGAAAAAATTAAATCGGTTCTTAGAGATGAGTCACCTATTGCTAAAGGAAAGGATATGACGGGTGGTTCCGTTCCTTACCCAGAGGCATTAGTTGAACCATTTAAAGCAAAAATGGTAAATAAAAGAGGACCACAACAAGAAGAAATGTGGGAGATGTTTAGACAGGTTAAAATTAACATACCCCTTTTAGATGCCATTAAACAAATTCCAGCTTACGCAAAGTACTTGAAAGAATTGTGTACACAAAAGCGGAATCATAAATTCCCAAAGAAACTTGATGTAACCGCTAATGTGAATGCTATTCTATCGGGTGCTCTTCCACCTAAGCTACAAGATCCGGGGGCGCCTATTATATCTATTCAAGTAGGTGATTTCAAAATAAAAAGGGCACTCCTAGATCTTGGAGCTAGTGTTAGTATTCTTCCGGGGAGCCTTTATGACCAATATGATTTTGGCCCTCTTAGGAAGGCCGACACTACCGTGGTTTTGGCCGACTTAACTCCTAAGCTTCCCCGAGGAATATTGACTGATGTTATTGTGAAGGTGGAAGATTTTTATTTCCCAGTGGACTTTCTAGTGTTGGATTATGTCTCTTCCGATAGAACAAAACAACCTACGGTTATCCTTGGTCGGCCATTTCTGGCAACCGCAAATGCCCAAATTAATTTCCGAAGTGGAACGGTTGATATGACATTTGGGAACCGAAAGTTGAGATTAAATGTTTTTTCACATATCTCTAACTCTCTGGTCAACGATGAATGCTTTATGGCGGACATTGTTGACGGGTACATTCCTCTTTGCGATGTTATTGTAAACGAGGATGGCACCACAGAGACATGCTTTTCATGTGACAGGTTACAGGTTGAGACAAGCAAGGAACTCGAAGAAGAAGAAAAGAGGGTTGAAGCAATGGCAATTAAGGATGGGAGACCACCGTGGACTCACCAAGTGGAAAGCTTGCCCGAACACATTGACACAAAGTTGAAGCCATCTTTGGAGCAACCCCCAAAGGTCGAGTTGAAGGAGTTGCCAAAGAACCTCAAGTATGCTTTTGTAGGAGAAAACGACACTCTCCCGGTGATCATTGCATCAGATTTGACAAAGGAACAAGAGGAGGCTTTGATGAAGGTGTTAGCCGCCCATAAGGCGGCAATTGGATGGAGTATTGCGGATTTGAAGGGTATTAGTCCATCGATTGTTATGCACAAGATTGTTACAGATCAAGTCGTTGCACCATCTCACGATGCATAAAGGCGGTTAAATCCAAATATGCGGGAAGTCGTGAAGAAGGAAGTTCTCAAGTGGTTGGACGCCGGCATCGTTTACCCAATTTCTGATAGTACATGGGTGAGTCCAACGCAAACCGTGCCCAAAAAGGCGGGTATTCAAGTCGTCAAGAACGACTCAGGTGAGGAAGTAGCCACTCGACCGGTAACCGGGTGGCGGATTTGTATTGATTACAGGAAATTAAATGCAGCTACTTCAAAAGATCATTTCCCATTGCCGTTCATTGATCAAATTGTGGAAAAACTCGCAGGTCAGAAATATTACTGTTTTCTTTATGGCTATTCGGGTTATAATCAAATTGCTATACATCCCGAGGATCAACATAAGACAACATTTACTTGTCCATATGACACTTTTGCATTTAGGCGAATGCCGTTTGGACTATGTAATGCCCCCGCCACCTTCCAAAGGTGTATGATGAGTATCTTTTCAGATATGGTGGGGGAGTCTTTAGAGATTTTTATGGATGATTTTTCCATTTTTAGTACATCTTTTGATTCATGTTTGAACCAGTTGGAAAAAGTTTTAAAAAGGTGTGTCGAAACCAATTTGGTCTTGAGTTGGGAAAAGAGTCATTTTATGGTCCAAGAAGGAATAGTGTTGGGTCATGTGATTTCGAGTCGTGGGATTGAGGTAGACCATGAGAAAGTTCAAGTTATATCTACTTTACCTCATCCCACGAATGTTAAAGGCATTAGATCATTTTTGGGGCATGCGGGGTTTTATAGGAGGTTTATTAAGGGTTTTAGCTCAATAACGAAACCATTATGTAACTTACTTTTAAAAGATGCACCGTTTGTTTTTGATGATGAATGTATCCATGCTTTTAACATTTTGAAACAAAAATTGGTGGAGGCCCCAATCTTACAATCGCCAAATTGGTCACTTCCTTTTGAAATCATGTGTGATGCTAGTGACTATGCGGTTGGAGCCGTGTTGGGACAACGGGTTGAGAAGAAACCCGTTGCCATATATTATGCAAGTAAAACTCTTTCGGATGCTCAATTGAATTATACCACAACCGAAAAAGAATTACTCGCAGTTGTATATGCGTTAGACAAGTTTAGGTCCTATATATGGGGAAGCAAAAATATTATCTATTCTGATCACAGTGCTGTCAGGTACCTCATGGAGAAAAAAGATGCTAAACCAAGACTCATAAGGTGGATCTTGTTATTGCAAGAATTTGATGTGGAGATCCGTGATAAAAAGGGGAGTGAGAATGTGGTAGCCGACCACTTATCAAGGATCATGGTTGATGATGAAGAGTCCACGATAGCGATAAATGAATCATTCCCTGATGAGCATATTATGTCTGTTTCATCTGTACCTTGGTTTGCTAATATTATAAATTTTTTGGCAACAGGTGCAATCCCAAGTCATTGGGTAAAGAAGAAGAAATCCCATTTTCTGTCCCAAGTAAAGCAATACATTTGGGAAGAACCGGATTTGTTTAAAGTGGGAACGGATCAAATGATTAGACGATGTGTGCCAAATGAGGAAATTCCAAGTGTGCTAGCACATGTGCACTCTTATGCATGTAGAGGCCATTTCAGTGGCCAAAAGACAGGACACAAAATTCTTTCATGTGGTCTTTACTGGCCAACTCTGTTTAAGGATGCGTTTGAGTTTACGAAACATTGCATCAAATGTCAACAGTTAGGGAGCGCCTCCAAAAGAGACGAAATGCCCATGAACCCGATTCTCGTCCTTGACATCTTTGATGTTTGGGGAATTGATTTCATGGGACCCTTCCCAAACTCTTTTGGTAATTTGTATATCTTGGTGGCGGTCGACTATGTATCTAAATGGGTCGAAGCGATAGCCACTAAGACGAACGACCATACCGTTGTGTGTAACTTTGTCCAAACAAACATATTTTCGAGATTTGGTATCCCCCGTGTCATTATAAGTGATGGGGGATCTCATTTCAAAAACTTTAAATTTGGCAAATTACTAAAACGGTATGGCGTGGATCATCGAATAGCAACTCCCTACCATCCCCAAACAAGCGGACAAGTGGAGGTGTCTAATAGGCAAATAAAAGATATTTTACAAAAAACCGTCCGGGCGGACCGAAAGGATTGGTCAACCAAATTGACCGATGCTTTATGGGCTTACCGAACGGCTTATAAAACCCCTATTGGCACGACCCCGTACCGGTTGGTTTATGGAAAAGATTGTCACTTACCGGTAGAGTTAGCTCACCGGGCATTTTGGGCTATCAAAGAGGTTAATGTGGATTATGATGTTGCAGGAAAGGAAAGGAAGCTAAGTCTAAATGAGTTGGAAGAATTGAGGAATAAGGCATATGATTGTGCATCCGCTTACAAGGACAAGATGAAGGCGGTTCATGATGCCAAGCTTAGGAAGAAAGAGTTTGAAGTGGGCCAAAGAGTGTGGCTTTACAATTCAAGGTTGAAATTCTTTCCAGGGAAGTTGAAAAGCAAGTGGACAGAACCATTTTTAATCACACGAGTTGGCAACTATGGAGATATAGAGATTGAAGATTTTGAGGATCACTTGAGGCAAGTTGTGAATGGTCACAGATTGAAGCCATATCTCGAACTCAACGAGATCAATGGGCCGACAAACCAAGTAGAAGCATTCTTACTGAGCTTGGTGACGAACGAGCATGAGTAACAACATGAAGGAGTGTCGGGCTGAGGACAATAAACTTAGCGCTAACCGGGAGGCAACCCGGCTTGTGTGATGTTTTTACGTAAATTATGTTTTAGTATTTTTCTCCTTTTACCTAATTTTAAGTGTTGTTTTTTGTGTTTAATTTGTGCAAGAATCGAAGGAATGTGAGAGTATGCGATTAGAGCAACTGTGGGCGTTTCAGGGACAAAACATATTCAAGTGGGGAGGCGAAAAAAAGGACCAAAAACATGGTCAGCGTAAGCCTACGCCGGTACAGCGTAAGCCTACACCGAAGGAGTCTTGCAAACAGAATCATCAGAGGAGCAGCGTAAGGCTACGCCCCCTCAGCGTAAGCCTACGCTGGAAAACCATGGTCAGCGTAAGCTTACGCCGGTACAGCGTAAGCCTACGCCGAAGGAGTTTTGCAAACAGAACCATCAGAGGAGCAGCGTAAGGCTACGCCCCCTCAGCGTAAGCCTACGCTGGAACGGGATTTTGCCTAGATACGTCGTCCGACAGCAGGTAAGTCCGAAAAAAATAAATAAATAAATAAAACGTTTTTCTCTCCCTTCTTTCTTCATTATCACCTTCCTTCCATCTCTTCTCTTTCATCTTCTTCTCTAAAAACCCCCACTCTTCTTAATCTTCTTCTTCCTTAATCCACCATCCTTCCATCAAAAATCAGAAATTAATTGTGGGTTTTTGCATAACTTTGCAAGAGGAGTAAAACCTACCAAGCGAAATTCAACGAATCAACCATATTCGAGAGACCCAAAATTTTAGGGTTTCGAAATTTTTGGGGCTTTTGTGTGTAGTGGAAGGAATAACCGTCACTCTTTGAGATATCATCATCTAAACCCAAAAGGTACGTTTGTATTACAATTATTGGTTATTTGAAGGTATATTTTCGAATTAGAATTGAGGTTACATTGTAGTTGTGTTGTTTTGTACTTTGGGAGGGATGATTTAAGTTAGAATTCATGGCTTGAGTGAAGCCATTGTTGAAGCATTGGAAATAATTATGTTGTTGACTAATTGAATAGGACTTGATTAAGATTTTGGAAGAAATTTCAAAATTTTAAAACAACATGTAAACTTGTTTTGATGAAAATAGCAGAAATTATGTTTTCACATGATAAAAAGTTAATATGGAGTGAATTCAATTAGCAATATTAATGAAGAATTGTTACAAGTTCGATTCTTGGTGAATTCTTTGATTTATGTGAATGGTCAGAACGAAAGAGTCTCACAAGGGTAAAGAAAAAGTGGGTGAGTCATCATCACGGAGTAGGTCAAAGAGGGCACGAAACACTGTTGTTCTGCACGAAAGAAGTGAGGAAGAGAGTGCCCATGAATCTGAAGAGGAATTTGGACCCACAATATGGAAGAAACCGGTGAGATTATCATCTTTCCCATATTCGCAGCAGAAGGATTTATATATGGACAAGGTGAAAAACCCGGCTGGTGGATTTGAATCATTATTTGCATGTGAAAAGCAGATCCATGAGCCGGATTTCGAGAGATATGGAGTTGTTAACTGTTTTCGACAGCTTGGTTGGGAAGAGAGTCTTGCTTTCCATTATGATGGAATTGATGATGTGTATGGTGAAGCAATTCTGGAGTGGATGGCGACCCTTCAACGAATTGAAGGAAATAACCCGCCCCAAACGACAATTTTGAGGGGTACAGTGAATGGGAAACAAGCAGACCTGTCATTTCAGAATATTGACAAGATTGCCCACTTTGACTCTGGAGCAGAAAATAATGAACCCTATGAATATATTTCTGATGATAAGTTGAAGGCTCACGTGATCCAGGAGACAATGTGGGAAAACATGATAAGAACACTTTTTGCGGTGGAAGAAGATTGTGATGTTTTCCGATTGGTATTGAGAAGAGATATGTTGAAGCCACTTCCCAAGTTGTTGCTGATATTTGTAACATTGAACGTGGTCCCAAGAACGGGGGATATGACCAAGGTGCGTTTCTATGAAGTTATGGTTCTACATGCGCTATTGACGGGTTCCCCAATTATGTCATCTAAACATTTGATCATGTGGAATATTTGGGAGTCACGTGAAGAAAGAGAGAGGATGGTTATTCCTCATTGTCGGTTGTTATCAAAGTTCCTTAAATGGGCAAAGGTTTTACCACGAAGACCGGCGGTATTAAAAATAAAGCATAAACCTTACACCTTAAAGTCTTTGCAACAAGGAAGTTGGAGATATGAGTTGACAGCAAGAACTCATGTGTTGACTGATACCACCACTGCGAGGTTTTTGGAGGAATTGAGAAGTGATGTGTCAGAGGAGGAAGAAATGAACTTGGAAGATGAATAGATTAATCCCACAGGACCAAATATAGGGACAAGTGGTGCAAGTTATGGATTCGAGCACGGACTTGGGTATGGTGCTGATTACAGTAAACCCTTCACGGAACTAATAGAGCAGGCTCGCCCGACAAGTTATCCTAATTGGGAGGAGGCCTCGCGTATAATGTTTGATAGGCAAACACAGAACCTGGAGGAAGATAGGAGATTTAGAAGGGGGATGATGTGGGCCCAAGAGGAGGAGATAAACAGAAATTTTAGGGACAACGAAGAAGTGCGCCACTACAATGATTATCATCAGGGCGTACCATATTCTTCACATCCAGCCCCTACTGATTGGGAGTCTTTGAATCCTTATGACATGGGCGATACATACCAGCGCTACCCACAGAGTCATCATTCTGAGTGGGTGGCGTCGTACCCAACATCAGATGCAAGTGAGCAAGGCGCGAGTGGAGCGGCTCAAGGAGGTCTAAATAATATGAGAGATATGACTCGATCATTATATGAGTCAGTTTTTGGTCAACCGTTACAGCAGGAGCCATATGATGCTAGGCCGGAAACATACTGGCCTTACAAGCCAGGGAATGATGATGCCGATGATGATGAGGAGGAAGATGATGATGAGGAGGAACATAACAGTCAGGACAGCGTTGCCTGATGTTGTGAGCATGTCGAACAGGTCCACGTACTTTTACTTTTATTTATTTCTTGCAAAAATTTGAACTATTTTATTTAATTGTTTTGGTGTGCTTTGTGTGTTTTAGGTTAGTTGTTATTTTGTTTTGTGTTTGTCTTGGGTGATGCTTGGGTTGATGCTTATGGTTATGGAAATCTTTGAGTTGGATATTTGGAGATATTAGGTATTGGATATCTTTGCACCCACTAACCGCACATTTATATTTCATAACTATTTACATTGGGACAATGTAAACTTCAAGTGTGGGGGTGTGGGAAATTTTAGAAACCATACAAATTTTTGAATAATTATTTTACAAAGTGTTTGGTAGAGGTCTTTGGTCATGGTTAATTCATTAAGTTACTTGATTAAGTTTTTTTTTTAACAAAAAAAAAATAATAAATAAATAAATATAAATAATTGGAAATGTTGGATTTGGGAGTAACAAAATTGAAGGTGACGGTTTGCATGCACATGTCGGTAACCTATTTTCCACCATGTTGTGAGATTTTGAGCCAAATTGATATAAATATTCTCTTACTTGAGTGTTTAGCCACTTTGTTTCACATTTTAGAACTTGCATATTATTGATACATGTTGAGACCTTGAACCAATTAATTACACAAAAATGATAAAGGCATTAGGAGAAACCTTTTTATTTTTAGCCATTTTTATACCCTTACCCGTTAATATCCACTAGATGCCCACTCTGAGCCTATACCTTTTCTGTTGACAAAACCCATAACATTAGCCCATTCACTTTTTTTAGACTTTTCTTTTTAAACCCGTGAGTTGGAATTCAATTAACTTAGATTATTGAAGTTGCGGTTGCAATTGCAAAAAAGAAAAAAAAAAAAGAAATACAAAAATAGTATTGGGTCAACATGTGCCCAAAGGTTTTGAGTATTAGTTTGAATTATAATAAAAGATGTTATTGGGTCAATTTAACCCAAGTTTCATTTGATAGTTTGAAGAAATAAGAATTTTAGTGTTGATGAGTCATTTATACCCATAGTAGAGAGTTGAAAGTTTTAGGATTGATTTGTAGTTTCATTAGTTGAATTCCACTCACCTTTAGCCACTTTAAAAATCCTTATCCATACCCGTAACCCTAGCCTACATTACAACCCTTAAAAGACCTTTTGATTTGTGCGTTTTAGTTGTGTTAGTAGGTGGAGATGTGATCAATATGCAAGCCTATGATAATGTGGTTCATTGTTTGGTTTCGAGTGAAAAACACTAGCACATCATCGCTAGCCCATATATGAAACCGAGTGGAGTGATTGATTGTGAGGGGTGTGTGCATTCAAAGCCATAACTGGATATGAGTTAAGCTCGTTCAAGTGTTTCCTTTTGTTTAAAAAGTCATAAATTGTTTGTTGGATTGTAAATCTTTTGAGAGTATAATTCTTATGAATCTGGCATGACCTTGGACCTTAACTTATGTTGAGTTAAAACAATTGTTTGAGAATTTGTAATGTGAATTTGAAGCAAAAGACTTTGCTTGAGGGCAAGCAAAACTCAAGTGTGGGGATGTGATAAGCGACCAAAGTTTTATGCATTAAAGGGTGTAACATGTTATATTTATGTAAATTAACATGTGGAATACAAAATTTTTGTGTAGCTATGCATGTGCAGGTGTTGAAAGCTTAAAGTATGATTTTGGAAGATATTAGGTGAGAGATACAAGAGTCGGAAGAGACACGGAGGAAACGGGGCGGAAACTCAGGACCTGGCGTAAGCCTACGCCACCCAGCGTAAGCCTACGCCGCCCAGCGTAGGCCTACGCCTGAACATTTCTTTCACAGCAGCTTACAGTGTGGCAGCATAAGCTTACGCCCACCCAGCGTAGGCTTACGCTGGTTACGTTTTCTGGACGCGAATTTTCGGGAAACAGCCGATTTTGATGTTTAATTGGGGGTTTCTTCCCCAAAATTCGGGATGATCTTTTGAACAACAGTTTTGGGCGATTTTGGGAGGCTAGAAACATATTAGTGAAGATCGGTATCAAGAAATTGAAGAATCGAAGATGAATTCCACAACCATAAGCGGCTAATCCACCGGTAATCATTCCCGGGTGGATTGTTTGTAAGTTTTTAGGGTTTTATCATGTGCTAGCTTTGAGAAACAATTCTTGTAATCATTTGGTTTGAAATACTTGAATCTTTGTGTTTAGTATGGTTATGAACTCACGGGAGTCGATAAATTCTTGCACCATTGACCCCGTTAGATGATAATTGCTATGAACTTTGATTTGTGTTGAATCTATTGATTAATCTAATTCTATATTGCATACATTTGTCTCGATTTCATTCGTGAATATTGTTTTACACTATTTGCCGATGATGTATGAATGTTGATGTTCTTGGTTAGATTTGGTCTTTTTAGATTTAGATAACCATTTGATTGCTTGAACTCATATGTTGGTGTGATAATCCCTAATTACTTGTGAACTTGAAACCCGGGCGTGATTCCTTTTTAATTATTGTTACAATCTAAATCGTTTGTTTGGTACTTGATTACTCTTGATCATAATTGTTACTTGATAATCCTTGTTTGTTGAGTTTGATAAGTTTCACCTAAACCATTGTTTGTGTTTGGTCAGAAAGACCCATTGCAACATCATAAATCACTTTGTCAATTGAAGTTAAGCACCGACCACAAACTCTTCGTGGTTCGACACCCTTCTTACCCTAACTAGTTTATGGTGATTAGGACACTCTAATTCTTTATCTTTGACCGGTCCCTTCGACACCGATCAGGAGGCATACAAACACAGTCAGCTTCGGTTGCGAGCGCTTTAGTAAAACATGAACATAGGTTAGCTACCTATAGATATGCATATTGAATGTACATAATCCGGCAAACACTCTCATATTGCAAACTTGAAACCTGTGAACTCACCAACCTCATGTTGACACTTTTTCTTACATGTTTCTCAGGTCGCTTTGGCACAGGTTGCGCACTTAGGACATGCATGGAGTCCTACTGTCATATCATTCATTTCAAATATTTTAAACAGTTTATTTAATTACAATAATTGACGCTTGTTGCGTGTAATTACGTTTGACTGCATTGTAACGTTTACGCTTCCGCATTAACTCTGAACTTTTATGTTTTGACATTTCAAATCCCATATAGTGTCGTTTGATGTAACTAATGACTGAGATCCTGGTGTGTCACCTTCCAAACGGTAAAACTCCGTTAGTGGAATTTGGGGGTGTGACAGATTGGTATCAAAGCCATTGGTTATAGAGAACTAGGATTGCATACTAGACTATAACTTCACACATTAGTTACAAGGCACAGACACTCATACCTGATACACATAGCACCCATACATACATTGTAGTGTAGGCATGTAACACCATCCGTATCACCCTCAGTTGGCGAGGGACACATCATTTGAATTGCATAATCGTTCCCAGTGGCAACACTCGGGGGATCAGCAGAACAACATCCACTCCCGTCCTAGGGCAGCGAGACGTAGCCTTCGGAGGAGTCACTTACATCACCATCACCTGTTGGGTATGGTGGGCTTTCTCAGGTCCATGTTATGGACGACACTCAGCACTAGCACATATCTCTTTGGGAGTTGGGATCGTCGGAGGCGAGTCCCTACTGTACCCACTAGCAACAATACGCCGAGTGAAGGTAGACCGTTGCACGCATTATTGTAGAATCCATTGACATGTAGATGTCATCACTTTCCCGAGCCATGGGCTCGCTTCTTTGGTCGATATTCTGTTGAGAATAGATTGACCACAAATCTGAGAACGCATTGCTCAATGCTTAATCAAACCCTATCTTGACTCAGTTGAAAGGACGGTTACTTTGCTGCCCCTGTAACTTGTATTCATGAATTAGTTTCATTTCTCGAAGTCACATTTCATGTACAGGTTTGTTCCATGCTCTCATCTACAATCCGCTGGATTGGATTCCTGTATTGTGCTTCAACTCGAGTGAATACTCAGATCAAACCATTCTCGACTACTCATCCCGATATGAGTTCTAATTGATCAAAGTAAAGTTGATGACTAAGCTTTTCGATGACTTATCATATCTGAAAACACTATGTACTCAACAATATAACCTAAGGGGCATTATGACACAGGACAGGAAGAACTAGGGTGAGCATGCAAAGCAAATTATCATTACGGGTGCACACGTAATAGTAATTTGAGGTGCATGTAAGTCCTGGTGAAACCTAGTGTGTGGATAAATGGTCCTAATCAGTGATCTACAAACTTAAACTTCCACTGTCAGTAGAAGTTCTTGTAACCCGCTCAACGACTAGTTGGTATCGTTAAACTCGTTCAACAGCTGATAGACGCGACTATCAGGTTGAAGATGTTTACGGACATACTGAACTATCGTTAATGGAATCCATCATGTTATTTGCACTCATGTAAAAATCTTAGTGACTGTAAAACTCTCATTCAAACTTGATCAAAGAAACCATCTTGATTGAAACTCTAATTGAATCTCATGGCAAACTTATCGACTCCAACTATGTAAGTGGAATTTAAGGAGTTCATGCTAACACGTTGTTTCTTACATTCCAAGAATAAATTTCATTCGACCCTATTACCTTATCCTATGACTAATCCTCAGCCTAGTTTGATTTATACCCCAGGATATCCAACTCTGTAAACGTACTTCTTTCTTCACAAAATAATCCGGTTGTTCTAATGACATTAGAAAACAGGGATTTAATCTAACCAACCATCACTGGAACGCGATTACTTAAACAGACATCCCCTCCTTTATGTTACTAGAATCTATAGCTCATTAAACTTCTTTTCCCTTGGTCTTTGCATTGATCGACGCTTACCTTATAAGCGCAGGTCTCACTAGAAGTCTCAGCATGACTTCATGAATTTCATGTTGATGTGGTCGTACTCCAACCCTACTAGAAGCTAAGCACACCATAGAAATAGTTGATGGACAGGTAACTAAAGCAATTCACATTCTTAGGGGTTATAAACTTGAATTGGTTAGTCATGAACTTGAAATTGACCTTATGATAGTCACACTCGGTGGTTTTGACGTAATTGTCGGAATGGACTCGCTATCTAAGAACCAAGTCGAGATTGTCTGCCATGAGAAAATCGTTCGCCTCCCTCTTCCTAACGGAGAAATCCTCTCTGTCCAAGGCGAAAGGAGTGGTGCTGTTATGGGCATCCTATCATTCATGAAAGCACAAAAACATCTGCGTAAAGGACATACTGCCATTTTGGCTCTCGTTGCCGAGTAGCCAACTAAGGAGAAGAAGATTGACGACATCCCGATCGTTCGTGATTATCTGGAGGTATTTCCCGAAGATCTACCAGATCTTCCACCGCATCGTCAAGTCGAATTCCAAATCGATCTAGCACCCGGAGCGGCACCAATTGCTCGGGCACCTTACAGACTGGCACCCAGTGAATTGTAGGAACTGTCCACTCAATTGCAAGATTTATTGTATAAAGGTTTCATCCGACCTAGTTCATCACCGTGGGGAGCTCCGGTATTATTTGTCAAGAAGAAGGACGGTACTTTCCGTATGTGTATTGATTACCGGGAGCTGAATAAAGTCACAATCAAGAACCGCTACCCTTTACCTCGCATAGATGACCTTTTTGATCAACTCCAAGGATCAAATTTCTATTCCAAAATAGATCTTAGGTCCGGCTATCATCAGTTAAGAGTCAGAGAAGAAGATATCTCTAAGACTGCATTCAGAACGAGATACGGCCATTACGAATTTATGGTCATGCCTTTCGGGTTAACCAACGCACCCGCGGTATTCATGGATCTCATGAACCGTGTGTGTAAGCCTTACCTTGACCAGTTCGTTATCGTTTTCATCGACGACATCCTCATTTATTCCAAGAACAAGGAGGAACATGAGGAACATCTACGCCTAATTTTGGAACTACTTAAGCGAGAACAACTGTATGCTAAGTTTTCCAAGTGTGAATTTTGGATCCGGGAAGTTCAGTTTCTAGGGCATGTGGTTAATGAAAAAGGGATACATGTCGACCCATCCAAAATAGAAGCCATCAAGAATTGGGCAGCACCAACGACTCCGACTGAGGTGCGACAATTTCTGGGATTGGCTGGATATTACCGTCGATTCATCGAAGGATTTTCCAAAATTGCTCAACCCCTCACCGCCCTAACTCAAAAAGGAAAAGCCTATAATTGGGGCGATAACCAAGAATCAGCTTTCCAACACCTCAAACAGAAACTTTGCAGTGCACCTATTTTAGCTCTTCTGGAAGGAATCGATGATTTTGTGGTGTATTGTGATGCATCCAATCAAGGCCTGGGTTGTGTCTTAATGCAACGCGAAAAGGTAATCGCATACGCTTCACGTCAGTTAAAGATTCACGAGAAAAACTACACCACTCATGACCTAGAGTTGGGAGCAGTAGTTTTTGCACTTAAGATATGGAGACATTACTTGTACCGTATCAAATGCACCATCTACACCGACCACAAGAGCCTCCAGCATATCTTCGAGCAGAAGGAGTTGAACATGCGCCAACGTCGTTGGGTTGAACTTTTAAATGATTACGACTGTGCGATCCGATATCATCCGGGTAAAGCTAACGTTGTGGCTGATGCACTAAGCCGAAAGGAAACGAAACCCAAACAAGTTCGAGCGTTACAACTTACTATTCACCCTGGATTGCCTGACAGAATCCGTAGTGCTCAACTTGAAGCCTTGAAAGAAGATAACCTACCGCTAGAAGGTACACGCGGCATGGAAGCACAACTTGAAGTAAAATCTGACGGAATTCGTTACTTCGTCGAACGAATATGGATTCCAGTGTTCGGGAATTTAAGGGAACTAATCATGGATGAAGCTCATAAATCTCGTTACTCCATTCATCCGGGTTCCGATAAGATGTACCATGATTTAAAGATACTATATTGGTGGCCAAAGATGAAGGCCGATATAGCTATTTATGTGAGTAAATGTCTGACATGCGCAAAAGTTAAAGTTGAATACCAAAAGCCTTCTAGTCTTCTGCAACAACCAGAAATTCCCATGTGGAAATGGGAACAAATATCCATGGATTTCATCACCAAATTACCACGAACCCCTATTGGATGTGATACTATATGGGTAATTGTTGTTCGATTAACAAAATCTGCTCATTTCCTAGCAATCAAGGAAACCGACAAAATGGATAAGCTTACTCGTAGATACTTGAAAGAAATAGTCTCTCGGCACGGGGTGCCAATCTCCATTATTTCGGATCGTGATGCACGATTCACTTCTCGTTTCTGGCAGTCGTTACATAAGGCCTTAGGCACGCGTCTAGATATGAGCACAGCATACCATCCTTAAACTGATGGCCAAACTGAACGTACTATCCAAACTCTGGAGGACATGCTACGAGCTTGTGTGATCGATTTCGGTAACACTTGGGAGTCCCACCTACCGTTGGTGGAGTTCTCCTACAACAACAACTATCACACTAGCATCAAGGCAGCTCCATTTGAAACACTTTATGGACGGAAATGCCGTTCTCCCATTTGTTGGACTGAGGTTGGAGATAGCCAACTCACAGGTCCTGAACTTATATTTGAAACTTCCGAAAGATCGTCCAAATTAGAAACCGTATGGCGGCAGCTCGTGATCGTCAAAAGAGTCATGCTGACAAACGTCGTAAACCTTTAGAGTTTCAAATAGAAGACATGGTCTTACTCAAAGTCTCACCTTGGAAAGGTGTCATTCGTTTCGGGAAACGAGGCAAACTGAATCTTCATTATGTTGGACCATTCAAGATAATAAAGAGAATCGGACCAGTAGCGTATCAACTAGATCTACCTGAAAGACTTAGTGGTGTGCACAACGTCTTTCACGTCTCAAATTTAAAGAAATGCCTAGCAGACGAATCACTCGCAATTCCCCTTGAGGAACTACACGTTGAAGAACAATTACGTTTCAGCGAAGAACCTGTGAAAATTATGGATAGGGGAGTTAAAACGTTAAAGCACAGTAAGATCCCTATTGTTAGAGTTCGTTGGAACTCGAAACGCAGATCAGATGATGCGCAAATATCCTAATCTGTTCAAGCACTCCACGTCAAATTCTTAAGGTATTATTTAATTTTCGAGACGAAAATTCTTTCAACTAGGGGATGATGTGACATCCCGGGAAATTTTTTTTTAAATTATTTAATTTTCAGGACGAAAATTCTTTCAACTAGGGGATGATGTGACAATCCAGACTTTTTCTGTGTCTCCGTTAACAAATCCAGTTAATTCTTAATCTAATTAACTCATTACAAACCTTAGAGACTAATTATATTAATATTTAAACTAAAATTTCAGGGACTAGTTGTGTAATTAACCTAAATCCAATTCAGTTGACTTTAAAAGTCAAATTTGAATGAGATTAGTTCCTGTTGACTTTTACAAGTCAAACCATTCTTGTTCTTGATCCAAATTCGTGACCATAACTTCCTAACCGTTCGAATTCAAGTCTGGAATAAGTGGCATTGATGATATCGAATTTCTACTAATCATTTCCATACGTTATAGTGCGTTAATGATTGTGAATTAAGATCCCTAACCGAAACCGTCGACCCCATTGACGTTTACCGTCGAATTCAAGCAAAATCGCTATCATTTCACAGTCTAACACCCTGCGCAACTCAAATGAGTTCCTCTGAGTCTCTTGCACATATCATCTTCGTCGGAGATGCAGCAGGAGACGCCGGGGACCAACTCTTCGGATTCACGACGGCGAACTACTCGAACTCCATCAATTCGAACTTGATTCAGGTACCTAATCACACCTACAGTTTCTTTTTCATCCCTAGATCAAAATCCCTAACCTAATTGAGACTTATAACACCGAATTTAACTCGAACCAATTCTAGGGTTCATAAGAAAACGGATTTGGGGTTTTTGATCTTAGACTCATTATAAATCTAATTAAAACATTTGACTAGGTTCGTAATCTCTTACTGATCAAAAGCCCTATGCTAATTCGATCTTTCAATATCGAATTTATGATGAACGAGTTCTAGGGTTCTTTACATTTTCGGTTTGATTGAACCCTAATCTAATCGCCACCTAAACCAAATTAAATCACAGGGTTTAACTCGCAATCCTTTGCTGGTTGAAAGCCCTATGATTTCAACATCTGTTAACATCGGATTTTGACAAATCAATCTTATATTTTTGCTAGGGTTCATAATTTCCGGTCGAACTCTAATCGATTATAAACTCAATGGTTTTACAATTAAACCCACCCTCATACTCGCCTATACTCGACTGTTAAAACCCCATATTACCTAGTTCAAAACACGACCGGATTGTGAGTTAGGGACTGGACTCGATCGGTGGTATGTATGGGAGGGGGGTACACTGAGTTGTTGAATAAAACCATTTCAATCCGTTTCCTGTTGATGAGTGGTTGATAAACCCGTGCTAAGGTCAGATATCCCGTATATATGTGTTATTTTGTATACATTTTAATAGCTTAATCCTGTATATCGAGTCGGATTTATGTACAATAATTGTTTGAGTCATAATATTAATTATTGGATGAAATCATGCATATGATGGCAACTAAAAGATTATGTTGGATGCTTGATGACCCACGTGGATTATTACAGCAACAAAAGGAACAATTTAATTGGGCTAGCAATTTTATGTGAATCATACAGTCTTTAGGTTGGGCTGGAACAATTGAGTAAATGGGCCAAAAGCAATGAATGGCGGGCTACACTTGGAACACATGAAAAGTGGGCAATAAAAAAGGGAATTGGACGAAAGCAATCAGGGGACGGGAGGACGCACAAATTAGAGGTGGAGCCCTTGTGGCGGCTGAGAGTGGGACGCACAAAAAGAAGGAATTTTGGGAAGTGCCTTGCGCACGTTTCTTTGAAGGAATGCACAGGAGAGTTTTAATTTTAGTTTTTTTTGCTCTTTATTTGAATTGTGAGATAAAGAATTTTAGTTATTAGTTTTTAGGGATGAATTCGATACTCACAATATTGGATTTGTTTGTTATTATGATTGGCTAAACCGCTTGTGGCTTCCTCTAGGCGGATGGTTCGTATAGGTTTTTGTATTTGATTCAGTCTATTCATGTTTGGATCTTGTTAGTTTCTGACAATAACTTGAGAGATTGATGTATTAGTTGATTTAAACAGTTTATGATTATGCTTTGAGTTTGCTTGCTTTACAACTGTGTTCGGTTAATGACAAAACCTAGTAGCAGGGTTGGGTGACTAAAGCGGGTAACTTGGTATTCATAAACTGAGTGATTGAATTATACTGTTTTGTGACGAAACTAGTTGTATAGGTTTTCTGACAAAGAATCTGTCTTCAATTACTGTTTCAACTAATTTTCAAACACTATGTCTATTTGGTGTCCATTGAATAACTGAATTTTTCCTAAACCTAGAACCGGAAGTTTGGAGGAAGTTACATATTTATTTTATCTGTGTTTTAATTAGAATTTACTAAACTAGGCAATTAACTTTCCACTGATTCCCTGTGGATTCGACAACCCTACTTCCCTGTCTACAGTCTAAGGTAGATAAGTAGTAGTTTTTATAAATGTTTTTGATTGACCTTGACACCGCGATCAAAATGGCGCCGTTGCCGGGGAATCGGTGCGCTTAGTTCTATTGCTTTAGTTTATTGTCTTTAGTTGATTTTAATTCTTATCAAACACCCAAAAAGATTTTCTTTACTTCTGTTTTTATTTTTTTGTTTATTTTGTTTATTTCTTTGTTCAGAGCTACTCGGTTGTGCTACGTGTGCAGGTTGACATGGACAGTAATTATTATGGTGACCAAGACTACTATGAACCATGCAACAACTGTGGCATCACTGGCCAATGGGCACAAGATTGCCCAAGATACAATCAATGTGGTGGTGGTCCTGAGTACCCAAACTATCAGGACGATTACAACCAAGACTACCACCCAAGCAGGCCACCTGATCAAGACAACTATCATTCTGAACTGGATGCCATCCAGTCAAACATGAAGGAGATGGCCAAGATGATACAAGCAGTGGTGCAGCAACAGGAGAGCCAGGACAAAGCTCATCAAGCTTTGGTAGATCTAGTTGCCAACCTAACTAGGATTGTCGGGTCACTCATCAAGGAAGTAGGTAAGCCTCGCTATTCACATCAGTCCTCCTGTTCTGAAACCACAACCAGTGCACACCTCAATGATATAAGTTTCCATTCTTCATTTGAATATCCTGCTTGTGAACAGACTCCACCACCGGTTGTAGAAAGAGTGGTGGAGCATAGTGAATCCGAGGCCGACCCTAATCAGGATTTTATTTCACAGAATAATTTGAAAACTGAAAATGTGAATAAACCTGTAAAAATCCTGTTTCCAGATGCTCTAATCAAACCGTTTTTAAAAGAAAAAGATCCAACACAGGATGAACGATGGGAAAAGTTTGAGAAGCGTAAAATTAACTCATTATTTTTAAATACGCTTTAACAAGATCCTGATAATGTTGAATGTCTAAAAAGTTTGAGTACCTGAAAACGACGGCACAAATGTCTCGAGCAAGTAAAATTGAGTGTCAGTGTGAATGCCGTGTTTAAGGGTACCCTTCCCCCGAAACTCCAAGATCCAGGGGCACCTATTATTTCAATTCAAATAGGTGAAATTACATTGAATAGAGCATTACTGGATCTTGGAGCATCTGTGAGCATAATTCTAGGGAGTCTGTATGATCAGCATGAATTTGGTCCATTACAGAGAGTTAACACCACCGTGGTGTTGGCTGATCAGACTCCCGCACATTCTCGGGGGATTGTAAAGGATGTGATTGTGAAAGTAGGAGAGTTTTATTACCCAGTGGATTTCTTGGTGTTGGATTGTGTGAAGAACACAGAACCAACTATCATTTTGGGTAGACCGTTCTTGGCCACTGCTCAGGAAAATATTAACTGTGCTGAGGGAATGATAAGGATGAGGTTTGGGGATCAGAAAATGAGTCTTAAAATATTTTCAAACTTGCCAAACCCGAAAGCTAACAGGTGTGGATCACCTGAAAAGGTGAATCACACAGTCGAGAATGCTTGTTTTGTGAATGACAGGTTAGCTGAGCAGAAGGATGGTGAAACGCCAGACAGTGGAAGAACTAAACGGGTCAGAAAGAGAAGGCGGAAACGGAAGAAACAGCGAGTTCATGATGTAGATCAATAACTCTTTTCTTTGTTTATGAAGGCTTGGAAAAAATTTGATGATGAGAGGAACTTGAGTGCGGGAAAGGAGGACTGCAAGCATCCCACCCGACCACCATGACCTAAGTAAGGTACACTGCGTCTGGCTGAGGACGTTAAACTTAGCACTCTTAGGAGGTAGCCTAAGGTATGTTTTACATTCATGTCTAGTTAAATGAACTTTGCGGGTGTGTTCAATGGAAACCCTCACGAGACTCAACTCGTCCACTCGGGCTACCGAGGGGTTTAAAAGGCTTGATGCATATGCTAAATGCATTCGTGATTCCTACGAAAGTGAGTTAGGACTTTGTTTGATTTATTTATTTTTTTTGTTTTTGTGTGCGAGCCGGCCAAGTGTGGGGAAGTTTCATGGGTTTTCAAGACAGTTTGATGCTCTTAGGTTGGTTCGAGTTTAACTTTGCAGGTTTAGATTGATCCTCCCGTACTCAATCTCCATTCGGGTGGTGATGTTCGAGCTTCGTATTCATGTAAAAGGCAACCCAATAGCATATTTTGAATACGATCGCGAAAGAAATGCTATACGATCGTGTGAGGTATTGAAGACAGTTACAAGTTCGAAACCAGCTAAGTCCTTTCCAATTCTCTGTATAGTTTTGTTTATTTATTTATTTAATTTTTTATATATGTGCATAATCTCTCATCCTACATTGAGGACAATGTAATGTTTAAGTGTGGGGAGGGGAGACCGAGTCTGTATTTTGAGTCATAAAAAAATAATATCCATAAAAATTAAATAAAAAAAAATTCAAAAATGTCATTGATATAGAATTTTTGCAAATAAATAGAAAATGATAGGTAGAATTGGAAACTGCTTGTGAATTGAAATAAAATAAATAAATAAAGAATTGAAAGTGCGTCTGATTTGTAATGTTTTGGTAGGCCCAACCGATTTAAGAGCTTAAATATCCTGATAATGTATCTAGGTTTAAATGAATAATTAATTCAGAATATCATGTGGGTTCTCAACTTAGGGGTGTCGGTAAGGTCGAAACTGTCAATATAGAGTGATAGGTACCACTATAAACAAAAATTTATAAGTTTTTAAAATTTTGGCACACCGCTTTCTTTTTATGAAAATAAATCCGGAAGTTGGTGGCGCCCGCAATCCATAATCTATCAATTGAATGAGCTTAATTAATAAAATTGAGAGCTTGAGTTCAGCCTACGTGTTACCCTCCGGGATGGTGACTTGGTTGATACACCCATGGGCGAGATTTAAGTAATCAATATCTGGATATATAAGTTAGGTTTATGTGTTTCCCTTCGGGATGGTGACTTGAAGGATACACCCATGCTCCGAAGCTTATGTACTTCATTGCTTAAGAATTGCAGCCTACGTGTCATATATCGTGTTACAGCATGATTGAAACACCACTGGGTTAGGTTCATTCATAAAATATTAATAAAATCTCAAGAACATGCATCCATCGATCCATAATTCCATAATTTTTAAAACATATAAATTAGTGTTTATAGTGGTGGGAAATCTATATGGTTTAACCCGGGCCTAAACATGACCTTAAGATGAGATTAGACTGATTCGTAACTTTCTGAGTGTGAGACCCATAGATAAACTACTGCTTGGTAATGTATAATCTTTTAGATCACAAAATTGGGGGCTCGAGAGTCGGTGGTTGGGTTTAATCGGATAGAAATACCAATTTTTACGGTTAGAGTGTTATTATATTTGTGCTGTGTTAAACGAATGAGAGTGTGAAAGCAAGTTTCCAATTATGATTCCATTGCAAAATATTTTTCGGGGCAAAAAAAGATAAGTGTGGAGATGTGATGAGTGGTTGATAAACCCGTGCTAAGGTCAGATATCCCGTATATATGTGTTATTTTGTATACATTTTAATAGCTTAATCCTGTATATCGAGTCGGATTTATGTACAATAATTGTTTGAGTCATAATATTAATTATTGGATGAAATCATGCATATGATGGCAACTAAAAGATTATGTTGGATGCTTGATGACCCACGTGGATTACTACAGCAACAAAAGGAACAATTTAATTGGGCTAGCAATTTTATGTGAATCATACAGTCTTTAGGTTGGGCTGGAACAATTGAGTAAATGGGCCAAAAGCAATGAATGGCGGGCTACACTTGGAACACATGAAAAGAGGGCAATAAAAAAGGGAATTGGACGGAAGCAATCAGGGGACGGGAGGACGCACAAATTAGAGGTGGAGCCCTTGTGGCGGCTGAGAGTGGGACGCACAAAAAGAAGGAATTTTGGGAAGTGCCTTGCGCACGTTTCTTTGAAGGAATGCACAGGAGAGTTTTAATTTTAGTTTTTTTTGCTCTTTATTTGAATTGTGAGATAAAGAATTTTAGTTATTAGTTTTTAGGGATGAATTCGATACTCACAATATTGGATTTGTTTGTTATTATGATTGGCTAAACCGTTTGTGGCTTCCTCTAGGCGGATGGTTCGTATAGGTTTTTGTATTTGATTCAGTCTATTCATGTTTGGATCTTGTTAGTTTCTGACAATAACTTGAGAGATTGATGTATTAGTTGATTTAAACAGTTTATGATTATGCTTTGAGTTTGCTTGCTTTACAACTGTGTTCGGTTAATGACAAAACCTAGTAGCAGGGTTGGGTGACTAAAGAGGGTAACTTGGTATTCATAAACTGAGTGATTGAATTATACTGGTTTGTGACGAAACTAGTTGTATAGGTTTTCTGACAAAGAATCTGTCTTCAATTACTGTTTCAACTAATTTTCCAACACTATGTCTATTTGGTGTCCATTGAATAACTGAATTTTTCCTAAACCTAGAACCGGAAGTTTGGAGGAAGTTACATCTTTATTTTATCTGTGTTTTAATTAGAATTTACTAAACTAGGCAATTAACTTTCCACTGATTCCCTGTGGATTCGACAACCCTACTTCCCTGTCTACAGTCTAAGGTAGATAAGTAGTAGTTTTTATAAATGTTTTTGATTGACCTTGACACCGCGATCACCTGTTACAAATTACCAGGGATCTCGACTGGTTAAGCGTGTGTGGTGTGGTGGGAGAGACCCGGGTTCGAGTCTCTCCACCCACCTTTATTTTTTTTAAATCGATTTTTATCACTATTTTAATTATAAAACCTTTTATTATATTAATACAATATTATATAAATGTGTCTTAGCCCAGAAAACAACCCGTAGGCTCGGGTTTGAATTATTAACCCATTTTTTTTATATTATTCCTTCTTTTAAAAAAAATATATATATCTATATTCAAACTGTAACATTGTGTAAAGTAATATGTTTATATTATTTTCAACTCATGGTTTATGTTATTAAATAATATATATTTTTATATTATTTCGGATCGTTTTATAACCTCGTGTAACGTTTGAAACTAAAATGATATAATCGTTTACTCACGTTTATTATCTTGAATAAAAATAATATATTGAATCATATTATTTTCCTAACATTTGTAAACGACTCAAACGTACTAATTTATTTATTTATCTATTTAATATTATTCGTTATTAACGTTCGACACGAAACTTAGTTACTCTGATTCTTATAGAAATCCTTATTTTCGTGGACACGTTCGTCTACTTAGTAATCCTATGAATATCTTAGGACGCTCAAACTTCCGTGTCGTCGTCACAAGTCTCATATGTCCCTAACTTATGTGTTTATAATTCTAGGGCATACGTAAGCCGTGCAGGCTAACACTTGAGATTTCAAATCTCATACTTGTGTGATACTACCTACTACGCAACGCAGGTGAGTTTCACGGCCCCTTTTTACCTGTTTTACTATTGGGGGAGAAACATGCTTACACACAAACGTATTTTACTTGTTTTCCTGTTGAGGAAGAAACAAACATGAACACCAACTATCATACTTTTACTTGTTTTCCCCGTGGGGGATAAACAGGTACGCAAGCAAATATTATTTTTCCCGCCGGGGGAGAAAACATGACGCAACTATTTGATTATGGTACTTTATATGATATCACTGTTGAGACTAAGCGTAACACACTATCACAGAAAGTCCTCATCTTATATCGGACCGTTAATATGGATCTTAGCGAGGTAATGTTTAGTAGTACTACTGGGTTTGACAAATCCCACCCGCGTTAGTCGCGCTAACTCGATTAGATATCGAACGGGTGAAATGTTAGCCTACTCACATTTGCCAGAGTTGATAGACCTGGCAGGAGGCATACAAACACAGTCAGCTTCGGTTGCGAGCGCTTTAGTAAAACATGAACATAGGTTAGCTACCTATAGATATGCATATTGAATGTACATAATCTGGCAAACACTCTCATATTGCAAACTTGAAACCTATGAACTCACCAACCTCGTGTTGACACTTTTTCTTACATGTTTCTCAGGTTGCTTTGGCACAGGTTGCACACTTAGGACATGCATGGAGTCCTACTGTCATATCATTCATTTCAAATATTTTAAACAGTTTATTTAATTACAATAATTGACGCTTGTTGCGTGTAATTACGTTTGACTGCATTGTAAAGTTTACGCTTTCGCATTAACTCTGAACTTTTATGTTTTGACATTTCAAGTCCCATATAGTGTCGTTTGATGTAACTAATGACTGAGATCCTGGTGTGTCACCTTCCAAACGGTAAAACTCCGTTAGTGGAATTTGGGGGTGTGACAGCAGCCCTTTGTGCAACACGTGCAATTACCACCATTTCCCAAATATACCGTGTCGGATATGTGCCAGCTGTGGAAGATATGGGCATTTAGCCAACACCTGCAGGGTAACCACCCAGCAATACAGCTAACCAAGGAAACAAAGGGGTTCCAACTATCACTAATGGGAATGCTTGCTTTGAATGTGGTAACCCAAACCACTTCCGAAACCGATGCCCAAAACTTATCAACCCTAATCAAGGTGGAGCTAGAGGGCGTGCTTTCAACATAAATGCTAACGAAGCCCAGGCCAACAATGATGTGGTCAACGGTACGTTCCTCGTTAATAACCAGTATGCTTTCATACTATTTGATACCGGTGCCGATAAGAGTTTTGTTTCACTTAATTTAGAACCTTTGCTTGCTAAAACCCGAACTAAATTAGAGAAAATGTTTACCGTTGAAGTAGCGGATGGAAACCCCATCATCATTGACTCCATTATCCGCGATTGTGTCATCGAACTTAATGAATATTCCTTTCCTGTCAACCTCATACCTATGCAACTGGGAAGCTTTGATATCATCATAGGCATGGATTGGCTATCTAGTCATCATGCCGAGGTCGTTTGTTTCGAGATGTGCATCCGAATTCCTCTCCCCTCGAGTGATACATTAAAAGTCTTTGGTGAGAAACCATGTAGTGGACTTAAGCTCATGTCGTGCACTACGGCCCGAAAGTACTTACGGAAGAAGTATGTGGCCTTTCTAGCCCATATCGTTAAAAAGAAGGACCAAAAGAAGAGTATTCAAGACATCCCCATCATTTGTGACTTTCCCAAAGTATTCCCTGAAGACCTATTCGGTCTTCCACTCGTTCGTCAAGTAGAGTTTCGTATCGACCTTGTACCTGGAGCTAATCCAGTGGCTAAAGCTCCATACCACCTAGCACCTTCCGAAATGCAAGAACTTTCAAGTCAGCTTCAAGAACTTTTCGATAAAGGTTTCATTCGTCCCAGTCATTCACCATGGGGTGCACCCATCCTATTCGTGAAGAAGAAAGATGGCTCATTCCGGATGTGTATTGACTACCGCGAACTCAACAAACTTACCATCAAGAACCGTTATCCTTTGCCTATGATTGATGATCTCTTTGATCAACTCCAAGGTTCCACCTACTTCTCGAAGATTGATCTTTGATCCGGATATCACCAACTTCGTGTACAAGAGGAGGATATTCCGAAGACTGCCTTTCGTACAAGATACGGTCACTACGAATTTATGGTTATGCCTTTTGGGCTAACCAATGCCCCCACGGTTTTCATGGATCTCATGAATCACGTATGCAAACCGTACCTAGATAAATTCGTGATCGTTTTCATTGACGACATCTTGATCTACTCCAAGACCAAATCAGATCATGAACAACACCTTAAGTTGGTTTTAGACCTTTTAAGAAAAGAACAACTATATGCTAAATTCTCCAAGTGTGAATTTTGGCTAAAGGAAGTTCAATTTTTGGGTCATATTGTCAACGAAAAGGGAATTCATGTTGATCCCGCAAAGATCGAAGCTGTTAAGAATTGGAGTACCCCTAAAACCCCTACCGAAGTTCGTTCATTTCTTGGTCTTGCTGGTTATTACCGTCGTTTCATCTCAAACTTTTCCAAGATTGCGGTCCCTCTCACGGCCTTGACCCACAAAGGTAAACACTATGAGTGGGGACCAAAGAAAGAGGAAGCCTTCCAACACCTCAAGCAAAAATTATGCAATGCTCCTATTCTCACTCTTCCCGATGGAAACGATGATCTGGTGGTGTACTGCGATGCATCAAACCAAGGTCTCGGTTGTGTTCTCATGCAACGGGGCAAGGTGATTGCTTACGCATCAAGACAACTTAAAATTCACGAAAAGAATTATACGACGCACGATCTTGAGTTGGGTGCGGTCGTCTTCGCATTAAAGATTTGGAGGTATTATCTCTATGGCACGAAATGTGTGGTGTTCACTGACCATAAAAGTCCCCAACACATCTTCAATAAAAAAGAACTCAATATGAGGCAACGACGTTAGGTCGAGCTCCTTAACGACTACGACAGCGAGATTCGGTACCATCCCGGTAAAGCGAATGTTGTGGCCGATGCCTTGAGTCTTAAGGACCACGTTATGCTTCATTGTGTTAGGATTCAAACCGATATTCAAAATCGCATCTTAGAAGCTCAACACGTCTCGGTCACCGAGGGTAATCTGTATAACGAAATGTCATGTGGTGTTGAACTCCTATTAGAAACCAAACCTAATGGCCTCCTCTATTACTTGAATCGTATCTGGGTCCCCGATCGTGATGACCTTCCGCAGTCCTTATGAACGAGGCACACAAAACTCGTTACTCCGTCCATCCCGGGGCTGATAAAATGTACAAGGGTCTTCACCAACAATACTGGTGGCCCGGGATGAAGAAAGACATTGCACTATATGTTGCAAAATGTCTAACTTGCTCCAAGGTCAAAGTTGAACATCAACGTCCTTCTGGTTTACTTGAACAACCAGAAATTCCAGTGTGGAAATGGGAAAATCTAGCCATGGATTTCATTACCAAACTCCCTCGTACTTCTAGAGGTTATGATAGCATTTGGGTGATCATTGACCGTCTCACCAAATCTGCTCACTTTCTACCCATCCGAGAAGACTATCGGGTAGAGAAACTAGCCCGAATATACATTGACGAAATTGTGAGTCGTCACGGGGTCCCACTTAACATAATATCTGATAGGGATGCTCTTTTCACCTCCCACTTTTGGCAATCCCTCCAAACTGCTCTTGGTACACGCTTGGATCTAAGCACGGCTTACCATCCCCAAATTGATGGTCAGACCGAGCGAACAATCCAGACGCTCGAGTACATGCTTAAAGCTTGTGTAATTGATTTTGGTGGCAATTGGGATTCACATCTATCCCTCATTGAGTTCTCTTACAACAATAGCTACCACACCAGCATCAACATGGCTCCATTTGAAGCTCTCTATGGTCGGAAGTGTCGCTCTCCTATCTGTTGGAACGAGATTGGTGAAGCACAAATCACCGGTCCCGAATTAATCCAAGAAACGTCCGACAAGATCCTACAGATCCGCAACAACATTCAAATAGCAAGGAGTCGGCAAAAGAGCTATGCCGACAAGAGACGTAAACCCTTGGAGTTCCAAGTCGGTGATCTTGTACTTCTAAAGGTATCTCCTTGGAAGGGGGTGATTCGCTTCGGGAAGAAGGGTAAACTAGCACCTCGCTATGTGGGTCCATTCAAGATCCTCGAAAGGATCGGGAAAGTGGCTTACAAACTCGAATTACCTCCATCACTTGCTAATATATATCCTACTTTCCACGTGTCCAACCTAAAGAAATGTCTTGTTGATGAGAATCTCCATATACCTCTTGACGATGTGCGCATTGACGAAACGATGCACTTCGTGGAGAGACCAGTAGAGATCATGGGTCGCGAGATCAAGAAACTCAAGCGAAGCCGTATCCCTATTGTCAAAGTACGATGGGAATCTAAGCGTGGACCTGAATTTACTTGGGAACGTGAGGACCAAATGAAGCTCAAGTACCCTCACCTCTTTGCTGATACAGTCACCTCAACTAGCTAAAATTTCGGGACGAAATTCCCTCAACATGGGGATACTGTAACCTTTCTGATTTTCACGTTTTCATTTTGGTACAATAAGACATGTATGAATTTCAATCTTAGTGGAATGATTATATCAAGCCCTACTTTTATAATTACAGCTTCACAATTCCCACTCGCATTGTTCTAGAATCCCTATATACATATAAATATTTGAACACATATGTATATATATATATATATATATACATTTATACATCATACAAGTACATATACACATACATATATACATATACAAACATTATACAAGTACATACACATATACATGCACACTAGTTTGAACCCTAACCGATTGAACCCTAAATTAAACCCCACACACTAAATTTGAGTTTTAAAACATCAATTTTGACTTCTTGAACCCCATTGACTTTTAAAAGTCAAAGGGGCCAAAAACCGTGATAATCCAAGACTACGGGTGACGGATCCTTGTCGAATTGGACTCCTTGTGGATTCACCAACAGAAATCGACCCAATCTCAGCCCAATTAGCATATCAATTTGATCATTCAAGCGGGCGAATTCGAATTCAAACAGATTTGACTTCACAAAGTCAAATTCGTATCAATTCAATTTCAATCTGAAAAATTAACGCGTTTAAATTCCCAAAAATCACGCGCAAACATTTCCCGGATGAATGTGGACCTGTACACGACCCAATACATCAAAAAATCAAAGCAATTTCGTGTGAGTTAATCCCGACAGCTGTCGTTTACAAACCGTAATCAAACCGGGCGATTTTGATAAAATTTAACGAATTAAATCATGCCCACACCTTCACACAATCGATTACAAACTCTCTGAACTTCCTATCAATCTGCATATCACCTCTAATCACCGATCGAGCACCAAGAACATCGAAACCAAACTCGTAGCCGCCAGCCTTCGATACCCAGCCAAATCGAGTGACGTTAGTCTCTTTCGATTCGTTTTCAAACGTACATCAAAAGCCCCTTATCAATTCGTATCCGACTTTTGCATCGGGTTCGATTTCAGTCGAATTCTTAAACCTGTTCATACGATTCTGATTCGGGGATTTCGATCGATTATTTTTACGTATTTAGTTTAATGAAATTCATATTTAATCAGCGAAACCATCTGATCCGACTGGCTATGTCATTGTGCCATCGGACCAAATGGTGTGGGTTCGAAACCCACGGCCCGTGACCGGCCGGCCTTTTTGCGCATAACCTGAAAAATCAAACCCGGCTTCCCTTCCTGCCATGTTAATAACCCACCGGACCGTAGTTGTACACGAATAGCTCCACTGGTCCAGCAGTACAACGAAACACACACAGGAACCACCCGGGTTCGAACCGGGTGGCCTGTTTAAATTTTTAAATCCAGTTTTACAGCCTCAAAAATTTTATAAAAAATATTTTTATAAACCTTACACTATTTGTAACATAATAAAACCAAATTTGTAAATTTTTAATATAAATTCAGTTTTATTAATTTCGTTGTTCAAATTGTGTATTAAAGTAATTAAAACAAAAACTTTAAATATCAAAAATTAATTTCTAAATAAAAGCCATAAATTTTATAAAATGTTAACTCATTTAAAGAAAACTAGTATATATTTTTTTTAGATGATAAATAAAATAAAAAAATTATTCATTTAATTTATTTAAATAAATGAAATTATTTATTTATTTTATTTATTTAAATTAAACACTATTCACATAAGTAGAAATTCTTTTTCTAAACACATATATATATATTTACACTCTATATATATGTTATCATATTTTTTACAATTAAATAAATAAAATTAATTATTTTATTTTAATCCAACCCTACGTCAGTGACTATTAAATTCATAGATATATACCTTGAACTCATAATACACATTAAATTCGTATATAAGCATAGTATGCCTTTACATGGAATAACACAAATCTGTTTGTACAAACCCACACACATCAAAACCCGTTGAACTCTAGATTTAGACGTAGACTTTTGTACACACTATTAACTCAATACACATTATACACTAGGTTAACGTGGTGAGTTACAAGGATCGTTTTGCCACCTAGACTCGCGTGCTAGCTACACTCTTGATTCAAGTGAGTTTACATAGCCCCCTTTTTATTTTGTACTTTTGGGGTGAAACATGATTTACTTTTGAAACTTTTTTTGCATAGATTTAAATACAATTCAATAGTATGATATTATGTGTTATGTGCTTTATGTTTGAATGCTATGAGTTAAGACTACATATACATGACTTTAGTACAATCATTAACTCCGTACAAGTCAACGGTTAACATTGATAGATCTATTGTGTCTGACAAACCCACCAGGTTAGGGTGTTTGTTACCGACTTTACATTAGGGTAACCTGCGTGTTATGCCCCAGTCACAAGGTTTGATTGTACACACTTAGTTTAACTATATATTCTCCATAATTGCCTTATACACGTATATCGTATGAATTGTATAAAACACTTTAAACTTGGTTATGTGTCAAAACCTATGTATGCTCACCAACTTTTTAGTTGACCTTGTTTTCATCATGTTTCAGGTACTAATGCTTGAGAATAAGTACAAGATGCTTCACTTAGGACCGATGACCTAGAATTTAATTTAAAGAGACTATTTATGTATTTCTATTTTCCTTGTATTGTTGGATTTACGTTTATTTGTGATATGAAATTGGTTGTTTAATTATTTAAACTTTAGTAAACCTTGAGCTTTTGAACAGTCTACATGTCCCGCCCCGACGTATTCCGCCATCGGTTGGGGTGTGACAGATTGGTATCAGAGCCTTGGTTATAGGGAATTAGGTTATTAGACACTTTTGACCTAGACTATAACCTTAGGACACCCATTATTGTCATGTTCTATGATTATATGATATGCTACATGCTATGTGTTACCTGCTTATTATATTTTGATACCTTATTTGTTAAAATTCAAGAATTATTAGACTATACTTAAATAATAAATTAAATAAACAATATCCCTACCCATACCCTAAGCCTCATAACCTTCTCACCTACTTCTCTATCATCATCATCATAGCATGTGGAAACTTCATAAATTTAAATCTATAGAATTTCTTTACTTCCTCGTTAAGGTTTTAAACTTTGTTAATTATTAGAGGACACGTGCAATCTGGAAGGGTGACACCTGTATTCTGGGTTTTCTGTCTAGGAAAGCATTTCGTATAAATCCCAATCAACCGAGGGACCCGTATGCTTTCCTGGGAATTCCCGGGGTGAGTGTTCACCTATAGGCTAAAGCATGTCTCTTTGAAAAATTATATGAGTTTAGTTAACCTTAATGTGTCACATTATTCAAGTGATTATATCACTATTTGAGTACAATCCAAACTATGATTTACTATTTTATTTGTTATCTTATCTTTTAAATTCAATCAACCCTCATAAGTCATTACATCTCTTCTTGTGTTGTGCAAATCTGTAGAATGCTTCCCCGTCGTGCTACCGTGGCCAACAACAACACTAATATTGCTGCTATCCTTGCACAACTTGTAACTCAACTCACTCAAGTTAATGGTGCTACAAACGGTAACTATGGAACTAATGGTGGTGGTGGTGCCAACCCACCGCAATGTACTTTCAAGCACTTTAACTCGTGCAACCCCACTAAGTTTTATGGCACTGAAGGAGCCACGGGTCTCTTGCAATGGTTCGAGAGCATTGAAAGCACCGTAAACATGTGGGGTTTGTGTTATACCATATTTATGTAAATAAATATCAAACAAATCTTACAAACATTTGTTAAAATAAAATTTTGTTACGGTTGAAAAATGAATATCTTCGGAATTCAAATCCAAATCGTAAGTTATTTTATCAATCAAGGTTTCAACACCGTAAACATTAATTGTAAAGATTAACGCGGCGGTACAAGTTATAACCGGAGACATTTCTTTAAAATATTTAACAAATTTTTCTTTCATCGATTTTATTATTTTCGTAAAAAGAGTATTTTTATTTTCAAGTTCGGCTAATTTGTGACACATTAGAAATATTTGTTTAAGAGCCAAGTGACGTGTGGGGTAATAAACCCCGGATAAAAAAGTGGTAACGGTTTTGAAAACTTCTAGCAATTCGGTTATATTTTCAAGAATGTCCCAACTCTTAAACGGAAATTTTTGAATTTTACGACGCGGTTTTGAGGAAAGCAAATAATGAAAATTTTCTAAAGTTCCTCTTTGACGTATAGCATTATGAAACATTTTATGAGTTGAATTTTATCTTGTTGGGAGGTCCCAATTGGGACCTAAGCAAATCAAACCCGTATCGTCACAAAATCTAATATATTCATGGTAACTTTTTTTGCTACTACTAAAAACGTCTTTAAGCATGACTCGAAATGCATTACTTAATTCAATAACGAGTTCAACTGCAAGCCCGTCTTGCACGGCTAAGTTGATAATGTGTGCAATACATTGACTATGGAAAAAAGCGCCGTTGCAAATCGGTTTATATTTTAATATTAATTTTTAAACCGCATTTGTATTATTTGAGGCATTATCAACAGATATTGAAAATAATTTATTTTGTAATTTAAAATCGGTTATCACACCATCTAAAATGTGAAATAAATTTTGACCCGTGTACGGATATTCAAACATATCAGACGCGATTGTACGTTTCATCATTTGCCACATATTGAGATCAACCCAATGAGCGGTAACGCAAATATATGAGTCGGGAATACCATGTGGAGCCGACCAAACGTCGGTGGTTAAGTTCACACCGGTTTCCAATTTTTTAAAACTTAAAATTAATTCTTTTTTTTTGTTTTTTTCCACATTTTTAGACAATCACGTCTAAAAGTACTACGACTTACTTGATGATAACGTGGTTGAAGGGCTTCTTGAATCATCCTCGTCACGAGCAGGTTGTCGAAGTGGTTGAACGTCAAACCTCTTTGAATAACTAATTTCGCCATTATATCTCGAACAATATTTGGATCGAAGTTCCAAATTCCACTCTCGCTTGTCATAGATGCTTGACCCTCACCCGGAATTTTCTTCAAACTCGGGTAAGATTTTTCCATATGAGTTTTTAGAGTAGAGTTTGAATCATTTTTAAAAAATCCACCACAATTTTTGCAACGAGCACGTTCCATCCCGTTATACATCTCACATAAATCGTAGTTTGACCAAATTGCGGGGTTTCTCGTTGTTAGTATGATTTTCACAACGCTAACTTCGGAAGAGGAAACACCAAAATTTGAATCGGCCATAGCATTTTTTTGAGTGTTTTTTGAGCGTTTTCGAGCGTTTTTTTTATAAACGAGAGTGTAGAAAGCGGGTTTGAGAAGTGTGATTTAACCAAAACACCCACTACCTATTTATAATGTGTTTAAAATGGGTGAAAAAAAGACAAAAAAAGGATCATAACGGCTACAAACGGCTATATAGCCGTTTTCCCAAAGGCTAGTTTTTTTATTTTACCGTTAAACCGGTTCTCAAAAAACCGGTCCTAAACCGCTCATTCGCATGAAACAATAAACCGGTTCAAACCGGCGGTTCACACCAGTTTGAAACCGGTTTCCCCTAAACCGGTTTAGTCTCGGGTCGGGAAATCCAAACCGGTTTTTTTTTTAAATATCAAATAAATGTTGCTAGAATATGTCGATATTTTGTAAAGTTGAAATTCTGGCACCACAAAATTGTAAAAATTAAAAACGTCGCCCTCTAGAAATAAAATATCTATGCATTATTGGTGACAGCCTTGTTAGATGGATTGGCTACCAAATTAATTACTAAACCTTAATTGAAAGACCCAGTCCATGGCTTGAAAAAATAAAAAACTACGGTCCCTTAGGAGACCGGGCCCCCCTAAGGGCCGCCCCTAAGCGATACTAACTTCGCACTATTCTTAGTCCATAAAACCGAATTGACCTTGTTCTCATCCACCACCTTTTCGACTGCGCGAGATTTGCTATTGAAAGTTTTATTGTGCAAAATTTTTAAAAAATAACCTCCAGTGTAAATTTTAAGTCAAAGAAGATAACCTATAATTTTATAACAATTCAAAGGACATAATTTGTAAATTACTCTATATAAAATTTGATTAATCAGTTACTTTGTACTTCACAAAAATTTAAATGTTAAATATGTTTCAGTATTTTTAAATTTTTATCTTGAAATATAATTTTTAGTATTTTAATCTATTGGTAGTTATAGAAATTTAGTATACGTAATTTATGTTTATATTTTTTTATTTTTGGAGTGGCTAGAAAAATTCCAAAGAATTAAAATATGTCGAATGAGTTAAATTTTGTGATTTATTTAACTGATAAATATAATCATCTCTTTGGTATGTAAATTTTTTAAAACAACTTGAAATTTGGTGGTATGTGTGACGTCACTGGTAGTGGTGACGGGCTGGTGACGGCGGCAACAGTTTTGGGGCGACGGTGATAGTGACGATGGCATCAACGACTTGGGAAATTTCCAATATCCTTCTTACTTTGTTTTATGTTTGCTAACAATATGTTAGTATAGGTGGTGGCCGGTAGAGTGGCACAAACCGGGTTTTTGAACCGAACCGGTTTGGTTAACGCAAACGTTAAACCGGTTTTGACTAAAACCGGTTCGGGTTAAACCGGTTTATAACATATAAAATCCGAAACCTGTTGAACCGGTTCAGTTCGGTTCTAGACCGGTTCGGGTTGGTGAACTGGTTTAAACAGGTTTTTTTTTTTAATATTTTTAATAAAATTAATATTTAACAAATAAAAACATAAAGTTTAACGTTTATTCATATTGTAGGAGTTCGGAAATCACAAAACATTACAAAATTAAACAAGATAATTCTAAAATACGAGAAATTGAGAAATATATTTTTAGTTAACATTTCTCGAGCTACTACTTGATCCGCCCGCGCCCATCGTATCATATGGGGTTTGTGTTGTACCTTATTTATGTAAATAAATATCAAACAAATCTTACAAACATTTGTTAAAATAAGTTTTTGTTACGGTTGAAAAATGAATATCTGCGGAATTCAAATCCAAATCGTAAGTTATTTTATCAATCAATGTTTCAACACCGTAAACATGAATTGTAGGGTTTAACGCGACGGCACAAGTTATAACCGGAGACATTTCTGTAAAATATTTAACAAATTTTTCTTTCATCGATTTTATCATTTTCGTAAAAAGTGTATTTTTATTTTCAAGTTCGGCTAATTTGTGACACATTAGAAATATTTGTTTAAGAGCCAAGGGACTTGTGGGGTAATAAACCCCGGATAAAAAAGTGGTGGCGGTTTTGAAAACTTCGAGCAATTCGGTTATATTTTCAAGAATGTCCCAACTTTTAGACGGAAATTTTTGAATTTTACGACGTGGTTTTAAGAAAAGCAAATCATGAAAAATTTATAAAGTTCCTCTTTGACATATAGCACTATGAAACATTTTATGAGTTGAATTTCATCTTGTTGTGAGGTCCCAATTGGGACCTAAGCAAATCAAACCCGAATCGTCACAAAATCTAATATATTCATGGTATCTTTTTTTGCAACTACTAAAAATGTCTTTAAGCCTGACTCGAAATGCATTACTTAATTCAATAACGGGTTCAACCGCAAGCCCGTTTTGCATGCTAAGTTGATGATGTGTGCAATACATCGACTATGGAAAAAAAGCGCCGTTGCAAATCGGTTTATATTTTAATATTAATTTTTGAACCGCATTTGTATTATTTGAGGCATTATCAACAGATATTGAAAATAATTTATTTTGTAATTAAAAATCGGTTATCACACCATCTAAAATGTGAAATAAATTTTGACCCGTGTACGGATATTCAAACATATCAAACGCGATTGTACGTTTCATCATTTGCCACGTATTCGGATCAACCCAATGAGCGGTAACGCAAATATATGAGTCGGGAATAACATGTGGAGCCGACCAAACGTCGGTGGTTAAGTTCACAGCGGTTTTCAATTTTTTAAAACCTAAAATTAATTCTTTTTTTGCTTTTTTCCACATTTTTAGACAATCACGTCTAAGAGTACTACAACTTACTTGATGATAACGTGGTTAAAAGGCTTCTTGAATCATCCTCGTCACGAGCGGGTGGTTGAACGGCAAACCTCTTTGAATAATTAATTTCGTCATTCTATCTCGAACAATATTTGGATCGAAGTTCCAAATTCCACCATCGCTTGTTATAGATGCTTGACCCTCACCCGGAATTTTCTTCAAACTCGGGCAAGATCTTTCCATATGAGTTCTTAGAGTAGAGTTTGAATCCTTTTTAAAAACCCACCACAATTTTTGCAACGAGCACGTTCCATCCCGTTAGACATCTCACATAAATCGTAGTTTGACCAAATTGCGGGGTTCCTCGTTGTTGGTATGATTTTCACAACGCTAACTTCGGAAGAGGAAACACCAAAACTTGAATCGGCCATAGCGTTTTTTTGAGCGTTTTCGAGTGTTTTTTTATAAACGAGAGTGTAGAGAGCGGGTTTGAGAAGTGTGATTTAACCAAAACACACACTACCTATTTATAATGTGTTTGGGGGTTAAAATGGGTGAAAAAAAGACAAAAAAAAGGATCCTAACGGCTACAAACGGCTATATAGCCGTTTTCCCAACGGCTAGTTTTTTGATTTTACCGTTAAACCGGTTCCTCAAACCGGTTCTCAAAAAACCGTTCCTAAACAGTTCATTCGCAGGAAACAGTAAACCGGTTCAAAACCGGCGGTTCACACCAGTTTGAAACCGGTTTCCCCTAAACCGGTTTAGTCTCGGGTCGGAAAATCCAAACCGGTTTTTTTTGTTAAAAATATCAAATAAATGTTTGCTAGAATATGTCGATATTATCTTGTAAAGTTGAAATTCTGGCACCACAAAATTGTAAAAATTAAAAACGTCGCCCTCTAGAAATAAAATATCTATGCATTATTGGTGACAGCTAGGGGTGTTCAAAAAAATCCAAATCCGAAACCGAAACCGAATTATCCGAAAATTCGAATCCGAATTATCCGAAAATTCGGATATCCGAAATTTTAGATTCGGATTCGGATAGTGATTTTCGGATATTTCGGATAGTTCGGATATCCGAATATCCGAAATATTATATTTATATATTTTTTTTAGTTGTTTTTATTATTTAAAATAAGAAAATTTGAATCAAAATCCGATATATTATATTTTTATATGTATATTTTCTAATTTCTTAAGGTTTTTAATTGTTTTTGTAATTTAAAAATATTATTTTTATATATTTTTTTTATTTTCGGATATCCGTTTCACTATCCGAATCCGTATCCGAATTTTCGGATATCCGAAATTCGGATATCCGAAATTCAGATATCCGAAATTTTAAATATCCGATTTTGAACACCCCTAGTTACAGCACTGTTGGATGGATTGGCTACCAAATTAATTACTAAACCTTAATTGAAAGAGTCGATGGCCAATAGGAAAAGGACACCAACACTTTTTAATTTGTCTTGTAATTTTCTATTCAATGTTCTTACTAAATAAAAAACTAGATGGGATGGTTGAGGTTGTTGTGCTTAGTTTTTTAACTTTCTATAGGTCTTACGTTCGAAACTCATTGCCATTATTTTTGGGTTGTTTTTTTTCTTTCTTTTTTGTTTTGATTAATATTTTTTTCTCTGGTATTTTTTACTTTTGATTATTTTAACCAATCCGCTTTGACGTACTTAGGTACGTTAGTGTCAACGTCTAAATAGTTTTCTTATGTTAGTGTGGTTGGATCTCCAAATACATTTCTTTAACATACTTAGGTACGTTTGTGTCAACGTTTAAATAGTTTTCTTATGTTAGTGTGGTTCGATCTCCAAATACATTTCTTTAACATACTTAGGTACGTTAGTGTCAACGTCTAAATGGTTTTTTTCTTCTGCTTTTTTACAAAAAAAAATTGGTTAACCGAGTCGTCGTAACGTCATATGTTTTTTTTTGTGTACTTGGCCACTTTTTTTTGTGCCTAGTCACGTTAATGTAATTGACTCAACCGTTTAGGTTCAACTTCCCTCCGTATAAATTATAGTTAGTATACGTTTCAACACCGCCGCAACGCGGGCGGGTAAAATTCCTAGTTGATCACAATTCACAACTTGTGATGTCGCTAGGGTTGAGAATTGAGATTGATCGCAACTTGCAGGATTATGTTTTACGTTGATTCTACAGGGTAGTTGTAGGATCATGGATACAACATTTGATGGATCGCAAATCGCAATTAAGGTTACAAAATACTGATGGAAATCATGCCCAAGAACGTGAACACAAGTTTTTTTCTATCTCAACTAAGGTCGACTTTTTATGTTTATTATAAAACACTTTTAATTCCTTTGTAACTCTAACAAACCAATAGATAAACATAAAACAAAACTACTTTACTCAAACTCAATACTAATTTAAACTCTTTTTGTTTCACCCTTGTACTTTTCAAACTCCATCCGTACCCTTCTTTCTTACGTAAATCTAGACTGACTACTTCATTCTCCCTATTAATCTTGATTTGGGCTTACTTCTTGCTCTTTGATTTCAATCTTGCCGACCTGCTTGTTGCTCTTGCTTGAACTCTTCCTTGCTTCAACTCGAAAGCGAGTCTCTTGCTCTTGCTATAATCCGAACCGGGTTTCTTGTTGTTGCTAATCAGAATCAAATGGAGTCTGATTTCTTGCTCTTGCTACTAATCACATATAATCACATATTAGGGTTCTTGCTCATTTTATTGGGGTTCTTGTTCTTCTACTGGTCATCAAAAGATTAGGGTTCTTGCTCCTTGTACTGATCAAACTATCAGCATTCTTGTTGTTTCACTGATCAAATGGTCATGGTTTTTGCTAGTTAAGATCACGGTTGCCCACTTGCAGAAAATCGTTTCTACGTGACTTGCTTTCGTGCTAACTTACTCTTATTCTTGCTTAAAAAAATTTCACATGTGTGGATGTTTGCTTAAACTAACAGAGCTATGTGTTTGCTAGGTTAAACTAATTCAACTATGTGTTTGCTATCTTAAATTAATTCAACTACTTGTTTGTTATCTTAAATTAATTCAAAACTTGTGTGCCTGCTTCTTTCTCTCGATAATTTCCAACCATGAATATAAGGTGTGCTAGCTTGCTTGAATTAATTCCCATGTGCCTTCTTGGTTGCTTCACCTACGTTCACGCATCTAATTTTTTTGGCTCCTTTTCTTTTGACGGAGAATAGTAGCCGCCCCTTTTCCAAAACTCTCCTATTTACTTTTTGTTTGTTTTTCCACGTTCTTCCTGTCAATTTTTCGTACTCAGTCCTGCAGCCAAAAGAGGAAGCTGCTCACCTTTATCCAAAAATTGACTTTCAAAACCCTCTTCATGCTCTGTAAGGGAGGTGGGAGTGGTACTTTTCGATTTCAAACTACCCTCTCAAACCTATCAATGCAGATATGCCACCTTATTTTAACAAACTAGCCTCCCAAACTACCCTTCATGGTTGGGGTGGTACCCGTTATTTACCCGCAAACAACAGTCGCTTTCTCCAAATATCGGCGGGTTAAAATGGTTGTTTCAGCGGGTTCCAATACCCGCACCTTATCCGCAATGTCAGCCGCTAGGAGTGGAAGTGGTACCCGTTGGGCACTCCCAACTCCCTAACTAATTGTTGGACATCAGGCCCAAAAACAGAAAAAGATATTTTTTGATTTCAATAAAGATCGACTCTTTCGGTTTATTATAAAATTCTTGATACATACAAAGACTCCGAATCCATCTATTAAAATAAACCTTGCTAAACAATTTTTCTAATCCTACTCAAATGCCACTTTTAGTTCTTTTCTAACTCTAACAAACCAATAGATGAACATAAAACCAAACTATTAAACTCAAACTCAAATACTAATTTAAAGCCTTTTTGTTTCACTCCTTGTACTTCTCATCCGTCCGCACTAACCTCTCTTTCTTACGTAAAATCTAGATTGACTCCTTCAAATACAAAGTAAAATACAATATATAGTAGTATTAGGATTATGAAACGCAACTTCAATTCAGGCTAGCTAGTTCAATGTTGGTTTTCTCTATCTGAAAATGGTCACCCGTAGCCCTAAGAAAACTCATAAAGTCGTCTAAGTTGAACACCAACGTTTATAATTATGAAGATTGTTCCTTAATTACCAAATTAATAGGGTTATAAAAATGATCTCTACTTGTTATTGCTATTTTTGTAAAGAGAAGATGATCTCTAACATGGAAAGATCTTTTATTTACGTTGGTGTATCATTTATTGAAGTTAACATTAGTTTTAGGGTATGAGGTATACCCTCACGAAAGGGCTCCCGTGAGGCCTTTCACGCCGTGAGAGGGTAGGGAACACCGCCCCTCTTGCGTGAAGGGGGCGTGAAGAGTACCCGTGAAGGATTTCACACGAGAATGGGCTTGAAAGTAGTCGTTGGGGCTTGGTGGCTATTAATGATCCTTGTAGAAGAATATGGTTTGAGTAGAAATTTTTAGGGTTATTATTTGATGTTGCAGGTTTACGAAGAAGAAGGGAATAAAAAATAGTGGTTGGTGGCTATTAATATCGGTCATAAAAAATAGTGGTTGGTGGCTATTAATATCGGTCATAAATAGTGGTTCCATAATTTTTTTAACGCAAACAAACATAGAATTGCTTAAGTACTCCGTATGAGGTGATCCATTGGCAAAAGGCCACCGTCAGCTGGCCCAACCCAGTCGTACGGAGCTTTTAAGCACCCCAAGTTATCTCCAGTTTCGGGGAAAACCCACCCGTCCGAAAGCCCATTGGTAGTAAAATCCGGACGCAATCGGGATCGAATCGAAGATCACAAATATCCAGGTCTTCCTTCATTGAGCCACCATGCCCCTTCACAAAGTGATGCTAATGGGGATAGAACCCGGGTCTTTTTTAGATAATCCAGGCTTCCTATCAGTACACCAAATTGTAAGTTGATTGATTCCTTAATTAATTTATATTTTTATTTTTTGAATTTATGTGGTTGTAAATAATTTATAATAAAAATATCGGTATAACGTTAAAAAATAGGTTTTTTGTTTTTTTATTTATGTAGTTTTTATTTTATGTTTTTTAATTTAATTTATATTTTTAATGAAATTTGAATTTATGTTTTATTTTTTTTAAATTAATACTGAAATAATTATTGCATTTAATGCTCGCTAGAGTTTCACTCACTTGGGTATTTTCCTTGCTAAGTGAGACCCAAGTGAGAAACAAATCAAGCTTATGTTGCGCCCACGTAGCAAAAAAGTTACTCTCACTTGGAGTGCCAAGTGAGAGTATACCTCATACTCTTATAGGTTGCACCAAAAAGTGTTGACAGATATTTTTCAACAATAAAGTATGTGAAATCTGATTTGCGTAAGGATAGGTTATGAGAATTTAAGCAATAGTTGCATTTGTTATATTGAAAAAGATTTTGTTATGAAAGTTTATATAAATGACATAATGGCTCCGTATCAAAAAGTGAAAAACCGTAGATATCAACAATCGAAGAGATATGTTATTTATATTATGCAATTTTAATGATGATTAGCGTTTTTCTATTACATACTTGAAATTTGATTTTTATTTATCTTGTTATTGTGTGACCCGACCTAAATTGCGCCGAAAAATCTAAAATCTAGTGATGTATAACGAAACTTTCCGACACTTATGGGAAAAATTCTTATGTCTGTCGCAGCTTCACTCGGAAAATGGAAAAAAAGTTCTTATATTCATCACTCATTCCGAACTAGAAAATCATGCAATATTTTTTAGGGAAGGAGAGTCGTTTGTGATCTTACTATACAACGTACTCATGCAGTTCCATGTTTTATGCTTCTTTCTGTCGAGTAATAATATTTGGATAATTTAAATTATGTCTGTAAATAGTCTTATAGATAACTGGAATTAATATTTTCATTGCATTTTATCATGACTCATTATGTGTTGATGATTTTAGTGCTATTTAGTTATTTTATGTAATTGATGTCATCTAGTTATTTTGTGTAATTCGGTTTACTTATTGACCAAATGAGAAGTCATAATGAACCAACAGACAAATTGGTAAATGTGTAGTGGACACTTGTTTGATAATTTTATGATTTGTTGTGTAAAGACATTACGTCGTACCAAGTGCGTGAAACCCACTAAAAAACGGGGTACGGGGGAAGCTCTCATCGGAGCTGGGTCCAAGGGGCAGAGCCCCTGGCTAGGATCAATTTGGAAGTTGAAAACATTGGAAAATTTTATTTTCATGACTTGTAATGTGCATAAAGTTAGTCAACCGTACTAACTTGTTAGTCCAGAGTAGATTTATATTCCGGGGTAGATTTGTTCCTTCAAAGTACATGTACTCATCCGAAACATACAAAGAATATTTTATATTGAAATGTAAATATAAATAAAAACGTTGCAAACGAAAACGACTTTAAAAATAAAAAAAAAGTAAAAATATATCAAATTTGACATGTAATATGTAATATACAAGCCAGCTCATTTTGAATAAAACTTATACAGAAACATATATAAAAAACTCATCCCAACAACATGTTTGGAACTTGAGAAAACAACATATATTAAAGTAATAAGTAAAAAACAAAATATGTTCAAAAATATTTTTTTTAAATTAAATTAATAATAATAAAAAAACCTTAAAAAAATGAATCAATTCATAACACTATATATTTATTTTATTATATTTAATGGTTTTATAATTTTTTAATGTTTTCAATATATACACACACATATATATATATAGGAGGGTTATATTCAGAAAACAAATTACTGCGAGAACATAGTGAACTAATCTGGACCACTCATTTTGTATTTAATCTTAAAAGATAAAATTTAATCAAAAGGTTATAATAGTAAACAATAAAATTTTATCTCTCTAATTAACTATTTTTTTCTCTCTCCAATTAATTATTTATCCTATCATATTTCTATTTATTTAGTTAAAACAAAAATTATCCTACAAGTATAGAAAAATTATTATCTCTAGTTTTTTTTTCAACTAATTAGTTTAAATTAATATTATATATAATGAAATTTATCATATTCATAATGAAACGTATTCACATATAACAAAATTTATCCTACATATATGCATACATAATTACATCATTATCCTACACATATCAAAACTAATTATACACATGTCAAAACATATCCTACACATACCGAAACAAACATATTCTCATATTTCCATATAGTTATTTTGAAACATATCCTCTACATATGTATGCCTCATATGTTTAGCCATCAAAAAATACATTAGGAGATTATTCCTACATATACATAGGAAAGTACATAATTATAGAAGAAAATACATTAAAAGATTATTCCTACACATTTTCAAATTTATAATAAAACAATAATAATGACCTAAACATATGTAGGCATAGTAGGTATGGACACATGTATTTTTTTAATTTACGTTAATTTAAAATGTCTAAAATAAAAGAATAAACATGTATACATGTGTAGGGTGAAATGTCGAAATCCCTAAACGAAAATCGGTTACTGAACCTACATATGTAGGTTCAAACTTCATATGTGCAAGTTAAACTCTCAAAACTCTCACGAGTTACATTTTAGTATGTTGAAACTCCACATATGTAGAAAGAAGCTCTCATATGTATAGGTTCACAAGATCCAAGTGTAGGTTGAAACCTTAAAATCCTCAAACGAAATCTATTATACCTACATATGTGTAGGTTGACAAAATCCATGTATATGTTTAAACCTTAAAATCTTCAAACGAAATCATACGTAAGTTGACGATATACATGTGTAAGTTTAAATTTGTTACATCAATATAGTTATTGTTTTACTAAATTATTCTAAATATGATGCGAAAACAATTTAAGAGACAAAAAAGATTTGACTAGTTAATTAGAATAAGGATTAATTGACTAATTAATTATAATATTTAAGAGGGAGATAAGTTAGGAACTCTTTTGAAAGAATTATGTAAAATCTCACTACTACCATTTACTAATTATTTAATCTCTTAAATATAGTAATTAATTAGTATGATTTTTAACCATTGATGAAATAATATAATGGTTGAGATTTGTTCTTTCTGTTCTTGCACTTTTTTATTGTTCTGTAATGAACCTTTCTCTCTCTCTCTATCTCTCTCTCTCTCACTATATATATATATATATATATATATATATATATTGGTGAGTTTACTAGAAAAACTCATTTTTATAAGAAAACCAAAAAGCTCCTATTGCATATGTGTAGTACACCTGAAAAACTTAACCCATCCTCAAAAACCTAAACCCCTCCACCCCACCCCCACCCCCACCCAAAAACCTAAACCCCCCACCCCACCCCACCCACCCCCCATCCACCCCCCCCCAAAAAAACCTAAACCCCCCATCCTTCCAAAAACCTAAACTAAACCCAAAAATTAAACCAAAAAGCCTAACCCACCCTAAAAACCTAAACCTCCCACCTCACCCACCCCCACCCAAAAACCTAACCCCACCCCACCTACCCCCTCACCCAAGGGCAGACCTACCCCTATGGTAGGGGTAGCCCCCGCTACCCCTCAACTTACGCGCAGTGGAAAAAATTATTTTTTTTATGGTTTTATGTATCCGGTTACCCCTTACGTTACCCCTCAATTTTTTTTTAAAAGCTCAACACTTCATAAAAAAATTCAACATTTTATAAAAAGTCCCCACATTTTATTAACGGTTTTGAGTTATTAGATTTTTAATAAAACATTTGTGCTTTAGCCGGACTAAATGTTTTATTAAAACTCAATACCTTAAAGTCTCAATTCTCAAACCCAACTTACCTAAGCGGTCGGCCGAGAAGAAAGACAGAGAGCAGGAATTGTGAGACTGTGAGAGTAAGAGACCGACCACTCGACTTGAGATGAGACCACCGCCCCGCGCCGCCTTCACCAAACCCCAGTCCTCCACCTCTCCAGTCCGCCTCGGCAGTCGCATGTTACCCAATTGCGGAGGATAGTGAGACCCCCCTGATTTTTCACTCAAAAATGTTAATATTTACGTATTCGATCGATTTTTCGCTCAGTTGCGTTAATTCATATGTATTCGGCCAAAACTTTTATAGCTTCGTCACTGATGTTATTGTCAAAAAAAATTGTTTACATAAAAGTACGATCTAAAATTTTTTTTTTGTTTCATTTACATGAAAGTACGGTCTGAACTTTTTCGTTACCCTGAACTTTTTTTCTAGATCTGCTACTGCCCTCACCCACTCCCCAAAAACCTAAACCCCACACCCACCCCCCAAAAACCTAAACCCCCCCACCCCACTCCCCTCCAAAAACCTAACCTAAAAGTTAAACTAAACCCAAAAAACTTAACCCAAAAGCTGAACCCACTACTTTTTGAGTTTTTTTTTAACGAGGACGACGTGGGAAACAAGGTCTCTGAAGCAGTTTTTTTAATTTTTGATTTATTTTTTGAGTTAACTTTTTTATTATTTTTTTTTACTTTAAATAAGTAGTTTTTTATTATTCTCATGACCCATATATATATATATATAATTATATGAGTATTTTACCACAAATTGTTATCCACGGTAAGTTTTAAAAACCATCAATTATCATCCGGAAGAATTCTCATATCGATCTGTTCATATGAGAAAATAAAATTCATATATATATATATATATATATATATATATATATATATAGGGTTAGGTTATAGGAAAAAGGGTTTTAAAAATAAGAAGAGTAAAAAGGATTCTAAGCTTGACATGTATCATTTTATTGTTTCTAAAGGGAGGGCATAATGGTCAATGTGTAATATACATGGTCAATGTGTAATATACCTGGTCAATGTGTAATATAAGGTCTGATATTACACAATGACCATACCTGATATTACACAAAGAACTGATATTACACAATGCGCATATTACACAATGACCTAGCATATTTGAGCGAATTACACAATAATTAGCGAATTACACAATGAGTTGTAAACGTAAAACACAATGATGAATACATATAACACAATGATGAAAAATCTTTGACACAATGACCTTACTAATTACACAATGAACTTGTATTACACAATTACCAGGCGTGGTATTACACAATGAATTTGTATTACATAATGAACTTGTATTACACAATGACCTGACTAATTACACAATGACCTGATTAATTAAACAATGAACTTGTATAACACAATGACCTGAATAATTACACAATGACTAGTATTACACAATGACCTGACTATTATACAATGACCAGATATTACACTATTTTTTATGTATTCAAGTGGGCTAAACAAAGACATATAGCCGGCTAAGGAAAGTCATATAGCAGGCTAAAATCAAGTGGGCTAGGAAAGTCATATTGCAGGCTAAAAAAAACACGCCGGCTTAGCCTACTTAGAAGTAAGCTTTAGCCGTCTTGGGAATCAGCACCTCCACGTGTCAGTTTCCGGTTGGCTGAACATCTGAAAAAAAGCTGGTTTGGCACGGAATTTGAAGCCGGCTTTACTAGCCTATTTCATCAGGCTTCATGCCTAAATGACCATATCGTAGTAGGCTAAAAAAGTTTGTCCAATTTTGTAAGTTTGACCGGTCAAATGTCCATTTTGATAATTTTCCCTTTTTTGTGATTCACCGCCCAGTCCCCCAACTTTTTTTTGAAATTCTCACTGCTCAAATTAAACTCGAGTGTTGGGATGGTTCAGTTTGAATTCAAACAACAAAACTATGATCTAAGAAACACATCCGGGATTTAACCTAAAGATAAAACCAAGTTTAATTTAAATGTTAATAAAAATAAGAGAGAAACTTGGAGGAAACTGATCTTATTCATTTTCATTCAATCATTATCATATAGGGTTAGGTTCAAATAAAAATGGTTTTTAAAATAAGAAGTGTGAGAAAGATTTAAGGTCATTAGATCAAATTGTAGAAAAAATTTAATGGTTGAGATCAAATTTAATAGGAGAGAAAGTTATTAAAAGGGTATTTTAGACCCATTTTTGTTGACTTTTTATCAAGTTCCCCTTTTTTTTAAATGTTCATAACTTTTACATACGACATTATTTTTTTTTAAAATTACACCATAAAAACGAGCGTGTTTTATCTTTAAAACGAGTATAGTGTCGTTATATACAAAAACGAAATTTTTTTACGTTTTCCAGCTCATTATGTAATTTACTCGTCATTATGTAATGTCAGATCTGATCATTGTGTAATATCATGTCCGATCATTGTGTAATATCAGGTCCGATCAGTGTGTAATGTCAAGTTTGGTAATTGTGTCAAATATTTTTCATCATTGTGTTTTACTTAGAGGTGTTAAAAAAAACGAATCCGAATTATCCAAAATTATGAATCCGAATTATCCGAAAATTCTGATATCCGAATTTTCGGATTCGGATATTAATATTGAAAAAATTCGGATATTTCGGATATCCGAATCCGAATGTTTTTTATCTTTTTTTTAAATATTTTAAATATATATAACAAATAGAGAGTTTGAAACTCAAAAATACAAAAACCCTAATTCCCTTCTGCATTCTACGCTTCGTATTCTACATCCCCAACTCCCCTGCAGCCTCAAATCGGACTCTCCTGCCACCTGTGACCGGTCGACTGCTGCTTTTCGTCCGACTGTTGCCTGCCGCCTTCCGGCCGACTGCTGCCTGTCGCCTGTGTTCCGACTGCAGCGCCCGCTAGACGGCCACACTTCTGCGTTTTGTTCTTGGCTTCTTGCGAAGGGAGTTTGTTATTTGTGAGAGGTTTTTAAGCTTGTTGCTTGACCTTAAAAATCGTTCCTGAAGATCCATGAGCTTCAGAACCCTCACGTTTCATAAATGGAGTATGAATGTTCCATAAGAGAGATTATAAAATTGGTAGAATTGAAAGGTAAATCATATGTTTCTTTCATTCTGTGTTAATGTATATACTAATTTTCCTTCTCACAAATCAAATCTCCATCTGAGCAATAACCTTTTGATTGTTAGCGTGTTAATTTGATTGTAAAATTTGTACTTTGTTTGTAACATTAGAGATTTACATATTTGTTAGCTTGTTAATGGACAATTCGGATATCCGGTTCACTACCCGAATTTGTATCGTAAATTTCGGATATCCAACACTAATATAATTATATTAGACTCTGACTCGGACCATCAAATGACTGATTTGGTTGGGGCAATTTACTACACTACTGATTAAACTAATAATGCAGAAAAGAAGAACGAATTTAACTATCAAGATAAAGACTACGGAAATATCAGGATTGGAAAAAATACCACTTAGGTCGGAATTCTACTTGCAAAGCTCAACTTCTTTCGGTTATGGAAACTATGATGGATCTAACTTTTTAAGGATAACAATGATAATGTACCTAACAGACAGATCACCTCTCGGTATCACTGTCCATAATACATCGAAGATGCATGGGGTAATCTCAGGATAACAACTATGACTCGTAATAGCAACAAATAATAAGACAAACGAAGGAAACTTCCTCTCAAACAGACGCGGATGGATTTACCCCTCACCCACTGAACACGTGTCACATGTTGGTGCCTTCGTACACTAAAAACCCTTTGTACAATAATTGGCCTATACACAAACACACACATACTAGGTTAGAATCTCGTCTATAACACATGTTGAGTAAATGTAATTTTACATACTGAGTGATAAAAAAATTAGAGATAATATCATATATACCCCTACAAATATGGGTAAATATCATATATACCCAACAAAATCTAAAAATATCATATATACTCAATTTAAATATTTTTTTTATTTTATAACCATTTTACCCTTATCCATCATATGATTTTTTATAACTTATTTTTTTAGTTTTATCCAATACGTAAAAGATCATTCATTCTCCTATTCATGATGGCGACTATCGAGATTCTTCAAACCCATTCAGAAGGAATAATTGCGAGAAAGTTACAAAACGCTAATGTTATGAAAGAAAGTTGGTAGAATTATAAAAACAATATGAGAAAAACTCAAGATATGCCACCTCATTTTGACAAACTAGCCTCCCAAACTACCCTTCATGGTGGGGGTGGTACCCGCTTTTTACCCGCAAACAACAGTCGCTTTCTCCAAATATCGACGGGTTAAAATGGTTGTTTCGGCGGGTTCCAATACCCGCGCATTACCCTCAATGTTACCCGCTAGGAGTGGGAGTGGTACTCATCGTACCAGCAATGAAGCCGCTATGGTACTCGTTGGGCACTCCCAACTCCCTAACTAATTGTTGGACATCAGGCCCAAAAACAAAAAAAAATGATTTTTTGATTTCAATAAAGATTGACTCTTTCGGTTTATTATAAAATTCTTGAAACATATAAAGACTCCTAATCCATCTATTAAAATAAACCTTGCTAAACAACTTTTCTAATCCTACTCAAATACCACTTTTAATTGTTTTCTAACTCTAACAAACCAATAGATGAACATAAAACCAAACTATTAAACTCAAATACTAATTTAAAGTCTTTTTGTTTCACCCCTTGTACTTCTCATCCATCCGCACTAACCCCTCTTTCTTACGTAAAATCTCGATTGACTCCTTCAAATACAAAGTAAAATACAATATATAGTAGTTTTAGGATTATGAAACGCACTACAAGAAAATAACCATGTGCCGACGGCGCCTATACCGACGACACTTGTCATCGGCATAGGTCACCCTATACCGACGACATGTCGTCGGGATATGCAAATTTGGAGATTTGAGAAGGGAGACCCTATATCGACAACATGTCGTCGGCACAGGGTTAAGCCACACGGAGGGAAAACATGGCGCCGGAGGGAAAATTGGGAAAAACCTATTCGTCGGTATAGGTTAATTTGGATTTTTTTTTCTTTTATTTAATAAATTTTCGTCGGTGAATTTTTTTTAATTAAAAACAATTATGGGAAAACTCTATACCGATGACATATCGTCGGTATAGAGTTTTTTACTTTATTGACCGGTCAAAACCCTACGAACACCTATACCGACGACTTGTCGTCGGGACAATGGCTCTATTGCGCCGACTTTCAAGCCTATACCGAAGAAATGTCGTCGGTATAGGTTTCAGCGTGAATAAACCAGGAAACAGCTTTCTGCTTCCCATTTCCACGAAAAAAAAACCCCCAAAACTCTCTCATCTTCTCTCTTTGGCGATTTCCCCTTTTTGGTGTGTTTTGTAGAGCAATCTTCACCAATCTCTCGGGTTTTGAGGTTAGTTAACATCTATGTTTCAATGGCTTTTTGCTTAATTTCTTTGATTTTTGTTGGTGTTTGAAGCTTTGACCTTTTTTTGTGGATTTCAAGCTATTCGAAGCTATTTGCAAACTTGGTTAGTAATTTTTCTATAAATTAGGTTTAGATGTATGTTTGTATGTATATTGTTGTGTTTATTTGTATGTATGGATATATGGTTTAAATGTATGATTTTATAAATATTTATGAAATTTTATGATGAAATTAGGTTTAGATGTGAAATTAGGTTTAGATGAATTTTGGGAATTTGGGCATTTATATATGTATGTTTGTATATAATATGTATGTATATATGTGTATGTGTGTTTGTATGTGTTTGTATGTATTTGTATTATGTTTATGTATGGAATTGTGTTTATGTATGTAATTTGGGAATTTAAGCATTTATATATGTGTATGTGTGTTTGTATGTATTTGTATTATGTTTATGTATGGAATTGTGTTTATGTATATAATTTGGGAATTTGGGCATTTGTTTATGTATGTTTGTAAAGACCATGTATGTATGTATGTATTTTTATGTATGTAATTGTGTTTGTGTATGTAATTTTAGAATTTTTGGCATTTATTTATGTGTGTTTGTATATAATATGTATGTATATGTGTATGTATGTTCGTATGTATGATTATGTAATTGTATGATTTGTATGTATATAATTGTGTATGTATTTATGTAATTGTGAATGTATGTATATATCTTTGTATGTATATGTAACTTTATTTAATTTTGTTGTAAGTTCGGAACTCATTGCGGTTGGAGAAGTGTGAATAACATCTTATTTGTGTTTCATTGAATTTTTTTAAGGTACGCATCCCGACTTTTATACCTTTATGTACGTCTCATGTTGTGTACACTAGTATGTTTATTTAGGATAACTCTTTAGAATATACCCGTTCGAAATTTATCTGATAGAGATAAATTTTGGATTGTCCCCTTTGGGACTGCTTTTTGAATATTCTATCTTATTTAGGATATGTATACATTTTAACGGGTTGACATTTAAGAAAAAATTGGTAGCTATTTCTCCTTACTCCTTCGAGTTTGCGGTTTACCTGCATACTTGGGGAGTTAAGGGGAAATGCTGCTGATTTTTTTCTTAAATAGTCAACTCATTAAAATGTATACATATGAGATAGAATATTCAAAACGTGGGTTAGGATCCACTGCCTTAGAGTACCGATCAAATCACTTACATTCATTTATATCATTTATTACATGCACGTATATGTGCATGCTTATAACACAATAGATATGACACTAGATGTGGCAATTGATAAAATCTGGGTTACACTAGGAAATCGGAATTCTCCAGCTTTCTTAAGCGGTCTTCGCAACTTTATAGAGACGGCCAAGAACCATGTCGACGGTCTAGGTAGAGCGTTTTGCCCTTGTAGACGTTATTGTAATGTGTGTCGACAGGATTTGAACACGATATATGGCCACATACATGACCGTGGGTTTCTACAATCATATCAGAATTGGATTTATCATGGTGAACAACATCCTCGTGTGGCGAAGATAACATCACTTTTTACCCCAAGAACAACACCAACTCCTCCAATAACTACAACAATAAATAATGAGATGTTTGATGCCATAGATGATGTGATGGCAGAGCAAAATGCAAACGAGGATAATATAGATGAAGATGGAACTGGTTTAGACCCAGAGTTTGATGCGCTGTTTGAGGAGCTAAATAAGGAGTTATACCCCAGTAGTAGTCAAATGTCTTCCCTAAACTTCATAGCCAAATTGATGCATATCAAAGTTATCAACAAATGGACGAATAGTTCGTTTGACCAACTGTTAGAGCTTATACAAATTGCGTTGCTGAAGGAAAATCACGTTCCAGCGTCACACTATGAAGAAACTGAGTAAGATTGGGTTAGGATATCAGTCTATCCATGCTTGCATTAATGATTGTGCACTGTTTTAGAAGGAGAATGAATCAATGCAAAATTGTTTGGTTTGTAATGAGAGCAGATGGGTTGATAAAAACACAAAGGGGAAGAAAGTACCACATAAAGTGTTGCACTACTTTCCTTTAACTTCACGGCTTCGACGAAGGTATAGTTCAAGATTAACGGCAAAAGAAATGATCTGGCATAATACTGGACGCTCAACGGATGGTATGATGCGACATCCGGTTGGTGGGAAGGCATGGCAAGAATTTGATGAGAGATATCTGGATTTTGCTAAAGAACCAAGGAATGTCCGCTTAGGTTTGGCTGCCGATGGTTTTAATCCGTTTGGTAACATGAGTCAGACTTATAGTATGTGGCCGGTAGTGTTAACAACATATAATACACCACCGTGGTTATGTATGAAAGAGTCTTCTTTCATGTTAACCTTGCTAATTCCCGGGCCTAAATCACCTAGTAAGGACATTGATGTATTCTTAAGGCCTTTGGTTGATGAGTCGAAAATGTTGTGGGCTGAAGGAGTCCAGGTAAGAGATGCATTAACCAAAACTGTATTTAGGATGCATGCGACACTGTTATGGACTATCAACGATTATCCTGCTTGTAGTAGCTTGTCTGGATGGAGTGGTCAAGGTTATAAAGCATGCCCTACGTGTAACGTTGACACACCTTCGTGCGCTATAACGAATAAGAGAGCTTTTGTTGGACACGGAAGATTCTTGCCTAGAAAGCATAAATGGAGGAACGATCTATCGTTTGATGGCAAGAAAGAGACAAAACATCCTCCCCGACGATTGACTAATGCTCAAATATTATAACAACTAAAAAATCTCACAGATCGTGTTCCGAGGAAACATCCAATGTATGGAGGGGTAAAAAGAAAGCGCCTTACATTAGAGTTGAATTGGACTAAACGAAGTATCTTCTTTGAGCTGGATTATTGGTCTTCTCTGCTTTTAAAACACAATCTTGATGTTATGCACGTGGAGAAAAATGTGTGTGAGAGTTTATTGGGTACCTTGTTGATAAACGATAAATCAAAAGACACACACAAAGCCCGCAAAGACTTGGAAAATATGGGTATTCGACATAACCTATGGCTAACACAAAAAAAACAACAAGTCGTACCAACCACAAGCTCCTTACTCTTTCACACCCAGTGATCGAGAACGCTTTTGTCAGTTTATTCGAGGAGTGAGACTGCCTAATGGATTTGGATCGAATTTCAAAAATTAGGTACTTCCCAGTGATTCAAATATAACTGGGTTAAAGTCGCATGATTATCACATCCTCATGCAACGATTGCTGCCAATAGGGGTACGATCGGGTCTGCACAAAAATGTTTCAACAACAACAATGACGTTTGCACATTCTTTTAAAAAATTTGTGCACGATCAGTAGATATGAAAGACATGTATGAAGCAAATGAGGAAGTGGTTAAGATATTATGCAATTTGGAAATGATATATCCTCCAGCATTTTTTACATAATGGTTCATCTCATTCTTCATTTACCTGAAGAAGCTATTCTTGGTGGCCCTGTGTATATGAGGTGGATGTATCCTTTTGAAAGATACATGAAAAAACTAAAAGCATATGTTAGAAACAAAGCCAAACCTGAGGCTCAATTGCGGAGGGTTATCTTGCAGATGAAGTCTTGACATTCTGCTCTATGTATCTGGACGGTATGCAAACCAAATTTAACCGACCAGATAGAAATGCAGATGCTGGCATTCCCAAAAGGCAGTTTCAAGTGTTTTCTTCATAATGTCGACCAATATCGAAAAAGAAAATCAAGGCGCTCTCTGAACATGCCAACAAATCATTACAATGGTTTGTGTTGAACAACTTCGATGAAATCAAAGCCTACAAATCGTAAGTTTTTTTGTCCATCTACCCGTGATAAACTATTATTATATTTTCATTTAATTCTACTAATTTAAATTTTGTTTTGTCCATCTACCAGTGAATTTGAATCTAAATTTCCTGAACGCAATATACAAACCGATTTTTCTTCATGGTTAAAATATGAAGCAAATGTATTTTCATCTTCATCTTCTACACCCGATAACAAAGAATTAAGGGCATTGGCACATGGTTTCTTGTACGCATCTTCTTACACTGCTTGCATAGTCAATGGTGTTAGATTTGTGGTACAAAATCGTGATTCCTGACGCACTACTCAGAACAGTGGTGTGGTTACAATAGGAGAAGACGATACTCCATTTTATGGTCAACTAGAGGAGATCATAGAGTTGAACTACATAGATTGTTACTCGGTTGTACTATTCCGTTGTAAATGGTTCGACACGAGAGGTAAAAGATTAATTAAGCAAAACAATACTACTATAATTGACATTGGCCGTGAATGGTATGTTGGCAAAGAATGGTATGATGATGTCCAATATATATTAGCCACACAGGCTAAACAAGTGTTCTATCTTTGTGATCCTTCTCGAACCACTGGCCAATGGAGGGTTGTTGAGGACGTTCACCATCGGAAGCTTTGGGATCATCCTAGTGTTGTTAATGAGATAGATATATTGCACGACACTCAATCAAATGATTATACTTTGGTTGTCGACACCGGATGCGAAGGTGGTGAATCAAGTCACGTAGGTGGTGAACAAACACCAATTCCCCATGCTGATAGTCAATCTATTACACGGGAAACTCAATCATTTTTTGGTAACTTGGTTGTCGACTTAGGTTACTTGCCTATGCGTATAACTTTAAATAAGGGTGGTGACCCAAGTCATGTTGCCTGGATTGATCTCGATAAAATTTTTATTAATGATGATGAAGAAGATGAAGAAGATGCATACAATTCAGATGATGAAGACGAAATAAATGATGACGATGAAGAAGATGATGATGTTGTTGACACGTTATTTTAGTGATGATTCTGATTGAATGTATGTTAATAATGTACTATTTGTCTTTGTTAATTAATAATTATTTGTGCTTACTAATAAATTTTGTTGTAGGAAAAATGGCAACAATGGCGCAATCACACGGTGGAGATGGTGGAGACGGTGGATACGGGGGTCCGTATCACTTCGACTCGGGTTGTGCGACTGGATCTGGTGGTAAGTTACTTGTTAGTGTTTAATAGATGTCTTTATAATTGTCTAACTTTTGAATGCCATGTGTCAATGTAGGTAGTGCCTCCCAAAGAAGACAATCTAAAGAAAAAAACTTAAAATTGTATAAGAAATTTGAGCAAAATGAGAGGAAGCCTCTTCCCATTGATGTAGAACTTCATGGCGGGGGTTACAAGTTTGTGGGTCCCACCTCTTCGGATTTTATCCTTGCTATCTTGTTGGAGGTTGAAAAGGTTGTTCCTCCATATTATCCAAATTGTGCTAAGGTTCCAAATGAGAAGAAACGGGCCGTATATCCCACTCTTATAGTAAGTATAGCTGTTTTATAATTACTTACAATTTCATAACTATTAGATTTATAATTACTTTCCATTTGTAGGATTATTTTGATCTGTACTCATGGAGAAACACTGATAAGTGGCGAGGCGTTGAACTCGGAATCACCGCCGAGTGTCAGAGGGCTTATAAAGATCACAAGAGAGAGTTGAAAGTTCACTTCGAGGAGAATGGGGGATACGCTGATGTGGAGGCGACGATGAATAATCCACCAGAAGATCTTGATCAAGAAACTTGAGAGACTTTGATTAATGAGTTGTTTTTAAATGCGAGCTATAAAAACCGCTCGGAGAAGAACACACAAAACCGATCACAACAACGTTACCCAAGTTACCATGGTAGTAAATCATACGCCCAACGCCGACACGTGGAGGTATGAAATACAATTGTTAGTATTATATAAATATGCTTATTAATTCTTAGTGATATTATTTTTGTTTTTCACAGGGTACCGGCCCAATTGATGTGTTCAGATCGACCCATTATAAAGAAGGGACCGGTTGGGCCAACGAGACTGCATCATCAGATTATGTAAGTCAAATGATTTTGTTGTTAGACTTACTAGACTTAGAACATACAATTGTAACTTTAAACAGTTCAAAATGACCCAAACACACTTTAAGAGACTTAAAATATCCAGCTTTAACTTTAAACGGGTCAAAATGACCCAAACACACTTTAATAAACTTAGAACACCCAACTGTAACCTTAAACGGGTCAAAATGACTCAAACACACTTTAATAGACTTAGAACATCCAACTCGATCCCAATTGTTGAATATGTTTGCTAGTATTATTAGTATTTGTTGTTATTAGTGTTGGTTGATTGGAATTTATGAATTTGGGTCGTTTATAACTTATAGTTTAACAAGTTGGTTATCCATTTTACAGCAATTATGCTGTCGAATTTTAGTAAAATAGTCAAGTGATTGTTTATTACATTGTTTAATGCATGACCGAATCTAATAGGAGTATACAAGATCCTCTCCTAATTCTGGTGGTGACTAGTCTACTATCGATGAGTTTGCATGCATGGAGCGTGCATTGGGTCATCGGTGTGGCCATATTCGGGGTGTCGGTCGTGTGGTGAGTAATCCCACACCGGATTTGTTCAATACCCCCCTCCACAACCACATTGTCAAGAAGTGGATGAGCGTGTGACTCAAACTTCAACAACAAGTCTAAGATCAACAACAACGCGAAGCCCAACGAGAGGAAGAACGTCGTGTGCATAATCAACAAATGCTTGAAATGCAACGACAAATGAATGAAATGCGTCGAATGTGGGAACGCCGAACTAGCAGTGACGATAATTAGCTAGAAGTTGTTGCACCTTTGGCTTTGTTGTCGGTGTTATTGTTGAATGTTTGAACAATTTTTATGTTTGTGTGTCGGACAACTTTATGTTTGAATATTTGGTTTGTGTGTCAAACAGGTTTTTGTATCGAACAATATGTTTCGGATTTCAATTTTTGAATGGTTTGAATTATCTGATTTGCAGGTTTGTACTTAAAAATTAAGTATTTCTCGAAAATTTTGAAAATATAAAAAAAATAAAAAAAGAACAGAAAAACCTATCCCGACGACATGTCGTCGGCATAGGTCTTTTTCAAATTTAATTAAAAAAATTGGAAATAGTCTATACCGACGACATGTCGTCAGGATAGGTTGTGTCTGTCCCGACGACTTTTCGTCGGGATAACTTCAGAACCTATATCAACGACATGTCGTTGGTATAGAATTTCTTTTTGAATTTTTTAATTAAACCCTATAGCGACGACATGTCGTCGGCATAGCTCGACCTATGCCGACGACACGTATACCGACGACATCTTTAACCTATTGGGACGAGGCAATACCGACGACATCTATACCGACGACATGTCGTCGGTATAGGCTATCCCGACGACAAGTCGTCGCTATAGGGTCAAAAAAAATCGCCGGGATAGGTTGATACTGTTGTAGTGACGCAACTTCAATTCGTGCTAGCTGGTTCAATGTTGGTTTTCTCTATCTGAAAATGGTCACCCGTAGCCCTAAGAAAACTCATAAAGTCGTCTAAGTTGAACACTAACGTTAATAATTATGAAGATTGTTCCTTAATTACCAAATTAATAGGGTTATAAAAATGATCTCTACTTGTTATTGCTATTTTTGTTGAGAGAAGATTGATCTCTAACATGGAAAGATCTTTTATTTACGTTAGTGTATAATTTATTGAAGTTAACATTAGTTTTAAGGTATGAGGTATACTCTCACGAAAGCGCTCTCGTGAGGCCTTTCACGCCGTGAGAGGGTAGGGAACACCGCCCCCTCTTGCGTGAAGGGGGCGTGAAGGAGTATCCGTGAAGGATTTCACGAGAGAATGGGCTTGAAAGTAGTCGTTGGGGGTTGGTGGCTATTAATGATCCTTGAAGAAGAATATGGTTTGAGTAGAAATTTTTAGGATTATTATTTGATGTTGCAGGTTTACGAAGAAGGGAATAAAAATAGTGGTTGGTGGCTATTAATATCGGTCATAAAAAATAGTTGTTAGGTGGCTATTAATATCGGTCATAAATAGTGGTTCCTTAATTTTTTTTTTAACCGTTAACAAACATAGAGTTGTCTAGGTATTCCGTACGGGGTGATCCATTGGCAAAAGGCAACCGCCAGCTAGCCCAACCCAGCCGTACGGAGCCCTTAAGCGCCCCCAGTTATCTCAAGTTTCGGGGAAAACCCACACGACTGAAAGCCCATTGGTGGTAAAGCCCGGAGGCCATCGGGATTGAACCGGAGATCACAAAGATCCAGGTCTTCCTTCATTGAGCCACCATTCCCATTCACAAAGTGATGCTAGTGGGGATAGAACCTGAGTCTTTTTTAGAGAATCCAGACTTCCTACCACTACACCACATTGTAAGTTGATTGATTCCTTAATTAAATAATATTTTTATTTTTTGAATTTATGTGGTCGTAAATAATTTATAATAAAAATATCGGTATAACGTTAAAAAATAGGTTTTTTGTTTTTTTTATTTATGTAGTTTTTATTTTATGTTTTTTAATTTAATTTATATTTTTAATGAAATTTGAATTTATGTTTTATTTTTTATTAAATTAATATTAAAATAATTATTACATTTAATGCTCACTATAGTTTCACTCACTTGGTTATTTCTCTTGTCAAGTGAGACTCAAGTGAGAATCAAATCAAACTTATGTTGCGCACATGTGGCAAAAAAGTTACTCTCACTTGGAGTGCCAAGTGAGAGTATATCTCATACTTTTATAGGTTGCACCAAAAAGTGTTGAGTGATGTTTTTCAACAATAAAGTATGTGAAATCTGATTTGCGTAAGGATAGGTTATGAGAATTTGAGCAATAGCTACATTTGTTATATTGAAAAAGATTTTGTTATGAAAGTTTATATAGATGACATAATGGCACAGTATCAAAAAGTGAAAAACCGTAGATATCAACAATTGAAGAGATATGTTATTTATATTATGCAATTTTAATGATGATTAGCGTATTTCTATTACATACTTGAAATTTGATTTTATTTTATCTTGTTATTGTGTGACCCGACCTAAACTGCGCCGAAAAATCTAAAATCTAGCGATGTATAACGAAACTTTCCGACACTTATGGGAAAAATTCTTATGTCTGTCGCAGCTTCACTCGGAAAATGGAAAAAAATTCTTATATTCATCACTCATTCCGAACTAGAAAATCATGCAATATTTTTTTTAGGGAAAGATAGTCGTTTGTAATCTTATTATACAACGTACTCATGCAGTTCCATGTTTTATGCTTCTATATGTCGAGTAAAAATATTTGGATAATTTAAATTATGTCTGTAAATAGTTTAATAGATAACTGGAATTAATATTTTCATTGCATTTTATCATGACTCATTATGTGTTGGTGATTTTAGTGTTATTTAGTTATTTTGTGTAATTGATGTCATCTAGTTATTTTATGTAATTTGGTTTACTTATTGACCAAATGAGAAGTAATAATGAACCAACAAACAGATTGGTAAATGTGTAGTGAACGCTTGTTTGATAATTTTATGATTTGTGGTGTAAAGACATTGCGTCGTACCAAGTGAGCGAAACCCACTGAACAACGGGGTACAGGGGAAGCACTCATCGGAGCTGGGTCCAAGGGGCAGAGCCCCTGGCTAGGATCAATCTAGAAGTTGAAAACATTGGAAAATTTTATTTTCATGACTTGTAATGTGCATAAAGTTAGTCAACCGTACTAACTTGTTAATCCGGAGTAGATTTATATTCCAAGGTAGATTTGTTCCTTCAAAGTACATGTACTCATCCGGAACATACAAAGAATAATTTATATTGAAATGTAAATATAAATAAAAACGTTGCAAACAAAAACGACTTTAAAAATAAAAAAGTAAAAATATATTAAATTTGACATTTAATATGTAATATACAAGCACTCATTTTGAATAAAACTTATATAGAAACATATATAAAAAACACATCCCAACAACATGTTTGGAACTTGAGAAAACAACATATATTAAAGTAATAAGTAAAAAACAAAATATGTTCAAAAATATTTTTTTTTAAATCAAATTAATAATAATAAAAAAAACTTTAAAAAACAGAACGAATCAATTCATAACACTAAATATTTATTTTATTATATTTAAGGGTTTTATAATTTTTTAATGTTTTCAAATATATATATATATATATATATGTGTGTGTGTGGGGAGGGTTCTATTCAGAACACAAATTACTGCGAGAACATAGAAAACTGATCTGAACCACTCATTTTGTATTTAATCATAAAAGGTAACATTTAATCAAAAGGTTATAATAGTAAACAATAAAATTTTATCTCTCTAATTAACTATTTTTTTCTCTCTCCAATTAATTATTTATCCTGTCATATTTCTATTTATTTAATTAAAACAAAAATTATCCTACAAGTATAGAAAAATTATTATCTCTAGTTTTTTTTTTCAACTAATTAGTTTAAATTAATATTATATATAATGAAATTTATCATATTCATAATGAAACGTATTCACATATAACAAAATTTATCCTACATATATGCATACATAATTACATCATTATCCTACACATATCAAAACTAATTATACACATGTCAAAACATATCCTACACATACCGAAACAAACATATTCTCATATTTCTATATAGTTATTTTGAAACATATCCTCTACATATGTATGCCTCATATGTGTAGCCATCAAAAATACATTAAGAGATTATTCCTACATATACATAGGAAAGTACATAATTATAGAAGAAAATACATTAAAAGCTTATTCCTACACATTTTCAAATTTATAATAAAACAATAATAATGACCTACACATATGTAGGCATTGTAGGTATGGACACGTGTATTTTTTTTTTAATTTACGTTAATTTAAAATGTTTAAAATAAAAGAATAAACATGTATACATGTGTATGGTGAAATGTTAAAATCCCTAAACGAAAATCGGGAACTGAACCTACATATGTAGGTTAAAACTTCATATGTGTAGGTTAAACTCTCACGAGTTACATTTCAGTATGTTGAAACTCCATATATGTAAGAAGAAGCTCTCATATGTATAGGTTCACAAGATCCAAGTGTAGGTTGAAACCTTAAAATCCTCAAACGAAATCCATTATACCTACATATGTGTAGGTTGACAAAATCCATGTATAGGTTTAAACCTTAAAATTTTCAAACGAAATCATACGATATACATGTGTAGGTTTAAATTTGTTACATCAATATAGTTATTGTTTTATTAAATTATTCTAAATATGATCCGAAAACAATTTAAGAGACAAAAAAGATTTGACTAATTAATTAGAATAAGGATGAGTTGACTAATTAATTATAATATTTAAGAGGGAGATAAGTTAGGAACTCTTTTGAAAGAATTATGTAAAATCTCACTACTACCCTTTACTAATTATTTAATCTCTTAAATATAGTAATTAATTAGTATGATTTTCAACCATTGATGAAATAATCTAATGGTTGAGATTTGTTCTTTCTGTTCTCGCACTCTTTTATTGTTCTGTAATGAACGTCTTTCTCTCTCTCTCTATATATATATATATGAAAAAGTTCACTAAAAAACTCATTTTTATGAGAAAACCAAAAAGCTCATACTGCATATGTGTAGTATACCTAAAAACCCAACCCACCCCCAAAAACCTAAACCCCCCCACCTAAAAATCTAAACCCCCTCACCCCACCCCCCCACCCCACCCAAAAACCTAAACCCACCCCACACACCCCTATCCACCCCCCCCAAAAAACCTAAACCCCCACCCCATCCCATCCCACCCCATCATTCCAAAAACCTAAACTAAACCCAAAAATTAAACCAAAAAGCCTAACCCACCCCTAAAAACCTAAACCCCCCACCTCATCCACCCCACCCAAAAAGCTAACCCCACCCAACCTACCCCTCACCCAAGGGCGGACCAACCCCTCACCCAAAAACCTATGGTTTTCTCTTGATCTTTACCATATATATATATATATATATATATATATACTTTTATTAAATCCTCACCCCAAAAGCCTACGCCGTTTTGATTAAATTTAACCAAAATTACTTTTATTTCTTTCTTATTTTGCAAAACTAACTGATCATACTCCATTATTTTCGTCAAAATTTGTTTAGTTATCTCCGAACGAGTATCCGTAGTTCTTCCTACTGTCACAATAATTGATTTCTCCAACATTGATTTCCCCATTTCTATCATTCCTCCGACTAATCGTCAGGTAGTTTAGGATTTTAACGAAAGTAATGGTCCTCTTTATAAACCGAATACAAATACCTAGATTGAATAAGCAATGGATAATTTCATTGATTCTAAACCTAATTAAACTAAATCGTAAACTAAATAAATACAATTAATCCATTTGCTGCTTTTGATGAATGAACAAATACTACTGGTGATTTCATAAAGAATTACGACCATCATTCAGAATAAACAAACAATTTCTATTCAAATTAAATTCAATTGTAAACGATTGCCTCGTGATTATGTAAAGATTTCCACGGAACCAAACATGCTTATAAACAGGGAAGTTTAAATTGAGTTTGGTTACATTTAACCAAAACGACGTAGTTTTGACAAGTTTCGCATACAGCTTACATGTCTAACAGCACCATATTTACTTTCCCCTATATATATATGGTTGAGTTCAAATGCTAACCACATTTTTAGGTGATAACTACAATCCAACCAATCATATAATTTGTAATTTATTTATTTTTCTAATTATCAAAAGGGTATTTGAGTAAACTTTCAAATTTTATTTTAGGTATTTATATGTGTTCTAATTTAAAATTCCTTAATTATCTTATTTTTCTCTCCTACCACAAGAAAGTCAATTCATAATTTATATATTTTGTTATTAATAAATCTAGAATTAAATTTATAACAAAGCAGAATAATGCCTTCATAACTAGCACGTTGTGCTTGCAGTTTTGTATATTTAGATTACTTTTAAGAAGACATGAGATCCTAATAATATTGTTTTCGAATACAAATAATAGTCAATAATTTGTAACCCTATGAAGGCATAATACTCCGCCGTTTAAAAAGTTAGCATAGGTTATAGTAAAAAGGGTTTTAAAAATAAGAAGGGTAAGAAGGATTCTATGCTTGACATGTGTCATTTTATTGTTTTTAAAGGGAGGGCATAATGGTCAATGTGTAATATACCAGGTCAATGTGTAATACATCAGGTCAATGTGTAATACACATGGTCAATGTGTAATACAAGGTCTAATATTACACAATGATCAGACCTGATATTACATAATGAACTGATATTACACAATGAGCATATTACACAATAACCTGACATATTTGAGCGAATTACACAATGAGCTGAAAAACATAAAACACAATGATAAAAACATATAACACAATGATGAAAAATATTTGACACAATGAACTTGTATTACACAATGACCTGACTAATTACACAATAAACTTGTATTACACAATGACTTGACTAATTACACAATGAACTTGTATTACACAATACACTTATATTACACAATGACCAGACGTGGTATTACACAATTGTAAGGCCCCTTTCCCGAAAGGCCTCACTTATTGGATTTACTCATCAACACATAGAACTTAATCATAAGACATTCATTAACACAGCGGAAACGATTTAAAACTTCAACATGCGCAGCGGAAATACATAACAGGTCTAAACATAACTTGTCAACATACAAACTGAAACTTGTCTGAATCAACTAAACAATAACATAGACAGGATGCCAGACTCTGGTCTTCGGGTAACTCTTCTCGCCAAGCCAAGCATCCACTTCCATCTACTGCCACCTACACTTAACTGATGTGCATACTAAAAATCAGCAACGCTGAGTGAGTTCTAACGTTTACTTTAAATCAATTTTACAAAAGATTTACTAAAACACATATACTGCCAATAAGGCTAAACTTAACACACTTTACTTTTCAAACATATATACTGCCATTAAGGCTAAACTTAACACACTTTACTTTTCAAACATATATACTGCCATTAAGGCTAAACTTAACACACTTTACTTTTCAAACAGTTTAAAACGTATAATAAACCGTCAATTCCTCTTTACTGTACTGCCCTCATGGCTTACATCCATGAACCGACAAGTACCTGGTCAATGCCCCCATGATCAACGACCATGAACCGACAATACCGCTTATCCGTCAATTCCTTGTCACTACTGTACCGCCCCCATGGATTCATCCATGAACCGACGAGTACCTGGTCAATGCCCCCATGGCTCACTATCCATGAACCGACAATACCCTGGTCAATGCCCCCATGGCTCACTATCCATGAACCGACAATACCGCTTAACAGGGAGGTTGCGTGGACCTCCCGAGCAACCGCCGTCACTCATCCCAATTGTACAACTGTTAACGAACCACAAAGGTTCTTACTAATGGGTGGAACCCATATCTGACATCTTGTACAAGTAACATCTGTCCCAAGGACCTTTACAAACTGGTACTCATTCCCGAAGGAAAGCTGTTCACTTTACTTTTCATAAATCTTTCTGTAAATCTTGTTCATAACTTAACTTATATCATGCCTTTGTTTATGTATATAACAATATAATAAACGCTTGCCAAATGATATATCTTTGCTTTTACTGAAACATAGCTTATCATAAAATACATCTTTCTTTCTGAAACATAGCTTATCATAAAATACATCTTACTTTCTGAAACATAGCTTATCATATATATCATGCCTTTGTTTATGTATATGAAAATATAGTAAACGCTTGCCAAATGATATATCTTACTTTACTGAAAACATACTAGCACATATATCATGCCTTTGTTTATGTATATAAAAATATAGTAAACGCTTGCAAAATGATATATCTTACTTTACTGAAACATACTTTTGCCTCTTTTAAACCTTTCACTAAAACATAGCTTTTCTCCTCAGTTTATAATATATAAAATATAATAAACACTTTACACTAAGTATGCACACCACCCCTAAAGAAGGCAAAAAGGGGATTAGAACTCACCTGGTATCTTAGCGGGGATGTCCTACTGGAATCTCACACAATCTGAACAATCATAACAATTCGTCACATATCAGACTCATCAAAACTACCTAGTTTCGATACCTGTAGACCTATCGAAACTCCCTAGTTTCGATACATGCAACCCTATCGAAACTTCCTAGTTTCGGTACATGCTGACCACTCGAAACTACCTAGTTTCGATACATGCTGACCACTCGAAACTACCTAGTTTCGATACACGTTGACCTATCGAAACTACCTAGTTTCGATACACGTCCCTGACTCGAAACTACTTAGTTTCGATGCTTGCCCCTGACTCGAAACTACTTAGTTTCGATACCCTTCAGCTCAGTCATCTTCCCCACAAAACCCTAACTTTGCATGCAGATCCGACCTCGTCAAGATCCAAACTTTTTACGTTGAAAACTTGTGTTTTCTAACCGAGAGTCTAGATCTATACTTTGTTTTCCATTTTTAAACGTAAAAATCTAACATTTACCCGATTTTATTTCAAAACCCAACTCATACAAAAACTCAGATCTGGAACAAATGGTTACCTGAAATCGCTTCCCTTTCGGTGATAAACACTCACGAGACTCTTGCTAATGCTCCTTGAAGCTTACTCCGAAAACCGGGACTTTCTCTCTCTAGGCTCTCTCTCGCTTTCTCTCTCTAGAATTCCGAAAATGGTGTTGCAAATGAGGGTTGTGGCTGGTCTTGAGACTTATAAGGGTCCAAACCCTTGCCCTTTTTCGGCCCATACACTCCGGCCCAAGCCCTCTACCCCCTTTTTTATTAAGTTTTAATTTCTCGTGAATTCTTTCGCACTCTAAAACTCGGGATGTTACAAGTCTACCCTCCTTACAACAGGTTTCGTCCTCGAAACCTGCCATAAGCTATACTGATAGCTAATCACAGAATGGGTGGCATGAACCGTAGCTATGCAAGGCAGCTTGGTCATGAAGGCCATTGTGATTAACTATCACGGGGCCTATCCTAGGGCGATCTCAAATTCTAAAGCATCTAAACTAATGGGGCTAGCTAATAATTTGAGGAAATCAATAATATAAACCTGCTGTAACATATATAAAAGTTTGCAACGTACCTTACTGGGTCATCTGGTAGACCCTCGCCTGGGCTTTGTTCATGTAGGGTTCCTTCGCTGCACCTTTTCCTTTTCCGGATCCCCCAGCTTCCGGTTCCTTGGGCTTTCTACATTCCCGGCTGAAATGTCCCTGTTCTCCACAGTTGTGGCATCTAGGCTTTTCTGGACAGTCGCGTGACTGGTGTCCGAACTTGCCACACCTAAAGCATCCTACCTGTCCAGCTTTACATTCTCCTCCATGTTTCTTCCCGCACTTGCCACATAGGCCCTCAGCTTCTACCCTTGCTCTTCTCTCACCAGGACCTTGGAGATCCTCACCAGTTCGCTTGACTGCTTGCTTCTTGGGCAACTCAGGGATAACTTCAGTAGAAGCGATGTCATCATACACGACGCCGCTTAGAACAACCACCGACTCAAAGGTACTCGGTGTGTTGGCTTTGACAAAAGTACGGATCTTCGGAGGTAACCCTTGAACATAATAATGAATCCTCCTCTCTTCAGTTGTCACAAGATGAGGCACCAGACGTGCCAATTCATTATACTTAGAAGTGTATTGCCGGTGAGTCATAAGTCCAGCTTGCAGAGTCAAGAATTCCCTTTCCACCTTGTGGACCTCGTTCTTAGGACAAAACTTCTCAGTTACCAATGCCTTCAGATCATTCCATCTCATTAGCTCGACCGCTTGGTCGCCCTTAGCCTGTTTCACAGTTTCCCACCAGTGTGCTGCTTCCCCTTTTAACGACTTTGCAGCGAACATAACGGTTTGTTCCGGTCGACATTCACTAAGGCGAATGGTCGACTCCATACCGTTAATCCAGTCTAAAGTATCAGCTGCTTCTTTCTCCCCAGTAAGTACAGGCGGATCACAACCTCGAAATGCTTTGTAATCACAGCCGCGAGCAGGCGGTGCAACGTTCTCTACCGAATTTGGTCCTCCCATAGCTGGAAGCACCACAGGCCCTTCAGTGACTAGGGTGGTGTTAGGGTCCTCCTTGGCTTTCCTCAAGGCTTCGTCTAGTATGGCCGGTAAGGTTTCCTTTAGCAGTCGGGTAAATTCACGGCCAAGAGCTGCTTGCACGACCGGCTCGAACTCGAATGTCTGATCATCTCCTGCCGCATGCTCAACATTGTGTTGACTGACTACCGTATTGGTATGGGTAGTGTGAACACTCCCCTCAATCTCCTGGTTTGTACTAGCTCCACCGCGGTGGCCTGTACGCCCACCACGTCTTCCTCCTCCACCTCCTCTAGTTCCTCTACGTCTAGCCATCTCTAACTGAAAGATAGAAAACAAAGGAATTTAATTTCATCATGCTAGGGAATATGTAGAACACAATAAGTAAGGTAAGATGTTAATATACACTGGCCATCTGCAATTAACCATTACATCACTTTTCGTTTTCCATTTATTCGCTTTCATGATTCCACTAAAGCCTCTATTCTTATCTTGACACTCTAAAAGGTAAACCTTACTTACTATACGCTTCTGATGCTTTGGCTTGAGTTACCCGTTACTGGCATCCGCTACTTGTCCCATTCTCAGTTTAAGTCTGGACATCGGGGATGTCCAAATCTCTCAAACTATGGCTCTGATACCAACTTGTAAGGCCCCTTTCCCGAAAGGCCTCACTTATTGGATTTACTCATCAACACATAGAACTTAATCATAAGACATTCATTAACACAGCGGAAACGATTTAAAACTTCAACATGCGCAGCGGAAATACATAACAGGTCTAAACATAACTTGTCAACATACAAACTGAAACTTGTCTGAATCAACTAAACAATAACATAGACAGGATGCCAGACTCTGGTCTTCGGGTAACTCTTCTCGCCAAGCCAAGCATCCACTTCCATCTACTGCCACCTACACTTAACTGATGTGCATACTAAAAATCAGCAACGCTGAGTGAGTTCTAACGTTTACTTTAAATCAATTTTACAAAAGATTTACTAAAACACATATACTGCCAATAAGGCTAAACTTAACACACTTTACTTTTCAAACATATATACTGCCATTAAGGCTAAACTTAACACACTTTACTTTTCAAACATATATACTGCCATTAAGGCTAAACTTAACACACTTTACTTTTCAAACAGTTTAAAACGTATAATAAACCGTCAATTCCTCTTTACTGTACTGCCCTCATGGCTTACATCCATGAACCGACAAGTACCTGGTCAATGCCCCCATGATCAACGACCATGAACCGACAATACCGCTTATCCGTCAATTCCTTGTCACTACTGTACCGCCCCCATGGATTCATCCATGAACCGACGAGTACCTGGTCAATGCCCCCATGGCTCACTATCCATGAACCGACAATACCCTGGTCAATGCCCCCATGGCTCACTATCCATGAACCGACAATACCGCTTAACAGGGAGGTTGCGTGGACCTCCCGAGCAACCGCCGTCACTCATCCCAATTGTACAACTGTTAACGAACCACAAAGGTTCTTACTAATGGGTGGAACCCATATCTGACATCTTGTACAAGTAACATCTGTCCCAAGGACCTTTACAAACTGGTACTCATTCCCGAAGGAAAGCTGTTCACTTTACTTTTCATAAATCTTTCTGTAAATCTTGTTCATAACTTAACTTATATCATGCCTTTGTTTATGTATATAACAATATAATAAACGCTTGCCAAATGATATATCTTTGCTTTTACTGAAACATAGCTTATCATAAAATACATCTTTCTTTCTGAAACATAGCTTATCATAAAATACATCTTACTTTCTGAAACATAGCTTATCATATATATCATGCCTTTGTTTATGTATATGAAAATATAGTAAACGCTTGCCAAATGATATATCTTACTTTACTGAAAACATACTAGCACATATATCATGCCTTTGTTTATGTATATAAAAATATAGTAAACGCTTGCAAAATGATATATCTTACTTTACTGAAACATACTTTTGCCTCTTTTAAACCTTTCACTAAAACATAGCTTTTCTCCTCAGTTTATAATATATAAAATATAATAAACACTTTACACTAAGTATGCACACCACCCCTAAAGAAGGCAAAAAGGGGATTAGAACTCACCTGGTATCTTAGCGGGGATGTCCTACTGGAATCTCACACAATCTGAACAATCATAACAATTCGTCACATATCAGACTCATCGAAACTACCTAGTTTCGATACCTGTAGACCTATCGAAACTCCCTAGTTTCGATACATGCAACCCTATCGAAACTTCCTAGTTTCGGTACATGCTGACCACTCGAAACTACCTAGTTTCGATACATGCTGACCACTCGAAACTACCTAGTTTCGATACACGTTGACCTATCGAAACTACCTAGTTTCGATACACGTCCCTGACTCGAAACTACTTAGTTTCGATGCTTGCCCCTGACTCGAAACTACTTAGTTTCGATACCCTTCAGCTCAGTCATCTTCCCCACAAAACCCTAACTTTGCATGCAGATCCGACCTCGTCAAGATCCAAACTTTTTACGTTGAAAACTTGTGTTTTCTAACCGAGAGTCTAGATCTATACTTTGTTTTCCATTTTTAAACGTAAAAATCTAACATTTACCCGATTTTATTTCAAAACCCAACTCATACAAAAACTCAGATCTGGAACAAATGGTTACCTGAAATCGCTTCCCTTTCGGTGATAAACACTCACGAGACTCTTGCTAATGCTCCTTGAAGCTTACTCCGAAAACCGGGACTTTCTCTCTCTAGGCTCTCTCTCGCTTTCTCTCTCTAGAATTCCGAAAATGGTGTTGCAAATGAGGGTTGTGGCTGGTCTTGAGACTTATAAGGGTCCAAACCCTTGCCCTTTTTCGGCCCATACACTCCGGCCCAAGCCCTCTACCCCCTTTTTTATTAAGTTTTAATTTCTCGTGAATTCTTTCGCACTCTAAAACTCGGGATGTTACAACAATGAACTTGTATTACACAATAAACTTGTATTACATGATGAACTTGTATTACATATTGAACTTGTATTACACAATGAACTTGTATTACAAAATTAACTTGTATTACACAATGACCTGACTAATTACATAATGACCAAATATTACACGATGACCAGACGTGATATTACACAATGAACTTGTATTACACATTGATGTGCTAAAAAGTAGTTTAATAAAATTAACTAAATTAACCTAGTTCTAGACTCTAAGTAATACTCTAGACTCACTAAGACACACTAAACTACTAACCGGCAAGTGTACCGATCGACTCTAGTATAGCTAATGTAAGTCCGGATATCGAACCCACGAGACTCTATCGAATTACGTTAACGGCTCTATCTAGACTATGACTGACACTGACTGAACTAATTGTTTAATTGGTTGGAGGGGGGGTTTCTAAAAATCTTAAAAATGCAATTAAATTAAACTAAATTAACAAATACGAATTAACTTGGACTTTTACTCAGATGGTGGAAACACTACCTAGACTGGAATCATGATTGCTTTTAGTAATGATTTTATCTGGAATTTGTTTACTATGGAACCGGGATCATAAAGTCATCACCCTTCAGGATATCTAAAGGACTCCTAACCCTTTTCAAGAGCACGCTATGAAACCCTAAAGGTTGTTTAGATTACCGGTTATTAGACTCTCTTTCAAGACACCTAACGGATTTATGAAAGTACCCTTAGAGGCTTACTCCCTTTCGAGACCTAAACCAAGGATAGAGTTGTTTTCTCGATTAGACTTGCTAGACAATAGCCAAAAGGTTCACTCCTAACAAGCTCCTACCTTTCAGTTTAATGACTTAGACCTAGCAATAATCTCGCACCTTTCAGCTATTGATGATTAGTAGAACACTTGCATTTATAAGATTACCAAATATTACTTCTAAGGTTTAATGGCCAATTTAACCCTAAAGATTGAAGATTTATTACGTGATATAGACACTCACCAAAATCTAAAACCTGGCAAGACTCTATTATGTGATAAAGACCGTCACCAAGAATCTCACGAAGCAATAAACAATATTCAAACAATATCAAATATGCAAACACATCTAATCAATAGAACAAATCACCTACAATTCATAAATAATCCATAAAATCCATAAATCCATAATAAAAATCAGAACTTTAGACAATCATTCATCTAGTCTAGGTAGTACGATAAATTTAGCCAATCAAGATCATTGAAAACATCAAGAATGAAGTATAATCAAGAACACAAAACATAGTTTAAAGAAAGAGACGAAAGTGAAGACACCCGAATGACACAAACGTGACCCGAATGATTCTCCCGACTTCAATCCTTCAACCAGCAGCTTCAAGAACTCAGAAACGCCTCCAACAATGCTCCAAAATCGCCCAAGGTTCTGCTCATTCGTAACTAGGGTTTAGGTTAAAACACACTTAAGTATTTATATGTTTTCCAAACCCAGCAGCTCAAAGTCTGGGCTCAACACACACTCGCGGGGCGCGATAAAATGCTCCATGTTAGTCGCGACCCGCGACCGTCTTCTTGGTGTCAGCACATTTAACAGTCTCTCGCCTCCCGCGAGAGACATTGAATCTATTGTCGCGGCCCGCGAGAAGACACTTTTCCAACACTTTCAACGCACTTCAGCTCCCGAGCACTCCAATACGTTCCAGGACTCGACTTTTTCATGTTTCAGCTTGTTTTCCTCACTTTTCAGCTATTTCTACGATTCAAGACCTGCAAAACGCAATTGATTAGAAGTACGCAAATTCTGACGAAAACCAAACTAACACTAACGAAATTATACAAACTGTACACGATAAAAGAATGTATATTTCAATACATCACACATTAAACTTGTATTACACAATGAACTAGTATTACACAATGACCTGACTAATTACACAATGACCAGACGTGGTATTACACAATAAACTTGTATTACACAATGAACTTGTATTACACGATGACCTAACTAGTTACACAATGAGCTGAAAAACGTAAAACATAATGATAAATACATATAACACAATGAACTTGTATTACACATTGAACTTGTATTACACAATGACCTGACTAATTACACAATGACCAGACGTGCTATTACACAATGAACTCGTATTACACAATGACCTGACTAATTACACAATGAGCTGAAAAACGTAAAACACAATGATAAATACATATAACACAATGAACTTTTATTACACAATGAACTTGTATTACACGATGAACTTGTATTACACGATGAACTTGTATTACACGATGAACTTGTATTACACGATGAACTTGTATTACACAATGACCTGACTAATTACATGTCACACCCCCAAATTCCACTAACGGAGTTTTACCGTTTTGGAATGTGACAAACCAGGATCTCAGACATCAGTTACTTCAAACGACACTATATGGGGCTTGAAATGTAATAACATAAAAGATCAAGGTTCAGAGTGTATATGCGGAAGCGTTAAACGAAAGTAAATGCGCAAAACAAAGCGCCCAAGTTCAATTACAAACAAAACATAAATATTATTCAATAGATAATTATTTCAATTGAAGTCCAAGACACATGCATGACTTAACGTGATCCTGAGTGCCAACCTGAGAAAACATGTAAGAAAACGAGTCAACACTAGGTTGGTGAGTTCACAGGTTACAATCATTTTAAATAAAGCGTTTACGGATTATGTACATTCAATATGCATATCAATAGGTTGCATGCCTATATTCATGTTTTGCTAAAGCGCTCGCAACCGAAACTGACAGTGTGTTTGTTTGTTTGCCTCCAGCCAGGTCTATCAACTCTGACTAATGTGTTAAGGTCAATATAACACCCGTTCGACCTCCAATCGAGTTAGCGCGACTAACACGGGTGGGGTTTGTCAAACCCAGTAGTACTACCAAAATTACCTCGTTCATACCATATTAACGGTCCGATGTGTGTGAGGACTTTTCATGATAGTGTGTTACGCTTAGCCTCAACAGTGATATCATATGAATTACAATAAACCAAAAAGGTTGTGACATGTTTTCTCCCCCAAATAAAATCAGTAAAAGGGGCCGCGAAACTCACCTGCGTTGCGTAGTAGGTAGTATCACACAAGTATGAAATTTATAATCTCAAGTGTTAGCCTGCACGGCTTACGTATGCCCTATAATTATAACACATAAGTTAGGGACATATGGGATTTGTGACGACGACACGGAAGTTAGAACATCTTAACGCTTTCTAAGGATTTAAGAGTAGACGAACGTGTCTACGGAATTATATAAATTTCTTAATATAATCATTAAGGGAAAAGCGTTACGTGTCGTACGTTAATAACGAATAATAAATAAATAAATACATTCGTACGTTAAAGTCGTTTACAAAAGTTAGGAAAATAATATAATTTAATATATTATTTTTAGGTTCGAAGGATTAACTAAATAGTCATTTGTGTGGAAAAATAATAAATATATTATTTTTAATTGAGTATATAAACGTGGGTAAATAATATAACAATTATATTATTAATTGGTTTGAAACGTCACACGAGGTATAAAACGATACAAAATAATATACACATATATATTATTTAATAAGATTAGTCACGGTTTAAAAATAATATAAACATATTATTTTATACTAAGTTACGGTTTGAAAATAATATAAATATATTATTTTTATTCGATAATAACATAAATATATTATTTATAAAAGTGGGAAAGATAATAAAATAGATTAATAAATTAAAACCGAGCCTATGGGTTGTTTTCCGGGTTAAAACACCTTAATATATAAATATAATAATATAGGAAAAGGTTTTATAATTAATTAATACCTAAAAATAAACATTAAAACAAAACAGGGGGGGAGACTCGAACCCGGGTTCCCTCCCTGTGAGCACACTGTCTTAACCAGTTCCACCCGCTAGGGAATCGCAATATTAAATAAACCAAAATGGTTTTAATCATCTCGGCCATCAAGTCCCTTCCCCTAAACGCGATTTCGACACCCGGATCATCCCAAATCCGATGAATTCGGCTTTGATTACACCAAATGACATAGGGGTTTTGTTAACTGAGATATGGCGAATCTGAAGTGATGTTTAATTGTAAAACTTACACGTTTTGAATCATTTAATCACGCAAATACGGGCCAAACCCTAGCCCAAAAACACAAGATTAATTTGATCGAATTCGGTATTGATTTGGATTGAAATCATAGGGCTTTTAGTGAGTGACTGATTTCGAAACTACTCGTATAAGTTAATTGGATTGAAATCGTGTGTAGATTAGGATTCGATTAAACCCAGATCGCGATGAACCCTAGAATCAATTCGGGTTCAATTTGATGATATGAGCCCTGGATTTCATAGGGCTTTCAATCCAGGTATTGAGACGACACTAAGGGTGTGTTCAATTGTATTATTTGATATCAGATTGACAACGTTCGACTAAAACGAAATCCGTATGAACCCTAGGTTTCGATCGAGTTAAATCCGATAATATGAACCCCAATTAGGTTAGGGTTATTGCTCCATAGACTGAAACGAAAGTGATGATGTAAGAATTTACCAGAATGTGATTCGGATTGATAGCGTCCGACTAAAACGAGTGTCGTCGGCAACGGGGTTGATCTCCGGCGATTCCCACAGCTTCTCCGGTCGAATTGTCGTGCGTAATAGTTTCAGGGAGGAGCGATTTAGGTGTGAGATAACTCGGATTGTGAAAATCATACACGAATTTACCTATTTTGGTGAAGGGGTCGACGGTTTCGACCGATTTGGTTTCATTAGCCATTAATTGGATTAATTCGAAATTGATTGGGCTGTTAATGGTCGTGATGATTGTTGTTAAAGACATGAATGTTTTTCAGTTACAATATCAACCGAGAATTGATAGTGGGATTCGAATTTTGAATCAATGGTAGCGATTTTGACTTTATAAAAGTCAACATGATACAAATTTGTCAAATTTGACTTTGGGGAGTCAAATTATTCAGTTTGGTTTAATTACCCAATTAGTCCTTGCAGTTTTGAGTTAAATTTGTGACCAAATTAGTCCTTGGGGGTTAGATTTGACTAACGGGATTAAGTTTTTAATAAGAAACTTAACGGAATAGTTAACGGGGTTAACCTAAAAAGTCGGATTGTCACATTACACAATGAGCTGAAAAACGTAAAACACAACGATAAATACATATAACACAATGAACTTGTATTACACATTGAACTTGTATTACACAATGAACTTGTATTACACAATGAACTTGTATTACACGGTGAACTTGTATTACACAATGACCTGACTGATTAAACAATGAGCTGAAAAACGTAAAACACAATGATAAATACATTTAACACAATGAACTTGTATTACACATTTAACTTGTATTACACAATGAGCTGGAAAACGTAATTTTTTTTTCTTTTTTGTTTATAACGACACTATACTCGTTTTAAAGATAAAAAAACGTTCGTTTTTATGGTGAAATTTTTTTGAAAAAATAATGTCGTATGTAAAAGTTATGAACGTTTAAAAATGATGGGGGAACTAGATAAAAAGTCAACAAAAGTGGCCAAGACTAAAATACCCTTCCAACAACTTTTTCTTCTCACAATTTAATCTCAAACATTAAATCTTTTCTACAATTTGATCTAATGGCTCTAAATCTTTCTCACCCTTCTTAGAATTAGAATCCTTTTTACCTTAACCTAATCCTACCAATTTATATTAATAAATTGGTATAAAGTTGTGTGCTTTCTTTAACAAGCAGTAAATCATCAGCGTTTAGACGGGTGGTACGTATATGTAACACGGTTGGTACGTATATGTAATACGGTTGGTATTTATATGTAACAAACTTTGACTTGAATTTTATGTTATAGTATTTTTTTTGTATGATTGTAATGTAAAACTAAAAAATTTTATTGATATTTTTGGTTTTAAATTATTTTTTATGGGTTTTAGTTATTAAGTTTGAAATGGTAAGAGAGAGAGTGTGGTACGTATATGTAACACAGTTGATATGTATATGTAACAAACTTTGACTTAAATTTTATGTTCTAGTATATATATACATTTTTTTGTATGATTGTAATGTAAATGTAAAACTAAAAAATTTTATTGATCTTTTTGGTTTTAAATTAATTTTTATGAGTTTTTAGTTATTAAGTTTGAAATGGTAGGAGAGAGTATGTGAATTAATTAATGACTATCTAATTTAAATTATGTTTTGGATAACCAGAGGAACTTACTTACACGATAAACTCATGGGCACTGGACCAATACCTTACTAACCGGCCAGAACAGGTAAAGCGTGGCATAAACCGGGTAGGTGGTCTTGTAAAATACTAGAACCGAAGACCTCATGTATGTGGGGCATGAGGCTTACCACTTGAACCACTCCAAAAAGTTAAGATCATTTTTTTTGCCTAATTCCTCCCATGTTTATATTCATTTAATTTTGGTATAAAGTCGATTTTTAACGACAAACTTGCACACCAAATCTATATCACTTGTCAACGACGGGCCTAGAACCAACAACCTTTTGAGAAGCGGGCACCATGTAACACACCTGAGTACAACTGGACCAAATGCCGTTTGGTTTAAAATTGAATTTGATTGGGTTTAAAATAAAAAAAATTGTTTTTCTTTGATGATTAACTCTGAGGTATGAAACTTATTTGATTAGGTTTAAAATCGGTTTTTTTTATTGATTCACGTTTTGATTAGGGGCCAATTTTTACTAGTTGCACAGTTTATTCGAAATTTAAAGGACCGGCATGGTCCCAATGTGGACGCACAAAATAATCTCCTCCAAACAATTGCTTGTAGATATTATCTCGAAATGTCGCCTCAGACGCTCACCAAGTCGAACTGTTTCAGCCTTATATATATGTACTCGAACCCTCCAGTCGCCTCTCCACATTCAACACTAAGCTGATCAGTTCAACCACTGCATTCCCTCTTTTGCCACTCGATAATAAGGGCTGGTATTTCCCTATCTCCTAAGTGGTTATAATTGTTGGTTTACATTAGTTCTAACTCCATGCTTGTGATTTTGATTTCTATTTAGCAAATTTTCTGTTTTTTAGTTTGTTAATTTATGATATTGAATGAGGTTGATGGAATAACAAATTGGATCAAACTAAAAATGTATGTAAACACATAGATTTGAAGTAACATACTTCTCTTTTCTTGTATTGAACTCGACGAATAAAACGAAATGCACAATCTTATATTTATACTAGACATAAACTAATCCTAAGGGGTGGCTCTACAAAATAACTAAATAAAGCAACCGCTTTACACCCCAAATTTTAAGGCCTAAAAATTAAAGAAATTACTTAAATCCATATTTTAACATAAAAATATATGTGATAATTTACCAACTTTTATGTTTTTAAATATAAATGATAATATATCAACTTTTATGTTAACAATATACGTTTTAACGTAGGGGTGATTATCGGCCTTTAACCGGACCAACCCGGATCGGACCGAGACCGGGACCATTAACCGGGTAAAATGGGGACCGAAGACCGGACCAATTGTTAACGGGCCGGTCCAGGCTTTCACGGGCTTTAATGGGCCGGTCTGAAGTAATTTCAGGCACGTTTAATTAAATTACCTTAATCATATTAGCTTCTGTGTAAATATAAATCCGACTTATTAGACGTTTCTCGTATAATATTCTCATTTGTTTGTTAACGGAAATAGAATATTTTTGAATATTACATCGAAAGAATTGGCTGAATTGTTACAAATATTAATTCAAAGAGATCTCTACTTTTTATTTCCTTTTCTTTTTCATTTTTTTCTTTATGCAAGATTTTAAGTGTGAATTAATGCTATTTGAATATGTTTTAGTTTTTGTTTCTTTTTACTTTTTAGAATTTCTTATATTTTATATATATGTGTATATAACATTACATTTATGTATAAATCATTATATATAGTCTTTAATCTTTGTAAGAGATATATATGTGCAATTGATCTGGGTTGTCAATTATAAGTAGTAAATATCGAAAAGTGATAGGTAGGGCCGTAGAGTATTGAAAAAGCTTTTGCGCAACAACAAATGTTCATAATCAAAAGTATGATAATGTAAATTGTAATTTAAAATTGTACATTCAGTTCTATTCAATTTTAGATATCTTGGGCGATGAATGAAAAGTATAAAGAAATATTTGGGTTTATATAACAAACTTGAATAAAGTTAAAAAAACTATATTTATAAAAAATATTGTTTTCGTGTTAAAATAGGGAGAAAACTTGAAAACGATTACTGTTTAAACTAAAAAAAGCATATATAACTATAGCTAATATTTTCACAATCATTAAATGTTCAAATAATAATAATATAATGGAAATTTTTAAATATGGTTTATTTAAAACATAAATTAAGGGTTAGACTTTTTTTTGAAATTACTAATTGTTCTGTATATACGGGTTTTATGGGCTTTTTTAAAACCCGTGGGCTTAGCCCGGACCAGGACCATAACAGTTAAACCATGAAAGATAGGACCGAAGACCGGACCGGACCGGTTACACACATCATGGGCCGGGCCCGGGTTTAACAGGCCGGTCTTGCGGGCTTTCACGGGCCAACCCGTTTAATGTGCACCCCTATTTTCACGCTCCATAAAGTTACGATTTAGTAATTTATATCTATTTAGAAAACTTTCACAAAAATCCACAATTTTGAAGTTCGCTTTAGGCTCAAAAATATGTTGAGCCGCCACTAATCCTAACCCAACTAAAACTCAATTTAAATAATCAAAAAAACCATTAATCTATTTTATCTCCTCACTTTTCTTTTATTTAAAACTAGGTTAAAATCTCGTATATTACACGGGTTGAATAAATAAAATGTTATATATTTAGTAATAAAAATTTTATATTTTTGAATATTACATCGACAGAATTAGCCGAATTGTTACAAATATCAATTCAAAGAGATCTCTACTTTTTATTTCCTTTTCTTTTTCATTTTTTTTTCTTTATGCATGATTTTAACTGTGAATTAATGCTTTTTGAATATGTTTTAGTTTTTGTTTCTTTTTACTTTTTAGAATTTATTTTATTTTATACATATATGTGTATATAACATTACATTTGTGTATAAATCATTATATATAGTATTTAATCTTTGTATGAGATATATGCAATTGATCTGGGTTGTCAATTATAAGTAGTAAATATCGAAAAGTGATAGATAGGGCCGTAGAGTATTGAAAAAGCTTTTGCGCAACAACAAATATTCATAATCAAAAGTATGATAGTGTAAATTGTAATTTAAAATTGTACATTCAGTTTTATTCAATTCTAGTTACCTTGGGCGATGAATTAAAAGTATAAAGAAATATTTGGGTTTATATAACAAAATTCAATAAAGTTAAAAAAACTATATTTATAAAAAAGATTGTTTTCGTGTTAAAATAGGAAGAAAACTTAAAAACGATTACTGTTTAAACTAAAAAAAACATATATAACTATAGTTAATATTTCCACAATCGTTAAATGTTCAAATAATAATAATATAAAGGAAATTTTTAAATATGGTTTATGTAAAACATAAATTAAGGGTTAGACTTTTTTCTGAAATTGCTAATTGTTCTATATATACGGGTTTTATGGGCTTTTTTAAAACCCGCGGGCTTAGCCCGGACCAGGACCATAACCGTTAAACCATGAAAGATAGGATCGAAGACCGGACCGGTTACACACATCATGGGCTGGGCCCGTGTTTAATGGGCCGGTCCTGCGGGCTTTCACGGGTCAACCCTTTTAATGCGCACCCCTATTTTCACGCTCCATAAAGTTACGTTTTAGTAATTTATATCTATTTAGAAAACTTTCACAAAAATCCATAATTTTGACGTTCGCTTTAGGCTTAAAAATATGTTGAGCCGCCAGTATTCCTAACCCAACTGAAACTCAATTTAAATAATCAAAAAAACCATTAATCTAATTTATCTCCTCACTTTTCTTTTATTTAAAATTATCAGCTGCTCACGTTTAATATTGAATATGCTGATTGCTATTGTAGTGTTTTTTTAGGCAGTAAATTGTTAAATGATTTTGTGATTTTCAATATGGTCAAAAAATCATGTAGTTATTTTCTCTTCAGTACGTAGTTAATGATTTTAATATAATACCATTTGTAAATGAGTTGTAAACGGACTGTAATAAAGTTATAAATGGGTTAGCCGGATTGTAAAAAGGCTGACGGGTTTAACTTATCCTTGTCGCTCTATCATTCAATCTTACTTTCTTTTTCCGTTCAAACCATTTACCCTAATTAAATAACACGCGAACCCAATTATATAATAATATTAAAATAACATATTTTAAATACTTAATATAAATCTAATTATGGATAATTATTATTTAATTTTGGATAGGTATTATATCATTTAACCAAATGAATTTAATATGAATTACATTTATTAATTACATAAAATAAAATTAATACCCAGTTAAAAAAATATTTTAAAAAGTATCTTAACATAATTTATAACTATCACGTCAAACTACATTTATTTAGGGGTGAGCAAAAACCGAAAAAACCTAACCGAATTAAAACCAACGGTTTTGGTTTTGTATTTTTTTAAAACCGAAAATTACGGTTTGGTTTCGGTTTTGTATCTTTTGAAAACCAAAAAAACCGAACCGAACTGAATATACATATTCTTAAATTATATATTATATACATTCACATTTCATATTATATAATATATTGTGTTGTGTGCTTGTATGTTAAAAGTGTATACATATTTGTGTTACACGTATTTTCATTTATAGTAGATTATTATTTATATTTATTGATTTTATATATTATATAATGTTATTTTATGTTGGGTGTTTTTTAAGAAACTAGTAATTTTTATAGTATAAAATATTTAGTCTCAAATGTATGATAATCATTAGTTAATAAAAGTAATTTAGGTCTAAAATTTCAAACCAAGTTCATTATTTTGTGCTATTTTACTTTTACCCCAAAAAAATTAAGCCCAATTGGTTTTAAAACCGAAACATCCGAAACCGAACCAAAAAAATCGAAACCGAAAAAATCGAAACCGGACGGTTTTAAAAAACCCAAAACCGAACTTTCGGTTTTTTGTTTGGTTTTACCCTAAAACCGACCCATGCACACCCATACATTTATTTAAAGACATATTTTGACGAATGCACGTGTTAACATATTACATTATATTTTATTCAACCCGTGTAATACACCAGATTATAAACTAGTAAATTATATATTTTTACACTAGGTTAAAACATTGGTTGAATAAAGATAACTTGTTATAAACCGGTAGTTATTATGAGTATTTGTATTTTGGATGTTATGAGTGAAATAGTTATTTTTTAAAATATTTTATAAAAAAATATTTAATTTATAAAAATAGTTTCTGAACATGCATATTTTTTTATATAAATAAGTTTTTATAAAAAATAATTATATAAATCATTACTATTTAACAAGAGAGAGATGTGGGAAACAAAAAAATTAAAAAAATTTAGGAAGTTTGTATAATTAATAGGAGAGAGAGGCGGGAAAAATATGTTGACGATGAATATGAGAGTGACAAGTATCACTACAAGACCTTTATTTATTATATATTATAGATTTTTCGATTTCCAAAATTAATGGGTCCCTGTTTATCATTTCATGGTGATGTTTTTTTTATCTTTCAATCAGGTAATCAAATGAAATATTATATGATATAGCTTTCAATAATCTTCAACAATATTACTTTTACTATGTCCTTAAACATACATACATACTCTCTTACCCTTTAGTCTTGGTTTAACTAATTAATTGCAGAAGAAAGAACATCCACTATGAAAAATTACGACATCGAGCTTAGAGACGTAACTATTCAAGGGAGTGTCCAAAGACTGATTAACTATGTAAACGATCCAGAAGACAGACATACGGGATTTTCACCATCGATTTACATGGTACCTAGTGTACTACGAGATCTGAGCCCAGGTTCTTTCAGCCCTAAGGTGGTCTCTATTGGACCTCTGCACAGAGAAGATGAGAATGTCCAAGCATTTGAAATGCAAAAAGCAAGTTATATGAAGAGTTTAATGGGTCGTATCAACACGAAAGAGGAGGAAATACTGAAATCATGTATGCAGGAGGCATACGATACACTGAACGACATCAAAGCATGTTATGTTTTGCCGAAAACCTATAGTGATATTGAAATTGCCGAAATGATGGTTATCGATGCTTGTTTCATACTCGAGTTCAGCGCCCAAGTGTACCGGAAAGATTATGATAAACCACACACTAAACATGTCTTGGTACGCCAAAATATAAGGTATGACATGTTGTTGCTAGAAAACCAGATCCCTTTCTTTTTTCTTGATAAAATACATCAGCGCACTTTATTGAAACTTTACCCAGAGGTAAGCCTTATTGAACTTATGCGTCTAGTGGTTCTAGGTTCCTATAACCTCTTTAAAAAGGATATAAGTACCAACAATATTTCCATTAATAACACTCATCATATTCTTAGTCTTCTACATCAATGTTACAAGCCTCATGATCTTAATATTCCAAAATTTCATTATGAAACAAGAATCCATTCGGCTGTAGATCTAGACAGGGCAGGGGTCAACTTTGAACCTAACAAAGATACAACATGGGTTATGGCAATGGCAGTGAAATCACATACGTTCCCCTATATTTTTGGATCTTTGACTAAGCGTACTCTTACAATGCCAACATTAATAGTTCATGATTTCACTGAGTTGGTTTTAAGGAATCTTATTGCGTATGAGCAGTCTTTTCAAACTTGTAAGCATATTACATCTTATTGTGCTACCTTGGATATGCTAGTAAATAATCAAGAAGATGTTGCCAAATTGGTAGACTCGGGAGTCATTTCCAACTTTTTGGGTTCATATGAAGAAGCTGCTAATATGATCAACAACATTTGCAAAAACGTTTTTCATGTAGATGTTCTTTACGAAGAACAGTGTATTGCTTTGGATGAGTACTGCAATAGCTACTTGCCAAAACATATAGCCAAGATGAGGAGTACTTACTTCAGTAGTCCATGGAGCATTATTGCTCTATTTGCGGGAATCATCCTATTTGCTTTAACCGTGGTTCAGACAATCTTTAGCATTAAGTCTACTCGAAGCAAGGACTAATTTTTGTAGCAAGTTTTATCTTCTTTTGTTGTTCACTTTTACACTATATATACTTAAGAATTATTTTCCATACTAGTAAGCGTTTACCCTAGTTAATAGTTATTTATAAACTAGACATACTTGATGTTTATGATCTAGTACTACTTCATCATGGATTGCTATTGCCCTTATCCTAATCCTAACCCTAATCCATCAATTATCATTACTGTGACACCACTAGATGTCATGTTAGAATAATTATTCATTTACTTATTCAATTAAAAACCTATAATTAATACCGGATACTATTTGATATTCTATAAGTTTTAATTCAAACCAAATACGTGTTATACAGTGTATTACATAATATTTAGACTCACTACACTTTAAAGACAAGATATTATCCATCAAAGGCAAACTAGACAATCTATACATCATAAAACACTCCTATATATTAGCTAAGTCATGTATAGGTAATAAGAGCCATCATTTTATTTAAAACCCAAACTACATGACTTATTCCACTAAAAACCTAAATTTAAATATAAACTATATACAAATTTATTCATACTAGTGTTATATCTATAAACTAGTCAGAGTGAATTAATTTTACTGAAACACGTTACTCTTTATTTTTTTTAAAATTTCAGAGTTAGCGGAATTTTGTCCCAGATTTCCAAAAACTTTTCCATCATGGTGACAGGTAAATATATATGTATTTTATAAATATATAAGTTACAAAAGTTAAATTATAAATTATATAAAAAAAATTAGGGTTTGTGTTGTTTTAATAAAAATAAAAAATGATTTCATTTAATCAACTACATTTTTATATTTATAACATTTAAATATAATATTTATATTTATTAGATTTTATAAAAAAATTACAAAGCCTTAATGATTTTATATTTTATAAAAGTCCAACGTTTAAATTGTAATTCCTGAAACTTTGATTTCAATTAAAAACAAGTTTTTACATAAAATAATAACCTCTCGAAACTTAGAGGACCTATTATGCCAAACCCCCAAACCTCCCCCTCCCCAAACCGGTCACAGGTTCGAAACCCGCAACCATCGGCTTCGGCTCTTTAATCCCAAACTCATTCACGAGATATTTCCTTGCAAATCTTTAACCGGCAACACGTTTAGGACCATCAAACTTCCACTCCCTACGTTTAATTGGATTTTTATAACGATCTTGATGTTAAACTCGTAACCGAAACCCCAACTCCTAATCATTAAAACAATTGATTCAATGCGGTAAAATTGGGTATAAATATGCACACATTGATGTAAACGACACTCATTACAAACTTCCTACACCTCTAATCACGTCTAATTCCATATGTGAATCACAGAAACCCACCAAAGAAGCCGCCCTTTTTCGTCCGGTCGTTCTCCCCACCTACAAACCATTTCAGGTAAAAATTGTGTCATTCAACTCGTCTCAATCTCACGATCATTGGCAAATTGAGGGAATTGAAGGGGCTAGGGTTACGGGTGTATATTGGAGACGAAGGGTGTTTGGGCTTGTATGTTATAACTAAAACAAAACCTATCCAGACACGACAACATGCCCTGGTCTGATGGTTAATACGGGTGTGTGTTTGTGTGTCTGGCCCAGGCGTGGGTTAGAGTCTCGGTCACCATTTTTATTTTTTTTTTGAGTTAATTCCTTTTATTATTTTAATACATTAACTCAAGTTTAAAATTTTCAATTTAATTTTTGTAAATTCCATAAATAATTTTGAAAGTTTTATAAAAACACAAATTATAAAGTATTGTTTATTTATTTTATTTAAAAAAAAACATATTATAAAACATTTTAAATTTGTTTACACAAATTAATTATATTATTTATTACCAGAGTTATTACACAAATTTTAATTAAATGTTTAGACATTTTAAAATTCTTTCAAACCTATAAATAATTATTTTAGAGTGAGTAATTATTTAAAAATACTTTTAAACTTATAAAAACCTAAATAAAGTTCAGTTAATTCTATTTAAAGATTACTTAGTCTTTTATAATTCATTTAAAATAAATTAATAGATTAATTAACCATTTCTACCATTTTATTAATTAATTAATTAATTACCCAATTTATTTACATTAACTAATAGTTTAACTGATTATTTTATTTACACAAAATAAAGTTAATTAAACCTTTTACCACTTTATAATTTATTTATAAATTATTTTTAGAATGATTATATAAATAAATCCAAGTGCATTATTTTTCATTCTATATTATGTTTATTTAACAATTCACATGTAATATTATTTAAATCTCTTCCCATACTATAATTTATTTAATTATTGAAAAATAATTATACGAATAAAGTCAAAACATTTTAGTGTTATAAATACATATATTTTTCTATTAAACTTGCACAAACCCTATGTTCAACTCTCAAACCCCCATGAAACCCTAAAGTCCCAAAATCTCCTTAATACCATTTAGACGTACATTGAATTTAGAGTAACATTACACGTGTAGGTTTGCTGTGAGAAATCCTCACGAGGCCTATCAGTCTTTACCAATTCATACCAATTCTAGCTTCAATACAAGTGAGTTTCATAGCCCTCTTTCTCTTTACTATTGTTCACAAATACTCGGGTGGAACATTTTTACATACTATACATACCAAATTCAATAGCATTGTTCTCATGCTAATAACTATGTGATTTATGTCTTAAACTACTTAGCGACCATACGTGTGTTCATGTTTAGTACAATCATTAACTTACGAGACAGACCTAAGGTAGTATCTTTTATGATCATTTATACGGGAAACCGATACCATACTTAACACAAACCTTAGCCGGTTTTGTGTATACCATATTACTGCATTTCTAAAACACAACCAGTTGGATTGTATATACCAGTTTTTCATTTACTATGATTTAGTTGTCGCTTTGAAACCTTGTATGTTTTCACATTTATGCCTTAGTTTATACTTTGAACATATTGAATTTAAAATCCTTTTACAAATTTTGTTTGGTGTCTACAACTTTCAAGGCCCAATCAGGGCCCCTCTGACTTGATAATATCTAAGGCTTTAGCCACCTCTTTAGTGTCTTCGATAATCGTACCATTGTCAAGGTACCAAGCATAGAAGAGAAGTTAGCAACAATCCATGATCCGTAGAACGAGCGGACGCAAAGCTAAAGCAAAAAAGAAGAGCCTCTGTTGAACCCGGTGGTGGACCAAATATGATCAGCCTCCTCCAGATTGCACCTATGACAATAGGTCTAGTCTCGTTGTTCGGTTTGAGTAGTGATGTGAGTAGGCAAACGCAACGAACTCCGCTAAGGCCCTAGGGAACCTCCCCCCAAATAAAAATTAATCATCATAGAAATAGCCTTGGACAACCCAACGGCGATCGCAAACCCCTCTCCATAAAAAGCATCCAAAATGTGTTGAGCCCCTCAATCCGTCCCTCCAACAAGAGGTCCAGTTGGGGAAAGATTTGATGCACCCAAGCACGGTATTAACATCCACATTAAGAGGAGGCTTAGAAAGCAATGAAACATGCATAACCGGAGGGCATAGGATGGGATGCTTTGCCACCAACGCTTCCTAAGAGCATAATACTTTGACCGCAGCCGTGAAATGCCCGCAATTTTCCGCAAACACTGTTTAACATTGGTGCACACAGTGTGAATTATTGGACACATGGACAAGCTTATCACGGCACGAGGCCACCTTTAAGGATTAGGAAAATAGCGATACAATTCAACGAAACCATCCCTATCGCCCACTAAGCTGCCAACGACGGTTGATACTGAAATTAAAAAATAAATCAACAAATTATATCTTACTTTAAACTTGGAGATCTGAGGAGTCATCGGATTTCATCTCAAGAGTAAACTTGAAAAGGTAAGATTTTGAGAACAAATAAATGATATACAACAATTTGATTTTTTTGAGATATAAGAAAGCTAGTGAGGAGAACCGCTTCAAACTTACTAAAAACATATAACAAAATGTAACAATTTGATATAAGAAAGCTAGTGGGGAGAAAGCTAACCTCGAGAACCGCTTCAAAATTACAAAAAAAAACACGTAAAAAAACCGCTTCAAAATAATCTTTTTGGAACGGTTACTTTAAAACTGCTCTAACATAGAACTTTTAACCGTCTTAAAAAATCATTATGTATTAATGTATCATGTAAATGTAAAACAGAAACAGATGCTTTTTTCTTACTATCTTATATTTTGATAACAATTACACTGATGTATAAAAAACTTTCATTCCACACACCTGGAAATTCCCATGGCATTGCGCGTGCAAAAACTAGTTACAAGTTAAAATAAAATTTAAAATGGCAATCATTTTTTTTGTTCTTTCCCTTTTCTTCCTAATGACCGCCGACGGTTTTGTTTAGACCACCGTGAGTCCGTGAATGACATCAATGGCCACTACTGCAATATTCCTTTCGATTTCTCTCTGCTCAATTTGACAAGTTGGGTATAAATATTGTTGAAAATACAGGTTATTTTGTTCTACTTTTCAATTTAATTGTTAAATCTATTTCATATTATTATCAACTAGCCTAAAACCTGTGTACTACACAGGGTGAAAAACATCAGTACATAAAATTCTTAAATTTTTATATATGTATCTTATAGATGAAAAAATGTATTACATATACTAACAATAGAAAACAAAATAAAAAAAATATGTAAAAATTAATATATAATTGAGTTTAAAAATATATTAAATATTATTCAATGTAAATTGACTTTTTATATTTTAAAGTTTCTTATAATATGAGATAATTTAAAATGAATGTGTTTTATTAGTATAATTAATAATTTGTTTAAAAATATTTTATTATTGAAAATATGAAAATGTATTTATTATGAGAGAGAGGCGGGAAAAATTTTGTGAGGATGAATATGGAGGCGACACGTGCCATTGAGAAACCTTTATTTATTATATAGTATAGATTCTTCTATCAAAACCATGATTTTAGTTATTCTTTATCTTTGTATTTGCATGGAGCTGATGGGCTGAGATCAAGTGGAGCTAAGCTTATGAAGTGCTGGTCGGGGGCTTGTGGGCTTTGGAGTGAAGTTTGATAGGCTTTGGACTCTAGAGTAGCACAGGGGACCAGATTGTTAAAGATAACCCGTTTGCTCTATGAGAGATACGCTGGTCATGGTAGTCCATTTGGGCTCCGTTTATCTGATGGATTCTATATACTGAAGAGAGAGAGTCTGATCTCATATATGAGCTCATTCTCATTTTTCTTGTAGCACTCATATGTTCTTTATCTCTAGGGTTTCATCTTGTTATTGATGGGTCTTATTTTCTAGTTCTTGATTTTACCTGTTAGAGAGTTGGTTTAGATTATCAAGTTGGCAATGTCTCATTTTTCGAGTTCTTGTTTCATTTCATAGTTCTGTGTTGTAATCAGATTTTGTTGTGAGTTTTGTATAAAAGAATTCAGATCCATGTTTTTGACAAATATCAACCAGAAGGCTTCAATAGGAGATATAAAGTCACAATTTAACTTTTACAAAAGAAGTGTTGAGTGTTGCTCGGAAAAAAAAAAATAATAGTCATGTTTTTGTTATATGTTTTGGGTTGCCATTGAGAGAACTACTTCAAAAGTTCAAATCATACCCTAGGAATAGAACTAATAAGTATTAACCTTATTTTTATTAGGATCATTCAGGTTACTAGGGGTGTTGGGTCGCAACTGGACCGAATCCAAACCCGAAATTTTGATATGAAAAATCAAAATAAAAAACCAGACTGATATAGGGTAGGTCGGTCTAGGTTTTTCGGGCTTGGTTGGGCAGGTTGGGCCAAACCGAACCATATTTGTTGGGTTTATAAATCTTGTTTTTGAGATGATTTTTGTTAGGGCAGTACCAAATCAAACTAATAAAAAAAAAGTTATTAGCAGTGGGATACAAAATTATTCATCAGAAACCAAAATTCACAATGATTTGTACAGAATTTGGTCAGGTTTAAGGTTAGTTGAAGATGTGTTGTATTCCTTCCGACGATCTCAGGTATACACTTTTCTTTATTTTCAGAATAGGTTAAAATCCCGTGTACTACACGGGTTGAATAAATATAATATAATATATTAAGTAATAAAAAATTTATTTTTTAAAAACTCGTGTTTTATACAGCTTGAACAAACCCGTGGAATACAATATAATCGGTTAAAAAATACACTCGTCAAAATATGTCAGGAGATTTATTTATTAATATAATATATAGAATAGTTTTTCTTTAAAAATATATTATTAATAAAAGATAGAAATGTATTTATTAAGATAGAGATGCGGGAAAAAAAATAAGAATCAATGTGGATGTGACATGTGGCATGGAAAACGTTTATCTATACTCTATAATAAATAAAGGTTTTTGTGACACAGATTTTCCCGATTCTCTCTCGTATTAATTGCTCAAAGTTTCTTTAATTGTTTTTTTATAATTTTTTTGTTTTCCTTCTCTCTATCCTATTATATAATAATGATTTATATAAATGTTTTTTTATTTAAAAAAATATAGGTTTGTTCACAAATTATTATTAGAAATTGAACATTTATTTCATTTTTTTTATAATTTTTTTTAAAAGTAACTATATGATGTTTTTAAAATTTGTATTAGAAAACTTTGTAATATGTAAATATTTATTATTAAATATAATATTGTATTTATTTAATCCGTGTAATACACGGAGTTTCTAACCTAGTTTATTATATAGTATAGATTTTACGTTTTATTACATGCATTGAACAAAAGTTGAAGGGGTGATTCGGAAATAGTTAATTAATTATTATTTAGTTAATAGTTTGAATGTTTAGATAAAGTTTTTTTATGTTTATCTATAGTTTGTTGGAGTTAGTATTAGATTATAATTGAGAGTAGTATTTGTTTATGATTAGTATGGTTTATTTATTATAAATAGATGATTAGGGTGAATGTAATTTGTAAGTAAAGAAATATAATAAACAGAAAGAATCGAATTTGGTTGAGATCAAATTCCGTGTTCGTATTTTGGGTCTGATTTCTAACACGCATTTCTACATGTAAACCAACCACACAGTTTCAAAAATCAACCACTTCAAGTTGTATGTATCATACTGTATATAGTATATTGTTACACATGAATACCTATTATAGATAATAATTGTTTAGTGAACAACAAAAAAGATAAAACTTACAGAAAAAACTACTTGTTGCTTCCGGCAGACTTAACAGTAAAAATGATATGAACCACAGTTAGAGTAAATAGGATGATTCCAGCCACTAGAGCAATGATATTCCATGGACTACTAAAGTAAGTACTCCTCATTCTTGCTATATGTTTTGGCCAGTAACCATCGCAATACATATTTAAAGTTTCCCATTGTTCTTCGTAAAAGAACTCTATGCATGCAACTTGTTTGGCTATGTTGTTGAACATATTAGCAGCTTCTTCATTTGAGCCCATAAAGTTGAGAAGGACTCTCGAGTCCACCAATTTGGCAACATCTTCTCCAGTATTCACTAGCATATCCATGGCGATGACATATGATGCAACATAAGTACGAGTTAGACCCGACATCTTGTATGCAATGAGATTCCTTAAAATCAACTCAGTGGAATCATGAACACACAGTACTCTCATTCTAAGAGTAGGTTTACTCCAAGGTCCAAGAAAACATGGGTACCTATTTAATTTCACTTCCATCCCCATCAGCCATGTTGGATCATAGTCAGGTTTGAAGTTCACCCCTGCCTTGTCTAGACCTTTAACCGAAGGAATGGTTGTCATTAAGGAATCTTCCAAACTAATAGGCGGAGTAGGCTTGTAACATTGATGCAGAAGGCTAAGAATATGACTAGTAGTATCAATGGAAATATTTTCCATGTCTATATGTGTTTCAAAGATCTTGAGGCTTTCTAGAACTAGGTGGATAAGTTCAATAAGGGAGGCTTCAGGCTTAAATTTCAATATAGTACATTGAAATATTTCATCAAGAATAAAGAAGGGTTGTGCTGGGGACACCGTTGTGGTTTTTTTCACACCTGACCTAGTCGTCACGTATAGGTCTACAAGTGACGGTTGTGACCCAAAAAGTCACGTTGTGGCCTAAACGTGACGGTAGGTCTCTCGTGGGTCCCTGGAATAAAAAGGAAACTGATGATACGAGATTGATACGAGGTTGTACAGTCTGGAAGACTGCAAAAAAGCGAACCCTAACCGTCACGTATAGGCCAATACGTGACGGTTCCATACGAGGTTATTTTGACATAAAGTTAATGTTGAAAACGTTGTCGGGCACCTAACCTAAACGTCACGGATGGACCTATACGTGACAGTTATGTATGCAGATTCATCGTATAGGAACACAACTCTCACCACTCACTCTCATCACACTAAACCCACCATCCTACACAAACCCGACACTACCATCTTCACCATAATTAAAAAGAACAGAAAGTATAGACGAAAGTAAGTGTTTGAGTTCTTGGTTGTGGTTATTTGCTGTTGGGACACCACTGTTTTTTTTTGTTTCACGCCTGACACCGATCTCGAGTTTGGGAGATCCTTATCAGAAGTCGAAGCTTCAAGATTTGAATGAGGAGCCAACCTTCGAAGATTTAAACCAGGTTTAACAAGTCTTTAGTTTATTAAGAGTTCTACTAGGACGGGTAAACTTAGGAGTGTGCAAAGTCGGGAGGACATATAATCAAATACCTAACTATTTAAATAATATCCATAAAAGGTTAATTAAAATATACTAAAACATTATTTCATATTTTATGTCGGGTATCTAATCGGGTTACGCGTTTATCCAAAATATCTAACCATTACGTTTTCAGGAGTATTTCGTATTCGGGAGTCACCCTTCCGGGGGAAACCAACCTGTTGAATACATACGGTCAAGAGTCGTCTCAGCAGCAACCATTACCTAATTACAGTCAAGAGGCGTACATGTCACTATTTGGACCGACGGATTATGGTCAAGGGTCGTACTGGCCAGAACCAGAACCGGATTACGGACATCTCTCATACAGGTCACAACCAGAACCGGATTACATACATCCCTCGTACCGGTCACAACCAGAATCGGATTACGTACATCTCTCATACCAGTCACAACCAGATTACGTACATCTCTCGTACCGGTCACAACCAGAACCGGATTACAGACATCTCTCGTACAGGTCACAACTAGAACCGGATTACGGACATCTCTCGTACCGGTCACAACCAGAACCGGATTATGAACATCTCTCGTACCGGTCACAACCAGAACCTACACACGTGTCGGATAGTTTCCATAGAAATGACACAGATTACAGTGACTATTTCGTTCATTTGAAAGGAAACGATGGTGATGCGGAGAATGCATTGGACGATGATCGTATACGCAAGGCGACATTTTCATGTAAAACAGATAAAGTATGACAACATCTCTTTCGTTCGTTTAAATTGTTTATTTATTTGTTTTATTTACTACGTTTTAAGTCTGGCCTTGTAACTTTTTCAGTATTTTAATTCTCGTGTGGATTTGGCGGATTAGGCTAAGAAGAGAGGACGCGAGCATGGGTGCGTCACTGTGGTCAGTCGGTCAAGGAAAAAAGATGTGGAACTCGGATGCAATGGTGGTGGGGAACCTAAATGCAGGGACAGTCAGGCGTACTGGGAGTATAAAAAAATCATGTCCCTTTAAGCTCGTATGAAGGTACATCGGAAAGAGTAATAGTTGGAGGTTGGACGTGATAGACGAGACATACAACCACGATCCTGTTGTCTTTGAGGAGGGCCACGCGCAGCTTAGGAAGATGTCCGCTAGGGAAATTGATCTGGTTGAGAGGTTACACCGGCAGCACGTGCGGGCACGTCACATTCTTGTAGCCGTATGGGAAGAGTTTCCGGGTAGCAGATGTGTTGTTCAGGACATATACAACGCCACAGCGAAGATTAGGGCTGAAAGCAAAATAGCCCTGACACCAATGCAGGAACTTGAAAACTTACTACAATCTGAAGAGTTCGTGTATCACACTCGGGAGAATCCCTCCACTAATGTCGTGGAAGATGTTTTCTTTTATCATCCTACCTCCTATAAAATGTGGCGCTCCTTCCCGCACTTGATGTTGGTAGACACGACGTACAAAACCAACATGTACGACATTCCTTTTGTTCAGTTTATTGGTGTGACGTCGACATCGAAGTCGTTTTGTATTGCGCACGCATTTATATCAAGGGAACGACAGGACAACTTCACATGGGTCCTTGAGCGGATAAAAGATATGCTCGATGGGTGTGTGAAGCCACATGTCATTGTCAAAGACAGGGACCTAGCCCTAATGAGGTCGTGTGACATAGTCTTCCCGGGTGCTACTAAAAACCTATGCATGTGGCACATCATGAAGAATATCACCCGAAGGTGGAAAAGCCTTTTCAAAGTTAACATTTGGAAAGATTTTTCATACTGATGGACGGTTCTGTGTGAGTCTCCCACGGACGTGTTGTACGATTATAATTGCAGAAGATGGAAGAAAAATTAAATGAAGACGGTAAACAGGGTAAGATTTTCATGCTTAATGTTTCTCTAAAAATCTATTTGTTCATTTCATAAATTTTTTTCTTTGTTTCATAGATCTAGGAATATATTTGTAATAGTTGGTTGGGTCCGTACAAATAAAATTTTGTTTCTTGTTGAATGTACGACCGCCTCAACTTTGATGAACATACAACTATAGAGTTGAGGGCCAACACGCCAACTTTAAGAGTTACCTTACAGGGACCAACAATATGTTGCACACACTTGTCGGATATGTCGGTAAAGTTGTACGTGGCCAGGAGATTGAAATCTCCAAATCCTTCGGGGAGTCCCGCATTAAGATATTAAAGGTCCATCGACTGCAAGTGTTTTCCGGATTACATTATAAGGTGTCTATTAGGTGTCTTGAATTTCTTGAAAAAAAGATGGTGATAATGGAAATGATGCTGGATACAGGAGGTACGTGTGGACACCAGTTGTCCACGTCCATGGGCTTGCCATGTGCTTGTCGTTTGGAGGAACACATCAACCAAGGTTATCTATACTTGAAATACATTTTTTTTTACCTTTGTTACATGATTGCCTATTGTTCACTACGGCACATTGGCGGTTTATGGCTCTTAGAGGGAGAAAGGTGGAGCCCAACACCGTTTTGTCACGTGAGTGGTTTGATGAGGTTGGCGAGCTAGCGAGGGCGACCGCGATTATTGGACAGGATAACCCGTGGGATAGTCTATTTACTATGGGCTGGCCCGCACACCGAGAGCTTACCCTCGAGGTGTACTCTACATTTGCGTTTCGTCCACGTGCGCTGATGAGTGACCAAAGTTTAATGTATTAAGAGGTGCAATATGTTATATTTATGCATTTTGATATGTGGAATACAAAGGTTTTGTGTAGCCATGCATGTGCAGGTGTTGGAAGCTTAAAGTATGATTTTAGAAGATATTAGGCGAGTGATGCAAGAGTCGAAAGAGACACGGAGAAAACGGGGCAAAATGCAGGGTCAGCGTAAGGCTACGCTGCTACGGCGTAAGCCTACGCCGAAGGCAAATTGCAAACAGAAGCATCAGAGGGTCAGCGTAAGGCTACGCCATATCAGCGTAGGCCTACGCCTAAGTAATTTCTTCACAGCAGCTTCCAGTGGACCGGCGTAGGCCTACGCCCTCCCATCGTAAGCCTACGCTGGGTGCGTTTCAGACGCGGGTTTTGGGCGAAACAGCCGAATTTCAAAGGTTATTTGGGGGTTTCTTCCCCAAAATTCGAAGCCATCTTTTACACCACAGTTCTTGGGGCGATTTTGGAGTTCTTGGAGGATAAAGAACACGATTCTAACATCCGATTGAAAGATTGAAGATGATTTCCACCACCATGAGCGGCTAATCCACCGGTAATCATTCCCGGGTGGATTGTTTGTAAGTTTTTAGGGTTTTATCATGCGCTAGCTTTGAGAAACAATTCCTGTAATCGTTTGGTTTGAAACACTTGAATCTTTGTGTTTAGTATGGTTATGAACTCACGGGAGTCGATAAATTCTTGCACCATTGACCCCGTTAGATGATAATTGCTATGAACTTTGATTTATGTTGAATCTATTGATTAATCTAATTCTATATTGCATACATTTGTCTCGATTTCATTCGTGAATATTGTTTTACACTATTTGCCGATGATGTATGAATGCTGATGTTCTTGGTTAGATTTGGTTAATTAGATTTGAATAACCATTCGATTGTTTGAACTCAAATGTTGGTGTGATAATTCCTAATTACTTGTGAACTTGAAACCCGGGTGTGATACCCTTTTAATTATTGTTTACAACTTAAACCGTTTTGTTTGGTACTTGTTTTGTTTGTTGAGTTTATAAAGTTTTCACTTAAATCATTGATTGTGTTTGGTCAGAAAGACCCGTTGTAACTTCATAATTTGCATTGTTAATTGAAGTTGAGCACCGATCACAAACTCTTCGTGGTTCGACACCCTTCTTACCCTAACTAGTTTAAGGTGATTAGGACACTCTATTTCTTTATCTTTGACCGGTCCCTTCGACACCGATCAAATTTTGGCGCCGCTGCCGGGGAGTGTGTGCGCTTGGTGTTTTATTTTTAATTGACTCGTGTTACTATTTGTTACTTGTTTTGTTTAGTCAATCTTCTTCTATTTTTGTGTTACGCGTGGTGTTTGTTTGTGTGTGCAGGTGACAGATTAGTGCATGCGTACCCGTTCATCCAGGAGAACTTCACCGCTTGTGTTTGAACCAGAAATTAAGAGGATAGAAAGGCAAAACCGAACCCAACAACAAAATTTACAACCTATTTTATCGGAACCATCATCCATGGATGGTCGAAGCAGTCATTCTGGAACTAGCATAAGAAACCGTGGCCCAACTCCAAACAGAGGCCCTATCCCTAACCGCCCACCAACTCCACCTCACCGAACCTCAACCCAAACCCCACCTATACCCATCAATAACAACCAACCCCGTGGGTCGGGTCCAGTTCAACAAAACCGACCCGTTAACATCCGTACCAATCCCACGTACCAAGGAAGAAGGGGACCACAACAAAATCAAACCCCTCCCGGAAACAATGAGAACGAGGGTTGGGAGGATGAAGATGGTGAATATTTTGGGTATGACGATAATGAAGATGTTGGGAATGGTGAAGGGTTTGGCGATTACGAGTATGAGGATGGTGAGAGGAGCCAATATGGAGAGTACAATGAGGGGCAAGGATTTGAAGAGGAAGAAGAGGTGAATTATGTTCACCAAAGACCGAGACAACCAATGGGGCGAACGGGTAGACCCGTTCGACCTATTTATCCTCCTAGACAAGAAGAGAGGAGATTTACTGGGGGCTACATTAATGAAAACCGAAGACAACCGGTAGCCCCTATGGGTGGAGTTAACGGTCGCTTTCGACCGGCTATTTCGGAGAATGCTTCTCCAATTGTTCCACCAGTTCCCGGAATGAGGAGGTTCAAGTCAAGACCGAATTACATCAATGTCCTTCCACATTTTCATGGTATGGTCCTGCCATCTGTAGCACAATTGGGGATGAGAACTTTGACCAAAATGAGGTCAAACTTCGACTTTTTCAGTTTTCCCTCAAAGATCGAGCAAAGCAATGGTTCATCACATTGCCGGCTAATAGCATCTACACATGGGATGAAATGCAACAAGTTTTCTTGGACGAATATTACTCGGTTGCGAAGACAGATGACTCCCGAATTGAGATTCGGACTTTTCAACAACAAACAGGTGAACCTTTACATGAAGCTTTTACCCGTTTCAAGGAGTTGTTGAGGAAATGCCCCCACCATCAAATTGAGTTGTGGGAACTAGTAAAGTGTTTTGTTGATGGTTTGACTCAAGAGGAGAGGAAGTACTTGAAGTCCACCAGTAATGGGACATTGTTGTCTAATCCCGAAGAAGATGATTGGGATTTCTTAGAAAGAATGAGCCAAAGTTCAAAATCCGAGGCATCGGCTAGCCGAAGAGCCAAACACCCAATTTCAAAATCTGCCCCAGACTATGAGACGAAGGAGAGGTTAGCCTCTATGGAGAAAGAATTGGCCAATTTGAAAAGAGGAGAGAAAAAGGAAGTAGCGGGAGTGAAAACCCGTTTTGATGTTTGTGAGAGTTGTGGGGATTTGGGACACAAAGCCATAAGTTGCCCATTGCAAGATGATAGACAAGAAGAAGTGAACCAAGTTTTTGGTGATAGGAAATCATATGATACAAACTCAAACTCCTATCACCCGAGCTCGAGGAATCGTCCCAACTTCAAATACGGGGATGCATCAAACCAATTGAACCCAAATTTCCAAGGTTCAAATCAAGGTACTTCGTCATACCAACCTCGTCAACAAGGGAACTACAATTCGGGCGGTTACCAAAGGAGTTCATATAACAATAACCGGAACACAAATTACCCCCCAAGGAATTACAATCAAGATCATCAACAACAAGGTGGATCATCGGGGGTTGATGACGCGGTTAATTCAAAACTGGATGCACTGTTGGAGATGATGAAAGAGTCAAAAAGGGAGAATGAAATGAGAGACAAGTCTTTTGTGGAGTTGGAAAGACAAGTGGGGCAAATGGCCGAAGAAATATCTTTGCTAAAAAAAATGAAGGTAAACTGCCAATTGACAACACATTGAAGCCACAACATCATGTTAGTGCAATTGATGTGGCTCATGGTAAGGAAGAAGGAGAAGAGGAGGAAATTGAGTGTGGAGAACCCTTAGTTCCTATTCAAATTGGGGAATTCAAAACTAAGTTGGCACTGCTAGATTATGGAGCGGGGGTGAGCATTCTACCAGGGAGCGTGTATGACCAATACAATTTTGGTCCATTAGAAGAATACAACACCACGTTGGTGTTAGCAAATGCTACATGCACACGTCCTCGGGGGAAACTAGTGGGAGTGGCTGTGAAGATTGGAGAATTCTATTATCCTGGAGATTTCTTAGTGCTTGATTATGCACCACTTACTAAGGAGGAGCCACGAGTGATTTTGGGAAGACCGTTTTTGGCAACCGCAAATTGTCACACCCCGACCGATGGCGGAATCATCGGGGCGGGACATGTAAGACTGTTCATAGCACAAGGTTGACTAAATTGAAATATATTAAAGCCAAATTTCCATTTCACATAATCCAAGTACAAACCAAAATTCAAACAAAGAACAATAAACAATTCATAAACTTCTTGATTTAATATTACTAAGTCCAAATCCTATGTTGAGCACGTCTTGAATCATTCTCACATATTAGGGCCTGAAACATGAATAAAATAAAGTCAACTAAAAAGTTGGTGAGTATAACACAGTTGTATATAGATAGCATATAGTTGAAAACAAATCCTTTACAAGACATGAAAAATAAGGCATTTATGGGGAGCAGCTATTGTGTAATCAAGTACAACCAAACCTTTGTAACTAGTATGCAAATTGTGTTGTCGGTATCAATCACCTCCACTTGGGTGGGTTTGTCAGACTCAATAGATCTATCATTGAAAACCGTCGGCTTGTATAGTTAATGATTGCACATAGTTTTCACAAAGACTAGCACAACTAGCACTCGGGCACAAAGCTCAAATTTTGCACACATGTATGTAAGTAGGATTTTACACTTGTATTGTTTGAGTAAATGTAAATGTGAAATGTGTAATGTGTATAAAGTTCATGTTCCATCCCAAAAGTGTAAAAGAGTAAAAAGGGGTTGTGAATACTCACTTGGTATGGAAGTGAAACTAACAAGGAATACAGATATCAAATATGATCCTTGGAATGCACACTTTAACCTAAAGAGTAATGTGTATAGAATCAAATAGATGTACAAAGTTTAAGTCTAAAATGAAAGTTGAATTTGTATATAAAACTATTGATTTGTATTTAAAAAGTATTGAATAAAATACATGGAGTTTGAAATAAAATATTTTTGAAACAATTTGATTAGGTTTGAATTAAATAAATATATAATTATAGTTTATGAAATAATTAAGTATCAATAAATAAATGATTTTGATTTAAAATGTAAATTAAATAATAATCATTATCTCATTTATTTATAAATTTTATAATTTAATTATTTAAAATATCATTTAAGTGTAAGGTAATAAATATAAATTAAATTTTCATAAACTTTTAAATAAATTATATTTATGCCAAGATTAAACTTTTAATCCATTTTTAAATACAGAAAACATATTTTTATAAAATCTGAAATATTTACTGATTAAAATATAAGAATTTATAATTCTGTTAAAAGGTTCTGAGTCTCACACGACCGCGCCTCGGAAGGGCACGATCGTGCTCAAGCCACGGGCGCGACCGCGCTAGTCGGGGCGCGACCGGGTTGATCAACAGGAGCACAATCTAGACAAATCAACAGGCACGACCGCGCCTTAGCCCGGCACGGTCGTGTCTATGATCTTTAGACACAACAGAGACTAGCCCAGAGGGCATGACAAGGTCTGGACAGGAGGACACGACCGCGCTGCTAGTCGGCACGACCGCGCTCGATGAGGCACGACCGCGCTAGATGATTAGCGCGACCGTGTCTATTCCAAATCAGACACAAATTGACAATTTCTTGTATTTTAAACACTGGATTTGATAGGGCTTTTGATTAATGGGTTATTACGAGTCTTTTCATATAACTTAATTGTATGAACATCGCGTTTAAGTAGGGATTCGATTAAATCATTTTCAATAAAATATGAGTTCTGATTCGGATCGATTTCTATAATGGAAGCCCAAATTGAATAGGGGCTTTCGATACTGATACAGAAGAGAATGAAATAGAAGATTCAATTACCCAGAATAGAAGCGATTCGTTAGAGAATGGTGGGATGGAATTCTGTCGGCGGCAAGCTTGGTTTCCGGCGACCTATGCTGCGGTTCCGAATGTTTCAGCGGCTTCGAATGATTCAGAGATGATCTGGAAATGCTTGACTGGGTTGCTTTAAGAAAATTGGGAGAATTTGGGTTCTCCTTGAAATGTCCAAGCGTTTGGAATTTGGTAGAATAAAACCGAAGTGATTTCGAGTAATGGAAATGTTTATTATGTTTGTTAATGTGAATAAAGCGTGTTAAAGTTAAAATTCGAACGATCGGATGATTAAAGTCACCATTACGATTCGACTGTTACGCAGGCGCGACCGTGCCAAGATAGGCGCGACCGTGCCTAAGCACCGGGCGCGATCGTTCCAAAGCAGGTCGCGCGACCGTGCCCAAGCACTTGGCGCGACCGTGCTTATACGAAGCACGACCGTGTCTAATTAGGGTTTCTTGGCATTTTTCAACTTTAGTCCTTGACTTTTCAGATTTGATAAGTTTGAATAAAATAGTTTCTTGTATAGCGTTTAAATGTATATAACCGAGTAACACTTGCGAATTTGTATAGAATTATTGCATTAAATTTACGGCGAGAAAATAATGAGACATTGCACGAGTATAGAACTTGAAATTGCATTACATTGAATTGAAATAGGAATACTAAAATCAGAAATGTTACAGTCTCCCCATGTTGAGAGAATTTCGTCCCGAAATTTAGCTAGAGGAAATAACATTATTAGTAAAAAGATGAGGGTACTTGAGCTTCATTTGGTCTTCTCGTTCCCAAGTGAACTCAGGACCACGCTTAGATTCCCAACGAACTTTAACGATAGGAATGCGACTTCGCTTGAGCTGCTTGACTTCACGATTCATAATTTCCACCGGCTTCTCAACGAAGTGCATCGTTTCATCAATGCGCACGTCGTCAAGTGGTATATGGAGATTTTCATTGGCGAGACACTTCTTTAGATTAGATATATGAAATGTAGGATGCACATTGCCGAGAGATGGAGGTAACTCGAGCTTGTAAGCCACTTTCCCAATCCTTTCAAGGATTTTGAATGGGCCAACATAACGAGGTGCTAACTTGCCTTTCTTTCCAAAACGGACCACACCCTTCCATGGAGACACCTTTAGAAGAACAAGGTCACCGACTTGGAATTCCAAGGGTTTTCGACGTTTGTCGGCATAACTCTTTTGCCGACTCCTCGCTACTCGAATATTGTCACGGATTTGAATGATCTTGTCGGATGTTTCTTGAATTAACTCGGGACCAGTGATTTGTGCTTCACCAATCTCACTCCAACAGATAGGAGAACGACACTTGCGACCATAGAGAGCTTCGAATGGAGCCATGTTGATACTTGTGTGGTAGCTATTGTTGTAAGAAAACTCAATAAGGGATAAATGTGAATCCCAATTGCCACCAAAATCGATTACACAAGCTCTAAGCATGTCTTCAAGAGTTTGGATTGTTCGCTCGGTTTGACCATCAGTTTGCGGATGGTAAGCCGTGCTCAAATCCAATCGAGTACCAATAGCCTTTTGGAGAGATTGCCAAAATCGAGAAGTGAACCGAGCGTCTCTATCGGATATTATGTTCAAGGGAACACCATGACGGCTCACGATTTCATCAATGTAAATTCGGGCTAATTTCTCCACTTTGAAGTCTTCACGAATAGGTAAGAAGTGGGCAGATTTGGTGAGTCGATCAATGATCACCCAAATACTATCATAACCACTCGAGGTGCGAGGGAGCTTGGTAATGAAATCCATAGCTAAATTCTCCCATTTCCACACGGGAATTTCTGGTTGTTCGAGTAAACCAGAAGGACGTTGATGTTCGGCTTTGACTTTGGAGCAAGTTAAGCATTTGGCCACATAAAGAGCAATGTCTTTCTTCATACCGGGCCACCAATAAAGTTGGCGAAGATCTTGGTACATTTTATCCGCACCAGGATGAATAGAATAACGAGTCTTATGAGCCTCGTTCATGAGAAATGCACGGAGATCGTCGCGATCGGGAACCCAAATACGGTTCAAGTAATATAGTAAGTCATTTGGTTTTGATTCAAGAAGAAGTTCAACACCACACGACATTTCTTCATACATGTTGCCCTCGGTTACCGAGACGTGTTGAGCTTCTAAGATACGGGTTTGAATATCGGTTTGAATACGGGCACAATGAAGCATAATATGGTCCTTTCGACTCAAAGCATCGGCTACTACATTCGCTTTGCCGGGATGGTAACGAATTTCGCAGTCATAGTCGTTAAGGAGTTTGACCCAACGTCGTTGCCTCATATTGAGTTCTTTTTGGTTGAAGATATGTTGAAGACTTTTGTGGTCGGTGAATACCACACATTTCGTGCCATATAGGTAATGTCTCCAAATCTTTAACGCGAATACGACCGCACCCAACTCGAGATCATGCGTCGTATAATTCTTTTCATGAATTTTGAGTTGTCTTGATGCATAAGCGATTACTTTTCCTCGTTGTATGAGGACACAACCAAGACCTTGGTTAGAAGCATCACAATAGACAACTAAATCATCATTTCCATCAGGGAGAGTCAAAATGTGAGCATTGCACAACTTATGCTTAAGAGTTTGGAAAGCTTCTTCTTGTTTCGGTCCCCATTCATAAGCTTTACCCTTATGGGTCAAGGCGGTAAGAGGGACAGCAATCTTTGAGAAGTTTGAGATGAAACGACGATAATAACCCGCAAGACCAAGAAATGAACGAACTTCGGTAGGAGTCTTCGAGGCATTCCAATTCTTAACCGTTTCAATCTTAGCAGGATCAACATAAATACCCTTGCCGTTGACGATGTGACCAAGAAATTGAACTTCTTTTAACCAAAATTCACATTTGGAGAACTTGGCATATAGTTGTTCTTTCTTTAAAAGGTCCAAAACCAATCTAAGGTGTTCTTCATGGTCGGCTTTCGTCTTGGAATAGATTAAGATATCGTCAATGAAAACGATCACGAATTTATCAAGGTACGGTTTGCACACACGGTTCATGAGATCCATGAAAATTGCGGGTGCATTGGTTAACCCGAAAGGCATAACCATGAACTCGTAATGACCATACCTTGTTCGAAAAGCAGTCTTAGGAATGTCATCTTCTTGAACACGGAGCTGATGATAACCGGATCGAAGATCAATCTTCGAGAAGCAAGTAGAACCTTGAAGTTGATCAAAGAGATCATCGATTCTAGGCAACATGCGAAATGATCCATCCTTCTTCTTAACAAATAAGACGGGTGCACCCCACGGTGAATGACTCGGGCGAATGAAACCTTTGTCGGAGAGTTCTTGAAGTTGACTTGCGAGCTCTTGCATTTCGGAAGGTGCAAGACGATAAGGAGCTCTAGCAACGGGGTTAGCTCCGGGCATAAGATCAATACGGAACTCTACTTGACGAACAGGAGGAAGACCGGATAAATCTTTAGGAAACACTTCGGGAAAATCACTAATGATAGGAATGTCTTGGATACTCTTCTCCTTGACATCCTTTTGAACAATATGAGCTAGGAAGGCGATGTACTTCTTTCGTAAGTACTTTTGAGCGGTAGTACAAGACATCAATTTAAGACCCATGCAAGGCTTTTCACCAAAAACCCTTAAGGTTTCTCCCGATGGTAGCGGAATTCGAATACACTTTTCAAAACAAATGACTTCGGCATGATGATTTGATAGCCAATCCATACCAATGATAATATCAAAGCTTCCTAGTGGCATTGGAATAAGGTTGATTGGGAATGTATGATCATTAAGTTCTAAGGAGCAATCATAGATAATAGACTCAATTGTAAGGGAGTCACCATTTGCTATTTCAACGGTGAAGGTTTTCTCTAATTGGGATCGTGTCTTTGCAAGTAAAGGCTCAAAATTTAGTGACACAAAACTTTTATCGGCACCGGTATCGAACAAAATGGAGGCATATTGACTATTAACAAGGAACGTACCATTAACCACGTCGTTGTTGGCTTGAGCTTCGTTGGCGTTTATGTTGAACGCACGCCCACGAGCTCCACCTTGTCTAGCATTTGCAAGTCTTGGACATAGATTACGAAAATGGCTCGGGTCACCACACTCATAGCAAGCACGCCTATTAGCAATGGCGGGAGCACCTTGATTAGCCACTCGCGGGTTGGGTTGGTTCGGTGGATTGACTTGACCCTCAAAAGCTTTGGCCCTACAAATATTGATAGTGTGACCATATATCCCACAATGAGTGCAAAGGCGACATGGGATATTTTAAGGATGATGAAAATTGCAGGTGGCACAAAGAGGATAAATCCCAACATATGGCTTTTTAGCCGGTGCTTGAACTACGGGTGCAACTTGATTAACGGGCACCGCAGGAGTAACCACAGCAAAGTTTCTAACTTTCCTCTTTTTGTTATTGCGAGAGGGTTCAGTTGTGGCTTCTTTGTTGTGGGTAGGAAGGGTTACGGTTTCAGCAACTTTCTTAGAACCCTTTTTGGTAAGAGTTCCAGCTTTAACATGATTATCAGTTAAGGTAGCAGACAGGCGGATGACATCCTCCAAAGTAGCAGGATTTCTACCTAAGACAGTATCTTGAATTTGTCTTGGTAGCCCACCAATATACTTTTTGATACAACGGGCTAAAGGAGTGACCATGTGGGGCACAAGAAGACTCAACTCATGGAACCGAGTTGTATATGCTAAGTTTTCCCCACTATCTTGGGCAAGATCCCAAAATTCAGCTTCCAACTTCTTCACTTCATTTCGAGGACAGAATTCCTCGGTCATAAGCCTTTTGACCTCATCCCAAGGTAAAGCCATAGCTACATCAATACCCCTATTCCTTTTCTCCCCATTCCACCATGTAAGTGCCCGCTTTTGAAGGACACTAGTAGCATGACGAACACGGAGGTTGTCGGGACAGTCACTATTGAGAAAGGTATTCTCAATACTTTCAAACCATTGAAGGAGTCCAGTAGCTCCTTCGGTTCCATAAAACTTTAGGGGATTGCAAGAATTGAAGTGCTTGAAGGTGCATTGAGATGGATTGTTTCCACCATTTCCACCATTACCACCATTATTACCACTATTGCTTCCATTTCCACCATTGCCATTTGTGGCACCATTGGCTTGGGTGAGTTGTGTCACCAATTGGGTAAGAATAGCAGCAATGTCGGAGTTGGCGTTGGCGGCGAGAGCACGACGAGGAGGCATTCTACATATTTTCACAAGACAAGAAAGATTGTAAGAACTTATGAGAATTGCTAGGATTTAATAGAATGAGAAAACCAAATAAAAGATAGATATTCATAGTTTGGATTGTACTCAAAAGTGATAAAATCACTTGAATACTAAGGCACATCAAGGTTAATTTAAACTTATATAATTTTCAAGGAGACATGCTTTAGCCTATAGGTAAACACTCATCTCGGGAATTCCCAGGAAAGCATACGGGTCCCTCGGTTGATTGGGATTTATGCGAAATGCTTTCCTAGACAGAAAACCCAAAATACAGGTGTCACCCTTCCAGATTGCACGTGTCCTCAAATAATTTAACAAGTTTAAAAACCTTAACGAAGAAAATAAAAAAAATTTAAAGATTTTTGCTTCAAGAATTTTTTTTTTTTTTTCACATGCTTAGAAAGAATAAAGATAGAAAAGAAGGTAGAAATATCATGGGGTTTTAGGATATAGGAAAATGTATTATTTAAGAAGATCCTAATAAGCCATAAATTTCTAACAAGTAAGGTACCAATTATAATAAACAATTTATCATGGTAAGCATGTAGCACATAGCATGTAACACATAGCACAAAATCATGAAGCATAGTATAAGTGGGTGTCCTAAAGTTATAGTCTAGGTCAAGATGTCTAATAACCTAAATCCCTATAACCAAGGCTCTGATACCAATCTGTCACACCCCGACCGATGGCGGAATCATCGGGGCGGGACATGTAAGACTGTTCATAGCACAAGGTTGACTAAATTGAAATATATTAAAGCCAAATTTCCATTTCACATAATCCAAGTACAAACCAAAATCCAAACAAAGAACAATAAACAATTCATAAACTTCTTGATTTAATATTACTAAGTCCAAATCCTATGTTGAGCACGTCTTGAATCATTCTCACATATTAGGGCCTGAAACATGAATAAAATAAAGTCAACTAAAAAGTTGGTGAGTATAACACAGTTGTATATAGATAGCATATAGTTGAAAACAAATCCTTTACAAGACATGAAAAATAAGGCATTTATGGGGAGCAGCTATTGTGTAATCAAGTACAACCAAACCTTTGTAACTAGTATGCAAATTGTGTTGTCGGTATCAATCACCTCCACTTGGGTGGGTTTGTCAGACTCAATAGATCTATCATTGAAAACCGTCGGCTTGTATAGTTAATGATTGCACATAGTTTTCACAAACACTAGCACAACTAGCACTCGGGCACAAAGCTCAAATTTTGCACACATATATGTAAGTAGGATTTTACACTTGTGTTGTTTGAGTAAATGTAAATGTCAAATGTGTAATGTGTATAAAGTTCATGTTCCATCCCAAAAGTGTAAAAGAGTAAAAAGGGGTTGTGAATACTCACTTGGTATGGAAGTGAAACTAACAAGGAATACAGATATCAAATATGATCCTTGGAATGCACACTTTAACCTAAAGAGTAATGTGTATAGAATCAAATAGATGTACAAAGTTTAAGTCTAAAATGAAAGTTGAATTTGTATATAAAACTATTGATTTGTATTTAAAAAGTATTGAATAAAATACATGGAGTTTGAAATAAAATATTTTTGAAACAATTTGATTAGGTTTGAATTGAATAAATATATAATTATAGTTTATGAAATAATTAAGTATCAATAAATAAATGATTTTGATTTAAAATGTAAATTAAATAATAATCATTATCTCATTTATTTATAAATTTTGTAATTTAATTATTTAAAATATCATTTAAGTGTAAGGTAATAAATATAAATTAAATTTTCATAAACTTTTAAATAAATTATATTTATGCCAAGATTAAACTTTTAATCCATTTTTAAATACAGAAAACATATTTTTATAAAATCTGAAATATTTACTGATTAAAATATAAGAATTTATAATTCTGTTAAAAGGTTCTGAGTCTCACACGACCGCACCTCGGAAGGCCACGATCGTGCTCAAGCCACGGGCGCGACCGCGCTAGTCGGGGCGCGACCGGGTTGATCAACAGGAGCACAATCTAGACAAATCAACAGGCACGACCGCGCCTTAGCCCGGCACGGTCGTGTCTATGATCTTTAGACACAACAGAGACTAGCCCAGAGCGCATGACAAGGTCTGGACAGGAGGACACGACCGCGCTGCTAGTCGGCACGACCGCGCTCGATGAGGCACGACCGCGCTAGATGATTAGCGCGACCGTGTCTATTCCAAATCAGACACGAATTGACAATTTCTTGTATTTTAAACACTGGATTTGATAGGGCTTTTGATTAATGGGTTATTACGAGTCTTTTCATATAACTTAATTGTATGAACATCGCGTTTAAGTAGGGATTCGATTAAATCATTTTCAATAAAATATGAGTTCTGATTCGGATCGATTTCTATAATGGAAGCCCAAATTGAATAGGGGCTTTCGATACTGATACAGAAGAGAATGAAATAGAAGATTCAATTACCCAGAATAGAAGCGATTCGTTAGAGAATGGGGGGAAGGAATTCTGTCGGCGGCAAGCTTGGTTTCCGGCGACCTATGCTGCGGTTCCGAATGTTTCAGCGGCTTCGGATGATTCAGAGATGATCTGGAAATGCTTGACTGGGTTGCTTTAAGAAAATTGGGAGAATTTGGGTTCTCCTTGAAATGTCCAAGCGTTTAGAATTTGGTAGAATAAAACCGAAGTGATTTCGAGTAATGGAAATGTTTATTATGTTTGTTAATGTGAATAAAGCGGGTTAAAGTTACAAATTCGAACGATCGGATGATTAAAGTCACCATTACGATTCGACAGTTACGTAGGCGCGACCGTGCCAAGATAGGCGCGACCGTGCCTAAGCACCGGGCGCGATCGTTCCAAAGCAGGTCGCGCGACCGTGCCCAAGCACTTGGCGCGACCGTGCTTATACGAAGCACGACCGTGTCTAATTAGGGTTTCTTGGCATTTTTCAACTTTAGTCCTTGACTTTTCAGATTTGATAAGTTTGAATAAAATAGTTTCTTGTATAGCGTTTAAATGTATATAACCGAGTAACACTTGCGAATTTGTATAGAATTATTGCATTAAATTTACGGCGAGAAAATAATGAGACATTGCACGAGTATAGAACTTGAAATTGCATTACATTGAATTGAAATAGGAATACTAAAATCAGAAATGTTACACAAATGCACAAATCAACTGCCGAACCGGCACTGTTGACATGACATTTGGGAAGCGTAAGTTGAACATTAATATTTTTTCAAATTCATTTACATATTCGGTTGAAAATAAGTGTTCAAAAGCAGTCACTACTAACGTGGGTCATCCTCGCGCCAAGGCAAATGAGGGTGACACCAAAAACAAAGGTATCATGTTTGACAGGTTTAATGTGAAAGACGAGCCGAAGGCAATCGAGAAGAAAACTGAGAGATTGAATGATGAAAAGAAACCACCCAACCATGTCCAACATCCGAACGAGAAAGTAGATTTGTGTGATGTGAAATTTGCGAGAGATGAATCTTGGAGTTGGAGTGATAAGAACCGAAGTGGTGAGGGAGCTAGTGGAAGCAATTTTGTGTTTCAACCTCCATAAGAAGGTAATGTCGGGCTGAGGACAATAAACTTAGCGCTAACCGGGAGGCAACCCGGCTTGTGATTGCTTGTATTTTGTCTTTGCTTTGTTTTGTTTTGTGTGTTTTAGTTTTCGTCACCATAGCAACACTCAAGAGTGGGGAAGACTCATGGAAGACTTACGAGTCCATTTTTGGTGATAGTTCAAGCACTCTATGATCACCTCTAATCAGGTCCACGTACTCTTTCTCATATTTATGTTGCTTTGATTGAACGAATCTGTTTTCGTTTGTTTTGGTGTGTTTATGTTTGAAACTTGGTTGATTATGATTGGGTTGGTGCTTATGGTTATGGGAATCGTTGAGTTGGATATTGGGAGTTATTGGGTATTGGTTATTTTTGCACCCACTAACCGCACTTTTACATTTCATAACTATTTACATTGGGACAATGTAAGGTTCAAGTGTGGGGATGGGAGACTGAGTTTGTATAAAAAAATACATTTATAAAAATTGAAAAATCCATAAAAATTTAAAAATTTTCAAAAATGTCCGTGGATCAGAATTTTTGTAACTAAATGGAAAATGATAGATATAATTGGAAACTATGCTTGTGTGATCAAATTGAATAATAAATAGAAAACGCGTTTGATTTGTAATGTTTTGGTAGGCCCAACCGATCTAAAGAGCTTAAATATCCTGATATTGTATCTAGGGTTAATTGACAATTAATTCAGGATGTCTTGTGGGTTCTTATCTTAGGGGTTTCGGCAAGGTTGAAACTGTCATCATAGGGTGATAGGTACCACTATAAGCAAAAATTTATAAGTTTTTAAAATTACTTGGCACACCACTTTCTTTTTATGAAAATAAATTCGAAAATTGGTGACGCCCGCAATCCATAATCCATCTTGCATGAGCTTAATTAAACAAAATTGAGAGCTTGAGTTCAGCCTACGTGTTTCCCTTTGGGATGGTGACTTGAAGTATACACCCATGCTCCGAAGCTTATGTACTTCATGGCTTAAGAACTGCAGCCTACGTGTCATATATCGTGTTCCAGCGTGATTGAAACACCACTGGGTTAGGTTCATTCATAAAATAATAATAAAAGCTCAAAAACATGCATCCATCGATCCATAATCCCATAATTTTCAAAAACTCGTAAATTAGTGTTTATAGTGGTGGGAAATCTACAAGGTTTAACCCGTGCCTAAACATGACTTTGATATGGGATTAGACTAAGTTGTAGCTTCCTGAATGTGAGACCCATAGAGAAACTGTTGTTTGGTAATAAATAGGATAGTAGATCACAGAATCGGGGGCTAAATAGATCGGTGGTTGGGTTTAGTCGGATAGAAATACCAATTGTTACAGTCAATGCGTGATTATGTTTTAATTGTATGAGATTATGAGAGCAGGTTTCAATTATGATTCCATTGCATAATTCTTTTTCGGGATGCAAAAGAGTAAGCGTGGGGATATGATGAGTGACCAAAGTTTCATGTATTAAGAGGTGCAATATGTTATATTTATGCATTTTGATATGTGGAATACAAAGGTTTTGTGTAGCCATGCATGTGCAGGTGTTGGAAGCTTAAAGTATGATTTTAGAAGATATTAGGCGAGTGATGCAAGAGTCGGAAGAGACACGGAGAAAACGAGGCAAAATGCAGGGTCAGCGTAAGGCTACACTGCTACAGCGTAAGCCTACGCCGAAGGCAAATTGCAAACAGAAGCATCAGAGGGTCAGCGTAAGGCTACGCCATATCAGCGTAGGCCTACGCCTAAGTAATTTCTTCACAGCAGCTTCCAGTGGACCGGCGTAGGCCTACGCCCTCCCAGCGTAAGCCTACGCTGGGTGCGTTTCAGACGCGGGTTTTGGGCGAAACAGTCGAATTTCAAAGGTTATTTGGGGGTTTCTTCCCCAAAATTCGAAGCCATCTTTTACACCACAGTTCTTGGGGCGATTTTGGCGTTCTTGGAGGATAAAGAACACGATTCTAACATCCGATTGAAAGATTGAAGATGATTTCCACCACCATGAGCGGCTAATCCACCGGTAATCATTCCCGGGTGGATTGTTTGTAAGTTTTTAGGGTTTTATCATGTGCTAGCTTTGAGAAACAATTCTTGTAATCGTTTGGTTTGAAACACTTGAATCTTTGTGTTTAGTATGGTTATGAACTCACGGGAGTCGATAAATTCTTGCACCATTGACCCCGTTAGATGATAATTGCTATGAACTTTGATTTATGTTGAATCTATTGATTAATCTAATTCTATATTGCATACATTTGTCTCGATTTCATTCGTGAATATTGTTTTACACTATTTGCCGATGATGTATGAATGTTGATGTTCTTGGTTAGATTTGGTTAATTAGATTTGAATAACCATTCGATTGTTTGAACTCAAATGTTGGTGTGATAATTCCTAATTACTTGTGAACTTGAAACCCGGGTGTGATACCCTTTTAATTATTGTTTACAACTTAAACCGTTTTGTTTGGTACTTGTTTTGTTTATTGAGTTTATAAAGTTTTCACTTAAATCATTGATTGTGTTTGGTCAGAAAGACCTGTTGTAACTTCATAATTTGCATTGTTAATTGAAGTTGAGCACCGACCACAAACTCTTCGTGGTTCGACACCCTTCTTACCCTAACTAGTTTAAGGTGATTAGGACACTCTATTTCTTTATCTTTGACCGGTCCCTTCGACACCGATCATGCGCCAAGATTGCCAGAGCTAGACGAGACTGATATTGCGGAGGGACGGGTGGACGCGGAGGTTAGTTTTCGCATGTTCGAGAATGTGCATCGTATGTCCCTTAGACGGTTTGCTGTTGTCAGCAACCTCTATACCAAGGAGGAGACTAGGTATCCGATCTACACCACGGCTATTTACATGGGGCAGATGATGCACACTGGGTCTGGTGGCCTGCGATTGGTGACCATGCCTTTGGGGCCGATAGCAGGGTCTCTCACATACGAGACCCTCTTTATTGTTACACGCACCGGCTGATCGCCACGTCCATCGTTGGACGTGGCAAGGGCACTCATAGGTTCATCGCCATAGACCTCTTCTATCTTTGGTGTCTGCTCACACACACACCGTGCCACCTCGCTCGTGGTCTGGTGGATTACTTTGCCGGTTACTATCTCAGGCAGTCACGAGGGGCATTGGTCGGCGGCAACATCATGTCACAGATCGCCAGAGGCCAGGGATACGTTCATGCGATAGTAGATCTACCTATGGTTGCAGTTTCCCCGCGCGTGGCGGGCGGAGCCACGGCGACTGGGATGAGGATCTCCCGGAGGTTCCCGGACGGGCAGTGGCGTTTGGTGAGGAGATATGATGTTTTGGAGGCTTAGGTGCTCGAGCCGTTGGTGGACCTCGATGCGCTGGTTGCGCACGAGATCCAGCTTGACCAGGTTGAGGAGGTGGCCGGCGGAGAGGATGAGTCGGTTCAGCCGGAGGCGGAGCCGGTGCTACCGCAACATCCTCTGCGCGTGTACCATGTCGTGTGGTTGCCTGCTGCCACACTTTATATGATTCGGGATACTCAGGCCCGGGTCACACGCACTAAGGATATGCTGCAATGGCTCATCGACCACACGGTCGATGAGTATCGGGTCGCCGATAGGCCGTTGTTGAGACCACCACCCCGGCGGTTGGGCGACGACGGTGCTAGCACGTCCGGTTCGGGTGGGTCCGATGTAGAGGGTGATGACGAAATGGAGATCTAGATATATTGTTTAGATAGAGTTGTACTTTTATTTTATATGTACAAACTCATTGTATTTATCTATGTCGTTTTATTTATGATGGTTTTGTTGTGTTTGTGATGGTTGTGTTTGTTTGGTTGTGTTTGTTTGGTTGTTTGTAATGGTTGTATATGATGTTTATATATATGGTTTTATTTACGAGTAGTTTAACACGCGAAAATAGCTCCTAGTTTTACATCTCAAACCGAAAATCAGAACAAAAACTAGTTTTATAATAAAAAAAGACATGACCGGATTTTAAAAACTATAACTACCGATTTTTACAAACTCTTAACGTGATAAAAACAAAAAAACCAAAAGAAAAAAAAGTCATTTATTCACTTTTTACATCTCAAACCGATAATCGAGGTGACCGAATTTTAAAAACTATAACTACCGATTTTTACAAACTCTTAACGTGAAAAAAACAAAAAACCAAAAGAAAAAAAAAAGTCGTTATTCACTTTTTACATCTCAAACCGATAATCGAGGTGACCGGATTTTAAAAACTATAACTACCGATTTTTACAAACTCTTAACGTGATAAAAACCAAAAACCAAAAGAAAAAAAAAAAGTCGTTATTCACTTTTTACATCACAAACCGATAATCGAGGTGGCTGGATTTTAAAAACTATAACTACCGATTTTTACAAACTCTTAACGTGATAAAAACAAAAAACCAAAAGAAAAAAAATAAGTCGTTCACTTTTTACATCACAAACCGATAATCGAGGTGACCGGATTTTAAAAACTATAACTACCGATTTTTACAAACTCTTAACGTGATAAAAACAAAAAACCAAAAGAAAAAAATAAGTCGTTATTCAATTTTTACATCACAAATCGATAATCGAGGTGACCAGATTTTAAAAACTATAATTACCGATTTTTCGAAACTCTTAACGTGATAAAAACATGCATATATCAAAAAATATATATATAATAATAAGTAAGGGGTGATGTTTAGCCCTATACGTGACATATACACCAAAACCCTAAAACCCAACTCAACCCTAAAAAAACCCTACCAACACATCCCGACATTCTCTGGCGCGCTGATTTCAAAGTCTAGTGGATAAGGGGTGACGGATTGCCCTATACGTGACATTATGTGCCCTATACGCCACGTTTAGCCCTATGCGTGACGTTTAGGGCATGTATAGTTCAAAAATTTGATCGTGTCTCTAAAATTTCCCATAAAGAAAGGATCAGGTTTTCTAGTAACACCAAGTCATGTAATACATTTTGGAATAAAAACTCTTTTTCCAAGTCTGATTCATCTGATTCCGAAATCCAAATGAGTTCAAGTTTGAAGCAAGCATCAATAACCATCATTTTGGCAACTTCAGCATCATCATAGGTCTTGGTCCAAACATAACAAACCTTGATTTGATCCATTGAAGAGTACACCTTCTCCACACATGATTTCAATATTTCCTCCGGTGGGGATTCAACACGGCGCATTAGCTTAATCAAATAACTTGATTTATGCTTTTCAAATGCTTGCACATTCTCATCTTCTCTGTGCAGAGGTCCAATAGAGACCACTTGAGGGTTAAAAGAACTTGGGCTTAGATCTCGAAATATACGAGGTGCCATGTAAATCGATGGCTTAAATTGATTAGTATGGTTCTCTTCATTGATTACACAATCAAGAAGACTTTGGATAGTCTCTTGAATCCTGTCCAAATCTCCAAGCTCTAAATCGCCATATTAATATCATAGATTTTCATTAAATTATCTGATAGATTGAAAGAAAAAAAAAATTACTTCAGTTTATTCCTATGGTATAGCCAAATATATATGCCACTTAAATGTAAGACGTGGTCTATCTATTGTGTTAAGCATTCCCAGTAACTTATTTATCATTATCCTTATAATTACATTAAATCACAACCTTTTTTCTCTCATTTTTAATTAAATAATAATAATAATACTTTTTTATAACTTTATCATTACCTTTTCTCTCTCCTCCACTCACAAACACTTGAAAAAAAAATTAAAAATTTTATACATGTGAATAGTGTTTTCACAAATATACAAAAAATGTATACCTTTTCTCTCTTTTCCACTTACAGCCACTCTATAAAATATACAAAACTCACTCAAAAAATATAAAGAACCTGTTATGAATGCTCTTAGCTTCTAACCAATAAAGCCTGGAATTATTCTCGCCTTGGTGCTCAAGCATGATTTATAAATCAACCCACCAAGCAATTTATAAATGTGTCGTATTCGTGTTGTGCTAAAACTAAATGGGATAACCTGTTTAAATTTCGAACTTAATAAAAGAAGAAAAAAATACATAATTTAAACATGTTTAGTTTACAACTCGTCTAACATGTTCACAACTTTATTACTACTCGTGTAACATGCTTACAACCCGCCAACCCTTTTAAATAACCTGGTTTTACATTATTTTAATTTTTAAGTGTATGAGAGTTAGAGTTGATATTTTTGACAGGAACATATGGATCATGTTTGGGTTTATTAGTTTCAACCTCCCAACCCGAACCCAGAAACCGACCAATCAATTGTCACCCCTAAGATATCCCGCTATTATATTTCTACCAAGATAACTGATGTTTCAACCAACAAGAATCCTAATGACCTGAAAAGGATAATAGCCTAGCGGAAATTAATTATGTAATTATCCTTTTCAAACCTCTTTAAAGGTTTTACAGGTTCAATTGTTATATGTGTTGATGGAAGACAACTAATGAAGAAGGTATATCTCTTTTGAAGAATCTTTTCACTTCTTGTCCAAATAATATAACAATTAGCTAACTTCAACTATTTCACAACTATAAGTTGCAATTACTAGTTCTATATATTTTAGGAAGTGGTTTAAAGTAGTTGTGAGTGGAGAAGTAGAGAAAATGTATAAGTTTTCTGTATATTTGTGAAAACAATGTTCACCTATATAAATTTTTTAATATTTTTTTAAAAATGGTTACGAGTAGAGGAGAGAAAAAAAGTAATGATAAATGTATAAAAAATTATTATTTAAATGAAAATGAGGGAAAAAAATAATGATTTTAGTGTAATTATAGAGATAAGGATGAAAAAGCTACCGTGAATGCTCTAAGCTAAGCTATTTAAACAGGGCTAGCGACTGAACTTGTTAGTCGTTTGCCTTATATTTCAATGTAGAAAAATTTTTATGTTTAACATATTGAAAATCACTAATCACTGAATCAGTTAACAATTTACTGTTTACAAAAAAAAGTTGAAACTTAAGTTAGAGTTACCGTTTACAACATTCCAGACCTTAAAAACTGGGTGGTAAAAGAGCGAACACGGTGGTCGAGTGGATCTGATCAGCAGCGACTCACTTGGAATGACAAGAGCTGGAGTAGGTAGGTGACTGCCTGACTGGTGAAAATTGAAGGTCTAAGCCAACATTACGCTTTTTGAGGGCCCACATTTTTCTTTTTGCAATTTTTTTTTACGATTTTCGTGGGCCAACATTTTTTTTTCTTTTCTGGCTATTTTCCGCATGGAGTTGGTAATTTGTAATAACTAGTTTTTAACTCCCGTGCTTTGTGGTGGGATCCGGGTCGTTATTGGTTTTACTCATTTGCGCAGATAAAACTTAAATTTAATCGTATAGTCATTATAGTGTATGATACAAAAAAATACTCGAATTTGAATACAACTCCGTTTTTAATAAAATTTAAAGCTTAACGGTGACAATTTTAAAACGTAAGTGCAACGATAAAAATAGTATTAATCAAAGAGAAACATAAAACTAAATAATAGAAAAAGAAATAAAAAAATTAATGGATCGGGTCATTGAAAACCATAAAAGCAAATACCGATACGGTTTCCGATAATATCAATACCGAAAATGATGTTGTTCGCTCATAACAGCTTCGGCTCGTCACGGTACGACAACGGTAATGGCTCTCGCTATAGGTAACGATAAAAAAACCTTAGATTTTGAATACAACTCCGTTTAAAAAAAATTATATCGGAACGTTGAAAAAAAAAAACAGCCGCGCCCCCCGTATTTTGAAAAAAAAGTTAACGAACGAAAGTTATTAAAGGAAAACGAAATTAATAGAACATGAAACAGATTAAAAGCGTATATTATATATTATAAGGGTTGAAAAAGAAAAAAATATATATCGGAACGTTGAAAAAAAAACTAAAAACAATCGCGCCCTCCGTATTTTGGAAAAAGTTAACGAACGAAAGTTATTAAAGAAAAACGAAATTAATAGAAAATGAAACGGGCCAAAAGCGTATATTATATAGTATAAGGGTTGAAAATGAAAATATTAAAAAAGTAAAAAAGTTTCGTGGCCAAAACGAAAATAACAAAAACTTTACTATTTATCAACGTTTGTTTTTAATCTAACTAGGTTTATTTCCCTCACGCGTTGCGGCGAGCGGTTTTTCTAATTGCAATTTGTTTATGGTGCGATATAGAAATTTGCAATTCTGGGCCACAAATCAGCAACATAAAATTAACCGAAACATAAAACTCCTAACCAATTCCTAAACTGCATTGGTAACATTTGCAATTCTGGGCCACAAATCAGCACATTCATTTCTGATTGGTCTACTCTTGTTCCATGAACAATATAATTACAATATGTCACATTTTTATAACGGAATTTAATTTAATATACAATTATGTTGAATTAAGAAAACTTTATTAGACAGTTCCCACATACCAGATTAAAAAAACTAACCCGTTTGACCCGTTTTAAAAAATGACCCATTTAACTGATTGACCTGTTTAATAAAAAAATTATCGTTTGTCTCGTTTAATAAAAAAATGATTGTTCGCCCTGTTTAATAAAACTAAAGGAAGCATGACCACAAAAATGATTGTTTGCCCTGTTTAATAAAACTAATGGAAGCATGACTAAGTCCCTTTAAAACTTTTAGTACGTTCAAAGCAATTAAGGTTATTACAAGATAATTATTAAACAGTTCCCCCCTGACCAGCTTAATAAAATTCACCCGTTTGACCCGTTTAAAAAATGACCTGTTTGACCCATCTAATAAAACTAAATTGTTCGACCCATTTAATAAAAAATGATTGTTCGTCCCGTTTAATAAAACTAAAGGAAGCATGTTGGGAAACTCACGAAGCGGGACATTCCGGGGAGTTGCTCTGTCTCAGAGGAAAGAAGACAAATGGTGGTTGCTGCTTCCCCGTGTACCAGCTGGCGGTCTCTCGGAGACTGTCAAGAAACAGTTGAGACAGAAACGCGAGTCAGCAAATCAAATACACAAAGCAGCAATCGCTATCAACAACATTCTTTATGATATGGCAATTCCGCACTCTGGACAATCCTACCCTAGCTCCCAAGAAGAGAAAAAACGTATGAATGACCAAAACTTGAAATTAAAAACATCGAACGGAAAACATTTATAACTATTGCTGAGTAATAATTTGTACAAGCTGCTATTTTGTTGCAACTGATGAACTTTTTGATCAAAAAACAAAAAGTAAGTGACTTGGCATATTAAATAAACCTAAGAGCTCTGCTTGTCAATTAAGTCCATCAAACATTTGAGACAAAAAAAAATGCTCATTCACGGATAATACCATTTAACTCTGAAGTGAGATCATTTACCATCAATAAAATATGAAAGAGAAGCAAGCAAATCTATGGCTGGAACACTGTCCAACACTGTGATTCATCCAACCAAGATTCAGCACGTTCATTCGTTCTCTCAACAAAGGTATACATTCTTCAATGTTGACTGAAAAAAACAAAAAAAGGACTACTTATGCACCCATACTAAACATATATTAAAACTACAAAAACCAAAGATAATCACCTGAATTGATCCTCTATGTGACAATGTCCTGCTTCCAACCATAAAAGAACATTAAATTTTCCTTGAGAGAACAACTTCATAAATATTTTTTCTTGAATCTAATTCATGTTACAACCATTCTACCATACTCTAACAATCAAGAAAACCCATGAAGCTACAACAAACAAATAAACATATGATTAAACGTTCAAGAAACAACAGATTTTAATAAAGTTTCTCAATTCCATATTCTCAAGCTTTGGTATGTGACCTGATAGGAACACAATTCACACAATTTGCTAAGCTGGATAATAACAAAACCTAAACCCCAAAAATTAGCCAAACCAGGGGCCTCATTTGGGCAAGTGTTTGTGGGCTGCAATTAAGACATATGATGAAAATTGAAAACCAAAAGTTACAAATTAAGAAGCATGGCATACAACTATGATAACAGGCAGCGTGGTAGATTTAAAAATTCCTAGATAGTGAATGATAAAATAATAAATTAGCATACCTTTCTTTAGCAAGTTCATTGGATCAAATCTGTTATCAAAGGCACCACCACAACCCCAACCGCCTTATCGATTCTACACACATTAGATGCTCTGAAATAAAAGTTCATACATTGTTCAAACCCTAGAAAAAAATCCTCTAAATTGCAAAGTCATCGAAGCATTACCTTCAAGGTGCAAGCAATACCATATAAAAACTTACCTAATTTACTCGTCAAGACGATCCCGTCCCCATCTTAACCCTAACATCTTCTGTAAACACATTCAAACTTCTGAATCCACCTGTTTTTTTGGTAGGGTTTTGATGGTACCTTAACAACAACCATAGCGACTCTCGCCTCTTCCACAACTGCAATCAATCACATAAAAACATCAAAAAATCAACCATCGGTAAATAGACGAATTATAGTTAGAATCCGTCATTGCTACCTCCGTCGGCGCCGGCGCCATCCACTGCCAATTTCCCGATGCTGCCGTTGACAATCACTGACGATTTCACTGCCTATATATGAATCAATCGATAGCTTTCAAATATCATTCAAATAACAAAGAGCGAATGAAAAAGAACATAGCAAATTAGGGTTTTGAATAGACGAAACTACCAAGTGAACCGATGAGACTAGGGGTGTATGCTTCAAACTGATTGTGAAGAAAAAGAACACTGCAACCCAAAACCCTTTCTATCGAAGGCCAAGTACCAAATCAAAAACAAAGAAAACTTACCAACTGAAGAAGATCACAGCAAGGCGGAGGCGCTGGAACCGTCGGTTTGCTAAAGGCGGGCTTCTCCACAGCCGTCGGAGGCGTCCGGTTGTGATGATTTAGCCTTCGCCATCACCATCATCAGGAGCAGATGAACCAGGGTGTGAAAAGGGGAACACCGAACACGTTATAAAAGCCACAAGCAACACAACACTTGCACTTAATGCATTAAAACTTGTAAGTCACTGTAGCTACTATTCCTCTTCATGGGATTTAAATAAGTTAATAATTGGTAATTTAGTATTTTACAATATATTTATTCAGATCGTTTGTTTGAATGTGATACATACAAGACTTCATTGATCGACTATTTGGTACTTTAAAAGAGGCCTGGATTTTTTTTACATATCCCTGGCTCAAAACATTTTAAAAATTCTCGGGAGCGGACCTGCTGCGGAGGTTGCTTTTCTTTTGGATTTCGTTCAGGGCGACTTTTCGCCGTGCCATAATGCCCTTTGGCCTTCCCTAATACTCGCATCACGCAGTGCAGCTACTTTTTCCACTTAATCACTGATTATACGTCCCAGCAGATCAGCCGGATATAAAAAAGAAAATTAATAACGGGAGGCTCTGTTCAAATCGAGCATCGTAACAGGATCACAAAATCAATCTTTACCTATAATCGGATAGGAAGAACCGGGTAACATTATCAATCGACTATAACAAACGATTGTAGCCATCGCGATGATCAAACTGAACAACAAAAAACATTGTAACCATCGCTACCGTAAGAATTCAATTCAAAGGTTAGATTCTTTTATCAAATTTATAGAAACTGACTGTAACCATCGCTAAGATCAAGTCGAATTACCGAAACAGAATTGGAAGGTTCGATTTTTTTTTTCACACCATGGAATTTACGGAAGGGGAGAGGGGTCTAATCTAAGCTAGGGTACTTTATCATTTAATTTTAAAAAGTCCAATTCATTTATCAAAACATTATTCAAGTTAGGGGTGTACATGATCGACAAAAAGTTACATTATTCAAGTACACAAATAAACAACTCAATATAAGCACCCATTCAAATATACAATTGGGATGAATAATTTTTGGCCACACGAGATCATCGTTCACCTACACAACCAGGGGTTGGTTAAGGGTAAAGAAAGTAAAGCTAGAGCATCGGACCACCACACGAGATGATCACTCATGGTATGCTTACGGCTAATCAATAGAAGCTTAGAGTTTGTTAAGTAAGCTTATGGTGGATTTAGAGGGTGTTTGGGATTTGCTTATTTAACTTAAAAAATGTTTTTTTGTTAAAAGTGCTTATTAGTTTATAACTTTTTGAAAATGAGTTTTTAAAAAAAGTGTTTGAATTAGCTTTTATGGTGGGAAAAGTCAATAAGTCAATAAGTTGTTTTTTAAAAAGTGTTTGACTTAACTTATTCACGTAAAATGACCAAAAAACATTTTTATATTTAAAACCAAAATGATTAAAAAAAATACCAAAACGATTGACTAACGTTGGTGACATACGTGGATGTGTTCTCTCTAGTGTTAATGATTGATAATATTATAATGATATATAAGTATTTGTTAGAAATTGTTAGGGGTAGATGGGTAATATTTTATTGCAAAAGTCAAAAGTCAATTGAAAAGTCAGGAATGTGTGACTTCTTAAAAAACAATTTTTTAGTTTTATCAAAAAGTAAAAACAAAAAGTGTTTTTATGTTTGTCAAACGCTTTTTTTAGATTATTAACTTTTGAAAAAGTAAATAAGTTAATAAGCAGTTTTCCAACGTAATCTCAAACACCCTCTCATTTGGACGTGGATAATTAAGATCACTCGCTGTATACTCTTGAACTTTATGAAATTGACCTTAGTTTAGAAAGTCAAAGACCTTGACTCAATCCGTTACTAATATCCTAAATTAAGCCAAAAAATACTTATATTTTTTCAATTTTGAGTTCCTTTAATTTGTGGTTTCAAACATCTATTGGATGGAATGGTTTGTCGTGCTGGTAAGAGATCTAGGCGGTGAGTAAGAGTCGAACGTAAAATTATAGAGAAAAATAAAGGAAAACTTCACATAATATTAAATAAGTTTTTCAAATGTTTCGCTAAAGTCACTGATTATTTTTTGTTTCTCTGAACTCACTCAACTTTCATTAGATATTCCAATCTTTTAAAATTCTTTTATAAATGTTAAAAAAAATTAAAATCAAGTGAGGCAAATGTAACATATATGAATCTTTATTAGTATTTAGTGATTTGTTTTTTTTTTCAAATTAACTTGAAATAGGAGGTAATTATGAAAAAAATATATATATTCACTAAATAATCAACTTTCATAATTGTTCTGTATAAGTAAAATTGAAAAAAAAATCACTAAATACTAAATAGAAAGCATATATGTTTCATTTGCAATCTCCTAATTTTAAGAAAATTTAACATTTATACAAAAAAAATTTAAAGGAGTCAAATATTAATAGTGGTTGCTATGTTTTGTTTTGTAACACAAAAGGAAAACTTCACAGAATTATAATCAAGTTTTCTCAAATGTTCTATTTAAGTCACTTAAACTTTTTGTTGTCTCATTTTAGTCACTTAAGTTTCTCAAACGTTTCATTTTAGTCGTTCAAACTTTTTTTTGTCTCATTTTAGTTACTCAAGTTTCACATGTTGTTCTAATTTTGCGCAATTACAAGGTTAACATGTTATTTTTTATTTTTTTTTATGAATAAGATGAAAATGTTGTTTTACTCTTTTACCCCGACTCCCACATCTCACTCCGTCTGTCTAAAATTGCCTAACCTTATTACTCTCTCACCTCTCCATCATCAATGCACTCACAACATCGAGGATCTCCATGGAACGAATGTGGTGAAGAATATCATGAATGCGAACAAATGTACGAAAAACATAATCTAGGAACGAATGTGCAAAGAATATTGAACAACATGAATTCTCTCAGAATTAAGGGTACTTAAGTTAAACTACATGAATTCTCTTAGAATTAAGGTTTTCATTGAGATATTGAATCCATCTCTAACCAATCAAACACATTTTTAGCTTTTAGTGGAGAGTTTTATGAACCAAACGCTTTGTAGATAATAAGTGTTAAAGTATATATATTTGAGCAGTGTACAACAAAAGAAAAGAAGATAAAACTTGCAATAAAAATCTACTTGCTGCTTCCAGGAGACTTAATGGTAAAGATGGTCTGAACCACGGTTAGAACAAATAGGACGATTCCAGCAAGTAAAGCGATCATATTCCATGGACTGTTGAAGTAAGTACGCCTCAACCTTGCTATATTTTTTGGCCAGTAACTATTGCAGTACTTGTCCAATGTTTTACATTGTTCTTCATAAAAGGAATGTACACCTGTAACGTTTTTGCCAATGTTATTGATCATACTAGCAGCTTCTTCATTTGAACCCATATAGTTGACAAGGACTCCCGAGCCTACCAACTTGGAAACATCTTCTTGATTATCGACTAGCATATTCATTATACTAGCATATGATGTAATATGATTGCGAGTTTCACATGACTGTTCATATGCAATGAGGTTCCTTAAAATAGACTCAGTGAAATCACCAACTATCAATATCGGCATTGTAAGAGTAGGCTTAGTCCAAGATCCAAAAAAGCGTTGGAACCTAGATAATCTCACTTCCATCTCCATCACCCATATTGATGTTGGATTTTGGTTAGGTTTGAAGTTCACCCATGCCCGGTCTAGATCTACAGCCGAATGGATTCCTGATCTTGGATATGATGGCTTAATACAATCTTGAGGCTTGTAACATTGATGTAGAAGGCTAAGAATATGATGAGTGGTATCAATGGAAATATGATCGGTTTTAATATCTGCTTTAAAGAGTTTGAGATAAGTTAGAACCGGATACATAAGTTTAACAAGGGACGCATGAGGTATAAATTTCAATATAGTGCATTGAAATATTTCATCGAGAATAAAGAAAGGGATTTGGTTTTCCAGCAATACCAAGTCATGCATTACATTTTTGAATAGCAGCATTTCTCGGTAAAATGATTCTTCGAGCGATAACAAAACCTGGTAATTGAATCCAAGTATAAAACAAGCATCCATAACCATCATTTCGGCAATTTCAGCATCACCATAGGTCTTGGTCCAAACATAAGATGCCTTGATTTTTTCCATTGAAGCGTATACCTTCTGCACACATGATTCCAATATTACCTCTTGTGCGCATTTGGTATGGCGTATTAGATCAAACAGATAAGTTGCTTTCCGCTCTTCAAATGCTTGCACATTTTTATCTCCTCTGTGCAGAGGTCCAATAGAGACCACCCGAGGTTTGAAAGAATTTGGGCTTAGATCTCGTAGTGTTCCAGGTACCATGTAAATTGATGGTAAAACTCGATTTGTGTGGTTCTGTTCATCTTTCACACGATAAAGAAGACGTTTGACAGTGTCTTGAATCATGTTTATGTCTTTATGCTCTACCCTTCACGTATAATGAATGATATCCTAGAACTAAAGGGTAAGAGAGTATGTATGTATAAGGACATAATATAATTAATAATTTTTCATTTGATTACGAAGGGAGCATTACATTACTTTCTTAAAAAATGAGTTATCCAATGAAAAAGCCAGATATCCTATTCCTTTCTTTAGAAATGAATTATTCGTATTCCCACCTTGTGGCTAAACATGCCCCTCCAAGCAAGTATGCGAGGGTAGTAGTCGAATTTACAAGTCAATTCATTTAAGTTCGGAATTTAAAAATAAAAATTATAATTATAATTTACAAGTTAAAGAAGAATATTCTGATAATTTGTGAGTTTTTGTTTTAATTTTACAAAATATGTGTGAGACTTATTTTGATCGTTTGTTGGAATCTTAGGATATATAAGACTTGATTGATTACTAGTTTAAAACCCGTCTATCACACACGGTTTGAAAAATATCAATATATAAAAATTGTTAAATCTGTATGTATATTTTACTAAGGATAGAAAAAACAAATATGTAAAAATTAATATATAATTGGTTTTCGAAAATACGTTAATTACTATTTTATTTAATTTGACTTTCATTTACTATTTGATTGAAAATAAAATTTACATAATTAGAATTCAAAGTTTTTTATAACAAGAGATAATTTAAAATAAATGTGTTTTATTAATATAATTAATATTTTATTTAAAAATATATTATTATTAAAAGATATAAGGGTATTTAATAAGAGAGAGATGCGAGAAAAAAAATGATTAAAATAAATATGAAGGCAACACGTGCATGAAAATCTTTATTTATTATATAGTATACATTTGGTATTTCACAAATATTTTAAGTGTTAAATGTGTTTCAATAATTCTAACTTTTTTTTGGGGGAAATTACCAAAATGGATATTTGACCGGTCAAACTTACAAAAATGGACAAACTTTTTCAGCCTACTTTGATATGGTCATTTAGGCATGAAGCCGGCTGAAGTATGCTACTTCAGTCAGATTCAAATTCCGTGTCAAACCAGTTTTTTTCAGATGTTCAGTCAACCAGAAACTGACACGTGGAGGTGCTGATTCCCAAGACGGCTAAAGCCCACTTCCATGCAAGCTAAGACGACATGTTTTTTTTAGCCTGCTATATGACTTTTATTAGCCCACTTGATTTAGCCTCTTATATGACTATATCCTTAACTGGTTTGTTTAGCCCACTTGAATACATAAAAAATAGTAAGACTTTCCTTAACCCAATTAATTTTAGCATTTATTTGTATAGTTCAAATGTCCATTTTAATAATTTTCCCAAATAAAAATGAGGGATGTATAGGCAACAAATTGAGTAATTGTAACTTGGCTTGTGAGAATCACTTGCTTCATAACATAAATAACAGTGACGTCACATTCGGTTTGCAAATATAAAGAGGGAGTTGTAGGTTTCCACATTAAAATAGTATGACTTTGTTATATCACTTTGCTTAGCCCACTTGATTTTAGCTAAAAAATATTGAAACATTAATTATGTAAGCTAAAATCAAGTGGGTTAAGGAAAGTTATATAGCAAAGTCATACTACTTTTTATGTATTTAAGTGGGCTAAACAAATACATATAGCCGGCTAAGGAAAGTTATATAGCAGGCTAAAATCAAGTGGGCTAAGAAAATTCATATAACAGGCTAAAAAAACACGTCGGCTTAGCCTGCTTAGAAGTGGGCTTTAACCGTCTTGGGAATCAGCACCTCCATGTGTCAGTTTCTGGTTGGCTGAACATCTAAAAAAATCTGGTTTGGCACGAAATTTGAAGTCGGCTGTACTAGCCTACTTCAGTCGGCTTCATGTCTAAATGACCATATCGTAGTAGGCTAAAAAAGTTTATCCATTTTTGTAAGTTTGACTAGTTAAATGTCCATTTTGATAATTTTCCCTTTTTTTTGTGATTCACCGCCCAATCCCCTAACTTTTTTTTGTGTTTCTCACTGCTCAAATTAAACTCGAGTGTTGGGATGGTTCAGTTTGAATTCAAACTATGATCTAAGAAACACATCCGGGATTTAACTAAAGATAACACCAAGTTTAATTTAAATGTTAATAAAAATAAGAGAGAAACTTGGAGGAAAATGATCGTATTCATTTTCATTCAATCATTATCATATAGGGTTAGGTTCAAATAAAAATGGTTTTTAAAATAAGAAGTGTGAGAAAGATTTAAGGTCATTAGATTAAAATGTAGAAAAAATTTAACGGTTGAGATCAAATTTAATAGGAGAGAAAGTTATTAAAAGCGTATTTTAGTCTCATTTTTGTTGACTTTTTATCAAGTTCCCCCTTTTTTTAAACATTCATAACTTTTACATACGACATTATTTTTTTTTAAATTACACCATAAAAACGAGCGTTTTTTTATCTTTAAAACGATTATAGTGTCGTTATATACAAAAACGATTTTTTTTACGTTTTCCAGCTAATTGTGTAATTTGCTCGTCATTATGTAATGTCAGGTCTGATCATTATGTAATATCATGTTCGATCATTGTGTAATATCAGGTCCAGTCATTGTGTAATGTCAAGTTTGGTCATTGTGTTAAATATTTTTCCTCATTGTGTTTTACGTAGAGGTGTTAAAAAAAACCGAATCCGAATTATCTGAAAATTCTGATATCCGAATTTTCGGATTCAGATATTAATATTGAAAAAATTCGGATATTTCGGATATCCGAATCCGAATGTTTTTTAACTTTTTTTTTAAATATTTTAAATATATATAACAAATAGAGAGTTAGAAACTCAAAAATACAAAAACCCTAATTCCCTTCTGCATTCTACGCTTCGTATTCTACATCCCCAACTCCCCTACAGCCTCAAATTGGACTCTCCTGCCACCTGTGACCGGCCGACTGCTGCCTTTCGTCCGACTGTTGCCTGCCGCCTTCAGGTCGACTGCTGCCTGTCGCTTGTGTTCCGACTGCAGCGCCTGCTCGACGGCCACACTTCTGCGTTTTGTTCTTGGCTTCTTGCGAAGGGAGTTTGTTATTTGTGAGAGGTTTTTAAGCTTGTTGCTTGACCTTAAAAATCGTTCCTGAAGGTCCATGAGCTTCAGAACCCTCACGTTTCATAAATGGAGTATGAATGTTCCATAAGAGAGATTATAAAATTGGTAGAATTGAAAAGTAAATCATATGTTTCTTTCATTCTGTGTTAATGTATATACTAATTTTCCTTCTCACAAATCAAATCTCCATCTGAACAATAACCTTTTGATTGTTAGCTTATTAATTTGATTGTAAAATTTGTACTTTGTTTGTAACATTAGAGATTTACATATTTGTTAGCTTGTTAATGGACAATTCGGATATCCGGTTCACTATCCGAATTTGTATTCGAAATTTCGGATATCCGACACTAATATAACTATATTAGACTCGGACTATCAAAATACTAATTTGGTTGGGGCGATTTACTACACTACTGATTAAACAAATAATGCAAAAAACAAGAACGAATTTAACTATCACAATAAAGACTACGGAAATATCACGAATGAAAAAAATACCACCTAAGTCAGAATCCTACTTGCAAAGCTCAACTTCTTTCGGTTATGGAAACTATGATAGATATGGGTTTTTAAGGATAACAATGATAATGTACCAAACAGACAGATCATCTCTCGGTATCACTGTCCACAATATATCAAAAATGCATGGGGTGATCTCAGGATAACAACTATGACTCGGAATAGCAACAAATAATAAGACAAACTAAGGGAAACTTCATCTCAAACAGACGCAGATGGATTTACCTCTCACCCACTGAACACGTGTCAAATGGTGGTGCCTTCGTACGCTAAAAACCCTTTGTACAATAATTGACCTATACACAAACACACACATACTAGGTTAGAATCTCGTCTATGACACATGTTGAGTAATGTAATTTTACATACTTAGTAATAAAAAAAATCATTTCTTTAAAAACTCATGTATTACACGGTTTGAATAAACCCATGTATTACACAATTGAATAAAATATATGTAATCTGTTAACAAATATATTCGCCAAAATATGTATTTAAAAAAATATATTTTGACGTGGCAGTTATACGTTTTGTCAAGTTAATTTTTAATTTGAGTAAATTACAGAAATTTTCCTTTATGTTTATACCATTTTTCACTCTATGTCATTTAGCCAAAAAAATGTTAGAGATCATCCTTTACGTTTAAATTTGTTGCGGTTCACGTCCTTTAGCCTAACGGACGTTAAGTTTTTAGTTAACTCCAAGGGTGTTTTGGTATTTTTACCCACAAGTTAAAATATAAAACCCTAATTTTATGTTTAACCACAAATCCTCCATATCTACCCAGACCCACCATCAGCACCACCACCATCGCCGCCACCACCACCATCACCGCCACCTGCCACCGTCACCGTCCACCACCATCGCTCTACATCTTCTTCAATCCCCTTCCCATCTTCGTCGTTTCTTCATCCTCACTAACACCACCACTTTGCATCTTCAAACACGCCCTTTTTCACAAGAGGCATGGCTGATTCATTACCTGAATCTGGTAATACTGTGAAGCGTGGCGGCGACAGTGGTGGTGTTATGCAAAATCGTCAGGTAATAGGTTCTCAATCTTGTAATACTGAGCTTGAAGGGCTTCCTCCACCACGTGTGACATCATCAGTTCCAAATGGCTGCAAAATCAGCCACCCATTCCAATGGGGTCTATTGGGGAAAGAGGAGGCTGAAACAAGTCTTTTCACCCTAGCCTTTTCATCGCCACATAATACATCTCCCATTTTAGGGTTTCTAAATTTCAATTTGATGGGTTTAGGGTTTCAATTTGAGGGCTATGTGGTGGTGACGGGTTCAATCGGCCATGGTGGTAACAGGTTCAGGTGGTGGTTGAGGGTGGTGGTAGTTGCAGGTGGTGGCTGTGTGTGGCGGTGGTTATCACTTGTGGCTGGTGGGGGTGGGGTGATGGTGGTGGTGTTGATGGTTGGTCTGAGTGGGTAAAGGGAGGGTGGTTTATGGCGGTGGTGTGCTTAGATCGGAGAGGGTTGTGCGGTGGTCAGGTGGTGGTGGTGGTGGACACTAGATTTTAGAGAGAGAGAGTTGAGAGAGAAAAGGAGATGAGAGAGGGTTTATTATATATATATATATATATTTGTGGGTAAAAAGACCATTTTGCTCTCATGTGAGTGACATATGACTACAATTAACTGAAAAACTTAACGCCCGTTAGGCTAAATGACGTAAACCGCAAAAAAATTAAACGTAAAGGATGATCTCTGATATTTTTTAGGCTAAAGGACATACAGTGAAAAATAGTATAAACATAAAGCACGATTTCTGTAATTTACTCTTTTAATTTTTTTTCAATTAGGTATTAGTTTTTTTAAGTAATTGATATATGTTAAATTATATTAAATCCATTTGGTCAATCATATATAACTATCCATAATTAGATTTATATTAAATATTTAAAAATATTTTTTTTTAATATCATTATTAATAGAAGAGACAAGAGGAAAAAATGCTAAGAATACACTAGAAAATGACACGTGTAAGCACCCATCCAAATAAGGTATATTAAGACCCTTCAATTAAAATTGTTTGGTTCGACCACTATATACAAGACCAACATTAAAACATAACAAGTACAATATTACACAAATTTGACAGCATATTGTAAGCACCCATCCAAATAAGCAAACCGGAATGAAAACCTCTTGGCCACATGAGACGATTATTCACCTAAACATGTACGGCAAAAAATAACACGTTAGTGTAACACTAAGCAAGTGCACAGCGATATAATAATTTTCTTCCTCGAAAAAATATTTAAAAACTTCTACGAAAAGTCCTGTTTATATAAGAGAAAACATTTATAACTCGTTTAAGTTTCCCTGGTTATGGGGTATTTTTAGTTTTAGTGAAAATACAAATGAGAGCCACGTTAGGGCATGTTTGTATCCATGGCATGGTAGAATTAGGGTGAAGGTGACATCACATGATAACTTGATGTGAGGGTCACGGGTTTATGCTCTCCATTAATATATTAAAGCAATCTTAAATTCCCTGGTGTAAAAGTAAATGGAAAAAATATATTAATGTGCTATTACATAGAAGAGGAACCCTTAATATATACAAGTGAGGTAACCTAGAGATAACTATTTATTAGATTGAAGAGGAACCCTTAATATATACAAGTGAGGTAACCTAGAGATAACTATTTATTAGATTGAAGAGGAACCCTTAATATATACAAGTGAGGTAACCTAATAAACTAAACCGCACTGACAGACAAGTGTATCTATCGAGTGTAGCACAACTTAATGGTAAACCGAGTTTTCGAACCCTAGAGACACTAATATAACTATATTAGACTCTGACTCGGACTATCGAATGATTGATTTGGTTGGGGCGATTTACTACACTACTGATTAAACTAATAATGCAGAAAACAAGAACGAATTTATATATCAAGATAAAGACTATGGAAATATCACGAATGGGAAGAATACCACCTAGGTCGGAATCCTACTTGCAAAGCTCAACTTCTGAAAAAAGCGAAATAACCATATCGTAGTAGGCTAAAAAAAGTTTGTCCATTTTTGTAAGTTTGACTAGTCAAATGTCCATTTTGTTAATTTTCCCTTTTTTGTGATTCACCGCCCAATCCCCCAACTTTTTTTTTTGTGATTCTCACTGCTCAAATTAAACTCGAGTGTTGGGACGGTTCGGTTTGAATTCAAACATCAAAACTACGATCTAAGAAACACATCTAGGATTTAACCATAAGATAACACCATGTTTAATTTAAATGTTAATAAAAATAAGAGAGAAACTTGGAGGAAACTGATTGTATTCATTTTCATTCAATCATTATCATATAGGGTTAGGTTCAAATAAAAATGCTTTTTAAAATTAGAAGTGTGAGAAAGATTTAGGGTCATTAGATCAAATTGTAGAAAAAAATTTAATGGTTGAGATCAAATTATAGGAGAGAAAGTTATTAAAATGGTATTTTAGACCCAGTTTTGTTGACTTTTTATCAAGTTCCCCTTTTTTAAACATTCATAACTTTTATATACGACATTATTTTTAAAAAAAATTACAACATAAAAACGAGCGTTTTTTTATCTTTAAAACGAGTATAGTGTCGTTATATAAAAAAACGAATTTTTTTCCAGCTCATTGTGTAATTTGCTCGTCATTGTGTAATGTCAGCTCTGATCATTGTGTAATATCATGTCTGATCATTGTGTAATATCATATTCGTTCATTGTGTAATGTCAAGTCTGGTCATTGTGTCAAATATTTTTCATCATTGTGTTTTACGTATGGGTGTTAAAAAAAATCCAAATCCGAAACCGAATCCGAATTATCCGAAATTCCGAATCCGAATTATCCGAAAATTCTGATATCCAATTTTTTTTAACTTTTTTTTTAAATATTTTAAATATATATAACAAATAGAGAGTTTGAAACTCAATAAGACATAAACCCTAATTCCCTTCTGCATTCTACGCTTCGGTGTTCTACGCTTCGTATTCTACATCCCCAACTCCCCTACAGCCTCAAGTCGGGCTCTCCTGCCACCTGTGACCAGCCGACTACTGCCTTTCGTCCGACTGCTGCCCGTCGCCTGTGTTCCAACTGCAGCGCCTGCTCGACAGCCACACTTCTGCGATTTGTTCATGGCTTCTTGCGAAGGGAGTTTGTTATTTGTGAGAGGTTTTTAAGCTTGTTGCTTGACCTTGAAAATCGTTCCTCAAGGTCCATGAGCTTTAGAACCCTCACGTTTCATAAATGGAGTATGAATGTTCCATAAGAGAGATTATAAAATTGGTAGAATTGAAAGGTAAATCATATGTTTCTTTTATTCTGTGTTAATGTATATACTAATTTACTTTCTCACAAATCAAATCTCCATCTGAGCAATAAACTTTTGATTGTTAGCTTGTTAATTTGATTGAAAAATTTGTACTTTGTTTGTAACATTAGAGATTTACATATTTGTTAGCTTGTTAATGGACAATTCGGATATCCGGTTGACTATCCGAATACGTATCCGAAATTTCGGACATCCGACACTAATATAACTATATTAGACTCTGATTCGGACTATCGAATGATTGATTTGGTTGGGGAGATTTACTACACTAATGATTAAACTAATAATGCAGAAAACAAGAACGAATTTTGTAACATCCCGAAAATAGTAAATAAGTAAATAATAATACGATGGAGATTTGTACGACATAAAACGAAATAAGAACGGATGGACTTGGGCTCGACTCCAACGGGCCGAGGGAAGCCCAGGTATAAAAGGGGCAAGACAGCCCATTTGACCATTTCACCTCCATTTCACCAATTCTAGAGAGAGAAAGGGAGCCCGAGTCTAGAGAGAGAAAGTCGACGGATCGTCACGAGATTTAAGGAGCACGTTACTACTGAGATCGTGAGCAAAACCTCTGGATCAGAATTCCAATCCAGGTAATGATTCGATCATAATATGAGTTTTTGTTCATTTTGAGGTTTCTCGAGTTTTAGCTAAATAGGTGATGTTTTTACGGATGAAACTTGATAATAAGCTTAGAAATAGAATCTAGAATGAAAACCGCACGTTTTGATCAAAGAAAATTGTAAGATTAGCATGATCGGATTAACATGCAAGAACTCCGAAATTTTGGTCCAAGAACCAGGTACTGCGTACTTACCAAGTGCGCAGGAAGGAATCCCTGCGTACTTACTAAGTGCGCAGGCAGCAGTCCCTGCGTACTTACCAAGTACGCAGGAGGAAGACTCGTGCGCACTTACCAAGTGCGCATAAGCAAGTCCCTGCGCACTTACTAAGTGCGCAGGCAGCAGACAGCAGGCCACAGGTTGGTTAAGTAAAGTCAGTAAGTTTAGAATGATTAAACCATTAGAGTCGGGGTTGGGTCTAATGTGTATTTAACTACCTAATCCAGATCGGAGGTGACGCTGTTGGGCCTTTGTTTAGGACAACCTAGAGTAGCTCATCAGGTGAGTTCTATGTGCCCCCTTCTATGTTATCTGCAAATGATTTATAAATGTTTTGGGGCTGAAGTGTATACACTAAATGAATAAATGTCAATGTGATCATACGTATATATATATATATAAATACTTATATATGAAAATGAATTACAAATAAAGAATGAAGCGTATGACTATAAAGAATGAATGAAAGAAGGACATAACGTAAAAGAATGAAATCTTGCTTTATATTATATATATTGCATGTTATGAATGAATGTAAACGTTATAAACCCTTATGTGACAACGGCTACTTCGGTAGACGGACGACCACGTGACTATTTTGCAACCGGGACGAAAACGTTCCTACGTAAGATAGGACGTATGAAAAGGTAAAAATGGACGGTCGAAGCAATTGCCTTAACTAATGTAGAACGGTTGCATACATAATGGTCACGTGGGAAACGGATGCCCTAGGGCAGACGGATTTAATGTTATGACGGACTACGACGGTAGGACGGTTAAGAGCGGACGGACAAAAGTTGCCGGACGGATTTAATGTTATGACGGACGGTTTTCTAGAGCCGGACGGTAATGAGAAGGGCTACGACGGTAGCTCTGACTGCGATGTCTTCGTGACATTCGCGACAAGTATGATGGGTTGATCTCCCTTAAGATTATGGCCAATATGTGTTCTCCCAAAGAAAGTATGTATGTACATATGTATATACCCTCAATGAATGTTATGTGAGAACAGTAAAGTAAAGAATATTTAAAAGTATGAATATACATGTATACATTATATTCAGGATAAGATAAATATTATGTATGATTGTCTTTAAACTAGAACTCACCAGCGTTAGCTGACTTTTAGTATACATTTCAGGTAACAAAGAAAAGGGTCGTGCGAAGGCGTGAAGGTTACCTAGCACAAGACTGACATCCCACTTTTGTTTGTTAAGAATATGTTATGCTTTTATTTGTAAAGACTTCCGCTGTTTTGATTATGTAATTGAATGACGAATGTTTTAATTTAAGTTCAGTATTTATGACTATGTTTATGAGTAAATCCAACAAGTGAGGTCACCCGGTTTAGGGGCCTTACAAGTTGGTATCAGAGCAATAGTTTGAGAGATTTAGACATCCCTAAATGTCTAGACTCAAACTGATTATGGGACCAACGCACGGATGTCAGTATGGGTAACCAACGCCAACGCTAGCACGGTAAGTAAGTCGTAAAGTTAATGCTCTTGCATAGGAATAGATACCTTAACTTAGAACAAATAGATGTTAATGCCACGACTGATTTGAAGAGTTTCGAACCCGAAAAGCAATGTAAATTAGTAATCACAAACCGGTCACTGTAATTAAGAATTTACCTTGCTCGTACTGTTCCAAACTATGATCTGAAGAAATGACATTGATGTATTCCATTTTTAACTATCAGGAAATTAAGAACTATGGCTGGTGGAGGAAGGACAGGACCTCGAGGCGGTCGCACTGGCCGGCGAGGTAGACCTCCGTTGAACCCAAGATTTGAAGAAGAAGAGAGTGTGCACGCAGAGCACACCGAAAGTGTGCGCGAAACAGAAGTGACCCCAATTAGGGACAACAGTCCAGGGCCTATACAGTTGGAACCTGAAGTCAGGGATGCTATTGCCCGTGAAGTTGTGCTCACTTTGCAGAAGGTATTGCCGGATCTACTATCCGAGGCAATAAAGAAAAGTAAAGAGGGGGATGAAGGAAACCACGAAGAAACAGTATATGACAGCGACGGGGATGAGATAAAAGTGGGGCCAAGCACTAAAGGGTGCACTTATAAAGGTTTCAAAGATGGAGACCCACCCAAGTTTGATGGTAGCAAGGATTCGGTGGCTACTTTGGAATGGATTGAGAGAATGAACGCTGTAATCAACATCAGCGAGTGCCGACCAGACCAGGCGGTTAAATATGTTGCTCATTCTTTCACCAATGAAGCACTAGGTTGGTGGAGAAATATTCAAAGAACAAAGTCGCCACATGCTCTTGCCCGAATGACATGGGAGGACTTGAAAAAGCTCGTAATCCAAAAGTTCTGCCCACAGAATGAGATTGATCGTGTGGAGAACGAATTCCTAAACTTCAAAGCTGGCGACAAGACTCATCGCCAATATACTTCAAGGTTCAACGAGCTGGCCCAACTGGTACCACACTTGGTGGAAACCGAAGAACGTATGATCAAATACTATGTGAAGGGTCTGCCGCAAAGGGTCCGTGTCCACGTAAAAGCCAACCTACCCTCGACCTTCGAGTCGGTAGTCAACCTGGCTGGAATCGTTTACGACGATTATGCCAATGAGGACCCGACACCTGTGACACAAAAGAGGAAATGGGAGAATCCGTCTAGAGGCACCGGAAGAGGGAATGAAACAACTGAAATTAAGAAACCGAGGTTGGACGGACATGAAACGTGCAAGAAATGTGGAAAGCAACATAGTGGCGAGTGTCGAATCGGCACCACCGTGTGTTATAAGTGCGGGAGGCCGGGGCACTACTCCCGAGATTGTTGGAGGGACGCCAAATGTCAAGTATGTGGATTGGTTGGGCATCTGACAAAGAATTGCAGGAAGGCCGGCCAATCTGGTTCGGGAAAGGAGAAGGAACAGGAACAACAAAAGGCTAGGACCCGAGCCTATGCCTTAACTGAGGAAGAAGCAAGGGGAAACCCTGATGTCGTGTCAGGTACGTTTCTAGTTAATGATGAACGTGCTGCGATTTTATTTGATTCTGGTGCTAGTAAAAGCTTTATATCAAATGCATTTAGTCGTAAACTAGATTGCACTATCAACACCATAGTAAAGGCCTTTAGCGTACAAACTGCCGTTGGTAAAAATTCGGCAGTATTCCAAGTAACAGAGGATTGCATCATAGAAATAGAGGGTCATAAGTTCCCTTCTAGATTATTCCTTCTCACCTTAGGAGGATTCGATATAGTATTGGGTATGGATTGGCTAGCTGCCAATGAAGCTCAAATCATATGTAAACGTAAGAGGATACACCTCAAAGCTCCAAGCGGCAGTCCAATTACGGTTTATGGGGATTGGAATTGCATGATGTCGAACGTCATCTCGATGATTAAGGCCGAAAGTTATATGAGGCGCGGTTGCGAAGCTTATCTGGCGTATGTTATTGACGATAGAATGAAAACGAAAGAACTCAAGAATGTACCCGTGGTGTGCAACTTTTCGGAAGTGTTCCCTGAGGATCTACCTGGGTTGCCACCCGATCGGGAAATAGAATTTCAGATTGATTTACTGCCAGGAGCTGAGCCCGTTGCCAAAGCCCCCTACCGATTGGCTCCGTCAGAAATGAAAGAATTGATGTCTCAACTAGAGGAACTAACAGAAAAAGGATTTGTTAGACCGAGCATCTCACCATGGGGCGCTCCGGTATTATTTGTAAAGAAAAAGGACGGCAGCATGCGCATGTGCATTGATTACCGCGAATTGAACAAGAGAACAGTAAAGAACAAATACCCGCTACCTAGAATAGACGATCTTTTTTATCAACTACAAGGTGCGAGTTGGTTCTCAAAGATCGATCTTAGGTCGGGTTACCATCAGTTGAAAGTAAGAGAAGAAGACGTACCAAAGACCGCGTTTCGCACGCGTTATGGACATTATGAATTCCTCGTGATGTCCTTCGGATTGACTAACGCTCCAGCAGCGTTCATGGATTTGATGAATAGAGTATGTCGACCAATGTTGGATCGATCAGTGATAGTTTTCATAGACGACATACTGATATATTCGAAAAACGAGGGTGATCACCACTGTCACCTAAGAGAAGTTCTGGAAGTGTTAAAGCAGGAGAAGTTGTACGCGAAATTCTCCAAATGCGCGTTCTGGCTTAGGGAAGTCCAATTCCTAGGTCATGTGATAAACCCAAACGGCATCATGGTAGATCCTGCAAAGATAGAAACAGTAAAGGAATGGAACATCCCAAAGACACCAACAGAGATACGAAGTTTTCTTGGATTGGCAGGCTACTATCGAAGGTTCATTCAAGATTTCTCAAGGATAGCCTCGCCACTAACTAAACTGACACGGAAAGAAGTGAAATATGAATGGAGTCAAACCAAAAATAACGCGTTTGAGGAACTTAAGACACGATTAACCCAAGCTCCAGTCTTGACTCTACCTGAAGGAAATGAAGACTTGGTAGTCTACTCTGACACTTCGGGGCAGGGTTTAGGTTGCGTACTTATGCAACGAGGAAAGGTAATTGCTTATGCCTCACGACAACTAAAGATTCACGAGGTTAACTACCCAACGCACGATCTCGAGTTAGCAGCAGTAGTTTTCGCATTGAAAATATGGAGACACTATTTGTATGGAGTTAAATGCACCATCTACTCCGATCATAAAAGCTTGAAGTACTTTTTCGAGCAAAAAGAATTAAACATGAGGCAAAGGAGGTGGTTAGAGCTACTGAAAGACTATGACTGTGAAATATTGTACCATCCAGGCAAGGCAAATGTTGTGGCTGACGCTTTAAGTAGAAAGGAAGAATCGGCACCTATCCGGATCAAAGCGTGTCAGCTGATTATAACACCAGATTTGATGGGCGAAATAACAAAGGCACAAGATGAAGCACTGTTAGAAAGAAATGTGAAACGGGAAAGAATAGTAGGACAACAAGGGAACTTAAGTGCAAATACATACGGTGTACGAACTAGGTTTGGCCGGATGTGGATACTTAAGATTGGCGAGCTTAGAGCCAAAATACTCGATGAGGCCCATAAGTCTCGTTATTCTATCCACCCCGGGACAAACAAAATGTATCAAGACTTGAAGAAAGAGTACTGGTGGCCTGGCATGAAGAATGATGTGACTGAATACGTGAGCAAGTGCTTAACGTGTTCACTAGTTAAAGCCGAGCACCAGAAACCATGCGGTAAAATGCAACCTTTACCTATACCAGAATGGAAGTGGGAAGAGATCACAATGGACTTCATTACCAAGCTACCGCGAACAGCTAAAGGCAATGATACCATTTGGGTGATCGTCGACCGTTTGACGAAAAGTGCTCACTTCTTGCCAATACGTGAGGCTTCTTCGTCGGAAAGACTAGCAGAAGTATTTATAAAGGAAATTGTGAGTAGACATGGTATGCCACTGTCGATTGTGTCCGACAGGGATACTAGATTCACCTCAAGGTTTTGGAAGAAATTCAATGAAGCGATGGGAACCAGACTGAACATCAGCACCGCTTACCACCCTCAAACCGATGGTCAATCTGAAAGGACCATTCAGACCTTGGAGGACATGCTCCGGGCCTGTATCATTGACTTCGGTGGGAGCTGGGATAGCCATCTACCATTGGCAGAATTTTCATATAACAACAGCTATCACTCAACTATTGACATGCCGCCATTTGAAATGTTGTATGGGAGGAAATGTAGGACCCCGGTTTGTTGGGGGGAAATTGGACAAAAGGATTTTGCAAGTCTCGAAGTGGTCAAAGCTACTTCCGAGAAATTTGACCAAATCAAGGCTCGAATGAAAGCCGCAAAGGACAGACAGAAATCATACGCGGACAAGAGAAGAAGGGATTTAGAGTTTCAAGTAGGGGACATGGTACTGTTAAAGGTATCACCGTGGAAAGGAATCATCCGATTCAGGAAGCGTGGCAAACTGAGTCCAAGGTTTGTCGGACCTTTCAAGATTTTAGCAAGAGTGGGTCAAGTTGCTTACAGACTCGACCTACCCGTTGAGCTTAATGGAATACACCCTACGTTCCACGTGTCTCACCTACGCAAGTGCCTAGCCGATGACACAGCTCACATACCTTACGACGAGATCGAGGTGGATAACAACCTAAATTACATAGAGGAACCAATAGCCATCCTTGACCGAGCTGAGAAACGACTACGCAACAAGTCGATACCGTTAGTCAAGATACAATGGAAACACAGAAAAGGGTCGGAAGCTACATGGGAAAAAGAAGACGAGATGAGGGAACTATACCCTCAATTGTTTGACGTATAAACAGTTTCGAGGACGAAACCTCTTTAAGGAGGGTAGACTTGTAACATCCCGAAAATAGTAAATAAGTAAATAATAATACGATGGAGATTTGTACGACATAAAACGAAATAAGAACGGATGGACTTGGGCTCGACTCCAACGGGCCGAGGGAAGCCCAGGTATAAAAGGGGCAAGACAGCCCATTTGACCATTTCACCTCCATTTCACCAATTCTAGAGAGAGAAAGGGAGCCCGAGTCTAGAGAGAGAAAGTCGACGGATCGTCACGAGATTTAAGGAGCACGTTACTACTGAGATCGTGAGCAAAACCTCTGGATCAGAATTCCAATCCAGGTAATGATTCGATCATAATATGAGTTTTTGTTCATTTTGGGGTTTCTCGAGTTTTAGCTAAATAGGTGATGTTTTTACGGATGAAACTTGATAATAAGCTTAGAAATAGAATCTAGAATGAAAACCGCACGTTTTGATCAAAGAAAATTGTAAGATTAGCATGATCGGATTAACATGCAAGAATTCCGAAATTTTGGTCCAAGAACCAGGTACTACGTACTTACCAAGTGCGCAGGAAGGAATCCCTGCGTACTTACTAAGTGCGCAGGCAGCAGTCCCTGCGTACTTACCAAGTACGCAGGAGGAAGACTCGTGCGCACTTACCAAGTGCGCATAAGCAAGTCCCTGCGCACTTACTAAGTGCGCAGGCAGCAGACAGCAGGCCACAGGTTGGTTAAGTAAAGTCAGTAAGTTTAGAATGATTAAACCATTAGAGTCGGGGTTGGGTCTAATGTGTATTTAACTACCTAATCCAAATCGGAGGTGACGATGTTGGGCCTTTGTTTAGGACAACCTAGAGTAGCTCATCAGGTGAGTTCTATGTGCCCCCTTCTATGTTATCTGCAAATGATTTATAAATGTTTTGGGGCTGAAGTGTATACACTAAATGAATAAATGTCAATGTGATCATACGTATATATATATATATATAAATACTTATATATGAAAATGAATTACGAATAAAGAATGAAGCGTATGACTATAAAGAATGAATGAAAGAAGGACATAACGTAAAAGAATGAAATCTTGCTTTATATTATATATATTGCATGTTATGAATGAATGTAAACGTTATAAACCCTTCTGTGACAACGGCTACTTCGGTAGACGGATGACCACGTGACTATTTTGCAACCGGGACGAAAACGTTCCTACGTAAGATAGGACGTATGAAAAGGTAAAAATGGACGGTCGAAGCAATTGCCTTAACTAATGTAGAACGGTTGCATACATAATGGTCACGTGGGAAACGGATGCCCTAGGGCAGACGGATTTAATGTTATGACGGACTACGACGGTAGGACGGTTAAGAGCGGACGGACAAAAGTTGCCGGACGGATTTAATGTTATGACGGACGGTTTTCTAGAGCCGGACGGTAATGAGAAGGGCTACGACGGTAGCTCTGACTGCGATGTCTTCGTGACATTCGCGACAAGTATGATGGGTTGATCTCCCTTAAGATTATGGCCAATATGTGTTCTCCCAAAGAAAGTATGTATGTACATATGTATATACCCTCAATGAATGTTATGTGAGAACAGTAAAGTAAAGAATATTTAAAAGTATGAATATACATGTATACATTATATTCAGGATAAGATAAATATTATGTATGATTGTCTTTAAACTAGAACTCACCAGCGTTAGCTGACTTTTAGTATACATTTCAGGTAACAAAGAAAAGGGTCGTGCGAAGGCGTGAAGGTTACCTAGCACAAGACTGACATCCCACTTTTGTTTGTTAAGAATATGTTATGCTTTTATTTGTAAAGACTTCCGCTGTTTTGATTATGTAATTGAATGACGAATGTTTTAATTTAAGTTCAGTATTTATGACTATGTTTATGAGTAAATCCAACAAGTGAGGTCACCCGGTTTAGGGGCCTTACAAGTTGGTATCAGAGCAATAGTTTGAGAGATTTAGACATCCCTAAATGTCTAGACTCAAACTGATTATGGGACCAACGCACGGATGTCAGTATGGGTAACCAACGCCAACGCTAGCACGGTAAGTAAGTCGTAAAGTTAATGCTCTTGCATAGGAATAGATACCTTAACTTAGAACAAATAGATGTTAATGCCACGACTGATTTGAAGAGTTTCGAACCCGAAAAGCAATGTAAATTAGTAATCACAAACCGGTCACTGTAATTAAGAATTTACCTTGCTCGTACTGTTCCAAACTATGATCTGAAGAAATGACATTGATGTATTCCATTTTTAACTATCAGGAAATTAAGAACTATGGCTGGTGGAGGAAGGACAGGACCTCGAGGCGGTCGCACTGGCCGGCGAGGTAGACCTCCGTTGAACCCAAGATTTGAAGAAGAAGAGAGTGTGCACGCAGAGCACACCGAAAGTGTGCGCGAAACAGAAGTGACCCCAATTAGGGACAACAGTCCAGGGCCTATACAGTTGGAACCTGAAGTCAGGGATGCTATTGCCCGTGAAGTTGTGCTCACTTTGCAGAAGGTATTGCCGGATCTACTATCCGAGGCAATAAAGAAAAGTAAAGAGGGGGATGAAGGAAACCACGAAGAAACAGTATATGACAGCGACGGGGATGAGATAAAAGTGGGGCCAAGCACTAAAGGGTGCACTTATAAAGGTTTCAAAGATGGAGACCCACCCAAGTTTGATGGTAGCAAGGATTCGGTGGCTACTTTGGAATGGATTGAGAGAATGAACGTTGTAATCAACATCAGCGAGTGCCGACCAGACCAGGCGGTTAAATATGTTGCTCATTCTTTCACCAATGAAGCACTAGGTTGGTGGAGAAATATTCAAAGAACAAAGTCGCCACATGCTCTTGCCCGAATGACATGGGAGGACTTGAAAAAGCTCGTAATCCAAAAGTTCTGCCCACAAATAGACAACATATTGTAAGCACCCACACTACAAAGAAATGACCCTGTGCCGACGTCGCCTATACCGACGACATGTCGTCGGTATTAGTGAAAACCAAAATTTTCGCAGTGGTGATCAGTTATATTATTTATCAAAAACGGTTGACAATTAATTATAGATTGATAATAATTATTTAGTAATTATTAAAACGCAGCGGAACAAAACCGATTCAACACAAAAGGAAACCCGACAGGATCTGGGTTACGAAACATACGAATACAGAATGAAATATTTAATCTACCAATGAGATTAATTATACCTAAGTGGTTAATGATTAACCGATCGAGACACCTAGGTACAACGAACCGATGCTAGATCACGAACCGAAACGCGAAGGAACCGATTCCCCGGGGCTGGCCGAGAACTGAGCAGGCAGCGGCGGAGTAGGGGCTGGTTTGCTTTGCCGGAAATCACCAAAGGGAAATCTAGTTTTGGTGTTGGCGGGCGACTGGTAAAACAAAAGGAAAAGAACAAAAGTTTCTTTTCTTCTCCACGTTTTTCTTTTTTTTTCGGCTGTATATCTTTTTAAGCCCTTTTTCATCTATTAGATTTATAATTATATATAATAATTATAAACCCTACTAATTGTTTCCGGGCCCAAAGTCCAATACGAGATGTAAAGCCCGAACCCCTTTTAATGTTTTAATGAAAGATTAAAACAACATAAAAATATTATTTATAAACTAGTATAAATAATAATTTCCGTCTAACGAATATATATAAATATATATCGTCTCGCTAACAGTTCGTAATTACCAGTTAAGCGGGTTAAGTGGATTTAATGTTCGTTGCCCTAGGTGTAACTCTTACGGGTCAAACTCAGTTAGTAGCGTTAAATAATCGGGACCGGACATATATATTTCCAACAGTCTTCCACTTGGACGGCCTTCGATTAAGTTCCTTAACGCAGACAGCCAGCGGTGTTCTAGCTACACATGGTTGCCCCTAACAAAGTATGACACTTTAAAGTCATTAACCAAAACATCTTACTATTAGTAATCTTTTACTATCGCAAGACAATAGACTTATGGTAATAATCGTCATCTATCCTTTCTGTAAAAGACATCAATTGAATCAATGAGACATGGATTAGATTCATTCTCATATAGCGTTCAATCATTATTGTTCTCGTTCAAGATTCATAGTGGTCCAATCAAACACACAATCAGTTTGGGTAAGGCCTTACACTTCACCAGTTTGAATCACGAGGGCGCCACGATGTCTAACTGTTACATATCATGTAAGAGTACAGAATCCCTTATCGACCACATACAGCTCCCATTGAACTTCAGATCTGTTCCTAACCAATGCCTTTATGACTGGCAGTTACGCGACAGCGGTTGACAGTGATTAAAGAACAATCCTTGGTAAACGAAAGTTTTAGTATGCGTCTCAAGTCAGAGGATACTAAATGAGTATACCAATATCAAAACATCTTATGATTAAAATCCATGAAGATGATTTGAAGCGAGTTACATACAACGTCATCCAAGATGAGGTCTGTGAAGTTGGAAGTCAACTACTTGAGTCCAAGTTCAGAATAGTCTTAATTCAGAGTCGTTCCCACGATTCTGATCGACTACGGATGATTAAGAATACAAGATTCATGGATTAAACGTATTAAAATCGAACACAGTTGTAAGAATTCAAAATTGCATTTAAATCAGTAAACCAAAAGAATTCAAAAGTACAACTGTTTAATTGTTCACACATTCAAAATACTAAATCAAAACATATCACTAGCAAATCTAAGACCAATAGCATCTCTGTGAAGATCATGCTTGTCCTGAGTCATGGGCTTAGTAAACGGGTCCGCTAGGTTTTGATCTGTGTCTACTTTGCTTATCATGATGTCACCACGTTCCATAATTTCCCGTATATAGTGGAACTTTCTGAGAATGTGCTTGGCTTTGTGATGAGATCTGGGCTCTTTGGCTTGAGCTATAGCACCTGTGTTATCACAAAGTATCTCGATTGGTTGGCGAATACTCGGAACCACATCGAAGTCAGTAATGAATTTCTTCATCCAAGCAGCTTCTTTAGCAGCATCTGATGCAGCTATATACTCAGATTCGGTGGTTGAATCCGCCACCACACTCTGCTTGGAGCTCTTCCAGGAGATAGCTCCTCCGTTTAGAGTGAATATGAATCCTGATTGTGAGCGAGAGTCATCTCGGTCAGTTTGGAAGCTGGCGTCAGTGTAACATCTTACAGTGAGCTCTTCTTCCACTCCTCCAAATATTAAGAACATGTCTTTAGTCCTTCTCAAGTACTTCAGGATGTTCTTGACTGCATTCCAATGGGCAATGCCAGGACTTTGCTGAAAACGACTCGTCATGCTTAAAGCATACGAGACGTCAGGCCTGGTACATAACATAGCATACATGATAGAACCAATTGCCGAAGCATATGGAATTGCTTCCATACGCTTGGTTTCAATGTCCGTTGAAGGAGATTGCGATTTGTTCAGCACGGTGCCTTTAGTCATAGGAACACCTCCTTTCTTGGAGTTTTCCATATGAAAGCGTGCCATGACTTTGTCTATGTATGTGCCTTGACTAAGCCCTAGAAGCCGCTTAGATCTATCCCTGTAGATCTTGATTCCTAGAATGTAGGCTGCTTCTCCAAGATCTTTCATTGCAAAACAAGTTCCCAATCAGTGTTTAACATCGTTAAGCATAGGGATGTTGTTTCCAATGATAAGTATATCATCCACATACAAGATGCGGAATGATATAGTGCTCCCACTAGCCTTTCTGTAAACACAAGGCTCATCTTCATTTTTGACAAAACCAAACTCTTTGATCTTTTGGTCAAAACGAAGATTCTAGCTTCGAGATGCTTGTTTGAGTCCATAAATAGACTTATTCAGTTTACATACCCTATTAGGATATTTTGGATCAACAAAACCATCAGGTTGTACCATATAGACATCTTCAGAGAGATGCCCATTAAGGAAAGCGGTTTTAACATCCATTTGCCATATCTCGTAGTCATAGTACGCGGCTATGGCAAACAATATCCTGATCGATTTGATCATAGCAACGGGCGAGAAGGTTTCATCATAGTCAATGCCTTGAGTCTGAGTAAAACCTTCCGCAACTAGCCGTGCTTTATAGGTGTGTATATTTCCATGCATGTCGGTTTTTCTCTTGAAAATCCATTTGCTCCCTACTGCCCGAGATTCGGGGGGTAGCTCAACCAAGTCCCAGACTTGATTATCACGCATAGATTGCATCTCGGCGTTCATGGCTTCTAGCCATTTTGCAGATTCTGGATCTGAAATAGCAGATTTGTAGTTAGTAGGTTCGTCATTAGACTCGGCTACTAATAGGACCTCGGTACTATCAAGATGCCATAGGTATCTGTCAGGTTCTTTGCGAGTCCTTACACTTCTGCGAACACTTGTGTTTATGTCTGATTCACCAGCAACAACTTCTTGTTGTTCAGACGCTCCGACTTCATCAGCGGTTGTTTGTGTTTTTCGAATTTCTTCAATATCCACTATATTATCTCTAGTTCCTCGTTCAAGAATTTCTTTCTCGAGGAAGTGTGCCTTCCTTTTGATGGAAATAACATTTGCATCAGGATGGTAGAAATAATATCCGCTTCTGTTATAGTATCCAACGAAAATGACCTTTTCGCCTCTAGGATCGAGCTTGTCATCAGAATCGCTGGTGACATATGCATCACATCCCCATACTCTAAGGTAAGACAGATTGGGTTTAGACCCATGCCATATCACATATGGAGTCTTGTTTACCTTCTTAGTCGGTGCCATATTGACAATGCGGGCGGCGGTCATAAGAGCATAACTCCAGAAGGAGTGAGGCAAGTTTGTTCTACACATCATCGATCAAACCATATTAAGTAGGGTTCGATTTCTCCTCTCGCTCACGTCATTAAGTTGGGGTGTGCCAGGTGGAGTAGGTTGTGAAACTATTCCACGCTCCTTGAGATGATTTATGAACTCTGTGCCGAGATATTCACCACCTCGATCTGATCGAAGTGTCTTTATCGTTTTACCGAGTTGGTTTTCCACTTCGTTTTGAAACTCTTTGAACTTTTCAAAAGTTTCATGCTTGTGTTTCATAAGATAGACATAAGCATATCGACTATAATCGTCGATGAATGAAACGAAGTATCTTTCATGATTTCTAGACATGGTTCTGAAAGGGCCACATACATCAGTGTGTATGAGTCCTAGCAGATCCTTGGCTCGTTCACCAACGCCGGTGAAGGATCCTTTAGTGAGTTTGCCAGCTAAGCAAGACTTGCAGTCTTCAAAGGATTCTTGTCTGGTGGATTCAAGGATCCCTTCGGATTGGAGCCTTTTCATGCGGGCCTTGCTTATGTGACCAAGTCCACAATGCCATAGAAATGTATCATTAATACTAGATTTGATACGTTTAGAAAGATTGTATATTTTATTATTAGTTTGAACATCAACCTCATAAATGTCATTTCGAGGTTTAGCCTCAAAATAGAAAATATCATTTAAGTAAGTAGAAATATTAATTCCATTAAAAACGTACTTAAAACCTTGTTCAAACAATAAGGAAACTGAAATAATGTTTCTGGTTAAACCAGGTGCAAATAAACAGTTAATTAAGATAACTACAAGGCCAGAAGGACATGAAAGGTGAAATGTTCCAGTTGCAAGAACTGGTACTCTCTTCCCATCACCAACGATGAGTTCCATGTCGCCTTGTTTCAGCTTCTTCCACTTTTCAGGCTTGTGCAATACATTAACGATGTGATAAGCACATCCGGTATCAAATACCCATGTGTCGCTAGAGATAGTGAAAAGTTCAATAACATAGATAGAAATACCATAAGAGATGCCTTCACCATTTGCTCTCTTCGATCTCAGCTTAGCTAGATATTCAGGGCAGTTACGTTTCCAGTGCCCCATATTGTTGCATTCAAAACACTGACGCTCCTTGGGAGGGGGTGCTTTTGCAACTTGCTTGTTTTTGTTGGTGGCATTCTTGGCAGCAACAATAACTTGCTTCTTACCTTTATTGTTATAACCCCTTTTCTTGGTTTTGGGCTTGTTAACACCAGCAGATTTGACCATCAACTCTTGATTAGTCTCACTTGATATTCTCATCTCGGCCGTTTCCTGCATGCCGTGCAGTTCGGGCATAGTCTTCTCCCATGTGTTCATATTTAAGTTCATTACGAAGTTGTCATAAGAACTAGGGAGAGAGTTCAAGATGAGGTTGGTGTCATTCGGTTTTTCATTCTTAAGCAAAGACTTGAGAGAGAAGGAGGAGTGAGATTCCTTTTCAGTAGACATCTGTTAAATAAGCAAATTAAATGTTAATTAGTATTTTGGATGTAATAAATTCTTATATTAATGACCCATGGCAAGAATAGAATAAGAATAGAGAATCTGGTTATATCAATTAGTAATGGCGGCTGTGGCACGCAACATTAGTAAGTGATTTAGGCAGACTGACAATTATTGCCAATTGTGGAAAATGCACAATTCTCGAGTATGAGGCCGCTAAGACAACTCTTGTCTATGCATTGATACGTTTAGCCTCATCTATGCCCACTTTTGGTCTCCATACAGCTGGGGCATTTAATAGAGAGAAAAGTAATAGTCGCCCTAGTACAGGTACATGTGGAAGGGCCGGATGTGTCAACGAAACCCTTGCACCTTGGAGGGATAGGTTACGCACCAAGTGCGGTGCTGTGGCTCCAAACACTGGTGTTTCACGTTATGCCTCAAGTGTTCCTTATAGTAGGATGACATAGACTAAAGATTTTAAATATGGGATTTAATTTTAGTGTTTACCGAATAGGGTCAAACACAACAAATGATAAATCATACGTGTGTTGTAAAAGCCAGTTTTACTATATATTAGATCGTGACAACGTGATGAACCATTTCATCTCTCAGGACACTTAATTTTAAATAACTTATTAAAACTAAGTTTGTCGCGATGTAATTAACCAATTAAAAGTTAATAGTTTTTTTTTTTTTTTTTTAAACTATTAAGTTATGAGTGTTGGAATTTTAAAATTAGTTTAAATTCCAAAGCTCCATTGTTATTATTTATTTTAAAAACAAACTATTTGTTTTGATATAAAATATTCACAAGTTGTAAAAAAAAGGTTTAGAACTTGTTATTAATTTGATTGTAAAAAATTTGGTATCTGGTCGGTATGTTATAACAATTATAAGATTAAAAGCAACCACAATAGCAAACACAAAAAAAATGTAAATCATATGGCCAAAGAAAATTTGTTTGATCTTGCTAGAGCCTAATAGCAAGACCAAACTAGGTCACGGGGTCACAACACACAAACAACCACAAGGATGGACTTCGTGCATGCATCTAGCTGTTCCGTGTGACTCCCACTAAATCCAAGATCCTGTCTCCGTCTTCTGTTTTGTCTTCGGGTCTTTATCTTTACAATATTTATACAGAATACAAAAAAAAATAAAACCCTAAGCTATTACAACATTAAGTCATCAAAGTGGGTCAAAACATAAAAGCTAATCTATTACAATTTTAAGCCATCAAATGGGCCAAACCATAAAACCAAAAACAGAAAACAAACACAAGACAGGGTCGGGCCAGATTTACATATTTAATACAATCAAATAACTGGGCAATCCTTTTCGTCAAATAAAATAAATAAAAACTTTGACCAAAATAAATAAATAAAAATTGCCCTAAAAAGATCTAGATCAGAAACTTTAAACAAGTTAAAGTTTGTGATCTATAACCGGTTAAAAGACCGGATCCGATTCGTATGTCGTAACCTAGGCTCTGATACCACTGTTGGGGTTTTTCGCAGTGGTGATCAGTTATATTATTTATCAAAAACGGTTGACAATTAATTATAGATTGATAATAATTATTTAGTAATTATTAAAACGCAGCGGAACAAAACCGATTCAACATAAAAGGAAACCCGACAGGATCTGGGTTACAAAACATACGAATACAGAATGAAATATTTAATCTACCAATGAGATTAATTATACCTTAGTGGTTAATGATTAACCGATCGAGACACCTAGGTACAACGAACCGATGCTAGATCACGAACCGAAACGCGAAGAAACCGAGACGCCGGGGCTGGCCGAGAACTGAGCAGGCAGCGGCGGCGTAGGGGCTGGTTTGCTTTGCCGGAAATCACCAAAGGGAAATCTAGTTTTGGTGTTGGCGGGCGGCTTGTAAAACAAAAGGAAAAGAACAAAAGTTTCTTTTCTTCTCCACGTTTTTCTTTTTTTTCGGCTGTATATCTTTTTAAGCCCTTTTTCATCTATTAGATTTATAATTATAAACCCTACTAATTGTTTCCGGGCTCAAAGTCCAATACGAGATGTAAAGCCCGAACCCCTTTTAATGTTTTAATGAAAGATTAAAACAATATAAAATTATTATTTATAAACTAGTATAAATAATAATTTCCGTCTGACGAATATATATAAATATATATCGTCTCGCTAACAGTTCGTAATTACCAGTTAAGCGGGTTAAGTGGATTTAATGTCCGTTGCCCTAGGTGTAACTCTTACGGGTCACAACTCAGTTAGTAGCGTTAAATAATCGGGACCGGACATATATATTTCCAACAAGGACAAGGACAAGGATTGTAATATATACAAATAAACCTTAATATTAAACTACTAATAACTATAATTAACACTTTGGTTCATGGAATCCAGTTCTAGTGACATCTAAAACTAATCAAAGACGGGTTTTAATGAAATTAATTTGGAATGCAATTTTTAACAAGTTTTGTGAAACGAGCGCCGACTAGTATAGCTAATAACGGTTAAGTATATCTAGTCTAAGAGTGAACAACAAAAGAAGATAACACTTACATTAAAAATCTATTTGTAGTTTCGAGCAGACTTAATGGTAAAGATGGTCTGAGCAACGGTTAGAAAAAATAGTATAACTCCAGCAAGTAGAGCAATGATATTCCATGGACTACCGAAGTAAGTACTCCTCATCCTCTCTATATTTTTTGGCCAGTAACCATTACAATACTTATTCAATGTTCATGGTAAAAGAAATCTATGAGTTGAACTTCTTTGCATATGTTGTTAATCATATTAGCAACTTCTTCATTTGAACCTATATAGTTGATAAGGACTCTTGAGTGTATCAATTTGGCAACGTCTTCTTGAGTATTCACGAGCATATCCATTGCATAAGCATATGATGTAATATAGTGAGGAGTATCGCTCGACTGCTCGTATGCAATGAGATTCCTTAAAACCAGTTCAGTGAAATCATGAACATACAACAATGGCATTCTGAGAGTAGGATTAGCCCAACACCATGAACAAAATGGGAACCTATATAACTTCACATCCATCCCCATCACCCATTTTGGATTTCGTTTAGGTTTGAAATTGACCCCGGCCCTGTAGATCTATAGCTGAATGCATTGTTGAGATATTGGAATTTGATGTAATCGCATTTTGAGGCGCGTAATATTGATGTAGAAGGCTAAGAATATGAGTGGAATTAATAGAAATATTGTGCATTTTTATATCTTCTATAAAGAGGTTGCGACCGAAGTTGAGGTTATTTACAAGCGGATGGATAAATTCAATAAGTGAGATGCGAGGATAATTCTTTGCTATAGTGCACTGATATATTTGATCAAGAAAAAAGAGAGGGATCTGGTTTTCCAGCAACACCAAGTCATAAATAAGATTTCGGGGTCGCAACCTTTTTTTCAAATATGTACATCATAAAACCCATAAATAAATTCAAGTATGAAACAAGCATCCATAACCATCATTTTGGCAACTTCAGCATCATCATAGGTCTTGGTCCAAACATAAGAGGCCTTGATTTGGTCCATTGAAGAGTACACCTTCTCCACGCATGATTTTAATACAACTTCTATCGGGGATTTGGTACGGCCCATTAGATCATTGAGAAAAATTATTTTTTGTTTTTCAAATGCTTGTACATTCTCATGTTCTCTGTGTAGAGGTCCAATAGATACCAACCGAGGGTTGAAAGAACTTGGGCTTAGATCTCGTAGCGTACGAGGTGCCATGTGAATCGATGGCGAAGATCGGTTAGTATGGTCCTCTTCATTTTTTACACAATCAAGAAGGCTTTGGAAGGTGTCTTGAATCATGTCTACTTCTCCAATCTCCAAATCATGGTTTTCCATAGCGAGTGTTATTTCCTCTGCAATTATGAGTTAGACCAAGACTAGTTAAGTAAAGCCTTCGGTTAAAAGTGAATTATTACCACCTTGGTGCTCAACATGATCTATAGTTAAGAAAAACAACAAGGGCAACCCACCAACGAATTAATAAATGGATCGTATTCTAGCTCTACTCAAATTGAAAGAGTCACCCTGTTTAAATTTAAATTTATAAGTTAAACCTGTCAACCAGCCAACTCGTTTACAACCCATTTAACACATTTATAACTTTATTACAATCCATCAACTTGTTTAAATAAAGATTTTTTTTCTAAATAGGGAGTATAAGGATTGTATGATGGTTTCTAGGACTGACTTCAAACATTTTTGGTCTTTGGGTGTTCCGTGAATGGCATTCACGGATTTGCATGATTCGTTTATGGCATTCACGGATCTATATCGGTCTCTACAACTTTCGTGTCACATCCGTTTATGGCATTCACGATTCTAGGTCAATCTCTGAAACTTTCATGCTACATAGGATGGTTCAGTGAATTTCAAATATTTTTGGTCTTTGGGAGTTCTGTGAATGCCATATTCCCATTCACGTAAGTACTAGTATCCGCTGCCACCATTCACAGATCTGCATGATCCGTTTATGGCATGGATCTATATCGGCCTTTGCAACTTTCATGCCACATAGGATGGTTCCGTGAATGGCATTCACGGAACACCCAAAGACCAAAAATGTTTGAAATCAGTTCTATAAACCATCATGAAATCTTTACACTCCCCATTTTGAAAAAAAGATTCTATAGATAAACATGTTACACTGGTCGTGTTCTGTTTAGATGGTTTTTAGTGTCCAGGTTATGGTTGATATACGTTGAGGGAGATGTATTAGTTTTTTTTTAAAAGAATCTTTCCATTTGGCTGGCCAAATAATAATAATAACAATCAGCTAATTTCAACAAATCGAGGGCTATAAGTTTACAATCACTAAACAATGTACTTTTTAAAAAAAACTTGCTACTATTACTATATCAATTAGCATATACAAAATCATAAAATAGCAAATTGTATATCACAAAATAACAAACTAAAAATCAAATAGTATGCTAAATACACCTTTTTTTTTACCAAAAAAGAACTCAAAATCACAAATGAATGGAATTAGGACTAATATAACAACTATAACCGTATAACCGCTTAGCCCGTACCAGACATTAAATCATGTCGCAATCGATCGAGTAGAGATGATCAGCTGATCAGTGTTTACTACTGAGAGGCGACATGGAGAGATTCATAAGAGTTCGAGTATATAAGGCTAACAGTGAGCTGACATTTCGTCTTTTCTGGTGTCGACATTTCTGTTTTTCGCGGAAATAAGCTTTGTATCGCTTATCAATATAGCCAACAAGAGGCTCGAGACAAATACAAACAGACAGACCAAAATGACAAAACTTACCTTATCATAATATTCCTCCACCATGAGTCCATGATCAGTCCAGCGATGCCAGAATCCTCAAAACGTTTGGGCACGGGACATGTAAAAAAAAACGGGCCCCATTATATAAACTCATCATCGCATAATAAAAAACTACAACATACGAATAACGATTAATGAATCATGATGCATACCTCGAATAGTCGATTCGACGATTCCCGCTCAGCTCCTAGCTCGATTAATCATTAATCAACTATAAAATATTCAATTATCATCAACAAATCTACAATAATCATAATAATAAAACTACAAGTCTACAACTAACGAATAATGATTAACGAATCACACCAGGAAGGCTCGAATAATCCTTGCCCCTTGCTAGATTACAAATTACTTGATTAGTCTCTCTGGCCTTCTCGTTTATGCCTTTCTGGCCTTCTCGTTTATGCCTTTCTGGCCTTCTCGATTAGTCCCTCGGACCTCTGACCCAGTCCATGGCTGAAGAAATAAAAACTAAAAACTACGGGCCCCTTAGAAGATCGGGCCCCCCTAAGGGCCGCCCCTGAGCGATACTAACTTCGCACTATTCTTAGTCCATAAAACCGAATTGACCTTGTTCTCATCCACCACCTTTTCAACTGTGCGAGATTTTCTATTGAAAGTTTTATTGTGCAAATTTTTTTTAAAAATAACATCCAGTGTAATTTTTAAGTCAAAGAAGATAACCTGTAATTTTATATCAATTCAAAGGAAATAATTTGTAAATTACTCTATATAAAATTTGATTAATCAGTTACTTTGTACTTCACAAAAATTTAAATGTTAAATATGTTTCAGTATTTTTAAGATTTTATCTAGAAATAAATTTTTTAGTATTTTAATCTATTGGTAGTTATAGAAATTTAGTATACGTAATTTATGTTTATATTTTTTTTTTTTGGAGTGGCTGGAAAAATTCCAAAGAATTAAAATATGTCTAATGAGTTAAATTTTGTGATATATTTAACTGATAAATATAATCATCTCTTTGGTATGTAAATTTTTTAAAACAAGTTGAAATTTGGTGGTAGGTGTGACGTCACTAGAGTGGTGACGGGCTGGTGACGGCGGCAACAGTTTTGGGGCGACGGTGATAGTGACGATGGCATCAACGACTTGGGAAATTTCCAATATCCTTCTTACTTTGTTTTATGTTGGCTAACAATATGTTATTATAGGTGGTGACCGGTTGTAGTTGTAAAAAGGTAGGAGTTAGAATGGTGATCACATTCAATCAAATATTGTTGATTTGTGTTCTGCGTTATGTAATTGTTGCCTTTATATCATAGATAATCTAGATGTGGTGGTTAAAAAAACGTAGGGATGTGTATTAGCTGGTTTTTGGCTATAACCGAACATAAACGGAAAGTTTCGGTTATGGGAGAATGTTAACCAATGGGTTTCATTTAATCGGTTTTTAAAATTTGTTCTTTTAGTTTTTCGGTTTGAAGAGAAGTTTACTCGTAAATGAGCCCTTCGGAAAAATAAAAAAGACAAACGCTCATTTAATATAGACTATTGTTCTTTCATTCAACCTCCACTACTAGAAAAATGGTCTTCACCGACCAAAAATTACCGACGGATCATCAATTCCGTCTAATAATTCCACATTTTCATTTACTTTTTTGGATTTTGGCTAAACCGTAGGTAATTACCGACATATAGGAGGTTTGTCAGTAATTCATCGGTCTTTGTGACACCCACATCCCTCTTAGCTAGGAATGTCGGTCACTTGTCGAACTCCGATTGAGCTAATTCCAGCGACGTTGGAACCGTCTCATCGAACTTTAACCCGGACCCAAAAACCTAAACCCCCCTCCACCTGCACCCCCAAAAACCTAACCCCCTCCCCCGCTCCAACCCCACCCCGAAAAGCAGTGTTGTAAAACTCGGCCTAGGCGGCCGAGTACTCGGTAGAGTGCCGAAGCGCTTTTCTTCAACTCGGTCAACACTACTCGGAATCAGTCAAACTCGGTCCAACTCGGTCAACTCGGATTTTCACTGTTTTTCACCGATTTTCGCTGTTTTTCACCAATTTTCGCTATTTTTCACCGATTTTTGTTTGATTTTTAATGTTTTTCACGGAGATACATTGGAAGATAGAATTAAATAATTACTATGTCTATAATGTTAAATAGAGAATATCAATTTTTGAAATACTTTAGTATTTGAACATGTATCCTTTTAATTTACATTGATATTCACAAATTTTGTTATAAATATTAGTAAACTTATGATATTTGACATATATATAATTTTTCAAAAATTAATTTCTTTGTAATTTACCATGTCCGAGTACTCCCCACCTAAGCTGAGTACTCACAACTCCCCAGTCGACCGACTTGGCAGCGTCTAGCGACTTCTGCAACCATGCCGAAAAGCCTAAAACCCTAAAAGCTAAGATGATAGAGTTCAACGAGACGGTTCCAACGCCGCTGGAATGAGCTCAATCGGAGTTCGTTTGATATCGTTTGTTAATGTTTTTGTCATTTTTAGATTTGTTAGCGAAAAACTACTTCTTATTTGAACCTCCCCCTATATATATATTAGTAGTGAACAACAACAAGAAAAGAAGATAAAACTGACAGTGAAAATGTATTTGTTACTTCCATTAGGCTTAATGGAAAAGATGGACTGAATCACGGTTAGAACATATATGATGATTCCAGCAATTAGAGCAATCATATTCCACGGACTATTGAAGTAAGTCCTCCTCAACCAGTCTATATTTTTTGGCCAGTAACCATTATAGTACTCATTCAATGTTTTCCACTGTTCATGGTAGTAGAAATCTGGACATTTGAACTCATACTATTGACAATGACGCTTGAATGTACCAACATCTTCTTGGGTATTAACTAGCATATCCATGGCAACAACATATGATGTAACATAACTACGAGTTTGACACGACAACTCGTATGCAATGAGATTCCTTAATATTAACTCAGTGAAATCATGAACAAGTAATACTGGCATTCTAAAAGTAGGCTTACTCCAAGACCAAGAAAAACATGGGATCCTATATAATTTCATTTCCATCCCCATCAACCATGTTAGATCTTGGATAGGTTTAAAGTTCACCCCTGACCTGTCTAGATCTACAGCATAAGTGTTGGGAGTAATATCATCTTGAGGCTTGTAACATTGATGTAGAAGGCTAAGAATATGATGAGTGGTATTGATGGAAATATTATCGATGTTTATATCCGAATTAAGGATGTTAAGGTAAGACATAAATCCTTTAAAAAGTTTAATAAGTGAGGCGTTAAGGGTCAAATTTCAATATAGTGCAATGAAATATGTCATTGAGTGTAAAGAAAGGGATCTGATTTTCTAGCAACACCAAGTCATAAAGTAAAGTTACATCTAGCAACATGTTTCCCGAACATGATTTCTTATCAGATACCCACATCATGTAAATGAATTCAAGTATGAAACAAGCATCCATCACCATATCATTTTGGCAACTTCGGCATCATAGGCGCAAAAAAATCGAGGGCCTAAAATAAAAAAAGGTGCATACAGAGGGAAAAAAACAAAAAGTATATTATACATTGAAAACTAATACCACACCACTAATATTAAAAAAAACTATTATAATTAGTACCAAAATATAAAAGTAATAGATAATTAAAAGTAATACCAAAATTTGAATACCATTTCTTGCTTCTTTAAACTTCAATTTGTTATTCTGTAACCTTCAATGGTGTGTGTATACATACAAAAGATCGTTGATTCGGAATTAATTTGGTAGTCCATAATTTTTCTAAGGCCAGATGCCAGTGAAAGACTAAAAGATAGTAAAAAAACTTTAAATATTCTAAATTAATTACTGGATTGCGCTTGAATGAATAAAGCCCACGCTTTGGTTGATTAGGCACCTGACAAAAAGCCCTCACCTGAGCTAGCCTTTTCAAAAAAAGCCCAGATATGCGCCTTGGACACCTCCAGGCGCTATAGCTGCGCTGGGCTTTAAATTTGCGCCTAGGCGCTCGCCTTAAGGGCTTTTGACAACACATATGTATACAAAATAATTATCTATGTATAAAGAATTGTTAATTAACTAAAAAACAATAAACGATGTGCTCGAAAAATTTCTTACTAGCGGAGCTGGAGCTTTGGATGTATAGCTCGAAATGAGTGTGATTAGTAACATGTCAAAACGGGTAACTTTCAACACTTTGGTATTTTCTTTGATTGGATTTTGCAAATGATTAATGTTTTGAATATGATTAAAAATTAAAAAATATTATGTAATGCACCTTCAATACAGCATGATGAATCCATATTATCAAAGCTGAATCTCTTCATCTATAAAAACCCCACTTTATCCAAGTAGAAAAACAATATTTTGATAAGTGGTCTGGTAAATCAGCCTGCAAAATTTTATAGTGATCAGAGATTAGGAAAAGCAATATTATGAACTATTAATTTATAGATGGAAATGTCGATCCATTTAGTTATAAAATGGGTCGGCAGGATTGTTTTTTTATCCCAAACGGGTCGAATAGGTAGAAACTCGACCAAACTATATTCACACAATCCCCTGATTTGTTTTAATACAAAGATTAAGATTATTATAGTAACAATGTCGTTTTTGTTATCATGATTAACACTTTAGTTATTTCTAAAAAATGGACAATAACAGTTTAAGGGTTGGCCCGACCTGAAGCGGCCCATTTTAAAATAGAGATGGCAATGGAAGGGTTAGCCCGACCTGACACGACCCATTTCAACCCATTAAAATAGAGATGGCAATGGAAGGGCACTGATAATCTCAGTCCCATACCCGTCTAATACCTGATTACTCGTTACTCGTCAGGTGCCGGTTATACCCTTTAGTTTGTTAAAAATTATCCGTTGGGATCCCGAATACACTTTAATTTTTATTTAGATTTCTTACCCAAGGAATAGAAATATAATAACTAAAAAGTCCGTCGATTAGTAGATTATGTTGTTACTCAAGGACAAAAGAATAGAAAAAAATAAAAAAAGAAAATGTTACAGGTATGGTACGGGTAAACCGGTATGTATGTTTCAGGTAATCGAGCCGGGTATTATTACTAATACCATACCGCCCCTTACCAGCCAAAAAATTTAATACTCCCATACCCGAATACTTGTCCCGCATGTTTCGGGTTTGCCCATTGGGTTCAGGTTCGTTTGCCATCCCTACATAAATATGGCTTGTTTCAACCCAAACCCGTTTTGACCCGTTAAACAACCCGCCCATATATGCGCTGATAATAAGGAGAAAAATAAATATTCGGGCTGAATGAACTTACACTGCTCCATGAAGTAGAATATCCATCAGTAGATAACAACCAATAACTCCCCTTAGATTGAACATCCATCCTCTTATATTCAAAATTAAAATCCACAATATCATCATCATCATAGCTGTCATTGCGTCTTCTTCTTTTCTTTCTATGTTTTGCTTTCTTTTTTCTTCTTGAATCTGAGTCACTGTCATCTGTTAACCTCTTATCATGCAACAATTCATGTGTGCCAGCATGTCGAAAACGTATTCCATTGCTATTAAATAATGATTCCCAATCTTCAAAAGCGCAGTATCCCTCTGACATAAAGAAATGAAGAGCCCATGACTGCAACCCTAGTAATTTTATCAAATTTATGCTTTTTTTCTTTGAGCATCCTTTAATTAACGGGACTAAACAATTAGGGTTTTCTAGTAAAGTGCAAATCTTTTGCACAATATCCTTAATTCGAGTCTTTTCTTCCCGGTGTTCATCTTCTTGTAAAAGCAGCACTAACTGACGCCCTCGATTTATAACCGTATTCAACAAAAGTAACTCATCAATGGAATCTATACCGTTGAGTCTGGGAAGTATGACCTCCAAATACTGACACGTGTCACCGGAATCATTAGTTTTGGTTTTCGGGTCGAGAAAATTTGTAAGCAAATCCAGAAAAACACACAGTTCACTTTCGTTAAGTGCAATTAGAAGGTGGGAACATAAGGATGAGAAAGATTCTTCCATTAGAAACTCGTTAACGGTTTTCCAGATAATCTCCATGTCTTCTTTGTACATTAATCTCAAGAACATATTTATGAAGAATTTCATATCTAAAAACAAGATATCGCCATCTTTTAATGTGTCAGCAAACTCACGAGATGACCAAAACTCAGGCACGTTTTCAAGAAAATTCTCGACTGTTTGTTCAACATCGAGATCAAGAAAATAATGAGGTTTAGTTGCAACCATGGCAGGGGATTGTCCGTGTTTGCCTTTCCATTCAAGTTCTTCCCAACAAATGTCACGATTCATAAAGGCAAATTGAGATAATGCTTTGGCCCCCTTTCTATGTTCCATATCACTAGTGCCAGAAAAATTTGAGAACCAAAGCAAAATACGCCTTGTATTTCCTACATGATTAACAATTGGCACAGATTAATTTAGTATTAGAATGAGATTCGTGTTGGTAATCTTTATTCATCACTAATAGGAAAATATTAACAAGATAAGAAATAAAAGCTACAAGATTTGCATATACTCCCAACACCTGATTACTAGTTAAAATGATAGCCCCTAGAGGTGACGATTCCGACCCCTTCAGTTCTGAATGGGCTATTTGGATATGTTTTCTCTCTAACGGTCAACTGGTTAAAATAAAATAGCTTAAAAGCAAACGGATTAAACGAGTCGAATGGGTCAAAAGTAGTCCTAAGTGTACTTTTAACGCATGAAACCTCCTAATCATTTTATTCAAAAGATAAGATTATCAAATAAAAATATATAATTTTTGTGATCATTTTTTAAACCAACTATTTGTAAAAATGTTACAAACTTTGTACAAAAAGTGTTGTGAGTCAACCTGGCCCAACCAGGAATACCCATTTTGACATAAACTTTAATTTGAATTGTTATACCCATTTTTCCACCTCTAATAACTTTGTTGGATGCATTTGAGACACTAACAAGGTCAACTTCTCCATACTAAATGTATGCCCAAATTACCTGATGCTGATATGAAGAGTTTGTTTTTGCTTCTTATTACAACAATAAGTGGCTTTAATCCATACTTAATATGATTGCCCTAGAAAGTTTGACCTTTTCCACCTCACGGATTACCTCTAATATTTACTTAATATTATTACTTTGCCACAGTTATGTCTCAACATTCAGCGATTATGTTAAGAGTCGTGTTAACATGAAGAGTTTGTTTTTGCTTCTTATTACAACAATAAGTGGCTTTAATCCATACTTAATATGATTGCCCTATAAAGTTTGACCTTTTCCACCTCACGGATTACCTCTAATATTTACTTAATATTATTACTTTGCCACAGTTATGTTTCAACATTCAGCGATTATGTTAAGAGTCATGTTATTAGGGTTAACAACTAGTAATATATGTAACACTCGTACTTTCACCTAATAAAAATAGACAATGATAGTACTTTCAGTAAGAACACTATTCATATCCTATCAAATAAAAAGCGATAAAACTAATGATCTGGCCTGAGTATCAAGTATAGGTGCTAATGATCTAAAGGGGAACCAATCTTATAATAAACAGACAAATTAATGTGGATATTTAACTGGTTTACCTCTAAAGAAATCCTCTAGCATGTCGCTTCTTTTAGCTAGAATAGACCCTGCTTTTTTTGGCTGTTTCTCAAAAATCATCTGCAAAACTTGAGCTGCTAGGTCCCTCTTCTGTGATATGGTTCTCAGTAAAGTTAAAAACAGCTCACATTTTTGCCTGCGAGATAGAGAACTTATCCCTGAAACATCTTTGCAAAGCCAAAGGCGTGCCTCTGATCGACTTTGAGATGCAATCAGTAACCGGATCATGGATTCTAGGTCACTCAAGAGAGATATTCTCTGTTTAACAGGATCATCACCTCCATCCCAATCCCAATCGGGTTCAGAAAGGAACAAATTAACCATTTTGTCACGTGTATGCCAAATTTTCCTGTAAATTGATGAAAGAACCATAATCAATATAAACTAAGACAGAAATATGACCCTAATTCATTAACAAGTCCATAGAAAACAAGAAAGGAAGCCTTTCACAACGCGAAGTTTCTAAGGAATGATGAATACAAGCTTCAACTAACCGTAGGAAGGCAATAGAAATATGAGGTTTAGCTGTTTAGATTTGAACAAGTCACTGATGCTATGAGGAAATATCATAGCTTATAATTTGGTACTGAAGTCTAATTTTTCAAGGATTAACTACAAAGCAAGTGAAAAAACAACCAATCTTATCACATACTAATCATTCAACCAAGCCTTCAACTAGGTCAAGTGATAGAAAATATTGCAAAAGTAAAAAAAAAATCACAAACTAGAACATGTTGATGATATACAGATTATCAAACATTAATTGAAAAACAGCAAACTGCAATTAAATTATTAAAAATATACAACAGATAGCAGAGGATTATTTGAACTTAAGTTAAAAATCATCCACACAGCAGTACATATGAAATCAGCTTGTTGCTTGAAGAAAATCTGAATACATTTAACATATTCATCAAACTATGGCGTCAGAAAAGGATTATCGAATCGTATACTACGTTTCTGACGACACCTAAAATATACCTAATATGCAGGCTGTAGATACAATTAACACGCACAAACACGTAAATATATACGATTAACAAGCGCAAACACGGAAACGAAAGTAGAGATCAAGAGAGAGAAGTAGCATACCGGAAATCGGAGGGCCTGTCGTGGCCGGAGACGATGAACGGTGAACGGAGTTTCCAGTTTTGAGCCCTTGTTCCGATTTCTTCTTTTGGTTATTGTGAAATATTGTTGAAGACCTTTAAATTTGCGTTATTGTCGGTTACTATCCTTTTACTATTTAGTTGGACGTAAAAGCCCCTACGCTTTGTTTTCCTTCTTTTTTATACACAATAATACATTTGTTTTTAGATTTCGTCTTTCTAAGTAGAGTAAAATGTAAATTACGCTTTTGGTCTTTGTAGTTTGGCTTGTTAACCCTTCAGTCTAAAAAGAAATATTTTGACGCATCAGACCCTTAGGAATAAAATGATTGAAATGCCTCTAGATTTAACAAAAACAACATTAACAAGGTTAGTGCCAATTACATAAATTCAACTTCAGGCTCTGATACGTTAAAAGTATTTTTTAGACTGAAAGGGTTAAATAATCCAAACAACCAAAATTCATAATTTACTCTTCTAAGCATTACATTTGATCTTATCTTTTCCATTAAAAACCATAAAACTAGAGCCCCTAACTTCATCAAATTCAAAAACTGCAACACCCTTGGAAGTCCCTGATTTCAAAAGGCTACAAAACATGTATAAACATATATATCATGTCACAAACAACACAAAACATACTCAGTTAAATCTCATTCCGAGAACAGGGTCGAATGAGGGTAAACCTTACCTATAACCCATAACGGTAGAGAGGTTGCACCCAGAGAGACACTCGCCTCGTAAAACATACTAAGCATGTGTACAATAAACATCACTTGACAAATATCCGGTATGAAAAGTGTATACGAGAACAAGACATATAAGTATGTACCCTAAACAGACTAAATGAGCAGCAAACATAATGCTACCAAAATCTGAAATATGGAGCATACGAGAAACATACAAGAACTACATATCCTAACCACATAATCTAGTAGCTATAGTAGATACAAGAACAATAAGGCATGAAAATTCGTACCAAAACCATGTAGAAAAGGTCACTATGGCATACACGTCCTTAAGGGTAAAGTAGATAATATTAAAGGAATCGTAATGCTAGAGGCCTACATGCACCTAAGGGCAGACCTAAAACAAAGCTAGCATCAACAACTACGAGTAAAGACAACCTAAAGCTAGTCTAAGTCACAAATCCTCTCCAAAGGCCAAACCTATACTCACACCTAGAAATCCCTAACCTTAATATGACGCATTCACGAACTCCTATCACTGATCATGTACTCGAAGAGGTGCAAGTCTATCAATCATGCCGAATCTTCTCAAACCAAGTCACAGTTTAGGTCTGCCTCTTCCCTTTCACCGTGAGGGTCTCTAAGCTTCTTATTGGTGTCATCATCTGTCTCTTCCACACATGCTCAAACCATCTCAATCTCCCCTTTCTTGTTTTAATATGTAACTCCTAAATATTAAGGCAAGTTATATGGAAAATGAGGTAGTGTGAGAAAATCTAATATCATAACGGAATCAAGAACTAAATTTGTATCGTATCCAACATTTCATCCCTACAAAGTAGTGGTGTTTACTGTCTAGTTTGACGGTTTTTAGTGAAATTATAAATCAAACGGTTAATAATGTTTTTCAACCTTTTAAAACAAAACCAAACCAAACCATTGCATAACTTCAACCAAACCATACAAATATTTTGGTTTGAACTCCCGGTTTGGAAAGCATAAACTTCAGATTGGTTTTCTACATGGCAGATTGGTTTCAGTTTTTATGCCTATCATTTTGTTTATAGCTGAATTGCACTTTGTTTGCTTATTTCAAAATATAAATGCAATTAGGATCTACATGTATAATGCTCAAAACTAATAAGAGAGTAAATATGTTAAAAACTGATATATTGTTGGTGCAAGTAGTTTCATTGGGGTATAGCTAGAGCTGGCATATCAAGTAGAGGTGCACGAATTAGATAATGGGCAGGAACCGGTTCCGGGTAGGAACCTAGCTGACCCAGTTCCACAGAGGAACTGGGTTTTGTGATGAAGGACCATACCCTGTGGAATCGGTTCTAACAGGGTTTGCCATTTTTTTATATAAATATGTATAATAACATTAAACAGCATAAAAATGCATATTATAGTAACACATTAAACAACATAAAATGCAATTATAGTAACATTGATAACAAAACGTCACAAAACTTGCAACGAGATATTTGACACTCGTCACTCATCTCAATCAAATCTCAGTTGCACCAAATTTCTTGCTTCCTATTATACGGAAGAACCCGAACAACGGTTGGCGGTTGAACAATGGATGATTGTGATCGTGAGTGAGCCATAACGAGAGTAGAAAATGTGAGAGAGTAAAACAAGTGTTACGATAGTATTTTTTGCAGTTTTTTCATTCGGTTTTATATTTTCAAGTTGGGTACTCAACCAATTCATAACATCTATTTATACTAACTTAGGGAGGCTAAAAAATTTAAAAAATAAATAAATGTTTAAAAGTACGGTTCTAACGGCTATCCTTTTTTTCACCAAATAAAACAATCGGAACCGGTTCCAATCAGGTCCGAGTAGGAACCGATCTAGCAAAAACAAGTCAAAACAGGGTAAAAACCGCAAGGTTTTTTCAGCTCTAGCAAAAGTCAGGTAGGTACCGGTTCCAATTAGGGAACCGGTATTTTTAAGAAAGTGAACTCATGAAGTGCTAAACCGTATACATGTAATATTTTTGCTTACTTTACTTGTAAAACACTTGTATATAAACTTCAATCAATTGTTTTTTGAGAAATTTGTTTTGTTTCTAAAAACAATTCTAATTTTTCTAGACAATTAATGTATTAGAAACTATTACTTTTGAGAAATAAATTCTAATATAAATATTACTGATCTGGTAATGAAATTATAAATATATATATATGGATTCATTCTTTTAAAAATCAATAAAAAGTTGATTATAAATATATATATATATATATATATATATATACTATATAATAAATAAAGGCTTTTCAATGCCACGTGTCGCCTCCGTATTCATTCTCATCATTTTTTCCGTCTCTCTCTTATTAAATACACCTCTAGCTTTTATTAATAATTATATTTTTAAAGAATATACTAATTATGTTAAAAAAAACATTTATTTTAAATCATCCCTTATTATAAAAAAACTTTGAAATCTAATTATGTAACTTTTATTTTCAATCAAATAATAAATGAAAGTCAAATTAAATAGTAATTAACGTATTTTCGAAACCCAATTATATATTAATTTTTACATATTTTGAATTTTGTTTTCTATTCTTAGTATTTGTAATACATTTTTATTGATATTTTTCACCCCGTGTGTAGACACGGGGTTCTAAACTAGTTATACTAATAAAACACATTTATTTTGAATTATCTCTTATTATAAAAAACTTTGAAATTTAATTATGTAACTTTTATTTCAATCAAATTGTAAATGAAAGTCAAATTAAATTAAATAGTAATTAACGTATTTTCGAAACTCAATTATATATTAATTTTTACATATTTTGAGTTTGTTTCTATCCTTAGTATATGTAATATATTTTTACACCTGTAAAATATATACATACAGAATTTTAAATATTAATATTTTTCATCCCGTGTGTAGACACGGGATCTAAACTAGTATATATATATATATATGGATTCATTCTTTTAAAAATCAATAAAAAGTTGAGAACCATAATAACTAATCTAAACCATAGATTAAAGATATCAAGGGACAATTAATGAATGGTATTTTGGTAGTTATTTTAAAAATCAATATTCTAATTAATAGGACAAGGGCATATGTGAAAATTCCATCCTAGATTTGTAATGTTTCTCTCCCACACGTTCAAAACTTTTACAATTGCTTTATTTTAATTACTTTCTTAACTGAATTCTTTCTTTTTATTCGAATTATTAATTTTGTTTCAAGGATTAGCATAAAAAATAAATGACCACTTTCGTTTTTTTAACGGCGTTTTGTTAAGTGTAAATTTTATAAATCTTTTTTATTTTGTCATCAAATTATTAGTGAAAATACTTTATTCTTTCATTCGGTAATTAAATAAATATATTTTTACTAAAAAAATTTCATAATTAATTATAATAATAATAATAATTACATCCCCGTTAATTTCATGTTTAATGTTGTATATAAGTATATAACACACCCATACACATATTTATACATACAATATTATATTTTATTACATGCACGTATGCACATATGTTTTTTTAGGTTTATTTGGTTATAAAATGTTTTTTTTTCTTTTATTACACATGTCTATCTCATTGAAAATTTGTTGCTATGAATAATCCGAGAAGTGTGAAACCGTATAAGATCATGTACATATAGCTTCAGTGGTTAACGAATTAAAAAAAATCATCTACCCTCACTTTTTTCTCTAACGTGTTTTGCAGCTTTTTTTCATAATGCAAATGTGTATTTTGAGTGTATGCACATGAGCATATAGAGTGTATGCATATATGCATTAGCCCAACAATATAAATGTATCAATCTTTTTATTTAAAAAAAAACTCACTACATATGCCAACAATGTCAAAACACAGATATTTAAACAAATAAAATCTATAACACTAACATTTTTTAAAACACGTAATTACATGAATAACAACATTATTATTTACAAACACGAAAATATTTAATAACCAATACATGTACGTAACACAACATATATGCACTTGTGCAATTTAAAAAATCCAACTTCAGTACTTTGAATAATCAACATGAAAATTTATAAGTAATTAGTGCATGAATGCATAAATACATATGAACATTAATGCATCTGTGCATCAGTATACATATAACTATATAAGCATTAATACATGCATCAGTACTTAATTAGTCATTGATTAATATTTCTAAATTGGTTTACTCTAAATTAGTTTACTAAATTAAGTCGCATTATCGTAAGTTGTCATTTTTTTAGTTGTTCATATTTTTTTATAAAATGAATAAAGAGTGCTAAAAGTACAAATTTTGACTATATCTAGGATTAACGAAACATACGACCAATGTTTTTAAAACCGGACCGGGAACCGTGACCTCCACCGGTCCGGTTACATGCTCTGAGACCGTTTGCTGGTTGAACCGGGCGGTTCAAGCGATTCAGCGGTCGAACCGCGAACCGGTGGTCGAACCGGGTAGTTTAATTTTTAAAAAAAAAATTACTAATTTTTTTTATCTTTTTCATTTTATAGTCCTCCTACTTACTTCTATTTACAATTTTAACTCAATTTGGCTCTTTCCTTTTAACTTATACGCTGCCACAGGTCCTCCAAACCCTAATCAAAATTAAAATTGAAGATTCAAAAGAATTAAAATTCCTACAGACCTACGACCCTCGTCCTTGACTCAAAATTGTTTAAATGGTTGTATATGTAGTATTTAGAATTTTTATATTTTTCTATATATTTTTATGAATATTTATATTATTTATTGCGTCATCCGGTTCTTGAATCCGGTCCGACCAGTGAACCTCTAAGACGTCCGGTTCGTTGTCCGGTCCGATTCTGAAAACATTGCATACAACTAACCAAAAGAAAAATGAAATACAAAATGTTTATATATCCACTTTTTTTATATAATATGATTAGAGAAATCAAGAATGATCTACACTACAGATACACACTTCTAGAATATGATAAAAGTGGTCAAATTAAAAAAAACCTTAATACACACTTCCAGAAAAAAGAGATTATAGGCATTTGCCTCACCGACTAAAACAAATTAGTGAAAACATTATGACTTTTTTTCCAATTACAAAGCATTTGCCTCACTGAAATTTCTTTCAGTCTAACCGTTGTATAGTAGGATGAAGAAAACCAACGTCTCTGAGCGACGACAAGAATAAGACGATGAAGAAACCATCAACAATAGCAGATGATGTCGTTTCGCTAACGGTCTGTACCATCGAAGGGCTTCTGATCGAACGCCAGATTTGCCTCCTGCGTCGTGTCAAATGTTCCCAACCGTATTCAAAACCGTTACGAGTTGCATCATGTATCTCTTCCTTTATTAAGTCATGTACAAGAAACTAACCACTATGTACATGTATTAAAGCAGTTATGATGGTTCTCAACAATTATTTGGTTCTTGATAGAACACCCCTCTATATATATATGAAAAAAAAAGTGAAAATGTTAAGCAAATGAAGTTACTTAACTCAGGTCTTAACAAAATACGTCCATGCATCAAACCGATAATCAAACAAGTTCAACATAACAATAGTCATTAAAATATTCCTCAAGATCTAAACAAAATATGAAAAAAGATATGAAAAACCTAAACAAGATATGAAAAAAAAAACAAGACATATGTCTCACTCGTCATCCTCATCTGAATCAGCGTCATCGTTGGCTCCAGCAGCGGCATTCAAAGCATTTAACCTCTCAATAAGCTTTTGCTTCCTCTCATCATAAGTTAGCTTCTTCAAGTTATACCTATAACAATATACATAACACAAATCCATCAAAAATTTGCATTATTTAAATGATTTTTGCAAAAAACAATACCGACAAACACAGTACCTCTTGTGCTCCTTTGGTGGTTGTTTCTCGGTCTTCTTGGGGGTCGGGTCAGCACGGATAACAGCATGAACTTTTTTATAAAGCTCTTCAAGGTTGTCGGGTTCAACCCCGGCCTTGATGTAATCCGAAAAATGAGTTTGGTATTTCTCAGGTTCATCTTCCATTAAAGTCTATATCAAACAAAAATCATAAATTTACAGTTGTCCATTTTACTAGCATTAGACCACAAATAATAAAAATCTGAATGGTAACGCAATATAAACTCACATTCATGTAGGTTGCAACGTGCCCACCATAGATGTACTTTCGGTGAACATCAGCATCAAGACTTTTTCCATCTTTGTTAAAACCCGCAAACCTTTTTTCGCTGTGTGGGATATCAAGTCCACCATCCAAAGCTCCCTAATATTATTTGTCAAAAAAAAACACTTAATTCATATAATGTAAACAATAACTTGATGACCATTCAAATAGAATACTTTTGTAATCATAAATAATCAAGAAAAATATAAATTACCTTAAGGGCACCGAAAACACGGTTTCCGGTAGTTGTTCGGATAAGACCAACATCAAGTAGAGCACGAAATGGCCTTCTGCTTTCTGCAGGTTCAACCGAAAAATCTTCCCCAGTTGCCTGTAACCACAATCATTTGATAAAAAAATATATTGCTGCACAGTAAAAAAGAACTAATACAAATCAATGAAAAAAAGTTTGACCATTAAAATACCTCAACATTGCCCTGATACTCATCATCCATTTCAAGCTTTTTCAAAACTCGGCGAGCCAAAAGCAGCCCAGTGCAATAAGCTATTAACCCAAAAGAATGTAAAGATTTCAAGTTCCAATTTTGAAACACATAATAATAAATGTGACATTATGAAATAACTACAGAAGGAAAAAGAAACCAACCTGCAGCATAGTTTGTAAGCCCAACTTTAAGACCATAATGAGGGAGTTCATGAGCATATGCTGATGCAAGAATAATATCACCAGCAATGGTTGCAGATATGATTTGTGCAGTTATATCCTTGTTGCTCTAAGAACATCAATATGTGTCATATAATTAAAACATGTGAAGACTAAAACAATAAAGTAACATTAAATTCAACTTCAAAAACATATAAAATTAAGAAAGGGAAAAATAACTTAGGACGTACAATTCGCACAACATATCGATACTTTGGTGTGTTGTACTTGTTTTTGTCTTGGTTGATCAATCTGATCCTAGCACGGTAATCAGTCTTACCCTCTGTAACAAAAGAACAAATCAAAATTGCAATAAAAAAGTCAGAGAAAATGTAGAACGGATGCAAAAACTAATACGTTAATACTCGTTAATTCTTACCTCTCCTTCGCTTAAACTTGACTTGAAACCTCTTGAAGTAAGATCTTGACTTCTGGGATTTGACGAAAGCCTTTAAGAAAAAACAAAAGTAAAAATAAATACTTATTATATATATCTAACGATTATACAAAGATAAAATATGCAATGTAAAAAATGTGTGCAACGATTGAAATAGAAAATAATGCAAGTCAACAAATTTTGTGTCATGAAACTATAAGCAAGCACAAACCACAAACAAATATAAACAGTTAAGAGTGATAGTGTAAAAACTAAACACTATTGCGACCATAACTTCTATTCATCTAACCGTCAAATGTGACCAAAATAAATGATCTTTCATTAAACTCATGTTTACATCACTAGAAAAAAAATGATAATGAGTTAAAAAATACAACAAAACTGATTTAAATAATTCTAATACTACTCATCTAGAATCCGGAGAATAGTTTCTCTATAAAACATGAGCAAAAAACTTGTATGAAAAAGAAATACTTGCAAGTTTAAATCGGAAATATATTCAGTAAAAATTTCAAGTTTAAAAGCCCTAATTTTCTTCATCAACAATATCAAAAAAACGCATCACTTCACAGAAACCTAGCTAAATCTATATACATATTGTGTGTTTAAGCATCATTCTGACCAGATTATGCATATACAATCTAAATATATCAAATCGACACATAATACACAAATAATGTCAAATCGTATCGCAATAAACCCTAATATACAGCATATTTCTGACCTAATTTCAATTTAAACTTCAAAAAAGTTAATAGCCAGAAGAATCGAACCGAACAATGCAACCATGACAGAAATATACTTCATATAAATAAGATTAAACACGCAGAAAACAGAATTGACGGTATAAACTCGATCTAGATCTAAAATGCATAACTGATAACACGAGATGAATCTAACTAACAAATCACTGATGCGAACAGATTCAATACAGAACAACCGTACAATATATCATCAACATATCTTCATAGATTCAATAAACAACATTGATTGATAAGCAAAAGATAAGAATGTTTAAAGCATTACCATCAGGAATCCTCGATGAGCTGCGGTGCGGGGGGACGAAGGTTACAGAGGCAGAATGAACGAACGCGTTAAAATAGCAAAAACCTAGGTTCCTAAAAGCGTGATAATGGGCTTTATTTTGGGCTTTTCATGTTGTTGAGATGGGCCGTATAAGTTTCGGCTTGATATGATAATCGATTATTGGTCTTGGTTTTTGGACTTTGGCCTATTATTTGTGTGGTCTTTAAAAATTATTATTTTACTACTTTATATATTAATGTACTAGCTTTAGCACCCATGTAATACACACGGGGTGAGAAAATATTAATACATAAAATTTATATATATTTTACATGTGTAAAAATATATTACATAACCAAGGATAGAAAACAAAGTTCAAATATGTAAAACTTAATATATAATTGAGTTTCAAAAATACGTTAATTAATATTTAATTTAACTTGACTTTCATTACTATTTGATTTAAAACAAAAGTTATATAATTAGATTTTGAAGTTTCTTATAATAAAGGATACTTTAAAATAAATGTATTTTATTAGTATAATTATTATTATTTTTTAAATGTATTATTATTAAAAGAAATAGGAGAGAGATGCGGGAAAAAATTAATGAGATTAAATATGGAGGCGACACGTGGCATGAAAAACCTTTATTTATAGATAGTATAGATTACATGAGTTTGTTTAATATAAAATAAAACTTCAATAATGTGAAAAAACTTAGAATAATGTGTAAAATAAGAAATAAAATTCTTTATTTTTTTAATTAAAAAATAATTAGAATTCAAACTTTATATTATCTTTTTTTTTAAATAAAAACATTAACATAATTAAATTTTAAAATTCAAACTTGCTTAAAATAGAAAAAACTAGAAGATTGGTGAGAAAAAATATAATAATAACATGTGACATTCTTTGAAATCATTTATTAGAATAAGGATTAATAACGTATATACCAGAAATAATCAATTATGTACAAAATCATAAACCAAACAATTTATAAAATAATCAATTTCTAGTAATCAAGAAACATATTAAAAAGAAGAAACATTTCACAAAATAATCAATTTCCGGTAAAACCATAGAAAATATTAATTCAAAGTTTAAACAGCTTAATCACAAAGAAATAACTAGAGCGTGCATAAGAAGTTCAAAAATGATATTTATTTACCACCGGAAACTTCTCTCTCCTAATAAATAAAAATAATAGAGGACATGTGTCAGCTTTGTATGCCCCTGTAAAAGTTGATTTTTTTGTTCATCTCTCTTATTAAATAGTAGATTAAAATCTCGTATATTATACGGATTAAATAAATAAAATGTTATATACTTAATTAATAATAAAAAAATATTTTTAAAAACTCGTGCAATACACGGGGTTGAATAAACCAATGTATTACATTGATTGATTAAAATATAATGTAATTTGTAAACACACTCGTCAAAATATGTCTTTAAAAAATGTAATTTGTCGTGACAGTTATAAGCTCTGTTAATTCATATCAAATTAATTTGATTGATGATACAATAACTATTTATAATGAAATAATAAGTATCTGTGATTAAATTTATATTAAACATCTAAAAATAAATTATTTTGGTATCATTATTTAATAGAAGAGAGAGGAAAGAAATATGATAAAAATAAACCATAAAGTGACACGTGTCCATATGATTTTTATTTATTAATACAAAAATTATTATTTAATAAAAGAGAGAAAACGGAATGAATAATTAATAAGAGAGAGATGTGGAAAATAATAAGAGTGAGGAGTAATAGAGAGTGACGCGTGGCACAAAAGATTTTTATTTATTATGTTAGTAAGATTGGATGTCACGTGTCAACTTCTGTTAATCTAAATTTTGATTTTCGTTTCTCTCCTATTAAATAATAATGATTTTTTCTTAAATTTGCTAAATAATATGATTACACCATAAGTCGTGTTCTTTAATGTGATATGTTATTTAAAATACATTTAAAAAGCATTTATTTAGGTGTAATACACATGTTTTTTAACCTAGTATCTTATAAAGAAGATAACCATTTACCATTGTAAACGCTTGCAATTGTGTTCCAAATCACTCAAAGATTCCTAAATTCGATGTTAACCTTCATAACATGGCTAATTTGTCGAGTAGGTTTCTCTAACCTGTTGATTAAGCTAATAACTCGTTTTGTATTTTCAAAAGCAAATGTAAGACTTCCTAAATTATTTTTGAATTTACCGGCATTTGGTAAACAGTGTTTTTAATGTAAAAACATGTTTGGATACTACTACTAATGTAAGATTCACCAACCTAGTTCTTCTTTCAAATTCAAATTTGAATTTCAAAATATGTTCTAAAAACCATTTTCAAAAAGCTTAGACTTTTTATATTTATAAAAATATATTTCAGGAAATGACTGGTTTTTATAGAAATTATATTTTTATAAATCTTATTGTGATTTTAGTTTATGTATTTTATTCTCTCTAATTTTGACAACATGTTTATGTTATAAGTTAAGTCGTGTGCTTGATCATTGGGTGTTGGATTCATCTATGTATAGCCACCACCTTGATTAGCATGTTGTATGTGACATTGTGGCTTTAATGATTTACATTCTCGATTTGCATGTGACTTTGTAATTTATTGGTGTTGATCATGCACACTTGATAACCTCCGTGATTAGGATCATGCATGTGATATATGATCATTTTGTTTTAGAACACAATAATACAAGTTAATAAATGTTGTCGTCATCAAAACAAGGGATTAATGATTTTTAAAGCATTGTTTTCCCAACAAACAGTTATAAGGCAAAGCTACGGCATTACACGCCGCCTGAGACACAGGCGCGCACATAAGACCTAAAGTTTTTACCTCTAACGGCAAAGCTACGGTATTACACGCCGCCGGAGACACGGGCGCGCACATAAGACCTATAGTTTTTACCTCTAACGGCAAAGCTACAGCATTACACGCCACCTGAGACACATGCGCGCGCATAAGACCTAAAGTTAGGGCTGTAAACGAACCGGACGTTCAGCGAACAGTTGGTGAACCGTTCGGCGGGAAGTTCGTTTATGTTCGTTCGTTTAATAAATGAATGAACATGAACAAGGAATTTCGTCTGATTAACCAAATTAACGAACATGAACAGAGGTCTCGTTCGTTCAATTGTGTTCATGAACATTCGGTAACGTGTTCGTGAACGTTCGTTTATTTATGTTCGTTTACGTTCGTGTTTGTTTGTTTATGTTGTTCATTAAAGCTTTTGTATATTACTATTTTATTTTATCTAAACCTTTTATATTCTTTAATTTTTATTATATTTTTTACCTTAACAATTAAATAAGTAAAGTAAATTCGACAGATGTACATAAAACTTGATATTAAAATAATATTATTAAATGTTCATTTTGGAAGACATTAGGGTTGACATCAAAAGTCCAAACAAGGCTTCGTTCGGTTTCGTTCGTGAACAAGTCCATTTCCTTAATGAACGAACACGAACATGAAATTTCGTTCGGTTCGTGTTCGTGAACCGTTCATGGACAAGTTAAATGCTAAACGAACGAACACGAACAAGGCTTCGTTCGGTTTGGTTCGTTTACAGCCCTACCTAAAGTCTTTGCCCCTAACGACAAAGCTACGGCAATACACGCCGCCTGAGACACAGACGTGCGCATAAGACATAAAGTCTTTGCCCCTAACGGCAAAGCTACGACATTACACGCCGCCTGAGACACAAGCGCACGTATAAGACCTAAAGGCTTTACCTATAACGGCAAAGCTACGACATTACACGCCGCTGAGACACAGACGCACACATAAGACCTAAAGCCTGTGCCCCTAACGGCAAAGCTACTGCAATACACGTCGCCTAAGACACAGGCACGCGCATAAGACTTAAAAGCCTTTGCCCCTAACGGCAAAGCTACGGCAATACACACTGCCTGAGACACAAGTGCGTGCATAAGACCTAAAGTAAGGGCAAAGCTACGACAATTCACGCGGCCTGAAATAATGTCGTGCGCATAAGTCCTAAAGTCTTTGCCCCTAACGACAAAGCTACGACAATCACGCCGCCTAAAATAATGGTGCGCGCATACGTCCTAAAGCTTTTGCCCCTAACGGAAGAGTCTACGACAATACACGCGGCCTAAAAAACATGGTGCGTGGTGCTTAAAGACTTAGTCCCTAACGACAAGTCCAAGAATTTTGTACACTGCCTAAGACGCCGGCGCACAGAGCTCAAAAACTCATCCTAACACCAAGATTACTGTTCATGAGTATCCCCCGAGACAAACAACCTTATCCGCTTCCGGGTTCAAATGGCATAAAGGGGCTCGCGAGTAAAGTGTATGGACCATTTTACGTTCTTATTAAAGGTTGTGGATGTAATCTCCTAAAAGGGCCAAGAACCAAGGATTTAGCTCAACCCCAGCAGGCCCATATAGCATACCCATTAGGGTTAGGCTTTCCCCCCTCTATAAATAGAGGGGTCATCTCCAAGAAGAACATGTTGAACTTTCTCTCTCTACCTCACACTCTCTTTACACACACTATTATGAGGCCCCGACTGACTTGAGCGTCGGAGTGCCTGATGTGCACAAAGTAGTTTGAATTAAATGACTCAAAACAACCTAAATAAAACACTAAGTAATACTCTAGACTCTCTAAAGAACTAAACTACCGACAGGCAAGTGTACCTATCGAATGTAGTAAAGCCTAAGTAAGTCCGGATATCGAACCCAAAAGACCTCTACAGAAAACACTAACTAGAAACTGAAAGACTTATCCATACAAAATTGCTTAAATAAAATAATAATAAAGAAGGGGGGGTTTTGCTCACAACTAAGAGTAACTTAAAAGAAGGATTAAAGAGAAGACTACGAACGCAAACGAAAGTTGAAACGAAAACCAGACGGAGAAAGAACACTACCTAGGCTTGAATCCTACACATGCTTGACAAAGGTTCTATCGATAAGGGAACTGACGTGATACCGGGATCTTAAAATACTAAACTCAAAGGAAACCTAGAGCACCCTCGACCCTTCTCAAGGATAGTCAACCAAGAAACCTAAAAGCCGTTAAACCACCGGTTGGATGGATTTCCCTCACAGGTCCTCCAATTTACTCAAGAAGTATCCGCTAGACAATCTACCTCACAGCGCGAAAGTCTCAATACACCTAAGTGCAAAGGATAACTAGGATTTTCCTATTGGATTCGGTAAACACATATATGAGACAAACTAGCAAGATCTTCTCACAAAGCCTCTAAACTAGCAATCTAACACCCTAGACAAACCGACAACCTCTCACCTCACAGCTATCGAGATTGGTTGCACATCTAAACTATCTATATCAAGAAGATTACCCTATGGTGAACTCGTACGCAGTTAACCACCCACTAATCAAAGACACACAGTAATTGATCTAGCATGCACCTATTACATAAAAGACATTCACCAAGGCACACGAGGAGTAAATCATCAATCCATAAACAATAATAGACACACATAAAACATCCAATAATCCAAACCAAGTTTGTTACATCATGAGTTCATCACATGCAAATCATCCAAAACCGAATAAAACCTAATGTCAAACATATGTATTCATCAACACCTAGGTAGTTCTAAGATTTTAGCCACTAAACATGACAAAAACCATAGTTAGCATCAATTCGAAACTCAAGAGAAACATGGAAATTGAAGATAAACAAGGAAAAACACAACCGAATGATTAACACCCGAGGAAATCGATCCCAGTGATCCCTAGCTTCAATCCTTGCCTTGTATCCTTTGAAATCGCCCTTTTTCGTCTCTTCTTTTCGCCTGCAGCCGTTCCTTCGATCCTCTGTATGTCTAGGGTTTCTAATTTTTGGATTTTAAAACAATTTATGCGAAAAACCACCCGTCGCGTAGCGCGACGGGATCTTGAACACTCCTCGCGTAGCGCGAGGGACCCGGAAAAGACAAAACAGTCGGGCAATCATTAAAAGGGCAATTCTGACATTTTGCATTCCTCGCGTAGCGCGACGAAATTCCAAAACCTGTCGCGCTACGCCACAGGGGTAAAAATCCAGAAAGTTTATTTTTTCATCCAAAGCCTTCTCGCACGAACCGGAAACTCGTTCTTCTTCGTTTTCAATCATATCCGCTTCCTTTGTGACCTAACAACCAAAATATATAGAAATATTAAGTACAAGCAGTTATAGAAGAAAACCGACGCAAAACAAACACAAAGTGGGAATAAAATTGATAGTAAAATGCATGTATTTTGCAATACATCACATCCCCACACTTAACTCTTTTTCGTCCCTGAAAAAGAATTATGCAAACGGAATCAGAGACGGATATTATTTTCGGGCCAAAAGCTATTTTACTTATTAGAGTCAAAACTTGTGTTAGCCGCGATTGCAAATATACTTATCCCTTTTAAACCCAAGTCTGGTTCCAGGCTCTTATCATGCAATTTTAGTTCAAGTGCGGTCAATCTACCTACGGTCTCTCATTAGAAACCACAGCCCACCTAATCCCAACTCAAGCTTATAGAACAAAAGGAGCAATCACTGGACCACTTCCTAACCGTTTTATACCAAAATCAAGAGAATTTGAAATCAAATTTTTTTTTTTTTAATTTTTGTTTTTTTTTTCTTTTTTTTTTCTTGAGCTTAGACCTTGCTTCACCTAACCCAGAGGCTGTCTCAATCAGAGTCATCATCCCCGAGAGTGACAACGTGAGCGTCGGTAATTTTGCAATTTTGTTTCGACACATCCCAGAGGCATTCTAAGTCAGAGTCACCATCCCCAACGAAGATTACGTAGGCTTGCGCTACTTTTCTTAGTTTCTAGCTCATTTATTCTATTTTTTTATGATTAGAAATTCTAACAATTTTAGCTTATAACGGCATTCCTTATACTATTATTGGTACTATTATTGGCAGTTGCAATTTCTCATTTTCCCTAGATGAGAACCCACTAGTAGACCGACAATTAAGGTATATTTAGATCAAAGGAACCTAAAACCGAACCGAGCCTATTCACATATCCCAAACTAGACACAAGCTCGACTATATTAATCTTTATTATCATTATTTGAACCCGAACAAAAACCCCTCTTTTCTATCATTTTCCGTTTTATTTTGCAAACTTCTTTATTCAAAAGACATTTTCAAATTTTTAATTTAATAATTTTTATTTTTTTTTAAACATCAAATAAATAAAAACACACTCTAAACGACAGTGTCCCATCCCCACACTTAACTTTTGCATTGTCCTCAATGCAGGAATGGAAATACGACTCAAAAACAAAAACAGGGAGAAGTAAAAGAAAATGGAAAAGACTTAGCTGGTATTTTGGCGGGTCAATATGCTCCAAGGATGCAGCAGCTCCCAAAGCCTTGTTGAGGATTCAGCATCCCCACACTTTGCTCTCGCTGTGTTTTTTTTTTTTTTTTTTCTTCTTCGCGTAGCGCGACGGGGGACGAGAAAACGTCGCGTAGCGCGAGGGGGAGAATTTGACAGAAAGTTTCGAAATTTTCCAACACTTAGTCAAATTTCTCACCCCTTATTTCCCAAACCTTCCAACCACCATTTACAAAAACAAACATACATGGGGACCCGCATTCTGCTGCTAAAAGCTCTACCAAAAATCAATTATAATCCCTGCATACAAAAATCAAAACACAAAACACAAAACAAACAACCGAAAAAAAAAAAATAAACAACTAAACCACTAACGTAACCTAAACCACTCTACAAACTCTACACTTGGGGATTTCACCCAAGACACTCACAAACCACACTATGTGGGAGGATCAATGGAGAATTCCTCCCATTCGCTCGAAAACGAGCCACTTTCATCTGCCTCCCACATCTCACCACCTACAGCCTTCATCATCACCTCCGGCTTTTTCTTAACATCCCCACACTTGGGGTTATCAACACTATCATCACTCCCTCCTAGGTTAATAGATTTGGCAACCACAAAAGTGACCGTCTCGTCACCTACCCTAAGTGTGAGCTTTCCGTCAAAAACATCGATGACGGCCTTGGCGGTGCGAAGGAACGGACGTCTTAAGATGATGGGAACAGTGGTATCCGCCTCCATATCCATAACCACAAAGTCCACAGGGAAAACAAATTTATCAACTTTCACAAGCACGTTTTCCAAAATTCCCCGTGGACATTTTATCGACCGGTCCGCTAGGGAGAGTGTCATGCGCGTTGGAGCTAGTTCACCGAGTGCTAGCTTCTCATAGAGAGAATAAGGCATCAGATTGATGCTAGCACCGGAATCCGCTAACGCGTGACTACGAACATCGCCACCAAACAACACGGGATTGTGAAAATACCCGGGTCTGTCAGTTTCTCCGGTAGCGTGTTTGTTATCACTGCAGAACACTCCCTACTTAAAGGAACCTCATTCAACTTACCCAACCGGTCCTTCCCCTTCAAAAGATCTTTCAAAAACTTAGCGTATTTAGGCATACGCTGAAGGGCCTCAATGAATGGGAGATTGATCTTCAGTTGTTTAAACATATCAAGAAAATGCCCGTATTCCTTAGCATGCTTTTGATTAGCAACACGCTCAGGATAAGGAATACGGGCTAGATCAATCTTGGGAGTAGGCTTAACATCAACCGGCTTCTTGTCAACAGACTTACTAACTAGAGACTCACTGTTTGGTGCGGTACTTGCTGGGACTAGCCTTGAATGCACCCTCCCAGGAGTCTCTCTCTCTACCTCATCATCAACCGATTCTTTCTCAACCTCCACCGGTGAACTCAAAAGCTCTCCACCTCTACCACTACGGGTGGTGACCGCATTCATGTGGGCGTTTGGGTTGGGTTGGGTACCACTCGGAAACTGGCCTTCCGGCCTTTTATCCAAACGCTTAGCAATGTCACCAACCGTACGCTGCAAATCTAGAAAAGCGGACTGCTGGTTCTTAAGAAGGATGTCATGCTCATGAAGGATTTTCTGGGTCGATGCATCCTTTGCCACTAACTGCGTCAGCAGTTCCTCAATCCTACCTAGGTTACTACCACCGCCTCCAACCGAGGTACTCCCAGAATTACTACCCGAAGACTGACCACCCTGCCCCTGGTTCTGAGGAAAATTGGAATGGAAACCAGGGGGATTACCGGAAGACCTGAAGCTGGGATTTTGATGATTTCCCCAACTGGGGTTATAAGAATTCCTGTATCGGTTTTGACCTCCAACATAACCGACTTGCTCCTGATTCAGCACAGGGCACTCAACAGTAGCATGATCACCACGACACATCTCACATCGCGCCACCCTCATCTTCAGCTCCTTCACATCTTTCGCCAGAGCCTCAAGCGCAGCAGCTACACTAGTGTCCACATTGACGTGGTGAACACCCCTCGAAGATGAGGAGGTACTAGTGCTAGGACTTGAATTCCTAGTAAGAGACCGCTGTTCGTATTTCGCCTGGGCGAAACTCTCAAACAAATCATTGTATTCGGCCACATTCCTTTTACCCATAAGGTGGCCTCCTGCAGAAGTATCAAAGCGTGCACGAGTCTCATAAGTGAGCCCGTTGTAGAATTTCTCTACAAGGGCCCAGTCAGACAGACCATGTTGGGAGCAACGACTGAGCAGATTTTGGAACCGCTCCCAGGCCATATAATAGGGCTCATCGGTCGGCATTCTAAAAGAATGAATCTCATCACGCAACCGGGCAGCCTTCGCGGGTGGAAAATATTTATTTAGAAAAGCATCGCGTAGGCCGGCCCAAGTGGTGAATGTGCCCGGAGGGTGCGAGTCGAGCCAAGTGGCGGCTCTTCCCGCAAGGGAGAATGGAAAAAGATGGAGAAAAATCGCATCATCTGTGGCACCTTGAAGCTTAAAAGTACCACAGATGCGGGTCAAGCGGGCGATGTGAACGGGAGCATCCTCATCATCACGACCATTGAATTGGCAATTATTGATTGCGGTCATGATGTATGAAGGTATTTGCCAAGAATTTTCATTGGTTATGTTTGGCACAGTAATGGGGTTATTAATCCCCGTGAATCCCGCAGTAGACTGCTGATGAACAGTGCGACGGATGGCCATTTCAGGATGAACGAGTGGTGGACTAGAAGAAGTGGGTGGTCTAGATGGTGGAGTAGAATCAGAAATGGGCGAATTGGTGGAAGAACTAGTAGGTGAAGGTGAAACACTTACCTCGCTTGACGATGATTCTGAGTATTCCCTGGAGTCGCTTTGCGAATCCAAAGAAATAGCAGGTGGCGGTCCTTGCGAGCGCAAGTGGGGCATAAACTGCACAGAAAAATAAGAAGATAAAGTGAGAAAACAAAATAATAAAATAAAATATAAAAAAACAGATAAGTAATTCAGAACTAATCAGCGCAATCGACTCAGAGGTCCCCGGCAACGGCGCCAAAAACTTGATGTGCACAAAGTAGTTTGAATTAAATGACTCAAAACAACCTAAATAAAACACTAAGTAATACTCTAGACTCTCTAAAGAACTAAACTACCGACAGGCAAGTGTACCTATCGAATGTAGTAAAGCCTAAGTAAGTCCGGATATCGAACCCAAAAGACCTCTACAGAAAACACTAACTAGAAACTGAAAGACTTATCCATACAAAATTGCTTAAATAAAATAATAATAAAGAAGGGGGGTTTTGCTCACAACTAAGAGTAACTTAAAAGAAGGATTAAAGAGAAGACTACGAACGCAAACGAAAGTTGAAACGAAAACCAGACGGAGAAAGAACACTACCTAGGCTTGAATCCTACACATGCTTGACAAAGGTTCTATCGATAAGGGAACTGACGTGATACCGGGATCTTAAAATACTAAACTCAAAGGAAACCTAGAGCACCCTCGACCCTTCTCAAGGATAGTCAACCAAGAAACCTAAAAGCCGTTAAACCACCGGTTGGATGGATTTCCCTCACAGGTCCTCCAATTTACTCAAGAAGTATCCGCTAGACAATCTACCTCACAGCGCGAAAGTCTCAATACACCTAAGTGCAAAGGATAACTAGGATTTTCCTATTGGATTCGGTAAACACATATATGAGACAAACTAGCAAGATCTTCTCACAAAGCCTCTAAACTAGCAATCTAACACCCTAGACAAACCGACAACCTCTCACCTCACAGCTATCGAGATTGGTTGCACATCTAAACTATCTATATCAAGAAGATTACCCTATGGTGAACTCGTACGCAGTTAACCACCCACTAATCAAAGACACACAGTAATTGATCTAGCATGCACCTATTACATAAAAGACATTCACCAAGGCACACGAGGAGTAAATCATCAATCCATAAACAATAATAGACACACATAAAACATCCAATAATCCAAACCAAGTTTGTTACATCATGAGTTCATCACATGCAAATCATCCAAAACCGAATAAAACCTAATGTCAAACATATGTATTCATCAACACCTAGGTAGTTCTAAGATTTTAGCCACTAAACATGACAAAAACCATAGTTAGCATCAATTCGAAACTCAAGAGAAACATGGAAATTGAAGATAAACAAGGAAAAACACAACCGAATGATTAACACCCGAGGAAATCGATCCCAGTGATCCCTAGCTTCAATCCTTGCCTTGTATCCTTTGAAATCGCCCTTTTTCGTCTCTTCTTTTCGCCTGCAGCCGTTCCTTCGATCCTCTGTATGTCTAGGGTTTCTAATTTTTGGATTTTAAAACAATTTATGCGAAAAACCACCCGTCGCGTAGCGCGACGGGATCTTGAACACTCCTCGCGTAGCGCGAGGGACCCGGAAAAGACAAAACAGTCGGGCAATCATTAAAAGGGCAATTCTGACATTTTGCATTCCTCGCGTAGCGCGACGAAATTCCAAAACCTGTCGCGCTACGCCACAGGGGTAAAAATCCAGAAAGTTTATTTTTTCATCCAAAGCCTTCTCGCACGAACCGGAAACTCGTTCTTCTTCGTTTTCAATCATATCCGCTTCCTTTGTGACCTAACAACCAAAATATATAGAAATATTAAGTACAAGCAGTTATAGAAGAAAACCGACGCAAAACAAACACAAAGTGGGAATAAAATTGATAGTAAAATGCATGTATTTTGCAATACATCAGTGCCATAGGAGCTACGGCTTCCGGGCCTCTAACGAGCGTGTCTCTGTGATTGCAGATCTGAGAGGACTCCACCAACGATCTGAGATGTGGTTATCTTCTCCTTCTCGTTGAAGCTTTTGGCCCAAAACCCACCATGGCCGGAATCAAGGAATTCTTAAAATTCTTGTTATACATTTGTTCCAACCCTCAATCCTTTTTTCGAGATTCATCGATATTGAATAAATCGAACACACTTCTAACACCTGTTCCACTTTTGGAAGACCTTCCGTTATATCACCATATCTTGATTTTTCATATATAAATGTAACTAATGTATCTCCTTAGTAAAGGATTTGCCCATAATGTCCATGAACAGTTGCTCCTGAAGTAGCCAAATAAGGCTTAGTTGATCGTATTACCACAGAGTCAACTTGAAGAATTAAAACTTGACATGATTTTAAATGTTGTCCTTTGCTTCTTAAATATTCATCAAACTATAACGTTAAAAAGGATCATCGGGTTAGAGACGAGATAACAAGAGACGAATCTAACTAACAAATTACTGATGCGAACAGATTCAACACAAAACAACGTACGATTTATCATCAACACATCATCATAGATTCAATAAACAACATCGAGTAATAAGCAGAATATAAGGATGTTTAAAGCATTACCATCAGGAATCCTCGATGAGCTGCGGTGGTGGGGGGATGAAGGTTACAGAGGCAGTGATGAATGAACGAATGTGTTCAAATAGCAAAAACCCTAGGGGGCCTAAAAGCGTGATAATGGGCTTTATTTTGGGCTTTTGATGTTGTTGAGATGACTCGTATAAGCTTCGGCTTGATAATTGATTAACTGGCTTGGTTTGGACTTTGGCCTATTAATTGTGTGGTGTTTAATAATTATTAGTTTATTAATCTATATATTTATCTATCTATCCTACTTAATAAATAACAATTTTAGTGGACACATGGCATGATTCTTGGCCTCCTGAACTTGTGTTTTCATGCATCTCCTCCTGAACTCAAACCGGTTTTGACTTTTTGTTAACCAAACCGGTTCGGTTTTGAACCGGTTCGAGTTAAAAAACCGTTTTGTGCACCTCTAGCGGGGGGAGGAGATTAGAGAGGAAGTGATGAATGAACCAATGAGTTCAAATAGCGAAAAACCTAGGGGTGTTAGGGCTTTTGATGTTGTTGAGATGGCCCGTATAAGTTTCGGCTTGATAATTGATTAATTGTCTTGATTTGGACTTTGGCCTATTAATTGTGTGGTGTTCAATAATTATAACTTTATTAATCTACACAAATGTTTTGGTTTGAACTCCCGGTTTGGTAGAGATGACAATGGGTCGGGTTTGGAACGGGTTCAGGTAGTCCCAACCCCATACCTGGTTATAAAATCTTGTCTCATACCCTGCCCAAAACCCGTCGGGTTTCTATCAATATGGGTATACCCGCGGGTTTTGAGAAATCCGTTAATTTGTAAAAATTACCCGTTGGGTATACTCGACCCAAAATCCGTCGGGTATACATAAAGTTGTAACTAAAATAAAAAAGAAAGAAAAAAAAATCATGTTTGGTATATACATTTAAAAACTGTTGACCATCTGGTGCAATGGTCTTGCCTTTCAAAAAAAAAATCTGGTGCAATGGTAGCCCAAGACTTCCCATAGTAGAAGTCTTGGGTTCGAATCGTGGCCACAACAAAAAAAGGGGTATGTGGCAAGGTCAGAGGGTTTACCCAGTTAAGGTTCCTCCTAGGATGGGCTGTCCAGGATGTTCTAGGTGTTGCCCCGGGGAAACCCAATTATCTTAGAATATATAGGTGTTGCCGTTAAAAAATATATATCTATACTAATAAATAAAGGTTTTCTATGCCACGTGTCGCCTCCACATTCATTCTCATCATTTTTTTTCTGCTTCTCTCTCCTATTAATTACACCACTATCCAATAATAATAATAATAATAATAATAATAATAATATATTGTTAAATAAAATAATAATCTTTATATTAATAAATCCTGTGACATATTTTGACGAGGGTATGTATTAACAAATTGTATTGTATTTCACGGGTTTATTCAACCCGTGTAAAACACGAATTTTTAAAAAATAAATTTTTTATTACTTAATATATAATATAATATTTATTTAACTCGTGTAATACACGGGATTTTAACCTAGTATATATATATACATTTAAAAATAAACCTATATCTATACTAATAAATAAAGGTTTGATGTGGACACTTGTCACTTTCTCATGCATTCTCACAATAATTTTCCCGTCTCTCTCTCCTAATAAATGCGCATCTATCTTATTAAATAGTAATGATATTATAAATATATTATTAAAGAAAAAAATACTAATTATATTAATTAAGAATATATAATAGGAAATCAAAATATAACTAATTAAACAAAAATACTAATTTGTTATATACACACACATTTTCACTTGATAACGTTTCTAAAATTTATAAGTTTTATCTTTTTTAATATACAATCTCGTGTAATACACGGGATTCTAACCTAGTTATATAATAAATAAAGGTTTGGGTGAGTCAAATTTCACGCCTCTCTCTCCTATTAATTACACAAACTTTCTTTAATTGTTTTTTTAATAAGGTTTTTGTGAAAAAGTAATTAATATATTAAAATAAATTAATAAAGGATTAATAATGATTTCTATAATTATTTTTATAAAATACTTTTTATTTAAAAAAAATACAGGTTTGTTCATAAAACATTTTTAGAAATTGAACATTTTTTTTTTCATTCTTTTAATAAAACTTTTTTAAAAGCAACTATATGACGTTTCTAAAATTTGTATTAAAAAACTATGTAATATGTCATAAATATGTAATATGTAATATGTAAATATTTATTATTAAGTATATAATATTGGATTTATTCATTACATTTATTTAAGCCGTGTAATACACGGGGTTTGTAACCTAGTATGGTATATATACTTAAAATAAATGCGCTATATACACTTAAATTAAATAAAAAAGAAAGAAAGACGTGTCGGCATATAATCGGGTAAACGGATATATGTTATCGGGGTGGGTATATTGCCATATCCCATACCCGTCCCAAACCCGTCAAAAATATCAAATGTAATCCCAAACCCAGTCCCATACCCAATTACTCGGCCCATACCCGTCCCGAATGCTTCGTGTTTCATTGCCATCCTTACGGTTTAGAAAGCATAAACTTCTGAGTGGTTTTGTACATGGCAGATTGGTTTCAGTTTTTATGCCTATCATTTTGTTTATAGTTCATACAACTGAACTGCACTTTGTTACTAGGATCCACGACAGATGTATGATACATAAAAGCTCAAAACTATTAAGAAAAAAAATATGTTACAACTGATCTGGTGTTGTTGCAAGTAGAGGTGCACAGAAAACATGGTTCCAGAAACGGACCCGAAACCTAAACCAGATCGGGTTGCTAACCGTTTGGCAGTGGACCCAACCGGTCAAAAACCACTAAAATAAGGAGAAAAAGAAAAGGTCAACAACCCAAAGAACCAGTTCCATTGTGTGCATGGTTAAACTCAGCCTAGTTTCGGAACCGGTTTTGAAAAAAAACCCAGTTTGTGCAGCTCTAGACCAGAGCGATTTAATTGGGGTATAGTGGTCTAAAGTTTTTATAGTTGAAAAAAGACCATTGACCATTACTCAAGTTTTAACATAAATACTTCCATGACATCAAAACCGATAATCAAACAAGTTCAACATAACAATAGTCATTAAAACATTCCTCAAGATCTAAACAAAATAAAACATACTTTTGTACTTTCAAGTACTTTGAAAACCTAAACATCATATGGTAAAAAAAAAAGAGATCTATAGTCTCTCACTCGTCATCCTCGTCTGAATCATCATCATTGGCTCCAGCAGCCGCATTCAAAGCATTTAACCTCTCAATAAGCTTTTGCTTCCTCTCATCATAAGTTAGCTTCTTCAAGTTGTACCTATAACATTAAACATAACACAAATCCATCAGAAAAATTGCAATAATAAAATGATTTTTCCACAAAAACACCGACAAACACAATACCTCTTGTGCTCCTTTGGTGGTTGTTTCTCGACCTTCTTGGGGGTCGGGTCAGCGCGGATGGCAGCATGAACTTTTTTATAAAGCTCTTCAAGGTTGTCGGGTTCAACTCCGGCCTTGATGTAATCCGAAAAATGAGTTTGGTATTTCTCAGGTTCATCTTCCATTAAAGTCTATATCAAACAAAAATCATAAATTTACAGTTCATTTTACTAGCATTAGACCACAAATAAAACAAATCTGAATGGTAACACAATATAAACTCACATTCATGTAGGTTGCAACGTGCCCACCATAGATGTACTTTCGGTGAACATCAGCATCAAGACTTTTTCCATCTTTGTTAAAACCAGCAAACCTTTTTTCACTGTGTGGGATATCAAGTCCACCATCCAAAGCTCCCTAATATTATTTGTAAAAAAAAAACACTTCATACAATGTAAACAATAACTTGAGGACCATTCAAATGATATACTTTTGTAATCATAATAAACAACATTCAAATATAAATGTAAGGTAAATACCTTAAGGGCACCAAAAACACGGTTTCCGGTAGTTGTTCGGATAAGACCAACATCAAGTAGAGCACGGAATGGCCTTCTGCTTTCTGCAGGTTCAACCGAAAAATCTTCCCCAGTAGCCTGTAACCACAATCATTTGATAAAAAATTATATTACTGCACAGTAAAAAAGAACTAATACAAATCACTGAAAAAAATGTTTGACCCTTAGAATACCTCAACATTGCCCTGATACTCATCATCCATTTCAAGCTTTTTCAAAACTCGGCGAGCCAAAAGCAGCCCAGTGCAATAAGCTATTAGTCCAAAAGAATGAAAAGATTTCAAGTTCAAATTTTGAAACACGTAATAAAGAATGTGACATTAAGGAATAAGAAAAAAAAGCAACCTGCAGCATAGTTTGTAAGCCCAACTTTAAGACCATAATGAGGGAGTTCATGAGCATATGCTGATGCAAGAATAATATCACCAGCAATGGTTGCAGATATGATTTGTGCAGTTATATCCTTGTTGCTCTAAGAACATCAAAATGCGTCATATAATTAGAACATGTGAAGACTAAAATAATAAAGTAACATTAAATTCAACTTCAAAAACGAATAAAATTAAGAAAGTAAAAAATACTTAGGACGTACAATTCGCACAACATATCGATACTTTGGTGTGTTGTACTTATTTTTGTCTTGGTTAATCAATCGGATCCTAGCACGGTAATCAGTTTTACCCTCTGAAACAAAAGAACAAATCAAATTAGAAGGAAACTAGCAGAAACAATTTAAAACAAATGCAAATTTGCAAAAAATGATAGGCAAAAACTAATAAGGTGCTATTCATTGATTCACACCTCTCCTTCGCTTAAACTTGACTTGAAACCTCTTGAAGTAAGATCTTGACTTCTGGGCTTTGACGAAAGCCTTTATGAAAAAAAAACAAAAGTCAAAATAAATATTTATTATATATCAAACGATTTAACAACGATAAATTGTTAACTTTAGAAATGTGTAAAACGATTAAAATAGAAAAATATGCAAGCCAGCAGAATTTTTATCTTGAAACTAGAATTGAATTACAAAGTGCAAACAAATATGGAGAATTAAGAGTGATAGTGTAAAAACTAAACACTATTATGATCATAACTTCTAATCATCAAAACGACAAATGTGACCAAAATAATATCTTTCATTAAACTCATGTTTACATCACCAGAAAATATATAACGATGAGTTAAAAAAAATACCACAAAACTGATTTAAATAATTCTAATACTACTCGTCTAGAATCTGGTAAGTAATTTCTCTATGAAACATGAGCAAAAAACTTGTATGAAAAAGAAAAATTTATACAAGTTTAAATCGTGATTACATTAAGTAAAATTTGAAGTTTAAAGGCCCTAATTTTGTTAAAAATTACTACTTCTTCATCAAAAATTTAAAAAAGCCACATCAATTTACAGAAACCTAGCTTAATCTATATACATATAGTGTGTATAAGCAACATTCTGACCAGATACGCATATACAATCTAAATCTATCAACTCGACACATAAAACACGAATAATGTCAAATCGTAACGCAATAAACCCTAACATACCGAGTATTTCTGACCAAAATTCAATTTAAACTTCCATATAGTTGATAACCAGAATAATCGAACCGAACAATGCAACCCTAACAGAAATATTTCATATAAATAAGATTAAACACGCAAACAATAGAATTGACGGTATAAACTCCAGCTGGATCTAAAATGCAAGACTGATAACACGAAACAAATTTAACTAACAAATCACCGATTCGAACAGATTCAACAAAAAGCAACCGTACGATTTATCATCAACATATCTTCATAGATTCAATAAACAGCATCCATTAATAAGCAGAAGATAAGGATGTTTAAAGCATTACCATCAGTAATCGTCGATGAGCTGCGGTGGCGGGGGACGAAGGTAGGCAGTGATGAATGAACGAATGCGATCAAATATCAAAAACCCTAGGGTCTTAAAAGCGTGATAATGGGCTTTATTTTGGGCTTTTGATGTTGTCGAGATGGCCCGTATAAGTTTTGGCTTGATAATTGATTAACTTTGGCCTATTAATTGTGTGGTGTTTAATAATTAATAATTATTAGTTTATTATATTTATCTATCTATCCTACTTAATAAATAATAATTTTAGTGGATACATGGTATGATTCTGAACTTGTGTTTTCATACATCTCTCTTATTAAATATAAAAATTTATTTAAAATATTTTTTAAATTTTTTGTTTTTCGCTTTTCACTCCTATTAAAAAATAATGATTTATATAAATTCTTTGTTATAAAATGGTTTTTATCTAAAAAAAAAGTTAGGTTTGTTCATAAAACAATTTCATAAATTGAACATTTCGGTCATTCTTTTTTATAAAATATTTTAAAAAAATAACTATGCAACGTTTCTAAGTTTTTATTAAAAACTATGTAATATGTCATAAATATTTAATATGTAAATTCTTATTACTAAATATATATATATATATATATATATTTATTTATTTAATCCGTGTAATACACGGGATTGTAACCTACTAATCATATATACCAGAAATAATCAATTGTGTACAAAATCATAAACCTATGTAATCAAGAAACACATTAAAAGCATAAACAATTTATAAAATAATCAATTTCACACAATCAAGAAAACATATTAAAAAGAAGAAACAGTTTACAAAATAATCAATTTCCCCTAAAACCATGTAAAATATTAATTCAAACAGCTTAATCACAAAGCAATAACCTAGAACATACATAAGAACTTCAAAAATGATATTTATTTACCATCCAAATCTTCTATCTTACTACTTTATTAAATAAAAATCTTTTCAGGACACGTGTCACTCTTTGGCTACTCCTCATCTTTATTTTCCCGTCTCCCTCTCCTATTAAATATTAGATTTTCTATTTTCTCTCTCCTATTAAATAATAATCTTTATATTAATAAATCTAATTACGAACACTTATTATTTAATTATAAATAATTATTATATCATCAATCAAATGAACTTAATATGAAATAACATTTATTAATTAAATTAAAAAACTAATACTAAGTTGAAAAAAATGTTTTAAAAACTTACTTAACAGACCTTATAACTTTCACGATAAATTACATTTTTTAAAAACATATTTTGACAAATATGTTCGTTAACAAATTACATTATATTTTATTCGACCGATGTAAAATACTGGTTTATTCAACCCATGTATTACACGGGTTTTTTAAAATATAAAATTTTTATTACTAAATATACAACATTTTATTTATTTGATCCGTGTAATACACGGAATTTTAACCTAGTCTTCTAATAAATAAAAATAATGGGGGACACGTGTCAGCTTTGTATCCCCCCATAAAAGTTGGTTTTTTCGTCTCTCTCTCTTTTATTAAATACTAGGTTATATACTCATGTATTACATGAGGTTGTTTAATAAAAAATAAAAGTACAACAATATGTAAACAAATTTAAAATAATGCGTAAAACAAAAAATAAAATTCTTTGTTTCCTTAATTAAGTAATAATTAGAATTCAAGTTTATATTATTTTTTCTAAAAAATAAAAACATTAAGATAATTAAAATTCAAAATTACTTAGAGGGTGTTTGGGATTGCGTTGGAAAACTGATTATTGACTTATTGGTTTTTTCAAAAGCCAATAAGCTAAAAAAAGTGTTTGGCAAACATAAAAACACTTTTCGTTTTAACTTTTTGATAAAGCTAAAAAGTTGTTTTTTAAGAAGCCACAAATTCCTAACTTTTCAAATGGCTTTTGGCTTTTGTAATAAAATATTACCAATTTACCCACCCTTCACACTAAAATAAATATAATCTAAGTCAAACACTTTTTAAAAACAACTTATCTATTTATTGGTTTTTCTCACCACAAAAGCTAATTCAAACACTTTTTTAAAAACTCATTTTAGAAAAGTCATAAGTCAATAAACACTTTTAACAAAAAGCACTTTTCGAGTTAAATAAGCAATCCCAAACACCTTCTTAAAATAGGAAAAATTAAAAGATTTTAATGAGAAAAAAATACGGTGATGACAAATGACATTTTTTAAAATCATTTATTAGAATAAGGATTGGATGACAAATGACATTTCTTGGATGCCGTCTCTCTCTTCTACTAAATAATAATGATATTTGGTAAATAGTGTTATTACACCATAAGTCCTATTGTTTAATATGATATGTTACTTAAAATAAATTTAAAAAACATTTATTTAACTTGTGTAATATACAGGTTTTTAACATAGTATCTTATAAAAAAGATAACCATTTATCATCGCAAACGCTTTCAATTGTGTTCCAAATCACTCAGATTCCTAAATTTGATGTTAACCTTCATAACTTGGCTAATTTGTCAAGTAGGTTTTCCTAACTTGTTGATTAATCTAATGACCCGTTTTGTATTTTCAAAAGCAAGGTATAAGCCTTCCTAACTTATTTATGAATTTACCTACATTTGGTAAATAGTGTTTTAATGCAAAAATATGTTGGGATACTACTACTAATTTAAGATTCATCAACCTATTTCTTCTTTCAAATTCAAATTTGAATTTCAAAATATGTTCTAAAAACCATTATTAAAAATCTTTGATTTTTTATATTTATAAAAATATCTTTTGGGAAATGAGGCTTTTACATAAATTATATTTTTATAAATCTTATTGTGATTTTAGTTTATGTGTTTTATTCTCTCCAATTTTCACAACATGTTTATGTTATAAGTTAAGTTGCGCGCTTGATCATTGGGTGTTGGATTCATCTTTGTATAGCCACCACCTTGATTAGCATGTTGTAGGTGACATTGTGGCTTTAATGACTTCACATTCTCTATTTGCTTGTGACTTTGTAGTTATTGGTGTTGATCACGCATACTTGATAACTTAAGTGTTTAAGATCATGCATGTGATATATGATAATTTGTTTTAGAACACAATAATACAAGTTAATAAATTTTGTCGTCATCAAAACAAGAGATTAATGATTTTTAAAGCATTGTTTCCCAAACAAACGATTCTAAGGATGAATGCAACAAGAATTGTCGCTAATGTATTGCTCAATACATCAAGAAGTCGGAATCAACACTTGATCATCAATGATTTGTGAAGGAGTTTAGAGAGGGATGGACTTTTAGGAGAGGTTGGAGGTTTTAGTTGTTTAGATAGAGGCATGCAAATGAGTTTCAGATGAAGTAATATTCACATATAGTGGATCTCGCGTATTTGAGATCCAATGGGAAGATAATAGCTCAAAATCGCAATTTCTTGTTATAGCCGCCCATGAAGCACACATGTGCTTTTTTAATGCACGATCGTGCCGACCTCCAATTTTCTTTGCAACAAGCTTTAATTCTCGGTAATTAGGTTGACCAGTAGACCGACACCGACGTGCATGCCCGTGCACGATAGTGCCTCAACTAGGGTTGTTACAACTATAACTCCAACGACTATATTTCAACACTATAAATACAATATTTGTTTAATTTTTCTCTACACTCACAACACTTCATCTTCAGTTATCACATAAACATGAGCACTAATAATAACAGATTTATTTATGTGGATGATATGTATCAAGATCCGTGGAGGCTTAGATCGTTAAATGAATACCAACATGCCATGATCGTTGAAGATCTTTATGGCCATTTCTTGGCGACGCTAGACTGAACATATGACGACATCGTCGTAATTTTTATGTACGGGCTGAAAGTGCATGAGTTTAAGGTATTTAAAATGGACCTTATAATACCACAATCGAGATCCAGCTTACTCCCATCGGTTTATGGTATTACTTTAAAACCCCGTCAAGTGATATAGATATGGGGTTACTTCCATTGAGGACTGGCGAAGACATCGCTCGATTAGTTTTCTTCATTGATGTTAACGAGGTTTCGAGATACTAATTTGAATGTTGTTAGAGAGGAGTTAACCGTCGATGCCGAAAAAATGTTATTTAGGAATGGGTGAAAACCGGCATGAGAATGTGCTCATGCAGAAGATTATTTTAATTTTAAATTTTTTATTTTATATAATTTGTCGTCATTAATTTGTGTTAAATTTTTTGTTGGGTGTATATGTAATTAGGTTTTAAAATAAGGGGATATATATAATTCCACCTATTTTGATTTATGAAGTTTTAACTTTTAGTTTAGAGTAAACTTCGTTTTTGGCCCCTGTGGTTTGGTCAAAATAACGGTTTTGGTTTACTAGTTTCAATTTGACTTTTTTGGCCCCTGTGGTTACCTAATTGTCTCAATTAGAACCATGTCACTAACACCGTTAGTTTTTTCTGTTAAAAGTAATGGTATTTTCGTCTTTTTACTGATAAATGACTAATTATGTTATTTTCTTAAAGTAATTCAGGACCATTTGTGTAAATTATATATATATACATACATACACCACCACCACCCCTCTGCCACCGCCACCCTCACACCACCGGCACCACCCAACCCATACCTCTGGCACTACCCCCTTCCAATCAAATCTCCATTTGGCACTGAAACCACCATCACCACTAACACCACCGGTAAAAGTACGGCCCTACCCCCATTTGGCACTGAAACCACTATCACCACCCCCGGTGGTGCGGCAAACTTCGGCAACCACCTGCAAAAATCACTAACTGAACCTGCAAAATCCCTAATTAAAGCTTGCAAAATCCCTAATTGAACCTGCAAAATCCCTAATCACATATCAATTGCCAATATCATATCTTTTGGTGGCTTTCAGGATGAATCTGAGATTGAAACGTTGACTAGGCCAACAAATGGTTATTTTGTCAAAGATATGAACAAACCACGCTTCTATTCTCATGAAACCAGTCGAAGATTAGGAAAACAACTGAGCTTCACCAATTCTTGGAGTTTTCACACCCAACACTCCTCGCATGAATCACGAAGAGCTCCAACATATCTTCCTTCTCGCATGAATCACGAAGAGCCCCAACCTCCCAGACTGACCTAGAAGGGAACAATGGTCCAATCTAGGGTTTTCGGTGGTGTGGGGGCAGCGGGGTAGCCAAAAAACAGGAAGGCTTCCAGGGCGATGGTGATGGCGGTGGGCTTCCAGGGCTTCGAGCAGGTCATGGCAAGGGGAGGCATAGGGGGGGGCATTTGAAGTTCTACGAGGTGGCCGATGGTGGTAGGGGAGGAACAAGTCAGCGGTAGTGGTGGTAATAGGAGGACTAAGTCACGGTGGTGGAGCCCGCCGAAAATGGTGGTGGCTCCCTCCCTTCTCTCCTGCTCTCTCTCATTCTCACAGATATGTGAGGGATGATGATGACGAAGATAAATGGTTTTAATTATTTGGGTAGTTTACACAAATGGTCCCTGTGTTGATTTAAAAAAAATGACACAAATAGTCCCTATCAATAAAAAGACTAAAATACCCTTTCATTTAACTAAAAAAATTAACGGTGTTAGTGTCAGGGGTTTAATTGAGACAATTAGGTAACCACATGGGCCAAAAAAGTCAAATTAAAACTAATGGACCAAAATCGTTATTTTGACCAAACCACAGGGGCCAAAAACGAAGTTTACTCTTTAGTTTATGTAATTTTAATTATTTGTTTATATAACCTTTTATTTTAATTTTTAATTTTTTTTCTATATTTTAAACTAGGTTAAAATCACGTGTATTACACGGGTTAAATAAATAAAATGTTACATATTTAGTAATAAAATTTATATTTTTAAAACTCATGTAATACACGGGTTGAATAAACCATTATATTACATCGGTTGAATAAAATATAATGTAATTTGTTAACAAACACATTTTTCAAAATATGTTTTAAAAAAATTTAATTTGTTGTGACAATTATAAGGTCTGTTAAGTTAGTTTTTAAAACATTTTTTTCAACTGAGTATTAATTTTTTAATTTAATATTTTTTTGAACGGCAACGCTAGATATTCTAGGATAATTGGGTTTTCTCCAGGGCAACACCTAGAACATCCAGGGCAGCCCACCACAGGAGGAACCCCCAAACTGGGTAAACCCCCTGACCTGGTCACAGACCCTTTTTTGTTGTTGCCAGGATTCGAACCCAAGACCTCCACTATGAGAAGTCTTGGGGCTACCATTGCACCAAATGGCCAACGGTTTTTAATTTAATTGATAAATGTTATTTCATATTAAGTTAATTTGATTGATGATATAATAACTATTTATAATTAAATAATAAGTATTCGTAATTAAATTTATTAATATAAAAAATATTATTTAATAGGAGAGAGAAATATAAAATCTAATATTTAATAGGAGAGAGAGACGAGAAAATAAAGATGAGGAGTAACCAGAGAGTGACGCGAATCTTTTATTAGAGTAGTAAGGTTATATTATACGACCACAATATGTGGGGCTAGAATATATAAGTTATATAAACGATCATCAAAATGGTTTTTTAAACAAGTTAAATAGAAACTAAAAAATGAAACCATTGTGAAAAATAGTTTACGTGTCATTAACCACTATGGTCAAAATATGATGGTTATTTTTAGTTTTTTGTATCCGGCTATTGACTAAATTGAACAAATGTAAATAAATTTATAATAAATTAAAAATCTATAAGAAAAATTATATTTTATAAAAAAAAACTAAAATTAATTAATTAATAGTATTTAAGAGAAGCTTATAACATAATAGTGATGAAGAAAAAAAAAACAAAGAAAAGTAAAGTAAATAATATAAAAACAAACAGAAAGAAAATAAAAAGAGTAGTGAGATACACTTTTCTTACTTTAAGAGGTAACAACAAAAATTTAATAAAAATAGTACAAGTTAATGAAAATGACACAAAGCATGATAATTTTTTGGAATAAAGAACACTCCATGTAACTTTTTTTCCAAAAAGACACATATCGAAATCTTGGTAATACATAAAGGACGAAAAGTATAATTCACTGTAAAACAATTACTAAAGGAAGTTTTAATGTACTTTGAATAAGTCCTAAACAAATGAACAAATTTACTTTGTAAAATCACACTCATTGAAAAAAAGCTATTTATAAGATCTAGAAGGTTGGATGCAGACAAACATTTCCTTTATCTCAAAAGACAAAGAGGCTGCTCCCATTGAACAAGCCCTATACGGATGTAAATGTATCACGTGTTATGATCTTTATGTGCACTTCATAGTTCATGTTGGAAGTTTTGATTGTTTGAAGTTGATCTCCAAACACTCGGTACACTCTTCCAACAAGTAATGTTTATAAGATGTCATTTGATTTCGACTTAATGGATTTAACAGGAAAATGACTTGATATGCTATGTGACAAAAGCCTATCACATAATCCGGAAAGAATTATATGGCCACATATGGGAAAGGCTGTGAATTTTATGATTTTTATGATTTTTAACATGATAAGAGTAACTCTTTCATGATTTTTTGGTTAATTTTATGATTTTTAACATGATAAGAGTAACTCTTTCATGATTTAAATTATTTTTTTTTTGAAAAATTGATAAATCATTTTTGCTATTTATATTAAACTTTAACATTTTACTAGTTACATGTTAGATATCTTAATGATTTATAATTGTCATTATTATATTTGTTTCATTATATTATTTAAAACACTTTTCTAGAAGTTTAAAGCTGTGAATTTTTGTGGTGTAAAACTTTCTTACTATATTTTTCAAATAGGTTAAAATCTCGTGTATTACATGGGTTAAATAAATAAAATGTTATATACTTAGTGATAAAAAATTATATTTTTAAAAACCCTTGTAATACACGGGTTGGATAAACCGGTATATTACACCAGTTGAATAAAATATAATGTAATTTGTTAACAAACACACTCGTCAAAATATGTCTTTCAGAAAAGTTAATTTGTCGTGACATTTTTTTTAACTGAGTATTAATTTTTTAATTTAATTGATAAATGTTAATTCATATTAAGTTCAATTGATTGAAGATACAACAACTATTTATAATTAAATAATTAGTATCCGTAATTAGATTTATATTAAAAATCTAAAAATAAATTTTTTTAATATCATTATTCAATATGATAGATAAATACGAGAAAAATGATACAAATGAATCAGAAAGTGACATGTGTTTATAAAATTTCATATATTAATATAAAGATTATTATTTAATAGGAGAGAAACAAAAAAATAATATTTAATAGCAGAGATATACGAGAAATAAAGATGATGAGTAAACAGAGAATGACACGTATCCCACATGATTTTTCTTTATTATATTATATAGATATAATAAATTACACGGATGCTCCTGTGATTTTACTAAAAATTTTAAATTTGGTCTTTAAAGTTAAAATATTATGGATATAATCCCTTACATTATTTTCTCTTTCGTCCATGGTCTTTACGTTACTCAACAATTAGTGGTGTTAAAATTGTCAAAATAACCATTTTAGCCCTTCCATTTATTTTACTTTCTAAACTGTATATATTAAATAAACATTTAGTTATTTATTTTTATTTTTATTTTTATTTTCCGTTATTATTTAAATAAACTTAAAAAGTGTATTAACGCCGTCCACCTTTTCATTTTCCGTCTCAACCGGTTCAATACTCTATTTCGGTATGTCCTTTTCCATCCCAAAGTTGCCTAAAAAGCTCCATCAACGCCGTCCACCTTTTCCTTTTCCTTTTCCTTTTCCGTCTCATTTTCCGTCCTAACCATTTCAATCAAGACTGTATTTCCTTTTCCATCCCAAACGATGCCTGAAAACCTCCATTAACGCCGCTACCATTAACCGTCGCGTCGCTTAGCACCACCAACCACTACCGCAACTTCCCCGTCGTTGACCACCGTTTCACACCCTATTTAATTCTCAGCGCCACCACAAAACTCCGACAAACCATAACAAGTAGGGATTCATCCCGTACAAGACCAAGAAATCAAATTCGTGAGAAATCCATTCACCGCTGCAATCGTTCACGACCCTCGCGATTCTGTGATATTCCCCGCTTGGAGTCGAATTGGAAATTGACGAACTGGAAACTGGCCGTTATAGACAACCAGCGACCAACGGTCGGACTGGATTGAACGGTGAATATGCAATGTCCGATGAATCGGAAAAGAAAAAGTATGAGTCGGAGAAGAACGATGGATTCCGGAAAATATTATGATTACCATCTTGTGAGATCAATATGAATTATTTTGTGTGTGAATCGAGTGAGAGCATTCATAGTAGGTTTTCTATATTTATGTGAGTGAGTTCCCTATATTTTATATGGTGGTTTAAAGTGGTTGTGAGTGGAGGAGAGAGAAAAGGGATAAATTTTTTGTATATTTGGGGAAAACACTGTTTACCTGTATAAATTTTTTAATATTTTTTGAAGTGGTTGTGAGTGGAGGAGAGAAAAAAGGTAATGATAAAAGTATAAAAAAGTATTATTTAATTGAGAAGGAGAGAGAAAAGGTAATGATAAAAGTATAAAAAAGTATTATTTAATTGAGAAAGAGAGAAAAAATGTAGTGATTTTAGTGTAATTATGGGGATGAGGATATGGAAGCTACTGTGAATGCTCTGAGAGCCGGAAAGCCGAGCAGAGATGAGCGTGAAAAATAAGATGATGTTTGAATTAAATTTTTTTACAGAATTTACTTTTTTAGTCGGCGGATGGAGCACGTGGTGATAAAGTAAGATTAAAGTCCTACTAATACCGTCTAAAAAAAAAATAAAAAATTGGCCACGTAAAAATAAAAATAAAGGATGTTTGAATCAAATAATTTTTTTAAAGAATAATTAATTTATTTTAAGAATCATTAACAAGTTTTAAATATTTGTAAAAGTTTATTATTTATCAATACAAAGAACTTGCACCTAAATTGTATGAACTTCATTTTATTGATGTAAATTTTTTGTTTATTTTAGATTTTTTCAATATATTTTGTATTATATGATTTTAAATTAACGATCACGTTTCTTTCAATGTATTACAAAGTTTTCATTTCACACCCTTATCAGAAATAGATTCTTTAAACCTTCTAAATTTTTTCTTAGTCGTTTACGTTTCAAACTTTGAAACAAATTTTAATACGTGGTGGTTAACGAACTACATAAGCAAGTACGGGTTGGTTGTTTGCTATAATATTCATTACGGCTGTAACGCGCCGGACACAAATACTAATTATGTTTATTATTTAATGAAATGCATTTCAAATACACAAATAAAAATGTTTTTAATATATCTTTAATGTTAAGGAATATTTTTCCTTAACTGTCTTTCTAAAAATCGTTCTAAGTTTTTTGAACATCTTTTTAAAACCGTTCAACCGCTTTTTTTAAACCGTTTGCTTTTCTAAACAACTTTATTAAAAATATCTATTTTTTAAATGTTACTTTTAAAATTGTTCATTTTTTAAAGTTTTTTTTAAATCAGTTTTTAAACGCCTTATTTAAAATCATTCATTTTTAAAACGTCTTTTTTTTAAAACCACTTGTTTTTAAAACATCCTTATTTTAAATAGTGTTAAATACGGTTTTAGTCGCTATGGTTTGACAAAAATAACCATTTTAGTCCCAAAGTTTAAATTTGCCTTTTTTATTCCAATAGTTTCAGTTTTGCATCGATTACAGTCCAGGCCACTAACGCCGTTAGTTTCTTTTATGTTAAAATTTTGAAGTAGACCAAAATACCCCTCTTAGTAAAATACAATAACTTAAATACCCTCTTTCTTTCTCTCTCTCACTTTCTACCCTAACTCCTCTTGTTTATCTCAGACCACCACCACCTGGTGCTCCGGCGGCTCCATCACGGTGACCACCACCACCTGGTGCTCCGACGGCCTTCATCACAGCGACCACCCCCTTCAAGCCCTAACTCCTCTCTCTACCCACCCAACAGAGGCTTGCCAGAAAAATGAATCATCAGAAAGGGGTTTCCAATCGGTCGCATGTGGCGTGGGGGTTTTCAAACGGCTTTCACTCAAATGAACAAAAACCCCTTTGCAGCCCGTCATTCTCTAGCCTCTGCAACCTGAACATGAACAAAAAACCCATTGGAAAAGACCAAATTTCTTCAAAGTCAGCATCAATTTTTAGTCTTTTCTTCATTAGGGTTCTTGAAAACCCAAATCACCACTTTCAGATCTGCTTGGGTTCAACTGATACGCTCAAATCGTTGTCACTTGTAATATTTCTTTTGTTTGTAGTGGAAGCAGGCAAAGGAAGTGATTACGAAAAGATTATCACTGAAAAAAGCTACGAATCTTGAGACCCTTCTCTCTTTACTTTCTTATTTTTCTCTCAATTATTTTGGTGAACACTTTTCGTGCACTCTGAGAGAACTTATTTTCTTTTTAATTAGTTTTAGTTATTTTTTTAAAGCATTATAACTAGTTAACAGAAAAGGGTGAAGCTAGAGAGAGATGTGAGAAGGCTGGAGGGTAGTGTTCCGCGGTGGCGGTCTAGCAGGTGACGGCGGTTACTCTAGGATTGGGGTAGATGGTAGTGATACAGAGCGAAGAGAGAGAGTGAAGGTAGAGAGAGGTTAGGTGTTCTTATTTAGTTTTTTTTATAAAGGGCAATTTTGCCTTTTCAAAATAGGTAACAGAAAAATTTGGATGGAGTTAGTGGCTTAGACCGTAATCGATATAAAATAGAAACTATTAGGCTAAAATGGTTATTTGTGTCAAACCATAAAGACTAAAACTGTATTTAACTCTTTTAAATAATTTTAAAAGCGTTCGATATTTTGAAATATATTTTAAAACGTTCTTTTTTTAAACGTCCTTAAAACGTTTCATTTTTTAAACACCTTTTTTAAATCTGCAAGACTTTTTAAAACGTCTTTTTTAAACCGTTTTGTTTTAAATGTCTTTTTAGAACGATTTTACGAAAGACGTTTAAAAAATCCGAACGATTTTAAGAAAGATGTTTAGAAAAACGAACGATTTTAAGAAAGATCTTTGTAAATCCGTCAGGAACAAAAACCATATCCGGTGACTTCATCTCCCTCTCCGTTTTCTAGTTTCTCCCACTGCACCCAACACCATCGCCGTTAATTTTCATCATATTCAATATGAATCCGACTTATATGAAGCTAATTACTGGTATGATTGTGGTCTGATTATTGATTGGATCAAAATCTATATAAATATTTGTTGGAAAGCTTGAATGGCATGTTCATATTGATCTATAGATGTTTGTAGACATAATTATTTTGCTAAAATGGTATACAAGAACCTTAAAACCGTTCTCAATAAAAACCCTCCACCTTTTTCTTGTAATGATGAGACTTGGTTCTAAAACTTGGTGTTTCTCATGATTTTGCTACTTCAAAAGGTGATCTCAATTCATTATTGAATAATCAGACTACATCTATTGAAGTTAGTAATGGATTTGGATTTCATCATGTTGTTGAAGAGGATTCTGTATCCGGAAAAAGTTCAGGCGACTGTATGCTCATGGATGACTCTACAGTACAAGCAACTAAGAGCATTCACAGCAGCTTCGCTATCCACATCTCTATAATTACACTAAAATCACTACATTTTCTCTCTCATTTTCAATTAAATAATACTGAGTAAATTACACAAATTGTCTTTTATGTTTATACCAATTTTCAGATTATGTCCTTTAGCCAAAAAATTGACAGAGATCATCCTTTACGTTTACAAATCTTGCAGATTACGTCCTTTGTCCCTAACCCAGTTAAATTTTTCCGTTAAGTATGGTCATGTGCAGAGCACATGAGTGTACTTTGATCTTTTTACCCATTTATATAAAAAAATCTTATTAATTATTTTAATTAAAAATTTAATATATATAAACCTAAATTGGTCATCTCCATCACAAACCTGCAAGAAGCATACCCCCCACCCCACTCACCCGTCATCTCCCTCCTCACACACCTGCACCGGCACCACCACCTGCAACTGCAACCACCAGCCGACCAATTACCACCACCACCACAACCCGTACCAACTTAATCTTCGTTTCTGTTTTCTTTTCTTTTCTGAATTCCGACCAAGATCCAGCGAGCTAGAAGCATTGGATGGCGGCTACGGTGGTGGAAACCACCACGAAAAGCGATAGAGGCGACGATGGCGCTAGGGTTCCGACAGAACGAGGAGATGATGAGGCCATGGAGGTTAGGGTTTATTTTTTTAACCTGATTTCTCGGTCCAGACCTCATCCTTGGACCACGCAGCACGCAGGAACCACCGCAAGTAGGATCGCCGACCACCACACACGATTTCAGATTCACTCCAAATAGGATGCATTCCACCAAACACGATTTCAGATTTCATGGCTTTAGATTAGGGTTTTTTGGGTTTCGATTGATAGGTTTTTAGGTTTCTTTCATTAAAAAGATTTTGGGTTTCAATTCTTGAGCATTTGGATAATGTTGTAAGAAATTCGTATTCATGTGGTTGTGCGGTGGTTGGCAGGTGGTGGTGTTTGGTGCAGGTGTGTGAGGAGGGAGATGATAGGAGAGTGCGTGGGTTGGGGGGGTTGGGGGGTATGCTTCTTGCAGGTGTGTGAGGATGAAGATGACCAATTTAGGTTTATATATATATTAAATTTTTAATTAAAATAACTATTAAGATGTTTTTAAATAAATGGGTAAAAATACCAAAGTACCCTTATGTGTCTTGCACATAACCATATTTAACGGAAAAATTTAACTGGTTAGGGACAAAGGACGTAATCTGCAAGATTTGTAAACGTAAATGATGATCTCTGTCAATTTTTTGGCTAAAGGACATAATTTGAAAAATGGTATAAACATAAAGGACGATTTGTGTAATTTACTCTAATACTTTTTATACCTTTATCATTACCTTTTATACTCTCCTCCACTCACAACCACTTTCAAAAAATATAAAAAAATTTATACAGGTGAACAGTGTTTGCCTCAAATATACAAAAAATTTATACATTTTTTCTCTCTTCCACTCACAACCACTTTAAACCTACCCTAAAAAATATAGAGAACTCACTCACAAACAAATAAGAAAGCTGCTGTGAATGATCTAATACAACCGCTTTAGGCCCCAAATTTTAAGGACCCTAAAAATGAAAAACTACTTCAAGCTATATTTTAACGTAAAAATATATGTGATAATTTATCAACTTTTTTGTTTGTAGAGAAAAATGATAATCTATCAACTTTCTCAACATTATATGTTTTCACGCTCTGTAAAATTATATATTAGTAATTTTATATATTTAGAAAAATTTTAAATGGGCCAATCACACTCTTACATTTAGAGATGCACAAAAAAACCGGTTTGAAAAACCAAACCGGTTTCAAACCGAAAACTGAACCGGTCGTGAACCGGTTTATACTAAACCTGTTTCAAACTGGTTTAAACCGCCGGTTTAAAACCGGTTTGAAACCTATACATTTAAACCGGTTTGAAACCGGTTTAACCCGAACCGAACCGATTAAAAACTGGTTTCAAACCGTTTTTTAAACCGGTCAAACCCGGTCAACGGACCATCTCAAACCGGTTTCAAACCGGTCCGGTTTGAACTCAAACCGGTTTTGATTTTTTGTTGACCAAACCGGTTCGGTTCGGTTTTGAACCGGTTCGGGTTAAAAAACCGTTTTGTGCACCTCTACTTACATTTCGTCTTCCTTCTTGGACTACCTCAGTCCTCACTGTTCACAGAAAAAAACAAATTTCTTAAAAACCACATTCATTTGATTTTGCAGTGTTAATCCATCCAATTTCAAACTAATTGCAAGTGACGGACAAGAGAAGTTACGATATTTTTGCAGTGTTAATCCATCCAATTTTGACTAGTATGTCTTAACATATTAAATTATATTTTATTCAACCCATGTAATACATGTATTTTTAAAAACATAATTTTTTTGTTACTAAATATATAACATTAATTTTTTTCAAATTCAGCCCGTGTAATACACGAGATTCTATCATAATTTTTGGATTAAATAAAGACTTTATCAAACCATATGTTACTTTAAGGGGCTGTTTTGGTAAGTTCTGAACCATTATTAAGTGCTGAATCATTAAGAGGTCTGAATGGTTCAACATTATTTTTCAGCTGAACCATTAAGAGGTAAAATGAATCATTAAGAGGGGGGCTGTCAGCGAAACAAATACTCCTTACCTCTAAACGATTTAGAGGTAGTCTCTTAATATAATCATTAAAATACTATCAAACAACCCTTATAAGATAGTTGGGTGTTGCTTTATCATCAAGTGAATTATTGACTAATTAATGTTAGTTTAGATTCCTATAAATTGCAAGGATGTAGCAAAACAAGAAACACAAATTTAAGCGATATGAATATCATCAACTCACCACTTCCTTCCACTATTAACACCACCATTTTTCACCGTCGATTACCACAAACCACCACAATTAACGGCACCTTCTTCACCGTTTGTATGTCTTGTTCTTATCATCTTATGTATATTTATGTATGATGATTAACCTATTTTGTGATTTTTTTTCACTTTCGTACAATATATAAAAAATTACTATATATATAAACAATATACTTCGATATATTTTTATAGTTAGAATTATTTATAGTTTACATATTTATATATTAGCTACCAAACATCTTTCTTATATCAGTTTTCGCTACTTTTAAAGAATTAATTAATATAAACTATTAAATTTAATTTACCCAAAAGGTCTTTCTGAAGTAAATAAATTTCTTAAAGACGATTGTAAATTTTAGACAATGATTTAACTTACAATTTTGCAGGTCACGTAAAATCCATAAAATTTCGGTGCAAAGCTTGCCTCAAGACCAACAAAAAAGGTATTTCAATGGCTAAATAGATTTAATTTATATCATAACCGATTATAAAACTGTATCTTATACATGTTGGGTATTCATTACTTGTTTAGAGGGTTTCCATTGAGTGTAGGGTATAATCTTATGTTGTTAAATAATGCAATGAGATTCCTATTTACCCAAAACAAGATACTAAACTCGCACAAAAACAAATTTAAAATATAAAAATACAACGATAATATTAACAATTCTATACGTTTAATAATTTTAATTTTCTAAAAACATCAAAACAGTTTATTTAATTATTTATATATATAATCTTATAATTATATCATATTTTAATATATTTGGTTTTGATGCTTTTAAACGTGTATGAGATCGAATTTGGATATTTGGGTGTGTATCACCTAGAAACCCATGAACTTTTTTATATATTACCTCTCTCATACTTTTATACATGTTTATTACCCTCCAAAATATTTCAGGTTTTTTGCAATGAGATTCCTATTACCCTACAAAATATTTCAGGTTTTTTGTTTTAGGGTTTTCTCATCTCTATTTTTTGTGACACCATCCCTCTTCTAATAAAAAAACTAAATTATTTTTATCATGTGACATCATCATATTCTATCAATTCATCATTTATATCTTTCATTTAATATTTTCATATTTAGCCTTTTTTTTTAAATTACATAAATAAATTCAAATCAATTTATCATTATTATCACCGACTCACATTTTTTTATCATTAAAAATGAATATTTTTTAAAAAATAAAAAATTTAAAAAAGCGAGTTTTTAAAGTTTTATTATTATAAAATAATTTTTTAGAATTTTATTATTAAAAAACCAGATTCTTATAATTTTAAATAAAAAATTTAAAAATTCTACGTTTATATTTTAAATAAATTTATACGTGTTAGAATAAAGTTCACTAATATTTAGTTAGTAATTTTTTAATTAAATTTGATATTTTTAAATAAGTTTTTTATTTTAATTTATAAATTTTAAGTGTTAGTTTTTAATAAAATTAAGAAACATGCAAATTTTAAACTTTATTTTTTTTTCTAAATGACGATATATTTTATGTTTACAAGTTTCAATTCTAATTTATTAGTTTTAATTTTTTATCATATTTAAATTTAATTGTGTCCAAATACTAAGAAGTGAAATTTTTGAAATTTGGAGTTTTAAATTTTGAATTAAAAAGAGGATATATTGTTGAAATTCAAATTTTATTTGTATCTTTTTTTTTTCAATGAGAGATTTAGTATAAAAAGTTTTACGATATTTTTCCCATACAAGTACAAGTAGTATTCGTCAATTAGAGCATGTTAATGATGATTTTGATGAAAATTTAATAATCTCCTGATTTTCTAAATAGACTTACATTATTAGGTTTGCCAAACCATAAATTAGTTATAATTGTCGGTGTTACAGTTGTGTTATTAAAAAATATTGATGAAAAATAGTTTAGGTAACGTAACAATACTTCAGGTCAAATCACTATGTAATCGCATAACAATTTTATCCCTATAATTGAGTTAACATATTTAGACAAAAGAATTTTATTAAAATTATAAAAAAGAAAATATAAAATTGTTGTATGTTTTGCATTAACCATAAATAAAAGTTTAGGGCGGTCACTTTCAAATGTTGGTTTGTATTGAAAGATCCAATATGTATTCATTGTCTGTTGTATGTTGCATTATCAAGAGTTAAAAGTACAGATAGATTCAAACCATTAATCTTTTGTAAACATGGAAAAACTACTAATATCACGTCAAATGTTGCATACAATGAATTATTTTCAAATTTGTAAATAATCATTGTAAGGTTTTATTTGACATAATTTAATGTATTGTAAAAAATACACCACTTATGAAATTTATTTTCATGTATTTTTTGATATTTTGATTATTCTCAACCATATAATCTTAACATGTAAGAAAATGAAAAAATTTACAAATACAATATCAAATTTGTATAAAAAAAGTTGTTAATATATTTATCAATACAATAACGTTTCATCTCGTATAACACATGGGGTTAAAGCTAGTGTTATAATATAATCATAAAGGAGTCATTTTAAGTTTTAACCACAAAAAGGTTAAATATATAAAAAGAAGTTTGTAGGCTTGTCAAGTTTTGTGAGCTAGTATAATGAATTAGCCTATGAAGTGATGTATTTAAGAATTTTTATTACGGGGTCAGATTCTAAAATGAGTAAAAAAGAAAATAACAAATGATAAAATAATTTAATATAATTTAGTATATTTCATCAAATATGATATAACAAAATTTCCTGTTCACGAACACATAATTAAGTGAGATTTCCAATTTGTTCATTAAGAAATGAATTTGTTTGTATTGCTCCGATAATTCTATGTAACGAACGTAAATGAACACAAACAAATGTTGATGAACACAAACGAACATAAATTCATTTGAGAATATAATCAACGTTTTCATCTCAAATTAACATTACACAAAATCCACTAAAAATAAATATAAAGTACTTGACAATTGACATAAATAATTATCTACAAATGCTTGACAAAATTATCATAAACACAATTAACAAATAATTTTAATTGATAAAATATAAAATATATAAAAACCTTTAAAGACCAAACGAACGTAAAAAATGAACACATTATCCAACGCTCCCGAACATAAATGAACGAACACGACCCCTGTTCATGTAACTAACGAACGGAATTTTCTTGTTCATGTTCGTGCATTTATTAAACGAACAAACATAAACGAACTTTTTGCTGTACGGTTCACGAATTATTCACTCAACGTTTGGTTCGTTTGCAAACCGTTCAAAAATCATAACCATGTTTAACTAATTTTTAATCCTTATTTTTTTTTCTATTTGGTTTGAGTGATTGCGTACGTTCCCAACGAGTAGTATCCAAATCTACTAATTCATGGGTAGGAGTAGAGATAGGTCGTACAATACTTTTTTTAACGACAAATCTATCATATTACTACTCCTAAATTACATAAAATAATTCACTTAATGTCTGGTTTTGAACCCAATACCTCCCATCTAAAAGACAAAAGCCTCTAACAGGCGGGTTAGCTAGTCCCACAATTGATTTTTACTTAAGTAGTTTTCTTTTTAGAAATTTTCCCATAACTCCTAATAAAAGAATTAATACCCTAATCTTATAACATGATGTAGATGTACTACAACAGAGTGAATTGCCGTTTGTTGATCATGAGGATCTTGCAATCAAGAAGTATGTCAAATCAATCAAGTCAACTTTTGGTTCATTGGATGATGGAGTGATATCTCCCTCGGCTTATGATACAACTTGGGTTGCACTTATAAAAGACATCAATGGTGGTACTGGTCCTCAATTCCCATCAAGTTTAGAATGGATTGTGAACCATCAACTCCCCGATGGCTCATGGGGCGAACCCTTAAGGTATTCAGCTTCTGATAGGCTCGTCAGCACGTTGGCTTGCGTGGTTGCTTTAACTTCATGGAACATCCATCCAGATAAGCGTGAAAGAGGTTAGAAATTCACAAATTTTGAAAGGGGTTAGTCTACACCCCCTCGTACTTGTCGTACCCCCTCCTTAAAAAAATAACTTTTAAACTTGTCATTTTACGACATTTGAAAAATCATTATTTCTAAAATCGGTCTTTTTAAGTTTAAAAACACTTTATATAAAATAAAACGTATACTCCTCCCCCTCCTACTTGTCGTAACCCCCTCATGTTACCCCCACTTCGAATAATCATTGTTTATAAAACCGTTTTTTAAGTTTAAAAACTTTTCTATAAAATAAAAATGGATTCGGTCATACATATCCCCCTGCTACTTGTCACACTCCTCTAAAAAAACTTTTGAACTTCTCATTTTACTCCATTCGAAAAATTATTATTTTCTAAAACCGTTATTTTAAGTTTAAAAACACTTTATATAAAATAAAACGTATACCACTCTCCCTTCCTATTTGTCGTACCCCCTTCTACTTGTCGTACCCCTCCCCATTTTACCCCCTTCGAATAATCACTATTTATAAAACCGTTTTTTAAGTTTAAAAGCACTTTCTATAAAATAAAAAATGGTTTGACTATTCATGCCTCACTAAAAAAATTACTTTTAACCAACAATGACTAATTAACAAAGATACAAAATTAAAAAAAAGGAAACATTTGAATTGTATTTATTTAAAAATTTGAGTAGGGGGTGCAACAAGTAAAAGTCTGTGAAAGGGGGTACGACCCTTTTGAAAGATTCCCATTTTCATCATCTTATTATTATTAGTTTAACGATATACAGGATTGAAATTTTTGGAGAACAATATACACAAGCTTGGAGACGAGAACGAAGAACACAAGACGCATGGTTTGGAATTACTGTTCCCTGCACTCATTGAACTCGCACAAGAACTAGATATAAAAGTGCCAAATGATTCACCCGTCTTAAAAGAGATGTATACAAGACGAGATAAAAAGCTTTTAAAGTTAGTCCCTTATGGTTGTTTAATTTATTGTCGAAAAATCATCAAAATGAACAAGTTGACCATTTTTTTTTTTGTAAAAAATGAACATTGACTTAAAGCCTTCTCCACCATAGCCGGCGCATGGTCATCAGACTCCACCATAGCCAGCTTGTTCATTTTTGCAAAAAAACTACGTCTAACATGTTTATTTTATTGTAATTACTAAACTCAAAGTACAAAAGAACTTTTTAAATTAATAACCTATATATATGATTTTTTTTGTTTATTAATTAATATTGAAAGGATTCCAAAAGAAGAAGTTTACAAGACCCCAACAATCATGCTTTATAGCTTGGAAGGGATAAAAGATTGGGACTGGGACAAGATTCTAAAACTTCAATCAGAAAATGGATCCATCGTTTACTCTGCAGCAGCAACAGCCTTTGCATTCATGCAAACCAAAGATCAAAAGTGTGTTACATTTTTGACCAATCTTGTTGCCAAGTTTAAAGGGGGAGGTAATGTCATGCATTTTGGTTATATAAGAAGTAAAAATCAGTGAGTACAACAAGTTAATGGGAGGTAGTTATCTTAAAGAAAACCATAAGTCATTCATGCAATCACTAATGTCATTAGGGCACAAGGCCATGAACTTCCCTTTTATCTTCTAATTGATCAAATCAACTTTTAAGCGAAAAACTAGCTTAATCTACTCTATATAAGAAATATTGAGTTTTAAAACATTCAATAGGGCTTTTTATAGTTTTGTTATCCACATTTTACTTCTAATTTTAGGCATTAATAATTGAATATAACATAAAATGACATATTTTCATGTATGTATATCATGCAGTCCCACATGTATACCCTGTTGACATGTTTGAACGAATTTGGATGGTTGATCGGCTGCAACGCCTTGGAATTGCGAGGTATTTTCAGTCTGAGATCAAGGAGTGTACAGACTATATCTACAGGTATACAAAAATCATCTTATTTTGTTGCTGATTTTAGAGTAAATTTTCTTGATGGTCCCTTTTGCTATGGAGATTTTGGTATTTTATACCTGTCTAACAACCATTAACGATTTCTAACAGAAAATCAAAAGAGAATATTTTATTCCCGTTAATAGTAACTACCTTTGGTTGTTACATTAGAGCATTCTCAGCCCGTTTTTTATATTCCGTATACTTATCCTTATAATTACACTAAAAACATTACTTTTTCTACATTTTATCTCTACTTTTCTCTGTTCTTATCCTTATAATTATACTAAAAACCACTACTTTTATCCTTATATTTACAAAAACCTTATATCTTTTCTCTCTCCTCCACTCACAACTTAAAATATACAAAACTCACTCACATAATTATACCAAACGGGTTGTGAATGCTCTTACTTATAGGGAAATTAACACCACAGATCGAATAGTAACCAAGTTTCAAAAGTGTTTTAATTAGGTCATTCACCATAGTATACCCAAGGGTGTATACCGTATAAAATGCATACTGAGTGACCTAATTGGAATACTTTTGAAACTTGGTTACTATTCTACAAAGTTACCCCTTACTTATACTGATACCTACTAGTATTTACTCTCCTTCCGTACTTAACATTCCATAGGTACTAATTTACCGTTAGTTCCATGCTTACCATTAGCAGTACATGTTACTTCCTAGTGACCACATAAGTTTAACTTTTTCGGTAGCAACCCTTAACACCTTTCATTGATTTTATGTTTAACTTTATCAATATATTTCAACCATGATCCACTTTGTCAAAAGACCAAACCCAACTTGTTCAACAAATGTGTAATACATTTAAACACTTTAGAAACTTAGGAACCAATAATGCCGTTGTTAACATATCATCAACATTCTCTTCTTTATCAACCTTCCATACCTTTGTGTTGATATCATCCATGATGAAATGTAACCTTGCATTGATATTTTTGGTTCGCTCATGATACTCTGATTCTTTAGTAGATGTACTGCATCTTGGTTATCACATAAAACCAATTCATCCTTGATCATAACTCCAAGTTCAGTCACAGAACCTTTAATCCATATAGCTTCTTTCACTACTTTAGTCAAAGCTATATACTCAACTTTCTTAGTTGACAAGGCTACAATATGTTGTAATGATACTTTCCAACTATTCAGGCTTCCAAAACTTGAAATGCATAACATTGATGTATCTCTCTTTGTCATGATCTTTTGCAAATTTAGCATCTTCATATCACCACCTTAACTATTCCCAAATACCAGCCCGGCATCCCTTCCCTTGTACCAGTTAAGTACCTTAGGATCCATTTCACAACTTCCCAATGCAATATCCCTAGATTTTCTATAAATATACTTACCACATTAACAACATAGCCTGTATTTGGTACACACCACTAGGTACATTACACTAATATTTGCATTAATATGTGGTGCATCCACATTACCCTCTACTTCTAAACTTATTTTTGAAAAAAAACTCAGCTTCATAACTTAAAATGTTGGCCAATTCGAGTTGTCACTCTTTACTTTGTGATCCATAAGAAGGTCGACATCAGCTGTTGAACCGGCGAGGGGATGGAGGTGGGACTCGAACCTATGTTGTGAGGGTGATGGACAAAGACACTTACCAGCTAGGCTACTGCCCTCTATCGTTCAAAACCCGCACCACATTGTATATAAAAAATAGGCATATGATTAAAAAAAACACACACACAATGCCATGTGCTAGAATACAACAGGATAACTCACTATTCACATACAAATGATTCTAATATAGGGTTGGTGTTCAGTGGCAGAGGTAAAGCCTATTGTAGCACATGTGGAGGTCTTGAGTTCAAGTTCTACACAAGTAAAGAAATCCGTCGTTCTAACAAAATATATAGTTAGTAATGGTAAAATTAATCCGTAAAACATTAAAAGATAGCACACTGTTTATTTAATTTCAAGAGATGAGTTACTAAATGTCATTAACAAGGGTTATAACAAATGTTTAAATTAAGGTACTGGGATGAAAGACAAGGAATAGGATTTGGAAGAAATTGCAACTTACCAGATATTGATGACACTTGTATGGGATTTCGGGTTTTAAGAACCAAGGGTTATCAAGTTTCTCCTGGTTAGTTTCATCAACAACTAAAACTTGAGTAAATTAATGTTGGTGTTATGTTATAACTAATTAAGATTAAAAAAAATGTGATAGATGTGTTTCAAAACTTTGAGAAAGATGGACAATTTTTGTGCTATCCTGGGCAGTCAGCAGAAGCCGTGACTGCGATGTTCAATCTATATCGAGCTTCTCAAGTGCTTTTTCCCGGAGAGAAAATCCTCGACGATGCCAAGAAATTTTCTTATAACTTCTTGACCGAAAAACGGTCAACCAACGAGCTTCTTGATAAATGGCTCATCACCAAGGACTTGCCTGGAGAGGTACGTATCAAACGAGAATATTATCGCTACCGAGGGAATATTCATAATGTTGAAAATGTTTTGATACTAAATTGAAAAACTAAGGGGTGGTTCATTTTACAGTTTTACACTTTTACACTTTTACTTTTACTATATGTATATATGTATGATAACTGTCTGGTGAACAGGTTGGATACGCGCTTGATGTACCATGGTATGCGAGTTTACCTCGACTCGAGGCAAGATATTACTTGGAACAATACGGAGGTCAAGATGACATATGGCTAGGAAAAACCTATTTCAGGTTATTTATGTAGAAACGGTTACATTTTAATGATTTCTGGTTTTATTTCATATTAAATATTAAATATAATTATATAAAATGAATGGATATATATAGGATGGGAAATATTAGCAATAATCAGTATCTTGAGATGGCCAAATTGGACTACAACTATTGTCAAACAATTCATCAGTTGGAATGGAGCAACATCCAAAAGTATACATATCAATTCTTATCCACCTTTTGAATTATCGTATTTTATTTAATTAGTATTTATTAAAAAGGCTACATTTGTGAAATTGTAACAGATGGTATGCAAATCAAAATATAGAAGAGAGCTCAAACACAAGACTTTTATGGTCATATTATGAGGCAGCAGCGAGCCTATTCGAGCCAGAAAGATGCAATGAGCGAGTCACTTGGGCCAAAACGGCTGTGCTAGTAAACACGGTTACCTCATTCTTTGCCAAACCCAAATTCTCAAATACTGACATTCAAGCGTTTGTAAATGAATTCACCAACACGCAACATCGGGAGGAAAATGGAAAACCATGGCACGTGATGATGGATGCACTACATGAAACGCTCAACGAGATCTCATCGGATACAAGGGTGGCTCATGGCATAGACATCTATCCACACCTCCGTAGCGTTGTACGTACTTTTTCACCTGGTTCAACTAACAATATACTAGGGTTCATGTATCTAACACGATTTTGTTTATTATTTTTGAAAATCAGTGGAAGGTGTGGTTGTTGAACTGGCAAAACGAAGGGGACGTAGTAATAGGCGAAGCAGAACTTATAGTTAAAACGATAAACTTGAGTAGCGGCCTATGCTTATTAGAGGATCCATTTTCACATCCTCAGTATCAACGACTCTCCTCCGTCATAAATGACCTTTGTCACCAGATCGCTCACAAGGTACATAAAAAAAATGGTATATGTCTCGTATCTTCTTAATTGATAAGTCATTTTACTAAATGGAGTAATATACACATGTGATTAGGATGATCCTACCATAAGCTTTGGGATGGAGTCCAAAATGCAAGAACTTGTGCAACTCGTGCTATGTGACTCACCCAATGATCTTGATACTAATTCGAAGCAGACGTTTTTAACGGTGGCCAAAACATTCTACTATCGAGCTTTGTTTGATCCTGAAACCATAAACCAACACATTAGTAAGGTATTGTTCGAAAATGTAATTTGATTGATATGTAATAAGTTTTCAAAAGAGGATGGAAAATTCCTCATTTGATTGTCTAGACTTGTGTTAATGTTGTTGTTACTGTAATAATGAAGATATTTATCTTAATCAGAACTTCAAGTTTGCGAAATATCCATTGTTGTAGTCTTGGGTGTTGTGGCTAATATATTTGTTGTTCAAGAACATTAATTATGCATCTTTGCTTTGGTTAGAAGAGGAAAATCGAGTTTCATTGAAATTTTACTGTTCTGCAAACTTATTAAAAGCAACACCTTCAATAGACTATGGGGTGTTTGGATTCGCTTATTTAACCAACTTATAACTTATTAACTTCTTAGAAAAGGAGATACGTAATAAGTATGTTTGGTTTTTCTTACTTTTCCTCCTCCTTTTAGTAGTTTTTAAGAAGTAAAGAATTCTTACTTATGACTTATTACTTTTTGGATAAGTTAATAAGTAGTTTCAAATAAGTAATCCCAAACACCCCCTATGCATATCTCACTTGATCGAGCAACGAATTCAGCAATAGACAATTGCAAGAACTTCAAACAGGTGCTCGGAAACATAGGTAGTTATATAACCAAAATGTTTGTGAAGAAATAGGCAATATCAGAAAGCCGGTAAAGTCTTCTCTTTCTCAATCTCCAACTCATCAAAACTATCATTATCTTGTAAAATCACTCCTTGCTTTTCAAGAATTTTGTTGACTTCTTCATTTGACAAGTTAGCGCGCATGATAGCACAGAGTTAAAAGCAGTCTCCTTTGATGTATCAACTTGAGAACCATAAGGTTGATCAATGTCGTCTTCAAAATGAGGTATTTGTGTGTAATCAACAAAAGGAGGAACTCGGTTGTAACCAATTCCTTCTTTGGTTTTCCTTTGAATCTGAGCCTTCATAATGCCATTTACAATCTTTGATGAAATTTTATATTTTTTAATGTGAACTTTTTCAATGTTGATTCTTATTAAGCCCATTGTACAAGCTAGTAGTTTAAGCATGTTAATTTTAGAGTTACAATATGACCCCCTCTACTTTAAGTTGACCTAACATTTAAACCCTATACTTTTCCATTTTTTTAAACTTTTTTGCATAACCAAATTTTGACACTTGGCACTCTTAACTTTTTTTTGTTTTTTTCTTATAACTTTTAAATAGGATGTTTTATAAAATTCTGAATATACCGTTGTAACATGCTTATTTTTATCCTCGTTTCGGTGTAAATTTTTTAAAGTTTTTCTTCCTCTTACAACCTTTAAAATATGATGTTTTATAAGTGTGACACCTGCTAAATTTCAGTCTCAATATCGCCAAGGATATAATTATATAAATACGGGAAATGACGGAAACCCGAAAGATAGTAAATAAAATAGAAAATTCTGAAAATCATAGGGTAGCGGACCGCTACCGACCGTCTAACGGTTCGCTATAGGTGACAAGCATCAGGCCACCGAAGGCTTGGTGGACCGATATCAGTGTGTGTGACGGTCCGCTATGCAAGAGGGTTGGTTGGCGTACCGCCAACACCCCTGCTAAAGGTCCGTTACGCACCTCCGTAGGCACTTCCATTGTGAATACGAGTCTGTCAAAATATGGTTTTAAGCCGTGAGTGTGCTACAAACACTCTTATGCAACGATCAAACTATTTACGCTTACAAAAAGGGCAAAACACGAAAATGAAATACTTACACATACCATCCCGTGTGAAGGGGTTGGCTAAGGGATCTACCGGAGGATGTTTGTTACCCGAATAGAAAAGTAGACGTAAAGTTTGATCAAATGTTTATACTTGATCCGGATCCATAATGGATGGGCGGGGTTGGCATGTATGGTCGGGTGATTGTGTAAAACGCGGCGCCTGTGTCACCACGTAGCCCCCGAGTATGTAACCAATATATACACACATAAAATGGTACAGAGTGATGTGTTCATTGTCTTCCATGGAGTTATATATGTTTAATTATTTAGTTCAACTGTTTTGCCATGCTTATTAAATGATTTTGAGATCATAAAGTATTCACAAGCATATAGCTGACGTTCATAGGGTTGTAAATGAACCAGACGTTCAGCGAACAGTTCGTGAACCGTTCCGCGGGAAGTTCGTTTACGTTCGTTCATTTAATAAATGAACGAACATGAATAAGGAATTCCGTCCGATTAACTAAATGAACGAACATGAACAGAGCTCTCGTACGTTCAATTGTGTTCGTGAACGTTCGGTTATTTACGTTCGTTCGTTTATGTTCGTGTTCGTTTGTTTATGTTGTTCGTTAAAGATTTTTGTATATTTCTATTTATTTTATCTAAACCTTTTATATTCTTTAATTTGTATTTTATTTTTTACCCTAAAAATTAACTAAGTAAAGTAAGCTCGATAGATTACATAAAACTTGATATTAAAATGATTTTATTAAATGTTCATTTTAGAAGACATTAGGGTTGATATCAAAAGTCTCAAACAAGGCTTCGTTCGTGAACAAGTCCATTCCCTTATAGAACGAACACGAACATGAAATTTCGTTCGGTTCATGTCCGTGAACCGTTCATGAACAAGTTAAATGCTAAACGAACGAACACGAACAAGGCTTCGTTCGGTTCGGTTCGGTTCGTTTACAGCCCTAGACGTTCATTTTCCAAATGTTTTCAGGAAAGGATTAAAATAACCTCAACTTACCGGGACTGGCCACTGCTTAAGTCTCGGGGACAGTTTTGTTGTATATCTAGGTTGGGCCACATACCTAGACCCGGTGCAACCAAAAGTATACTAAAGGTTCATGCAATGCATGAAAAGAACCTGGAGAATGATACAAGGATAGGGCCGAAAAGATTATGACTCCCTAGGCGGATACCTCCTTGTAGGATGTACCGACTTTGAACAGGGTTTTGATTTCAATATCAATGTACATACAATCGGTTTTGATTCTAGAAGTTATCTCCAAAATTCTTACTAACCGGCTAAAGCAGTTATTGGTAATGTTAATGGGCTAGTGAGATTTTGTCATCGGCTTAGCCCTCAAGAATCTCGCTTGGATTTGAAGGTGCTTCTATTATATTGACTCAGGTCTGAAAGTCAACTACTTCAAAAGAAGATTATTTGGCATTGAAATTGAAGGAAATTATATCCTGTTCATGGCAACATACTCGGTTGTCGTGTTGATCTTTTGCCTTAATTAGCTTACCTTCGACTACCAATTAAGTATGAATCATACCCGTAATTGGAGAGTAATGATCGATAACTTTGAATACAAACTCACATTATGGAAGGCATATTCACTTTCATTTGGAGCCTTGGAGGGCCTATTACATTAATTAAATTGTTACTTAGCTCTCCTCCCTCTACTTTTTTTTTTTACTTTTCAAGGTCCGTATTAATGGCATTGAATCCCTTGAACAAAGAACAAATAAGCGATCTGGTCTGGTGGTTGTCGTGCTTCGTGTCAACCCGCGTGACGCCCCCCTCCACCTCAATTTTCCGGATCGCCGATGTCATAGTTATTTTTTTTTAAATCTGAAAAAAAGTTTTCCAGATAATTTTTATTTACGTTGTTCAGAATAGTGTCGGTGCAACGCGCATCAACTCAATACTATAGTTTGAATAACTCATACACGTTATTATTAAATTTGTATCAGTTAGCCGTTCTAAAAAGAATTAACAAATCAAATTCGAAAATAACAATTTAAGATATTTTCTTCGTACCAAAAGCTATGTGTAATGGTTCTCATGAGGGAAGGGCGTGGCTGACGTGATGAGCGGGAGAGGGGATTTCGAGTGTCGTAACGGGCGTCGCTTGCTTTCTCTACGTTGCCCAATGAAAAAGCTTTAAGGCCGAGGGGAGTACCGGCGTGGGGCCATGGAACACTGCGCTCCCTACGTGTGGTCCACGGTCGTGGAAGGTAAGTGGGGAGATTTCCACGGCGTGGAGGGGGCTTTGTAGCCGTTGAGGGTGGGGCCAAACCATTCAAACGGTCAAAATATACAAAAATATATATATATAATTTATATTATAAATATAACCAATCTCAAACATATTTATGGTTATATTATGAGGCAGCAGCGAGCCTATTCGAGCCAGAAAGATGCAATGAGCGAGTCGCTTGGGCCAAAACGGTTGTGCTAGTAAGCACCGTTACCTCATTCTTTGCCAAACCCAAATTCTCAAATACTGACATTCAAGCGTTTGTAAATGAATTCACCAACACGCAACATCGTGAGAAAAATGGAAAACCATGGCACGTGATGATGGATGCACTACATGAAACGCTCAACGAGATCTCATCGGACACAAGGGTGGCTCATGGCATAGACATCTATCCACACCTCCGTAGCGTTGTAAGTACTTTTTCACCTGGTTCAACTAACAATATACTAGGGTTCATGTATCTAACACGATTTTGTTTATTATTTTTTAAAATAAGTGGAAGGTGTGGTTGTTGAACTGGCAAAACGAAGGGGACGTAGTAATAGGCGAAGCAGAACTTATAGTTAAAACGATAAACTTGAGTAGCGGCCTATGCTTATTAGAGGATCCATTTTCACATCCTCAGTATCAACGACTCTCCTCCGTCATAAATGACCTTTGTCACCAAATCGCTCACAAGGTACATAAAAAAAATGGTATGTCTCGTATCTTCTTAATTGATAAGTCATTTTACTAAATGGAGTAATATACACATGTGATTAGGATGATCCTACCATAGGCTTTGGGATGGAGTCCAAAATGCAAGAACTTGTGCAACTCGTGCTATGTGACTCACCCAATGATCTTGATACTAATTCGAAGCAGACGTTTTTAACAGTGGCCAAAACATTCTACTATCGAGCTTTGTTTGATCCTGAAACCATAAACCAACACATTAGTAAGGTATTGTTCGAAAATGTAATTTGATTGATATGTAATAAGTTTTCAAAAGAGGATGGAAAATTCCTCATTTGATTGTCTAGACTTGTGTTAATGTTGTTGTTATTGTAATAATGAAGATATTTATCTTAATCAGAACTTCAAGTTTGCGAAATATCCATTGTTGTAGTCTTGGGTGCTGTGGCTAATATATTTGTTGTTCAAGAACATTAATTATGCATCTTTGCTTTGGTTAGAAGAGGAAAATCGAGTTTGATTGAAATTTTACTGTTCTGCAAACTTATTAAAAGCAACACCTTCAATAGACTATGCATATCGAGCAACGAATTCGGCAATAGACAATTGCAAGAACTTCAAACAGGTGCTCGGAAACATAGGTAGTTATATAACCAAAATGTTTGTGAAGAAATAGGCAATATCAGAAAGCAGGTAAAGTCTTCTCTTTCTCAATCTCCAACTCATCAAAACTATCATTATCTTGTAAAATCACTCCTTGCTTTTCAAGAATTTTGTTGACTTCTTCATTTGACAAGTTAGCGCGCATGATATAGCACAGAGTTAAAAGCAGTCTCCTTTGATGTATCAACTTGAGAACCATAAGGTTGATCAATGTCGTCTTCAAAATGAGGTATTTGTGTGTAATCAACAAAAGGAGGAACTCGGTTGTAACCAATTCCTTCTTTGGTTTTCCTTTGAATCTGAGCCTTCATAATGCCATTTACAATCTTTGATGAAATTTTATATTTTTTAATGTGAACTTTTTCAATGTTGATTCTTATTAAGCCCATTGTACAAGCTAGTAGTTTAAGCATGTTAATTTTAGAGTTACAATATGACCCCTCTACTTTAAGTTGACCTAACATTTAAACCCTGTACTTTTCCATTTTTTTAAACCTTTTTGCATAACCAAATTTTGACACTTGGCACTCTTAACTTTTTTTTCTTTTTTTCTTATAACTTTTAAATAGGATGTTTTATAAAATTTTGAATATACCGTTGTAACATGCTTAATTTTATCCTCGTTTCGGTGTAAATTTTTTAAAGTTTTTCTTCCTCTTACAACCTTTAAAATATGATGTTTTATAAGTGTGACACCTGCTAAATTTCAGTCTCAATATCGCCAAGGAGATAATTATATAAATACGGGAAATGATGGAAACCCGAAAGATAGTAAATAAAATAGAAAATTCTGAAAATCATAGGGTAGCGGACCACTACCGGCCGGCTAACGGTTCGCTACAGGTGACAAGTATCAGGCCACTGAAGGCTTGGTGGACCGATATCAGTGTGTGTGACGGTCCGCTATGCAAGAGGGTTGGTTAGCGGACCGCCAACACCCTTGCTAAAGGTCCGCTACACACCTCCCTAGACACTTCCATTGTGAATACGAGTCTGTCAAAATATGGTTTTAAGCCGTGAGTGTGCTACAAACACTCTTACGCAACGATCAAACTATTTACGCTTACAAAAAGGGCAAAACATGAAAATGAAATACTTACACATACCATCCCGTGTGAAGGGGTTGGCTAAGGGATCTACCAGAGGATGTTTGTTACCCGAATAGAAAAGTAGACGTAAAGTTTGATCAAATGTTTATACTTGATCCGGATCCATAATGGTTGGGCGGGGTTGGCATGCATGGTTGGGTGATTGTGTAAAACGCGGCGCCTGTGTCACCACGTAGCCCCCGAGTATGTAACCAATATATACACACATAAAATGGTATGGAGTGATGTGTTCATTGTCTTCCATGGAGTTACATATGTTTAATTATTTAGTTCAACTGTTTTGCCATGCTTATTAAATGATTTTGAGATCATAAAGTATTCACAAGCATATAACTGACGTTCATAGGGTTGTAAATGAACTGGACGTTCAGCGAACAGTTCGTGAACCGTTCCGCGGGAAGTTCGTTTACGTTCGTTAGTTTAATAAATGAACGAACATGAATAAGGAATTCCGTCCGATTAACTAAATGAACGAACATGAACAGATGTCTCGTACGTTCAATTGTGTTCGTGAACGTTCGGTAATGTGTTCGTGAACGTTCGGTTATTTACGTTCGTTCGTTTATGTTCGTTTACGTTCGTGTTCGTTTGTTTATGTTTTTCGTTAAAGATTTTTGTATATTTCTATTTATTTTATCTAAACATTTTATATTTTTTAATTTGTATTTTATTTTTTACCCTAACAATTAACTAAGTAAATTAAGTTCGATAGATTACATAAAACTTGATATTAAAATGATCTTATTAAATGATCATTTTAGAAGACATTAGGGATTTTAGAAGACATTAGGGTTGATATCAAAAGTCTCAAACAAGGCTTCGTTCGTGAACAAATCCATTCCTTTATAGAACGAACACGAACATGAAATTTCGTTCGGTTCATGTCCGTGAACCGTTCATGAACAAGTTAAATGTTAAACGAACGAACACGAACAAGGCTTCGTTCGGTTCGGTTCGTTTACAGCCCTAGACGTTCATTTTCCAAATGTTTTCAGGAAAGGATTAAAATAACCTCAACTTACCGGGACTGGCCACTGCTTAAGTCTCGGGGACAGTTTTGTTGTATATCTGGGTCGGGCCACATACATAGACCCGGTGCAACCAAAATTATACTAAAGGTTCATGCAATGCACGAAAAGAACCTGGAGAATGATACAAAGATAGGGCCGAAAGGATTATGACTCCCTAGGCGGATACCTCCTTGTAGGATGTACCGACTTTGATCAGGGTTTTGATTTCAATATCAATGTACATACATTCGGTTTTGATTCTAGAAGTTATCTCCAAAATTCTTACTAACATGCTAAAGCATTGGTAATGTTAATGTGCTAGTGAGATTTTGTCATCGGCTTAGCCCTCAAGAATCTCGCTTGGATTTGAAGGTGCTTCTATTATATTGACTCAGGTCTGAAAGTCAACTACTTCAAAAGAAGATTATTTGGCATTGAAATTGAAGGAAATTATATCCTGTTCATGGCAACATACTCGGTTGTCGTGTTGATCTTTTGCCTTAATTAGCTTACCTTCGACTACCAATTGGTTCAAGTATGAATCATACCCGTAATTGGAGAGTAATGATCGATAACTTTGAATACAAACACACATTATGGAAGGCGTATTCACTTTCATTTGGAGCCTTGGAGGGCCTATTACATTAATTAAATTGTTACTTAGCTCTCCTCCCTCTACTTTTTTTTTTACTTTTCAAGGTCCGTATTAATGGCATTGAATCCCTTGAACAAAGAACAAATAAGTGATCTGGTCTGGTGGTCGTCGCGCTTCGTGTCAACCCGCGTGACGCCCCCCCCTCCACCTCAATTTTCCGGATCGCTGACGTCATAGTTATTTTTTTTTAAATCTAAAAAAAAAGTTTTCCAGATAATTTTTATTTACGTTGTTCAGAATAGTGTCGGTGCAACGCGCATCAAGTCAATACTATAGTTTGAATAACTCATACACGTTATTATTAAATTTGTATCAGTTAGCCGTTCTAAAAGAATTAACAAATCAAATTCGAAAATAACAATTTAAGATATTTTCTTCGTACCAAAAACTATGTGTAATGGTTCTCATGAGGGAAGGGCGTGACTGACGTGATGAGCGTGAGAGGGGATTTCAAGTGTGGTAACGGGCGTCACTTGCTTTCTCTACGTTGCCCAATCAAAAAGCTTTAAGGCCGAGGGGAGTACCGGCGTGGGACCATGGAACACTGCGCCCCCTACGTGTGGTCCACGGTCGTGGAAGGTAAGTGGGGAGATTTCCACGGCGTGGAGGGGGCTTTGTAGCCGTTGGGGGTGGGGCCAAACCATTCAAACGGTCAAAATATACAAATATATGTATATATATATAATTTATATTATAAATATAACCAATCTCAAACATATTTTTACCATCTCAAACCATTTTTCAATCTAACCCACCCTCTTTCGAATCTGAAGGTGGCGCTCCAATTAATTTTTAAACGGTTGCCACAACTATCATTGAAATACTTAGAGACGATGCCGAAAGTTCGAACACGCTTACGTACAAATGAAGAGCCACTTTGAACCGAAACCGTGAAGCCGCTCACGAGCGTTTAATTAAAGATTACCTTTAGCGACGAGCCACTTTATAACGTCGAGACATTCCGAAATCATTTCTGTATGAATAGAAGTTTATCTTTATGAATTGTTAACGATTTGAAACGAGAGATGGATTATTTCAAATTGAAACGGGATGCAAGAGGTCGAAGAGTGTTCACCTGTGCATCACCGCTATGCGTCAATTGGCATACGGATCCGGTTCCGACCAATTAGAAGAAAATATAAAGATCGCCAAAATGTCAAAGTCTAGTTTTAAGTACACAACAATCTTCGTTATGATTTGGTGTTTCATCTCGGATCGGGCAACAGTTAAAGTCTAGTTTTAAATTGATTATTAAGTTTTTTTATGCATTTTTATTATTAATGTATTTTTTAGTTATTAATAAAAAATTATTATTTTCTTTTTAATTTATTAATTCTTTTATAGTAATTATTAAAACAAATTAGTATTAAATTAAATTAGGAAAAAAATGACATGACGGTGTGGAGATGTGAAACCATTTCTATCAAATGTGGAAGGATGTGAAAAAGCTATGTAATCTGATGTGATGCTGACGTGAAGGGCGTGGACGTATGGAAATTATGGATAGTATCCTTAGCCTAAGAGGATTCGCAACCCGTTCCTTATATTCATTATTCTTATCCTTATAAGTTCACTAAAAATCACTGCATTTTCTCTCTACTTTTCAATTAAATAATATTTTTTATACTTTTATCATTACATTTTCTCTCTCCTACACTCACAATCACTTTCAAAAATATTAAAAAATTTATACACGCGAACAGTGTTTTCACAAATATACAAAATATTTATACATTTTCTCTCTTCTCTACTCACAACCACTTTAAACTACTATTTAAAATATACAAAACTAACTCACAAACTTATACCAAACCAGCTATGAATGCTCTAAGACTATGCGTAATACCCTCCACGCCCCACTCCTATTGGGCCACCTCTGCCGACTGCAAGTCCCTTCCCTCGCGCCCGTGACCACACTTACACTTGCCCCCCACGCCCCCTCTCACGCCTGGTGACACAGTGTTCCATGCCCCTTGCCTCTTCCTCACCCTTATATTACACATAGTCTAAGAGACGTGGCACTTGAAACGACTACATATACATATACAGCCTACATGAGAAAATGGAAAGTAGTTAGAACCCCAACTTTGACATTATATTTTCAATTTTATTAATGAACGGTAATAATAACCTATGAAGGTATCCTACACTTGCCATCATAACGTGAGTAATTATTATTATAGGGGAAGATTCTATTAAAAAATAGTTTTTCGTTAACAAACGCTAAGAAGTGGGTCAAACGAACTCTGATTGAGCTCATTCCAGCGACCTTGGAACCGTCTCATCGAACTTTAATCCGGACCCAAAACCTAAACCCCCCCTCCAACCCCACCCCAAAAAGCCTAAAACCCCCCCCCCCACCACCCCCCCCCCCCCCAAAAAAAACCTAAACCCCCACTCCACCCCACCAAAAACCTAAAACCACCCCAACCCACCCCCAAAAACCTAAACCCCCCACCACACCCTCCAAAAAAACCTAAACCATAAAATATAAACCCTAAGGCTAAAACCCTAAAATTTAAACGTAAAATCTAAACCTTAAAAGCTAAACCCTAAAAACTAAGATGGTAGAGTTCGACGAGACGGTTCCAACGCCGCTGAAATGAGCTCAATCGGAGTTCGTTTGATATCGTTTCTAAGCGTTTTGATCATTTCTTAGATTTTTTTAACGAAAACATACTTTTTATTTGATTCTTCCCCTATAATCATGGAGAACCTGAAAAAATAACGAATTAAGAAACCCAAGAAAAGAAAAAACTTTATCACCCGATTAAAACAAGCAATAAATACACAAAATGTAAATGAACTTAAAACAAGCAATAATTTTTTTTTCAACCGACCACCAATATTACAATGAAACTAATACATAATTATAAGAGATTGAAGCTTATTCAATTTTTTCATGTAAGATTTTTAAGGCTTATCGATTTTTGATCTATAGGAATCCTAAAGTCTTTATACTCCCAATTATATTTTCCACCTTATGTATTTTGTGTTTGAAAAGAGTCTCATTCCTTTCTTTTCATATGCACCAACACGTGATAAAGATGATGCCCTTGAAGACTTCTTTGTATACCTTATCCGGAAAGACTGTATTGTGAAGCTCTACGAGATCCCGAACCGAGAAATCATAAATTGGGTTGACCTTGCACCATGTACTGATATATTGTCACACCAATGAAGTGAAATAACATGAGATTAAGAGATGGTTGCCCGTTTCTTGCGAGAACCTACATAATGGACAAAAGACCGAATCGGTTTATTTTACATAACAGACAAATAACAAGCAATAAGTACACCGTAAATGAACCAATTGACATGATACATAAATTTACATGCATATACCTACTTTTAGATAAAATTATTTTTTTATCTTTAGGGTATGAGGTATACCCTTACGGCATCCTTACCGTGAGGGCCTTCACCATCCATGGAATATCAAAACAATCTCTACTCTCTCATTTTTGCAACAAAAAAAATCATGAATCCAAACGACCCGATGTGGTGACTTCAACAATACGCCAATTAAAAAAATACGTTCCAAACCGTCCTCAAAGTCAACCGCTTCCGTTCAACCAAACCTCATTTGGTTCACCATGTTATGTTCCACAACCACAGGCCAACCGTTAAATTTGTCTGACCCGGACGTTGTTTCAAGCACCACCCGACGAAGAAAACGTCGTCGAAACGTAACCCGTCCCTACCAAAAAGAAGAAGCATATTAAATAATCGACATCTACATGGGCCACAAAGAAGTGGGATACGGAGGAGGAGTTGAAGTTGGCTAGGACGTTTGTCAACGTCTTCGAGGATCCCATCATCGGTAAAATTTAATAGTTTTTTTATTTATAAATTTAATAGTTTTATTATTTACAAAATTAATAGTTTAATCATTTACTTTAGGGAACGCTCAAAGCAGGACCAAAAAATATTATATCTTGATGGACGTCGACCCGATTACCGCAAAAATGACCAACTGAATTCTAAATGGACTCATATACACAAAAAGGTTGTACTTTTCAACATGATATACGAAGAATGTAAGCGGGCACCGATATTTTTTTGCAAGCAATCAGCCGTTTTTAAGAAGATGGTGGAGGCATGACTCCAATTATAATTTGGGAACTTTTTGAGGTATTATTCGAAATGGCAATAAATTTACCTAAAAAAAGACCGGAGTCAGATCGTCAAAGAAACGATCCTCGACCAACATGGCTGATAGTCCTCGCGCATCCGATGGAAGATTTAGGTATGACATCAACGAAGAGGAAACATATGAGGAGGACGCAATACGACGACCGGTCGGGAAGAAAAAAGCAAAAGCCCAAGCATTGAGCTCCCGCTCCGTTCCGACACACATCATCGGTCAACAAATGATCAAGGAATTGCGAGAATTTAGTTTGACTCAAAAAGAGACGAAGAATTGGAAAAAAAAATGAAAAAGAAAAAAAGAGGAGATGGATATTCTTGCCCCTCGACTTTCGCTTCCACCGGGCAGATGAACCTTTTTTTAGGAAAAAAAAATGAGATCAAGGCAAAATATAGGCTTGAGGACTAGTTTTTTTAATTTATGTAAATTTTATTTTATGTTTTTTATTTATGTTTTTAATGAAATTTGAATTTATGTTTTATTTTTTTAAAAATTAATATTAAAATAATTGTTGAATTTAATGCACATTTGGGTATCGTTCACCTGAGTATTTTTCTTGCCAAGTAAGAACCAAGTGACTAAGTGAGGAATCAACCAAACTGACGTCAATATATATATACTCTATAATAAATAAAGGTTTTGGTGTGACAAATTTTCCCGCCTCTCTCTCATATTAATTGCACAAATTTTTCTTAATTGTTTTTGGATTATTGGATTTTAATAGTCCCAACTTTTACCAATTGACCAATAATAATCCCAACTGACAATATTCTTACCAATGGTCCCTATTTTCAAACTATTTTCTTATGTTGGACCCCCCGTTAAAAAAACTTAACGCCGTTAGCTTTTATATGACGTGGACATTTGCAAAATGCCGAAAATTCGAGCAAGCTAGCAGTGGTCTAATGGTGTATTTTGAAATTGACTCTGGTGGTATTTAACTCGTCTCGATAAACACCACCGTTATCTCTGTTTGGAATTGCCGAAACAACGAGACGAGAACATCAAAGATCCAATGTAATAATAGTGTCTAGTTTTCTTGACTAAAGCACCCCTAATTAATTCACCTTTTCCGATAAAAAAATGTTTTTCTAAAGATTCAATAAAAATACCAGAATATGAAATGTTTTTCTAAAGATTCAATAAAAATACCAGAATATGAAACATCTTACTATTTTTTTTTATAAGAATGTCATTTTTGACATTAATATATACTCTTTAAAGTAATTATTCAGGGCCGGTCTCGAGAATCCTCAAAACGTTTTGGACCCGAGACATGTAAAAAAAGCGGGTCCCATAATATAAAGTCATAATGACATAATAAAAAACTACAACAAACAAATAACGATTAACGAATTATATACAACGATTATTTTGTTATTTTTTAATAAGTTTGAAAATCTAGTAGGCCTTTTTTTAATTTCTAAGTTGGTTAATAGGATAAATGGATAATACAAGTAGTGATATTTTTTTTTAATTTTTAAATGGGTTAATACTATAAATGGATAATACAAATGAGACATTTTATAATATATATATTTATATATATATAATTTTTTTAAAAGTACGGGCTCCTTAAAAGACGGGGCCCCGAAAGATTACCGCCCCCCATTCATCTTCAAAATGTTTTAAAAGAATTATAACAAATCCTAGATGTGCTGGCCTTAGTAGAAATGAAGGACATGACGTCGACATGATTATTTAGTTTTTACTTTTCTAAAGATAATTTATGATCAAGAAATACATTTTATTTTTATTATTTTACGTAATTAACAAATGCCAAATTTTGACGGATCATAGTTTAATAGTTTATTATGAAACTTCTATAAATATTATTCAATATATTCTAATGGTTTATTGTGAATTTTCATCAAAGTTTCGAATCTAATCAATTTCCCGCTGCAACGCACGGGTTTACGTCAACTTGTTTTATAACAGTTTACATTCTTTCTATCTATTAACGGACGTTAATTTTTTCCGTTAAGTCTGGTCATGTGCTTTGCACATGAGGGTATATTGGTCTTTTTGTATTTATAAGGACTATTCTTGTAACTATTTGAAATCTTAATAAACTATAAAAATAAATATAGTATATAATATATATATATTATATTATATATAAAATTATATTTTATAGAAAAACTATAAAGTTTAAACCCATTAAAATTCAAATTTATTATGGCCCAAATTTAGTTGGCCTTTCTTGTAAATATAAGTTTATATTCAATAGATATTTCTCTATAGTCGTGCTGGACATTTGAAATTTTGCAGACGCCTCCTATAACATAATTTGGTGTTGCTTTATCATCAATTATTGATTTAGCATTAATTGAATTACCGACTAAATGTTAGTTTAGATTCCTATAAATTGCTCCTTGCAACGATTTCGCAAAACAACAAACAAAAATTTAAGCGACATGAATATCATCAACTCACCACCTCCTTCCACTATTAACGCCACCATTTTTCACCGTCGATTACCACAAACCACCACTAACGGCACCTCCTTCACCTTTTGTATGTCTTGTTCTTATTTATATTTATGTATGACAATTAAACTATTTTGTGATTTTTTTTTCACTTTTGTACAATATATAAAAACTTACTATATACAAACAGTATACTTCGATGTATTTTTATAGTTAAAAATATTTCTAGTTTACATATTTATATGATAACTTTTTTTTGAACGACGACTTTCATTTTTGAGTGACAGTCGCATCTTCGACAAGTCGGAGACTCATCACTTCTGAATACCTGATTACTACGTTGTCTGAACCGTCCCCGCGGGTTCAGAGCGAGGGGTTAGGCGTTCCCCGGGAAACCATGGAGCCTGCTGCCACTTGACAGCAGTTGAGCCGCTACACGGGTCAAGACCCGCTAGCGTAACGCACTCCGGACTAAAACCCGGGTTGGCTCGGGTTTGAACTTGCATGGCTTCGTTCAATCCTTCATTGCCTTACCACTGGACCAAAGCCAGTGGTTATTTATATAATAGCTAGCAAACATGTTTCTTATGTCTAAAGAATTAATTAATATAAACTATTAAATTTTACCCAAAGGATCGATTGGTTTTCCAAAGTAATAAAACTTCTTAAACACGATTGTAAAGTTTATACAATTATTCCTAAAATATATTTGTTTATTTAACTTACAATTTTGTATTGTAGGTCACGTAAAATCCATAAATTTTCGGTGCAAAGCCTTCCTCAAGCCCAACAAAAAAGGTATTCCAATCACTAAATACATTTAACTACTGTTTTTACCCTGCGCTTCATGGGGACACAATCGTTTTTTTCGTATTACGTGGGAGGAGTTTGGTCGTAATCGTTTTGATTTGGCAAAAACCATAAAATACACCGTTAACGAAGTTGTTCGTTAATAAACGGTTGGGTTTATCACGAAAACACAACGGTAAGGTCGCTCGTTATAGCGTATGACAAAAAAAACACACCCGATTCTTAATACAAACACAGTTTTGAAAACGTAAATTTTTTATTACTAATTATATATAACATTACATTTATTTAACCCGTATAATACACGAGATTCTAAACTACTCTTTAAATATAATGTAATACCTGGTCTCATACCCATCCAAAATATGTTTTTTTTGTTTTGGGGTTTTCCCATCCCTATTTTTTGACACCATGTCATTGTCATAAAGGAGTCATTTTAACCCCCAAAAAACGTTAAATATATATATAAAAGAAGTTTACATGAGTTAATTGGCTTATCAAGTTTTATGAGTGTAATAAATTAGCATGGAATGACATATTTAGGATATTTTGTTAGGGGCATAAAATGGGTTAGGTTCTAAAATGGGTCAGTAAAAGAATAACAAATAATGATAAAAGAATATGAAATAATTTAATATAACTTAGTTTATTTCATTAAATATGATATAACAAATTACATCCTTCACTACACCAAACTTTGTCTCATACGTCGGGTTGTGTCTGCAACATGTCGTCAGAAATAATTGTGATAATCATTTTAACTTAGCTAACCAAATAAGTAATAAAATTAAATATTAAGAAACAAAATTAAACAATGTTAATAACATGTGACCCTTTATCCTGAACTTATAACATGACGCAAATTGTTAAAACATCAAACGTCAGTGATCAAATGTATTACAGGTGAACAAAACTTGATGTTTTGTTCAAATCTCAAAGACAAAAAGTGCAGTTTACTCTTTTATAAAAGTGCTTAGCAAGATGCTATAGCAAAAAAAACACAAAAATACAATCTAAAGAGTGAAACTTTGCTTTATATTTTATCCAAAGATAACTTTAGCCTGTTGTGTACCGTTGAAAATCTTTTCGTTTCTTGCTTGTCAAATGACCCAACAAGTGCTGAAAATTGGCTTGTATCGTCTTATGATTAGTTTAACGGTATACATGATTGAAATTTGTGGAGGACAATATAAACAAGCTTGGAGACGAGAAGGAAGAACACATGACTCAGGGTTTCGAAGTATTGTTCCCTTCACTCATTGAACTCGCGCGAAAACTAGATACAGGGTTTCCAGCAGCAACTGCTTTTGCATTCATGCAAACTAAAGATCAAAAGTGTCTTACATATTTGACCAATCTAGTTGCCAAGTTCCAAGGCGGAGGTAATATCATGAATTTTGGTTATATAAATCTAAATTTGGTAGGTTAAGCCAAACTTTGGAAAACTGAAATTGACAGCATGATAATCAAATGTAAATTACTCAAATTGAATATTCATGTGTTTTTACAATATCAAAGAAATAAATCAAAATTGATTAAAATCTCTAGACTTCGAAATTGACATGATGGAAAGTAGATGTCATAGTTGGGGCAAACAGCTTGGCAGTTTGTCACATGATTCGGCCCACAAAGGTGTTGGCGTCCGTTACTTATTAGCTTGTAACTCCAGACGTGGAGCAAGTTACACTCTTTTTAAGTTGGGCCATTTTCTAGTCCGTTTACCCCGTTGGTTCAAGTATTAGTCTGCTAACTCTTTGATTGACTTTGTATAAAAAGTGCATCAAATAAGTATGGGCTGGGCTGAACTATCTATCATTTTTTTCTTGTCTTAAAAGAAATCATAACTAGCATGTTAAACTTGATTACATAAACAGTTATTATAATAAAACACTTAGACTTTGTTTTGCAGAACATTTCAACTGTTTGATATCAGTTACCTTTTATATAAAGTTATAATTTTACCCATTAACAGTTAAATATAACATAAACCAGCATATTTGAACATATTGTAGCGTCCTAAGGATTAATTCATTCAAGCCATTAATCAATAAACAAAAACATACGATTCATTCCAAGAACCAACAGTTTTACATGCGTTCATTACCATATATATACATACACCTACAATGGATGAAACGTTGTGATCCTAAAACCTACGGTCGCATCCCTTGAAGCCCATACACTTTCTATCTATGTACACAAGTGACCCCTACACTTTAGGCTAATTACACTTGTGACCCGTTAAACATGGATATGAAAATTAGGCAAACACATATTTGGATACAGTCCCACATCTATATCCTATCGACATGTTTGAACAAATTTGGATGGTTGATCGGCTGCAACGACTTGGAATTGCACGCTATTTTCGGTCTGAGATCAAGGAGTGTGTCGATTATATCTACAGGTATATGAAAATTATGCTAAAGTCTGAAAATTGATCTTATTTATTTTTTCAAATTTTATTATCTTTTAGATAACCAAACATTTCAAGTTTCTTTTGCATGCCCATTAACATAACCTAGAACTAAACCGATTAAGTCTTGTTGTGAATGTATCCAATTTTTTGAGAGAAATTACTAAATGTTTTTATAAAAAATGTTTAAGGTATTGGGATGAACAAGGAATGGGGTTTACAAGAAATTGCAATTTACCAGATATTGATGAGACTGCTATGGCATTTCGGCTTTTAAGAACAAATGGTTATCAAGTTTCATCTGGTTTGTTTAATCAACAATCAAAACTAACTTCTGTAAATGTTGGTGTTATTTTGTAAATAATTAAGTTCATAAAAATGTGATAGATGCGTTTCGACACTTTGAGAAAGATGGACAATTCGTGTGCTATCACGGGCAATCATCAGAAGCCGTGACAGTGATGTTCAATCTATATCGAGCTTGTCAAGTGCTTTTTCCGGGTGACAAAATCCTCGATGATGCTAAGAAATTTTCTTATAATTTCTTAATAGAAAAAGGATCAAAAAACGAGCTTCTTGATAAATGGATCATCGCGAAGGACTTGCCTGGGGAGGTACGTACCAAACAATAATATCAATACAATTATGAAGGAATTGCGGTTTCTTTTAGGGGTGTGTACGGTTCGGTTCGGTTTTCACCTCTAACCGAAACTGAAACTTTCGGTTAATGAAATTTAATAACCAATTGGTTTCAGTTAATCGGTTAATTAAGAGCATTCGGTTCGGTTAACCACCTATTAGGCTAACCATTGCAAACCAAGCTTAAAATAACATTTATTAACCAAAAACAAATTTTGAAAAAAATGAAATACTAATGCCAAAAGTCTCATAAAAGACTTCCAAGCTTTATATTCATTTTAGTTGGGTTTTATAGCCTACTTCCTTTGACTATATTTCTCTTCCATCCAATGTGGGATGCCACAAACCTTTTTTTGGATATTTTTCTCTTCAATCCCACCCAAGTATGTTAACATTTTCAATGGTAAAGATATATTGGATATTTTCTCTTCAATCCCAAGTATATTAACCTTTTTTTTTGGATATTTTTCTCTTCATTCTACTTGGTGCCTCCTTTCTTTATGTAAGATTTTTGATGTAATTTCAAATAACTACATACACCCATACATAAAAAAAGATAGTTGTATTAAAAGTCAATCTAAATATGAAGTTCTTAAGTTTGTGTGAATTAAGAATGTTATAGAAGCATTGGTGCTATTATAAAAATATTACAAATTGATGTCATTCGGTTCAGTTCGGTTTATTCGGTTATGGGTAAATGAATAACCGAAACCGAACCGAAAATATCGGTTTCGGTTATTTTCGGTTCGGTTTTTTCACGTTTTTTGTTCGGTTCGGTTTTGTCGGTTAATTCGGTTAATTCGGTTTTCTGCTCACCCCTATTTTCTTTGGAGTTACGTTATGTTTTGGTGTCTGTACTTATTTTCAAGCTACTTGTTAGCTTCTATTAATATACTAGGTTATATATTCATGTACTAGCTTAGACCCCGTGTAATACACACGGGTGAAAAATATCAATAAATAAATTTCTTAAATTTTATTTATGTATTTTACAGGTGTAAAAATGTATTACTGTATATTAAGGATATAAAACAAAATTCAAAATATGTAAAAAATAATATATAATTGGGTTTCGGAAATACGTCAATTACTATTTAATGTAATTTGACTTTCATTTACTATTTGATTGAAAATAAAAATTACATAATTAGATTTCAAAGTTTTTTTTATAATATAGGATAATTTAAAAATAAATTTGTTTTATTAGTATATTATTAATTTATTAAAAGATATGAGTGCATTTAATAAGAGAGAGAGGCGGGAAAATAATGATGAGATTGAATATGGTGACGACACGTGGCATACAAAACCTTTCTTTATTATATAGTATAGATTATATAGAGTTGTTTAATATAAAAATAAAAGTACAATAATGTGTAAAAAAGTTTTAAATAATGTGTAAAATAAGAAATAAAATTCTTTCTTTCCTTAATTAACTAATAATTAGAATTCAAATTTTATATTATCTTTTTTGAAAAATAAAAACATTAATATAATTAAATTTTAAAATTCAAATTTACTTAAAATAGGAAAAATTAGAAGATTGGTAAGAAAAATATGATCACGTGTCATTATTTGGAATCATTTATTATAATAAGGATTTGTTTTGTTGGCCGTTCAAAAAATATTCCGATTTAAAATGGAAAGTTAATGGTGTTAATAATGCATAATATACTGAAATTATATTAAAATTAAAAGATAATCATCATTGAAATAGGCTAATGTAGAGCGTAAGAGAAAATTCCTAAGAAATAGATATGTTATTCGATGATTAAAAAATTAAATCAAAGCCCCTTTGTACATGAAATTTTTATATTTGGGTAAAATCTTGGAATTGACAACCGGCAATTTGAATACTAAAATTAAGTAACTAAATAAAAGCGTAAATCAAATCAATCAACAATTTACGCGGATTATACTTAAAAATATAAGAATTGGAAATTGTAAAATTTGGGAAAAGTCTTTAATTGACGAAATTAGAGCCTTTTATCGAAAAAATTGGGGCATGACAACTGAGTTAAACCGCCTATAACCGTTTACCACAAGATCCGGCTTGTCGAGACCTTTTTTAGAATGACTATAAATAAAGCGAGCTAATATCGTGAGAACCCGTTTTGTACCTAACCAAATTGATACTTTCTTTTAAAACGGTTGGTTTTGACCTGAATCTATTTGACCTAAACCCGATACCATCCGTTACCCGATCTCCCGTTTTGGCACGCTTACTAATGACACTTTGTATATACGACTTATAAAATTGATGAACAGGTTGGATATGCTCTTGATGTGCCATGGTACGCGTGTCTACCTCGACTCGAGGCAAGATATTACTTGGAACAATACGGAGGTGATGAAGATATATGGATTGGAAAATACCTTTACAGGTTATTTATGCGAAAATTGCGGTTGATTATAAAAAGCATCTTAATAATTTCTGGTTTTATTTCATATTAAATATTAAATATAATTATATAAAATGAGTGGATATATATAGGATGGGAAATATTAGCAATAATCAGTATCTTGAGATGGCCAAATTGGACTACAACTATTGTCAAACAATTCATCAGTTGGAATGGAGCAACATCCAAATGTATATATGTCAATCCTTATCCACCTTTTGAATTATGGTATTTTATTTAATTAGTATTTATTAAAAAGGCCACATTTGTGAAATTGTAACAGATGGTATGCAAATCTAAATATAGAAGAGAGCTCAAACACGAGACTTTATGGTTATATTATGAGGCAGCAGCGAGCATATTCGAGCCAGAAAGATGCAATGAGCGAGTCGCTTGGGCTGTGCTAGTAAACACCATTACCTCATTCTTTGCCAAACACAAATTCTCAAATATTGACATTCAAGCGTTTGTAAATGAATTCACCAACACGCAACATCGTGAGAAAAATGGAAAACCATGGCACGTGATGATGGATGCACTACATGAAACGCTCAACGAGATCTCCTCGGGCACAAGGGTGGCTCATGGCGTAGACATCTATCCACACCTCCATAGTGTCGTAAGTTCTTTTTCATCTGGTTCAACTAACAATATACTAGGTCTAACACGATTTTTATTTATTATTTTAGAAAATAAGTGGAAGGTGTGGTTGTTGAACTGGCAAAACGGAGAGGACGTAGTGATAGGTGAAGCATAACTTATAATTAAAACGATAAACTTGAGTAGCGGCTTGTGTGTATTAGAGGAGCCATTTTCACATCCTCGGTATCAACGACTCTCCTCCGTCGTAAATGACCTTTGTCACCAATTCTATCATAAGGTACAACAAACAAATGTTATATGCCTCGTAGCCTCTTAATTGATAGGTCATTTTACTAAATGGCGTAATATACACATGTGTTTAGGATGATCCTGCCATAGGCTTCGGGATCGAGTCCAAAATGCAAGAACTTGTGCAACTTGTGCTATGTGACTCACCCAATGATCTTGATACTAATTCGAAGCAGAAGTTTTTAACAGTGGCCAAAACATTCTACTATCGTGCTTTGTTTGATCCTGAAGCCATAAACCAACACATTAGTAAGGTATTGTTCGAAAATGCAATTTGATTATGTTGAACTTTACCATACCATATGTAATAAATTTTCAAATGAGGATGGAAAATTCCTCATTTGATTGTCTAGACGTGTGTTAATATTGTTGTTATTGTAATAATGAAGGTCTTTATCTTAATCACAACTTCAAGTTTGCGAAATATCATTGTTGTAGTTTTGGGTGTTGTGAACAATATATATTTGTTGTTTAAGGTATGCATCTTTGCTTTATTTTATTTTTTTAAGTCATAATATTTTATTAAAGTTACAAATTCAAATGAAAACAAAAAATATTTTATATTTTATATCTATATACATAGTTTTAGTTTTTATTTTTATATTATTGATGATGTCATCCGGTTCGACCGGTTCTACCAATGAACCTCTAAGACGACCGATTCGCTATCTAACCGAGTTCTAAAAACATTGGTTTAAATACGTAACATTTAAAAAAAATTGATTATCTTGCACTGATAAGTAATTAAGGAATAGATATTGTCATAAAAACAAAAAACCGTCAACGCGCAAATAGACCAAAATATCGTGAATTTATCGAGAGAAGATAATAAAACTCGAATTTAAGAAAAAGTAATAACGGAGATCGGAGGAACGACGAAGTGAAATCAACAAGTAGACGAAAACGATTCCGCCGAGAGGATCAACGGCCGTTGATTCAACCCCCACCTCCGTCGTCACCAACACTAACCCTAACCCTAACCCTAACGATCTTCTCTATTCGTTTGTTTCATTATATTTAGATACATCAGTAGCCTTATAACATACGCATATTATATCGTTTCACCGTCAATTACCGTTGATTTACATTCCTGTTGCGAGATCTGGTGGATCAAATGGATGAATTCGGTAAGCTCTCGAAGGATTTTGGATTCCGGCCTCAAGGAAAATCCGCTCCGATGAAACCGAGTGGCGGTGATCGCCGGAGCCGACCTGCGTCATCGTCAACAACATTTGCAACCGACGGGAATGATATGTTCAACGACGCATTTGGTGGTCCTCCTAAATACACTAACAGCAACTGGAAATCGACATCGTCGAGATCTGATTTCGATTATGATTCAATTTCCAAGGACTGGGAATCGGCGAATAATAATGAAATGAAAAGTAATCCTAAGTCTTCGAATTCGCCGGTTTATGATAAGCCGCTTTATGATGACGACGCTTTCGATGGATTGCCAGGGATAAACAGCAAATCGGTATCTTCTTCTGCATCGCCGAGATACGAAGATAATGTTTTAGCGTCTATGACTACTTCTCCGCCCAACCAGAGTCAACAGAGTGATCAGTTCGATGATCTGCTTGGGAATTTAGGACGAACGGAGAAGGCTGAACCAGCCAGGCATCGTAGTGATAAGAGTTCAGGAGGTTTGGATGATTTGATTCCTGGCTTTGGAAGCAGCAGTCCTGCATCCAGTAGCAGGTACTTTGCTTTTTTTTTTACAGCGATTTAATTGTTCACTTCAGTACTTATGAATGAAGACGTTTAGGCATATCAATCAATTATTTACATTGAGCATGAGATGCACAATCACTAACATCGTCCTTAGCTTTGAGATTGCATAATTATCAAGTGTCATACTGCCATTGATTTCTAGTTAGGTTTTTACGTGGATCCATAAGTCAAATTAGTAATTGATACTAGAAATCGACATCCAAGGATTATATAGATTTAGACAACTCAAGCAGTTTGTGTTAACTGCCAATTCAGTTGCGTCGTTTTTCTTATTGTGTGTTGCTTTATGTGTTAGAATAAGTCTTGTGTAAGTACGGGGGGTGTTATCGCCGTACTTGCAAACTAGGAGGTTTTTCAATTATTTTTTAATCCTAGTTAGAATTTGAGTCTAATACGGTTTCGTATGTGTTTAGGATTGGTAGGTTATAAATAAGGACCTTTGTAACCCATTCAATTAATTCCAATCAATATACAAACAAGTTTAGATTCAATCTTTGTGCCAATTATGTTTTAATTGGTATCAGAGCTTCAAGGTTTAGAAGGAGGTGACGGCAAGAATTCCAGGAGTAAGAAAGTCCGGCAGAAGTTCCGATCAAAAGGAAAAAGATCGAACACTTCTGCAACGGGTTTTAAGGCTCTGACGAAACAAGAAACCTTCATCCTCACGTTTCTTTTCCAAGTGATCAAAGTCGTGATTATCTTATCCGATCCAAGGGAGACCAGAGAACTAGAAGACGGAGATCTGCTGTTCGGTTCTTGATTAATTCAAGAACAAGAATAAGAACTGCGAAGAAACATCTCTTGTTTTGTTGGCAATCAAGACTGCAGTCAAGAGAGTTCTTCAGCCGATCCAAGGAAACTTCAAGTTGTAAGTGATAAGTTTGTTTCGTGCAGTCAAGACGGCGTTCAAAGATCAAGCGAACACGTAACTTGGTGACCAAGGTTCTGTGAAAATTTTGTGATCAAGAAGAAAATTTTAAACTGAACCTGGTGCAGTTTATTAATTCTGGATAAAGATCCAAACGAACCCAAAACACCATTAACGTATAGCCGTAAGAAGAACATGGGAGACCCGAAAACTCAGATCGTGGTTTCAAAAGAACCAAACTCGCTTCCGATACAATGTCCGGTTCTCACAGCCACAAACTATGTAATCTGGACCGTAAAGATCAAAGCTATTTTTAGGGTACAAGGTCTTTTGGAAACAATCGAACCGGTTGAAGGAACTGCCATCGACCCAAAGAAAGATGGCATGGCTATCGTGTACCTCTATCAAGCAATGCCGGAGGAGATGGTGATGCAAGTGACTCACCTCGACACCGCTAAAGAGATACGTGATGCGTTGAAGACTCGCTATGTAGGGGTTGAACGTGTTTGAGAAGCCCGGCTCGAATCTCTTCAATACGAGTTCGAATCGCTCAAGATGAAGGATACGGATTCACTTGATGACTTTACTTCCAAGTTAAGTCAAGTGGCTTCGAAAGCAAGCAATCTTGGGAGGAAGGTATGCGAAGAGAAGGACTTAGTAAGGAAACTTATGAGTTCGGTTCCAAGAAGACGGTACTTGGCAATTGTTGCAACCATTGAACAATTTGCCGATTTGAAAACCATGTCCTTTCAAGAAGCGGTGGGTCGGTTAAAGGCGTTTGAAGAGCGACTTGGAGGTGAAGAAAACTTACCAACCGGTAAGCATAATCAACTACTGTACACGTATGAAGAATGGACGGCAAAATCTAATCAAAAAGGGAAGTCCACGGCCGAGTCTAGTCAAGCCGGGCGAGGAAAGGGTCGGGGTAAAACTGGGGATAAAGACAAGGATAAGAAGAACGAGCCAATCCAAAAGAAAGATCGTTCTAAGATAAAGTGTTTTAGGTGTGATGAACTAGAACACTTTGCCTCGGCTTATCCTGCACGAAAGAAAGAAAAGAATAGTGAGAGCAATCTCGCTCAAGGGGAAGGACCGGTTCTACACACGATAACCGAAACTAGAGAAGAAGTGGTGTTCTTGAAAGAAGACCGGGTGGATCCGCAAAAATATGCTAATACCCCATGTGAAAACAATACATGGATACTTGACAATGGAGCTAGCAATCATATGACGGGAAACTCGGAATGGTTTTCAAAACTCAATCATAACACCATAGGCAAAGTAAGTTTTGGTGATGGCTCATGCGTCGAGATCAAAGGGCGTGGCATGATAGTTCTAGAAGGAAAGGCGGGAGAATTGTCTTGAATGATGTCTATTACATACCATCACTCAAGAACAATATCATAAGTCTTGGGCAATTAGACGAAGACGGGTGTAAGATAGCCATCCAACATGGTATTCTTTAGATGTTCGAGCAAGATGGAACTTTGCTAATGAAGGTACCCCGATCACCTAATCGTGTCTATAAGATTAACTTACAAGTTGCATCTCCAGTTTGTTTACAGGTAAACCTACAAGATGAAGCGTGGGTTTGGCATGCACGGTTATGCATCTAAATTTTGATGCCCTTAAGAGTCTCTCAAAGCTAGCAATTGGGTTACCTGAAATAAAGCACCCAACCCAAGTGTGTGACTCTTGCATGGTAGGCAAACAAACAAGAAGTTCATTCCCGAAGGACTCCCTCTATCGAGCTAAGACACCCCTCGAGTTGATATATGCCGATGTTTGTGGACCAATTACTCCAAAGACACAGGGAGGTAATCAATATTTTCTACTAGTCGTCGACGATCATACCCGCCACATGTGGGTATTCACAATGAAGACCAAAGATGAAGTAGCGAACCATCTCATTGATTTCGTGACAAGAGTAGAAAACGAGACAGGAAAGAAGCTAAAAGCTATACGATCCGACAACGGGGGAGAGTTTACATCACATGTGTTGTCGGATTTTCTTGAAAGTAAAGGGGTGGTTCATCAATTCACGGCTCCCTATACTCCTCAACAAAACGGGGTGGTAGAGAGAAGGAATATAACCATATTGGGGGCAACAAGAAGTATGTTGAAAGCTATGTCATTACCACAAAATCTATGGGGAGAAGCGGTTCATCACTCGGTTTATTTACTAAATCGGTCACCAACGAAAGCTTTGAAAGACTTGACCCCTTATGAAAGCTTTAAAGGAAGAAAACCAAATCTTTCACACGTAAAAGTTTTTGGTTGTTTGGGACACGTGAAGACACTTGGTACCGGTCAAAAGAAACTTGATGACCGGAGCATTCCCATGATACACTTGGGTTCTCAACCAAGTACGAAGGCGTATCGGATGCTTGATCCGATCAAAAGACGAGTGCACGTCACTCGGGATGTTGTTTTCGAAGAAAGTATAGCTTGGCCATGAAAAAAAGACGAGACAACTGAAAACCAAACAGGCCCGGAATGGATTGAGTTTGTTGTTGAAACTCCAGCCCAAACCGAGCCCAACCACACCGTGATTCACCCAGAAACAGACCCTGATGGACTACCTGCATTCACTGACCCACGGTGTCTCCTAGATAATCAGACCAGCAGCGATGAAGAAACTATTGGGCCTCAGGCCTGTCAGTCAAGATCTCGCAATACAAGCCTTCAAAACAGTGCACTACTTCAGCCCCAGGCTGCTGAGACAGCCGTGAACATCAGCCCAGCAGGCCCAGGCGTGACTGTGACCAGCCCATAAGAACAGGCCCAAGCTGTTCCAGCCCAGTTGAGGCGCTCTAGTCGGAAGAAAGAGTTGCCAAAGAAATTAACCGACTTTATTGTAAAAGGTGTATCAAGTTCCACAAGGCAAGACCCGACAACGGAAGAGGTAAATTTGTTACTATCATTCGATGACGAACCACCAAACTTTCAAGAAGCAAACAAAGAAAAGCATTGGCGGTTAGCAATGGAAAGCGAAATAGCATCGATTGAAAAAAACAAGAATGGAAGTTGGTAGATCCGCCACCCAATTTAAAACCAATCGGGTTAAAGTGGGTGTTTAAAGTGAAGAAAGATGCAAACGGAGTGGTAACAAAGTTTAAAGCCCGACTAGTCGCCAAAGGTTATGTTCAAAAATATGGGATTGATTTCGAAGAAGTTTTTGCACCGGTGGCTAGAATGGAAACGGTAAGACTCTTGCTTGCCCTAGCAGCTAATCGGGGTTGGGAGGTACATCATTTAGATGCAAAGTCAGCTTTCCTTCATGGAGATTTAAAGGAGGAGGTTTATGTTCAACAACCGGACGGGTTTGTAAAAAAGGGTCAAGAAAGTAAAGTGTACAGGTTGGTGAAAGCTTTGTATGGTTTACGCCAAGCTCCAAGGGCGTGGAACATCAAGCTAGACGGGTCGCTAAAAGAACTTGGCTTCACTCGATGTAAGCAAGAACAAGCAGATTACAAGAAGGTATCAAACCAACGCCTATTGCTTGTAGGCGTGTATGTGGATGATTTGATAGTTACAGGTACAAGTGTGCAAGAAATATCAAGCTTCAAGAAACAAATGGAGTCCCGATTCTAGATGAGTGACTTTGGGCTACTACACTATTATTTGGGAATCGAAGTCAAACAAGATAACCATGGGATAACGCTAAAGCAAAGTGGATATGCAATGAAGATTCTAAAAGAGGCAAGCTTTTGGGATTGCAATTCCACTCAGCTTCCAATGGAGGCGGGTTTGAAACTATCAAAGAATGATGACGGACCCGAAACCGACCCGACAGGGTATAGAAAGATCATTGGAAGCTTACGGTACTTGACTCATACACGACCCGACTTGAGTTACTCGGTCGGATATATGAGCCGGGTCATGCAAACTCCCACTCAGAATCATGCTCAAGCCGTGAAGCACATTCTTCGTTATTTGAAAGGCTCACTCGATTATGGTTTGGTTTATCCGAGAGGTGGGCCACACACCTTGCTCGGTTATAGTGATAGTAGTCACGCGGTTGACGTGGATGATGGTAGAAGCACAACGGGATTTGTTTTCTACTATGGTAAAGCACCAATGTCATGGGTTTCACAAAAACAAGGAACAGTGGTCTTATCATCTTGTGAGGCGGAATTAATGGCGGCTACATCGGCTGCTTGTCAAGTCTTATGGCTCCGAGGATTGTTGTCAGAGATGGCCGGTGAAAAGGAAGAAATTGTAACCTTGAAGGTGGATAATTCATCGGCTATTGCATTGATGAAGAATCCGGTCATTCACGGTAGGAGCAAACACATAACTACAAGATACCATTTCATACGAGAGTGCATCTAGAGAGAACAAATCAAGGTGGAGCATGTTAGTGGAGATTTACAAAAAGCAGACATCCTCACGAAAACGTTGGCACGGTTAAAGTTTAATGAGATGAGAAGTCTCGTTGGTGTCACAAGATTATGGGGGTGATTGTTAGAATAAGTCTTGTGTAAGTAACGCGGGGGGGGGGGGGGGGGGCGTTATCGCCGTACTTGCAAACTAGGAGGTTTTTGAGTTATTTTTTAATCCTAGTTAGAATTTGAGTCTAATACGGTTTCGTATGTGTTTAGGATTGGTAGATTATAAATAAGGACCTTTGTAACCCGTTCAATTAATTCCAATCAATATACAAACAAGTTTAGATTCAATCTTTGTGCCAATTATCTTTTATTATGTAGCCCTAGTTGCAGGCTTAATTTCGCGTTGGATGGTTACAAACTTTGCATATGTATTATCAAAATCTGTAAAATGATCTTTGATAAATCTTTTATGTTGACAAGTTTGCCATGTCTAAGGTATATGCTATAACTTGTGGAGAAAATGTTCAGGAGCAGGATTTGTCTCCAGTTTTCAGTGGTTATTTATGCTTATCATGTTTAGCTATGTAAAAGGTTGGCTGTTTTGGTTCCTCAAAGAAATGCAATTTTTTAATATTGTTTTCAGATTTAACCTTTGCTTACTAAACATTTGGAATATAATTTTTCTTTTTTTGTTTATGTTTATTTGTCTACTTGGTTAGAAACCCGTGTTTTACACATGTTGAATAAAGGAAATATTAAATAATTAGTAATTAAGATTTAGGAATTATAAAGGAATTTTAAATAATTAGTAATGAAGATTTAGGAATTAATAAAGGAAATATTAAATAGTTAGTAAGGAAATATAATAGTTAGTAGTGAAGAAAAAATGAGCGGGAAAAAGAATCTTGGGCTCACAGAATTGTGACATGTGGCGCAGCCATTTACTTATTTATTAGGTATAGATACTTTATACCATCCATAGACAAATCACACAAACATCTCAATGTACGCCTACAGTTTCCCAATTACATTTCCAAATACAGTTTTTATTACTTGCATAATTATGCTCTCAAAATTAATCCATTACACCATATTTAGTCCAATCTTAATCAAAGTGACTTAATATATATGTTCACTTTGTGACAAGAAGTTGAGGGGGTTCAATTTGATAGAGAAACTGTTGATCGTCTCAACCATTATTGATGATTTATGTTCGGTAATTTGATTTGAGTTAAACAAAAGTGATGTAATTGATCAATTTTGTTGTATGTGACTGAGAAAAAGAATGGAAGTATGTAGTCAAGTTTATTTTATTTTTTAAAAAATTTGTTGACATTTTTTTTGCTTTTTCCAATAGATGGAGTTCAGATCCAATTCCTACGTCAACTAGCAAAACAAAGGAAAATTCTAATGCAGCGGATGGCCCATTTGTGGTTCTAGAATCTATGCCAACCCCTGTTGCTTCATCCCAAGGTCTTTTCACAGATCCACTGGAACAGCTCAGCAAAATCGATAAGTCCAAGAGCACAAAATCTGGAGTAAGATCACCAAGTGAGGATATGTTTGGTGACCTGAACTCCCTTAACAGCTTCAATAAATCGCCACCTGCATTTTCAAAGGGAACGCACAACAGGAAAAAGGGCCAGAGTCAAACCCATTCAGAGGACGGATCCAGTGTGGGCAGTGCACAAAGTTCTGTTAGTAGAGAGCCAATAGACGAATTTGGATACTCTGAAAATTTACCACAGAAGATGCCTTTTGACCATTTTCAAGAATCTCATCAAACCGTGCATGGCATGACAAGTGTATTTAGAAAGTCTCCAACTTCACATACTGGTACAAGTTCTCATGTGGACACTTTTCCCAAATCAGAAGAGCATGTCCAGTATGCAGAGGACATATGGCTCACTGTATCAGAGATCCCTCTATTCACACCAGTTACTCGGGCCCCACCACCTTCAAGGCCCCCTCCTCCAATACCAGCACGTGCTTCAAGTACCAGAAAATTTGATAATGATTTCTCTTCATCATCAGATTCTGCTAAATACTCCCAATATGCAAATGCTTCTAGAAGTAAAGAACCCGTGCAGGTAGCTATGGATGAAGAGATAACAGAGGAGAGGCTAGAAAGAGAGAGAGAAGAGGAAGAGAGAGAGCAAAGGAGACTTGAGAAAGAGAAAATTAAGGAAATTGAAAGGGAGAAAGCAAGACAAGCTGTAGAGAGGGCTAACAGGGAAGCCCGTGAAAGAGCAGCCGCTGAAGCCCGGTTAAAGGCTGAACGGGCTGCTGTTCAGAGAGTACAAACTGAGGCCCGTGAGAGGGCAGCTGTTGAGGCTAGGGAAAGAGCAGAACGGGCCGCAGCAGAAAAAGCTGCTGCAGAGACCAAGGAGAAAGAAGCACGCGAGAAAGAGAAAGCTGCTGTTGCAAAGGCCCAAGCAGAAGCAAGGCGTAGAGCAGAGCGTGCTGCTGTAGAAAGGGTCACGGCTGAGGCTAGAGAGAGAGCAGCTGCCGAAGCTCGAGAACGGGCGGCGGCGGCCCAACAAAGGAATGATCTTGATTCCTTTTTTAGCATGGCTTCGCAACCAAACAGTGTACCAAAAGCAAGGGCAAGTTCTAATGTGAGTAATTTTATCCGATTTACTTAAGGATGGATCAATTTGGGGTGTGTTTTATCTCAAACGGATCAAATGGGTGTAGTCAAAATCTAGCTAAAAGGGAAACGGTCAAATCAAATGGGTAAAATAAAAAATAAAATGCTAAAAGGGGAAGTGGTGATATGATGAACTGTTGAAAGTCAATAGTCTAATCTCTATGCACACAACCTCGTAAATCGTTTTATTCAAATATTCTGAACATTAATGTGAAAATCTGGTTTTTTTAATCTTGATTAAAGCATTCTTATCCGTGATCTTTTTTAAGAATGGAGTGGGCCATCCCAACCCGATCCAGTGATCCGCTCGGTTTGGACCTGTATTAAAAATGACTTGCTTCAACCCGTTACCCAGCCCGACAGCCCCTCCTTTTTTTAGGAAACCTGTATTTGTTAATGTTATCTTCTCTGTATGATCTCAAATGTAGGACTTTGCAACTGATCCACTATCCCAAGAAAGACGAGGGCCAGAAGAGGCTCACAGGGCTTCTAGTAGTGGAGCTCCTTCCAGTGTTAGGAAAACATCTTCCACCACCAATTTTGTTGACGATCTTAGTTCAATATATGGAGGTATATATGTGTTAATGTTTCTTTTAAGATTATCCTCAAATTCTTCATCACATTTAGTGCTCACACCCTATTATTCCAAAAGCCGGTATGCCAGCTGGAGAATTCCAAGATGTTAAAGGGGAAACTGAGGAAAGACGAAGAGCTAGGTTAGAAAGACAACAACGTACTCAAGAGCGTGCAGTAAGTGATTTTGAACAAATATTTTCATGATTTATGTTTCATTAGGGACAACATAATCTGAAGTGGTATAGTTTTTGTACATGATTTCTAACTGTTGAGGTTTTCATTTTTAGGCTAATGCACTGGCTGAAAAAAATCAGCGGGATCTGCAAATTCAGAAGGAACAGGAAGAAAAACATGTGAGCACTAAATAGGATTACAGTATTACAATAATGGGATAAATTCATATATCCCCCTCAAAACTCGCATAATATCATATTCACCCAACAAAAAATCATAATATCTAATATGCCCATTTTCATGATTATGACATTTGTGCCATTCGCTTAAAAGTTGTATAATATCATATTTGCCCAACAAGTTAAAACATCAAATATGCCCATTTTCAAATTTATGACATTTAAACTCTTGTGTTCTCCTTTCCAACAAATAAGGGTCATTGGATCCATAATATGCGGTTTAAAGTTTAGGATTTAGTGTTTATAGTTTAGAGTTTAGGATTTAGTGTTCAGTTTTTAGGGTTTAGGTTATGAGAGTTTGAAGTGTAAGTAGGAGAATGAGAAGGGTATAGCGGTCATATTATAAGATATATTTAATAATGAAATAGGTATGAAATTCTAAGTGTTTTGAAAGGGTATATTTTGATATTAATTTTTTTGGTTTTGTTAATATGATATTATGCAGGTTTTTAGGGTTACTATAATAATCTAATTTTTTCAGTAAAGTGATTTAGCATGTTGTATGTATTAAAAGTACACTTTGGGTGACTTTTGACCCGTTTCATTTTTATCAAATATATTTGTTTGTTACCCATTTATTTGATATTCCGTCTGACCTTTGTGTTTCCATCTCAGAGGATTTCTGCAACTTTAGATGCCGAAATCAAGCGTTGGGCTGCTGGTAAGGAAGGAAATCTGCGCGCAATGCTATCAACGTTACAATGTGTATGTCGCATTATATCTTTTTCTATGTTTTTTTTGTTTGATTTAATGATTTCAGATTCCTTGGATGGCTATGTGACACCATAAGTATCTGTAACATAGTTGATGGAAATATTGGAATATATCAAACTTATCTGGAGTTGGTTGTGTCAATATGGTTTTTCAATAGACTAGGTGATGGGATTTGAAACAGTAGCTTAAACCTCAAATCAGAAATGAAGAAGAAAATAAGAACAAGTAATAGGAGTATAGTATTAATGGCACTCAAAAGGAAATTACAAAAGATGATCCAGGGCTATGCCCTCTCTCCATACATCGTGTAGGAGCCTAAACAATTCTAACAAACTCACCGATACCTCACCAAGCCTTATTCTCTCCTACTTATACTATCTCACCTCTAACAAACTCCCAGCCACTATTAGAAAAGTCCCCTTTGCCCCTTCTAGAATACACATGTACCATTTTAGGTTTATCTTTAGAATGAAATGATGTATCTCTATCACTACTTCCCCCTTCCAATAAAGTCTTGACCTCAAGACTTGTAGTTGCAGCCTGAGCAGGAAGCAAAGATGCAGGCTGAAAAGGCCCAGTTGGCACAGCAACCCGAGAAGACTAGTCAGCCGGAAGCCCCTTTAACTGAACTGTTATGCCATTGTAAACAAATTGCATCAAGGAATTAGGCCAATCATGGACCACTGCACCCAAAGAATGTAACCATTCCATTCCCAAAATCAAGTCAAGACTGCCCACTTCAAATACCAAAGCATCCAACACAAAGGTGCTGGGAGCAAGCTGAAACGGAAGATTTAGGCAGCGATCAGTGACAAAAACCCGTTGCTCAGCACCCCAAGTGGTATGAATGCCAGGGAAGGTGGTGATGGCAAGACCCAAAGCAAGAGCCAAACGATGAGAAACAAAATTATGTGTCGCCCCACAATCAACCATTAAACAAACCGGATGCCCATGTAGACTTCCTGCGATTCTCAAGGTAGGAGCACCTCCCTGTCCAGCCAGCAGACCCACAGATTCCAAAGCCATAAACGAACCCGTAGGAGAGTCCCCAGTCGTAGGTGTAACCGGAGACCCCTGAGCTTCCAGTGAACAATTCTCCCCCTCCAAAGAGTCATACTCATCCTCTCCTAAAAGAAGAACCCGAAGTGAGCCCTCCGAACATTTGTGAGCCGGCCCATACTGTTGACCACAACGAAAACACAGGCCCTTCTTCTGACGATCTTCCCACTCAGTGCGAGAAAGCGACCGAACCCCTCTATCCCTATGAGGCAAGTGCCTAACATATATGGATGAAGGCGATTTGGAAGGCAGCAACGCACGAGAAGGATCAAAGGAGGTGGAATAGCCCTTAGCCACCGAATCCAAACTAGCAGAGCCCTTAGTCTCAGAACGGCTGCCCATAGGAAATCCCTCATCCAGCCCAGAAGCAGTTCATCCCATCGGATGAAGGTAACGAAAACGATTAAGGGAGGAATTACCGGAACCAGGGCGTAACATAGCGTCAACATCCTTGGCCAAATACATGGCGTCCAAACGAGAATGAGGGCGATGGAGACGCACCCACTGCTTCACATCGTCCTTTAAACCCACCACAAAATACCCCAACCCTTGAGACTCCGGCAAACGAGGAACCAACGACAAGAGATACTCAAAATCATCAATATAATCGTAAATTGAATCCGACCACTAAAACGTTGTATCAACTCGGATTGAAAATCCGTCCATGAAAGGGAGGGACGAACCTGGGTGATGATCGTGAACCAGTGTTGAGCCACACCCGTCATGCTCAATTGGGCGAGTCGCAAGTGAATGTCATCGGACGTAGAATTTATATCAAAATACAAATTCGCCTTCTTCACAGCCCATGGTAAGTTGTGCGAGGAGTCAGATTTGGGTTCGGGTGACTTCATACACGCTAACACCACCCGCTGGAATCGAAGGGCCAGAACCCGAAGAACATCCATCGGTTTCTTCTCTTGCGATTTCATCCACGCTAACACCACCCGCCGGAATTCCACTGATTCCTCTCGATCGACAGTCAATGAGGTGAGCGAAGCTTTGATTTCAGTAACATCGCTCTGTAATTGTTGAATATGCTGCTCATGAACATCCAAACGCGAATTTTGATTCACCATGATAGTGGCAGGTCAAAGGCAGGTCAGACCAATGATGGGATTTGAAACAGTAGCTTAAACCTCAAATCAGAAATGAAGAAAATAAGAACAAGTAATAGGAATATAGTATTAATGGCACTCAAAAGGAAATTACAAAAGATGATCCAGGGCTATGCCCTCTCTCCATACATCATGTAGGAGCCTAAACAATTCTAACAAACTCACTGATACCTCACCAAGCCTTATTCTCTCCTACTTATACTACTATCTCACCTCTAACAAACTCCTAGCCACTATTAGAAAAGTCCCCTTTGCCCCTTCTAGAATACACATGTACCATTTTAGGTTTATCTTTAGAATGGAATGATGTATCTCTATCACTAGGCCTCTCAAAAGTTGAGATAAGCGTTTTTTATCCTTTTACAATGCATTGATGTTAAGAACCTTTACACTAACAATTAGCAGATATATAATATCAATACCATGTCAGAGAGGTGGCGATTAACCCCCCCCCCCCCCAATTTACTTGTGAATGGGTCAATTTGGGTTGTTTTTTTTTTGTCTCTAGCGGGTCGATTGGCTCAAGTTTTAGCTTAAATTGAAGCACATTTATTAGGTCACCTAACGTGTAATTTTAATGCATAAAACCTCCTAAAATCAACTTATTAAAATATCGATCGTTATTGAAATAATATAATTGTTATGAGCATATTTGAGAGTTGAAACTAGATCATATTGACACTAAATGTTCTTAAAACATTTAAAATTTTGGTAAAAAATGTCCTTGTTCAATTGAACCTAGACCAGTTCATACAAATACCTGTTTGGACACGAACCCATTTGACCCGTTACCTGACCCGACCATATAGGCAGGTCGCATGGGTTGAGCAACACATATTTTTCATACCTGTTAAAATAGGTCAGATCAGGTTAAAGTAATTGACGTTTTAAATATGATTTGTGAAAAAAAAACACTATGCTATTGAGTGGTGAATGATGAGCAAGTGAGAAACATCTGATGCTTGGTTATTTTTCAGGTTCTTTGGCCCGAATGCGGTTGGCAGCCCGTTTCATTGGCTGATTTAATCACTGGTGCAAGTGTGAAAAAAGTATATAGAAAGGCTAATCTCTGCATTCATCCCGATAAAGTGCAACAAAAAGGAGCTAATCTTCAACAGAAATATGTAGCCGAGAAGGTTTTTTACCTCCTTCAGGTACTCATTTATATATCAATCTCAACCAGCTAGAATTGCATTGGAATAGTTGATGCAATGATTATACCGTTGCTACGCATAAACCGATTAGCTTGGTTTTAAAAAGTTTGGGTGTACATCCGGGTCAAATTTAGGGTTATTATACGTAAAAACAACCAAAGGGATGAGAGATCATGAATGATTTACTTGATAAAAGGGCTTATATGTAAAAGAGATGAGACGTGTGCATCTTTTGGTTGTACATAGAGCAACGCCTCGCATAGTGAACCTCTCTGCTCACGCCTCGCGCTTTTTAAAACCAAGCCGATTAGATTTGTAGCACATCTGATTGGTTTGTTATAGAGATTCAATTTTGGCTCGTTATTTATAAATGGGTTGATAAAGTTATGTTTGATCTCTAACTGGTAAAAATCAAAAGAAAAAAAAAAGTTTGCTTAAAAGGAAACGGGTCAAATGGCTCAAAAAAAACCCAGAGTGTATTAATAATCCATTAAACCTCTTGAGTCATTTTATTCAAAAGAAATAAGATTCTTATTATTGAAATAATATAGTTTCTGTAATGTTAGACAAATGTTTTATAAAACATTACAAGTATTTTGGCCTTTTGGGTCAACCCGATCCGGCCCTCTCGTAATGCACCAAAAGTTGCTGGTTAGCCAACCTGCCCGATCCACCCATGTTACCACGTCTAGTTTGTTACATCACAGTAAAATGGTGTTTGGATGTGCATTTTCAGAGTCATAACACATCCAAACACCCCGTAAGCTAGATCACAAATTACAAGTGTTGTATTCCAAACACCCACATTTCACAAAATGTTTGCATATTGTGTTTGGTTAATATGAAAATAGGAGGCTTGGAACAAGTTCAATTCAGAGGAGCTCTTTTAATCCTGCAATGATCCATCTCATAACGGGTTAGCGTGTTGATTTTGAGATAAACTTTTTTTTTATTTTGATTTTTGTTTTTTTCACGAAACTGTATAAATATTTTCTTTTAATCCTATTCTTTTATTCATCAATGGGGCGCTTTATATTTGATTCTATTTTTAAACAAGATTCTTCTTCTCTGTGTATCTTGTATAACAGATGTCATTCTAATTGCTTTATTTTTTACGGATCAAAATGAGTCGAGTTGGGTTGATCTAACAGCGTTGTGTCCGTTTTTCTAAATTTTATAGATAATTCAAGTAAAAGATATAAATCCATTTTTGTGTTTTTGATATAATTGACGTTTGACATGCTTCTTTTACGACTATTTTCTCGTTATTAATAAAATATATTGTAGAAGGTCATTTGTAGTAGTAGAGATGTGACGGTTACTTAATAGGGTGATTGAGCATGTCTTTAGTATCTATTAGATGTGTTATATGCCTTAAAAGTATATTACATTCTATATTATTGAAATTTGTTACACAAAGATGTTAAAACCTGATGTTTGATATTGGATTACCTACTTATAATTTATGGGGAAATACATGGAGAAAACCTTTTGAGTTAAGAAAACTTTGAAACTCTCTATTAACATACGTAACAGGTAAAAACCGGTGGTTTTTTTTATTTTTTTAGATTTGGTAAAAAAAACGTTGAGCAGTTTTTTTTTATAAAATCGTTGAACGTTGTTACATATAAAATCTTGTGTTACGTATGTTAATGCTTACGTATGCTAATTTAAGTGAGCTCGTCTCGTTTCGCTTTAGCTCGACCAAATTCAAGCTTTTTACGAATCGACCTTGAGTAGCTCGCGAGACCAACATGATGTTTAAGATACCTCGACCACAAAACTTAATATTTATCAATCTTCTTCACTTGTTTTTTTAAAGTACTTTAAAGACAAGGTTGAGTTACAACCGGAGTTAGGGACAAATGTATTGAAAAGTGTTTTGAAGACACGGTACGTAGATAATCCGAGGCCTGGTTCGAGGCAACTCATGTTTCTAAATATTGTGAATATATTTCTAGTTATATAATTAAAGATCAATTGAAAGAAAGTAATTGTATATACAAAACATAGAGATAGAACCGGTCTGATTATGCATATATGGTTTAAAGCTAATGTTTTCTACCCTTAAGCTTGGCAAGTTAAGTGTGACGAGCTAGAAACAATGAAGGATTATTTGTTGTACTCCCAATATATCGTCCCAACTCGAAGAACATATACCATATTTAGACTGCTACCTTATGACTGTTTGCGCTCTTCGTTGTCAACATTGGTGTTGCGTTAATGTCAATTTTCCTTGTTGTTTTCTATACTTATTGTGTTAGCACTTATGTGTATGAAAAAAATAGTTTATATTCAAGGTTTTGGGAATCACTTGTGATCACTAAATGTTATAGATAACTCACATCTAAAGAAGAAATAGTGTTAGGTTAATGTACTTAACGGTAGATGTGGACATGAACAATCAAATTACAAATGTAGTTTTTACATTGAAGAAATCATTGTTCATCACCTTGCGTTTTTAATAGTATATATAATTAATAAAACCATTCTTGTGAAAAAACGGTGTATATAAACTAAATTACACGTGTAGTTTTTTCATTGAAGAAATCACTATTTACCAGCTTGCGTTTTTAATAGTATATATAAGAAGTAATCTTATTACTCTAATAAATGAAAATCTTTTCAGTACACGTATCACTTTCTGGTTACTCCTCATCTTTATTTTCCCGCCTCTCTTCTATTAAATATTAAATTTTATATTTCCCTATCCTATTAAATAATAATCTTTATATTAATAAATCTAATTCTGAATATTTATTATTTAATTATAAATAGTTATTATATCATCAATTAAATGAACTTAATATGAACTATATTTATCAATTAAATTAAAAAATTAATACTCAGTTAAAAAAAATATTTTAAAAACTAACTTAACAGACCTTATAACTGTCACGACAAAATACATTTTTTAAAAACATATTTTGACAAATGTGTTTGTTAACAAATTACATTATATTTTATTCAACCAGTGTAATATACTAGTTTATTTAAAATATAAAATTTTTATTACTAAATATATAACATTTTATTTATTTAACCCGTATAGTACACGAGATTTTAACCCAGTGACATGATATAGAGCAATCAAATTTACCAATAAAAATGATTATTGTCCTCCTAGTTTGATTGCTTTGCAAAACTAATGAACCATATGTTTTAAATTATTTTTCATTTTACTATATCTTTAGTGAAGTATAATACAATATGGTTATTCATTCATAGAGAGGTGAAAAACTAAACCATTGGCTAATGCATGATTTGGGTTTTGACATTAGTAATCAAGTCAAAACAGTCAAAAGTCAGCCAAAGCTAAATATGATTTACTTCAACTATTACCAATAGAACCTCCAAAAGGTTACAAATTCCAACCATTTTGCACATTCAAAACCAAAAATTTGCTACATCACACCATAGCAAAACCAGGTTCAAGATTGGCCTCATTTTATCAGCTACTATCATAATATATTAGCATATGCATCACTATGAATCACTGCAACTTCAAGACTGCTGCTTCTGATTAATTTTACCCAGTTGAATACCCTTGAAAGCAGAGGTGGCGGCAGAGGTGGCGGCAGAGGTGGCGGCCGAGGTGGCGGCAGCTGAGCCAGCTTGGCCAGACCCATTGGTCCCACCATTGTTGTTGGCCATCTTTTTCTTGGCATGTAGAGCCCACCCCACAACTTTGGCCTGTATATGCTCCTCAAATATCGACTTCTTGAAATTTGTTCCCATCTAGAATGCGGTCATGAAAACAAATCAAGGTTGATTGTTTAAAGAATATATGAATAGAAATGAAAAAAATTGGATCTTGAAATGAAATACCTGTGTCACGAGGGCGTAAAGTGGTAGAGTACTGTAACTGCATAAAACTTGAATAATCACCCTGAAATAAAACCGACAAGTAAGTTTAGTGTGGTGTGGTTCGGCCCGCAAATCCCGGTTCCTCACTTCAAAAAGGGTAATATTTTGGCCCAAAAGTCCGAGCGTGTCCTAACCAGGGCTAGTCATGTTCTTATTTTTTTTTTCATTTTCTAAAAAATTTAAAAATAGAACTTTTGGCAATTTAAAAAAATGAAGAATAAAAAATATATTCATGAAAGACACCTTAAAATTATTATATGAAGCATTAATATATACAAAGTTACTATTACATTACATAACTTAAAAAAAATTAAATAGTACTAAAATCAGATATACATCTATATTACATGAAAACAAAATTAGGTGGGCCCACAGACTGATTGTGGACCTTTATGGGTCGGACCCAGAATCAATTAGGCAAATGAATACAAAAGAAAAGGTTCAGATAACAGATGACATACCCGATGATCAGCCGAGGGATAATGTAGCGCACTTGTCCCATTATGCATGAGTCAAAGCCATATTGAACCTATTATTTATAAAAACAAAATGTAGTGTGATACCGATAACTCAATATGGATTTCTGCATATCTTTATATGCTTATGAAGACAAATAAACATAACATACCCAAATCCAGAAGAAGAATGCAATCTCAAATGCATTTTGAAAGAGGATAAAATGTATGAATAAGAGAACAATTCTGGGGCGGTGAAACCAAAAATGATCATCTGACGGTTGCACAACTAATTCGCCTTCTATGGCTATGTGTTTTTCAGCAACCTCATGAGCTAACTGAATTATTATGTGCTCCAGCTTTGTTCCCACAGCAAGTAGAAGCTGGTACATTCACAAAAAAAATAAAATATCTTTTCAGTTGAAAAAAAACAGAACATCTTTGTCCAAATATTAGAAACTGATTATAGATATTAATTTACCAATGGTAAGCTGAATTAGGGTACTTACAATGAAAGGAACGAAAGCTATCCAAAAATATGTATGCCAACCTGCAAAAAATCCAAGACAAAAGAAAATCAATTTAAATAACAGAATATCTTAAAACTCTTACAGAATGATAGTTTGTGTCAATGGAGGTTTCTTAGCATATATAAAACTATATAGACTAGAGGTGGGAAAATGGATCAGTTGGGTAATGAGTTTTTAAGCTATTTTGTAATCTTTAAGATATTTCGTGTTCAGTAATCTTTAAGCTATTTTGTAATTTTTGTTTTACCCATTCGGTCCGTTTGCTTTGAAGTACAAGAAAAGATTTCAACAACTTGAGAAATGAATGAAATATATAAAAAAGATGCCGCATACCATTAACGTTCAGCAACAAGAATATGACCACGAATACCCACAAATACCAGCTGCAAAGAATAAAACAAAATTAAAAAACTTACTCAAATGAACCTGTAAAATGATCTTTCTAAATCACTTTGCTTCATAAGTGACAAGAATCATATGGTAGAAAATTTTGACGATATAATCAACAATATATAGAGTACTATTTTGGATATAAAAAATCTACAAAAAAGGTTGATTTTGGAAAGTAATATGTATGAAAATCTAAAATCAAGAGCAAACTGCTCTTCAGAAATGAAGAAATCACTTGCCTAATTCCAACCACTTTTCTAAAATCATCTTCCAGAGCCCGTATCATGTATTTGTGAAAATTGAACTTCGGGTTTGTCTTGCAATGAGTCTACAAAAGAAACAAAAAAGTCAACAAATAAGACAGATGGGCTTGAGAAATGCATAGTCTTTGATCTAGATCCTAACTGTAATAAATCCCAAACGCAATGCTACATAATCTGACTTGGTCACAGATCCATAGAATTGCTTGAAGAAAGAATGCTGTAATGTCCATCAAAGAATAAAAGTCAACAAGAAGATTAAAAACAATAAATGGTAATTTGTTGTTATGTGATAGAAGTCATAGAGCCATAAATGATAAAAATGAATTGGCATTGTATAAAAATCATCATGGAACTAGAAATTTAATTTTTAATGTCATTCATAATACTGTTAATAACTTCACATGAATTTCTTTTAGTTTTAATGCCTTCAAAGAACCTATTTTAAATGGTAATTAAATGTGCATTTAAATGATCTTATTTATAACAAAACCTTACATGCTTTTTCAAATAATTTTGACAACAATATTTGTCAATCGCTCAAAAACCAACCATCTCAACTTCATGTAACGATAATCCTTTTAGACGTGCATCCAAACACCCCCTAAACAGATTACTTCTTTTTCAAAATCTGTTGAATACATTTTAACTTTCGAGGAAAAAAAACACACACAAACAGGAATACAGACATTTATTGACATACACACACACGCATATATCACACACAAACATATATCTAATAAGTGTACGATAGTAACTTACCAGCCAACCTCGAACGGCTGAACCTTTGCCAATACCAACAAACCGGTTCCTAATAAAGTCATGATCTTTAACATGTGTGACTTTCGGCTTTAAAACTGCACATTACATCAATTAAAAACAATTTAAAAATAAATCACATATTATTAGAATATAATGGTTTCATATATATATACATATACATATATATATATATATATATATGAAATTGTCTATTTTTGATCCACAAGATTATTTTAAATGCTTGAAGAATAATCAAACATTTTTTTAAACCATGTGCCAAGTCAATCGCTACAAAGTTTATGAAACATCACGAAAAAATAGCTTATACCTTACAAATGCTCTCATATAAAAAAATATTAAAAAAAGAACTAGAAAGCGTCGAGAGTTAGATTCTTAAAACAGTTTCGGTCTTCTTTTTAGCTTTTGTGATCTTGCAAGACACTGAATGCATTTATTTGTGAAACATAAGATAAAATATCTACTAAATTCAAGAAAAATATACAAGGGTCGACTGTTTTAAATCCTTACCTTGTGAGTGGTCAAAGTTATCCTTTGTGATAGATTCTTCCCAATGCTTCCATTGCCGTATCTAAGCCATTACAATAAATATTGGTGATAGAATAGAACATATAATCGTAAAATGTAATAAAGATAATATAATTATTTAACTTTTTACAAACCTTAGCCCCTCCAAATACAACAGTAAGGACAGAAAATGTAACGTGCACCACAGCTAGGACAAAAATAAATATGTGTAGATGATGCAATGCTTCGAGAGATAGAAGCGGGACCTTGTCCTGTAAATGCATAAAATTAATACAAATCAAGTGCTAATTGACGTTCACGCATGCATCGTAATCTTTAATTTTAATGAGAACAAATCAATTGCAAATCCAGTTGCAAGGACAAACATATAGTATCATAAAAAAAGTGTTTAAAAGGTTTAAGTAATATTTCATAAATAAAGAAGATTCATAAGTCGTGCCACAATTATTAATTAGAAAGCAAATGTAATAACAATTATCAAATTGGCCAAAGTTTATAGTACACTTAGTTGGTGAATTAGTTAAGGTACTTTTGTTTAATTTTGGTAATTAACCTTAATATATGTTATAATACCATTAAAAGGGTTGCTCTTTGCATCTTGAATGTCACCTTGATTTTTATTGTGACTTTTTTTAACAGCAAAAAAGGCAAGGCAACATAACAAGAACTTAATTTATGTAGCTGTATTTCAAATTTTCATTTCAATCGTAAATAACTTACCAAAAGGGTTTGAATCTCATTTTTAGCATAATTGTAGTTAATAAATGACATATTCAACAGATATTATGTACATGATCCAAATTCGTTACCTTTGAAGCACAATAACCCACAGCCGCTGCTTCTTCCGCAAGTAAATGACGAATATGAGACACACCCTCAATTTTAGGATTTGAGGCCTCCTTTTTATCGCTCAACGAGCATGGAAGAAGGTGTTCCGTTATACTCTCCTTCACACAAATCTTGACAATTCTTGATTGAAACACAGTTAATAAAAGAGAAATAAACCCCAAAAGCATCAACTCTGCACACAAAATAACAAAGATTAACTTAAAAACCACAAAGATAAAATTTATCGATAACAATTGTTAAGTAATGCCCATGTTTTGGATTTGAATTCCCTTAATTTGTCCAAATTAGATATCTTTATTTCTACATTTTCATATTTTTACAAGACCAATGGTTTGTTCAAAAGAAAACCAAGTGTGATATAGCTGAAAAAATCGTTCGCCTCTTGGGTCAAACTTAATCATTCTTAAAAAATCAAACTTTATACATCTATATCTATACTATATAATAAATAAAGGTTTCACAATGTCACGTGTCGCCTCAATATTCATTCTTATAAATTTTTTCCCGCCTCTCTCTCCCCATAAATACACTTCCATATTTTCAATAATAATATATTTTTAAACAAATTATTAATTATACTAACAAAACACATTTACTTTAAACTTTGAAATGTAACTACCTAGCTTATGTTTGCAATCAAATAGTAAATGAGAGTCAAATTACATTGAATAATATTTAATGTAATTTTGAAACTCAGTTATATATTAATTTTTACATTTTTTTGATTTTGTTTTCTATTATTAATATATGTAATACATTTTTCCACCTAAGATATATATATAAAGATTTAAAAATTTTATGTATTAATATTTTTTCACCCTGTGTAGTACCCAGGTTCTAAGCTAGTTGTTCTAATATAGCCCTGATTATGAATAACCTTCAAACCTTACCTAAAAAGCATCAAGCTCATATTTTTACAAGCTCTAAGTCCAAAACTAGCATATATTTGACCTAGAAAGTCAAAACCCATTCTAACTTTGAAAGAAATACTCAACAAAAAGACTATGATTTTGCAATATCACCTCACTTAATACTCCAAATTTAGTAAATATATTCCATTCTAAATCCTACATGATACTAAACCAAAACAATATATATGCATAAAAATTGAAACTTTTAAACTTGAATGCCTTACACATACTCCAAATTTAGTAAACAAAATTTTTTTAATTAATATTTAAAAAAACATGAAAAAAATCCCAAAAATAGAATAAACCTTCTTTGATCTTTTGCAAGGCTTCAAAAAGTGGTTTTTGACCTGCCTTCTTCAATTTCTGCAAAAAGAAAAAAAAATTCAACAAAAGCAACTTTACTTTATATCACCAAACAAATAATCAATCAAACCAAAAATTAAATATGAACAAAAAGTGCAAACAAACCTTGCCGGTGTAATGAAGCAGACGTTCGACGGCGAGAGAGATCCCGACGATGACCGTACAGACGGCGGCGACAACCCATGTGGGTGTAAACTCTAACGAAGTGCCTTCCCCTTCACCACCCGCCATAGATTCACTTCAATTTTGAGAAAATTAGGATTTGGGTAAGGTTAAAAATACGATCTTTCTTACGGAAACATGGTTTTCAGTGGTAGATGAAGAGAGTAGGGAGTAGAGAGGGAGGTGGAAACTGAAATAAGGGGGAACTGGAACGCGTGATTTGTAGTGTCAATATTTTCTTTTTTCTTTAACATTTTCCAAATCTTTGTATAATTATTTTTTGAACTAGCATTAACTACCTATGTTACACCAGCTGAAATGTTAAAATTATATAAATATCTTAATTACTTTTTTAATACAAATTTGATATTATATTTATAGCTTTTTTATTTTGTTACATGTTAAGATTATATATCAAAAAATACATGAAAGTTATACAAATTTGTAACTTTTTCATTTTGTTACATCTTAATTACTCTTTTTATACAAATTTGATATTGTATTTGTAACTTTTACTTTTTATACAAATTTGATATTGTATTTATACAAATTTGATATTGGAATTAAAACATCAAAAAATACATGAAAATTCATTTAATAAGTTGTGCACTTTTTACAATACATTAAACTACATGTCAAATGAAACTTTACAATGATTATTTACAAATTTGAAAATACTTCATTGTATGTATCATTTGACGTGGTATTGGTAATTTTTCCATGTTTACCAAAGATTAATAGCTTGAGTCCATCTCTACTTTTAACTCTTGATAATGCAACATACAACTGATCATGAATAAACACTGGATCTTTCAATACATACCAAGATTTGAAAGTGATTGTGCTAAACTTTTATTCATGATCATTACAAAAATACAACAATTGTATATTTTTTTCTTTGAAGTTTTAATGAAATTATGTTGTCTGAATATGTTAACTCAATTATAGGGATAAAATTGTGATGATCAATGTTACTTCAAAATATAATATTCATTTCTATAACGTGATTACCTTGTGGTTTAACCTAAAGACTTGTTACATTACATAAACCATTTTTTTTATCAATACTTATTAATAGCATAACTGAAACACCGACATTTAAAACTAATTTATGGTTTGACAAAACTGATAATGTAAGTCCATTTAAAAAATCGGGAGATTATAAACTTTCATTAAAATAATCATCAAGATGCTCTGACTGACGGATACTATTTGTACTTGTATACGAAAAATCTCGCTAAAGTTTTAATACTAAATCTCTTATTAAAAAAATAATAAAAAGATAAAAATAAAATTTAAATTTCAACAATATATCCTCTTTTAAATTCAAATTTTAAAACTCCAAATTTTAAAAAATTTACTCCTTAATATTTCAACACAATTAAATTTAAAGTTCCAAAATTAAATATGAAAAATTTAAAACTAATAAATTATAATTGAAACTTGTAAACATGTTTTTTGAAAAAAAAATCTCGTCATTTAAAGAAATTAAAGTTTAAAGTATAATACACTTTTAAAAATAAATATTTGTAAGTTTCTTAATTTTATTAAAAACTAAGTATTAAAATTTATAAATCGGAATAAAAATTTGTTTATAAATATCAAATTTAATTAAAAAAACTACTAATTAAATATTAGTAATCTTTATTCTAACACATATTTATTTAAAATACAAGCGTAATATTTTTCAAATTTTATATGTAAAATTAAAAAAAAATCTTGTTTTTTGATAATAAAATTTTTAAAAATTGTTTTTTAATAATAAAACTTTAAAAACTATTTTTTTAAATCTCTTGTTTTTTAATTCTTGACTTTTTAAAAATGTTAACTTTTGATGATAGTTTTAAAAAAAATGTGAGCAAATGGTAATAATGATGAAAATGTTTATTTATGTAATTTTTTTTTTTAAAAAAATGTTAAATATGGAAGTATTAAATGGAGGATGTAAATGTGTTTCTCGGAAGAAAAAGTTGTGAGATTGAATATGGTGATGCCAAGTGGCAAAACCATTTATTTTTTATTATAAGAGAGAGACTTGTTTTAGTAAATTACATAAATCGTCCTTTATATTTATATCATTTTTCAGTGTATGTCCTTTAAAGTTTAGTAAAAAAAATGTCAGATATCATCCTTTACGTTTAAATTTGTTACGGTTTACATCATTTGGCCTAACATGCGTTACATTTATCTAGTTAACTCTATTAATGTGCCTTGCACATGAGGGTGTTTTAGTCTTTTTACCCACATATATATATATATATATATATACATACACACACACACACATAAATAATAAACCCCCTCTCATCTCTTTCTCTATCTCAACTTTCTCTTTTTAAAATTTGGTGCCCACCACCACCATCGGATGCAATTTGGAAGAACATTGCATCTCGAATTCGGGAACCTTAAGATTGAGTCTTCCCTTGGTGGTGGGGGGGGGGACAACGATGAGGTAAGGGAAGAGAGAGTGATGATTCTGGTGGATGATATGAAGGTGATGGTGCTTGAGCTGGAGTCGGAGTTGGGATGGAGGTGATGGGTCTTGCTCCAATGCCGTTCTGGACTGGTCTGAGGTGGCGTGGTGGCAGTGATCTGGTCTGGCTGCCAGCGGACTACGATGTGTGGCAGTGGTGGGCGAACGAGAGAGAGAGAGAGTAAGTTTTAGGTTTTTATATTTAATTTTTTTATATATATATAAATGGGTAAAAAGACCAAAGTACCCTCATGTGCTCATACTTAACGGAAAGAATTTAACTGGGTTAGGGGCAAAGGACGTAACGTGCAAGATTTGTAAACGTAAAGGATGATCTCCGTCAACTTTTTGGCTAAATGACAATATCTGAAAAAGGGTATAAACATAAAAGACGATTTGTATAATTTACTCTATTTTTTTAATATTAAGAACATGTTATAATTGTGTATTAAGGATACATGGTGAGAGTTTTACATAGTGTTAGGGTAAATAGAGACGATGCGGAAAGATGTGCGGGGAGTTTTGAGACTGGCGATAACACTGACCAGCCTCATTGGTACTCTAACATTTTCTTCCTACTCAGAGTCTATTCATCAATGACATATTGTAAAAATTGTAGTGTTTATTATTACTTTGTGTTGTTTTATAATTGTTAGTATTATATTATATGATTAGTTAAAACTGTGTTTTACACATAAAAATACAAAAATATAATATTTGACTAATTGGTCTATTCTATTGAGTTTTGACTTCCTTGATAGTCACTTGTGCATTAGAAAGATTTAAACGCTTAAGACATTCTACCCTTTCTTTTTAGCCATACGTATCTTATCAATGCATGAATTTGTTTGATAACAAGCAAAGTTTCAGTGTGAGGATGTTGGATATGTCATTATTTATACAAATTTTACATTTATAAACACCCTCATATTTTATTGATTTCTGAGCAATTTCACTGAAATATAGTCTTAATTTGTTCCTTTGAGATAATTGCATGTTATTTGGCTTCCGAAGTTAAAAGGAAGGAAAAGTCCAAGAAAAGTTAAAGATATGTGAAAGTTAAAGGACAGACACGGTCGTGCCTCCTCTCATAACTATTAGGAGTCTTCTATAGGCCAGTTGACTCAAGGCACGGTTGTGATGTCCATGAAAAAACAAGGTTAAAATTCTAAACATCTCATTGTGATCAGTTATTGACAATGTATTATGCAGGCATGATTAGAAAACACAGAGGTAAACTGAGTTTTTTGAACTTTAGTTATACCTCAGTACTTACATGAAAACCCTATAACTCAAGCTAATTAATTATAGTTGTACTTAATCAATTAATTAGACCTGTACATACAAAATAAAATTTCATAACTTAGGGCCTTCATGATACCATACATCTCATAGAAAGTGGCATGTGTTCAAATTATCACAAGTGGAAGATCAAGTGATATTTAGGTATAAAATTAATGTAAAAAGACATAATTCAATTAAATTATTTGGTAGTTTTCCTTTATAAATGTTTGTATTAGACAGGTTAAATTCTAGAAACGTTATAGTTATTTTTTTTAAATGTTTTATAGAAAGAATGTAAAAATGTTCAATTTATAATATTTTTTTATAAAAACTATTTTTTTTCAAACAAAAAGTATTTTATAAAAAGAATTATAGAATTCATTATTTTTTAATAGAAGAAAGATGTGGGAAACAAAAAGTTATAAAAACAATTACATAAATTTATATAATTAATAGGAGAGAGAGTCATGAAAAAAAAACTAAGAATGCAATGGAAAATGACAAAGTGTCCAACAAAAAACCTAAATATTGCATTCATAGGCTCCTTGTTTTTTAATTTTGAAATTGTAAAAACGTATGCGGCATATGTTAAACAATATTTACAACCAAAAGTATAAAAAAAGTTTATTATAATAAATGAATAACGTTATCTGTCACGTGTCAACTTTTGGTGAAGTCCAAAATTTTGTATTTTTGTCTGTCTCTTCTATTAAATAATATTTCTCTATTAAATAATAATGAATTTAAATAATTAAATATCTAAAAATTATTCTAATACTTTATTAAAACTTATTAAATCATAAGAAGATTTCAATTACATCTTAAAATATAATTTTATAATTTTTAAATCTTTATTATTTGTTATTTGTAATTTTTAAATCTTTATTATTTGTTATTTACAATTTATAAATCTTCATTATTATTTCTTATTTCAATCACCGATGAGCTGAATCCGACATACAAATCTTTATGGAAACTACTGGTTTACAATAAATTGGATTTATTTAACTTGTGTAATTTCTAACCTCATATGTATAAATGTAAAGTTTTGAGAAACTTATAATATTAAATTATATATAACAATAAGTACTAAAATAAATCAAAATGCTAACATATATAAATACTTGCTACTTTTTCAAATGAAACCGTTAAATGGGCACTTTGAAATATTTGTTTTTAATATATTTAGACCATTTCACATAGATTAATAGTTGTGGGTCCATCCAAATTTCAAAACCATTTAGAGTTGACTCGATACAACTCGATACACATGTGAAGTTGTGAACATAGACACAGACGAAAAAAATATGAGAATAAATATAATTTCTTATAATAACGGTTATTTGAAATAAATATGTTTTATTAGTATAATTATGATTTTCTTTAAAAATACATTATTATTAAAAAATAAATGTGCATTTAATAAGAGAGACAGACGAAAAAAATGATGAGAATGAATATGAAGTAATAGACTAATGAGATTGAGTTTAAATTACAGCTTAATGCTTTTTTTAAACAATTCGGGCAACATGTTTAAATAATACGACTTGTTTTTTAAAACTTCATACCCCTGAGAAGACCAAGCATTGGACAGTCGTCCCCCCCAAGGGCAGGCCTTGCGGTCATGCTATATTATAAGAAAATTAGTATTTTTTTCTTTTAAAAATCGACATATATGTTTTTTTCATCAAGTAGCATTATTAGTTAATCTTAACTTAGAGGTTTAATCCAATAAAATGATATTTGGGTTATTATTTATAATCGTTTTAAATAATACGATCAAATTGATTCGATATGACTATGAAAGCTTAGGTTTACGATTGATTTAAAAGTAAAAAAAAAATAAACAAATAGGAAATGCCATGAAGGAAACATGTGGAGACACTAGATGTGTGAATGTGATGCATTCACATTTCACAAGTCATATAAAGTTAAAATATACATTCCACTTTACACCTCTATTTTTCTGTAATTAATTAATATTAAAATGGTAAAATAATTTTATTATTTTTGTAATGTTAAATGACAAAAACGTCCAAATTACATGTTCAATGATTCCCAAAACCACACCAACTTTTATATAAAATTTGTTTTATACTAGTTAATATATCAAGTTAGTTATATAACATAGTGTACTTGCTTCAATGTTTAAGCATTATTATTTATCATATCTAACTAGGTTAAAATCTTCTATATTACACGAGTTAAATAAATAAAATGTTATATATTTAGTAATAATAGTTTTATATTTTTTAAAATCCGTGTAATACACGGGTTGAATAAACCAGTATATTACATCGGTTGAATAAAATATAATGTAACTAGTGTTAGAACCCGTGTATTACATGGGGTTATAAATAAAATAAATGTAAAAGAAAATACAAATTGAGATTAAGTAAATGATGAATACAATTCATAGATCAGTAAATATTTTTTTATATACAACGTTGGATGTTTTGTTTGAATTTTTTACATCCTTGTCTAAGGCTAAAATCTTTAACCCGTCTCTGCTTTTAACTCTTGAAATTGCCACATACAATTGACCATGAGTGAAAACCAATTGCCTAAAGAATAATCCAATCCTTGATTGTGACTAACCTGTGTCATGGCGAAACAAACCGAGAGTGGAAACTATCTTCTTTGTAGCTTGAAAGGAATTCGCTTGTCCGAAGGTGTCAAATTAATTCTTGAAATAAAGGTGTGAGTTCCAATATTACTTCCAGGAATGATCTCCGCCTCGATAACATGATTACCAAGAGATATGACTTGTAATCTAGTTCCATTACACAATCCATTTTTCTGATCAATATTTCTCAGTAGCATTACCAGTACACATACCTTCAAAACTAAACTATGATTTGACAATCCTGAAAGTTTAAGACCATTAAACACATCTGGCGAGCATAAACTTTGTTGAAAATTATCGTTCAATTGTTCTGACTAACATATACTATCCGAACTAAGATATTCTTTTTATTCACCGGGGAACATTGACAACAAATGATCATTAATCTCCTTTACTACTTTATTTGTGTGAGCAAGTATTGCTCTTTCTTAAAAGAATTAAGGTTTTTTCTAGTGTTGAAGAAATATATGGATAAACAAAGTCAATTAGACTTGCAATAGAATCGACTGAATCAGTAATAAGTAAATCCTCAGATATATCAATCAACGCATCGACATCATTAATATCACTAACATTTCAGTAAGTTGATGTGTAATAAGTAAATCCTCAGGTATATTGATTGCATCATTGTATAGTTTCGTAGTGTAGAATTATTACGAAGTAGAAATTTCTCTATTTGTAACAAAGTCAAGTTCTTAATTTGATCTTCGGTGAGTAACAGATCTGCAAAATACGAAAACAAAAATTATTTAATGAACTACTCGTAAAAAAACGTATTATTTAATAAACGTTTTCTTTTTAAAAAATTAACAAAAAAACTTTAGCTATATGGTAAAAGTTAATTGTTGAGGAAAATATTATCATATAATTAAGGAAAGTTTTTTTTAAATTAACAACCAGATAAAAAGATATAAAAATAAAAGATATCGTAAAAATTATTAAGTCATTGTTATTTGGTGTAAATTAAATTATAATCTATAGTCAGTTGTAAAGATTTATTACTCATAGCAATTATTACCAAAAAAATGAAAGTTGTTTATAAACTTACAAAAATCGTTATTGGTATTAATTTTGGTATAAATTAATATTGGAGTAAAATTAGCAGTAAATATATTATTATTAATTTTGAAGTAAATTTGGTGAAATATTTGTATAACTAAAATTAACGTATGAATTATTAATTTAAAAATTACCAAATATAATTTTAAATTTAAAAGAATTAATTGCTTATATAAGTTAAAAGATGAATTAGTTTATTTAAAGTAAATCTATATCCTAACATGTGATGTATCAAATTCAAAATTTTAATTATTCAATTCAAAAGCATATTAAATAATAAATATTGCTTAAAATAAATTAATTAATTCATCTTTAACTTATATAAGCAATAAGCAAATTAATTGTTATCATTTAAAATTTTGTTTGATTCAAAAATTTTAAATTTCATATATCACATGTGAATATATTGAATGATATATTTATTTTTGGGTGACATGTATATACTCTCTTTATTTATCAGAAACATTACTATTTTTATTATTATATTATTAAAAAAACCTTGGAATTTGAGACTAAATATTTAGAGGAAAAGATTTTCGTGTTTTAATTGCTCATATAAGTTAATGATGAACGAACCTATTTCAGGTAAATTTAAATATTTTAAATGTTGTTTGATTGAGTCTTATAACACGATTACGAATTATGATTTGGTATTTTATAAATTTAGGTAAAATTCAAAGTCATAAATATTTGACAGCTTGACTGAATAAATAAAATTGAAAATAAAAATTTTAATTTCAAGCACCACATATGTGGATATTAAATGATATTTAAATGGATGAGTTTAATTTAGAAAGATTTCGTAATTTTAGGATTAAGAAAAAACATGTGTAGATGTTGTTTACTGATAAAAAAAGATGGATTAATATAAAATGACAAAATCAATTAACAGTATTATAGATTTCCTTTTTTCAAGAGTCATTTTTTAAATAATCCAAAATTTTATTGAGTCATATCTCAAAATTAATATAGATTTAAAAATATCATATGTTTGAATAATGAGAAAAGAAGAGATAGTGTTAAAAAGTTAAATACTTGCGAATTAATGGAAAAAATTTAAAGGTTAAGACGAATGAAATTGGAAGTTATGAATAGTATTTAATGTTAAATTACCTGATTTCAGTTACTGATATATTAATTTATCAAGGTATTAGGTACTAAGACATGTATATAAATTAATATTTAAAAAAATTGATTAGAGTTACATATAAAAATTAACTTCATATAGTTAAATTAATTTAAGGTCTAACATTTTATTATTAACATAAAATAATTTGGTAATTTGGTTGGCTATTTGTTTAGGTAGATTACAGCGTATATTGATATTGAATTCATTTTGTAAAAGTTTTTTTAGGAGGGTATATATGGTAATCAATTTATTTGTTCTATTACTTAGGTTAGAATCATATGTATTATACGGGGTTGTATATTGAAAACGATATAACTTATAAATTTAAATTTGTAAATACGTCATAACTTGTCAAACTATTACGATCGTCTCGAGATATATCAAGTGGAAATGTATGTAACAAATTAATATTTTTCTTTAAGTAGTTATATTTTGATTTCTTATTATATATTGTTATTTAATATAATTAGTATTTCTTTTTAACAATATAATTATAATATCATTATTATTTAATAACATACATGCTTATTTATTAGGGGAGAGAGAGGCGGAAAAACCAATGTGGGGAGCCATGAGTAAGTGACAAGTGTCCAAGTTAAGCATTTATTTATTAGTATAGAATTAGGTAAGAATCAAAGTTATTAAATTATATTTGACATTTTGAGTAAAAAAATTGAAATTGAAAATACATTGAACAAACCTTTTAACAACATATATGGAAATGATAATTGCCGTTTATACGTGTTGTTAATAGAATAATAGAGTTATAATTAAGTTACCATAATTAATTACGGATAAATTTCGTAATTTGTAATAATAATTGATTGGTTATTTCAATTTTTTGGAGAATACGAAATAAACAGTTTTGAATGAGAAGATTACCAAAATTGGGGATGTCGGGTCCTTTAAAAATTTGAAGAATGACGGATGCATCTTTAGTAGAACCATAAAACAATGATAATAGAAACTGGTTAATAAAAGATTCATAATAGCAATTATCATATGTAAAATGTGCCTGGATTCAACAATCATACCTATCTCGTTGTAACACTAATTAATTTTAGGAGTGTCAAAATACAATAAAAACACAGAAACTTAAATTAATCAATATAAAATTTTCAAGTGTGTAGGGCTATCAAAATACATAAATTTTAGGGGATGCAAGGTCAAAATACAATAAAAATTAATTAGATTTTTAAAGTTAATAAGAACGATAAGAGTGATAAACCTATCGATCCCAAGCTGAAGTGTTTTGCAACTTAAGAGCTATTTAAACAGATTTGAGAGATACCTGAAAGCAGCCACGACTGATGTTTGAGAGATATCAAATCAATAATTATCAAAAAATTCAATTTGAAAACAGATTCATAAGGTAAGATCGATAAGAAAAGCACAAATAGATTAAGAGTATAGATTACATACAGATTCTTGATTTGATATACCTGTTCGGTTGTTGAAGATGAAAGAGAGAGAGCTTCGATATGGAACGGCGATTAGGGTTTTTTTATGTTAGGGAAGTGATGGAATAAATGTTAGAACATGTTTAAAGGGTTTTATAGGGTAGTAATTCGGGTGAGTTTTAACCCGTGTGTAGACCTGTTTAAGCTCCATATGGTTTTGGGGGAAAAAAAACTAAGGTGAAACGTGGTGCTAACATGTGGCACAAGGTTTTACTTGTTTATTATATAGGATAGATTTGTTAACAAACACATTTGTCAAAATATGTTTTTAAAAAATGTAATTTGTTGTGACAATTATAAAGTCTATTAAGTTAGATTTTAAAACATTTTTTTTTCAACCGAGTATTAATTTTTTAATTTAATTGATAAATGTTAGTTCATATTAAGTTCATTTGATTGATGATATAATAACTATTTATAATTAAATAATAAGTATTCATAATTAGATTTATTAATATAAAAAATATTATTTAATAGGAGAAAGAAATAGAAAATCTAATATTTAATAGGAGAGAGAGGCGTGAAAATAAAGATGAGGAGTAACCAGAGAGTGACACGTGTCCTGAAGAGATTTTCATTTATTAGAGTAGTAAGATTTTATGTTATATCGGGTCATGATCTAGCCCATAGATAGTCTATATCAATGTTTTAAAAACCGGTTTAAATCGGCCGGTAATACCGGTTGAACCGGGTCTCGGCCACTAGCCCGGTAAGTTTGAGCCCGGTAAATTGCAACCCAATACATCGTGAATATTCGGGGATATATTACATCTTTGTGTGCAAGCGGGTCATATTAGTAAAAGGGTTGGTTTTGCAATCAAGGTTATGTTACCTTTCTAATCAGACTCATCGTCTCAAGTTATATTAGGTTTTTAACCTGGTTATATTAACATACATGAATAATGGATGGCTTCAACAAATTTGAGACGTTAAGGTGTTAATTTATATTGTTCGACAGATTACGTCCTAATGTACGTTGAATGATGTATAAATAATTAAACCCGCAACGCTTGGTCTAAGTTTCTCGTCATCACATCCCCATGAAACCCTTGTTTTTCATGCTCCCTCGTACTGGATCGTCCTTGACCCATTTAGGATCCGAACATTCGAGCTGGGATTCATTCCAAGCATGCACGTACGTGGCCAAGCAAACTCGAGCCCCACAAGAATGCGTGTACCCAAACCGTTTCCTCCCATGCATGCATGCATCACCACCGCGTACCACCTTACTACGCATACGCCATTCCATTATGACCAATATCCTCGTCACCCTTGTCGTCTTCGTCGGCAAACCCTACATGGCTCACCTCAATGTGTCACCCTCGTTTCCTTACGTCGCCGCAGCGCCACCACTACTGCCACCGTGACGACCTTCACCTCCTCCACCGTCGGCTCCCCCTCCGTTGAGCGTCACCACTGTTGACATTATCATTGTTAGTTTGAGCCCCTTGGCCGATTTTTCGTTCAATGGTGTTAATTTAAGCGATAAAACTTCTTATTTAATATTGTAGAAACGAAAATAGTTATGCTCTTGTTGATGAGAATGATGATGATGGTAAATTTTTTATTTTTTAAGCAATAATGAAATTAATACATTCAACATTCCAATAACATAAAACAGTTATGCACTTTTATTTAAAAAAAACTTTATTGAAAAACTGATTGCTTTTGGATTATCTTTTGATTTTGGATTAACTTTTGGATTAATTTTTAGTATGGAATAATGTATTTTTGGATTATTTTTTGAGTTAGAGTTGTATTTTTATGGAATTATAGGTTTACTAATTAACCCGGCTGAACCACCCGGTACAACCCGATACAACCGGTTGAACCATTTCCGAGTCTAATCCAATACAATTTAAAAAGCAGTTTTTAAAACATCGGTCTATATTGTATATTTAAATTCAAAAAATCATAATTTTTTTTCTATATGTGGCGTGATTACCGGCTTCAATTAACACAGTTTCATTTTCGTATCCTTTCTCTCTCTCTGTGTGTGCATATTAAAAAGTCTAGGGATGGAATTATCAAATCAAATTAATAATGAAATTTAAAAATCGTAATTAATTAATAGGAACTTAATCGTGATTGAAAAGGTAAAATAGCAAAAACATATAGCCGTTCACATTTTTTTAGGAGCAACTAGCACACTCATTACTCTTAAAGCTACACATTTGTTCACCGTGAGACTTGAAGTCTCAAAATCTTGGGCATTAAAAAACTTTTATTTATTATATAGTATAGATAAACTACTGTCAGTTTGTGTGAACACAGAATAATATGTTCTTGCATACGCTTTAATTGTATTGGATTTCTTAGTCGACATGTTTTCTATGTTTTAAAAAATCACAATATAGAAAAACTCGTGTTAAAAATAGAGGTGTCTACACGATGGCAGGGAGACGCTTTACCCAAAGGTGTTTAATATTAAGAATAGATCGATATGTTGGTGGCAAGACTGAAAGTTCAAAATTTGCGTTATGCACTGAATGTCTGAATGTTTACGATCTGACACAAATAGACTTTACGTATTTGTCAAGGAGTTGAGGAAAATGAAGAATAAAGTATACGAAGAAATTCCTAATGAGTCGTTGATTAAAGTATGGCAAGAAATAAGGAGTGAAAGGTGCAGAACAAGTCGTCGATTGATTGATCATTGTAAAACTAAAAGTTGAAGAAAAAATGCAAGAAAAAGAAAAGGTTGTGTAAAAAATGTGGAAATATGATAATCAATTAATCATGATTCTTGAAACTGCCCAACCAAGAACATAACTACTAAATAATTTCATTTATCGTTTTTTATCATGTATGAAAGTTTCAATTTTATATCACTGAGTGTTCTGGTTGATTGGTAGGCCCATGACTTTCAAATGAGAGGTCATGTGTTTGAGTCTCGTTTGGGACAAAACTATCTAGGTTGGGTCAGCAGGTTTTCTCAGTTATGGGTTTCCTCCTTGGTGGTGTGGGGTCGGGTTACCACGCTTATGTTCTTCGAGCGAAAGGGTGATCCGTTTGTCAGGGTGATCTCGAGTGTTCGAGCATTTGCTGTTAAAAAAAAGTTTCAATTTTATCGATATAACGAGTTTGATTTGGTCACGTATATTTTTAATCATGTATGAACCTTTTTGATTTTTTCCTTTTATCAGTGTATGAACCTTTTTGGTTTTGTACCCTTATCAGTTTTTGAGTTAAAAAGTTATGTGTGTGGTAAGAAATGTATTGAGCATGCACCTGTGCATCTTATCCGAATAGATTTTATTTTAATGGTTTATATAGTTCAATAATGCCTATGTAACCCCGAGGGGATTAACATATTTTATAGTTTAAAGCGAATTTTGAAATTAAGACGACTCAACATATTTTGTGGTTTAAATCAAACTTTGAAATTAAGGTATTGTTGTGAAAGTTTTCTAAATATACGAAAGTTTTAAAAATGTAATTTTATAAAGCGTGAAAACGTAAAATATTAATATTTAGGCTGAATGTTATTACATTTCAGTCATTTTGTTATCTCTTCTCATTTATCTTTATAAACACAAAAAATGATGGATTATCACATATATTTTCAGCTTAGAATGCATAGTAAAATAGTTTTTTCAACTTTTAGGGACCTTTAAAATTTGGAGGATGTTTTAGTTGTTTGTACTGTAGAGACGCCCCTAAGCTGTTAGCCTACAATATATTCTTGTGGTCTTCAATCATTTCCTCTAATAACATGCATTCATCAAAAGGGCTTGTTCTTGTAATTTTGTAAAGAGATTTTAACATTGGTACTGAATTCAATTAACAATTTGCTATGTCACATTTACTATAATCACACCATAGCAAAACCAGGTTCAAGATTGGTCTAATTTTTCACCTTTTATCATATCATACTATGAATCACTGCAATCTTACGACTGCGAGTTCTGGTTAATTTTACTATGAACAGTGGGACCAATGACTCGAGCCTGTTATGGGCCATCTTTTTCTTGGCTTGTAGAGTCCAACCCACAACTTTGGCCTGTATATGCTCATCAAATATTGACTTCTTGAAATGTGTCCCCATCTAGAATTTGGCCATGAAAATCAATTACAGTTGTTTGATTAAAAAACATTATTAGAAATGAAAAAGATTGGATCTTGAAATGAAATACCTGTGTCACGAGGGCATAAAGCGGTAGAGTGCTGTAACTACACATAACCTGAATAAACACCCTGCAAAACCAAGGTTAAAGTAAGTTCAGAGTAGCGCGGTTCAACCCATAAGGCCCAATTCTTCACTTCAAAGAAGTGTATGATTTGGGTCAGAATTTTTGGAAGGCTACATCTATATTACTTGGAAACAAGATTAGGTGGGCCCAAAGACACTGTGAACTTTTCTGGGCCAGGTCCAAAGACACTGTGAACTTTTTGGGCCAGGCCCAAAGACACTGTGAACTTTTCCAGGGCCGGGCCCAAAGACACTGAACTTTTTGGGCCGGGCCCAAAGACACTGTGAACTTTTTGGGCCGGGCCCTAAAACATTGTGAACTTTTTCTGGGCCAAGCCTAAAGACATTGTGAACTTTTATGGGCCGGGCCCAAAGACACTGAACTTTTTGGGCCGGGCCCAGAGACACTGTGAACTTTTCTGGGCCGGGCCCAGAGACACTGTGAACTTTTATGGGCCGGGCCCAGAGACACTTAGAACTTTTATGGGCCAGGCCCAAAGACATTGTGAACTTTTCTGGGCCGGGCCCAAAACCGATTGTGCGTATATATACAAAAAATTATTCATAACAGATAATTTCACCCGATCAATAGCCTAGGGATAATGTAGCCCACATGCCCCATTATGCATGAGTCAAAGCCATATTGAACCTATTATTAACCAAAAAAAAATGTAGTGTGATACCAATGACTCAATATTGATTTCTGCATATCTTTATATGCTTATGGAGACAAAAAAAAAACATACCCAAATCCAGAAGAAAAATGCAATCTCAAATGCATTTTGAAAGAGGATAAAATGTATGAAAAAAAGTACGATTCTGGGACGTTGAAACCAAAAATGATCATCCGACGGATGTACAACTAATTCGCCTTCTATGGCGACATGTTTTTCTGCAACCTCATTAGCTAACTGAATTATTATGTGCTCCATCTTTGTTCCCACAGCAAGTAGAAGCTGATAAATTAAAAAAAAAATTTGATGAGTTATTTAGAAGCAAAATATGTTTATCCAAATATTAAAAACTGATTATAGCTAGTAATTGAGTTTAGGGTGCTTACAAAGAAAGGGATGAAAGCTATCCAAAAGTATACATGTAAACCTGCAAAATATCCAAGAAGGTATAATCAACAATTCTAAATAAATATTTTGATCGTTGATTTATGCTATAATCAACCGTCCTAAAATCATGATCGTAAGTTACTGAATAAGAAACAAAATTGACTAGAGGTGTTAAAATGGGTGGGTTGAGTAACCAGTCTCGTTGTAGTAATAAATTAATTAACTCATTTATTATAATAATTTAGAAGGTCTTATGCATTGAAAATAAAGCATGGATGACTTTCAGTCTGTTCGACTTATTTCTTTAACTTTTTTATATAATTTTTGTTTTACTCATTCAACTCGTTCTCTTTGAAGCGAAGTGCATAAACATATTTCAACAATTTTGAGAAATGGTTAGTAAATAGTAATATAAAATTTCATTGCATACCATTAACATTCAACAACAAGAATATGACCACGAACAGCCAAAGATACCAACTGCAACAAAATTTTTTTAACAATCCTTATGCAAATAATCACATAAAATGAAAGATAATATTGATTAATATAATCAACGATATAAAGAGCCCGGACTTTAATCGTTTCATGTTGGCGGGTTGAATAGGTGAACCAAAACACGACCAACATATTTATTTGTGTAAGAGACATCAACCCTAACCGGTTTAAAGTTCATTTGTGGATTTGAGTAATATTTAGTCATTTACTCATTTACTAACAATTTTAACAACCAATGACTCAAGCTTAAATAAAGATAAATAGTCACCGGAAAATTAAAAATCAAAGTATTAACGCTCTTTAAATAACCTCCTTCTAAAATCAGGAACATTTTTAAAACCCTTATTAAACTTAGACGACTTAACGAGTCAACCCTTTTATTATACAGGTCATGTTCAGATTAACCCATTTATTAAACAAGTCGTGTTTCGGGTTGATGCCTCTAATAAACAGGTTATATAACTAGCTAGCCAACCTAAACCCTGGTTATTTTCTTGTCATGTTAGGAACTGCTTTTCATCGTGTTAGAAATTGCTGCTCCTTAGTAAATAGTATTGCACTATAAAACTTTGGATATAAAAATGTGAAAGAATCTACTAAAATTTTGAATTTGTAAAGTAATATGTTTGAAAATCTACAATCTAAAGAAATCATGACTTGCCTGATTCCAACCACTATTTTAAAATCATCTTCCAAAGCCCGTATCATGTATTTGTGAAAATTGAACTTGGGGTTTGCCTTGCAATGGGTCTACAAAATGGTCAAAAAATAAGACATGTATGGGTTTGAGAAAACTATGTAGTTTTTGATTCAGATCCTTACTGTAATGAATCCCAAACGCAGTGCTACATAATCTGACTTAGTGACGGATCCATAGAATTGCTTGAAGAAAGAACGCTGTAATGTTCATCAACAAAAAGATTTTAAAAGATAAATGGTAATTTGTCGTTATGAAATAGAAGTCACAGAACCATTGGTTTTATTTGTTTTTCATTTGTTGTTACAGTCGTAGCTCCTCCCACACCAGTAGCTCTATAGTGAATTTGCGACGAAAATTGGTCGCAATTTAGGAGAAAATCACAAAAAGAGGCATTTTGACCACTTTTTAAGACAAAATAAATATTGAATTTTAGCCTATTAGAAAATAAACATATCCAAAAAAAAGTAATCAGAAAACATCATATAAGTTAAGCCGGCTAAGAAGAAATGACTTTAGCCAACATCAAAAAGGGAATAGCACATGGTTCTAACAAAAAATCAATGAACACAAACCACGTGTAACAGCCGCTGGTTGAAATCAAGCCGTGATATTATGTTTGGAGTCGCCGGCTGAAATCAAGCCGGAATAGATCAACCTTGTTGGTTGAAATCAAACTCGAAGACTAAACAACTCAAATCTTTTTATTTTTGTGTTGGATCCACAATTAATCCTATGGATCCTTAGGATTGGGATATTCTTTTAGATCCTGGAGTTTCCCTGGATCGAGACAAGTATCACAACTCTTGTCGGCTTTGTTGTAGCCGTTTGGGAAGGAGACGGCAACAATTACACGTTGCTCGTTTTTATTGGTTGTTTTGGTGGACCCTACTGTTACTTTTCAAGGTCTTTTGTGCCGGTTAAAGTCTTGTCTCCTTGGTCGGCTTAACTTATGTGGCGTTTTCTATTGATTGCTGTAAAGAATTTTTATTTTTGAGTGGGCTAAAAATCAATGTGTAATTTATCTTAAAAGGCGGGTCAAAAGGTTTATTTTGGTTTTTCCCGTTAGGTTGGAAAAAGTTGCTAAAGACTCCGGTCACAATGTCTGCCGCTAGTGTTGAAACGGATATTGTGGTTGCAAAATAACTTAATCACAAAAAAATCATCGTAAAATCAGTTGCCACGAGGGTTTGAACAACTATAAAAACCGGGCACAAAACGTTTTGTGACGACCACAAAAGATTCTTTATAACTTACCAGCCAGCCTCGAATGACTGAACGTTTGCCAATACCATCGAAACGGTTCCTAATAAAGGCATGATCTTTAACACTTGTGACTTTATGCTTTAAAACTGCAGGTATTTAAAAATAATTAAGAAAATGTAAGACACTAAACTCATTAATTTGTGCAAATTTAAGAGAAAATGTTTACTAAATTCAACCCTTACCTTGTGCGTGGTCAAAGTCATCTTTCGTGATAGATTCTTCCCAATGCTTCCATTGCCGTATCTAAGCCACGAAAATAATATTAAAAAAATCATCAAAATGTACATGTGAGACCAAAAATTATCAAAATAAATATATCCAAAATCAGTCAAACAGAAAACACCACGTCAGCTAAGCCGACTAAGAAGACTTGATTTTAGCTGGCATAAAAAACTTGAAAAAGCACAATAAGATCCAACAAGAAACCAATCAAAACAGATCATGTGTTAAAAAGATGTCGGCTGAAATCTAGCCTGCAGACTACGTGCCGCTTTATAATTGGTTTTTTGTGCTTGAAATCTAGCCTCCTTATCCGGCTAAACTTATGTGGCGTTTTCTGATTAGTTATCTTTTGATATGTTTAATTTTTAGTAGGCTAACAATCAATGTATATTTTGTTAAAAGTGGGTTAAAATATACATTTTCGTGATTATTCCTAAATATTATTGGTGGTGAGACAAAACATATAACCATAATGCGGCATGCTCAATTCAAAACTAACTTTTAAGTAGAAAATCTATAAGACCACATAAACACTTGTACATAGTAAAAGAGAGGAAAGGGCATGTAAAAAATCATCTACTCAATCACATTTAAAAAGTAAAATTTAGAATAATTAATTTTTTTTTTAAACTTTTTACTAACCTTAGCCATTCCAAATACAACAGTAAGGACAGAAAATGCCACGTGTACGACAGCTAGGACAAAAATAAATATGTGTAGATGATGCAATGCCTCAAGAGATAGAAGCGGGACTTTGTTCTGTAAATACATAGTGTAAAATTCAAGTCGTTAACTTGTCAAGAATATGATTACTAATAAAGATTCAAAATATGCTGATTTGTTACTTCCATTTCTGTCATAAAAAACCATTTGCGACAGATTCGCAAAACCCTCGTCGCAGCAAAGTTTTGTGGCGAGGTGAACATTTTGTGACTTTTCTTTTAGTGACCAATATTCGGTTCCATATTTTACGACTAGTTTGCATATTTAACGACTGTTTTGTGAATAAATATTAGCGACGGTCTATTTATTTTTTGTGACTGTTTTGCTGGATATTTTTAATTTATTTTATATTTTAGTTTTTGCTTTGTGCCCTATTAATCTTTGAATTTAGTTTACCTTTTGTGACCGTTTTGCAACCTTAAGGGTCACAAATTTTGTCACTGTTTTGCGATTGAAATGGGTGCGATTGCTATTTTTGCAAACAAATGTGATTCCACTCATCTCGAGTCAGTGACTAAAATTGCGACTGCATTTTCGGTTGCAAACACCCATATGTGTAGTAGTGATATATATGATCCTAATTTGTTACCTTCGAAGCACAATAACCCTCGGTTGTTGCTTCTTCCGCGAGTAAGTGACGATATAAGACGTACCCTCGAGTTTAGGATTTGAGGCACCCTCTTTATACTTCAACTTCAACGAGCATGGAAGAAAGTGTTCCGTTAAGCTCTCCTTTACACAAATCTTGACAATTTTTTATTGAGAAACTGTTAATAAAAGAGAAATAAACCCCAAAAGCATCAACTCTGCACACAAAATAACAAAAAGATTAATTAACTTAACATAAGTAATATTTAATCCAGAACTATTTTTAAGTAAAGAACCGTGAAAACCATATAAATACTTATACCTATTACTTTAAATTTTATGCATATTGTTTATACGGTTCTCACAGTTCTCTGCTTAAAATTGGTCATGTATTGAACGCACCCCGAAATACCTTCTTTGATCTTTTGCAAAGCTTCAAAGAGTGGCTTTTGACCTGACTCCTTCAGTTTCTACACAAAAAGGGTTCAACAAGAACAACTTTTATCTCCAAACAATCAATAGTTTAAACATTTGTTAATTAATCAAACCCCATGTGACAAAAGTGATCAAATTACAAGATGAACAAAATGGGCAAACAAACCTTGCCGGTGTAATGGAGCAGTCGTTCGACAGCGAGAGAGATCCCGACAATAACTGTACAGACTGCAGCGACAACCCATATAGGCGTAAACTCTAACGTTGTGCCTTCCCCTTCACCATCCGCCATGGATTTGGTTCACAAAAACTACAAATTCGGTATGTGGATAGTATTGTTGCATATATATTGTTTATCAACAAGAAGATATAGACAAATTTAGTTTCAATAAGTTGGCATGGTCCCATAATGTACAACTCATCGTTGGCACTAGACAAAATAACAAGAAGTATCAATGCAAGGTCACGGTCGTCCTTCTAAAATATCAAGCAAATATCTTTAAGGCATTAACATGTGATAAGCATGTCATTGTTTCTTTAAATGCCATCCAATATTGTCCAGAAATATTATAAACTTTGGTTTCTATAAATATAAACTTTTTTTTGACAAATCACTACTAGAAAAAATCGAGTTTGCTACGAAATATTTACGACGCAAATTTTCAGTCACAAATTGCAATACACTTACTACAGCATAGCGACGATAGTGGTCATCGTGAGGAGGGGTGTGGATGCCACCTCAGCCCCCACGGGCGTGACACACCACACTAGCATATCGTGAGAGTGGCCCCCACATACACAAGTTGGAGAAGCCAATGGGAGAAGGACACATGGCCCATTTTTATTAATATAATATTATAATATTTAATTTAGGTATTCATCTGTTTTTTTTTCAAATAACTTTCGCTCGTTAATTAAAAAAACTAAATACACGGGCTTATTTTTTTCTGGACATACCGGTATAAATTTTAACGAAAACGGAGTTGTTTTCAAAAAATGTTTTTTGTCTCGTAAGTGATTTTGGCACGTGTTTGGATCGACAATTCGGAGAGTAAGTAATTGTTTTAAAAAATAAATATCAATTGTATAATAAAATGAATTAAAAATAAGAAAACAATCCACTCACTAACCACTACGAAGCTTAGTGAGTGTGACCAAAGCCACTACTTGCATGACGCATGTTAGAATAAGTCTTGTGTAAATACGGAGGTGTTATCGTCGTACTTGCAAACTAGGAGGTTTTGAGTTATTTTTTAATCCTATTTAGAGTTTGAATCTAATATGGTTTCGAATGTGTTTAGGATTGATAGGTTATAAATAAGGACCTTTGTAATCCATTCTATTAATTCCAATCAATATACAAACAACTTTAGATTCAATCTTTGTGCCAATTGTTTTTTAATTGGTGTCAGAGCTTTAAGGTTGAGAAGGAGGTGACGGCAAGAATTCTAGGAGTAAGAAAGTCCGGCAGAAGTTCCGATCAAAAGGAAAAAGATCGAACACTTCCGCAACGGGTTTTAAGGCTCTCACGAAACAAGAAACCTTCATCCTCACGTTTCTTTTCCAAGTGATCAAAGTCGTGATCATCATATCCGATCCAAGGGAGACCACTGAATTCGAGCTCTAAGGTGAAAAAGGTGGCTAACGATCGACAAGGATTAAACATGAGCAAGACAAGTCCGGCTGATAATCTTGATTGAAGGAACTAATTGGATTATCCCGCAACGGGTTTACAGTTTTGTTTAATCAAGAACCAAAGAAAGTCACACATATTTGGAGATCAAAGAAACTATAATATTACTGTTTCTAATTCTTGCAGAAAAGGAATTATTATTCAAACAGAAGATTAAACTTGGAAGTGAAGTTACGTAACTTGGAGTCCAAGTTACACTTCTTTGTTTGCTCTACTGGATCAGGAGTCGGAATCGCCGCCAAAGACACCCTTGACGTATAGCCGTAAGAAGAACATGGGTGACCCAAAGACTCAGATTGTAGTTTCAAAAGAACCGGGTTCTCTTCCGATTCAATGCCCAGTTCGCACAGCCACAAATTATGTGATTTGGATGGTGAAACTCAGAGCTATTTTCCGGGTACAAGGTCTCTTGGAAACTATCGAACTGGTTGAAGGAACTGCTATCGACCCAAAGAAAGATGGCATGGCTATAGTGTACCTCTATCAAGCAATGCCGGAGGAGATGGTGATGCAAGTGGCTCACCTCGACACCGCTAAAGAGATATGGGATGCATTGAAGACTCGCTATGTAGGGGTTGAACGTGTTCGAGAAGCCTGGCTCGAATCTCTTCAATACGAGTTCGAATCACTCAAGATGAAGGATACGGATTCACTTGATGACTTTACTTCCAAGTTAAGTCAAATGGCTTCGAAAGCAAGCAATCTTGGGAAAGTATACGAAGAGAAGGACTTAGTAAGGAAACTTATGAGTTCGGTTCCAAGAAGACGGTACTTGGCAATTATCGCAACCATTGAACAATTTTCCGATTTGAAAACCATGTCCTTTCAAGAAGCGGTTGGTCTGTTAAAGGCGTTTGAAGAGCGACTTGGAGGTGAAGAAAACTTACCAACCGGTAAGCATAATCAACTACTGTACACGTATGAAGAATGGAAGGCAAAATCTAATCAAAAAGGGATGTCCACGGCCGAGTCTAGTCAAGCCGGATGAGGAAAGGGTCGGGGTAAAACTGGGGATAAAGACAAGAATAAGAAGAACGAGCCAAGCCAAAAGAAAGATCGTTCTAAGATAAAGTGTTTTAGGTGTGATGAACTAGGACACTTTGCCTTGGCTTGTCCTACACGAAAGAAAGAAAAGAATGGTGAGAGCAATCTCGCTCAAGGGGAAGGACCGGTTCTACACACGATAGCCGAAGCTAGAGAAGAAGTAGTGTTCTTGAAAGAAGACCGGGTGGATCCTCAAAAATATGCTACTACCCCATGTGAAAACAATACATGGATACTTGACAATGGAGCTAGCAATCATATGACGGGAAACTCGGAATGGTTTTCAAAACTCAATCATAACACCATAGGCAAAGTAAGTTTTGGTGATGGCTCATGTGTCGAGATCAAAGGGCGTGGCATGATAGTTCTAGAAGGAAAGGCGGGAGAACAAAGAGTCTTGAATGATGTCTATTACATACCATCACTCAAGAACAATATCATAAGTCTTGGGCAATTAGACGAAGACGGGTGTAAGATAGCCATCCAACATGGTATTCTTTGGATGTCCAAGCAAGATGGAACTTTGCTAATGAAGGTACCCCGATCACCTAATCGTGTCTATAAGATTAACTTACAAGTTGCATCTCCAGTTTGTTTACAGGTAAACCTACAAGATGAAGCGTGGGTTTGGCATGCACGGTTAGGCATCTAAATTTTGATGCCCTTAAGAGTCTCTCAAAGCTAGCAATTGGGTTACCTGAAATAAAGCACCCAACCCAAGTGTGTGACTCTTGCATGGTAGGAAAACAAACAAGAAGTTCATTCCAGAAGGACTCCCTCTATCGAACTAAGACACCCCTTGAGTTGATATATGTCGATGTTTGTGGACCAATTACCCCAAAGACACATGGAGGTAATCAATACTTTCTACTAGTCGTCGAAGATCACACCCGCTATATGTGGGTATTCACAATGAAGACTAAAGATGAAGTAACAAAACATCTCATTGATTTCGTGACAAGAGTAGAAAACGAAACGGGAAAGAAGCTAAAAGCTATACGATCCGAAAACGGGGGAGAGTTTACATCACATGTGTTGTCGGATTTCCTTGAAAGCAAAGGGGTGGTTCATCAATTCACGGCTCCCTACACTCCTCAACAAGACGGGGTGGTAGAGAGAAGGAATAGAACCATATTGGGGGAACAAGAAGTATGTTGAAAGCTATGTCATTACCACAAAATCTATGGGGAGAAGCGGTTCATCACTCGGTCTATTTACTAAACCGGTCACCAACGAAAGCCTTGAAAGACTTAACCCCTTATGAAAGCTTTAAAGGAAGAAAACTGAATCTCTCACACGTGAAAGTTTTTGGTTGTTTGGGACATGTGAAGACACTCGGCACAGGTCAAAAGAAACTTGATGATCGAAGCATTCCCATGATACACTTGGGTTCACAACCAAGTGCAAAAGCGTATCGTATGCTCGATCCGATCAAAAGGCGAATTCATGTGACTCGAGATGTTAAATTTGATGAAAGAAAAAGGTTCGCGTGGAGGGAACTCGTAACAAAGGATAAAAGGGAAGTCGAACCAAGTCTAGAATATACTGAGTTTGTTATCGAAATTGGATCCCAAACCACTACCAGTCCAATAACAAACGATACAGGAGCAGCCCCAAATAAATTTCTTGAACTAACCTACCCAAACATCCCATTGGGTGGCGAATTCAGCAGTGACGAAGACTTTGATGAGCCTGAAGTCCAACAACAGCAGCATCAAACTACTGTAACAGCCGCTAACATCAGCTCTAACAGCGACGCGGGTCAAGTCTCTGTCTCAACATAACCACTAGGCCATGACCAAGCTGTTCCGGCACAGCTACGACGCTCTAGTCGGAAAAAAGAATTGCCAAAGAAATTAATTAACTTCGTTGTAAAAAGCATATCAAATTCCATGAGCCAAGACCCGACAACGGAAGAGGTAAATCTGTTACTATCATTCGATGACGAACTACCAAACTTTCAAGAAGCAAAGAAAGAAAAGCATTGGCGGTTAGCAATGGAAAGCGAAATAGCATCGATTGAAAAAAACAAGACGTGGAAGTTGGTAGATCTGCCACCCAATTTAAAACCAATCGGGTTAAAGTGGGTGTTTAAAGTGAAGAAAGATGCAAACGGAGTGGTAACAAAGTTTAAAGTCTGACTAGTCGCCAAAGGTTATGTTCAAAAATATCGGATTGATTTCGAAGAAGTTTTTGCACCGGTGACTAGAATGGAAACGGTAAGACTCTTGCTTGCCTTAGCAGCTAATCGGGGTTGGGAAGTACATCATTTGGATGTAAAGTCAGCTTTCCTTCATGGAGACTTAAAGGAGGAGGTCTATGTTCAACAACCGGACGGGTTTATAAAAAAGGGTCAAGAAAGTAAAGTGTACAAGTTGGTGAAAGCTTTGTATGGTTTACGCCAAGCTTCAAGGGCGTGGAACATCAAGCTAGACGGGTCGCTAAAAGAACTTGGCTTCACTTGATGTAAGCAAGAACAAGCCGTTTACAAGAGGGTATCAAACCAACGCCTATTGCTTGTAGGCGTGTATGTGGATGATTTGATAGTTACGGGTACAAGTGTGCAAGAAATATCAAGCTTCAAGAAACAAATGGAGTCCCAGTTCAAGATGAGTGACCTTGGGCTACTACACTATTATTTGGGAATAGAATTCAAACAAGATAACCATGGGATAACGCTAAAGCAAAGTGGGTATGCAACGAAGATTCTAAAAGAGGCAAGCTTTTGGGATTGCAATTCCACTCAGTTTCCAATGGAGGCGGGTTTGAAACTATCAAAGAATGATGACGGACCCGAAACCGACCCGACAGGATATAGAAAGATCATTGGAAGCTTACGGTACTTGACTCATACACGACCCGACTTGAGTTACTCGGTTGGATATATGAGCCGGTTCATGCAAACTCCCACTCAGAATCATGTACAAGCCGTGAAGCACATTCTTCGTTATTTGGAAGGCTCACTCGATTATGGTTTGGTTTATCCGAAAGGTGGGTCACACACCTTGCTCGGTTATAGTGATAGTAGTCACGCGGTTGACGTGGATGATGGTAGAAGCACAACGGGATTTATTTTCTACTATGGTAAAGCACCAGTATCATGGGTTTCACAAAAACAAGGAACAGTGGCCTTATCATCTTGTGAGGCGGAATTTATGGCGGCTACATCGGCTGCTTGTCAAGCCTTATGGCTCCGAGGATTGTTGTCAGAGATGACCGATGAAAAGGAAGAAATTGTAACCTTGAAAGTGGATAATTCATCGGCTATTGCATTGATGAAGAACCTGGTCTTTCACGGTAGGAGTAAACACATAAATACAAGATACCATTTCATACGAGAGTGCATCGAGAGAGAAAAAATCAAGGTGGAGCATGTTAGTGGAGATTTACAAAAGGCAGACATCCTCACGAAAGCGTTGCCACGGTTAAAGTTTAACGAGATGAGAAGTCTCGTTGGTGTCACAAGATTACGGGGGTGATTGTTAGAATAAGTCTTGTGTAAGTACGGGGGGTGTTATCGCCGTACACTACTAGAAAAAAGTGAGTTTGCTACGAAATATTTTCGACGCAAAATTTTCGTCGTAAATTGCTACACATTTGCGACAAAATAGTGATGAAAATGAAAACCCTGTCCTTTGTCGCAAATGTGTAGCACATTGCGACGCATTTCCGACAAAACCAAAAACAGTCTTAATAATTATAATAAAAATACCTTCTTAACTAAATTATAATAATTAATATTGATTTTTTTGCAAATGTGTAGCAATTTGCGACACATTTTCGACAAAACTAGTAATAATCTTAATAATTAAAATAAAAATAGCATTTTAATATATTTATAATAATGTATATTGTTTTTGTCGGAAATGCGTCGCAATTTGCTACACATTTCCGACAAAACCATTAATAATCTTAAAAATTAATATAAAAAAACATTTTTGTTATATTTATAATTAATTGATATTGTTTTTGTCACAAATGCGTCGCAATTTGCTACACATTTCCGACAAAACCATTAATAATCTTAAAAATAAAAATAAATATACCTATTTAATATATTTATAAATAATTGATATTGTTTTTGTCGCAAATGCGTCACAATTTGCTACACATTTCCGACAAAACCATTAATTATTATAAAATTAAAATACCTTTTTAATATATTTAAAATAATTGATATTGTTTTTTGTCGTAAATGCGTCGCAATTTGCTGCACATTTCCGACAAAACCATTAATAATCTTAAAAATTAAAATAAAAATACATTTTAATATATTTATAAATAACTGATATTGTTTTTGTCGCAAATGCGTCGCAATTTGCTACACATTTCCTACAAAACCATTAATAATCTTAAAAAGTAAAATAAAAATGCCTATTTAATATATTTATAAATAATTGATATTAATTTTGTTGCAAATGCGTCACAATTTGCTACACATTTCCGACAAAACCATTAATTATCTTAAAAATTAAAATTAAAATATATTTTTAATATATTTATAAATAATTGATATTGATTTTTGTCGCAAATGCGTCGCAATTTGTTACACATTTCCGACAAAACTAGTAATAATCTTAAAAATCAAAATATAAATACATTTTTAATATATTTATAAATAATTGATATTGTTTTTGTCGCAAATGCGTCGCAATTTGCTACACATTTCCGACAAAACGATTAATAATCTTAAAATTTAAAATAAAAATACCTTTTTAATATATTTATAAATAATTAATATTGTATTTGTCGCAAATGCGTCGCAATTTGCTACACGTTTCCGACAAAACCATTAATAATCTTAAAAATTAAAATAAAAAATCCTATTTAATATATTTATAAATAATTAATGTGTATGTATGCGCGTGTATGTGTATCTATATCTATAAGTACGTACGTACATGTGTATGTGTGTATCCATTCGTGTGTGTGTTTGTGTATGTGTGCTTGTGTATGCATGTGTATATGTATGTGTATGTGTACGTATATGTATGTATGTGCGTGTATGTGTATGTATAAGTATGTATTTATATGTGTATGTATCCATGTGTATTTGTATGTATATGTATATGTGTGTATACATATGAGTATGTGTATGTATCTATATGTGTGTATGTATATGTGTATGTATGTATATGTATGTTTGTGTATGTGTGTATGGTCAGTTGGGAACGTCGATTATCAGTTACGGCCAATAAAAGGTCAAATAGAGTCAATGGTGGTCGGTTAGAGTCAATGATGGTCATTATGCTTCATTGATGGTTGATTGTGGCCGTTGTTTATCAATTAGGGCCAATAATAGTCAATGATGGTCAATATATGTGTATGTATGCGTGTGTATTTGTATGTATAGGTGCATATGCATGTTTGTGTAAGTGTGTGTGTTTTTGTATGTATATGTGTATATGTCTGTTTGTGCATATGTTTGTATACTTAGGTGTATATGTATGTATGTTTTTCGGTGTATACACAAACACGTACGTATATGCTTACAAAATTATGAAAGGGTGTTTTTTTGTAACGGGTTTCGCTATGTCTAGAATATGTATAAGTTTGTGAAATAAAAGTATTTAACATATAATGAAGTTGTACAGAAGATGAAATGAAAAAAACAACGTTTAACCATCGAAAAACAAAAAAAAATCATATTGTTGGAAATGCGTAGCAACTTGCTACGCATTTGTGACAAAATATATATTTTGTGGAGGTTGTGTAGCAAATGTGTAGCAACTTGCTACCCATTTGTAACAAAATATCTATATTTAAGAGGTTGTGTAGCAAATGGGCAGTAATTTGCTACACATTTGTGACAAAATATGAATGTATGTGTGTGTATTTATATGTATATGTGTATGTTTGTGTATGCATGTGTAAAAGTATGTGTATGTGTACGTGTGTATTTGTATGTATATGTGTATATGTGTCTTTGTGTATGTATATGTATCTATGTGTATGTATATGTGTCTTTGTGTATGTATATGTATCTATGTGTATGTATATGTGTATATGTGTCTTTGTGTATGTATATGTATCTATGTGTATGTATATACATGTATAATAAGAGTATTTATATTTATAAAGTTTACTACTAATAATAATGTTTTAATTTATTTATTATTACATTTATTAATATTAATATATTTAATTGTTATTATTATAAGTATTATTATTATTAGTATTATTAACATAATATGTTTTTTAGTTTTATTTTAATTACTAATATACTAATATCATTAAAATTGTTTTTTTCAATTTTATTGTTATTAATGGGTAAAGTTATCTGATAATAATATAAATATAATAATAATAACAATAATAATTATAATTATAAAGGTTAATAATAATAAAAACGATTTATTAAAATGGGTCGGAAAAGTGTCGGAGATTTCCAACACAATTCCGACAAAACGATTTTTTAATTATTGTTTTAATTGTTCACATATATTTCAATGGTGATTCAAAACTTTTGGCCCTCCCCCCTAGCTCATTTTTATCTCCTGCATATTTTTCTACCCATCATGCTTCAAGACTCTCCTCTCTCATGGTCGATTTCACTCACTCATGTCCGATTTCTCATCCGTTTCTTCTACTTAACACTAGCCCTCCCTGAATCAGTTTCTTTTGGTTTCCCACCACTCGTCTCCATCACCGTCGTTGCCTATTGTTCTTGTTTCCTAAATTAGGCATTTGATGGGTTCACAAAAGCATCAGAAGATTCAAAGCAGCCTCGGTCAGATTGGTTTCGAAAGATGGAGGATACCGATCTATTTCACTTAACAAATCAGCTACATCGATGAACCATTATGATGTTAAAATTGAAAATCATCCATCGCCTTCAACCATACCCGGGTGAGTTTATCTTGTTCTTCAAGCCTTCAACCATCACCTCTCTTATATTTTTCAATGTTGTGTTTAGGTTTAGTTTAGGTTCATAAGAAACTAATTCGTATGTGAATTGTAATATGAGGGGTGCAATAAATTGATCAACTAACACTTTATTAATTGGAAAATATAATCATGCATACCAATTGTTTGATTAAATGCCAGTGCAAAGCTGCTAAGATGTTTGTATCATGTGGTTTATGCTACTGTGTTTTCATGTCTTTTGTTATCTTTAATACAAATTTGGTTTAGTATCTTAATAATTGTATACTTACAAGTTCCTACAATATTTTCTTGATTCTATTTTGAGGTCTTCAACTACCCACATGGATTAATGGAGCATAGAACTCAATCATGCACAACTTGATACTTTTTCTCATTTATGTGTAGCCTATCGACTGTTATCGGCTATTACAGTTAAAGGAGAACAAAATCAAACTTATGGTCAATGGTTTATAATTATTTATTGCTTTCTGTTAAGAAGTTATTTAGATGATGAACTCTTGCACTGCTCATGTTACCGTTTGATCTCTCTTTTTCTTTTGTTGTTAATGAATCCTCCTACAATATAGAAATACATTTAGTTTTTTGATTTGGTTTTTTTTTGTACTGGGTAAGCTTAATGAATTGACTGGGCAACATCCTGATTTCTTGGACACCCTTCCAGCTAATGTTAGGCAACGTGTTGGTGTTCTTAAGGATCTTAAGATCTTGATTTATTTGCGTTTATTGTGCCTACAATTTATTGGATTGATTTCAAAATTAGTTATGTTTCAAAACTTGTGTTATGATGTATTACGTTTAACATTTGATTATTGTATTTGTGGTTAAAGTTGTAAAACATGTTTTGGAATTAGATTTGATTTTTTTTTTCTGGCATTTTTTAGCAGAAAAATGGATTTTTTTTGTTTTATATTTTTTTTATTTAAAAACAAAATTGCGTAGCAAATGTGTCGGAAATTTCCGACACATTTGCGACAAAACTAATTATTTAATTGTCTATATAATTAATAAAAAATAATTATTTTTTTAATATTTTTATTATTTGCGTTGGAAATGTGTTGGAATTTCCGACAAATTTGCGACAAAACGAATTATTTATTTTTCTAAATAATAAAATAAGAAATAGATAATTCTTAAAATAAAAATTAAAAAATAAAATCCATCGGAAATGTGTCGGAAATTTCCGACACATTTGCTACAAACTATTTCATTTAAATCAAATTAGAAAAAAAATTAATTAGATAATTATGTTAATAATTATAAGCATAGTAATTATTCAAGTAATCATATTTTAGAAATTGCGTCGGAAATTCGTCGGAAATTGCGACGCAACCTATTTGTCGCAATTGTGTCGCTTTTTTTGTCGCAATTTTGTCGAAAATTATTTCCGACGAGGGTTTTTCCGACTTAAGATTTTTGTCGCAAATTTGTCGGAATTCGGTGTTTCCGACGCATTTGCGACGCAATATTGCGTCGGAAACATGTTTTTTTCTAGTAGTGGTACTTGCAAACTAGGAGGTTTTGAGTTATTTTTTAATCCTAGTTAGAGTTTGAGTCTAATATGGTTTCGTATGTGTTTAGGATTGGTAGGTTATAAACAAATACCTTTGTAACCCATTCTATTAATTCCAATCAATATACAAACAAGTTTAGATTCAATTTTTGTGCCAACTGTCTTTTAACGCCTACGTAGTAACACTTTTTGCTCACACTCACTAAATCACTACACGTAGCCTAAAAATATAGTATTAACGACCAAAGTTTGTGACTAAAATATCGGTTGTAATACTAGCAACCATATTTTAATCTGTCTTGGTCACCAATTTTACGATTGTTTTTTACCGTCGTTAATTATGTAAAAGTGATTAAGAATTAAAAATAATCCGGTTTAATTCTGGAATTAAAAATTAAGTAAAAATAAAAATTAAACCACAGTCAAAATTAGGGGTGTTCACGGTTCTCTTTAAAACCGTGAAACCGTCCAAACCGGTCATCGGTTTGGTTTTGCGGTTGGTTTTTTCGTTTAAGTTTCGGTCGGCCGGTTTCAAATTCAAACCGTAATGAACGGTTTAGTTTACGGTTTATACCAAAAACTGGTCGTATAAAACCAGACCGGACCATAAAATTAGTATATATTTAATTTTTTAAGATATTTTGTATTAGGTATAACTAATTAATTATTTTGAGCATTTAAGCTTAATTTAATTAAACTTTAAAATTAATAAATGGGCTTAGTGAACTGATGGGTAACACTAAACTTAGCAGTGAACATATACAGATTTTTTTTATATTGAAAACATATATATTCATAACTTTTGTTCTACAATAAAGTTTTATTTGAAAACATATATAGTTTAGATTTTCTGTTGTATATATATGTTATGTGTGAACGAACATATGATGCTCTGCATTATTATACAATAGTTTTTGGACAATAATTTTTTTGATAGGTTAATTTACTTGACAACAAATGCATATAGATTAATGTTTGTTAAGCTCACAATGATATTAGTTAAAAACCCTTAAATATGAGATAATTTTACCAGTAGACAAGGATAGAAAGGAACTCTTTGAAAAGAAACAAAGTGTGATTACAAAAATGTGATGAAACCGTGAAACAAAACCGTATTTTTTATATATTATGTGTCTTATTTTGGACAACTTGTATAAAGGCTCAATGAGCCCAAACCATGAAACCAAACCGTTAGTAATGGTTCGGTTTGGTTTTAAATTTCAATGGTTCGGTTTTGGTTTTTGATAGTCAAAAACCGTTATTAACGGTTTGACTCACAGTTTGACCTAAAAACCGTCAAAACCGGACCGTGAACACCCCTAGTCAAAATAGCGAGATCTAAATCATTAGGCCTCCCCGCAAATTGGTTGCTAGGTGACATCTCTTTCGACCCGCTTCAATCTCTCTACCGATCTGTTTTACATTCACATAAAATATAAAATGCATACACACCTCACACTCTTTTAACTGTTTGGAATGAATGACTTTTAAGGGTGAAATTAGTTTACTAACTATATGAATCACTAACGTGTTTGAATAGGTCCGACCTAAAGGGAGGGACATGATGGGCCACGGCTTCAGACCCAGTCTTTCGAGAGACACGAAGTTTTTAAAAAAATTGTATATGTTTTAAATAGTATATTTAGTTTATATATCCATTTTGTGTATATCAAAGTTTCCTTAATGCAATTCAAAAAACGATTGCAAGAAAATATAAGGTAACATTTGATACACCCAACCACTTATATCTTAGTTTTGATTATCGTGTATGTTTTTTTTAATAAAAAACATCTTACCAACAATTTTGAAATCGTGATAAGTAATTAAGTTGTATTCGAAGCATTTTTTTACGTCTAGTGAGTTGAATTATTTAATTCCCGCAGAACAAATATGAAGCACCAGTGGTCTAGTGGTAGAATAGTACCCTGCCACGGTACAGACCCGGGTTCGATTCCCGGCTGGTGCATCATGCGATGAAGAAATAGCGCCTCGTGTGATGTTGGGTCATCACAACCGTTCGTTAATGCGAATAAATATGGCGTATCTGAGCATTCATTTTTTATTTTTCTCATACAAAATGTAATATGAATGATATCATGCAAGCTTTTCTGAGATTAGAAATTAGTGGGTACCTGAATGCTAATAACATGTTAAGTCACTTAAAGTATACCAAATTGTAATGTTGGGCTAATAAAATGTGAAAGTTGTTGTAGAAGTTATGCCAGTTTATTTGACACGAAACAGAAATAAAGAACATTATTCATAGAATTTGTTTTTGTTGTAGTTCATTTCTGGTTATGGAGCGGTTGACTAATATCCTGATTTATGAATACCTGTCATAATTAGGTACAATTTATGTTAACAGATGATCAGTTGGATGGTGATCGTTGTTTGTATTTCTCATTGTTTCGTTAGTTTTATGGAGTTCATATTTATACATCTTTTAACAAATGATCAGTTGGATGGTGATCGTTATTTTGTTTTTTTTACCGTAAAAGAACTATTTCTGTAAACCCTCATTTATAGAAATAAATTACAAGAATAGTCCTTTTATATGTGAAATCCCCAAAATACCCTCATGTGCATGGCACATGACCAAACTTTACGGTAAAATTTAACGGTCGTTAGGCCAAATGTTGTAACGTGCAAGGTTTTTTAAACATAAAAGACGTTTTCTATAATTTTCTTAGTTAAATGACGTATACTAAAATTTAGGTAATACTCAAAGTACGTAATTTATAATTTGCTCTTAATTCTACTATAAAGACCTCTTTACAACTTTACCACCAAAGTTTTTACCATATACCCTCTCAGGTTTCATTAAATCTATAATAAGGACCTTCAACTTTGGGGTTTTTTTTTTTTTTCTCTTATAACATTTTAAATATGATATTTATAAAATTCTGAATGTATTTTATCTATGTTTTGATGTAAGTTTTGTTCAAAACGGAGTTTATGTGATGATGTACAAGTCATCAAAACATAAAACAAATAAATCATCAAAACTGCTTAAATGTTACATTTTTTATAGTTTTTTTTTCAAACCGAGTTATGTTCAGAGTAATGTATTTTTTCGAGTCGTAAACTATACCGATTGCTAGTTACGAAACGAAACAAACCGATACCGACCAAACAATGTCGGTAGTAACGCTATTATCAAAGCTGGTATCGATATTCATTTTTATGGTTTTTATCTTTTCGATCGTTGAAACAAAATTACGAATATCACGTTGCGACGAGCTTATTTTTATCTACGTTTCGAATTTTTTTTAACAACTTCACTTTTCTTATATAAAGTTTCAAATATAACCAACACCCTCCAAAAGGCGCGGGTTTACATGACAGTTTCGCCTGTTTATATAAATTTCTAAATATTATCAACTTCCCCCAGTTTTCTTACTAATTATTAATTGAAAATTCTTTTGTAGGCCCATAACATAGTAAAGCCCAGGCCCAACCAACTGATGAACATATACTTCTAAGAACTCCAGAATTGTAGGAAAACCTAAAAGCCCACAGAAAAATGGACCAATAATCATCAAGAATAAAAAAAATGGAATAAAAAGCAGAGAGAAAATGAGTGGAAGATGACACCGATTGCAATAGACAAGAACACATAATATTTTACAAATGCAATGACAGTGGCTCTGTGAATGAGTGAGAAAGAAACCCTTATTTTTTATATCAAGGTTGGTTTGAAGATCAGTTTGATCAGGCTTAAAAATCAAGAAAAAGATGGAGGAAATTGGGTTTTTGGGGATGGGGATAATGGGGAAAGCCATGGCCATGAACTTGCTTCGTCATGGGTTTAAGGTTTCTGTTTGGAATCGCACTCTTTCCAAGGTATTCTTTTTTGAATTCATGGTTCAAGGTTTTTTTTTTTTTTTGATGATGATGATTGATGGTTTAATATTAGATTCTAGTGGTTTAGGGTTTTTTTTTCTAGTTTTTGATTTTTTAATATTATGAGGTTGTAGTGGTTATATTTATAGATGTTGATGTTTATAGTTATTTGGTTATGGTCTAATTTGAAGATGAATGTTTAGATATATGATTTCTTGAATAGTAGTAATTCTTGTTAATGTGAAGTTAAAGGGGATGTTTTGATATGCCATGTTAAAGTGATTATTTCAATATTAGAAGTTATAATCAGAATTGATGATCACTTGATTGGAAGTTAGTGATAGGTGTTGGGCATCACAAGCAAACTCACACGCACACGAAAGCGGTAAACAGACACAAGAGATTTATAGTGGTTTGGTTAGTATCCACTCGGCAACTAGGGTTTATATTATTTCCGTGCTCAAAGAATTACAAGTACATATGATCATATATATATAGACTAAACAAGATTAGGGTAAACAAGTTAACAGGCCGGGCTATGGCCGGCTGCTCTAGGTCGAATCCTACACACTACAACAATAGTTAGGTAGTTTTACATTTGTGGATCAGTTTGTGCAGCAATTCCATTCTTGAAAATAAGATGAAAATTAGAATAAGAAAGGATAGAAATTGTGTTTTATCAGGAGTGATATCTTTCTGTTGGTATAAACTATAAATTTTTAATCATATTATTATTATTTTTTTGTTGACTGTATAATGTTTTAACATATCAGTTTGTCATATGTACACATTTTGACTTTCTTAACTCAATTTTCAATCTCCAAAATGGTAAAATTTTAGAAACTTCATACATTCATTTAGCTTTGAGAACAATAAAGATGTATATAGTAGTCATATAAGTTTGCTATGCAGCTATGCTCATACTTCTATGCATCAAAAGGACTTAAATTTGCAACAAAGTTTAACCCAAATTTCCAAATTCACTTAAAAAGGTCAACATTTATGATTTATCTCTAATTTTACAAGAATGGAATAACTTTTTTTTGCAGTGTGATGAGCTAAAAGAGCATGGTGCTTCTGTAGTGGAAAGTCCTGCAGCAGTAATTAAGAAATGCAAATACACTATTGGGATGTTATCAGATCCAGCTGCAGCTCTTTCTGTTAGTATAAAATTTTAATCATATTATTTTTGTGTATCTAAGTGCTAATAACAAAATGTCTAATATATCAAATTTTCATATATAAATACTGAAATTGTGATCATCATTCTCATCTAGAGAGTTTTTGGATTTGGTTTTTTAAACTGATTATTTGATAATCAAATTTTAATGTTTGGATAAACATATTTTGCTTCTGATTATCTAAAGGTCAAATAGTTTTTGCAACAAAACTGAATAACTGATAACAAAGTGTAAAATTGTATTTACTTAATTACCCTTCTTTTAACATAAGTAGCTTTTCTTCCCATCTCACAAGACCTATCTCCTTATTTCACAAGAATGTCCTTTTGTGTCATTTTATGTAAATATTTCTCAAATAATCAGATACACTCAAATTTCTGAGCATCTTATTATAACTTCAAACAACAAAAGCACATCCAAACACTATCTCTTACAGCTTATTCTATTATAGTTGATTATTCAAATTCACATAATCACTTTGAAAGATGAATCCAAACACCCCCTTACTTGGCATTAAGAGTATTGAGGATGTAGAATGGATGTAAATGATGTAAACTATTAATCTCATATTTCGTTTTTAGGTGGTATTTGATAAAGATGGGATTCTTGAGGAAATTTGCAGTGGGAAAGGTTACATTGACTTGTCAACAGTCGATGCTGAAACTTCCTCAAAAATTAGCGAGGTTTAAGTTGCATTATTTTTCTCTCTAGCAATTGTTTTCATTATTTTTTTATCCCTAATGGGACATTTCAAGTTGTAGTTTTTTAGAAAAAAAAATTATTTTTAACAGGTTGATTTGTGATATAGATATGATGTTAACACCAACTTTACTATATACATCACCGGTTACAACATATAGTTCACCCTCTACAAGTATGTATAAAATCAATGGTGGTGTACAAATCACCTCTCTTTGGGATATGGTTTTCCCCTAATGGGTCAAATGAGCTGAAATATTAAAATTGACAAAATTGAAAACAGGTTTAGAGAATTGAACAGCACCCAAAATGTATCATTGTAATGATATAGCTTTGTGAATTATACATCAAAAAGGGCAATTGTTTGTAAATTTCAAAAAAGAAAAGGAAAAAAGCATCTGTTTCCTGCTCTAACCCGGCATGTTTTAAAAATAACCCATTTTGACCCAAACGCGCATTGACTTGTTACCCAACCCGCTCTACCCACCCATTTTGCCATCTTTAATATCTAGTTTTGTATTTTCAGGCGGTAAAAAAGAAGGGAGGGTATTTTCTTGAAGCTCCGGTCTCAGGTAGCAAAAAACCCGCCGAAGATGGACAGTTAGTAATCCTTTCTGCTGGGGACAAGGTAAGTTTTTTAGGATGAGCTAAAACGGGCCATGTTGACCCGTCTACACTTTTCTGTCTTTTTTTTTTCATTTTGGTCAGAGGATTGCTTCATTTGATCTACTATTTTAAACATGTCAACTTTAAATTTATATGTTTTTTATTTTTATTTTTATCATCTTTGTGTGTGTGCGCGCGTAGGGACTATATGATGAAATTCTTCCTGCATTTGATGTTTTGGGGAAGAAGTCATTTTTCTTGGGAGAGGTTGGAAATGGAGCAAAAATGAAACTTGTTGTCAACATGATTATGGGCAGGTAAGTGTTTTCATTGAGAAATTGTTTTAAGTTGGGATTTTTTTTATTTTCAGTTTTGGTATGTTTTTGTCGTTTTCTTCGGCTCTCCAATTTTAATTTGTTGCTTCCATTTGCATGATGTGAGCATAAATGAAGATGGGACTAGTTTGATTATAACTTTAGTCATCTAAGTGATTATTGCAAAAAAGAATGTCTATATAATGATTTGATTATCTAGGTAGTGTTTGGTAGAATGGAAAGCAGAATGGAATAGCAAATTACATTTTACTATAACATAAATATCATTTTTGTAAGAATTTATGTTATTATAAAACTATAAACTAAAAAGAAGTTTGAGTAAAAATAATTATTTTATATTTTAAAATTAACAAAAAAGTATCTTGTATTATAATATTATATGAGTTTTTTCATGTTTAATTTTCTATATTTGCAAATAAGTTTTTTTGTATATTTCATTAATTTATGTTCCAAGTAGAAGCATGGAAAAGTTTGCTAGACTATTGAGATAAATGTAAAATTACCTAACTACCCTTACATTTAGTTGATTGCTTATTTGATTATCTGGCTATGTTTCTTCTTATGAAACTGCTAAATGGAATTCCATTTGGTTTTGTGTTTTTGTGCAGTATGATGAATGCCTTCTCAGAGGGACTTGTACTTGCTGACAAAAGTGGACTTAGCCCTAACACTCTTCTGGATGTCTTGGTAAGATAACAAAATTGTAATTAGTTTGAAATTTCATGGCTTAAATCTTTTCTACAAACAAAAAAGTTTACTATTTTTGCAAATAGTTATTTGGAGAAAAATAATAAAATAAAAATTTTCAAAAATAATAAAGTAAGATATTCATTATTTATAAACTTATAAATACAAAAGAAATCTAAAACACCAAACTACTTATATATTTTTTTGGTGTAAATAAATTTGTTGCAGGATCTTGGTGCAATTGCTAACCCTATGTTCAAAATGAAAGGGCCTTCAATGATCCAAAACAATTACAACCCTGCATTTCCATTAAAACATCAGCAAAAAGACATGAGATTGGCTCTTGCCCTTGGTGATGAGAATGTTGTATCGATGCCCGTTGCAGCTGCCGCCAATGAGGTAAACCATCCCCCACCTCTCTTCCACCATGGTTCACCTTTTTATCAAATAAAGCATATGCATATCAACATAGGGGTTAAAAAGTTTAATAAGAAATTGAGTTGAGTTCTTATAAACTTAAACTTAATAAGAATCCGAGTTTTATAAGTATTCACACAATGAACCTTTTATAATAAAAAGGTGTTTGCTGGTCAACCCAACCAAACCTGACACGGCCCGTTTTTTACTTGTACTTACACAGCAGTAACCAAGTTTTCCAGATGTTCCACTAAAGTCACTTAAAGTTATTTTGTTCTTTTAATGTCACTCAACTTTCATTAGATGTTCCAATCTAGTAAAAAAAGTTTATGAATGTTATTTTTTTTTAAATTAACCTAAATGGAACATGTATGAATCCTAATTACTATTTAGTGATTTTATCTAAATTAACTTTAAGTAAGAGATAATAGTGAAGGAAAAAAATTCACCCAATAATAACGAAGTTTCATACTTTTCAATTCAAGTCAAATTTAAAGAAAAATAATACTAAATAGTAACTAGAGTTCATATATGTTCCGTTTAGGTTGCTTAATTTAAAAAAAAAAGTTTTAAGATTTATAAAAAAACATTCACAAGATTGGGACGTGACACCTAATGAAAGTTGAATGACTTTAGTGAAACACTTAGGAAACTTGATTACTATTGTATAAAGTTTCCCTTTTTTCATATGCTACCCGACTTGCGTCACTCGCCCATCCCACCATCTCTACACTTTATCATAACTAGATTGGATTACCAAGCCCCACATGATTTTTGAGGTTTTTATGAACTTCAATATATTTTTATTTATTTATTTATTATTGTTTTTACCAAAATGCAGGCATTCAAGAAGGCTAGAAGCACTGGATTGGGAGATCTTGATTTTTCAGCTGTTTATGAGATCTTCAAGGTGACTGAACCCTCAACTTGATGATCAAGATCTTGGAGGAAGTTAACCGTTTTGACACGCTTCAAATCAAGCATTCTTCCTTCCATTAATTCCGACGTGTGGTGTTTGGATGACGAATAGAACTCTCATACTTTGTATTATTTTGGTTATGACTGAATATTCGGGTCGGTTAAAACAGTTTGAGTTGATTCTAGAATCACAAAGTAATTTTAAAAAAAATCCATGGGATGTGCAAACAAACAAATTGATTCTAAAATTACATATACCATTGGCTTGCTTTTTTATGTATTATCAGTAGTTCTTCTGAAATTAACTGTCAAGTTTAATATTAATATTTTATTACTTCTATTTTTTATTCAATATATTTTCCTATAAACATCCAATTCTAACAAAAGTTGAGGCAATTGTATAAAACAAGCGAGCTTGAAAATGGGAATGACTTCTGATCCGTTTGGAGTTATGAGGCTTGATTCTCAAACTTAAATTCCTTCATCCAGAGCCCATAGCCTCAATTTTGACTACGACATTTTCTTGAAATTTAGCTAGTTTGAATGATTTGTTTCGTTTGAAAAAACGTGTGAATCATGGATGTTATTAACTTACACATTTTTTTTTGTTATCTAATTTCAATTCTAGGCTGTTAGTTTTAGTTTTCTAAATGAGTAAATTACAGATATCGTCCGTTATGTTTATACTTATTTTCAGATTATATCCTTTAGCAAAAAAATTATCAGGTATCAGCCTTTATGTTTAAAACCTTTGCATCTCTTGTCCTTCCCCCAAACGACGTTAACTTTTAAAGTTAAAACTGGTCACGTGGATCCCATGTGAGGGCAAAAGGGTCTATTCACCCAAGGGGACCCCTAACTTTGATTTCCCCCTTCTTTATTGTCATTTGCCTCGTCTGTAGAAATTAGGGTTCATACACCCTAAAAAACGAAATTCAGACTTTTTCACAGCAAATGAATCTGAACAGGTAGCTTCAATTGAATCATTGAAGTTTGATGACGAGGATGAACAAATTTTATGGTTCTCTAAATGCTACTGAAGAAATAATATCAGATGAAAATAAATCTTTTCATTTTTTATCTAATACCTCCAACCCAAGAATGTCGGACGCTTCAATCAGCTGTGACGCGATAGAACCACAAACATCAACTCCTCCAACACCACTGCCGCCTCCTCCACCGTCTTCTTCCACCAAATTCAATGTTAGTTTTCAGAAAAAAGCAGATTATTTAACCGGATCAAACCAAACCCCCATTCCTCAACCACCGTTGCCGCCGCTGGTTCCTAAAGGAAGCCCGCTGCTGCGGCCGCCACCACCACCATCTCAGATGGGTAAGGATGGAAGTTCGCTGCCCCTAATTCAAGCCCTAAGGGTAAGGATTTTGATGTTGGTGATTCTACACACAAGGGTTTGGTGTCGAACGTCGGGATTATGGATCAAGATGTTGTGATTGGTGTAGATGGTGGGTCTGAGTGGGTAAAGGGAGGATGGTTTATGGCGGGGGTGATGCTAGGGCGGTGGTGGTGCTCAGATCGGAGAAGGGGGTTGTGCGGTGGTCGCTGGCGATGGTGGTGGTGTTTGGTCGGCTGGTGGTGGAGGGTGGTGGCGGTTGCAGGTGGTGGTGCAGGTGCAGGCGTGTGAGGAGGGAGATGGCGGTTGGGTGGGGGTTATGCTTCTTGCATGTGTGTTTAGGTTTATATGTATTAAGTTTTTAATTTAATTAAAATAACTATTAAGATATTAAATAAATAAATGAGTAAAAAGACTAAAGTACCCTCATATGTCTTGCACATGACTATACTTACCGGAAAATTTTAACTGGGTTAGGGACAAAAAACGTAATGTGCAATATTTGTAAACGTAAAGGATGATCTTTGTCAATTTTTTAGCTAAAGGACAATATCTTAAAAATGGTATAAACATAAAGGACGATTTGTATAATTTACTCTTTTCAAAAATTTGGTTTTACCTGTCAAACATATCCCTATAAAATAGGCATGACATATTCACACAAGAATTTATCAACTTCCCATTAAAAAGTTTCTCTTTTATCATTCATGCTTTCGCTCTATGTCAATAGATATATCAATAATCTATGATAATGCAAATAGTTTGTAAAATCATGAATAACTCAAAGGATACTTTTTTGCTTGTGCATGCATCATGTCTCAACTAACATATGCAGTATAGATAACTCATTTCTCTTCATGATATATATAAAACACAAGTCTTGGATAAATCAATTAGCATTCGACACAAATAGTACTATAAAGTCATAAATTGTGCAAATAATAGTGGTGGGTGGGTGGCGAGGATGACGATGATGGTGGCGGGATGATAATAACCGCGGTGGAAAATAGCACTCAACGATGGTAATAGGTGGTTGATGACAATTGTCAACGGTGGTCATCAGTGGTGGTGACCTGTAAAAAGCATAAATAATTTGTATAGTTTTCTTACAAAAATTCTATATATGATGAAAAACAGATCAACATTTATATAAAGATTTATGTTGTGTTGTAAAAAAAATGAAATTAAATACTCATATTTAAGAGAGAGAAAAAATCAATTAGCATGTGTAACAAAATAAAAAATAAAAAAAGAGAGAAAGAAGAAGCGGTTTTGTTTGTTTATTTAAAAAAATCAATGTCAATTCCTTCTATAAAAAGAATTAAGTTAAGTGTTAAAGATTACTTCTAAAAAGCACATAATATTACACCTTTTCTCACCACCTGCTTGCTTTATAACAGTTGATCATATGATTATGATTATTGGATAACAAATAATAAGTTATAAGACACATCCAAAAAACCACTTAATAATTAATATCATCTGTATAATCACATTCAACCCTTCAAAAAATAATAATAAGAAATGTTTACGGCCCAATCTAACCGACCCGGTTTGATCCAAAGTTTCCGTTTTGACCCGTTCATTATACCACCTCTAACCAAAACCAGAATCATACCATCCATTTGGTTATAGATGATGGTATTTCTACAAAATGCTAGCTACTAAACAGAAGCCAGAACCGTACAAATTATGATCGGTGCTTACAGATGTTGAGGTCGGTTTTTCTCACAAACTTGAAAATGCCATTTGATGTTACTTCCTAGACTTCATTGATTTGAATACATTTTCCTTGTAGAATTTGAGTTCTGCTATGCTTTCTTTGATATCATCCATGGCTCTATGATTCTTCTCCTTCTTTGGAGCTTTCTTTTTATCTGTATATAAAAAATAAATAAATAAAATATTCACCAAGCAATACAAAACCACTCTAACAGAATGAAGAGTCAAAACCCTTCGGGTTGGGTTGACCCGCAAATCCTTTTTTGTCCATCCTTTTTTAATAAACAAGTATGATTATAAAAACAATATTGTTACAATAATAATAATTTAAATCCTTGAATAAAACAGTGCAGGAAGCTGTAGTGATAAAAAAACAATACACTGCAGTTTCGATGACTTTCAATCCGATTGGTTCTGTTTCCTTTTCTGCTAATTTTCTTGTTTGACCCATTGGACCCATTTGTAAAACCCAAATTGGCCCATTAATAAGTAAAATAGTCGAAAGCGCTACCTCTAACTTTAATAAATCTCATGCCAAATGACAATTTGAAATGTGTATTCTTATATCATGAAACTACCAGGGTTGCATAAGTGTAAGGCAACAAAAGTGACATCCCTTTGGATGTAGTCTCAGGGGTCACTATAATATTTTCTAATATTAACAAAATAATGAGGGGTAAAATGTTATTTAAAATAATACACACTGAAGCCCATAATTAATGATTTACAATTTTACACATGATGATAAGATATGTTCTCTAAGATATAAACAAGCACGCCAATTTGTAATGTTGATTGAATAAAAAGTGCAACACCAACTTATCTATTGGCTAATTGGTAGGGTCTTGGGAGGTGGCTTCCAAGAAGACCCCGGGACATGAAATGTATACTAGAACTATAGAGTTCTTCCCATAGGATCTAAACAGCAAACAACGAAAAGATCTAATAATATAGTATCAGTGAGTTACCAAAAACAGTAATGGTGAAGAAAGTGTAAGTGGTGAAAAGGATAAGTAGTACAGGTAACATCATAGATACAAGAAGTCAAGAAAGTAACATGCATAGGCCACTGCAAGTCTAGATAGAACTAAGCCTCTACGATAAAGCGAAAACAAATCAGTACCCTCCCCCTAAAGTCTTGAACCTTAATCCTACGCAGTGTAGCAAAACTTGCTTAATCCGCTCCTCCCAAGTTCGTTTGGGTCTGCCTCTACCGCTCCTCCCCTCTACGGTCAGGGTTTCCACTTATCTAACCGATGTCATCATCCGTTATACTAGTCGCCCCTAATCTTTCCCGAAAAACCTTATTAGCTAAACTTTTATGTTAAAATAATTACGGACGCTATTTTTTGGAATTAAATGTAATTGTAAACTTAAGCAGTTTGAAGGCCCACGCTATTGAAATTAACAAAACGAACAGAAGAATTTGGCAGACAAACAGTCTCAACCCTAATAATATTATGATGAACTCGACACAAAGAATACAATGATCCTAACCCCCTATTTATAATACAAAAACTTGAGGACTAAGCTACCAATGCAAAAATAAAACTCTAATAATTAGTAAAGAAAAATAAAGACTTAATCCTAACCAAAAATAAAAGATCACAAAACAAAAAAAGATAACACATAAAATAAAGAGAAGAAGTTCACACACCTTTTGGGAACCAACGGGCACATAAAGCGTTAATGCTGCTCACATCAACGACTACATGTGAGAAAAGACTAGCCAAATCAGGCATGTATTTCTGCAAAAAGTAAAAAATATATATATGTCAATAACTTCATTGTACTTGAGTAGAATATCTAACAAAAATATTGCACATATAAAATGAATTCATATGGTTGCAGCCCATATATGCCTTCAATTCTCGATTGTGTTGTAGAATTTGTAGCATTTGGATGTATAGCTAGCTACAATGGTTAAACACTTAGTCTATATCAAGTAGAGGTGGCAATCTTGGCCTATTTACTTATGAGTGGGTCAAAATAAGTTATATTTTGTTCCTAACGGGTCAAAGATGTAAAAAACAGCTTAAAGAAAATGGGCCAAAAGGGTTGAACGGGTCGAAAGTCACCAAAGGGGTATTTTTAAGGGATAAAATTTTCATAAATTAATTGATTCTAAAAACTAGATTATTAATGAGATGATATATTTCTATACATATTTGACAAACTAATTATTTATAACACAAAAAATTGAAGAAAAAGTGTGTTTCGGATCACAACCAATTGATCCTAACCATACAAAAAGATTACATGTTTTGGCCACTCATTCGTCGACCTCTAATATCAAGTAGTTATTTCTACAGTTAAAATATCTTCTCACACACGACATATTTACTGCAATAGTGGAGAAATGTTGAGACAAAATATACACTCAAGTAATTGCCTATTCTTTTACCTTCAAGAACATGAAATCAACATAAACTGAGTTTCCTGCAAGCTGAGGAGTGTATGTGCCCACATGTTTCATGACAAATTCAACAACCTGCAAAAAATATCAGGTTTCGATCAAAGTAAAAACAGAAAAAAGAAAAGGCAGACCGGTTTCTTAATGGGGTTTTGAAGACTGAAGTACCTGCTGTTCAGCTTCTTTTTCACTAATGGTACTTTGGATCACTCTTTCTGTCAAACCTAAAAATAGTGACATGTATGGCCAAAATTGTCTTTACTCAAAACTACAAAATTATATCTCAATAAGAACAAGCTAGAGGCTACTTACCACTTGCTGCATGATGACTCTGACACCATTCCCCCATTTCATCTAGACACTTTTTTGTTTGTTGTATAACCAAGTCGGGACCCTGAGCCAAAAAAAGATATATATTCAAATTCTATGAAACTATAATGGTATGATGACCAAAATTCCCAAACTAAGCTAGAAAAATAGGCCAAGAAACAGAGATTTCTGAATATAGGTACAAAAAAATAACAGAAGGTAGGAAATACCCATAAACCGCTTTGTTAAATGGTATCCAAACAATAACCGGTAAGTATATGGTGCAAACATGCAAGGATAGTGGATACTACCCCCATTTTTCCCTAACTGAACCACACTTTTCAAATTAGAGATGGAAAGAAAACCATGAGAATTTATATATTGATAATGGCATGACTACTTCCTTTCCGGGCTACAGAAGAGAAAATGAAAAGATAATTATATAATAGCACCCTAAATCAAGAAAGTGAACCTGCATAAAACTAAACCAAATAGATGATTTTTAATTTGGGGTGAAAGAACTGATTAGACAATGCACTTTGATTGCAGATTTAAGCATCTGTCTTTCTCTTTAATCTCCACAGACCAAAAAACATCTTGTTATATATTAAATATTCCCTTACCACTTTACAGTTGTACACAAAACTGACAAAAGTAACAAAATTACAATGATAAAAACCACCAAGAGTGTATCAACTTACCTCTACAGATTTGGTCAACTTTCCATCTGTGATCACACAAGCAATCTCCAGTATTCTATCTACTTCAATATTCAATCCTGCACATACAAATTTGGTCAATTTCCCATTCGGTCAATTTAACTGTCCTTGGTTTCAAACCACCAACTCATTAGCCACTAATAAATTAAATATGGAGAAGTTTGCATGTGCATAGTCTGCAGAGTAAAAGGATTGCATACCTTTCTTACAGTTAAAGAATAGTAACCAAACAATAGTCCACGCAGTTTTTTTTTTAAATCCAAAATTAAATACCTGTCATTTCCAAGTCGATCCACACAAGAGGCAACCTGTAATCTCCTTCTAACACATTTTTGTGGATATCAGTCTCTTTCTTAGAGTCACCTGCATCACCAAACAAAACGTACAGATAAGTAACTACATCTTTGAACAAATCATCAATGTTAAATTCAGTCAAAAAAAATTAATCATTTATAAAAAGTGATTTCAGAAAAGTTTCATGGAGCATTCAAACACAAAATTGATACTAGAATCACATACCATTGGCTTTCTCTGGACTTTTAGCAGAACTGGTTGTCTCTTCTCTATCATCCTCGACATCCAATTCTAGCAAAGAAAAAGCATTTGAGAGGTGGTTCATACTTTTAGTTGATGTTGCTTTCGATGTTTCAACCATTAAGATCCTGTGACAACAAACTGAGTGAGTTTCTGGCAGAATATATGCAATATTCTTTCTCAAGATAAATACAGTTTGTAAAATCATGAATAAGGACATAAATGTAACATGATACTTGTTCCTTGTGCATTACCATGTTGTTTTGTACTTTTGCAGTAGCCAGTAAGAACTGAAAGTGTTTCCTATAGAGGTATCAATTTTGGGAATGAGTCGGTACTCGGCAACATATAATAACATAAAAACATTTTAAAAGGGAAATGGCCAAATAGGTTGAAATGGGTTGAAAGTTGCCCATGTGTATTTTCAAAGGAAAAACCTCCTGATAATTTTATTCAAAAAAATAATTTCTGCTAACATAGCTTTGTTAGTCATAATTGACACACTAATTATATGTTAAAAAAAACTTAAAATTTGGGAAAAATATGGCTTCGGGTCAACCTGACATGTCCATACCCAAAAACTACTTGTTTTGACCCATTGCCCAACCCATGGACCTACTCGTTATTCCACCTATAGATTTCTGTAATCCTAAATCCTAATGAAGAAGATACCATTCATTTTATTTCATTAATGAGTACCATCTAACCTTATTACTCCAGTTTTATTTTTCTTACTTTTGAAGTTTCTTCTTTTTAAATTGCTAGTAAGATTATCCATTTTAGACAGATTATTGCATAACAAACTTAATTAGCTCAAAGATTGAGGTTGCTCAGCATAAATAAAGACATGAAGAAAACAGGACTAAAATAAACAACAAATGAAGGCATAAAGAGTCAATCACTTATGTAACAATTGAAGCCAGAACACAAGTGAGTCTAAACCCTAATAGCCAGATAATCAAACATGATAAGTACACAAGTGAAACAATCATGCATTAGCGACTTTCAAAAGGCCCAATCGTTTACATCAAAAGAACAACGATTACAAACTCGCAGAATCGGGGATTTGATCTGTGATGTTATTTCTAGGGTTTTAGTTTATCCGAACCCTAAAAATCATAAGCATTTGCACTTAATTTTGTTCCGTGATTATGAAATAGTTTCGCGCAAAGAACTACTGACGGAGAAACGGAACGTACCTTAAGCATTCGGAGGAAAATTAGGTTGAGGACGATGCAATAGAATGCTTCCTGCTAGATATAGTGGAGTTGAATAGGTTTATGATGTCATTATTAATTTGTTATATGTTTGATCAATTACCAATAATCTTACAACGTCAACTTTGTTACATTGTCAGAACTCTCTCAAACCGGCCAACTAGGGTTTCAATAAGTGGTTTTAAATCGATAACCGAATTAAAACTAAAACCGTTTAAAATTAAATCGAATTACATATTTGATTTTTGGTTTGGTTCACCCTAAACCGAATATGTAATTTGTTTTAGGTTTCAAAATTTTGAATTTGGTTTGAACCGGAAAACCCGAATTGGGTTATATCACTATTTTAATCCATATTTTATAGTTAACCCAAATTATTTATATCAGTAATCAATACCCATTTGTGGATTATAAATTATTATTTTATAAAGGTATACTTTTTTTAGATCCTCCTAAAATGTTATATTGTTTAAACCGGATAAGTTATTTTTTTTTAACGGCAAATTTTTTTACTCCTGTCAATAGTAGGACTTGAACCCGTGATATCAACCCTTCGGTGTTTTTAGAGGTTTTGCCTCTGCCATTGGCCACCAACCCAAATAGTAAACTGGATAAGTTATGGCTACCCAATTTTATTTTTTTGGCTAATTCGGTTTGTTACGTTCAAACCGAAAACCAAACCGAATTACAATGTGGTTTTAGATTCGGATTAGGTTTCCTCAAATATGATTCGGTTCGGATTAGGTTTCCTCAAATATAAAAAAAATACCAACCCAAAAAACCCGCAACCCGACCTGATGAACACCCCTATCTCCAACACCGACTGAAAAAAATCAGTATCGTTATATATTTGTCTTTCATTTATGTTTCGATTTCCACAATCGACTCTCCGTAACTTCATACATTTCTTTTTATGTATTTAACTACGATCTTTTTGTGTGTTAGTCATGCTAATGTCACTGCCTCAACCGTTTAAAGTCCAATTTGGAGCGGGGGTGGCGGTGGTCGGGGGTGGCAACGGGAGATTGCGACAACGGTGGGGGTAGTGATGGAGGCGGCGAAGATTGTGACAATGGTGGGGGTGGGTGGTGGTGCAGGCGGCGGTCGGCGACTGCATTTGGCGGGGGACGCGGTGGTCGGCGACTGCATTTGGCGGGGGACGTGGTGGTCGATGGCGAGGGTGGCGACAACGGAGGCGGGGGTCGACGGAGGTGCCGGGGGCGGCGGTCAGGGGTGGTCAGGGTGTCGGCGACGGGGTCGGGTCGGCGGTCGTCGACGGCGAGGGTGGGGTACGGATGCGACAACAACGAGTGATTGGAGATTCTGTGTTATTTTTGGTGAATTCCTTCACATTTTGGAAGGAAGTTGAAATTGTTTACTTGAAGGAATTTGAGAGAATTATTTCCGATTCCAATTCCAATTCTTTTCCAAACCAAACACGTTAAGAATGGAATTCGAATTTGAATTCCAATGAATTATGCAAACTAAACACGTTGACCAACGTAACTCGTATTCCAATTCCAATGAATTCATGCCAATCAAACAACCCCTAATATTTTTATGGTATTTTTTTCACTTACTTTCACTTCTCTTAAAAAAAAGACGCAGTTCATAAATAATTTTTAAAAAAATTAAAAAGCGTCGTAAAAAATTTAAACCGGTTCAATTCAACCGATCATAAATTACTAAATAAGCTATGAGAGAGTGATTGATATATATATATAAATAAATATATATATATATATATCATATTTTTAAATTATAAAGGGGGGAAATAAGATTTAAGTTAAAAGATCTTACATCAATTTTTTTTAAATTATAATGAAATGAACACTAGAATTATAAATATGTTAATTCCTTAACATTTTTTTTAAATCTATACTATATAATAAATAAATGTTTTTTAATGCCACATGTCCCCTTCATATTCTTTCTTACAATTTTTTTCCCGCATCTATCTCTTATTTAATGCACTTTTATCTTTTAATATTAACATATATTTAAAGAAAAAAACTAATTATACTAATAAAATACATTTATTTTAAATGATCTTTTATTATAAGAAATTTTGAAATTTAATTATGTAACTTCTATTTTCAATCAAATAGTAAATGAAAGTCAAATTGTATTAAATAGTAATTAACGTATTTTCAAAACCCAATTATATATTAATTTTTACATATTTTGAATTTGTTTTCTATTCTTAGTATATGTAATATATTTTTACATATGTAAAATATATACATAAAGATTTAAAAATTCTATGTATTGATATTTTTCACCCCGTATGTAAACACGGGATTTAAACTAGTTATAAGAATAAAGAATGAGATATGAGTGGTTTTTAAAAATAAATATTTTTTTTTATAAAATGATGATTTTTAGTTAAATTATTAAGACAAGTCATGAATCTTAGATCAAGTGGTATACCATGCATGAGCATGTATCACGATGTGAGTGGGTTTTACACACACACCGCCCCTTGATTGCGTGAAGGGGTGTATGAGGGTTCCACATGAAGATATTCACGGAAAAGAGATGACATATTAAATAATTTGTGTGTTGTACCTTGTGCTTGTAAAATTATAATATTTATATAAAATTAATATATAATTATAAAATGAATTTAATGTTGACACCACCTCACTGACCTGATTATATCCCTACCTTTACTCACTTGATATCAGAATCGAAAAATATCACGTAGCCTCAGTGACAACCACGTTTCCACTCGCTACCAAAAAAAAAAAAGGTTTTACAAGTTTAGGGTTTTTCATCTTCTCAAAAATCCCTTCTGATTTCTGAACTATTGAAGAAGATAGCTTTGCAACCGATTTTTTCTTCCAATTCTGAATCCCCCGAACTACTTCTGTAGCAATGGCGTCTCTCATTCCTCCTCCACCTCCCTCGCCGCCGGTGGAAGCTGTTAAACCGGAGAAAATCGATTACATGAACCTACCGTGCCCTATTCCTTACGAAGAAATCCATCGTGAAGCCCTCAGTTAGTTCTCGAACCTCATTTACTGAATCTGATGTCCGTTAGTTGTGTTATACTTTTTTTCTAACTATTTGACTGGAATTGTGACATAAACCCTACTCCAGTGTTGTCATTAAACCCTAGAATTAATTAAGCAAGGATATCAGATTCAGAGAGTAAATTATTTGTGACTTATTGATTAATATGTTGTTAGTATCTTATAGCATGTGATAATATGTGTTTGGTTGGCTGACCTAGTGTTTACAGCTCAATTGCTGTGTTTTCAATTGCCATAAGGCAAATTCGTACCAATTTGTAGCAATAATGCATGCTGATTCTAGTGAATTAGGACATTGTATCACGTGTAAGTTAGAAACATAAGTGAAGTTGTGCTTATATGTTAACAGAATCTTGCAATTTCTTCTTCTTTAGTGTCATTAAAAGCTGAACATTTTGAGGGGATGCGTGTTGATTTTACTAAGGACTCAATCAGAAGTTCTCACTAAGTCACAGATACCACATTAACATTTGCTCATTGAGTTGGCATTAACTAGAGGTGGAAATTTTGATTTGTTTTGTGTACTTGTGTTTAATTTCAAAGGGGTCATAATCTCATATAATATGTCAAACAGGTTGAAAGTCGCTAGAAGTCTAATTTAATGCATACAGCCTTCTAAAATCTGATTTTTTTATTCAAGATTTTGATTTTTAAATCATTAATTATTGGAAGAACTAGTGTTTGTGGGTCAACCTGATCCGGGCTGTTTTGGCTGGTACTAAAGAAGAAGACTCGCAACCTGAACCTGTTTTGATCAGTTACCCAACCCACCCGTCTTGCCATTGCCCACCTCTAGCATGAGCTTTTCTCCTCCTTTAATTAGATAATTGTTTGATTTTAACTTTACAGTATTATCATGGGACCCACAGAGATTCCTTCTCAATCTTCTGAAACAATAAAAATTCCTACTGCACACTATGAGTTTGGTGCTAACTTTATAGATCCAAAGGTGAGTTATTTACAATCCCATCTCGTCATATGTTTAGTCTGAATCTTAACTGTTGATCTGATTTTGATAATGTTGTTTGATGGTCGATAGCTGATGCTTTTTGGAACGGTTATGACTGACGGGCGGGTCAACGCTAGAGTTAAATGTGACTTGTTAGAGAATCTTAGCACGAAGGCCAACGCTCAGGTAGAAGGGTAGATTGATTATTGTCATTTATATACTCACTTTCCTATCTAGCATTGTTTGGCTGAACACATGCTGTATTTCTAAGATAGCTATTTAGTTATTCTTCTTTCCCTTCTCAGCTAACAAGTGAGCCCCACATGTCGCATGGAATGGTTAACTTTGATTACAGGGTAATTTATTTGTCTTGTTGGCTCATTACAAGACATACAATATGCATGTTTGATTTTATTTTAGTTTATTTGTTATGTCATTTTACTTCTTGTAGTGTACGCGCTGGTTGTTTTATTTGATAACTCATTTCTTATGCAGGGTACTGATTATAGGAGTCAATTTCAATTTGGAAATGGTGCCTTGCTTGGAGCTAGTTATATTCAGGTATATGATTTTCCCTCTCTTATATATTTATATTAATGCATATATTTGATTAGCAATATTTATTAACACGTATTTGAATTTTGAGAGATGACATTATAGTAAAAGTTGGGCACTATCTTAATTAGATACACACACTTCTAGAACTGCTTTTTGAGGGAACAAAAATCTTTTTATTTTCTCTAATTGACCTCATTATGTATTTCAAATTTGGCTTACCGATTAAGGATAAAAGGGTTGCTCACTATTTAGTTCTATTTCTTCTTTCTGCCCGTGCATCTTTGTCACACTAAGGATTTATTATCAGTACAAAAATGATAATGATTTGTAATATTTTGTTTGCAGAGTGTGACACCTCACCTATCTTTAGGCGGGGAAGCTGGGCTGGTCAGCATCGTAAGTCCGGTATTGGTTACGCTGCCTGGTACAACACGGATAAAATGGTAATTTCACCATGCTGACATGTTTGAAGACTTAACAACAATTATTTTCTGATATTCATTTTTTTTTCATGCAGGTTGCTGCAGGACAGATTGCAAGCACTGGAATGGTGGCTCTTAGCTATGTTCAGAAAGTGTCTGAGTAAGTAAGATTTTTTTTTTTAATATTATTGGTTCTAGTTTGTTACACCTGCCAGATTATTACATATTTGTTGGTTTTCTTGTGGTAGGTTTCTTTGGCATCTGAATTAATGTACAATTACATGTCAAGAGATGTCACTGCCAGCTTTGGTTATGATTATATACTTCGCCAGGTAATTTAACAAATATTAAGTTTCGTGACTTCTCATCTAATTTTTATTTTAAATGATGTTACACCAAATTTGAGTCTTGAGTAGTTTTGTTCAACAATGTCTCACTGTGTAAATGGGTTGATGTGGAATTTCATAAAAAAATTAGTTGCCATTAATTTGAACATTTGTAAAAAAAAAACGAATGAAACGTTTTAGAAGTTTTTGCACTAAATTACAAAACTCATTTTTAAAAGGTCTTAAGATTGGATGCTTCATATCTTTGACCATTTTGGCACATTGTACAAGACCTTTAAATAGTTCTACAACTTAGACAATCAAAACAGTTGGAAACCTCAGGGACTGGTATGTCAATCTTCCAAATTAAAAGGGTGTAAGTGTAAACGATTTCTTTTTTTACCCTGGCAGTGTCGGCTTAGAGGGAAGATCGATTCAAATGGCTGTACATCTGCTTTTCTTGAAGAAAGGTTAAATATGGGTCTCAATTTTATTCTTTCTGCTGAGGTGAGTACATAAACTGTTCAATATCTCAATACATAAACACCATAAAGAAAATTAGCGGTTGAAACTTAGTCGGTTAAAGTTGGAAACGGATAATATGTTTGGAACCCGCCAAAACGGGTAACTTTGTGGAACCAGTCAAAACATGACCCGATACACTTTTTGTCCAGTTTTTTTTATAAGTAGTGACTGTCAAATACGATTACAATAGGTGACTTATGCTTGAGTCAAATATGTGAAACAAATGATTTAGGAGGTTTATGCACAAAAAAAAATACACACCGAGTTGGTCAAATCATTATCACCTGATACACTTTTCGTCCAGATTTATATTTTGTTTGCAAAATAGTATTATGATAATCCGATTGTTTTTCAATAAAATGATTTAGGAGGTTTCAGGCATTGAATATTGGTTAATTTATGACTCTGTTTTAATCTTTTTTTTTGGGTCAAATTATGAATATGCAGTTAGACCACAAGAAGAAAGACTACAAGTTTGGGTTTGGATTGACAGTTGGAGAATAGATACTGATGCAGAACCTACTCATTGTTTCAAGTGAGTTAGCTTGTGACACCAGACTGATTATTTTATTATCTTACAAACAAATATGAGAGATTTTTGTAACCTTTTTTAAGCAAACATTGTTTTTTTGGCAGCTGTTACAGTTGCATTGACAGTTTACAGCAGCATTCATAGATGTTAGGTACAGAAAATTATTAATACTGTCCTTCCTTTTAACTAAAAGCTCTGCTTCATGCAAAGAAATCTGGTAAATCGATAGCTATAAAGGAGTCTGTGTGATTCCAAAGAAATTTAGAACCTAATTCCTCTCTTTTTTTTAGGCAAGGTAAAAAACCCAAACCCAATAGGAAAACAAACAAACTAACATACCTAAAAAATCCCATCTATTACAGTAGGGTCTGGGGAGATAGTGAGATGAGGGCAAACCTTACCCCTATTTTAGGATGATTGACGGGACGGGTATTTTGGTATGTGAATAGTTTTAGAAATTTTCATAGGTTTAGGATAAGTATGAGATTAGGTGAACCCATCGATTATAGGAATCCGATTAACCAATTTATTAATATAGTATATAATTTTAAAAAAATATAATAAATAGTATGTTAGAAACTTAAAAATTATTAAGATTAGAGAAACGTAGTTGAGTATTTAACATTTTAATCGGTTTTTGAGGTTGGGTATTAGATTAGGTCTCAAGTAGTTGACATCCCAAAGGGTAATTTTAAACACATAGAATCGTAAATGGGTATACCCGATACCTGCGTACCCAAAAGGTATAAGACATGGTTTTGTTATACGATGTGAGATGGGGATTACCAAAAACCCTTCTCATACCTGACCCATTGCGATTCACGCTTTTTCCAACCATAAGCCTTTCTTTGCAGTTAAGTTCACCGTTTTTTCCCGGTTCAAGGTTTTGACGCCGGGGGATTGAACAAAGTGTCTGCCAGAAGTATTTGGGATGTCAATAGATAAATGACCAAAATCAAATGTAACTATGAAGAAAGAAAAAACGAGTAATGCATCAAATCTTTTAATTAATTAGGTTGATTTTCAGGTTGAAAACATGTATGGATCCGGACCAAAGGAAATGATAGTTTCAGACAAAAATGTCAAGGCAATTTGATGGAAAATAATATACGTTTACTAATTCATTTTTGTAGTTTGATTAAAATTTAACAAAAGAAGTTTAATACGCATATTATTTGAAAATATGTATTTAAAAATATGAAAACATCTTTTTTCCCCTCTTAACTTCATGTTCATCAATATATTGTTTTCTAGTTAAGAGTATTTTTGATACTCGTATAAAGTTACTAAATAATTTATACTTCTTTTTGTTATCTTTGTTAGTGGATCACTATTGAGAGGCTCATGCACGCACCCTCTCTCTTCTAAGTTGGTGTTGTTCTTCCTATCAACACAGTTTCTCTCTCCTCCATAGGAGTATATATGAGTCGAGTTGTTTAAGATCGGTTCGCTAAAAGTTTGTATTGAGTTGAGTTTAAACGAATTTGAGAAGCTCATTTTGTGCTCAAGCTTTAATAAAGGACCCTAAACAACCTTTTTATTTATATAATTTTTATTTAATAGATTAAATATATACTACATAATAAGTGCTATTGTCTATAAAATTATAATAAAAATAAGCAATTAACATGTATAATGTTATATATTAAAATTATAAACATATATAAAAACAATTGTAAATATATACAAATAAACGAATTAAATAATTAATAAATAACAAACAAGTCAAACTCAAGTTTGAAAAACTATTTACGAGTCAGACTCAAGCTTTAGAAATAAAGTCTTAAATGAGTCAAGCTTGAGCTGAGCTCTCTTAAGTTTACAGAGCCTGTCACACCCACAATTTCAACTAACGGAGTTTTACCGTTTGGAAGGTGACACACCAGGATCTCAGTCATTAGTTACATCAAACGACACTATATGGGACTTGAAATGTCATAACATAAAAGTTCAGAGTTAATGCGGAAGCGTAAACGTTAAAAATGAAGTCAAAAGTAATTATACGCAATAAGCGTTAATTAATATAATTAAGTAAACTGTTTAAAATGTTTGAAATGAATTATATGACAATAGGACTCCATGCATGTCCTAAGTGCGTAACCTGTGCCAAAGCGACCTGAGAAACATGTAAGAAAAAGTGTCAACACGGGGTTGGTGAGTTCACAGGTTTCAAGTTTACAATAAGAGAGTGTTTGTCAGATTATGTACATTCAATATGCATATCTATAGGTAACTAGCCTATGTTCATGTCTTACTAAAGCGCTCGCAACCAAAGCTGACTGTTTGTTTATTTGCCTCCTGCCAGGTCTATCAACACTGGCGGTGTGAGTAGGCTAACATTTCACCCGTTCGATCTCTAATCGAGTTAGCGCGACTAACGCGAGTGGGATTTGTCAAACCCAATAGTACTACTAAACATTACCCCGCTAAGATCCATATTAACGGTTCGATGTATGATGAGGACTTTCTGTGATAGTGTGTCACGCTTAGCCTCAACAGTAATAACATATGAATTACAATAATCTAAAATAGTTGTGTCATGTTTTCTCCCCCAACGGGAAAAACATGTAAAATAATGTTTGTCTGCGTACTTGTTTCTCCCCCACGGGAAAAACAAGTAAAAGTATGATAGTTTGTGTACATATTTCTCCCCCAACAGGAAAACGAGTAAAAAGGGGCCGTGAAACTCATCTGCGTTGCGTAGTAGGTAGTATCACACAAGTATGAGATTAAGAACCTCAAGTGTTAGCCTGCACGGCTTACGCATGCCCTAGAATCATAAACACATAAGTTAGGGACACATTGGGATTTGTGACGATGACACGAAAGGTTAGAACGTCTTAACGTATTCTAAGGATCAATGAGTAGACGAACGTGTCCACAGGAAATGGGGTTCCTTAATATAATAATTGAAATAAAAGTGTTTCATGTCGAACGTCTCTATTTACGAATAATATTAATTAGTAAATAAATTCGTACGTTTGTAACATTTAACAATAGCCTAAGAAAATAATATAGTTTATTACATTATTTTTGAACTCGTAAAAATATACGAAAATCGCTTAAGTGGCAAAAATAATAAATATATTATTTATATTCAAGGATATAAACGTGAATAATAATATAAATAATTATATTATTTAACTAATTTGAAACGATTCGTAGAGTTTATGAACGTGGCGAAAATAATATATAAATATTATTTATAATTGGAGTCACGGATTGAAAATAAAAATAATATATTATTTTATCTAAAATGGTGGGTCGAAAATAATATAAACATATTATTTTAAAAGTGGAAATACATTAAATAATAGTTATAATTTTAAACCCGAGCCTACGGGTGTTTTCCGAAATTTGATCGGTGTCGAAGGGACCGGTCAAAGATAAAGAATTAGAGTGTCCTAGTCACTTTAAACTAGTTAGGGTAAGAAGGGTGTCGAACCACAAAGAGTTTGTGGTCGGTGCTTAACTTCAATTGACAATGCGATTTATGAAGTGACAATGGGTCTTTCTAACCAAACACAAGGAATAATTTAGGTGAAACTTATCAAACTCAACAAACAATGATTATCAACTAACAATTATAACCGATAGTAATCAAGTACCAAACAAACAATTTAGATTGTAAACAATAATTAAAAAGGAATCACACCCGGGTTTCAAGTTCACAAGTAATTAGGGATTATCACACCAACATATGAGTTCAAGCAATCAAATGGTTATCTAAATCAAATTGACCAAATCTAACCAAGAACATCAACATTCATACATCATCGGCAAATAGTGTAAAACAATATTCACGAATGAAATCGAGACAAATGTATGCAATATAGAATTAGATTAATCAATAGATTCAACACAAATCAAAGTTCATAGCAATTATCATCTAACGGGGTCAATGGTGCAAGAATTTATCGACTCCCGTGAGTTCATAACCATACTAAACAAAAAGATTCAAGTATTTCAAACCAAATGATTACAAGAATTGTTTCTCAAAGCTAGCACATGATAAAACCCTAAAAACGTACAAACAATCCACCCGGGAATGATTACCGGTGGATTAGCCGCTCATGGTTGTGGAATTCATCTTCGATTCTTCGATGATTCAATATCAATCTTCACAATCGATCTTGGAATGGTGTTTCCTAGCCTCCAATCGCCCCCAAATCGCCCAAGAAGTGTGTAGCCCAAGATGATTTCGAATTTGGGGAAGAAACCCCCAATTAAACACTGAAAATCGGTTGTTTCACTAAAAATTCGCGTCTGAAACGTAACCAGCGTAAGCTTACGCTGGGGGGCGTAAGCTTACTCCGTCGAGCTGAAGCTTCTGTTCAGAAAATGTTACCGGCGTAAGCTTACGCTCCTAGGGCGTAAGCTTACGCCCCTAGTGTATTTTTTTAACCAAATATTTGGATTCGGCTTCTCGAGCTACCCAAGATTCATATATTATGGGTCTCGTAACTCATTTTCTAGCTCGAGATATGTCTGTTTCAAGATTCAGCTTCCAGAACTTCCACATCAGCCTCCATCTTTTGCATAGTTTCCGATCCAAACCCTCTACTTCCTCTCTAATGCTTCCAAAACACGTACTTAGCATCCAAACACCTACAAATCATAAACACATGCAAAGTAAACGCGTTCCATGCTAAATCACACATAAAAACGTATAGTTAAGATCATAAACACCCAATGAACACCTACACATCAGTAACATTTAACAATGGCCTAAGAAAATAATATAGTTTATTACATTATTTTTGAACTCGTAAAAATATACGAAAATCGATTAAGTGGCAAAAATAATAAATATATTATTTATATTCGAGGATATAAACGTGAATAATAATATAATTAATTATATTATTTAACTAATTTGAAACGATTCGTAGAGTTTATGAACGTGGCGAAAATAATATATAAATATTATTTATAATTGGAGTCACGGATTGAAAATAATAATAATATATTATTTTATCTAAAATGGTGGGTCGAAAATAATATAAACATATTATTTTAAAAGTGGAAATACATTAAATAATAGTTATAATTTTAAACCCGAGCCTACGGGTGTTTTTCGGGGTTAAAACACTTTAATATATTAATATAATAATATGGGGGTTGGCTTTATAATAAAAATAATCTTTAAAAATTCATTTAAAAAGAAAAAGGGGGTAGAGGGACTCGAACCCGGGTCCTCTCCCTAACAGCACAACAACTTAACCAGTCCCACCTGTTTGGGAATCGCATTAGGATTCAGTTTTGTTTGGTTTTAGCATTCACCTCACCGAGTTCTTCTCCCTTATTGAAACCCGATCGAAAATTCATCCCAAATCCATCGATTTGGATTTTGATTGAACCAAACATCATAGGGGTTTTGTAATTCGAAGTATTCCGAATCTGAGATGATCTTTAATTGCAAAATTATCATGTTTGGGGTTGTTAATTCACGTTTGAAATGCTGAAACCCTAGCTTATAAACACAGATTCAATTTGATCGATTATGATTTAAAAAATGTTTGGATTCATAGGGTTTTCAGAGAGTAAAGGATTTCGAAACTACTCATATAAGTTAATTGGATTAAAATCGTGTTTAGGTTTGAGTTCGATTAAACTGAATTTGCGATGAACCCTAGGTTTCAGATCGTGTTAAATCCGATAATGTGAGTCCTAATAATGATGGGGCTTTCAATCTAGACATAGAAACGAAGCCAAAGGTATGTTTGATTACCAGAAAGAATATCGAATTGACCGAGTTCGGCCAAATGGGATTCCGGCTTTGCGTGGTTTGACCTCCGCCGGCCCTGACTCCTTCTCCGGTGACGTTGACGTGTGGAAAAGATTTGGGGAGACTCGGTTAAGGTGTGCAGACGATTGATTTGCGAGAGTGATATCTGAATTGATCGAATTCGATAGGAATGATGATGTTCACGACGGTTACGACTTCAATGTGCGTAAAGGGAATTGATTCGTGATCATAAAAGTTGTTAAATGCCACAATGATGATCGAATATACCATAAACATGCTCGACGGTTACAAATTTGGACATAATTCGGTTCTAGATTACGAATTTGGATCAAGAGGAACTTGAGTTTGACTTTGGAAGTCAACATAACCCAAAACCCTTCAATTTTGACTTTAGGGAGTCAACATATTTGGTTTTGAATAGTTACATAACTAGTCCCTGAAGTTTTAGTTCAAATAATGACAGAATTAATCCCTGGGGTTTAATATTGGGTTAACTGGGTTAGGAATTAACTGAATATTTAACGAAATTACTAATGGAGTTAATCTAAAAATTTCGTGTTGTCACATCATCCCCAAGTTGAAAGAATTTTCATCCCGAAAATTAAAATAATAAATAAAATTTTTTTTCCGAATGTTACATCATCCCATAGTTGAAAGAATTTTCGTCCTGAAAATTAAATAGTACCTTAAGAATTTGATGGGGAGTGCTTGAACAGATTAGGATATTTGCGCATCATCTGATCCTCGGTCTCCCGCGTGAATTCCGGTCCGCGTTTCGAGTTCCAACGGACTCTAACAATAGGGATTCTACTACGCTTAAGCGTTTTGACCTTCCTATCCATAATTTCGACAGGTTTTTTCAATGAAACGCAACTGTTCATCAATGTGTAATTCCTTAAGAGGAACCACGAGTGTCTCGTATGCTAGACATTTCTTCAAGTTCGAGACATGAAAGACATCGTGTACACCACTAAGTCCTTCAGGTAGGTCCAGCTGGTATGCTACTGGGCCAATTCTCTTCACTATCTTGAACGCTCCAACATAACGAGGATTCAGTTTTGCCTCGCTTTCCGAAGTGGATTACACATTTCCAAGGTGAGACTTTCAATAGGACCATATCACCTACTTGAAACTCTAACGGTTTACGACGTTTGTTGGCATAACTCTTTTAACGATCACGAGCTGCCGCCTTACGGTTTCAGATTTGAGCGATCTTTTCAGAAGTTTCAAATACAAGTTCAGGACCTGTGAGTTGGTTATCCCCAACTTCAGCCCAACAGATAGGAGATCGGCATTTACGTCCGTACAAGGCCTCAAATGGTGCTGCCTTGATACTAGTGTGATAACTGTCGTTGTAGGAGAACTCCACTAAGGTAAGTGAGACTCCCAAGTGTTACCGAAGTCGATCACACAAACTCGTAGCATGTCCTCTAAGGTTTGAATGGTACATTCCGTTTGACCATCAGTTTGAGGATGATACGCCGTACTCATGTCTAGACGCGTACCTAAGGCTTTTGTAGTGATTGCCAAAACCGAGAGGTGAATCGAGCGTCTCGATTCGAAATGATAGAGATTGACACTCCGTGCCGAGAGACTACTTCTTTCAGATAAACGCGAGTTAACTTCTCTATATTGTCAGTCTCTTTGATTGCTAGAAAGTGAGCGGATTTAGTCAAGCGATCTACGATCACCCAGATGGTGTCGCGTCTGCTAGAAGCTCGGGGTAGTTTAGTAATAAGATCCATGGAAATATGCTCCCATTTCTACATCGGAATTTCTTGTTGTTGGAGCAAACCAGAAGGCTTTTGATATTCTACCTTGACCTTTGCGCAAGTCAAACACTTGCTCACATAGGTGGCTATATCGGCCTTCATCTTTGGCCACCAATACAGCACCTTTAGGTCATGGTACATCTTGTCAGAACCTGTATGAATAGAGTAACGAGATTTATGATTATCACCCATGACTAGTTCCCTTAGGTTTCCGAATATTCAGTGAAGTAGCGAATATCGTCAGATTTGACCTCGAGTTGCGCTTCCATACCACACGTGGATTCCAACGGTAGGTTTTCCTCTTTAAGGGCTTCGAGTTGAGCATTACGTATTTTATCAGGTAGTCTGGGATGGATAGTGAGTTGGAATGCCCGAACTCGCCTAGGTCTAGTTTATTTCCGGCTTAGGGCATCGGCTACTACGTTAGCCTTGCCCGGATGATACTTGATAGCACAGTCATGGTCGTTCAAAAGTTTGATCCAACGGCGTTGTCGGATATTCAACTCCTTCTGTTCAAATATGCGTTGAAGACTCTTGTGATCGGTGTAAATCGTGCACTTGGTATCATCCGAGTAATGTCTCCATATTTTCAAAGCAAACACTAAATCTCCCAATTCTAGGTCATGGGTAGTGTAGTTTTTCTCATAAGCTTTCAATTGATGGGAAGCGTATGCGATAACCTTTTCGCGTTGCATCAACACATAACCAAGACCTCGAATAGAGGTATTGTAATACACTACGAAGTCATCCGTTCCTTCAGGAAAAACTAGGATAGGTGCACTACAGATTCCTGAGTTTCGCTCCAGTTATAGGGTTTACCCTTTTTGAGTTAGAGTACTGAGAGGTTGAGCAATATTTTGAGATTTCCTCAATGAATTGACGGTAGCAGCCAGCCAATCCTAGAAGTTGTCGCACCTCTGTTGCAGTCATCGGTGCTGTCTGATCCTTGATGGCTTCTACTTTAGATGGGTCGACATGTATTCCTTTCTCGTTGACTACATGTCCTAGAAGTTGAATCTTCGCGAATCCAGAATTCGCACTTAGAGAATTTGGCATACAATTGCTCTTGTTTCAGCAATCCAAGGATTAAGTGTAGGTGCTACTCATGTCCTTCCTTGTTCTTAGAATAGATGAGGATGTCAACAATGAAAACGATGACGAACTGATCGAGGTAGGGTTTACACACACGGTTCATGAGATCCATGAACACCGCGGGTGCATTGGTCAGCCAGAAAGGCATGACCATAAACTCGTAATGGTCGTACCTAGTCCTGAATGCAGTCTTTGAGGCGTCCCCGTCTCGGACTCTCGGTTGATGATAACCGGATCTAAGATCTATCTTGGAATAGAAGCTTGATCCTTGGAGTTGATCGAATAGATTATCGATGCGGGGTAGAGGATAATGGTTTTTGATGGTCACCATGTTTAGCATGCGGAAAGTCCCGTCTTTCTTCTTGGCGAATAGGACTGGAGCTCTCCATGGTGATGAGCTAGGTCGGATGAAGCCTTTACCCAACAACTTTGGCAGTCGTGTGGATAGTTCTGGTAGCTCACTGGGTGCAAGTCTATATGGTGCCCGAGTAATAGGTGCTGCTCCGGGTGCTAGATCAATTTGAAATTCGACTTGACGGTGAGGTGGAAGACTAGGTATATCTTCGGGAAAACTTCCGGATAACCACGAACAATCGGAATGTCGTCAGTCTTCTTTCCCTCAGATGGCTGCTCGGCAATGAGAGCCAGAATGGCAGGATGGATTTTACGTAAGCACTTCTGCGTTTTCACGAAGGATAAGATGCTCATGACTGCATCACTCCTCTTGCCTTAGGCACAAAGGGTTTCTCTACTCGGGAGAGGAAGGCGAACAATTATCTTACGAAAGATAATCTTGGCTTGGTTCTTAGATAACCATTCCATACCGCAATTATGTCAAAGCTGCCAAGTGTAATCGGCGTGAGGTCAATGTCAAACTTATGACCAGTCAATCTTAGTTTACATCTCTAAAGGTTTTGAGTTGCTTCTATAGTGTACTAGATATCCAATAGAGTTGGTGTACGACTTTACCAGCAGAAAATTATGAGGTCACGATGAGACTTCTAGTGAGACCCGCGCTTATGAGGTAAGCATTGGTCAACACAAAGGCTAAGAGGTTCACATGTAGGAAAGATTTTAATGAGATATAGATATCAGGAGTACAAGGGATAGGACGTCTGTTTAAGTATTCGCGTTCAATTAATGGTTGGTTAGGTTCAATCCTCGTTTCTCTATGTCATTGGATTATTTCATGAAGAAAGAAATTTGTTTATATGATTGAATATGCTGGGGTATAATTCAAATTGGACCAAGGATTAGTCACCGGATGAGGCAATATGGTCAAATGAGATTTATTGTTGGAGTGTAAGGAATAACGTGTTAGCAGGAAGGAATTCTTTCAATTCCGCTTACATACTTGGAGTCGATGGGTTTACCATGAGCTTCTTCTAGAGTTTCAATCGAGTTGGTTTCTATGGTCACGTTTGGATGAGAGTCTTAATTTCACTAAGACTCTTACATGAGTGAGATAAAATGATGGATTTCATTAAAGATAGTTCAGTGTGTCCGTAAACACCTTCAACCTGATAGTCGCGTCTATCAATTGTTGAACGAGTTTAACTATACCAACTAGTCGTTGAGTGGGTTACAAGAACTTCTACTGATAGTGGAAGTTTAAGTTTGTAGATCACTGATTAGGACCATTTATCCACACACTAGGTTTCACTAGGACTTACATGCACCTCAAATTACTATTACGTGTGCACCCGTAATGAAAATTTTCTTTGCATGCTCACCATAGTTCTCCCTGTCATGAGTAATAATATCCTTTAGTTTGTTACCGAGTATAGAGTGTTGTCAGATAAGATAAGTCATCGAGAAGCTTAGTCATCAATCATAGATTGATCAACTAGAACTCATATCAGGATGAGTAGTCGAGAATGGTTTAATCCGAGTATTCACTCGAGTTGAATCACAATACAGGAGTCCAATCCAACGGATTGGAGATGAGAGCATGAAACAAATATGTACATGAAATCCGACTTCGAGAAATGAACTAATTCATGAATACGAGTTACAGGAAGCAGCAAAGTAGCCGTCCTTCCAACTGAGTCAGGATAGAGTCTGAGTATGCAATGAGCAATGCATTCTCAACTTTGTGGTCAATCTATCTTCAACAGAATATCGACCAAAGACGCGAGTCCATGGCTCGAGAAAGTGATGACATCTATGTGTCAATGGATTCTGCAATAATGCGTGCAACGGTCTGCCTTCAGTTGGCGTATTGTTGCTAGTGGGTACAGTAGGGACTCGCCTCCGACGATCCCAATTCCCAAAGAGATATGCGCTAGTGTTGAGTGCCGTCCATAACATGGACCCGAGAAAGCCCACCATACTCAACAGGTGATGGTGATGTAAGTGACTCCTCCGAAGGCTCTGTCTCACTGCCCTCGGACGGAAGTGGATGATGTTCTGGTGTTTCCCCGAGTGTCGCCACTGCGATACGGATGGTGTTACATGCCTGCACTACAATGTATGTATGGGTGTTATGTGTATCAGGTATGAGTGTCTGTGCCGAGTAACTGATGTGTGAGGTTATAGTCTAGTATGCAGTCCTAGTTCTCTATAACCAATGGCTATGATACCAATCTGTCACACCCCCAATTTCAACTAACGGAGTTTTACCGTTTGGAAGGTGACACACCAGGATCTCAGTCATTAGTTACATCAAACTACACTATATGGGACTTGAAATGTCATAACATAAAAGTTCAGAGTTAATGCGGAAGCGTAAACGTTAAAAATGAAGTCAAAAGTAATTACACGCAATAAGCGTTAATTAATATAATTAAGTAAATTGTTTAAAATGTTTGAAATGAATGATATGACAATAGGAATCCATGCATGTCCTAAGTGCGTAACCTGTGCCAAAGCGACCTGAGAAACATGTAAGAAAAAGTGTCAACACGGGGTTGGTGAGTTCACAGGTTTCAAGTTTACAATAAGAGAGTGTTTGCCAGATTATGTACATTCAATATGCATATCTATAGGTAACTAGCCTATGTTCATGTCTTACTAAAGCGCTCGCAACCGAAGCTGACTGTTTGTTCATTTGCCTCCTGCCAGGTCTATCAACACTGGCGGTGTGAGTAGGCTAACATTTCACCCGTTCTATCTCTAATCGAGTTAGCGCGACTAACGCGGGTGGGATTTGTCAAACCCAGTAGTACTACTAAACATTACCCCGCTAAGATCCATATTAACGGTTCGATGTATGATGAGGACTTTCTGTGATAGTGTGTCACGCTTAGCCTCAACAGTAATAACATATGAATTACAATAATCTAAAATAGCTGTGTCATGTTTTCTCCCCCAACGGGAAAAACATGTAAAATAATGTTTGTCGGCGTACTTGTTTCTCCCCCACGGGAAAAACAAGTAAAAATATGATAGTTTGTGTACATGTTTCTCCCCCAACAGAAAAACGAGTAAAAAGGGGCCGTGAAACTCACCTGCGTTGCGTAGTAGGTAGTATCACACAAGTATGAGATTAAGAACCTCAAGTGTTAGCCTGCACGGCTTACGCATGCCCTAGAATCATAAACACATAAGTTAGGGACACATTGGGATTTGTGACGACGACACGGAAGGTTAGAACGTCTTAACGTATTCTAAGGATCAATGAGTAGACGAACGTGTCCACAGGAAATGGGGTTCCTTAATATAATAATTGAAATAAAAGTGTTTCATGTCGAATGTCTCTATTTACGAATAATATTAATTAGTAAATAAATTCGTACGTTTGTAACATTTAACAATGGCCTAAGAAAATAATATAGTTTATTACATTATTTTTGAACTCGTAAAAATATACGAAAATCACTTAAGTGGCAAAAATAATAAATATATTATTTATATTCGAGGATATAAACGTGAATAATAATATAATTAATTATATTATTTAACTAATTTGAAACGATTCGTAGAGTTTATGAACGTGGCGAAAATAATATATAAATATTATTTATAATTGGAGTCACGGATTGAAAATAATAATAATATATTATTTTATCTAAAATGGTGGGTCGAAAATAATATAAACATATTATTTTAAAAGTGAAAATACATTAAATAATAGTTATAATTTTTAACCCGAGCCTACGGGTGTTTTTCGGGGTTAAAACACTTTAATATATTAATATAATAATATGGGGGTTGGCTTTATATTAAAAATAATCTTTAAAAATTCATTTAAAAAGAAAAAGGGGGTAGAGGGACTCGAACCCGGTCCTCTCCCTAACAGCACAACAACTTAACCAGTCCCACCTGTTTGGGAATCGCATTAGGATTCAGTTTTGTTTGGTTTTAGCATTCACCTCACCGAGTTCTTCTCCCTTATTGAAACCCGATCGAAAATTCATCCCAAATCCATCGATTTGGATTTTGATTGAACCAAACATCATAGGGGTTTTGTAATTCGAAGTATTCCGAATCTGAGATGATCTTTAATTGCAAAATTATCATGTTTGGGGTTGTTAATTCACGTTTGAAATGCTGAAACCCTAGCTTATAAACACAGATTCAATTTGATCGATTATGATTTAAAAAATGTTTGGATTCATAGGGTTTTCAGAGAGTAAAGGATTTCGAAACTACTCATATAAGTTAATTGGATTAAAATCGTGTTTAGGTTTGAGTTCGATTAAACTGAATTTGCGATGAACCCTAGGTTTCAGATCGTGTTAAATCCGATAATGTGAGTCCTAATAATGATGGGGCTTTCAATCTAGACATAGAAACGAAGCCAAAGGTATGTTTGATTACCAGAAAGAATATCGAATTGACCGAGTTCGGCCAAATGGGATTCCGGCTTTGCGTGGTTTGACCTCCGCCGGCCCTGACTCCTTCTCCGGTGACGTTGACGTGTGGAAAAGATTTGGGGAGACTCGGTTAAGGTGTGCAGACGATTGATTTGCGAGAGTGATATCTGAATTGATCGAATTCAATAGGAATGATGATGTTCACGACGGTTACGACTTCAATGTGCGTAAAGGGAATTGATTCGTGATCATAAAAGTTGTTAAATGCCACAATGATGATCGAATATACCATAAACATGCTCGACGGTTACAAATTTGGACATAATTCGGTTCTAGATTACGAATTTGGATCAAAAGGAACTTGAGTTTGACTTTGGAAGTCAACAGAACCCAAAACCCTTCAATTTTGACTTTAGGGAGTCAACATATTTGGTTTTAAATAGTTACATAACTAGTCCCTGAAGTTTTAGTTCAAATAATGACATAATTAATCCCTGGGGTTTAATATTGGGTTAACTGGGTTAGAAATTAACTGAATATTTAACGAAATTACTAACGGAGTTAATCTAAAAATTTCGTGTTGTCACAGAGCCGAACTCGAGCATAAGTGAGTTCAGCTCGATCCATTTACACCCCTACTCCCCGTCCCTTTTCACAGTCCATCAAGATAGCATCCGTCCACACAAACGCACCCTTCTCACTCTCTCTGACAGTGGCGGATTTACTTGAGAGGCAGAGGGTGGGAGTGCACCCACTCAAAAAGACCTAATTAGTGTAAATTTTCTCAAAAATTAAGCTAAAAAAATTTAGGCACTTATTCATTTTATTACTAGGCACCCTATAAAGGCCCTTACCAGATCAACTCGTAGATTTCGGATGACCGAAACCTTTTTCTACTGGAGACGGCGACGACGACAGCAACAGTAATGACGGTGGTAGATGCTCCTCTGGGTGTTTTGAGAAAGACGAAGAAGACAACCTATTAATATTAACATTTGGTGAATTGAGCCTTTTAAAAACTAAGCCACAGCCCAATACTTAACCAAAACGTATGGTTTTTATTTATTTTATTTTTTTGTATGTGAAAAAATAGGGCACTGTAAAGTGCAGAGCCAGAGTCTATAAATGTTAAAGTCTACAAAGTTTAAATCACTGTATACCCTGTCATGCACAGTGACAATATATAAATCAAATTTTAATTGAACTGTAAAATTTGAACTATTTATTTATTTTTTCCTTATTAATTTATTTAACTTAATATAAAAGATTAAACATTATTTTATATTGTTTTTTATTGATTATATCATTATACATTATTTTATTTATTTATACTTTTTAGATTTAGAGCTATAAATTTATATAAGTGTTTCAGTTATTCTTTTAAAATCTTTATTTATTTGTATCTTTCGCTGTCATTTTTGCTATGATTATTTTTTAGTTACGATTTAATGTAACTTATTTATTCGGCCCGTAGTGACCTAACATGTTTTAACATTATCTATTTTAGGCACCCGCTGACTAAAAATCATGGATCCGCCACTGCTCTCTGAGCCATATCAATGCCACGCCTCTCGCGAATGGAGACTTATCGCATCATCAAAATTTTCTAAATATTTTTATATCAATTTGAAAATATACAACTGTTTCTGAACATAACCATTAAAATTAAAGAAACAATAATAAAGGAAAAATGTTATAAAAGCTGTCTAGTTTGTTAAATTTATAAAAAAAGAGCCAATATAATTTATTTAAAAAAGCCATCAAAGGAACACTTTTGACTTGGTAAATTCGTATATAAATCATAACTATTTTTTTTAACGACAAAAGGGATTATTATTCCACCAAGAAAAAACCAACAAGAAGCTAAAATACACCACAAAAACACCAAGGAAACAAGCTAAAGAAGAAACATAGAACACACCCAAAGAAAAAAAACACCAAGCGAAACTAAGAAGTGCCTCCACCCTAAAAAACGAGACCCTACCAAATCAAGGAGGATAAGTAGGAGGGAACGTGAACTTCGGCCTAGGAGGAGTTGGATCAGTGACCACACTGTCCTTCAAGCTCGTGGGATTAGAAACCTTTTTCTACTTACGAAGGGGCCGGCCATTGTGGTTGCATCTTTGACCCTTACGATTTCCACACTCACCGACTGAGCCAGGGACCGCCGAACTATTTTTGAACCCGGCCGTTGGAATATCCTTGGAATGTTGGGCTATCGACTCCGAACTCGAATCAAATAAAGGACCCACAAGCTTTGTAGCATTTAGGTCCGGTATAATTGGATCAGTGGGAGAGGTATCCGAGTTTGAAAGGTTAAGACCCACACACATCAAGACTCAAGGACCAAAAGGGTCGTCATCGATCCTGGATCTTTTCATAGATTGGGGCCCATTAGACAAATTAAAAGGATGGGCTGACTTGAATCATTCATATGTATGATAATATTAATAATAATAGATAATTCACTTCTTTTGTCGAATATGATGAAATATAGGTAAAGCTTTTATGACATTTGAAGAAAATAAATAACAAATCCAACATCCCATGTTAGTGAACTCACTGGTGGGATGCTGTACTCACGGTACCTATATTTTGTCAAAGAAGACGAATCTCACTGAATAACGGGAGCTTGGGGGTAGCGCCCCTAGCCGGAGGTTAAGCTGTTAGATCAGCTTAGAAAAAAAAAACTATTTTCCATGTTTTATTATGCATTGGAATCTGATTTTGGAATGAAATTTGTTAAAAGTTGCTTAAAATTGATCTCGTTGGTTATCCGGACGATACTTGGTCATCAAGATCAAACTTGTTCATCAGTACTAAATTTGGTCACCCGAACAAAATTTAAGTAGCGATTAAAGAAACTTTCAAACGGTTGATAGTTGTGACGGTTTTCAGCTAACAGTCATGACATTTCATTGCATCTGTTCACTCCTATAAATTTAAGTAGTGGTTAAAGGAACTTCCATTGGTCAGTTTCACACACACACACACGAAAATCCTAATAGATTTCATATATTCGTTATTTAATCTGTAATTTTTATCCGATTAAAAATTCATCTACACCAATAAAATAATTTAATCCGAAAACAATAAGGGAATCCAAATGGTGCGTTTGGTTTGGAGGAATTGAATGGAATTGAGATTTCATTTCTTATTGTGTTTGGTTTGCATAATTTATTGGAATTGAAATTTATGTTTGGTTATAACATGAATCGGAATTGGAATTAATTCCAACAAATTCTCTTAAACAAAATATTTCAAATTCCTTCCAAATTGTGAAGGAATTCACCAAAAAGAAATGAATCTTCTACCACTCACCGTTGTCACATCCGTACCCCCTAACCTCGTGGCCGCCGCCTCCGACGCCCCAACCTCCGACCCCCGACCGCCGCCGCCACTGATTTGGAGTGTGCTTAAGCATGTGATTTAGAAAAGAACATCAAACCCGGAGACACTGGCTTTCGTTTATGATGAGCTCATCACCACCAACAAGGCTTATCTCATGATCTTGATATTTTTTTAGCCACTTCATGTGTCCTAGACCGCTTTCATCAAGATTGGCTATGGGGACCAATTTGATAAAGCTTTCAATTTTTGATTATCTGGTGCAATCTTCACATACAAACTTTTGCAATGTGAATGTATGAGATTAAAAAGTTACTTTGTCCAGTGCTACAGTCATTTATATACAATTCAACAACTTTACTTGGAAGAGATGAAAAGGGTTTGGATCAGGGGGTGGCAGCGGCAGTGGGGGGGGGGGGGGTCGAGGGCGGAGGAGGGCGGTGGTGGTTGGCGGGTGCGGCACGCGGCGGCGGTCTGGGGCGGGGGTCGGTGCGGTAGCGGTCGGTGGTGGTTGGCGGGGCTGACTAAATTAGGTAAATGATGGTTATTGTGATAGATTCTAATTTTTTATGATTGTTTTATCACTCAAATAAATTAGGAATTCAAATTTCTTTAATAAATTTCAAATATTTTAAACAATTCTAATTTCGATGAATTTTCGAAACCAAACGCACCCAAAGTTTAAATCACAGTAAAAAAGAGATGGTAAAAAAAACAAAAAGAATAATTATTTCGATATGATTTTTGTCGAATCAGCATCGAATTTCCATTAAAATAAAGGTGAATGGATAAACATGGGGACCGCCAAAACGTCACACTCTAAACGTTGCAGTGTCTCTTTCCTCGCTACTAAAGCCTGCCCTAGTTTTGCAATGTGTGTGCCACTGTGTGTGACGGCTTCTAATCAGGTTCAATCTCTTCTTCTGTAAATCTACGCTACTTGTTTTTTTGCTTAATTTCACTACGATTGATTCGATCATCCTCTGTTTCACGTAATCAGTTAGTTTTATGATCTGATTTTAGTCAATTCACTGATCGCATAATGAATTGGTTACTAGAATGATGATATATCAGTTAGGTTTTTGATTTGGTGTCTTTTGAGTTGCTGATATTGATCTGAGATCATCATCTGCTTGAATTAGGGTTATGATTTTATTTCAGTCGATTCACTAAGCTGTATATGATCATCGCATAATGAATTGGTTGCCAGAATTATGATATATCAGTTAGGTTTTTGATTTGATGACTTTTGAGTTACTGATATTGATCTGAGATCATCATCTGCTTGAATTAGGGTCATGATTTGATTTCAGTCGATTCACTGAGCTGTATATGATCATCGCATAATGAATTGGTTACTAGAATGATGACATATCAGTTAGGTTTTTGATTTGATGTCTTTTGAGTTACTTGCTTGAATTAGGGTTATGATTTGGCTTGATCTAATGGAATCTTACTCCTTGTAAGCAATTACTCACGTTTTGAGATACGATTGCAGAATTTGAGTGGATGCTTGGTTTAATATGACTGTTTTGCTTATTAATTGAACTTGAATGGTTAAAATAATCCATCAACCTTTGATGATTTGATATAACTGCTCTGCCTACTAGTTGTAAATATGAAACGAACTATAATTTTTACCTTTTGAGTTTTGATATAACAAACTTTACACCATTTGACTTGAATTTTAACATACATCCTGTTTTTGCCAAGTCAACTGCCACGTGGACAGTTCTTTTTGTTGATGTGGCTGACATGTCGAATAGTAACGAAATTGAAGTTTGTTACCTTTAAAGTTAAAAGTCATAGTTCATGACAGTTAAGTTTGTTTAATTTCACTAGTTTTCTATTTGACAAAAAGGTTTCTTGTTGTGGAGTTAAACCAATGTGTGTGTGTGTATAGTCTAAACTCTTGATTCAGACGTTTGATTCAAGTCATTTACAGTAGGTAAACATGCAAAGAGCAATTGGACCTTTGATATCACATGGAAGCGTTGTGAAGAATGCGGTTCTCCAACACATTCGTTTGGTCAACCCGCTTGCACAAACTATTGTTAGACACGAGTCAGCTTCTGCTGCTCGTATAGAAGAACATGGTTTTGAAAAAAATAAAATTTCAGATATTTTGAAATCTAAAGGGAAAAGTGCCGATGGCTCGTGGCTTTGGTGCACCACCGAGGATTCCGTGTATGATGCGGTCAAGTCGGTATGTGTATATATATGTGTGTGTGAATTGTGTGTGTTTTTTATACGATGACAAAATGAGTATATGCATTGCAGATGACACAACACAATGTTGGAGCATTGGTGGTGGTGAAACCTGGGGAGGAGAAGTCGGTTGCTGGAATTATCACAGAAAGAGGTGACTGATTTAGTTTTATTGTTTTCACGATGTTGATATTATAAGATAATTTATAAAATTATACTATTTCGGTTAAAAGATGCTAAAACGCATTCTATTTCTTCAGATTATCTCAGGAAAATCATTGTTCAGGGAAGATCATCTAAGTCAACTAAGGTTGGAGATATCATGACCGAAGAGGTATGAAATATATACTTTTTGTTTCCCATTTACATCTATTTTTTTTTTCAAGTGACCGGGTTCTAAATGCATTTATATTTTTATGGTCACAGAACAAGCTTATCACAGTCACTCCGGACACCAAAGTCCTGAAAGCAATGCAGTTAATGACAGGTGACTTTTGCCTTGAATACAAGTTACAATATAGGAGAATAAGTTTTTATGATGAGTTATTGGTAACTCCAACTTTGAAAATTTCAGAAATAAAAATTGCCTATATTTTATCAGTTTCTTTTGGACTTCATTAAGGAATTACTTTCTTTGACACATGAAAATTGCAACTTCGAGAACGTAGTAGATCTTATGAAAATATTCAACAATTAGTCAAATTTCTTGAATACCTCTAACAATGACAATATTGGATAATAAGCTTTATAGTAGACACCAAGATTTTCGCATCTTTTAGATTGTTAGGGTGTTCAGTGATTTGTTAGATGGCTTTCATACCCTTAACCCTCTCATAACGACAAAATAAGAAACCTGCAATTCCCATTGGATTCATTTAATAATCACTATTTCTACCTCATAGTAATGGCTTAGTTTGACCAGGTACACAGTCTTTAAGAAAATTTTCAAAATAAGTCAAATGTCTTGAAACCTCTAATTGTGAGATAATAAGGGTCGATACCTTTTTCGTGTAACATTGGTTATTACAGTAATTTGATTTTTGAGAACAAAAAAAAGATTCAGGAAAATATACTTTGGGCAACTATCAACCCGTTCAATTCATTTGGTCTGTCTCTTTGTCAGCTAAACTTTTTGATATGACCCGTTGGGGGTTAACCATAACCCAAACGGGCTATTCGTAAGTAAACGGGTTGAAATTCCCACCTCTAATATGAAGTTTTGTGTGTATAATCCTGATAGATAATCGTATTAGACACATCCCGGTGATTGATGAAAAGGGTATGCTGGGCATGGTTTCCATTGGGGATGTGGTTCGTGCTGTTGTAAGTGAGCACAGGGAAGAACTTGACCGGTTGAATGCCTTTATACAAGGAGGCTACTAGAAACCCTTGATGATGATGATGATGATGATGATGATGATGATGATGATGATGATAATGCCAATAAGTTGGTACCTGGGTAACATGGTAATTTCACAAATTTGCAAATATGTTTACACGCTGTTTCAACACATGTATAATATTGTGTTGCTTGAAGGACATGATAATGGAAAGCTTGAAGCTTTGTATGTTTAATTATGTGCAACATGTTACATCTTTCTATAGGTTTTTGCGCCTCGGTAGAGGTGACAAGATAAGGACCATCAGAGGATGTTCACGGTCCGGTTTGTTAGGAACAACGTGACGCAGCGGAATCAACACACACACATGCACAAACGATAATCACGCGGTACAGAAAAATAAACGACACAAGAATTTTACGTGGTTCGGTCCCAGTAGGGGACCTACGTCCACGGGCTGCAACTAGGTTATTTCATTAAGCTCTAGGCACACAGATTACAGTTACAACATAGGGTATTTATAGATTAAAACTAGGGTTCCTAACTTGTTCTCCAAGTTAGGCCCAAACCGTAGAGATAGGCTCATTAGGGCCGGCTAACCCTAATTAGGGCCGGCCGCCTCTAAACAAGACTCCACACCTAACAGATGACTGCTGGGTTGGAGCTCGGGGGAGCTTCAACGGGCTCTTCTGGTAATTGAGGAGTTGGCTGCTGCAACTAGGAGGATTGGATTGAAGTCTTAGCTTGTTTATAGGAACTGAAGGCTTGAAGGACTTTTGTTATTTGAAATCTTAGCTTGTTCTTGGGAGCTGGAGGCTTGGAAACTTCTAATAGTGAAGTGTTAGCTTGTTCTTAGAACTGGAGGCATGGAGGATTTCTGTTATTAAAGATTACTGGAGTTACTGATATAGGGTTTGCTTGGATGGTGGATTGAGGATTGCTCGAGCCTCCAAGTGGGAGATTGTTAGGTGTGGAGTCTCATTTAGAGGCGGCCGGCCCTAATTAGGGTTAGCCGGCCCTAATGGGCCTATCTTTACGGTTTGGGCCTAAATTGGAGAACAAGTTAGGAACCCTAGTTTTAATCTATAAATACCCTATGTTGTAACTGTAATCTGTGTGCCTAGAGCTTAATGAAATAACCTAGTTGCAGCCCGTGGACGTAGGTCCCCCACTGGGACCGAACCACGTAAAATTCTTGTGTCGTTTATTTTTCTGTACCGCGTGATTATCGTTCGTGCATGTGTGTGTGTTGATTCCGCTGCGCCACGTTGTTCCTAACAAGTGGTATCAGAGCTTTGGTTCGTTGTTTACACACGGTCTGCACGGTTTTCAATCGAGAAAAAGGGTAGAGGCTGATCGAGGGTTGATTCAGATCTGCTACTACAGTGCCGCTGCTACAGTACCTAACTTGTTCTCCAAGTTAGGCCCAAACCGTAGAGATAGGCCCATTAGGGCCGGCTAACCCTAATTAGGGCCGGCCGCCTCTAAATGAGACTCCACACCTAACACGGTTCTGGTAGTTTTTATAGAAATTCTTGGATGAAACGCTAACTATGCTCTCAGAAAGAAGCAAACCAAACTGGTCGGGTTGGTTGGGTCTGCCGGACTGGCTGGTTTTGGCGGTTTGATGGTTTTGAACACTTATTTTTCAAAAGCACAATTTTGTACTATTTGCATTTTTAGTAAGTAATACTAGATTATTATCATGTATTCATCTTAATAATGAAATAATGAGCCATAAAAAAATCCAGAGATTAAGAGATAAAACCACATATTTCTTGGATCTGAGCATATATCGCTTTGAGTTGGTTATGGTCTAAAACCTAACTATAAATGAGTACTTCAGTTAACATATTTTATAAACCTGTTGGGTTTTACTGTAAATGAATACTTCAAAGAGTTGAGACCAGTTAACATATTTTATAAAGCTATTGGGCTTTTGATAAATGACGAGTCTAGATGTAAAATTCAGTTCAAATGACTACAGAGGTGCACAAAAAAACCGGTTTTTTTTCTACCCGGTCCAAACCGGCAAGCCGGTTAGGGATAAACCAGGTTGGGGCAAACCGGTTCGGGTTACGCTAAAACCGCCGGTTACAAACCGGTTTAACGCATTTAGTAGTCGACCGGGTTGAGGACCGGTTTGTGTAAACCGGTTTGGAAAACCGGTTTTTAAACCGGTTTGGGACCTGATTGAGAAAATAGCCGTTATGCAACGGCTTTATAGCCGTTGGGAGGCTTTTTAGCAGTTTTTTTTGTCCCATTTGCTCTCATAAATCAATATAAATAGGTGGGGGTGTTTGGGGTTGATAACACCTGTCTCTACATTCTCTAATCTCTAAAACCGCTCTTTAAACGCTCAAAAACGTTCTCTAAACTCTAAAAAAATGGCAAGTGTTGGTGTTGGTGGTTCCTCAAACGAAGTTACCGTTGTGGAAATTCTAACAACAACGAGAAATCCGACAATTTGGTATAATTACGATCTATGTTTGTTGTCAAACGGGAAGGAACGTGCTCGTTGCAAGATGTGTGGTGCGTTTTTGGGGAAAGATTCAAACACTAGTTTGAGAATTCATATGGAAAAATCTTGTCCGTCCTTGAAGAGAAATCCAAGTGAAGGTCAAGCCTCGATGACACCCGAAGGAGGAATTTGAAACTTTGATCCAAATATTGTTCGAGATCGAATGGCGAAGTTAGTGATCCAAGAAGGATTGCCGTTCAACCACTTTGACAATCCGCGCTTGACAAGAATGATTCAAGAGACACTCCAACCACGCTATCATCAAGTAAGTCGCACCACCCTTAGACGAGATTGTATAAAAATGTGAAAAAAAGCAAAAAAAGAATTAATTTTGGGATTTGAAAATTTGGAAACCGGTGTAAACTTAACCACCAGTGTTTGGTCGGCTCCACATGGTATACCCGATTCGTACCTTTGCGTTACCGCGCATTGGGTTGATCCCAAAACGTGGCAAATGATGAAGCGTACAATCGTGTTTGACTTGTTTGAATATCCGCACACCGGCGAAAACTTATTTTATATATTAGATGGTGTTATAACCGTGACGATAGAAATGTGCATTTGCTTGAAGGGTCATTTGGATGCGATGGATAGGATACAAGACCAAACTTCTCTCGAATACGAAATTCAAGCCGAAGAAACCATACACAACAACGAGGTTGATATTGGAATATCCGAACCAATCACTGATGAAGAACTAGCCGAAGATGCAAGGCTACGAAGTTCCGGTTCCGAAGACAAAGCACAAGAATAATCAATCAATATTCCAAAAAATAAAAAAATATATTGTCATTTGTACTGTTTTCCCACTTTATAATTTTATCTTGTAATGTTTTGTAATTTTCGAACTTTTCGAATATCTATAAACGTAGAACTTTATGTTTTTATATTTATATTTTTTTTTTGATTTTTTATTAAATATACGGAATTTTAATGATTTTTTTAATATAAACCAGTTTAACACACAAACCGGGTACAACCCGACCCTAACCGATTTAATAGGTTAGGGATTTCCATGCCTTCAAACCGGGTTAATCCGAACCGGTTTATGGGCAAACCGGTTTTGACCAAACGTTGACCAAACCGGTTCGGGTCAGTTTAAACCGGTTCGGGTAGAAAAAACCGGTTTGTGTACCTCTACAAATGACCTAAAATCTTTGAAGTTGTGCATGCTCGTGATACAAGTGTTTGTTTTTGGAAAGTTACAAGTCTATTATTAATTATGAAACATTCTAATTACTTCTCACATTTAAAGAGTTTAAATTGCTATTAAATATGGTTCATGCAATTTAATTTGTTTTCTTTAATATGGTTAAATGTTTTAACAGTTTTTCTTTTGATATGATTATAAAACTAAGGACTCTGCTAGGGCTGAGCAAAGGGCAAGAACCTTGAGAACTGACCCTTACGGCCTCACCCGACCCTTTTCTTTAGCTTCTTAGGAACCATACCCGACCCTTGTGTAGCCTAAAGGTTTCGGGTCCTACGAGGTTCTCACGGGTCGTGGACCATTCGGTTCTAGTTAGAACCTTAAAAAAACAATTGTAAAAACCAAAATAGTATTTATTCTTTATTCAAGTAAAAGTAAAATATAAAAACTAAAATAATTTTTATTCTTCATTCAATCGCCATTGACTCGCATAACCTAAATTGTATTTATTTTCTTTTTGTATTATATTTTTTTATATTATGAACATTATTCTTTTACGATACTTCAACTAAAGGATATAAGAAAATGTAAGAAAATATTGTTAGTGGCATTAGAATAATTTGTCCGTCATTATAGCATTCTTAATGCATCAACGTTTAGATTTGTATGTGTTAGAGATATTTTGTATTTTCATGTATCGTGTAGTCTACACCCGTCAAGTAAAAATGTTGGATTCATCACTTCGTGTAGACCCTCTATTACATATAAAGCGATGACATAATTATTTAATTTATATATAATAAAATATACGTATTGATACAACTTAAATATGAAACAATAAATTCAAAATGAAAGTCTCTCAGAGACATAAACCCAGTCGCAGTGTCGTGTCATAGCATTAAATAGAAAATGAATTCATGAGGTTGATGTCAATGAGCGTATTGGAAACTATCTTCTACTAAATAGATTTTTTTAATTATTATTTTTAGCATTTGTTTTATGTTGTTAGTAATAAATAAAATTTAAAATTAAATAAGTTATCATATTTTTTTCATTGAGCTTTGGTTGGAATTTCCTGAAAATCGAACATAATGCAATTACAATATTTCAATATAAAAATAGATATTTTAAACAATTAAACACATCAACTATGTCTAAAATGAGAGGTATCGATTTAAAAAAAAATAAAATTAAACTCTATTGTATGCACTACAAATGTCATTTCTTTTATTTTAAATATAAGGTCTTGTCTACTTCTAGAAAATTCTCTTCGTATTCTTTAATCAAATGAGTAGTTATTTTGATGCGTTTTTAACATAACAATCAATTTAATAAAGGCATTAAAAAACTTGTAAAAGCTTCATTGACCCCACACACTTTTTTAAAGTTACATTATTTTAGCCCCAACAATCAAATGATGGCCAATATTCAATCTGAAAACAAAAAGGCGATTTCATAACATAATCTCCTCAAGTTTAGAATTTATCCCCGTACACATTTGTTTACTTTTTTTTCTTGATGTCCCGACATATTTTTTTTAGAACGGAGTCGTATTCAACATAGCGTTTTTTTATTTATCGTGAGTTATATCGACTGACAGTGACGTCATGAGACCATGAAGAATGAGACCGACACCGACTAAAAAACGTATGTACCGTTATCTAACTGTCTTTTATCTATGTTTTGATCTCCACAATCGACTCTATATAACTTCATACGTTTGTATTATGTATTTAACTATGATTTTTTTGTGTTTAAACGTGTTAATGTCACGACTCAATCGTTCAAAATGGTGCAAAGTTTATTTAACCACGTTTCTTTTTATGCTTAGCCATGTTAATGTCACCGCCTCAACCATTTAAAGTCCGCGGAGCGCGGGAAAAAAGTTCTAGTTTAGTTTTATATATCATCTTAAATTATATTTATCTTTTAAAAATAAATCAAATTATCATATACGGTGAATAAAGTAATATCAATTGATTGTAATTATATAAGGGCGCACATTAAAGCAACTGGTAAGGTGTTTTGTAACCTTGATGTCATGGATTCGAGCCGTGAAAACAGACTCTTGTATAAAGTGTAGGGTAAGATTGCGTACATCAAAATCTGCCCCATCTCTGGACCCTGCGCAAATACCAGAGCTAAGTCAAGCACCATGTACCCTTTTTTAACTCATTATAATTTTATAGCGTATAAATAAACAAAGAAAACATAATGAGGTAGTGTAATAACGATGCTAGTTATTAAATAAGCATAAATATTACGAAAACATGTGAGAACTAATCTAAATTATTTATTTATCATTGAAATTTAAATAAAAACTATATAATTATATAAAAAACTAAAAAATTCTTTTTATAAATAAATAATTGATTTCTTATTAAAAGATTAAGAGTTCAATACTGAACAAGATGCAGTGAAATAAGAAAAAAAAACAAATACACGTAATTTTGATTTTATTTTATTTACCATCAAATAAAATATTATAAATTTTGAAACTTTAAATATAAGAAATATATAAAAAACCCTTGGAAAAACTTGATTGCACACACCCATCTCTCTGTGTCAAAATCCAGCTAAGAACGCTATCTCACTCCAGTTTTCTTTGCCCCCAATAACACCCCAGTTCAAAATTCCTTTGTTTAATCACACCAGGGTTTTGGTTATACCCAAATCATTATCTTCTACAGATCTTTATTCACAAAACCCTAGTAAGTTTATGCGTTTTCATCGCCAATTATGCAACTTTTCAGTTATGGGTTTATGTAATTGTTTAAATCTTGAATTGGGTCTTTCAGTTTTTCTGCAATTAGTGAAGACAAAAACCCCATGGATGGAAAAATATTGAATCATGGTTCTTCAGGGTTTAGCATCATTGCTGATCATGCAACTCCAACCAATCAAATCTGGTGGTTGTTTTCAGTTTTTGGGGGGATTATCATGTGCAAATTTGTAAGTATTATATTGTCTCATCATATTATATAATGGTTTTTTTATTTAATAAAAGTGAAGTTAGATCTTGTTCTTGAATTCTAAATTCAGATTAGAGGCATGAATGGAGTACCATGTTTATGTATAAAACTTATTGGGAATTGAGATGTGCATTCTATTTAAGGGGTGTTTGGATGTGTGATTTGAAAGTGATATTATACATACACAAGATAAAGTCATCCGTGTGACATGATGTATGACTTTGTAAGTGGTCACGTCAGTCACTTTTATGTCAGTGTACCGCATCATACAAGCGTTATAGGTTAACGATATCACCGATAAAATTATTGCCCGTATGATGTACCGGTCTCACATGTTATATGCCCCGTATGAACATTTTTTCCATATCGTACCGCCCGTATGACATGTCGGTGGTGTCTATATAGTGTGTCAAAAGTGTTCCTTTAGACACGGCCTTGAACAATTAAATTTGGTGTAGCTTATATCAGATGGGTTATTCAGATTTGATTATTTGATCCTTAAGTAATAAGATAATTATAAACAGAAGTAGAAATTACCAAACATTGGAAACTTAAGTCCTAATGATCAGAATTATCACTTTAGTTTTAAAGCACACACACCTCTTAAACTGAATATTGCAACTTCAGGTCAAATTGCAATTATCATAACCTAAATCTTTTGAGATTGTATGTTAATGTGCTTTATTTTCCTATATTCTAAGATGGTTATGATTTTGTGTTGAAGGCTTATGAACTTACAGGCATAATTAGCCCCTTGGTCTTCAAAGGTTTTATCAAACTTGAAAACAAGCAGAAACTTGAATGGAAAAACAGGTTTATATGCCTTTTACTTTGATGCCTCCTTTTTTTTTCCTTTTTCTAAAAAAATTTATGTATATTCTTTCTAGAGCTTGAACACATCGTATCGGCTAACTTGATATTAATTTATATTTTAGGGGCTTTTCGACCTTCCATGCACTTTTTGCAGCCATTGGGTCTATGTACTTTCTGGTTTTTACAAATCTTTTTGATGAGCAAGCAAAAGAGGAGTTGCTTATTAACCGATCATCTGCATCATCCGACACTCTACTTGGGGTATTTTTTTTTACATATTTATTTACATTGAATGGAATGATTTGGGTCAAGTTTTTTCTTGAAGTGCATTTTTAATGCATACAACTTCCTAAATTATTTTATTTAAAGATTTAGGTTATTATCGTAATAACATAATATAATTTTCTTGTAATCAGTAATCACAAGTGCTGATTCAATTATTTATTGAAAATATTAAAAAAATGGCGCAAAATGTGTTTTTGGTCAACCAACCTGGCCATACTAAAATATGACTCGGGCCCGACCATCGTGTCCATCTTCCCGCCTCTAATTTTAGGCCATTTAAGATCATTTTTGGGGAGTGATTTCTGATTGTTGGTTGTTTAAATTTATGCTTGGATTTTACAAAAAATATTTTTTGGTGTTGTTATCTGACTATTGCCCAAATGTAATGACCATTTAATGTTTTTAGTTTAACGCGCGACCCACACACGAAGAAAAAATGGTATGTGCTTATGTATGTTTTTGTTCTTACATGGTTGCAGATGTCAATCGGTTATTTCTTTTCAGACTTGGCAATGATCATATGGACTTATCCAACTTTAGGCGGTCTTGAATATGTAAGTATACCTTGACTTGGGCCAAACAAACTAAGCATGTATAAATCAGGGGTAATTTAGTCATTTTAGACCACTTCTGGTCAAATGAAACAAGTAGGGCCAGGCCCGGCCCGTTGTATGCTCAGACTTACCAAGATTTTTTACAAGTTGGCATGTGTGGCTTATACAAGGAAAGTTAATAATTAAGACCGTTTGAACGGACACATTATTTTCGTTTAATTAGTTTCTTGATAATCTTAACTGTCGGGATTTTACAGGTATTGCATCATGGGCTCTCTTTGTTTGCCATTATTCAATCCCTTTTAAGTGGCCAAGTTCAGTTTTACATCCTTATGGTTTTATTCACAGAGATCACAACGCCTTTTGTGAATTTAAGATGGTAATAATCGACATTAATAATTTAATTATTCGTATTAAAATTCCAAAAATTGATCCTTTTTTATGCGTATGCAGGTATCTAGATGTAGCCGGGAAGAAGAACTCCACACTTTACATGTTGAATGGTGTTGCAATGTTTTTAGGGTGGTTGGTAATGTCTATTGTACCCTAAATCTCCTTATAATCAATTCAAAACAAAGGGGTAAATTCATCTTTTTGGTGACAAACATTGACGTTTTCCAATGTTTTCACGACCGGACCGCACCGGCTGGTCGGACAGGTCAAACCGGGAACCGGGTGCCTAACCTGTCCGATTAGCCTATTCAAACCGTTTTTCAGTCGAACCGGTGAACAAGCCGGTTGAACCGGATTTTATACATTTATTTATTTTTTCATTAAAATCTATATCAAAATATAAGCTATTTTCATATTTTGTTTTAAATTAGGTATATGTGTTATTTAAATTTTTATAATATTTATGACGTCGTCTGATTCTAAAAACATTCGAGTTCGTGCAGGTGGCGAGGGTCATCTTGTTCGTGTTCTTTTTCTACCACCTGTTTACACATTTTGATCAGGTAAAGTTTAGAGGTGACAATTCATCCCATTTATTTATAGATGAGTCGATTTGAGTTGTGTATCATTTCTCATGGGTCAAGTAGATCAAATGGGTTCAAAATTTGTTCAAAAGGTATTTTTAATCTTTTGATGCATATAGAGGTGCACACACAACTGGTTCATGACCCAACCAGAAACCAGTTCGGGTTCAACCTGATAGTCATCCAAACCGGTTCAAACCCTATTCAACCCGTAGGTTCCAAACTGGTTCTAGCCTTCCATATACAAAACCTGGCTGAACACGGTTTCAACCCGAACCGAACCGGTTAAACCCGGTCAAGAACCGGTTTAAACCTGGTCAAGAACTGGTCAAACCCCCTCTAGAACCCGACCCGACCTGACACGTGTTTGATCAAAAACCAATTTCTCTTGGGTTGACCACGGCCCGATTTGTGCACCTCTAGATGCATACAACCTTCTAAATCTGACCCGGCCCATAATACAACCCTGTTCATTTTGGCACATGTTTTCAGGTGAATCAAGTTTTTTATCCAATGGGATATTACACCTTGTTGACAATCCCACCAATGTTAGCAATGATGAATTTGTTTTGGTTTTGGAAGATTGCCCAAGGATTGATGAAAACTGTCAGCAAGTTAAGAAAGCAAAGTTAACTAGCGTTAGTTTGTTATCATGGAAACCTATTGTTGATTTGTAATCAAAGTTCCATGTAAATTCATAATAATATAGAATTTTTGTTACTCCAGCTTATAAAAAAAATATTTTCTTTTCAACTTATTTGAGCTTTAAATTAGTTAAACATGTATCTTGTTACATTATTTGAGATGCTTAATTTTTTTTAACAACAATGGCCGCTTCATAATAATTTACATTTTACACCAATCAGCCACCATGACTTTAAAAAAGGAGCTTCACTATTTAGTTTAGAGAGAAATCTTGAAAGTAGTCTTTTTCTGGTTTTACACTGTTACACACACAGAATTATAGTCAGCCCCAGTTATTGAATATGTTGCTAAAATTATGAATTGGTTATAGCTTGTGTTATACCCTTGAATCATTAAAATTAAACCAAAATCAAAATCACATGAAAATAATCTCTAATCTTTAATCCATGAGTAAGCACCCTTAACCCTCAACCTAATTAGTCATATATAAGTTCAAATGGAATCAAGAGGTTAAAATTTTGGGTTTTTTTTTAAGAAAAGTGAGTGGTGAAGTTGTATGCACTATTGTGGTATAGATTGAGTTGATTTGCGATTGCATGTTTGAAATAGTGAGCAACTGGGTCTCATCGTCATGGAGCACGGTCATGCCTCATGAAGGCATGACCGTGCAAGTCGTTGTTCTCGTGACTTGCTCTCTGTTACCGAAAAATTGTTCTATCCTAGTGATGAAGTCGGCACATCGTGCCAGGTTGCTAGAATCTCAATAAATTGAAATTTTGGACTAAAAACGATTAAGTTGACCCATTTTTTTTTTTACTAAAAACGATTGTTCGAATCTTTGTTTATGAACTCACAAACGTTAAGTTGACCCATTTTTATTATGAGCACACATCTCATGTAATCGATAGTCTATGGATTAGTGAATGCTTGTAGCTTATGGCATTCCGCATTCATGGTTTTGGATGAAGAAACTTGATGCTCGTCCATTTTGAAGGCTTGTAATAAAACAATAAGTCCGGTTGTATTGTGTTATTCTTCTGAATACGTAATTTGGCTTTCCTAAGTTTCAAGACATGGTTTGTAATAACTTTGAAACTTTAATATATAACTCTATGTTTAGTTCCGTTGTGTTTATGTATCAATTAGTCATGTGTAACCCGTACCTGGATGAGTAGTGTGACATCATGGCTCTGTGCATATTTTTGGGGGATATACTTTTTATCACGTCATTGTTAAAAACTTACACGTCATGGTCACATCATGAAAATAATTTCGATCAATAACTATTACTTTGACTAATGTCGCTCTATAACGTTTAGCACATAGTGTAATGTCGATCAAAGATTATTATATTGAAAATAATGTTTTCATCTCGTCAAAAAAACATATGGTACAACAATATCAACACAACGAAGCTTGATTGGAACCATTTGTCCAGAAAAAGGGGAAGAACTATGTAGGTCCCGGGAGCCTCGTCGCGCAGCGGAAATACACGGATTTGTTCTGTGATTTGTGTGGGAACAAAGAAGAACACAGAGAGAAACACGAACATAAACAAGAGAAGAATCAACAATACGTAATTCATAACAAAGAAGTCATCCCGTATTACAGACTACATACCGAAGGATCACACATCTATCATCTAAGCTCACGGTCCAGGGGTCGGGAGAGCTCGTCCCGACCCGGACACCTCTCAACCTAGTTCCTGAAGTTCCACCTACAAATGAAGACGAGTCTTCTATTTATAGGGGAAGGAACAATACCTGAGTACTTGTCTAAGTACGCAGGGGTTTGGTCATGCGTACTTGACAAGTACGCAAGGCGAAAGCCTTGGATCAAATTGGTGTGCAGGCTAAGTACTCAGGAACACCCTCCTGCGTACTAGCCACATACACCGATACATAGAATTTTATCTTTTTTTTTAACGGCAACGCTAGATATTTTAGGATAATTGGGTTTCCTCGGGGCAAAACATGATTCTGCAAACTAAAAATAGAAAGCCATTAAATAATCACTTTTTTAGGTGTGTAGACTACTTTGACAAGCATACACAGACTTTCGGTAGTTATACCTTGTTTGGACAAAAATGGATCACAAGCAATCCTTGTTTGCTACTAATGTTGTATTATAGGTTAAGAGCAATCAATGTATTATATGTTGAGGTCAAATATAATGTTACAAAACATCACGTGATTAATGTATCTAGCTAGTAATGGTAAGTCACTAGCTATGATAAGACGCTACAACCCTTCTAATAAGACTTCAATTGCACGATATTGTGATCTACCATCACTGTGTGCAATAAGAAGTGTGCATTTTATATGTACATAGTATCCATCTTCAGCCAATATGCTTGTGGTGCCTGAACAGTGGCGCCTAGGCGGTGTCGCTAGGCACACTATCAGTGTCGCATAGGCAATGTCGGCAGGCACACTATCAGTGTCGCTAGAACTTGCATTTCAGACTTATTGTCGTTAATTGCTAGTGTCATAGGGTTTAGTGTCGTTGGACTTAATGTAGCCAGATGGCTTTGGCGATATTTTTAGTGTCGCCTATAACACGTGTCACTAGTTATTGGCAAACCTCAGGCTTCACGCCCTTCTCCCCCATTTGGTGTCGCCACTTGAAGCCCAGTGTCGCCGCAAGAACACAAAACCCTAACATGCCCGTTTTCAAGCCAAGTGTGTAACCTTTTACATTCAAAACGTTTATCTATCTTCCATGAAGATAGATCTAGTCTTTGTTTGGCCACACATAAAAACTTTGTTTTTGATATTAAAACCTAATTTTACCCAAAACCCATTTCAAACAGAAAATAAAAATTCGGGTTCGATTATTACCTCAAAAAAGAAGTTTTCTTCCTGTATTCTTGATCACTAATCACTAACAATGGAGAAGTGATTTAAAGCAGATTTCTTGAGCAAAAGATGAACTTTTAGCACGTTTTCTCTCTGGAATGCTCTCTCTCTAAACGAATTTGTGTGTTTGGGATGGAATGGAGCCTGGAGTGTAGGGTTTAAACCTTCCTCCCCCACCCCACTAAACAAGCCCAAACCCACAAGTTCAACTCATTTACTTTTCTTTCTTTCTTTTGGCCCATTAAACTTGTCGAGACTTTCAGATGTTACACACTTGACACCTAATGTAGCCACCGACCTGACTCTTTTGTATAATATGAAAAAGAGTCTTAACATATAATTTATCGTCATTGGGGTTGGTGGCCCAATGGTAGAGACAAAGCATCTAGGAACACCTAAATGGTTTGGAAGTCACGGGTTCAAGTCCCACTTTTAAAACAATCTTTGGTTTAGTCTAGTGACAAAGGTGTATACCCAAGACTTCATCAAAATGAGAAGGTCTTGGGTTCAAGTCCCACTTGTGAAAAAAAAAGGTCCAAGTTGGGCTAGAGGGTTTTCTCACCTATTGTGGGTTTCTCACCTATGATGGATTTCCTCCTATAAAGGTAAAAATGATCAGGTGGATCAATGAGCGGTCCGTGATCCAAATTTAATTTAATGTTACCACTGGTTTACGCCGAAGTGGTTAGATTCTCATAATTTCATAGCCATTAGAAAATTAATTTTTTGTGCCCTATTTTTTGCTTCTTTTTTAATCACCACCAGTCCACCAAGTGTAGATTAAATTAAAGCAGTAGTTTTTTTCCCAATTTATCAAATTTCAGTAATGGCCACTAAGTTTGTAAAATTTGTCTTCTCATAAGTGCCCGTTAATTATCTTGTTAAAGAAAATAGGATAATTATGAAATCATACTATATAATAAATAAAGATTTTTTTATGACTCGTGTTACCTCTATATTCATTCTCATCATTTTTTTCTCGTCTCTCTCTTATTAAATACACTTCTATCTTTTAATAATAACATATTTAAAAAAATACTAATTATACTAATAAAACATATTTATTTTAAGTTATTTTTTATTATAATAAACTTTGAAATATAATTATGTAACTTTTATTTTCAATCAGATATTAATAAAGTTCAAATTACATTAAATAGTAATTAACGTATTTTTGAAACCCAATTATATATTAATTTTTACATATTTTGAATTTGATTTTCTATCTTTAGTATATGTAATATATTTGTACACATGTAAAATATATTCATAAAAACTTAAAAAATTTGATGTATGGTATTTTTCATCTAGTGTGTAGTACACATGTTCTAAACTAGTTTATTAATATAACTAGTTTAGAACCCGTATTTACACACATGTGAAAAATATTAATATATAAAATTCTTAAATCTTTATGTTTATATTTTATATGTGTGAAAATATATACTATATAATAAATAAAGGTTTTTGTATGCCACGTGTCGTCACCATATTCAATCTCATCATTATTTTTCCGTCTCTCTCTCTTATTAAATGCACCAATATCTTTTAATAAATTATATTTTAAATTATCCTTTATTATAAAAAAATTTTGAAATCTAATTATGTAATTTTTATTTTTCAATTAAATAGTAAATGAAAGTCAAATTACATTAAATAGTAATTGACGTATTTTCGAAGCCCAATTATATATTATTTTTTACATATTTTGAATTTTGTTTTATATCCTTAGTATATGTATACTAATGCATTTTTACACATGTAAAATACAAAAAAAATTTTTTTGAGAAATTTATGTATAAGCTAGTATATTACATATACTAAAGATATAAAACAAATTCAAAATATGTAAAAATTAATATATAATTGGCTTTTAAAAATACATTAATTACTATTTAATGTAATTTGACTTTCATTTATTATTTGATTGAAAATAAGATTTCAAAGTTTTTCTTTTATAGGTGAGGTAGTGTGTGACTCGACTTCAAATATTCTTCTAATATCTTTATACAAACACATGATCCGAGTATACACATATATTAGCATGTTATCACGAACATGACCCGTTTAATTTATTATTTTTTTTAAATTAATGCTCTAAAGTTAAGTATATACAAAACATTTATGTTTAAACTATGTGACTAAATGTGTAAAATGACATGTTGATCAAACCTCGTAAAGCAACATAATTATTCACTCTTATTATTCGTAAGATGTAGACTTCTTTTTCTTTAGCTTTAGACTAGAATGGGCTATAAAAATAACTCAAAGAAATTTAATAACCGTCATATCTCCTTAACCACTAATTTATTATTGTTCCATCAATGAAACATATCTATAAATGGTTTGTGATTCTAACTATTTTTCATGCAATCCTCATTTATGTGTTTCACATCTAAACATCAACAAATTTGAAGTCTTTTTTGTTTATAGCCTATATATTTTGAGAAAATAATATTTATTGGTATAAGTGTGTGGTGTTAGTGATGAGACTAACAGGTTATCAAAAAGACATGGTTCTTGCAATGTTGATGGTCTTGGTTTGGTCAAGAACTTGCTTGGCTGAAAAACTTTCTGCTAGCTTTGTTTTTGGTGATTCGTTGGTCGAAGTAGGCAACAATAACTACATCGTCACTCTATCGAAGGCAAACTACCCCCCGAATGGGATCGACTTTGGGAAGCCTACCGGTCGATATACCAATGGAAAGACCATAGTAGACATTATAGGTGAGTGATCGATTCATTATACCATTAGTGACTGTGTTTTGTACTAGTATTGTAAGTATACAAAGAAGATTAGCATGACCTACTATTGTAACACCCTAGGCAAATCCTACATCAACCGTGACCAATAGAGATTTTAAGTTCATAAGGAATGTCCTGCTTCAAATACCATCAATACGTTTTGGGTGCATTGACTGTGGATGAGATGATAACTCCACAGTTAAGCGTGCTCGGGTGGAAGTTTTCACCCGGGCAACCGAAAACAAATCCGTGAGCTCCTAGTGGACAAAACAGACAATATTGGTGGTATAAGGGGCCGAATGTTACAAGTATAGTAATATTTCCGACTTTTGCAGGTCGGGAATTAGGTTTGATGGATTATATACCACCATACTTGGCTCCAACCACAGTCGGTCCGGTGATCCTTAAAGGTGTCAATTATGCATCCGGTGGCGGGGGAATTCTAAATGAAACCGGAAAGATCTTTGTAAGTTCTTTAAATCTTTGTAAGTTTTGTAAGATCATTGTACAATCTTTGTAAGTTTTGTAGGTTGGGAGGATAAATATGGATGGACAACTTGACAACTTTGCAAATACAAGGCACACCATAATCTCAAGAACTGGTGAAACTAAAGCACAAGATTTATTCAATGTAGCTCTATTCTCAGTAACTATGGGTTCAAATGATTTCATAAATAACTACCTCACACCGGTTCTTTCAACTGTTGAGCAAAAACTAGTGTCTCCAGAAGAATTTGTGGAAACCTTGATTCCAAGATTTAGAGGCCAACTTAAGGTATTTTTGCCTCCAATGATTTGCTTTCTTTCATTTTCTTGATTGATTAGTATTAAACTCTTATATTGATGCTAGTATGATTGTATGTATAGTTACGAGTTTTTTTTTTGAGAGATGGTGTATGCATGATTTTAGAAATGGTTTTCGGCGTTTGCATGAAATCAATTTGGTTTTAGGGGTGTCCGCTTTTTGTGATAGCAGATTCTGACAAAAGGTACACTAATCCCGCTAGTGTAGCAAGCAGATTCGTGACTTTGTTGGGAATTACCCAACTAACAGGCATATAAAGGGTGGAGTCATTAATCCGCTTGTCACACTAACGGATTATTGTACCTTTTGTCAGAATCCGCTATCTCAACAAGCGGACTCCCTTAAAACCAAATTGATTTCATGAAAACATCATAAACCATTTCTAAACCCACACATACACCATTTCTCAAAAAAAAAACTCTAGGAGTCACCTCTTTATAGATCTTTGTTTTATGCGGCTTGTCACTCGTACTAGGTTATATTAATGATTTTAACGTGATTATATTAATCTGCGTGTAATATTATATGGACCGACAATATAAAACACATATTTTTCGGATTTGTATACACAGAGACTCTATGATATGGGTGCTAGAAGGATTGTGGTATCAAATGTTGGACCTATTGGGTGTATTCCATATATTAGGGATTCAAATTCATCATCAGAAGACACATGTGTAGCTTTGCCAAATCTCTTAGCTAACCTCTTCAATAAGCAGTTGAAAAGCTTGCTCCATGACCTTAACAACTCACTTGAAGGATCAACATTTATTTATGCAAATGTCAATCATATCTTTCAACATATTCTTGGCAATTTCAAATCATATGGTGAGTAAACAATAACACTAGAATATTTTAGGTCAAATCTATTATTTCTTATCCTAAAATGTATTTGTTGTAATAGGTTTTGACAATGCGGATTCTGCTTGTTGTCATGTGGCTGGTAAACATGGAGGTATTGTGCCATGCGGACCGCCATCTAAAGTTTGCCCTGATAGATCAAAGTACGTTTTTTGGGATCCGTATCACCCGTCAGACGCGACCAATACTATCATAGCCAACCGACTTATGAATGGAGACATCGAAGATGTATCACCTTTGAACTTAAAAGCCCTTTTTAAACTTTGAAGAAAAAGATGGTTTACAAAGTGTGGAATCGATTAGTTATGCATCAAGGTTTTAATTAAAATAATTGTATCGGTCAAAAACCCTAGCTTTGGGTCCATTTGCTGTGAATAAATGCACCATTTCTACCTTATTTTTTTACGAACAAATCTACTATACTTATATTTCTAAATTACACTAAATAACTTACTCTATGTCTGGATTTGAACCCATATCCTCCTATTTAAGAGGCAATAGACTCTACCAACCATTTCTATATCTACTTATGCTAATAATACTCTAAAGGTAGTGAGAAAAAAACGTGTTCTTTATGTAGATATGTAGATGTGTGATAGTTAAATTTAATATTTAATATATGATTAGTGTTCGGTTGCATTTTGGTATAATTATCTTTTAGATCATCTTTTATAACATCAATCGACTTGTTTTTGTGAGAATATATAATTTCACTCGTTAAATTAAAATGATGATAACGATGAAAGTGATGATAATAATTTTCTTCTTTATTCCTTTTCCCGAAGTTGACTTGCAAGTTGCAAGTTTGTTGAATACTTGAATAGTTGGTCTTAAATAGTGTCCTACTTTCCTTATTTGTATACTTTAAGTTTTATTTCAAAAAATATATTTTCATAAAATTAATTAATTAATTAATTTGCTAATAAAATTTTAGAAAGAAATTATAAAAAAATGATAAAGAGAATAAAGATAAAAGAAAGAAAAGAAAAGAGAGTAAAAGAGAGGGATGACAATGAAACTCGACTTGATGGGAACACTTGAAACCCGAAATATTTGGGATGAGTATGAGATCGGGTAATCAAGTATGGGACCAGGTTTTGGATTACTTTTGAAATTTTTCGCCGGTTTGGGACGGGATGAGATATGGTGATATACCCGTTTACCCGCTCTGATTACCCGATAACGTATAACCGTTTACCCGATTATATAATCGACATAATTTTCTTTCTTTTTTTATTTATTCCAAGTATATATCGTATTTATTTTAAGTATATATACCGTACTTTTTTAAATGTATATACCCGACATGATTTTATTTATTTATTTTTTTATTTTAGTTACAATTTTTATGTATACCCGATAGATACCTAACAGGTTTAGGTTGAGTATACCCAACGGGTATTTTTTAGAATTAACGGGTTTACCCGTAACCCACGGGTATACCCGATATCTGACGGGTTTTGGGTCGGGTATGAGACAAGATTTTATAATTGGGTATGAGGTTGAAATTACCTAAACTCATCCTAAACCCGATCCATTACCATCCATACTAAAAGAAAAGAGAGTAAAAGAACGAAAAGAAAATAAAATGAAAAAAATAATTGTGAAAATCACACGTTTTTGGCATTTAATACGAAGGGAAAGTAATTATTTTATAAAAATTTAACAAAAAATTCAACACAAGTTAATTGAAAATACGAAATATGTGTTAAACAACCTGATACATAAACAGGTTCAGTGCAATTAAAAAAGATTAACGACGAAATATGCAATTTTTTTATACACATCAAAATAACGAAAATTATTTACGATATAATTTTTTAATTGCATTTGTAAATCGTATGCAAATTAAACGGACCCATCCGACGGACCAAAACTTTTTAGACTACACATCACACGCAAACTTGGATGGAACTAAAATGTGATCTAGACTCCCCTTAACATGGATAAAAATAAAATAAAGATTAATATCCCTTATATCCAAACCTAATTAGTTAAAACTAGTAAATTCATTTGCGCGCTATGAGTCGTTAAACCGTGAAAAAAATTAACGTCACACTGATATTATCTTTCGGATAAAATTAACAAAGCTCAAAATTTAATATAAAGAACAAAACTATCAAGGAAACTATAAAAAAATGTTATCAATGCCCATGCGTGCGGCGGTGGTGATAAAATTTGCAAGACTCGTTTCGAAGCTCGGTATTATGTAAGGCCCCAATTCCGGAAAGTCTCACTTGTTGGATTTACTTATTCACAAACAGTTTTTAAACTTAAAATACAGTCATAGCAGCGGAATTAAATGTATTACATCATATAAAATGCCAACCAATAAAAACATTTAAACTATTGCCTCAATTATTACAACTTTCATTCATAACACACTGGATGCAAGAGATCTTTGATGTCAAGTAACTCCTCTCAGCCAACCAAGCAATCCGAAAATTGTCATCGTACCTACACTTAACATGATATGCGTACTAAAAGTCAACTAACGATGAGTGAGTTCTATTTTTACATTAGACATACATTCATAAACACACGATTTAATAAAAAGAAGAAGGATTTACACACACTATCATACTTTCCGGTAAGGGCATAACATTCACACATTTTTCCCTTTTCAAGTCATACACTATTAGGTTTAATTTGTTTTCACACATAAATCGTCTGTCCATGTAAGTACTATCATGACTACTGTCCATGGAATGCATACCACAACTATCAATTCACACTTGTTACTATATTTTGTGACGACCGTCCATGAAGTATACGTAGAGTCTTTATCATGACGATTGTGCAGACAACACACCTAGTTTATCATGTTTACCCATGAGTAACTGTCGTTACTCCTTATCACAAAAAATCAATTAAGCAACTATTAACGAACCACAAAGGCTCTTATAGAGGGGACATAGCCGGTAACTATCCTTGCACTTGTTCACAAGGGAACCCTTTCCCTGATTTAGACAATGTAATGACTTCCTAAACGTTTACCTTCTTAGTTTATTAAAAACTTTCTTTATCTTCCGTTAACTTTCATAAACTTCTTTACTTGTGTAAAAACTCACGTAAAAATACCGACAAAACAAGTTCGTTTAAAAAAAATATACAAAATCATTAGAAGAACTTCATGTACTAATTAAGCAAGGCTTAAACAACTAGTTACAATAATTACAAAAATGTCACCGAGTTGAAATATAATGTATTCATCAACCAAACCATTGGTGTTTATCGTATATTCACAGGTAAATACACTATAAATTTATATATAATGTATTTTTTTAACGACTCCTAATCTACATCTAAATTCACTTAACCTGTTTATCGCAGGAATTTGAACCCTCAATCTCTAAGAAAATAAGTAGCTATTGAAAAACTTATTTTTAGAACATATTACTTGCCATTGATAATATTAAAAGCAGGATATCAATAATTTATAATTTGATGCAACTTCCCCACTACATAACATGTAGTTATTTTAATAAAAGATATTATTAAAATATATCTTCAAAAATATAACCCTAGATTTCTACAATGGGGTCACAAGCAACACGCATTTCATACTCCGAATCCATAGAAACTCTTTCCATTTGAACGGTCAAATCGGACCGTCGTCCCCTCCGCCCGTTAATCTCTCTTCTCCATAACTCTCTCATTAAATTCTCCGTCTAAAACTGCCATTCCGGCGACATTCATTCTTCAGGTACGAACACATCCACGGCTAAGCTCTTAATCATCTGAAACAGAATCAGTTTTAATAAGTAATGCACAATCGATCATATACGTATTGAAATTTATAGAATCTGAGATATATAGAACACTAAGGATGTGGAGGTCGTCGTTTTTGTTGTTGAAAGAAGGCTTATCTTCACGGATTGTTAGGTCTAAACCGTACAGATTTGGATCGAGAAGCGGTGGTTCCGTTGCATCTAATTACAGGCTTTGTAATTGTTTGTTTTCGAGTTCCGCCGGTGGAGACGGTGGCGGAGTACGGCGAGGTGTTAATGATGGCGATGATATATCGTTTGCGGAGGCGAAGAAGCTGATGCGGTTGGTGAATGTGGAGGCGTTGAAGACGAAGTTCGGTACGGAAGGGAGAGAGGTGATCGGTTATTCGGAGCTTTTACAGGCGTGTGAGAGTGCGGGCGTTGCGAAATCGGTGGATGAAGCGAAGGCGTTTGCGACTGTTCTTGATGAGGCCGGTGTTGTTCTTATTTTTAGAGATAAAGTTTATCTTCATCCTGATAAGGTACAACCTGATAATCTTCTGTGTGTGTTGATTGCGTTTTGATTGATTTTTTTTTTGTTTGAATTAGATCTGTATTGTTACAATCTGTGGTGCAAATGTTTGGCTAGGGATGCTAATTAGTAATTACACGTTTTCTTTGAATCTATGGGTCCAAAATTGCATTTAAGGCGTTTAGGTCTCAAAAGCCATAGGCGCGAGGCGTGTAGGTCTCAAAAGCCAAGGCTTGCGCCTCAAGGACACGAGGCGTTGTTCTATGTACAACCAAATAAGCTTATTTTACAACGACTAGCTGCGTCTCTCTCGTTTAGGTCTCAAAAGCCAAAGGTGAGAGGCGTTTATGTCTCAAAAGCCAAAGGCGCGACGCGTTTAGGTCTCAAAAGCCAAAGGCGCGACGCGTTTAGGTCTCAAAAGCCAAAGGCGCGAGGCGTTTTTAGGTATCGAAAGCCAAAGGCGCGAGGCGTTTAGGTCTCAAAAGCCAAGGCTTGCGCATCAAGGACACGAGGCGTTGCTTTATGTACAACCAAATAAGCTTAATTTACAATGACTAGCTGCGTCTCTCTCGTTTGTTATACTAATCAACCTTTTTATCAAGTAAAACTTTAGTAATTTCTTCATCCCTTTGGTTGTTTTTTACATGTCAATCTTCATATTACTCTAGTTTTGACCAATTTTGACCATAAGTACATCGGGTGCGCCTTTTAAAACCAAGTGTGTGTTGCTTTGTAATTGTTCTATATATACCAAGTATAAAGAGATTAAGAAATGAAATGTGGATCTTCCATAGAAATTGACAGAATGAATAAGCTTGGTAAAATGGTGAAGGAGATCTTGCGCTTGATGATGGCAAATATTCACATAAGTGCTCTACTTTCTTGTTCATTTCCTGTTCATGCAGTTGATCTTCATGAGTAGGATCTTTTGAGAAAGGAGCTGTTGCTGTAATTTATTAAGAGAGAACTAGTGATTTGTTCTTTTTTTTTTTCCTGAACTGCGATTTTTTTATTTCTTATTTTTCCTGGACAGGTTTGAACTCACAAACTCTTGGTTGTGAGACTCCCCTATTACCACTAGGCCCAACCCTCCACCCTAGTGATTTGTTCATTTGATAGTTGAATTTGAAATCAGCTTAGAAGATGTATGTCCAAATATTTTTATTTGGTGTTTGACCCTTGGTTTTAAAAAGCGAGAAGCGCACCGAGGCGACGAGGTCTAAATCCGAGGCGCAAAGCGTAAAAGCGCAGGGCTTTTCGTACTCGAGGCACACATACTATAAAAAAAATTTAAATTATGTATGTACACATTAACTAATGTTAAACATCTAAATTTCCAATATTGTTAAACATATTACTTGATATTAAACATCTAAAACATCCAAAAGAGGAAATTATTACAATAAACCATGAAAATGACTAAAATTACTAGTTATTACCACCTCCAAAAGTCCAAAACAGCAACAAAAATACCAAAAAAGCCTTTAAGCGCAAAAAAGCCCCTCAAAGCGCCGAGGCGGGCGCTTCTTGTTCTGAGGCGCGCCTTATGTAACCTAAAGCCCCAACCCCTGGGCCGTAGGTCGCCTCGCGCCTCAGTGAGCCTGAGGCGCGCTTTTTAAAACCAAGTTTTGACCTCAATAAGATTCCCCCCAAGGCTTTATCTAATAAGAATTTGGCGAGGCGCGCAAAGCGATCTAAAAAACGCCTCAGGGCCTTGAGGCGGCCTTCATGTACATCTAGGTCGAAGTGGTCAAAGTTAGGTCTTGTAGGAGACCGATATGTAAAAATGATCAAAAGATTGAAAAGATTATGATTGTTTACTGATAAAAAGGCTGATATGTAAGAAATACAAATTTTTGTTGTACCTAAAGCTTATCTGGTTGTACATCCTAGCTCACGCCTCGGCTTTCGGGACCTAAATACCTCGGAGCATCTCATGATTTAAAACCAACAAGATGTGCGCTATTTGTGGTTGATTATGTTTATCCACTTGATTTTATTGCTCACTAAAGCTGTATATTTACTTTGTTATGTTTCCTCAATTTTTTAGCATTTTTTGCATCTTTCTTTGTTTTATCTTGTTAGTTTATGTTTGATATGAATGTTTAGCTTCACCATAGATGTTTATGTTTATGCCAAGTTTGAAAAATATAGGAATTGCCAGTTGGGTTTAGGAGTCTCATTTGTCAAGCACGGTAACTATTCTTGAATATTCTAATTTGACTACATGTTATGGTATGCTTCTTTGTCATGCAAGTATTGTAACAATTTCCATTTGGAACATCCCATTGTCATATCTACAAAAAATATTCATGCCATTTGATTTGAATGTACAAGTTATCTGTTATTTTTCGTTATTAAAATGTTTTTTCATACATTCAGTAAATTATTTCTTTATGGATTAGGAATAAAGGTTACTGGGAAAAAGTAGTAACGATTAAAGAAGTAAGTCTTTTTTGGTATTATGCTTAAGCTGTCTGGTTCCTTTGTGCAAAAATATTAAATATATAATCCTCTGATCCCTTTTTTTATAATGAAACAACTTTGTTTTTAATTTAAAAATACTTTTTAAAGGGCGTAAGAGATTATTAAACAATTAAAAAAATACTATTTTCCTGCTGGACGGCCCGGTTTGCAGTTCGTTTGTGTTATATAGAAGTTTTAAGATGTCAACTAGAGGTTTCAGTTTTGATTCATTTTTGGATAAATAGGTCAATTTGGATTGTATTATCCTTAACAAGTCAAATGGAAAAAAAAAACCTGTTTTGATCTGTACCCAATATGCCCCAGCCCGGATGTTTTGCCACCTCTAGACTGCTAGCAAATGATTTTCTGCCTATTCATCCTTTGGAATCTGATAAATAGATTGATTTGGATTATATCTTATCCTTAACGGGTCAAATGGATAAAACTCCATTTGACCCGCTACTCAACAAGCCCTGGCCCGGACGTTTTGCCACTTCTACACTGCTAGCAAATGATTTTCTGCTATTCATCCTATAGAATCTGATAAATATGTCGATTTGTGTTATTTTATCCTTAACGGGTCAAATGGATAAAATATCGTTTTGACCCGCTACCCAACATGCCCTGGCCTGGACATTTTGCGACCTCTAGACTGCTAGCAAATGATTTTCTCCCTATTCATCCTTTGCAATCTGATAAGTAGGTCAAATTGGGTTATATTTTTTCCTTAATGGGTCAAATGGATAAAACCTTGTTTTGACCTGCTACCCAACGGTCCAGATTCTTTTCATCCTTTAGAATCATATCCAGTAATTTAATGTTATATAGTTTTAACGGTTATCAACCATTCAGGTGGTGGATCTAGTCAGAAGGGCGGTCCCGCTAGCTCTAGCACCCGACGATGATCCAAGGAGGGAGGAGCTAAAGAAATTACAAGCAAAACAGGAAGAAATTGATAGGCTGGCCCACAAGCAGGTCCGGCGTATCCTCTACACCGGGCTCGGGTTCTCACTAGCTCAAATCGGGCTTTTCTTCCGCTTAACTTTCTGGGAATTCTCTTGGGACGTTATGGAGCCGATCGCCTTTTTTGCAACGACATCGGGCATAATTGTCGGGTACGCGTATTTCCTTATAACATCAAGGGACCCCACATACCAAGATTTTATGAAGAGGCTGTTCTTGTCACGTAGAAAAAAGCTGATGAAAAAACATAACTTTGATGTTGAAAGATTCATGGAGTTGCAGAAAAAGTGCAAGTCACCTTTAGATGCACATCCTTCAGCAAAACATGATTTTGCAGGGGTAGAATTGGAAACTAAGGATTTGATGCACAAGAACTAACATGAAGAGGTTGACTTTTGGTTGACATGTGTTTTGACTTTCGTTGACTACATGCCAATTGATTCATATCCGCACAGTTTTGGATTTCGTTTTTGAGTGTTTTTATATGGACATACTCTCAATGGAAATGATTTACGAGGATGACAACCAAATACTCATTTTGCTTGGTTCTATTATATCTTTTAGTGTTGTATAAGAAGTATTAAGAGAGTGTTTGGGATTGCTTATTTAACCCTAAAAAAAAGTGCTTACTGACACGACTTTTTTAAAAGGAGTTTTAAAAAAAATGTTTGGATTAACTTTTGGGATGAGAAAAGCCAATAAGCCTGTTTTTTACAAAGTGTTTGGCTTAGTTTATTCTATTGTAGGGTAAAGAGTAGGTAGATTGGTAATTTTATGTTTAAAAAATCATAAGAAGATTTAAAAAGCCACGAGTTGTGACTTTTGGAAAATAACATTTTAAGACTCATCAAAAAGGCAAAATAAAAAGAACTTATATCCATGTCAAACACTTTTTTGACTTATTGACTTTTAAAAAAAATCAATAAGTAATTTTCAAACTCAATACCAAACAGCAACAAATTATTTGAATTACCTTTTTAGGCAAATATATATGTTACAAATGACAAAAGGGAAGTATTACTATTATGCATTTAGCAAACATTTTGTAACATCCCAAAACCAACGTCTTCTTTTGTTTCGAGTTCGAGATCTAGAGAGAAAGAACAAAAGACTAAGGGCCATTCGGGAATATGCGTGAAAGATTAGCCGCCACCCTCCCTCTTGCTCATTCATCATCCTCATCCAAACATTCTAGAGAGAGAGCTTAAATATTCACCCAAATCCTTCCATTCTTGTTTGGATTCAAGCTCTGACCGTCTCTAGAAGAAAAAGGGGAAGAAGCACATCAAGATAAGGTAAGAATCGAGCATTGATCTTCTGTTTATGTTAAAAGTGGGGTTTAAGGGTTTTTATACATAAAAATCGGATTTTTATGTGTAAAATATACTAAAGACCTTAGATCTAGCCTTATAGAAGTTAAACAAATGATTTGAACGTAAAAAGTTAGGGGTTTTGATTAAAAAAACAAGGCATGTTTGGTGTCACGTTCATATGACAACACTAAGAGGCAACATTGTTCTTCCGGCAACAATAGTCGGGGAAGACAATGCGTTGATCCCAAGAAATGTCATTGATTGGCTACACTAACTAGTGTCGACATTCCAAGCGATGACACTATAATAGATGAGACAAGTCCACAACATAAGTTATGACAACACTGCCCTGACGACAATAGCTTAAATGTTAATAGATTTCACTTGTTGATTTCTTACGGATCACTTAGCACTCCGCCTGGCTTGAACAGTAAAAGAATTGAATAGTAAGAACATATTGGTAAGTTTCTATTACTCATTTTTATATTTTGGATTGATGTGTATACTTAATAATGGAACGAAAGATAAACTCAAAGAATAAAAAGATATGATATGTTTATATATATATATATATGTTTAAATCAAAACACACTATCAATTTCCAAACCCAAAAACTCTACAAAAATCAATGATTAGCTCTACAAATTTTGATCCAAAAGTCATGAATAAATTATATTATTTAAAGTCTATCATGAAACTTATCTTTGTGTGAAAGTGCATTATAGTCAAATTACAATTAAAAGTCATCGTCCTTTCAGTGACTTTATCCATGTTTTCCTGCACAAAGTTTGAAAAGACATTAAATTTGTATTAAAATTCGGTTGATTCTAACTACACACGAAATATTGTTAATTGGACCCGCCGTCACACTATACGTCCTCGTATAGGGCAATACGAGGGCGTATAGAGTTCAGTCACTGACAACAGAATAGCACGTGTCATTCTCTGTCTGGCGGCTGGTCCAATACGTGGCGTATTGATCTATACGCAGCGTATGAGGCACGGATTATATTTTTGCTTCAAAAGTTGGAAGATTTGGGAGTTTATGAATCCTATACGTGACGTATTGACCTATACGCCACGTATAGGTATTTTTTATTTAATTATATTTTTTATTTTATTTATATTTTGTTTATTTTTATTTTAATTTATATAATTTTGTTAATATAAGTTTGTTATCTATTTATAAATTTTATATTTTTTTAAAACATTTATTATATTTTTACAGTATAACCAAACAAAATATTAAACATTACAAACGAAACAAAATATTAAACATTACAATCAAACAAAATATTAAACATTACAACCAAACAAAATATTAAATATTTCAACCAAACAAATAAACTAAACATTATATACATTACATCAAAAAATTAAATATATACATCAAAATGTTTTACATACATAACAACGAAAGAAACAAAATACAAATAAAAGAACTAAACCTAACCGGCTTCGCCGTCACCCTGACCCGCCCCGCCCTCATCCTGAACAAGGTCGTCCGGATAATCACGTGGCGGTGGTAGTGGGCGTGGCTCGATGCCGACGGCTCGTGACAGATCCACGAGCTGTCCAACCGCCCACATCATCAGATCCTCCATGCGATCGAGTTGACGACCCTGTCGCCGTGAGTCGGCAACAAGGCCATCAAGCAATGCCTGGGTAACCCTCTCCAGCCTAACAGACCGACGTACATGTCGGGGATGCTTTGTCCCTGTCTGTTACTATCACACGCGGCTCATAAGAGCTTTGTCCCTGTCTGTTACTATCACACGCGGCTCCATACACTTTTACAACATTGCTTTTATTTACAGTAGCACCCAGACGAAGTTTTCCTCCCGTTCTTTTGATATAAATGCATAAGCGACGCAAAACGACTGGTGTGTGGAGGTCACACCGACCACTTGGACAAATGGAAGTTTATACATGTTTGTTTTGTACGTCGCGTCGATTATCAACACGTGCGGGAATGCACGCCACATCTCGTACGATTTCGGATGAACAAAGAATATCTCCTCCACAATATTTGTGGCAGGATCTTCCCGAGTATAGTAGATGTATTTTTTAGAAGAAAGCAGGTTTTCCAGAATCTGCATTGGAGTTTCACCAACTCTCGTTTCGTTTTTTTCTTTTGTATCGCATTATAAATATCCTTTTTAATGCAACTACTCTCTGGGTTTTGTTCCCTTATAGTTGCCAAAATGTTTCGTGGCAACATGTTTTGCGAATACAACTTCCCCACCAAAAGTTGTTCTGACTGAGACAGTCTCCTCGCAAACGAGTACGCCTCAAGATGTTGACTAGGATCGTGGTTATGACTGTCATCCTTCACCGTTAATTTCCAATCACCAGTATTTTCTTGGTACTCTCTTTCCAATTTAAAGGGACAACCTATTTTCTTGCTACCGGCACGTCTAACCGTGGCAGTAGACGCACGTTCGTCACACACAAGCCACACCTTGATAAACGGTTCCGTTGGATCGTCGCCTTTTCTCCTCGATTGTCCGGTGACAAGGACGTAACCATTCTCACGTCCTCTCCGGACAGCCCAATCCACCAACTGTTCACGAGACTGAAATTTTGGTCAGTTTTATACGACACGTTTTGATGGTTTTGTTCCTCGTCTTCGGATTCGTCAGTTTGTTGTGTCGGGTTAGAGACTTCATCGTATACGTATTCGTTCGTGGGTTGTGTAAGGTAAGACAGTTCACCGTATACGAACCCGGGATTGCTCAGTGGCTTGTTCAAATCTGGAAGCCTTACCCGTTGATGAGAAAAACGTTGGACGAGACCTCCTCCCGGTTCACCTCTTGAACGTCAGAACTTTGCGGGTTGTTTTCCACCGACTCGTTAGAATATACCTGAAAATCGTAGTTAACATCCCATCACCAAGACATGTTTATAATTTTTTTTTGAAAGCATACGTTCGGTTCGAATGAGAATTCTGCATAGTTAAATACACAAAATTTGGGCCCTATACGCATCGTATAGCCCAATACGATGCGTATAGGGTACGAGGTGATGTGATTAGTGGCAGAAGGTACATCGTACCCTAAACTGCAACGTATTGTCCTATACGATGTGTATACGAGGTTTGAATGACCAGGTTGTAAGAGAATGTCGGACATGAGAAATTATGAAGAGCTATACGCATCGTATTACCCTATACGATACATATATGGTCAAGTCCGATTGGCATTCTTCTTGTGGTTAGTATTCCCTAAATTTTTTATCATTTGAAGTCCCCCATGCTTTTCTGACACAAACACAGATAGATGGTTGACTTTTTCTTTCTCTTCATTTATTAAAATACAACTCTCTCACTCTCATTCAAAATCAAACCCCCTTAAAATACAGCTCGCTATCTTCTTCAAAATAAAACCCTCCAAATCCACCAAAACCAAACCCTCCAAATCATGCGACGTCGAGCCTGATGACGCGAACGGCTCCGTCGACGGCGAGCATGAGGAGGCGTAACAGCCTCCGGAACTACAAACTGAGGAGCCGATGTGTATGCTTATCGGAGGACGTCCATCGGAGTGAAATCTGAGGAGCCGATTTCTGTTTTATCATTTCTGTGGATCGATGTTAATAGTAGCTGATCGTCGATTTCTTCGGAGGCGACAGTTACGGCGAAGGTGGTTCTAGGGCTTCTGTTACTTGTAATGTTTGTTTTATGATTTTGGAGGCGGTTACGGAATTCCGGCAAGTAATTTGATTTTGAACACCCAGATTTTCATTTGGTAGAAAGTGTTTTGGTTTTTCTCTCAAACATATGTTTAGAATTTCAATTGAATTTCTTATAGTGTTGACTTTCTTATAATTAATCTCTTTGTGTATTAATCATTTTTCAATTCATTTTTTCTTTTTTGGATTTAATTTGGTATGAACGGCGGCAGGGTGAATGTGGTGTAATCATGTTACCATGGTGTAAACATAAATTCACCTTGTATTTAAAAGTTTTAAGGGAAGTACAATTTATTGAATATGTACATGTACTTGTTAAAGGAGTGACATGTTATTGCTGGTTGCATCAGGAAGTTGCATACAGTAAATATTAACATTTACTAATTAACATCAGTGTGAAAAAATTAAGAAGAAAAAACGAAAGAAGCATAATGGTTTAAACAGGGAAATTCACCAAAATGGCCATTTGATCAACATGAATTACCAAAATAGCCATTGACTATTTTTTTTTACCAAAATAGCCATTTTGACGAAAATTTCTCATAAAAATTTTCGCCGGTTTTTATTTAATTAATTTTTTTTTTTTTTAGGACCGATATGCAATTTGGTAATTTTCCTTAAACTAAATGAAAATCGTATTAATTGATATCTTTTTTTTTTGAAAAGGAGAAAATTTGAAGATATCCTTTAATTGATATCGTATTAATTGATATCTTTTAATTGAAAGATATCCTTTTCAAATTTTGAAAAATTGCGAAAGATATCCTTTTATGATATCGTATTAATTGATATCGAAAATTCAAAATTTGAAAATTGATATATATTTTTTTTAAATGATATCTTTTTTTTGAAAGATTGGGTGGGGTGATATTTTTGAAAATGGAGAAAATTTGAAAAATGGCGAAAATAAAATTAAAGGAACATTACTTAAAAATAAGTTGTAAGTTGATGGATAAAAGAAAGAATTTTATAAAGTAGAGAAGTGAAGAAAATGTTTAAGTGGATGAAATGTGAAAAAATGAATGGTAGGGAGGGGTATAAATATTTTTTTAAATAATATTTTATTAAAATTCGTTTTTTAAATAAAAATTATATTTTATTATTTTACAAAAATTGAAAAAAATTTTAAAAAATAAGGAGAAAATTTAAAAATATTAAAAAATAATAATATTTTAATATTAAAAATTAAATTATAATTTAATAATAAATGGCGAAAATATGCCATATTTTTTCGCCATTTTTCAAAATGGCGAAAATTCAAACTTATCTGATTTTTTTTTTGGCGAAAATTCATACTTTTTTGGCGAAAAATTAAAAAAATGGCGAAAATTTGGCTAAAATTTTCGCCATTTTGACACATGGCACAACGTGATAGGTTGGCTATTTTGGTAAAAACAATAGTAAATGGCTATTTTGGTAATTCATGTTGGTCAAATGGCTATTTCGGTGAATCTCCCGTTTAAATAAGTACCTAAAAGTAGAGGTGCTCAAAAGAACCGGAACCGAATCCGATCTGATGGATTATCCGAAACCGGATCCGGCTAGAACCGGTTTTTTTGGAACCGGACCGGATTTTTTTAGAACCGCCGGATCTAGAACCGGTTCCAAGGTTTTGTCCGGACCGGATAAAAATCGGACAAAAATCGGACAAAATGGAACCGGACAAAATCGGACACAAAAAAAATCCGGAAAAAACCGGTTCCAATCGGATAAAACCGGATCCGATCCGGAACCGGTTCCAAATAGGTTCCACCTCTCCACTCCCAAAACCGGATCCGATCCGGAACCGGTTCCCTTGGGTCCGGTTCTTGACCAACGTTGACGGAACCGGTCCGGATCCGATCCGGATCCGGTTCCGAAAAAAAACCGGTTTGTGCACCTCTACCTAAAAGTACAACAGAAGGATATCTTTGAAAATAGGATTTCATGGTGCTGATTTGATGGGGGCAGACAAGCAAAAATAAAGGATGAGAGACACTAAAAAGACTGAAATACCCTTTCTGAGTTTAAATATAAACACTGAGGTGGCATGATGCAATTGGGTAAGAGGGGTTTTAGAGTTTTGTCATCAAATATGTGTTTTGATTTGGACATTACTATTTATTTATATAGGGAAAGGTTTCGCTAAGAAGTGGATTTTTGCTAAGAAACGCTAAGAAGTGGGTCAAACGAACTCCGATTGAGCTCATTCGAGCGGCGTTGGAACCGTCTCATCGAACTCTAATCCGGACCTAAAAACCTAAACCCCCCTCCACCCGCACCCCCAAAAACCTAAACCCCCCCTCCAACCCCACCCCGAAAAGCCTAAAACCACCACCCCCACCCCCCAAAAACCTAAACCCACCCCCACCCACCCCCAAAAACCTAAACCCCCACCCCTACCCCCCCAAAAAAATCTAAACCCTAAAAGCTAAACCCTAAGGCTAAAATCCTAAAATTCAACGCTAAGATCTAAACCCTAAAAGCTAAGATGGTAGAGTTCGACGATACGGTTCCAACGCCGCTGGAATGAGCTCAATCCGAGTTCGTTTGATATCTTTTCTTAATGTTTTTGTCATTTCTTAGAGTTCTTAGCCAAAAACAACTTCTTATTTGATCCTTCCCCTATATATATATATATATATTATATCGATCCGCTAAAAAATAAAAAAAAGTGTAAAAAGTCGTTTAATACGCTCATAACCGGCTCATACGAACTCCGATTTTACTCATTTCGGTGGCGTTGGAACCGTCTCGTCGAACTCTACGATTTTAGCATGTAGGGTTTAGTTTTTGCCTTAGGGTTTAGTTTTTAATATTTAGGCTTTTGGGGGTGGGGTGGGGGTTGGGTTGGAGGTTTAGGTATTTGGGGGTGGTGATGGTGTTTTTAGACGACTTTTTCGGCTTTTTAGGGTTTTTTTTTAATTAAGATTTAGGTTTTTGGGGGTTGGGGGGGTTAGGTTTTTTGGGGTGGGGTGGGGGTTAGGTTTGGGGGGGGGGGGTTGGGGGGTGGTGGTGAAGTTTTTAAAATACTTTTTACACTTTTTAGCTTTCTTAAAATATCTCTCATATATATATATATATATATATATATATATATATATATATATATATAGAGGTATGATCTTATATAGAGGTATGATCTTTTGAGAACCAACAATATGTTAAAAACCGTGAGAACCACATTAACTCTTCCTCTATTTATAATATAAATTGACTAGAATTCATGTACATTTCAATATGTTTAAGGTTTGGTTTTAAAAGACCTCGAATTTATAGTCGTTTTTTTAAATGCATATATGCACTCACACTATATGTACAAATGAATGCATATATGCATATTTTTATACTTTTCTTAAAAAAATTCAGTAGAGAGGAGATAAACTCAAATTAAGAGTAGGAAGAGATAAATAAAACATTGTTGTTGAATTTTACTTTTTTCACTAAAGCGTTATGTACACGTTTTGTGCGGTTCTTTCGGTTCTTAACATATAGTTGGTTCTCAAAAGAACATGCCTCTCTCTCTCTCTCTCTCTATATATATATATATATATATATATATATATATATATATATATATATATATATATATATATATATATATATATATATATATATATATATATATATGGTGAGGTTCAAATGCCAACCAATATTTATGTGATAAACATGATAACCACTCTCAAACATAGTGTTACACATATGTAACAATTATCATTATGTTAATGTTACATATATGTAAACACTATGTGTCACATATATGTAAAATTATTTAGTACGTATATGTAATACTCATCATTTTCGGATTTACGTTCAAAATATTTATTCAAGATACTTAAATACTATTTTAACAATTAAAAGAAAAAATAATTTATAAATTATGTGATTATTTTATACTGGTTAGCACGGTTATCACTTAAAAGGTTGGTTAGTATTTGAACCCTCCATATATATATATATATATATGGCTATTCATATAAGAACCAAGTTTTAGTCAAGAACCATGAGAACCATTAATGTTCACATATTTTAATTAAATGGTAATTAATAAGAAAAGATATAACCAGGGTATTAATGTAATTTATTAGTATAACAGTTTTATTTTTGAATATTCGTATAACCGTTCTAAAATGGTCTAAGATACCTAATTTCATATTAATGCCGTATCAATTCAAAATCAAATCTTGATATTCTTTCCAATTTTCAAAATGGAATTTGATGAATGTTCTTCACCCAATCGCATATGCGATTTCATTGAGTCTCATCAATCCAATTCCCAGATTTTAGCAAAGTTTTAAAACTCGAACTGCCGTTCAATTCCCAAATCAAACCATGGGGAGTCGGTAAATTTTCAAAATCCGAACCGTACTCCTATTCACACATCAACACAATTTCGTTCCGTTGAAATAGGCTCATCTAGTAAGTCTCCTATAGTTGTTTTTGATTCTAGGTCTTGATATTAAAACTAGTTCTGGATTTTGAGTCAATTCTACAAAGTGATTTAAAGAAAAGGATGGTTGGATTGGGCGTTCATCTTCTTTAGACCAGTTCCTGGGTTTCAATTTTTGCCAAGCTTTTGAATTGTTTTATAGTTGTTTTTTATTCTAGGTCTTGATATTAAAACTAGTTCTGGATTTTGAGTCAATTCTACAAAGTGATTTAAAGAAAAGGATGGTTGGATTGGCGTTCATCTTCTTTAGACCAGTTCTTGGGTTTCAATTTTTGCCAAGATTTTGAATTGTTTTATAGTTGTTTTTTATTCTAGGTCTTGATATTAAAACTAGTTCTGGATTTTGAGTCAATTCTACAAAGTGATTTAAAGAAAAGGATGGTTGGATTGGGTGTTCATCTTCTTTAGACCAGTTCTTGGGTTTCAATTTTTGCCAAGCTTTTGAATTGTTTTATCATTTGACCCGTTGGAATTAAACATAAACCAAATTCCATTTTTTAGGTAAACGATTTATATTTGAGTGTTGTTGCATGTATTGACTTATATTTGCTTGTTATGGTTCATAACATGTCATTTAGGTTTTCTTTTGTTTGTTTAATTAGGATCTTGTTGCATTTATGCACATAACAGGTAATTGGTATATGGTTGCCACAAAAATGCCTTTTATTCCATATGAGGGTGAGGGATATAGCCTTTCACATTTTTTTCTTATTTTTCAATAGTTCAGCTAAGGTATATCCTTGGCCCAGGCATTAATGCATATATGCATTTATGCACATATGCAAATGATAACCTTTTTCAAGTGACACTGGTTAGAAGTAGCATATGACCGTTTTCATATGTGCATAAATGCATATATGCACAATTGCATAAGTAGATAAATGCATATATGCATTATGCATAATTATCATTTTTGCATACTTTGAAAATTTTATAAGAGAGTCTTAGTAGCACAAATGAAAGTGTTTTGTATATATGTATATATGCATTTATGTACATATGCAGTTTCTCATGATTACTGAGTGCGGTTCGTGCCCGGATTACCGAAAGCATCTTTGATCAAAAGTTTGTAATTTTATGATTCATGATCTTTTGAGTTATGATATAACTTGATTACTATAAATCTGCAGGCGAATGGCGGTCAAAGCAATGAAGAAGATGGAGGATCCTCTATCCCGTGTTCAGTTCGATGGTGTTGCTCCCTAATTCGGTTTTTGACTGATTTCAGTTTAATATGTTGCTATATAGCAAGAATCTGGTGGTGGATTTTCTGATATGTTCACACACAGTAATCGGATTTTTAGTGTGTTTATATCGGAAATTTTCTTTTTGATGTTCATGAGAATTTTTTATGGTTAATAAGAATTTTGTGATGTTTGTTTACTGGATTATGTGATGTTCATCTTATTTTTAAAAAAAGGTATTTGGTACTGAAAGAACGATACTTGGTACCAAATGAACGTGGCAGCTACATGTTATTGCCTTATGTGTTAATTGTTTGTATTATGTGTTAGTGTAAATAATTATGTGATAGTAGATACAATGTAAATACTAAATGCGAAGGAAAGAACAAAGGAATCTTGTTTTTGTAACAAGCAAATAGAGGAGTCTTGTCTTCGAACAAGCAAATAGAGGAGTCTTGTCTTCAAACAAGCAAAACAAAGGAGTCTTATCTTCGACAAACAAACAGAGGAGTCTTGCTTCGTGCAAACACACCGGACCATTGCTCTCAGGCTTTGGGACGATTATGTTACAATGATATCATCCGAGTACTAGTTCACTTAGTAATAAAAAGAGAAAGAATGTATAAAAGAGAGTGAGACACTATATAAGTATTCATAAATAAGAGTTTTAACAAAGAAAATAATGAGGAAAGGATTCCCAATTTAGAAATCACAATAGCATATTTTATTTTAATAATTGAGTTGTTTTGAATGAAAGAAATAAAGATTTCAATTAATAAAGTAAAAATAAAACTCACTCACTATATCTGACTTTTAATATACACATCAGGTTAAAAGAAGGCTAAAAGAAAGAAAGGAGCCACAAGGGTTTGTAATGCATGGACCGAAAAGGCCGACAACTTTGAAAACTGACATTCCTGTATTAATGAACAATGATGTTTTAATTCCTTGTGAATTTTGAATGTTAAGACTTCCGATAAGTTTAAGAACTATGAATTATGTTTTATGTCAACTATGAGACAACCCGGGTTTAGAGCATTTCACATTTGATTTATTATACACTTAGCAAACATTTGGTTTGTGAAGCAAATGGGTTCGGGTGAGTGGCAGTCTTTCATTTGTTATATTTTTTTAAGTTTAATCATCCCGCGTTTTTTTACTTTAAATACAAAAGGGAAAGGATGTTAAACCAAAAGGTCCTTGGTCCCAGTTGTTGATGGCTTGATGCGCGCCTAGGTGAAGCAGGAGACGCGGGTTCGAACCCGTCTGTCCATCGCCCCGCACCACTTAGTGACTCCACTGAAAAATATTTCTACTTTCAGTTCGGTTTCATCACTAATAAAGTTAAAAAAAGATATACTTGAAAGTATATCCACGAAAGCTGCATCACATAAGTTTATACAGATTGTTCTTCTTATAGATTAAGAAGTCACTCTCCATGCAACTCAGCATATCCACCACTTCTGCTTCTGTTGATCCAGTGAAGTGCTTCAATATGTCTGATAATGAAACCTGCATAATATACACCAAGCAGCGTACCGATTTTGTGAATAAAATGAAGTTTATTTTAATATTATTTTAGTAACACATAAATCTCACTTTTTGTTTGCTAAATGGCCAAATAACTCAGAAAGAAAGTTTGACTTCTGAGGATGAGTTTGACTTTTGAGGTTAAAAAATCTGAGTTTAACATATATGGATGCTCTACTATGATGTTTAGAAAATTCTGATGATTATATTAAACCCATAGTAGAGTTAAATCCAAAGCAAAAGTCATATCAGATTTGAATTTGAAAAGCATTAAGTTTGACCTAAATTGTCAACATGACTTTTATTAAAAACAATTGGTGTCAAGGTGTGTTGAATATAATTCTGAAAGTTGTACTGTTTGAATAATATATAATGTCTTGAATATAATGATTTAAAAGGTTTAATCCATTAAAACTTAAAAGTGTACATTTTGGGTGACTTTCGAGGCGTTTGACCAACTCGACCCGTTATATATAAAACATAAGCCAAATCGGCCCACTAGTATTTAAATTGGTCGAAACAGCCACCTCTACTTGCTTTAATCGATTGATCATCTTATTCTGATTATTTAAATAAAAAAAGTCAGTTTCAAAACACACATCCAAACATCCTATGAAGGCTGCATTGACTACTCACCCCATCCTCAAAATTCTGAAGCCATGCTAGAATGGAAGCTTCATTAACCTCCACTAAAAGATGATTGTTTTCTTCTGGTACATCAACCTTCTGTCGCTTTCTTGGAGAATCATCAATGGTCACAATCTCGTCTTTCTCAAAAACTGGTATTTCAGATAATTCTTGTGTTTTATTTTCAGGAATAGCTTCAGATGACATCCCAAGATCTTGCATTGTTAACCATGCCTTGATATGAGTATAGTCAACCTGAAACATCAAGGTCAAAGTCAAACAATGGTGATCCAAATGAGTCGCGCTAAAATAGACTAAAAACAAATCAAACGGGCCGACCGTTTTAGAAGTCACCAAAAGTACAATAAAGGGTTTTATGATCTCCTAGATCATCATTCTGATAATTGTTTTTTTGTAATCATATTCAATCACTATTTCTTTATAAAAAGAAGTGTTAGTGGGTCAACCAGACCCATTTTGACATCTAAGATTTACTTGTTTCTGACCCGTTATTACCCTGAATGAAAATTGGATCGTGATTTTATGAAGCTTTACCTCTTCTGGTAGTTCATCTTTGATAGGTTTCAGTTTGTCTTTTGAGCCAACTTTCAAAATTGCAGTTTGTATATTAGCAACAATCTCTCGGGTCAGCCCGATTTCTTTGAACAATCTATCCCAGTCAACCAAACATCCTTCTCGAGCCGCATCTAGAACATATCCAAAGACCGTGTTTACTTTTATTGGGGCCGATCTACCAGGAAAGTTCTAAATAACAAATTCAAGTCAATAAAGAACAAGATCTAACAATAAAATTGAAATTAGTATGAATATTAGAGGTGCCATTTAGACCCATTTACTTGAGTCAATTCAGATTACGTTTAATTTCAATTGGTTAGGTAAAATGGGCCAAATCCAATAATTTAGCTTAGAAGAGGAACGGGTCAAAAGGGTTGCACTGATTAGAAGTCACTCAAAACTAATTTAATGAATAAAACCTTTTAAATGGTTTTGTTCACATATTTAAATCACTACTGTCGTACTATCGTTTTTTGTAATCATAGTATGGACAGATATCAAACCACACCAGACCCATTCCAAATGATACTAAAAGTGACCCGTTACCCAACCCGCCCATCTCGCCACCTTTAGAAGTTAGTATCCTTTAATCAGTAAATAAATCCGTACAGCAATTTTTTCAGGAGAGAGGCCATCCTCTTGCCACATTTTCCAAGCCGAATATTTTGCAGGCGGTAAGTCTTTGGGCTGTCTTGGTGTTGTGTATGCTTTGCAGTTATTATTAGCTTCTATGGCTGCAACACCATCCAAAGAAAGGTCCAGTTGTTTTGATAATTGCTGAATACTTTGAAGAATATGATCACCATATGTTGTCACAAGGTGCTGCATTTTAATTAACAAAATACAGATTTTAGAGTTGACATTAATAAACAGAAACGGATAACTAGCTGTATAAAATGTGCTATACAAGATGGTTCTGGGAGTACTTCTGCAGCTTGAAGTTGTAAAAATCTGATAATCAAATGTTTGAGAGTTTGAAAATTTCTGATCATTTAAGGAATTAACAGATAAAATGACCAAAAAAGATACTTTTGTCACAAAAAATAAAAATGGGACAGTTATCATAAAAGAAAATCTTAAAATTGGGTGAAAAGAACAAGTAAACAGGTCATTTTACTTCTAGTCAGTTTTTTGTTACAGTTGATATGAAACTGATTATTTGAAATAATCAGAATCAAAATTTGTATATCCAAACATTGAAAACTGATTATTGCAACTTGAAACTGCAACGATTAACAATCAGATAATCACTATATGCAAATCCAAACACCCTCTAATAATTAGAAAAGAAAGGTGAAATTCAGCATCATTAAGAATACCTGGTTGACACCATCAATGTTTGCCAGCCTTGCTTTAGTAGATGGTCTTGTTGCTACTATCTTTTTCAATGTTAAATCACCACACACAGCATATCTGCAAAGTAGAAATTAATCCAATTCAAATAATTTCCCATATTGTTCGAAAATTAGTTATGCCCATGGGAAATATAGGGTGAAATGCATTTAGGTTATGCAAGGCTAATAGAAGAAAGAAAACGCACGGGGCAGTTCCAGCAGATCTTGCAAGCTTCATTCTCTCTTCTAAAAGCATTTTATAGAGTTCTACCTCAGCCTAAATAAGAATTAATGAAAAGTTAAAACAAAATATTTCCCAAAAGATTAACCAAAATGATAGTATAAGATAAGAAACAAGTAAAAATCAGCCAAGTGGCCAAAATTGATCAAAGTTCATATATTTACAATTAGATCTATGATAGCTTGAGCATTAAGCATGCAATCGTCCACCCAAATATAAAATCCATAATAACTAATGGCCGGATTCAAAGGCGGCAATTTCCACCCATTTACTTATATAATTGGTCAACTCAGGTTATGTTTTATACCTAATGGGGTCAAATGGACAAGAAAAAACTAAATGAAATGGATAAAAAGCGTGAATGGATAGAAAGACGCCCAAAGTGCATTTTTTTTAATGCATAGAAGTATAAAACCTTCTGTATCATTTTATTCAAAAAGCCAGTTGTTATTGTAATGATATCATCTTTGTAAGAATATTCAACATTAATTGTTTATAAAAAGCTCAAAGATTTTGGGAAAAAAGTGTCCGTGCTCAACCTAACCCATCCCATACCAGAAATAACCCATTTTGACTTGTGGCACAACCCGCCCTGCCAATTTTCTACCTCAGCATGCAAATATACACCCATATTTAAAATCTATAAGAACTAATGGTCAGATTGAAAATAAATGTCATTTTTAACCTACTTGTGACAGTCCATCATGTCCTGAGTCAGCTTTGATGTCACCACTATTGCCTGATTCACTAGTTATCGGCAAAAGTAATGGAGGTTGGTGATCAGGCCTACAGGATCTCAGAAATTTTGCACCTTCTGGACTGACACTGGTACATGAAAAAGCATACTATCAGTTTCATTATAAATTTCCACAAGCAGGAATTATATAGGCAACAAAAGGATAACTCTAGCCAGCAGTCTGATCTTCAGAATAATTGAGAAAAAAGGCTGTAACAACTTTTATATTTACAACTTTGAAGAAGGGAATAAGGTTAGATATATACCTTACAGTTCTATAAGTATCTTTAACAGTCTCAACCAAGTAACCTGCATCAAATTGACTTAGGAACTTAGTAAGGCAGTAAAGCTTATTTCCTAGAGGTGGCAACTTACGGGTTGGTTCGGGTTATGTTGAATCTCCAATGGGTAAAATGAAAATAAAATTAAAGGGAACAGTTCAAACCGATTGACAGAGTGAAAAGTCGCCCAAACTTTATTTTTAATGTATATAACCTCCTAAATCGATTTATTCAAAAGATAGATTATTATTAAAATAATATCTTTAACAATTGTGTTCGACACACTAATTTAAATTTTTAACAGGTGCCTTTTGACCCATTAAAGTACCCGTTTTAGTCAAGACTGATTTTGACCTGTTATCCAACCCACCCAGTTTTCCAACTCCCCCTTAGGAAAAATAATCTTATAACTGAAACAAACAGAATGCAACTGTGTCTCGGAAGTAATTTCAAGTAGAGAATGTATTGCATACCAAAAGAAATTAGCTGAAAACCTAGGGTCTTCCACCAATTTACCGAAAAATCTTTCCCAAGGCCATGAAATGGGAGATTGTCAAACTGGTTTTCAGTTATCTTTTTGGCCTGTGAAACACAAAAAGAGTTATTAGAAATGTAATCAATTGAGCTTTCGAGATAGGTTTGCTGTCAAGAAAAATAAAAGCTATGAACAAGAAAAACACAGTGAGAACATAGAAGTAACATAGTATTTTGCTAAATGCTAATATATAATTAGCATGTCTTAACAAGAACTAATTTTTAGATAAGGCAGGCTCAATAAATGATGTGACAAACGGACATACAGAAAGGGTTAATAGCAATGTACTTCCATTTTTTACCAAAGTATCCAATTCACCCTTGGTAACCAAACACTGCACTGTACTTGCAGTTTTTTTACCAACAAAGCATTTTGTAAACTGGAACTATTACATGATGACATGGCACAAGTTTTGATTGATACTTGCCATGTCATCTGCTACATCATTGCCTAGAACTTATTTGAATTCAAAAGTAAAAACTTACACGAGAACCTCGAAGAACGTCTATAGGCAAGTTAAGGCCCCAGTAACCACCACAAGCCTGGATGCAACCCATCAGGAGAAATGCTTCTCTAGACATATCACTCTCCTCCTTAGAATTGGTGCAATTATCACAATTTCCTTGAAGCAAAAAAAATATTTGTTTAACGACTATCCAAATAAATCATCCATGAATAACCATTTCATCTTTTTAATATTCAAATAACGAGGAACTACATAATGTACATAAAAATTATCTGGAAATACTTCAAGACCACTGATATGCTTAACCAATAGCCGGCTACCTTACATTTTGATTTATAATTGCTAACAATAATCCATAATTTCCAAAATTCATAGATAAATCAAAATATAATTTCACTGGTCATGGCACAATCTAATTATTCCTCACCACATTTACTAGAAGCATATGTTTCCCCAAAGTACTCCAGTAAAGTTTTTCTTCTGCAAGTTGTCTGCATGCAATATCGTTGAGCAGCCATAAATGAATCCCTGATAGCATTCTTCTGGATCGCCTGGTCAGTTAAGATCATATTATAAAAAACCAAACCAAGATTAATACATTGGCTAGATCCATAAAGATGATAATATCCTCCAAATAAAAAATTTCACCCATTATTATCTGTGGGTCAAATAATAAATAGCTAAAAGAGAAACATATCAAATGGGTCAAACAGGTTTACAGTCAACCAGTCTATACTTTTTATTGCTTCCTAAGTCGCTTTATTTTAAAAATTAGACTATTATTGTAATAACACAGTTTTGTGAGCGTATTTGCCATTAGCTTATAAATGGAAAAAATGGGTGCGGGTGAAAGCAACCCGTTTTCATCCATACTAAAACAATCCTCTACAACCCAAGCCCCCTTGGTCCATTACCCAAACAGCCTATTTTGCTACCTCTGGTTAACTTACCGAGCTTGCTTCTCCACAGTAAAATTCAACTTTCCCAAAATCACCTCTTGAAAAGTACAGCCAGCAATCAGAAGCAATACCATCTCGACCGCATCTTCCACTTTCTTGATAATATGATTCCAAACTTTTGGGACACCCATAGTGGATCACATGCCTTATGTCCGGTTTATCAATACCCATTCCAAAAGCAATAGTTGCAACCATGACATCCACCTCATCCCTTATAAACGATCTACCAACAAGAAGATACAAAAAAAAACATTATTATTGAAACAGACATGAATATTTGAATGAGAAATCAGGTTCATGAAAATTTGAAACCTGTGTGACTCTTCACGGGCCTTGTTAGCCATTTGACCATGATACATTCCAGCCTTGAGTCCGGCCCCACAGAGTGATTTGGTAATCTAAAGAATCAAAACAAATAGTAACACGTAGAACAAACAAAAAGACAACTAGTCAAAACAGAGTCCAAGTCAAGAACCAAGAGCACCCAGCCCTATGATGTAAACTAGAGGTGGCATAATGGGGCAATGGGCAAGTCAGATGAGTTGGGTAATGGATCAAAACATGTCTGCCTAAAACGGGTAATTTTTTGTCACAGATGTAGAAAAAGTAACCACACATTTTTGTTATTTCAAAAACTTTAATGTTATATTTCTTCAACCAGCCTGTTTTTTGTCAGATTTGGTATATACAAAACCAAATATTTTTTAGTAGCCTATAAAGTAGTTTAAATAGTTGGTGGCCTTAATGAAAAAAATGTGAATAGTTGGGTCGCCTCCTTATACATACATTATCCCTGTAAAAGTAGTGTGTAAATATGTTCACAAAAATTATAATATTTGCAATGATAATCCAACCTTTTGAATAAAAATATTAGAAGATTTTATGCATTTCCTTTAGCCGAGTTCCGACCCATTTGACCAGTTTCCTCTTTATCAACTTTTTATTCTACTTGTTTGACAAGTTAAAGATGATATATAACCTGGATCAACCCATGTATCAAAACTGCCACCTCTAATATAGACAAAAAGCTTGAGAATATAAATAATTTTATTGTGTGCTAAATATGAGTCTAGTTAAAAGTAAAACTGTTTTTTCATGCACAAGTGTGAAGCACGAATTAGAGATTAAAAGTAAATGAAAGCTAACCTCTTGGACATCTTTGACTGTTGTACAGTATACAATAGTTGACCCACCATTTGCTACATATTTAGAGATTTGTGCCACAAGCTCATCCACAAATGAGGGCCCACGGTTAATAGACTTCACACCATAATAAAGGTTTTTACGATCAAATGATCCAACGGCAATATGAGGGTCTTTCATCTTAAGTGAATCAATTATGTCTTTTCTGACCCTAGATTAACAAGTAAAGGGCTATTAATATTACATTCATTTCTCTCTTACACAGCTAAATAAATCTACATTCTACAAAACAAAAGAAGCTATCCAAACATGCTTATCCGTGAACATACAATATAAATCATACTAAAGACTAAAAGACGAATAACACATACTTCTCGGTAGCTGTTGCTGTCAGTCCGACAAATGGAACATTTTTTAAAACATCACGCAGCTTGTATAACTGCTTGTACTCCACTCTGTAAAGCATAAGAATATTCAGAAACAATGATAAGAAGAGAAAAACACTGTAACGGAAGGTGAAAAACCAATAAAATACTATTTGATGCACAAAATAATATGTTATAAATTTTAAAACAGAAATGGGATGCATAATAACCGTGAAAGCCTGGAATATGATCTTATAGCCCCATTAATGATGTCATCTAAACCGATGACCAGAATCTTGCACAGCTAGATCATAAGAATATACCCATTATATTTTGTTACACATTTTAACTAAAAGACCTGAAAATTCTATAAGCAAGAAGCATAAATGAAAACAAGACATGCATATCAGGAAACGAACCGAAAATCATGGCCCCATTCAGAGATGCAGTGTGCCTCATCAACTGCAAGTAGACAAATTCCTGTTTTAAGCAAGCTCGACCAGAAGCTGCATCAAAATTAAAAACAGCTTACATTAGCATATCACTTACTATATTTATCATGCTCAAAATAGCATATCATAACAATAACCAAGTTAATCCAACAAAGTGCCAACCACACACGGAGTTGGAGTAGGGAATAAATTCCACACAAAACTAGAAGTTGACAACAAACTATTACACTAAAAAGCTATGGGGGGTTGTTGGAAATAATATAATAATCACAAGATATATTATGAGGTAGCCATTCTAAAGGAAAAGGTTAATGGGTCGAAAGTCGCTAACTCATATAGTTCAGAAATTTATATCATTGGTGAAATAATATCTTCCGTAATCATACTATACTAATTTTTGGACAAAAAGTGCTTTTAAACAAAAATGTTTATTGTTTAACGATCTTTACCTGTTAGGAACAAAGCAAGCCTTTTCTGGAGTCATGTACAGAATATCATATTGACCACTTTCAGCGTTCTTTTGTGCACTTGTGTTAGTCTGAGCAGTAGAAAGATGCTCAGCTTTAATACCTCTTTGTTTCAAAGCCATAACCTATAAACAAACAACATATGTATTAAAACTTGCTAATTTATTAAAGTTTGATTAAAGGAAAACACAAAAGTGGAAATACCTGATCTTGCATCAATGATATGAGTGGGCTTATAACTATAGCAGTCTTATTTGCAATTAGCGGAGGCACCTGGTAGCTTGATTAAATAAATCAAAAAACCAAGTCAGTTGCAAAGTTTTAATCACCAATAAATTAACAGTTTTACAAGTTAGGGAGAGGTTGATTAGTCATTACAGAATACTAAATTACTGCGAGAACAAAAATAACAAACCTAAATCGTTTAATTTTTTCATCTATGGCTTATATTTTTAAAATTTTATACTTTTTAAATTCAGATGTGTATGTTAATGTACATAAAAAAACCATTAAACTAATTTTTTCATAATTTTTTATATATTTACTCTACACATGTGTAGGTTATATACATAAACGAAATTTGTTCATATTTGTTTTTTGACTTCCATGATAGACGAATAAACATAGCATTTCTATCATTTTCTTAAATTTTAAAAACTTTTACGAAAGAAAAAATGAATTGGATTCATTTTGTTATGCGTGTATATTTAGTGTTCCGCATAGAACACTCCTTTACCGGTAATCACTCTCATATTCTAAGAGACATATATTGTCATCCTTGCTTACATAGCCAAGCCGAATCGTGAGCTACTCGAGATCGGCTCGCTAAAAGCTTGAATCGAGCTGCGCTTAAACAAGCTCGAGCCCGAGCCTAAAAATAAGCTTGTTTAACAAACGAGCCCGAGCCCAAGCTTCACTTATCGAAGCCGACTCGCGTGCCTAAATAGAGCTCGAATCGAGCCGAGCTTGAGCTCTTAGTAAGTTAAACGATCCGAGTTCGAGCCTAGTCGAGCTCGGCTACACCCCTACAGTTACATCATCTAAAACCTTAAAACCCTAATCTGCTTCATCAATTTTACTTCCAAACCTAATATATAATTTGCATTTGAGAATACAAGATTTAATATGAAACATAGACTCGAAATTACCATAGAGATTTGCCACTACCGGTAGCCATGACAACCAAACTATCTTTCCCCTCCAAAATCTTCTCGATTATCTCCTTCTGGTACGGTCGAAATGTCGAAAACCCAAAATATTCCTGTTTCACCATGCATCAACACCAAACATTACATTACTAAGCGAGAATGTTCATCGCTGACGGAAGAATTTTGAAATATGAACCAACACGATGTCAAAAAGGGGGTTTTAGGGTTTTCGAGTGACGAAACAATGTAAATAATCGGAAGGGGAGATAGAAATCACCTTAAGAGTCGATTCCATTTTCATTGCTTTCCAGTCCGGATTGAGAGACTGTGGGTTGAATTAGAAGGAAAAATTGAAAACCATAAAGCTTCACTATACTTGAGGTTGCTTTATGGGCTGGGATTTTGGCGCCATTTCTTGATGACTGTTCCTCATTGGTTTTTATTTTTATTTTTGGTATTCTTATAAGATTTTTGCTTACTTACATTGAAATCGTATATACCGCTAAAATTCAAGGAGCTAAAGAACTCCTCGTAGAGTGGTAAGGGAAAGACATGATATTTCTAGTGACTTAGGTTCAATCTCTGTCTTCCACATTAGTTTTTGCGGCATACAAATGAGGCCTAGCTTAGGCTGATGCATTTGGGTTTTACCCACGTCGATCCAGGGTTCGAGTCTCGGCTCTCCCTCAAGCCCGGAAGGGGCCGTATTGAGTGAGATTTTTCTTTAGATGCTCTCCAACTCTGACGTCAAGTGGACCCGGTTAAGATAACATATTGGCCGGAGTTGGACGAGACTCTCCCATATGACGGGAGGTGCAACGTCACAACATTCAATGTTCGCCGTAAAAAAAAATTAAAATTCAAGGACATGAAGACTTGGCAGCGTGTAATTAGTTATTTTAATTTTTATTATTTTATTAAATATATAATTATAATTTTTTTAATTTCTTGCATCGTTACTATTAATAGTACTCCATCTCATTCATTTTTTGTCATGTGGCATTATGATATTAGTTAAAAATAAATAAATATTTCTCAAATCCAATTGTGGGTGGGTGTATATAAATTGGTGCAGGTGTCTTACTAAGATTAATCAGTGGCTTGGTGGTTTGTATGTTTATCTCCCTTTCAATCAACTTCTCAAACATTCCTTTGGCAATGTTATTTTTTTTTCTCTTTTCTTTACCTTTTTTTAGTTAATTAAATATTTTCGTTTTTGCAATAGGATTTTAGATGAGTTTTTAAAGATGGAGAAGTAGATGAGTTTTTGCAATAAACTTTCTCAAAAACGTTTCTTTTGTACCGTTTTTTAAAAGTGTTTTTTTTACTATTTTTAAACTAACAGATGCCACTGTCAACGTATGCCACCTCCCTCTGTTGAAAAATTTACGTTAGTGTCAATTTTTATCTTCTTTCTACCTTTCAACTACTTTAACGACGATATTTTAAGGGTCAAACACTAAGAACGCTACTACATTAGTTTAAAAATGTCTGGGTTTAATATTTTATAATAAGTTTTTAACTTTATTTAAAACATGTTTTATATTTACTTTTTAAAAAACATTATGATTTTTTATATAAATTTTTTTTTAAATGTTTCTTTTAATTTCTTATAATTTTTTTTATAAAAAGTGTTTTTAAACCCTTTTTATTAAAAAAAACTTTTTGAAATATAATGATTTTTTTAGGGAGTGAACATGACAAAATTTAATGTGATTTTTCATATAGAGGAGTATGAAAAGTAAGGGATGATAGTATCTAATTATGTATAGCCTAACCTTTTTTATTCTTCATGCTATGATAAGTAAACACAATTAGTAAACAAATATACCAACTTGCCGATCCTCCTTTCATCTATGTCTCTCATCGTCGAGTTTGGTTGCTATCTCTTCTTGATGGTTGGACCAATTTCTTCACCGCTCTTGAATTACGATCGGTTCCACACAGGTCTTGTTCAACTATGGTACCAATTGTTGAAATAACCAATGGATCAAAATAAAAATATATACTCACACACATATTTGAAGTAACATACTTTGACTATTTCTATTGTATTGAACTAGACAAATAAAACTGAATACATAACCCTATATTTATACTAAACATAAATTAATCATAACCCAACTCAAACTCAATTTAAATAATCAAACAAACCCAACCTTATTTGACTCAAAATCTTACCATGCTAGATAAAAATACCTACACAAATGGTCATCTAGACAAATAATAAACTAATATTAATAATTATCTTCATGAACTTGTTAACCTGATCTTTACCTTCTTTTATTAATTATCCTCTTATTTAAAATTACCAGCTTCCTGACGCTTAGGAAATAATAATTAATCATTCAAGAGATCGAGATACTATGGGTGACAAAATTGTGGTTGCGTTTATATTTTATGTCCGAAACTAGGAGATGTTGGATATAGTCTTTCTCACAAAGCAAAAAAGGTCCCGACATATATTAGATGCTAAACATAAAATTACGATAAAAAACAATAAGTTTTAGATTGTGTTATTGTTTCTCCCCTTAAAGTTTACGGTTTGATGGTTTTATTAGTTATTTTCTCGTTATTTGTGAACAATTGCAACTGTTTATAAGGCTTCATTTTCTATCATCCTAACTTTCAATTCTTTTGTTATTTCTATATCACTTAGTGTGTAAGATCTTGCTTATATCCTTTAGACTCTTGGGATGGCCTTGGTCATCTAACCCATAAATGATTGTAGTGTAGACTAATTATCCTTAAGGATAGTGATGTAATCACTTCCTCGTCAATAAGCATTTCTTGAGTAAATTACATTTAAAAAAAAAAAAAAAATGAGTGTTGTCCATTGAGCTTTTAAAGTTGCCCCCCTATTAAAACGAAAATGCCCCCTATGTGCCTTCCACATAATCAGATTCAAATGATAGAATTAACGTCTGCTAGAGGAAAGGACGTAAACTGTTACAGAAGTTAAACATAAAGGACAAAATATGTAATAGGGATGACAATGAGTCGGGTTCGGGTCGGGTATCGGTAATCCCAGACCCATACCCGGTTGTAAAAACGTGTCTTATACCCGACCCATTACCCGTCGGGTTTGTGTCGGGTAATTACTCGTCAGTATTGAGCTTTTAAAGTTGCCCCCCTATTAAAACGAAAATGCCCCCTATGTGCCTTCCACATAATCAGATTCAAATGATAGAATTAACGTCTGCTAGAGGAAAGGACGTAAACTGTTACAGAAGTTAAACATAAAGGACAAAATATGTAATAGGGATGACAATGAGTCGGGTTCGGGTCGGGTATCGGTAATCCCAGACCCATACCCGGTTGTAAAAACGTGTCTTATACCCGACCCATTACCCGTCGGGTTTGTGTCGGGTAATTACTCGTCAGTATCGGGTATACCCGTTAGTATTGGGTAAAGGGCATACTCTTGGGTATCGGCCAATACCCGTCGGGTATGTGTCGTGTACTTTTCTATGACTATTTTTTATATTTTTGAATACATATTTTAAAAGAATTTAATTTTCTACGTAATAAACCTACTAAAATAAAGTATTAATAGGCATGGGTTAAGGGAAAATAAAATTAGAAGTTAAAATTTTCGGGTGGTAAACGGGTATGTGGTTTCGGGTAATCGGGTCGGGTATTACCTAATCCCATAACCAAAGACTGATGGCTACAAAATTCTCTAAGTACAAATGCTGCTGATCTCAGAGTTTGCTGCTGACCAACAAACTGATGCGGACAAGCTTATCTGCTGCGGATACTTGTTCTCCTGCTGAAGAACAAATCTGCTGCGGATAGCCTTATCTGCTGCGGATAGCCTTATCTGCTGAAGACCAAAGTTGCTGCAGATAGGCTTCTCAGCAGCATCAACATTTGATGCTGCTGACAGGCAAATCATCAGCAACTTTGGATGGTTACATCTTGCTACTGATCATCATCTTTGCTGCTGACAGCCTTGTGCCTTGAAGACAAATCGTTGCAGCTGACTATCCATACCAAGCGTCACTGACAACTTTCTGCAAAAGCAACTGACACACTCAAAGCAGAAGGAACTGCAATGGCACAACCAATGACGGACAACAATGCTCTTCTCCAAGCATGCAAGTAATGATGCATAAAGAAGACGCTTCAATAAAGTTAACTAGTTTTAGACAAAACGTGTAATAGTTAGCTACATACAACAGATCAACGGTCTGTGTTAGATCTGATCCTTAGAATCAAGGGGCTGTCTTGATTCTAAGTGAGTATAAATAATGTGTAAACACTTCATTGTAAGTGTGCGTTTTATGTCTTTTGATTGAGTTTTTCAATTGTAATCGTTTATCTGCAAAAGCTTAATACAACAATGTTCTTAAAAGTATTCTTTCTGCTTACTCGACTACACTTGTGTAGTTGTTATTGTTTCCGCCAATTTCAACTAAGAACAGAACCATCTTGTAATTTCTCGATCCTTCAAGTGGTATCAGAGCTTTGGCTCAGATTAAACAAACTCACACTTGTTTAATTGTCACACCCCTAAATTCCACTAACGGAGTTTTACCGTTTTGGGATGGTGACAAACCAGGATCTCAGACATCAGTTACTTCAAAAGACACTATATGGGACTTGAAATGTAATAACATAAAAGTTCAAGGTTCAGAGTGTATATGCGGAAGCGTTAAACGAAAATAAATGCGCAAAACAACGCGCCCAAGTCCAATTACAAACAAAAGATAAATATTATTCAGTAGATAATTATTTCAATTGGAGTCCAAGACACATGCATGACTTAACGTGATCCTGAGTGCCAACCTGAGAAAACATGTAAGAAAACGAGTCAATACTAGGTTGGTGAGTTCACAGGTTTCAATCATTTCAAATAAAGCATTTGCGGATTATGTACATTCAATATGCATATCAATAGGTTGCATGCCTATATTCATGTTTTGCTAAAGCGCTCGCAACCGAAACTGACAGTGTGTTTGTTTGTTTGCCTCCAGACAGGTCTATCAACTCTGACTAATGTGTTAAGGTCAATATAACACCCGTTCGACCTCCAATCGAGTTAGCGCGACTAACACGGGTGAGGTTTGTCAAACCCAGTAGTACTACCAAAATTACCTCGTTCATACCATATTAACGGTCCGATGTGTGTGAGGACTTTTCATGATAGTGTTACGCTTAGCCTCAACAGTGATATCTTATGAATTACAATAAACCAAAAAGTTGTGACATGTTTTCTCCCCCAAATAAAAACAGTAAAAGGGGCCGTGAAACTCACATGCGCTGCGTAGTAGGTAGTATCACACAAGTATGAGATTTATAATCTCAAGTGTTAGCATGCACGGCTTACGTATGCCCTATAATTATAACACATAAGTTAGGGACACATTGGGATTTGTGACGACGACACGGAAGTTAGAACATCTTAACGCTTTCTAAGGATTTAAGAGTAGACGAACGTGTCTACAGAATTATATAAATTTCATAATATAATCATTAAGGGAAAAGCGTTACGTGTCGTACGTTAATAACGAATAATAAATGAATGAATACATTCTTACGTTAAAGTCGTTTACAAAAGTTAGGAAAAATAATATAATTTAATATATTATTTTTAGGCTCGACAGATTAACTAAATAATCATTTATGGTGATAAAATAATAAATATATTATTTTTAATCGAGTATATAACGTGAGTAAATAATATAACAAATATATTATTAATTGGTTTGAAACGTCACACGAGGTATAAAACGATACAAAATAATATAAACATATATATTATTTAATAAGATTAGTCACGGGTTGAAAATAATAATAACATATTATTTTATACGAAGTTACGGTTTGAAAATAATATAAACATATTATTTTTATTTGATAATAGCGTAAATATATTATTTATAAAAGTGGGAGTAATATAAAAATAGTTTCATAAATCAAACCCGAACCTACGGGTTATTTTCCGGGTTAAAACACCTTAATGTATAACCATAATAATATAGGAAAAAGGTTTTTAAATCAAATAATACTTAAAACAAATATAAAAACAAAACAGGGGGGAGGGAGACTCGAACCCGGGTCTCCTCCCTGATTGCACATGTGTTTAACCAGTCCGCCCGCTAGGGTCATCGCAACATGTTTCAGATTCAAATGGTTTTAATCAAGCGCTATCGGGTGTTCTTCCCCTTTACGCGAATCCGGACCAAAACCACTCCCGATTCCACCCAAATCGATTACGATCAGTCAAAAAGTCAAGGGGGTTTTGTAAAACAGGTGTAAGAGATTCTGTGATAAAGTTTAATTGAAAGATTATCGAGTTTATGTTTGTTTAATTCCGGATTTAAGAACCGAACCTTAGAACAAGGTCATGAAATCGATTTGAGCAATTCTGATGTTAGAATTCATTGAAAACATAGGGCTTTTAGAGAATAAAGGATTTCGAAACTGTTGATGTATTTTAATTTGATTGAGGTTGGGTTTAGGGTCGAAACCCCCAAATCATTTTTCGTATGAACTCTAGACCAAAAACAAGAAATCGATTCGCATGATTCTGATATTATAAAATGATAGAATTATATGGCTTTTGATTAGGATGAGTTTGCGAACCTGTTGGAATCAATTAATTGGATTTAAACAGGTTCTAAGACAGTGATCGATTAACCCGTCCCCATATGAACCCTAGGTGTTTGATTGTGTTCAATTCGTTGTTTCAGGTTCAACTAAAGTTAGGGCTTTTGATCTACAGGGAATTGCGAATCTAGTGGTGTAAGAAATTACCAAAATGGAGTACGAGAGGATGGTAATCGCTTGAATGCAGGTTCCGGCGGCGTTGAGGTGATCTCCGTCGTCTCCGGTGGCTTTCCGATCAAATATAGAACTTGTAAAAGCTTTGTAGGGACTCGATTAAGGTTTGCAGATGCTTTATTTCAATAGTGGTGATAAAGCCATGAATCCGAATGGTATATATATATGCGTTCGATGAAAAACGGTTTCAATACAATAATGTGGGGTTTCAATTCCTGTAATAATGTGTTTAATAGTTTCAACGGAATCGTTTGAATGATCATAACAAGCAAAACGGTTTTTAATCATGAATGGATTTTAATCAAAATACGAATTGAAGTTTCTGTTCTTGCGAAATTGACTTTAGAAAGTCAACCAAATTCACAATTTGATAAATACAGAATTGGTCCCTAAGGTTTCCTGTTTCAAATGTATAAAAATGGCAGAATAGGTCCTTGTGGTTTTGGATTGGGTTAAGACTTGTTAGTTTGACTATCCAAAAGTCAACAGGGATAGCAACATTCTGATTTTGACTTCTCAAGTCAACCGGATTTAGTTTTGTCTAATTACTCACTAAGTCCTTGTATTTTGAGTTTGCAGAATTGACAGGAATAGTCCCTGAAGTTTGAATTAAGTTAGTTAGGTTAACTTTAACCGAAGTTAAACTGAAAAGTCCGGATTGTCACATCATCCCCTAGTTGAAAGAATTTTCGTCCCGAAAATTAAACAAATAAAAAAATTTTTACGGGATGTCACATCATCTCTTAGTTGAAAGAATTTTCGTCCCGAAAATTAGAATAGTGCTTTAAGAGTTTGAAGTGGATTGCTTGAACAGATGCGGATACTTACGTATCATCTGATCCTCGCGCTACCACGTGAATTACGCCTTTCCAATGTGAGACTTTGATTAGAAACATGTCGCCTACTTGGAATTCTAACGGTTTACGACGTAGCTCTTTTGACGATCACGAGTTGTCGCCATCCTGTTTCGGATTTGAACGACCTTTTCAGAGGTTTCGAATACAAGTTCGGGACCTGTAAGTTGGCTATCCCCAACTTCAGCCCAACAGATAGGAGATCGGCATTTACGAGAGCCCAAAATGACAGTAGGTCCTTTACGTAGACATTTTTGTGCCTTCAGGAAGGATGTGATGCCCATAACAGCACCACTCCTTTCGCCTTGGACGGAGAGGATTTCTCCATTAGGAAGAGGAAGGCGAACGATTTTCTCGCGACAGATAATCTCAGCTTGGTTCTTAGATAATCAGTCCATTCCGACAATCACGTCGAAACTACCGAGTGTGCCCGGTATGAGATCAAAGTCAAATTTATGACTAGTCAGTTCAAGTTTACAACCCTTAAGATCATGGGTTGCTTATATTACTTGTCCGTTGGTTATTTCTACGGTGTATCTGTTTTCTAACAGGGTTGGGGTTTTTCTTAGTAGGTTGCTAAGTTTATTAGTCATGGAATTCCTATCAGTATCAGTGTCAAATAGTACAGAAGCAAAATAGTTGTTTAGAAGGAACTTACCGGTAACCACGTTGTGGTCATAACGAGCTTTTTCGGATCCTAGCACAAATGCTCGCCCCTTTGCACCATTCCCTGCATTATTGCCCTGGTTGTTATTATTGTTTTGGTGGTTGTTGTTGTTGTTGTCGATGTCACCCTTCTTCAATTGAGGGCAATCCTTCCGGAAGTGTCCCTCTTTTCCACATTCAAAGCAACCCTTGGTAAAACCTGGTTGTTGGAAAGGCTGCTTGGTTTGTAATTCCCCTCTGCAGTCTTTGGCAGCGTGGCCCATCTTGCCACACCGCTGGCAACGGTTTTTGTCACAAGAACCGAGGTGGTGGTAATTACATTTGTTACACCTGGGGTGTCTCCCAATATAACCACTTTGATGCTGATCCGAAGAGGTCGACTGGTTGAAGTTCTTCGTAGGTTCAAACCTACGCTGTTGTTGTTGCTGTGATTGATTTGGCTGAAATCCCATGTTGTTATTGCTACTGTCAAACTTCCTCTTGTTGTTGTCAGTAGACTTGGATGCTGATTTTCTGGGAGGTAGTGACCCTTGGGTAACGACTTGGTCCGTCAGTTTGTGAGCAAGACGGATGGTTTGTTGAATGGTAGTGGAGTTGTATGAAGTAACCATGCTCTGGATTTGTGGTACTAATCCACTGATGAACATTTCAATTCTCTTGTAGGGTGGTGTGACCATGTGAGGACACATCCCCGCTAGTTCATGCGAGCGAGTGGTGTAAAGTTCTATTTCAGAACCCTCCATTTTCAGATTCCAGAATTCTCCCTCGAGTTTCTGAATTTCATCCCTGGGACAGTACTCTTCCTTCATCATGATCTTGAAATCTTCCCATGGTGATGCATTGGCCATGTCCAGACCTAGCATCTGGACCTGTGCATTCCACCATGTGAGGGCAGGACCCTCTAGAGTTCCCGATGCAAATTTGACTCGGTCGGCCACAGGGCAGTTACACATGGAGAACACAGATTCAATCTTTTCAAACCATCGGAGTAATCCGACAGCTCCCTCAGCTCCACTGAATGTGTGGGGCTTGTGGTCCATAAATGTCTTGAAGGTACAGACATGCTGATTGTTCTGTAGATTGTTCGCTTGCCCTGGATTAGAAAGAGTAGGTTGGGTTTAGGAAAGAGTGGAATAAATGTGTACAGTTGGTTGTCTAGGGTTAACGGGTAACAGGTTTACCTGCAATGTGTGCTGCTAAGGCTTCAGCAACACCGTCATTAATTAACGCGGCCAGTTCGGCTGGTGTCAGGTTGATATTTCCACGACCACCGTTGCGACCGCCACGTCCACGTCCGGCCATGATTCTTCATATTCACAAACACAAGAAATGAGTAAATATATCACATATTAACATCATTCAAGTGTAAGCAAATAGAAGGAGATGTGTAAAGACATGCAGGTTTATGATTTTAGTACAAGGCTAACTTAAATCATAAGGCCATAGAATAAATAACTCAACGCAAACAAATCACTAAGATTTTATTGGAATGGGAACATCCTTACCCACTTAAGCTTTTATTTAAAACATAAGGAAACGACAAAATAAGATAAGATAGAATAGAATGGAATATCAAGCTCCACTGCCGGCGGATGAGATGACTGACTCAGCATCATCCTCCTCTACTTCCTCGGGCTCATCTTCAGGTTCAAAGTTGGGTACTTCAGCCGGCTCTAGAGCTGCTGCAAGTTGTATCTCTAACTCTCCAATTCTTTCCTGAGATTCTACTTCAGCCTCCTCGAGTGCATTCACTCTAGCCTGCAACGCCCTTACCTCGTCCACTAATGCATTATGCAAGCGGTCAGTGCTTGCCAGTTCTGCTACTAGCAGATCTATCATGTGATCCGTTTGTTTCTCTCCTCTTAACAGACCTGTGATCGCTCCTGCTGCGTCTCTCATATTCCGGATCTCTCGATCCATAGTTGCTACAAATGCTGCAAAGGCTTGCTCCAAGTGGCAAGGTAGCAATGGTAAACGTGGTTCTGATGACGATGAAGCTCCAAAGTAAGGTGATGGAACTCGTTCCTGTCTAACCCATTTGCTCAGTAAACCGGGGTACCAATCCCAGTCACTCCCATTCCGGATATGCATGGGCTCTTCATACACAATAGAGTTATCAATTGGCTCAAGCCTACGCCTCTTGGGCTCCGGTGATGCAATGGCAGGAATGTCATGTTCCTGATTGGTAGGTGGTGAAGATGGTGGTGTAGACATAATTCCTAAAACATAAGGAGTAAATATCTATGCCAAGTAACTAATGTGTGTGGCTATAGTCTAGAATGCAGTCCTAGTTCTCTATAACCAATGGCTCTGATACCAATCTGTCACACCCCCAAATTCCACTAACGGAGTTTTACCGTTTTAGGATGGTGACAAACCAGGATCTCAGACATCAGTTACTTCAAACGACACTATATGGGACTTGAAATGTAATAACATAAAAGTTCAAGGTTCAGAGTGTATATGTGGAAGCGTTAAACGAAAATAAATGCGCAAAACAACGCGCCCAAGTCCAATTACAAACAAAAGATAAATATTATTCAGTAGATAATTATTTCAATTGGAGTCCAAGACACATGCATGACTTAACGTGATCCTGAGTGCCAACCTGAGAAAACATGTAAGAAAACGAGTCAACACTAGGTTGGTGAGTTCACAGGTTTCAATCATTTCAAATAAAGCATTTGCGGATTATGTACATTCAATATGCATATCAATAGGTTGCATGCCTATATTCATGTTTTGCTAAAGCGCTCGCAACCGAAACTGACAGTGTGTTTGTTTGTTTGCCTCCAGACAGGTCTATCAACTCTGACTAATGTGTTAAGGTCAATATAACACCCGTTCGACCTCCAATCGAGTTAGCGCGACTAACACGGGTGAGGTTTGTCAAACCCAGTAGTACTACCAAAATTACCTCGTTCATACCATATTAACGGTCCGATGTGTGTGAGGACTTTTCATGATAGTGTTACGCTTAGCCTCAACAGTGATATCTTATGAATTACAATAAACCAAAAAGTTGTGACATGTTTTCTCCCCCAAATAAAAACAGTAAAAGGGGCCGTGAAACTCACATGCGCTGCGTAGTAGGTAGTATCACACAAGTATGAGATTTATAATCTCAAGTGTTAGCATGCACGGCTTACGTATGCCCTATAATTATAACACATAAGTTAGGGACACATTGGGATTTGTGACGACGACACGGAAGTTAGAACATCTTAACGCTTTCTAAGGATTTAAGAGTAGACGAACGTGTCTACAGAATTATATAAATTTCATAATATAATCATTAAGGGAAAAGCGTTACGTGTCGTACGTTAATAACGAATAATAAATGAATGAATACATTCTTACGTTAAAGTCGTTTACAAAAGTTAGGAAAAATAATATAATTTAATATATTATTTTTAGGCTCGACAGATTAACTAAATAATCATTTATGGTGATAAAATAATAAATATATTATTTTTAATCGAGTATATAACGTGAGTAAATAATATAACAAATATATTATTAATTGGTTTGAAACGTCACACGAGGTATAAAACGATACAAAATAATATAAACATATATATTATTTAATAAGATTAGTCACGGGTTGAAAATAATAATAACATATTATTTTATACGAAGTTACGGTTTGAAAATAATATAAACATATTATTTTTATTTGATAATAACGTAAATATATTATTTATAAAAGTGGGAGTAATATAAAAATAGTTTCATAAATCAAACCCGAACCTACGGGTTATTTTCCGGGTTAAAACACCTTAATGTATAACCATAATAATATAGGAAAAAGGTTTTTAAATCAAATAATACTTAAAACAAATATAAAAACAAAACAGGGGGGAGGGAGACTCGAACCCGGGTCTCCTCCCTGATTGCACATGTGTTTAACCAGTCCGCCCGCTAGGGTCATCGCAACATGTTTCAGATTCAAATGGTTTTAATCAAGCGCTATCGGGTGTTCTTCCCCTTTACGCGAATCCGGACCAAAACCACTCCCGATTCCACCCAAATCGATTACGATCAGTCAAAAAGTCAAGGGGGTTTTGTAAAACAGGTGTAAGAGATTCTGTGATAAAGTTTAATTGAAAGATTATCGAGTTTATGTTTGTTTAATTCCGGATTCAAGAACCGAACCTTAGAACAAGGTCATGAAATCGATTTGAGCAATTCTGATGTTAGAATTCATTGAAAACATAGGGCTTTTAGAGAATAAAGGATTTCGAAACTGTTGATGTATTTTAATTTGATTGAGGTTGGGTTTAGGGTCGAAACCCCCAAATCATTTTTCGTATGAACTCTAGACCAAAAACAAGAAATCGATTCGCATGTTTCTGATATTATAAAATGATAGAATTATATGGCTTTTGATTAGGATGAGTTTGCGAACCTGTTGGAATCAATTAATTGGATTTAAACAGGTTCTAAGACAGTGATCGATTAACCCGTCCCCATATGAACCCTAGGTGTTTGATTGGGTTCAATTCGTTGTTTCAGGTTCAACTAAAGTTAGGGCTTTTGATCTACAGGGAATTGCGAATCTAGTGGTGTAAGAAATTACCAAAATGGAGTACGAGAGGATGGTAATCGCTTGAATGCAGGTTCCGGCGGCGTTGAGGTGATCTCCGTCGTCTCCGGTGGCTTTCCGATCAAATATAGAACTTGTAAAAGCTTTGTAGGGACTCGATTAAGGTTTGCAGATGCTTTATTTCAATAGTGGTGATAAAGCCATGAATCCGAATGGTATATATATATGCGTTCGATGAAAAACGGTTTCAATACAATAATGGGGGGTTTCAATTCCTGTAATAATGTGTTTAATAGTTTCAACGGAATCGTTTGAATGATCATAACAAGCAAAACGGTTTTTAATCATGAATGGATTTTAATCAAAATACGAATTGAAGTTTCTGTTCTTGCGAAATTGACTTAAGAAAGTCAACCAAATTCACAATTTGATAAATACAGAATTGGTCCCTAAGGTTTCCTGTTTCAAGTGTATAAAAATGGCAGAATAGGTCCTTGTGGTTTTGGATTGGGTTAAGACTTGTTAGTTTGACTATCCAAAAGTCAACAGGGATAACAACATTCTGATTTTGACTTCTCAAGTCAACCGGATTTAGTTTTGTCTAATTACTCACTAAGTCCTTGTATTTTGAGTTTGCAGAATTGACAGGAATAGTCCCTGAAGTTTGAATTAAGTTAGTTAGGTTAACTTTAACCGAAGTTAAACTGAAAAGTCCGGATTGTCACATTAATCACTTCTGGTTCTATTCTAAACTCTCTCTCTTTCATCAAGTCACCAAGAACAAAGATGGCACAGAGCAACGGATTTGAAGACATCGGCAGCATCAACCGACCACCAAGATTGGTATCTGGGGAAGACTACGACATGTGGAAAAATCGCATGGAAAGTTTTTCTGCTATCTGGAGTACGGAATGTGGAAATCCATCAGGGATGGACCCTACACTCCCATGGTGGCCTCTGCTGACTCTGGAGGACCACCAGTTCCAAAGGATCCCTCCAAGTACTCAGAAGAGGACATAAAGAAGATGGAGGTGGACTTCAAGGCACTAGGAGCTATCCAAATGTGCCTTCCAAATGAAGTTTTTCATAACTTCAGAAGTTACAAAACTGCTAAAGAGCTCTGGGAGGCTCTTGAGAAGATGTTTGCTGGATCTGAGGAAGTCAAAGAAAACAGAAGAGACATCCTGAAGCAGCAGTATGAAAACTTCGTCTGGAAGGAAGGTGAGTCTCTAACTGTTCTATACAACAGATTTACCTATCTTGTAGAATAGCTGCAGTGCTCAAAGGTGAAGCTAGAGAATGAAGATATTCTCAAGAAGTTCATCAGGTCTCTACCAAGCTACTGGACACTTTACACAGTGTCAATCAGAAGAACTGAGAATCTGAAGACTCTCCAGATGACTGAGCTCTTTGGAATGCTAAAAACCTATGAGCTAGAGATGATTCAGGCAAAAGAAAGAAGCTCAAGCTACCAAACAGCCTCAACATCCACCACCACCTCCTCTGCCCTCCATTCTGAGCACTCGGGTCTTAGTTCAAGCAACTACTATCCTCCCATCATCACTCATCCTCAAACTCCAATCTCTTAAACAAAAAGCTCACCATTTCTCCTAGAAGCTCCTCCTCAAACATCAACCTCTGCTGCTTTTGTTTCTGAAAACTTAAGCAACATGTCCTTTATCAAGGAGGATCTGGAATGCTTTCATCCAGATGATTTAGAAGAAATGGACATACAGCACTCGTATGCCATGCTCTCTATAAGAGCAAAAAGGTTCTACTCTAGAACCGGAAGACCCATTCCAAGTAACAACTCCAACACCAGAGTTGGCTTGGATAAAAGCAAACTAAGATGTTACAACTGTAACCTACTGGGTCACTTTGCTAGAGAATGCAAGGCACCAAGAGCAAATCCAGCTACTTCTCAGTCAAGACAAGCTCACCAAGCCTAACCCAGACAACAACAACAAGCTACTCCTCCAGTTTAAACTGCAGCCTGTGCAACTGTTGGAACTTCTGAGTTCGACTGGAACTTCCAATATGAAGAACTGCCTGTCAACAATCAAGCTCTGATGGCAGACACTACAGAGATACCACCTCAAGTATTTGAACATCTTTGCTCTCAATCCTGTATTGATAAAGTTTTGGGTTATAGAAAGCATAACCAAAACCTTATAGATCAAAATGAAGAGTTTCATCAGATGAAATCTGAGTTCAAAAAGGTCGAAGACAGTTACAAAGAAAAAATTAACTGCCTAAAGAAAGAGATTTCATCATTAAGACATGAACAAACCAATCTTGAAACTCAGATTGATGATCTACTGGCCAGATTAAAAGCTACCAGAGCAGAATTGGCAGAACAGAAAGTTCATGTCGACAAATATGAATTTGCATCCAAAAAGCTGCAAAGACTTTTGGATGCTCAAATTCATGAAAAGGTAAAAACCGGTCTGGGGTATTATGCTGAACAATATCAAGTCGTTGCACCTCCTGCTGACTACGTTGCCATCCATGAACCAAGCTTCAATCTTGCAAATCTTGATATGGCCAACAGAAATCTTGATCCCTCTAAGGATGAACCTTTGGTGCAAGAATGCACTACCTCATCAGAGTCTGAATCAACTTGCTCAGACTCCACTGAAACAAGTGAAGCTTCATCTCCTCCTGCCTCTCAAGTTATTCTGACTAAAGATGAAGTCCCCATTATCCATTCAGCACCAGTACCAGCCATTTCAGTACCAGTTCCTACACCATTCAAACAAATCAAAATTAGTTATCCTCCAGAAGGTAGGAAGCTAAAAATTAAAAAGGGCCAGTCCTCAACTTCAATCCTGTCACACCCCAACCGACGGCGGATTATACGTCGGGGCGGATGCGGTTGTTCAATAGCACAAGGTTGACTATTAAAGTTTCGATATTTCATTAAATAATAATTTAAGATTCAATACAAGGAACATAACAAGAAATACAACGTTTAATTTATAAGTAGTCTAGGTCCAAAGCATCCTATGTGATCACCAATAAGCCTCATGATGTGGAACCTGAAACATGTGAAAGAATCTGTCAACTACAAAATAGTTGGTGAGATACAAAGGTTTTGACACAGTTTAACAAGTATTTGAGAAGAATTTACAATTCACTATGATATATGCATTCTTTAATGTAAGTATGAGAAAACAAGCATGTTAGACATTGTGCACTTCAACCCTCCAACAAAGTTTAGGCATAACCCGCAGGTGACCCTTATAAGTCTCAAGTTTAAAGTTTAATTCAGTAACAATCACCAAGGGCTCCCCCCCGAAGGGGTCAATCAATCAAGGTGGATTGGTCAAATACAATAGATCTATCATTGTTACTATAGGCTTGATCAAAGTTAATGAATGTGCTAGTTTTAAGTTTAATCTAAGCATACAAGTCTCAAGTTTAACATAAGAATAAACACGTAGTCATAGTTGTACAAGAATTGTATAAGTTTAAAAATTTTGAACATGTTTCACCCCAAAAGCATAGAAAGGAAAAAGGGGCTAAGTATACTCACTTGGATGATGAATAGTATCCGACACGGATAAGTATTTGCAAGACTTGGAGGGAGAATATCCTCACGATAATCCTAAGTATGCAAGTTTAAAGATTTAAGTATGATCCTATAAGTCTATGGTAAGGATCTAGGATTTCAAGATCGACTAGGGTTCCAAGTGGGAGATGGGAATGGTTTGTGTTTATGAAGTTTAAATCAAGTTTATAATAAGGGTGTTGAATGTAAGACTTGGATATCAATGTCTTAATAAGTCGGTAGTTTAGAATAATCGATTAAGATAATTATTTAAAAGTTTCACAATTATTAATTACACACAATAGGTAATTAAAATAGTTTTCTAGGTATTTGTACATATTGTTAAATGAAAGACTAAATAATTATTAAAGTTTAACAATAATTTTTCAAGAAATAAATAATTATTAAAGATTTATAATAATTATTTAAAGAATATGTAATGATGATAATAGACAAAAGATAAACCAGATTTAAGTTTATCAATAGTCATTTAGGAAAACAAATAATCATTTTCATAATAATTATTTAACGAATAATGATTAGGGTTTTATGATAATCATTTTAAGAATACATAATTATCAAGAATACATAATCATTCAATTGGAAATAATAAATATAAACCATTTACGATTTATTCCAACATTTAAGTAATTAGTACTTTTTATAATGTTAAAAATGAAAACCAATGAAGTATAGTTATAGTTTAATTATAGTGTCAAATAGCATTTCTCATAGAGTTTTATATTTTAATCTGTAAGTTTCAAAGTTTATAAGTTTATAAATATAACGTTAAAGTATTCAAGTAAAGTTTATAAGTTTATAAATGTTTAAAGTTATCTATATATAATGTTTATAATTTATAACTTTATGATTTTCTAATATAAAATACGCATGTTCATTTTATTTAAATAAATAAATCTTGAATTTTAAATGTTAAACTAAAGTTTATAAATCAATTTAATGTTTAAACTAAATAATATGTTTATTTCAGAAAGTATAAAATAATTTTTATAGTTTCTGATTATTAACATCATTCCGGTTTAGAATATACGTTTTATAAAGTTTTTAAAAGTATATATATATTTTTTTATAGTTTTAAGTGTTTAAACTAATTTTTAAAGGTTAAAATATTTATAAGTTTGATTAAATAAAATAGTTCCAGAATATAAAAATGTAAATGAAATTCGATTTTAAGTTTATAAAGATTTAACAGATTTTATAAAAATCATGGGAGTATTAAAACTGAAAGAAAAGAATTAAAACGTCAAAACTCGGGCTGGCCGGATTCGAACCCGGGCCAGCCGAGTTTACACACACGCGTACAAACCACCTGACTACAGGCTTCGTTGTGTATAAACATGGAAACAAAAATAGGTAAACACTACTTCCAAACACCCCCAAATTCTCAAGAACCCTAGAATCAAAAATTCGTCAAATACGTGTCGATTTGCCCTCTGTCAATGGAATTAGACAGAGGGCTTTCGATCTATGAAGTGTAACGAGTACAATGACCCCAAGAATTACCTGAAATGGTATCAAATCGAGGGAGAACGAGCTTGGGTTTGGAGTCGGCTGTCGTGAGCTTCAAACGGCAAACGTAGGTCTCGATCGATGGAATTGAGGGTTTGGAGAGTTGAGGGTGATGTTGTTGAGTTGATAGGAGTCGGTATTTATAGATGATTTCACGATTTAATGCTTGAACCGTTGGGAGGATTTCGGTTGGCAAAAGTGAAATTCAAATTCGAATCACGCGTGTCTGGGGCCGTGTTCTCTCATTGAATCGCATGGGGTTCTGGTCGCACGCCTCCGGCGAGTTCTAGGTTCATCGAATCTGGTCGATATCGTGGTTTCGCGTGAAAGAGGGGGTGGAACCGGGGTCTGCAGTTTTCGAACGGGTGACTGGTTTGGAATTCGTGAGTTTGGTCGAATTACACAAACAGTCCCTGAAGTATCTAGCCTTTATCATTTTATATTAGAACTTGAAATTTAGTTTAAAATAAGTTTTGAAAAGCGACAGTTTCGGTCCCTAGACTTTATAAAATCAAATGTATATGTTTTATTAAAACTACATAAGTTTTATAGGTTTTGTTATTTTATAATTTTTATAAAATAATTAATAGGATTTAGAGCTTACAAGTTTAAGTATTAAAAATAAGTTTATAAATTATTTTATTTATATAATTATAAACTTATAAAGTTTTAAGAATTTCAAACATTTTTATTTATAAGATACATCTATATATATATTTGTCTTATATATATATATATATATATATACCAAGTATAATTGTTTTTACTAATTAGATTAATATTTAATATTTAAAAAATGTATTTTTAATAAGTTTCTAAGATTTGAATGCTCAATACGTGCACGGGTTTAGGGAAAGATACATCGGAAAAATTCTGGATATTACAAATCCAACCAAGGAAGGTGTTTGACATATGTCATGCGCCTGGAGAGAGGGTTCCATATGTTCAAAAGACATTGGAAGAAGCCACATTTGAGCATAACAAAGCACACCCCTGGAACTTCAAAGACTTGTTCAAAAGAAAGGACTATATGTACTGTCAAAGGGACAAACTGACGAAATCATGTTTTGTGTGTGGGAAATACAATCATACTGCCAGCACCTGCTTCTACTACCTTCAGCAGCAAAGAAACCTCAAGCAACATGCTTTTGAGAAGACAAAGAAGAACAAACAGGTAAGAAAGTTTGAAGCTAAGACAACTCAATTCAGAAACTCTCTTTCTCCACCAAGGGAGCAGTTATCAAAACCTCTACAATCTTGCATCATCTGTGGTGAATCAGATCACTTTGCTGTAAATTGTAAGTTTAATCCTTTCAATCAGATTCTTCTTCCAACCCCAATTATACAAAAGCCTATTAGTAAGGTGAAGAAGGATAGACATAAGTCTGTTCTTAAACCATCAGTAGCGAACAAAACTGTTGCTGATCGAGTAAAGCCCAAGCAACCAAAAGGAAAGCCTTCAGCAGCAAAGTCTGGAGCTGCTCAAGTAAAACCATCAGCAGCAACAAAATCTGCTTCTGATCAGTCAAAGCCCTCAGATGCAGCTTCCGCTGCTGAAAAGGCAAAGAGAGCTGGAAAACCACCAACTCAACAATGGAAGGCAAAGAAACCACCAAGCATCATCATTGGTTCAGTTGAATGCGTCTATCCTTTGTTGTAAATGTGTCTGTCCTTTGTTGTAAATAAAAGTTATAAGTAAGCAGCATCCTTTTTGGTTGCTGACAGGTCTGATCTTCAGCAGCAAAGAATTTGCCCCTGACTGCTTTAACTTATCAGCAGGAACAAGTTTCCTGTGGATAGCTTTAAAGCTGTCAGCAGCAACACCCTTGCTGCAGATCATTGCATCCATCAGCAGCAATTGAGTTTGCTAATGACAGACTTAATCTTCCGCATCAACCAAGGTTGCTGCGGACAGGCTCACTCATCCACAGCAATCAAGTTTGCTGCTGATGGGTAAATTTAAGTCCAAATTAACTTTTACCCACTGTAAAAATTAACGTCAGTCTTTACCATGACTGCCTCGGTGTATTACAACTGTAACAATAAAAGGTAAATTGGGTTGTACTGTACAAGTCATTTTGCTTTTTCTCTCTTCTGCCGTTATAAGAACGAATCAAATTTCCTTACCACCTCTTCACCTTCAATTTCACCCTAAACCCACATCACTTTCTCTCAAGTCCCCACCATATTCAAACCCTTCATCTTTAAAACATTCAAAGCCTCCCATATTCTAACCTTCCCTCCAAATCAAACAACAATGGCAGACATCAATAACCCTGATGATAAGTTCTCCCCATACCACAACCTTACAACATATCTTACCAAAGGAAAGAAATCCGAAGGATTTGATGATATGATCGATTTATTATGTCGATCAAAGATCTACTTTGCTCTCACCACCAACCCTACCATATATATCCCTCATATGGAGGATTTTTGGAGTACCGCCGTCTACTCAACCGAACAGGGAATTCCCCAAATTAAAGCCAAAGTAGACGGCAAGGATATCACCATCTTGGAAGCCACACTCAGAAAACATCTTAAGCTTCAAGATGAAGGAGCAGCCATCTCATACTCGAAGGACGAATACATGAGGACCTTTGTATCCATTGGATACACTGGAAATCAGACCGAGTATACAATCGAGAAGGCGCTGATGGGCCCTCCATGGAAGTATCTTTGTCACACTCTTCTCCAATTCATATCTCAGAAGAGGAGTGGATGGCATCAGGTGAGCTCCGCACTTGCCTCCACCTTCCATGGTATGGTCACTAACCAAGGCTTCAACTTTGCACACCTCATCTTTGAGATATAACCTTCAAGAGGGTGCAAAGCAGCAATTTTTTATGTACCCAAGATTCTTGCAGGAAGTTTTCAATCAAGAACTAAAAGAACTTTCAAAACCTGCAAGAATCTACATCATGTTGGGACATAAAAATAATATTTTTCAAAGCATGAGAACTGTTTCCAAAAAGTTCTTAGGGGTCAATGTTCCATTGTTATCTACAATGCTGAACATACAGAGTACCCCGGGTGACAGTTCAGCAATCCCAGCTGATACTGATCCCACACCCTCCATCCCACATCCTGAACAACAGTCTGCTTCTACCATTCGAACCCCTGTGCATACTACTAAGGATGCACATGCACAAAAATTACCTACACCTCTTTTGGATGTTATCGTTCAACCGGAACACAGGGCCCCGGTTGCAACGACATATACTAGGAAAAGGGGCAAGAGAACTCCTTCTTCTCTTGCCTCCAAGGCCCAAACCCAACCTAACAGCCCTCACTCAGAATCACAACATTCTGGTGAGAATATCATAAGGGACAGCCACATTATTAGGGAGACTCCTTTGGATGTCTCTCTATTAGGATCAGGATCACTTCCCGGACCCATAGAACAACCCCCTGAGCCTTTCCTTTCTCTTCTGAACTTAAGTGTTGAGGAACCTGATCAAGATGATGTACCTTCTCCAACTACCACTATCTCGGAGGTACTGATTGATCTTGCTTCCAACACACCCAACCCAAGTTCTTCTACCCTGAAGGTACACTCTAGGAGTTATGGCAGAGTGGATGTGGAAGAGGCTGTCACTACTGCTGGTCCATCAAATAACCAAGAGGACAGTGACAACATTGCTAAGACCTCAACCACGGCAACTCACAGTGAGGATGCTTCCTTGGAAACTCCCCTCATTGAGAGGAATCCCAGGTGCCAAGAAACCATGGGTGATGGGGATGAAGAGGCTAGGCCTAAGGCCCCATCTGGATCCAAGGATTCCACAAATGTGGATGAGGACAGACTGAAACTTCATAACTTGGAATTGACGGCCAGGGTGGCTATGCTAGAGGCTGAAGTGTCCAAACTAAGACACCAAGTCTCTATGCATGAAGCCCATCAATTCCCAACTGTACCTTCTCCCTCTCTTGTATCAGTGGGCACCCAAACTGATGCTTATTTGTCCACTGATGCAACCAAAAAGGGGGAGATGGTCCCAATGGAGGAAGACTCAGACAGTCTTGACAATTGGATTCAAGAGCAGGCTGTATTTCAAAGCACACTTTTCAAGCCAGCTTTTGTACAGGTTCATGACTTGCCAGCTTCAGATAACGAAGAAGAAGAGACATCTGAAGACTGGAAGTTAGTCGTCAGGGTTGTTGATGAGATGATGAATGATGCTGAAGACACAGAACAAACATATACATCTTTCAGCATCATCCCTGAAGCAGCAGCCATCATAAGTCACTCCACTGCCCCCCAATTTCCACTGACTTCAACACAGCTAGAGTTTGATACAATACTAGCTTGGGGGTATGATGGGAAGTCTGAGAGGTTATGGATTGGTTGGGAGTTTGGCGGAGTAGAAGAGCTAAACTGGTACTTTCTCAACATCATCCAAGTCCTTCACCTATACCATCTACAATGCATCAACAACTCAATGGACCTCTCAGCAGAACTTGCCATTGGCAGGTTCTATGACTTGATGGAGGATAATCTACCCAACTTTCAAAGACAAATACAAGCAGCAAAAAGGGTAGCCTATCCTGAATCTTCAACAACAGCAGAAAGAAGACTGTCTCCTAGAAGACTTGAAATAATAAGGAGCAGTCTTCTCACTGACAAAGAAGTTCTGTGCTTAAGAAGATTTCTGTACAACTCCATTGTCAAGGACGTAGATGTGATGGGATGGGTAAGCACTAAGTCTCTTGACCACACCTTTCTGCTAAGCAATGGCTCCTCTCTCACCATCAACACCAGGAACATCGTGCTACTGCCTACAGACTTTCTTTACAAGATCTTTCAACTAAGAGCAAATATCTGCAATGTCAACTCCCTCGAAAGCCAGGCAATGATGGCTACTGTCAGAGCCCATCTTGAACAAGAAGGAAGGATTGCTGAGGCGGTATATGTGTCAAATTCTGACACTGATTCTGACTCAGCTTCCCTTCGAGTAGACATCTTTGCTGCTGCATATGAAACAAGATCCACTGTCAAAGAAATGCTGATAGAATTTACAAGTCCTGAGTGCAAAACAGATGAAGCTAATGACCTTCCCTTATCAACCTCTCAAATTGCCAATGAATCTGAGGCTGAGATTCCCACAGCGGCACAATCATCTGCTGTTGTGATCAGTGAAGCCGAAGCAGAGGCATCCAACAAAGATAAGGGAAAGGGAATTATAACCGAAGAAGACGAAGAGAGGTTACAAAGAGAAAAGAAAGAGAAAGAAGAAAGAAGAAGAAGAGAAGAAGAGGAGATGGCTGAAACTAAGAAAGCTCAAGATAGAATCACAGTCATTCTCCTCAGAGAACAACAGATCCAACTGTATGCAAAATAGTTGGATGCTCTGAAGGTAAAGATTCCTACAGTTTATCAGATTGAAGAAGATGAAGCTCTTGCTCTTCAACTGCAGGAACAATTTGATAAAGAAGAAGAAGAAATAGAAAAGAAGAAGAAGGAAGAGGCTAAGTTCAGAATAACTGATTCTGAACTAGCCAAAGAAATGAGAGAGGAGTGGGTAAAGGCTCTAGTTTCTCAAGGTGAGGATGCAGACTACCTTGAGAAACTATCAAATAAAGAAATCTACAGAGCCTTCATGGGTCAGCAAGGTCAATTGGCAAAGAAGAAAAAGGCTGAAGAAGAAGAAGAAAAAGCCAAACAAAAGTCTAAAAAGACCATTGCCTTTAATAAACGGACCCATGAAGAAAGGAAGGTCGTGATTGACTACCTTAAGGCTAGAGGAGAGAGTGGAAAGAGGCTAGGTCCCATGAATTTCATGAACCTGCAAGCCCTCTATTTTAAAGTCAAGAAGGATGAGGAAGAAAGATTGGAGAAGAAAGGCTCCAAGAAAAGGGTAAATATTCAAGAAGAAGAAAGGAAATCAAAGAAACCCAACACTTCCTCAATCCAACAACCTTCCACTCTCCTTCCTAGACCTCCCTCCTCTCCTCCCTCAAAGTCCAAATCCACACACCCAGCTCCTACTCATCAACAACCTCCTAAAAAGAAAAATAAACCCACTTACAAACATGAAGACTCAAGAGAAATAATCAGATGGTCATACAGCCCTGAAGACCAATGGTTTGAAGTGTTCAGGGGGAGGACAGAAGCTAAAAGATCAATCTATACTTCTGTTGATGAGGTACTACAGCTTCCAGATTCTGATCTAAGAAGAATGATGGAGCTGGGTGAATCCTCTGAGCCTGAGAATGAAGGTGGGAGACATCTTTTGCTGGCAATCAGACATTACTTCAACCCCATTAAAGATGAAATCATTGATGCCAAACCTCTTCAATCCCACACTCCATTCATCAGCTCGTCCTACAATGCTGAGAAGAATGAATTCACTCTGACAGATGTTAAAGGACAGAAGATGAGGTGTTCAAGCAAAGCTATCTTTAAAATGGCAAGCAAAGACATCAAGACTCTATATGAGCTTCCTCTTAACAGTCCCAGCATGGATCAGAGAGGATATGAGGTTGAAAGAATAGTCAGAAATATGCAAAAGCTTCAGCAACAAAGGCAGTAAGAGAATTTTGGTAGCATCAGTCTAGGGGGAGTTTGTAGAACCAAAGACTGATGGCTACAAAATTCTCTAAGTACAAATGCTGCTGATCTCAGAGTTTGCTGCTGACCAACAAACTGCTGCGGACAAGCTTATCTGCTGCGGATACTTGTTCTCCTGCTGAAGAACAAATCTGCTGCGGATAGCCTTATCTGCTGAAGACCAAAGTTGCTGCAGATAGGCTTCTCAGCAGCATCAACATTTGATGCTACTGACAGGCAAATCATCAGCAACTTTGGACGGTTACATCTTGCTACTGATCATCATCTTTGCTGCTGACAGCCTTGTGCCTTGAAGACAAATCGTTGCAGCTGACTATCTATACCAAGCGTCACTGACAACTTTCTGCAAAAGCAACTGACACACTCAAAGCAGAAGGAACCGCAATGGCACAACCAATGACGGACAACAATGCTCTTCTCCAAGCATGCAAGTAATGATGCATAAAGAAGACGCTTCAATAAAGTTAACTAGTTTTAGACAAAACGTGTAATAGTTAGCTACATACAACAGATCAACGGTCTGTGTTAGATCTGATCCTTAGAATCAAGGGGCTGTCTTGATTCTAAGTGAGTATAAATAATGTGTAAACACTTCATTGTAAGTGTGCGTTTTATGTCTTTTGATTGAGTTTTTCAATTGTAATCGTTTATCTGCAAAAGCTTAATACAACATTGTTCTTAAAAATATTATTTCTGCTTACTCGATTACACTTGTGTAGTTGTTATTGTTTCCGCCAATTTCAACTAAGAACAGAACCATCTTGTAATTTCTCGATCCTTCACCATACATGTCCCATACCCGCGAATTTTTTAAAATTAATACCATACCCGGTTCCGTACCCGTCGGGTTTCGGGTATTCCCGTTCCGGATGTTTCAGGTATACCCGCCGGACTTGAGTTGTTTTGCCATCCCTAATATGTAATTTCCTTAGTTTAAGGACATAAACTGAAATTTGGTAAACTGCTAAAGGACGTAAAATATAATTTAATCGCATTTCTTTGTTATTTCATATTACAAAGATTAAAGATGGCACAACCATTATAAAAATGGCCCAATATGTTTTTAAGTTTTTATAAAAGGTCCCAATATATAAAACCGGTATACAAAATTTTATAAAAAAACATATACATATATATAACTAGTTTAGATCCCGTGTCTACACATGTGGTGAAATATATCAATATGTAAAAATTTTAAATATTTATTTATATATTTTACATGTGTAAAAATTTATTACGTATACTAAGGATAGAAAACAAAATCAAAATATGTAAAAATTAATATATAATTGGGCTTCGAAAATACGTTAATTACTATTTTTTAATATCATTTGACTTTTATTTACTATTTGATTGAAAATAAAAGTTATATAATTAAAGTTTAAAGTTTTTTATGATAATAGATAATTTAAAATAAATGTATTTTATTAGTATAATTAGTATTTTTTTTCTTTAAATATATATTATTATTAAAAAATAGAAGTGCATTAAATAGGAGACAGAGGCGGAAAAAAAGTGGTGAGAGTGAATATAGAGACGACACGTGGCATGCAAAACCTTTATTTATTATATAGTATAGATTTTAGCCCCCCTACAAAATGGGCTCTGGCAGGAGGTCCGGTTCAACGTACCCCAGGGCCGTCCCTGCTAGTAAGCTACACTAATCGTGCCGTTTATCAAATAAGCTCAAAATTTAGGCTCAAACTAAAACTCATTTAAGCTATTTCTATTTCAATCTTCTACCAATCCCCACAACTCGTTTACAACTACTGTATTTACTATTTCTTCCCATGACTTTTAAATAGAGTTGATATTCACTACTAGAAAAAAACGCGTTTTCGACGCAAATTTGCGTCGCAAACGCGTCGGAAACCACCAATTCCGACAAAATTGCGACAAAAAATATGACAGATTTGCGACAAAAAGGATGTGTCGGAATTTCCGACGCATTTCCGACACAATTTCTGATTATAATTATAAGAATAGTTATTATGGTTATAGTTATTAACATAATTATCCATTTTTTTTTATTTTTCTCTAATTTGATTTAAATTAAAAGGTTTGTCGCAAATGTATCGGAAATTTCCGACACATTTCCGACGGAATTGTTTTTACTAAAATTAAATAATTTAATCTATTTATTTATTTGTGTAATAAAGGAGAAAATTAAATAAACTGTTTGTCGCAATTATGTCGGAACTTCCAACTGTTTTTAATAAAATTAAATAATTTAATATGTATTTAATAAAACAAAATAACGTTTTCGTCGCAAATGTGTCGAAAATTCCGACACATTTCCGACAGAATTTTAAAAAATATATATATTTGAATTTTTTTCCTGAAATATTTTTTGTAATTACTTACTTGCAAACATCAATTGTAGGAGTCATAGTTCGCACACTCAAACTGAAATCAATTTGTAATTACTTACTTGCATCACATGTCCCCAAATAAAATCAAATTAAAACGACCCGTTTTGACCCGAACTCATTTTGCTCCTAACCCGTATTGACCCGAACCCGTTATGACCCGTTACCCGAACCCGTTCAATTTGCCAGGCCTGAGAAATATCATAAGGCTGACCCAGCAAAAATCAAGTGCTTTTTGGTGGTTGATAAAATAAGACTTTGCTCTAATTTTATTATCATATTCGATACTTTATTGATTAATTAACTCATTTCAGTTTAGTTATACTAAAAACAGTCATATCAACCAGGAAAGAAAGACATCTACCATCCATTTTTCAAACCGAATACGACCAGACCATAAGGTTCATTATTACCCCTACAAACAATATATAACTATAATAAAAAAAAACCTTTTTCTTGCGCTTTCATGTAGTCGGTGTATGAGGGTCCAGTCCCATAATAGGATGATGGTGTCCCGTTCACCACATAACTTAGATCCGAAGATCTAATCCCGAATACCTGGTCCTTTTACCTCCTCCTTGAACACGTAACCACACATCAGGATCATCTGTGGTGAAGTTCGACCCATACACCTCTCTCATCTCTTTTAGATATGCCTCCTACGGTTTATCAAAACGACGCGAGTTACTGTACTGAATGTTGGTAGGATAACTTACATATGCAGCTTTGGATTTATTGTAACAAACACCATCCCCTCCGCTCCATTAATATTAAGCTCACCGGCTAAAAGCTTTGTCTTGGACTCTTTGTCGAGGTGGGTATAGAGTAAAAGTTCTCTATAAGTGGGATCCCTACTCCATATTTTTTTCTGTATAAATACAAATTATAGCTAATGTAATAAGTGTAAAGTACAAACAATTACTAAAATTTCCCAATAAGATTAGCTTACCAATCGGATACGATGCTCATCATATCCTATCGACCCGCCTGTATGCGGGATGTCTTACCACCACTGTCGGCGCTCGCACGATTGCTTGCCCCGCACTCCGATTTCTTCCGCCATTCTATTTTGTCTCATTGCTATTAAGATTAAAAATATACTTTAATCATGTAAAAAATAATAAAAGATTAAAAGATTAATGTATTAACTCGCTTACCTGACACATCCCTCCAGTGGCGGAGCTTGAAAAACTAAGAAGCGGGGGCCAAAAGTCAGAAGACCAAATTTTTTTTCCTATCACTATGTTTCGGGTTATATATTCGGGTCGGGCCAAACAAATCAATAATAAATAACTTTAAATATAAAATAATCTATTATAATGCGAGAGAAAAATGGTAAGTACCTGGAAGAAAATTACAACTCAGCCCGACGACCTTTAATATTTTTGAATTCATCGATTATGGATTCCGAATCAAACTTATTAGCAATATCTTTTTCTATGTAAATCACCAAGCTATTCGCGAGATACTCGTCTGCCATCTTATTGCGAAGCCGATTTTTGAATATTTTCATTGCTGAAAATCCTCTTTCTGTTGTTACAGTAGAAACTGGAAGTGTCAAGATAAGCCGAACCACTCTATCAACCAAATAATAATTTTCACGTTTCTGAGTTTCCACAAGACTTTTGCATAAATCTGAAATATTTGATATACCAGTTAGCTTGGTATTCATTTTCATCTCAATATTAAAATCTTCTAACTGATATGGTAATTGATTCCTCTCCTGCTCTGTAAAATCCTCAGGATAATACTTCTCAACTAGAAGACAAATCTGATCAACATTAATCTCTTTTGAAACTAAACTAGAACTAAGAGATAACAACTCCATCGCTTGCTCATTGAATCTACTATTCAACTCATCTATCTGTTTGTCCAATGTGGATGTAAACAAATCTACTCGGTAATAATGTCCAAATGTAACATGAAGATCTTTTTTTCGAGGCCGATACCGAGTAGAAGTATATAAATCATTGAAATCCAGAATTTCTATTTGATGCTTGTCACAAAAATAAGTAACTTGTTCAAGCAAAGAATCTCATCCATTGTTTCTAAAATCATTTAGACTAACCTTTGTTGATGAAACTAAGTCCATGGCATTAAGAATATTTTGGGTTTTCCTTTGTAATGCTTGAGAAAGTGTATCAGTTTTTCCAATTACTTCCTTCATCAAGTGAAGAACAAAGACAAACTCAAATGATTGCAAGAAATAAATAATCATTCCTAATTATAATCCTAATACTTAACAAGAATACAACTAAAGAATGAAAAAAAATCAAGAAATTAGGGCTTGATTCAAGAATGCAAGAAATCAAAAAATTAGGGCTAGCTAGCCTAGTATAGTATATGTGATGTAAGCGGAGCAGCGAGCAGCCTAGCAGGGCGCCGGCGACTGGTGGTGGACGGCGAGCAGCGGCGAGTGGCGGCGGTGAATGGAGGCGACGGCAGCAGCGATTTGGGCAGGGAAGCAGTGGTGGTGAACGAAAATGATTTGGGGCAGTAGGGTCGATCGATGGTTTTCTTTTAGGGAGGTTAGGTTAAAAATAATAAGTTTTCATTTTTCATTTCTCCCCCTAAACTTACACTTTTATTTTTAAAATGAACAATCTATTTTTTTATCGAATTTTTTCATTTCCCACTGATAACTTATCGAAACAATCTCAACATAGCAAGAATTCTTAGGGAAAAAAGTAAGCGGGGGCCAGTAATTCTTTAGCGAACAAAATAAGCAGGGACCGGCTCTATACGTAAAAAAAATTTCGGACGAAAACGAAAAAATTAACACTACTAACGGAAAAAACGGCAGGGGCCGGGGCCCTCCCTGGCCCCTTGTAACCTTCGCCCTTGCATCCCTCGCCATACGCTCTCAGAGATACCTTTGGGACAATAATCACGAATTATATTGAATTGCGTGTGATTACCTACGACGATCTTATGTCCGTCTAGCCTAGCGTTAATAGTAGCTTATACTTTATACTGAAGCAAGATACTTATACCAATTTCATTGCTACACATTTGCTACGCATTACCAACAATCTAATTATGTTTTTAGTTTTTTAAGGTTTAAAAGTTATTTTTTTCAGTCTATCTTTTGTACAACTTCGTTATACATGAAATATGTTTATTTTCACAATATTATACATATTAGACACACAAGTACGTACATGTACATCATCGAAACCCATTACCCAAAAACCCTTTTGTTATTTTGTAGGTGTATACGTATGTGTTTGTGTATACACCGAAACACATACACATACGCATACATATACACCTATACATACAAATACACGCGTATACATACACATACACCTATACATACAAATACACGCGTATACATACACATACACATATTTTTACCCTAATTGGGAATCAATGACTCATTTAATCATCATAGGCTTTAATTGATCATTAACGATCATAACTTACCATCAATGAACATAATGACCATAATTAACGATGATCATTATTGGCCTAAATTGATAACCAACAATATCATTGAAGAGCATAATGTCCCCTAATCGACCATTATTGATTCTAAATGACCATTATTAGCCCTAACTGATAATTAATTACCATAACTGACCATCAATGAGAATAATGCTCATAGTTAACCGTTATTGACTCTAACTCACCCTAACTAATAACCATCAACTATAATTGACCATTACAGACCCTAGTTGATAATCAACGTTCCTAACTAACCATACACACATACACAAGCATACACATACACATATATACAAACACACACATACACATACATACAAAAAATAGTATTATTATAATAACTTTTTAAAATAAAATGTTTTTATCACTATTATCCTTATTTTATATTAAAAAAATAACGAATTGTTAAAAAGTCAAACAAAAATAAAGAATTTATTATAATTATCATAATTAATATTGGTATAAGTATAATAAAAATATATTAATTATTTTAAATATATTAAAAATATGTTTTTATTTAAAATATTAAGATAAGTATTGATTTTTGCGACGCATTTATGACAAAAATCAATTATTATCTCAATATTTTAAATAAAAACATATTTTTAATATATTTAAAACAATTAATATATTTTTATTTTGCGACGCATTTGCGACAAAAATAATATTAACTATTTTAAATATATTAAAAATGTGTTTTTATTTTATTTTCTTAAGATTATTAATGGTTTTGTCGGAAATGCGTCGCAAAGTGCTAACCATTTGCGACAAAAAACAATATTAATTATTCCAATTATATTAAAATATGTTTTTATTTAAAATATTAAGATTAATATTGTTTTTTTGTCGGAAATGCGTCGTAAATTGCTACACATTTGCAACACAAATAATATTAACTATTTTAAATATATTAAAAATGTATTTTTATTTTAATTCTTAAGATTATTAATGGTTTTGTCGGAAATGCGTCGCAAATTGCTACCCATTTGTGACCAAAACAGTATTAATTATTCCAATCATATTAAAATATGTTTTTATTTAAAATATTAAGATTAATATTGTTTTTTTGTTGGAAAGGCGTCGCAATTGCTACACATTTGCGAAAAAAATAATGTTAACTATTTTAAATATATTAAAAATGTTTTTTTATTTTAATTGTTAAGATTATTAATGGTTTTGTCGGAAATGCGTCGCAAATTGCTACCCATTTGCGACAAAAAACGTATTAATTATTCTAATTATATTAAAAATATGTTTTTATTTAAAATATTAAGATTGATATTGTTTTTTTCCGGAAATGCGTCGCAAATTGCTACACATTTGCGACAAAGGCTAGGGTTTTCATATTCGTCGCTGTGTTGTCTTAAGTGTGTCGCAATTTGCGACAGAAAATTTGTGTCGCAAATATTCCGTAGCAAACTAACTTTTTTCTAGTAGTGAATAATAATAATTTGCAATATTGGAGCATGAATTTACATGTAAAATTGGATTAATTTACAATATGTGCTCACACCTCATTCACAGCTACTCCATATGTTATTATAATATCTGTACAAGGAACTTGACTTATTGATTAGTAATTTAGTATAATCAATAATGACCCCGGAAGTTTCCTGCTCCACACAAATTCAATCCGACCCCTTTACTTAATCCACAAATCTTCATCCTTATGTCACTTTGTAATCAAGAACCCAACCCACTTTCTTTTTCCAAATTCCAATGGCTGTTGCTGAAATCTTTATAGGAGCATTCATCACTGTGTTGTTTGAGAAACTGGCATCTGCTGACTTGATCAGACTGGCACAATCTGCAGGAATATATTCTGAGCTTAACAAATGGCACAACACCTTATCTCAGATCCAATCTGTACTAGTTGATGCTGGTCACAAGCACATAAAAGACCAATCTGTTCAGTTGTGGCTAAACAAACTCCAACACTTGGCTTATGAAATAGATGATGTACTAGACGATTTGGCAACCGAAGCTATGCGTCGCCAGTTGAAACAAGAATCTAGTGCCACTGCCAACATCAACATTAGTAAGTTACTGAGTGTCAATCAAACTTCTTGTTGTACTGGTTATTTCAGTCCTCATGCCATTATGTATGGCAGTAGGATGAGTTCTAAGCTCGATGAGATTACTACTAGACTGCATGCCCTTGTTGAGGAGAAAAATATTTTGGGTTTGATCAATAATGTCGAGAGGTCAAATAGAAAAAGTAGACGGTTAGAGGAAACTTCGTTGGTTGATCTATCGAGAATTGTGGGTCGCGATGGGGATAGAGAGGTATTGCTAGGGAAGCTGTTGGGCGACGAATCATGTAATCAAAACGTTAGCATTGTGTCTATTGTTGGTTTGGGTGGGATAGGCAAAACCACTATGGCGCAAATATTGTACAATGATAACAAAGTGAAGGATCACTTTAAACTCATGTCATGGGTTTGTGTGTCTGATGAGTTTGATGTATTTAGTATCAGCAAGGCTATTTATAAAGATGTGGGTGGGGAGGACAAGAAATTTGAAACTCTTAATCAGCTTCAATTGGCCCTTATAGAAAAACTTACAAATAAAAGGTTCTTACTTGTTCTAGATGATGTTTGGAACGAAAACTACGATGATTGGGAACTCCTTCAACGCCCTTTTGCTGTAGGAGCACCGGGAAGTAAAGTTATTGTGACAACAAGGAAGACCATGGTTGCATCTATAATGGACTCTGTTCAAACTTACCCTCTCGAACTTTTGTCAAATGAAAAAGCTCTATCTTTACTGGCTCAGCATGCGCTAGGTAAACAAAACTTCGATTCAAACCCCACACTAAAATCACATGGTGAAGGTATTGTGAAAAAATGTGGTGGATTGCCTTTGGCTTTGAGAGCACTAGGGAGGGTGTTGAGAACAAAGTCAAGTGATGAAGAATGGAGGGAGTTGTTGAATAGTGAGGTATGGAATTTACAGAATGAAAGTAAGATTATTCCGGCTCTAAGGCTAAGCTACTATGATCTCCCACCGCACTTGAAGCAAATGTTTGCATACTGCTGCTTATTCCCTAAGGATTATGTGTTTGACAAAGATGAACTAGTCCTACTATGGATGGCAGAGGGTTTTTTGTATGAAGCAAATGTCACCAAGTCAATAGAGACTCTAGGTAGGGAGTGTTTTGAAGAGCTAGAATCAAGGTCGTTTTTTCAGCAATCAACCCATGACAAATCACGATATATAATGCATGAGCTTATAAATGACTTGGCCACAAGTGTTGCAAGAGAGTTCTTTTTTACGTTGGGTGATAAGATGGGCGCTTATGACATGAACGAAGCTTTGGAGAAATCCCACCACCTTTCATTTGTTCGTGAAAGATATGGAGTGTACAGAAAGTTCAAAACATTACATAGAGCTAGACAGTTGCGGACTTTATTAGCTACGTCAGTTACAAGGTTGATTACTTGGCAAAGATTTTACTTATCGAACAAGGTTCTTATAGAATTACTTCCCCAAATGCAATTCCTAAGGGTGTTGAGCCTAGCTAATTATAATATTAAACAGGTACCACCGTCCATTGGTAGTCTAAAGCATATTCGGTACCTCAACTTTTCAAACACTGACATCACATTTTTGCCTGAAGAAGTCGGTGACCTCTACAACTTACAAAGCTTGTTGGTTTCAGGTTGTCCTCGTTTATATAGCTTGCCAAATAGCATTATAAAGTTAATAAGCCTGCGACATCTTGGCATAAGTGATACTCCACAATTGAACAAGATGCCGAGAGGAATTGGTAAGTTAACGGGTCTACAAACTCTATCCAAGGTCATTATTGGAGGAGCTGATGAGTTTAAGATATCAGATCTTAAGGGCTTATTGCATCTTCAAGGTCAACTTTCCATTGAGGGGTTGCATAAAGTGACACAAGAAGTACAAGTTAAGGAGGCGAACTTACAACAGAAGAAGGGTCTTTGTGATTTAGAGATGAAATGGAGTGATGTATTTGGTGGTTCTGAGGATGAAGTAACTGAATATGAAGTACTTGAAGGGCTAAGGCCTTTTGAGAAGTTGACAAGCCTCAAGATTTTATTCTACATGGGAACCAAATTTCCTAGTTGGGTCGGGGATTCCTCATTTGTTTGCTTAATCCAACTTACATTACGTGGTTGTAGAAGTTGTACATGTTTACCAACACTTGGGCATCTACCGTCACTTCAAAAGTTATATGTTGAAAGCATGAATGGGTTGAAAAGGCTAGGTTCAGAGTTACTTGGACCTCCTAATTCTTATCATGGTGTTTCATTTCCATCACTTGAAGTGTTGGAATTTAAAGATATGCAGGGATGGGAGGAATGGTCAACTCATGGCGATGACAAAGCTGGATCGTTTCCTTGTCTTCATGAGGTATCTATAATAAATTGTCCAAAACTAGTTGTAGTGGCAATTGAGTTAGTACCGTCAGTTCGGGTTTTATATATTAAAGAATGTTCTATAGTGGTGTTAACAAGCATAGTTAAGGTGTCTTAATCAATTATTAGATTGACAGTGTGGGATATCAAAGGACTTACTCAACTACACGTAGAGGTTTTAAAGCACCTTCGAGAAGTTGAATATTTACGCATTTTACAGTGTGATGAACTCACATACTTGTGGAAATCAGAAGCGGAGGCAAGTGAGATTCTTGTAAGTTTACAGAAGTTGGAAGTAAGCGGGTGTGTAAATCTGGTATCATTGGGACAGAAAAGGGCAAAAGTGGTGACTGGTATGGAATCTTTTAGAGAAGTTGAGATTAATAGTTGTTCGAGATTAGAGAACTACAACTGTCCAAACAGTATTGAGAAGTTGAAGATATCCGGTTGTGGTTCAATTACATCGTTAAAGTTCCCAACAACGCATGACGTCCCATCCACTTTGAAGATTCTTAACATCGAGGATTGTGACAATCTAGAGACGAGTTGGCTTCTCCACAGCTTCTTGTCATCACTTGAATATCTTGTGATTTACAGAATGCCGAATCTGAGGCTTTTTTCTGAAGGATGCTTAGTTCATCTCACCACATTAATAATTTCAAGTTGTGACAACTTAGAATCCATTCCAGGACAAGGTTTTGGTTTCCTTCCATTTCTTTGCCTCAAATCTCTTTGCCTCAATAACTGCAAGAATCTAAAGTCATTTCCTCATGAGCAGTTGCAAAATCTAACATCTTTGGAATACATGTGGGTGAGTTATTGTCCAAGTATGGATTACTCCTTTCCTTGTGGTTTATGGCCTCCTAATCTAAGTAACCTATCAATAGGAAGCTTAAAGAAGCCCATTTCAGAGTGGGGCCTGCAGAATTTCCCAGCCTCACTTGCTACACTAATCTTATACGGCGAAAATTCAGGAGTGATACCGTTTGCGAAGGCAGATGATACGAGGAACACTGCAACTACATCATCTTTTCTTCTTCCATCATCTCTAACTTATCTATATATCAGTGATTTTACGGGCATAGAATCCCTTTCAATGGGCCTGCAACACCTCACTTGCCTTGAAGAACTTGTTATTGACTCATGCCCGAATCTTAGAGATCTGCCCGTAACACTACTCCCTTCGCTTTCACGTTTATGGGTGAAATATTGTCCCAAACTGAGACCAAAGTGTCACAGTAGAAAAGGCAAGTACTGGCCCGTTATCTCACAAATCCCCGACCTTGATGTAGAATGATTAATTTCAGGTATGCAGCATTCAAATTTTTCTAAAAACATATCCATTATTCATGTTTATAATATTTTGTTGCTAAAATACATTACTGAGGTAGCACAACCCAAGGAAATCAGGACTTATCTTCTGTCTAGTAGTAGTTTTAGCGACAAGTTTTTATCATATATATGGAATTAAAAAGTGAATAAACACTGAATGGCAGCAGCATGGGATCATTTGGGAGAGATTGCAGGTATAGCCCAGACCTAACATATTAACTAATTCAGCAGGAAGTTGAGTCGGTTCCTGATCAAGTTTAAAAGTTTAAGTGGTATTAGTTAGTAAGTTTAGGGTTAAATTTGTAACTATTATTTGTAGTAGGTTTAGTCGTTTCAGTCGTTTCACGAATGATCACGTCGGTTCAGAAGAAACTTCCGGTAATGTATAAATAGGGCCAAAACATGCATCGATCAAAAGTTGCAAGAGTGATTCTACAATCAACAAAATTACGTATTGTTCAATCTTGATTTCATTCTTTCTTGTTCATTCAATCCTGGGCAACAAGAAAAATGTTATTTGTTGGGTTAACCGGGTTTGTACGCATGTAGCGGGTCACGGGTCAGCAGGTTTGGATGGGTCAAGGGGCAGCAATTTTTTTTTATTAAATTGTCACGTTTATTTTTCTGTTTTATTGAGTTAAATAGTGGGTTAAATCACGGGCTTGTTCACTTGTTTTTAGTAGTCTTTTACGTCCATTTTGGCATGGTTAAGGTAGTATTTAGTTAGGGTTTTAGGCTTATTATTTTCGTAAGTTTTTGTTTTCTGCAGTTTTATTCCAATTAATGCAAAGAGTCTGCTGCTGCGTTCTTTTTTGTTATTTGCATATTGATCTTGTGAGGGCCTGAACCAACACTTGAGCGGAGAACGATTGGAAAGGGAGGCTGACTTCTGGTCAAATCGCAGAATTAGAAAGGGGTTCTGATTAGCGGCGAGTGAAAGAGGGGAGTTTGGTCTCGGGTTAGCAGAGATTGCAAATGGTTGTTCTAGCAGATTCAATGGTGTAGCTACAGGTTACTTGTCACTCCAGATTTGATCAAAGAACGAAAGGAATCGATCAACATGTGTGAAACAACGGGCAAAATGTTGCAATTTTTTTTGTTGATTATCATTCCTTGGTAGTTCAGTAGATCGCAAGAATGACTCCACCAAAGAATCAAGCAGTGGTCACCGTCAAAGAGAATAACATCATATCTCTTCAATGTCTGGTTTTGTCTTCCACAAATTACATGGTATAGGCCATGAAGATGCAGGGTATCTTCAATGTTCACGGGATGTGGGAGACAATTGAACCAGGGTCAATGTAGATGCTAAGAAGATAATTTTGTGACCGATAACGAAGTAGTACCGTGAGGGAAGGGTGAAAAGAAGCCTCATAGGGGAGTGAAATAGAACATGAAACCGTAAGCTCCCAAGCAGTGGGAGGAGCCCAGGACTCTGACCGCGTGCCTGTTGAAGAATGAGCCGGCGACTCATAGGCAGTGGCTTGGTTAAGGGAACCCACCGGAGCCGTAGCGAAAGCGAGTCTTCATAGGGCAATTGTCACCACTGCTTATGGGCCCGAACCTGGGTGATCTATCCATGACCATTATGAAGCTTGGGTGAAACTAAGTGGAGGTTCGAACCGACTGGTGTTGACGGATCAGCGGATGAGTTTCGGTTAGGGGTGAAATGCCACTCGAACTCAGAGCTAACCGGTTGAGTCACAACAGTTAACTGGACATCTAGGAGTAAAGCACTGTTTCGGTGCGGGCCGCGAGAGCGGTACCAAATCGAGGCAAACTCTGAATACTAGATATGACCTCAAAATAACAGGGTCAAGGTCGGCCAGTGAGACGATGGGGGATAAGCTTCATCGTCGAGAGGGAAACAACCCGGATCACCAGCTAAGGTCCCTAAATGACCGCTCAGTGATAAAGGAGGTTGGGGTCCGGAGACAGCTAAGAGGTTTGCCTAGAAGCGGCCACCCTTGAAAGAGTGCGTAATAGCTCACTGAACGAGCGCTCTTGCGCCGAAGATGAACGGGGCTAAGCGATATGCCGAAAGCTATGGGATGTAAAAATACATCGGTAGGGGAGCGTTCCGCCTTAGAATGAAGCACCCGCACGAGCGGTAGTGGACGAAGCGGAAGCGAGAATGTCGGCTTGAGTAACGCATATATTAGTGAGAATCCAATGCCCCGAAAACCTAAGGGTTCCTCCGAAGGTTCGTCCACGGAGGGTGAGTCAGGGCCTAAGATCAAGCCGAAAGGCGTAGTCGATAGACAACAGGTGAATATTCCTGTACTACCCCTTGTTGAAGAAATCTATGATAAAACTAACAGAAAATAATCTATGATAAAACTAACTATAAATAATAAAAACTAAACACAAATAGGCACATAGTAAATCTATTTTAATCCAAAAATACCTCAAGACTCGTGAGTCAAGATCAAGCTTGTGACAACCATACTTCCTACTTTCTTTCACAGTTCTACAACGCTCTCACTTGGTAACTTTTTTCCTTCAATTCACCCACTGATTCAACACCTCGTTTGCTCCTTTCAACAAAAAAATGAGTTTACATTACAACATTACTATCAACACTTCAAACCAGAAAGAAAAAATAAGGATGGATTTGTTGTATGTACAACGCAAAGAATATGATAAACGAACACCAACTGAACAAAAAGAAAGAATCAAATTGGAACCGTTAGGGTTTTGTATGCAAGAAGAAGATGAAATTACATGTATATACATCTAAATCCAGGCATGTAAATGGTAATTATACGATGATGAGGAAAGGAATTGATTGAAGTTGCGACAGAAATAACGAATTGGTCAAATCAAGTATACACGCATGAAATCAAGAGTAATATAACCGTTGAGATCTCGTTTCAGCCCAACGGTCCATAATAAAACTGACAGAACCGTTGTTAATAATCCATATCTATATCTATATCTATACTCCCTGATAAATAAATGTTTTTGTGAAATGGTTTTCCCGTCTAAAGTTTAATTATAATTTAAGATTTTAAACCTCTCAAAAATAATAAATGATTAACAAAGATAATTGCTAAAATTATTTAATATCATTTTACTAGAACTTAAAAGCCGTTTGATTTGAAAATTTTGAACTTTGTATTATTTAAATTATAGCAAAATCAATAAATTAACTCTCGCAAATTTACTATAATTAGATAATTAAATTGGCAATTTTCAAAAAATCTTAGCAACTTATCTTTGTTAAGCAAATAACAATGAATTAAAATCAACTTTCGAGAATCTAAAAAAATTACCTTATGTAATTTAGTTTTGTGAATTTAATTGTAATTTTATTTTTTTCACTATGTAAAGTAATTCTTATCTAGACACTTATGAATAATATATTTTCTTTTCATTAATCGTGTAATACACGGGAACTAACCTAGTTTTATATAATAAATAAAGGTTTTTCATGTCACGTGTCACCTTCATATTCATTCACATCATTTTTTTTGTCTCTCTCCTATTAAATACACATTTATCTTTTAATGATAATATAATTTAAAGAAAATACTAATTATACTAATAAAATAAATTTATTTTAAATTATCACTTATTATAAGAAACTTTAAAATCTAATTATATATCTTTTATTTTCATTCAAATAGTAAATAAAAGTCAAATTATATTAAATAGTAATTAAAGTATTTTCAAAACCTAATTATATATTAATTTTAACATATTTTGAATTTTGTTTTCTGTTCCTTTATGTATATGTAATACATTTTTACACCTCTAAAATATATAAATAAAAATTTAAGAATTTTATGTATTGATATTTTTATCTCGTGTGTAGTACACGAGGTTCTAAACTAGTATATATAATACAAGTGTTGTGATATATAGAGCTGATTTGAGACGAGATTTTTTGGGTCATTTTTTCTGCTAAGTAAAACATGTGTTGTCACGAACACTGGGAGCTGATCAAGAAAGTAAAGATGAAAGTTGAAAGACTGCCAGACATGGAGATTCCACTAACAAACGCCCATATAGTATATATACATTATAAAATTTGTTGGTGTCCGTCAGGATGTGAAGTATTTTGTTTTAGTCCTTAGTTTAATTTACTTTCTTCTACCTCTTACCCATTTCATTTTGTATGTTCATTTATAGAAGACTAACTAGGCTCGTGTATTACAAGTATTGAGTAAAGAAAAAAATTAAATAGTAATTAGTAATGCTAATTTACATATTATAAAACAAATGAATAATTTAATTGATGATGAATAAAATTTTGAAGTAAAAATGTATAGATAACAATTGAAACGAATTATTGATCTATTTGTCTAAAATAATGAAGATGATTAAATTGTAAAAACCGTGTTAATGATATAATAATTATCCATAATATAAACTTATTTTTTGAAATTAATAAGTAATGTTAGAAATTATAACTATCTATAATTAATGTTAGATAGTGGGCTTTGCTCTTGATAAAACAAGTTGTTTTAGCCCTAAAAGTCATAAGATCATCAAACTAGGGTGCACTCTACATTTACCAACTTGTTTGATGTTTTGTTATGACTTCTCATTTGGTCATCAAGTAAACTCAATCACACAAAATAATTAGATGACACTAAAATCAGCAACAACAGTCATGGTTTTTCAGCAGAACCATTAATAGGTAAAATGATTAAGAGTTCTGAATTGTTCAGCATGGTTTTTCAGCTGAACCATTAAAAGGTGAAATTTTAGCGAAACAAACACCACTTACCTCTGAACGATTCAAATCTTAATGAAATCATTAAGAGGCTACCAAAAAACCCTAAGGGTATTTTGGTCTTTTACTTTTCTATTTTCTCTCTCATTGAAACTAAAAACAATTGAGAAGGGGATATACAGTTATAAATCGTCATTGGGTCGTTTGGGCGGTGGCCTTTCCTTACATTGTTTCCACCTTTATTACTACATTACTAAATAACATTTTGAATTGAAAAGTCGGTGCAGATACTTCATGATAAACATTGGGCAAATCAATTACATATGCAGGTTTTAATTCTTAATATTATTTTATCTTTAGAATTAATTTCTTTTAGATTTTGTTTTCGCTTACAACTTTTCAAATACAGTGTTATCAAAATATCAGAATATATTGTTATGACGTGTTTATTTTTATCTATGTTTTGGTATAAGTTTCATTCAAAACGACCCGAGTCAAATATAACATATTTTTATAATATTTTCACCATAAAGTAATGTTTTTCTAAATTCCGAATCTACTGTTGCTATGCGGTCGTTTCTACGTATGTGTCGATATTAATTTTATTCAAGACAAGACCCCACAATACGTAACCAAAACCCATGGGGGGAATATGATAATTTTTTTTTGTATTTTCCACGACCACTTAATGTTTTTTTTTAAATTGCGAATATACATTTACGACATACTTATTCTGCCTACGTTTAGAGCTAAATTTTATTTAAAACCGAGCCGACGCAACGCGCGGCCCAAATCTACTAGCCATTATCTTTTTTATTATTTTATTTTTACCTTTTTATCATTTAACTTTTATTTCTTTTTTATTAACAATATTTTTACCGTTGCACCTGCGTTCTTGTACAAGCCGAATCGATAACTATCAAACTTCCGCCGTGTAGCGCGGGGAAAAAAACTAGTTGTCAAACATATACCCACCATCGATCATCAGACTCTCTCTCTCTCTCTCATAAACACGATCATTCTAGTCGTTCCTTGTTCTTCTTCTTTTTATTTTTCTTCCTAAACTCACAAAAACAATCCCTAATCACAAAAATCCGCCCGGTTCATACAAAGTCGGGAAGTTTACATCTCGCCTTTTTCAATCAATTAGAAAACATGCGAGTGAGAGACCTAGAGTTTTTCCAAAGGCTATTGGAAACAATAGATAACACTCACTTTGTATCCCATAAGATGATTGAGCCTTAAAATGACTGGTTTCTATCTTCCTCTCTTCTTATGTTAGGTATTAAAATAATAGAGGGATTAGATTGTAATAGTGAATAGTATAGAGTGTCTTTGGTTAGTTGTTAATCTGATTGTAGTACTTAAACAGAAAGAGCGAATCTAATCGGTATCGATGATTTGAGACTATGTATTCTTCCTCTCTGTGACTTTCTTCTTCTCTTATCGATCATAGGCTTGATTAACCATTTGTATCGTAACATCTTCTTTCTCTCGGTCAAAACACACACAAATGTGAGAATGAATGGTGAATTGCGGCTCCCAGAGATCCCGCCCCTCTTTAGTGTTAATCATGTTTTAAAAATACCCCTCTATAATCCCAAGATAATCATTTCTTAAAATCCCTTGAAATAATAAAGTTTACATAATGGATAAATATGTAAAACTTTGGGATGTTACAAGTCTACCCTTCTTACAATAGCTTTCCTTCTCATATAATGTTCCCCTAGAAAAGACCAAAATCAAATAAAGTATAGGAAAAAATCTTAGCCACAAGATCATTGTGTTTTGTGACCAAGATTCACGCGGTTGCATTTTGATAAATAAATGCAAATTATAAACTATCATGAAGGGTATAATGGGAAGAGCCAAGCAAAGGACATATGCGACTCACATACCACTTCCCAATTTTTTTTTAAATGTTCATAATTTTTATACGTTGTTATTTTTTTATAAGTTATACCATAAAATCAAGCGTTTATCCTTATCTTTAAAAGGAGTATAGTTGTGCTATCGTTTTTTTTTTTCAAAAACAATTATTATTTAACTTTAAAACTACTTGAACTATGCGTTTTAGATCTGGCCCAGTAACACACAAAATTTTAGCTTTTTTTCAATATAACTTTTTACAGCAAGCATGACGTTTTAGATCCGGGCGCCCAATAACACATAGGGTTTTAGCTTTTTTCAACATGACGTTTTACACATGGGTGTGACGTTTTAGATTATGGTCATACTGTTTTACCTTTTGTTCATGGCGTTTTACATGCGTGTTTTTATGGGCGAGCGGGGCTTTTTTCTTTTGGACGTATTTGGCCTTTTCCCTTTTGGCCACATGCTGCGCTCTAACGTTGTTACAAAACTATATAGTATATAAACAAATTATTATAATCCAAACATCCTCGTAATAACTAACTAAAACTTGTTTAATAAACTCAACCAGACAAAAATTTAAAACTTACAAACATTGCTTAATGTTCTTACAACCTCAAAAAGCATTTTCATACTTGTTGAGTCTGAGTGGCTGGTGGCAAGAATGACTCCCACCAACCATACTCATATTTGGGGTATGGTGCAACCCATTTATCTGGTTTCTCAAACTTTAGATCAACAGGATTAGAGGCCAATGCTTCTTCAACACTCGTGGCTTCAAAGCTTTCTAACAAAACTCGATCTAGCCTCAATTTCATAAATCTATTTAAGATTAAGATATAGATCAAAACAAACAAACAAACATACCAAGTAAAATCCCACTCTAACAGTAGAGTCTGGGGAGAGTTAGATGATAGCAAACCTTACCTCTATCCCAAGAGATACAGAGGTTGCTCCCAAAAAGACCCCCAGCTCAGGACAAACTGACTAGTTATTTGGATTTGTAAACCATTAAAAGGTGAACCCGTTTACTATTGAATGGGTCAGTTTGGGTTATGTTTTAGCTTAAACAAAAAGAATGGGTCAAATAAACGAATTTAACTAAAAACGGAATGGGTTGAAGGTTGACTAGAGTGTCAGTTTCTTTTTCGAGGTTGCAACCTCCTAACTTACTTTATTAATACCTTTAGATATTTTGTAATCACATATATTTAAACATTACTTTTCTGCAAGAAGTTCCAGGAGATGGGCAAAAGAGTAAAGGTGGGGCAGCCCGGCCCGGCCCGACCCGTTTGTTAAAGACCTAAAAGCTATGTGTTCCAACCTGAAAGCATTTTAACCAGCTACCCAACCCGCATATCTTGCCACTGACTTCTATAGCACTAGCTTCAAAGGCAAGCGTCGTATTTTGAAAAATCTAAAAGAACACAATAACTAGAAAAAAAAATGAACTTTTGATTAAAACATAATCAGTTTTGCAGTATTTGACCAGGTACAAGTGTGCAACTATGATTTTGGTTCTGAGGGCCAAAAGCCCAATATAATCCAAATTTGAAAAACACCAATGAGTAGTTGCAGCAAAACTGGTAAACTGGTTTTTGAGTGTAAATGTAAATTATGTACCAATAAAATCATTTTGACGCTAGACCATAACAAATTTGCAAACATGTATACCTCTCAAATTATTTGTAACGGGTCAGAAACCGTTTGGGTCGGGAAATTTTTTTGTTGGTCAAAACAGAGGCTGGGTTGACCCGGCAACAAAATTTTCTGTTTATTTTACTTTATAAACAATCAATGTATTAAATATGGTTAGAAAAACTATCATATCAAAAATAGCATCTGAATAACACTTCGGGTGACTCTCAATCAACCAGATTCGCTTTTAGGCAAGTTTTTAAACTTGACCCGTTAAAATTAAAATCTAACGCAGATCAACCCTTTTTAAGGTGTGGCAGTGGACTTACTTGATCCATGTACCGTTGGTGGAAACCAAAGCAACAGCAGGCCTCTTCAGTCTCTTGGTGATGTTTGGAAACTTGTCCAAAAACTTGGGTTCAATCACTAGCCAAAAATCCTGCTCCATGTTTCGCTCTTTAAAAAGGCGGGCCCTTTCAAACAACTGTTCTTGAAAATGTTCTTCTTCATCCAACATGAACTTTGCATTTGCAACAACAAAATGGTATTTCTTGTTACCCTCTGTTTCCTGCATTTTGCAAAATGCTAAAAATTTGAGATGTGTTATGCTAAACATTGATTTGCAGCAAGATTTGAGAGCCAGATAAAAAATGCTGTTATGGTGTTCATTTGGCAAACAACACCGAGGGTTGACCAGTTTGACAAAATTTCTTTAAAGTTGACTAACAAGAGAAAGTTGAGCTTGTTTGAATGGTGTATCGGGTTGTTAACACTTAAGCTTGTGTGTTCAATCCATGTTAACAAACAAAGTTACAATAGAAATTACTAAATATGATTTCAGAAACTATATTATTAATAATATAGTAAATAAACAAGCTATTTACTTGTAATAAAGTGATTTAGAAGGTTGTAAGCACGTGAAGTCGTGAAGCAACTTTCACCCGCTGACCCATTTGACCTACTTTCTTAGTTATGTTCCAACTTTATGGGTTCGCCCGTCATCAATAATACAATACCTGCGCACCGCAAGTTGGGCTGTATTTTACCCGATCCCGTTGGTCAACATGGTATTGGCAGGGTCTCGTCAGTTTTCCTATAACGAGTTCTCACAATTTCTCACAGATACAAAAATTAAAACACAACTTTTAGCATCTCCATCAGTCACATTACCATTGCCATATTTCACCTCATTTTGCTTTCACTCCTTTATCACGTATCCATCTTCTCATCTAGGTCCCATTTACATAACCTTTTTATCAAAGATTCTAGGTAAATATTATATTTATTTCATATCAAATATACACTTTGGATAATACATCTATTAAAACCAGTGTTGCAAAAATCGCGATTAATCACTAAAAACACCTTGGAATATTGAGCAAATCGGTTGGTTAATCAGTCAAACGCGGTCAATGACGGAGCAAATTGGCCCTAACCGGTGTGTTTCCGGCGAGATTAAACTAATTTCTCACATAAAAATGTGTGTGTATATATATATATATATATAATTTTGAAAATTACACATAAAATGTGTGTGTATATATATATATATAAGTTTGAAAAATTACATATAAAAATTCCAATCCGATTAATCTCTAGTCGGTACCCACCGTAGCGCCTAGCGATTTCTACGAACACTTAAAACTAACAAGCATAGAAACTACATTTCCCTGCTAAATTTTCCCTAAAATTACTTCACAAATTACCTGAATTTAAAACTTTACTCAATTGAAAACCCTAAACCCCTTTTTTACACTCCCGTGAGTCAGGTATACAAAATTGGTCTAAATTAATAACGGAAACTCGTATCGTGGAATAAAACCTGACCTGTTCGATGGCGTCGGACGAATTGACGGCGGCGACAGCTGTCCTGAAGGAAGTGGTTGTTCTCCAGCTGATACCGTTTGCGGTGATGTTAAGTTTGGGCAGATGATGTGGCAATGACAGGAAGGGGAGGGAATGTGTAGAGTGATGGAGATTGGAGGTGGTGACGGCGGCCGGCACGTAAACCACCGCCGACGCTCCGAGAGATTTCGTCAGACTCATAATTTGGTATTTTGGATTGCAAACAGTTAGGGAGGTAGAAGATGATCATGCAATCATAAAATCTAAAATCTTATCTGGTTCCTTCCTATGGCATAATTATTTTTATTAAGCCCCTCACCTCTCACTGTTTTACATTTTACACCTTCTTCTTTGCTGCAATGTAGATATAATGGATTTAATATTGAGTTATTACTTACTAGGTTAAAATCTCGTGTATTACTCGGATTGAATAAATACAATATTATTTATTAAGTAATAAAAAGTTTATTTTTTTAAACTCGTGTTTTACACGGGTTGAATAAACCCGTGGAATACAATATAATCTGTTAACACATACACTCATCAAAATATGTCAGAAGATTTATTAATATAAAGATTAGTATTTTCTTTAAAAATATATTATTATTAAAATATAGAGATGTATTTAATAAGAGAAAGATGAGAAAAAAAGACGAGAATTAATATGGAGGCGACATGTGTATGAAAAACCTTTATTTTTTTACATAGTATAAATTAGTATTTTCTATAAAAATATATTATTATTAAAAGATAGAGGTGCATTTAATAAAAGAAAAAGAAACGAGAAAACAAATAATGAGAATGAATATGAATACGATACGTAGCATGAACAACTTTTATTTATTATACAGTATAGATTAATATAAATTATGACTTTAACAGTAAAAAAAATGTCGTGAAATGTAAAAATGAAAAATGAATGAGAATGTGTAAATATTAGTTAATTTTGATTCAATGGTCAAGTGGTTTGTTTCTTGATATATGTAAGCCTTAAGGTACCACTTGTCGAGGGTACCGAGCAATGAGTAACGAACGATTTATGCAGAATCACTTGTCGAGGGTACCGAGCAATGAGTCTATTATAATGTAGCTAAGATTACATCATACTAGACTAAGAGACTAGTAGGGCTTCGGCCTACTATAATAACGACCTTCATTTGAAGTGGCTCATATGTTTTCCTCTCACTCCTCCCATAGCAGGATAGAAAATGCACATCTTTATACATGTATTACAACAAGTGTATATATGTCATGTTTAGGCCTGGCAAACTTAACCCAAAAGAGAGCAAACAGGTTAGAATGGGTAAACATTTTTTTATTCTGGGCTGAAATGGGCGTATACATAACAGAGAATGGGTAAAAATGTGCAGGATGAAATGCAGAACGGGTCAGGATGGGTCATGGTTAAATCAAGAACGGGTCAGGATGGGTGATACACGGAGTGCATATGAAACCCGGGGAACTTCTCTTCCTTATTCAATACACAATGAATTATGGTGGTGGTTGTACTCTAGTAGACAGAGGTTTAATTTAGTGCAGAGACTAGAGAGAGTTGGTAAAGACTAAAGGGTAAAAAGCTCTCACTAATTTAACTTTACGATTCAGTTTACCATGCAACTATTGACTTTTAACTCAATAGTGATTATTACGATTCAATAACCAATGCAACTGTTTAAAATTTATTAATCTTTAAATTAATATTATCAAATTAATTTACTGAATACCTTTGTTATATTGTTGTAAACTCGCTACGATATCCGCGATACGCAACGGGTCACGTATTTATCCTTATATTGTCGTAAGTCGCGGTTGTACCGTCTCGCCGTCTCCCACCATATTGGCCGAACCCGTTTTGACCCGTACCAAATTGATAGTTTTTTTTTTAAAGAAGACCCGTTTTGACCCGGAATCATTTTGCTCCAAACCCGTTTTGACCCGAAGTCATTTTGCTCCTAACTCATTCTGACCCGAACCCGTTATGACCCGTGACCCGAACCCGCCCAGTTTGCCAGGCCTAGTCATGTTTAATACATCTGATATAGCATCTGACTTAATCATTGAAGTGTCTACGAGGATTCAACCTCCGGACCTTCTAACAATATTTTCATGGTGTTTACATCCATATCTTCAACTTGACAAGACAAGATACGATACATAACCACCGAGAAGGAGGTCTCCTTCCACGCTCTACTACAAAACCTCAAAGTCTAGCCAACATAACTTAATCGTTGTAACAATAAATGAGATAAAAAGACGAACTTATAAATCATTTAATATCACTATGTGTTTAAATTAAATGTATTACAAAAATTCATAATAATAAAAAGTTGATATTAGTCCTAGTTTTTACATTATTTTATTTGTGATATTCTTTAGATCTCTAATTGCCAGCTTCTAGCTTATTGTTGGCAGAACGATTTTGAAGAATTAACAATAATATATTAAAATGATGAAATGATCTCATATGAATAAGATACAATGACCTAAATATAAACCTTATTTTTGTCACTGGTCTTTTAAGCCTTTATGGATGACGTCATCAAGTCAATCAATGGTGCTATTTTGCTGTGACCAAAGTTGTGCGTATCGACCACCATTCGCTATGAGAACTTCATGAGGACCTTGTTCTACAACCCGTCCACCTTCCAGAACAATAATCTAATGGAAATCATAACATAAAAAATATAACCAACCGAATATGGGGACAATTTCTGGCATGATACGAAAATAATCAGATTGTGGGTTGTCATTTCTAACCCGTTTAATAAACAAGTCGTGTTTGGATTGACCTGTATAACCCGTTTAATTAAACAAGTAGACCCGTCAACCCGTTTAAATTAGAATTAAAAATATATATATATATTTTTTATAAAGTCAACCCAACAACCCCTTTACGACATTGTTAACCCATTTATTAGAACCTGTTTACGACACGGCAACTTGTCTATGACCTGTTTACAACTTGATTATGACGGTTTACAATTCACCAACCCATTTAACTCCTTTAGATAAAGGGGTTACACGGGTCATGTTTAGGTTACACGATTTAAAGTGCGTCTTTGACTCGAATAAATATATGGGTTGTGTTCAGGTTCATCAATTCAACCCGACACGATTGGCAACCCTAAGTTTTTGTATGGGTCAAACTAGCTAGGGTTGGGTTGACCCAAAACACCTTTGGTCCAATTTTTTTATAAATAGTTTGTGTTAGATCACTAGAATACATGAATAAATTATTAAAAACAATTTTTTTTGAATAAATTGATTTAGTAAGTTAAGCTTTATCAAACTTTCATGGAACGCAATTCCTTTTTTTGGTTGATTTTTTATTTTATTTTAACCATTTGACCACCCGAATAGGCCCAGAAACAGGTCAAAATGCCACCTCTTATCATGTAGCATCAATTCACATAACAGGAGAATATTTTGAGAAAGAAAGGGGTTTGCCTCATCACACTGCATTGCTGTTGTAAGTCTATGAGCAATAAAGACAGCTGTTCTGTTATTTGCAAGGGACCTTAGTGCACTTAGTATCTCTGCTTCTGTTGTGCTATCTAGAGCACTTGTTGCTTCATCACACAACCTGAAAGAAATAAGTTAAGTTTTTAGAATGGGCCGGGTCGGGTCAAACTGCAAACAACTTTTTTTTGTACTTTGATTTTCAATTTTCTAATAAGTAATTAATGTGGTAAAAATGATTATTCGTTAGCATAAATGAACGCACGAAATGACACTTACAAAATGGTGGGTGCTTTCAGGAATGCACGAGCTAATGCAACTCGTTGTTTTTCACCACCACTAAGCTGCAAGAGTAAAAGAATATTATTAATAGTAATAATAATAATAATAAAGAAAATTAATATAACTTGTTAAAAGCTAATTGACTTCCACAAACATAATGATAGCAGATTAAGAGAATGAAGACTAGAGGTGGCGGAGATTTCAACCTATTAATTTTCAAATGGGTTGAAGGGTTAGTTTTATCTTTAATGGGTTGGATGGGTCTATTTGAGAAAATTAGATACTATGATATATATTTTATAATCATATTCAATACATCAACTATTTATCAAGCTTTATAAGGAAAATGTCAGTGGGTCCACCCGAGCTGGCCCGGTTTAATCTGCCAAAAGATTTACTCCATATCAACCCGTTATCCAACTGCCTGACCCGCCGAGTTTTCAATCTCTGATGAAAACTTATACTTGAGTAACTAACAAAAAGAATGCCGGATTATATTTGGCACTATAAGCTACAACAAACAAAATAAATAAACCCTTAAAGTAGTAACCTTTAGGCCTCGTTCTCCAACAAGTGTGGAATATTTTTCAGGGAATTTCATGATAGTGTCATGAATTGCTGCTTTTCGGGCAGCATCATATACCTATAAGAATTAAGAACTCTATACATTAATGAAAAGAACCCGGTGCATTATATTCTATATATAGTATATCGCAAATGAACAAAACCTCTTCATGGGTAGATGAGAGACGACCATACTGAATGTTGTGGAATATCGTATTGTTGAATAATACCTGCTCATAAACCACAATTTTTAAAAATCATGCAAATCCAGCTTACAAGAAAACATAAAACGCATAATATTGAAAAAAAAATCCTATACAAGATAAAGATAAATGATTTCATTTTATTAACAAACTTACCGTATCTTGTGGAACAACACCTATATGCTTTCTAAGGCTTTCAAGTGTCACCTTCCGTATATCCTGACCATCTATCCTCACCTGTCATGCAGCAATTTGGTAAGTGATAACCTTTTAAATCATTTTATTAAATAAGGTTGTTATTGTAATAACAACCTTTTTTCAATCATATGTACACACGAATATTTATAGAAAATACAAAAAATGGATAAAAAAATGTTTCAAATCAACCCAAGCCGTACATATTATTTACCCGTTTCAACCCATTACCAGACCCGCCCATTTGAAGAGAGAATCAGTTACCATGCCAGATTGGGTGTCAAAGAACCTGAAGATCAACCTAAGGATCGTTGATTTCCCTGCACAGAATTAAAATTTATGGACAATATTAGGTCTTATTTAATAAAGTAAAATGATTTTCCTTTCCCTATATTCACTGTCAGCTTTAATTATGAATACACAAGAAAAAACACGAACAATGCATTTGTCATTACATAAAACTCAAGAGCATGAACACAAATTACATGAAAAAAAAGAACGAATAATAGCTTGAGAACAGAAACCTCACCACTGCCACTAGTACCGACAATGGCCACACTTTTTCCAGCTGGCACAACAAAAGATATGCCATCAAGAATCTTTCTTTCTGTCAGATAACTGAAGTCATGGAAACAGAGTATATATCAGCAAGAAAAATAGAAAATCAATAAAGCAATCATTTTTATATTATGCAATGCTTGCTACACATTAAAATTTTAAAAGGAAATCTTAATATTTGAGTTCCGAGTGTCAAATGAACTACTTTCAAATATTGACTTTGCATAGTTTTCTATTAGGGCTAAGCGAAAGATCACTAACCATATAAAGCTATTTTAAGAGTATTTAAAGCATCTTGGAATAAATATTTGCATCAATTTTAAGAGAATCACATATTTTATTTGGTCAATAAAAATAATGAGTCCCACAAGTAAGCGAAAATTTCACCTGAAATGAACATTTTCAAACTCAATGCTACCACCACTCAACTTCAGAGGCTTTGCATCATTTTCGTCTTTGATTTCTGCTTTCTCCTGCACAAACAAGAAAATAACACTGATAAACCAAGATAAGAACCAGTGGCAGCAAGATGGACGATGCGGGCGGTTCGGATAACGGGTCAACATGGGTTTAGGTTAAAAATACATTACTGTTTTATAACTTATACAGGTTGAAACAGGGCCAGTCAGGTTGGGTCAGCGAACACTTTTTTGCCTAATTTTACACACAAAAAAAGTACATAAAAAGATGCTAAATACATTTACAATAATAAGTTAAGTGTTTGAATAAAAACAATTTAGGATGCGCAATAGACTTTGATCTATTTCAAACCAGTTTGACCCACTCCCTTTTAGCTTTGTTTTATTGATTTGACCCATTTGAGATAAAAACACAACCCAAATCAACCAATTCATAATTAAATTTGTCAAAATTGCCACCTCCAATAAGAATATATAGAGGCCTTGTAATCATAATGTGCCAGTAGTTGGGCAGACGACCTGACAAAGAATAGATGAAAACAGAAACAACAGACCCCCAAGAGAAAAAGAAAAAACAAACCAACAAAAAAAAAGAATACGGACCCCAAGGGGAAAAAAGTAACACAATCAACAGCAAACTTTAGTATTCGATTATCACTTTCGAGTCCACATTAACATTCAGGGAAATATTTATGTAGTGGAAGACTTGAGGTGATGATATAAATTCATGTGTTGTCATAGGGCCAAAAATAATTGCAAGATTAGTTGCACCTTACATTTAGCAACATCTAATTACATTCAATTAAGGTGCTTTCTTAGGAGTTCAAAATTTTTAAATATTTCATATATCAAGTCCTGATTCCAAGATTTCAAACCGGTATATTGAATCTTACCTCAAGTAGCTGAAACATGGATTTCATGTCGATAAGACTTTGCACAGTTTCACGGTAAACACTCCCAAGGAAGTTGAGTGGAAGTGACAGCTGGAAGAGGAGCCCGTTAACCATAACCTACATATATCATAAAATAGCGCATGTGACCAACATCATTAAATTATATCTTTTCTTATTAGTGGAAGCTAAATTAGGAAAATAAAGGCGGTTTTACCAAATCACCAATAGTCGCCACACCATTCATAATACCATTTGAACTCAGTACCATTGCTGCTGAGAGCGCTGTACTGAATATCAGAGTTTGGCCAAAGTTTAGAAAAGCAAGACTGTGTTGTGTATTCAAGGCAGCATCTTCATATCCTGAGATTAAATGCTATTAACTTTAATCGCTTAAAAAAGGTAGCGGTGGCAAGATGCACTGGTTGGATAATGGGTCAAAACGAGTTCAAGTTGAGACGGATAATTTTTGGTACAACTAAAAAAAATCCAGGTCAGGTCGAGTCACAAAACTTTGAATAAAACAATTTAGGAGATGGTACGCATTATAAATAGACTTTGGATGACTTTTAACCTGCTCAATCAGTTCCCCTTTTAGCATCTTTTTGGGCTAATGTCATAGTAAAGCTATGACATTTGCTGACTGGTTTCTTGCTTATGTAGCATTTTTCCTAATGAGTTGGCTTATCACTAAATTACCAAGCTAGGCCTTTTCAAAAAATATAATTACCGAACGAGCCCATCTTATGATGAGATGGCTTGCCAGTCATCTTTTTTACCGGCCAAGGCTACACCGGTTTCCTGTCACCGAATTACAAAACTAGCCCATTTCAAAAAAAAAGTAGAGACTAGGTAGTTAAAGGTGTTAGGCGCAAAAAAACATATGCTCGAGACAAGCGAGGCGCAATATTAAAAATAAAAGTTATATATAATAGGTATATAAAATTAATAGTACATCCTAAATATAATTATAAAGCTAAAACAATTAGAAATTAAAACTATCAACCAATATCAACAAATTTAAAAACCTTCTAAAACTAATAGATTAAAAAAAAATCCTTTTATAATCTTTATACACTAAATTAGTTCTACCCGATTTATAGAAAAAATCCAAAACAAAATATTGAAAGCCCAAAAAAAGAAAATAAAAAAGACAAGAAATCACTGAAATGAACCCTTTTTGGTGGTAAAACGGTGTTGAAACCTTTTCAGCCGTATGTGTTGTCACTGTTGTTGAAGGCTTACAGTTATTGACCTTTGGACCCTAAAATGAATGCTTAACATCTTCTTTCTTATCTTCTTCAAGTTTCTGCACTTCGCTCCTTAAAAAAAGCCGCAGATGGTCACCTTGGTCACCACCAAGCGCTTTACCCTTGCCTCGCCTAAGCGTCCGGATCATCATTGACAACATAGACTATAGCTACCATGTCGGGGGACATTATTGAGTATAATTACCAAAAAGTACCACCAACCTAAGCATGTTCCTATTCTATGACATTAGCCCTTTTTATTTAACACATTTGATATAGAACACAACTCAAACTAATACATCTCATAAGTAACTAGGTCGAAATTTCCACTCTTAAGTAATAGGACCATACAGAAAATACATATGAATATGTATAGCATCTAATCATACAATGAAATCATACAGAAAATACATATGAATATATAAAAACAAAGGAGATGCTCAATGTTGTGCTAACTACAGGGGGATTAAGCTCCTATGTCATACAATGAAATTATGGGAAAGAGTTATAGATACAAGGATTAGACGACAAACCCAGGTTACAGCAAACCAATTTGGGTTTATGCCAGGCCGGTCCACTACGGAGGCGATACACATTTTAAGAAGATTAATGGAAAAGTACAGAGAGAAGAAACATGATTTACATATGGTGTTCATCGATCTTGAAAAGGCGTACGATAGTGTGCCTAGAAGATTGATCTGGGAAAGTCTGGAGGGAAGAGGGATCCCTAGTAAATATATTGAGGCAATTAGGGATATGTATCATGAGGCTAAGACATGCGTCCGAGCACCCGTGGGGGATACAGACTTTTTTCCGGTGGAAGTGGGAGTTCACCAGGGGTCGGCACTAAGCCCCTTTCTCTTTGCAGTAGTTTTGGATGAGTTGTCAAAGTCGATTCAAGATGCAATTCCATGGTGCATGCTTTTTGCTGATGATATCGTGTTGATTGCAGAAAGTAAAGAGACATTGAACAACAGACTAGAGGAATGGAGAACAGTCTTAGAGCACAAAGGTTTGAAGATAAGCCGATCTAAAACCGAGTACCTTCACTGCAACTTTAGTGGTGCAAACGTCGACGAGGAGACCCAGATTTCTATTGAAGGTGGGGTTGTCCCTAAGACACTGAAGTTCAAGTATCTAGGATCTGTCATCCAGAGTAACGGGGACATCGACAATGATGTAGTCCATCGGGTGCAGGCTGGTTGGTGTAAATGGAGAGCGGCCTCAGGTGTTTTGTGCGACAAGAGGTTCCCAATAGGGTTAAAGGGTAAATTTTATAGGGTAGCAGTTCGCCCAGCGATGCTATATGGAACCGATTGTTGGGCCATCAAGAAGACACAAGCTAGAAAAATGGATGTAGCTGAGATGAGGATGTTGAGGTGGATGTGTGGACACACAAGAAAGGACCGAATAAGAAATGAAGTTGTTCGGAAGAGATTGGGAGTCACATGTATCTCAGATAAGATAAGATAAGAGAAGGAAGATTGAGATGGTTTGGACATGTCAAGAGGAGACAGAACACAGATCCAGTGAGAACGGTGGAAACTCTCGTTGTAGAGGGGAAAAGGAGCAGGGGGAGACCGAAATTAACGTGGGATGAGAGGATTAGGCTTGATTTGCTAGATTTACACCTCTCAGAGGACATGATCAATGATAGGATTTCATGGAGACGTCGTATTAGGGTTTTAGGATGAGTGACCCGTTGTGTGGGAGAGTAGAGTTGTTTAGCAAAGATTTTGCGTATGTCTTGTTTCTTGTAGGTGTGTTGTGTTTCTTGTGACTAATATACTCTAGTCATACACTGCTAATTGTTAGATTACTGTTAGATTTATTTTACTTTATTACTCATTAATTTTATTTATATTTTTATCTTTTTCTTTCCCATGGAGCCGGGGGTCTAAACGGGAGCAGCCTCTCTATCCCTTGGGACAGGGGTAAGGTTTGCCCTCATCACACCCTCCCCAGACCCTACTAATAGCGTTAGCTATGTGTGGGATTATACTGGGTACGTTTGGTTTGGTTTGGTATAGCATCTAATCTTCTAAATAAGTAAATAGTCCAGCTTGAATACATCTAACTAATGATATATGGTACACTTGTGAAGAACACATACTTACGTTTTAAATATATATCGTACTCCTCAGCTTCAAATTGCTCATTGTTGAAATACTTTACAGTCTGACGAAAAACATTATAAACTCAATGCTAAAGAAGAAAAATGAGAGAGAGGGATCTCACAAATTATCATTACATATACAAGCAATATATACCTATAACTGTTGACTGCTCACCTCAAAATTAATAAGTGAATCAATTGCCCTTGTATTTGCATCATTATCAGCTTTGTTCATATCCTTCCTAAATTTAGTCCTCCACTAGAAGAGATAAAATCAGATGTAAATATAAGTTACAAACGGAGAAAAAAAAACAAAACAAATTAAAGGAAAAATGGTACCTGTGTCACAGCCAGTGTGAATGCCACATAAGCAGCAACAGACAAAGAAGTAATCAATGCAAATGGTGCTCCAAAATTGTATGCAAGAATACCTGATACCAAAGAAATCTACAAGAACACATACTGCCAGCTGAATTCAAATATGCAAAAGATCATCTTTCCAATGATGATAAGAATACGCAGTAATGATAATAAAAAAAAACAAGTGAAATTGCAATTAGAATTAAAATAAAAGATCAAGAATAAACTTAAAAATTATAAAATAGATTATGGGGATATAAAACAATTGATAAGAGAACATATTTTACCTCTAATATAGTTGGTACAACATTAAATACCATTGCTGAGAGGATGAAGTTAATAGCTCGGCTACCACGATCAATAATTCGATTAAGAGCACCCGTTTCTCGGCTGCAAACAGAAAAGAAACAAAATGTTCTGAAGATCATTAAATTGGAAAATATTAATCCAATATCATGTTGTATTAATTGTTAAAGAAACTATATGAAATGGTTGTTTTAATGCAAGTAAGACAAGTGAAAAGCATTAAATTTCAATATTATGCTAAAAGTGGCCTCTTTTAAGTAAATCCTGCAACTATGTTAAACTACGGTGGGTTTTCCAGCACCTTCAAATTCATTTGACATATGTGTGACTTTATATTCTAAAATTATACTCACACTAAACAGGAAGTTAACAGATATACCTAAGATGATACCCGAGATCAAGCTGGTGCAAATGTGTAAACACCTGTGTTACACAAAGTATATCATAAGCTTCATGTTCTACCAAAAGATACACACACACACACACGCACACATATATATAGTGCAAGCTTCAATTGAGAACCACTCGAAAGGCGAGAACCACATAATTACATGTTAACTCACATATGATTTTAGTCCATTCATATGTGAATGTTGGTGAAGGGTCAAACACATCAAATTAACTATCCCTTCACATGTGATCTGATCCGTTCATATGTGAACATCACCGCATGTGTCTAGACCATTCACAAGTGGACAGATCAAATCACATATATGTTTTCTACCTCTTTTGTGGTTCTCATTTGAATCTCCACTAATATTCAGATATGAATGGACTTGAATCACATGTGAATTAACACGTAATTTTGTGGTTCTCGTCTTTAGGGTGGTTCTCATTTGAACCTTCCCTATATATTGTATGCATGAACAAGGAAACAGCTTTTTGTGGGTGTATAAGGCTAGGTGGATCATGAAAAATACAAATCAGAGGTAGAAATTTCGACTCACTCTATTATGAATGAGTCCATTTGAGTTGTGTTTTATGACTTGTATCATCAACAGGTCAAACTAGTCATAAAAAATAGCTAAAATGAAAGTCACCCAAAGTCTATTTCAAACAGATACACCCACCTAAATCATTTTTATTCCAAGACTCCAGATTATTTTGTAATACCAACTTTTTAAATCATAACTACAAAAAGAAATTAAAATATGAACAAAAAAGTGTTTGTGGCTCAACCCAAACCAACGTGGTCAGTAACCGTACTAAATTATGACCCATTTTGACATGTGATCCACTATGCACATCTTGCCACCTCTAATATATATGAATCATGATGAATGATATGAGCTTAAATAGGGTAAACATCACTATAAGAGAATCTGTTATATCTGTTTGACCATACCCTTCTTGAAACTGACCTAATAGTCCGCAGTGCAACCTTAGAAAAAACTGCAGTTCGCAACTCTGTAATGACACAAAAAAACATTATAAGTCCAGCTTGATTTTTTCTTTACCTTTTGGTGTGTGTGTGTGTGTGTGTGTGAGGAGAGGGGGGGATTACTAGGTATGCATGTTAGTAAAAACGAATGTGACATGCCATATCTAGGTTTATTATTACATTTATATCAAATACACAGTATCAAAACAAGCACCAGCAATTACTTCATAATGAAGTACCATTGAAAGCCGAAGCCCCTGTTCTTGCAATTCCATAACCAATCAGAACAGCAGCTGGACTCACAAAAACAGCTAAAGCTGTTGAATTAGCAGCTGCAAACTCAGAAAGTGAACTGGAATTTCCTGTTGCTGTTGTTAACCAATCAACAGCTAGCTTGAATAAGAAGGGAACTTGAACATTCATCACCTGATAGAGAATTAAAAAAAACCCTTCAATGATGTATAACCAACATTGACCCTTCATGTTACAAAAACTAACAAAAATAGCCCCTTACCTTGGCTCCAACCAAGAATCCCATTGCAGTGAGCACCCTAAATCTAAACTCCATGTTATCTTTCATCCACAAGTACTTCGCAAGTGTACTAAGAATTTTAGCATTATTGATTTGCTTTCCTTTTGTAACAAGATTTGTTTCCTCCCCTTTTTTATTCAGCTTCTTACCATTTGCATCATTGCCACTGGATGTCGACAATGAAGCATACCCGTTAGGCATAGAACCCTGATAATTACAATCACATAAACATGTCATAAATGTATTGATATTGCCATATGGTTAAACATGGACACACTTATTCACACGTTTTTTCTTTCATACTATTTGTTAAGAAACTCCATTGACCACAAGAAAACATAGCAACTACCTTCATGGCCCCACGAACAACCAAATCATAGATCAGCAATAATCTAAAGTGATTACAAAACTCAAGTTGTATGAATATGATAATGGAACTACCACTGTCCCACAATAAATTTATGCCCCTGCTTCTTGCTAGAATCCAATTTATAAGCTCAGTTTAAACATAATGTAATCAATAAGAGTTTACACATGATTAATCGATATTAATATGAATCAGAAATATCTTAACATCAACATGGAGAACAGAACTGCTTAAATATCGTATGCACATCTTTCAATACAGATAATTAGTTAAGAGAATGTGCTAACCAAATTCAAAACTCGGTAATATCCTAATCTAATCCACGCTTCAAAGATTCAGTTTCCAAAATAAACTTTCATATAAACATAATTACAGAAAGTTAACAATCAACATACTCAATAACCAATTTCATATAATGTTTATCATGATCCAGCAACAAATATTGTGCTTCACAACTATCAAATAAATCATCTCACATAGAGTCAATTACTCAATTACAGAATGAAACCTAATTACAAACTAAGACATACTTACAGGCTTTCTATGGGGAGCAGGAGATGAATCCGAGACAAAAGCAATCAAGTTTTTTAAAAAATGCGAAGATCTCCTCGAAACATCCCAGGGATCACGCCGAAGAAATGAGAACTGTCTAGTAAAAATACTACTACCGGAACTGTGTGAAACATCACAAAAATTTCGTCGGAAAAATGAGCGAGAATAACTACCACCGGTACTAGTATAGCTCGAGATCGTCATCGTCTTGCTCGCTGCCGATTTTAGAAGAATCTGACGAGCCCTACCGCATCTTGCGCCAATTATCGATTGCATGTTTGCTTAATTTTAGGGTTGTGGCATTGAAAACGTTAACTGAGATGTGAAATCTACGGCTTAAATTCTGTTATTCGAATCTTAAATGTAAGAAACAGGATCCGATGCTACGAAATTGGCGGATCCGGAATTGTTACTTGCCGGAGAGCGTCAAATACGGCAGGCGACGGCGAGCTTCTGCGTTGATGAAGTCGTTTACTATGATGTGAAATGTTGTCCGTAGAACCCTAATTGGAAGTATGAAACAGGATCTAATGCTAGAAAAATGTTGGATACGGAATTGTAGCTCGTCGGAGAGCGTTGAAGAAGGCCGATCACCGGCGAGATTCTGAGTTGTTGAAGTTGGATTCGCCCGGGGGTTGGTCGGAGTATAATATTCCTTCCGTCGAGAAGAAAACCATCGTATTTGACTTTTCCGGTACTTTAACTAAAAACTATTGTTTTATAAAAAAATTTTATTATTTTTAAAAACCTGTTCATATCTCATTTCTTATCTTTGTAATTTTAAAGAAATAGTTAAGAAATTGATACCACCACTTGCATCACAGGAAAAAATATGAGTACGGGGAACCACAGGAGCTATGAGCAATGTGGTAGGATCGGCATGGGCGGTTAGTGTTGGGCTATTTGGAATGGGTCTTGCATTATCATACGCCTTCACATGCATATTGTAACACCCCAACCCGAAAGGGCTGAAATGTCGCTACTACAGATATCAAATCGAACCATTTTATAATATTAAGAAAAAAAAGTCTGTTGTTTAGAAATTTAACAACCCAAAAATAACTTGAAAGAACCCTAGATATTAATCATTTTATTAATAAAATACACATAGTCTTGACTCCAATTGCACTCCTCATTATATCCCTTGAATTCCCAAATTTCCTTGCGTACCTATCGTAGAAACAAGAAAACACAACAAAAAGAAATACGGTTGAGCCAAAAGTTGCTCAATAACGGAAAGAACAATAGCAGTGCAACTACGGTACGAAACGGAAGCGATTCAAAGGCATAATTGATTCTGAACAAAACATGTAATACTGAAATATGATACTGGACATATAATACTGATATCGGATAAAGCATATAATATTGATATCTGATGCTGAACATATAATACTGAAATCTGATACTAAACATATAATATTGAACTGATCTACACGACAAGTGATGTCAATAAAATAAGTCGTGTAACATAAAGGAGTACCCAGAGCCGAAACTGAAACTGAGGGGTACATAGCTAGGGGTGTTCAAAAATATCCGAATCCGAAACCGAACCCGAATTATCCGAAATTCCGAATCCGAATTATCCGAAAATTCGGATATCCGAATTTTCGGATTCGGATATTAATATTGAAAATTTTCGGATAGTTCGGATATCCGATATCCGATATCCGAGATATATATTTTGTTATTTATATTTTATATTTCAAACCCTGAAAGAGCAAAAGCCCCAACCACCACTATTCAGCATTTAGCGCAGCCCCACTCACCCCCTTGGCCCTACGACTCCAATCCAACCCCGACGAGCGACGACGCCGCCGACCACCCTTCGTTCTGCCGCAGACTACCGCCACCCTTAGTTCCGCCGACGACTTCAGTGTTCTGTTCTTTGTTCCAGCGATTGAAAGGTTATATTAATAGTCGTCGATGGTTTTTTTATTTTTATGATAACTCAATCTGGGTTCTTTAGCTTTATTGCAAATTTTGGGTTTTTGTCATGGAATTTTTGTTTGATTCTTGGCAAAAATGATGCTGTCGCTGTGTATAACTTAGGGTTTAGAATTTATATCTTGGTTTCCAGATTCTTGCTTTAAGTTCAGTCTTGATCATAATCTACCTCTTTATAGATGATAAATTGGTAGTATTGAGCATGTTTGGTTACATCTTCATTATACAAAATAAAGTTCTTGCTTTAAGTTCAGTCCTGATGTTCAACCTCTTTATAAAATCTGTATCTTGGTTTCCATATTCTTGCTTTAACTCTGCAATTTTTATTTTTATTTTCAGATTTCGGATATCCGAATTACTATCCGAATCCGTATCCGAAATTTCGGATATCCGGATATGCGAAATTTCGGATGGATATCCGAAATTTCGGATACGGATTCGGATAGTAAAATCCACTATCCGAAATTTTCGGATATCCGGTTTTTAACACCCCTATACATAGCTAGCTAGGCTATGCACCAAATGAGATGGTGTGCGTGGCGTAACACACATTATTCCATCCCCGTGAACTGAACTAGGATCGATCCATCCGCCTCCCTCATAATTGGCCAATGTACTCCCTGAGTACTAAACGTGTAAATGGAGACAACGTGAACCTTTTATTACACACTGTCACGAAAAGTGTCACATCATTTACGCCCAAATGATGTGTCTGATATGCTCGGGTAACAGAGTACTAAGTCTGAGGGGTAATATAACTACCAAACATATAACTAAACATAAAGACATATGTCTAAACTGAATATAATCTACGGAACATTCAATAATGAGTACAAACTTAAGGTATATTGCATGCTACAATTTTCAAAGCGCAATACGGTTGTTATGCAACCAACCGAAGGAGTAACTGATACACATAAGTCCGAATGACCAAGTGTAGGAAAAAGAGAAACGACCAAAACATGCTACAAAAGAGAGAGATCATAATCCGTACCTTAGAAGCAACTAGCAATAACCGTAATAAATCTTAAGCTTGAATCAAACGCCGCGAACCCTACAATATCAACGTTTTTAGATTATGATAAGCTATCCTTCTATTTCGTCGTTTGTTTAGTTTATCAATTACTTTCTCGCAACATATATCTTAACTCATTAAACCTTAAATTTTGCAAAACTAATTTAATCACATTATTAAGTTAACCATATTTAACATTATTATGACATGCCTGTGAAAGGTGTTTTACACCTAAGTGTGCATTAGCCTATTGCCAAACTACATTACTGATTTGTGTGATCTCTTAGTCACTCACACACACTTACTACATACGTACACCTTAACACACTCATTTACACACACACCGGCACATACCCACGCACACACCATGCACACACATACATATATATAATCACAAACACACACACACATGTTAGCACACATAAAACTAACACACACATATGTACACACATCTGCACACACATTAATATATACATGATCTTAAAATACAGCGGATACGAAGGTTGAACGGCACAATACATGTTCCCGGTGGTTCACTATCCGGTGTCGACTCTACGGAAAACGTCGCAACCCTCGTATGTGTCATTGTAGTAGCGTCGGAAACTGGTTGGTTCGTGAGTGTGAAACGGAACTAATAGGGACTTCAAAAACGTTTTTGGTATCCAAACGATGATGCACTTGCAGATTTTAGCAAGTAACGTGTAGGTTTTGTGATGGTAGTGTGAAGCGGCGTAGTTTGCAAGAAGAATGGAGTCTGTGGGGGTTGTCAGGAGTTATCACTCGAAGGTTTGAGAGGGGTGTATATCAATCGATCGGAATGTGGTAGAACAAGATCTCATCCCAATTCTCTCGGGAAATCGTTGCGGCAGAAGAGGAGAAAATTTGGGAGGAGAAAAAAAAAATTAGGATTAGTTCAATGCAGGCACAATAAACGTGGTTAAAAAGGTTTAGAGTTGGTTCACGGGTCAGACTGCGGGTCAAAGCGAAAGTCCGCTTGATTTTGCAAATGGGTCAGGCACAATTAATTTTATTTATTTTATTATTATTATTATAGTTGTTATTATTATTATTTTCTAAATAAATTCCGAGTATTACACATATTATAAAAAGATTTATTCTGAAGATGTTGAAAACCATAATATGTAAGTAAATGTTACTCTAAGATATCTATATGTTATAAAATATGTCTCTCATTTGCAAAGATCAAGCCATTATGCAACACGTGAAAGATTAACCACCAAAACGACCAAATGATTCACCAACAGCAGCATGGTTGGTCCATGATCAGACCATGGATCGACCGTCGACCATCTGTCCAAGGTTGACCAAATCATGATCAAGCCTAAAGCTCATGGTCACTAGTACGGTCGGAACATGGAGCGACCTTACTTGTTCTGGACGAAGGCATTTATTGCTACACAAAAATGTCGTTTGAGTTGACGAATGTCGAGGCCTCATATCAACGGTTGATGGATCGGCTGTTCAGGGACTAAATTGGCAAAAACTTGGAAGTATGCGTTGATGACTTGGTCATAAAAAGCAGGGAGGAGAAAACAATAACATGGAGCATTGAAGAAACCTTCCAACCCTATGAGAGGCCAACATGAAGCTGAACCCCTGAAAAATGTTCATTCGAAGTAAAAGAAGGAAATTTCATAGGTGTCACAGACACCAAGGAAGGAATTCAAGCAAACCCAGATAAAATATAAGCAATACCAGGATGGAGTATTTGAGGACGTTGAAGGAAGTACATAGGCTCAACAAAAGGTTAGTGGCCCTTAACCGCTTCTTATCAAAGGTGGTGGTCGAGCGATCATTGCCATTTATCCAAACCCTCAAGAAATGCCTGAATAAGAATCACTTTGAATGGACGACGGAGGCCGAAAAAGCTTTCAGAGAAATGAAAGATCATTGTGTAACTTGCCAACGATAGCCACTCCATTCCCAAAGGAGGTAATGACAGTGTACTTAGCGGCCTCCTCCACAACCATCTGTGTAGTACTAATGGTAGAACGGAAAGGGGGGCACAAATACCAATCTACTTCATAAGTCGTATATTGAAGGGACCAGAAAAAAGATACGCTCTGATAGAGAAACTTTCCTTAGATACGCCTCCAAAAGATAGGAGGTACTTCCAGGGCCACCCCATAAAGGTGTTCACATAAAAACCCATTCAACATGTCCTAAGGAAACTAGAGATGTCTAGACGGCTAGCCATATAGGCAATCGAATTGGGAGACTACACAATTGAATACGCCCCTCGCATGTGTGTAAAAGGACAAGTACTAGCCGATTTCCTAAAAGAAATACCACAAGAGGAAGAACAACTAAAATATGGGAGACAAGGGACACGCCCGGAAACGAAGAACCATCGATGCAACCACCAACAATATAGAAGTTATATACTATTGAGGCCTCAAATGAATAAGGAAGTAGAGAATGGGTCGATACTGGTGGACCCCGATGGCATAGAGCTAACATACGCTTGGGCCAGGGTGTATGGGTCGAAAGGGGCAAGGGTCGGGCCCTTATAAGCCTCAAAATCAGCCTAAAACCCTCACTCCCAACCTCATTTCCGGATTTCTAGAGAGAGAAAGTGAGAGAGAGTCTAGAGAGAGAAAGTCTCGGTTTTCGAATCTGAGCTCATAGGACCGTAGGGATACGTATCTGGAATGATTAGCTGTGAAGAAGAAGCGTTTACAGGTAACCGATTCTCCTAGATCTGAGTTTTTGTTCGTTTTTGGGGTTTTCGGGTTTTGGAGGAAAAGGTAACGTTTTTACGGATTAAACTGAAGGAAAAACATAGATTTAAGTTCCTTAATGAAAAGCAAACGTTTTGAATGTAAACAAGTTCGGGATCTTGACGTGATCAGACCCGGATGCGAAAGTTAGGGTTTTTGAGAGGAAGAAGTTCGTGCGTACTTATCAAGTACGCATGAAGCTAATACTGCGTACTTACCAAGTACGCAAGAAGAAGACCCTGCGTACTTATCAAGTACGCAAGAAGAAGACCCTGCGTACTTATCAAGTACGCATGAAGCAGGTACTGCGTATTTATCAAGTACGCATGAAGTAAAGCCTGTGTATTTATCAAGTACACATGAAGTAAAGCCTGCGTACTTATCAAGTACGCAAGAAGCAAAAGTCTGCGTACTTATCAAGTACGCAGGAAGCAAAGTCTGCGTACTTATCAAGTACGTAAGAACAAGGCTCTGCGCACTTGCTAAGTGCGCAAGCATCAGGTTTATGGGTATATATATATAGCTGGATTAGTGAAGTCAGTATGTTCACCTAGCCAGAAATGATGAAACCATTTAGCGTTGAGTTAAGTTTGATACGTGTTAACTGTTATGATTGATCAGATTGTGTGAGATCTAGTAGACCATTGCAGCTAAGATATCAGGTGAGTTATAATCCCCTTTTTGCCTTCTTTAGGGGTGGTTTGCATACTTAGTGTAAAGCGTTTATTATATTCTATATATTATAAACTGAAGGGAAAAACTATGTTTTAGTGAAAAGTTTAAAAGAGGCAAAAGTACATTTCAGTAAAGCAAGATATATTATTTGGCAAGCGTTTACTATATTTATTATACATAAACAAAGGCATAATATAAGTGTTAGTATGTTTTCAGTAAAGCAAGATATATTATTTGGCAAACGTTTACTATATTTATTATACATAAACAAAGGCATAATATATGTGTTAGTATTTTCAAGTGAGCAAGATATATCATTTGGCAAGCGTTTATTATATTTATTATACATAAACAAAGGCATGATATATGTGTTAAGATATATTTCAGTAAAAGCAAAGGTATTTATGGCAAGCGTTTACTATATTTTTATATACATAAACAAAGGCATAATACATGTTAAGTTATGAACAAGATTTATAGAAAGTTTTATGAACAGTAAAGTGAACAGTTTTCCTTCGGAAATGTGTACCAGCTATAAAGGTCCTTGGGACAGGTGTTACTTGTACAAGATGTCAGATATGGGTTCTACCCATTAGTAAGAACCTTTGGGTTCGCTAACGGTTGTACAACTGGAATGATTGACGGCGGTTGCTCGGGAGGTCCATGCAACCTCGCAGTAGTGTTAAGCGGTATTGTCGGTTCATGGTCGTTGATCATGGGGGCATTGACCAGGGTATTGTCGGTTCATGATCGTTGATCATGGGGGCATTGACCAGGTACTCGTCGGTTCATGGTCGTTGACCATGGGGGCGGTACAGTAGTGACAAGGAATTGACGGATAAGCGGTATTGTCGGTTCATGGTCGTTAATCATGGGGGCATTGACCAGGTACTTGTCGGTTCATGGATGTAAGCCATGAGGGCAGTACAGTAAAGAGGAATTGACGGTTTATTATACGTTTTAAACTGTTTGAAAAGTAAAGTGTGTTAAGTTTAGCCTTATTGGCAGTATATATGTTTTAGTAAATCTTTTGTATAATTGATTTAAAGTAAACGTTAGAACTCACTCAGCGTTGCTGATTTTTAGTATGCACATCAGTTAAGTGTAGGTGGCAGTAGATGGAAGTGGATGCTTGGCTTGGCGAGAAGAGTTACCCGAAGATCAGCATCTGGCATCCTGTTTATGTTTCTTTTGATTATGTTGATTAGGACAAGTTTCAATTGTATTTGACAAGTTTCAGTTGTTTAGACATGTTATGTTTCCGCTGCGTATGTTGAGATTTTAAATCGTTTCCGCTGTGTTAAGGAATGTCTTATGTTTAAAGTGCTATGTGTTGATGAGTAAATCCAATAAGTGAGGCCTCCCGGGAAAGGGGCTTTACAAAAAATATGAACACATGTCGTGTTCGTTCATTTATGTTCGTGGACGTTCGTTTATGTTCATTAATATATGTTCGTTTATTAACGTTCCTTTATGTTCGTTTGTTCGTGTTCGTTTGTTTTTAGATGAATGATGTACATTTGAACCACTAACTTACATGTGTTTTTGGATGAATAATTAAGTATTAGACTTGTTTATGTGTGCTCATTAATGTTAAATTTATGTTCGTTTGTGTTTTTTATGTTTGTTCGTTTTATGTTTGTTCATTTGTATTCGTTTATGTTCGTTTAGCTTTTTTTAACGAACGAACATTTTCATTTTCTTAATGAATGAACATGAACAAAAAAACGTGTTCGATTATGTGTTCGCGTTCGTGTTCGGTTAAAATTAAATAAACAAACACGAACACATCGATGTTCGTGTTTGTTCGGTTGGTTTACAAGCCTAATTATTGATAACGAGCCAGTTAACCACTTTTAGGACTTTATGATCGTACTCATGTGACTTAATCATTATATATCTAAAAAGAAAACAATATGATATAAACTCATGTTTTGTTTGTTGTATTGTGTGTAATGATCTTATAGTCTTTTTTTTTTAACCATAGTCTACCGGGTGTTTTTCATTGGTGGTGATAAGTTGTAATTAGTAACTTGGTTAGTAACATACAAAATGTATTTTACTTGGCATTTATTATGATTTTATATAGCAAACTTAAATCTAAGTTTTAAAGTGATAAATTTGAAGAAAAAAACCTTATTAATCATAAGGAATTGCATCAAAATGTATCATATCATATTGCATCAATCATATCATATCATATTACATCATATTACATCACGTTGCATCAAAACACATCACATTGTATTGGATTACATTTGACTACATTAAATCACATTGCATTGTATGTGTGTGTTAGGGTGAAAGGGGTGGAGTACCCGGCTTGGGCCGAGTAGGAGAGAAGATCATCGAGTAAAGGGGGTACACCGCCCCCAATCCCCCCGAGTAAGTTGGGCGAATAATTTTACTCGGTTGTGGAAAGCAAATTGAGAGTCAAAAGAGCATTAAAGCACTTGCAATGTCAGTCAACCCCACTTGCAATGTTAAGGATTTCTTTTTTTATTTAAATGTTTTTTTTAAGTTGGTGAGTAAATAAGTAAGATATTTTCAGTAAAATCTGAGTAAATTAGTAGTTTTAAGGTGACGTGAGTAAATGACCACTTTCACCCTTAGAGAGAGATAAAATAATGACCACTCATTATTTTTCATCTTATAAAAGTCATATATATATTTTTCTCATGGCCTTTTGGCTTAGTGGCATTGGTGATTGTTCCATAAAAACAATATTGATTCAAATCTTGCAAGTGTTGATTAGATGGTATTTAGGAGTAAAAAGTTATTAAAAAATAAAAGTCATATTCTAAAATAATTCTTAAGATATTACTTCATTGGGGGGAGTATTTCAAACACTTTGGACATGTTTATAAAAATGTGTCACTATCTTGAATGCTCGACTCTTTAAAGGAAATGTATACATTGCAATTTTGATGATCATCGCCAAGTCATACAAAAACCTAAATAACCTAGATAGCTAGAGAAAAACTTATATAGCTAGGGTAAGTATACTATCATATCATTAAGAGCATGTGGTTAGTATTACATGATTTATTTTATTATAAAACCAAATGACAAAGGTTCGATTGAATGTTGAATTAAACTAAAGCTAAACTAAATGAAACTACGAAGCATGAAACATACAAAAACACGAGAAAGACAAAATGAGTTACGAAGATAAGTAACAATCAATCACTTCTGATTTAGGGTTTTGTTACTTAGTGGCAATACTTAACTTATTGCACATATCTTATCTTGTTCCTATGATTAACCTAGAACATGATCCATAAACTTACAAATAAATCGTCTAATCCTATGATAAATTAATATCCAATAAACCATATTAAAATGCACCAATCAAACCTCAAGACTCTAATACATGTTGGAAAACCATTCATTCCTTATAGAAAATTCTTCCAACCATTTTTATTCCCCATTATATAAAATTTTATTTCACGTTATATAAACTATAATTTGTTTTATAATAATCTTTAAAGAATTTAATTTGTGTTATAAACATTTTAATCGTATAAAACTCTTTTAATTTTAAAAACTTGTTTAGTGATCATTATCCCTTAGCTTTTAATTGTATACAACTCTTTTAATTTTATAAATCTTGTATTGTGCTTGCTTGATAATGTAACCGAAGTTAGCTCTCTCCATTAGCCCACACATGACATGATGACCAAACAGTGCATCAACAAACCCTAATTCCGTCGATATATCATATAATGTACCGTTACACCATACACCGAACATACTTATTATGTGCTTCGTTCTTACCCTTTATCAACATGATTTTTTGGAAGTAACATAGTTGATCCATGGGTTGATCATGTATCAACTATGTTATCTTTGTCCATCAAGTCTTCCTTATTCAATTGTTTGATCTTTTGTCTTGGTTGATATTTAGAATGTTCTATTAATATACTAGGTTAAAATCCCGTGTATTACACGAATTAAATAAATGTAATGTCATATATTAACTATCATTATTAATAAAAAAATTTAATTTCTTTAAAAACCCGTGAATGATTTAATGGGACGGTTATAAATTCTGTAAAGTTAAAATTTTAAAACATTTTTTTCAACTCGGTATTAATATTTTTTTTATGTAATTGATAAATATTAATTTATATTAAATTCATTTGGTTAATGATATAATAACTATATATAACTAAATAATAAGTATTAATAATTAGATTTATATTAGATATTTAAAAGTATATATTATTTTAATATAACTATTTAATATGAGAGAGATGCGAAAAAAATATACTAAGAATACACCACAAAGTGACATGTGTCCCAAAAAACCTTTATTTATTATTATAGATGAGTAATTATATTTATTATTTGTATCACATGTTCATATTTTTATTTTTATATAACAAGTACATTTTATAATGTGTGATTTATTAAGCATAAACAAAAGTAAACACACATCTTATAAAAAATAATTCATCATATCATTAAGTAAATAAAACAAAAAGACAAGTATATCATGTTGATATTTATAACTCAATATATATAGTTCTCGCTGGCACGCATGCACACACATATATTTATAACTCAAATATATGGGGAGGGTTTAAGATAAACCACATACTTATGTCAAAAGTAGAGAAAACCAACCAAACTAATAACATAATTTATAAATTATTTTTTCTTTTAGTTGTCAAAAGGGGATTTAAGTATCTAATACATTGTTGAACATAAATACGAGAATGAGGAGTCTTACGGATACATAACCCAATGTGTTACGCATATGTAACTATGTCACGCATATGTAACTATGTCGAATGTGAAGTTGTTACATATACTTAACATTATGGGTTAATATATGTAACACTTCTAATATGCCACGAACTAGACCAGAATCATTCTCAACGAGTCCATAAGGAGTGATCCCATTTTTTTCATCGGGTCCGGGTAGAGACCAAAGATCTTGAGTGACCGATCCGGCAGAACAACTCAAAAGATAAAGACGTTTTCATTTGATCCATACCCCTATATGTGTGTGTGTGTATATATAAGGGAACAAATAAATATAAATTATGTTATTGGTTTTGGTTGATTTTCTCTAGTTTTAGTATAACTATGTGATTTTATCTAGAACTATCCCCTATATATATGTGTGTGTGTGTGCGTGTGTGTGTCATTCCATAACGAACTACTTTTAAGTAGAGAACTTTGAAAAACACATTAACACATGTACATACTGCTTTAATTATAATGCATTGAGCGGTTACATAACCAAATAATCGTCATATTTCTCTCTCCCATTATATCTTTCATGCACTTGTACGTAATGAATGAAGATAATCACATGTAATGGGAGAAAGAATGAGATGGGTAAAAACGGTCTTAAAGCAATAGGTCTATGTGGTTCTTGCAATTCTCTACTTGAAATCGGTCATGTATTGAATATCTCTCACTCTCTCTATCTATATGTATATATAGAGGAAGGTTCCGCTAAAAAGTGAATTTTCGTTAAGAGTCTTAAGAAGTTGGGTCAAATGAACTACGATTAAACTAATTACAGCGGCGTTGAAACTGGCTCGTCGAAATAAAGCTAAATTAAACCCTAAAACTAAAGCCTTAAAGGTTAAAGCTAAACCCCAAAACCTAACCACCCCACCCTCAAAAACTTAAATCCTCCAACTCTCACACCCTAAAACCTAAACCTACCCTCCCCCCTAAAAAAAAAAAAAACTTAAATCCCCACCCACCTCCCCTAAAAACCTAAATCCCCCAATCCACACCCTTAAAAAACCTAACCCCCCACCTCCCCACCCACCCCCACCCCCCCAAAAAAAAACCTCAACGAGCCGATTTCAACGTCGCTAAAATTAGCTCAGTTGGAGTTCGTTTGACCCGGTTTCGGTTAAAAAAAAAATTATTTCTTAGGTTTTTTAGCGAAAATTCACTTCTTATTTGAATCTCCCCCTCTACACCATTAAGCTAAATAAAACCAAAAGATATGGTTACAATTTATATCACACATATGAAAACACGTTTCTCACACCAGTATAGCATAATGTAGTGGTCTTGCACTATATAACGATGTGGTTTGAGCCTCAAAGTAACCCGCAAACCTCCGAGTTAGGCAAAGAAGTAACTATCACCGACGAACAGATTTATTTGTAATACTTTTCTTCAAATCTAAGTTCGTAAGATACCAGATCGCATATTGAAGTTCAGGAAAGAAGCGATCGGGTAAGCTTGATTTCTCTTTTACCTAAAATGCACATAATAATTTCCATGACTTGGTGTGATCATGGTAACATATCTTCAAATTTTGTGTGATCAGTTACTTTTCGCTTTACAATTTTTCTTGTGACCGTCTTTTACGCTTTAATATTCATACGTTTACAAATAAAATCATCAAGTTTTTCATATATGTATAGACTATCTTAGAATCTCGTGTATTATACGGGTTGAATAAATGTAATTTTATATACTTAGTAATACAAAATTTATGTCTTTAAAAACTTGTGTATTACAGGATTGAATAAAATATGATGTAATCTGTTAACACAAACACTCATCAAAATATGTTTTTAAAAAAAGTACTTTGACATGACAGTTATAAATTTTGTTAAGTTAATTTTTAAAATATATTTTTTCAACTAGGTATTAATTTCTTTTATGTAATTGATAAATGTTAATTCATATTAAATTCATTTGGTAATGATATAATAACTATCCATAGTTATATTTATATTAAATATTTAAAAATATGTTATTTTAATATTAGAGAGATGCGGGAAAAACATGTTGATGCATCAGAAAGTGACAATCCCGATCAACATACGAGAATGTTGGCTTTTGTTAAGAGCCAACGTTTTCGTGACCTGGTGCAATTTTTAGTGCAAATGTCGCAGTCAGCAACGCAATTCACCACCACTACTGATAACCACCATCCGTCTCCGCCGTCTCCACCCGCTACAGCCACACAAGACCGTGGCCATGCTACTAATCCACAACAACAAGGCATAAGATCTGGAAAGAGGGCTAGGAGAATACCATCTCGGTTCAAAGATTATTATATGTGATGATGTTGGAGCATTATGGTGTGATAAACCATTTTCCATTTCTGTTTTTTTTTTGTGTATGGAGAAAAAAAAATCTTATTATACAAGAGTTGGTTTAGGGGGTGTTTGGGATTCCATTTCAAAAACTACTTTTGACTTCTTGGAGAAGTTAAAAATTCTTACTTCTTCAAAACAACTTCTCCACTCTTTTAAAATTAACTTTTTCATCAATTATCCAAACAAACTTTTAACTTATTACCTTTTTAAAAAAGGTAATAAGTTAATAAGTAGTTTGAAATGGAATCCCAAACACCCCCTTAATAAACTGATTAGGTTCGTTTATGTTTTTTTTTAATATTAAAAATAATATAATTTAATGTGTTTTGACTTGACCAACACCTTGGTAGGAGATATATTGAGATGAATTGGTCAATACTACTTTTCCAAAATTTTAGAGTTTTTAGTCAAACTAAATTATAGACTTATAGTTCATAAAAATTTATAGCTTCTATAAAATGAAATATATAAAACAAAATTTGATGGAAGAATCTACAGAGGAATTTTAAGATAACCGAGGATGATCTGAAGTCGTATTAGATACTTTCATATCAAAAATAATTTGATGATTCCTCAAATTCTTTGATCGGATAAAACTCAGAAATTTGAGACAAGTAATCAAGTGTGAATTTGAGAGGATTTTTTTGAACCAGATAGTAAAATCATGTATAACCAAACAAGACATTTTATGGGAAAAACCATCTAAATGTCTTTGGCAATTATCATTTTAATTTCAAATTCGAATTTCGAATTTAATTAAAATCCGCCCAATTTGACACCAAATTTGTTTAATAAAATTATTAGAAAATTAATTTCTAATACATTTTTTATAAACCAACAAGTGTCAAAATAATTTTCGGGCGCGCCGATTCCCCAAATTCTTTGATCGGACAAAACTCATAGATTTGAGACAATAAATCAAGTGTGAATTTGAGATGATTTTTTGATCCAGAGAGTAAAATCACGTATGACCAAACAAGACATTTTCTGGAAAAAAAAATATTTATCATTTTAATTTCAAATTCGAATTTAATTAAAATCTGTCCAATTTGACACCAATTTTTATGAGGTGTTGCAATCTTTACTTCAAATGCCACAGTCGGCAACTCAAATCACCACCGCTTCCCATAACTATCGCTAGCTAGTCTCCGCCATCACCACCTATACAACCACACAAGATCTTGGCTGGTATACCAATCCACAGCAGCCACACACAAGATCTCAAGGAAAGAGGACCACAAGAATACCATCTCGTTTCAAGGAATATGAGATATGAAGGTGTTGGAGCATTTTGGTGTGATGAACCATTTCCATTTATGTTCTTTGTATAGAGATAGAGAAGATATTTTTAATTGTCCCAAAACATTTTGATTTGGTTCTGTTGTTATTATTATTAATTTTTTTTTTGCATTAAAAAATAATATTTTTTTTACTTTCTTCCTGTAATGAAATTTTTTTTGTCCGGCACCTAGGTAGAAGATATATTAAGGTAAATTGGTAAAAATTATTTTTGTAAAACTTTATAGCATTTATATGAATTTTCTTTATACATTGTTTTTTTACTTTGTAATATTGAAATTTTTATAAGGTCATATAACTTTTGAGGCCTTTGTAAGTTTATAAAGTTATTTAATGTCGTCGTTTTCTTATAATTTAACATAAAAAATTATTATTATAATTTTGGTTTATTGTGACCTAACCGGCACGACACCCATAGCCACGTATTTTTATATTATTTTTGTTTAGAATTTAGAATTATTTTAAAATTATAATTTGTATTCCGTTGTAGAATCCAAAATGATTCATTTTACACATTGTAGATATCACAATTCACAAGACAAAGTTGTCACTGTTTGCATCAACAAATCTCACATTCTAAGTAAAGAACTCCATATTGATAAACACAAGACACAATCTTAATTTGTATAAACACGTACAATCCTAGGAACATCAACTACCTTAGAACTAATCGAACTTATTTGACATCTTTACTTATATTATTCAATTCCAAACATAACATTTGGTAGAGAAAAAAAATATCCAAAAATGGGTAATTCAATCTCATACATGTGTTGTCAAAACGAATTGATGAAACAAAGAGGGGAGGTCTTAGTGATCAAAGAAGATGGTGAATCGGTGAGGTTCAAAGACGGGACACTTGTGAAAGATGTCTTGTTTGCTTACCGTATCACAACATAATTAAGTGTTGTACAGAAAAAAACGGTTTTAATGGGTGAAATTCAATTGAGTTGCAAGTCGCTTTACTTCTTGTTGCCAGCTGGGTTGGCACTCAGTGAAGCAGCGTACCAGAGTCTTGTTCGGTCCGCTGCTTCACAGAATCTAGTGGCTAACATGTCATCAATGATTTGGATAAACGAGAACAATCAACAAGCCGGTTTTGGAAGTGATAGACAAGACCACAAATACATCAATTATAGTTATTCGTACAAGTGGAAGCCGGTTTTAAGGACGATCCCGGAGATAGCCACACCTTCTACCTAGTATGATGCGTGTGGATCAAAAAGGTTATGTGTAATTGCGTATTTGTAGAATTTCATTCAACTTACATTACACATTTTTAACATTGTTGGAGCACAAAATATGGCAATGATCTTAGTGGATATACGTTTAACTTTGATTGATATTGATCAAATGTATCTTGAAGGTAAACCAAGTGTATTTTTATTATTTGGAAAGCTTTAACATTACATTAACCATACAAGTTTGTTTTTACCATATCTGATATAAACCAAAACTAATACATAATTTGATAACCTATATAATATATAGTTTTAACAATAGAAAATGAAAAAAAGTTAAATAATTAGATGATACATCAAAATTAAGAAAACTAGTCAAAGCACGATAAGAAACATGTTGTTCATTGGTGGTATCAAGTTGTAGTTAATAATTTGGATTATTAACATCTAACATGTATTTTTGTTGACATTTATTATGATTTTATATAGCGAACTAAAATCTTATTTTTAATGTAATAAACTAGCTTAGATCCCGTGTATACATACGAGGTGAAAAATATCAATAAATAAAATTTTAAAATCTTTATATATATATTTTACAGCTGTAAAAATGTATCATTTACTAAGTATAGAAAACAAAACTCAAAAAAACAAAACTCAAAATATGTAAAAACTAATATATAATTGGTTTTCGAAAATAAATCAAAGTTTCATAAAGGATGATTTAAAAAAAATGTGTTTTATTAGTATACTTAATATTTTCTTTAAATGTGTATTATTGTTAAAAGATAGATGTGCATTTAATAAAAAGAGAGACGGAAAAAAAATGATGAAAATAAATGTGAAGGTGACACGTGGCATGGAAAAATATTTATTTATTATATAGTATAGATTTGAAAAAATAACTAAAATCTTATTTTTAATGTAATAAATTTGAAAAAAGAAAAAAACATTATTATTAGTAAGGAATTACATCAAAAAAATATTATATCATATAATATCGTATCGAATCATATCATATTATATTATATCATATCATATCATATCATGTTACATCATATTATATCATACTAGGATAAAGCCCATTTGCTACATGAGTTGAATAAATACAACTTGTTATAAAACAGTATTTTCTATCAAAATTTGTATGTTTGGTGTTATTAGTTATCTGTGAAATAAATTAAAATTTTCTTATGATTTAGTATTTTTTTAATAAAAATATATGTTAGATATTTAATTATTTAAATCATCATTATTTAATTGGAGAGAAAAGCGAAAAACAAAAATATAGATTTCATCAGAAGTCAACACGTAGCAAGTATAGTTATTCATTTACTATAATATAGGTTAGAAACCATGTATATTATAAAGAGTGAATAAATGCAGTGTTATATATACTTAGTAATAAAAATCTAATATTACATATTACATATTCTTTTAATACAAATTTTAGAAGCGTTATATAGTTATTTTTTAAAAATGTTTTATAAAAAGAATGAAAGAAATGTTCAAACTATAAAATGTTTTATGAATAAAACTATTTTTTTAATTAAAAAATGTTTATAAAAATAGTTATAAAAATCTTTACTATTTAATAGGAGAGAGGGGCGGGAAACACAAATTATAATTTTTTTTCATAGAAACTTGTATCATTAAATAGGAGAGAGAGACGGCAAATTTTTTTTAAGAATGAATATGAAAATGATATGTGGCACCCAAAAACCTTTATTTATTAGTATGTATAGATTACATTACAACACATTGCATTATATTAGATTACAATACATTACGTTATATTATGTTATCATATATATTGTCACACCCAATGTTATAAGGGAGACGAGACATGATGAATGGACCAAACACATCGATTAAGCAATTGAAATAGAAGTGGCGTGATAAATTAAACAAAAGTATTCTCTTTTATAGATTAAAGGAATTATAGTAACAATAATAATGTTTTACATCAAATGATCATAGTGTGTATCTCCCTACAACACTAATCAATACATATTAGGGTAAACCATGAAAGTAACATCAACAGAGTTTAATCCAAACTGCACATAGACTGAAACTTCACCCGGAACATAACCATCATACAAGGCAAAAGAGAAATGTATACAGGTCATCGTGTCTTAACCTGAAACAAAAACATACATGAAAATGTCAACAAATACATTGGTGAGTTCACAGGTTTGAGTTTTTAATAAAGACATGTTCTTTGAGAATGTTCTGATACAATGTCCAAATGTTGTATAATAAGTAAGTCCATAACCAACCATATACTCAGTACCCAATACGCTCATCGAATCCGTGAATATTATTAATCAAAGCCACTCATGTTAAATGTACATAAATAAATAATAGTGTTCACACGAAGCAGATAATATGACGCAAACCCTACAAGTCACCCGAGAACTCATAAATAGCAGTGAGGTTTCCCAACTGTCCGCGTGAATTTCCCAAGTAGTACTACTCATACACCTGCCGGCTCGCAAGAACTAATGGTTATGTAAACAAGTGAACAAATCTGCATCAATGCTGTGTGACGTATGAATATACCCGCCGCCTCTCAAGAACTAATGGTTATGTAAACAAGCTAATAGATCATGTAATTACTAAAAAAACCATTTGTTACTAAATTGATCATTTTGTTTAATTTTAGGGACTAAAATTGTCATTTCTCACTGATTTTGAGATTTTTAAACTTTCAAATCCGACTTTTTAAGAACATAACTTTTGAACACCGTCCCTTTTTTGACTCGATTAAAAAGTACATACTGAATATTAATGGGTAGCTAGCGGGTATATTCATTAGAAAAAAAACCCGGTTTATACACTCCAGCAGCTACACTTTTTTGGGCTCGTGAAGTGTTTTGAAACGACGGGCCAAAAAGCCCAATAACTACTAACGCCGTGATGAACGATCAAATTTATCAAATCGAGCTTCGAAGGCGTTTAGGTGATAACTGGACTTATCGGAGCAACCGGACAGGGATGTTTCCGTCGACGATAAAGGCTATGATCTACGGTCTTTCACCGTCTCATCAGATGGTGATTCCTGATATCTGTAACACCAACACGTCAGTAGGAAGGTCACCGAGAATCAGCTTAACACCGTCCTCCTCCATGGCACCGTTCTCGGCGTTTAAATGTAATTCACAATACCTATTTTTGTACCAGTTCTATCAACTCAGTTGCATATGCCCTATCTGATACACGTGCATTACCTAATTGCTTACATATCAACTAATTTGTTTTGATTTATGCAATGCGTGATGCTATTTTAGTTTTAGCCTTTTAGGTATCGTAGTATAGTATGTGATGATTTCATATGAATTTTCCATTACAAGGATTTGTATGGATTCGAATTCGATTGTATATTGCTTAGCATTATGCCTGGGAAGATTAGAACTGAGCAATTGACCTAAATCATTTACATGAGAGGTTATTATCCCAAATTGATCATGGATGGTTGGAGTAGTATGGTTCTGTACTCTGTTCAGAGCACTGTTTCTACCTACCGTTCAGGCTATTACCGTAATGTATGTAACGAATTCTGGAGTTCAGCTAGCAAAATTTGTTGTTTTGGGTTGGTATTGATGATTGAGAATGGTTTCTGCATTCCTCAAGTAAGGGTTAGCTTGTGTTTTGTTTGTTTTTAGGTATTGATAATATGTAATAATAAGGTTCATGACAGAGAATGGAAATAGAGTAAGTAACAAAAGCTAGAAACTGTGATAGAGGATGCATACTTGGCCTAAATGCATGACTCATTAGACTAAATACTTTACTTAAGATTACCAAATACCTCGGCATACTTGGCGTAGATACATGAATCATGTTTAGTATAAGATAAATTGAATACATTCCTAATGGTACTGAATCTCCAGTTATTAAGCTAAGTATCAAAAACGGTAAATTCTTAATTTTCGTATCTGTTAAATAAACATAACTATTATCTCTGGGAATAGTAATAAGTAATTTCTTAATCTCACTTTCTTAAGTGCTCTCATTGTCTATTCTTCTTATTCCCCCCTTAGTTGAAAAAAATATTGTCAGCAGTTTTATAATGATGCATGTTTTAAGCCTATGTCATGAGTTTCTAAAAGAGAAAAACGGCTAACATGATTTATTTGGTGTGTCCTTGTATATCATTGACTTTGATATTGGGTGCATAGTTATCAGAGGCGCTAGGCGCACTCAAGGCGCATAAGTCTCGCCTGGGGCCTAGGCGCATAAGTCACGCCTGGGGCCTAGGCGCAAGGCGCAAAAAAAGCGAGGGCCTTAGAAAAAAAAACCGCACTTAAAAAAATATTTAAAATATATTATATGTTGAAAAATAATATTATTTTTCAACATAAAATAAAGAAAAGCTATTATATAACATTTAATATCATCTAATTAGTACCAAAATATTCAATGTCATATACCAAAATGATCAAATACCTAGGAAATGAGCTTCGATCGATATTGTGGAAGCTTTTATAAGCTCAACCATAACCTAGGAAATGATAATAAAACATTAAAAAAAACTGCGCCTCTTATCATCAATATGCGCCTCAACAAAAAAGCCCAATCCCTGCGCCTCACCTCAAAACTGTAGTTGTATATTTAACACACCCCATCTTTTCTTTTCTCATCAAGTGGAAAACAAAGGAAGTTGGGAGCAAGGTTGTGGGTTTGGGTTGTTAGGAACAACGTGGCGCAGCGGAATCAACACACACACATGCACAAACGATAATCACGCGGTACAGAAAAATAAAGGACACAAGAATTTTACGTGGTTCGGTCCCAGTGGGGGACCTACGTCCACGGGCTGCAACTAGGTTATTTCATTAAGCTCTAGGCACACAGATTACAGTTACAACATAGGGTATTTATAGATTAAAACTAGGGTTCCTAACTTGTTCTCCAAGTTAGGCCCAAACCGTAGAGATAGGCCCATTAGGGCCGGCTAACCCTAATTAGGGCCGGCCGCCTCTAAACGAGACTCCACACCTAACAATCTCCCACTTGGAGGCTCGAGCAATCCTCAATCCACCATCCAAGCAGACCCTATACCATTAACTCTAGTAATCTTCAATAACAGAAATCCTCCAAGCCTCCAGTTCTAAGAACAAGCTAACACTTCACTATTAGAAGTTTCCAAGCCTCCAGCTCCCAAGAACAAGCTAAGATTTCAAATAACAAAAGTCCTCCAAGCCTTCAGTTCCCATAAACAAGCTAAGACTTCAATCCAATCCTCCTAGTTGCAGCAGCCAACTCCTCAATTACCAGAAGAGCCCGTTGAAGCTCCTCCGAGCCCCAACCCAGCAGTCATCACTGACCCAGCCATGGCAAAACCCACCATTGACTCATCCTCAATCTCAACCGGCACCTACTCACTCGAACTACCGACTCCAGAGACTTCCAGAGGAAACACCACTCTCTAAAACCTGCAAGTACCATGGAGAGATTTTCCCATTCGGAATTCCGGTCTTCAAAACCCAACGGTGTTTTGAACTGTACCCAGAACACGTCCCATGCTCCCACTATTCCTAAAACCCCTGACCTGGTTTAAACCTCCGAATGCACTCAGCTAACATCTCCGTGGCTCTAGGATTCATACTTGCAAAATGAATCCACTTAGCTCTACCCGATGCAGCGAGCCAAGACTTTAATACTCGGAAGTTGGTTCCCTTCTTCCAGCGATACATAAACTTGTATCTTCCCAAAGTCTTCAAACAATAGATTCACCAATGCTTCACAGAAGTGAGTAATGAAGCATACCAGAATCTTGAACCCAAGAGTCTCCACTGCCTTCACTGAGTCCCAATGCATCAACCCAGACACATTCTCAGAAGCAGAATTTACTATCTTTGACATCGACTCTAAAGAATGTCCCACATACCTCCATGCAGCTCCACCAAGTCAACTATGCTCAGCTCCCACCGTCCCTGTTATCCCAACCCATGCCAAATGTCGTACCACTGATCACCACCGAACAAAAAACTTCACATTTCTAGACCAGCTAACCGGCAAACGGTTATAACAGCAGCAGAGCTTTCATGAAAGCAAACGGTACCAAGGATTCCGCGACCGTACACCCGATCGGCTAACCCTAACTGAAAAATCTTTCAACCGAGCAATATCACCTGACTTCCTTTTTATTTTCACTTATGTCGTCACCAACACCCCAGAACCGGAATACTTAAAACCCAAAGCATTCCAAACCTGCTGGTTCCATTTTCACCGGTTTTATCCCACAGTACCACACTCAAGTTCTTTTGACAAAACCAACCAACCTCCAAACCGTCAAACCTTTGGATAATAACCATCCCGTCTTCAGCCATAACAACAGCAAACACAAAACATATCGAAACAGTGAAATAAACACAGTAATGTCACGGGCCTGAACTTGACAGTTGTTCTACCAAACACTGTCAATAAACCGATCTGCTCCTGCAATAAATCTCGCAGACAAATCTAAACCCGAATACTGAATTTCACATAACCCGGTTTCCAAATAGTTGATAATAAACAGTCAAACAGAACTAAACAAAACTCTAACCTTTACCCGACGAATCCAAGAGCTTTATAACCAAACCCTAATCGGCGACTTTAAAGAGTTTAACCCGGTACCAGAAAGAATCAAACCGTTAACCCGCAACACAAACCCGAAACACCCGACGCTTCACCTGCAAACCCGAGTGAAACCAGCAACTCCAAGAAATCCACAACAGAAACTCTAATTGCAAAATCTCTCCAAATCAGTCCCGAACAACCCTGTTTTCTCCCGAAACAGCCCTGTTTTCCTCCAAAATAGCCATGTTTTCCTCCAAAACAGCCATGTTTTCTTTCCTCTTTTGCGCAACCTAGGGTTTGAGAAAACCCTAATTCCGGCGGCCCAAAAAACAAGAAACCAGGCTGCGAATCAGTCCTGGAACAGCAGTAGCGGAAAAAACAAAAAAAAAATTTGTCGGTACTGTTCACGCTGGCCGGAAAACACTGTTTATGCCGGAAAACACTGTTCACGCCAGAAAAAAACACTGTTCATGACGGACAACACTGTTCACGCGCGTCGGCGGTACTGTAGCAGAGGCGGTACTGTAGCAGCAGGTCTGAATCAACCCTCGATCAGCCTCTACCCTTTTTCTCGATCGAAAACCGTGCAGACTGTGTGTAAATAACGAGCCAAAGCTCTGATACCACTTGCTAGGAACAACGTGGCGCAGCGGAATCAACACACACACATGCACAAACGATAATCACGCGGTACAGAAAAATAAAGGACACAAGAATTTTACGTGGTTCGGACCCAGTGGGGGACCTACGTCCACGGGCTGCAACTAGGTTATTTCATTAAGCTCTAGGCACACAGATTACAGTTACAACATAGGGTATTTATAGATTAAAACTAGGGTTCCTAACTTGTTCTCCAAGTTAGGCCCAAACCGTAGAGATAGGCCCATTAGGGCCGGCTAACCCTAATTAGGGCCGGCCGCCTCTAAACGAGACTCCACACCTAACATGGGTTTTAAGAAAAAAATGAACTTTGGGTGTGGAATACATGTATGTAGAAGTATATGTATGTGATAAGTGAAACAGAGAAAACAAATAACTAAGTAACGTTGCTACATTAGTTTAACTCATATCAAAGTAGCCTATTAAAATAGTTGTAGATCATATTATATTATGATGCTGTTTAACCTAGAAATATTTAAAAAAAAACTGATAAAGAAACAGAGATGAAAATAAGTGGGAGAGGATATGAGATGTAGAATGTAAACAAACAGAAACAGAATGCAACATAAAGTCATAAAGAAGTATAATAGACGAGCTGTATGCGTAACAGTAGAGAGGAGAGAATTAAAAAGTTAAACACTATAACCTGAACTACTTGGTCAGATGAAGTTTTGAATATTTTGTGTTTTTAACACAATACCACCTAAGTACATGATGTCCAAGTATTAAAAATGTGTCGCATCTTTGTATAAACAGAAGTATTGGAAGCCTAAAACTTGAAATCAACATGAAAAGCAAGATAGGCCCATTAACACGAACAAGTCAAACCATATCTTATCTGCACCTAAGCCATTTGAGCCACACCCAGGCCGAATTGGAGTTGCACCTGGTTGAACACAGCTATATCCATATCCAAGTTATTTGGTTTTATATAGTTAGAAGAGTATGCATATTGTGTCTATTAAGCCACTTGGATTTTCAGATAGTTGTATCTGTTATGAGTTTCGCTTTAGAAGTTGGCCAAAGCATCCTAAGTGTTGTTTCATGATGTTCAAAAGTCAACTACTCGTGTCCCGAAATTAAGGATAAGTGCTTTCCTATTGATTTAAGTCTAAAGATACTTAGCCTAAATTTTAGTGTCCTAAACTCCTAATCCCCTACCCTTTTGTTCCTACTGAATAAAGAAATGAAACAAAAAATAAAATAAAAAGGGAGTTCTTCCTGAGCTGCGGTTCTCTATAAGAGCAACCTCTCTATCTTTTGTGATAGGGGTAAGGTTTGCCCTCATCTCACCCTCCCTATACCCTACTCATCTCACCCTCCCTAGACCCTACTGTTGGGGTGGGATTTTTACTGGGTATGTTTGTTTTGTTTGTTTGTTTATAATTTGAAAATATAATGTATGTTAGACTTAAATCTTCATTAGCTTGTTTTATATTTATGTGTTTTAGATGTTAATGGGTCAAGACTTTTTAATATGTATTTAAGCTTAATGGGTCATGTATTAAGTTTAGTTTTAAATTAGTTTGTATGGGCCGGAGGCCACTGAACCCGAAACAGAAACATGGCCCTCAAGGGTACGTTCATTTGTAACAAGTATATAGGTTTTGAAGCGGTGTGTATTGACGGTTACCTCTGAAACGCCGCACCCCTTCATCTCCTTATATACGATCATCTTGTTTCTGAATAAAGTTACCAGTTCTTACTATTCCTTCTGTCCAGAATTGTTATGCTCCTGTTCTTCATTATCGCACACACATGAAAATCATCATCATCATCCATCTGTTTTAATTGTTCTTGTTCATACGCCATTATCATCACCATGTTCAATCAAGATTATCGCAACATCAAAGAATCCGAGGCCTGGAGATTTTGCAGTGGTATCAGAGCCAATGGTTCTGAAATCGCTATGATGATTCTCACCCTTCTTCATCACGTGGAAAGGCCCCTAGCATGGAATCTGTCGAAGAATCACCTAACCGAAGTCGCTATGGGAATGGCAGCATTGTTAGAGGGATTTCCAACATGAGGATCGAACAAGAATCATCACTAGGAAAGGAAGTTTGGGATCGCCCCCATTGGAGAAAGAATAAAGAGAGGGCTGCAAGAAGGGCTCTCGAAAGGGCTAGACTTTACAAACTTCGAACACAATCCGGTCTTGGTCACATGAGTTTCAAGGCTAATAAATCAAACCCTATGCACCCCGATCAGAAAATCAAGAGGAACAAGAATATGGAAAGCATCATGTGTTATCGCTGCAGTGATTATGGTCACTACGCATCCAAATGTCCACGTAAGTCTATTTCTAAAGTTTTGATACTTGATAACATTGATGGAAAAGAATATCTTGTAAAGGGGACTGATTTGGGGGCATGGGATAAAATATGGTATGTTAGTACTACGAGCAAGCGTCATATGACCGGGAATGTATCACTATTTGAAAATCTCGCTAAGACTTTCGGTGTTGAAACAATGACACAAGAAGGGGAAATTGTGTTTGCAAAAGGTGTGGGGAATATTAGAATTTTCATTAGTGGAAAATTTAGAAAGATACCGAGTGTGTTTCATATCCCTACCCTAAGGAAAAACATCTTAACTCTAAAGGAATTGGTTAGTCAAGGTTTTCAAATAAAGATGGAAGATGAAAGATGTGAAATCACCAAGATGTTTAAGGATGATCATGTACAAACCTTTGAGCAACAAGAAAATGAGGAATACTTTGAAAAGGAAAAGGCTTATCTTGAAGAATACTTTGAGCACCTAGATCCTAACACAAATAAGGGTCTAGAAGATAAGAAAGATTTTAAGTTTGAAGGTTTGAACTACACGGAGGAAAAAGCGGATAGGATTTGGAACTACATTGAAATGAGACGCAATGGAGAGACATTTGCAACACCAACAATTGTAATTTGTGTCACATTTCTCAACATCCTCAAAGTTCACACTTTATTTATGACGTACAAGATTGCCTTCAAAACCGAGTTCATAAAGTTGGTCAAGTGGTTTACTAAAGACTTCCTAAGCATCCAAGTTCGAGGCTTCCCTCCAACACTTGAAAGTGGTGTTGAAATTGATCTATTCGGTCTCTACATCTATGTACAAGAAGAAGACGGTTTTCAATAGGTAACACGGGATGAAAAGTGGGCACTAATCGCTGCAAAGCTTGGAATTGAAACTAATAAAGCACAAGAGGTAAAAAAAGGCTTATGCACAATACCTAGATATGTTCGAATGGTATTACAAGACGCTCACCAAAAGAGGCTACTACACCGAGAAGGAACCAAGCAATCAATACGAAGATCAAGAGATGGCCGAAGGAAGCACTACCAATGTTGGAGAAACAAGTCAAGCAAAACCAAAATTTAAAAGCCATGGTGTTTATGCAACTCAGGACTTCCCAAGGGGATGTGGTCCTCGAATGCATGAAGACCTTGAAGACTATGGAGTTAGTGATGATAGCAATGAAGAGGAGGATCCGAGTGAAGATATGGAAGAAAACCCGGATACTACATCCGGGACAAAGGAACTATGAAGGCTGCTGTGATTCAAACAAGCATTGAAGATTGAGGGGGAGATTGTTAGACTTAAATCTTCATTAGCTTGTTTTATATTTATGTGTTTTAGATGTTAATGGGTCAAGACTTTTTAATATGTATTTAAGCTTAATGGGTCATGTATTAAGTTTAGTTTTAAAGTAGTTTGTATGGGCCGGAGGCCACTGAACCCGAAACAGAAACATGGCCCTCAAGGGTACGTTCATTTGTAACAAGTATATAGGTCTTGAAGCGGTGTGTATTGACGGTTACCTCTGAAACGCCGCACCCCTTCATCTCCTTATATACGATCATCTTGTTTCTGAATAAAGTTACCAGTTCTTACTATTCCTTCTGTCCAGAATTGTTACGCTCCTGTTCTTCATTATCGCACACACACAAAAATCATCATCATCCATCTGTTTTAATTGTTCTTGTTCATACGCCATTATCATCACCATGTTCAATCAAGATTATCGCAACATCAAAGAATCCGAGGCCTGGAGATTTTACAGTGGTATCAGAGCCAATGGTTCTGAAATCGCTATGATGATTCTCACCCTTCTTCATCACGTGGAAAGGCCCCTAGCATGGAATCTGTCGAAGAATCACCTAACCGAAGTCGCTATGGGAATGGCAGCATTGTTAAAGGGATTTCCAACATGAGGATCGAACAAGAATCATCACTAGGAAAGGAAGTTTGGGATCGCCCCCATTGGAGAAAGAATAAAGAGAGGGCTGCAAGAAGGGCTCTCGAAAGGGCTAGACTTTACAAACTTCGAACACAATCCGGTCTTGGTCACATGAGTTTCAAGGCTAATAAATCAAACCTTATGCACCCCGATCAGAAAATCAAGAGGAACAAGAATATGGAAAGCATCATGTGTTATCGCTGCAGTGATTATGGTCACTACGCATCCAAATGTCCACGTAAGTCTATTTCTAAAGTTTTGATACTTGATAACATTGATGGAAAAGAATATCTTGTAAAGGGGACTGATTTGGGGGCATGGGATAAAATATGGTATGTTAGTACTACGAGCAAGCGTCATATGACCGGGAATGTATCACTATTTGAAAATCTCGCTAAGACTTTCGGTGTTTAAACAATGACACAAGAAGGGGAAATTGTGTTTGCAAAAGGTGTGGGGAATATTAGAATTTTCATTAGTGGAAAATTTAGAAAGATACCGAGTGTGTTTCATATCCCTACCCTAAGGAAAAACATCTTAACTCTAAAGGAATTGGTTAGTCAAGGTTTTCAAATAAAGATGGAAGATGAAAGATGTGAAATCACCAAGATGTTTAAGGATGATCATGTACAAACCTTTGAGCAACAAGAAAATGAGGAATACTTTGAAAAGGAAAAGGCTTATCTTGAAGAATACTTTGAGCACCTAGATCCTAACACAAATAAGGGTCTAGAAGATAAGAAAGATTTTAAGTTTGAAGGTTTGAACTACACGGAGGAAGAAGCGGATAGGATTTGGAACTACATTGAAATGAGACGCAATGGAGAGACATTTGCAACACCAACAATTGTAATTTGTGTCACATTTCTCAACATCCTCAAAGTTCACACTTTATTTATGAAGTACAAGATTGCCTTCAAAACCGAGTTCATAAAGTTGGTCAAGTGGTTTACTAAAGACTTCCTAAGCATCCAAGTTCGAGGCTTCCCTCCAACACTTGAAAGTGGTGTTGAAATTGATCTATTCGGTCTCTACATCTATGTACAAGAAGAAGACGGTTTTCAATAGGTAACACGGGATGAAAAGTGGGCACTAATCGCTGCAAAGCTTGGAATTGAAACTAATAAAGCACAAGAGGTAAAAAAAGGCTTATGCACAATACCTAGATATGTTCGAATGGTATTACAAGACGCTCACCAAAAGAGGCTACTACACCGAGAAGGAACCAAGCAATCAATACGAAGATCAAGAGATGGCCGAAGGAAGCACTACCAATGTTGGAGAAACAAGTCAAGCAAAACCAAAATTTAAAAGCCATGGTGTTTATGCAACTCAGGACTTCCCAAGGGGATGTGGTCCTCGAATGCATGAAGACCTTGAAGACTATGGAGTTAGTGATGATAGCAATGAAGAGGAGGATCCGAGTGAAGATATGGAAGAAAACCCGGATACTACATCCGGGACAAAGGAACTATGAAGGCTGCTGTGATTCAAACAAGCATTGAAGATTGAGGGGGAGATTGTTAGACTTAAATCTTCATTAGCTTGTTTTATATTTATGTGTTTTAGATGTTAATGGGTCAAGACTTTTTAATATGTATTTAAGCTTAATGGGTCATGTATTAAGTTTAGTTTTAAAGTAGTTTGTATGGGCCGGAGGCCACTGAACCCGAAACAGAAACATGGCCCTCAAGGGTACGTTCATTTGTAACAAGTATATAGGTCTTGAAGCGGTGTGTATTGACGGTTACCTCTGAAACGCCGCACCCCTTCATCTCCTTATATACGATCATCTTGTTTCTGAATAAAGTTACCAGTTCTTATTATTCCTTCTGTCCAGAATTGTTACGCTCCTGTTCTTCATTATCGCACACACACGAAAATCATCATCATCCATCTGTTTTAATTGTTCTTGTTCATACGCCATTATCATCACCATGTTCAATCAAGATTATCGCAACATCAAAGAATCCGAGGCCTGGAGATTTTACAATGTCTTGGAACCTTAGATGTCGCTGTCTTTACAGTTTACACCTCACAATATGCAAAGAGAAAGCATGTATGCATAGGGATGAGCATTTGGTAACGAGTATCGGTACCGTACCGATAGATTCGGTACGGTATTCGATACCCACTTTTCTAGAAATTCGGTACCCGTAACGATACTATTTACAGATGAGCATTTTGTAACGAGTACCGTACCAGTACCGTGTCGATAAATTCGGTGCGGTATTTGGTATCCACTTTTCTACAAATTCGGTATCGGTATTTTCTGTACCGGTACGGTACCGATCTCATCCCTATGTATGCAAGGTGCTTTGGATCAAAAAGCCCCTAACTTCTTATTTTCTAATCACCCATATTTAGTTTCCTAATTTTTAGGACATTAATTGCATAATCATATGTTGCGAATTGATATAGTATTTCTCTTCCTCATCCTCATCAATATCAAAATCCATTGAATGAAGATTGGTTTTTGAAATCAGTAAAAAGCGTTTCTTGAAGGAAGTTTTGGCATATATGATATGTGATGCTGACTCACTAGTTCTGTAAGTTTCATCATGGTAACGTAAAAAGGTAATGAGGATCTTCTGCAAAAGTGTTAGAAATGTCAAATAAGAAAATGCTATAAAACATTAGGATGTTACTTGTAACAGCTAAAGTTTGTACGTCATCCGTAGAATACGCCAAAATTTTAGTAAATACACCTCACTTGTTTAACCACACCCCAACCTGAAAAATAAATACATTAAAATGAAGTAAGCCATATAAATGTCCAACTCAATTCCAGTTTTCTCCCTCAGTACATCTCTTTCTTTCTCTTACTATCTTCTCTTCAGGCTTTACTGCCCAGATCATTGACCAAATAAGCCATGTCAAACATTTGGACCAATCCAGATGTTGGACGGTATCATATTTCTTTCAAGATTTTTTTTTAATCTTTTATATGCCGTACAAAGTTTTGATTTTTATATTCTTTTTAAATTTTATATATATTCTTTCTGATGATACAATATGCTTGCAGTCGATACCTGGAAAATCTGCTTGAAGAAAAGAAGAGCCTTGCTTATGTACATGGTCTTCCAATTTGCAATAATTTGCTGAATCAAGGTTAATCTTCTAAACGTATATATTACCGTTTGTGTGATTGACATTTTTCGATTAATCTTTTAATGTATATTGATTTGAACTGTTTTGCTTGATGGACAAAACTGAGGATTGTTTTTAACCCCTGTTGATATCCGAAGATGTTTTTTTCATGAAATAAAATGAATTTCATTATCCGTCTGTATTTTCTGAAATTTAGTTGGTAAATTGAATCAACAGTGGCCAATCACGCAAGTGATTTTGTGGAAGAAGAATATGAATTTTTAAGCGATGCTATCATTGTGTTTTCATATTATACATGATGCAAAAAAAATTTAAGTGCAATCTTTACATGCTTGGATGTCATTAATTTAGCTATTATGGTAATAATAATAACAATCTGCTAGCGGTGGCAGTGGAAAAAGTAGGATATTTAATAAAGGTTCGAATTGTTGTTCAATCGGGATCGCTTAATTTTACCGTACCAACGGAGATCGGTACGAATTTGTATCCGAATTCGGTACAAACGATCTGGATCGCGGTTCGCGACTAGTCTAGCGTTTCCTGTGGCTATGATATTTATAGCTTGTCATATTGTCATTTATTTGAAGGATATTTATAGACTTTACATTGGTTGTTATTTTTATTAAATTAAAAAAAGGAGGTTTTCTTGAGCCGGGGGTCTCTGGGAGCAATCTTTATCCCATGGGATAGAGGTAAGGTTTGCCCTCATCTCACCCTCCCCGGACCCTACTATTGATTGGATTTTTTGGGTATGTTTGTTTGTTTTGTTATTATTATTATGATTGTTATTGTTATTATTATTATTGAATAGATTGAATTACTCGTAGCTTAATAATGACCTCACCACCACACCATGCACAATTATATTCCTTAAAGAAATTTTTTTGATTACGTTTTTTTAATAACAGTACTCATTTTTTCGACAGAGATAGCGAGGGTTTCTGAGATCATATCCAACCAAGATTTTAATATTTTTGGTGGACTGCAATTTGGAAGCCCGAATCTCTTGGGTCCCTTGAACATCATGCCCAATTTTGCTGCTATGAATTTAGGTCATTGGGATGGGAGTTCTGGCTGGAATCCTCTTCAGCATCAGGTGAATATATTTATGCTAATGTTCTTCAAGGAAAATATGGTATCCTTTTCGTTTTTCTCTTCCATATAATTAAGTTTCCATAGTTAAATGCTAATTCATACCATCGCATCTTACAAGTATTACAGGTTATATCTTTTCTTTATATGCTAATCATCATTAATGAATCACCATGTATAATCAGTATTTAGAAGCTTGTTTTATTTCCTACCTAGATGTAAGATAGGCATTAAGGAACCCACTCACAGAACCAACCAGAGACCTTTTTTGACTTTTTTTAAATTTATATTCTGAGTTTTCTGTTTTTTATGATGCATATAAAACTAACTTAATAAACTAAGGTAGAAGTGTTTCTTCCACAGAAAAGGTAAAAAGAAGGATTTTGGAGAAAGTCCTTTGCTTTTATCCAAATAGGTTTAAAAGTTTGGGATGGCATATTTTAAGGGCTTATTGTGTTCTTTAAAAGCAATTTTGTTTTGAAGTGTTGGGATTGCTATTGACTTACGGCTTATTTGCTTATATTTTGCTGAAATAAGTACTTTAGTATTTGATAAGTGCTTATTTGCGAGTGCTATGAAGCCATAAGCATAAGCTTAAAGTATGCAATCCTAAACACCTCCTAATTCTATCTTCTTATTTTGTTTTCTGCTTTTTGTCTATTTCTGAACAAGTCATTGTGTTGGTAGAATAAAGTGTTATCTTTCATTGTTGAAATGTGTCAATATATGTGTTCTTTCATCGATCGACATGTTAAATGGATTTATTGTAGCCTGTAATAGTTTCTTTCAGTTGTGTTTGCCTCTCTTGTTAGTTTTTCTAAATGTGTAGCAACTTTTTTCTATTTTTTGTTGTGCCATTTGTTCTTAGAGATTAAATTAAATCTTATTTTATGCTTCACATGAAACACCTTATATATTCTAGTTAAATGGGACCATAATCACATCTTCATATCTTCTAACTGTAATGGGAACCACAAATGAAACTTTAGAACAGCCAAGTTAATATCACCTTACACTGGCTCACAAAAACTGCAGAGAGAATATTATGGTGGCAAAAAATGTGCGCTATAGAAAATTGGGGACTAGAGGTGACAATTTCAACCCATTTACTTATGAATGGGTCGGTTTGGGTTATATTTCATCTCTAATTACATTTTCGCACTAATTAATTTATATTTTATTTGGGCAATAAGTTTTTTGGGTCAGCCCAGCTTGGCCCATACACTCAAATGTGAACTTAGTCCAAAGTCCAAGTACAAATTTGTATAATTTTCAATTAACTGACTTTAACAAGTATTAAGTACTTGCCCCAAAATTTTGATCACAGGGATTTGGTGGACCACAAGGACCACCATTTGATCATGGGAATATAGTAGCTGCTAGCCCGTCTACCTTGCTTACAAAGAAGTTGTTGCGTTTGGATGTGCCTGTCGATACCTACCCCGATGTAAGTTATGCATCTTGAAAGAAGTTAAAAACTCTTACATTATACTTTCGTTATATTAAATCAAACTGATTACAGTTTATTTGATTTTTTTCCTTCGGTGTCAGTTCAACTTTGTTGGCAGGCTTTTAGGTCCAAGAGGCAATTCCTTGAAGCGAATGGAAGCTCTCACTGGATGTCGTATCTTCATAAGAGGAAAGGGTTCTATGAAAGACACTAACAGGGTAAAACTCCTAATATCAAAATTAGAGGGGGCAAAAGGGGCCGGTTGGGTAACGGGTCAAAATGGTTCGGCTCAAAATCGGTTTGGCCAGTCTGCCAACACTTCTTTGCCCATATTTATGCAAGTATTTAGTGAACTAAATATGATTATAAAATATCCAAGTAAAATTATTTAAGGCATTGTTAGCTTTTAAATACACCTTAGATGACCTAGACCCCTTTAACCCGTTTGGCCCATTTGACCGATTTTACTTTTAGCTTACCTTTTCTATTTGACCGTTACCAAATAAATTTACCCTAAATTGACCTTGTTTTTCACAAAAATGGGATGAAACACAACTGACCATTGAATATTCATGGTTCTTTCAAGAACTTTAAGATTATCAATCAGGTATTTATACTGTAAGAATCATATCACTTCCATCGTTATTTCCATTGTTTAATCATGTTAGGAGAAACACCCTTCCTGTTAAATTGCTCTTTCGAAAGTTGTTTGTCCCTAGTTGACCATTTTATGTTGTTGGGTTATGAAGGCTTTTGGATTCATGGGCTTTTGATTTGGGCCTTGGAACTGGGCTGTTGATAGAAGCAAAGGGCGGCATCCCTTATGGCTTGCAGCTGGCCCTAGTGGGTTATGAGCCCATGTATTGTTTAGTTATTAGTCCTAATCTAGTTGTTATTTATACCCCAGCTTGTAATTGTAATTCTGTGAGCACCTAATAAAGATGAACCCTAGTTGCAGCCGTGGACGTAGGTTTCACACCGAAACCGAACCACTTTATATTCTTGTGTCTTTTACTTGCTTTCTGCTTTAATCGTTTGTGCGTGTGTGTGTTTGTTTCCGCTGCGTAAGTACCTACTCTGATTCCTAACATATGTTGGTCAATTTGATTAAAATTGATGGAAATGATGCAACTGTGATAGAATACGCACGTGATCGATAAATCTTTTATTCATGCATGCATTTGTTAAAACTCTATTAACTTTCGACCAATTTATATATTTTGCTTACATTCAGCTGTTAATTTTTCAAGCATTTCGAGTTATCAAATGATTCAAACATAAAAACACAAATTATTTCTTATGATTATTTTCTTTTGACTATTTTTGTAGGAGGAACGTTTGAGGGGAAAACAACGCTACAGTCACCTCAATGAACCACTTCATGTATTGATTGAGGCCGAATCACCTGCAAATGAAGTGGATGCACAACTGAGACATGCTAAGGAAATCATTTTAGAATTGCTCAAACCCGTGGTATGTTTTCGTTATGCATCAGTTTGCTACATTACTTCTGCCCTGTGCAAGTACGGACATACGTGTATGCACGTAATAAACTACCTTTCTAGGCCGTTAAGGTTTTATCTACCCGGGTCAAAACAGATTCCGGTCAAATGTGTAGTTTTTTTCTATGGTCGAAATGCGTCGGATTGACCCAAACCACTTTACGTTTAAGTTGTTAAAAAGTTTATATGAGTAATTACGTGTTAAATATGATTACAAAAACTACATTAATATAAGGGGAAAGTGAATTTGGTGCTGTCACACACCTAAGCTTAGATGCGAAACCCCTCAAAACTACGTCGTATTAATTAAACCCCTAAAATTATAACTAAATCACACTTTCTTTGTTCTCTGTGATTCATGTTTTTTCCCCTTATTTTTCCATCGAATTCGACAAATATCTTACACTCTGTTTGACAGCACTTTGGGAGACTTTCAACCCGTTTTCTTTTTTAGTTAAGTTTTCTGTTTTGGACACCAAATAACCGCACTAACTGTTATTTTACATTTTACAAATGCAAAGTCTCAGGATTCATACAAAAGGCAACAGTTAAGAGAACTTGCTATGCTGAACTCCCTCTGCAAAGAAGACACCTCTCAGCCTAGTAGCAGTGCATCTCCTTGCAGCTCTGGTGCTAAGAAGTGCGCCACAAAGGCTTGCAAGGGAACAAGTAGTACCTCCCCTATTGCACAGCGTACAACCCTTTGATGCTTGTCCGTTGTCAAAGGGCCAACTAGTAAATTGTCAAAAGAATACACAGTTTGGTCAAGTTTGCTTGTTTTTTTTCTTCTTGAAGTTTAGTTTGCTTGATGTTTGGAGCTTTTTTAAACCATGGTTTCTAGTTTTTCTGGTTGACTTCATGTGAATATGTTATAAACTAAGTGTTTGTTTTTGTGTTATGTATATATAGTCTGAAAAATGGTTTTTTCCCTTGTGTTTTGTAGGAGAAAATATACATGGCTGCCTGTTTAGTGTCTAAAAACTGGTTTTGGCCTTGGACAGGGTTAGAGTGTTAATCATATTGGGTTGGTTGTTAAACTTATAATTATATATTTTCTAATTCTTTTATTTAAATTTTAAAATGACTAACAAGTTAGATCTTAATTTTAGTACAACTCAAAACCTAATTATTGTCCAAGTGATGACGGCCACCAATGGTGGTGGACCGCTTTTATGTTTCATCGTTTAGTCAGAGCAATAATGTATGACGATATTCACATGATTTCCAAATATATTAAAGTAAAAATGAATGATGAGAGATTAAGATTAAAACCATGTGAGAGAGGTTCAAAAATAAAGATAAGACGTAAAGATAAAGATGATAAGATGTAAAAATAAATATGAAAGTATTAATTGTATTGGTAAATCCAACTTTAGAACGACATACTTGCTAGATGTCATGCTAAATTGGATCACAACATGCAATCCTAAGAAAGATGATTTAAAAAACATCATCATACTTTTACCTGTTTTATGATTATTATCATAGATCTTACTCAACTTTATACTTGTTACTTGTTTTTTAAAACTTGGCATATACATGCATGAACATGAATAGGCATGTCAATGGTGTAGCTTTATCATAATAAATAATTAACTAGGAGAACACGTGTCGACTACTGTTAAAGTCTAGATTTTTTTTTGAATATCTCTCATATTAAATAATAATGATTTCAAATAAATAAGTTATTGTTATTTTTATTTCTCGTCTCTCTCCTATTAAATACTAATGATTGTAGATACTTATATATCTAAAATACAAACATCCTCATTCTATAATTTATTAAAACTAACTAAATAATAACAAGATTTCAATTATATTTTATTTTAAATAATAAGATATAATTCTTAAATATTAATTATTTATTATTTATATTTCTTAAATGTTCATTATTTCTTATTCTACTAATAGCTGATGACATCTAACCTACAAACCTTCATAAAAACTACTGATTTACAATATGTTGGATTTATTCAGCCCATGTAATACATGAGTTTCTAACCTAGTGTATGTGTATATATAGAACGGCTAACTCACACACTTTCTAAACCTACTTCAAAATCTACACCAATGTCTATCAATAGAACTAGAACTATCAACCACCTGTGAATGAACACCTTACTACACACATCATGTTATTGCTAGCAGGCCCTAAGGGTGTGCCGGTTGAGCGACTACACAAGGCCAACAAATTCTTTTTCCTCGTGTTACACATTTAAAGTAAACTATTTATTATATCAAGGATTTAAACACAAAAATAGTGATGTAAGAGCATTCACAACAGGTTTCCATATATTTGTGAGTATGGTTCTCTGTATTTTAAGGAGTGTTTTAAAGTGGTTATAAGTGGAGGAGAGAGAAAATGTATAATTTTTTTGTATATTTGAGGAAAACATTGTTTACCTGCATAAATTTTTTAATATTTTTTTAAAGTGTTTGTGAGTGGATGAGAGAGAAAAGGTAATGATAAATGTATAAAAAAATATTATTTAACTGAAAATGAGAGAGAAAATGTAATGATTTTTAGTGTAATTATAGAGATGGGGATAGGGAAACTGATGAGAATGCCCTAAGAGCTGGTAAGACACTTTTCACAAGAAATTACTATATCCAGATTTATAAACGAGCTGAGCCAAGCTCAAAATTTCAGCTCGGCTTAAAATTTGAGCTGATTCGAGCTAGCTCGGTTAGACTTTCTGAAGAGCCCTATTTAAAACAATTAATGTTGTACTAGTAAATTTTATTTATATATATAAATTTATATTTTACAGGTCCATTTTTACTAGCAGCGTTACATGTTAATAAACTCCACGTGTCCAGAAAAACCAGGAGTCCATGTAGGCCGATGGACCAATAATATATCAACAAAATTAGACTAGGGAAAAATACGAAAATAAACATTTGATCAAGAAACACTTAAAAATTGACATCCTTATTTAGTCTACTGTTTCATGGATATTGGTCATGACAGCCGGCTAAAGACGGCTAAGCTCGCCGGCTAAAATTTTCGTGCCAAAATTCTATTCGTCAGAGTACGAACCAATAATATGGTGACATGTGACAGGCTTAGCCGTCTAATAGACGGCTATAGCCGTCTAAACAAACAGTGTTAGCCTTTAGCTGTCTAAATAAACAGTTATAGCCGTCTATTAGACGGCTTAGCCTCCAAAAACATTTTTTGAAAATTTTCGGAGGCTTAGCCGTCTAATAGACGGTTATAACTGTTTATTTAGACGGCTAAATGCTAAAACTGTTTATTTAGACGGCTAAGCCTGCCACGTGTCACATGCTTATTGGCTCGTATGGAAATTTTAACCGGCTAGCTTAGCCGTCTTAACCTTTCACAAAAACAATGTGCATGAAACAGTAGGCTAAATAAGAATGTCCGATTTTCGTATTTTTATTAGACTAAGAAACCCAATTTCCGTGAGTCAAATTCAATTTTGGGGTTCGTGACTCGTTCCAAATTCAATTTTACGAAGCAGTTGTTTTGATCAGATCAGATCAGATCGGATGGGGAAGATTCCGGTGAAGATAAAGTCGGTTGTGTACGGCCTATCGCCGTTTCAGCAGAAGGTCATGCCTGGTCTCTGGAATGAATTCACGCATAAGGTTACTCACAAGGTCACCGAGAATTGGCTTAACGCCGCTCTTCTCGTCGGCCCTGTCGTCGGCGTTTACTCGTACGTATCAATCAATATCTCATCATAATCGTTCATTTACTTAGCTTTCGATTCAATAAGTTCAGTTTATCGTAGATCTCAATGTAGCTACGGATTCATCATTCGTATATTTCGTTTGTGATCGCAATTTGTATCTTTTTCATTGGAATTTGATTGAAATATATTTAATCTTTAATTACAGAAAACTAAATTATAGCGACAAAAAGAAGAAACCTAGGTGGTTTAGTTTTCTTTATCCATAGTGGTTTAGTTTTTTTATCCATAGTTTATATTTTTCAAATTTTGAACTTCTTACGTATAAATATATATGTAAATGTACATAAAAAATGATTAAATTGTTTTTTTCATTAGTTTTTTATATATTTTAAAAGTTTAGTGTAGTTATATACATAAACGGAATTTGTTTATATTTTTAGTTTCACTATAGGCGAATAAACATTTGATTTTTTTTTATCATTTCTCTTGTATTTTATATAAATATTAAGGTTTAAAAAATCAAGGATTTTTTTAAAGCCGTTGTCGCCTATCGCTGAATACAATCGAGTCTAGCGAGATGTATTCCAAGCCATTTTTAGCTGTTTGAGACCGGTTTTCTGTCTGTTTTTTGCACGATTTGCCCAGAATTTGTGCCCGTGTGCCTTGATGGTCGCAAGGCGTTATGGACGCCTTGTGCGCCTTTGACTACTATGTGCTCTCTGAAAGATGATGTTGAAAACCTGTTCTGTTGTCTTATCTTGCAAGTTTTCAGTAGACCATGTACATCTCTTCAATTTTTAGCTTTTTTGGTTATAAATGCCTATATGCAATATGTTACTTCACATTTGTTGCTGTATTAATAACATTGTCTGTCATCACCTTTCAAGTGGTTCGATTCGGGTTCAGGTTTTTGGCACAAACGGATAACTTTTTGGTTGGGTCAGGTTAACCTAAGGGCTATGTTTAGCATTTTTTTCCTTCTAATGTATTTAAGTTATATTTATATTATTTAAAAAGAATCTAGTTTTCTGATGACATGATTTAGGTGGACACAAAATACACTTTGAGTAGATGTTAAGAGTTATCAGGAAAGTGAGAACTTGGAGCATAGGTATTAATTGAGTGATGTCATCTTACATGAACATGAAAGAAAGATTGATGCTTTTTTCCATTAAATAAATTTCTATTATTCATTAATAATGGAGCTGTATTTGTTGAACTCCATAACCATTTTTTTCATGTTATTTGTTCCCATATGGTTATATTCATGCATTCTTTTAATGAAAAAAGTTTATTGTCTTTATGATTCTATTATATAGTCCCCTCACAGAAACATGAAAACGAACCCGAAATATTCGAAACGAGTAATAGGATAGTTATTCGTGCATGAGATTATTTTCAAAAAGTTTCGTGGGTTGGGACGGGTATGGTATTAGGTGATACCTGACCTGATTATTAAACATACCCGTAAACGTTTTGGTTACGTTTTTGACCCGCTGCCCTGTTTTGTTGTGAAAATTTAACTTGTCTTCCAAAAGCTCGGTTGAAAGAAGTACTAGGTTGAAGAGAAAATAGCTCATAAGTTGATACTTTTTTCTTAAAACGGCCATTTTTCAACCAGTATTTGTTTTGGTCAGAACCCATTTAAATAGGTTTTCACCTAATAAAGTATGCCCCGTTACTCTGCTTGACCTAGCCACCTGTTTTGCCAACACTCGAAACGCGTTAACTGCTTTGCCAAGCGGCAAAAAGAGCTGTGGTTTTTTTGTGAAATCGCTCGCTGCGTAGTGCTTTTGAGGTTTGGTTATGGCTACATCCGTATAAATAACTAAATTAATATTATTTTTAAATAATATGTTATAAGTCAAAAAAATCCTGTTAATTTTTTTTTATAAATAACATATTAATCATCGGTTATTCTCCTTTGTAAATGAACCTTCTTTAAGCATTCAGGGGACTGGCAGTCGTGATCTGGTAGGAGGCGGCTTCGCAGGTACACCGCCTCAAGCCCAGCGGCTTCAGCGGGTAGACCAACACGGGTAAGTTCAGCGGGTATTATTACCCGCTCAAATCATTGAAACTAGCCGCTGAAGTTTGGAGAGGTTGGTTGAATTTGTGGGGGAGGATAGCTGGAGTTATTTTCTTCTACACCCACGATAGAGTAAAAATTTGTTTCAAACATGTATATTATTTTTTAAAAGAGTGTCTTCTACTCCCACCACCATAGAGTAATAAACATGTATATTATATACTAAATTTATATCATTTTTTAAAAGAGTAAAACTTTGGGATGGTAATTTGAATAAACATGTATATTATATACTAAATTTAGAGACCTGCATATAGTTTAACTTTATTAAAGTTTTAGGTATTTTTTAACTTTTTTTTATTTATTGTTATGTATTTTTAATTAATTAATTAAATTTTTAGTTTTTTAATTTGGTTATTAATTTATTTTAATTTAAAAAAATATTAAAATAAGAGAGTTGGAGGGTACCACCCCCACCTTAAAGGGTAGTTAGTCAAAATAAGGTGGCATCTTATGGTTGGTGGATTTTGGATGGTACTTTGAAGTGGGAGGGTACCACTCTCACCTCCCTCACAACAGCTTCCCTATCCCCATCTGTATAATTACACTAAAATCATTATATTTTCTCTTTGCTTTTCGATTAAATAATATTTTTTATATCTTTATCATTACCTTTTCTCTCTTCTTCATTTACAACCACTTTTAAAAAATATTAAAAAATTTATACATGTGAACATTGTTTCTCTTAAATATACATAAAATTTATACTTTTTCTCTCTTCTCTACTCACAACCACTTTAAATCACCCTCTAAAATATATGGAACTCTGTCACAAACATATAGCGAAGCTGCTGTGAATACTCTTATTCCTTGTAATTTATTAATCACCTTTAAAGAAAGAAGAGTAGTAATTCGGAATAGTATTGAAAACAGCTTTTATCAGTGTTACACGGCCTCCAAAAGACAAATGATTTTCCTTTCCAAAAAGATAATTTAGTTTCAATTCCTAGTCAATTTCATATTCGACCCACAGGTAGACCCAAATATTTAAAAGGAATCATCTCTCTTTAACAACGCAAGATACCCACCATATTAGTCACTCCATCCGACTCCACACCCTACCCTAATACACGAAGTTGACTTTTAATCGTACGCCAAATGGAAGCACCCAAAGTATTCTGGCTAAGTGTTTCACATGATCATTTCTTATCTCTCTAAGTTTAAATTAGCTCTTCAAGACCCTCCCACTAATTTATATATAATAGTTATATTTGACTATGTAGCATGTATGAACCAAGTGAGGAAATACAGTTTAGTAAATTCATAATTTATTATTTAGTAAACGTGATTATTATTATTATTCTGAACACACATATTACAGTTAAAATAAAAGGCCAAACAAAAGGACTTTATTAAAAGAAATTTAAAACTACACAAACGAAATAAAACAACTAACTCGTTCAATTTATTCACCATGTATAGGTGTGAAGTACTTGAGATAAGCTCGCTAAAAACTCAAATCGACCTTCAGACCAAGCTTGAGCTTACCGTTGATAAATGATGTCATTCAAAACGTTAAATAGACTACCTGGTGTGAAAAAATGGAAGGGCTTAGCTGGTAGTTAAAATTTCATGCCGAAATAACCATTTACAACAATGTATACATCACCTAATGCTCATAAAAAGTAAAAATATTAAAAAAGTTGAAATATTTATAAAAAAAACAAATTACAGCAAACAATATTTCTCTTTTGAGACGTCAGCCATGTAGTTTGTCCTGCATATTTACAAATAATAGAACAGAACAAGTCAAATATCTATGAAAAATATCAGAATTAAAAGCTTCAGTTAAAATAATTTATACTATATAATAAATAAAGGTTTTTCCATGCCACATGTCGCCTCTACATTCAATCTCATCATTTTTTTCCCGCCTCTCTCTCTTATTAAATGCGCCTTTATCTTTTAACAATAATATATATTTATAGAAAATATTAATTATACTAATAAAACACATTTATTTTAAATTATCCCTTATGAAACTTTGAAATCTAATTATATAACTTTAATTTCCAATCAAATAATAAATGAAAATCAAATTACATTAAATAGTACTTGATGTATTTTCGAAACGCAATTATATATTAGTTTTTACATATTTTGAGTTTTGCTTTCTATCGTTAGTATATGATACATTTTTACACCTGTAAAATAAACACATAAAAATTTAAAAATTTTATGTACTGATTTTTTTCATCCTGTGTGTATACACGGGATCTAAACTAGTTATATTATAAATGATTGCAAAAAAAAGATCTAATTGCATATAAAGTTGAATCTTTTAGCTTGACCCCTTAGAGATAAAAATAGCCTAAATCGACCCATTTTTATGTAAACGGGTCAAAACTGTTACCATACAGAGCATGAAAAATATCAAACCTGAAGCATTTGCATCAACTTTGGGTGCTGTTCTAGAAGCTGGACAAGTTTATCTCGATCACCCAACAGTTCCTACAAATAAGAAAAAAACATTTAATAAAAGTTGCATATTATTAAAAAGTGATTATCATTATATAAAAAATTAGATGTCAGAGTTTCAACCTGTTTACTTATTAGAAAATTATTTGTCTTATGTCTGACATGTCTAAATATAAAAATAAAAATTAACTTAAAAATAAACACGTTAAAGTGTATTATTTAATGAATAGACCTGAATATGTAAAATAAACATGTTAAATGGAACCACCATTTACACATTAATGATGTAAATTATGTGAAAAGGAAATATACCTGAATAGCTTCAGGGGAACTGAAAACATGCTGCAGTGACAACGCACTAGCATCTTGCTGTTGAAAATTACTACTTTGCCCTTGTTGATGCTGAACTTGTGTTTGAGGTTCCAACCGCTGCTGTGGTTGCTGAGTATGTGAAAAGTTCTCTTGATGCATGGTTTGATAATATGGATTAGCCGGTTGAGCCATCTGCATTTGCATCTGAACAGATGCAGCCATGGCTTGATCGGTTTGTGTTGAAGCCTGAACCGGTGGTCTAAGATGTTGTGGCGGTGGTTGGGGTGGCCGAGGGAGTTGGGGCGGTTGCAATGGCTGCAAACCGATTGGAAAACTTTGTGGAAGAGTAGATTGGTTGTCTCCTTGATTTGGGGTTGGAGTGTTTCCATAAAGGCTGTACGGAATTGCAGGCCTGTTGAAAATCATTGGCATCATTAATGACGGTGGAGGGAAAGAAAGATTTGTCATATTTGAAGGAGCAAAACTCTGCATTAAATCAGAAGATCCAATATTGGACTGACTATATACTGAAGAGGGAGGTGTCGATGTTCTTAAAGATGATAAAGATGCGGCGACGGTGTATGGTGGTGGGGTAGGCGGAAGAGGCGGTTGATGCCTCACAGACCCGCCAGACAAAGGGTGTGAAGTCCTTGCATAGTCGGAATGAACCTGATAAATTATATTAAAAAAAAGTTAGCTACTAAAAGATTTCATGATCAAACAATATGTATAGATTAGTTGCCAACTGTCTGATCTGTTTCTTACTTGAAATCCTGGCGGCTGATTCGAATCCAGAGTTCTAGGGTTTACAGGTGCAAGAGTAGGTGGCGGTGGCATTGGAGGAAGCGGAGGTTGAGTCATCAGGAATTTTTGCTCATAGCCGCCAGCGGGTCCATGACTAGTATTAGGATATGAAGTTTGAGATGATTTAGGATTCTTCATATTGCCCGAAGATGAAAACCCTAAAGATTTATCCGGTGTACCATTTCTCCCGTCATCAGACTGGTCAAAAAACTTTTTCTCGGAAGAAATACTCGGTTCACGGGTCAACGACATTTCGGGCCGTGAAACCGATACCCGTGATGAAAAATCACTTTGATTATTATTATTATTATCATCAAAATTGAACTTCAAAGGTGTACCCAAACGGGAATCACTTTCAGTCTCTTCGACAATAGACTGAGGGGAATTTTGGTCATCAATGGCTGCGGACTGTTGCTGTAAGTTGTCATCCGGTTGAGGGAACGGAAGCCCGTCATCAGACCCTGAATCCTCGCCACCAAAAACTATGTTTAACCCCTGAAGATCGTCATCTAAATCGGGTCTCAAATTCTTTGATTTATTCATTTTTTCAGCATCCAAATCATTTCCGGGAGGTGTGTTTTTCATTTGTAGGCTTCCCGGCAGACCCACAGGATTCTGTCGTTCACGTTCACGGGCCATAAACTCATCCACATGGATGGATGGTGGTCTGCCACTACTAGATCCTATCCGTGGGACTGCAATAACATTTGAACTAGTAGTACCATCATTTCTCTCTCTAGCAACATAGTCATCCACATGCATAGAAGGAGGCCTGCTAGTATTGGGCTTCCGAAGTCTAAACGTATCCCTACGGGTCAGGCCTGAAGGAGCAGTAAACTGGCCCGAACCCCTGGAAAACGCACCTTGACTCGTATTTTCACCAAGGAAATTATCAACCCGGGGACGCCTGGCTGCACCTTCCAACGGGGTAAGTTTTTTTCTAAGTGATTGCCCGTTTTGAGAAAACGGGTCACGCATATTTTCAGGGCACTCCCACATAAACTTGTCCCCGTAACTATTTAAACTCAAAAGGTCAACTCGGTCAATGCTAAAACTTGAAATCTTTTGTATCTTTGATGGGTGTTGACCTTCACTCGACATCGATCGAAAAACACTAGCAATGGAATCATCATCCTTCACCGAGTCATTAGGCGTTTGCAACAAAAGCAACAATGAGTTTGCATATTCTTTAGCCTGCTTGTTATTTACAACAATAAAAAGTTACCAACTTTATATTATCCAAACTACAAAGATAATAAATAAATGCACTACAAACCTGACTGGAACCTAGTAAAGATGTCAACTTAAATATGTACTTGATGTTCTCTTCTGAAGAGTTATTTGGATTACTTGTACCACAAGGGAGTCCAAAGAGATATTTCATTGCATCAACCATCTTTAGGTTCAAGCTGTAACTACAAAGATGTAAATTGTTTAGTTTAATCAGTAATCATCGGTCAAAATGATTTTGGATTTGCATATAATAAAGTCAAACTGACCTCTTATCCATGCAAAAAGTCAAAGCTCCTAAAGAAAGTGCCTCAACAGCTTCAATGGTAGGTACAGATGGAACATCATCGCTTTCAAATGAGTTCAATAAAGTTCTCCAGCAAAATAGCAACGGGGGAGACCTTTTTAACTCAATTATATCAGAATCATCATTAACTAACTGTCTGCTATCGGGGTCGGATTCTTCATTTGGTGAGGACTGAATATGTAAGAAAATTGAGAGTAGTCCACTTTGACCTTCAGACGAAAAACCTAAATCTTTAAAAGCTGATAAACAAGCAACTAACTCTTTTCCAACTGGTAGAAGCTGGAAAATAAGAACATATCAAAATATCAGATATTGAAAGTGTTTGTATCATATGAAACACGCTCCATAGGAGTGGGACCTACCTTTACGAGCCTGAAAAGCTGGAATAATAGCAATGAACAATCATCGGCTGTCAATTTAGTTGCGTTGAGCCTAAATTAAGTTGCAAAAATTATTTTTGAAAATATTTTCAATAAACAAATTTTATTCAAGTGTAAATATGACAGAGAAAAGAAAAGACTTCAAAGCTCACCTATCATGCCTAGAATCAGATAACAGAGAAATTGACCGAAACACAGGGATGCACCAACTAAGTTGAGGAAGTTTGGTACAACTTTTAAGTGCTTTAGATAACATTTGTACAACGCCTTCTCTCAACAATATTGGCTGTCAAAGAAATGATAATTTCAAGTCAAAAATTAAATAAAATTATGTGGATAATCCATTTAAGAATGTCTTTTAAGCAACAAAATTATAAATAGAAGGAACCTTTGCATATGGATGCTCGAGTAAGCTAGCAATAAAATCAAGTGATCTGCAAACCTGAAACCAATAACCAAACTTTTCATGACACACAGATCTAGATGCTGCAATTTCAACCCATGTGATGAGTTTATTTGGGTTGTGTTGTTTCAAAGGGAATCGGTCAAACAAGTTAAAACCTTGGTTACTGTTGTGTGAAGTTTTTCCCAAAAAATAAGCTAAAAAGGGAATCGGTCAAACAAGTTAAAACCTCCTAAATTGTTTTATTTAAAGATTAGCATATCAAGTGTTTATAAAAAACGCACAAAAAAGTGATAGTGGGTCAACCAAGCCAGGGCTGGCCCGTTTGGCCGTTTCTAACAAAACACTTTTAAATACCCAACCGTCTTGAACCCTTTTTTCCCATCTTCCCACCTGTGCAGAGATAGAGTCACGAAGAGCATTGAATTTAACATGCAAAAAGCCAAAAAGGTATAACCTTATAAGCATCTGTATCAGTTAATGTAGATGATTCAGATGACCATTCATCAATCCAAAGTATTATAGGCCTCAAGAGTACAGCAGCACTATCAGCATGTATACAAGCCACACGGATAATAAATATCCGTAGCAAATCTTGTATGACAACCAACGCCTGTTCAAAAAAGTATTAGAATTATATCAGAACACAAGATTATAGAATAAAACACCCCAAAAAAATTGGCAGACGTGTATACTTACACTAATAGCACAATGTAAAACAATTTCTAGAATCTTGTGAAGCATTGGTGTTAACTGCCCAATTAGCTTCTCCTTGTGTCCAGCCTGTAAGTACCAATTGAACTCTTTTTCCTTCTCAGGGCCTAATAATGTTCCAACTGCCAGCTGGCGAAAAGCACTCAGCATCGGCATTCCATTCTTCCAAAGTGAGACACCTTCATCGGGTAATAGATCATTCTAGCAGAAAAAGAACAAAAAAAAATTATATTATTTCTCTGACAAAAAGAAGTATCTGAAGTTAATAAATAAATATAAACTTACCAACAGAAAAAGCAAACTACAAGTTTCTTTTGGGCCCATTGCAAGCAATGAAGTAGCATGAAGACTATCAAGAAGAAAATGAAAAAGAGTAGGAGTCCAACCATATGCGGGCCAAAAAGCAAGTGCAGAGACGATAAGATGGCATACTGCTTCTAACCCAAGGGCAATATTGGGATAAGGGTAACATAATTCAACTGCACATGCGGCTAGTTTCGGGCTGCAAAAAAGTTCTAACTTAAAGGAAGTAGATTTTCTGATAACGGGTTCTCATGTTTACCCAAAAAAAAAACTTTCATAATCCAATGTCTCAAACTACCTCAGTTCTCGATGCAAATGTATAAGTGCCTTCATGAGTTTTGTATTTCTGTGTTGCTCCCTTGTCTCCTAAAAGCAGAAAAGTGAAACATTTATTTTATGCAACATATTAATAATTAACTGATCGATGTTAAAAACCAAACCTTTATTTTATGCAACATATTAATCAGGAGTGACAAACAAGGAACTAAAAGATCAACTACGCCCTGTTCACGGTTACGTTCGAGCAATATGTCTGAAGTAGTATTACATTCTGTACCCTCATCAACAAGATAATCTGCTCAGAAAAGTAAAGATAAAAAATAATTAAATATATATTATTCATATACATATACATATATATATATATATATATCACAAAATAGTTAATATCAGTCTACTAACCATAGTTGTTAGAGGACTTCTCAAGCATCAGCTTACAATCGATTAGAACTGCATGAACAACCATTACAGCACCTTCATCATATAAAGCACCAGCGACAACCTTCACCAGTTAAATGTTTGTTAGCTGATTAAAGTTCTATAAGAATATATATAAAAATAAATTAAGAATAAATAATCACGCACAGAATTATCTGAAATGAAGGCTAAAATACGGAAGGTTGTAGTCAACTGAGCTACTGAGGAATCACGAAGAGTAAAACCAAGAAACCTTGACTCGGTAATCGGTTTCCCTAACAGATTATCTATTATGTTTCCATCAGAACTTCCGGAAGCATCTCCAACAACCTTATCGACATCCATGTCATCACATGCTAGAATGTTTGTTGATGCCATGTGTGCATCTCCACCAGAAGCTAACACAGCAGCGTATCTCAGAAGGCCAATAGCCCCGTTTTTATGATAAACCAAACCACCATCTATCAGTTCCAAAATCCGAGTGGGGGCATCCTTTCGAATTGACCCGGGGGAGGAAGAATGTAGGGCCTTGTGAAGCTCCTTGGCATGTCCGATCCATGAGCTCAGGGATGATGATGTGGAATCAAGAACAATGACTTTAAAAATCTCGACAGCAGAGTGAAATATGGCAAGATTCAGTGACGATGTTCCTGCATGATCACAAATATTGTTGAACAGATGTTACTGAAGGGACAACTAGGGTTGGACTTGATTGATTATGGTCACATTGAAATATAAAAAAAATAGCTGAAATGAAACATGTCATAGCGGTTAAAAGCTTCAATTGTCTCTAAACATAAATTCAAATGTTAACGAAATCCTAAATTTTTCTTAAAATATAATATAGTTTTATAATCATATTCAACACATTAGTTATTTACAAAAACTTCAAAATTGGACCAAAAAATGTTGTCGGGTAGGTCAGCCCTACCCAGCCCATTTTGATCTGGAAACAAGTGACCCGTTACCTAACCCACCCATTTTGATCTAGAAATCGCCAGAGAACTACCGGCATTCACAGACACTGATTCCAATTCTTTAACAGAATGTAATGCAGCAATCAAAACAGAAACAGCCTGAAACCAAAAGCAAAGAAAATAATTATAATAATGACCCAAGTAAATATCCATATTTAACTAAAGCTCCCTAAAAAAATACACAACTATAACTTCCATAACGTGGTCACCTCTGGAAAATGTCCTATAGCCAACAAAGCCTGCCGTCCACAATCAGACCTGCAAATCATTTAACCACTCGTTATATATCATGTAATATCTATAAAGTTTAAAATTATGCAAAAGGGAATTAACTCTGTCACACCTGGAAATACAACAAAGCTCCCATAAGTTCCATACGAGTTCATCTAAATGCCGTTGTGAGGTAATCAGGCGATCTATCACATTCATCTGAATATAAAAGTCATTAGAACACAAAGAATTAAGAGAACACAGTTTCAACTAACATATTGATACGAACCACCCTTAAATGTGTCTTCATAATAATTCCAATTTCACGTGGATGACAAAAAAAACCCTTGGATATCAAGACTGATGCATAACGAAGAGGGATAGATTCTTGCAAACTCAAATCAGGTCCTTTTAGGGAATGAATTACAGTTGTTGAGAGCTCAGGGTCAAGCATAAGGAACATTAAACCTGATTAAGCAACAAAATAATAAGAATACAACATTAAGGGGAAAAGAAACATAATATTAGAGATCGAAAATGGGTGTGGCTGGTAATGGATCAAAATGGGTTCAGTCAAACACGTAAGTTTTGTATGTCATAAAGGGCTATTCGAACACTTTTTGTTCACAATTATTACTTTTTTTATAAATAGTTAGGGTCACACTATGATTACAAAGATTATAATGCAAATAATCTAATCCTTCTAAATTAAACGATTTAGGATGTTTTATGCATCAACAATGCATTTTAGGGACAACTTTTGACTCGCTCGACCCATTTCCTTTTGAAATTGCCACCTATACGTTATTGTAATAACATCATGAGGTATGATTTGACAAACCTGAGCGACAAGAAACAAGTGAAAGAATGATCGATGCAATGTATGATGTGATATCCATAAAGACATCCCTAACATGTCCGACTTCAGATCGTAGTGTAGAAGATGATAAAAGGGCAGCAGATAAAGGTAGAAAACCCCTTTCCTGTAAAGAGAAGATTAAAGTAAAATATCAATAATCTTGAAATATAAACAATGAACAAGAGAGCAGAAACAAAAGTTTCTAAGATAAAAAATTAAAAAAACTAAAAAACATGCGGGTACAATACCTTGAGAAGAAAAAGCAGGTGTAAGTCAATATCCCAATTTGAAAACCGACAATTTGACGAAGTAATTAGCTTGCTAGTAGCTTTGTATGACAACAAACTATCTATTTCACCAAGAATAAGTGACCTGCTTATGCTTGCAACTTGAGAAGGATCTTCAACCAATGGGTTGGAATTTATTAATTTCTGCAGCAACATTTGGTCAAATACATAACAGATTAACAGGTAATCAACAAATGTGCCAACCTAAAGTTCATTAAGGTGGATATTAGATAACTAACTTCGAAACTGATTATGTGATTAAATAACACAAACAAACAAAGCACACCCGGTAAAATCCCGTACATAGCAGCACTACCGGCAGGGTCTGGGGAGGGTTGGAGGAGGGCAAACCTTCCCTCTACCCCAAGGGATAAAGAGGCTGCTCCCAGAGAGACCCCCCGGCTTCAAAAACCTCTTTTCGTGTACAAGTATATAGCATAAATCAAAAGGCATACAGTATGGTAGCCTAGATATCATAAAATGTGGCTAAGGTAACAGAAAACATAGCAAACTATAGTAACAACAGATAACAGAACAAAGAGCCATGAACAAAGATGTAGACCTAACCCCTTGATTATGTGATTAAATAATCACAATCAAATAATCAACTATGAGATAGTGTTTGGATGTGCTTCTGTTGTTGGATGTTGTAATGATCATAATATTAATTGTTTGGAGTGTTAGACAAATTCTGATTATTAAGTAACTAATAGATAAAGTTACCAAAACAGACTTTCTAATATGTTGTTTGAGTATCCTAACTCAAAATACAACAATCTATTTTTTATCATCTAGTAATATATTTTTCCAGAAATTATCTGTTCAATTATTTGTATTGTATATAATTCAAAATTCCGATAACTGTATTTTTGGTACTATTATTTAAAATAAATAGAGAGAAAAGAGGGGCAAATAAGTATCTTAATATTTCCTAGATTAGTCTGTTTTGTTGCAGCAGGTATGAAACTGATTATTTGACCCCTAAGCAGTCAGATGATCACAATCATAACTGCAATATCCAAACACTAAACACATATCATCACGACTTTAAGTTGCAATGATCAGATAACCAGACTCTAATGTGCATCCAAACACCCAGATAGAGGTTTTTAGGTAAGATAGAGCAAAAAAGAATAGCTTAAAACTTACCAAGAGTTTTCTGAGTTGAAGTTTAGCACTTGTAAGCATGTCGATATTGACAGGCATAACTTTACCAGCAGTAGATAAACCTCCCAACATATGTAGTACAGCCAACTGTAAAATCATAAGCGTAAAAAGAATAACAATCCAAAAAAGTTCAAAATAATTAATAACAAAGTAACAAACAAACAACCTCATATCTCGAAGCAACTTCATAAAAGCGTGCACGATGAAGAATATAGGTGGCAAGAGAAGCAACATCATGACGCGGCTTTTGCACCAACAATTTAAGTAACTGATTATAACCGTTACTCGTGCCAATTGGAATCTTATCATCTTCCCGGGGCCACCAATTTAGGAATCCTTCACAACCAATAGAATGCCTAGTAGCCTGCTTGATAACTCCAAGAAGGATTAGTGTAGCAGCACTTGAATGTACTTTTGTGCAGAAAATGTCAATGAGTTGCTTCATGCCCCCACCGTTAACAAAGTTGAAGCAGCTTTCTTTATAAGAACATAATAGAAGTGCAGCACTTAGCCACACCATAATAAGCTTGCTCTGGGAAACAAAGCAAAAGTTTAGTAAATGACTGCAACAAGGCATTTAGAATAGATTCAACATGAATATTAGACATATGTTGATTTGGGTTATATTATACCTTCTAATGGGTATATGGGTGAACTTTAAAAACTTGGTTAAAGATAGAACAGGTTAAATGGGTAAACTTTAAAAACTTTGTTAAAGAAAGAGTGGGCCAAATTGGTTTAATGGGTTGAAAGTGACCCGAAGTGTACTAAATAGCTATGTTAAAGAAAATAAATTAGTATTTTAATATTGTGCTTTTAGTAATCAGATTTAATATATTAGCGATTTATGAAATCAAAAAAAGGGACAGTAAAATGCTTGTGGGTCAACCCAACCCAAATGAACTTGTTATGCCTCGCATTAAAATTGCATGTTCTGACCCTAACCAGATTCGACATGTTACCCTTCTCCCCCACAATCCATTTTGCTACATTTAATGTGTATACATAATTATCTTGAGATAAGTAAATAACCTGTGAAAGCTGAGCACCAACGCTATTTTCACAATTATTGAGATCGTTATAGCGTTGTGTTAAAATATCCACCAACTGTTTGGTATCAACTAAATCACCCTCGGGCTCAAGAAAAATGTTATCGGTCAAATTTTCGGAGTTAGTCAAAAGACCATTAAAGATATCAAGGAGCTCTTTTATGGCTTGATTAAAATCAAAACAAGATTCTTCACAATCAACCAATTCATGATTTCTAGATGCAAATTGCAAGCTTTGAGTTGAATACATGGTTGCTGCAGACACAAGAGAATTAACAACAGTATTCAAAGCATCATATCCAGCATTTGGCATCTCTAGAATCTTGAAAGATAACTGTAAAAACTGTTTTATTTCAACTACTATATCTAACGCAATAGGTTTAAAAGTCAATGACTGTAACAGAGATACGGGTTCCTCAATGGTTGAATTTATGGGATTTAGTGCAGGTGGGAGGTCCTCAAGGTTGCCCTCAACAATTGACACTGTGTTTGCTAAAGAGGTGTCTAGGTCAACTTCTATGTTGAATTGACCAATATCTTCCCCTGTATTTCCATATATGACCAAACTAAGACTCCGGTAACTTCCCCTAACAACCAAATGGCTTGTTACAATAGCCTGAAATAATAAATGTATCTTGGTAAGAACTCAGGAAAATAATAATTAAAAGTATTGTGGGCACAACAGTCAAAAGAATCTATATTAAGTACCTCAACTTCAAGGACATTTGAAGATGAAGGAGAGTAGAGAAAAGGCTGGCATAGACGCCTAAACCTTGTTTCTCCTTCACAGTGAACAAAAACCTCCAAGGCAAATGAAGGAGGCGAAGTGGCCCTGTACAGAATGAGAATGGCAATATATACATGATTTAATATAAACATGAAGCATAAAAGAGTGAAAAGGTAATTTTAACATTTTCTTAAATATATGATCCACTTTATTTTGTAAATCAAGAAAAATAGATCCATTTTCAATAAAAAAAATATAATTTTGTTTATCTGCCTCCTACAACAATGTTGGTCCAAATTCTTTTAATGCCAATATCCAGTTGCTCTTAAATTATATAAATCTTTAGCTTTTATAATTATTATTTATCTTTATATTAGAAGTTCGTGGAGACGCTGGATAAAGGTCGAGGACTATTAGGAGAGTGTATAGGTTGTCAAAGTCGGCACTTAGCTTGACTTAGTTTTGGTATATACTTTCGTTAGGGGACTCTATTCATACCTTCTAGGGGATTGCTTTTTTCATGTCTCTTTGCTCCGTTACTCATTACCACTTACTACTTTACTTCCCTTACCTTTTGTCCTATCGCTTGTCTACTATTTACGTTTGGTTTTTCTTTCGAGTCGGGGGTCTCATCGGGAGCGGCCTCTCTATCCTTCGATATAGGTAAAAGGTTTGTCCCCAGACCCTACAAATAGCGTTGCCATGTGTGGGATTTTGCTGGGTACGTTTGTTTGTTTGTTATATCTTATAAAAAAAAATACTCAGAATTATTTTCACATTACTCATTCTTATTGAACTAATAAAATATTTTTCACACTATTTTACATGCAAAATCTAGAGTATAGTGAAATGCTCACATGTTTGCACTAATGCTATTAATCCATAATAAGATGATCTTGTCTGAGTTTATTAATCTAGTATAAAATGAAATGCTCGCATGTTTGCACTAATGCTATTAGTCCAGAAAAATATGATATTGTCTGGGTTTATTAACAGATATGAACGCCTAAGTATCAAAATTAGCTGAAGCATAACACCACTATTAAGATTTGAGAGCAATGTAAAAAAGGTAGGTCATGTATGTAGAATACTATACCCCAAAAGTGTTACTGAGGGTGATGATGACGATGAGCTCTGCTCAAGAAACTCACAAGCAGTGACAACAACGGGTTCAGAAAACATCACCTGCAAAAAAGATAACAAACATATGATTAAAAAATTTGATACAACTCTCTTTGATAATTCTTAATATGCATAATCGCATATCAAATCAATATAGTTCTGTTGTTTTTCTTCAGAAGGGAAATATTACTTTCTTTTGAAAGAGATAGCAAGCTACATTTTATTTTATATATGAATTCCGTATTATCATATAAGATTAAATCACTCAAGATGTAACTAATTATATAAAAACAAAACGGGTAAAAAAAACTGAGTGTTTGCCTGTTAAATACAAATAGGTATGAATTAGGAGGACAAGATACATACCTCATCAACATATTCATCAAGTTGTGCATGAGCAAATGTCTGAGCAAACAACACAGAAGGTTCGGGCCGTCCCATTACTTGTTATTGCATGAAAGTCCTTTTTTAAATTTCCTAACAATAAAATCCAAAAAAAAAATCTTAAGTGAATGCTTAAAAATATCACAACTGAATTCCCTCTGTTCCAAAACAAACATCTCAGTATAACATATTGTTGCCAAACACATCATAGTCCACATTGCAAAACAAAATAACTTAAATACATTAGTAAATATAAAGAACCATCTTCCAAACGAAAAGTTGAAAAAACGATCTTGTTGATAGTTATGCCTTCGTCTACTAGAACCAACACAGGGCTATATATCATTTGATAACAAATATAAAAGTAGCATTCAAAAGCAAGCCCGGTATTTTCAAACAAATATGTACCGGTTCATAACATGTGTTGACATTTTTGTGTCATGTTTTGCTTTCTAGTTTCTACTACAACTGGAGGCTTCAAAATACTCTCTATTTCAACAATTAAGAGCTGTAATAAATAGGGCTGGCAATTCCTTACATGTTTAAGACACGATTAAACCTGTTTAATAAAAAGTACACTATGTAATTTTATACATTTTCAAAAATAAGTAAAATTAGGAGGCTAGGCTCCATCATTTCTCCTTCTTGGTACATAAAAGATACAACTATCGTATAGACATGAGATATAAAGTAGTTAAACGAGTCGTATTCATGTTTGATACTTGTGCCTGTTTAGACACGAATTGACTTGTTTTGCCAGCCCCTGTATATCACAACTCCTATTGAAAAAACTGCATTTAACTAACTCACAACAACAACTTGTGACTCCAAACCCATCCTATCTGATTTTGCCCTAGTTCATTGAATTTGATTCAAACAGGATAAAGAAGCCTAATCACAATCATATGAAGCGCTCTAATATCAATGAAATCATATATTGTTTCCATGTAACAAATATATCTCAAAGTTAAATATGAATTCTTACAAATTTTCTAGGTTTGTGGACTGTTGATGGCAGTCGGAAAAGGCAATTGAAGAGACTGTGTTAGGGTTTCAGGCTTTACGTCAACGATCACAGTACATACGTACAAAAGAGTCTGATTGAAGAAGGGGGAAAACAGTACCTGCGATTCAAATTTGGTTGAAGAGAAGGGAGATGAGTTTGATTAGGACTGTGGCGCAGATACACTCGATTGGAACCCTGGTTGCATTTTGGTCATTTTGATCTTTAAATTATAAACGGGGACTCGTTAGGGTTTTTATTTTATGGTTATCAATATTATATTATGCATTTATTTTTTATTTCATTTATTTTTATATTATTCTTGTTATCTATTGTTTTATTTCGTTCTACCATCACTAACGGTATCCACCATAGTGAAGGCGTGAATCAGGGGCGTGAACCGTTAGCTACCTGGCTTTTTTACGGACATGGAACACCGCTCCTGGGCGTGAAAGTGGGTGTGGGGAGTGTGAGCGGAATCAAGGGGAAGGGCACAACCTACCAAACCAACATCCAATCATATTATTTCACCTTATAAATTTTTTTTCTTTTTTTAATTAAATTAAATAATTAATTTACGGTTTAATTTGGTTTTTCATAAATAACTCATGTTCAGTGATTATTTAAAAATAACGAAATACACGAGCTTGTTTATTTAGTTTTTATAAGCATTTAAGTATAAATTTTAACGTAAATGCAGTTGTTTTAAAAAAAGTTTTCATCACGCAAATGGTTTTTTAACGTGTTTAGATCGACATTCAATGATAAGTAGTTGTTTTAAAATTAAATATCAACTGTTTATAGAGATTAACAAAACGAAATAAAAAAATCACTCATTAATGTTGGGCGTCAAGCCATTACATTGCCTAGTATTCGTAGTGGTTTCATATTCACAACCGTCACATCAGCATGGAGCAATCACTAAGGTGCGTTGTGGTTTCAATATCACACACAAATACATACATAACACACACATGGACCCCCCCCCGGGTGATTCCTCTCATGCCTGATGCCCCACGCCCCCATTTCACAAATATGGGGGCGGTGTTCCGTGTTCGTGAAGTCAAGTGGCTCACGCCCTCTTTTTCACGCCACCACTACGGATAGTCTGAGTTTAACAAAAAACGTATTTCTAATAAATCATCTTTGTCTTTTATCCACCCTCTTCGTGTGTTTATTTGAAGATTTTTTTCAATAACCTGTGAACCCTAATATTGTTTATAAAATGTTTGTTTATGATATTGATGTTGTTTGCATCGTTGACTGACTCGGAAATAGTAGGTTATCAATAGTAATGGGTAAAAATGTAAAATCACACAATGGACAATGGCACCAACCAAGATCAAGAAAATATAATACAATAAGACTTTTAATTAAAGGTTGAAATGATAAGCAATAGTTGCAAGCACATTTTTTTTAACGACATAACTTATAAAAAATAAGCACCGTCTAGCAAGAGGCTAGGCGGCCAAATCCAAACAAATTACGTAAAGTTTATAAGGTTTTAAAGCCACTATGTCTACGTAATCTTACATTTTCTATTTCTACTACCATACCAAAGAAAAGAAAACTGCAAAACGTCATCAGATAGCGCCGGTTCTTCAAAAACATTGTGTCATGCCTATGCTTCCAAACAACCCGTAACACAACAAAGACAATCATCGAGATTAAATCCTTCCTATCCCTAGCCGTATTAGCGTTATCTAGCCACTCCATAAGATCGTGCGGGAATCTAACAACCGACGAAGAGACATAAAGCCACGCAACCACTTGATCCCAAATTCTCCCCACCAAATAACACTCCCTAAAAACATGCAACAAAGACTCAATCGCGTCACTACAAAGCGGAAAAAGAAGAAACAAAACCTCAATACTTCTTATATCCAAATTATTACGATTAGGAATACGGTTGTCTAACACAATCTAAGCACAATTAACTCATGAGTACCTTTAATCGAAAAAAATTGAAATACCGTTTAGAGACCAAACCTATCTATCTTTACCCGTAGCAAGATGAACCATGTCAATAAGAATCAATAATTCTTGAAACCGAGTTTGCTCCCCCCTCCCCCTCCCCATAGAGGTTAAGAAAAAACAAACAAAGTGAATGATTAAAAAGAAGATAGATTCGTTTGGTACCTTATTCATGAATCGAAACTTCCTCAGTTTCTCAAATTTTTGAAATACCCTTGATGGTCGCACAAAAGTCTGGGTGTTATTGATGGTTGCACAATGATGGACAGAGAGAGATAGAGATACGAGAGGCTTGGTAGACTAATCGATTAGGATTTATGTGTGCTTTGAAAAAAGAGACAATTATAGTTTAAGGGCCCTGACATGCACATGAAAACAAAAAGAAGAAAAAAATAGACAAGAAAAGCACCTAACCTATGATTCAAACAAGAAAATAGATTCGATTGGTACCTTATTCATGAATCGAAATTCCTCGGTTCCTCAAAATTTCGAAATACTTTGGATGGTTGCACAAAAGTTTTGGTGTTCTTAATGGTTGCACAATTGACGGAGAGAGAGAGAGACGAGAGACTTGGTAGAATAATCGATTAGGGTTTGTGTGTGTTTTGAAAAGAGGCGAGTAGAGTTTAAGGGCCCTAACCTCTACATGGAAAGAGAAAGAAAAATAAATAAACAAGAAAATCAACAAACCATGATTCAAACCTTTGACCTACAATTAACTTTTATTTAACAGTCCTAATCGAATTCTACTATACCAACATAAATCTACTCCATGTCTCAAGTCATACTAGAACCCAACACCTATTCGTGAGTGACATACACATTCGCCACTAAGCTAGTGCCAATGGTTGTTGACTTACAATTAACTAACAAGGGGTTTACCACTAAGCCACTAGACAATTCAAACTTTATTCTGCACCTCACTTTTTATCGTGTCACTTTAAAAAACATGTCATTCGAAATTCCGTAACATATATTACAACAATTACGTATGTAGCATAGTAGAGAACGGTTAGTAAATAGTCGTGCGATGGGTGAATGCATCAATTTTGGCAAAAAAAATCATGTTGTGTGTGAATCGCCTCTCATGTATCGACTTTTCACTTGCATCTCATCAACAAACGTATGGTCGGTTGACAAATTTAATACATATGTGGCGTGGACTCGGCTGTGTTTGTTTTCTACATGTATGTGAGGCATAAGTGACAAACCTAATACTTGAATTTGTCATTTAGGGTGTGGAGATTAAACAACGAGTATAACTTATTCATGGCGTGTTTTAAACACACACAGAAAGAAAAGATTGTTATATACTAGTGGTAATTTATTTACGACGGTAGTTAAAACATAACGAAGGTTTTTAGAATCACAAGATCGGTCAATGTCATTGGTTTGTTCTTTAGATCAATAAACACGAGAACTTTGGTTGCATGTATTTGTGACATCCGGAAGATAAAATGGGTGAAGTCTTCATCCAATTTTGTGATCGTTTATAAAGCGTAAAGTCGCCTTGCCTTTTAATGGGCTCATACTACATCATATTTGTATCATGATGTTTACGTATGATTAGGTCTTATTTCCCTTTCAAGTAATAAGTTGTTAACATATGTTTAAAACATGTTATGGGTGCATTTGTTAAATGTTTAATCATGTTGGAAGGATTATATATGTGTTCGAATCTTTCAAAAACCAAGATATGACGCGAGTTTGTTGGTGCGGTTGCATATTACGCCAAAGGGGCGTAAAATACGCCAAAATGTTAGGATTTACGCCCAAGATTACTAGATACGTCACCTTTTATGCCACTCACAAACCTTTAGCCAGATGAGCGTAATTTACGTCGGGCTCAGATGTCTTGGTTGATTTTTGTTGTAATTTGATGGTTTGTCATGTTTTGTTAGGTCATAATCCCTCGCTTAGTATGTCTAGTGTTTGTCTTAAGGTTCGGGTCGAGAAATCAAGCTAGATGGTGGAGATCGAGTATTCGAGATGGATAATATGTGCGAGTCCTTCAATGATTGTAAATACCTTTATGTAATTTTATTAAGTCTTTATTTTGTATATTGTTACTTAATGAAAGTTTAAATAATCAGTAAACTATCAAGTATGTGAATTAAGGATTTTATCTTGATTATAAACTAAGTATCATGTTGCTTTAATTTGAAAAGGTTGAAATCTAATGTACGTTGCAACGTATTCAAATATTATTGGTCAATTTCATTTTAAGGTGTTACAATAACAATGAGGCACATGGGGGATTCTTTGTTTGTATTGGAGCTTGTTTATATGGGAGCACGCACCGTGAAGGTATGTTTTTTTAAATCAAAAGCAACATTATATATATATATTTATATATATATATATATATGTTTACTAATTTATCAGTGTTAGTGTGCTATCACTCTTGTGTAGACGTTAAGATACCTGTTACATAACACATGTATCATGAAAATTTATGGTGTCAAAATTTTCAAAAACTAACACATTTATTTTTTATTTGGTAAACCACAAGATAATACTCAGCTATACCATAAAAATTACGTTGACATAGATTTTGTCACGCTACCCACTAATGACTTAACAACTGTGGAAGAAGAGTGTTGAAGGTCGGAATAAATGTCACCTCTTGAGCTTTGGGACCATTAATGAACCATATTATACCATGATTGGATGCCTATACTTCCAATACTAAAAGGTAATGTTTTTAGAACCGGACCGGACAACGAATCGGTCGACTTAAAGGTTCACTGGTCGGACCGGTCGCACCGGATTTAAGAACCGGACACATAATAAATAGTTTACATATCTTTTTAATATATAAAACTAATGTTGATGGATTAAATTGATGTATTTTAATTTTAAGGGACTAAATAGATAAGGTATATAAGGATTAGATATGCCATAAGTTACATTTCAAGGGGTAAAAATGAAAGTTTTAACCAATCCTAATATTAAAAGAAGATGAAGTTGTTCAACACCCATGTAACATTCTAACCCTTTCTACCCTAAAATGCCATCCTCCCTTTTTAAGTTTTTTAAGTTTTCACCTGTAATTTTAAAAGCTTCAGACGAACATCTGGTAACCACTCAACACTTCGGCGACCTGCTAACCTCCGGAACGGCTTATCTCACCACCAACGACCTGCTAACCGCCGGAACAACTCAACACTCCGATCGTCTGCCGCCCGCAGCCACCATTACTCGCCGCCACGGGACCTCCGACCTTAGATCTTGCTTCATCTCTATTTTGATGCTGCATTCGGTTCAACCGCCGGTTCCGGTCTGACCGCCGGTTCATCCGGTCCGACCGCCGGTTCGCTACAGGACCGTTTCAACATACGTAATCAGACCGTCTAGACCACCGGTTCCCGGTCCGACCGACCGGTCCGGTCCGGGTTTGAAAACTCTGCTAAAAGGTCATCATCTAACGTATGCAATTACTTTCATATAATGTAATTATTATGTCGTCAACAAATTACTTATCACATATTTACTGTTTGTAGATTGATATCTTAAAATAAAATTTGGAAGCAGTGGAGTAACAGGACATGACAAGAGACATGAAGCATCATTTATGTAATCCATAGCAAAATGCAATACCTATTCCATGTTTTCGGACAAAGTATCACCAATGTATTTACCGACGATACTCACCATCACGGGGGATTTTCGACGGATATGTCCGTCATTGAAAATCTACAGTTTTATAGTAGCGAAGCCATAAACTGTTTTACAGTGATGAAGCCATTAATTTAATATTTGTTATAAGTCATAACTCATTAGCAATGTAATTCATAGAATTGGAGCAAGTGCAATGCAATGTATCACACAATAATGTTTCTTGAGAAAAATACCGGACAAAATAATGTTTATTTAAAAAAATGATGATGACAGCATTATATTATAGTAATTCTTAATCCTAAGTGTTGCGACCGACTAACAACCGCTTACACTTTGAACAAATAGCAAAATTCATCCCTGACTTTATAAACTGAAACTCTGACTCTTTCAAGTTTCTAAAGTTTTACCTTTACCCTCGTATTACATATAATCTGGTTTTTCTTCAATAACTTTCGTTCGTTAATTTTTTTTACGTCCCGGTATAAATTTCGTTATAAACAGAGTCATATTCATTGTAGGGTATTTTTTAGGTGTCGTGGTTATAGCGATTAATGGTAACGTGTTGGTACCGTGAAGAATGAGACCGACACCGACTGAAAAATATCGGTTCCGTTATATAACTGTCTTTTATCTATGTTTCGATCTCCACAACCGAGTCGCCGTAACTTCATAGCTTTCTTCTATGTAGTTAACCATGTTTTCTTTTGTGTTTAGCCATGTTAATGTCACCGCCTCAACCGTTTGCCGCCGCGGAGCACATAGCTAATTTTCTAGTTTATATTAAAACTAAAATTCGAGAAGGTTCAAACTTTAATTACGTTTTATTAAAATATATCTCGACATTAACTAGTGTCATGATAACTCATAACAAAATGTAATATTCATTTTATATATGGTAATTTGCAACAATAAATACCAAATATATCGCATGCATGTGGAAGTCTACCTATATAGTATAGAAAGGTCAAACATTTTTTTGAGACATCCACTAAATTCACACATAATCATATTTTATTTTTAAGGTACATAAAATGGAATTTGATGAGAAAAGGAGGATATAAAAATTCCTCAATAGTATTGATACAAGACCGAGTGGTATAGTTTATTTACCAAAGCTAATCGTTGTGGAACATTTGATAGAACATATGGATAAGGCTTTGCAAACATCAGTAAACAGAGGACGTTATCTTCACGTTGTTTTGCAAATTCCTAGAGATGGAAGCGTTGAGAATGTACGATTTGGATTTGAAAAGCAGGGATATCATTTCAAAGATTTCTATCCAGTTGTCAAAAAATATGGATTAAAAAAAGGAGATTATGTTGAATTTGAACCTTCTTTTGGTGTAGTTGGTGAACAAATAAGTATGAGACTCAACTTTACCCATATAGAGCATTGAAGGTGATCTATCAACAAAATTTAAAGTGGGCCGCTAGTATATAAAAGTTATTATATATATATATATATATATATATATACACATTTGTTTGAAAATTTTTTTATTGATGTAAGAGACTATATTTTGTTGATTTAAGAAACTCTTAATACAATAATATATGAATTATTTAACGACTTGTTTATTTTACTAATGAGTAAAGTACACTGATTGTCCATATGGTTTATCAAATTTTTGGATCTGGTCCTTAGCTTTTCAAAAATACATGGATGGTTCATATGGTTTGCACTTTGTAACGCATTTAGTCCCCAGCCAACAAATTTAAAAGTTTTAGAATGTCCAAGTTAGAGACTAAGAGAGTGTTTGAGAATGTGGTGAGAAAGTGTTTATTGACTTATTGGTTTTTTCAAAGCCGATAAGTCCAAAATATTAGCACTTAAAAAAAAACCAGTAAGTCAATAAACAATTCTCAAAAGCCAAGAAATCCTGGATTTTGGAAATGACTTATTGACTTATTAGGTTTTTAAAAAGCCAATAAGTCGTCAATAAGTCATTTCTAAAAGCACATCTAAACACCCCTTAAATGCGTTACAAAGTGCAAACCACGGAGACCATACATGTACTTTTGGCAAAGTTTGGGAACTAAATGCGTTAGAAAGTGCAAACCCTATGGACCATCCGTGTACTTTTGTAAAGCTAGAGACCAAATCCAAAATTTTGATAAACCACAAGGACCATCCGTGTACTTTTTCTATTTTACTAAGCATCAAAAGCTTTCTCAAACTGTTGAGTGATTTGTAATATATCAAAAGAAGAGTTCCATATTGTAATGAAATTAGGATACAAATTAGATTAAGACTAAATATTTTTCTCTTGTATGTAAGCTTTAAACCTCATAATTCTAGTGAGTTATTACCTCCCACATTTGAGTGTGACAAACATATGTTGAATTCAACTGTTAACACTTTGAAATCATTTCCATCAACTAAATAGATTGTAAAGGCAATACATTTTATGATATATTTTGTGGATATCAAAGTCTTTTAATGTAAGATTGAATTATGCTCAAATTTCTTTTCAAAAAATGAATTGTTGCACTTGATATAAAATGGCAAAATCAAAGTCTTTTAATGTAAGATTGAATTATGCAAAAATTTATGTTTAAAAAATGAATTGTTGCACTTGATATATAAAATGGCAAATATCATCACATGAGATGTGTTGCCCGTGTAATCAAATTAGATGTTAGAGATGGACTAATGAGTGATGATTAATTGAGCATTTGCATAAGGTAACAAGTTAACTAAGTTGAACCGACATCAATTTCAAGTCAAGTTTGTAATAATACTTGAACAAGTAATTTGGTTACACGAACGATCTTGATCGAATCAAGATCACCCCAAGAGTAGTTCAACTACAAGAAACTTGAAACGAAACTAACCATACTCAAAGTTCAAAACCTTTCACCTTACACCTATTTGATGTTAATGGATGATGAACTCACGATGATCCACGACAATCCAATGATGTAGGTCGCAAGTCGGTTTGCAAGAAGCCAAGAACACCATGAACCGAACCCTCTTCAGTTTTGGTTTCTCTTTGAGCCAATCGAGAACCACCAGTAGGCCGAGACCTAGTCTCGACTTCTTCCTTCTTGGCCGACAATCGGCCACGAAGAGATAGGGAACTAGATGGTGTCGTGCTGTTAGCTAGGGTTTTGGTTATGGAACACAAAACCTCATACTTATATTTATAGTTAGTCCCAATTCATCTCCAGTTATGATTAGAGTTTGAGGCTTTATCACCAAGTTTAATATTTATTAGACTATATGGTTTAAATCAAAATGTATACATAGGGAAAGGTTCCACTAACAAATGGTTTTTTGTTAAGAAAAGCTAAGGAGTGGGTCAAACGAACTCCGATTGAGCTCATTCCAGCGGCGTTGGAACTGTCTCATCGAACCCTAACCCGGATCCAAAAATCTAAATCCCCCTCCACTCGTACCCCAAAAAACCTAAACCCCCTCTAACCCCACCCCCAAAAGCCTAAAACCACCACCTCCATCCCCCAAAAACCTAAAACCCCCCACCCTACCCCCCCAAAAACCTAAACCCACTCCCAGAAACCTAACCCCCACCCCCACCCCACAAAAAAAACTAAATCATAAAATCTAAACCCTAAAAGCTAAAGCCTAATGCTAAAACCCTAAAATCAAACGTAAAATTTAAAACTTAAAAGGTAAACCCTAAAAGCTAAGACGGTAGAGTTTGACGAGACGGTTCCAACGCCGTTGAAATGAGCTCAATCGGAGTTTGTTTGATATCGTTTCTAAGCGTTTTGGTCATTTATTAGATTTATTAGCGAAAACCTACTTCTTATTTGACCCCCCCTATATATGTATACACAGAGAGGTTCAAATAAGAAGTGGTTTTTCGTTAAAAAATATAAGAAATGACCAAAACGCTAAGAAACGATATCAAACGAACTCCGATTGAGCTCATTTCAACGGCGTTGGAACCGTCTCGTCAAACTCTACCGTCTTAGCTTTAAGGGTTTAGTTTTTAAGGTTTAGATTTTACGTTTGAATTTTAGGGTTTTAGCTTTTATGGTTTAGGTTTTTTTTTGGGGGGGGGGGGGTTTAGGTTTTTGGGGGTGGGTTTAGGTTTTGGGGGGGGGGGTGGGTGGGGGGAGGGGAGGGGTTTAGGTTTTTGGGGGATGGGGGTGGTGGTTTTAGGCTTTTTGGAGTGGGGTTGGAGGGGGGTTAGGTTTTTGGAGGTGCGGGTGGAGGGGGGTTTTGGTTTTTGGGTCCGGATTAGAGTTCGATGAGACGGTTCCGACGTCGCTGGAGTGAGCTCAATCGGAGTTCGTTTGATCCACTTCTTAGGATTTCTTAACGAAAAACCACTTTTTAGTAGAACCTTCCCCAGTATATAGGTTTATAATTTGAAGCTTGTTAAGAGAAAATATAGACTTAGTTCTTAAATGGTCTTAAGCCCACTATAAGCCCACTACCGGTCCATTAAAGCTTTTTGGGGTGGGATTGGAGGTGGGTTTAGGTTTTTGGGGGGGTGGGGGTGGTGGTCTTAGGTTTTTTGGAGTGGGGTTGGAGAGGAGGGTTTTAGGTTTTTGGAGGTGCGGGTGGAGGGGGGTTTAGGTTTTTGAGTCCGGATTAGAGTTCGATGAGACGGTTCCAACGTCGCTGGAGTGAGCTCAATCGGAGTTCGTTTGACCCACTTCTTAGCATTTCTTAATGAAAAACCACTTTTTAGTGAAACATTCCCCGGTATAGGTATATAGGTTTATAATTCGAAGCTTGTTAAGAGAAAATATAGACTTAGTTCTTAAATGGTCTTAAGCCCACTACCGGTCCATTAAAACACGCAAACGAACGACTTACAGGCCCATGAAACCCAACTATATTACCAACCAACCCTCTGTCTCGCCCCATTATATCACATCTCAAAATCTAGGGTTTCTGTGACGCGGCTGCAGTCGACCATGGGAAGAAGTAAGTTCATCTTTCGTTATTGTAATTGTTCAATTGATTTGAAATCGTAGCATGTTATCAGATTCAACTGGTTTTTATCATCGTTTCGTGTATCGTGATTTGCGATTTATTATTCGTTCTTGAGATTAGGGTTGTTTTGAGCTTGAAATGTTAGTTTTCAGATAAATCATTTGGTGAAATGTTGCTTACCAAATCTAACTATTTGGTGAGCATGAGTCGGTTAGGTTATGTGCTAAAATCCTACCTATAACTGGTGTTTTTGTTCATGAACGGTTTGTTAACTGTCAGTTAACCGTCGATAACAGTTTCTTTAGACTTGGATTTGAGCTGACTTTAATTGATAAATCTAATTGTTTCTAGTGTCAAGTAAAATATTAGCAATTTTTTTTCGTTTATAAAACAATTAATATGTTATTCATAAAAGATTATAACAAAACTTTCTTGACATATAAGTAGGGTTGTTAAAAAAAATTCCGAATCCGAACCCGAAATATCTTTCGGATTCTAATTCGGTTAGCGATTTTAAAAAAAAAATCGGGTATATTATATTTGCATATACTTTTTAATTATTTTTATAATTAAAAAAAAGAAAGTTTGAGTCCAAACTCCAAATATTATATGTATATATCTATATGTATATTTTTAATTATTTTTTAAGTTTTTTAATTGTTTTGTTAAGTCAAAAATATTATATTTTTATACTTTTTAATTGTTTCAGATATCTGTTTTACTATCCGTAGCCGTATCCAAAATTTGAACACTCTTACATATAACATATAATTTGATGAAATTAATAAAATATAAAGCTTGGTTTAATTTGGTTATTTATACACATGTGTCCATTACTGAATTGCAAAAATCTGTAAATCTGTTCTTTTATTTATGTTTGGTTTTCCGGTTATTTTGTTTATTTGGTTTTTATGCCAACACTTAGATTGGACAATCTTACATAGGAAATATGTTATTGTTAGTTGTTCTCGATGAGGATACTGCTAAGTGTATATGGTTTTGTATGATAATCGATTGGTTTCAAAGGTTTTGCTTTCTATTCGGTTTTTGTTTTTATTGATCTTGACTGTGTGTGATTGAATCTATGATGTAATATTTGGTTTTATGGTTCAGGACCCGCGAGATGTTACCGCCAGATCAAGAACAAGCCATACCCAAAGTCCCGATACTGTCGTGGTGTACCTGATCCAAAGATCAGGATTTATGATGTTGGAATGAAGAAAAAAGGAGTTGATGAATTTCCTTTCTGCGTTCATCTGGTAAGTTGGGAAAAAGAAAACGTCTCGAGTGAAGCACTTGAAGCAGCGCGTATTGCGTGCAACAAGTACATGACTAAGTTTGCAGGAAAAGATGCTTTCCATTTGAGGGTTAGGGTTCACCCTTTCCATGTTCTTCGTATCAACAAGATGTTGTCGTGTGCTGGAGCTGATAGGCTCCAAACTGGTATGAGGGGTGCTTTTGGTAAACCACAGGGTGTTTGTGCTCGTGTTAGCATTGGTCAGGTTCTTCTCTCAGTTAGGTGCAAAGACGGTAACAGTCAGCATGCTCAGGAGGCTCTTCGTCGTGCTAAATTCAAGTTCCCTGGTCGTCAAAAGATTATTGTCAGCAGGAAGTGGTATGAGTTTAAATCATAATTTTTTATGTTTTATTTTATTTTTATCTGAATGTAATAGTTACAGTCTTTATCTGGTTATTGCAGGGGATTCACCAAGTTCAGTCGTACCGACTATCTTCAGTGGAAGTCTGAGAACCGTATCGTTTCTGATGGTGTTAATGCTAAGGTAATTTTTTTTGTCATATTTAGATAACTGGAAATGATTATGTTATGTATTTATAATATATCATATGTTTATCCTCAAAGCACAAGTATTTGGATACATACAAATGATAATCATGTTTAATGTAATGCAACAGCTTCTGGGATGCCATGGACCTCTTGCGAACCGTCAACCTGGAAGAGCTTTCTTAGACGCGGTTGCTTAATTGCACTATGTTCATCAGAAACATCCCAACAGAAAACAATGTAGTTGAATTTTGTCTTGTTTCTTACTATTTATTGCATTTTCTTCTTTAGTTATGACTGGGCTACTGCAATGTTTTGAAGGAATACCTTTTGATTTGAACTTGAATGCATTGTGTTTTGATTCATTTACTTTGTGATCTTGAGGTTCTTGTGGTTTTTCTGTTATATTTCTACTTAATACCTACATTTGACAACAAGGCAAGGATCTTCCTTCTCCTTAGATCACCTCAAAAGCATTGTTTTGTTCATTCCTTTTTGATCATATTGTTAATTGCACAGAAATTATAAATCTGATAACAATAATATTACAAGTAAAGAAAGAAAGTTTAATGTTTTATCTTTTGTTTTATTAAATTTAACCTACATTGAAGTGATACTTTTTAAATCATCCTGTTCAAACTTGTACTTATGAGTATACATGACATTCACGTAAAGACAAAGTTACATACATAACCTCTATAAAAAATAATGATTTTGTTACTATTAACGATTTTAAAACAAGTTAATACACACAAGTATTTTTTAACAACTTAGATGAATTTAATATGTCAAAATTGCATTAACATACTTTTTATATTAGTTTTTAGGAATATTGAACTTTAATAATTCAAACTTTTATCTATCGTTAACAGTTTGACCAATGTCACTCATAACGTAAACTTTTGTTGTCAAAGACAATCCCAATAACATAATCATCGAATATATACACTTGAATTCTGCTCGTTTTCGCTAACAGTGATGATCGTGAATGAAATACAGAAACATAGAAGCGAAATTTAACGAAAATGAAATTTAAATTGAGTTTTAATCCATAATAATTATGTTATTAGAAGTGTGATTAGTGAAATGTAAACTTGTACACATACGTTCACAAGTTGTACATTTGTGTGCAGTTCACTCTTTCAAAGACCTGCCCCTAATTATAGCTCAAAAAAGGATCACACTCATTAACACGAGTTTTTGAGTGACACTCTTTCTCTCTCACTCACACAACACACACATACTGCGTGTTCTTCGCATGCGCAGGCAAATCTCACTCCATTTCGTCTGAAATTTGAGAATTCAGATTCAAATTCAGCTCTTCGAAACAAATTTGACGTAAATCTACAGGTAAACAGAATACAAAACGCTTGTTGATTGGAGACGAGACTACGAGAGTGTTCCAGCTGAATGATTTCTGTTTTCGGATTGGATTCGTTATTGTTTCGTGAAGAAATTTCGATCGGAAAACTTAATTAGCTTGAAGCTTGGATGAAGACTACTAAGCTACACCGCAAACGATTATCACACTCGAAGGTGCGGTAATGTAGTTTTGTTCGTCGGAAGTTCATCTCCTTATTGCAAATCTGACGTCAGAAATGCTTGGATACGTCCTGTGCGGTAATTTTATACGGCTGAAACGTTCATTTGTTGAATGCATTTTACAATTCAGGCAAGTTAGGTTGAAATGTGTGTTTAATTTTGTCTGGTGATGAAGTTCACCATATGCGATATAATTTAGCGATTTAGGGCAATTTGCGGAACTGCTAAGCAAATTACAGTTTAATTCATCAATTTGTGTATCCAGGTTGATTCTGCTGATTGTCAAATTGTTATAGTATTAATTTGTATGCAAGTACTTGAGTCATGGCTAGAAGTTTGGGTGATTATTCTGCATGCAGCTAGGGCACACAGTATATGATCCAAGGGCGACTTACACTTGTTCAATATTTGGGTTTTCTCTTATTGTTTTAAAATTAGGTTAGAATTTGGTATGTTTTGCGCTTTTCTGTGGTTGTAGGACTTGTAGGGACTGATATGAACACAGGAAATGTAGTAGCTGAACTGAATGCTAAAGAAGTTATACATGATTTTCTATCGATCTTTGCTACTCTTTTTGCTTCTTGCTATCCTTTTTCATTCATTTTTCTTTGTCAGTTTGGAGAAATGAGCTGCAATATGATAATAAATCATCCTGGTTAATTGCACACCAGTTTATATTATATTTTTTGAGTACTTAGTTTAATTGGCAAGACACCAGAATTCTGGCCCTGTTGTGCATACATGATCAGCCAGCCCACTACTCATACATTATGTTACGGTAATAATAGAAATAGGGGCCTTTAAGTGTCATTGTTCAAGTACGAGGATCTGTAATGAAAATAGTTTTAGTTTAGTGACTTAACAAATTGCTAATAGTAGTTAGGGACAGTTGATTGTAATCAGAATGGTACTTAAACGATGGAAGGAAAATAATAGAGACGGCTTAATGTTGAATACTTCTTTTCCTCTCTGAACTTCTTCTTCTCCATATATCCCTATTTTCCTATTTGGTTTATAACACATCATGTCCCTGGCACTCTGGCATTGAGCTTTCTTTTGATTTGGTTTGTAATTTAGTTTTGATAAAATAAATGTGCGTGTAAACCTAGCCTTTAAGGCCCCCTCACTTGTCCCTAGCACTCTGACAGTGAGCTTTCCGATACGAATAAATATTTAGGTGCATTTGGTTTGCACTCAGGGATTTCTTTGAGTACAGACTTGATAGTTGGGAGAATGAGATTGAAACCCTCCCTTGACCCTCCTCCGTGGGAGATTCTCATATATTTGGGAATTATTTACGTTTCATTCCCGATTTCACACTAAACAAACCATATCACTATCATTCCTATTCTCTTAAACCAAACACTCCCTTAGATACTCTTGGTGTATCTAAATTTTATAATAAAAATATGTATAAGGCAGGGATTTTCATCATTGCTAGAGTCATGCAGTGATGGTTGGAAGTAATATTCTTTATTTCTTTGGAATAAAAGGATGTAAGCTCACATCATAATTTACATAAGTGTTGTGCTTAACTAGCTCTCTAAGACACTATGTTCAATAACTTGCTGCATTTAATGAACATCTTTACTGGTGTTCTTCTATCTTGTCAAACCGTATGATGCTTACAAACCAGTTAACTTTAATTTTTTATTGCCATTATTTTTCAAATTAATTCAAAGTAGTGCTTGATGTGCATATCATCTAACTTTGTTCTTTTTTGGACAGGAAAATCATATTCCTTGCATCACCATCAACTTCCTACATGTGAATATTAATATTTCCTCATGAAACTCTGCTCTCCTGTACCACTTCATTCCATCCTTGTCATACTTTCCCTATTTTCTCCAGTGTTTGCTGACTTGGACTCAGATAAACGAACTCTTCTAGCATTTGCTAATGCTGTACCCCATGGTACTAAGCTTGACTGGAGCAATGATACTGATATATGCACATCCTGGCTAGGAATCTTCTGTTCTACTAATGGGGCCCATGTGTCTGGTATTCGACTTCCTGCCATTGGACTCACGGGCCCCATTCCACCCAACACTCTTGGAAAACTGGAATCATTAGAGGTTCTTAGCCTTAGATTGAATCGACTCACGGGAACTTTACCATATGATATTCTTTCTCATCCTTCCCTCAATCGCCTTTTTCTTCAACATAATAGCTTTTCTGGTAACATTCCTACCTCTTTTCCTCCTCAAATGAATGTATTGGATCTCTCGTTTAATTCATTCATCGGAAAAATCCCAGAATCAATCCAGAATTTGACTCGGTTGACCAGTTTAAACCTAAAAAACAACTCACTTTCTGGTTCTATTCCTAATATCAGATTCTCAAGACTCAAACACTTGAACATTAGCTACAATCATCTCAATGGTTCTATTCCCTTTTCCTTTCAAAATTTTTCAAATTCATCATTTATGGGGAATTCTTTCTTATGTGGACTACCTTTAAATCCTTGTTCACCAATCCTCTCTCCGTCTCCTCCTCCTCATCCTCCTGCAGCCATCAACCGCCAAAAGAAAAGTTCAAAGAAGCTTCCGTTATGGGCTATAATCGCCATAGCAGTTGGAGGTGGTGTTGCGATTATATTGTTAGGCTTTATATTATTCTTCTGTTGTTTGAAGAAACAGAGAAGGAATGTAAATGGAAATAGGAAGTCTTCTATTGGTCAAAGGAGTGAGAAACCTAGGGAAGAATTTGGTGGTGAAGTGCAAGAAACTGAAAATAATAAGGTGGTTTTCTTTGAAAGTTGTTTTCATAACTTTGATCTTGAGGATCTATTACGTGCGTCTGCTGAGGTGCTTGGAAAGGGTAGTTTTGGAACATCATATAAAGCGACTTTGGAGGAATCGGTAACTGTGGTTGTAAAAAGGTTGAAAGATGTAGTTGTGGGTACGAAAGAGTTTGAGCAGCAAATGGAGATTATAGGGAGAGTTGAACCGCATCCGAATGTTGTACCTCTTCGTGCTTATTATTACTCGAAAGATGAAAAGCTACTCGTTTATGATTTTTTCCCAATTGGCAGCCTGTTGACACTCTTGCATGGTATGTTATTTTCATGTTTTTCATCCCTTTTACCCTTCCTTCATGTGTTCTTAAGACATCATAGTAGATGTGGCAATATGGGCTGGTCAGTCCGGTTGGGTGACACGTTGAAATAGATTGCTTTTAGTACAGGTCGGGTTGGGTTGTCCCACAGCCTTTTTTTGTCCATTTTATATAAACAGTTAATGCAGTAAGTATGATCTCGAAAACTATTTTATCACAATAATCTAAATCTTTAAAATATTGTGATCTAGGAGCATGTAAGCATATAAAATACACTTTGGGTGAATTTTAGCCTGTTTGACCCGTTCAACCCATTTTTCTTTTAGCTAAGTAAATTGAAATATGTTGATTCATACCTCTAGATATGGTTTACCTTAACCAGATGTGACAATGGTTCCCACTTATGAAAGTGTTGATTCAGGTGACATAGGTTATGTTTTATCTCTAACTGGTCAAGTGAGAAATAATAGCCAAAAAAGAAAATAAATCAAATAAGTAAAACGGGTCAAAAGTAACCCAAAGTGTTTCTTGATGCAGAGAACTAGAATTTTGTAATTTTCTTAACATATTTTACACCCTAATAAAATTTTATACTTCTTTTTGGAGAAATAATATATCGGGTCAATCCAATCCAACCCGTGTTATGTTTTGATCATCATCCAACCTGTTGTTTTATGCTAGTTACCATAGAATAAGGTTGGTTTGCAACCCTTTGTCCATGAGTCCATCTACTTATAAACTTCAGTGATGTCACAGGAAACAGAGAGGCCGATAGAACTCCGGTTAACTGGGAAACCAGAGTCAAAATCGCCCTCGGAACTGCACGCGGTATCGCCCATATCCACGCTTTTGGTGGGCCTAAATTCGTTCACGGAAACATCACATCATCAAATGTCCTTATCAACCAAAACGGAGACGGCTGCATTTCTGACACTGGCTTAACTCCTCTTGTAAAACTACCACCCTCCACTTCTAGGTACACTGCCGGCTACCGAGCTCTCGAAGTTCTAGAAACCCGAAAACACTCCCATAAATCCGATGTCTACAGCTACGGTGTCCTCCTCCTCGAAATGCTCACTGGAAAACAACCACTCCGATCTCCGGGAAGGGAAGACATGGTGGATCTCCCGAAATGGGTCCAGTCGGTAGTGCGCGAAGAATGGACCGCTGAGGTTTTTGATGTTGAGCTTATGACGTTTCAGAACATTGAGGAGGAGATGGTGCAAATGTTGCAGGTTGGTATGTCATGTGTTGTGCAGGTCCCGGATAACCGGCCCACCATGGATGAAGTAGTGAAAATGATTGAAGAGGTTTGTGCATCCGAATCGTAACCCGACCCGTTTCTGATGAGAACAAGTCAAAGGACCCGAATGTGCAGTCACCTTGATGATACCATGCAACATGTAAGTCCCCATGATGTCTTAACTCAAAGCCTAGACTTGATTCAAAGTTTTTACTTTTTTAATTTTCACTAAACAGCAAAGTTTTTAGTTTGATTGATGATCTATCTTCAGTTTATAGAATGCTGTCTCACTGTCGAGGTGAGCCTGAATCGGACCGGGCCTACAAAACCAAATAACTTGAACCGTACGGGCTATGTTCAGCCCGGGTTTAAATATTTTCAACTGTCGATTCGCCCAAATCATAATCGAGCTACTCTTATTCTTAAATATATATTTCAAAGGTATAACAAAGTCGTTTTATGTGTAAACCCGACTAAGTATTCGGATTATGGTTTAGTCATTTTAAACCATAATCGGATACTTTTAGAACGGGTTAGTTATTCCACTGCTTCTGGTTTTTCAGTTCTGCTCGAGTCAAGTTTCACATTGATAACACTCTAGCTAATAGGGGTGAGCATGGGTTAGATTGGGTCGGTTATAAACTACATGCGAGAATCTATAACTGATGTTTTGGTTTTTAGATTTTCAAATCATTCGGTTTCAGTTATAAACGGTTTGATTAATTCTATTATTGGAAAAGATGGTTTTATTAATTCGATTAACCATTAGTTAAGCGGCACTTTGGACGTGCGTGGATTCAAACAAATTTCAATTAGTAAATCCAATTATATTTTTGGTCAAATAAAAATCAATTATAAAAAAAAATCATAACTAAACCATTGGTTACTCAACAGATTTGATTATTTTGGTTTGTTTTTTATTAATGAACAAACATAAACAATATCTTTTTTCATGTTTTTTTATACTTATATGGATCATTTGATTGAAAGTTTATTCATGTTTATTTTTTAATTAATAAACGAACATGAAAAAAATAATTTTTTTAACATAAACATATATCTCGTGCGTTTATTTACGTTCTTGAATTTTCGTTTATGACCTCTTAACGTCTTTCATTAATATTCGTTTATGTTCATTTATTAATATACTAGATTAGAAACTCATGTTTTAAATCCAACTTGTAGTAAACCAACAGTTTCTATGAAGATTTGTATGTTGGATATTATCAACAATTGTTGAAATAAAAATAATAAAAATTTAAGAATTATAAATAACAAATAATGAAGATTTAAAAATTATAAAATTATATTTTAATATAAGATATAATTGAAATATTATTACAATTTAGTAAGTTTATAAAAAAATAATAGAATAAAGTTTAGATATTTAATTATTTAAAATCATTATTATTTAATAGAAGAGACAATTATTTAATTAGAGAGAAAGTTATTTAATAGGAGAGAGACGAAAAACAAAAATATGTATATTTCACCAGAAGTCAACACGAAGTAGATAAATTTATTTATTTATTTATTATAATTAGTATTTGACTTTTTCTTTATCCGGGTTGTGTAATACATGGTTTTTTTCTAACCTAGTTAATAAAATATAAAATAAAGTATTAATATATGAGTCCGTGATTTGAATGAACCACGGTGAATTATCAAATTGGTTTCGTTCGAAGAATTTAAAGCTATTTTTCATAGTTGACTTAATCTCCGAATCATTAAATTGTATAATGTTAACTTGACTAGCCCATTTTATAGAGGTTTTTGCTTCTTAGATGATAGATCCTGAGTTCAAACCTAGATGACTTATGTACGACCTGTGGCCCACGCCTCCTATTTGTTCAGGGCGGGCGGCGTGAACTCTGATTCGACCCGGGTATTCAATCACGCCGCTCCTTATCCAATGACAACGAATTAACCGCAAATGCACATTTCTTTTATCAAATCTCAGGGAAATGGTCTAATCATGAGGGTAGTATTTTATCATGGTGTCGGATTCTAAGTTTTTATGGATTCCTTCTTTGTTACTGGGGTCGACCCCAAAGCCATAATGTCTCAAAACGAGGAGGCCATAGAGAAAATTTTGGTCAAAAGGAAAGAGAGGGCCTTCACGCCTATGAAGCCTGCTGCCTTCGAGATAACATAAAAATAAAACGAGATTCCCCCTGTCGAAAGACAGAGAAGATAGAAAAGCACCACCAGAGCGATGAATAAGAGAACCGGAATGAATGCCCGTTTAGCACTGCGAAAGAAATACATTCCCACTTTTAATGATATGGATGAATTATTTGATGTAATTTAAGAGTAAAGTACATTCGCTCGTTAGAAAAAATAAATTGTATAATGGTGTTATTCAAACTTTAACTTCAAATATTGATGTTTAGATTTTAAAATTTAGGATTTTTATTTTAAATTTAAATATTTCGATTTTTATTTTAACTTCAGATATTGATGTTCAAATATTTTAAATTTTGGTCATCGGGTTTTAAAAATTGTAAACTTAGTTCAAATTTTTGAGACCTGGTTGCGCATTTAGCCTTTGATGTTAACACCAGTTAGTTTTTAATGAAAAGTTATCTCATATGCCATCCACGTGATTTACGATTGCAAATTTAACCCTAAAAACTAGTTAAAATAAGTAAAAGTCATAAAAAAATCAGTAAAAAAATCGGTCAAAATCAGTAAAAAACACTAAACTTTTTTTTACTGATTTTTACTAACTTTATTGATATGACTCATTTTAAGATTAAGTTTACAATCGTAGATTACGTGGATGGCACACGGGCTAACTTTCAGGTAAAAACTAACCGGTGTTAACATTAGAGGCTAAAGGCGCAACCAAGTCTCAAAACCAAACCAAACCAAACGAAACGTACCCAGTATAATCCCACACATAGCTAACGCTATTAGTAGGGTCTGGGGAGGGTGTGATGAGGGCAAACCTTACCCCTATCCCAAGGGATAGAGAGACTGCTCCCGTTTAGACCCCCGGCTCCAAACAACCAAGTCTCAAAAGTGTGGGCTAAAATCGCAATTTTTAAAACCTGTGATCCTAACATGCAATCTGATCAAACTATAGGGGTCATTTTTTAAAGTAAATTTAATAATTATTTACAAAAGTTAGAATAAAAATTACTTATACACCAACTCAGCCTTTTTGACACACTATTAAAAAAAGTATTCGCTTTATCCTATTACTCAACCTTAGGCCATGGCCTATACCCCGTGGATATGGGCATATGGCAGCATGGAACGTCGCGTCCTTATGTATGGTACTCATATGTGTAGGGCTGACATAACATGTCAGACAAGTCACAATAACATGTAGTGTTCGGCACGAACACGACACCATAACTAATCGTGTCATGTTTTTCAAATACGAACACGACCTGTTTAAAACAGGTTATCTGTTAAGAGACATGTTTAGAAATCAATTTAGAAAGACAATAAAGATCACATACGTAATGAAAATAAAATACTAAAAGTTCATAAAATTTTAAAAAGTTGAATCATCAAATCCATCAACATAATAAATCCTAAACATTTTTAAAACAAAAGGCTCATAAAAGTATTAAGAGATGTGTTGGAGTGTTTGACTTGGGATGAGTCTAGATGCAAATAGAATGTTAACATATCACTAACAGGTCTTAATATGTCTTTAATCTATTTAGACACGAATTTTACCGTGTCTTAACGTGTCAACCTTTTTATAACACGAAACATTTATTAAGGTGAAATACGAGACATATTAATTACATGTCGTATCACGTTTAGAAGTACGTGTTGGTGTAGAAATCGTAAGGAGTAATATAGATCTCTTCATTGTTAAAGTGGACGATACCCTGCGTCTTTTCCACGCCCACTGGGGGGCCCACCATCCCCTATCTCTCAGCAATAAATAAATCAAAACCCTAGCATTTCAATTTCCCGTCTTTCATTTCATTGGCAAAACCTGCTCTCATTTCTATCCAAATTCTACACCGTGCTTTTGCTTCGCCTTCACATCTCATCTATCAAGGTTATTCATCTTAATTTTTCTTTAATCCGCGTTTCAAATTTCGATCTAATTGCTTTTAATGAAGAACAAAGTTGATAGATCTTCAATTTTTTATTATTGACCTGTTGTTATCCATGTAGTTGTTTGAATTTCGCCGTTGACTGACTTGTATCTTCAAATTAGGGCTTGTTTAGGAGATTTGTTGGTTCGGCGTTGTGCTCTCACGATCTGATTATAGTTCGGTGTGAGAGAGAATCTAGAACTTGTAGCTTGTTGTGGTGATGGCGTCGAAACGAATTTTGAAGGAGCTGAAGGATTTGCAGAAGGATCCTCCTACATCATGCAGCGCCGGTACAATTATTCGCAGTTTTTGCATATGTAGTTTTATTCATGTTGTGAAGTGTAATTATGCTTCGTTTGATTTGCGACAACACGTTAAAATATGTTGTGTGTTTGTACATAGTGCAGTTTTACTAATTTAACGTGTGTGATCAGTTAAAAGCACTTTGTAATTGCCTGTTTGAATAAAGAATTTAGGGTTATTGACTCCATTTGTGATCTCTAGGCATAGAGGAGCTTATGTAGTTCATTTGTGCATTTGGATTGTTGTAGAACCATGGAGTACTATTTTTTGAAGCTTATAGTCATGCACTCATGCCATGCGACCTGTTTTTGTTATCACGATTAGAGAATTGTATACATTGTCAATATCTATGTGACGAATCGTGTCCAAATACATTCCCTTTTTATTCTGCCTGAATCAAGACGAGCTGTATGGTTATTTGGGCATGCTCTCTGATCTTTGCTTTGAGGATCTTGGATTGGTCTTTGTTTTTATGATCTCTTTTGCAAGTTGCTTGATGTGTTAGTATATTAATAACTGACGATGCTAATAGTAATAGAGTAACATGAGCTCATCCTGCTATAATCAATTCCATTTGTATTTGGTGTTATCTTTTATCTTTCCTTTAACGGTAAATCTACCCTACTCCTACTTCTAAATTACACCAAATAATTCACCCCATGCCTGGGTTTGAACCCAGGACCTCCCATCTAAGAGGCAAGAGTCTCTACCAAGTGGGCTAGTCCCGCATTGGCATACATGGTGTTATCTGTTTCCAAGATATTTTATTTGTTGATGTGATAAGCTGACAAATCTTGTTTTTTACTTTGTAGGCCCTGTTGCTGAAGACATGTTCCATTGGCAAGCAACAATCATGGGACCCTCTGATAGCCCATATTCTGGAGGCGTGTTTCTCGTTTCAATTCATTTCCCTCCAGACTACCCTTTCAAGCCTCCCAAGGTAGTTTTGATGTGTGATTGGTGTTCTGTTTCTTGATATCATTATTTTGAATTTTAACCACACCAATATGGAAGTGTAATTCTATCAAGACATATCTTCTAACAATAGTAAAAAGCTTAATGAATATCAAAATTGAAACGGGTGGCTTACTGGCTTTACTAAGAGTGGTTATCAAAGAGAAACTTCTGGGTGCTTTCTATAGCGTTGTGCCGCTCCTAGCCCAAAGTTCAAGTCCTGCCACAAAGAGTGTTACTGAAATTATGAAGTGCACCTTGTGAGGATTGAACCTGAGACCTGCATAGGAGGAAAACCTTAAGGCAAAACCCCCTGACCACCATACCAAAGTCCTGATGACGATTAAAAGTTATACTTTCTAAAAGTTTTAGTGGGATGATGCACAAATGACAAATCACATCTCTATCAAAACATTAATTTTTTATTTTCTTTAAAACCCTAATTATCACTCTCAAGTCTCACCGACACCACCTTGTTTCATCCCTTTATTAAATACTTGTCACTACTAAACATAACAAACAAACATCAAACCTTCCTAAAATCCCCACAAAACTATTCACAAAACCCCTAAAACACCCATCAAAATAACTTCTTCAATTCCTATTATTTTCAACAAAAAATTCCCAATTAAAAAAAATCATCTTTTCTTGATCACAAGTTGCAAAATCAAGAATCAAACCCTCGATTTGGGTGAAGAAGCTTCCTTCACAAAATGCTCAATGTCTTCAACAAAAGCCTCCGGCGAATCTGCTCAAAGCTCCGGTGGCCGGTAGCATGAGCAACTTAATGCTATTCTGCTCTTTCCACACTTTCACAGTGTGACTGTTAAATCTTGCATGAGCAACATTATGTGTTGTATACTTTACTTATTGTTAAAGTTGATTGGTTAATCAAATCTAATATAGCTGACACGGCTTATTAATCTGACATTTTGTTGGAAGTTGTGTCGAACTCGCAAAGCAAACACCAAACTAGTGTAATCTTTCTAACCCCAGGTGATGCAGACTCTATATATCTTCTCTAGCTAAATCTTATGGTAACTAAGGTATGTTGATATTCAGGTTGCATTTAGGACTAAAGTCTTCCACCCGAACATCAACAGCAATGGTAGCATTTGCTTAGATATCTTGAAGGAGCAGTGGAGCCCAGCTTTAACAATTTCCAAGGTTTGATATTTTCTACAAACTAGTTTTTTGTGAAATTATGTGATGCAAATCTTTTTGTATAACATTGATTTCTAGCCCCTCGTTCTATGCTAGCAAATTAAACGCAGTTCCTTTTCCTGTTTTTTGTGAAATGCGAGGACTTTCAAATCACATATGCATGTTTATACAGCATGCAAAAGCCTTAAGTTTTCAGCTTTGGGAAGGAGGGTGTATGGTCTCTTAGATGATAAATATTAGGGTTTGAATTAAGTGTTTGGTCAGCTTGACCAGAACTTGTGTAAATATTTTATTTAATATAAATAGTTTTAAAAGTATTCGGTTACCATATTTTAATCTAGTTTCTTGTATAAAAAGATTTAGAGGGTCCAATGCAATAAAAATATACTTTGGATGTAAACTCATATGACCTGTTAGAAACAAATCCTTACCCGAATCAACCCGATCATGAGTAATCGAGCCCTTTCATCACTTATTTTTCTATTTTTTACATCTTTTTCGCATGACCGGACGTATTTATGGATGTAAAATCTAACAATTTTTGATGTGATTTGCAGGTGTTGCTTTCCATCTGCTCCCTGTTAACTGACCCAAACCCTGATGATCCATTGGTGCCCGAGATCGCCCACATGTACAAGACTGACAAGTCCAAATACGAAGCCACTGCTCGTAGCTGGACCCAGAAATATGCCATGGGATGATCTCCAAAACTCATCCGGGGCGTGTTTGAATGATTGCTGGTGGTGTTTTCAATCTGCATGCTGTGGTTGATGAAGCATAATAATAAAAATATCAGTAAGAACTTTGTTTTTGTTATTCTTCATGTGTTTGTTAAGAAGCATGGCAAGACATTGATCATCACCGTCGTTATTTGTGCATATTTGATTTTGAAGAAACGTGTCGTACTGTAATGGTGAAAAGTGTTGATTTAAATTTCTGCTTATTGTGTCGGTTTGTTGGGCTATATGTCAAATCAGAAAAGTTCATTAAACAGGTTTTATTCAAACTGGTCAAATTATGTTTTAAATATGAACATGTTTTTAACTAATCCAATAATATCAAAAATGTTCAGATGATGTTTAAGCTTATAGTTCTATTCTATGATTGTTGGACCCTGGTGGACTGGTAACTGAACCAGTTGTTTGTGAAGGTTCAATTGAGCATCAAGGGTTGTATCAAAAGCCGGACCAGTGGTTCAACCATCAATTGGCTGGGTCGAAAATAGATGGTCGGGTTGGGCAAGTGGTCGAACGGATTTAAAGCTGAGTTGCATCTAAAGTTCTAATAGGATGTCAAGGTGAATCAAGGACTCAAGATGCATTGTTATGAAAGGCTTGACCCGTGTAGGTATAATCATGACCGCAACCCTAGTTTGGTTGCATGAAAGTATTGACCAGGGACTCTGGGAGCACGGGGTGTAAACAAGCTGAGACCGAGCTTGACTACGCTCGAGTTTAGCTTATTTAACTTACAGAGAGTATTGATCGTTTCGAGCTATTTTCTAAAGCTCGAGCTTAATCTATGAGTAGTTTTTCTAGCTCGAATTCGACTCGTGCTTGGCTTGTTTATTATTTAATAATTAATTTATATGTATTTATATGTTATTATAGTTGTCTATAACATAATATATACTATTTAGTTTTTTATCATGATTTTGTATATACTAATTATTATTATTTATACATTTAATATATTAAATAAAAATATATATAATAAATAGGCTCGAGCTCGATAAATGAAGTTCAGACTCAGACTTGTTTATCAAACAAACTTTCTTTTAGGCTTGACCTCTTTTAAGATCGGCTCGATTCAAACTTTATGTAACGAACCAACTTTCGGGTTATTAAATAATATGTTAAACATATTATAAGAGTGTAAATAAACATAAAAGGAAAGCTAGAGGTTGTTGTAAATGTGAAGTTTTGACTAATTTGGTTAAAAATGGGCCATTATGGAAGTGTAGGGGCTGGTGTGTAATTAAACAAATCTGATTTGTTTAGTGGAGAAAAGGTCATGTATACACACACAGATATGTGTGTATCGTGAGATAGAGAGGAAGAGAGGAGGAGGAGATGGTGGATCAAGAAACGAAAATCTGGAGTTTGCATGTGAGATTAGAAGGATTTGGTGGACTTATCTTCTTCCATTCATGTGGTAAGCATCTCCTACATTTCTTAATTCTCCATTAATGAAGTTCTTGGTGGGTTTTTGATGAAAACGAATTTGGGGTTGTATTGGGTGAAATTGATGATAGATATCTTGTTATCTAGCTTAACTAAGGGTGCTGTGAGGTGTTTAACATCCTAGAATCATCTAATTTCGATTATGAGAAATTAGGGTTCTTGAGTAGTAAATTGAGGATTTTTGATTTGGAATGTTTGGATGATAAATTGAGGGTGATTAAGTGTCTAGGATGTTAATAGACACATGATTGAGTAAGAAACCCTTTTCAATTTGGTGAATTATAAATTTGAGGTTTTGGGTGGAATTGGGTGAAAACCCAAATGAGTCAAAATGGATGAATGTTGTGTAGGGAGGTTTAAAACTTGTTTAAGGTGTAATTAATCAATTTTAGAACGGGAGAAATCCATAAGGTCTAGGTTGAGTGTTAGACCTCTATTGATAAATGGTGAATTGGTGAATATGGGATTTGACTTTAATGGGTCAAACTGGTCAATATGGGTTGAAATGTTAATTTGGGTGTTGGAGGTTTGGTTGAGTTTGTGTTAACCAAATTAAGTTGGGATGTTGATCTTAATATCATAGGTATGTCATGAATCTCAATGTGGTGAATGAATTCAGATTGTATGATTACTAAATGCAAGTTGATTGCTAGGTAATCAAGGCGTTAAAAGAGCTAGCTTGGAAGACCAAGTGGAATCGTCTATAACTAAAGGTAAGTGCTTTGCAATTATTTAGTAATGATAGGTGGTGGTAATTGCACATATTTGATTTACATGATGGTTGCTCAAATATCTTATATGTGTTTAATTGTATGTTGAAAATTAAAGAAATTGCATATGATGAAAATATGCAAGGGTGGGTGCGTGGTGTTTAAGGTCTAAGTACCTCGCCTTACTGTTTGATGAATTAAGTTAATAAACTTATATGGTGTAAAATTGACTTATGTGGTAAAGTCAAACTTGTATACATAATGTAGTTTGAAATTGGTGTAGTTGACTATGTGGTATATAGTCAAACTAAAATGTAGAATATGATAAATTGGTGTTGTTGACTATGTGGTATATAGTTAAACTAAAAAGTAGAATGTGGTAATTTGGTGTAATTGACTTATGTGGTGTATAGTCAAACTAGATATGGTATATTGGTGTAATTTGACTAATAGGTGGTATGAGTCAAAGTAAAATGAAATTGGTGGAATTGAGGTCATGAACCTCAATTATGTCAATGTAGCTTGAAGTCTTTGAACTTCACTAATGTCGTTGTTGCTTGAAGTCTAAGAACCTCACACAAAAGTAATTTGAGGTCATGAACTTTACAAAGTTGTGTTGTGGTGTTTGAGGTCTTTAGAACCTCATGTAGAGGAGTTTGAAGTCTAAGAACCTCACACGGTAGTTATTTGAGGTCATGAACTTCACAAGTCGTTTTGTGGTATTTGAAGTCTAAGAACCTCACATGGTAGTTATTTGAGGTCATGAATTTCACAAGTCGTTTTGTGGTATTTGAAGTCTAAGAATCTCACACGAAAGTTAATTGAGGTCATGAACTTCACATTGTCGTTTGTTGTGTTTTGAGCTCTTTGGAACCTCACAAGGAAGTGTGGTAGGGTTGTTAGGTGTTTAAAACATTCATGAAATGTTGTTGGTTGCTTAAAACGACTGGGGGTCGAGTCGGGAGGGTCGAAAAGGCTAAAAATTTGCAAAACAATTTGGCTGATTTTGGACCGGAGTAATTTACGGCGGGGCGGAGTAATTTACGGTGTGCCGGAGTATTTTACGCCCACAAAGGGCTGTTTACGGCCACATTTACGCCCAAATTGTTGAAATGTCGTTTTTGGTCGATTGTTGTTGTAAGGGCCTGGGGGCCTCAAAAGAGGGTCGTATATCATTACTAATGGTTTATTTATGGTGTTTTCTTGTAGGTAAGCTCCGAATGAAGTCTCGGGTCGCGCTTCGTGTTGGATTGGATTCTCAATACTTTTGGCGGATATTCATGGTTGGAGTTAGAACTCTTGGATGGGGAGTCTTTAAACTTGTTTGAACTATCTTCTTGATGTTAAAATGGTCGTTATCCTTAACGTGCTGGTCGTGGTTTTAAAACAACTTATATCGTGGTCGTTTTGTTGTTATTAAAACGTGTTGTTTTGTCAAGAATATGTTTTTAGGACCTATTTCCGCATGAATTTGAAAGTTAAAATCGGTTGAAAATTTTGGGTGTTACACTTTAAGCGAGTCGATTTAAAATCCCAAAATTAGGGTTGCAAGAGCGCTAATTGAAGGCATCGTTGACGCAGATGGCCACATACCACCATGATCCAGCCATCCTCCACTGTTGTTGACACTTTTATAGCGATTGTTCCACTGATTTAAGCTGCAACCCTCTTGAACAGAGATCCAATTCTCAATTACAATCCAGATTTCAGATGCATATCCCGATTACAATATGTTCAATGGACCGGGAGATTGATGCCCTCAAACATGAGATAACATATTTGTTTGCCCATTCCTAAGTACACCGATCGTAGGTTGTTGTTGTTGGCACAAGTATTTTTTTGTACACAAACGATAGTAGGCCTTTTGTTTTGAAAATTTTGAGAGTTTGATGCTTCCATGTTTATTATTTGTCACTATCAAGTGTAATTGATGTGAGATTAGAATTTTGAGACGTTGCCTGCGGATCTTCGGGCACAATATGCCTATCTTAGAAGCGTAATCGAGTATTTAGTATGTTAAGTTCCTTGTTGACCTGAATTTATGATCGGGTTTCAGGTCAATAAGTAACTTTTAATCACATAAGAGCATTCCCAACACATCCCCCATCCCCAACCTCATCCCCATATCTTAACATCATAAAATAAAAACTCATTCCGTCCCATCCCTCATCTTTATACCATCTTCTTATATTTTTAAAGGGAATCAAACTCATCCTCCATATCTGAGGGGTCACTATTCACCCCTCTATATCCATTTTTAATATTTTTTGTGAGTAAATCTGAGTGGAAGAAAGAAAAAAATAATTAATAATAATAATAAATAAATATTTTTAATTAAATAGGGATAGATATGAAGAATCCGATCTAGAAAGTTTTTAGAAAATGAAAGATAAATTTAGATAATGATGTTTTAGTTAAATTATAAGGAAGTGAACGGGGAGTCGACTGTAAATGCTCTAACTCATAAGATCATAAACAAGGTATATTGGATACCACGGGTAAACCCGTATACCCGATGGGTACTGAGTAATTGATACCCGACGGCTTGAAAAAAACAATTATCTTGAAGAATAATGTTTGGCACATCTTTTTATTTTGGTTTATTATTCGATGGTATCGGTCTCCAAACTCAACGACGTAATCATCTTCCTCCCTATTGGTACCATCTCCGTCTCACAAGTACGAAATGTTATTCTATCAGAATTCATGAAGGAGGCCTAATAAATTTTAGTTAAGATAATAATAAAAGTTTCAGAAGTGATATATATATATATATATATAGGGGTATGTTCTTTTGAGAACTAACAATATGTTAAGAACCGTGAGAACCGCATTAACTTTTCCTCTATTTATAATATAAATTGACTAGAATTCATGTACATTTCAATATGTTTAAGGTTTGGTTTTAAAAGACCTCGAATTTATAGTCGTTTTTTTAAATTCATATATGCACTCACACTATATGCACAAATGAATGCATATATGCATATTTTTATACTTTTCTTAAAAAAATTCAGGAGAGAGGAGATAAACTCAAACTAAGAGTGGGAAGAGATAAATAAAACATTGTTGTTGAATTTTACTTTTTTCACTAAAGCGATATGTACACGTTTTGTGCGGTTCTTTCGGTTCTCAAAAGAACATGCATATATATATATATATATATATATATATATATATATATATAGGGGAAGGTTCCGCTAAGAAGTGGGTAAAACGAACTCCGATTGAGCTCATTCAAGCGGCGTTGTAACCGTCTCATCGAACTCTAATCCGGACCCAAAAACCTAAACCCCCTCCACCCGCACCCCCAAAAACCTAAACCCCCCCTCCAACCCCACCCCGAAAAGCCTAAAACCACCACCTCACCCCCCAAAAACCTAAACCCCCCCCCACCCCACCCCCCAAAAACCTAAACCCACCCCCACCCACCCCCAAAAACTTAAACCCCCACCCCCACCCCCCAAAAAAAACCTAAACCCTAATGCTAAAATCCTAAAAGTCAACGCTAAGATCTAAACCCTAAAAGCTAAGATGGTAGAGTTCGACGATACGGTTCCAATGCCGCTGGAATGAGCTCAATCCGAGTTCGTTTGATATCGTTTCTTAATGTTTTTGTCACTTCTTAGATTTCTTAGCCGAAAACAACTTCTTATTTGATCCTCCCCCTATATATATATATATATGGGATGTTCAAATAAGAAGTAATTTTTTGCTAACAAATGTAAGAAGTGACAAAAACGCTAAGAAACGATATCAAACGAACTCTGATTGAGCTCATTTCAGTGGCGTTGAAACCGTCCCGTCGAACTCAACCATCTACCATCTTAGCTTTGAGGGTTTAGCTATTAAGGTTTAGATTTTACGTTTTAATTTTAGGGTTTTAGCCTTAGGATTTAATTTTTAGGGTTTATATTTTATGGTTTAGGTTTTTTTTTTTTGTTAGGGGTTTAGGTTTTTTGGGGGGGTTAGGTTTTCTTTTTTTTTGGGGGGGTGGTTTTAGGCTTTTCGAGGTGGGGTTGGAGGGGTGGTTTAGGTTTTTGGGGGTGCAGGTGGAGGGTGGTTTAGGTTTTTGGGTCTGAAATATTAGGTTTCGATGATACGGTTCCAACGCCGCTAAAATGAGCTCAATCGGAGTTCGTTTGACTCACTTCTTATCGTTTATTAGCGAAAAACCACTTCTTAGTGGAACCTTCCCCAATCAAGCTATACAAAATATGAAGTTCAGTGTTTATAACTAAGCATAAGTACAAAATCAATATAAAAAGAGATATTCGAACTTGTTAAGTGTGATAATGATAAAGAACCAACTAATGACTTGTTTCACCAACTTTTTGGATCCAATGGCATTATAAATAATGCATCTCTTTTGACCTTAAACGTCCCAACAAAACAGGAAATCTAAGCAAAATATTCTCTGTGATTAATAATATCATTTACACTATTCTTTTTCAAAGACTTTTCTTCTTCCATGTTTTAGGTTGAAATCTTACATAATAGGTTCACATCCTAAAAACTTGTAGTGCACTTAGATGTCGCGGGCGTAATGTGTCCAAAGATTAATAGTCGCAGGCATATTGCGCCCAAAGATCAGTGGGCGTAATGTGACCAAAGATTAATATAGCCTCGTGCGTATTGTGCCTGAAGATTTACGTGGCTCATTTTTAGTGGTCATCGTGTGACCCATGGATGGCGCACCTTGTTGCCGGTTCGTGTCAGGTGTCAAGATTTTGTCAATGCATATAGATAAAAGAGAGAGAAAAAAGTTAATATTCATTTTGTTAAGTTTAACATTTGAAGAACTTCTGTAATTACATATGCTTATTCCATTCTCACAATTTTCAGATTTTATATTGAATATATATTAATTAGCAGAGAGAGAATAATTTCAAAAACTCTAAATTAATGCGAGAACAAAAATAACAAATCTAATTGTTTTAACTTTTTGAATCATGGTTTATATTTTTAAAATTAAACTTTGTACTTCTAACATACTAATATGTATGTTTATCTACTTTAAAAAAAATATTAAACTATTTTTTTCATATATTTTTATAAATATAAAGTTAACCTACACATGAATTACACATGTGTAAGTTGTATATATATAAACGAAATTTGTTATTTTTTTAATTACACGATAGACAATAAATATTGCATTTATACCATTTTCATATATTTTACAAAATTTAAGATTGAAAAAAAGAAAGAAATCATATTGTTAGTGTATTCTAACAATATTTAGTGTTATGCATAGAACATTCCCCAATATATACACACACATGGTTGTTAACGTGCGAATTGTACGAAAGAATATGAATCATTGATTTAGGTGATCAATACTTGAAATTAAAGAAAATAATTGTCACGCATGAAAGAATTAATTTTCACGCATGAAAATGGTCCGCATGGTAATTTTGAAATAGATTACCACAGTTAAATTTTTTAAAATTTCATCAAAATTTTAAATACATGTAATTTTTTGTACGACATTATTTATTTAAAACTACAAATAATATTATCTTTAACTGAGAATATTTTTGCTATACTTTTTATAAAAAGAAAATTGGTTTATAAAAGATATCGAAACGTTGTGCGTATAACATACATAAATATTATATTGTGCATAATTCATAAACATACATTACGTTATTATTATATATATATTACGTAATGACCTCTCGCTGACACGTCAGTCACTTGTCGTTTTCTGATGACTTCGTGAATTTAGCATGAAAAATAGTTAGGTTTTGTACAATACTTATATGTATAGAAGTAAAATGTGTGATATAGAGCATATTATTAATTAACTAATTAAATGCCGTGATAAGGAATAGGTAAGTGTCATTTCTTTATTATTTACTAGTGTTAGACCTCGTATATTACACTGGATTATAAATAAAATAAATTTAAAATAAAATAAAATTTGAGACTAAAAAAATGATGAATACAATTCATAATTCATAAATCGATAAATATTTCTTTCTATACAACGTTGGATTTTTGTTTGAAATTTTTTCATCCTTGTCTAAGGCTAAAATTTTTAACCCGTCTCTACTTTTAACTCTTGAAGTAAATGATTACTGATTTGGTTCAATGAATGGGTGTTCATACTCATAGAGTATTGAAATGTATGTGTCATTAAAATAATTTGTTAATGATATTTTTTCAAATTTAAAACATTAAATTTGAAATTTTTACTAAAGAGTTGTAAAAACTCTCCTTGTTGAATAGTTTCCCGAATATAATCGATTACAAGCTTCTAAATCAATTATCGCTTACATTCTCTATGAGATCAATCCTATTTATAGGATATTTACATTATCTCTCATCTAACCGAATGATGTTGACATCTCCTCTTCTTATTGGTTCATTCTTTCTTTTTATTCTCGGGTGGGCCCTCTTTACGGTTATTTATCGAGGGCGTTTCTTTCTTTGAGTCAGGGTCTCTTCCTTTACGTGAGTGTTTAGTATGAGATATTCATCATACGCCGTCATTTACCAAATTAATTTAATTTCCAAAAATTGAGATTTTAATATGTCTGTTACACCAATAGTGTAAATTTAATTTTTGAAATCATTCACAAATTTTGAATAATTAACCAAGGTTGTCTTTTTTACATGGTATTTTGTTAAATTGTAATTAAATTTAAAATCTTTATCAAATTAATGTAATTAAGGCTAATTTGAGATTTTAATATGTCTATTACACCAATAGTGAAAATTTAATTTTTGAAATCGTTCACAAATTTTGAATAATTAACCAAGGTTGCCTTTTTTACATGGTGTTTTGTTAAATTATAATTAAATTTGAAATCTTTAACAAATTAATGTAATTTTCAAAATTTGAGATTTTAATATGTCTGTTACACCAATAGTGGAAATTTATTTTTTGAAATCGTTCCCAAATTTTGAATAATTAACCAAGGAATACTTTTTCACATGGTCTTTTGTTAAATTGAAATTTTTTAAATTTTGGTAATAGGTAACTGACATTTTAAATTTGATGTAAATATGAAAAATGATTTAATTGACAATCAAATTGATGTTTTTCTAAATGATAGTAATCAATACTTAAGTTTTTGTAATAATATAAATAAATCTCAATCATGGGACTTATTTTTAGTAATTTCTAATAAAAAAAGTATTAAATATTGATTGATAAAATTCAAATAACTAATATAATTCGCAAAAGTATACCGTATATAACTAACTTTATTTCCTAATATAAATAAATTAGAAAAATATTCACTTTAACAAATAAATTAGTCATTGTATTGTTAAAGTTTTTATTTTTTACATAATAATCTTCAATTCTTTTTAAAATACGGGAATGATTAATTTTGAATCAAAGCTTGACTATATTGGATTGTTGGTAATTGTTTTAGTAAATCATACATTTAAAAATGTTAAATAATTACATTCATGTTCCAATCTTGTAAATTCTCTTTTTTTATTATGAAATGATTTTAATTCCATAAAACATACAAATAATAAAAACATACCAAGTAACCGGATGAGGCATGTGATACGATTTTGATGAATTCTTCACCACATATGAAGTTGTTTGTCACACCCCAAACGACGGCGGATATACGTCGGGGCGGACGCAGTTGTTTAATAGCACAAGGTTGACTATTAAAGTTTCAATATTTCATTAATAAATAATTTAATATTCAATACAAGGAAACATAACAAGAATACAACGTTTAATTGATAAGTAGTCTAGGTCCAAAGCATCCTATGTGATCACAAACAAGTCTCATGATGTAGAACCTGAAACATGTGAAAGAATCTGTCAACTACAAAATAGTTGGTGAGATACAAAGGTTTTGACACAGTTTAACAAGTATTTGGAAATAATTACAATTCACTATGATATATGCATTCTATAATGTAAGTATGAGAACAAGTATCTTAAACATTGTGCACTTCAACCCTCCAACCAAGTTTAGGCATAACCCGCAGGTTACCCTTATAAGTCTCAAGTTTAAAGTTTAATTCAGTAACAATCACTAAGGGCTCCCCCCCGAAGGGGTCAATCAATCAAGGTGGATTGGTCAAATACAATAGATCTATCATTGTTACTATTGGCTTGATCAAAGTTAATGAATGTGCTAGTTTTAAGTTTAATCTAAGCATACAAGTCTCAAGTTTAACATAAGAATAAGCATCTAGTCATAGTTGTACAAGAATTGTATAAGTTTAAAGTTTTTGGAACATGTTTCACCCCAAAAGTATAGAAAGGAAAAAGGGGCTAAGTATACTCACTTGGATTGAGGAAGAGGATCTGATAAGAGTAAGTTTGCAAGAATTTGAGGGAGAATATCCTCACAATAAGCCTAAGAATATAAGTCTAAAGTTTCAAGTTTATTTCTATAAGTCTAAGACAAAGGATCTAGGATTTCAAGATTGACTAGGGTTGTCTAGGGTTCCATATGGGAGAAAGGGATTGATGGTGTTTAAGAAAATCAAAGTTTCAAATAAAGGTTTTGAATGAATGACACAAGACTTGTATATCAAGGTTTAAATAAGTTTATAGTTTTAAAATGATTATTCAAAAAGTTTTTACACTATAATTTGCATATGTTATGTGATAACAATAAGAATAGTTTTCTAAGTATTCGTAAGTGAAGTTGGAGTAATTGTTAAACGGAAGACTAAATAATTATTAAATAATTATTTAGAGTATGGATAATTATTAAAGGTTACTAATAATTATTGTAAGGATTAATTTTTAAGGATTAACAATTAACATTTAAAGATAAATAAAAGATTAATAGAAATTATTTAAAGCGTGAATAATTGTTAAAGATAAATAATTATCTAAAAGGATAATTATTTTATTTATAAATCATTTAAGATTTATTAATGTACTTAAGTGTTAAGTATTTATTTTATAATTTGACTTGTAAATAAATAATGTTTTTAAGTTTAAATAATTGTCAAGTTTCCATAAGTTTATAAAAATAGAATTTCTTTTATGCCTTTAAATTATAAGTTTATAAATTATAAAGTTTCCTAGGTATTAAAACAAAGTTTGCAAGTTTGTAATGTTTAAAGTTTCTATTTGGGATTTTTAAAATTTTAGAATAAATGAGTAAACAATTTTCCTACCTTTATAAAGTTTATAGATTCATAGATTCTCTAGTTTTAAATAAATAATGTTTATAAGTTTAAATAAATGTCGAGATTCTATAAGATTATTAAAATAGGATTCATAAAGTTTATACTTTAAATTTTAATTTCTTTAAAGTTTATAAGTTTATAATTATTTTTTTTTCTAGTAATTATAAAACTTATATAACTTATTTATTTATTTACTCTTTTTAGTTTTAAAAGAGGAAACAATTAAAAAATTAAAGTTCCAAATTATTTCCTATTTAGAATACAAGATTTATAAAGTATAAAAGTATTTTCATGGTTTTTAAACATTTGAAACTATTTTCAAATGATTTATTTTTATAGGTTTAATTAAATTAAAATAGTTCCAGATTCTAAAAGTGGAAACAAAAATAGCTTTTACATTTATAAAGATTTTACAGATTTTATAACATTTTTTAAGAATTTAAAAGTTGCTTAAAATGAACAAAAAAATGAAATACAAAACCTGGGGCAGACCGGGTCGAACTCGGGTTCCGCCCCGGGTCACACCTATACTGTGACATTTCGGATTTTTATTTACGCATTTGTAATATATATCATGTAATCATTTTTCTATTTAATGAAATGCAAACGTTTTCATTTAATTTTGTACAAAATACATATATTTATATTTTATGAATTTAAAAATAATTAAAAGTTTATAAGTTTTAAACTTATATAAAATTTTTATATAAAAATATAAACTAGAAAGATTCATGTATAAATAAGATAACCCATTTAAATAAAATAATTAACTTTTATAAAAATATTCATAATAATAATAATAAGACAAGTTTATAAAATATAATTGAAATAAAAAGAGAAAATTTAATTAATTTATTTTAAAAAGTTAAGGGTATGTTGTGAACATTTTGAAACTAAAAGGTTTTAAGACAAAATCGGTTAAGGGACTAAACCTGGCCAAATCAAATCACAAGGACTCATCCGTAACTATCCCAGGGACTTCATTAAAACAGAAACAAACTTCAGGGACCATTCTTGCCAAGTCCCAATTCGCATTTCCGGTCGCCTTCCCCATTGACTGGCGGTCCAAAGGTTTTTCCAGCGACCCACTCGACAGGGTTGTCCCCTACACCTCAACAGCCGAAAGTGGCATCCCTGGCCTCGTCTCTTCCACGCGAACAAAAGGCCCCGACCAATTTGTTCCCCCAACATAAGGATCGTCCGATCCTGTTGGTGGCCGAGATACCCACGTCCGAATTCGTGCCCGACAGGCCACCTCCACGCCTGCTAAAGGGCTCGACAGTTTCGTCTCGTCCAGACGAGTGTCGGGGCATGCTCAATTGCTTGTCTTATTATCAGGATTAAGCTCGACTATAAATAGCCATTACCAGACCTGCACGAGCTCGCCCACCCTCTTCCACCCACTCTCACTCCGAATTGAGACTACCATCGCATTCGTCGTCCCTGAAAGAAGCTGTGACCAAAGTTTCGAAGTTTAATTCCATCCAGAAGTCGATTCCCACTTGTGACATTTTCGAGTTCCAAAGCCTTGCCGACCAGACCTGTTGCAACTCGGTTCGAGCCTCGAATCGATTCCTCTGTCTTCTATATATCCCTGGTAAACAATTCGAACCAAAATCGCGGCATTCGCACAAGGATTACCGAGCAAACCCAAGTCCTCGGACGCGATTGCCGGATTGCCGAGGACCAGCGACCAACTTCTTAGTTGTGTTTATCAATTAATCAACACACACATAACCAGCGATGGGCAGTAGCCCGGCTGGTTATGCGTGTGTGTGTCTGTGTCACAGGTCGCGGGTTCGAGCCTCCTGGCCTCCGGCCCAACCCCATTTTTGCTTCTGTTATCATTTTTTTTATTTTATTAAATTTTCTTAATATTATTTTATTACACTAAAGACTAAAACGAGTCGGTTTGATCGTTCGTTTATTTTGAAATCGATTAAGCAATCTTTTTATCTATAAACTATTTCATTTTTTTTTATAAATCTTGTAATATTATACATTTTCTTATATATAAAATATCCCATATTTTTATAAATCTTGTAATATTTTATAAACTTATTTAATTACGTTTTTATATATAAAATGTCTTATATTTTTATAAATCTTGTAACATTTTTATAAACTTATTAAAATACATTTAATATATAAAATGTCTCATTTTTTTATATAAATATGAACCTAGCAATATTTTTAATAAACTGGTTTAAATAAATTTTAAATATCAACATAATTAGTCAAATAAAGACTTTTCTTTTATGATTATATAAATACCTTAAATATAATAATACTTGTTTAAAACAATATATATATATATATCCTTATAAGTTAAAGTTTTACAAAAACCATTATCATTCCATTTCCATACTTTATAAATATTAAAATTATATTAAAGCCTATATACATTTAAATACAAATACACACTTATACGCATACAATAATACCCATTTGTCTACATAGGGTATCAACGTGCTTAGGCTTCCACATACTTATCACCTACACGCGTGAAAAAATACCCGCTTGCGAGGTGAGTTACATAGCCCCTATTTTTACATTTTTATACGTTTTGGGGTGAAACATTATACATGCTACTCACATTGTTTATACGTGTTATACATGAGACTATATGCTTATTCTTTGGATGTACATACATTTAAACACAAGACAACCAACTGTAATATTGATAGATCTATTGTGCCTGACCAGCCCACCCGGTTAGGGTGTTTATTACTGCATACTCGGATATAACCGCGTGTTATATTCAATCATACCGGATATAGTGGGTAACTATATTCAAGCATACCGGACTTAGCTGTTGTGCTCTGTTCAAGCGCGTCAAACTCGGTTTGGATTGTGATTAAATAAATGTCACATCATACATTATGTTCAACAATATAAACAATGAGTTGCAAAACGATTTACAACCACTATTTACAGGAAATACTAAACCTATGTACTCACCAACTTTTTAGTTGACACTTGATTTAAATAATGTTTCAGGTTTGGATATGTGACTGCTTGCCGAAGATCTCTCTACTTAGGAACTATGGACCTAGTTAAATAAATTAATGTTTTGAACTAGACTAGGTTATTTGAAATGTATTGTATTTGGAACTTGTTGTCTTTAAATTTAATTAATGAATTATGCAACCTTTAGTTATCATGTGCTTTTGAACAATCATCACATTGTCCGCCTCGATGATTCCGTCATCGGTCGGGGTGTGACAGATACACACAGCACTAACCACCCGACTACGGGCCTCGTTAGTGTTATAACAAGAAAAATAAATTGATAAACACCACTTAGATCTAGTCCCAAATCCGTATGAACCCTAGAACGATTCCGGCCAAATACGACCCGATGATCCTTCTGTCTTTATCGATTGACAGAGGGCAATTGATCCTATCATGAAAACGAACTAATAGCCATTCGAATTACCTTAAACGATGTTGAAACGAGGGAGAATGGTTCCGGCTTTGAAGTCGGACGACGAGGACTTTGATCGGTGATTACGAGTTTGATTCCGATGATTTGTGAGTTAGGATAGTTGTGGTGTGATGTTACAGGGATTCTCAATTGGTATTTATAGCCAATTTAAGGTTTAAATGTCGAATTGGTTGGGGAATTGGTGGTTGAACGGGACGAACTTTGAATTCGAATCACGCGGTCATAATAGCTGGAATTGGAGATCGGGAAACCTTGGGTTACGGTCGCACGCTGGAGGCGAGGCTCGAGGTGCACCGTATTTGGACGGGATTGCGTTTTCGCGAAAAAGGGACGAAAAATCGGGTGTGGCCGGGATCGAACTCAGGACCGAATCGGTTCTGGGACTTTGGGTTTATTACAGAACAGGTCCTCGAAGTTTAGGAGTTTTATCGTTTAGTGTTAAAACTTTGGTTTGAGTTAAACTAAGTTTCAGAAATGACAGTTTAGTCCCCGAACTTTCATAAAATAATTAAGATAGGTTTATTTTATAAAATTAATAAGTCTCATATGTTTATATTTATTTTTATAAATTTATATTATTTATCAATTTACAAAGTTTTAAGATTCTATCTCTACATATATACATATATATATTTATCATATATATATTAATATATATATTAATTTAATATTTGTCTTTTTAAGGTAATAGTTTTAACACGAAATCGAGTTTTAATTTAGTAATACGTGCAAAAGGTAAGTCGGAATATCTCGGATATTACATTGTTGAAAACGGATATTATAAATGTTGAAACATCAACAGCCTTGAACAATATGAAGCAAAAATAATCAATCTCCATGTTTTGAACAATGGTAAGCCATCCACCCGTGAAAGAAAGTCTATCTTCAACATATCCTAATTTTACCCTCCAGATGCTAGTACTAGATGGCCTTATATATACGGGGTCATTTGGAATGCCATCCCGATAAAACCTTTTCGCAAAAACTTGAGGCAGTGGCTTTCAAAATTAAAAAAAAAAATATGTGTTAACACAAGTTTTTGTAAAATAATAAATAAACAGTTTTGAATGAGAAAATTACTAAATATGGGGTTTCCGGGTCCTTTACAAATTTGAAGAATGACGGATGCATCTTTAGTAGAACCCTGATACAATGAAATTAAAAACTGATTCATAAAAGATTGATAATACACATATATCAACTTTAACATAAATTAATCTATAACTGTAACTTTAAAAGGTGTAGGGTAGTCAAAATACACTAATTTCAGGGGATGCATGTTCAAAATACAATAAGAATGTAAGATCAATTCAACATGATTATCATCAAAAACTTAAATTTTTTAACGATTCATAACCTAACAAATTTGAAAATAGATTCAAAAAAATCTCCAGATTCAATGAAATTAGACATATTAATTAGAAAAAAAAACAGATCGATGCGTAAAGGTATCTGCTGGACGGAGCGTAAAAAGTGATCGATGGCTCCAATCGATTGGCCTCTGTTTGCTTTAAAGAATAAGTTGAAAAGAGATTTATAAAATATCTAGATTCAGTGAGATTAGACATAATAATTTCATAAAAAGTGATCGATACGTAAAGGTAAGATCGATGAAGAGTAACGATAGCATACCGATTCTTGATTTAATTTTGAAGTTCGGTTGTTGAAGATGAAAGAGAGAGAGCTTGGATTAGGAAGGCGATTAGGGTTTTGTTTTGAAAGGGAATGATGTGATAAAGGTCTCACCGGGTTTAAAAGGTTTTTATAGGGTATTAATTCGGGTTGTTTTTAACCCGTTTCTCGACCCACGTGTAAACCCGTTTTATGTCCATATGATTTTTGCTGGATCCAAAAGTTGAGGTGAAACGTGGTGCTGACAAGTGGCACAATATTTTACTTGTTTATTATATAGGATAGATTGGACCACTAAACGTGGATCCACTCTACTTTCTCCCTACTCTACGTTTGTATGTTTGAGAAAACATAGAAAAAATACATAAAATCAAAGTGCCTATTCCAATTAAGTGTTCACATGTAATTTTTTTTAAAAAATTTTAATTTTTAACCTTTGTACTGTATATGATATACGTTTTTATCCCGTTTCATTTTCTATTAATTTTGTTTTTCTTTAGTAATTTTTGTTTGTTAATTTTTTTTAAATACGAAGTGTGTAGCTGTTTTTAGTTATCTTTGTCAACGTTTCGATATTTTTATTTTGAAAACGGAGTTGTATTCAAAATCGAGTTTTTTTTTTGTATTTAGCGAGTGTCATTACCATTGTGGTACCATGACGAGCCGAAACTATTATGAGCGAACAACATCATTGTTGTCACACCCCAACCGACGACGGATTATACGTCGGGGCGGACGCGGTTGTTCAATAGCACAAGGTTGACTATTAAAGTTTCAATATTTCATTAATAATAGATTCAAAGGTTCAATACAAAGGAAATAACAAGTATACAACATTTATTTAATAAGTAGTCTAGGTCCAAAGCGTCCTATGTGATCACAAACAAGTCTCATGATGTAGAACCTGAAACATGTGAAAAAATCTGTCAACTACAAAATAGTTGGTGAGATACAAAGGTTTTGACACAGTTTAACAAGTATTTGGAAAGAATTACAATTCACTATGATATATGCATTCTATAATGTAAGTATGAGAACAAGTATCTTAAACATTGTGCACTTCAACCCTCCAACCAAGTTTAGGCATAACCCGCAGGTTACCTTTATAAGTCTCAAATTTAAAGTTTAATTCAGTAACAATCACCAAGGGCTCCCCCCGAAGGGGTCAATCAATCAAGGTGGATTGGTCAAATACAATAGATCTATCATTGTTACCATAGGCTTGATCAAAGCTAATGAATGTGCTAGTTTTAATTTTAATCTAAGCATACAAGTCTCAAGTTTAACATAAGAATAAGCATCTAGTCATAGTTGTACAAGAATTGCATAAGTTTAAAGTTTTTGAACATGTTTCACCCCAAAAGTATAGAAAGGAAAAATGGGCTAAGTATACTCACTTGGATTGATGAAGAGTATCCGATAAGAGTAAGTTTGCAAGACTTTGAGGGAGAATATCCTCACAATAAGCCTAAGAATATAAATCTAAAGTTTCAAGTTTATGTCTATAAGTTTAAGAAAAAAAGATCTAGGATTTCAAGATTTGACTAGGGTTCCAAACGAGAGACGGGAATGATTTTGTGTTTATAAAGTTTAAATTAAGTTTTTAAATGTAAGACTTGAATATCAATGTTTTAATAAGTTTGTAGTTTAGAACAATTAATTATTTAAAAGTTTCTCAATTATTAATTACACATAAATAGGTATTTAATAATTAAAATAGTTTTCTAAGTATTTGTACATATTGTTAAATGAAAAACACTTTAAAGATTCAAAATGATTATTTAAAGTGTGGATAATTATTAAAGATTTCTAACAATTATCGTAAAGATAAATAAATATTTAGAAAGTAAATATGCTTTGAGGATTTAACATTTAAAGGATAGGTAAAAGATTAATAGGAATTATTTAAAGTGTGAACAATTGTTAAGGTTAAACAATTATCTAAAAAGGATAATTATTTTGTTTATAAATCATTTATGATTTATTAGTGTACTTAAGTGTTAGGTATTTATTTTATAATTTGACTTGAAATCAAATAATGTTTATAAGTCAAGTTCTATAAGTATATATAAAAATAGGATTTTCATAAAGTTTATATTTTAAATCATAGTCTTTTAAAGTTTAAAAGTTTATATAAAGTTTCCTAAGGTATTTAAATAAGGTTTACAAGTTTAACAAGGTTTAAATGAAAGTGTAGGTTTATAAAAGTATTGAATAAGATTAACAACACTATAGATGTTTCTATTTAACTTTGTAAAGTTTATAAACATTGGAAAAATAAATAAGCAAGGTATAGTTATTCCTCTTGTTTTATAAACACAAAGTAGATTTATATTTATATAAATTTTATAAAGTTTATAAATTATAAGTTTCTTGTTAAACAAGTTGGTAAACCTTTCTAATTTCCTTTATAAAAATAGTTGGTGATAAAAGTATAATTTTTATAATATTTCCGAATTACATTTATAGTTTTAAGAATTAAAAACCATTAATAAGGATTAATTATTTCCCCTTTTTTTTATAGATTTCAGTTAAGTTTAATTAGTTAAAAATATTTTCAGAATATAAAAGTAGGATAAAACTCCATTTTTAAGTTTATAAAAGTATCTCAGATTTTATAAAATTTATTAGAAATTTTAATTCTGATTAAATAGGTTTAAAAGAAATGAAATAAAACAAAACGGGCCGCCCGGATCGAACTTGGATCCCGCCCAGTTCGCCGATGCAGACACACACGTAACCATCCTGACTACGGGTCTTGTTGAGTTTAAACACGAAGGACAATTTGATAAACATCATTCCGGATTGCCCCCAAATCCTCAAGAACCCTAGAGTTGAAATCCCCTAAATTCAACCTGTTAATCCCTCTGTTTTTGACAATGGACAGAGGGCAAACGATGCTGGAAAGAAAACGAGTAGTTTGGAAGTTCGAATTACCTTAAATGGACTCGAATTGAGGGAGAACGAGCTTGAAACAGGTGCGACTGTCCTTGGGTCCCAATCGAGATAGGCAGCTTCGAATTTGATCGAATTGAAAGTTCAGATAGTTTGAGTGTGATGTCGTCTAAGGGTCTCGGTCGGTATTTATGCGCAATTTCGTCATTAAATGGCCGGTTAGTTGGGAAGATTACGGATGTAAGAGGCCGAGTTCGAATTTGAAATACGCGGCTTTAGAATCGAATTCACGCATTGAATATTCTTGGGTTATGGTCGCATGCGCGAAATGAACCCGAGGTTCATCGAATCCGGACGAGATTCGCGTTTTCAAATAATCGCGGGTGGTAACCGGGGTTAGCTGGGATCGAACCTAGGACCGGTTTATGGGCAAGGGGGTTTGGGGAATTAACATAACAAGTCCCTGCAGTTTCCCAGTTTTAAAATTTTACGTTAAAAGATCTTTTAAGTTTAAAATAAGTTTCAGAAAATGACAGTTTGATCCCTGGACTTTATAAAATAAATAAAATATTTTATTTTATAAAATCCAAGTAAGTTTTATAAGTTTTATTATTTTATAAGTTTTTTTTTTATGAAACTCAAGTTTATAGGTTTTAATATAAAAATATATAAGTTTATGATTTATAATACTAACAAATTTTCAAGAATTTAATACGTGTCAAGAAGTCGGAAAAATTCGGTATATTACAATTGTCGGTATTGGTATTATCAGAACCCGCATCGGTTCTCGCTTTTATGGTTTTTGACGACGCGAACCAATAATTCTTTAATTCCTTTTATTATCATTTAGTTTTCTGTTTTTTTTACTAATACTATTTTTACCATTACATCTATATTTTTATTTAAATTTTATTAAAGATGAACCCGGCACCCACCGTGTAACGCGCGGTGGATAAGAATCTTGTCAATGACAATATGACATCAAAATGATGTGATTTAGCATTAAGTAGGTGAAGTGTTGATTGGACTGCAACCTTCGGCTAGGTTTCCAAGTTGGTCATTGACCGGTGGAATTATGAGAGGCGGGGCCCGTTGGTGGATCTTCAACCTCAACTCAACTCAACTCAACTCAACTCAACTCCATTTCTTCATGTTTATCATCAAAATATCTACTAGTGGTACACGTAAGCAAAACCCGCACACACGTCAATAAATATATTTTTCAAGATTTTTTTTTTTGAAAAACGAATTTCTTAATTTCTGTTAAGATTGGGATTTGAACCCTTAACCTCCTTAAATTTTGGTATTTCTTAACGATTTTTCTCTACCAATAGACCACAAACCCTTTATTTTTTGCTCACAAGTGTTAATTTATATGTATCTGGCCGAAAATTTTATAGGTATTAAGTTCCAGCCCACCCTGATAGAGAAAAAAAATCTTGCCCCCTACGTTTTTCTTCAAACTTCTCCACTGGCTTTTTGGTTTAGTTAAAAAATAAAAATTGTGAATTTGTTGCATAATAAGTCAATATTTATATAATTTCTTTTAACTTCTATGTTCGTGTTTTTTTTTAACTTTAAGATATTTGTATTCTTAATGTTTACTAAGTTAATAAGATAAACCACGATCATCACTGCACTGCACATCTGATTTTGTATTTTTCTTGAAATATAAACAAATTTATAAACAAACATAATCCAAAATTTAAACAAAATACAAAAAACATACCTATGGAATTGAACCTTAATAATGACTCAAGATGGACTTGAATACAAAAATCGAACAACACAAACTTAAGAAGAAAGACAAACATACACATGAACCCTAAACTACCCAAACAACAAAAACACAAAGAAATAAAACCCTAATCAAAACAAAGATACAAAATGTGAAATGCCGAAATCAAAATCAATGATTTGATCATTTTCGCTTTAGTCTTTTAGATATCAAGATTGTTATAAAAACTTAGAAATAGAAAATACAAGTGTATTAGGGATGTTAAAAAGATCGGTTTGAATTCGGTTTCCGAGTTTTCAAATTAAACATCTTAACCGAATTCTAAAATTCTTTACGTATTGAATTTGAATTTGTGATTTTCACATTGATTTAACTAGAATAATTGAATTAAAATTATATATATCCTTCTTGTTCTCGAAGGAGATGAGAATCCGAGTTTAAATTTTTAAAATTTTATACTCTTCTATTTCCATTTTAATGTTCACGAAGATCATAAAGATAAAGAAACGTCATAAAAATACAAGCTTAAATTTTGGGGAAAAAATGTAAAAATGTTATGAACACCTAAACTAACTTCAAAAATTATGTAAAAATGTATGGACACCTACATAAACTTTAGAAAATATGTACAAATAATTTAATCTCTTGGAATTAGAGGTGGGCAAAAAAACCGGTTTGGAATAGTTAAACCGGTTTCTACCCGAAACCCGACCCGAATACGAACCGGTTTAAGTGGAACCGGTTTCAAACCGGTATGAACCGGCGGTTATGAACCGGTTTAATAGGCAAATATATAAAACCGGTTTTTTGTGAACCGGTTTGGGGAACCGGTTTAACGGTAATTTTCAAAATATAACCGTTGGGATAACGGCTATATAGCCGTTTTTTGACCGTTAGACCTGTTTTTTTCACCCATTTTAACACTCAAACACATTATAAATAGGTAGTGGGTGTTTTGGTTAAATCATACTTCTCAAACCCGCTCTCTACACTCTCGTTTATAAAAAACGCTCGAAAACGCTCAAAAAACGCTCAAAAAAACGCTATGGCAGAATCAAGTTTTGGTGTTTCCTCTAACGAAGTTAGCGTTGTGAAAATCATACCAACAACGAGGAACCCCGCAATTTGGTCAAACTACGATCTATGTGAGTTGTCTAACGGGTTGGAACGTGCTCGTTGCAAAAATTGTGGTGGTTTTTTTTAAAAAGGAATCAAATTCTACTCTAAAAACTCATCTGGAAAAATCGTGTCCAAGTTTGAAGAATATTCCGGGTGAGGGTCAAGCATCTATGACAAGCAAGGGTGGAATTTGAAACTTCGATCCAAATATTGTTCGAGATAGAATGGCGAAATTAGTTATTCAAAGAGGTTTGCAATTCAACCACTTCGACAACCCGCTCGTGACGAGGATGATTCAAGAAGCCCTTCAACCACGTTATCATCAAGTAAGTCGTAGTACTCTTAGACGTGATTGTCTAAAAATGTGGAAAAAAGCAAAAAAAGAATTAATTTTAGGTTTTGAAAAATTGAAAACCGGTGTGAACTTAACCACCGACGTTTGGTCGGCTCCACATGGTATTCCCGACTCATATATTTGCGTTACCGCTCATTGGGTTGATCCCAATACGTGGCAAATGATGAAACGTACAATCGCGTTTGAGATGTTTGAATATCTGCACACGGGTCAAAATTTATTTCACATTTTAGATGATGTGATAACCGAATTTAAATTACAAAATAAATTATTTTCAATATCTTTTGATAATGTCTCAAATAATACAAATGCGGTTCAAAAATTAATATTAAACTATAATCCGATTTGCAACGACGCTTTTTTCCATAGTCGATGTATTGCACACATCATCAACTTAGCCGTGCAAGACGGGCTTGCGGTTGAACCCGTTATTGAATTAAGTAATGCATTTCGAGTCATGCTTAAAGACGTTTTTAGTAGTAGTAAAAAAAGATACCATGAATATATTAGATTATGTAACGATACGGGTTTGATTTGCTTAGGTCCCAATTGGGACCTCCCAACAAGATGGAATTCAACTTATAAAATGTTTCATAGTGCTATACGTCAAAAAGATACTTTATCAATTTTTCATGATATGCTTTCCTCAAAACCGCGTCGTAAAATTCAAAGTTTTCCGTCTACGAGTTGGGACATTCTTGAAAATATAACCGAATTGCTCGAAGTTTTCAAAACCGCCACTACTTTTTTATCCGGGGTTTATTACCCCACAAGTCCCTTGGCTCTTAAACAAATATTTCTAATGTGTAACAAATTAGCCGAACTTGAAAATAAAAATACTCTTTTTACGATAATGATAAAACCGATGAAAGAAAAATTTGTTAAATATTTTAAAGAAATGCCTCCGGTTATAACTTGTGCCGCTGCATTAAACCCTACAATTAATGTTTACGGTGTTGAAACCTTGATTGAAAAAATAACTTACGATTTGGATTTGAATGATGAAGATATTCATTTTTCAACTGTAACAAAAAAGTTATTTTAACAAATGTTTGCAAGATTTGTTTGATATTTATTTACATAAATATGGTACAACACAAACCCCACATGATACGATGGGCGCGGGCGCATCAAGTAGTAGCTCGAGGAATGTGAACTTAAATTTGTATAACGAAATGAGAAATGAATTTACTAAACGGGCTAGAGGATCCACCCCGAGTAGCGAACTTGGAAGGTATACGGGAACAAACTTTTTATCATTTATGAGTCCAGATGTTTTTTAGGACTTTGATATTTTGGCGTGGTGGAAAGGAAACGAATCTACTTTTCCAGTCCTTTCCGCCATGGCCCGTGATTTACTAACCGTCCAAGCTTCCACGGTAGCTTCGGAATCTGTTTTTTCTCTTAGTGGCAGGGTTTTATCTATTCGAAGAACTAGACTCACCCCCGCGGCAATGGAAATGTGCATTTGCTTGAAAGACCATTTGGATGCGGTAGATAGGAGACAAGATAGGAGTTCGCTTGAAGACGAAATTGAAGTTGAAGAATTCATACACGAATCTGAGGTCAACCAAGGATTGGCGAGCCCACTTACAAATGAAGAACTCGCCGAAGATGATAGACTACGAGGATCCACTAGTAACTCCGAGAATGACGGCTAAAATTAAACAAAAAAACAAAAAATATATATATATATTTCTTTTTGTCGAATTGTAATGTTTAATTTTGTAAAGTTTTGTGATTTTCGAACTCCTACGGTATGAATAAACGTTGAACTTTATGTTTTTATTTGTTAAATATTTAAACAAATTTTTTTTTTTAATAAAACCGGTTTAAACCGGTTCACCAACCCGAACCGGTCCAGAACCGAACTGAACCGGTTCAACAGGTTCGGGATTCTACATGTGGAAAACCGGTTTATACCCGAACCGGTTTAGTCAAAACCGGTTTCACTTTTGGTCAACTCAAACCGGTCCGGGCCGGTTTGAAACCGGTTCGGGCCAAAAACCCGGTTTGTGCACCTCTACTTGGAATAATACCTCTATAGACAGTTAAAGTAGTAGTAACATGCTTATTGGACTTTCAAATTTAGTTACCGATTAATATTTTCTTATATTTTATAACTAGCTTAGAACTTGTGTACTACACATGATGAAAAAATATTAATGCATACAGTTCTTAAATCTTTATATATGTATCTTATAGGTGAAAAAATGTATTACATATGCTAAAAATAGAAAATAAAATAAAAATTATGTAAAAATTAGTATATAATTGAGTTTAAAAAATACATTAAATACACTATTCAATGTAGTTTGACTTTCATTTACTATTTGATTGAAAACATAATATAAGTAATTACCTTTCAAAGTTTCTTATAATATTAGATAATTTAAAATAAATATGTTTTATTAGTATAATTAATAATTTATTTAAAAATATATTATTGTTGAAAATATGAAAGTGTATTTACTATGAGAGAGAGGCGGGAAAAAATTTATGAGAATGAATATGGAGGTGATATGTGGCATTGAGAAACCTTTATTTATTATATAGTATAGATTTGAATTCTTATATTTTAAAATAAAATAAGAAACATTCATAAATTTTATATTTATTTAACAACTTTTTATATTTTTACCTTTTTTATAAAAGATATTTACAATCAAAAATCTATTTTAAAATGTTGAAAAATCAAATGAGTGGACATTACTGTCGTTTTCCAAGTCTTTGTTTAATGTCAAATCCAATATTGTCCACTTGCTTAATTTTGCTATTTTTAAGTGACATTATTTTATCCATATCTTATAATGTGACGTGTGACAATATACGTAGAATTGAAGTTAACATGTAAATCATGATACTTTATATGTTTTATTTTGTATCATATTTCGGATATTGTTGAATATTTTTTTTTTAGTTTTTTATAGGATTCTGAGTATATTTTTAACAAACTATGTAAGATTGCAATATGCTTTTTAATTATTTATAAAATTTTAGTGTTTTGAAGGATATCGGATATTGTATGAGCAATAATCTACTTGGTTGTGTATATAGGCGCGTCTATTTATACATGTGTGTTAAATGAAGTCTTAAAGACAAAAATACGCTTCTAAAAGAAATTTCACATTTTTAAGTTAAGTTGCTATGCCCATTTTTTAGTTTAGAATGTAAAATACTATAAGAAGTTGTTTAAATCTATTGGTAACCTTGAAATGGGATTTAACATCCAATTGCCCTTTATTTGATGATTAACCTTTAAGAATGTTTATGTGTTTTTGTATTTGTGTGTTCTTATATCTTGTATATTAATGTTCTTAAACAACTATAACCACCCACCATCCACGATCTACCACCTGTCGTTGTTACCACCACTAAATCACCACCATCAAACTCGAATGCATACCAAGGAAATACATGAACAAACCTAAGAAACACACGCACAAAACCAACCAACATTTACCAACCACTACAAGCGACATCACCCACCACCAAGACCACCTCACACCGTCGTTGACCACAAACTAGCCACCATCATGAGTTCATGACTAATCACCCAACTACAAATTTTTTTCATGTTGCGTCCTTCACCTAGCCACATCGTCGTTGACCATCATCCCTTCCATCCACGTTACACTTGTTAAATAGCAAACATACTTGCAAGACCCAATTTCCAACACAAACAAACATATAAAACATACACAACACACAAATCAGTGAAACACACCACAAACACACCTTAACTCGTATGTATGTTCGTCATTTATAAAGTGTTCTTCAACTAAAGTGGATGATGATTGAATTCTCATAATGTAATATATAGATGGTGTGAATTTTGGTGAGAGACATGGCGCGGTAATGTATGTTTAATTTGTTTGTACGGTTGTGTTCATGTGTAGGGTTGCTTGTTTATTCGTATTCTAATTGTAATAATAATTAAAGCAATAATTCAAAGACAATAACTTGTTATCATATATGAACCAGTCATTTGTTATCTAAAAACGTTTGTATGATACCATGATATAATACTTTAGTTGTTAAAAAAATAGTGTAGTTCTTGTGTTTTGATGTTTTTGCTTTCATATTTTTCCCACTTTATGGAGTATGGACCGTCAAATTAGCATTAATTTGCTTGTTGGGCTTTTAAATTTACCGATTAATGATTTCTTATATGTTATAAACTGAATTTTATTTTTTAAGAAGAAAATAAAAGATTAATATAAATAACACTGATAAATGTTAATTTTTTTTCTTTCTTTAACAGTTTTTTTTTGTTTCAAGGTTATGAGAATTAGCCTTAAACGGTTTTGGGTCTGACCCGTATGCACAGGCCTAGGCGTGTGTTTGAGACCAAGGAAAATGTGGTTTTTTTAATTGTTTTTATAATTTTTTTTTGTTTATAAAATTTTTCTTTCATTGTTACTAACTTTTTTACGAATTTGTCATTTTAATGTTAGCTCATGTTTGCACCGCAAACTTGTGAGGCATTATACTTTTTTTATCTATGTTTCGATCATCAGAACAAATTCTTTTATATACTTAGTTACATTAATGTCATCATCAAAACACACATAACAACACAGACTTCATTTCTAGTTATATAATAATTCAAAGAAACTAACTTCTTATTGGATAGAACTCGTCATTTGCCAACATGATTGAAAACTTTTTGTAAGAGATATTATTACTCTATTTAAAAATAAAAAGTATAGTTTTCTGGCGTGTTGTTTGCTGCAATCTTTTTCCCACGTGTTTCGGTTTTCTTGCTTTTAATATTATGTTAAAACTCATGTATTACGTATATTGAATAAATATAATTTGTTATAAAATAATAGTTTTTATAAAAATTTATAAATCCTAAAAATATTATATAATACAAAATTTTATAAAGAGAATGAAGTGTTCTAATTAAAAAAAAGTTTTATAAAAAAACCTATTTTTTTTAAATAAAAAACGTTTTATAAAAATCATTATTATTTAATAGGAGAGTGAAGGTAAACAAAAATTATAAAGAAATTTGTGTAATTAATAGGACAGAGAAGCGAAGAAAAAATGTTAAAAATGTATGTGTGAGTAACAAGTATCTTTCTTAAACCTTTATTTATTATATAAAATAGATTCTGAAAAATAATTATAAACTTAATATTAAAATAAATAGTTTTTTAAAACAGTGAAAACTACATTACATCAAATCGAAATTAAAATAAATAAATAACATTTCATAAACATTCAGTTTTCCAATTTTCTAAAAGTAACCAAAGTCGTAACGTATCGTATGGTCAATGTTTATGTCTCTAAAAAATAAAAAGAAAATAGTATTTTTTTTCCATGGCATCATAGCATTAGATATTTATGAATTTATGGGATACAAATGATTGTTCGCAAAATGTTGATACGCGGTCGTTTGTCACATACTTCATAAGGGTGTAAGCGAGAGAATATCGGCTTGAACCCAACTCGTTTAATTTAACAGCGTTCGAGGTCGACCTCTTTCAAGCATTATATGTAAAACTTAACCTTAGCTCTGAGTTATCTTTCAATCTTGGATTGAGCTGAGTTCGGCTCGGTTATTATTTAGTGATTTTATTTATACACATAAAATTATTTATGTATATTTATTTTTAAAATTTACATATATAGGGTTGAGTTAATGAGAAAACTCATTTTCGTGAGAAAATTCGTGAAAACCGACCCAAACAACTCCGATTAAATCATTCCAACGGCGTTAGAACCGGCTCATCAAACTCGATATAAAGCTTAAAGTTAAACCCTAAAAGCTAAACCACACCCCCAAATAACCTAACCCCCCCACCCTATCCCCCAAAAACCTAAACCCCCCACCCCACCCCCAAAAACGTAAATGGAGAGCCGGTTCCAATGCCACCAAAATGAGTTCATTCGGAGTTCGTTTGGAGGGGAGGTCTCAGGTTCAAACCTGGTCAATGGTGTAGTTTAGGATTGTTAGTGTAAAAGTAGAGTATGAGTAACGTTTGCCGTTCAAAAAAGAAAGAATTAATTACACGGATGGCCCCTGTGGTTTGGTCAAATTATGGTTTTGGCCCCTAGGATTAGGAAACTACAAGTTTGGCCCAATAGTTTGCACGATTGTAACACCCATGGCCCCTGGGTTGGATGTCAGTTAAGTTTGACTGTTAAAGTTTTTAAAATGACTAAAATACCCCTATGTTTAAAATAAATTAAAAAAACCCTAAATCACCACTGTTGTCAACCTCCCTCCACCATTAGAGATCCCCCTCCCTGTTGACCTCACCTACGTCCCTCCATCTAGTCGGGTTGCTGGAACTGGTTTTTGGGGGAGCCGGCCACCTCCGCCGGAACTGGTTTCGTTGAATATCAAATCTAAAAGGGGAACACGAGAGAAGGGGGAGTCGGCCACCTCCGGAGGCTCGTCCGACAGACCTTCAAGACAACGGCAAAGGGGGATGGCGGACTATTGTGTTACGGTGGTGATAGGCTTGGGTGGAAGCGACGGCGGCGCTAGATGGCGGAGCAGGAGACGGCAACAGATCTGGGCTTCGACGGCGGCGGCGCTAGGCGCTAGATGGAGCAGGAGAGGAAAATTTCTCGTTTTGAGGTGTTAATTTCTCCAATTTCTCTTCGATGGAGGCTCTAATACCAAAGCCCCAATTATCACAGCCTGTGCTTCACCTTCTTCCTCGTTTTGATTTTCCCTCTGCGCTCACTCGATCAAACAACAGAATCAGGCTTTGAGTTCAGGTCTAAAATACGGATCTTGTTTGACCAATTTCATTCTCAGAGGATTTCTAGGGTTAGAGTTTGTGTTCAGGTCAACGGCTTCTCGGAAACAAGCACAGACGAATATGATATGAAAGGAGGAAGATGAAGTGTGTGGGCCATATAGGATTTTTTTTTTAATATTAAGGGGTATTTTGGTCATTTCACACATACTTAACAGAATAATTTAACTGACATCCAACCCAGGGGCCATGGGTGTTACAATCGTGCAAACTAGTGGGCCAAACTTGTAGTTTCCCAATCCTAGGGGCCAAAACCATAATTTGACCAAACCACAGGGGCCATCCGTGTAATTAATTCAAAAAGAAATGTATTAAGTTCTTTTTTTTGTTTTAAATGACAACACCTAAATATTTTAGGACAATTGAGTTTTCCTGGGGCAACAATAAAAACATACAAGGCAGCCCACCTTAAGAGAAACCCCCTGATGTGGCTACAGAACTTTTTTTTTTGTTGTGGCCCGGTTTCGAACCGGCGACCTTGCATTGGAAAATCGCAGAGGTACCGTCAGGACAAAGCACTATTGGTCTTCATGTATTAAGTGAGCTCAAGCTCATTTAAACTCGACTAATTTCGAGATTTTTGTAAGCCGGTCGTTTAAATTATTCTGTTTACTATCAAGGTAGAAGTGCACAGAGAAAACGCTTCAAGATCAGAAACCAATTCTAAAACTGATAACAAAACTGGCTTGTGTAAAAGTAATACAATCTGATCCGATCCTGCGTGGACAAACTGATTTAATAAAAACTAGTTATATAATACGTTAAATTTGCCGATCCAAACCGGTTCTGATTTCATCTTTTAAAAACCGGTTTTGACTTAAATTGATCGAAAACAAACCGGTTTGGTCCAAAATCCGGATCGTAAACCTCTATCTCTAATATTTTAATAGTATAATTATATACTAAAATACTATTTTTCTGGTCCATTGTGGTGGTGAGATGGATGGTACATTCGGCATAAAATGTGGTACGATGGTGGTGAGAACACAGTCAAATTACCATTTTGACTTGTCAGTGAAAGAATTAATCGTGGTCGGGGATATCCACTCCGACACGTCAGCGGCACACCAGCTGTAACGCCCTCTCTTTTCCAGTGTTTTCAAACCCGGACCGGACCGGCCGGTCGGATCAAGAACCGAAGACTTGGGCGGTCCGGTTACATGTGTTGAAACAGTCCGGTATCGACCGAGCTGGTTGGACCGGAAACCGGTGGTCGAACCGAAACCTGGTTGTTGGACCGGACCGGACCAGAGATTAGAGACAAAAGGAGCCGGCATATTGAAACAATCGTAACGCAGAGATGTAGAACGAAGAACAGAGAAGAAAGAGGAGTAAAAATAAATTTCGAAAATTGAAATCAAAACGAAAAATCTAAGAGCAAGATGATTCGTAAGCTTAACTGTAGAAGACGGAGACGATGAGCGAATGATAGGAGGCGTCTTTCTTGAGGTTGAGGATGAGAGGAGGCGTGCTCCTTAACCCTAATCTAATAAGATATTTTCTTGAAATAATAATAAAAAAAAAAATTAAAGTCTTATAGCCTCGTTTCAAAAAAAAAAAGGAAAGTTTATATTTGAATTTTTAATTACCAAAGAAAAGTTTAAAATTGTAAAAACAAACCAGTCTGAATAAAACTATAATTGTTTAGTATATTAAAAGGAAACTACAAATTTATTTAATATTAAAACACAAAATTTTCACACTTTATATATATATATATATAATTTTAATTTTTATATTATTTATAATTTCATCCGGTTCTTAAATCCGGTCCGACCGATCTGACTGGTCCGACCAGTGTACCAGTAAGATGACCGTTTCTCTGTTCGGTCCGGTTCTGAAAACATTGCTCTTTTCCACTCGTACACTACCAAGAGGGATAACTCGTGGGACCCATACATTCGGTGAATGAACATAGTAATTAATACCATGTTTCCAAGTTCCAATACTCTTATAAATACCTTTAAGTAGGTTTGTTTAACTTTATAAACATGTCACTAAAACTTTGTCTAGAAAATAAAAAATCTCACACACAAACATCGACACTAACGTCCGGTGTAAACCTGAATAATAGGAATTGGGTAGGAACTATCATGTTTTTTCGGGTCCAGACTGGTTTCACTATAGACCGGGTAGGAACCGGTTTCATTTTCAGGTAGGACCCTCGAACCCTTGGTTCGAACCTGTTTTTCTATGCACCTCTACGCTCGGGTACAGGTCTAGAACCGTACCATCCATATTATAACCATCGACCTGCCATATCCATACTAGTAACAAATTTATTTGAAACTATGCGAAGAAGAAACATGCGTAAATCCTTAGATACATAAAAACACCAAAGAATTTTGCACTCACCCACATATGTTATTCAAACATACGAAAACGAAATCGTAACATAGAAACCGAAGCAACAATTAGACGATTTTGGTGGTGTTGTTTGTTGATGTTAGGTCATTTGTATGGTTTGTCTGATACTAAAAAAAAGTGGTGATACTAAAAAAAAGTAGTGTCACATAACTAATAGTTGATTTTGCATCAAGGTTTGTGTAAGATCTTTATCTTTATGACGTGTAATGTTGTAGTTGGTGGTTAAAATAATAATAAAAAAAATCTCCTCACACACAAACATCTACACTAACGGCCGATGTAAAACTGAATACTAGGAAATGAGTAGGAATCACTAGGTTTTTTCGGGTCCAAACCAGTTTCACTATTGACCGGGTAGGAACCGGTTCCAGTTTCGGGTAGAACTCTCTAGGGTCTGGTTCTGGAACCTTTTTTTATGCACCTCTAGGCTCGGGTATAGGTCTAGAACCGTACCATCCATATTATAACCATCGACCTGCCATATCCATACTAGTAACAGATTTATTTGAAACTATGTGAAGAAGAAACATGTGTAAATCCTTAGATACATAAAAAAAACCAAGGAATTTTACACTCACCCAAATATGTTATTCAAACATACGAAAACGAAATCATAACATAGAAATCGAAGCACAATTAGGCGATTTTGGGATTGGTGTTCTATAAGTAGACAAAGTGAAACATGTAACCACACACAAACACCAATTCAAAGTAAAAAAATGAAGATTTTTGCATGTGTCAACGATGTAGATTGTGATAATGAACTATCATACATGCTTTAGGTTATGTGTAGTATAATCACTAAAAAATAATTCACGTCACTGCCACGTCAATCACTTAACACAATTACTAAGTAGTGTAATGGTTTCACTGTCTATATATACACACATTAATATATACATAACACACACACATCAAGCGCCACACGCCCATGGTTCTAGTCACGCCTGGTCTCACGACCCCATTCACGCCCCGGGGACGGTATTTCACGTCTAATCACACCTCACACCCACAATCACGCTTTCACTACACTTAACTTTACACACGAGATGGTATCATAAATACTATCCATAATGTTCTTTATTAATTTATAACAGAACTTGTTATTTTTATTATTACTATTTTTTTTCTAAAACAAAATCATATAAAGCTGACATTGCTTGGGAATTGGGGGTATACACTATATGAACTTAGGCCTTCTCTCCAAATGCCTATGGAGATATAAGGAAAATTAAGAGGTTATATGGGTATCATTCATCAATTTCTTTCACAAGAGAAGAAGGTCGAAATCATTTTCGGTTAAAAATCTATCCATGGTGTTTGGAGCTCAATTCATAAGGCGGCAATGGAGCTAAAAGAGACTAACATTTATAATTTTCATCATTTTAAATGTTTTACAGGTAATGGAGAAAAAACAATGTTTTGGTGTGATAACTGGCTTGAAAATGGAATACTGAAGGACATTTTTCGTAACCTTTACAAGATGGAGAACAAAGGGGCTTTAGTATGAGAAAGAGTAGTGAGGAAAACCATCAATCAAGAATAAAGTGGTGTGAAAAGGAAGACGGGGAGAGATGTGAATCAATGATCAAAACACACAAAATGACCAAATCTCAAGATAAATAGATTTGGAAAGGTCATCCATCGGGTATGTTTTCAGTCAATTCACTTAGATCATTGAATTGGAGGTGACAAAACAAGATAATATAATATTTGAATGGTCAAAATGGTTACCAATCACGGTTAATTTTTTATACAGAGCCGGGATGGAAATAATTCCTACTCGGGTGGCGTTATTGAGGAGAAACATTCTACAAATTAACATCATGTCTGTGATGCGTTGGATTCTGTCAGAATCAGCCGATAAGTTGCTGCTAAATTGTAACTATGCGTCTAAAATAGGAATAGAATCTGGAAGTGGTGCAAGATCGTCGGGATGACAAAACAGGGAAACGATACACGTGATTACGTTAACAACCATGTGGTTTATTTGGAGATCAAAGAATTAGATAATTTTTAAGGTGTATTGGAATAAAAAAATGATGGATGAAATTAAAACGAAGATGTTTTTATGGGTAAAAAATAAGAGAAATTTAAGTACGTGTTTCTTATTCTAAATAATATTTTTCTACTTTTCAAAAGAATAAAAAAATCTTTGATTGTTTATTCTAGAAACCTATAACTTTTTAGTGAGTGTTTCTCACGGTGTATTGAGTGTGTGTTTGTACAGTACTAGTGTAGCGGAGCTCACACTCACACCCACACCCTTCCATCTCTCCTCCCCCCTTTATAAACACGCTCTCCCCTGCATCTCTCTTCGTTTTCTTCCCCCTTCTCTCTCTCACACACATAAACACACACTTTCTCTCTCTAAATCGTACCCTACCAGAAAAGAGAGGGAAATTTCCCGCCAAAATACCTACTCCTTCATTTCTCCAATTAATTTATCTTCTTCTAATTCGCCACAGAAACATCTCTTCTTGTTTGTTAGGGTTTTGTGTTTCTGTTGGTGATATGACGTCCGTACAACAATCGGTTAAATTCTCAGAGCATGTGCATAGAACTAGCAAGTTTGTTAAACAAGTGGAGCCCCCTGGCGAACCTTCTACAACGGCGTCGTTTAAGCGCAAGATCGTCAGGATCACGCTAACCGATCCGTACGCCACTGATTCCTCCGGTGATGAGTTTGTCGTCAAAAGAGTGAAGAAACACGTATCCGAAATCAACTTTAAACACGATCAGCGCAAAAAACGGCACGTGAGGAGCACGGGATCGTCGGAGAAGAAGTTCAGAGGCGTACGTCGCCGGCCGTGGGGGCGTTGGGCGGCGGAGATCCGTGATCCGTCTCGCCGGAAGCGTGTGTGGCTCGGGACGTTCGATACGCCGGAAGAAGCAGCGACGGTGTACGACGAAGCCGCCGTTAAGTTTAAAGGACCTAGCGCCGTTACAAATTTCGGTAAGGTTTCCTTCCCGGAGTACTTGAACGGTGCCGGAGAAGAGCCTGCGATGGATGGATCTGTAAACGACGGCGATTTCTCGCCGACTTCTGTACTTCCGTCCAGCGACGAGTTAACGCCGGTGGGTGGTTTAGGCTACGGCGATGTGGACGCTTTAGGGTTTGGTATCGACTTGCCGTTTGATTTGCCGGAATTTGTGGTTTCGGGAAGCTACCTCGGCGAAGAATTTGGCGAGTTTGACCTTGATGATTTCCTCGTTGACGTTCGAGATATTATTTAATTGAAAATTATATAGTATATTCCATAGGAAATTAGGTTGTTATTTAACGTTGATGAGAAAAGACGGTTAATTTTGTGTATGGTTTCTTTTGATGTTATGTATTTAGTTAGAATATTTAATTTAGTAATTATTATTTTTTATAATTAATTTCGTTGTGGAAAAACTTTAAGTTATTTATTTAACCCACAAAGTTGTATGAATGGCATAAAGTTGTTCCATTTATTGTTTATTTTTTTTAACGGCCAAACAGATAATTGTTTAGGTATTAGGTATGGGGTGACCCATAAGTAAAAGGTCACAACCTGCTGGCCCAACCCAGTCATACGGAGCCTTTAAGCGCCCAAAGTTTTCTTCAGTTTTGGGAAAAATCCACCCGCTCGAAGACCTACTGATGGTAAAACCCGGATACCCTCGGGATCAAAACGAAGATCACAAAGATCCTAGTTTTCTTTCATTGTGCCACCATGCCCTTTTCAAATCAACGGGGATAGAACCTGAGTCTTTTTTAGAGAATCCAGTCTTTCTACCACTATATCACATTGAAAGTTTATTACATATTATTTTAAATAAAAATTTAAACTTAAAAGTTTGGGCATCGTTAAACTCATGATTTATATAACCAAATTGTTTGTATAAGTTTGCTATACCCAAATAATAATATTTATATTTAATTTCTCGTATCAATCAATATTATATATACGACACGTTTCATTTATCTTGAAATTACTTTCACCTAAGATTAAAAAATAATTGTTGTTTGAAACAAAATATTTTTTCATTACCCAAACATCTCTAGTTTCCACTAGCAAATTTGTGTGGGATGATACTGTCTCTCTTAATATTTTATTTTCGCAAAAGAGAAGATTTATACGAAAACTCGATTATTTAATAGCATCAATAATAGTTCTATTTCAATCTTCATGTTTATTCTTTAGATATTTCTTAAATTTGCACATTTATCACATCTATTTCCATCTTTAAATTTTAGAGATTAAGAAATAAAAATTATTTAAATATAAAAATTTATTTTTATCAATATTTATATTTTTATGTGTATGTAAAAAATAAAAATAAATAAATATTTATGACTGAGATAGAGCCTAAGATAAAGAATGAGACGTGATAGGTTAAAACAAATTTAAAGATAAATTTAAAAAATAAGTGATATTAAAACATTATCCTTAACTATAACACATTTATTAAAAAGGTTAAGGCTAGATATTAAAAGATATATCCTTGAAATAATTTGAAGGTAAAAAATAAATATCAGTGTATAAGCCTAACTATTGTAAAATAGTTGGGACTTTAGGAAAGTAAAATTGAATTTATAGGTTTATAATTATTTTTCATTATATATTTAAACGGTTTAGAGAGGTCAATCAAAACAAAACCCAACACTTTTATTAAATAGATAAATCGTGTTGGTGTGTTTATGGCTAGCCTTTTTTTGGTTTGTGTTGTCTTGAACTGAAACCCCATGTAAACTCAATCATATATGTTAAGCAGGGTCAAGCAAATTCTGGTTTAGGACCCTCAGAGTCTTGAACTGAACCGAACCGGACCGGACCCGAAACCTTAAGGATCCAAATCATATAGGCTTATAAGGTTTAGTTCGTGGTTTCCAATTTTATCAATAAAAATGTTTTGGGTTCTAGAGGGCCTGGGTCGGTTCGGTTCCGACCCTTTGCACAACCCTAAATTAATTTGCTATTTAGTTTTGATATGATTTATAGTTTGAATTCTATTATACAACAATTGAATGCTACTGCTTGAAAATTTTGAATGCTATTATACAACAATTGATTTATGGTTTTCAAAACTACTATTGCAAATATATTTACAAACGAAAAATCATCACTAGTTGCACTTACATGCCCGAAAGGTGATTTTGTTTCGCTTTCTCTACGAAGGCCCATTACACAAAATGGTTCTTGCCCATCTGACCTTTTAGGACACGGTACAACATAGGCTTATAAGGTCGGTAAATGGTTCACAATTTCATCAATATAAGGGTTTCGATTCTTAAGGGTTTGGGTCGGGTCTGTTCGGTTACGACCCTTTGCACAACCCTAATGTTAAGTTTTTAGGTTTTATTTAAAAAAAAATTATTTACTAAGACTTTATAAAAGGGTTTATAATATAGTGGTATCTTGGTGTGTAATAAATATTTTTCTCTTTTAAGTAGTTGAGAGTTTTAGTCCTATAATAAACATTAGAGTAAATCTAGGAATATGTTTAGAAAATGTATGAGGAATAAAGTACACGGATGGTTCTTCTGGTTTACCAAAATTTTGGATTTTATCCCTAGCTTCCAAAAGTACACGTATGGTACATCCAAAAGGTTTATTTTTCTTTTACGTGTTATCCAAACTTGTCATTTTCATCTAATTAGTTAACCCTATCCATTTTTAACGTTAAATTAAGGGTATTTTTGTCCTTTTATAACGTTAAATGAGGGGAATAAATTTATTTTATTCATTTTGAAACCCTTAGGGGTTGTTTGGTAAGTGCTGAAGTATTAAGTGCTGATAGTGATGGCAATGAGTTGGGTTCGGGCCGGGTATAGGTAATCACATACCCATACCCGGTTGCAAAATCATGCCCCATACCTGGCCCTATACCCGTCGGGTTTATGTTGGGTAATTACCTGTCGGGTATCGGCCAATTCCGTCGAGTATGTGTCGTGTACATGGCTCTATTTTTTATATTTATAAATACATATTTCAAAAGAAAATTTATTTTTTCACATAATAAACCTACTAAAATGAAGCATTAATAAGCATGTGTCAAGGAAAAAGAAAAAGAAAAATATTTTTTTTTCAGGTATATTGTTTGGGTAAACGGGTACATGGTTTTGGGTAATCAGGTCGGGTATCACCTAATCCCATAATCCCATACCTGCGAATTATTTTAAACTTAATCCCATACCTGACCCCTTACCCGTCGGGTTTCGGGTATACACGTCCCAGATGTTTCGGGTATACCAGTCGGGCTCGGGTTATTTTGCCATCCCTAAGTGTTGAATCATTAAGAGGTCTGAATGGTTCAACATTGTTTTCAGCTGAACCATTAAGAGGTGGGCTGTCAGCGAAACAAACAACCCTTACCTCTGAACGATTTTTTAAGAGGATACCAAACAGTCCCTTAGTTATTCCTCTCATTTAACATTGTAAAAATACAAAAATACACTTCATTTAACGTTAAAAAATGGATGAGGTTAACCAATTAGATGAAAATAGCAAGTTTTGAAAAACACGAGGATACGTAGGAAAAAAATAAACCTTTTGGATGAAAATAACAAAAGTAACCAAACCACATGAACAAAAATAACAATTTACTCTTTAATTTATAAGAACCATTGAACTGTAACATAAGTGAAAACCGAGTGAAACGTACTCGAGAGATGAACATTTTAACCTTTTTTATATTTAAATATCATTATTTAGAACGATTAAAACTCAACTTTCAAATTTATTGTGGATAAGAAAATACGTGGTTTGCCGTATCAAAACTCAAGCCCTTTGCTCCCTAAAAACGACTTCGTTCCTCATTTTCCAAAGACTCCAGAAAGCAGACAACATTATCACTAGACGGCTTTGCTTCTGCTATTGTTGGCCCCAACTGATTCGAAAACCTCCAACAGGTCCTTGATAGAGAAAGCAAAGATAGGGGGAACATTGCACCAAGAGCTAACATACGCCCACAACATGGACGCGAAGTAACAAGCTGTGAAAAAGTGTTCCGCGTCTTCAGGAGCCTGACCACATAAAGGGCAAAAAGTAGAGATTAGATCAACCTTCCTTTTTGCCAGGGCAAGGCAAGTCGGGATCCGATCGAGTTCCGAACGCCAAGCCATAATATTTACTTTTAGGGGAACCCAATTACACCAAGCCATGACAAAGGAACTCGAAGGAAGGGAGGACCCATTTATGCAAAACCTCAAAGATTTGACCGAGAATCCACCTGGAGCGTCCGGTTGCCAGACCCAAAACCCATCTTTTTTTACCATCAGATCAGGTAATCGGATATTCACCTTGCGCAGGGCGATATCGAGTTTCTTAATATTCAACCACACCCCAGGAATATTACTTCAGCCCGAAATAAAGGCCAAATCATTTGAGGGTTGGTGGATACTCCTAATAACATCCTTCCATAACGAGTGGATCTCAGTTTTATAGCGCCACCACCATTTTGCGAGAAGGCTTTGGTTAAGGGACTTAAGCGAACCAATCCCCAACCCGCCATTCTTTTTAGAAGCACAAACCCTTTCCCAACTTACCCAATTAATTTTGCGAGAAATACCGGATCTATCCCACAAGAAGTTTCGCCTAATCTTTTCCAAATCGTTGATGACTTTGATTGGGGCCTTGAAGAGAGAGAAGTAGAAAACCGGTAAGCTATCTAAAACCGACAGAATGAGAACCACCCGACCCCCAATAGAGAGATTTTTTGCTTTCCACACCGACAGCCTAGCCTCAAAGGCATCAATTACGGACCGCCAATTTTTAGAGTAGTTCAAATTTGCCCCAACCATAAGACCGAGATAAGAGAAGGGTATAGAACCCACTTTGCAATGGACTTTGGCAGCCAATTCATCCACACAGCCAGCAGGGATGTTAACTCCCATTAAACTGCATTTCTTTAAGTTTAAATTCAGACCCGAGACAAGATAAAAGCTACGCATGAGGCGGATTAAGTTCTGTAAATTGGAAGATGCCCATTTCCACACTAAGATAACGTCATCAACAAATATAAAATGGGATAAGGAAAGCCCATTATTAGGCAAAACAATGCCCCGAAAGGTTCCTAAGCACACCGCCTTGTTAAACATCCAATTGAAAGCTTCCATGGCAATAAGAAAAATGAAGGGAGAGAGGGGGTCGCCTTGTCTAACCCCTCTCAAACATAAGAACTCCTTGGAAGGAGACCCATTAATCAAGACGAAGGCTTTGGCCGAACTAAGGATACCTTGAACCCAAGCACGCCATTTTAAAGGAAAGTTCATCTGATCAAGAATAGAATCCACAAAACTCCAAGAAATATAGTCAAAAGCTTTATTGAAGTCCACCTTAAAAATAAGAGCTGTAAGCTTGAATTTATTAAACCAAAAAACAACCTCATTCATGACCAAAGGCCCTTCGAGAATGTTGCGATTGGACTTGTTTGCCAAGTGGCCCATTGTGATGTATGATATATTGGTTGTTGGATTTGTTTGCTTCGAAACAAAGCCTCGATCTTTTAAAAGTGGATCCTATCTTGTCACGTGAAAATATAATATTGCTCGTGTTTTACTATAAAAATCGTCTATATTTTTTAATTCAACTAAAATACTAAATCAAGGTTATTAGATTTTGTGTATTTTTTATGATTTTTAATATTAAAATTAAGTTACGTATACAGATGATTACTGGAATATGTTTAAATTTTGTTTCTAAGTTTGAAAAATTACACTTTCAGTTCTTAAATTATATATGCATATACCATCATGTTTGGTGCCTAGAGTAGATGAGAGTTAATTTTTTTAAATAATTTGAAAATAACCAAAATACCTATATATTAAAAAAATAGAAATAAAAAAACCTATATTTATACCTCTAGCTCTCAGGTGGCACCACCATTTTTTTAAAACAAATTGTTTTATAATTTAGTTCTATTTTGGTCATTCTTAAAATATTTAACAAAAAAGTTAACTGTCATTAACTCTCAGGGACCAAATATTTTACATTTTGCATAATCTGGGAACTGGAAGTTTAATTTTTTAAACTTATAGACCAAATAAAAAATTTAGAAATACCCAAAAAAACTATTAACGTACTTAACTCATTAATATATATAGCAAGTAAGGATCATAATTTATTACTATTCTTTAAAGGGAAAACTTCACCAAATAGTAACCAAGTTTTCTAAGTGTTCCATTTAAGTTATTCAAAGTTTTTTTGTACCTCTAAAGTCACTTAACTTTCATCAAATGTTCCAATCCTATGTAATATTTATATAAATGTTTAATTTTTTTAAAATTAAATGAGGCAACAGAACTATGTATGAATATTAGTTACCAAGAAGTGAAAATTTTATTCCAATTAATTTAAAGTATGAGGTAATAATGAAGAAAAAAAATTCACCAAATAATAAACAAGTTTCAAAGTTGTTATATTTAAGTCGAATTGAAAAAAAATAATTGGTAAATAGTAAACAAGATTCATACATATTTCATTTGCCTCATTCAATTTTAAAATATTTAAACATTTATAAAAATATTACATAGGATTGGAACATTTGGTGAAAGTTGAGTGACTTTAAAGGGACAAAAAAACTTTGACTGACTTAAATGGAACACTTGACAAACTTGGTTACTATTGTGTAAAGTTACCCCTTCTTTAAACTTTTATGTTTGATTTGTCATATTGAACTTTTGATTAATTTTCTTATATTTCTTATATTTTAATAAATGAAAATTAAACACTCTTTGAAACTAAATTGATGTCATTTGTTTATTTTGTACGTTTGGATGAGTGTAAAACATACATTTCAATATTTGAACATTTATAAAAATATTACATAGGATTGGAATACTTGGTGAAAGTTGAGTGACTTTAAAGGGAAACAAAACTTTGACTGACTTAAATGGAACACTTTGACTGACTCAAATGGAACACTTTGACTGACTTAAATTCACCAAATAATAAACAAGTTTCAAAATTATTATATTTAAGTCGAATTATAAAAAAATAATTGGTAAATAGTAAACAAGATTCATACATATTTCATTTGCCTCATTCAGTTTTAAAATATTTAAACATTTATAAAAATATTATATAGGATTTGAACACATGGTGAAAGTTGAATGACTTTAAAATGACAAAAAAAAACTTTGACTGACTTAAATGGAACACTTGACAAACTTGGTTACTATTGTGTAAAGTTATCCCTTCTTTAAACTTTGATGTTTGATTTGTCATATTGAACTTTTGATTAATTTTCTTATATTTCTTATCTATACTATATAATAAACAAGTAAAAAAATGGACACTTGTCAGCTTGTGGTTCAATCTCAACTTTGTTTTCTCGTTTCTCTCTCTTGTTTAATACCATATTAAAAGAATATATTTTTAAATATTTAATATCAATCTAATTATGGATATTTTTTATTTAATTATGAATTGTTATTATATCATTAAACAAATGAATATAATATGGATTACCATTTATCAATTACATAAAAAAATACCAAGTTAAAAAAAATGTTGTAAAAATTAACTTAATATAATTTATTACTGTCATGTTAAAGTAGACATATTTTGACGAGTGTATGTGTTTAAAAATTACATTATATTTTATTTAACATGTGTAAAACACGGGTTTTTAAAAACGTAATTTTTTATTTACTAATTATATAAAAACGTAATTTTTTATTTACTAATTATATAATATTATATTTATTTAACCCGTGTAATACACGGGATTCTAACCTAGTATTTTAATAAATGAAAATTAAACACTCTTTGAAACTAAATTGATGTCATTTGTTTATTTTGTACGTTTAGATGAGTGTAAAACATAAATTTCAATATTTTTGTAACAGTGTCCCACATTGAAAATGTGATTTATGTGAACCTTTTAGGCTTATAGTTATGGTAACTAATAACTTAAAATTTAAATCATTATGAGATGTCACTCCCAACATACCTATAGGATAACAAACATTATATAAATGTTATAGAAGTAATTAAGACTATTATTTTTATAATATAACAACTAACATGATGGATTCAGTGTATTTATAAATAAAAAATAAATGTATCATTAAATAGCAGTGGTGGATCCATAAAATTTTATCGGCGTGTAAAAAATGGATCGGTCAAAATGGGTCAAGTATTTAAAAATGAATTGGTCGAAACGGGTTAAATATGCAAAAAATGGACGTTCATAATGGGCCAAACAATGATAATTTATTCGGCTAATTACTAAAAAGAAAATGTCGATCTTGATTGTTTTTGCTTGTTTTTCATGAAATATATAACTAAAATGAGTTAATATTGTTCCAACTTCTTAAATTTAGTCACGAAATATAAAACTAAAAGTTCAAGTTAAACTTCTATAATTTCCCGTACTTCCAACACTTGAGAATTGAGACACTTCCTAATCGCAATAAAGCTATTAAAACAACTTTTCTAAATACCTAATTTAATACTTTAGGGTTGTTAAAAATTCAAATCAAACTTAAAGTTTTAATCAATTAAAAGGAGGTTATGTAAAACTTTTGATATTGAAAAATGAAATTAGCTCCCTCGCAAATTTTATTTCCTTTATTTGTCAACATCGTCTTCTCCCTTTTTAAAAACAAACTTTAACGCGCGGAAGTCTTAAACCCAAAATAAATTTTTTTTTTGTCGCGTACCGCGACTCATACGTGCCACCCCAGTCGCGGCCCGCGAGGGGACCTTTTTCACAGAAAGTTTCAGTTTTTCTGCAGGTTTCAGCACTTAACCATTTTTCCAACTTTTTCCATTTTTCAAGACACTAAAAATTCCCAACACTTGGGTTTTGATCAAAAACACATCAACAACAAGTAAATACACTAAAACATCATTTGTGTATCAAATTTACATCCATCTACGGGGGTTTTCCCCAAAAATCCCCAAATTACCAAAATGCATACGAGAACCCTTCACGCCTTGGACTTGACTTGGACTACTTCGGAGCTTTTCCTACAACCATATAAACATATCACCATTAGTAATGAGATAAACATAACCAACAAGTATTTACAACTTGTTGTCACCCTTTTCACCCATTTGACCCGTTTGCATCTATATGGTCTATTAGGGTTCCATACATTAACAATTCATCAACATATTACCATTGTAATGTGTTAAACATAACAAACAAGTAATTACAACTTGTTTTCACACCTTTCACCCATTTGACCCGTTAACACCCGTTTGGTCAATTAAGGATTTCATACACTTGTATATCACCTACAAGTTACTTCCATCATTTCATTATCACTTTTCCATTTCCATTATGGCACGTAGGCCATAACTTCATATCCCAAAGGATACGAGATCATAACTCCATAACTAATCTATCCATTATGGTACTTAGACCATAACTCCATATCCATTCTATCCATTATGGTTCATAGACCATAACTCCATATCCATTCTATCCATTATGGTTCATAGACCATAACTCCATATCCATTCTATCCATTATGGTTCATAGACCATAACTCCATATCAACATATCCATTATAGTATAAATACTATAACTACATTCCTTCAATTATGCATACAATTTCATGCTCATTCATACCACATAACTAATTATGCAACTTTACACATTATACATACAACCTTGCATAAAACTCATTTATCCCCGTTTCATTTATGATCAACACATGATCCATTTCCATTATAGCTTAACACTATAACTACATTCATTCATTGTACATACTAAATCATTCACAATTTATCATATCACAAGTATGCACACAATCACATAACACATAATCCACAAAATTCACAACTTGTTTTCACACCTTCCACCCATTTGACCCGTTAACACCCACCCACTTGGTCAATTAAGGATTTCATACACTTGTATATCACCCACAAGTTACTTTCATCATTCATAATTCCGTTTCATTTATGATCAACACATGATCCATTTCCATCATGGCACGTAGGCCATAACTTCATATCCCAAGGATACGAGATCATAACTCCATAACCGATCTATCCATTATGGTATAAATACTATAACTACATTCCTTCAATTATGCATACAATTTTATGCTCATTCATACCACATAACAAATTATGCAACTTTACACATTATACATACAACATTGCATAAAACTCATTTATCATCATAACTAAGTAAGTGCAAAAGCACTTACCTTTTGGGTTAGACGACTCCGCTCCGCCTTCTAGACCCATAATTTGATTACTTAAACATACACTCCTAGTTTAGTAATCTAACATATACCAAAATTTCATTACAATTGAGTTCACAACTCAATTTCCCAATTCCAACCCAAATTGACCCGTTTGGGTTATCCTCATAACCAAACACCCTCTTTCACCACAAACTCATCTACTTGAGTTTCATTAACTTGATCTTAACACTAATTCTTCTTTCAAAAATTATTATTAAGTTAATTTGGTGTTTGTTCAAGTGTCTAACATCTTAAAAACACTTAATCTTCATTAATTCACCATTCTAGCATTATGATCCAAACACCCCCAATTTTCACAATATGAACCCTAACTTCTCATAATCAAAATTAAAGGGTTCTAGGATGTTAACCATCATTCTTTAACTTTAGTTTAGCTAGATTATCAATAATCTAACACCATTTCATCACATGCATACAAAATTTTGGGTTTCACCCAAAACCCACCAAGAACACATACATGGTGAAATCAAGAGGAAGAGGATCACTTACTTGATGTTAGGAAGGTGTTGTGTGAGCCAAAACCTTCACTAATCAAGCTTCAATTACACGAAAATGGCTTCAACACACTTTTCTCTTTTCTTCCTCTTCTCTTGAACGACTCCAACTACATAATGAAGTCAATTTTGACTTCTAAAGGTCAAATATGGCAGATTTGCCATGTTTCACCTTTAGCCCCTCTACTTTCAATCTTTTCCATTTCCTTCCATAACTAGTTAAAACTAGTATATCCCCGTTACTAACTTGAAACCCGCTTGTTTCAACTTATTTCTAAAATATTATTTTCACCATAATATTCATTAGAATTATTTATTTATTTATAACCAAACCCGGATTTTGGTTCGTTACAAATCACCTCCCCTTATTTGGGTTTCGTCCCCGAAACCCGACTTCACATAAAAAGGTTCGGATAATGTTTAAGCATTTCTTCCTTGGTTTCCCAAGTCATTTCCGTTCCCCCCTTTCTATGCTTCCATCGAACCAATACTTGGCTAATCTCTTTATTACGCAACCGCTTCACTTTCCTATCTAAGATTGCCACCGGTTCTTCCACATAGTTCGTCTTTTCATCAATTTCTATATCATCCAATGGAACAAAAGTAGATTCATCCGCTAAACATTTTTGCAAATGAGACACATGGAACGTGTTATGAAGTCTACTTAGTCCCTCCGGTAACTCCAATCGATAAGCTACCGCACCCACCCTTGCCTTTACTTTAAACGGTCCAATGAAACGTGGGCTTAACTTCCCCCGTTTCCTAAACCGTATCACCCCTTTCCAAGGAGAGACTTTCAATAGCACAAAGTCCCCCACTTGAAACTCAATCGCCCGCTTCCTATTATCCGCATAAGACTTTTGGCGATCTTACGCCGCCTTTACTCTTAAGCACGTGAGACACCTCTCAACATACTTAACAACATCACGCCTCATACCCGGCCACCAAAAATGACACCTCAAATCATAAAACATCTTTGTGACACCCGGATGGATAGAATATTTGGATTTATGCGCTTCATCCAAAATAGTTGTCAAAACACTTGACAACCTAGGAATCCAAATCCTATCAAAGCATGTCTTCAAGCCCATGCTATTTTCACCAAGCTTATCAACATAAGCAACCATCCGCTCTTTCTTCAAGTCACCAACAAGTGCTAACATTTGAGCCTCTCGAATTTCGTCAATAAGAGACGGTGAAATTGTCATCATGAATGACTTCACTTTAATGTAGTAACTCTATACGCCCTCGTTACTCCCCTAAGGTTATCTCCGACTTTAATGGTTCCTTTGACAACGATATGCAGTTTGTCTACTTTTTGCACCAATTAGTTCGCCCACTATCTAAGATATTCACTGATTCATTTAGACGAAACGTTTATCATTTATCTCATCTTCACCATATGAAATAACAACAGTTCTATCCTCCTAACGCTTTCACGTATGGTCACGTAAAAAAAATGCATTATGGAGTCCACTCATTTCAAAGGAAAACTTTTATAACGTCAAGTTTCCACTTGAATTTCAACACTCCTAACCATGGGATACTTGGATTTTTGAACCACTTTATACGAGTAGTCAACACGTTTGACAACTAAGGAAATCCAAGTTCTAATCCCACGTCACCCACCTCTTACATGGAAATTTCAAAACTTCCTTACCAATCGACCCATTGAGACTCAAGGTCTCAAATTCATACCTCTTGGGGTTCGAGGATCCCAATGCCCATACATAACACCCTTTGAAGCTCGAGTCTTCAACTCACCCATTCTTAACCGATAAAGCTTGCGACCTCCTCGAGTAAGGATACGACAACTTCCTTACTTGAATCCTTTTTTACAACACTGGAAGGAAGATCCCTATCCGTGACCCAAACACCCTAAGTATCTCCATTGACTTAATCATAAGTCATCCTTTGAGATTTAAGGATCTCAATCACCGAATCCACCTTTGAAGTTCGAAAACTTCGATTTTAAACACCGATTGTGAAGTCCAAAAGACTTCCAACATCATTTACGAAGTTCTAGGACTTCAACCACCATTTATGTACACATTCCACCTATGTACATTTAACCCCTTTATATACATATTTCACCTATGTATATCACCGTTTGCGTACAATGTACATTTTAACATTTACCCCTTGATAAAAAAATCCACAACCGCGAGACCTTTAGTCAGTTTTATCCTACCACCGACTGTCAGTGACAATACGCACTCTTCCATTTTCCCTTTCCATCGAAAAGTTTATGTGCTTTAGAACAAAGCACACAGGTTCAATGACCCTTATCAAATCCTCTTTCTCAACTGGAATACTAAGTATCCCTTTTATATCCCCGGTTGATGTCAATGGCACAAGCCATGTATATACACCAGTTCGCATACCTCATGTTTCACTGTCTCTAATGAGAACAGATTAACACGTCACCCATTTATCATACTAGACAATGATATGGTTACTAAGTAACCCAACACCTCTTTTACAATCATCGGATCAAAATCCATGTGATCGTTTCATCCACAACCTCATGTTATTAAAACATGTAAACATCAACATTATGACACCCTTAATGATGATCGCCCGAATCCACCGATCTGCTTAGCCTTTCATTAAACACAACGATCGAAAAGCTTCAGTCACGACTATGGTGATTAGAAATGCGTGACCCATAGGCCTAAGCAAATTTCAAATTTTCTCCCCATTTGTGTTATCCTCCAGACATATAGCAATGTCCAGCATTTCTTCCCATAAAGGGTTTCTAGCTCAGCTAGAATGTTTCGGCTTTCACGAAGCCACTTCTCATTTACTCTTCGTTTTCCACTTATCTCCTCACGAAGAATAATTCACCAATCCTCCGCCACGTCCCGGAGTCGACTCATCGTGCGTAATACGCCCTCTACCAATCACAATGGATTGCTTCAAAAGACAAGACCATCATAGTGATTCATCGTTAATTAATCAGCTATTAACTCTCACCCTTTAACTCCTTTGGTTCGCACACCACGAACCCCCTTGTGAAAACAAGGTTTTCCTTCCACTTCGGTTCACCAACCGTAGTTCTTTCCGCTCTCTAGGCTTCACACTGTTCCTCCCAAGGATCACCTCAAAGAGCCCTATCTTCCTTGAAGGAAGATCGATACAACATGATAGAAAGCTCTAGCCATTCTCCGCTAGATTGATGCATTCTTTTTCTCCCAACCTATTCCATGTTCCTCACCACCCACGAGGTGATACACGTCTAGACTCTAACATACTTGAGTCCTTAAGATGACTTTCATCCCCCAGTTCTTTTACTTACACAAGTGCCCCTTAGTCTCCCCGATAAATTTTTAACTAAGTTGTAGATGTTCTACCTACTTATAGGTCTTTAATCTACCCACTTGTTAAGGCACTATATCTTATCTATGTGTATATGTATTACCCCCATCAAATCATCCATATACATACATATATACATACACATATAACCACCTTCACCTACTCCTTGCTAATGTTCATTGTCATATGGTTATCATAAAAGCTCTTGCACATCTCGTCTTATTAATCATATTGGCCAGACATGTTTAATAATGCGCTATGCCCAATTGCAATTATCATATTCATATAACAAATCACAAGACAAGTTTCGGCACACATAACACTTTACCAATCATTCATACATATACATAAACACCATATACTTAACCACCTTATCAAATCATTACTAACCTTTCGTTTCCGTAAGCTCCGAGTCTTAGTCAAGTCCTTCATGGATTCTCGTATCATTTTCCCCCATATCAAGAGCATCCGGTTTGAGTTTGGTGCCACCACACCAAATCCCTCAAACCATTGCTCTGATACCAAGTTGAAACACACCACTTTTAAAAACAAACTTTAACGCGCGGAAGTCTTAAACCCATAATTTTTTTTTTGTCGCGTACCGCGACTCATACGTGCCACCCCAGTCGCGGCCCGCGAGGGGACCTTTTTCACAGAAAGTTTCAGTTTTTCTGCAGGTTTCAGCACTTAACCATTTTTTCAACTTTTTTCATTTTTCAAGACACTAAAAATTCCCAACACTTGGGTTTTGACCAAAAACACATCAACAACAAGTAAATACACTAAAACATCATTTGTGTATCAAATTTACATCCATCTACGGGGGTTTTTCCCAAAAATCCCCAAATTACCAAAATGCATACGAGAACCCTTCACGCCTTGGACTTGACTTGGACTACTTCGGAGCTTTTCCTACAACCATATAAACATATCACCATTAGTAATGAGATAAACATAACCAACAAGTATTTACAACTTGTTGTCACTCTTTTCACCCATTTGACCCGTTTGCATCTATATGGTCTATTAGGGTTCCATACATTAACAATTCATCAACATATTACCATTGTAATGTGTTAAACATAACAAACAAGTAATTACAACTTGTTTTCACACCTTTCACCCATTTGACCCGTTAACACCCGTTTGGTCAATTAAGGATTTCATACACTTGTATATCACCTACAAGTTACTTCCATCATTTCATTATCACTTTTCCATTTCCATTATGGCACGTAGGCCATAACTTCATATCCCAAAGGATACGAGATCATAACTCCATAACTAATCTATCCATTATGGTACTTAGACCATAACTCCATATCCATTCTATCCATTATGGTTCATAGACCATAACTCCATATCCATTCTATCCATTATGGTTCATAGACCATAACTCCATATCCATTCTATCCATTATGGTTCATAGACCATAACTCCATATCAACATATCCATTATAGTATAAATACTATAACTACATTCCTTCAATTATGCATACAATTTCATGCTCATTCATACCACATAACTAATTATGCAACTTTACACATTATACATACAACCTTGCATAAAACTCATTTATCCCCGTTTCATTTATGATCAACACATGATCCATTTCCATTATAGCTTAACACTATAACTACATTCATTCATTGTACATACTAAATCATTCACAATTTATCATATCACAAGTATGCACACAATCACATAACACATAATCCACAAAATTCACAACTTGTTTTCACACCTTCCACCCATTTGACCCGTTAACACCCACCCACTTGGTCAATTAAGGATTTCATACACTTGTATATCACCCACAAGTTACTTTCATCATTCATAATTCCGTTTCATTTATGATCAACACATGATCCATTTCCATCATGGCACGTAGGCCATAACTTCATATCCCAAGGATACGAGATCATAACTCCATAACCGATCTATCCATTATGGTATAAATACTATAACTACATTCCTTCAATTATGCATACAATTTTATGCTCATTCATACCACATAACAAATTATGCAACTTTACACATTATACATACAACATTGCATAAAACTCATTTATCATCATAACTAAGTAAGTGCAAAAGCACTTACCTTTTGGGTTAGACGACTCCGCTCCGCCTTCTAGACCCATAATTTGATTACATAAACATACACTCATAGTTTAGTAATCTAACATATACCAAAATTTCATTACAATTGAGTTCACAACTCAATTTCCCAATTCCAACCCAAATTGACCCGTTTGGGTTATCCTCATAACCAAACACCCTCTTTCACCACAAACTCATCTACTTGAGTTTCATTAACTTGATCTTAACACTAATTCTTCTTTCAAAAATTATTATTAAGTTAATTTGGTGTTTGTTCAAGTGTCTAACATCTTAAAAACACTTAATCTTCATTAATTTACCATTCTAGCATTATGATCCAAACACCCCCAATTTTCACAATATGAACCCTAACTTCTCATAATCAAAATTAAAGGGTTCTAGGATGTTAACCATCATTCTTTAACTTTAGTTTAGCTAGATTATCAATAATCTAACACCATTTCATCACATGCATACAAAATTTCGGGTTTCACCCAAAACCCACCAAGAACACATACATGGTGAAATCAAAAGGAAGAGAATCACTTACTTGATGTTAGGAAGGTGTTGTGTGAGCCAAAACCTTCACTAATCAAGCTTCAATTACACGAAAATGGCTTCAACACACTTTTCTCTTTTCTTGAACGACTCCAACTACATAATGAAGTCAATTTTGACTTCTAAAGGTCAAATATGGCAGATTTGCCATGTTTCACCTTTAGCCCCTCTACTTTCAATCTTTTCCATTTTCTTCCATAACTAGTTAAAACTTATATATCCCCGTTACTAACTTGAAACCCGCTTGTTTCAACTTATTTCTAAAATATTATTTTCACCATAATATTCATTAGAATTATTTATTTATTTATAACCAAACCCGGATTTTGGTTCGTTACAATTGTGTAATACCGCGTCTTGTCATTGTGTAATATCTGGTCATTGTGTAATACAAGTTCATTGTGTAATATAAGTTCATTGTGTTATACAAGTTCAATGTGTAATACAAGTTCATTATGTTATATGTATTTATCATCGTGTTTTACGTTTTCCAGCTCATTGTGTAGTTAGTCAGGTCATTATGTAATACAAGTTCATTGTGTAATACCACGTCTGGTCATTATGTAATATCTGGTCATTGTGTAATACAAGTTCATTGTGAAATTAGTCAAGTCATTGTGTAATACAAGTTCATTGTGTAATACAAGTTCATTGTGTTATATGTATTTATCATTGTGTTTTACGTTTTTCGGCTCATTATGTAGTTAGTCAGGTCATTGTGTAATACAAGTTCATCGTGTAATACAAGTTCACTGTGTAATACAAGTTCATTGTGTAATACCACGTCTGGTCATTGTGTAATACAAGTTCATTGTGTAATCAGTCAAGTCATTGTGTAATACAAGTTCATTGTGTAATTAGTCGGGTCATTGTGTAATAAAAGTTCATTGTGTGATACAAGTTCATTGTGTCAAATATTTTTCATCATTGTGTTATATGTTTTTATCATTGTGTTTTACGTTTTACAGCTTATTGTGTAATTCGTTCAAATATGTCAGGTTATTGTGTAATATGCTCATTGTGTAATATCACTTTATGGTGTAATATCAGGTCTGATCATTGTGTAATATCAGGCCTTGTATTACACATTAACCATTATGCCCTCCCTTTAAAAACAATAAAATGACACATGTCAAGCTTATAATCTTTTTTACCCTTCTTATTTTTAAAACCCTTTTTACTATAACCTAACCCATAGAATATATATTACAAATTAGATTGAAATAGAACTTCCTTAGAACAGTTGTAAAGCCACTCAAAATTTGACACATCATTTTTTTTTCAACCTTTATACTATATATAATATAAGTTTTTAGGTCGTTTCATTTTCTATTAATTTCATTTTCGTTTAATAACTTTCATTCGTTAATTTTTTTCTAAATACGGAGTGCGCAGATGTTTTTAGTTTTTTTATCAACGTTCCGATATATATATATATATATATATATATATATATATATATATTTAAACAGAGTTGTATTCAAAATCAATTTTTTTGTATTGTTGCCTATATTGAGTGTCGTTACTGTTGTGGTACCGTGACGAGTCGAACCTATTATGAGATAACATCATTGTCGGTATTGATATTATCGGAACCTGTATCGTTATTCATTTTTTTGGTTTTCGACGATGCGAACTGGTAATTTTCTTTATTTTTATTATTTAGTTTTATGTTTTTTTATTAACATTATCTTTACCTTTCTGTCTACGTTTTAATTTAAATTTTATTAATGGACCCGATACCCGCCGCGAAGTGCAAGCATAACCATTTAGTTTACTTTAAAAGTAAATAATATGTATATTAGTTTACATTTTTTGTATGTTTTTTTGAACGGCAATTTGGATCACTGACGTGCCACTGACTCACTCGATCATCTCCACCCTCTCAGGAGGAAATTCACCATAGGTGAGAAAACCTCCGGGCCCAACCTGGACTCCCTTTTTTTTTATCACAAGTGAGACTTGAATCCAAGACCTCCCCATTTTAATAAAATCTTAGATATAAACCTTTATCACTAGACTAAGCTAGTAGTTGTTTACATTTTTTATATGGAATAATAATATTAACAACTTCAAACTACCAATTCAAGCTTCAAATTACCAATTCACTATAATAATGATCAACAGTGCACCATCTTTGGTATGTTTAAAAATAATATTAGTAACAAATAAATGAATGATTATTTAAGGAACATAAATGAACAAACTTAAACGAATGAATATAAACTGAGGTAAAGGAACCAATGTTCACAAACATAAATGAACAAAAAAGACAGTATCTGTTCATTTAATTAAATAAACAAACTATTTTTTACATGTTTATTTTATTAAAAATACGAAGTTTCCATCAAATAATTCTAAGTGCAAAGTGTCAATTCCCCTGGTCAAATTTCACGAATAGGGAAAATTTAAATATTAAGAAATGTGAGGGTGACAAATAACATTTTTTTTAAAAAGATTTTAACTTTCATGAAGTCCTACTTTTGTCACCATCGATAAATTAAATGAATTATTGGGTTGTTAATTGTAGCCGCCTCCCACGACTACGACTTGCTCGTCCACTCGTTTGTTCATTTTCACTTTCACCCCTCAAGTTAAACTATTATCATTTTACACCTTATAGTATTTCAAAGGGTTACAATATATCACCTACAATATGTTTTAACAACATGAACACCGAACTTAGATGACTTATATATCCTATGTACTAAAATCAGATGGATCACAAGCATGATAGAAAAGAAAATTACAATAAACAACCTATTAAGAGAAAGTTGAATGATAATATATAATAGTTGTAAAGCCTATATATACACACATGTTAGAAGTTTAAATGTTTCGCTCTCTTGAGTAAAAGGGTATTTAAACGTTTTTTTTTCAAAATAGTTATAGTGAAGTTCAAAAGATAATATACATAAATAATTGGTCATAATAAATGTATTAAAGGTATGGAAGTAAGTTGATTTCATATATAACGACGAAACCGCCTTTTGTTTTTTCACGTACTACATATCTTTCAATGTCTTCATTATATTATTCTAGTTGTAAAAACATAAAAAGTACTAGAGTTTTAAGATAGTAACAAACTATTATTGTGACTTTAAGTTGATGGCAATAAATTTACAACGTATCCAAAAATTCCTAACATGTGATTCGGTTATTGGGTTGAGAACCACCTTTAAGCTATGATAAGACGATACTAAATGCTACAACTTCCAACAAGTGTAACTGGCCCTTAAACTTGATTGAAAGCGCGCCCCTTAAACCTATAACAACTTTAGAGCCAAAACATATATGTGTACGTCTCCCTTTAAACAAGTCGTTTGATGTGTTGTGTGTTTCTCTCACTTGACTCGATGCATTTAAAAGAAAAAAAAAATTCTTGTTAGCCTAGTTCAGTTATATAAGAAATCAATCCACTAAAATATCAAAGTGGTAGTCCTTAATTATATCGTAAAGAGTTCATGATTCTCAAAGCCTAATGTCGCTTTTGATATGGTTAAGGAACATTAAAGGTTTGTGTGAGACTGTTGGATTGCATGTGTAACATAAATAACACGATATTGTAACTAAACACATGTATTACTGTCTATGTGCATATGAAACATGCTTACCTAAGAACAATAACTCATCACAACCATTTTGTACTCTATAAGGACTTATCAGCTAGATTTATCGATCATTGTCTTTTTAAGAAAATCCATTATTCATGTGATCCGATGATATCAAGTCATGACACAAATCCTAAAAAAACATAAAGGAGAATCACAATTTGAGCATTTACCACATTAATAGGGTAGACAAAGCAAATAAGCTAATAAAGGCATCCAATTTCTTAACACTTGATTTTCCATGTATATGGCATATGGTACAAAATGGGGTACAAAATGGGGCATGTGAGGCATAAATTATACCAAACGTTTTTCAAGGTACCTAAATGTTAAAACCCTTGTTTTAGTATCCAATAATTCTCCATCACTAAACTTATGGATCAAATATGAGATTTGTAAACTTGAAATCATAAGAATTATTTGAGCCACATAGATTGAGTGCGAAAAGAAAGTTTTCCATCACAATCAATGAATAAAAAACGTGACTATTATGTGTCGTTATGTTGTTAACTAGGAGGATGTCACACGCTCCACGGTGGTTCCGTAACTGTTAACGAAATGGAACGTTTAAAATTTGTTACGTAAAATAAGAAAAAGATAAGATGAATAAAAATTAGAAAAAACCAAATGAAAAGCCATTTTAAAAAGTAACAAAAAAACCGTAAAGAAAAACCTCACCCCAAGGTTCGAATCCGGAATCCGGGTGGGAGGGGTGGAGGGTGAGAAGTGATGCGCGTCACAATCACCTGCACTAGACACCTTCAATGTTAATCTCTCTGGAAATAACCTTAAATGTAAATGTAAACGCGTGAAAAAAAAAATATCTAACACATGTCCTAGCCGCCCTTTTCAACCAACCATGAAGTTAAACATCAGTATTGAAATATATATAGAATAACCTTTTGGAAGTCAAATTAGTAAATACCCGTTTATTAAATAAGAGTTTCATGTTTGATTCCAGAAGTACCAAGTTTAAATGCTATATATAACCAAGGGTTAACTTAATAATCAATAATTTGTAAAACGTGCACGTATGATACTTTCTTCTAAAAACACAGTTTTACAATAGCTGGAAACAATATTTAAAAAAAAATTAAGTTAGAAATCAAGAACTTCAAAACTCATGCCAACCAAATCAAATAAAAACTTTATAGTTTATATCTATACTTGAAAACCTAAAATATTTACTGACCTAGTCTAATCTGGTGAAAAGAAATTTCGATGACCCTACCCGATAATTTTTTTCTCTTAAAAGACATGAAGAACGAAAATTATGGCCACACTGCCAAGGTAAAAAGAAAATTAGGCCCGTCACTTACACTGACTTTAACTACCTTATAGTCGTAAGTTTAAAGGTAACAAATATAAAAAAAAACAATGTTAATAAAAAAACTTGACCCGATGAAGGGATATAGGATCTCCCGAACCCTCTTCTAATCGTGATCCAAAAGTGACCCTAAATATCTAAACATGTCGCTAGTTGAAATAGAATTGGAACCAATCCAATGAATTTGCATCCATATAACGACGACATGGTTATATGGATGGGACTCTTGGGTCGATTTACATACATTGAACCTAGCTAACCATATGCTCACGTCATCATGTGTGACAACTCCTGTTTTAAAACACACTACTTTTGTTAAAAATTAATTAAATATATAAACGTAGGTGTCACTATTAGATTGACTTGAAAATAATTAAAATCATCTGTTAAAATAACTAAATGAGGTATGTTTTCATATTATTATTTTTAAATATAAAACAATTTAGGATATGGAGTAAAATGTACTTTTCGTCCTTGAGGTTTGGCCCGATTAACAGGTTAAATCCCTCATTAACAGTATGGGTCCTTGAGGTTACATTTCTTAACACTTTTAGTCCAATTTCGTTAACTTTGTTAAGTTTTTCAGTTAGTTTTTATTAAATTACTAAAATGCCCTCCTTTTTCTTTCTGAACTTCAAAAAACCCTACCCTCTGAATTTAAAAAAACCCTAGCCTCTGTTTGTTATTCTCTTAGTTTCTACTAAGAATCCACATCGGCCATATCCGATCACGTCGCCGACCACCACCCATTCCGGCGATAGTGAAGACCAAGCATACCACCACCACCTCTAATCTCTCTTTTTCTCTCTATCTTGATGGTGGCGGATCTGATACCGGCGCCGGAAAAAAATCTGTCGGACCCTAATCATCTTCGCCGTCCCATCTAAGGTGGTCTCCGCCTCTCCTGCCGTCGCTAGTTCCGTCCACAGTTACCGGCGCCGGAAAATCGGGTTTAAAAGCCTAGCCCGTCACCACCGCCTGCTTTCCACGGCGGGCCTTCCATTGCATCTGAACCTACGATGAGACGTTGAAAGCTTGGTCGCCGAAGTTGAGATGAATGATGGTGTGTTTGGATTTTGGTTTTTCGAATCGGTAAACGTTTCAAAATTAGGTTGCTAGATTTTGGAATTGGGTTTTGGTTTTTGGCTCCCAAATTTTGTCCACGAGTTGAGATGAATGATGGTGTGTTTGGATTTTGGAATTGGGTTTTGGGTGTTCGTTATTTGGGGATGTTAAGCGTTTTGAAGATGAATTTGATGTAATGGGTTGCAATTGGAAACTGATTTCCTCCTAATTTGTTATGTGATTGCGTTTATGATCCAGGCGTTTGTTATTTGCGGTTCGTTTTAGGGTTTGTTAGGGTGTTGGAAACCACCATCAACAACAGCGGTGATGACGCTGGATGGTGACGGAGGTGGTCGTCGACCGCCAGAGAGGGGGTGTCGGAAGAGGGGGCGGCAGGTGGGTGGGGGTGGTGGCAGGTGGTGGTGGCGGCTGATGGTGGAGCGAGGATGAAGAGGGTATTTTGGTCATTTAACATGATTTAACTGAAAAACTTAACGAAGGTAACGAAACTGGACGAAAAATGTTAAGAAATGTAACCTCAATGACCCATACTGTTAAGGAGGGACTGAACCTGTTAATCGGGTCAAACCTCAGGGACGGAAACTGCAGTTTACTCTAGGATATGACTAGAAAATTTGTCGCGCATTTCACGGTGGGAACCGGACTTTAAATGTTTGAGGTGTTGACATTAACGTGACTAAGCATAAAAAGTAGTGTGGTTAAATAAATTTTATCCCGCGCTCCGCCACTAAATATAACCCATGGTCAAACTTTAAATGCGGTCCTTAAACGGCTGAAAGATGGTTAGATAACGGTATCAGTGTTTTTCAGTCGGTGTCAGTCCCATTATTTACGATGCCAGTACGTCACCGCCACTAAATATAACCCATGGTAGCTAAAAAATACACTATTTTGAATACGACTCCGTTTAAAAAAAAAGATACACCGAGACGTCCAAAAATATAAACAAACAAACGCGAAAGTTATTAAGGAAAAATCATATTAAAATAATATAGGGGGTAAAATTTAAACTTTAAAAACTTAAGGAGGTAAAAATAACACTTTACAAAGCTAGAGGTGACTTTTTCCATTTCAATAAAGTTGAAGGGTAAACGCGTCAGTGACATTTGCGTTACCGCCAGTCGATATAACTAACGATACCTAAAAAATATATTTAGCGATTTAAAAAAAAAAATTAACGAACATAAGTTATTGGAGAAAATAAAATTTATTAAAAAAATTAATGGGGTTAAAAGCATATAATATACATAGTACACGGATCAAATGAAAATTTTAGAAAGTTGAGGGTTTAAATGGTAATTATAACTAAGTTGAAGGGCTAAATGCGTCGGTGGCATTTGCCACCGATGTTGCTAATTGAGACGATTTAAAAAAAATTAACGAACATAAGTTATTGGCGAAAATAAAATTTAGTAAAAAGATTAACGGGGTTAAAAACATATATTATATATAGTATGAAGATCAAATGAAAATTTTAAAAAGTTGAGGGTTTAAATGGTAATTTTAATAAAGTTGAAGGGCTAAATGCGTCGGTGGCAAATGCGTGTAGGATAGGCCTTGTTGTTTTAGTATTTCATTAATCAAACTGGATGGCGTCATAACTAATAATAATAAAAAATTTAAAATTAGTTATTCAAACATATATAAATAAATAGAAAGAGCAATTATCTAAAATAATAAAAATAAAAGGGAACATAACATAAATATAATAGGTAGCAAATACGAAGGGACGTCTCGATCATTTTAGGGGTCCAAAACAAAAGTAAAAATCCAAGACCCTATTTCTAAGTTCTGTTTTGTAAACCTTAATCTTTTTATATAGGCTTGAGACCGACAATAATTTGCGAAGTTAAAATGATATAAAAAATCACACCGAATAAAAATTATATAACAAATCAAGATTCACATTAGTCTAAACAAACACAGGATCACAACTAACTCTACTAGGAAGGTCACAAAGTATAAAATTTTACACTTCATTAGTACTTCCCAAGCTTTAATGAAAACTTTAATAACAATAAAGATGACATTATGAAATTCATGTCATATGAAGTTGGGTTAGTAGCCCGGTGGTAAAAGTAAAAGACTCTTTCTAGAAAAGCTAGGATTCAAATGAATTGATGTAGTTTAAGAATAAAAGTAAATGATGTGTGATTCGTCATTCTAAGAAAAAAAATATGGATTTGTGGTTAAAAATATTTGGGGACCATTTTAACTTTATTTATGGAGGACTTGCATAAATTTATTTTTTCAATGGCAACTCATGTGTACAAATTGGGTTTGTGACATAACGGTACTAATGTGTGTAAAAACATCATTACTCCGCCGTTCAGAAAAAAAACAAGGTAATTAAGAACTAAACAGTTTACTTAAAGCACAAGGGTACGGATACTCTTAATAAATAATTCACCTACCAAATTACGAAAATTTAAAACCCCCTTACTTGCATGGACTTCCCCTCTAAAACAAGCAATACAATTACTTCTAAGTTATAAGCAAATGAAATGCACAAAACATACCTTTCCTTATAACTAAGAATGAATTCACAAAAAGTTATAACATAATCATACCTTGAAGCTTGAGAAAATGCGAAACGAGGAGAAATCGAGTATTCGATGAGTGGCCAAAACAGTGTTTGGCGACCTGAGTATCGAGTCTCACCAAACAGTTTTCCTAAGAAATCGATTGTGAGATAGAGAACAAGGAACAAAGGAATTGACTGACTTTAGGAAACGAACCGTAGCCGAACTAGATTCCATAAGTTGCGATCTCGGTCTAACTATACAAAATGATTTTCTACTATGCATGTTGGAATAAAGTGCGACCAAGATAAGGTGGTTGAGGAGTCTTGAAGTGTTTAACGATGGGAACTTCCATTGTGTCCTAGATCCGCTAAAACAAAAAAAACAATTTGGGCTATGAGAGCCAAATGAATCGAAAGATTCATGTTTGGTTCGGGAAGGGATCATGGAATTTTTGAAATGAATGGAAAAATAATCTACTTTCATAAAGTGATTTATTAGATAATCAAAAACAGAGAATCTTGAATACTATTAGAAATTCAGAAGAATTGCGCGAAGTGGCCATCGAACAGCTGGAAAAAGCTCAGGCTCGTTTACGGAAAACAGAAATAGAAGCAGACGAGTTTCGCATAAATGGATACTCTGAGATAGAGCGAGAAAAATTGAATTTGATTAATTCAACTTATAAGAATATACTAAATGAAATGGGTTTTATGTATTCCCCCTCACACTCCATTTTCTTTGTAGGACTAGTTTTCCTAACATTTTATAGAAAGAAGAGTTGTATTCTCTCTAAAGATTAGGATTTTGACTGATTTATAATCAACGAATTTGTCTAAATGGAAAAATCTAGAACCCTAGAATTTGTTAGTGTACGAAATGGTGTAAATAGATGAAGCGTATGTGTAAATATAAGTTTTAACAACTAATTTTTATTATCTCATTATATATTTCTTGTGTGTGTGATATGTTTGCAATATCTCTTATTACACTAAATATTTGTTTGTTTTACCTGTAATAAGCTCCCAAATTTATTTTTGTTAACCGAGTGAATATTTCTCAATAACCTAAGTATCTAACATGAGATTGCTCCCACCAAGCACATTTAAGTAGAGTTCTTATTTCATTCACAAATCATGACGCGTTGAAAATCTGTCTACAACGCGTTGAAAATATTTAAATATAAATATTTCTTATGAATCATGACCTCCCTAAATCATGACCGATGTAAGATCTGTCTACATTTTTGCAGTAGTAACACAGTTAATTAGAAGCCACGCAAATGGTTTTTTAACCAAATACTTGGAAAATTTTGAATATTTATTTAGAGTTAAGTGCCCGGATGGTCCCAGTGGTATGTCCAAATTTTGGATTTGGTTTATAAGTTTGAAAAATTATATTAACAGTCTCAAATTATGCATTAACGTAACATGTTTGGTTCCCAGATTGGATACAAGTCAACTTTTCTGTTAAATATTCTGAAAATTACCAAAATACCACTAGATTAAAAAAAAAATAGAAAGTAAAAATCCTATATTTATGCCTCTAGTTCTCAGGCGGAACCACCCGTTAAAAATCTATTTTTTATTTTTTTAATCTAATGGTATTTTGCTCATTTTCAATAAATTTAATAGAAAAATTAACTATTATTCACTTCAGGAACCATAACATTACTTTTATGCATAATTTGGGTCTGACAGTGTTAACACAAGATTATCCGTATGCTTAACTCATTTTTAGTTTGATTTTAATGAATTGAAAACAAATTAAATTTTAATCCTAATTTTTTTATGTGAAATAAATATAAGTTTTTTTCGAATGGAAAATTATACTAACAGTCTCAAATTACGCATTAACGTAACATGTTTGGTCCCCAGATTAAATACAAGTTAACTTTTCTGTTAACTATTTTGAAAATGACCAAAATACCACTAGATTAAAAAAAAGAAATTAAAAAACCTATAATTATACCTCTAGTTTTCAGGCGGAACCACCCATTAAAAACCTATTTTTTAATTTTTTGTTTTTTTTAAATCTAACTGTATCTTGGTATTTTAAATATATTTAATAGAAAAATTAACTATTATTCCCTTCAAAAACAATAATGTTATGTTTATATATAATTTGGGACAGGGGCGGACTTACTTAGAGCAGAGGGGGTTAATCGGAACCCTCGAGTTTCAAAATTTTAGTAGAAATGTATGTAAAAAACTGAGGTGAACCCCTAAATAAATTATTGGGTGAACCCCTATACAAAGTTCAAAAGATGAGTGTGAGTAGAACTTCTAGTTCTTTCTAATGTGAAGCGAAGAAGAAGGGTATAGAAAAAAGGAATAAGCGTTAAGTTCATACGGACTTTTTTAAAAGTAAAAGTCGGCTCATTATCAAAACCAAATTTTCTTTAAAAATAAAAAAATAATATTTTATTATCGAAGAACTCGAGAAGATAGGCTAGGCTAGTGCCTAGTTGTGTAGAAGATAATTAAACACCCTTCATAGCTACAATAAGATACTCTTTTTTATTTACATCGAAGTAGTCTTTTTATTTAGGGTGAATGGGGCACAACCCTCACCAAAAAACTATCCTAACAAAACTAACCAATGAGGTTGTGTCACCTCACTTTTATCATTTTCCTACCTAATACCCTAAAGTGAAGGGGGCACAACCTTAATACCCTCATTTTTTTTCTTTCTTTTTTTAAATTAAAACTAATAAATAAAACACATTTTATTTATTCAATAAAATAAAAATAATAACAAATACAAAAAATTACATAGAATAAAAATAAAATAACATAAAGTCAAGTCAATCTAATCTTCGTTTATAACTGGATCATCCAAATGAATCGTGCTATCAACACGTGCCACGAACCTCTTTTTCATCCTCCCGTCTAAGCCCTTTTGGAACCATTCAAATTTTGATTTTATATCCGCAACAATTTTTAAAAATTAACCTTTTGACATCCGAAATCTTTCACGAAACGTACCTTTATCAAATTTTGGATTTTCATTGATGAAGTAATCGTTCATTAGAGTTTCAAGGGCTTGTTCTCTATCACGTGGCACATATCTTTTTTTAGAGGTTGCCGTGTCTCCTTGTTCGGCCTGGGCGACAATATTCGTCAAAAAATGGAGACTAGACCCGCTATCGTGAGGAAATAGCAACTCGTAGTCACAGGATGATTCAGGAGGAATCAACAATTCGCGATCCATTATAGTGTATATTGAGTAGAAAAAGAGATGAAAGAAAATTTTTTGGTATGAAAATTATTGTATAGTTGTATGATACTTATATTGTAAAAAAAGTTTTTTTTTTGTTTTTTTTTTGTTTTAAAATGTCCCAACGGCATTTAGCCGTTATCCCCACAATCGAACTCGGGTAGATATACCCGCAAAACCCAACAATTTTACTCGGGTAGGGGGTCGGCGACGGTGTACCCGCGCGGGTTAACATACCGAAGGGCCTTACCCGAGGGTGTCCCCTTCACCCTTAAAAATAAAGATGTATATTTAATTTCTATACTATCGTTATTTTTTTGCATAGAAACATAATTTTTGATTTTATTTTATAATTTTAGATTACATCGTTACATAGATATACATATAATATAATTTGTATAATAGACTTTTTTTTCTTTTTAAAAATAATCCTTTTTGATTTTGTATACTTTTTATTTTACGTTCATCAGTTTATATATTATACATTTTTTTTATTTTTCAAAAGTATATATATCCATCACAAAAATTGTTTAATAAAATTATCATTAGTTTTAACGGTTGGAACGACAAGTGTTGAAATATGTTTTTCTTTAATGAAGCACGTGAATACGGAATTGCGTAATAGGATGGGTTATGAATACATGAACGATTAATGCATTTGTTACATAGAAAAAAAGTTCTTTCAACAAGTTTCGGACGAAGATTTAATTCAACAATTTCAAAAGATGAAAACTCGTAGTGTACAAGTCTAGTTTTTTTTAATTCATAAAAACTATTTTATTTATATTATTTATTTTTTAATTTCTAATGACGGTGTTTTTTATTGTTGTGTTGTATTTTTGTTTATGTAATGAACCTTACCCGTCCCGAACCATCGAACTGACCCGAAATTTTTATGTCCGACCCTATAAAATTAGAGCATTTAAAAACACTGAACCCTTGAAAAAAATTCCTGGATCCGTCACTGATTTAGGAGTGACACTCTTAGCACATAATTATCCGTGTACTTAACTCATTTTTTAATTGGATTTTAATGAATTGAAAATAAATTAAATTTTAATCTTAATTTTTTTAATGTGAAATAAATATAAGTTTTTTTCGAATGGCAAGAAATAAATATTAGTCCATCACGGTTTCATGGGTTTTTTCGAATTTTGCAGAAACAAAAAAGTGTTAGTTGCCCTATCTCAACTTCACTATATAAGCCGCCGACACCGAGCCTGAAAATGCAGTTTCTTAATTTCAGCATCAGCGTCGATCACATCGAAGAAGATCTCAAATTCGACGGTATATTTGATCGATTCAGTTTCTTAATTTTCTTTTCATTTAACACCTGTTGATTATTACACATTCTCATCGTTAATTCGCATTCGATTCCGTTAATTTTAGGGGATTTATCAAAAGCACAATTTAGGGTTTATCAGATCGGGATGAAGGATGAAAGATGAAGGAGCTGATGTAAGCATATTATGTTATTATTAACTGTTAGTTAGTGAGTCTGTGCAGGAAGTATTACTAGAAATATTGTTCTTCTTGATTTGTTAATCAATATACAGCTTGCTCCTTTTGATCCTTCAAAAAAGAAGAAGAAAAAGAAGGTTGTTATTCATGATCCTGCTGATGTTTCTGTGGAACAGTTATCTGTGAAAACTGAAAGCTTATCAGGTGATCGATTTGTTAACCTGACTTTTTAATTAAATCTTTTATTAGTTGCCTTATGATGATTTGGATTATAATTTGGTATATACTTGACCTGCAGTTTTTGAAGGTCTTGAACCTACTCTTAATGGTTTAAAAAAGAAGAAAAAGAAGCAGGTAGGTATCTGTTTCTGCCAAAATGTCCTTATAAAATGTTTCTGCGGATTGCTTATTTGAGGACGTTATAATTTTTATAGGTAAAAACAGAGTCCTTGGATGAAGAGGATGACAATAATGGCGAAAATCTAGACCGTAAGAAGTCTATATTATTATTTTTTGTTCTTTTTTTTTTTTTTTTTTTTTCTAATTTCAAATGTGTTTAATTAATATGGTTATTAGTAGTTTATTATTAGGGCTTAGTTTTGTTTAACCCACGGGCTTAAGTTATATTTTTCCAGGGTTTCTAGTTTTTTTTTTATATACTGAGGTTCCCCTCCATTATAAATTACAACATTCCAATCTGGATATATTAATTCAAGTCTCTTTTATATGGTATAAAGGTAAGGCTTTTCGTACAATACAAACTCTAGCGGTCGTTACTTCCGCCGACACTTACCGTAGACATTTCTTCGAAGTTTTTGTTCCTAGTTCTTTTTGTCATGTTCCAGACCTGTTCTTGTTCCAGATTCCAGATGCATGTTAATCTCACAAATTTTTTTTCTGGAGACCTTTGCACCACACCGCCATCTTGCTCAGGGTACTTTGATTTGGGTACCCATCAAGTTCGCCACCAAACCAAACCGTACATGCTGCCTCAAGTTCGCTGCTGCCGTACCATGTCCTGGCGTGTGGGAACCTGTGGTTTGCCGGATTTTAGCCGGATTTCTTCTTCTGCCATCGCCTTTTTAGTGCGATTAAATCCCTGCTTTCTGCCGCCATGATTCCGATGCTGTTCACCGGAAGCCGCCTCTAGACGCCGGAATCTGACCTCCCAGCGGTTTTGTGCTCTTGTTCCAGTTCGATATTGCGTTTCTGGCCAATTGCCGCCCTGTTCTTATCTGAGTTCTAGTCCCAGATTCCTGTTAAAAATTTCTTTTTAATAAGTTGAGTATGATTAACTTCTATGCAGCAACTTGAGGAGGGGTGTTAAATATGGTTATTAGTAGTTTATCATTAGGTTTTATTTTTGTTAGCCCACAGGTCCAAGTTAGGGTTCTCTAGGGTTTCTAGTTTTTTACCTATATTTGATTGTTCCCTTCCATTGTAATAAATTACAACATTCAATCTGGATTTATTAATTCCAGTCTCTTTTACAAAATGCATTACACTATTTCATGGGCTTTGTATGTTTTCTATATCCTATTGGAGAAGATAATGAAGGAGAAGGGATTGTTCAAGAAGAAAACAAGCTTCCATGGGAAAGGAACTGATCGTGACGATGACTATGAAGAGGTATCTAATTTTGTTAAGTTAAAGATATGATGTCAATTGGATCCAATTTAATGTTTTCTTATTTGTTTTTTTTTATATTATTTTGCTAATTTTTGTGTATTGACACATTTGTGCAGCTTTTGGACAGAGTTTTTTATACTCTTCGTGAGTATAATCCTACTCAACAAGCCTTATTCTCTATTACTTATACTATCCTCAAATTACACTTTAGCCCCTTAAGAATACCTATAGCTCCCTTCCCTCACATATCTCATTCCCATCAATACTCTCCCCTTCAAAACAGTCTTGTCCTCAAGACTGGGAACGGCTGCGTCGTCTGGTGGCCGGCCCTGCCCATGCACCACCCACGAATGATGGGATCCAACAATTAGCCCAATAACAAAACTTACAATCTTGTACTACCAACGAATACCCGGTAGATTTGTAGGAAGTAAAATTCCAGCTGAGGCAAACGGTACCGTACCGCCTTTCCAACCAAGGCGTCCATCGCCAATTTTGAACATAGACACCACCGATGCCATCGGAAACTGATTTTCCAGCGGGGGAGGATGCTGAAACAGAAGTACAGGGATTAGGAAATCCTTGGAAACCCCGAGTCGACCAGAAAATTGGGTTAGCACGCCCTTAATTGAATTGGAATTCCATTGCAACCCGAAATCAATTGAAGGAAACGCAACTGGAGATTTAACGGTGGAAGATGACCTCGCAGATTCGGTTAGGGCAATTAAGTGACGGTCCATGGGTTTACTGTTAAGTGAAGTTTTGGGCTTCGAAAGACCCACCGTATTGAGCACATCAAGTAACCCGATCGATGAAGGCCCAAAACGAGCCAGGTAACTGGAACTGTTCACGGCGACGTTGGTATTAGGGCGAAGCATTGCTTCCTCAACGGTAGACAATTTCATGGTGTCCAAACGAGATGGATGGCGATGTAATTGAACCCTTTTGTTTATCTCATCAAAATCGACTTCATAAGCAGGAGTTGTGTCCCCTTTGTTGAATATTCGCCAATTGTTCATAAGGTTTGTGAATCTCCAACCCAGAAAAATGATGGAGTGCTGTTTGGAAGTCAATCCAGGAAAGTGAGTCACGTACCTGAGTGATAACGGTGAACCAGTGGTGTGCGACCCCTACCATGCTCAGTTGAACCAACCGCGACGAAGGGCATCAGGGGTGTCGTTAATGGCAAAATAGAGATTAGCTTGCTGAATCCATCCCTGAGGATCAAAACCACTGAACTCAGGAAGGGTGACCTGCTGCACGGCCCCTGGTAAGCTGGAAGGAGCATCACTTGGACCAAATTGAGGACCCGAAGAAGAAAATACCGCACCGGAAAAAACAGATCCAGATTCCGACGAACCCTCCCCCTGAGGTCAGAACCATCTTCCGAAATTCCCTGGATTCCGCTCGATTCGCCTCAAATGCTTTCAGAGTCGATTTGATATCAGCAACAGCACGTTGAAGTTGTTGAGTCTGGCCTTCCTGAACATCGATCCGAGCAAACGAACGTGTTTCCATGGAAATTGAAAGAGAAAATGGCAGGTCAAAGGCAGGTCGGATCAATGATAGAGATCTGATTCGATTCAATTACAAATTGAAGAAAGATAACAAGAGAAATGACAGCAGAATTCAATGTAATTAACCTCACATGAAACGATTACAGGAATAACAAGGATAGATCCAGGGCTATGCCCTCTCTCCATGCACCATATGCAGGAGCCTAACAAACTACAACTTAATTCCTTCCTATTCAACAAGCCTTATTCTCTATTACTTATACTATCCTCAAATTACACTTTAGCCCCTTAAGAATACGTATAGCTCCCTTCCCTCACATATCTCATTCCCATCACCGTCTTTGCGAATTTTATGGACCTATGTAAATCGTACGTCTGCTCGATTATTTCAGTAGATAATTTAACTTTATATTTTGACATAACAATAATAAAATTTAATAAATCCAATTTCACAATTTCTCATTCGAGTTGTTATTCTAAAAGTTTTTGGTTCTTTTAACATCTGTTGGTGGTACTAAACGTCTGCTGTTTACATATACCAGAATGCACAGGTAGCCAGACCATGTTATGACCTTCTTGCTGGCGGAATTTGGTACAAGCGGGTCCCTTGATAGCACTTTGAAGGGATTCTGAGACGATATCTCAGTAAGTTGTCAAATCTCTTGAATGATCTTAGTCTCCAAATATAGCAGATTAATTTCTCTTCTAAAAGTTGTGTTTGTACCTCCATTTTTGCATGCGTGTTCTTATAATATTTTAACATTTGCAGGTTGCAAGAGTCCAGACACAACTCTTCAAAAAGAAATCGCCTTTTCTTTCTCAGATGCGAGAAGGTATGACATACTGTGTATTATATTTTCAGCGTTCTGTTTTTATACAAGAAAGATGACATAATTGGTTTACTATTTTTTTTGATTGGTAGTTTAGGCTTGATAAGATCCACCAGCCCTTTTGGTTTTGTAGATATATTAGAGATTTATGAGGTTTTGTTAAATTTGTTAAAGTTTGGCTTACCGCACGATTGATTAGTTAAGGCCTGTGATGAATAAAAGTTTTGCCTACATTGTCTGATTGTTTACCATGAAGAAAAACCAACAGATTTCTGAGGCCTTCTTAAACATACCCACGCACTAGACATAATTTATCACTAAAGGCGTTTAATTAATAAGAAGTGTACCAACTCCGATTGTGTGCTATGAAGAAAACTATGTTTTTCCGGTCCTTACCTTTTTTGATACACAAGTGTAGTACATTGTATTAGCGGCAATTTAAAAAAATACCCTTTAAAAACTTGCATAATATCATATTTACCCATCTGAAAACTTATTACTAAATATACCCATTCGAAAAACATAAAATTTCATCTTTACACATTTCATTAAATACAATTTGTAGTATTACCATTATGCCCTTCTCTTTATCCTTACACTTCAAACCCTCATATCTTATTGCAAGTTTTAAGAGAAGGGTATAATTGTCATAAATTTAAAAATGGACATATTTAGTATTATGATCTTGTATTAGGTAAATATGTCATTTAATCAAGTTTTGAGTGAGATATATAAAATTATCCTATTGAATAATCTATTTGTAACGACCAATGATGAGTAAAGTTTTGTGAAAATATTGTTAGTTATGAAGTGAAATTTGAAGATTATCAATGTCCTTTCTTAAAATATATCTGGTTATAATGTTTAGTAATAAAGTTCTGGCTATATTGTTTTATTATGTGCTATAAAGAGAGAAATAGAGATTTTGGTGCTCGTTTTGATTTTATTTTCGTACCATAACATATAATCTATTTGTAATGGCCTATGATGAATAAAAGTTTTGCCTACATTGTCTGATTGTTAAATATGAAGAGAAAACTTAAGATTTTTGAGGCCCTTTTGAAAATATAGTTTATTAATATGGTTAATTTAATAATAAAGGTCTGGTTATATTGTTTGATTATGTGCTATAAAGAGAAAGCTAGAGATTTTTGCGCTCATTTTGAATATATTTTTGTACCCTAACATATAATCTGTTTGTAATGGCCTATGATGAATAAAAGTTTTGCCTACATTGTCTGATTGTTAAATATGAAGAGAAAACTTAAGATTTCTGAGGCCCTTTTGGAAATATAATATAAATTTAAATATGCAGATATTACTATTGAAATATTTGTCCAAAGCTTTGTTCTTTAATCTTTAAAGGGATGTTTATCCAAAGAGCTTTGGTATATTTATTATTTATTTTTTTTCTGCGTGCATTGTACCGACTAATTTATACTTTAGGCTTTTGATTTTTTTTTAAGAAAGGCATTGTGTTCAACTGTTCATTGCAAATGCTTGCTTACAGTTCTCATTTTACATAATTATTTGTATTTTTTATATCGTGCAGTGTGGTTCTGGACGGTCTGTGGCTCAAATCAAGACTGGTTTGTGGCTCTTGTTGGACGTAGAAAGGCCGGGACATAATTGTTGCTTTGATATCTTATTTGAAGTTTTTATGCTTAGGCATTTTTTGACTTCATTTGGTATATGGAAATCAACATCTTTGACATTCTTCTCAGTTGATCAGATTCAGCATCCTGCAACAATTTTGAACTTCTTTTTTGCCTATAATGAAACTGTTCAGTGAGGCGAGTTTTACAGAATTATCCCGCGTAGGTTGCTTTATTGTTATCCCGCTCAAAATGATTTGAGAGATCATTTACAAAAGTGAACATAGTTTCATATAAAGCATAGTGGAAATGGTTATTATAAGATGGCATACAAAGATATGGACTCGTCTATAAAATATCATATTGAAATTGAAGTGATTGTTGGTTAGGTGCTGTGCTTCATACACCTTTTAGGAATCATACACCACTGTGAACTGCAGTTAATTTTTTTTAACTACAGTTTACAATTTCTTGAAATCAGCAGGTTTGACCAGGGTAAATTACAGTTTGCAGAAATGTAAACGACCGTTTACTGTTTTTTTTTCCGTTTAAATCCCAAACCCTACTTCCTCACTCCATTTTTTCATCCTAAAAACGGGGCTTCCTTTCTTTACTTAAGGAACTATCCATTTGGGCTTCTTGGATTTGGTCAACAAGAGATGGTTTAGATCGTCATCTTAAAAGATTTCACCTTTATGGGTGTATGACTAGTCTTTCAAACAAGTGCATCCATCACCACGTTCGCCTTACTTGGATGATAGAGTATCTTACAATCATAGTCTTTGACCAATTCAAACCACCTCGTTTTTCTCATGTTGAGATCTTTCTGGTTGATGAATTACTTGAGACTCCACCTCATAAAGATAATGCCTCCAGATTTTGAGTGTGAATATCATGGCTGCAAGCTCCAAGTCGTGGGCAAGATAATTCGCCTCACGAATCTTCAAATGCCGAGAAGCATAAGCAATCATCTTACATATTTGCATAAGGACACACCCAAGTCTAGTTGCCAGGCATCCGAATAAACAATAAAGTGTTTGGTCCCTATATGAAAATGTCTTTGTTAATTTCTCTTTCAGAAGTTTAAAGCCGGAATCCTGATCATCAGGACCCCAAACGAAATTTGCATCTTGGCGAGTCAACTTAGTCTTTGGCAAGACAATATGAGAGAAGTTTTTGATAAATCGTCGATAGTAACCCGCTAAACACAAAAAGCTATTAATCTCCGTGGGTGTTTTCAGTGATATCGAACCTTTTACCACCTCAATTTTTGACGGGTCCAAAGAAATACCTTCCGTATTCACCACTTGACCCAAGAATTGCATTTCTTGGAGCCAAAAGGCGTTCTTGGAGAATTTAGCCAACAACTTCTCCTTTCGAAGGACTTCAAGAATTTCACAAAGATGGCACACGTGATCGTCCTTATTGCGTGAATAGATAAGAATGTCATTGATGAACATGAAAACCGAACGACCGAGAAATGGTCTACACACCTGGTTCATAAAATCCATGAAAGTCGCGGGAGTGTTAGTTAGACCGAAAGGCATAACTGTAAACTCGTAATGACCATAGCGAGTACGAAAAGCCGTTTAAAAAATGTCATCATCTTTCACTTTCAACTAATGATACCCGGATCTCAAATCAATCGTCGATCCTAGGTAAAGGATACTGGTTCTTGATAGTCAACTTATTTAACTCTCGGTGATTTGTGCACATCCGCACACTCCAATCCTTCTTCTTCCCAAACGACACGAGTGCACCCCAAGGAGAAACAGTCGGGCGTATAAAGCCTTTTTCGAGTCACTCTTGTAGTTGCATCAACTCTTTCATCTCCGGTGGAGCTAACTGATAAGGTGCTTTTGCGATCGGTTTTACTCCGAAATAAGATTAATCCCGAATTTCACTTCCTTCTCGGGTGGAATTCGCGTAACTCATGTGGAAAGACATTGACATATTGATTCACCACTGGAACGTCATGATTCTCTACCATACCCCGACTTGAGTCCGTGATGCAAGCCATAAATGCTTTGCACCCATGCACAATATACCTCATCGCTTTGAGATATGAGCATAACAACACACCACCGGATCTTTCACCACGAATAAAAAGTGTTTTTCCCAAGGGAGAGATAAGTTGAATTGACTTAGGACCACACAATATGTTGGCTCTATATCTAGAAAGCCAATCCATCCCTACTATCACTCCGAATTATCCTAAAGTAATAGGAATTAGATCTACAGGAAAAGTCCCACCTTCAAGTTCCAACTTACAATTCTCGTACACGTCAAACGCCAAGAAGCTCCTATCATTAGCCACCTCAATTTCTAATGGTTCACCTAACCTTTTACTTAGAAATGAAGTATGATTGGAAAATTTCAAGGATATAAAAGAACGACTAGCACTCGAATAAAATTAAGAAAAAGCGGGCAAAGAATTAATCATGAAGATACCTAATATGACATTGGGGGGTTTTCTTTGCTTCCCCAGCTGTGATTTGAAATGCCCGGCCCTTAGGCCTTGGAATCTCGACTTTTCTTCCTACCCCATTGCCATGCTTTAGCTCGTGGCAATCACTTTGCACATGCCCGGGCTTGTAGGAATTATAAGATAAATTGATTTGACTGGAACCCTACGTAGCTATGTGTCTCAGTGTGAACAATAATTTTTTTAATTATTTTGTTATATATATATATATGTGTGTGTATTCAAACATATTTAAAATAGAAGTTAGCGTTTGCCTTGGTGGTTCGCCTGTCACACGCTCACCAGCGCGGCACGTTTTTGAGCTAACGGCCTCCCTCCTCCCCGACCAGTTCATTGGGCTTTAGTTTTTTTTTAATTTCTTTCTAGTACATTAATAGAAACGTGAACAATACAAATAATCAAATATAAACCCAGTGAGTAGGCGCATAACAGTGTTTGAGTTCTTTTCTTTTTATTTATTCAATTTTATTATTTTAATATTACAATTTAATTTTAAACATATTGATGAGTGGGTGATTGTTTGATTATATATGTGTTTAATATCATGTTTTTAGCTGTTTTAATTATGTGAAACACAGTGACTTTGTACTTATGTGTAATTGCAAGTAAATGAAGCTTAGTCAAGAGATTTGGACCAACTTAGAAGGCTGGATGAGCATTACATGAAAGTGGAAGAAACATACAAGATTTAAGCATGAAGAATAAAGTAGATTGAAGGAAGAAAACACCAAACTTGGTCTTTGTCGTAGGCTACGCCATTGTTGGCGTAGCTTACGCTGGTTCCACCCTAGCGTAGGAAGTTTGCATTTTTTTCCAGAGTAGCACATAGATCAAGGTGTAGGATGAAGCTTGAGGGTGTAAGCTACACCGAAGTCCGCATAGGCTACGCTTGGGATTGAGTGTTTTGCGGGTTTGATGCAGTTTTGGTCTCCTATATCAACCCTAATGCTATGGTAAGTATCCCTGGAGCCCCTTGGACGAATTTTGTATGATTTCTAGTGATACAAAGGCTTTCAATCATCATTCCGCTCATGATTTCATCACGCGAATCAAGGTTTGAAGTTTATATGATGAAGATGCAAGGCTAAATCATTAGTGATCATCCCCAAGTGTCGGGTTAGTGGTTGTGAACGTGATTTCTGATTTTCTATCATACTTTGGTCACAGTTCCTTTGTAAATCGTTTGATTCTCGATTTCGTAGGTTTGTTTTATTTAGTTTAAACACTTGCATTCTATATATTGAAGGTTTAATCTTTCTACCAATGGTTTTGTTTGCTTATTTGAATGTGATTGGAAGATTGCTTAGATAACATCTCAACTTGTGCTCTTGTTCGGTTTCATATCTATTGTTTTGCACAGTCAGATTAAGTAGCCTTTCATATACTTATCACTTAGATCAATTAGCTATTCATGTCTAAGTGGTATCCAAAGTGGTAACTAATAGGTTACACAAGTGCAACATAAACCTGAAACCTGAGTGTGATATGTTTTCTTATTATTGTTTACAAATCACTTTTTAATTTACATGTTTACTTTCCATCGCATACAATCAGTCTAGGGTTTTCAAGAAAACAAACAATCAATCAATCAAAGTTTTCAATTCATAGGTTTTTAGGTAATAAGTTAAATAATCAACTTCAATTCATACACCGAGCACAGACTCCCCGTGGGATCGACACCCTACTTACCGTAAGCTAGTTAAGGTATTTAGGCATAACATACATCACTTTAATATCTTATTTGACCGGGACTTCGACCCCGATCACACAATTCGTTTTTCTCTTATTACTTCTAAAATACAATATTCTATAAAATTCTGAATATACCGCCACGATATTTTTTTTTATCTATGTTTCGATATAAATTTTGTTTAAAACAGAACTGGGTCAGATATAATATACTTTTACCTTTTTATTTTTGTATTTAGATTGATTTTCCTTTTACAAATTTTGATATATAATGTTTTATTAATTTCCGAATATACCGCTGCAACGATATTATTTTTATATACGTTTCGACATAAGTTTTATTCAAAACCGAGCCATGTCAAATATATTAACCTCGCCATGAACTAAACTTTTAAGATCATCAATACCAGTACCGTCACGTTCAGAACAACACCACATTCCACAACCCCAAGTATACCAACCTTTTTTATTTACGTTTCGATATATTCAAAATCGAGCTGGCGTAACTTCTATGTTATTCTTTACATACTTAACCACTCCAATGTCACCGATGCATTGCCTGACATTGTCCACTAGCGATTCTTATTTTCACTCAATAATAATAATAATAGTACTACTACTAATAATAATAATCAATATTTGGAATTAAACTATTCCTATTCATTATTTCATCAAATAATTATAGTGGCACCATGTTTAAATCGTATTTAGACGCGAACTTGATAACAATTGTTAGTGTGTGTGCCTCTGTATATGTTGACTATTGGGCATATAGACCCAAAAGTTTCTTCAAACTTTCATTATATTTTCGGTTATTTATTTGAGTTTTTGATTGATGTACTACATATATATTTTGGGTATTCATGGGCTAGAATCTTTATTAACTACGTTTTTTAGTGTTATGTTTCTTCATTGGAAGTTTTTAAATCACATGAATGTTAAAAGAGTTGGGATATATGTTTTAGGGTACAAGTATTACTACATGATCGATGCACAAACTGATAAACCCAAATACTTAAACATTTAACTATGTTAGTTTTATCTAATTCCCTAAAAAAACTCAACCTCATGAAAAAAGCATCTTTTTCATATTCATATCAGTGTCTTTAAATTTAATCCAAACACTAGAAAAGAACATTAATAAGTTCATTGGTATCTACATATTGCCGCATTTAATCCAAATTTAAGCCGAAGAAAAAAACAAAATCTGTCTTTTGATGTTTTTAGAAGTCGGTGTTATTAATTCGAATTTTTTTTTTCATTAAAGCATAATATAGAATTCGATTTTTTTTTTCATTAAAGCAAAATATAGAATGGATAAGGATGATTACAATAAAGTGACAGGTAAACGAGAAACAAACTGTACCGCAACCCCATTTTGGATAGCAAAACCGATCCTACTAAAAACAAAGCTTTGGGTCTTAGGGGCCGAAAAATTACTATGCTTGACCCGCTAAACCCTGTTAAGAAATTTCACAGCCTTAGAGGCCATAAAACCAAATGTATCAAAAGCAAAATGGATATGTTGATTATGTACAAATGCTTTTAGTTGAATTCTAGAACTTGCAACTCATATTTAAAGTTCACCATTTTTAGCAAACATTATGTTAGATGTTATTATATCTATATTTAAAGAATAATGAAGTGAATAGTATATTTTTTGTCATGTAGGGACTTAGATTTTTTTTTTTAACTTTTTGAGACTTTCTTTTTCGTTTTTTCTAATTATTGCGTCTATATTTGCGTTCAAGATTTTTTGACACTACGTTTTCAAGTTATACGACGTAGTGATTATGATGGGGTATGTTTTAAGGTTTTATGACGAGGTGACAACCGTTGCGACATGTTTTATATACGGGGTATGTAATAGGGTTTTACAAATGAGTGACAGGCAATGCTGCAAATTAGCTGAACCGATAACGACCAAATTCTTGCGCGAATAACTTTGTGTGTGATTTTGTTTTTTTTTTCACCCCTCATACTATACGAAATTTACGCTTTTAACCCGTTTGTTTTTCTAATAATTCCGTTTTTCTTCAGTAGCTTTAGTTCGTTGTCTTTTTATAAAAAAATGGAATGCACGAGTGTTTTTAGTTTTTTTTGTGAACGTCCTGATATAATGTTTTGTATTAAATAGCGATTAAGTTTTGTTCGAAATCGAGTATTTTTCCCGTATCATGGGCTATAGCGAGTGCACTTACCGTTGCGGTACCGACCTAGCGTGTGAACCGAACTGATTATGAGCGAGAAATATCATTGCTAGTATTGGTATCGGTATTCGCTTTTGTTGTTTTCGACGAGTCTAGGCGATTACCATTGTGATACCGTGCGAACCGAACCGATTATAAGCGAACATCATCGCTACCGGCATTAATATTATCGGGACCGGAATCATTATTCTCTTTCATGGTTTCCGATAGCGATCAATACCAAACTCAAGTCGTAGCGAGTGCGGTTACCATTGTGATACCATGCATAACCGATCCGACTATATGAGGCGACATCAATGTTGCCGGCATTTGTATTATCAGAACTATTATCGGGACCGGAATCGGTGTTCGCTTTATCGGCAATTTATTGTTATTCGCTTTTACGGTTTCCAATAAGCTGAGACGATAACAACTAATGTCATGCCTCGTATCGCGGGAAAGAAACGACTAAACTTCCGCCGCGTAGTGCAAACCTTTTTATAAACGGAAACCGCGCAACAGGCGGGTTGACCCAACTAGTTAGGTATTTAAATGTGAGGAACCAAATTCCAATATGAACAAAATTAAATCATCTAAACCAAATGGAAATCACTTTCGAAAACCCATACGAAGTTACGAACCCTAGATTTACACCTAAAACCTAAATTATTATGACCAGACTTAATATGATAAAAAAAGTCGGTGACCAGACCTAGTAAACAACCCTTCTCGTAGACATACAAGTACCGAAAAATTGTTTCTAGTTTATTAACTCATCCTTTTTTTTATTCATAAAAACTCATTTGAAAACATGTTCAGCTGATGGTTTCCAAGCTCCAAGTTCTCAAATGGCAAAAGTTGTTGCCAGAAACATTGAAGATCATCAACGGTTCCAGGTGAGCCTGTGTCATAATAATCACATCTAAAGTCAACAACTTCTTGATCAAAAAATTTACCAATATGATCAGCAGGCTGTATGATTTCATCAGCATCATCGTGCTCGAACTTTAATGATGTATTTGTGTCGTTTTCCTCGGATGATTTGGGATTCATGTTGTTATGATTCACATGTTTCTTGAGATGTGCATGCCAATGGTTTTTTACATCATTATCAGTCCTTCCAGGAAGTTTTGATGCAATTGCAGACCACCTAAATAGATTAAGAAAACACCTATGATCAATGTGTTTACAATGGATTATAATTTCCCAAATTATTTAATCAAAGATGATTAGATAAAAAAAAAAATAAAAAAAATACATACTTATTGCCAAGAACCGAATGTGAGTGGAGTATGATTTCGTCTTCTTCACTGGAAAAATTTCCTCTCTTTATGCTAGGTTTCAGATAATTCATCCATCGCAGTCTGCAACTCTTCCCGGTTCTCGACAACCCTAGAAACAATAGAAAAACAGTCACAAATTCTACCTCAATCTTCAATTAATATCATATAACATATATATCCAAATTAGGGTTTTGAATATTTACCAGCAAATCTGGGCATCTGGGTCCAATTCCAAATGCCATATCTGCTGATATAAGAAATCAACATCTGATCTTCTACATGGCTCCATGCACCTTTCTTTAAACTTGTGTTCATGTCACTATTTGGGGTCCTCATAATTACTCCTAATTAAGTGGCTAACATATGTGGTGAATTGAAAGAGTGATTGATTGGCTAGATTAGTACTTCAAGGATCTAACTAGCTACCTCGATCTCCTGGAAGGTTCTGACTTATATAATTTTTGTTTTGCAATATGCATGTTGGTCAATGGGATGATTATATATATTTGTCTAGAAACCTATATAGATCTCAGAAATATTCCTCCCATTTTTTAAGTTTTAACTACGATTTACGAGGTCATGAAACATGTGTTACGCGTATTTGATAACATCGTGAGATAAGAACAAGAATAATTAATTAAAAGTTGTTGGATTGATTTAGATACTAGTTTTGTATATGATTTAATAATTAAATTGTCTAGTTTGTTATCTTTAGATATACAAATACAATAAATTAGTATCTTTATCAAAGGCAGGTGCCGAGTTCAAGTGACTGAGAGATTCTTTTTCTTATAGTCACTCCTAACTGGACTATCATCGACGGAACACTCCATCGGGAATAAATGGATGGGTCATCGACGTAATCTGCTAATTAATTCTAAATTTTCAGTTATGTCAAAAACACGAAAATTACGGTTTATTCCTTCAATCAACACTGAAATACAAAGAAAAATAAGACGAACGGAGATGGGGGTTTGAAACCCTAACTAAAAGAAACAATACACACTGATTGTAGGATAGAATCGTTCGTGAGTCTAGTGACATAAGAAGAACCTCAATAAATAGCGGAAGGAGCTCGATCTAAACAAGGAAACACCCGCAATCACCGGAGCTAACAAGAGCAGAAGCTTTGCGTCCTCACAACGGCAAGCAAACTTTACGCTCCTAGGGCAGAAGCCACCTAAATTCTTTCTAGACTTCTATGTGAGAGCCAGAGATGCAAAAGAGTGAAACAAGAGGGCTTGTCCAACCCCAATGACCCATCAGCAATGGGAGGGGCCAACAACAATTCAAAGAAATAACCAATCCCGATGGCCCATTTATGCAAAGACAAAAAAAAAATTAGAAAACAATAAATTATCAAATTGAAGTAAAATGTGAACTATTAAATTTTAACAAGTTACTTTTTGGAATTTGCTGCACATCGTCGGCTTTCAGTCGGTGATAACTGATGGATATGTAACCTTTTATATTCTTAATTTCGATCGAAAGTCTCCATCGAAACCTTGTTTTAAAAGTTTTTAAAAAACAAAATTTTCTATCGAAAAGTTTTAAGGTTTTCGATCGAAAGTTTCAATTGAAAATTTCAAGGTTTCAATTGAAAGTTCCAAGGTTTCAATCGAAAAGTTCTAGTTTTTCAGTCGAAAAAGGTTTTATGTTTCGATGATCATTGTTGCCATTCTAATGTTGATTGTTCTTTTGCTCTTAGATTTGAAAAGAAGCGTAAGATTTGTGCTTTCCAAAATCTAACAATTACACTAGCTTTTCATTCTATTTGACCACCTTTATGATTTCATTAGAACATATGTCATAATCTAATACTTTCTAAGGCATACTCAGGGGCGGCCCTTAGAGGGGGGGGGGGGGACCGTCCAGGCCCTGGTCTCCTAAGGGCCCCGCCCTGTTTAAATTATTTTATTTATATTTTATATAAATAATAATTTTTATAAAATGCCCAACTTGTATTATCTATTTATTTTATTGATTCACTTAAAAATTAATAAAAGGCCCACTACTTGTGTTATCCATTTATCATATTAACTTAATTAGAAATTAAAAAGGCCCACTACTTGTGCCCTTAGAGGGGGGGGGGGGCGACCGTCCAGGCCCCGGTCTCCTAAGGGCCCCGCACTGTTTAAATTATTTTATTTATATTTTATATAAATACTAATTTTTATAAAATGCCCAACTTGTATTATCTATTTATTTTATTGATTCACTTAGAAATTAATAAAAGGCCCACTACTTGTGTTATCCATTTATTCTATTAACTTAATTAGAAATTAAAAAGGCCCACTAAAAATATTTATACATTTTAATTAACTCCATTATTTTAGACATTAGATTAATAATCCATTTTATGTTTTATCTACAAATTTTTTAATTCAAAATTGGTTCATTATCAATTACATTGTTCAATCATTTTATAATTTTAAACCATCAATAATAAATACTATTTAATTTTTTGTTTATTTAACCTGTGTAATACACGAGTTTCTAACCTAGTATAACATATACTAATTTCATTATAGAACATTTAGTTTTGCTACTACTATTAGCAATGAAAATTTTTAATGATGGTTAAAACCTAAAGATTTTTTTTATATTATATATATGTGTTTTAAAAAAAATCTATATGTATAAGCCCAATTGTTTATAAAACTAAACCGAAAACCAATAAATAAAAAAAATCTGTATATATAAGCCCATATTATGTTTTTTTTATATATATGATTATTGAGTTTATATCATAGGGCCCGCTTTTTTTTAAATGTCTCGGGCTCAAAACGTTTTGAGGATTCTCGGGACCTGCCCTGGGCATACTATATATACTACCTTCGTATCTGATGTTGTGGCTTGAGTTACCCATACTGGCATCCATTCTTGGTCCCATTCACAGTTTAATTTAGGACATTGAGAGTCCAAATCTCTCAAACTATTGTTATGATACCAACTTGTAAGGCTTCAAACCGGCGAGGCCTTACGTGTTGGATTTACTCATAAACAAACAGTTCTTAAACTTGAATATCAAATAGCGCAACAGAAAATTTCATTCAAACATAACGTAAACATGTCTAATAATTTAAAAACGTAAACATTGTCATAACATTGCCATAACATAAACATAACGGGATGTCAATCTTTATAGTCAGACGGGTAACTCTTCTTGCTTGCCAAGCATCACCGTTCAACATACATACATGTCCTTAACCTGAATGTGTATACTAAAAGTCAGCTACACTAGTGAGTTCTAGCTTTACATAAAACTTTAACTTCAATCATTTGCCAAAAACATAACATTTAAACTGCATTAATAAAAGCGAACGTAAAACATGTAATAACATAATAGAAAACATAAGTCAACAAATAAATCGAATCTGCACATTCTCGTAACCATCAACTCCATACTTCAAGCACAGAGCCTCACAGGGCACCCGTACCAAAAACTTTAACTATCGTACTTCGTGAAGTACACATAACGAAAACTTCAAGCACAACATCCCAAAGGATAGCACGTACCAAACTTCATGCACCGTACCCCGCAGAGCATAGTACCAAACTTCAAGGATCACGGTAATCCCCTTGATGACCGTAGCCACCCCTTTTCCTCCTAGTTATACAACTGTTGGCCAGCCATTAAGACCCCTATAAAGGTATGATCCATATATAACATACATACTTCGATTCCCGAAGGAATCATGGTAGATTCGTTCATTTTTAGTTGAATTATGGAAATCGCAACTCATATTTAAAGTTCACCATTTTTAGCAATATAATGTTAGATGTTATTAGGTATTTAAATGTGAGGAACCAAATCCCAATATGTACAAAATTAAATCATCTGAACCAAATGGAAATCACTTTCGAAACCCATAAGAAGTTACAAAAAAATATCAAAACCCTAGATCTACCCCTAAAGGCTAAAACCCAAATTATTTTGGTGACCCAACTTAATACAACAAAAGCCACTGGGGTTCTGTCTTCGTGATCAATGAGTTTTCCACATAATGATGTTTTTTTAAGAGATTCTGAGTTTGAGTTCATGCGGTTACAACCCATAGGGATAGACATGCATGACTTACATGAATACATGGGCTGCTCCCAAAGAGAGTAGAGGTTTTAAGAAAGTCACATTTCAAAAAAAACTTCATACGACAAAAGAAGTCGCTGACCGAAAAAATGTGACCGTAGCTATCGTACTTGATGGGGATATGGAGACAGTTTTAAAATTCACCATTCTAGATGCATGATTCTAGTTTATTAAGTCAGAAAGACTCATTAGAAAACATGTTCAGGTGATTGTTTCCAAGCTCCAAGTTCTCAAATGGCAAAAGTTGTTGCCAGAAACACTGAAGATCATCAACCGTTCCGGGTGAGCCGGTGTCATAATAATCACATCTAAAGTCAACAACTTCTTGATCTTTAGAAGAACTATAAGTGCTTCTACACGAGAAGATATCATCTTCAGAAGTCAAACAAGACTCAAAAAATTTATCAATATGATTAACAGGCTTTCTTCGATGCTATCGCTCTGGAAGTTCAATGATGTATTCGTGCCGTTTTGATCGGATGATTTGGGATTCATGTCGTATTGATTCACACGTTTCTTGAGATGTGCATGCCAATGGTTTTTTACATCATTATCAGTCCTTCCAGGAAGTTTTGATGCAATTGCAGACCACCCAAACAGATTAAGAAAAGAACAATCAGATGATAATGTGTTTATGGTAGATGATCAAATAAAATTAAAAGTGCATACTTATTGCCAAGAACCGAATGCGAGTGGAGTATGATTTCGTTTTCTTCGTTGGAAAAGTTTCCTCTCTTTAAGTTAGGTTTCAGATAATTCATCCATCGAAGTCTGCAACTCTTCCCGGTTCTCGACAACCCTAGAAACAAAAGAAAAAAGTCACAAATTCTACTTCAATCTTTAATTAATGTCATATAACATATATATCCAAATTAGGGTTTTGAATATTTACCAGCAAATCTGGGCATCTGGGTCCAATTCCAAATGCCATATCTGCTGATATAAGAAATCAACATCTGATCTTCTTCATGGCTCCATGCACCTTTCTTTAAACCTATGTTCATGTCACTATTTGGGGTCCTCATAATTACTCCTAATTAAGTGGCTAATATATGTGGTGAATTGAAAGAGTGATTGATTGGCTGCAAGCTATATATACTGGTGTTTTGTAATAGTTAAATAAGTATCGAAAGATCTCCCCCTCCATGAAGGTTCTGACGTATATAATTTTGTTTTGCAATATACACGTTGGTCAATGGAAGCATTATATATATATATTTATCTAGAAACCTATTTCTAAGAAATATTCCTCCAATTTTTAAAAAGATTAATGGAGTCATGAATCATGTGTTATGAGTATTAATTAATTAATTAAAAATTGTTTGATTGATTTGGTAGTTTTGTATATGATTTCATAATTAGATTATGTAGTTTGATATCTTTCGATATAAACACAACAAATTATTAGCATCTTTAGGCAGGCTTTAACGAGTTTTTTACTAAATTGGTGTTAATGAAAAAATTATTTACCAGATTGGTGTAGTTTAAAAATTATTTACCAAATTAGTGTAGTTTTGTATAAAAGGATATGTTTACCCCTGTGATCAAAAAACAAAAATTAATCAAAAAACTCCAAATAACTAAAATATCCAAATCTTATTCAAAATAAACCACCCCATGTTCATCCCCTCACATCTTGATCTCACAACAGTGATGAAACCACCATCTCTCGCCGATTCCAAATCTTCTCCGTTCGTCTTCTTCGTTGGCCTCCCCCATCTCGTTATAAAAGCCCCCAAATCGCCCGATCTTCGTTTATTCTACCGCACATCTATCTCCGGCGAAGGCTAACAACAGAGACTATGTGAATTCCTTCGTAAATCTATTCTCACTGATTTTCCAAAGTTAATAGAGCAATATATATTCCGGCAAGATAGAAATCAAGTCGTAAGGCAATTCTAACTTTCAGAAATTGATCTATCCCAAGCAATATAATTGATTTCTAGTTTAAAATCACAAATCGTTCTATTCCAACAACATAATCGATCGATCGTATCGTAAATCAACTGGCAACAATTTGATTTGTAAATCATGTCAGAAATCAAACAACTATATGCGGCAGTGGTCTCCGCCTTCGCAAGTAATTTCTGAATCGTCGATGACGAACACACAAAGGGTTTCTGAATGGTCGATGTCGACTGATGATGATGTAAAAGAGAAAGACAACGTCGGATATAGCGAAGAAGGCCGTTGGTGTTGGTATCTTCTGAATCGTCGGTGTCTTCTAGAATCGTCAGCGATTGAGAGCTCAAAAACTAAACAACCGTTTTTCTTTCTTTTATTTTTTATAATAAAATAAAATAATAATAAAATATGATTTACACTAGTTTGGTAAATAATTTCTAAACTACACCAATGTGGTAAATAATATTTTCATTAACACCAATTTAGAAAAAAACTCGGCTTTAACTAATTAGATACCGACTTCAAATGGGAGATTTATTTTCTAATGTTATTTAATATTCAATACACAAAAAATTACCATAGATAAAATATCTTATATCTATCACTTATCAATTTCCTCCAAAATCATTTCTACCACATATCCAAAAGTTCTCTCACATAATTCACATAAGTACCCTTTTGTGGTAATCCCTATACGTAACACTTGGTCCTTCTTTCTTCATTACCACAGATCCAAAAGTTTTCGATGCATTGGCGTTCACATAATTCACATAAGTATGAACCTTTTGGTAATCCTTAAACGTAACATTTGGTCCTTCTTTCTTCAACGTTGACAGGTGAGGGAAGTTTGGTCATTTCATTAAATCTCGAAGTATATTGTCAATGAGTCATGCTGCCGGCCTTGAGACCTAGGAGTTCAGTCTCCACCATGTTAGTTTTATTTTGAGGAGAGAATTTTCTGATCACTAACTTTTTCAAGTCATCCCATTTCATCCTTTTGAGGTCGCGACTCATCTTAGCCTGCTTGACCATTTCCCACCAGCTTAGATCTTACAAACGAGTGTGCGGCGAACTTGGTCACCTGATCATCATGACACTCATTGATATTGATAACAATCGTCATCCTTGCTATAAATTGAAATGTGGCAATAGCATCTTCTTTGTCATCCAGTTGAGGTGGGTCACAACCTATAAAAGTTTTGTAACAACACCCATGAGCAGGTTTAACATTTGAATCATCACTATCATTTATTTCATTATCTTTGTCACCTCCATTTGGTTTACTTTTTGTATCATCTTTCATCTTTAATGTTTCATCTAGTGTTTGTCTAGCCTCTTTCATAATCTCAGTTAAAGCAGCGGACAAAGTGGTTTGCAAAATCAAAACAGCTTCTTTTTCTATAGTTGTTTTAACCTTGGGTTCCAAAGTTGGTCGTTCATCGTGCTCATCAACATGCTGAGTTCCACTGTATTAATTCTCATTGTTTTCAATCTCATTAATTTCATACTCGTTATAGGTGTACTCATCCTCCTCTATTTACCTTTGGTTAACTAGCGGTCTACCTCTACGACCAACACCGCATCCTTTCTCCTCCAACCATTTCTATAACTACATGTGAATAACAAGGACGCTAACGCTATCAAGCTAGGTAATTAATCCAGAAAACCATTAGTAAGGTAAATTGTTAATTATAGTAATCGGTTTGTGATTAATAATTTATTTTACTTTTCGAGTTCCAAACATTTCCTACCAAGAGTAAATTTCTATGTTCTACTATAGCTACTGGCATCCTTGACTTGGTCACATTCTCAGTTTAAGTCCAGACATTAGGAAATGTCTGAATCTCTCAAACTATTTCTTTAATACAAACTTGAAACACTTTAAACCTGGGGGTCTCAACAGATGGATTGACACATTTACAACATAGTTTTTAAACTATAAACTTCATTCATACGCAACGGAAAATCATCGAGTGTAACATAACTTGCCTTTCAAGTCAAATACAAAATCCTTAACAAAACATAAACATCAAAAGACAAATCATAAATAACAGGATGTCAATCTTCAAGTAGGGTAGCCACTCAATCCATACCCTTCATGCCTCTCAAGCATCCATAACATACCTACACTTTTTTCCTAATGTGCATATTAAAAAAAGGTCAGCTTCGCTGAGTGAGTTCTAGAATCCTTTTTTTTTTAATTTGGTGCAGTGCTCATACTTGATAAAGTGTTTTAAAGTAACTGGATGAAAGTATGAGTTAAAGTGTTTGTGTTATAGAATGTGATAAAATATATGATAAAGTATGAGATAAAGTGCATGTGATAAAGTATGTGTTAAAGTGTATGTCATAGTATATGTTAAACTATGTGTTATAGTAGATGTTAGTATATGTTAAAGTATGTGTTATAGTAGATGAAAATGTATGTGTGAAAGTATATATCATAGTATATGTTAAAGTATGTGTTATAGTTGATGTTAATGTATGTATTAAGGTGTATGTAAAGTAATAGGTAACAAGCCTTGTATATGTTCCAAGTAAAGGATAAAGGTTAACAGAGTCTTGCAAGCTAAAGGAGTCATACATACGTTGCAAGCAGACAAATGATAAATAAGTCTTGCCTTGAGCAAGCATATACATGATAAAGGAGTCTTGCCTTTGTGTAAGCATGTAGAAGATAAATGAGCCTTATACTATTACAAGCATTGTTATGTGGTAAAGTTAAAAAAAATATTGAAATGTTATTTATGTATAAAGTTATATATGTACTTGCCAAAGTTATGTATTATGAATCTAATGTGATATAGTTTTGTGTGTTGAAGTAAAGTAAACTACAATTCACTCAGTGAAACTAACTTTTTTTAGTATGCACATCGGGATAAAGTGCAGGTATGTTATGGATTCTTGAGAGTCATGAAAGGCATGGATGGAGTGACTACCCAACATGAAGACTGTCATCCTGTTATTTATGATTTATCTTTAGACATTTATGTTTTGATAAGGATTTTGTATTTTTGACTTGAAAGACATGTTATGTTACATTTGAATGTTTTTACGCTTTGTATGAACGAAGTTTATAGCTTAAGATTAACCATGTTGTAAATGAGTAAATACAACTGTCAAGATTAGTTCTGGTATTACTTAAGATAACCATAATAATTATATTCAAAACAATAACAGTAGTATATTTAATAGTAATGTTAGAATCTTAATAAAAACATAAATAGATAATTTTTTTAGATTAGTTCTGGTATTACTTGTATCATTCTATTCTATACTGAAATCTCCTATTATTAGATATATTGCACACAAATATTTAACTAGACGACACATCCTGAAAACGAGATTCACGATTTTTCCATCCTTGTACACACGTATGTCATCAAACATTGAAAGAGACGTAAAGATCATTAAATAAAAGATAAAAGGATCATTTAAAATTCAGTATTTGATTTTGATGACAAAGAACGTATGACGTTCGCATGTTAAACGTAATGTGAAATTAGCTTTATGACTCCAAAAATATTTATATTTATTGTAATTCCCCTTTTATATTGAAAGACCAAAGGAATTGAACACTAATACATGTCCGCGCCAGAGCATGAGACACGACTGTTCCTAGACATGAGGCACGACCGTGCCTAGACATGACGCACAACAGTGCCAAGGATTGGCACAACCGTGTCTTAAACTAGTTTATTTAAATGTTGAATTCATTTTCACATAAGACAGGACATTATGCACCACACGAGACAGTTCAAATCGACATGCTCTCTAAAGATGCTTTTCACGGCATTATCTTAATCTCCCTTTGGTGCCTTTGGAAGGCTAAGAATGATGCTCATTTCTCAAATATATCCATCAATGTGGAGAGAATTATCGAAGGCATAAAGTCTGTTGGTTTCCTTTGGCTCAAGAATAGGACAAAGCATAAGAACCTACAATGGAAAGATTGGATTGGCTTCAACTTCTTTTCTCTTTGATCTTTCTGCTATAATGTATATTCCGTATCTTTGTTTGAGTTTGCCCTTTTCTTTGTTTCTGGGCTTGTATCTGGCTGTTGTTGGTTGGGGGTTTTGCCCTGTGTTTTTTATAAAGTTCTCCTTTCAAAAAAAAACTAACTGGATTATTTTAATAATTAATTACATTAATGAGTTATAGTTAATTTAAAGATTTATCGATAGATGTAACATGAAATTTCAAATTTAACGGTGTGGTGTGTGAGTTTTGATGTACGTGAGCATAAAATATATTTCAATATGAGTAAATTACAGAATTCGTTTTTTATCTTTATATTATTTTTCAGATATTGTCCTTTAGTCCAAAAATTGTCACATATCGTCCTTTATGTTTATAATTTTTGCACGTTACGTGCAAGATTTGTAAACATAAAGGACGATCTCTGACAGTTTTTAGGGTAAAGGACAATATCTGAAAAATAATATAAACATAAAAGACAATTTCTGTAATTTACTCTTTCAATATTTAGTGGCTATAGAAATAAAAACTTGCCTGATGTGAAGATTCATGTGCAAATATAAACACATATTATTTTTTGGATTTCTCTATCTATAGTTATTAAACCAATGGATAATTACTAGAGCTCCACCGCATGTCGATCTTGAATAAAATTGGTAGAGCAAATTACAAATTACGTTCTTTAAATATTACTCAAATTTCAGTATACGTTCTTTAACTAAGGAAATTACGAAAAAAACATCATTTATGTTTGAAAACGTTTACACGTTACGTCCTTTGGTCTAACGACCGTTAAATTTTTGCGTTTAAGTCTGGTCACGTGCCTTGAATGTGATGGCAAATTGGTCTTTTCACCATTCGACTCTTTGTGTAATTAATTTAAATATCTGAAGAACAAGAGGGGCGGGAAAAGACAAATTTTCCCTCACATTCAACGCACATGATCAGACTTAAATGTAAAATTAAACGGTCGTTATGCATAAAAGGATGTAACGTGCAAACTTTTCAAACATAAATGACGTTTTCTATAATTTACTCAGTTAAATGACGTATACTAAAATTTAGGTAATATTTAAAGCACGTAATTTGTAATTTGCTAAAATTTGTATGAAGCGTAAATGAAAATGGCACAGCGCAAGGGTAAGCTCGGAATTTAAGAGAACGTTAAGCTTTTATGGAAATAAGCGTTGAAGAGTATGAAGCATGAAAGCTAATTTAAAAACAAATGAAAACGTGATTTAAAAATAAGCACGGTGCAAGGGTATATTCGGCGGAAAATTTCACGTCTAGACGCTTTATAAGCACGACGAAACGGCAAATCCGAAATTTTATAAAACATCATGCTTTAAAGGTTGTAAGAGGAAAATAAAAAAAAACATAAAAGAAACAAAACCTTGAAGCATCTTCGACGACTTGTACACCCGTGCTCGATAACTTGCACATTATAATGAAAGTTTGGTTTTGAATGAAGTTTATATCAAAACGTAGATAAAAATAAGCATTTTGTAATGGTAAATTCAGTACTTAATCTCCAATTCCATGAGATTTTACAAACTTAATCAGAAGTGACCATATTCCACTCTAGTCGAAGTGGTTTTTAGGGTTAGATTGTTGTTTACTCGAACATAGGCACGTATTTGTAACTTTTACAAGAAATTGCCTTTAAATTATTAACGGTTGTTAGTATCAATTGTGTATGAACTAAAACATGATATCTTACTTTTTTTCTAGTTTACTTTTATAATACTTCATTTAGGGTTATTTAGGGGTGGATATGCTCTTCGAGTACCAAGGTGACCCCTCACCTTCTTTATATGTACCATCGAAAAATGATTGACCCCGTAGTTTGTTGGACGATGACCTTCTTTATATGTACCCCTTAGACCAGTTTTGTTCCTTCTCGCTCCTTTCTAAGGCTTATTTTAAGTGGTATGATTTTGCCGCTCCATTCTTCTTTCATTTGTGATAAATGCCTAAAACAACATATTTTACATACGAAATTACCTCTTCAAATATAGATAAAAATGGTATGTTTTGCCACACCGTTCTTTTTTCATTTGTGATAAATGCCTAAAACAATATATTTTACATACGAAATTGCCTCTTCAAATATACATAAATGTGGTTATAATAGGCATTATCACTTATAAGTATTTATATGTATGTAGAGGTACAATAACGAGGAAAAGAAGTCCAGAAGGGCTAAAATTGTCAAATGTTGCTAAAGTAAAGGAATACATTGGGTAATTAAGGCTTAGAGAAAGTGGGAGGATACGAAAAGAATACTTAAAACGTCATTCAAGTGGAGAAGGTTATAATTATGAGTTTAGATCGACACCATTTTGGATGATAAAAAGTCTTGGTTAGGGATTTTGTAGATTAACTTTATCTACACTTTCTACATATATATATTAGTAAACGGGATTTTCATTGACTTTATGTTGTCTAAAGCTTTTCTAAATATGAATGATAATCTTTTTATATAAGTTAATTTTAGGGTTTAAAAATACATGTTAAGTAAGTTAATTTTAGGGTTTAAAATACATGTTAAGTTCAATTTCAGGTATACTTTTATTTAGGATATATAGGTTGAAGGTTTAGGAAGGGCTTAATACAACATGTTTCCACCAAAATCATTAGGTAAAAAATCGACCCGTAATCACCTTCAAAATCCAAAATATTATGATGGTCCGACTTCATTTGGTAAAAAGAATTTGGTGACCCAACCTGGTAAAATATCATTTTCATAGACATACGAAGACCAAAAAATTATAATCCCATTGAAAAAAAATATGTGTCCGTCCCTAGTTGTTTTATACAATATAACTAGGTTAAAATCACGTGTATTACACGTGTTGATAAAATATAATATTATATATTTAATAATAAAAATTTTGTATTTTAAAAAACCCGTGTATTACACAGTTTGATAAAATATAACGCTATATACTTAGTAATAAAACGTTTATATCTTTAAAAACCTGTATATTACACGGTTTGAATACAATAATTTTTATTTAATATAATTTGACTCACATCACTATTTAGTTAAAAGCAAAAGTTACATAATTAAACTTTAAAGTTTCTTAAAATAAAAGATAATTTAAAATAATTGTGTTTTATTAGTATAATTAATATTTTTATTTAAATATAAATCATTATTAAAAAAAGATGTGTATTTAATAAGAGATAGAGACGGAAAAAAAAGTGTAAGGTTGAATGTGAAAGTGACAAGTGACAAAAATTTTAGTTTTTTATTAGAATAAGGATGTTGGGTATAATTCTGCGATACACATAGAAACAAAAATATGACAGAAAAATAGGACGTGTAATTCTACTATAAGATGAAATAAATAAAAAACATGACATGAAAAACAAGACAATATATGGGAATATGGGAGATCGTTCTATGCGTAAATTGGGAACACGAAGGGGATGGAACTATGCCAATTTTTTCGCTAGCATTAGGGGTGTGCATGAGTTGGTTTAGTTTGATTTTGTGCTAAAACCAAACCAAACCGAACCAAAAATTCGGTTTTTGAGTTTTTAAAAACTGTTTGGTTTCGATTTTTTTTATTTTTCGGTTTTTAAGATAGGTTTGGTTCGATTTTTGTTTTTTTCAGTTTTGACATTTAGGTGTGAAATTTCTGGACAAAAACAAATGCACAAAATATAGAATATGTGTTTAAAACTTATAGGATTTAATTTTTTCGTAATTTATGATTAATTGGTTGTTACACATTTAAGTATTAGTAAGGTGTACCTTATGCACAACAATTTGTGTTAAGTGTCTTAAAATTTTTGAAAAGATACAAGGATGTCCTTCTAATCTATGCTACCTAATAAACAAGTAAACTAGGTGGACACTTATCACATTTCTAGAATTTTATAGTCAACTAGGATTCAATATATTTACATATTCACATTATTCCATTTTAATAAGTGTATGTGTTAATAGATTACATTATATTTTAGTCAATTACACGGGTTTTAAAAACATAAACATTTATTATTAAGTATATAATATTATATTTATTCTACACGTGTAATATACGGGATTCTAACCTATTATGTATCACATAGTAGTATAGATTATTTAACAAATAAATATTCTGTGTAGGATTCGAAAAAACTATTTGATATCTAGATTAATTACACTTTAGTATTAAGAAAAAGAATGTAAATCACATGTTTGAAGGTTATATATTTTATAATTCAAATTAACTAGTTCACCGGAATTGACTAATTGAGAACACACCCGCGTAATCATAGTACAATATTAAAACTTTTTGATGAATCTTTTAAACCTTTTTCGATATTGTTTTACTTTCTTATATATTTATTTTCTCTGCTTAATTCATATTCTCTTTTTTTTTTCTTTCTTTTCTCTCCTTAATTTATTTTCCTTTGTTTTCTTTCGTTTATTAAACTCAGGAACATAATAGAAAGAAGAGGAGGGGACGATAGCTAGCCAAAACGTAAGACGGTGTCAACAAATTTATGTGTTCTACAATGTGTTGGCTCAATTGTTGTCTAGCTCAAGAAACAGACCCAACCTATGCGTTAATGGGTAACTTAATTAATGACCAAGTTAGAGTTATTAGGTTTAACATTATAAATAGATATTACCGGGTTAGAGTTTTATCATGAGAGTAAAAGAGTTATTGTAATTGATCTTTTAAGTAATATTTTCCAGTTACAATAAAGTTTTTGGAGAGATTTCAATTATCATGTGTTTCGATTGATGTATAATCGATTCAATCCTTGACAATGATCTCAGAGGTGTATCTATATGTTTATGTTTTATTTCTTAATAATAATAGTAGTAGTAGTAATAATAGTAATAGTATTAAAATTTTATATTATAAATTATTTATTTTTATTATTTTTATCATTTAATAATGTTTTTGAATACAAAGTTATATTAAGGAAACAAGTTATTAATCAAAGATTATCAATTATGCTTACATGTGAAAACAAAGAAGAAAAACAATTATAATATAAAATATGCAAAATAAATTATAATGAAAAGTTGCTTTCACACGCTAAAGCTCAACAGACACGACAGTGATGGTTCTAATTTCAACATATTTAATTTCAATGTTAATATAAAAAGAGTGTTAATTGGATACATTTATTATGTGGATATCAAAAGGCTTGGTATCAAGGTGTTGATGAGATTCTCCTGTAGGTAAAATGATGTAGTTTAGGAGTAAATTAATGAACCTGTAAGTTTGTTGTTAAAAAAGTTTATGATGTAGATATTTGAAGAATAAAAATGATGTAGGTAAAATGTATGTAAAATCCAAAAATGTATTTTCTTTAATATTATGGATTAATAAAGGTAGAGAATTATTGAAAGAATGTTTATTATGTTACTATTTCATTTTGTTGGGGAAATATTACAAAAAAAGTATTATGTGTTATGTAAGTCTTTCTAGAGTTAAAGAAGGTTGAATCTAGTTGTCATAAGTGTAACAAACGAAAGCATAAATGGTTGGTGACAAATAAAATTTATGAGTTAATTTCTTTTTTAGTATTCGTGGTTCGGTAAAAATTACTTTTTTATCCATTAGTATTCTTGGTTTGAAGATACACGATGATGCGATCAGCGCAGTGGAACACTCGTGTTTCGGTGGTGCCTTCCGAAAAACGAGGTTCTTTACAGAGATATGGGGAGGTGGTGGAGTGGTGGTGGTGATGATGGTGGTTTGCTAGATGAGGAGAAGTTTTGTCATTTGTGCAATGGAGTCTTTTCCACATGTATTGGTCAATGGAGCCTCTCTCTTAGCAACCTAGGAGTATGATGTTGGTTACTTTAGTGTAATTCGACTTATTGACCAAGTGAATCATATGCAGAGTGCGCACTTGTTTGAGTTTATTATGATTTTTGGAACCTAACTATTTTATCTCCATATCACTAATCTAAGAGACAAAAAAGCTAGACCATGAGCAATTTTACAAAAAAAATAGATATGTAATTACTATATACTAATCACATTGGCTTAAATTAAGAATTTTGAAACATTAACAGATTAAGCAAAGTTGGTTACCGGAAATAGGTTTTTGAAACACCCGCCTAGAATTACCGGAGCCGGAACCGGTAAGAACCGAAACCTGAATCTTGAATACCCGGAACCGGTACATAGATTCCGATTTTTCAACCAAGAACCAGACCTGAAACCGAAACCGGTTCTTAAGAATATCCTACTTGTACACCTCTACTTCAGGCAATCGGCCAAACCCAATAAACCCACATACAAATTTTCAAACCAAAACATAAAAAAAAAACAAGCCCACCTAAGGAGAACCCCAATAGTAGAAGCCCAAACAAACTGGATTTGCAAGCCCGCGTACCAAGAAACCAGCCCAAATAACATTTGATTGTTTTATGGGCCACCTCCTCCAAAAACACTGATCCAGATCCAGCCCCGGTTCAAACATGTTCCAAGCCGCAGATAATAACTAGTTCAGTTAATTAGTGGCAACAATGATGTCGGCCAACAACATTCCACTTAACAAAGATAATAACCTCTGTCGTCTCGTTACTGCAACTTCAAAGATTCCATGATATTTGTAATCGGTCTAGTCTTCAGCCCTATCTTTCATGACTTAACAGTTACGGGATCGGTTCGGACTAAACCTGCCGGTTTTCAAAAAAGCCCGTAAAACCCATATATATAGAACAATTACTATATTAGTTACCAGGTATAATAAAAAACCCTAATAAAATATTGCAAATACGACAGTGAAAGAACTAGCGATTACAGGTCCTTCAGTTTGATTGTGTTTGTTTCGTTCAGTTCATCATCTTCTTCGATTACATGTCCTTCGTTTCGTCACTCGTTCATCACCATCTTCGATTGTTTCTTTGATGTTTAGGTAACTTTGCTTGAGGTGGAGGTCGGGTGTCCGGGAAAAGTCGAGTTGGTTCGTGGTGAAAGGGAATGGTGTAAACAACCGATTAAAGGGGTGGTTGTTGGGTTAATCGGTTTGTTTGCCGGTTAATCTTGACGGCTTCTAAACCGGGTCATCAGGTACAAGAAATAGAGCTTCACGGGTTAAACGGTTTGCAGAAATTTAGTACTTAGTCACATGTTTTATGTTGAGTTATTTTCTAATTATGAGGGTTGAATGAAGGGAAAATCAAAGGTTACAATTTTGCAATTACTACCATTAATCTTGTTGTAGTACCTCAAGAGTCAAATAACTTCTAAGTATTTACTGTTATTAGTAGCTTAATAGTTTCATGAATCTATAAATGTAAGTCATGTTTATTTCAAAGTTTACATATGAGAAAGAGGTTAGAATTCTCAAATCCCTTGTGCGTTAGTTTGTGTGTGTTTTGAGTGTGTCTCAAGGGGCCTGTACCAACAATTTTGAAATCATGTAACAAGATTCTAATAAATAGTTTGACAGCAACTATACATCGAATCTCAACATGTTTAAGTTTGGTCTAGATCCAAGTTCTAATAAACTGTAACAATATTCTAATATTTTGGTTTGCCAAATCTCAACATATTTTAAAATAATGTAACGTAACAAGATTGGAATAAATTGTTTGTGTTTGTTTACACTGTTGGGTTTTCAACCGGAAGTCTCGGATCCAAAATTATATATATATATATTCAATTAAACGATCTTTAATGCTAAAGCCCGAGACCGGCCCATTAAAGGCCGATAAAGCCCGTACCAACCCATCTACAAATGGTTCGGTCCTTGGCCCCCAAATTACCCCTTTAACGGTCTCGGTCCCAATCCAGTTGGTCTGGTCAAAGCCTGATGCTCACCCCTGGTCTCTACTTCTTCTTAGGTTCATATTTTTAGTGATGTAGTGATGTTTGGTAATTTGTTTAAGTGTTTTAAGCGTTTGATCTTTTTTAGTGATATACTGTGAATTTGATAATCTAGTGATACTTGATAAATTCACATGTACGTTGAGTCGTTGATCTATTTATATTTGTTAAGAAAAGTAACATAATTTGATTAGAGTACTAGACATGTGGATTGATAATATGTTTTCACTTTACACATGTTGGTTAGAATTGAGAGTATTAGACCTGTTGTTTAAAGATTGTAAGTTCGTAACATAATCTGTTTGAATTTGACATGTTGTTTTCTATTTGATACTATGTTATTTGTGATACTATGTTGATAGATAACATAATTTGTTTGAATTAGACCTATCGTTTTCTCTTTGATAATATGTTTTAGAACATGTTTGATATCTTGCTATTTCATAAATCACAATGGTTTCGCCCTCAGGTTCAAATACCCTCGTATATTCTGGTGACCTGGCTAGAAAATATGGAATCCAAGTCGTAATAATATTACTTGTAATTTATGTGGGAAAGGGATAAAGGAGGAGTTTTTTTTTAATTAAAACAATATTTTGTTGGAGGTTTTAAGAATGTATCTAACACGTAAGTGTCTAGATTTGTCATTATATATTTGATTAGCTCACGAATCATTATATATCTAACATCTATGCTTCTAGATATGTCATTAGAGGTGTTTATCGGTTCTGTTTTCGATTTATTCGATTCGGTTTAGAGATTTTTTTTTTCTAACCGCAAACCTAACCTAACCCAATTGAAAATTTATCTAACCTAACCTAATTTAACCCAATTCAATCAGATTCGGTTTCGTGTTTGTCTTCGGAAAACAACACATATTTTTAACATATCCTAAAACCAAGAGTTTATAACTATAACAAAAAGTACCGAATCAGAAAATAGTCTTAAACATAAATGCAAAGTTCAATGTTCAAACATAAAATAAAGAAACTTGAGTTTTTTCCAATTAGTTTTAATGCCACAACAATAAAACTTGAATTTTTTTCAACTCGTCTTTCACTCAATCGTATTTTTTATCTGTACAAGAAATAAAAACAAATAATAAAGCAATGGGCTATTGGACTTGTGTCACACCCCAACCACGGCGGTTCCCGCGGGGCGCGACGGTCATGGATCATCGTCACTGATTACATAGAACGACCTCTATATGGTTTTGAAAATCATGCATTCCAGATCGTTCCAAAATATAACATTGTTTTACAGAGTTAATGCGGAAAGTAATGCGGAAGGAAAATAAATTGTTTTGAAAATACAATGCCAAGCAAAAGACAAGCAAATGTTCATTGTCATGGGAACATCAAAAGACTTCATGCATGATGTGCACCCTAATCCCGTGCAAGCTTAACGACCTGAGAAAACATGCTTAAATGAGTCAACAATAATGTTGGTGAGTTCACAGGTTTAAATGTAAAAGTAAATCGTTGTAATGGACCACAAGACTTTCTATGATTTGATTGTTGTACAGACAATACTACAATATTACCATAAGCACACCGAAACCGAAGCTAGACTGTAACAGTAATGTAATGTAATGCCTCTACCATGCCTATCGTATGCATGGGGTGATTAGGTTAATGATGCACCCGTTTTGACCTCCGGTCAAAGTTAGCGCGACTAGCGCGGGTGGGGGTTGTCAAACCCAAATAGATCTATCCATGATTACCTCGCTTAGAAACGAAACTAACGGTCCAGTTTGAGAGGACTTAATACGATATGAATCCGCTTATGTAATATGTGAAATCATGTAAGTGAAATTGTGTCCAATGAAAACAGTAAGTATGCATGTAATCTCCCCCAAAAGGAAAATAAGTAAAATGGGGCCGTGAAAACTCACCTGATGCGTGAGTACCGTAAACGTGTAGGTAGCAAAAGTCCGAGAGTAAACCGACCTACGCGTGCCCTAGAATATATAAGACACCTTAAGGTCTAAGTAATGTATCCGTGTATAAGTGAGTTATGTAACCGTTTCACCCAACTTAGTTTCGTTATGAAATTCCGTTTGACTCGACGACCCGTTGGTGATATCTATTTATTACCCAAAAATATATATACTTACATAAAATAAATATAAGTCATATACTTGATCAAGTGTGTCCATGTCTACAAGTAACTCGATGTCATCTTAGAGTTCGAGTATCAAACTATAGTTTGACTCAACACGAGTCATAACTCGATGCGAACAGTAAATAAATATATTAGATATTTACTTAAAGTAATGTTTTCGAAAGGCGCCATGTTTTTAGGTAAAAATAATATTTATATTATTTTCTACAAAATATAACTTTTAGGAATTATAACATCAAAATAAACTGTCGGTTTTCGTTTTACGACCAAAGTATACATGTACATTTATAAAATCATATCTTTCAAAATCTAGTCATGGACATTTTAAATATTTATATTTACCAAAAATTAACTCCTAAAATTTATATGCTTCAATATTTATAACTAACCCATGAAAACTATTTAACAAAAGATACTAACTTTACAATTAGTAATAATATATTTTCATTCACTCAAAAATACCAACAACTAAAAAAATAGTCATATAAAACATAAGTCGTGTAAATTACTAACAACCACATATGGATGTAAATATATAAAGACTACTTGAACCTATGGACATGTCAAACCCACTTGATGCATATAAACATACATTTTATTTTTGGCCTATGGACCACCATCTAATTTTATTTAGTGTTTCTACATAAAACAAGTCTCTTTGTAACATTTTATCTAAAGATTTTATTTGTAACAAAAATAACTTTTATTGGTGAAAGTTGGTACATAACAACTTGTGGGTTGGATAACATAAATCAAAGTAACAAAATATTAACAAGTAAGGAGAATTCTCACTAGAAGCAAGCAAGGAATGTGGATGAAAGTTGTAGGTTGCTTGTGAGACACCAATAGACCACTTGTTCTTCACCAAAAGACACTTGAAACACTTGAACTCTTGAATAAAAATTAAAAGGGTGGATATTGGTGGGGGTGTGGTTGGAGCCGTAAACAAGAGAGAAGACAGGAGTTGGTGTTGTAAATTTTTGTTTGATAGAATGGATGACAGATAGTTCAATTTATGGTACCAATTTGAATATTGGTGGTGGTGGGTTCGAACCTATGGTCCAAAGAGTGAAGGAGGCATGGGATCAAATGTGGTGAAAAGTCAAATATGAATTCTTGTGTGCATGCAGTGACTAATCACCAACATAGAAATCCTTGGTTTGGGTAAGAGTCAAAAACAGTAGTGGAGATGTGATGTGTGTGTGGGTTGGTATCTCTTGGTGTGTTGACTCATCAAAGGAAAGGCATGAATTCAAAAAAATATATGTGCATGTGTGTGTATTTTCGACAGATTACAAATAAGAGGAAAAATGTGTTGATTTTTAAAATGTTTTAATTGATTTCGATTAATCACATAATGGTCCCTAAGTTTTAATAATTAAATGGGTATTAAAGTGGTAACAGGTATAAATCGGACGCGAAATAAAAGAATAGAGTTTTTATTAAAACCGACCGTAATAAAAATTATACATTATATACTTATTGGTTTACTAACATGTAAATATATGTTTAGTAAATTAATACAGCGGAGTAGCAAATTAAAATAAGATATACCGGTGAAACGGTGAATGTGCGCGTTAAAGTACTAAGTTGATATAAATAAACACACGCATATATTCAGGTTATAGAATAAAGTTGTAACACTTCAAAATATTTATTAAAACATAAATATTAATTATCACCAACGTTCGTGTGTGCCAGTTATACTGCGTGTGACTCGGTAATTTACCGAATTACCGATGCGTGAAATGTTATGAATGGACTTTGCTAATTATGAAATGACCTTAATTAACCAAAATTAAGTCTAACACGTATATGATGTATGCAAATTATGACAGAGACGGGGACGGGTATTGACCTGTAATTGCCGGTTGTCACATACTCCCCATGTTAAAAAGAATTTCGTCCCGAAATTCAGCTAGTGACTTGTGCAGTTTCAAACAACTGTGGGTACTTGTGCTTCATCTGGTCCTCGCGTTCCCAAGTAAACTCTGGTCCTCGTCTAGAGTTCCACCGAACTTTTACTATGGGAATACGACTCTGTTTCATTCTCTTGACCTCTCGGTCCATGATCTCAACTGGTTCTTCGACGAAATGGAGTCGATCATCAACCTGGATTTCCTCGAGTGGTATGACCTGTGTCTCGTCTGATAAAAACTTTTTCAGATTTGACACGTGGAAAGTTGCGTGAACACCACTGAGTGCTTGCGGCAGCTTAAGCTTGTAAGCTACGGGGCCAACCCTTGCAAGGATTTCGAACGGTCCGATGTATCTTGGGTTTAGCTTACCACGCTTGCCGAAGCGAATAACTCCCTTCCAAGGTGAGACTTTGAGTAAAACCTTATCTCCAACCTGGAATTCCAATGGTTTGCGTCTCGCGTCAGCGTAACTCTTCTGACGATCACGCGCGGTCTTAAGTCTGTCCCGAATCTGGACGATCTTCTCTGTTGTTTCATGAATGATCTCTGGCCCAGTAAGCTGGCTATCCCCAACTTCTGTCCAGCATAAAGGTGATCGGCACTTTCGTCCATACAGTGCTTCAAAAGGTGCGGCTTTGATGCTAGTGTGATAACTGTTGTTGTAAGAGAACTCAACCAATGGTAGATGAGTATCCCATTTGTTCCCGAAATCAATCACACAAGCTCTAAGCATGTCCTCCAAAGTCTGAATAGTCCTTTCACTTTGGCCATCAGTTTGGGGGTGATACGCGGTACTCATATCCAATCTTGTACCCAATGCTTTCTGTAGAGATTGCCAGAACCTAGAGGTGAATCGGCTATCTCGATCTGAAATGATGGAGATTGGCACTCCATGTCTCGAGACAACCTCCTTGAGATAAATTCTGGTCAACCTTTCCATCTTATCAGTTTCCTTAATCGGCAAGAAGTGTGCAGACTTTGTCAGTCGGTCGACAATTACCCAAATCGTATCATAACCACCGGATGTCTTGGGTAACTTTGTGATGAAATCCATGGAAATCTGCTCCCACTTCCATTGTGGAATCTCTGGTTGTTGTAGTAACCCTGACGGTTTCTGATATTCAGTCTTGACTTTTGAACATGTCAGACACTTACTAACGTAGGTGGCGATGTCAGCTTTCATGTTGGGCCACCAGTAAAGTTCCTTGAGATCCTGATACATCTTGTCAGAACCTGGGTGAATCGAGTACCTGGACTTGTGTGCTTCGTCCATTACTAAATCCCTTAAGCTCCCAAAGCTTGGTACCCAAATCCGATCCATGAAGTAACGGGTTTCATCGGATTTGATCTCAAATTGCTTGTCCATACCCCGTAAGGACTCATCTTTCAGGTTTTGCTCCCTGAGTGCTTCTAACTGAGCATCGCGAATTTGAGTGGTTAAACTCGTGTGAATTGTCATCCCCAATGCTCGCACTCGTAGAGTTTTGGTTCGTTCCTTTCTACTCAAGGCATCTGCTACGACGTTTGCCTTACCAGGATGATAGCGAATCTCGCAGTCGTAGTCGTTAAGTAACTCGACCCATCTGCGTTGCCTCATGTTTAACTCTTTCTGGTCAAAGATGTGCTGGAGACTCTTGTGGTCAGTGAAAATAGTACATCTAGTACCGTACAGGTAATGCCTCCAGATCTTGAGTGCAAAAACTACGGCTCCCAGTTCTAAGTCATGGGTGGTGTAATTTTTCTCATGTACTTTTAGTTGTCGGGACGCGTAAGTAATAACCTTGTCGTGTTGCATCAATACGCAACCAAGACCTTGGTGTGATGCGTCACAGTATACCACAAATCCGTCTGTTCCTTCTGGAAGTGACAAGATAGGAGCACAACATAGTTTCTGTTTCAACAGCTGAAAAGCTACTTCTTGCTTTTCACCCCAATCAAACTTCTTGTCTTTCTGGGTTAAAGTCGTCATTGGCTGGGCTATCTTAGAGAAATTTTCGATAAACCGTCTGTAGTAGCCTGCCAGACCTAGGAATTGTCGCACCTCAGTCGGAGTCTTCGGTGCTTCCCAATTCTTTATCGCTTCAACCTTGGACGGGTCAACATGTATACCCTTCTCGTTGACCACATGCCCGAGAAATTGCACCTCTCGAATCCAGAAATCACATTTCGAGAATTTAGCGTACAGCTTCTCGTTCTTAAGTAATTCCAATATTAGTCTCAAATGCTGCTCGTGCTCTTCTTGAGTTTGTGAGTATATCAAGATGTCGTCGATGAAAACAATCACGAATTTATCTAGGTAGGGCTTGCACACTCTATTCATGAGGTCCATGAATACAGCTGGTGCATTGGTTAACCCAAACGGCATGACCATAAACTCGTAGTGACCGTAACGAGTCCGAAACGCGGTCTTAGGAACATCCTCCTCTTGAATTCGTAACTGATGGTATCCTGAACGTAAGTCGATCTTCGAATAATAACTGGATCCTTGAAGTTGGTCGAACAAGTCATCGATCCTCGGAAGTGGATACCGGTTCTTAATAGTCAGCTTGTTTAATTCCCGGTAATCGATGCACATTCGGAAGGATCCATCCTTCTTCTTGACAAACAAGACCGGGGCTCCCCAAGGCGAGAAACTCGGTCTTATGAATCCCTTGTCTAACAACTCCTGTAGTTGGTTAGACAATTCTTGCATTTCCGATGGCGCTAGCCGGTAAGGTGATCGCGCAATCGGTGCGGCTCCGGGTACCAGGTCAATTCGAAACTCGACTTGTCTTGGAGGTGGAAGTCCGGGCAAGTCTTCGGGAAAGACTTCAGGGTAGTCTCGAACGATTGGTATATCCTCGACTTTTCTCTCCTCTGTTGGCTTTTCTATTACGTGCGCCAAGATTGCATGATAGCCCTTTCGTAAGCACTTTCGGGCCTTCATACAAGTAATGATCTTTAGCGTAGTACCGCTCCTTTCTCCTTGAATCGAAAGTGTTTCCCCATTCGGAAGCGGAATACGAACAATCTTTTCACGACAAACGATTTCAGCTCGATTCTTTGACAACCAATCCATCCCAATGACGATGTCAAAACTTCCAAGCGTTACAGGCAGTAAATCTATGACAAAAGGGTGATCCGCCAAATTCAAAGTACACCCTTGAATTACTTTATCGGTTTCAATTAGCTTACCATCGGCTAACTCTATGGTATACTTACTAGTTGATATGATTGGTTTAATACCAAGCAATGGACTAAATTCGCTAGACACAAAACTCTTATCGGCACCAGTATCGAACAAAATAGAAGCATAGTGATCATTAATGAGAAACGTACCCGTAACAATATTCGGATCTTGACGGGCTTCTCCGGCTCCTATCACAAAGGCTCTACCGCGCGCATTATTGCCCCCATGATTCTTCAGTTTTGGGCAATCCTTGCGGAAGTGTGCAGTACTCCCGCATTCAAAGCAACCACGGTTGGCCCCTGGGTTGGCGGCTGGCTCAGTAGTTCGGCAATTTTTAGTTGCATGGCCGAACCTCTTGCATTTCTGGCACTTAGAGTCTTCACATGTACCCACGTGGTGAAAACCACACTTGTTACACTTAGGTAGGTTCCCGGTATACCCACCTCTTGGTTTCTTCTCAGTTGGGCCTGCAGCAAAGGCCTTAACTGTTTCTTGTCTCTTCTGAACTGGGGGTACAAAGGTCTTGCCATGATTATTATCCCATTTCCTCTTGTTGTCAGCGCTTCTCACAAAGGTACCCTTTTTCACCAAAACACCCTGGCGAACTGCTTGATCAGTCAAGTGGTGAGCAAGTCTCACTGCGCTCTGGATTGTAGCGGGTTCAGCAGAAGTTACCATGCTTTGGATTTGAGGTGCTAGACCCCAAATGTACCTTTCAATCCTTTTGAATTCAGGGGTCACCATGTGTGGACACAAGCGTGCATAGTCATGAAATTTGGTGGTATAAGTGTCCACATCAGCACCCTCCATGGTCAAATTCCAAAACTCTTGCTCTATCTTTTGCAGTTCACTGCGAGGGCAATACTCTTCTTTCAGCATCTCCTTGAAATCCTCCCAAGGTATCGCATTGGCGACATCCAGACCCAATGTCTGAACATGAGAGTTCCACCATGATAGTGCCTGCCCTTCAAATGTGCCAGAGGCGAACTTGACTCTACTGTCCGCAGTGCAGTTACTCATGCTAAAGACAGACTCTGCCTTCTCTATCCATCGAATCATTCCAACTGCCCCCTCAGAGCCATTGAAAGTATGAGGTTTGCAGTTGAGGAAGGACTTAAATGAACAGCCCCTCGCATTGTGCTCTGTTCCTGAATTGTATAAATTGCTTTGTTAGAAATTAAACAATCATAAACAGCGACTTTAATACATATGACAACGTATCCCTTCGGACTTCCGTCGTACCTTCGTCTCCTCCGTTGATCTCCGATCCTCCACCGGATCCCACGTTCCGGTTAGTGTCGTAAGCGGCAAGGGCATCGGCTACTCGTTGCGAGATCATTGCCTCAATCTCCGCTAAGCTCGTAGGTGCACTGCCCTCTGCATTGTTGTGGGGGACTCTCCTTCGTGGCGACATGTTTCTTCAAATCACAACGATAAGCAAGATAAGACAATATATATAATAAAGTCAACACATATGCACAAAGTAGACAACCACAACAATCAAACAACCACGTAATATAAAAGATAACATAACTTGATAAATAAATTGCACGAGATACAAAGTATTTTTAGAGTACAAAGCTCCACAAAAACAAGTTCAAATCTAAAATATTACGTGAGCACAACCCGCTCACGATAGGCTAATGAATGAAACGAGAAAATACACCAACAAAGAGGGCCACAGAGGCGAAGAGAGCACTAACTGCAGCAAGTGCCACAGCAGACCCTGCTCGCTCCTGTGCCTCGGCAGCCTGCTGTTCAGCTATAACAACACGCTGATTGGCGGCTGCGGCCTGCTCCTCGATGGCAACCACCCGGAAGTGAATAGCGTGAAGTGACTGGTCCACGATGTAAGACCATTCATTCACGGAATGTAGGCGGTCCACTATAGACTCGATGTGGAGGCCCTTGAGCCTCTCAATGTCATCCCGAACTGAGTGGGTCTCGAGGTCACGGTGAGCATCTGGTGCCACTGGTGTGGGCACGGTGCGCTCAACTGGCTCCCCGGTCAGTGGTAGGGGACGGGGCGCCTGAGAAGACTCGCTTATCTCGTGGATAGAGGGTAAATCCTCCTCCTCCAACCACCCATTGAGGGTGTGTGGCATCCATGTCTGCTTCCTCGCAGAAGCCAAAGTCCTCTTCCGCGGAGGCTCTCGTGGAGTGTCGTCAGTCCCTGCGGCCTCGCCGGCAGGTGCTGGTGGTGATAGTGCGGGCCTCTTCCCTAGTATGGGGACCTGCTTCCTAGCAGTCTGCTTCGTCTTAGCTCCGGTGCGAAGGACAGGTGGGGCTGATGGTACGGGACTCGGTGGTGTAGGAGCTCGTCGTGTCGAAACTGGGGTACTCTCTCCTGAGGAAGACCCTCCGAAGATCACCGAGCGAGGCACCGTCTCTCCGGAGCTCGTGCTGTCACTCCCGGCGGCCGCTCCGCCTGTGCTGTCAGTAGCTGACTCTCCGGACGCCTCCTCCGGGTCGGTCTCGTAACTTACCTCCGGTACGGGTGCAGGCGGCGACGCTGGTGGTGTCCTAGCTGGTGGTGGTGGCGGGGTCGCGGGTGTGTACTCCTCGTCAGAAGCGTATACAACAATCGGGTCTACTGAAGTCATATCTGTGACAAGGCAATATTCGAAATACTATGTAACATAAGTATGCAGTGTGTGTATGCGGTAATGTAAATGTTATGAGACTACGGTTATAGTCTAAGCCCACTAAATGCAACTTAGTTCGCTATAACCTGTCTCTGATACCAATCTGTCACACCCCAACCACGGCGGTTCCCGCGGGGCGCGACGGTCATGGATCATCGTCACTGATTACATAGAACGACCTCTATATGGTTTTGAAAATCATGCATTCCAGATCGTTCCAAAATATAACATTGTTTTACAGAGTTAATGCGGAAAGTAATGCGGAAGGAAAATAAATTGTTTTGAAAATACAATGCCAAGCAAAAGACAAGCAAATGTTCATTGTCATGGGAACATCAAAAGACTTCATGCATGATGTGCACCCTAATCCCGTGCAAGCTTAACGACCTGAGAAAACATGCTTAAACGAGTCAACAATAATGTTGGTGAGTTCACAGGTTTAAATGTAAAAGTAAATCGTTGTAATGGACCACAAGACTTTCTATGATTTGATTGTTGTACAGACAATACTACAATATTACCATAAGCACACCGAAACCGAAGCTAGACTGTAACAGTAATGTAATGTAATGCCTCTACCATGCCTATCGTATGCATGGGGTGATTAGGTTAATGATGCACCCGTTTTGACCTCCGGTCAAAGTTAGCGCGACTAACGCGGGTGGGGGTTGTCAAACCCAAATAGATCTATCCATGATTACCTCGCTTAGAAACGAAACTAACGGTCCAGTTTGAGAGGACTTAATACGATATGAATCCGCTTATGTAATATGTGAAATCATGTAAGTGAAATTGTGTCCAATGAAAACAGTAAGTATGCATGTAATCTCCCCCAAAAGGAAAATAAGTAAAATGGGGCCGTGAAAACTCACCTGATGCGTGAGTACCGTAAACGTGTAGGTAGCAAAAGTCCGAGAGTAAACCGACCTACGCGTGCCCTAGAATATATAAGACACCTTAAGGTCTAAGTAATGTATCCGTGTATAAGTGAGTTATGTAACCGTTTCACCCAACTTAGTTTCGTTATGAAATTCCGTTTGACTCGACGACCCGTTGGTGATATCTATTTATTACCCAAAAATATATATACTTACATAAAATAAATATAAGTCATATACTTGATCAAGTGTGTCCATGTCTACAAGTAACTCGGTGTCATCTTAGAGTTCGAGTATCAAACTATAGTTTGACTCAACACGAGTCATAACTCGATGCGAACAGTAAATAAATATATTAGATATTTACTTAAAGTAATGTTTTCGAAAGGCGCCATGTTTTTAGGTAAAAATAATATTTATATTATTTTCTACAAAATATAACTTTTAGGAATTATAACATCAAAATAAACTGTCGGTTTTCGTTTTACGACCAAAGTATACATGTACATTTATAAAATCATATCTTTCAAAATCTAGTCATGGACATTTTAAATATTTATATTTACCAAAAATTAACTCCTAAAATTTATATGCTTCAATATTTATAACTAACCCATGAAAACTATTTAACAAAAGATACTAACTTTACAATTAGTAATAATATATTTTCATTCACTCAAAAATACCAACAACTAAAAAAATAGTCATATAAAACATAAGTCGTGTAAATTACTAACAACCACATATGGATGTAAATATATAAAGACTACTTGAACCTATGGACATGTCAAACCCACTTGATGCATATAAACATACATTTTATTTTTGGCCTATGGACCACCATCTAATTTTATTTAGTGTTTCTACATAAAACAAGTCTCTTTGTAACATTTTATCTAAAGATTTTATTTGTAACAAAAATAACTTTTATTGGTGAAAGTTGGTACATAACAACTTGTGGGTTGGATAACATAAATCAAAGTAACAAAATATTAACAAGTAAGGAGAATTCTCACTAGAAGCAAGCAAGGAATGTGGATGAAAGTTGTAGGTTGCTTGTGAGACACCAAGAGACCACTTGTTCTTCACCAAAAGACACTTGAAACACTTGAACTCTTGAATAAAAATTAAAAGGGTGGATATTGGTGGGGGTGTGGTTGGAGCCGTAAACAAGAGAGAAGACAGGAGTTGGTGTTGTAAATTTTTGTTTGATAGAATGGATGACAGATAGTTCAATTTATGGTACCAATTTGAATATTGGTGGTGGTGGGTTCGAACCTATGGTCCAAAGAGTGAAGGAGGCATGGGATCAAATGTGGTGAAAAGTCAAATATGAATTCTTGTGTGCATGCAGTGACTAATCACCAACATAGAAATCCTTGGTTTGGGTAAAAGTCAAAAACAGTAGTGGAGATGTGATGTGTGTGTGGGTTGGTATCTCTTGGTGTGTTGACTCATCAAAGGAAAGGCATGAATTCAAAAAAATATATGTGCATGTGTGTGTATTTTCGACAGATTACAAATAAGAGGAAAAATGTGTTGATTTTTAAAATGTTTTAATTGATTTCGATTAATCACATAATGGTCCCTAAGTTTTAATAATTAAATGGGTATTAAAGTGGTAACAGGTATAAATCGGACGCGAAATAAAAGAATAGAGTTTTTATTAAAACCGACCTTAATAAAAATTATACATTATATACTTATTGGTTTACTAACATGTAAATATATGTTTAGTAAATTAATACAGCGGAGTAGCAAATTAAAATAAGATATACCGGTGAAACGGTGAATGTGCGCGTTAAAGTACTAAGTTGATATAAATAAACACACGCATATATTCAGGTTATAGAATAAAGTTGTAACACTTCAAAATATTTATTAAAACATAAATATTAATTATCACCAACGTTCGTGTGTGCCAGTTATACTGCGTGTGACTCGGTAATTTACCGAATTACCGATGCGTGAAATGTTATGAATGGACTTTGCTAATTATGAAATGACCTTAATTAACCAAAATTAAGTCTAACACGTATATGATGTATGCAAATTATGACAGAGACGGGGACGGGTATTGACCTGTAATTGCCGGTTGTCACAACTTGAGAGTTGAGGTAAAAGTATTGGGCTAAAAGTATAAATTTACATTTAATTATTTATATTTATTCGGTTAAAACGGTTAACCGAACAAATCGAATTAAAAAAAATCTGTCTAACCGTTAACCTAACCGCAAACTGAATTGTGAATTCAGTTCGTTTTTTCAGATACGGATACGATTCGGTTTTTAGTTTTTTTTAACACACCCCTACTTGTCATTATATACTTGATTATATGGTTTAACCAAAGTGATTGCACTATCACAATGAATAGAAACAACGAGACCTTCATAAGTGACTTAGGGTCCGAGAAGGTGCCGCCCCCTTGAACTCCTAAGGTTCTTAGATTGTTGGGAATTTGATTAGTCTCAAACAAACATATACCTCCTAACTTTTATCAATCTTTAACCGTATTTCTCTATGATCCAAGTAAATCTCATCTAGTTAAAAATATTTTCGAATGTGTACTTTATTTATTTTTTCATATCTCATTTTATATATTTCAAAGCTTTTTCTAAAAATACATCTTGGTAAGGGTAATGGTTGAAAGTTGAATTCTTACAAAAGGTAAGCATGTGAGATCATGAAACTAGTTACTGCGGTTGTACTTTGACCTAATACACGTCACTTTTTTCTGAAACCTCATTAAAACCATTAAAAAATGCTCCATTTTCTCTCATCTCCAATGGCGGAACCTTAAATCCTCCTCCTCCTCCGTTATCTAACTTCAGTCACGGTAACCGTTTCTGCTTACGAATTATCCGTCTATCGCTTCAATCTCTACTTAATTTCATCATCTTTATCATCAATCATCAACAACGAGGTAAAAATTAGGTATAATACTTATATAAGATCTCTGATTAAGAGCTCCTGCTTCAAATTTCAATCATTATCTTATCAATCTTCAACTTAGATTTTCGATCTAATTTTGCAGAAAGAGGTAATAAGACGGCTCAGCCTCTGTTTTCCACCGTGAACTGTTTCCGATTCCGATCTCAGACTCGAGGTTAAAACAATTGCTGAATTATTCATCATATTATGCGTTTTTCTCTTCTGAAACTGTTAAATTCGTCTATATCAATCTTCAACTTAGATTTTCGATCTAATTTTGCAGAAAGAGGTAATAAGACGGCTCAGCCTCTGTTTTCCACGGTGAACTGTTTCCGATTCCGATTTCAGATTCGAGGTTAGAACAATTGCTGAATTATTCATCATATTATCCTTTTATCTTCTTCTGAAACTGTTAAATTCGTCTATATCTTCGTTCTACCTTGGAAGCTTCTGGATCACATGTTTAGGATTTCATTTATCATCTTATCTAGTTATCTTCTATACGTATATATTTATCGTAAATTTTGCATCAAACACTCAGAATCTCATAGTTCTTAGCAACGATATATTAATCACAACATCAAACTTCAAAATTTTGGTATTATTTGCGCATTATTATACCGCTTTTTGTATTTTTTTTATAATTCATTTCACTTTTTGGCTTTTTCCTAGATTGTTTCTTTTGATTCAAATCCTTTTAAATTCATTGCCGCCTAATTGAAAATTGATTTCACTGTACGAAAATGAATTTAAAATTCAAATGCGTGTATTGGTTACATAATCTCGAAACGATTTTGCCTGTGTAATTAAATTGACATCAAATTCGTCGGTGCGTTTTAAAATTTGAATAAAAAACGATATTTTGGATGTTTAATTAGTAATAAATCGAATTAATGAGTTGTATTGTGAGTGTGGGAACCGCGTAGCTGGAATCAGCGTTTCCGGCGGTTGTTTATTTCAGTCACGACTCACCGGCATGAACTTACTCCGTGTAAGCTACTCGCGGTTCTGAGCGCGTGCATCACACACATGCTTCAGCAAGTTGTGCGTGTTCTTTAGTGTTGAGTGTATGGGTGACACGTTTCGTGAGGCCTGCAATATTTTTGTTGGAAACTTGTGGAGTTGTGGGATATCTAGTTATATTTTTAATATTTAATATTTTAATGATTTATTTTTGTTCCTTGTGATACTAGATAACTATAGGAAGCCCCAAATATATTATACACAACATAAATGTATTATGGGTTAAAATATCTTTCCAAGATCCAACATTATCACCCTGTTGTCACAATTGAAGGTATTTAGACGTTCAACTAATTTTTCAATATTTTTGTTAGAATACATGTATAGGGAAGGGTTTTTTACATGAGTAAAAATACTGCAAGAACTCACAAAAGTAATATAGATTATTTATTTGTTCACGTATTTATACAAGATTTTAATACGACTATTAAAATATAACGGTGTGATGTAAGTATCTTTAAATTGATATGCGTAATATATGATCTACACATGTGTAGTTTAACTATAGTTTTATGACGTATATATGTATACGAAACGAGTAACATAGAGAGATAAAAACTATCATTTAATCTTTTTAGCTATATTTTTTTATTTAATTTTTAGTAGTAAAGAATGGTTTTCATGAGTGATATTTGTGGCTCATTAATAGAAGAAAATCCTCTATAAACACTAAGGATTAAGGAGGTCATGGATTCAAATCTCACTCCCATAGGAATAAAAAAATTTGCCTTTAAAAAAAATGAGTGATATTTTTGTGGTTTTGTAGCCTCACTTGTATGTATATTGGTTTTATTTTGGGCTAATTAAGTAAAAAATGTAACCGACTTTATCAAAATTTCTATTTGAGGTAACAAAGTATTCATGTTTCTTTTCTTTTAGGTAATCTAACTTTTGATTTTCGGTTCTTGTGAAGGTAAGCAAAATTTAAAACCTATTAAATAAATTAAAATCGCACCGGATAATTAAATATTAAAAGTTGATTACCATTTATTACCTCCAACGAAAATTAAGTTTATTAAAATACGTGTTGCGTTTTTTTGTGGATTGCCTTTGTTTAATGTTTTAAAATGGTAATTTATTATATGAATCAGTATTGAACTTACACGTATTATTATAAGTTATAATTTTATTTTATATTGCTGTCAATGTTTTCTGTATATTCCATCCCAACTCGGAGTTGAAAAGTTCTAGAAAAACCAAATATATAATTCCTTAATGGACGGACTAATTGTTGCTTTGTAAATAAATACGAATTATAGAAGTTGACCATTATACCAAAGAAAGAGTCTTACACGTATGAACTTTCTTGTCTTGAATTTCTTTTGATATGTCCCTATACTTGAACAAGAATTATATGAATAACTTGAAGCTAAAATCTAACGGATTTCATCTTTGTTTCACATGCATTGTATACAATATAGCCCTACATGATGTACAGTACAAGTCCTAAATTCATACGTGACAAACGTAAGACATAGGAACTAGGAAGTAAAACAATGTATCCGGGCTTCAACAAATACTCATGAACTATTGCATAAATCATGTCATTTTCTTATGAAGTCTCATCTTGATTAAGGGTGTAAAGAGACAAGCCGAGCTGGCTCGTTTCGAGCTCTAGTTTCAAAACTCGAACTCAGCTTGTGAGTAGATATTTATTATTTATTAATTAATTTACTTTTTTATTTATATATTGTTATAACTACTTATATACATATATAATTTTTATATATAACATAATATATATTATTTAAAATATTATTTAATTTATATGAAGCTCTGGCTCGTTTATCAAATGAGTGCCATTAAAAGTACCAACTCGTTCAAGCTCGTTCGATTTGAGTTTTTAGCGAGTCTATCTCAAGTAGCTCACAATCAGCTCGTCTCATTTACACTCCTATTATTCTTGATGGATTTATGTGTTCATCATTTTTTTTTTTTGGAATTTCAGGTTATCTTGTTAGGACGAATAAGCAAAATGGCATCATCTTTGGTAAGTCGATCATCCTGTAAACTTTATATTCAGTCAACTTATTTGTTTTTGCTTAAAAACAGTTGTTGCCAAGAAGTTATGGCCGATATATAATGTTTTATATAATTCTGTTTTCAGGCTAAGTCGCATAAGGGTTATCGGAGGTCGGATTCAAGAAATAAACATTCATGGTGGTGGGATAGCCACATCAGTCCCAAAAACTCCAAATGGCTAGCAGAAAATGTCGAAGGTAAGCCACTTATATGCAATTCTACATGACATTAGGAATTTATTTATAATTAACAGAATGTTTTTTTTAATAAAATCATATTGAGTTTATGATCAATTTACACACATTGCATCATTAATGCAAATCTATGGTCCATATAAGACCCCAAAGGACTATAAACTTAAAACTTGTATCTCTATTGGGCTTGAAAGAGATTAATTTACCTACAAATATCTTTTTTTTATTAATTTTCTTTACTCTTATATCACAATAAAAAGAAAAAAAAGGTGTATGGTATTGCACGTCACACCATTGTTGTCTCATCAACTTTTCCCCAATTTCTACTATCCACTCATCCCATTAAGATAACATCACTCATTTCTTGCATAATTTCTGCTTTGAAATACCCGTTTGTATCATGTGGGATAGGGGTCTTCATAGCCATTAGCTACGGTTTCGAGAACGACAAACAAAATCGGCCGATGGGTCAGTGAACCGGTCTATTTAACAGTTTGGTTTTGACGGTTTGGCTGATTCTTTTTATTTTTATTTTTAATGTGTATTAAATCTTTTAAAATGATAAGATGGTTCACAGTCATAATACATATACAATATACATAACTTCATATTCAAAAATGAAAAAAAAAACTTATAAGTGGTTAAAAGGTTAAACAGCCGGTTCAGCATACACGGTCAGTTCCAAGTTTCATATTGGACCAAACTGCTAAACCGGCAAACCGTGAAAACCAAACCGTTTGGATCTCAAACCAGAAAAACCGGCCGACTTGCTTCGGCTTAGACGGTTCGGTCGGTTTCAACAGTTTTTGAACCCCCATACTCTCGGATACATTATCTCACTCTCAGTATTTCTTCTTTAAACTTTATCATTTCTACGTTGTAGACTTGTACTGTATAATATATAACATCTAATACTATCATATCTTAACACTCTTTTAGATTGATAACATTTTTTTTCTTAATAAATAATCAAATAAATTATTTAGAACCATGTTTCAAGTCATGCTTGTCATGTTTTATGGCATCACACGCTCCCTCATGACAAGGGTCCCATGTTTCCTTTCCTCATTTTTAAAACTAAACCCAAAATTAGAACTCCTTTTTGGCTTTTTTTTATTCTTTTTAATTCTAGGTATTACCGACTATTCTAACAGTCAAACACCACTCATAATAAACAAATCCTTTTTTAAACTAAAAGGCTTTTCCTTCTCATTGAAGTTGATCATATGCCCCACTATTGGTTCCTTAGTGGCTGTCATAGTTGTTCCTAATAAACTTCACACTTTCTAGTGATCTAATCAATTTGGGTCCCATTAAATCTCTCTTTAATTCAAATAACAATTCACAACAATCAATCCAAACCTTTACCAGATTCAAATGGCCAAATTTCACAACTCTAAAATCACTAAAGAGTTTTTGATTGCAGAAATGGATCAAAGTGTTAAACGCATGTTGAAACTAATCGAAGAAGACGCGGATTCGTTCGCCAAAAAAGCCGAAATGTATTACCAGAAACGACCCAAACTTGTTTCACACGTTGAAGAGTTCTATCGGATGTACCGATCGTTAGCCGAACGGTACGATAATGTCACCGGTGAGTTGAGAAAAAACATCCCTTCAGATCTTCATTCTCAAGGGTCGGGAATTTCAGATGCTGGGTCTGAACCACCTCCGACTTCTAACCCGCGAGCCCGGCCCAATACTCGAGCCGCGGGTTTTGATGTCTTTTTGAAAAGTGGGGGGAGTAGTTCGGATTTGGGAACCAAAGAAGGAGATGAAACGTCTACGTTGGATTCGGAGTCGGAATCAGATGATTCTTCTGTTAATAACTACTCGAGTGCATCTGTGAATAGGGATCATCGAGGGTTGCGTAAGAACAATAACATTGTAGAAGAACTGCGTGTCCGAAATGAAAAACTGGAAACCGAGCTACAAAAGTACGAGTCAATGGCACCGCGGTCTGATGATGTTAAAGAGGACAGAATCCGGGCTCTAGAAGTTGATCTGAAAACAATGTCGGAAAAGCTTAATGGTTCGAAGGAAGAAATAAAAAGGTTAAGATATGAACTCGAGAATAGCGGGCCTTCGAGTAATCATTTACAAGAAAAACTCGGGGCAGTGCAGAAAGAAATCTCGGGCTGGAAATCGAAGCTCGAGAAAGAAAAACGAGAGGTAATGAAGCTTCAAGATCGAATCACGAGATATAAAACGAACTTATCAGAACGCGATCGGGAAATTCGGGCCATGAGAGAAACATTATCAGATGCAAACAAAACATTATCAGAAGAGAATATGCAGCTTCAAGAACAAGTTGCAAAGCTTTTAAAAGAAAACGCGCTTTTAAACGATACCGTAAAAGAATGTGATTTACGTTGTCAGTTTTCGGATGCGGAACTTAGAAGGATGAAGATTGTAAAACTCGAAATGGAAGGTGAAATCGAGAAGCTAAAGTTTGAGAACAACATTCTTGCGATCAAAGTCAACGAGCTTGACCAAGCGTTGACTTTGAAAGACGAAGAAGTCAACGGTTTAAGCCAGAATTTGGACCAATTACATATAGAACATATCGAGTTAGTTGACCGGATTTCAAAGTCAAACAAGTCAATAGAAGAGTTGACTTCTAGAGGTGAAGAACTCGAGAAAGAAATCTCGAGGCAACGGGAAGTGATCGAAGAAGGAGCCGAGGAGAAACGTGAAGTGATACGACAGTTATGTTTTTCACTCGAGCATTATAGAGATGGTTATCAAATGATGAGACAAGCTTTTATGGGTCATAATAAACGACACCCGGTGATGGCATCTTAGGACTAAACGAATTTTTGATGAATCGGTTAGAGATAATCATCGGGTGTTAATAACTAATAAATCGTATACGGGTCATTGTAAGTTAATCATCTGGTGGTGTTTTATTTTCGGTTTTTGCTTTCGCGATTCTTTTGGTTTTGTTGGTGAGTGTATGAGTAAACGCTTGAATGTTGATCATCATGTCTCTTGATAGGTTTGTGGTCTGTCAATGTTTAAGCTATAATTTATGGTTATATGTACTTATGTTCAATTGAAATGGTTTGGACTTTTAGATTCCAGATCATTTACCTCTTCATTTCCACTTTCCGTCATGATATTCAGATTAGAACTTTTTTCTGTCGACCCGGACGAAACTCATGAGCAATGTTTTAAAAATCGAACTGTTTATTACGACGGTTATACTATTGGTTCACTGGTCTGACGGACGAACCAGATGGTACTATTATTTGTTTTGTAAATGCCTATATATATTATAGAGTAAGTTTCGTTTTGAGTCCCTATGGTTTGCTCAAAAAATCGTTTTCAGTCCAATGGTTTCAATTGGACTTTTTGAGTCCGTGTGGTTTGCCAGTTGTCTCAATTAAATAGCAACACACTTTAATAGGGGTGAGCAAAAAACGGTTCCGACCCTCGAGAACCACGGACCCGACCCTTAGAACCGTGGGTTAGAACCTTTTTAGCAAAAAAGGGTCGGTTCAAGGTTCTGAGATTTCAGGTTTTAAAGGGTATGGGTCGGTTCCGGGTAGAACCGTGGGTTAGAACCTTAAGAACCCTAGGAACATTGAGATTTTAAATAAATAAAAAAAACCTAGATTTTGTAGGGATTAGGGAACCAATTAATCAAACGACGTTTACTTATATAATCGTGAAAAAATGACCACACTACATCTTCTCTCTTCAACATAGAACCAACACTTTATCTACTTTTCAAGTAGGAAGTTGTCTTCATCTTTGCTTCATCTTTATTAAATTTGTGTGTATGTATACGATTAGTTTCAATATCTCCAATTGCAAATAGAATGTATAACGTGGGTGAAATCTGAAAACCTACTTTGTATGTATGCGATTAAGTGCAAATAGAAATATAGAATGGATAGCCCTAAATCCTACTATATAAAGGAGATTCTGGATGCACGCCTACCTTGGGAACGATAAAGGATTAGGTCGGAAGAAAGAGTCTGAGGTTGGGTTGGACGCAATACAGCTTGGTACGGAATTCACTGAGACTGACTTTAGATATCGCATTTCCAGTATACTCGTTGTTCCCCTTGGTAACCATGCTCCGCAACCATCGAGTCGGCCTTACCAAACCAAAGACAACTAGTGTTACCAAAGACGGAAGAACGACATGCGACGGAACAGGACGGTAAAGCCACCAATCTCTCATTGAAAAGGGACAACCAGAGGATCTGCATGCATGGGAAGTCCTCTCTTAGTCTCCTTACCAACTTGCTTCATCCTTTCACAAAGAAACTGAAGCAACTTAGCCTCCCCCCTCTTCCCGGTCAAGATAGATGGGAAGGAGCCCTATCAAGGCCATAACCAGTCTCTTTATTTATTAACATGGGTGTGACACATACGTGGTATGCGATTACTTATTTAACTCTTATACTTGTATGTATGCATGCCTGCATAGCATGTCATCACCATTGGCCACCTAGCTATAAGACTTACTCTATGTATACATTGTAATTATAAAACATTATTGTATGTATATTGCAAATATAAAACCTATTGGATGTATACAACATTGTGATATACATTTTTTTAAAACAGAATTGATACAAAAAATATCTAGAGTGATGATAATGACAAAACCGTTGATAAAACACAAGCCAGAAAAAGAAAAGTGACACACTAAAGAGTCGGACCCTTAGACCGACCCTTTAGACCCTTACCCGGACTCTCGTTATAGGGGTCGGTTCCCGGTTCCAGACTTTTCGATTTCAAGGTTCCAGGTCGGGTCGGGTCCTGAAGGGTCAGACCCTTTGATCACCCCTACACTTTAATACATGTATTATAAGTTTCAGGTTAATCTTATGATCAAAGAAAACTACCTTTAGTAAAAAAAAAATATTCAAATATGGTTCAACCATAAATCCGGCTCAACCGTTGCTCGTCAAAACCAGTGCCAATGAGACCGGATTGGTTAGAAGTTCAGAGTTCGGTTCCCGATTCAACAAGTCAGGTCCGGTTTTAACATTGGTTATGGGTTCAGTTATTGTTTGCCGTTAATTGACGGTTAAATCAATTAAGGGGGTTCTGAATTTAATTATCAAAATTGTTCATCTGATTATTACGTTTTGGTAAAATGATAATATGCGGTTTAGGATTGTTAATTTGTGGGTGGAAAACAATAAGGTGAGTCGATTCTAACATATGAATCAAGTAACTTTGTTTAACGTAATACCTGAAATATACTTGATATTTTTAAAATCTGTTTTAATACTATTTTGTTGTTGAACCAAAACTAATAATATTTTTTTACAGGTCGAAATGAGTCATGTCATGTTGGAATTAACTAACGCTTTTTCTTATTTTACAAAAGGTGAGTCAATAGAAATTCTCATGTAATAATCAACCCATGTTTGGGATTGCTTATCCAAAATGCTTATCAGGATATTTTATAGTTATTATCTCAGGCTTTTTATTTCAAAAAAAAAAATAATAAGTAGATAAACAATTTTAAAAAGTGATTCTTATTATGTTAAAAAGTTCAGTTCGAAAAATTCTAACATAAATTATAGGCCTAACTACAGTTTTGAAGAAATATAACCAAACCAGCCAGGTTTGTGTGTTCGGACTGGTTGGTAGAGGTGCACAAATCGGATTTTTTTCGGATCCGGATCCGTCAACGTTGGTCAATGACTGGACACGAGGGAACCGGTTTTGGATCGGATCCGGTTTTGGGAGTGGAGAGGTGGAACCAATTTGGAACCGGATCTGACTAAATATCCGATTGGATCCGGATTTTTTCCCCTTTTTTTGTGTCCGATTTTGTCCGGTTCCATTTTGTCCGATTTTTATCCGGTCCGGATAAAACCTTGAAACCGGTTCTAGATCCGGCGGATCCTAAAAAATCCCGTCCGGTTCTTTTTTATCCGATTAGGGTCAGATCCGGTTTCGGATTATCTTTCGAATCGGATCCGGATCTAGTTTGTTTGTGCACCTCTACTGGCCGGTTTTGACGGTTCAGTTTTAAACCATCATTTTTACTTGTAGATTATTTTAGAAAAGATAGCGATGGCTCACGAATATATAAACATACACAAAACTTCATTTTCCTAAAACGAATAATAAATATTAAATGGTTGGTTCGGTTTACACAGCCGGTTTCAAGTTCCAAACAATAAAACCTCAAACAAACCGTGAACCAAACAATATATATTTCAAACTAGCCAAACCGACCTGTTTGGTCGGTTTCAAATTAAATAATAATACAAAACAAGATTGGAAGAGGCCTTGAATTGTCCTAAAAACAACTCGATCCAAAATATACACAACCTAGGCCCTAGGGTATCATCTACCAACCTGTACATCTTATTTTTATCATATTTGAATAATAAGCCCAAAAACATTTCTTCTTTTTCTATAATAATTTCAAAGTCTTAGTGGTATGGGTTTAAAGTCAAACCTATTGTAGAATTTTAATCATCCCAAGCATCATCAGCAGAACCCTCTTTTTTTATCATTGCAGGGGCAATCATGTACTTGTACTTATCATCAACATTTATTGATGTGGGTGGAAGCTTTGATTGTGCAATCCTTGCTTCTTTCTGTGCAGCTGCTGCTTCCCTCTCCTTCCTTCTCGCAACCTGCATATTATATGTGCTTACATTTTCATCTCTAACGACCCAAACATGTAAAATAAGAATAGAAAACGGGTCAAATAGGTTGAAGGCGATGTTGTTAAAACAGGACCAGACCGGCTGATTGGATCGATTGGTTTTTGGCAAGTAGCGATTGAACAGGTAACCTGGTTTAGTGGTTGGACCAGTTTTAATTTTTTTTTTTTGTGAAAATAGTTTTTTTTTTTTGTAGATTATTAGATTTGAACCTGGTGTTTGCCAACTAATCTAGAAAGATGTTAGCGTTGCAATTTTTGATAGTTAAATTAGATACTCTCACCTCAAAAAGTCAATGCATTATTTTGGTTTTTAATATAACCTACATAACAATACAGTATTTAAGTTTTATGATGACGTCATCCGGTTTTTTAGTCCGGCAGTGCGGTCCAACTAGTGAACCAGTACTGCAGCCAGTTTAATGATCGTTCCAGTTTTCGAAACATTGTCTTGGTTAGTTGGTTACAACTTACAGTAAGGGGTTATGTTAGAAAATCACTCGACTTTTACTGAGGATTCATACATAAGTAGAGGGAAAATGAATGGGGGTTGGTAAATATATTTGTATTTATCCTTCTAAAAGTTCATTGTAAATTTTGTAAGGTTGTATTTACCCTCTCAACACACTAAATATATATCATTTACCCATTCCATATTTAATAAAATAAAATTAGGCACATATTACACAATAACAGTTTGTTTGATAGAATAAACAAAAAGGAAAAGAAAGTTACTACTCTGAACCATCTCAGCGTGTAATGTTCTCTTCGTTTATGCAATGAAACATGTTACAAGTAACTGGTTCTATTTTATATACTATGTAATGATAAACATGATAAATATGATTTTGAAAAAATGAACTTTTAGGAGGATATATATGAAATCACACCTTTTATAAATCATTAATATGTTTAATAATTATATAAATTATATTTTCATCATAACGGTCTACTTTTTATAAAGTGTGATTGAGGAGTTTGTAGCATATAAATACAGTTTAGGGAATTTTCGGCCTGTTTAAATTTTCGATAAACTTTACCTCTGTCTTGTTAGCATATAAAGAATCGAACCACATACAGATAAAAAGATCGAAATTGTCACTTCTTACAAGGTCTATAATATCAAAAATAAGAAAAGAGTACCTTGCCTGTGGCGAAAGCCACAGTATTCCCAGATTGAACATCTGCTATCGCTTTCCTTATTTGGGATACAAGGAACTGAAAGATATTTATCGTCAAGCAAGAGCAATTATCAGTAACGAGTATATGACTAAAAGGGCATTAAGCGTCACTAAGAATTATAGGTGTTGGGCCGGAAACGAGTCAAAAATAGTCATAATTGGTACGGGCTGGGTCGGGTTGGCCCTCAAACGTTTTTGTCCATTTTTTAAAACTTTTCATAGCAATGAATGCGTTAAATATGACAACAAAAACGCTATTATGAAAAAAGAAATCAAATACTTTGGATAAAAGGCTTTAGGAGGTTGCATGCATTAAAAATAGACTTTGGACTCGTTTCAACCCGTTTTGCTCATTCCCCTTGAGCCAAAAAATTTTATTTGCCCTGTTTGAGGTCAGAAAAATGACGCATGCGCCTAAAAGTACGTCTAACAAGGAGATTGAGACACATGGCAAAACCCAAAGAAAAGATGAGAGATGAAATATCTAACTATTAGTCAAACATTGGATGCAGTAGGCATATTTCTAGGTTGATGACTTGTTGGTTACGCATATTATCATTACTTTTGAGATAAAACACATCCCAAATTAATTCATTCGTAAATAAATGGGTTGAAATTGTCACCCAATTAACATATTAACATGATTCCACAAAATCCTGCAAGTTATTTTCTGGTTAGTAGACAAACATTTGTCTTAAAACTGTATGTTTTGTCAAATGTTGAAACTTTAACGGGTCAGATGAATCAATTTGGGATATGTTTGGTCAAATGTTGAAATTTTTGGTTAGTAGACAAACATGTGTTTTAACTGAGTAATAAAAAAAGGAAAGGTTAAGAAAAACGGCACCATATCACGATCTGTATAAAATGAAGTAGCTCGGCCTGTTGATCCTGCACGACCTGTCCTTCCAATTCGGTGCACATAGTCCTCCATTGTCTGAGATTAAGACAATAAGAAAAGATGCAAAGTAAAAGAAAAATGTCGATCATAAATTACCAACTTTTAATGTTGTAAAAAGATTTTTAAACATGAAGAAATGCTAGTTTTCCATACTCCAAGGGCATTTAAGTGGTGTTTGGATTTGTGTTTTGGAACTGAATATCTAGCGGTTACGACTTTAAGTCACAATAATCAGCTTCTAACTTTCAGTTTAACACAGATCATCTGATATTTAGAGGTCAATTAGTCAGTTTCATAGTAAAATGGAATCAACTATTTACCAACTTTTTAAACCTAATTTGACAGGACTTCCCCATATGACATCTTTTTTTTCAAATATGTACTTTTTAGTCATTTTACGTATTAATATCCTAAACAGTTGGAATCTATCAAACACTCAATCAACCAGATATCTGATGGTTACAACTTCAAACAGCAAAAAAAAAATATTCAAACACAAAATCTAATTTGATATTTAATTCTGGTTATTCAATCTCTCTCATAATCAAAACTCACACACATCCAAACACTCTGCTAGACTTCCAGTGAAATTGGTAAAAAGAATATTGCATCTCATGTTATATTATAAAAATACCTTTGGGAGGTCCAGGTTAACTACATGAGCAACTCCTGTAACATCTAGGCCCCGAGATGCGACATCAGTAGCAACCTGAAAATTAGTGTGCACAATCCAGAAAAATTCAATATGTGAACATTTTAGTTAAAAATATTATAAGCTTTCTGGCATACCAAGATATTAGTGGGCCCATGTCTAAAATCATGCAGGGCGCCTTCTCTTTCACTTTGAGTTCGACCTCCATGAAGAGCAACAGCATTTAGACCTTGAGCTACCAAAGCTTCAGCAATTTCATCACACCTTGTCTGCATGCACAATATAAATTAAAACTGTAAGGTGTTTAGTTGCAGACTTAACTTTCAATTAACAAAAATGAAAATATGTGTTTGCCACAGTTGATAACTGTCGGTGATTATTAAGAAAATGAAAATAAGAAAGAAATTGCAAAAAGAACAAATGAATACCTTTCGTTCCACAAATACAATTGTTAGAGGAAATCGGTGGCCTGATTTTTCAGCCACTGCAGCCTCCTCAACAAGTAATGACAGTAATCGATCAATCTGCAAAACAATGGAACTGTTAAAAACTTAACATAACTAAAAAGTTGCAAGCTTTAAAGACGCAACAGATTGCAAAAAAAAACAGCAAATTCACTTATTTACCCCAATCCTCCCTGTTATGAAGTTAATATTATATATTTTTATCAGCACGTATACTAATGACAAAAAACACATTAAGAAACTACACTTTTCAGGCCTAACCCAACAAAAAAAAGCAGCAAATTCACCTATTTACCCCCATTCCAACCCAAAAGAAAAAAGAAGGGAGCGAGGGGCCGGTCGCTTATATAATTCTCACATTTATAGATAATCTCACTTCTAAGTTTAAGTGTTTTTAACTATTGTTGATTCTCTTCATAAACACTTTGACATATCACGAAGTCACAAAGTCACCATGTCACACATAATCAATTATGTTATCTAGTAAAAACTGTAAGTCCCTTTTTGCCTGCTTGGAAAACTTCCATTAATGGTACACTTTATTTTTTAAAGGTGTACTAATTGAGTTCTATATCAAAATAATGAACTACTGAATATTCTAAACCTAAAGTAAGATTTGATATACCTTTTCATTTTCAGTAATTTTCTCCAATGTTTGGGATACGTTTTCTGTTGGGCTGCTAACCTTTCCAACCTTCACTTGTACTGGATTTGTCAAATATTCCTGAAGTCCGTGTAATATAAAGGAAATTCATAATCAGTTACACAGTAATAGAACCTTTTGTAACTCAAGTTTAGCTGTCAAGTACCACCTGAAAAGATATAAGATAAATCCCAGTTCCCGGAAAAGCAACAATATTTAATTTCATTGTCTCAATGATGTTGCATTAGAATGAAAAATCCAATGTTATCTTGATTAATAATATAAATCTCAATAATGTCGATAACAAAAGAATATGAAATCACATAAACCTGTGCTAGTGCTTCAATCTCCACTGGCATAGTTGCACTGAACAACAGTGTTTGATGCTTTTCTGGAAGATTATGCATTACCTAAAAATAGATGAAAAGCAAGCACAATGTAGATTAGTTTAACAGCCTGCATGAATACGAAAGGGCAGATAAATCTGGACATTGTTTCAGCTATTAATCAAAAGCAAAACCAAAAGAAATGTATATATGTACATGTGTTTGTATATTTTTAATGCTATATATAAGTTTTAGATAAGATGTTAGCACTTATTCCCCTCCACAAGAAGGAACTTCAGTACTTCACAATAGTGCATATATAAAAACATCCGAAGTCACATAATTTTGAAGCATAATCACATATAGCAGGCTTAATAGCACCAGCATAAGATTATCACCGCCAAAATTCAAATTTAGGAACATAACAATGAATATCTACTTCAGTTAACTTTGTTGTAAAAGATAAAAGATTATGATCACTTGTTGAGAATTAACATCAAGTAGACACAAAATAAAGATCCTTGGCAACATTTTTAAAAGAGGATAAACGAAAAAAGAACAAAGAACAGGAGCACTAATTACAAGAATTTAGCATTGATTTCAAAAAAACACAACTTACCTCTCTTATTTGAGGTTCAAAACCCATATCAAGCATTCTATCTGCTTCATCCAGAACAACATATGAAATCCTTGTGAGAGAAGTGTTTCCTTGTTGTAAATGATCAATAAATCTTCCAGGAGTAGCGACAACAATTTCTACTCCAGCCCGAAGCTCAGACCTCTGTTAGACATCCACAAAAAAATATAAATTTGTGATATACCTATCAAAACCCAATAGATAGTATTTTAATTTTTTTTTATTTTTGGTTGGCCAAACAGCAATTAAATATCAATCACCTGGTCAGCAATGTTTGTTCCACCAACAACAATTGCAGTTCTGAAAGACACCAATGATTGACTGAAAGCCTTCACCTGTAGTGATCCCATGAAAGATGTAAACTCATACTGAATATGAATATAGCATCATCAAACCTAAACATTTCAAACAATATATGTTTAATATTAATAATGAATGCATATACAAAGTTTTGCATTCCCATATGAAGTAGACATTACTAGTAATTGTGTGTAATACTAAGTAATTAACACAAATAGAGATCATCAATGTGTCAAGAACCCACAGTAGCCTACTACACTAATATATATGACAGAGAAGAACTTCAACCACATGTATCACAACACAATATCCAACTTTTTGTCCATGACTAGTACTTCACAAGACCATGTATCAACTAAGGGGAAGTTTGGTTTGTTGCACGAGAAAGTGGAATAGTTATGGATTTGGCTTTGGGTTGAAATAGAAATTGATATGGTTAGACTTAAAATGTTGTTTGGTTTAGAATTGGGTTTGGGTATTCTTAAAGTGGCCAGAAAGAGAGAACAATGATGGTCTTACAAAACCCCACCTTTTTGCATACACTCAGATCCTTGTTTCATGGGTTTTCTCAAACCATTATCTTGAAGCAAACAACAGTTATCACTTTCATCCTCATTCCCTCATTTCTAAACCCTCACGCCAAGCACACACATTGAGTTTTGATCTTCAGAAAATGAACATGTGCAAGAATTATCAATGCTATCAGCACATACTATTTCTCAAGGGCTAGCTTCCATTTTTATAGAATGGTATTACTGCCATCCCAACAAAAGCCAACAAAAAACTAAAAAGTGCAATATTTTATATGAATCACTCAACTGCTCTTCAACATTTAATATGATAACCAAGAGGTTTAAAAAATTAACATAGTGTATGACCAAAAGGGTACAAAATGCATATTAACATGTTGTACAATCAAAACTGCAGTGTGAATAGTAGTCAAATTTGATACTTCCGATATAAATAAGGGCAAAATGCATATCGGCTGTTTATGGAACTATGAAAAACTGCATATCATCTGATTTGTTAGATCAAACATGAACTGCCTTACCTCTTTCTCTATCTGTTGTGCAAGCTCTCTGGTGGGAGCCAGCACTAGTGCCAACGGTCCATCTCCGCGCCGAACAGAAGGCTGAGCAATACAATGCTGAAAATGTGAAAGATGTAAATGTATAAGAAATTATGAGAGGTTAAAAAATAGAACTTATCATACAAATAGTAGTTCATAGTAAAGAATATACAATTATAGTGTTTTATATTCATAATTTACATGAATTAGTAGTACCTGTATCATGGGTATTGTGAAAGCAGCAGTTTTGCCACTGCCTGTTTCTGCACAGCCTAAAAGATCCCTTCCACTTAAAGCAACAGGCATTGCCTGTGCCTGAATAGAAGTAGGTGTTGTGTATTCATGAATGGCAATATCCTTCATAATGCTTGAGTCCAGGCACTGCACATGTTGAAGAAATTGTATTAAATAATTCAGTAAAGATTGTATATCAAGTGCACAAACTGTTTACCATGTCTGTAAAAGATTCAATTGGTGCGGGCGCAAGAGGAGAGTCGGGAGAGACAGTAACATCAACATTGAGTCGTAACCTGACCTCTTCTATCTGTAGGTAATGGAAATAAATTAGAAATAGATACATATAATCTATTAAAAGATGTATGTGTACGAACTCAATAGAATTAACGCAACAATGAAAAATACAAACACATCCAACTGATCATCGGTTAACAGAAATTGTACCTAATTATGACAAGTATTCATAAATCAGGAAATTGGTTAACCGCTCCACAACCAGAAATGAACAACCACATAAACCAAATTCTATGAATGCAGTTCTTTATTTCTGTTTCGTGTCAAAAAAAATTGGCATAAGTTCTATAACAACTTAACATATTATTAGACCCAGCGGCTAGCTCAACATTCAAATTGAAGTGACTTAACATGTTATTAGCATTCTGGTTGCCACTAATTTTCAATCCAATCAAGAAAAGCTTGTGTTTTAATATGTTCCAGAAGTGAATGGCATGTTTGTATGGAAGCGCAATAATATTCTTAAATACAAAAGCATGTTATCATTCAGGCACACGTTCGTACATTTTGTATGAGCTTACAGAATTCCTATCCTACTCCATGTACCAAAATAACAGATGAATCTGTTCCATCCAAAGGCAGTATCAGAGATCCTATATATCAAATTGATAGCCCAAATGTATTTGTTTATATTAGTTATAGTCTAATATATGTTTAAAAATGTTATAGCAGTGTATGACAAAACATCATACAGTTGTATTTCATTGAGAATGTTAAATTTATTTTAAATTTTACCTAAGTTCTTAGGTTTATTACTCCCTAAAACTTGTGTATTTGATGAGAATGTTATGAGCAAGAACTATTCAATGAAGAAATTATTGAAGTCTGGTTAATAAGCCAGATAATCAGAAGCTCCAAATAATGCTCCCTATGAACAATAATCACACGATTCAACTATACAAGCGTCCAATAAATGCCCTAAAACCTCAAACGAAAACCTAAACACATCATTTCATCTTAAATTGATCATTAGTTCGACTTTCAATCAATCTCATCCTAAACAGTTCCACAACCAGTTAACAGAACCAAAATTTCCATAAAAACGACGTCGAATACATAACCTGCTCCGGTTTAAGACGTAGAACGCGTTCGGAAGGCTTCCATTGCGGAAACACGTCGTTCGGTACGGCAAAGGCTCCCGACGGTTGGATGTGGTTGTTTATTGAGCTCCGTCGAGGAGGTGCATTGGAAAAGGCATTGTTAAGGGATTTAGAGTTGACCTTGTGGTTAGCGGTGGTGTTATCTAGGGTTGTGGAGGTGACATTGGTGGTTTTGGTGGTGGTAGCGGTGGCGGCGATTGATTTACGGAGGTGAGGGGGCACGTAAGACATTGCTTAGTTGGAAGAAATAGTTGTTGTGTGTGAAAATAGTTGTTGTGTGTGAAAATGGATCAATCGTGCCCGAATCTCAACGAAGTAGACATGCAATTGCCGTTAGGATTATCGCCAAAAAGAATCTCGAAGTTAGGGTTTATTTACAAACATTCGTTTATTTGGGCAAATTCGACGGTTATATTTTTTCTTCAAATGATGGATACTATTATTCAATCATCTATTACTTATATATAGCTTTTCTTGTTAATACATAATTATTTATTATAACCTTATAATTTATCATACTTAAGACCTCGCAGTTACATATATTCTTTTTTTAAAGCTAAAAATATCAAACAGCAAAGGCAATGCAACATCGACGGATAGCTCGTTCATCGGGTGTCACCTTGGCGTTTATGCCATCGTGGGTGTCCTTAACACATTTTGTTATTATTTCAGCTAACTATCATATAATTTAAAAACAAATGTCGGTGGCAAATGACACCTATAATTTCACCCTCTCAAGTTTGTTAAATGGCAAAATGGTATCTCAACTTTGTAAATGTCATTTTAACCCCTCATGTTTTTAAACTTCAAGTTTACCTATTGTAGTATACATAATATGATTTTTCCTTAATAATTTTCGCTTGTTTGTTTAATTTTTTTTTCTTGACGGCCCGATATAATTTTGTTAAAAACGGATTCGCGTTTAAAATAGAGTATTTTTAGGTATCGTGTGTTATATCAATTGGCGATGTCGTGTTGGTATCGTGAAGAATGAGACCAATACCGACTGAAAAACATCGTCTGTTATATAAGTGTCTTTAATCTATGTTTCAATCTCCACAACTGAGTTATCGTAACTTCATACTTTTCTTTGATGTATTTAACCGAGAGTTTTTTTGTGATTAGTCATGTTAATGTCACCGCCTCAATCGTTTAAGGTCCGACACCCGCTAAGCATTTCTTGTTTATGTAAAGATGAATATTAATGTGAACGAAATGTAATATTTTAACTAGTGCAATATCCAACTTTTTGTCCATAACTAGTACTTCACAGGACCTGTATCAACTAAGGGGAGTTTAATTGGTTTGTTGCACGACAAATGGGAATAGTTGTGGGTTTGGCTTTAGGTTGAAATAAAAATATATATGGTTATACGTAACATGTTTGGTTCAGACCAGTGGCGTACCTACCTTTTGCTAGGTGGATCGGCCGACCCCGATGAATTTTCTTTTCTATTTGTTATATATGTGATATAATCTTGACCGACCCCATAAAATTTTGACACCGACCCCCATAAAATTTTGACCGACCCCCCAAAAGAAATATTTTTTAACCTCGACCCCAAGAAAATTTAATTTTTAACACTAATCTCCATTTAAACTTATAACTTAATTGGACATTTAGAATAAACTAGACTAAAAACTTAGTCATTTAAACAATTAAACTCACATTTAATTAACCCATTACCCACTTAGACAATTAAGCCCATGTTTAGTTAACTCATTACCCATTTAAATTTTTAAACAATTTAACCTGATAAAAAATCTAAATAGTGATAATCCTGATCCATCAACGTCTCAACATTTCATATTCACGCTTCACGCAATTTGAAGAATAACAATTTGCTAATCACGATTCTAGCCATGCCTCTTCACGATTTCAAACATCTTCGCTAATCACGAATTTACGATTCTAGCTCTACTAGTCGATTCATTATTCACAGCCTTGCGTCGTTGCCTCCTCACGATTTCAGGCAACTTTTTTTTAATTTTTCTCTAAGTTTTGAATTTTTGCGTATCATATTATTTTGTTATAAGCTATGCCATATGTACTATTTGCTAATTGTAATTAGTGAGAATATGTGTACTTAGTGACCCGACCTAACTTAAACCGGACTGAAAAAAATATATTTAACGATAGATAACTGACCGCCAAAATTTCTGACCCCCAAGGAAAAAATTCATGGGTCCACCACTGGCTCAGACCCTTGTTTCATGTGTTTTCTGAAACCATTATCTTGAAACAAATAATATTTACTGAATTATTTAATACAATTTCTTCAACATGAATACACGACATCTACTTCTATTTAGGCACATAAGTGGAAGGGATCTTTTAGGCTGTGCAGAAACAGGCAGTGGCAAAACTGCTGCTTTCACAATACCCATGATACAGGTACTAATTCATGTAATTTATACATATAAAACACTATAATTGTTTATTCTTTACTAGAAATTGGAGAGACACATTAGCTAATCTAGAGTAAAAAATATGTGTGTGTGAGAGAGAGGGTGAGAGAGTGTTAAAATATTAACCTCTTTTCCAATTTAATTCCAAAGAATATTGTATTTTGGTTTTATTATTTACTTTCTGTTTCTTCTTATTTGTACATGGGCTTAAATGAATGTGTTGGGCTGGAGGCTGCTGATGGGCTGGAGGCTGATGGGCTGGAGGCTTCACATTAGGGTTCGTGTATATAAAGAACGTTGTAGCAGTGTTAAAGATATCGAGTTTATATCTGCAGTTTTCTCTCTCGTTCATAATTAGGGTTTCGTCTCTATTGAGAGTTTTCTTCTTGTGTTCTTTATCACCGGTCTAGGCAAGATCGTTTCATCATGTTGATGATACGATAAAGTCTGTTAGATTGTAGTGATTTGTAGATCAGTCATCCGTTTGATGATAGGCAAGTTGTATCTGTTTTTGTTCTTTGTGTTCTTGGTTTGGTGATTAATAGAGTTGAAGTTCTGTTTATCTGCTCTTGATTACCATTTTTGACATGGTATTAGAGACAGGTTTTGATTTTATCATATTCGTGTGATTCTGGGGTATTCCGTTGTCATCTGTATATCTTGATATCTAGGATTCTAGATCTGTGGAACACAAGCGACTTGGTGGGGACGCTCATCTCAGGTCTCAGATACTTGTTTCAACTCTCTCATCTCAAGATCGAAAGGGTCTCTATCTGACTTAGGTTTTGCAAAATAGAAACCCTAAGCCGTGACTTCTTCTGATTCGATATTGTCTGGTTGCTGTGATTCTTACTGAGATTTTGTGACCCTACGTGAAGGTCACAGATCTCGGTTAAAGGAAGCTTGGAACACCTTAACTGGGGTGTCGTTCGGTGAGATCGTTCCTGCTCTCTTGCTGTACTTTGCTTACATTGCATTAGTTGTGTGGCTTTTTACTTGTTCTAGTGTGTTGTAATCTGCATTTATTTCTGTTTATGCATCACTTGAGTGTTCTTGTGTGCTTAGTGCATTCATTGCCATGGTTGGGCCTTGATCTGCCATCACTGAATGGTGTGAAACCCTGTGACCAACCTTGGTGAGGTGTCTGTGTGTGTGCCTATCTCAAATCATTTCTTGTTTAAATTGTTTGAAATGGATGACGTCGCTATTGTAGGAACTCTTGTTAGCAAACTTGATGCTAGTGATCCATTATATCTACATGCTAGTGATTCAAGTAGCTTGACTATAGTAAATATAAAATTAAAAGGAACAGAAAACTTTACCGTATGGTATAATGCTATGACTCTTGCACTTCAAGTTAAAAATAAACTAGGATTTGTTGATGACTCTTGTATCAAATCTGATGATGATGATGTGTTAGCTAGACAGTGGGATAGATGTAATTTTGTTGTTCTTACTTGGATTTTGAATTCTGTAAGTGAAGAACTATACTTAAGACAAGTGTATTCTAGACTTGCATCTGATGTGTGGAAAGACTTAAAAGAAACATATGATAAGGTCGATGGGTCAGTTGTGTTTGATCTATATCAAAGAATTAACTGTTTTTCTCAAAATGGGCTATCTGTATCTGAATATTATCATAAATTGAATATTATGTGGAAACAACTTGATCAAATTCTTCAGTTACCTACCTGTACATGTAATGCATCCAAAGAGTTTAATAAGTTTAATCAACTAATAAAACTGATGCAATTCTTAATGGGTCTTGACAGTGTGTATCAATCTGTTAGAACAAATTTGTTGATAAAAGAGGTTCTACCTACAGTTAAAGAAGCCTTTTCAATAATATCTAGAGAAGAGTCTCATAGGAATTCGAATAACAATTTTCAAAAAGGACAAGTTCAAGCCTGTGGTTTTGTTTCTAAATCCGTTCAAGGATTTGAAAAAAAAGGAAAATTTTCAAAGAATCCTAATCAGAATGTTAAATGTACACACTGTAATAAAATAGGACACAATATAGATAGATGTTTTGAAATAGTTGGCTACCTTTCCTGGATGAAACCTAGGAATGGTCCGAGTAAGAAAACAGGAACTAATAATAACTCTGTGATTGAAAATAATAACTCTTTCGCTTCTGCTTCTGCTTCTGCTCCCGGTAGTGTTCTTACTCATGATCAGGTGACAAAGTTGTTGAGTCTTTTGAATGAAAAGTCCAGTGATGATGGTCAAAGTAATAATGTAGCTGGTAGGTCTATTGATCCTTTCTGTTTTTCAAAAAGAATGTATGGTTTTTCAAATATGGTTGGGTCTACTGATGGATCTGGTTAGGTGGTTGATTCTGGTGCAAATCAGCACATGGTAATGACAGATTCTGACTTAATTGATCATGTTGATGTTTCTGAGTTCAATATAAAAGTTAAACATCCTAATGGCACTAGTGCTATTGTTACAAAAATAGGGAACATAAAACTGAATAACAAAGTCACTCTATGGGATGTTTTTCTTGTTCCTAGTTACTGTGTAAACTTATTATCTGTTTACAAACTGGCTAAAGATAGCAAAATGATTATTTCATTTGATGAGCACAAATGTTATGTTCAGGATTCATTAACAAAGAGTGTCCTGGTGACTGGTAACCAACTTGATGGTCTCAATGTGTGTGGTGACTCTCATTTGACTTATAAGGTGTGTTATAGTAGTCATGATATAACCAATCTGTGGCATGCTAGGTTAGGACACCCTTCTGAAAATGTTCTAAAAATTTTAAAAGAACCTTTACAGTTAGTACTAAGTAAAGATGATATACCGTGTGAGGTGTGTCATAGAGCTAAACAACACAGGGAACCTTTTCCCTTGAGTGATCACAAGTCCAAACAACTGGGTGAACCTATTCACTTAGATGTGTGGGGGCCTTACAGGGCTCAAAGCAGAGAAGGATTTAAAATGTTTCTCACTATTGTTGATGATTACTCAAGGGCTGTGTAGGTGTACCTTTTAAAACAAAAAGATGAAGTTTTTTCAAACATTGAATGTTTTTTTAATCTGATTTTAAATCAATTTGGCAAAACAGTAAAAACATTTAGAAGTGATAATGGAACTGAATTTGTGAATAAACAAATGAAAATTTTATGTGACTCTAAAGGTATTCTTCATCAGACTTCATGTGTACACACACCGTAGCAGAATGGTATAGCTGAAAGAAAACACAGGCATTTGTTGAATGTTGCTAGGGCTTTGTTATTTCAAGGTGCTTTTCCTATTAGTTTTTGGTCTGAGTGTGTGCTGATTGCAGCTTACTTAATTAACAGGATACCTTCTTCTGTGCTGAATGGTAGATCTCCATATGAACTTGTGTACGAATTTAAACCCTCTTTAAGTCACCTTAAGATAATTGGTTGCTTAGGGTTTAGTACAGTTTTAAATAATAAAGACAAATTTTCTAGTCATTCTGAAAAATGTGTTTTACTTGGGTACTCAAATCAAAAAAAGGGTTATAAACTGTGGAGTCTGGACAAAAAAATGACAGTTTTTTCTAGAGATGTAAGGTTTTATGAAACTGTATTTCCTTTTAAAGAAAATAAAATTCTCCAAGATTCTGAAACTATAAGACATGAAAATGTAAATGTTTTAAATTTCTTTGATTTGTTTGAACCGTCTGTAATCAATCATGACAAAGGTGACTATACTCCCAATGATGATGATAGGGTTGTACAAGGAACAAGATCAGGGGTACATCGGTCTCAGCAACCAAGGAATGAGTCTAGGTCTGCCGCAGTTGAGGCTGTCTCTCAGCAAACTGGCAATTCTAGCTCTGAATCTGTCGGGGTTGAGGGTGTAAGCCTTGGACATGATGAAAATAATCCTTCTGAGGGCAGTATTATAGAATCTGAAATTCCCACTGTCCTTAGGAGATCTACCAGGAATGTGTCCTTTCCTAAAAAGTTAAATGATTTTGTGGTAGAAGGAAAGGTTAAATATGGTATGGAAAAAGTTGTAAATTACTCTAAACTTTCTTGTGAAAATATGAGCTTTGTATCTGTGTTAAATAAGTCTAGTGAACCTAAAACGTATTATGAGGCTGTTAGTGATCAAAATTGGGTAAATGCAATGAATGATGAATTAGAAGCTCTGCATAGAAATAATACGTGGGATTTGGTTGACTAGCCTTTAAACAGGAAAACTATTGGTTGTAAATGGGTTTTTAAAATAAAATATAAGTCAACTGGTGAAATAGATAGATACAAAGCTAGGTTAGTTGCTAAAGGGTTTGGTCAACGAGAAGGTATAGACTTCGATGAAACCTTTTCTCCTGTTGTTAAAATGGTAACTATAAGATGTGTGTTAGCTCTTGCTGTCCAAAATGACTGGTCTATATGTCAACTTGATATTAATAATGCGTTTCTTTATGGTGAATTAAATGAAGATGTTTACATGACATTACCTGAGGGTTACTATTCCAAAAGTGAGTCCAAAGTATGTAAGTTAAATAAGTCATTGTATGGTCTTAAACAGGCACCACGAATGTAGAATGAGAAGCTTGTTAGTGTGTTGTGTGAATTAGGGTTTGTTCAAAGTAAATGTGATTATTCTATGTTTGTTAAAACAAGTGATTCTGTGTTTGTAGTGTTACTTGTATATGTTGATGACATAATAGTCACTCGAAATAGTTTTGATGAAATTCTGAATGTAAAAAAGTTTCTGAAATCCAAAATTTTAATAAAGGATCTGGGTGAACTAAAATACTTCCTTGGTATCGAAGTAGTTAAAAGTAAAGCTGGTCTGTGCCTCTCACAAAGAAAATATTGCTTAGAATTATTAGCTGAATATGGCATGCTTGGATGCAAGCCTGTTAATAATCCAATTGAGCAGAATTTTGTGTTGACTTCTCAGTGTGAAAAAGATAAGAAATTAGTAACTAATGTAACTGGATATCAAAAATTAGTTGGAAAACTAATATACTTATCTCATACTCGACCTGATATTTCATACTCTGTGCATTATTTAAGTCAATATATGCATAAACCTTATCATTCACATTTGAATATTGTTATGAGGCTGTTAAGATATCTAAAAAAATCTCCGGAAAAGGGAATTTTGTTTAGTAAGGATGTAGATTTTGATATGATAGCGTATGCTGACTCTGACTGAGGAAAGTGTTTAGATTCCAGGAGATCTGTTACTGGGTTTTGTGTTTTTTTAGGGAAGTCGCTAATATCTTGGAAAAGTAAAAAACAACCGACTGTGTCTCGGTCTACTGCGGAGGCAGAATACAGGGCTATGTGTGCAGCAACATGTGAAGTTCTTTGGTTGATAAACGTACTGCGTGAGTTACAAGTTTCTGTTAATACTCCTGTTTCTGTTTATTGTGATAATATTGCAGCATTATCAATTTCAGCTAATCTTGTGTTCCACGATAGAACTAAACATTTTGAAATTGATTTGTTTTTCTTAAGAGAGAAAATTACAAGTGGGTATATTAAAACTGTTGGAATTGAGTCCAAGAATCAGCTGGCTGATATTTTTACTAAAGAGCTGCTTATCAGTCAACATGATCTCTTATGCAGCAGGTTGAATATGTTTGATGTCTTTGGTTATTAAATTGTGGGGGAGGGGGTGTTAAAATATTAACCTCTTTTCCAATTTAATTCCAAAGAATATTGTATTTTGGTTTTATTATTTACTTTCTGTTTCTTCTTATTTGTACATGGGCTTAAATGAATGTGTTGGGCTGGAGGCTGCTGATGGGCTGGAGGCTTCACATTAGGGTTCGTGTATATAAAGAACGTGTAGCAGTGTTAAAGATATCGAGTTTATATCTGCAGTTTTCTCTCTCGTTCATAATTAGGGTTTCGTCTCTATTGAGAGTTTTCTTCTTGTGTTCTTTATCACTGGTCTAGGCAAGATCGTTTCATCATGTTGATGATACGATAAAGTCTGTTAGATTGTAGTGATTTGTAGATCAGTCATCTGTTTGATGATAGGCAAGTTGTATCTGTTTTTGTTCTTTGTGTTCTTGGTTTGGTGATTAATAGAGTTGAAGTTCTGTTTATCTGCTCTTGATTACCATTTTTGACAGAGAGAATGCATCCACTCTCGCATTATTAAGGCCCCAAAACATACATGTATAACCCATCGGTTACCCATGATCTGCGTGTTATTTTTAGATCACTAGCTCCAAGGCGCTAAGCCTACAAGGCTTTAAGTCCAGTGTAGCTTAAGCCCTCAAGCCTTTAAGTCTTTAAGTCCAATTTGTCCGGCTACTAGGCTAACTCATATTCTCTTCAAGACCAAGTACAAGCCTAACTCATAAATCCAATAAACGTGAAAAATAAACCAAAAAAATATTTTCAACACCCCCTCAATCCAATTACCAAACATGTCTAGCATATGCAAAGAGTTGCACAAATGATTATGTTACCTGGGGTGAAAATATTTTTTGGGTTTATTTTTCATGTTTATTGGATTTATGAGTCGGGCTTGTACCTGGGTTTGAAGAGGATATGAGTTGGCCTAGTAGTTGGATAAACTGGACTTAGAAACTTAAAGGCTTGTGGGCTTAAACTGCAATTGACTTAAAGGCTTGTAGGCTTAAAGCCTTAGAGCTAGGTGATATAAAAACAACAAGCGGGTCATAGGTAACCGATGGGTTATACCGGTAGGTCCTGGGGCCTTTATAATGAGTGAGTGGATGTGTTCTCTCTCTCTCTCACACACACACATATGTATTTTTTTCTCTAGATTAGTTTGTGTGTCTCTCTGATTTCTATATTAGCTAGGATTTTTTTCTTATTATTTGTCATCTCAGAGAGAATCTATATGATTCTTGATATGTATGTTTGAGTATTGCATTTTTGTCTTTGTTTATAGGTCATCTTGTTGATGATATTTGTCTGTATTTGTTGTTTTTCAGTTTTTTAATACCTTTATGTTCTTGTGGTTACCATGTATGTAAAAGATTCAATTGGTGCGGCGTAGGAGGAGAGTCGGGAGAGACAGTAACATCAACATTGAGTCATAATCTGACCTCTTTTATCTGTAAGGTAATGGAAATAAATTAGATATAAATACATATAATTTAGAGAACTGTAGTTTTCGTCCCTGAGATTTGAACAAAACATCAGCTTTCATCCACCTGTAACATATTTGATCTCAAACGTTTGATATTTTAACACTTTGTGTCCCTTGTCCTTAATTCTGTTAACTTTTATGTTAGTTTTTGTGTGAAATTACTAATATACTGTAATATCCCGGATTTTTCAACGTATATTTTCCTAAACATTTGCGCGTATTATTGATTTAACTTGAATTCTTATTTAAAACTATTTCTTAAAAAAAATATTAATTTATTTGATATGGACTTAAGGAAAACAATTATACTTATACATATATATATATATATATATATGTGTGTGTGTGTGTGTGTTTTATAAATAAAATATCATTTAAATTCTTAAAACTTTACAAGTTTGTAATTATGTAAATAATTTAAACTTATAAAGCGTAAATCTTAGAAAATGTTTCTTTATAAATTTATAAAATAATAAGAAGCAACAAAACTTATAGAACTTACTAAATTTTTACAAAAATAAAACCTATTATTATTTTATAAACTGTAGGGACCAAAACTGTCAATACTAAAACTTGTTTTAAACTAAAACCCATGTTTTAACAGGAAATGATGAAACCGTCAAACATCAGGGACCAATTGCGTAATTATCCCAAACTTCTAGAATCCAGAAACGGTCATGGGTTCGAAACCCGTAACCCCCGCTTTTGCCCCCCTTCTCGACGAAAATCACGATTTCGACCAGGTTCGATGAACCTCGAACTCGCCTCCCGCGTGCGACCAAACCCCAATGAAATGCAATGCTCGGACACGGCCCGAGACCCGCGCATTCGTCGAATTTGAACTCGGCAGTTCAACCGCCAACTCCCCAACCAATTCGACATTTAACATCGAAATTGGCTATAAATACCGATTGGAAATCTCAGAAACACCACACCAAAACTTTCTTCACTCTCAATTCGGACGATCATCATCCACATTTCGCGATTTTTCTCCCGATAGCCGAAGTCAAAGCTTGAACTCGTTCTCCCTCACCTCGACTTCAAATCAGGTAATTTTTGTATGCATCATGATCGATTTCACGAGGGGATCAAGAGCCCTCTGTTTAATTTCATAAACAGAGGGTGATTCGATTCGTATTCGAACGATTTCGTTTCTAGGGTTCGTAGTGATTTGGGGGCGATTTGGGATTTCGTTTAAGTAAATGTTTTTCTGTGTTTATAATCGACAAGACCCGTAGTCGGGGTGGTTAAGTATGTGTGTAAACTGTGACCCGGGAGCAGGCACGGGTTCGACCCGGCCGAACCGAGTTTTGGTCTTTTTATTTTTTTTAGCCTTTTAAACAGGATTTTAAATTGTTAAAAAAATTTATAAAATTCTGAGATAGTTTGTTAAACTTAAAAACGACTTTTATTTCCACTTTTGTATTCCATAACTATTTTATTTAATTAAAATTAGTTAAAACCTATAATGTTTAATTCTTTAAAAATAGTTTTAAATTCTTTAAAAAAAATTACAAAATACTTTTAAACTTTAAAAAATCCATCTTTCAAACAGAGATGATTTTATAAAATCGGAAAGGCTATTATTTCTAAAATAAATGAATATAGTTAGTTTATTTAAACACATTTATCTCTTTTTATTAAAAAGAGAAGAAAACTTATATAAATTATTATAGAACTTATATAATAATTTGAAAACAAAAACTCGTAAATTTTTACATTTTACAAATTGTATACTTATTCAAGGCTTAATTACTTATTTATTTGAAACAAAAATACTTTTATAAGTTATAAACTTGTGAATTTTATTTAAATACTTAAAGTCCTATAAGAAACTTATTTAAGGAATTTATAAACTTATAGACTTTTAAACTTAAAAATTCGAGATATAATCTTTATAAATTTTACTTACCTATATTTATTCCAACCTATAAATTTATTTAGACTTATAACCACACTTTTAAACATTAGTTAATTACAAGATAAATTATGTACTAATACTTAACATTTGAATACTTTAATAAAACTTAATTATATTGATTATCTTTTATAATTATTTACCCTTAGTAATTACTTACAACTAATCTTTGATCCTTGCTTAGACTTTAAATACTTGTAATTAATAATTACTTACACTTGAAATAATTATTATATATATCTAACCTTTGTCTCAAATAATTATCTTAATCTATGAACTTATTAAACTTCGAAAACCAAGCCTTGCTTGAACCATTTAAAAACTTTATTTTTTTTAAACTTCATATACACAAACATTTCCGTCATCCGTTTGAAACTCTAGTCAATCCCGAATCCTAGATCCTTGTCTTAGACTTTTTACTTAAAACTTTAGACTTATATTCTTAGGCTTATTGTGAGGATATTCTCCCTCAAAATCTTGCTACACTCAATCCTTGTCGGATACTCTTCATCCAATCCAAGTGAGTTAACTTAGCCCCTTTTTCCTTCTATTCTTTTGGGGTGAAACATGTTCAAAACTTTAAACTTATACAATTCTTGTACAACTATGACTAGATGCTTATTCTTATGTTAAACTTGAGACTTGTATGCTTAGATTAAACTTAAAACTAGCACATTCATTAACTTTGATCAAGCCTATAGTAACAATGATAGATCTATTGTATTTGACCAATCCACCTTGATTGATTGACCCCTTCGGGGGGGAGCCCTTGGTGATTGTTACTGAATTAAACTTTAAACTTGAGACTTATAAGGGTAACATGCGGGTTATGCCTAAACTTGGTTGGAGGGTTGAAGTGCACAATGTTTAAGATACTTGTTCTCATACTTACATTATAGAATGCATATATCATAGTGAATTGTAATTCTTCTCAAATACTTGTTAAACTGTGTCAAAACCTTTGTATCTCACCAACTATTTTGTAGTTGACAGATTCTTTCACATGTTTCAGGTTCTACATCATGAGACTTGTTTGTGATCACATAGGACGCTTTGGACTTAGACTACTTTTTAAATAAATGTTGTATACTTGTTATTTCCTTTGTATTGAACCTTTGAATCTATTTATTAATGAAATATTGAAACTTTAACAGTCAACCTTGTGCTATTGAACAACCGCGTCCGCCCCGACGTATAATCCGCCGTCGGTTGGGGTGTGACATATACCCCTCCCCTTCTTCTTAAAACATCATACCACCCACCAAAATCAGTAATTTCACACAAAAAACTAACAGAAAAGTTAACGGAATTAAGGACCAGGGACGCAAAGTGTTAAAACATCAAACGCCGGGGATCAAATGTGTTACAGGTGGGCGAAACCTGATATTTTGTTCAAACCTTAGGGATGAAAACTGCAGTTTACTCTATAATTTATTAAAAGATGTATAAATATGAACTCCATTAAACTAACGAAACAATGAGAAATACAAACAACGATCACCATCCAATTGATCATCTGTTAACATAAATTGTACCTAATTATGACAGGTATTCATAAATCAGGATATTAGTCAACCGCTCCATAACCAGAAATGAACTACAACAAAAACAATTTCTATGAATAATGTTCTTTATTTCTGTTTCGTGTCAAATAAACTGGCATAACTTATATAACAACTTTCACATTTTATTAGCCCAACATTACAATTTGGTATACTTTAAGTGACTTAACATGTTATTAGCATTCAGGTAGCCACTAATTTCTAATCTCAGAAAAGCTTGCATGATATCATTCAGGTAGACACACAAACTAATCTAGAGAAAAAAATACGTGTGTGTGTGTGTGAGAGAGAGAGAGAATACATCCACTCACTCATTATAAACATTTTGTATGAGAAAAATAAAAAATAAAAAATAAAAGCTCAGATGCGCCAATTTTATTCGCATTAACGAACGGTTGTGATGACCCAACATCACACGAGGCGCTATTTCTTCATCGCAAGATGCACCAGCCGGGAATCGAACCCGGGTCTGTACCGTGGCAGGGTACTATTCTACCACTAGACCATTGGTGCTTGATATTTGTTCTGCGGGAATTAAATAATTCAACTCACAATACGTAAACAAAATGCTTCATCAAATACAACTTAATTACTCAGGCCGGCCAATCAGCTTAGTGGATAAAATAAGTGATTTAGGCCCCTGAAATTTTAGGGGCCATTTAAAAAAAATGTAACTTATTTTTAATTGGGCTTTTTTCAAGTTTGGGCGGAAAGAAAACTCTCTTTCAAGCAGAGATTTGAGCCGTGATTGGAGCCGCTCTGGGAATATGAGTCGGCGGAAAAAAGGAACGGTGATTGGAGTATTGAAACGTCTTATTGAGCCATGGAAGAACTGATATTGTACTATCTTTTGTCATTAATAGGATATGAAGTCTGATGCTTACATTATCTAGAATCACATTTTCAAATGAGTGAATTTCTTGTTCGTTTCTCTTTCGAAAGACACTGGTTTTCGAAAGGCACTAGATTATTTTCATTACCTTAATTCTTGATGATGTTTAAGATGTGTTTTTGATATATCATCTTGATGATGATGTTTAAGATGTGTTTTTGATATATCATCTTGATGATGATGTTTAAGATGTTCTTTCGCTTACCAGATGTGGAATCACGTTTCGAGATGTGTTTTTGATATATATTATCTTGATGATGAAGGTTTCCTAGTGACCATCGTTGAAGCTTCCTTGTTTAATGGTGACAATAGTGTGTGTCATTTAAAAGATTAAAATTGAAGGTCCCATGAAAACAAATTTTATGATACAGTTTTAGATTATTTTTGTGTTGGTGTTTAAGATCCAATACGAGTCGAAAACACTGATCCTTGTTTACCAACCACACATTGTCTAACCAAATCAAATTCTCTCTCGACACGTTAACTTTTGTAATTCTTAGATGTTATAATCCTTGAATGGATTGGTTTTGATGGCAAATTGTATAATTTGTTGTTTTGCTTTAGTTAAGTTTGAATTGTATTTAATGATTGTTAACTTTTGTAATTCTTAGATGTTATAATCCTTGAATGGATTGGTTTTGATGGCAAATTGTATAATTTGTTGTTTTGCTTTAGTTAAATTTGAATTGTATTTAATGATTGTTCAATGTTTAATGAAGTTATCGGCATTTTTAGGTTGCAATCTCCATGCTTTTCAGCAATTAATTTACTTCATATGGAGATACTGTAGCAGCCAGTATCCACACCGAGGGGTAATGCGTAGTAGTTGCTCTTTTCTACTATCTCCGGAAGAGTACATACGACACGTCTCGCCATTAGTTCCGTTACAGGGAACCCCAAAGGGCTCCTTCATGACTATACGCAGCCAGCTCTGTCATCTTCTTGGATCTTGATCAGGACTGCATCCACAGGAAACGCTCGTTAGAGGGCCCCCGGGGTTGCCCCCGAGGACACTCTGACGCTCAAGTCAGTATTTCATCCAAGATGATTAAGAATATGTAAGTATATTTGTATATCAGAGAGAAAGGGAAGAGGATTGAAGGGAAGAACCTGGTTCCATATGGGGGTTATGCCTCTATATTTATAGTAAGTGATGTGGACCTTTTACCCTAATGGGCCTTCTAAGATGGGCCCGACCATCTTGGGCTTGTTCCTGCTATTTGGGCTTCACCATTGGTTTCATTAATCAGGGGGTAGTCTTTACAAGTCCTTAATCAGGGGGTAGCTCCTACAAGTCCTTTGTACTTGTTATTTATGATAAGGATAAAGGACTCAATATGTCCCTGCTATGTCAAACTCTAGTTATGTTTTTGTTCTCATCTTTTGGGCCTCGCCGTTGGGCCGTTGATGGGGGATAGCCTTACGAGTCCCCCTAGTTTATGCAATGCAAGCCACATCATCTTAGACTCCTAAGTCTATCGTTGGGTGCCGTGTGGGGATGTAATGCTATGTTCCTCGGACAATTTATTATTGTTGTTCTAGTTGCCTTGCAACTATTAACAACCTTTTTCCGCGACGTGATGACTTGTGCAGGTTGAGTAACGCTTGGCCTACACGACCTTGATCTATGTTTTTGTCCTGGATGGACCATTGTTTCGATGTCTCTTGATTCAGACATTTTTGGGTTTCTTACTTTTGCCATGAAGCATCCAAGCCATCTTTTTCCACTATCTTTATCGTGAGAGTGTATATGGGGCCTTTCACAAAACCTACGAGTTCTTGTATCACCTTTGACTAGAAGGTGGATAAGGTGGATCTGACCGAGGCACTGCTTGAGGACCACCCATATGCGCCACGAACAATCTCTTTTGTGTAGAAAAAGTATGTATATAAATCCATAGAGGGAGGGGATGAGTTTACCTCCTCCGAATGTATGAATTCGGTTACCTCTTCTTCTAAGTCCGTGAGGTGACAGATAGACTACTGTCTTTTTATTAAATGATCCCATATTTACAAACCTTTTACGTTGTAGTATATACACGTGCTTGGTGGATAATTTATTTGTTGACCAAATATTTAGGGCCATCCTGTAAGTAAGATATCCTCTTCAGGTTTGTGAGGAACATCAAGTAATAACATTGTCAGTTTCTTATGTAGGGCGAATGTATGGCCTCCGAAGGAAGGTTTTGATCATATATGCGATCGGCGGATCATGCCTCCTATTCAGTAATCTCTGATAATCAACTATTGCTTTGATGTTTCTAATATACTTATACCATCTAGCCCCCAGTTTAATATTGTAAGGCTTTATAGTACTAAACTAGTAAATGAAGTAAAAGCCTTTTAAAAGGGGACCTTTCCTCATTTGGGAAGGACAAATAAGTTGAGGATTTTAAGACAAGCTTCTATTATTTTGTAGCAAGATCCTTAGTAGATGGCTTTTTAGACCGAAAATATCAGTTCGGGTTTTTCTGGAAGGAGAATGTAAGTTCACCTCTTTCCGGAAAGAGAATATCATTTACGCTCCTTCTAGGAGACTTTTCTTCATTTCTCCCTGAAAGTTTGTTTCTCCCTCATTTCATCGAATGGGAGTAGAGTTGTTCTTCTTCTTGAAAGTTTGTTTCTCCACTATCTTATCAGATGGGAGTTATCTCCATCATCTCAAGGGATGAGAGTTTTTATCAACTATCTTAAGAGATAGGATTTTATAAGACTACACCACCCCATCGGGGTGGGAGTAATCTCCACCATCTTATGAGATAAGAGTTTTTATCCACTATCTTAAGAGATAGGATTTTATAAGACTCCACCACCCCATCGGGGTGGGAGTAATCTCCACCATTTTATGAGATGGGAGTTTTTATCCACTATCTAAAGAGATAGGATTTTATAAGACTCCACCACCCCATCGGGGTGGGAGTAATCTCCTTCATCTTATGAGATGAGAGTTTTTATCCACTATCTAAAGAGATAGGATTTTATAAGAATCCACCCTCCCCCCCCCCATCAGGGTGGGAGTAATCTCCACCATCTTATGAGATGGGAGTTTTTATCCACTATCTTAAGAGATAGGATTTTATAAGTCTCCACCATCCTTAGGGATGTGAGTTGTTTTCTCCATCTGGTGAGATGGACTTTTCATCCACTATCTTATGAGATAGGATTCTATAATGCTCCCCCATCCATAGAGATGGGAGTTGTCTTCTCCATCTGGTGAGATGGAATTTTCATCCGCTATCTTATGAGATAGTATTTTATAATACTCCACCATCCTTCAGGATGGGAGTTGTCTTCTTCGGGATTGGGCTATTTTGTAAGAGACTTATTCGTCCTTTATAGTCGATGCTTTGCAAGTATGCATTCTTCAAGCTGGAAGGCTTTATGCGATAGGCCATTAGTTTTGCAAAACTTTGTTTGTAGTATTTGTATTTATGAAACAAAACATCAAAGTACTTTAATTAGTGGTGCATCATTTCTCCTTCTATCTGAAGGGGATCTTTGGTCCATCTGTGGGGATCCCAACACTTTCATGAAGGAGTTGAACATTAGTAGACATATACCATGTTAGCCTCCCAGTTTAATGTTGCTAAATCACATTAGCAATATTTAACTTGCAATAAGTCATTTAATCAAATAAAATACGTACTACAAAGGCAAGTAATTGATTGTACTGTTTATTCTTTGGTAGGTAACAATATGTGCATCGCAGAGACGTATGGTCGTGGCCAAAGCCGAACATCCAAGTAATGTATTTGTTTCCTTCCGACAATCTTGGTGTGTCATAATCGTCCTCTTCAAGGGATTTGTAAGTTTTCTCCGGCCACGCTAGCCCTAGTTCAATGTTGCTGAACCATTTTAGCGGTATTGAACGTATGATATTTCGCTAGAAAATAAAGTTGCTATTATGACCCTTCGCGTTCTTTTGTTGTTAGCTCCGTTTTACATATGATGATGCGTGCTTCCTTGGATCTTATCTCAGTAATGATCACTCTGGAAACAGTTGACTTTGATAGATGCTGATGATTAAGTAGCAATCACAACCACGCCACCTCTCCATTTTTCTGAGGCATACCTTGTGTGTCCCGGGTGGAACCATTTTTCTCTTATATTAACATGTCCGGTTTTTATCCATCTCCTTTTAGTCAACATATTACCTCATACAGTTTCCTTCTAGCGCCGATAGCAAGGGCACCTATTTCCTTCAGATTATCCAAATAGTGAGCAGAGGCAACGCTTCTTCATCAACCTTATGCATCTCGAGCGTACCTGTATATTTACCAAACCCCACATATTCTAACCATCTACCAACGTCATTTACATTGATGGGTTCCAAAATGAAGTCATTAATCTCAAGATTTTGATTCTTCTCTTTTTTTTTAAATGGGTTTATTGAGATAGGTTTTGCCCGAACTTCCTTTGCTTGTGGCAAACTCTTGGTTATCAATCGATCCATGAATGTCAGTAGATGGGGTCGATGTGAAGGTCCCTAGACTTCTAAGAATGATCCATTATGCTCTTTTGGGCTACTCTCCATTCGATCATTCCTACGGCTTTCGAATTCGATCATCTCTTGATGGTTTTGTGATTCTTTAAGCATGTTTAAAATCACTCACCCATAGGTTGTTCATCATTCCTCCGACAACCCGTAATTAGAAGCAGCATATACGTCAACCAGTTCTCTCCAACCTAACATTTTGACAATTCAATCATCGTTGTTCCTTTGATTCCATGTGTGACATCAAGGTTATTCGTACATTCTTAATCTTGAGTGTTAGGAAAAACCCTTATATATGACGAAGCATGCATGGGTTATGGTTCAGACTTTTAAAGGTGATCCCTCTCCTAATCTTTTACCCTTTTCATATTCCAATAGCTATGTTTGTACGCCGCATTGCCGTAGATGGTTATCACTTGTCACGTGGATTAAAATATATTGATCTCTTGCTTTAAGCGAATATGAAGTTTCCTTCTTGCGTCTCTTTGTGGTATTTATCTGGACCATAAATTTTGAGTTATTTGACCTGGTGCATACACGGGCATCTGCTTCTTTTGTTGTTCAATTAAGCCTTTCTTCAAATTAGTGTATTACCGCTATATTCCCCATCATGTATGTACTTTCATAGTTCCATGGCATATGTCTTTTACATCTTCACCTTCACCCACATCAGCCTAACCCGAGAACTTTATGGAATTTAACCCGAGTATTTTATAGATGGTTTTCATGGATATAGGGCATGACAGGTTCACACAGTTACGGGCTTTAGACGTCTACCCATAACAATAAATGTCAAACATTACCCGTCCACTTTTGTCGACGGCCTGTAGTCTTTTGTAATCCCGTTAACTCTGCTAGCGTATTACGTGAGCGTAGGGGGAGGTAAACGACTTCGTGTCGGGATCATTCTTCATGTGCTTTGTTTTGATAAAATGAGGTCTTTATGTCCTTTTGAAATTAATCAAATAGCACTTGGGAGTGGTAATGGAGATTCTTTGCCAAACACGTCTTTGTATGAGGCATAATGTGTGCCTGTATCTTGTATTCCATGCTCCTCCGGCAATACTTCAGGCACTTAATGCCTTTATTGGGTTGTTGTACTCCGTGAGTGCGTGAATCTTCCCATGGCACGGCGGGAGTTGACAATCAATTGGAGACAGTATTAGTTTGTTGGGTCTATAAACATCCTTATCGAAGGTTGGAGATAACCCACAAGAGATGGTAGTGAATCAACGTTCTGCCTAACCATTCTCGATGGAGTCCCTTTTACTGTACTACTACTCGAGCTTCTTGTATTCATATGTCTGTATGCATTCTAATTCCTTTTTTACGAGGTGAACTTCTTCAGAACTCAAAACATCATTGTATCCTTATACTCCCCGAAACTCGTGTCTCATACTCGGGGGTGTACACGTAGTTACAGTTCGAATGATGGACGTATCTCTACCTACCTTTTGCGATCTCTGAGCATGAGGTCGGAATAAACCGACATGAAATTCTGCATAATTACTCACAGTCATCATGCAGGGGTGGTTCTTTTTCAGCCTCATGCTTTCCGGTCAAACATGTTCCTTCTTGTTTGGTGGTTACTTTTAACCTTCTTCCTTAACATGGATGATTTTTGAAGCTGGCAGTTCTTATTTTATCCGCAACAAGTCGAACCCTTTAACGTAAGTTACTCGAAATCTTTCGTATGGTCATCCTTGCTAATCTTCTTTTTTATCATTTTGTGCTTAATACATTCAAGTACAACCTGTATTTAATGCTTCCATGCATACATATACATGTGCTTGATGCTTCCATACGTATACATGTATCCTTGCATATCTTCATCATTTCATCTTTCTAAGCAACTGTCTCTATGGGTTGTCAATTTGACAAGAAAATACAACTAGTCATGCTAGTAGATAGTGTGTTGTCAGGTGAAAAGATATCCATCTTTATCCTAAGGGATGTCAGACACTAGCTCCTAAAGCTGAAAGTATCCCTTTTTTTATTATTATTCCCCTCTCTCTTACTTTTTCTTAAGGAATTTAAAATCTCTTTACTGACACCTTTTAAAGAGGTCATCTCTTTTTCATTTGTCATGTCTCAAACTTAACTTTATGGGTGGTTGATTTAGTAGGTCTTCTAGGTTAGAGATCTCTCTCTTTCTACTTGTACATTTTTGTTTATCCCACCTTTTAATCGTACATTTTTGTCTCTCTTTCGATCTGTAAATCACATCATCTTTACACATCTTATCCTTTCCTTTTCCTTCTCTTAATTTCAGACACAAACGGAGACCCGTCTTGTCTTTTCTTTTTGTTAATCGATGTTGATAGCTTAAGAGAGTTTTCTACTATTGTCTCTAACATGTAAAAAAATATTATCTTTGGGGGTATGGAGTATTTTAATGCAAACCCTTTCTTTGACATTATATACACCGTTACCTTGGCATATGTAAAAGAAAACTATTTCTTTCTCTCTCCTTATTCAGAATTTTAATTTTATTTTTAACATGTGGTAAAGAGATGAAAGGTGGTCACCTCTGTGCACCTATTAATTGTGTACTACACACATGTAACTTAGGCATCGAGGCTTGTAAATCCATCTTTTCCAAATGAGTTGTGTCCAACAACTTTTTCATATCACAGTCACGTATTGTCTGTTTGTACACTACGCATGAATTTTTTGTATCCTCATTTTACATGGGTTTTCCATTATCTTGACATTATTAACTATGAACATCAAGACTTCTCCAGATCTACAACTATTGGGTAAGGACATGAGAGTTCATTAACCAAATATGTGCATGACCTCTCGAGAGCCTTCAGGCCTACGGATTGCCCATAACTACATATCTTTAACAAATTATGATGTGGGTAGTTAGAGAGATTTAGAACCTGTGACCGGAGCGGTGTAGGTAGGTTTGGATATAACCAGCAAGATGCGAAAACCACGAACCTAGTCCATCGTGCGAAGGGACCGGATTTGTTAACAGGCGATGGTATTCCTTCTTCCCACGCTTTCTCTGGCGGTCCTTCCTTCCCGGTGTCTGTCACCCGGTTGTTTTTCTTTCTTCTAAGCATATTTCTGTGGCGTAGGATTTCTTCAGGCTCTGTTTGAAAACGGGTCCCACAGATGGTGCCAATGTAGCAGCCAGTATCCACACCGAGGGGTAATGGGTATTAGTTGCTCTTTTCTAGTATCCCCGAAAGAGTACGTACGACACGTCTCGCCATTAGTTCCGTTACAGGGAACCCCAAAGGGCTCCTTTATGACTATACGTAGCCAGCTCCGTCATCTTCTTGGATCTTGACCAGGGCTGCATCCACAGGAAACACTCGTTAGAGGGACCGGGGGGTTGCCCCCGAGGGCACTCCGATACTCAAGTCAGTATTTCATCCAAGATGATTAAGCATATGTAAGTATATATGTATATCAGAGAGAAGGGGAAGAGGATTGAAGGGAAGAGTAATGTGTTACTGGTTGAGAAAATACAGTATATATTTATAGATTAAATCTTTTTTTATGTTTGTCGCCGTTAAGCAACAGATTAAAACGTATGTTTACCCATTATCTTTCCATCTCTTCATCATTTTGTGCCACCCCCTCACCCTGCATTTTTCAGCGCCACCTTTCAACGTATGTTTATCCATCTTTCAATTTTCATCCTTTTTTAATATAAAAAATACCCATGCACCACTGCACAACATACAACTTAATCAATAAAAGAGCAGGACGAGTGGTTCGTCTCGGGCAGTGTTGTCACCCTGGCGGGTTGCTCTCTTGCGGTACTGCAGGTGCAGCCGTGCAAGTGTTAAAGCTGAGGTCATTGTGCGAACGAACCTCAACCTTGCAGGGTTGGTATAACCGTATAACAACACGTGTAATTGTTAAATTTAATTATTTGACTAAATTACAATTTTTGTCTTTTGTGTTTTCTAAAATTATGGAATTAGTCCTTTAAAGTTTTAACTTTTACTTATTGTCCTTTATTTGAAAAGTTTTCTTGTTTTTTATCCTTTTCACTAACAGACGTTAAATTTTCTAGTTAAGTCACCTCATGTACACTGCATAGGAGGACATTTTAGTCTTTTTACCTGTAAAACACAATATTTGTAATTAACAAATAGATTCTATAAATTTACGTTCTCCCCCGTCATCTTCCCCAACACCTAAAAATAGTCAACCACCGCCATCACCTGCTTCAAAACTCAAAAGGTTCTGGTCGTTCTGCAAATCACAAACCCAAAAATCTTATGTTTTCTCTACTCGATGTCTTTTCTCTCGTCATCTTCAATAACCAGGGGACTGATTTCACTTAAGACGTTGGCTTCTTGAAATGGGATTAAGCTTTTGCATCTATGTGTTTGGCTTCTTGAAATTAGCTCAGATTGGCTTAATCCCATGGTTCTTGGTAACAGATCTGAGCATTTGATTTGAAGGGTTTTGAATCCCAAAAATGGGTTTTGAATTGAAGAGCAAGAAAAGATGAATATTTGTGGAAAGATCCAGGGCTTTTAACAGATTAGTGCTGACGCATCTCCTTCACCCTCGACTTGCATGACCACAACCCCGCCGCCATGGCCCAACACCACCACCGTCGACAACTGAAGAAGGGATTCTGTTGCCCATAAGTTTTGGGTTCAATCGGGCAACATTGATTTTGATTTTTGGGTTCAATCAGGTTCAATTCCACCGCCATCGATTTCGATTTTGATTTTTGGTTCAATCGGGTTCACCAGATTCAGCCATGAATGAATTTATTTTTGGGTTCAATTGGGGTTTAGTATTAGGGTATTTTTATTTCTACTGAGATTGTATTTAGGATCGTGGTGGTGAGGAGGCTGTGCTGGTGGTGTTGCCCGCTTGGTAGTGGTGGTGGGTGGCAAAGAAGTGATCAGTATAGAAAGAGAGATAGATAGAGATGCAGAGAAAATCTTAATCTTTTATGTTGAAGGGTTGTGATGCTTGTGCGGCGGTAGAGATGGAGTAGTGGCGGTGAGGTGCGGCGGTGAGGTGCTGGTATGACCGGAAGACGAAAAAGGGGGGTGGGGGCTTCTTTTAAGAATTTAGGTTATATATACATATATTAACAAATAAAAGAATTTATTAAATTACCAACTCTTTTAAAACCCACGGGTTTTCTTTTGGATTCTTATAGGGGTGAATAGATAAATTTAACGAGTCTGGCAAAAATGAAAGGTTATCCAGCTTGGCCTGGTGGTAAGGCATGTTGTTTTCTCTTGGTTGGGCTGGGTTCGAAACCTATTACATATCCTTTTTTATCGTCTCTCACGCTCCTTACACTTTTTGGGTTTCACTGGCTTTTACCTTTTCTTCTTCTTCTTTTACCTTCTTCCTTACTTCACATCTGTTGTTATCGATGGTGGCTTCAGCCTTTTCTTCTTCATTTGATGATTGTGTTCCTGTTTATGCTTTCAATTAAGGCCTTCTCTTGGGTTTATCTTCAAACACAAACTGCTGCAGTTAGCCAACATTTGATGCGGTATAAGGTTTTCATGAGGTATTTTTTTCCTGTTTATGTTTTCATTAATTGTTTATCTACACCGGTTATGTCTACAACTAATTGTTTATTCTCGGCCAAATGACAGTCGGCCGACAGTCAGCCTTCAATTAGGTGTTCCTTTATGCCTGTGTTTAAAGAAGAGCATTTCTGAGGTATGTCTATGCTTGGCTTAACACGTTTTTAGGCTAATTTATGGTTGGTTAGATGATGAAATGGGTGTTATATATTGTTATTAAGGTCTGGGCTTAAGTTTTTTATGGTTTTAAAAGTGATGGTTGTCAATGTATGGCTATATTTTGATTTTAAAAGACATGTGTGTACAGTGTGAATGGAGACCAGCTTCCATGTGGTTGGTGTAGGGTTTGGGCTGGGTATGGTGTGAATAGGCAATACTTTGCCTTATTTTACCTCTTTCAGCCATTCCTTTCATTTTAGTTGTTTTTAGCTTGGTAGAGATATCTCTCTATACATCCCTGGTAGGGTTTCTTCCTTTTGCCAGATCCATCTCACGATTTTGATTTCGTTATTTGTTGTTTGTTTATAAAGAAACAGAAACTCAAACTCTTCTTTTTGCCATACATAGTTTGATTTTAAATAAAGAAACTCAAACTCTTCATGGCAAACAAAAGCTCACACTTTTCTTCCTTTTGCCATACACAAATTGATTTTAAAATACAGGGTTGAGTTCTTTATTTGTTTTTTTATGTATGGTAATTTCTTCCTTTTAAAATATATTGTGTGAAAGTTCAGGTCTGGTTTTGTGTGTGGGTTTTTACAGCAGTTATTAGCTTTGGTTTAGGGTTGCTGTGAATTTATTAAACAACACACATAAAACCAGTTGTTTTATAGCCTAGCTTCCTTTTTTGGGGCTTCTTTAACGAACATTTGCTTAAAAATTAGGCACAGAGTTAAAACAAAGCACATAGTTACCGGCTTCCTTTTCTGATTAATTTCATACTTAAAACAAAGCATAGGTTACTGTCTACGTGTGGTTTTTATATAAAAAAAAGAATTAAAAAAATCGGTTTTATAAAATTACATAGTTGTTTTCTTCAACTTCAATGCAATTGACAGATCACTCTTTTAATCTGTTGAATCAATTACTTTAGGATTAGGCTTGGTGTGTAGTAATCATGATTTTAATCGCAACATTAGGCATCAACAGTGTAGTAATCAAAGCACTGCTTACAAATTGGAGGATGGTTCTTATTTCCTTATTTATTATTTGCATTTATTACCCGTACGGCCAATTGCTATGTTAAACTTTCACGTTATATTCGTTATTTTTAACAAATCTGCTAACCCGCATGGCTGATTATTACATTAAATACTAACATGTCATTCTTGTATTACCAACAGGTATCAAGCAATGGAAGCAGAGAGAATAGCTTCACTTAGACTCCGTGCGGAAGTGCGCGTCCTGCGCAAGTGGAACCCACATTTAAAACCAAACGATACATGCTACATGTTCGTAGACTGCTTTGTAAGGATTTGTTCCTTGCGTATAAACAACTTAATCATTTCCTTGTATCAAGTTAACCACAGATTTTTTTGGCTCTACACAGGGTGACGCAATCCAAGCAATAGCGCGTAAAGATGATAAAAAATATATCGACTCTAAAATCGATGTACTCAACTGCTATCGGATTAGGTCTTCCGTTTCTGTCCATATCAGCCAGGCTGTGAATGTCGTGTCACATTCCGCGCACTTGCGTATCAGAACAGCAACATCTGTTGATTCAATACATGATACCGACGTATTACCACATCACTATTTTGAGTTTTGCGACTATGAAAAATTGGACACACTCCGGGGTGATAGTCATCAACTGATAGGTAATCCATAGTAACACGAATGGCAAAAAATAACGCTTCTGCAAATTTGAACGAACTTTTATTCTTTGTAGATTTTATTGGGTTGCTGCAAGGCATGGAGGTTAGTGCATTGAACCAGGATGGGATGAACCTTTGTAACTACGATGTCCATCAACTATGTGATTTATTCTTATCATGTCAAGTCTTCTTATTTGTTGTGTTATGGGTTAAAGTTCCAATGTTGATTTAATTAGGAGATTTTCAGCTGTGTAGATTATTTGGCTATTAAACGTGTTCTCTTTTTATAAGAATTGCCCATTTCCGACGGTCATTGTCGTCACTTCGATGCGAGTTGTTCATTACCAATTGAAAACATACCACCCTTATACACACACTAATACCCTTTATACAAGGTCGCCTAAACTATCATCCTCCGCAGCAACATACGTGTACTTAAACCCCGTCACTCCTTTGACAGAGGCGCTGCTAAACAGGTTAAAGCTCTAAAAATTAAAACTTTTACCTGCTCGGCTTTATGCACTACTAATTGCCACTTCTAATTTTCTTTGACCATTCAGTTTTAAAAGTGCTTGCAGAAAAAAAAAACATTCAGTTTTCTTTGACTAATTGCCACTTCTAATTTTCTTTGACCAAATTACAACAAATGACAGGTTAAAAAAAACATTGGCTGCCCTTGAAGAAAATACAATAACCATTGCAGAATTGCTTCAAAAACAACAGAAAGTGCTTGCAGTGAGAACACTTATTTATAAAACCAGGTTGTCTTATAAGATATCTTCACTACTGAGTGATGCTTGATACATAAGAATGATCAAAACTGTATTGGGAAACAAAATTTTTATTTTTCAAAGTCGCTCGTTCTGGCACGAACAAGTCTTGACCCAAACCAATTTTAACCCAGTACCCCACCTGACCCGACAAACCCGACAAGATAAAACATAAATGATCAACCAGATTTACATAAGATTATGAGTTGCATTGGTTATTGTCAGCTTAAATATTCTCTATTATTGCAGGGCAAAACGTTCATATGCATAGCTTCCATTACAAAAATCACAGGTAAAAAGTGGTGTTACAACGCATGTCCGGAATGTTTACAAACAATCTGTGAAAGTGGAGACGAATGGGCGTGCGCATCAAATGGAAAATTTAAGGAGCCAAAGTACATGTACGAGATACATATACACTATCATCAAATTAAGCAAACGCACTAACCATTTGCAATAAATAGGTATTGCATAGTCGCCACCTTCCCCGATGAAACAGGGAGTGTCACAGCAACTATTTTTCATGACCCCATGAAAACATTACTTGGCAAAGAATGCTCAAAGCTTCTAATAAAAGAGGCTTACACAGACACAACAATAATACCGCCATCCAAGAGGCTTACACCCATCCAAGCAATCAAAGGAAAGACTAGAAATTTTCACTTGAAAGTGCAAAAAGACACATGTATAATAAACACCTTGAAATGCACAGTCAACAAACTAACCATCCCAGTCATCGAAGACGCTACTTTTGCTACAACAACACGTGCTGAAATGATCCCGCAGACACCTAAACCAGCCACACCGTCAACCATAGTTTCAGCAGCAAAACACAACCTCTTTAAATAACTACATAAAAATATGGATCTATTAGCTCATAAAAATATATGCTGATCTATACTTTTAATGCTTGCAACGGATGGCATAAGTGAGACAAAGAGGTCACGTTACTCGAACTAAGAAGAATATTTAAAAAGAAGGGATCGACTTTTGTAATCATATAGTTTCGCCACATAAAAAATTAAGGCAAACTAATATTTTGGTAAAATATTTTCCATGTCGTTGCTTGTTTAGTTCCAAAAAAACTTGGGCCAACAAACTTTTGAGTAGAAAGTCTCGCTTCTTTTGTAAAATGAACTGTTATCAAACACTATAACGCTCTGTTTAGTGCATGATTGTATGCACATGTCTTATCAAAAAAAAATTGTTCACATCGCCGCATCTCGCACCGGAAGAACACTAGTTTAATTAAATTAGAAGAATTTTTCTTTACAAGTAAAAAGACTAAAATGGCATCATCTGCAATACATATGAGATTACTTAACCGGTAAACTTAACGGCTGTTAGTGAAAATGACAAAATTTATAACTAATTTTGCAAATAAAGAACAATAAGTTAAATTCAAAACTTTAAACAACTCATTCAATTATTTTTCGAAATATATAGGACAAAAATGGTAGTTTAGTCTAATTATTTTCTTTTCCTGTTTTTTTTTTCATGTTTTTCTTAATGCATCTAATATGCATTTCTTTTTATTCCAATTTTGAACACAAAACAACGAGTACTTTATTTAGAATTGGTATATTTTGAGTGACTTCTAATTAATTTACCTATTTATCATTTCATTCACGCTATCACTAAAATTCATATTCATAACTTAATAGTTTGATTATCAATTATTTAACTTCTGATTATCCATAAACTGTTGAACGATTTCAGATTAAAAAAATTAACTTTGAATTTAAATTACGTAACTTGTTTAAAAAACGAAAAAAAAAATATATAGCTTCGTTTACTGAACCTTTTCCATCATGAATAAAATCAAGAGGTTCACCCAATAACGATGCCCAGCTCTATTTCCCTGACGTTTACGAGAGACCAATTCACATTCAATTTCGGCAATTGATCCCTGCTTTTATACATCAGGTTATGATTTAATTTTGTAAAAAAAAACATAAAAAATGTAGGTCTAATCCAGGCCCCCAAATCAGAGAAAATCAGAGGGAGCAGACATGACGACCTAAAAGTTGCTCAATCTCCGTGGACATTACCATGCTTCCTTCATCACAAATTATCCAGAGCATCGGCTTATTGTACACGGATAACAAATTAAATAAAAACATCAAAAATAAAGAAGAAAACCTAAAATCGGCTGAGGGTTGAGAGAATGAGAGATGGATGTTGTTAGAAATTGACGGTTGAATTTATAAGGAGAATGATAGGCGATTAGGGTTTTTTTATCCGAGACTTTGATGGGCTTTAGCGCTATTGGGCCCAACATCAATCAAACAATGAAAGCCCATCATTTGGTTTTTTGACGGTTATGGCCCATATTTCTGTAAGTATAAAAGTAACATAAAAGGTTATCTATCAAGTCAAAACAAAGACTAGTTATCGAACCGCACCACACTCTTGATTAACTGGCTGACCAGTTTTAAAAACCAAATGATATAATAAACAAATTAATAATTAAAAGATATAGGAAAGTGAGTAAAAATTCACAAAAAAAGCCAGTCGGTTTACTAATACTGTTCGATTTAAGGGTGCAAATCATGACCCGTTCTTCAAAAAATAGGTTGATCTAAGAATAAAAAAGTTGCATATGAGTTTATTTGGTTCACTCAAATTATACAACTGATCATGAACTTCGGTTCTTGATTTACTTTAATTTCAAGTTGTCAATAATTTGAGCAACTAGCAAAAGTTTACTAAAGATGAACAATATTTTGACCAACCTAAACCAAACTAGTAAAGTGTCCACGCGCGTTACGGCGAGGAGAAAACATAAAAGGTCTGAAACTGCTAATATATATCATTCTTAGTATCATTCTTAGTAATAATATACCCGTGACAATCAATTACATGTCATAACCCATAAGATAACCAAAAGATGATTGTATTATACATACTGGATTAGGTTCAGATAAAAAGGATTTTAATTGTAAGAAGGGTGAGAGGATTTAGGGTTATTAGATTAAATTGTAGAAAAGATTTAATGGTTGAGATTAAATTGTAGGAAAAAAAGTTATTGCAAGAGTATTTTAATCTTGGCCACTTTTGTTGACTTTTTATCAAGTTCCCCCCTTATTTTTAAACGTTCATAACTTTTACATACGACATTATTTTTTCAAAAAAATTACACCATAAAAACGAGTATTTTTTTTTATCTTTAAAACGAGTATAGTGTCGTTATAAACTGTCACACCCCCAATTTCAACTAACGGAGTTTTACCGTTTGGAAGGTGACACACCATGATCTCAGTCATTAGTTATATCAAACGACACTATATGGGACTTGAAATGTCATAACATAAAAGTTCAGAGTTAATGCGGAAGCGTAAACGTTGATATAAAATTTAAAGTAGTTACACGCAACAAGCGTCAATCAATATAATTAGGTAAACTGTTTATTATGTTTGAAATGAATGGAATGACAGTAAGACTCCATGCATGTCCTAATTGTGCAACCTGTGCCATAGCTTAGCGTCCTGAGAAAACATGTAAGAAAAGTGTCAACACAAGGTTGGTGAGTTCACAGGTTTCAGTATAGTAATCAAGCATTTACCAGATTAATGTACAATCAACATATATATACCAATGAGTAGCTAACCCATGTTCATGTTTGCTATTACGCTCGCAACCGTAAACTGACTGTTTGTATTGCCTCCCACCAGGTCTATCAACCATGGTGCACGTTTAGGTCAATATTGCACCCGTTCGATATCCAATCGAGTTAGCGCGACTAACGCGGGTGAGGTTTGTCAAACCTAGTAGTACTACCCAACATACCTCGCTATTCTCATATTTAAACGGTTCGATGTGAGGACTTTCATGATAGAGTTTACGCATAGTCATAACAAGTGATATAATATGAAGTACAAAAATCAAAAAGAGTTTGCATCATGTTTTCTCCCCCAGTTTAAAAGCAGTAAAAAGGGGCCGTGAATACTCACCTGAGTAGAGCGTAGTAATTAGTATCACACAAGTATGAGATTTGGAACCTCAAATGTTAGCCTGCACGGCTTACGTATGCCCTAGAATTATAAACACATAAGTTAGGGACATATGAGATTTGTGACGACGACACGGAAGGTTAGAACGTCTTAACGTATTCTAAGGATCAATGAGTAGACGAACGTGTCTACGGGAATAGAGATACTTAATATAAAAATTAAGATCGAATCGTTACGTGTCGTACGTTAATAACGAATAATAATCAAACAAATATATAAATTCGTACGTTAAAGTCGTTTACAAAAGTTGGGAAGATAATATAATTTAATATATTATTTTTAGGTTCGAATGATTAACTAAATAGTCATTTGTGTGAAAAAAATAACAAATATATTATTTTTAATCGAGTATATACAAACGTGGGTAAATAATATAACAATTATATTATTTATTGGTTTGGAACGTTACACGAGGTAAATAAACGAGGTGAAATAATATAAAAATATATATTATTTAATAATAGAAGTCATGGGTTGAAAATAATATAAACATATTATTTTATTTGAATTCGTGGTTTGAAAATAATATTTAAAAGTGGGAATAATATTAAATTTAGGTTATAAAACCAAACCCGAGCCTACGGGTTGTTTTCCGTGCTAAAACACATTAACATATTAATATAATAACATAGGGTTTAGTTTTTATATTAAAATAATACTAGAAAATGCCCCAAAATAAAAATGCAGGAAACCGGACTCGAACCCGGGTCTCCTGCACACGAGTCCAGTGTCTTAACCATCTCCACCCGTTAGGGTATCGCGAACAAATCTGGATTAAAATGGTTTTAACATACAGTTCGCTGCGGTTTCCCTCCCCCACGCATACCCGGTTCGAAACCCGTCCCCAAACCACAATTTCTGACCACGAATAAGTAAGATTGGTTAGGGGTTATGAAAATCGAGTATTGGCGATTATGTGGGTGTATTTAATTTGGAAATCAACAACCATAGGGTCGTTTAAACTCAGATTCAAATGTCGAAAACCCTAACTATGAACTCAGAATCGATTCAATCGAATCTTATGTTAAAAACTATTGAAACCATGGGGCTTTTACAGATTAAGGCCTTGCGAACCTATACCCGTGGTTTAATTTGATTTAAATGGTGTTTAGATTGGGGCTCGATCAAACCGAAACCATATGAACCCTAGATACGGGTTCTTGTTTGATTCGGTAATGTAACCCACAATTAGGTTAGGGCTTTCTTTAAACAGATGGTTACGAGTCTAATGAAATAGATTAATACGATTATAAACGTGTCTAAGATCAAAAGCCCCAAATCGCATATGAACGAACCCTAGATTATGGGTCGAGTTCAATTCGGTGATATAGAGCCAAAATAGCATAGGGCTAATGATCAACAGATTAAAACGAAACTAAAGAGGTATGTAGTTACCAGAATGGATGGAGTATTGATAGTGCTCGACCAAAAACGTATTCCGACTTGCATGGCTTTGCTTCCGGTGACTCCGGCTCTGATTTCGATCGAATTGAAGCGTGTAGAAGCTAGAGAGTAATTCGTCTGAGGTGATGGAATGCGTAATTGTGATAGTGGTAACCGAATTGTGAGGTTTTTGAGTTGGGATCGACGGTTATGAGATTTAATGCTCATTATTGGGATTAATTAGAACCAATAATTGAGTTTAATGATCTAATGATGATCGATTATGTCTATCATGTGCATAACGGTTACGAATTTCAATAGGAATGATCGTGGTATTCGGATTTGAGTCGATTTGGTACGGGTTTGACTTTTAAAGGTCAACAGATTGAATTTGAGTTTGGTTTTGACTTTGAGAGTCAACCATCCAAGTCTTGGGACTTGGCAGGATTAGTCCCTGCAGTTTGAGATTAAATATTTGACAGAAATAATCCCTGAGGTTAAGATTAGGTTAACTGAGTTAGTACTTAACTGGATTTCTAACTGGATTTGTTAACTGAGTTAACCTGAAAGGTCGAGTTGTCACATCATCCTCTAGTTAAAGGAATTTTCGTCCCGAAAATTTAATAAATAAAAAAAATTTCCCGGATGTCACATCATCCCATAGTTAAAAGAATTTTCGTCCCGAAAATTAGAATAGTACCTTAAGTGTTTGACGTGGAGTGCTTGAACAGGTGAGGATACTGAACAGGTGAGGATACTTGAACCTCATCTGATAAAAATATATAAAAATTAATATATAACTGGATTTTGAAAATATGTTAATAACTATTTAATATAATTTGACTTTTATTTAATATTTGATTGAAAATAAAAATTATATAATTAGATTTCAAAGTTTTTATAATAAGTGATGATTAAAAATAAATGTGTTTATTAGTATAATTAGTATTTTCTTTAAAAATATATTTTTATTAAAAGATTAAGGCGTATTTATTAAAAGAGAGAGAGAGGCGGGGGAAAAAAAGATGAGAGTGAATATGAAGACGATACGTGTAATATCAAAACCTTTATTTATTATATAGTATAGATTAGCACTTTTTTTTACAAGGGCACATATGGCATAACCCAAAAGAAAACCAAAAGATTATTGTGATATACACATTAACACCTATTTACTTATTACCACAACCCGATGGTGGTGTTTTAGGAACAAAGGCTCTTTCATTCGCGTCTGTCTCTAGGGCTCTTACCTGAACTATCATACTGTTTCGGTGAAGAGATAAAACCACAATATGCATGCACATTTTTGTCTAGAAATAAGCAATGGAAATCACTAAATTTCTTCACGTGGTTGCATATGCATGCATGAGCATGGTGGACAAGGTGTGGCACATAACATTCCCCACCGCTTGAAGAAAACTTGTCAGCAAGGTTGAAAATCCGGACATGACATAGGCGAAGTTCCACGGCGGACGCCACTCGACTCTTTAGGTGGCATACAAAGTAGTTTTAGTGAAGGGCCACGACGGACGCCATTCGTTTTCCACGATCGCCTCCTTGACCAATGTCTCGCTATTCATCGTGGAGCTTTCGGTGGTGCATTCGAATAGAGGAGGCCCGAGTACACGAACCGGTATGACGGTTGGGTTGACGGGAAAGTTTGAGCAAAAACTATGGAATGATGGAGGTGCGGGTGCTGGATAGCGATGTGACTAATGGTGTTCGTGCCAACGACGCGGTGGACGGTGGGTGTGCTGGTTCCGATTTTGGTGCTGCAACAGAAATGGTTAGTGGTGCGGAAACAGAAACGGTGAGTGTGATGGGTTTTAGAGATTGAAGGGATTGGGGAATTCCCAGACGGTTCGGATCGATCGGAGCTCGATGAAGATGGTTTGAAACTGGGATTCGAGTCTCGCAAAGGATTCATTCACCCATTGATAATACTCGGTTTCAGATAGAGTTTGAGCAGCCATGGGGATCACGGCGGCTCTGATACCACTGATGTGGTTCCAACGGATTAATCGTTGGCTAAAGCAAAAAGAAAGAAATCAAGAAGAATTTTAGGGAGAATTTAGATACTCATAATTTCATTCGTAATCCCCATCTTTAAGATTGATTGCCATTTTATAGGCTACAAAGGAAAATAGAAAATAATTACCCACTAAACTCCATTTGACCAACTACTACTCTAAAATTCAAAATTAATAAGCAAACGGAATTAACTAACTACCCATGTTGGCTTCATGGCTTGATATGTGCATGGGAAGATACGGATAAGGCACATATCAAATTAAGGTTTATGGAGTCCAAACGTACGGACCGAAAAAACTAGGGTTTATTATGCGAAGAAATTCGGGGGGGGGGGGGGATTTGGACTATTTCTTGATTTGTGCGTGTCATCCTTGTGCAGGGGCCATGCTAATCTTCTCTGTATCGTTCCAATTTTATCGGATGTCCCCCAAGGGACAATGATAACACTACAAGAAAGTTGGTTTTTACCGACGAGGTCTTTAGCGATGACATATTGTCGTCGCAATTAACCATACACTTCCGACGACAAGTCGTCGTTGATGATGTGACCGGATATGAAGTAATACTAGCAGTCATTTGCGATGACAAGTCGTCGCAATTGAGGAGCTGAAATTTTTGGCGCTGCATAGTGGGAAACCTGAAAGTTTTGGCGCTGCTGAAAATGATTTTACGCTTTTTTTTATTCAATTTTTTTCGCTTTTGATGATTAGGGTTCCTAAAATCAATTTTCCTCATTCTTTCCTTCCACCCCACAAAATCAAGAAGCACCAAAGGGGGAGTTCCATCGTAAGCAACACATGCGCAAAATCAAGAAGCCACCATCATCGTTTCCTTCGTCCACCAAGGAAGCCACCACTGAGGAGCCATCTTAGACAACCTCCATCATCGTTTCTGTCACACCCCAACCGACAGCGGAAACGTCGGGGCGGGACATGTAGACTGTTCATAAGCTCATGGTTTGCTAAAGTTGTAATAATTAGACAGTAAATTTCATTTCATAACTCAAGTAATCATTTACAAGAATTTAAGAATACATGAATCTCCGTATTAAAATTTAAGACTAGGTCCTCAACCCTAAGTGAAGTAGCAACAACTGTACCTGAAACATGATAAAATGAGAAGGTCAACTATAAATAGTTGGTGAGCATACATAGGTTTTGACACCACAAGTAAAGTTCAAGTGTTTTGTGTACAATTCATATGATGCATGGTTTATAAAGCATTTATGGAGAATCTAAGTTAAGCTAGTTGCACAAATGAAACTTTGTAATTGAAGGGCATAACAACACATGTTATCCTAATGTAGAGCATAACAACACATGTTATCCTGATGTAAATGTAGGGCATAACAACGCATGTTATCATGATGTAATGTAGGGCATAACAACAAATGTTATCCTGATGTAATGTGTTAATGATTGCACAAGTGTAATATGTATATGTAGCCTTATGTAACATCCCAAAATAACGAAAAATAAAGTTAACGAGTTCAAGAGGGTCAAAGTCGGGCCGGGTCAGTCGCGAACCGGGCTTGGGGAGGTCTCCCCTATAAATAGTCCAAGGCACTCATTTTCTTCTCTTTGACATTCTAGAGAGAGAAAACCATAGAGAGAGAAAGTGTCGGAATCGCACAAGATTGTACCAGAACGTGTCTCTTGCACTCGTGAAGGAAACCTCCAGATCAGAAGCTCGATTCAGGTAACCATCCGACCTAAATCTGAGTTTTTGTTTGTTTTCGGGTTTTTCGGGTTTTGGGTGAAAAAAATTAGACGTTTTTACGGATGAAACTTAAGAATAAGCTTAGGTTTAGTATCTACAATGAAAAACGGTTGTTTTGAGCAAAGAAGGTTGAAGTTTTGACATAACCGAACCCAAATCCGCGATTTTCGGGACTTTTGGGGAAGATGACTGATGTTGCAGGCGAACTTAGCAAGTTCGCCTGTCAAGTTCGCTTGGGGGAGACGAACTTATCAAGTTCGCCTGATTATGTTCGCTTGGCCAACGTAAGCGAACTTATCAAGTTCGCTTGGATTAAGTTCGCCTGAGGGTAAGCGAACTTATTATGTTCGCCTGATTAAGTTCGCCTGGCCAAGTGGTAAGCGAACTTATAAGTTCGCTTGGGCCAGAAGAGGCGAACTTAGCATTAAGTTCGCTTGGGCCAAAAGAGGCGAACTTAGCAGTAAGTTCACCTATATGAGCTGAGTAGAGCGTGAATTGAGGTTAGGTCTGATATATGTGTTTTGTAACCAATTCAGATCGGAAGTGACGTGGTTGGACCATTGATTAGGACAACCAAGACTAGCTAATAAGGTGAGTTCTAGAAGCCCTCTTTTAAATGTTTTAATAATGTTTTTAGGCTGGTGTGCACACGTGATGATTTTATAAAACAATGTTTATGAAACGATGTTTACGAAGGTTGTATGTAACGTTTTATAAAATGATGTTTATGAAGGATGTTTAAGAAGGAAGGTTATGAAGGAAGTGTTTATGAAATATTTTGCCAAAAGAAGTTTACGAAGTGTTTTAACGAACGAGAATGTTTTTAATAAAACGTACGAATGCTTTAACTGAAGTTTTTGAAGTAAAAGAAGCGAAGGTTTACGAAAGTCACAAACGAACGAATCTGCCAATATTCCTTAGGGAATGAAGGTTAAGGGATGGGAAGTATGTTATGGGCCTTTACCTTTTAGGGGCCTCTGTGGCTGGCCAACTGTTGTACAATTGGGGCGATGACGGTCGCCAAGGGGATTATCGTGATCCTTGAAGTTTGGTACGATTTACCTTACGGGGTAGTCGTGCTTGAAGTTTGGTACTTGCGCCCGACGGGGCGCAGTGCTTGAAGTTTGGTACGCGCTATCCTTTGGGACGCCGTGCTTGAAGGGTTGGATAACCTAAGTATCGGGCCCTAGGAGTTCCTCACCCGAAGGACAGTACGGTGATGATGGGCCTAGTGGTGGTGATCCTTAAGTTATTCAACCAGTATGTAACGTTTGGATTTGACGGTTACGAGAAGGCGCAGATTCTATACGTTCGTTGACTTATGAAGTGTTATGTTTGTTATTGCATTATTTACGTACGTTTTTTATTAAATGAAGTATGAAGTGATGTTTTTGGCAATTTATTTGAAGTTAAGGTTTTATGTTAAAACTAGAACTCACCAGCGTAGCTGACCTTTTTAGTGTGCACATTCAGGATAAGGCAGGTTATGAGGATGGACGGTGATGCTTGGCTAAAGATGAAGAGTTACCCGACTGCTTTTGAAGACTGGCATCCCGTTATGTTTTGTCTATGATGTAATTATGATTTAATCAATGTTTACGCTTCCGCATGTATGAACAACGATTAAGTTATGTTTTAATGAAATTTTCCGCTACGTTATTTGATATTCATGTTTAAGAACTGTTTGTGAATGAGTAAATCTAACAAGTGAGGCCTCCCGGGTTTGGGGCCTTACACCTTAATAATTAGCATTCAAGCATAAAGCATAAATAAACACATATGATCACATTGTAGAATTGTACATGAGTAATTGCAAATAGAGTTTGATTGTAATCATGTTTCACCCCAAATATGTAAATGAGAAAAAAGGGGCTATGTAAACTCACCTTGCAAGTTTAGAGGGTTGAACTTGAACTTGTAGTAACTTGGATTCAATGCCTTAAGGATTGCCTAAGTTAAGTTTGTTACGTTAGAAACACGTTACGGATAGTCAAGGGGTTGACAGTGTCATTAGTTGAAAGTGGTTGTTGTACACTAGAGTGGTTATCATTCCAGAGTAGTACCTCCAACAGAAAAGTTCCTAGGAAAGAGTTGGCCGGATCAGAACCCCGTCTTTTCCTAGCCAGAACTTTAATGTTTGTCAGATAACTACATACTGGTTTGAAAGTTACTCTATTTGCATACTTAACCAAGTTTAGGGTGAGTTTGGTAAGCTTGGAAAGTATAAGGGCTAAAGTGAAAATATGAGTTTAGTAAAGATAGAAATAAATTTAATTGAATATTAAAGGGTTTTAAAAATAAGGAGTTTTGGTAAAAACATGATTTTTTTTAAATTGAAAGGAATATAAAGATCAAAACCAAGTTTTTAAATAAAGTTTGAACAAGTTTAATTAAAATAAGGCTTTTGATCTTGGATAGATCTATGATTATAACATAAATATGTTAGGGATCATAGATCTAGCTAGTTATGATGAACTTTAAAAAAAAAGTATGAACAAGTAAGAACATAAGAAGAACTTACTTAGAATGAAAGGATTTAAACTAGAATCTTCCAAAAGATGAGAAGAACAACCTTTAGTTGCTAGAGAGCCCTAGAGGATTGTTGAGGTGTGAAAATGAATGAGGTTTAAGGCTCTATTTATATGTGAGACTAAGGGACTTATTCGCAAAAATCAATTTGTTGATAAGGACTAGGATTGCAAAAGGTGAAGAATAGTATTTAATGCTCATTAATGTTATGTTTGACTCCATAATTCATATTTAAAATTGTTTTTATAAAGTTTATAAAATCTTAAATATGTTACTTGTTTAATTACAAATGTTTATAAAAAAAATGTCTTTCATTTTTATAAAGACTACAATTTGTGTAAATGGTTTACTAAAATAGATATATGTTTACATATTTATTTAAAATTAAATACATACATTTAGAAAATGTAAACACTTGATTAATGCTCATAAATTTTAAAACTTACAATTTGTATAGATGATTAATTTAATAACATCAAATACATATATCATATATACATATTTATAATTAGATTCCTATATCTATATAGAACAATATGTAAAAACGTGATTAAAGATGTATAAGTCCTATATCAAAAGTTGTATAATTGATTTATTTGATATAATCATATATAAATATATATATATATATATATATATATATATATATATATATATATATATATATATATATATATGAATGTACATACATATGTTATATATATAATAGGAGGGTAATATTTAAATGTAAGATCAAAAATCTAAATTGATAGATGTTAAAATAATAATTAAAGTGACATATCGTTTTGAACAAGTATGGGGTTCATTAGGAGTGTCGTTACTGTATAAAGTAAAATAATGTAGTATTAGAAAAATCTTAGATGTTACAGTTTCCTTCGTTAACCAATGATAAAATGTGATCCAAACCCAGTCAGCAGAAAAGTACCGTTAGCATGCAACCTTTTGCACGTGATTTTTATCAGTTCCTATTTTCATGTTTAAGTTTGAATAAGTTGTAACGGTGGGTTGTTATGTCATCCGAGTCTTCAGTATTTGTTGCTTTATTTTCTGCCATTTCTTTCCTTTAAATAGTAAGCCAAAAGGCTGTGATTGTATGCACTCAATTATCCAGTGAATAAAAACGAATTCCCTGCTGCCATCTATTTGTTTCATTTATCTTTTTCAATATTAGCTTTGCTCTATACCAACATTTGTGGTATCAGAGCCATGTTACGATACTCTCTATGGCTGACAATCCCAGTTCCTCAAACAACCCCATTGCTCTAATTCATGTGTTCAAAGGAGATGGTATGGCTACTAACACTGGAGTTTGCGCATGAAAACCATTCTAAGATCCAAGGACCTATGGGAGATTGTTTATCTAGGTATTACAGCTGTTGGAGATGGGTCCAATGAGAACAGAGAAATCAAGAAAAAGGATGCTCAGGCGACGACCATAATTCAACAAGGTGTGCATGATAGTCTCTTCTTAAGGATTGCATCTGCTGATACAGCTAAAGAGACTTGGGAAATCCTTCGTGTTGAATTCCAAGGAGATTCACAGGTTCAGTCAGTCAAGTTGCAGGGGCTAAGAAGGGTCTTTGAAAACTTAAACATGAATAATAATGAAGTAGTGGGTGATTACTTCTCCAGGGTAATGAACAATGTTGGGCAACAGAGATCGTACGGTGAAGAACTATCTGATCAAAAGGTAGTTGAGAAAATCCTTAGAAGCTTGTCTCCTAAGTATGACTATGTTATACCATCTATAGAGGTGGTCTTCGATCTCTCAGACATTACTCCAGTAAAACTAATGGGGTTGTTGCAGTCACAAGAAGAAAGAATGAACAGTAGAGTTACTGCTGAAAAAATCAAGAGCCCAGAAAAGCAAGATGAATAGGCTCTTCAAGTGTTTCATGATCAAAGCAATGCTCCACATGGTAGGGGTCGTGGTGGAAGGTCACTCTTTAGAGGAAGGGGCAGTACTGGTCAAGGAAGAGTGAATCTTGATAGATCTAAAGTGCCTCAATGTTACTGCTGCAAGAAGTATGGGCATTTAAAGAAGGATTGCTGGTATAATGAGGAACCTCAGGTGAATGTGGTTGCAAATGAAGACCATCCTGAAGCTGAAGAAGAGGAACAACACTTGCACCTTACCTTCACCACCCCAGAAGATCAACTCATACTGATAGCTGATACTTCCAAGACTGGTACGCTTAATCAATTGTGGTTTATTGACTATGGGTGCTCAAATCACATGACAGGTACCAAAGAAAGTTTTGTAACTTTAGATGAAACATTTAAACTTGAAGTTCGGTTGGGAGATAAGAAAAAATTGGCTGTGGAAGGAAAAGGTACTGTCAAAATTCAAACAAGTCACAACAATTTCAAATTCTTGGAACATGTTTATTATGCACCCAAATTGGAATATAATCTGCTTAGTGTCGGCCAACTCATGAAAAAGGGCTATACTCTATGTTTTGATAATGGAAAATGTATAATAAAGGTTAAAGAAACAGGGAAAACACTCTTGGAGATATCTGTGGCATCAAACAACATGTTTGTTTTTGACCCTACTAGCCTCGTTACTGTCCATGATCCAAGATTGAGTAAGCAAGATGAAGAGTCCCTGAGGTGGCATTACAGATATGGTCACCTTCACATTGATGGTCTAAAGAGCCTGCATGATAAAGGAATGGTTATGGGACTTCCAAACATTACCACATCCATAACCTGTGAGGCATGCACTGTTGGAAAGCAAGCAAGAAAGCCATTCCAGTACTCATCTTGGCGTGCACAAGACAAGCTTGAACTGATCCACACTGACTTATGTGGACCTATGCAGGTTCCAAGTCTAGGTAACAACTTATATTATTTGCTCTTCATTGATGATCTTACACGTATGTGTTGGGTTTATTTTTTAGCAAACAAATATGATGCTTTTTCAAAGTTCAAAGTGTTCAAAACTCTAGTTGAAAAAGAATGTGGCAGACCTATCAAAGTCCTGAGATCAGATCGAGGAGGAGAGTTCTGCTCCAATGAATTTAACATGTTTTGTGAAGAATCAGGGATAAGGAGATAGCTTACTATCCCCTACACACCCCAACACAATGGGGTAGCAGAAAGAAAGAACCGGACTGTGATGGACCTGACCAGGAGTATGTTACAAGATAAAGACCTTCCTAATGAATTATGGGCAGAAGGTGTGGCTACTGCTATTTATGCCATCAATAGATCCCCAACCAAAGCTCTGAAGAATCAAACTCCTTTAGAAGCCTGGTCAGGTAAGAAACCTTCTATCACTCATATGAAGACATTTGGATGTATAGCCTGTGGTTTAGTTCCTGCCCAATTAAGAAGAAAACTTGATAATAAATCTGAGAGGAATATCTTTCTTGGATATTCCACTCACAGCAAAGGATATAGGCTATACAATCCAGATACAAAGAAGTTTTTAACAAAACGTGATGTTGTTTTTATAGAAGATGCAAAGTGGGTATGGAACACTGATACAAATGTTCCATCAAAAGCCTACCAGTTTGTTGACCCATTTCCAAATGACACCTATTACCCACCAGATAATACCAACACTACAAACATCACAACTCAACCAAACCCTACTATCCCTATACAACCACCTAACCAAGAAAATGACAACACCCCACCTTTAACCACTGGTCCACCTACACCCTCGGCTCCTACCCCAGCTGGGCCCTCCAAAAGGGTAAGCAAAGCACCTAGTTGGCTTAAAGATTACTATACAGGTGAAAGCTTATCAGAAGATGAAAATGACATGTTGACTTGTCAATTTGCTCTTACAACTCCGGACCCTAATTCATTTGAAGAAGCAGTCAAACATAAGGAATGGCAGGAGGCAATGCAAGCTGAACTACAAGCTATTGAAAAGAGTAACACTTGGGAACTTGTTACACTTCCCCATGAAAAGAACCTGGTTGGTGTTAAATGGCTGTTCAAAACTAAGCTGGGACCTGGTGGAGAACTGCTGAAACACAAGGCCCGGCTAGTGGCTAAGGGGTATTCTCAACAATATGGAATTGATTTTCAAGAAACCTCTGCACCGGTAGCAAGGTTGAAACCATAAGAGTCATACTTGCAGTGGCTGCTCACCAAGGGTGGAAGATTCATCAGCTTGATGTTAAGTCTGCCTTTCTTAATGGAGACTTAACTGAAGACATTTATGTTGAGCAGCCAGAAGGGTTCATAATTCAAGAAAAAACTGATATGGTGTACAAACTGAACAAGGCCTTGTATGGTCTCAAACAGGCTCCTAGAGCCTGGAATGCCAAGATTGATGGCAACTTTCAGTCAAATGGGTATAAAAAAAGTATCAATGAACCTACACTGTATGTGAATAAAAATAATACAGGTAACTCCATTTATGTATGCTTGTATGTTGATGACATTATCTGCATTTCTTCGTGTGACAACATGATTAGAGAATTCAAATTGGGGATGAAGCAAACATTTGAGATGACTGATATGGGTTTACTTAAATATTTATTGGGTCTAGAAGTGAAGCAGACCAACAGTATGCTTAAACTCTTCTAACAAGATTTGGAATGCAAAACTGTGATGTTGAAGCCACTCCTATGAACTATAATGATAAGTTGATGATGAATGATGGGGCAGAAAAGGCTAATAAGTGATGTTTAGAAGCCTCGTGGGTGGCCTAATTTACTTAACTCATTCAAGACCTGATATGGCTTATGCTGTGAGTGTAGTATCAAGGTTTATGCACAATCCCTCTAGAATTCATATGGGTGCAGCCAGAAGAATCCTAAGGTATGTGGCAGGAACAACAAAGATGGGAATTTGGTATAACAGGTCTCAAAGTATGCAGCTTATGGGTCATTGTGACCGTTCGTGGGCAAGTTGTGCAGATGACAGAAAGAGTGTATCCGCCTATGTATTCTCTATAGGTTGTGGAGCTATAGCATGGGCATCAAAGAAACAACACACAGTTGCCTTATCAAGTACAGAAGCTGAATACATTTCAGCAACCGGAGCAACATGTGAAGCAATTTGGTTAAGAAGGGTGTTTCAAGATCTTTGATTTGAGCAGAAGGAGCCAACTGTGATACAGTGTGACAATCAGTCAACTATTAATATGTCAAAGAATCCTATTATGCACAGCAGGTCCAAACATATTGAATTAAGGCATCATTTTATCAGGGAAAAAGTTCAGCAACAGGAAGTTATTCTGGAGTATTGTTCTACTCATGATCAAGTGGATGATGTTCTCACTAAGTCCTTACCAATGGAGAAGTTTGCTTACTTCAGACACAAGATGAGATTAACAGAGTTTGAATCAAGGGAGGATGATAAAATGTGATCCAAACCCGGTCAGCAGGAAAGTACCGTTAGCATGCATTCTTTTGCACGTGATTTTTATCGGTTCCTATTTTCATGTTTAAGTTTGAATAAGTTGTAACGGATGGGTTGTTATGTCATCCGAGTCTTCAGTATTTGTTGCTTTATTTTCTGCCATTTCTTTCCTTTAAATAGTAAGCCAAAAGGCTGTGATTGTATGCACTCAATTATCCAGTGAATAAAAACGAATTCCCTGCTGCCATCTATTTGTTTCATTTATCTTTTTCAATATTAGCTTTGCTCTATACCAACAACCAAGGAAGCCACCACTGAGCTCGTCTCTCTCGTATGTATCTCTCTCTCTGTATCTCTTTGTATCTCGTGGAATTATGCAAAAAACGATTATTTGGATGTTGTTGTCTTGTTGAAATTACTTGATTGCTTTAACCTTTATCCTTGAGATTAGAAACTAATTAGTTAGTTTTGAGTTGAAATTGGCTCGGAAGAAATTTGTTATTAGGTATGGAAATTGGGTGTTGACTTTTGGTGCCGAAAGTTTGTTGACTTGTTGCAGCATTATACTGCAAATTGGGCACTGACTTGTAAAAGGGAATCCTGAATTATATGCACACTTGGATTGAAAATAATCAGAAACAAATAAAAGACCTGCTACAAAGCTAAAGGTATTTAGATGATATGGTGATTAACTGAACCTCAGAAACTTACAATAGAATTATATGCACACTTGGATTGAAAATAATCACAAACCTTGTCAACAAAGTGGCTAACAAAGTGAAATATCTGTCGACAAGAGTCAGGAAACTATTCAAAATCCATGAATTTGTTTATGGTAATTGTTCAGTAGAAAAGCGAAAGGCCCAATTCTTCACTAGTTCGCTGTCTTTCCTAGCTACTTTCTATTTTTTGTACCCCCAAGTAATCTTTTTGAATTTTGATTTGTGTTTGATCTTTGACTGTTTTAATCATAACTTATGTTCATATTAACATATATATTTTCATTTTGGTATAGTCTTTGAATGTTTTAGCCCTAGGTTATGTTTGTATTTATTCATTTTCTTTTGTAATTGGTATGACTTTATTTGATTTAAATATATGTTCATAATAGGGCTGCAATACTTATCGGGACGAGTATCGATGTGTGCTTCTATGGTTTTTGACGGTCTGCATTACGCAGAGAAAAAACGACCAAACTCCTTCCGTGATGCGCGGGGAAAAAAACTAGTTATCCTTAAGAACATTATTATTTGTAAGCTTATAATAAAAGAAAAATATAATTAATTAGTTTATAATAAAGAAAAATATAAATAACATTATACTTGATTAGAAGTAAAGACACTGATACTTTCTTAAAACAACCCGTCTTGACCAAAACACATTTTGTGCACACTGCCGTACCCAACCGACGCGCTTGTTTTGCCATGCTGTAACTTTGTAATCAAACAGCAAGAAGAAGAAGACAAGATATGGATGTATTGTCAGTAAGTTTGCTCTGCCACACACGTTGTACACTTGTCAACTCCTTACTCCCTGTAAAATCACGTGGACTTTAGCTGACTTGGCAAAACGGGTGACTATGACCCTAGTACTCCCCAAGTCATAAACAAAGTCAACTTTACTTTTGCAAAAGCATGTGATTTAATAAGAAATAAAATAGGGTTTATGTATGTATAATCAGTTTCTCTGTCATATAGAAAACACAAGTCTAGTTATCAATATTTAACAGCTTTCTTTACTTTCACACATGGAAAAAGTATCAAGTCTGTAAACATAATCACAATCCAACTTAAAAACTAAAACTTTAGTTGGTTAAACATCTATCTTTCATTAGGGTTCATATCATCAATGTAAGTACCCCATAATTATAATGAAAGAAATCGAATTCAATTTCAAATCTTTTGAAGATTATTTTGAATTTAAACCCATAAACATATGAACTAAAGCTTGGATCTTTAACTTGAATATCCACTTGAATCCTTGAAAAGCTTCGATCTTCGGTCGTCTAGTTTACATACTTCAAGAATTTGGTTGCATTTGACATCCGTAGGTAAATACCTTTACCCGCGATTACACGACCCATTTGACACCCATATTCGTCATGATCTGTCCCAAGTTTAGCTCAATGGTTCCAAGCCCACCGATCTTTAATCCAACTCACCATAACTGGTTAAAATCTCTACCAAAGTGCACAAAAGCTTTAATATTTTACATAAATCAATGTAACTGATAGCATATGATGTATAAAATGCAAGATGTTAAACTGGAAGAATTAAACAAAGATCATTGATTGACTGACCTTAAATTCACCTTTCTTTGAAATCAAACAAGAAGAAGAAGACCAGGCATGGATGTATTATCAGTACTAAGCCTGCTCTGCCACACACACTTGTCAATTCCCTGTCATCCCACCTGGACGTTAGCTGACTTTGCAGAACAGGTGACTGTAACTGTAGCACGGTCAACGGAACACAGCTGACTGTACGGCTTCCTATGTAGGAATTAATACTATTAGAGTTGTCAAAACTCAAAACAGAAAGTCTTGGATTCATGGATTGGCTCAAATAGTTTTTACCAACATTATTTATATGTTCAGTAAATAATTTGTGCGTTATTATAACTAAAAAGACTATATTATCATAATAAGAACCTAATTTTTTTAATAATGTAGTTTAGGATGTGGTATACATAAAAATAGATTTTAAACGATACAAGGGGCCCGGTTTGTTACGATAACCTCACTAAACAATTTTAACAATTTGATCATAATTTCCTATCTAGTTAAAGGAGAAACATACAGACAAATGAACGGGTCAAATAGGTTGAAAACCATCCGAAATGCTAAAACACACTAAATCACCTTGTTTATAAAAGAAAATAATTATGTTATTGTTAAGACAACTTAAATTTCACTAATTTGACATTGTTATAACTTGCAGATTAAAAGATCTTCAAATGCCCCAACTTGAGTTAAACTATGAAACTGAGTTGGAAACAAAATCAGATGTCTATTCTTAAGTGAGGGCATACAGATTGGATATAGATTTTGAATATTAACATTCTGATACATACCTCCTCAAAGCTCCACTCGCATTTCATCCATTTGGATCCCAATGAAATTGCAGAATTCTTACAAATTAATGTAGGGAATACATGTTTGAATTCTAATGATCAATAAAGGGCTTGCATTGGCAATAATTTGAGTAGATATGGTAAAACAAATGGGTCAAATTCTGTAATCTTAATATGACCTACAAACACATTTTGTCCAATTTTTAAGTTTTTTACACATAACTTATGCATTATATATGATTACAGAAACTAAATTATTAGTGTATTAATCTAATGATCAAAAGCATAGCATAATAATATAATATCATTTGTGCTTCTAATTTCTTGGTCACCAAAACATCATGAATTTGAGCATAAAATCATCAATTCTACTACTTTATGGTAAGGAAACATCATGATTTGAGACTAATATTGCTAATAATTGAATAAAATTCATAACGATAACTACACAAACTCCATAACAGCTTCAATTTCATATCATTGTAACTTGCAGCAAATGCCCTAATTTGAGTTTTAAAAAACAGAAAAATGAACTGAGAAACAAAATTTAGGGTTTCTGCGAAGAAATTTGGGGGAAAAAAAATTTGGACCATTTCTCGATTTGTGCGTGTCATCCTTGCGCAGGGGCCATGCTAATCTTCTCTGTATCGTTCCAATTTTATCAGATGTCCCCGAAGGGACGATGAGGATGATCGAATTCCGCTATTTCAAGCAGCTGTAACTTCATCTTCTGGTCAATGTGGGATGAACTGCATCTTGATAAACAACAGATATTTAATCAAACTGCATGTATGTATGGAGAAAATTATGCTTCAATGTTGAATCAAATACCTGCAACTTGGATTACCGATATGTTTTTGAGAGAAAGGGGAAGAATGATCGATGATGATGAAAACCACTGTACTAAACACGTATATTAATTAGTTAGTTACAAACCAATTAAAACGAAAATCAAACTTAACCAAAGATGATTAAAAAAACAAGTTAAATATTTGATTTTTTATTCGGTTTTCAACTGCACCGGATTAGGTATTAAGTTTCGGGATTTGTTTTTAACTGAACTGAATTAGGTATTCAATTTTTGATTCGGATTTAAGAAATTCAGTTACGTTAAACCGACAAAACTAAATTCATATATATTTGGCTATGGATTTTCCTATTTGTACACTAATATAAACATTTAGCCCGTTACAAACTAAGAAAGCCTAAGTGAGGGACTTGAAGAACCCGAAACATGAGCTGATGGAGACCTTGGATTATAGTTCTGTTAAGATTCCATTTTTTGTATGTAACCGAAATCAAACCATATTCAAATTCAACTTTTGGTTCAGTATTGACATTTTGAATTCGGCGTGTTTCGATTTTTGGTTTAACCAAAAAAAATAATCAAAACCGAGGAGATGAAGGAACCATAAACCTAAACCAATGAACACTCCTACTTTTTTCGACCGTAACTTTCCTCACCCATATTCTCTCTCACCATTTCTTATATCTACACACCTCCAACCTGGATTACCCGATACCACCACCTACACTGTGTTCCTTTCAGGTTTCTGTTGGCCCCTAATCTGATCCTTACCGAAGACAAGGCGCACCACCGCTTGTTTTCAAGCTCTGTCTCTGTTGCTACCTCTAAGGTTGAAATATATCGAATTAAAAATAAAGTATACTTTTTTTTTTATGTTTTACATGACACACTTCTAAGGTTGAAATGAACTCAAAAATTCTATTTTAAACATTATATCTGTAAACATGTGATAAAAAAAAATCGTGGAATGAAAATATATCTTGTTGGTTGTTTTCATAAATATATACTTTTCAACCTAATTCAATAACTAAACTTTTTTGACGTGATCAAAATGTTTTAATTTAATTTATTTTACGATTCGTATATTTTATTATCATTTTTATTTTAATAAATGTTATAATAATTATTAATAATATGCTAAACAATAAAGTGTTTTCATAAAGCGTTATCACATGATTACATGCCCTTTTGGGATGCATCATACATAAACATGCCTATAATTAGAGGTGCATAAAACGGTTTTTTAACCTGAACCGGCTCAAAACCGAACCGAACCGGTTTGGTAAACGAAAAGTCAAAACCGGTTTGAGTTCAAACCGGACCGGTTTGAAGCCGGTTAGAGATGGCGGTTGACCGGGTTTGAAACCAGTTTTTAAGCGGTTCGGTTCGGGTCAAACCGGTTTCAAACCGGTTTAAATGTATAGGTTTCAAACCGGCGGTTTGAATTGGTTTGGAACCGGTTTGGTCTAAACCGGTGCACGTCCGGTTCGGGTATCGGTTTGAAACCGGTTTAGATTTTCAAACCGGTTTTTTTTTTACATCTCTACCTATAATCATGTTTGGGTTCAATTAAATTGGAATATTCGTTTTTTTTGGAGGACAAATCAAAGTTTTTATTAATTATTCACAAAAATAAATTAAAAGGACAAAGATCCATCAGTTACATTGCATATATTTGATGGTCTACTTCAATATAAGAAGAAGAGAATCAACCAATAAACAATTTAACAAAATAAAAAGGGTAACCGTCTTTAATGATGCGAGTCTCTGATACAACACGAATCTAACATGACAATTACGAGTTTAGGTTTAGTCTAAGTAGGTTTGAGTCTAACCTGTGAACACATTTAGCAAAACAGACCGCGTTCATGTGAACCTGGAAGATACATGGGTTTACCCGTTTAACCCAATATTTTACAAATATGTTAAAACTTATGTTTTATGTCATGATGGACATTTTATGTCAAAGTTTAAAAGACAAAGGAGAAAGAGCTATCATCTTTCATAGTTTACATTTGTATTATTTTATTGTTGTAAATTTGTAATTTTGTACTATTAACATCCCAAAAGTTAAAAAAAAAACACAAATTTCATGTTAAATGGACTGTGTACGTGTAACAGACATAGCAATGAGGTTGGGACGGGTATAACGTATGGGTAACCCAGTCCCATACTCAATTGTAAACAATGTCCCATATCTGCCACAATATCAATCGGGTATTTGTCGGGTATCCGACATGTACGCGAGTATTGGGTATAACCGTTAGTTTGTTAAAAAAATATCCGTTCATATTCCCAAGTATTTTTTTTTCTTACCGTTCTAATTTTAAAACTTTTACGTTTATAACAACTATATTAAAGTTAAAATACCCGTTGATATTTAAACAGTATCTCATATCTGCCACAATATCGTCGGAAAAACGAGGAGCCACCGATTTTTGGCCGCCTAGGGCCAATTTTGACAAACTTTGACCGATAAAGTCAAAATTCATATATAAATTTCTGATTAATCGCGATTTTTGCAACCTTGGTTGTAGTTCAGTGGTAAAAGGCAAAGCCTCTTTAGAGGAGACCCAAGTTTAAACCCGGACAATATGTAATTTAAAAGTAGTATAATAGGACGTGTGTTAGCCGTTTAAACAAAAAACAGAAGGTAAAGACGATCAGAGATATAAAATTACTATTCATTAGTTAGAGCGAATCACAATATGCCATCTTTCATTGTTTAATAAAAGTTACACTTTTGATCCTTAGAAGTTATAATTTGACACCCTCATCTTTAATGCAGGTTACAAATTGACCCCTTAAAATTTATGATTTTAACCCATCAAGATTAGCTATACATATCCTTTATACCTTATACTTTTTTAATTTGTTTCTTTTTACGCACTCACAATTTTTTGATTTTTTTGTATAACTTTCAAAATTTAATGTTTTATAAAATTTGAATATACCTTTGTGACGTATTTATTTTTATATACGTTTTGGTGTAAATTTTGCAGTTTCGATTTCTTACAGTTTCCTTCTTTTCTCTTACAACTTTTAAAATATGTTGTTTTATAAAATCCAAATCTGCGTTTGCAATGTGTAACTGCCCGCCGCACAACCAGGTGAAGTATGCATCTGGCACTCTTGAGGGTCCGGCCCTTACTTGGTGGAACTCACAGGTGCAAATGTTAACTCTGGAAATGGCAAATGCTTTGCCATGGGATGAATTCAAGGCTATGATGCGGGAGGAGTATTGTCCCCGCGATGAAGTACAGAAACTGGAGGGCGAGTTCTAGAACCTCAAGATGGAGGGATCTGAAATTGAAGCTTACACCACTCGTTCGCATGAACTGGCGAACTTGTTTCCACAAATGGTGACACCTCCCTATAAGAGGATTGAGAAGTTCATTGATGGTTTGGTCCCGCAAATTCAGAGCATGGTAACATCTTCGAATCCCACTACGATCCAGCAAGCAATCAGGTTGGCTCACAGGCTAACCGACCAGGCAGTGGCTCAGGGCACCCTACCACCAAGAGGTACACTATCAAAGATAGCTGACAACAAGAGGAAATTTGACAGTTCATTCCCCAAAACCTTCCAGTCAAACTCACCTTCTCAGCAACAACAACAGCAACAACAACACCGTAAGTTCGAACCGTCAAAGAACAACAATCAGTCTAACTCTTCTCAGCAGAATCAGGGTTCTTATAATGGCAAGTATCCGAAGTGCAATAAATGTAACTTTCACCATCATGGGGCATGTGATCGGTACCGTTGCCAGCGGTGTGGAAAGATGGGCCATTCGGCCAAAGATTGTAGAGTGGACCTACAGAACAAACAGGCACCACCTGGTGAAGCACCCAAAGGCTGTTTTGAGTGCGGAAAGGAAGGACATTTTAAGAAGAATTGCCCGCAGCTGAGGAGAAACGGAAACGGAAATGGCAACAACCATCAGGGTGGTAATGGAAATGGTAATAACCACCAGGGTGGAAATGGTAATAACAATGGAGATGGTGCAAAGGGCCGAGCATTTGTGATTGGATCGGGAGAAGCTCGGAATGATCGGAACGTGGTGAACGGTATGTTTCTCTTAAACGATCAATATGCTTCTGTACTTTTTGATACTGGCGCCGATAGAAGTTTCATATCTAGAGAACTTAGTGGTCAGTTAGGAATAAACCCAACTTTACTAGAACATCATTATACCGTAGAGATAGCAGATGGTAAAGTAATCGAGGCAACCCACATTCTCAAGGGATGTCAGTTAGAACTTTCTGGTCACAAACTTGACATCGATCTCATGCCAGTTACACTTGGCAGTTTTGACATAATTGTGGGCATGGATTGGTTGTCTGAAAACCAAGCTGAGATCATCTGTAGTGAGAAAATCATTCGTGTACCCCTTCCTAGTGGAGAAATCCTATCTGTTCAGGGCGAAAGAAGTGGTGCAGCCATGGGCATCATATCTTTCATGAAGGCTCAGAAGTGTCTGCGTAAGGGTCATACCGCGATACTGGCCCTTGTTGCTGACAAGCCTACCGAGGAGAAAAAGTTAGAAGATATCCCAATCGTTTGCGAATTCCCAGAAGTATTTCCTGAAGACCTACCTGGTCTTCCACCTCATCGTCAGGTCGAATTCCAGATTGACCTAACACCCGGAGCAGTGCCTATTGCTCGAGCACCGTATAGACTTGCACCAAGTGAATTGCAGGAGCTATCCACTCAACTGCAAGAGTTGTTGGATAAAGGTTTCATCCGACCGAGCTCATCGCCATGGGGAGCTCCAGTCCTATTTGTCAAAAAGAAAGATGGAACTTTCCGCATGTGCATTGATTACCGAGAGTTAAACAAGGTAACAGTCAAGAACCGCTACCCACTACCCCGTATTGATGATCTATTCGACCAACTTCAAGGGTCAAATTTCTACTCAAAAATCGATTTAAGGTCTGGATATCATCAGCTGAGAGTTCGAGATGAGGATATATCCAAGACTGCATTCAGAACCCGGTACGGCCATTTCGAGTTTTTGGTCATGCCATTTGGATTAACCAACGCACCCGCGGTGTTCATGGACCTCATGAACCGTGTGTGTAAACCCTATCTGGACCAATTCGTCATTGTTTTTATTGACGATATCCTCATATATTCTAAGAGTCAGGAAGAGCATGAGGAGCATCTGCGTTTGATCCTTGAACTACTGAAACAGGAGCAACTGTACGTGAAGTTTTTCAAATGCGATTTTTGGATTTGCGAGGTTCAATTTTTAGGACATGTGATCAATGAGAAGGGAATACATGTCGATCCAGCCAAAGTGGAAGCTATTAAGAATTGGGCAGCACCAACAACTCCAACCGAAGTTCGGCAATTCCTAGGATTAGCCGGATACTACCGTCGTTTTATCGAGGGATTCTCAAAGATTGCCCAACCCCTCACCTCCTTAACCCAAAAAGATAAACCCTATAATTGGGGCGAGACTCAAGAATCAGCATTCCAGCTACTAAAGCAGAAACTATGCAGCGCACCCATCCTATCTCTGCCAGAGGGAACGGATGACTTCGTAGTGTATTGCGATGCCTCCATCCAAGGTCTCGGTTGTGTGCTGATGCAACGTGACAAGGTTATCGCATACGCTTCTCGACAGTTAAAAATCCACGAAAAGAACTACACGACTCACGATTTGGAGTTAGGAGCCGTGGTGTTTGCGCTCAAGATACGGAGACATTACTTGTACGGTACCAAGTGCACCATCTACACCGATCACAAGAGTCTTCAGCATATTTTTGAGCAGAAAGAGTTGAACATGCGTCAACGTCGTTGGATCGAGCTATTAAATGACTATGATTGTGCAATCAAGTACCATCCGGGCAAAGCTAACGTGGTCGCCGATGCCCTAAGCAGAAAAGAAACCAAACCCCGACGAGTTAGAGCCTTACAACTCACTATCCATACTGGATTACCCGAACAGATCCGTAATGCCCAACTTGAAGCCTTGAAAGAGGAGAACTTAGCGTTGGAATCTACACGTGGTATGGAGAAACAACTTGAGGTTAAAGCAGATGGTATTCGTTATTTTACGGAACGAATATGGATACCAGTATATGGAAACCTAAGAGATCTAGTCATGAATGAAGCTCACAAATCCCGATACTCTATCCATCCGGGATCCGACAAGATGTATCACGATCTCAAGGTTTTGTATTGGTGGCCAAACATGAAAGCCGACATAGCCACCTACGTGAGCAAGTGTCTGACTTGTTCCAAGGTCAAGGTGGAGTACCAAAAGCCATCCGGATTACTCCAACAACCGGAAATACCAATGTGGAAATGGGAGCAGATTTCCATGGATTTCATAACCAAATTACCCCAAACCCCTTCTGGATGTGACACAATCTGGGTGATAGTGGATCGCCTAACCAAATCAGCTCATTTCCTTGCTATCAAAGAGACCGATAAAATGGAAAAGTTAACTCGTCTCTACCTTAAAGAAGTAGTATCTCGACATGGAGTGCCAATCTCCATCATTTCCGATAGAGATGCCCGATTCACCTCACGTTTCTGGCAATCGTTACAGAAAGCTCTAGGCACACGCCTGGATATGAGCACAGCGTACCATCCTCAAACAGATGGCCAGAGTGAGCGTACCATTCAAACCCTAGAAGACATGTTACGAGCCTGCGTAATTGACTTCGGAAACAGTTGGGAGACTCACTTGCCGTTAGTGGAATTCTCTTATAATAATAGCTATCATACTAGCATCAAAGCAGCACCGTTCGAGGCTTTGTACGGACGAAAATGCCGATCACCAATTTGCTGGGCTGAAGTTGGAGATAGCCAACTTACGAGTCCTGAACTTGTGCACGAAACCTCGGAGAAAATAGTGCAAATCCGAAACCGTATGGCGGCAGCTCGTGACCGTCAAAAGAGTTATGCAGACAAGCGTAGAAAACCGCTAGAATTCCAAGTGGGCGACAAAGTGTTATTAAAGGTTTCACCGTGGAAAGGTGTAATTCGTTTTGGAAAACGAGGAAAGCTAAACCCGCGTTACATTGGACCGTTCGAGATAGAGAAAAGGATAGGTCCAGTTGCATACCAACTGAACCTACCTGATACACTCAATGGAGTGCATAACGTATTTCATGTCTCAAACCTAAAGAAGTGCTTATCAGATAAGACACTTGTAGTTCCACTCGAGGAGTTGGAAATTGATGAACAGTTATGTTTTATTGAGGAACCAGTTGAAATCATGGACCGAGAGCTCAAAACCCTCAAGCGCAGTAAGATACCTATTGTCAGAGTTCGCTGGAACTCGAAGCGTGGACCGGAGTTCACGTGGGAACGCGAGGATCAGATGATGAAAAAGTATCCTCACCTGTTCAAACATTCAACGGCAAACACGAAAGGTACTAACTAAATTTCGAGACGAAATTTCTTTCAACAATGGGATGATGTGACAAACCTAAACTTTTTGTTTCAGACGTTACTGACTTCATTTAATTTTCGGGACGAAAATTCTTTCAACAAGGGGATGATGTGACATCCGGCAAATTCAGGTTAACTCCGTTAACACAAACATCGTTATCTCAAGCATTTTTATACAAACTCCGTTATATCAGTTTTCGTTCATGCATTGCACTAAATTAATCCGTTAGTTCACAAACATTCAAGTCAAAGAGGATCGTTAACTCCATTATATTCCCCGTTAAAAACCGGTTAGTAACATCAGGGGAGTGTTTTGTAAATTTAAAAAAAAAATAATAATAATATTAATTTTCAATGTTTGACTTCTGAAAGTCAAAGGATAGAGTTATCATCAATTGGATTTCAAATTCGAAGTTGGAAACCGAATTGGCGAATTTTGCGCTCATATCCCATTCCCCTTAACCCAAACCGACTTATCCCTACATCTAATTCGCTTATAATCAATCTTGAACTCTAATCCCTCCCCATTCGAAGCCGTCGTTGCTGATTCATCCCGTACCACTTGGTTTCGAGCGAATTCAGGTTAGATACTTGTATATTCTTGAACGTTTTTACCTGCTAATCAAAAGCCCTAACATCCCTAACCTTGATTTTTTACTATAATCGATCCAATTTTGAAGTTTTAAACCTAAAACTCGTCGAAACCCTAACATGTTTGTAAAACCCGCTCAAACGACCTTCAAAACCAAATTAAATCCATCATTGTACTCGCTTTTTAATGTATAACAAAACCCCTAAATTACTTTTGGATAATACTAAACAAGAAAAACGAATTGGTGGATCTTGGGCTGCTGCGATCGACTTGTCCCTGTGCAATCAAGGATCTCGCAGCATGTACTGTATATGGAAAAGGAAACCTCGATTATTTCGCAATTGGCTGGGCAGATTAGCTGGTTGTGTGCGTTCGAGTCCCGGCCCAGTCAGTTTTAAATTATTTTTTTCTGTTTTTCAGTTTTCTTTTGAACCTTGCAACATTTTTCTAGTTTTTAAACTCCAATTAAACTGTTTTCATAATTAAATAAAATCCAGAAAAATTATTAAAAACCGTCATAAATCTTTTTAAATCGAATACGATCAATAGTAATTATTGGAGTAGGTTTCGAGAGAAAAATCGTATTTTTTTGTTCTAAGAGAATATTTTGATAATTTTGAATGTAATTAAATTAAGCGTTTATTTTAACTATTAGATCGAGTTAATCGCGTCGTTCATCTTGAGACATGAAAATGTAATAAGGATAAATTCTTATACGTGACGTACTTGTGTAGAACTCGTGTAGGACGATACCCTCAATCCTCTTTGTGTAAACTTGTGTGGAATACCAATCATCACTTTTATCAGGTGAGTTTCACGGCCCCTTTTCTTACGTTTTAAACTTGGGGGAGAAAACATGGGTACGAACATTTAGATCTTACGTTTCTTTTATATCACTTGTGTACTAAGCGCAAACATATCACGAAAGTCCTTACTTATCGAACCGTTAGTATATGGGTTAGCGAGGAAATCTTGAGTAGTACTACTGGGCACTGACAAGCCCCACCCACGTTAGTCGCGCTAACACGACAGGTAGTCGAACGGGTGTAACATTTACCTAAACATTTACCATTGATTGTGATAGTCATGGTGGAAGGCAGTTCAAACATACAAACAGTCAGCTTCGGTGTCGAAACGCTTTAGTAACATGTACTAGGTTAGCTACCTATGATATAATTGAATACGGTATTATATAGTAAGCTTTACAAACATATAAACCTGTGAACTCACCAACTTAGTGTTGACACGTTTTAGCATGTTTTCTCAGGTAATTAAGGTACAAGCACGAGCTAAGGCATGCATGCATACGAAGTCTATCATTTGCAAACTCAAGAATTATTTATTTTAATTATCTTTGAATTGTTTATTTTGGCGCATGTTTTTCATTTAACTTTTCGCTTCCGCAAGTCTTACATTAAATTAGTATTTTCATTACTAGTGTTGCATCGTGACTATGAGCAATACTAGTAGTTTTTATTAAACTCATATAGAGTCGTTCAACGTAACTAATGACTGAGATCCTGTTATGTCACACCCATAACGGTAAAACTCCGTTGGTGGATTTTGGGGGTGTGACACAAAAAACAAGGAGTTCCTCCTTGTCCACCTCTGTCACCGCCTCTTCAAAAAGTGGCGTGACCGTCTCAGGCTCGTGGTAGAAGCCCGTCGTGACGGCCCACTGACGGAGGGTCTGATGGTAAACGATCCTAAAGATCGAAAAGGAAATATGATCCAGATCCATATCCGGCGCCTCCCCGAGAATAGGCTCTAGCCCAGCCTCTGAGTAGATGAACGTCGAAAGAAACTCGACGACTACCTCTCGGTAGGTCTCCGTGAACGATAGATCAAAAAGACGCGACCATGGCGTGTCCTGGCTGATGATGGCCCTAGCCCGCTCGGCCTCCTGTACCTCCTCGAGGAGCGCCCAATCAACTGCAGTCCCTGGACCCAACCGCACCTCCCGGAGCTTCTGGCACCGGGCATACGCCTCCGAGTCAACCGGAAAACCCAAAAAAGGGTAGTGCGCAAGATCGTCTAGCGGCTCCATATGAATATCATCATCATGATCCGCCATATCTGATAATAATTAATTGTTTTTAATTTTAAATAATAAAAAATAAATAATAATAATATATTGTTTTTAATTTTAAATAATAATAATATATTGTTTTTTATTTTAAATAATAAATAATAATAATTAATTTTTTTTATTTTAAATAATAAAATAATTTTTTTTAAACCTATACGCCACGTATAGCCTTATATGTGGCGTATAGGCTATTACCGGGTAAACCAAGCCATACGCAGGGCAACCAAGCCATACGCAGGCCAGTTACCGGGCAAACTTAGCCATACGCGGGCAATCAGGCCATACGCGGGCCAAGTTGCCGAGAACATGAGCCATACGCAACGTATAGATCTATACGTGGCGTATGGTTTCATAGTCTTCCTCAGACGAACTATACGCCACGTATGGCCCTATACGTGGCGTATAGTTCTTAATTTTCAATCCAAAAATCGCTAATCTACCCAGTTTTACCCGCTAATATTCAATATAAACCTAACATTAATGATCGTGGGTGTAGAGACGTACCTTTTCGAAGTTTTTTTGAGACAGCAATCGTAATCAACGAGCTTTTTTGCCGGTCGCGTATGGGTTTGTGTTTGTTTGTTTTGGGTCGTTTGGGTCTGTACGCTGCGTTTTCCTGGTATATCAAGTGGCTATACGCCGCGTATAGATTAATACGTAGCGTATAGCCACCAACCTTTGAGCAATTAGGAGTCCTGTGTATGGCATCGACATCCAACGACTAACTGGTGCGGCTTTCACATCCTGCCAATCTATTATGTGACATAGCATATCATACTCTTGAAAGGCGACTCTGCCAAAAACAGTTCTCCACCATTCCTCTTTATTGTCCATCTCCTGTAGAAGTTGTTGTCTGATAAAAAGCCACCGGTTTTCATTTACCCCTAAGCCCAAAGCTACCGATCGAAAACCACAGTTGCCGTCGGGATTTACATCCTGTATGTGTGAAATGTACGGATGAAAGACAGACGGTATCGAATCCTTAAAACAATTTATATTATTAACCGCATCTTTCCCCATAATCAATGGAAAACCAAGATAGGCGTTATCATCTTGTGGTTGCTTTCCTTTACCCTTCGTTGGACGACGGTGTTGAATGACCGAATTCGCTTGTATCGAGTCTTGTGACGCAATGTACGAGTTGTGTCTCGTAGGATCACATTTGCTTTGTTGGGATCCTGTGAATGAGCTGTTTCTCGCGACATCATATTTCCTTTGTTGTTGCTTTTTCAAAGTTGGACGACCGCAAGTATCTTCTTGTACCACAGGCGTTTTCTTGTTACTTTTGCTCGGAAAGACCACCCCTGCGATTCTCGACAACATACTTCTTTTGACCTGATCGGGTTCTGACATAATTTTGTTTCTCACTTGACCAAGTACTTTATCCACGTCTACATTTTCATCATCGACAAACGACGGTTTTAAATCAAGTTTCCTCCGGAAGACGTCCAACGCATCTAGCGGGATTCTGCCACCTGTATTAAAACGAAATAGTCAGAAAAGTTTGAAAATTAAACATTCACCTATAAAGTCAAAACAGTTTACCTGTAGCTTCGATATTTGTCAGACGACAAGCACACGACAACCCACAACTACTGAAAAGTTGGCACCCACACGTTGCATTTTGTTTCCATATATTTGATAATTTGTACCACTCGTTTTATATCAAATCTAGAGTTCCTAATAAGAGACACGAGTTAAACTCATGTTTGGGACTCCTAGGTTATAGTCTAGGTCATGTGTCTAATAACCTAATTCCCTATAACCATGGCTCTGATACCAATCTGTCACACCCCGGCCGGCGACGGATTAAACGCCGGGGCTGACGCGGTTGTTCATAAGCACATGATCATCTATTAAATATGATAATATTTATTATTCAAATTAAAAGCATCCGTTACATAGGAAAACGAAACGTTCAAAACATAATTTAAATTAAACTAGGTCTAAGTCCTAGGTGAGCAAGTAGTCCTCAAACAGGTGCACCTGAAACATGTAAGTAACTGTCAACTACAAGTAGTTGGTGAGATACATAGGTTTTGACACCAAAAGAGTTAGTATAGATTACAATTCAATATGTTCAAAGCATGTCTAAAGCAAATATGTGAAAACATACAAGGTTCCAAGCGTACAATCAAGCCATGTTATATGTATGCACAATCCCCCGGATTGCGTGAAGTTCTCAATGTAACACTAACCCGCCAAGGTTCGTGTTAAGTAATGTATCGGATTCCCGTATAAATGATCATAAAAGGTACTACCTTAGGCTTGCCACACAAGTTAATGATTGTACTGACATGAACACATGTAATGGTCACCAAGTAGTTTAAGACATAAGCATAAAGACCATAGCATATGAACACAGGGTATTGAATTGTGTATGTAAATGTATTTGTAATCATGTTTCACCCCAAAAGTAAAAATAGTAAAAAGGGGCTATGTAAACTCACTTGAATCAAAGCTAGAATGTATGGACTGGTAAAGATTGTTAGGCCTCGTGAGGAACTCTCACAACAAACCTACACGTGTAATGGTAACCTAATTTCAACATATGTGTAAATGGTGTTTAGGAGATATCGGAACGTTTAGGGTTTCATGGGAATTCGAGACCATGCATAGGGTTTGTGCAAGTTTAGTAAGAAAAACATATGTGTTTGTAAAAATGTTTGGATTTTAGTCACCTAATTATTTAGTTAGAAACCAAGTAAATCATAATGTGGAAAAGGTTTAAATAACATTGTATATAAATTGTTATATACACATAATGTGGTATGGAAAATAATATACTTGGAACAATTTATAAATAAATTATAGAGTGGGAAAATGTTTAATAGGTTTTTACAATATAATAAAATTATTAGTTAATGTAAATAAATGGGGTAATTAATTCATTCAATAACTAAAATGGTAGAAGCTAATAATTATTTTTGATTGGATTTCAATAGACAAGTAAAATAATAATTAATTGCACTTTGTATAAAATAATTATCTAACATGTTTATTTTGGGTGTTTATAAATTTAAAGCATTTAAATAATTATCATAACCAATAATAATTATTTATAGTTGATCGAATGTCGTCGGTTCGGTCAAAAAGTAATTTATAAACCCTTAATCACTTCTTAAGTAGACAGCGGTAGTAAGGGGTCGATCCAAGGGAATCGTGATCTAGCGTTAATCTATTATCAGAGTTGCGCATAATAAATTGTCACAATACTTAAAAATCGGATTTTGTAAAATATTAAAGAAAGCAATGGTTCTCTTTCGGATCCGGGTTTGCCAATCACAAGCATTTCAGATAATAACTTAGTGGGAATCTCTTAAATGGAGATTTACAAATGATGAATCTAACCAGTGTTGCAAACAAAACTTAACAGGTTTTTGATTATCACAACAAACAATCCAATAACATATATATGACGGATTAATCTTAACAGGTTTAATCACAACACATAACATAATCAGATTTCTAGCAAACACATCATATTGAATTAGATAAAACTTAAATGGTTTATAATCTAATCCCACAATCAGTTACAAATCAAGAAATACAAGCAAGATTAACAAACCCATTACCTAGGAGAACCATAAAGGATTTAGCCTCTCATTTCTTCCAATGTGGTCTCCATCTTCTTCAAATCAAAGGATTTCATGGTGTTGGATGATGATTTTGGTGGCTCTTCTTCTCTTGCAAGCTTCCTTCTTTTTCTCTTCTTCTTCCTTCAAACGAGTTCCTTGGCCCGAGATAATGTATAAAAGATAAGGTGATAGATGATATATCAAGTGGGAGCAAGTGGGGGGCGGCAGATTGACTTTTGTGGCATAGGAGCCGTAAGTTACGGTGATGTAACCGTAAGTTACGGTGAGCCTTAACTAATTTCTAGCTTACGGTCTTTAGGTTCTGGTTTACGGTCCATTTTTCTCCCCTGTCCACCGTAAGTTACGCTCGATTCACCGTAACTTACGGCCACCGTAAGTTACTGTGGCCTGGCCGTAAGTTACTGCCAGCCCTTTTTCACTTCTTCGTTTCTTCGTTCCGATTCCCGTAACCTGCGTTCCTACTTGCCTTAACACCTTCGGTTTGTGTGATTTACCTACAAAACCACAAGTTCTTGTAGTTAATCAATTCAAATGGTATAAACACACAAAACACATTAAAACCCATATATTTGTATCATTTAACGCTCGGGTTTTTACCCCTCGATCAATAGTTTTTTTATAAATATAAATAGAACTAGTGAAATAACATATAAATAACTAACAAAATTAGGTTTGTCTAACAATTATTTTATTTAGGGTTTCAAGAGATTAAATAAAATAAAGTAGTTGACACACTATTTCTATTATTATTTTCATATTTGTACAAATGTATAATAATTATCTAGGAAAGTTTAAATGTCAAAAAGAATATATTAAAATGGTGACAAATGAAAAAGGAGCAAGATCCGGCCACCCTGGGACTCGAACCTGCGCCTATGGGCGGTTCTCCTTTGCACACGCACACGCTAACCACGGGACTGGGCTTGATACCTTGTCTAGTGGTTGATCCGCTAAAGTTTTGTTAACCAATCTTAGTTGCCCGTCGTCCCCAATACGAAACCCTAACTTCCCAATTCGACCGATTGATAATCGATTCGATCCCGAATTCATGGGGCTTTCGTTCTAGGGTCTGAAACGAATCTAATGGTACTACTTTTACTTGAAATAGCTTCGTGTAGAGGGAGAACGACAAAGGCTTTTGAACTCGGTTTCTTGGAGCTCGATCGTGATGCAGAGGCGAAATGCAAAGAGTTTGAGGGTGTAGGAAGTGAGTACGAGGTATTACGAGTGTGGGAGTGTGGCTTTTATAGCCCAATTTTATGTGGTTTAACCGATTCATTAAAGATTTCAATCATGGAAATTCGGTTACGAGTTAAACACATTAACGTTCATAAAAACGCGATTAAAGCTAGTTAATAGCTCGTTTAATCGATCTTAATGTGTTTCCAGTTTCAGTTTCGATCGAAAAAGCTCCATTTGCGAGGATGAGGTTATACGGGTGAGAACCGGTGGTAGGGGGGTTCGAACCCGTGGTTTGTTTGGAAGGGAAACGTGTTTTGACTATTGGCAGAACAGGTCCTTACAGTTTGAGCTTTAACATTTTATGAATTTGGTTAGGTTTTAGTTAGTATTAAATTTCAGAAAGTTACACTTTCTACCCGGAACGTTTGCAAAACCTAAAAGTGTTAAATTTTATAAACTCTTATAAAAACTAACAAACTATTATGTTATAATTTAAGTGTTATAAAAAGGGGTAATTCATTAGAAAATTTTCCATTTTATTTTCATTATATAAAACCCTAATTTATAATTTTATACTATAACTAAATGTTATAAATACAAATTATAATTTCTATGAAGTAAAAAGGGTTTTATTTATTTAGAACTTAATTAATAATTTATAGATCTTGTAACTCTTGTAATTTATAAATTCTCCATCTAGTTATATCCCCATTAAATAGGTATTGCATTTGAATTGAATGTATCCAATGTATGTATGCACAAACATGTATGTATTGCAATTGGAAATTTATGATACTTTCATAGATAAAATCAAATAATAATGAAATTACAATGCCGGAAAGGTAAAAATATAGACCGGAATTTCTTGGGGATTACAGACTAGTTGCAGAAAGTACCTCGTACGCTATACGCATCGTATTGAACTATACGATGTGTATAGTGTTGGAATGACCAGGTTGTACGAATATGTCGGGCATGGGAAATTGTGAAGGGCTATACGCATCGTATTGCCCTATACGATGCGTATATGGCCAAGTCCACATTGCAATTCCCGTGTGCCATTAGTAGTGCCCTTAATTTTTTAGCTCTTTTAACTTATTAATTTTTTTTATAAAAAGTTAATAAGTTAAGTGTTGGTTCTGATAAACTAAAAGGAGATAAAAAAAAATAGAAGGAAAAAAGTAGTTTTCAAGAAGTAAATTCAACTTACTTTTCAAAACTACTTATTAACTTTTTGCAAAAGTTAATAAGAAGGTTTCAAAAGAATCCCAAACATGCCCTGAAACCATAACAAGAAACATTTCAACTCATTGTAATTAGGCTTTTTTTAATTGTTTCGTTAGGTTAGGATAAATTAAATAATTAGTAATAAAGATTTATAAATTATAAAATAATATATTAAGTTTTAAGTAAGTAATAAAACAATAATACCGAAAATAAAAAGAAACAAATTTTTTTTTTAAGAGCTAAAATTATAACACGTGACGGCATGCGTTACTTATTTAAGGATTAACGAAATAATGATTAATTATTTGAAATACATGAAATAAAAAAGAAAGTCTACAAAATATCAAGTCAAATAATTTTAGTTTTTGGTGTAAAATTTGAGCGAATGCACGGAACACCTATTTAATGTCCATGTCCCTTCTACTCTTTGTTGTTTATGTGGGGATTTGAGTGACTGCACGAATCACCTCTTTATCTCATGCCCTTTTGTTGATTTCATATGGTCTCAAGTAAGTAATTGGTGTAAAATTCCACCGGCTTTTGCCTTCTCTTTCAAGGACCTCTTGGAGTTGCTTAAAACGATTCTTGTTGACTCTAGTAAAAGGAAGATGCTACATGCTATTGTTTTGGTCTCTTGTAGTGCATTTGGAGGCATCAGAATGATGTGTTATTTAATGAGAAGCAAGTCTCCCCATCTAAGGTGGTTGCGGATATTTAGGTTCTTAGTTCGCTTTGAGTGAAGGGTAGAGCTTCGGATTGGTCATTATGGTGTCCTTTTGACGTTGGTTAAGTTCATTTTGGGTTGTGCCTAGTTTTGGTGTTGTCTTGGATGTTTTTTATATTTCGTTTGTTGGTTCCTTGTTTGGGGTTTTAGTAGGGGTGTTCATTATTCGAATCCCATTCGAATAAACCGAAGTTCGATTCGAACCGAATTAGAATAAAAAATTCGATTTCGAATTTTGGATTATTCGAATCGAATATTATTCGATTCGAATAAATAAGTCGAATTTGAATCCTAAAATCCCCAGTTCATTCGATTCGAATAAACCGAATTTATATATTATATAATTTTTATTTTTTTAAATATATAATATCCTTTTTATTTGGGTTGATTTGAGTTTTTTTTTTAAGTTTGGTATAAGCTTCAAATTCAAATTCATAAAAAATTTATGCAGAATTTGGATATTTGGGACTCAGTATTTGTAACTTTTTATTTAAAAAAAAAGAAAATAGTAAATCGGTTTATTCGAATAGATTCGAATTCGATTAGATTCGAATAAGCTTATTCGAATCGGTTTAAGTGACTTTTTATTCGAATCCAGAAAAAAAAAATTCAAATTCGAATAATTCGATTCGAATAACCCGATTCGATTCGTTTGAACACCCCTAGGTTTTAGTGCTTTGCTAGACTTGTTTAATAAATTTTGCTTTGCTTTTCAAAAAAAAAATAATTTTAGTTTTAAAACATTTTTTTAATAAAAATATACTTTTAGTGACTTTTTAATCTTTAACCTTAGTTGATATGTTTTATTTTTTAGTCAAATTAATTTATTATATTGAAGGTTTGCAAATTTTACAGATGTAAATATTTAGATTTTGCAAACCGGATAAAATGATGGAGGGGAAAAATAGCGTGAAAATAAAAAAATTGAGATTTTAGGAACACGACATGTGTCTTCCTAGATCTTTATTTGTTATAATAAGGATTAGAATCATAATTTCAGACTCAGAGATAATAATATATAAATTTATTTATTATTTTTTAATAAAGTATGTTTTTTGAACAGTTAAATATTTGGATTATAATTTATTATTATTATGTTAATGTTAATGAGTATAGTCTTTGATTTATTGTGTTTTTAACCCTTAAAATACAAATTGGTAGTAGAGTAAGACTCGATAACCTTTTCTCTTTCAGCGTGTTTAATTCTGATTTCTATTGACCTTTCAAATAACCCGCCTTTTTATCTTTTAACGTGTTTAATTATGATTTCTGTTGACCTTTGAAATAACCCGCCCTTACCAAAGACAAGACGTGCTATCTTTGACTTTCTCACTAAACCGCTTGAATGGACCGAATGAGTAAACAACAAAGCAAACAAGTCGGATCACGTCAAATAGGTTGTGGTGTAGTGCTGAGTGAGGCCTGAAGTCTCAAGGGACCCGGGTTCAATCCCTGCCACCACCATTAATTTCTGAGGCATGCAAATAAGGCCTAGTTCTTAGTCTGATGCACCAGGGTTTAACCCACGCCGATCCAGGGTTCGAGCCTCGGCTCTCCCTAAAGCCCGGAAGGGGCCGTATTAGGTGAGATTTTTCCTTGGATGCTCTCAAACTCTAACACCAAGTGGGCCCGGTTAAGACAATATATTGGCCGGAGTTGGACGGGACTCTCCCATGTGACAGGGGGGTTGCGACGTCACAACATTCAATGTTCGCAGTTAAAAAAAAAACAAGTCGGATCACCTCTGACAGCAAATCTAGTTTAAAAAAAACATTGTTAGTCACATCACAATAAGAACGCGTGGGTTATTACCGTGATCAATATATGACGTGAGAATTAGTTATCTTCTTTTTTAATGAATTAAGACAAGAAGTAAATGCTAAGTTTGAAGGTAGATATGTTGAATTGAACGCCCTTTTCTTTTCTAATGAGAAGAGAGGCTTAAATACCTCTTCTTTGCTAGTTGACTTTTAAAGCATTTAATGTAAATGTGGTCGACCTACTATGCCGGTCTTTGTTCCAGTGGTTAGGATAAAGCTTTGTTCGTTCAAGGTTACCCTATGTAGAGAACTTGATCCCTGTCAAAATCTTTAGCATTAATTGTTACGCAATTTATCGTTGCCTTACATTTTATTTCTTGATCGTCGGTTGATCTTATCCCCGGCCTACCATATTCGGGCTAGCTATCAAGCCCGACTAAGTCATTGAGGTGAGGACCGGTTTGAGCCATTGGCATTTTTTATTGTTTTTTATTTCTTCTTTTGAACACTAGTGATATGCTTGAGGCGCGGCCTAAAGCCGGAACCTCTACTTCCAACATGTCCTTCTTGGAGTACAAACAATTCTTTTATCGTTGCTCGTGATCGGGTCGTCAGGGGTTCGACCGTGCCAGGGCTTAGGTTTTACCTGTTCCGGGTTGTCTCATCATATATACACTTTTATGTGAAAGCACTTCAAGGTTGTAAGGCTCAAACATTATCCTTTATATTGAAAAACCATTTGAAATGAATAGTAACTTTCATTTTTTTAATTTTGCAAAGTGACTATGACCCTATTACTCCCCAAGTAATAAACAAAGTCAACTTTACTTTTGCAAAGGCATGTGATTTAATAAGAAATAAAATTGGGTTTATTTATGTATAATCAGTTTCTCTGTCATATAGAAAACGTAAGTCTAGTTATCAATATTTAACAGCTTTCTTTACTTTTACACATGGAAAAAGTATCAAGTCTGTAAACATAATCACAATCCAACTTAAAAACTAAAACTTTAGTTGGTTAAACGTCTATCTTTCATTAGGGTTCATATCATCAATGTAAGTACCCCATAATTATAATGAAAGAAATCGAATTCAATTTCAAATCTTTTGAAGATTATTTTGAATTTAAACCCATAAACATATGAACTAAAGCTTGGATCTTTAACTTGAATATCCACTTGAATCCTTGAAAAGCTTCGATCTTCGGTCGTCTAGTTTACATACTTCAAGAATTTGGTTGCATTTGACATCCGTAGGTAAATACCTTTACCCGCGATTACACGACCCATTTGACACCCATAATCGTCATGATCTGTCCCAAGTTTAGCTCAATGGTTCCAAGCCCACCGATCTTTAATCCAACTCACCATAACTGGTTAAAATCTCTACCAAAGTGCACAAAAGCTTTAATATTTTACATAAATCAATGTAACTGATAGCATATGATGTATAAAATGCAAGATGTTAAACTGGAAGAATTAAACAAAGATCATTGATTGACTGACCTTAAATTCACCTTTCTTTGAAATCAAACAACAAGAAGAAGACCAGGCATGGATGTATTATCAGTACTAAGCCTGCTCTGCCACACACACTTGTCAATTCCCTGTCATCCCACCTGGACGTTAGCTGACTTTGCAGATGTGACATTCCGGGTTTTTATTCACGCGTTTATATTATATGTCATGTAAACATCTTCTATTGAATGAAATGCAAGTGTTTTTACTTAATATTAATTAATTAGGTCTTACCGGGTTTAGCAGAGTCCACCCAATATGCAACTTATGATGGCAATATTAGAAATTTTCGAGACACATCGAACCCAACATCGCGTTGGTGATAAACTAAAAAAATAAAAATAAAAATGTAAATGTAAACATCTCGAAACATTCTCTTTATTTTTATTAGTAGAAAATGCCTACCCGGATAAAAATAAAATCTTAAATGTTTTACACGAGCACATATAATGTCAAAACTATTAAACGTATACTTTTTTTTTTATTATTATACCCGACTCGTACTCTAACGACCACGTAACGACTATTAAAAACCGGGTTACACTTAGCGGGTATTCTACCGGGTAAGACACCTAACACTAAACACCACCCTACTACACTACCCCTACCCTACCCTACCCCCCTCCCCCTCATTTTCTTCTTCACGGCCGAAAACACCAAACATGGTGTTTCCCCTTTGTCCCCCTTACACCAATATGTTCGCCCAACATGCAACATTTGAGACAAACTTGTCTCCTTCCAAAACATAATGACTAGAGGGTATTAACCAACATGAGAGGCTTTATATATGCATGTATAGATGCTCCACAAACCCACACCAACACTTTCTCTTTTGCTCTCCTCTTTCTCGGCAATAACCAAGCACCACCACCCTCCTCCTTCCCAATTCAGCCCTCAACGACAGCAGCAACATTACACACCACCGACCTCCGCCGAACACCACCCTCTCCTCCTGTTCGGTCACGGCACACCATACACCCACACACACCTCATTTGTTTCCTTTTTACTTCAAGAATCCAAGGGTGCTCTCAAGTGTCATTCAAGTGACTTTGCAAGTGTTCAAGCCTTCTACATTCATCTTACCTTCAATCCTTGCTTGATTTGTGTGAGTGTTTTACTAAAACTTAGTATTGTTTTAAGATTTCATGTTGATTTGTGTTGTAAGTTCACCCAAGTAGTGCTTGTTTCAAAGAGAAAGTCACTCCCTTTAACCAAACAGTAGCTGGCAGAAATTTTGGTCGACTTTAGAGCGTCATATCTTGGTCAAAACTCAACCAAATTGAACGTTTCTTGAGTCTAAGATTAATTTTAAAGAGTCCTCTTTCCAACCTAATTGGTTTCATAATTTTTGGAGAAGTTTTGATACCCCAAAAGGGTGATACAAGAAAACGTGTATATTCTGAGTTTTTATGGCAGAATTATTGAGCTAACTTGTTGGAGTCATATCTTATTAAATAATAGTCCAAATAACTTGATTCTTCTTCCTAAAGTTAGGATTTTGTGTTGTCTTTAAAATCCATATGGCCTCCCCTCTTGAAACTAACATTTTGATTTCCAGAACAACGAAATTTCAAGGACCTATCCAGCAAACCGAATCTGTTAACATACTTGTGTTGTTTTAAATATTTGAAACCCTTAAACCCCTCCAAATATTGTAAGCCCTACATTTTTATAGACCCATGACATATAGTTATGCATGTCTAGAACTCCGTAATTTATTGAATTTATTTAAATAACTAAAATCATGTCTTAAGTAGACTTAAAAACCCGAGTACTTTTCTAAACAACTAATTTGATATCAAAAGCCTTATTTTTATAGTATATATACTTAATTTCAATCCTCAAACCTAATAACGATACGTGAATGTAATGACATGTTTTGGAATACATATCTTTTCATATAAGTATATATAAATGTATTTTGTGATCACAAACCGTCACCAACGATCGTCGTGTCAAAACACTTGGAAACTTAATACGGGATTATGTCGAGCCTAGTTGGGTGAATTGAATGCATGATCAACACACGGTAGAATCATTACATAGAATTTAAGGTGTCTTAAATGTTTAGGACACGAGTAGGTCGGGATACACTATTGGACTTTGCTACATACCGCATCACTACCTTGTTTGCACAGGTGAGTTACATAGCCCCTATTTTACATTTTCATACATTTTGGGGTGAAACATTATACATGCTACTCACATTGTTTATACGTGTTATACATGAGACTATATGCTTATTCTTTGGATGTACATACATTTAAACACAAGACAACCAACTGTAATATTGATAGATCTATTGTGCCTGACCAGCCCACCCGGTTAGGGTGTTTATTACTGCATACTCGGATATAACCGCGTGTTATATTCAAACATATCGGATATAGTGGGTAACTATATTCAAACATACCGGACTTAGCTGTTGTGCTCTGTTCAAGCGCGTCAAACTCGGTTTGAATTGTGAATTAAATAAATGTTACATCATATACTATGTTTAACAATATAAACAATGAGTTGCAAAACGATTTACAACTACTATTTACAGGAAATACTAAACCTATGTACTCACCAACTTTTTAGTTGACACTTGAATTAAATAATGTTTCAGGTTTGGATATGTGACTGCTCGCCGAAGATCTCTCCACTTAGGAACTATGGACCTAGTTAAATAAATTAATGTTTTGAACTAGACTAGGTTATTTGAAATGTATTGTATTTGGAACTTGTTGTCTTTAAATTAAATTAATGAATTATGCAACATTTAGTTATCATGTGCTTTTGAACAATCATTCTATTGTCCGCCTCGATAATTCCGCCATCGGTCGGGGTGTGACAGCAGAACAGGTGACTGTAACTGTAGCACGGTCAACGGAACACAGCTGACTGTACGGCTTCCTATGTAGGAATTAATACTATTAGAGTTGTCAAAACTCAAAACAGAAAGTCTTGGATTCATGGATTGGCTCAAATAGTTTTTACCAACATTATTTATATGTTCAGTAAATAATTTGTGCGTTATTATAACTAAAAAGACTATATTATCATAATAAGAACCTAATTTTTTTAATAATGTAGTTTAGGATGTTGTATACATAAAAATAGATTTTAAACGATACAAGGGGCCCGGTTTGTTACGATAACCTCACTAAACAATTTTAACAATTTGATCATAATTTCCTATCTAGTTAAAGGAGAAACATACAGACAAATGAACGGGTCAAATAGGTTGAAAACCATCCGAAATGCTAAAACACACTAAATCACCTTGTTTATAAAAGAAAATAATTATGTTATTGTTAAGACAACTTAAATTTCACTAATTTGACATTGTTATAACTTGCAAGATCTTCAAATGCCCCAACTTGAGTTAAACTATGAAACTGAGTTGGAAACAAAATCAGATGTCTATTCTTAAGTGAGGGCATACAGATTGGATATAGATTTTGAATATTAACATTCTGATACATACCTCCTCAAAGCTCCACTCGCATTTCATCCATTTGGATCCCAATGAAATTGCAGAATTCTTACAAATTAATGTAGGGAATACATGTTTGAAATTTGAGTTTTAAAAAACAGAAAAATGAACTGAGAAACAAAATTAGGGTTGCTGAGAAGAAAATCAAACAAAATTTAGGGTTTCTGCGAAGAAATTTGGGGGGAAAAAAATTTGGACCATTTCTCGATTTGTGCGTGTCATCCTTGCGCAGGGGCCATGCTAATCTTCTCTGTATCGTTCCAATTTTATCGGATGTCCCCGAAGGGACGATGAGGATGATCGAATTCCGCTATTTCAAGCAGCTGTAACTTCATCTTCTGGTCAATGTGGGATGAACTGCATCTTGATAAACAACAGATATTTAATCAAACTGCATGTATGTATGGAGAAAATTATGCTTCAATGTTGAATCAAATACCTGCAACTTGGATTACCGATATGTTTTTGAGAGAAAGGGGAAGAATGATCGATGATGATGAAAACCACTGTACTAAACACGTATATTAATTAGTTAGTTACAAACCAATTAAAACGAAAATCAAACTTAACCAAAGATGATTAAAAAAACAAGTTAAATATTTGATTTTTTATTCGGTTTTCAACTGCACCGGATTAGGTATTAAGTTTCGGGATTTGTTTTTAACTGAACTGAATTAGGTATTCAATTTTTTATTCGGGTTTAAGAAATTCAGTTACGTTAAACCGACAAAACTAAATTCAAATATATTTGGCTAACAAAGTGAAATATCTGTCAACAAGAGTCAGGAAACTATTCAAAATCCATGAATTTGTTTGTGGTAATTGTTGTTCAGTAGAAAAGCGAAAGGCTCAATTCTTCACTAGTTCGCTGTCTTTCCTAGCTAGTTTCTATTTTTTGTTTCCCCAGGTAATCTTTTTGAATTTTGATTTGTGTTTGATCTTTGACTGTTTTAATCATAACTTATGTTCATATTAACATATATATTTTCATTTTGGTATAGTCTTTGAATGTTTTAGCCATAGGTTATGTTTGTATTTATTCATTTTCTTTTGTAATTGGTATGACTTTATTTGATTTAAATACTAGGTTAGTTCCCGTGTATTACACGGTTAATGAAAAGAAACATATATTATTCATAAGTGTCTAAATAAGAATTACTTTACGTAGTGAAAAAAAATAAAATTGCAATTACATTCACAAAACCAAATTACATAAGGTAATTTTTTTAGATTTTAGAAAGTTAATTTTGATTAATTTTTATTTGCTTAACAAAGATAAGTTGTTAATTTTTTTTAAAAAATTATCAATTTAATTATCTAATTATAGTGAATTTGCGAGAGTTAATTTATTAATTTTGTTATAATTTAAATAACACAAAGTTCAAAATTTTTAAATCAAACGGTTTTTAAGTTCTAGTTAAATGATATTAAATAATTTTAGCAATTATATTTGTTAAGCATTTATTATTTGTGAGAGGTTTAAAATCTTAAATTATAATTAAACTTTAGGTGAGAAAACCATTTTATAAAAACCTTTATTTATTAGAGGGTATAGATTAGTATTTTTCTTTAATTAGTTATATTTTGAATTCTTATTATATATTCTTATTTAATATAATTATTATTCTTATTTAATAATATATTTATAATATCATTATTATTTAATAGACTAAATTACAATTTTTGTCCTTTATATTTACCATAATTATGAATTGAGTCCTTTAAAAAATTGACTTTCCCTATGTGTCCTTTATTTGGAAACTTGCCTCGTTTCTTGTCCTTTAACCAAACGGCCATCCCTTCCCCCTCGTTAAGTCACGCACGCGCAAATCATGTGAGGGCAGTTAGGTAATTTCCTCCCTGCTTTTATTTAAACCCTTTATATTCGTTTTCCCCTTCATTAAAACCCTTTTATCTTCTTCATCCTCAGTTCGCTTAACCTAAATTAAGAGTGTGGAATCATGGCTTATCGCTACTTCATTAGTGAATCCCTCGATCAAGCAGATGTTGAAGCTTTCTGCGGTAAGTTTGCTTTTCTATTTTGAAGTGGTTTTAGGTTAAAGCGAGCAGTATTGTTAAGCATTGCATATGTTAATTTTTTTTTTGAAATGTAGTTGGTTTCCCTCATCTATTTTCTATCAAGTTGCATCATGGTGGTTACTTTACTAGATTCCCTGGACGTGCGTATGAAGGAGCAACAAAATCGTTTGTTGATTTGATCGATATTGACAGGTTTTCTGTGTGGGAATTAGATGTTGTTTTGGCAAAATTAGGTTACGATACCAAAGGTAATAGATACTACCATTATTTAGTTCCAAATGCTGATTTAGATTTTGGTCTTAGAGCTTTAGGAAGTGATTCAGATGTTAGAGGGTTTGGGCAATATGTGTCAGAGCATAAACTAATGAATGTTTATGTTGAACATGAAACAACCTCTGGGATTCTTCGGGATTATCTTGAAGAGTTGATGAGCACAAACCCCGATACAACAGTTAGAATAGACGTATAACCTGCCACAGACCCCATATCTGAAACACGAAGATTTAAGAGAATCTATGTATGTTTGGGTTCGTTGAAAAAAGGATTCAAAGCAATTAAGAGAGATCTGTTGGAACTAGATGGGGCATTCCTAAAAAGTCCATATCCGGGTCAATTACTCACTGCAGTTGGTCTTGACCCAAACAATGGAATTTATCCAGTCTCATATGCAATTGAAGAAGCAGAAACAATGGCTTCTTGGTCATGGTTTCTAGACTGCCTTGTTTATGACTTGGACTTGAATAAAAAGTCAAACTTCACCTTTATAAGTGACAGACAAAAGGTTAGTTATTTATTTTATCCAATTTGGCATAGTTATTTATTTTATCAGCTTATGAATATTTCTGTAATTATGTTGGATTAACAGGGCCTTATCCCAACATTGCAAAAGGTATTCCCATCTGCTAAGCACAGATATTGTCTCAGACACATTCATGAAAACATGAAGCAACATTACAAAGGAAAAATTTACAAAGATGCTATATGGAAACTTGCTACATGTACAACTATTGTTCATTTTGAGAAGGAAATGGATGCCCTCAAAAGATTAAACAAGGATGCACATCTATGGTTGTCTAAAATCCCTCCAAAGCATTGGTCAAGATCATACTTTACTGGTAACCAATGTTAAATATACTAATTTACATAATATGTCTTGCTTAATAATATTGCTCAACAATAATATGTCTATGATAACAGGAAGGGCACTCTCAGATGTCTTGCTCAATAATATGTGTGAAGTTGTGAATTCCAAATTGTTGGATGGAAGAGACAAACCCATAATAACAATGCTGGAATACATCAGGGAGTATCTTATGAGGAGAATTGTGAATGTGCTACAGGTTATTGATAGAAGTAATGGTTTGCTAACACTATATGCTACTAAGATCTTTGAGTCAATTAAGAAGGAGGCTGCAAGGTACACTGTTATGCACCCTAACGGTATACCTTTAAATACATGTGATGTTATGCACCCTAATAGTATCTCTAATGATAGGTACACTGTTAAATGGAATGGGGAAGAACACTATCAGGTATGTGGGAAGTCAGCAGATGATCATTTTGTAGTGAACATGAGCACAGAAAGTTGTGCATGTAGGAGGTGGGAAATCACTGGGATACCATGCAAACATGCAGTAGCAATCATTTGGAACAAGGCTGGACATGGTTAAAGTATTGGCATACCAGAAAATTTTGTCAATCCTATTTATGGAATGGAGAGGTGGAAAGAAGTGTACAAATACAAGATCTATCCGGTGAATGGAATGTCAATGTGGCCAAAGTCCCAAGTGCCTACACTTATAACAGCACCTCATTACCATAATTGGGAGGCCCAAAAAGGCAAGGAAAAGATCAAATGTGGAACTAGAATATGTCACCAAAGGTAAGGGTTTGGCAAAAACAGGCTCAACAACAACATGTGGGAAGTGCAAGAAGAAGGGCCATAACAAGAGGACATGTACTGGCCAATAATTCATTCCCTGTATTTTGTTGCTTTCATGTAATGGCTTTTGTTTGTTGAAAGTTAAGTCCATGGAACAATGATCTATGTCTTCTGTTTTTTGTTAAGTTATGTATTTGGCCATGGAACAATGAATTATGCTACTCTATATGTATGTTTGCTTATTTGGTCCAACCTATGTATTGGTTATCTGAATTATCCTACTCTATGATTTGTATTACTTTATAGACTGCAGGGTCAATATTTGGCATTTGGTCATTTGGTCCAACCTACAAAGTTGGAATTTGGTATTGGTCATTTCGTCATAAAATGGATATAGGTTTTGGTCATATTGGTCATTTGGTCATAAAATGGATATAGGTTTTGGTCATAAAATGGATATAAACTGTATTTGGATATAGGTTTTGATCATAAACTGCATTTGGTCAGTTGGTAAACTCATTGTTTTAATGGTCATAAACTGCATTTGTTTACAAATAGGTCATAAACTGCATTTGACTTTTCTAATTGCAAGACATTTGACTTTTGGTGTTGCAATACATTTGACTTTTGGATTTGGTCATAAAATGCATTTAACTGGTATAAACAACAATGATAAAAAATTACTAAAATTTCATAACATTACCATTTAAACCATTCTTACAATCAAAACATTACATGGAGTAACACAACCGTAGTACATTTTGATTCTAGAACAACTATCCTAGTCCATTTTCATTGCAATTAGAACTCCAAAGAACCCAATTCAGCTCATTATCAAATATTTATTCAACTTCCTTGCTTCTGCTTGACTTTTTTTGGTCGATTCTTCAAGTTCATTCATGGACTTCAACAAACCAGGGATAATGTCCATTGACCTTTGACACATTTGAGGATCAAACCAACCGATAAAACGACATTTTGATCCCTAATTGATAACCAAAATAAAAAGATGAGAACCTGATAAATTTCAAGAAATTGCATTTGAATATTACGAATCTTACCTTCTCAGGACACCCATAGAAACGATGACCGGGATTTCATGGTGTCCAAGATGTTCTTACAACCGCTTCCTTGCCCCACCAACAATACATCTTCATATCGATGGTCTGGTGAAGAAGATAAAGGGGGAAAGAAGGTTTAGGGTTTTCAATAGATGGTCTAAGGATGAAGAAGATAAAAGGGTTTTAATAAAGGGGGAAACGAATATAAAGGGTTTAAATAAAAGCAGGGAGGAAATTACCTAACTGCCCTCACATGACTTGCGTGTGCGTGACTTGACGAGGGGAAATGGATGGCCGTTTGGTTAAAGGACAAGAAACGAGGCAAGTTTCTAAATAAAGGACACAGAGTGAAAGTTAATTCTTTAAATGACCCAATCCATAATTATGGTAAACATGAAGGACAAAAATTGTAATTTTGTTTATTTAATAAGATATAAGTGTATTTATTAGGAGAGAGAGGCGGGAAAACCAATGTGAAAAAGCATGAGGGAGTGACATGTTGCACCTAATACATTATCCATACCATTTTGTATAAGTTGTCTCTTTTTTTACTTTGGATATCATATTTTCATATAACTTCCTTTATGTAGGATTTAGTCAAAACCCAATAAACAATTAGCCTTTGCCTGTTGCACCCAATACATTATCCATACCATTTAGTTATTATTCTAATAATACATCTTCGCCCAATAAAAGCTTTACTTCCACTTTTAGGCCACTGCATATTACATTTATTTGTATATATTTGGTTCTTGCTAAACACATTTATTTTCAGGGACACAAGTGGTTAAGTTTGAAGATAAAAAAAGGGACATCATCATTAACAACTCTAATCGATAAAGGTATGGAACTCTAATGTTTATTTGAAGTGTGTATGGGTTGTTTTGACCCGTTTCAAACTTTATAACTAAAGCTTGAGCTTTACACACACGTGTGTGTATATATATCATTGACCCGTATGACCTCAAAGTTATTTTTTTTTCTTCACATACTATTAATCTAATCTAGCTTAAGAAAACCAATCAACTTAATTTATTACATAAAATATCTTCTAAAAAAATAATATAAAAACAAATGGGTCAAACGGGTCAATGATATTATTATATATTGTAATATACCTTTTAGAATATACCCGTTCGAAATTTATCTAATAGAGACAAAATTTTGAATTGTCCTCGTTTATGACTGCTTTTTGAATATCCTATCTTAATGCCTCACTATTATTGTTTATTTGAATTAGTTTTTTAATAAGCTATGCTCTACTAGTAGTACAAATGTAATATGATATGCTACAAATTAGTTGCTTATTTCCATTGTTGTAAAAAACGGGTCTAGGCGAGGCCTAGGCGCTAGGTGGCCATTTAACTTGTAATTTTGAGCTAGGTGGACCATTAATCGGAATCGGGCCTAGGCGGCCAGATTCCGGCGAAAATTCCGGGAAAAACCTGAAACTTTCGGCCAAATTCCGGCGAAAGCCTTGGATTTTCCGGAAAGACCTTGGATTTTCCGGAAAAACCTTGGATTTTCCGGCCAACCCCTTCAAATTCCAACCAACCCCTTCAAATTCCAGCCAACTCCTTCAAATTCCAGCCAAATATGTGTATAAATATTTAAAAATGAACATTTTTATAAAAATTACTTATAAATAAGTTATTTCTTCGTGTATAATTTTGTTAAAGTTATTAGTTATACATACAATATATTTCTTATTGAGACAGTTATGACAATTGATAAGAGTTAGATTAAATTGAGAAATCGAAATTCTTCGGATTTCTTAAAAGGTCTTGACAACTTTATAGAGACTGCTCAGAATCATCACGACATTGATGGCAAAACGTATTGCTCGTGTAAAGACTGTGTCAATTTGAATCGGCATATCCTAGAAACAGGTTATGCCCACATACGTGATCGTGGCTTTCTACAATCATATAAGACATGGATTTATCATGGTGAGGAATATGCTAATTCTCATGTTATAGACAAACATATGGGTTTTTCAAACACACCTACTCCAGCAACAAATGATGAGATGTTTGATATAATTGATGATGTTATTGCTGAGCAAAATACACATGAAGAAAATATAGCTGAAGATGGAACGAGTGTAGACCCGGAATTTGATGCATTGTTTGCCGTACCCTGGTTGTAATTGGATGTCCTCCCTAAACCTTTTAGCAAAATTGATGCATATTAAAGTTATCACAATGGACGAATAGCTCGTTTGACCAACTTTTAGAGTTTCTAAGAGTTTCATTCCTGAAAGAAAATCACATCCCAGCCTCACATTATAAAGCTAAGAAGAAGCTGAGAAAGATTGGGCTAGGATATGAATCTATCCATGCTTGCGTTAATGACTATGCTCTATTTTGGAAGGAGAATGTCTCAATGCAGAACTGTCCCGTTTGTAACGAGAGCCGATGGGTTGACAAAAACACAAAGGGGAAGAAAGTAGCAAAAAAAGTGTTGAGATACTTTCCTTTAACTTCCCGGCTTCGATGAAGGTATAGTTCCAGACACACGGCGAAAGATATGATCTGGCATTATACTGGACGCTCAACGGATGGTATGATGCGTCATCAGGTAGATGGGAAGGCATGGCAAGAATTTGATAGTAGATATCCTGATTTTGCCAAAGAACCTAGAAACGACCGCTTGGGTTTGGCTGCCGATGGTTTTAATCCATTTGGTAACATGAATCTGTCTTACAGCATGGGGCCTATAGTGTTGACAACGTACAATACACCACCATGGTTATGTATGAAAGAGTCTTCTTTCATGTTAACTTTACTAATTCCCGGTCCTAAATCTCCTGGTAAGGACATTGATGTTTTTCTAAGGCCTTTGGTGGATGAGTTAAAACTTTTGTGGGCTGAAGGAGTCCAAATGAGAGATGCATCAACAAACACTGTATTTAGGATGCGCGCGACACTAATATGGACTATCAACGATTATCCTGTTCGTAGCAGCTTGTCTGGATGGAGTGGTCAAGGTTATAAAGCATGCCCTACTTGTAACATAGACACACCCTTGCGTCGTGTAACTAGTAAGATAACTTTTGTTGGTCATAGGCGATTCTTGAAAACCAACAATAAATTGAGGGAAAATTTGTTGTTTGATGGTGAAACAAGAAAGCCTCCTAGACGATTGAATAGTAAGCAAATATTACAACAACTAGATAGTCTCCCTAGTCGTGTTCCGGGGAAACATTTTGGACATGGAGGTGTGAAAAGAAGACGTGATGAGTCTGAGTTGAACCGGACCAAACAGAGTATCTTTTTCGAGTTAGATTATTGGTCTTCTCTCAATCTTAAACACAATATTGATGTTATGCATGTGGAGAAAAATGTGTGTGAGAGCTTGTTGGGTACTTTGCTGATGAATGAAAAATCTAAAGACACACACAAAGCAAGAGTAGACTTGGAAAAAATGGTTATTCGACGCACTCTATGGCTAACAAAGAAAAACAACAAGGTCTTCCAACCACATGCTTCGTACTCTTTCAAACCAAGTGATCGAGCACGTTTTTCTCAGTTCATTAGAGGCGTGAGACTACCTGATGGTTTTGGATCAAACTTTAAAAATAAGGTGCTCCCTAATAATTCAAATATAACCGGGTAAAAGTCTCATGATTGTCACATCCTTATGCAATGATTGCTACCAATAGGTGTTCGGGCAGGTTTGCCTGTGAATGTTTCAAAAGCAATCAGTGACCTTTGCACCTTTTTAAAAAAAAATTTGTGCACGGTCGGTAGATGTGAAGGACATGTGTAAAGCACATGATGAACTGGTAAAGTAATTATGCAATTTAGAATTTTTGTATCATAACTTTTAAATGTTTTCTAATTAGTTCTTTTCACAGTATTACTTTGATCTCGCGAGTTTCCAGAGCTCAGAGAATTGGAACAAAATAAAGGTCGGAATTAGTGAAGATTGTGCAAGAAGATATCGGGACAAGAAAGAAGATTTAAAAACACATTTTCTTGATCATGGAGGTTAAGGTTGAAAGTGCTAAGAGACATTGTCCACCTACAATCACTCAAGAGTCGTGGGAAAAGACCACTGATGAGTTGTTCTTGGATCCCGATTATATGAGACGGTCTTAAAAAAATGCAAGTAATAGATCAAAACAACTCTATACAAGTTTGCATGGAAGTCAATCTTACGCCCAAAGGCGACACGCGGAGGTAGTTATCTAAATATGTATCAAGTGTTATTTCATATTTTACTAATAACCTTTTTGCTGTTTACAGTTGCAATTAACCGGAAGTATAAGTGATAACAGTGGATGGGTTAATTAGCGGGCGGAACAAGATTGGGTAAGTGTCTAGAATTATATGCCTTGTATTCACTTGCACCTTAATTGCATAATATGTTTGTCTGACTTTAAAAGTCTAAAGTAGAATTTATGTGTTGTAGGGCAGTTAAGAGTAAATCCATTTATAGTACTCAATTTGATGTTTTAGAAGAAAATTAGTGTGTATAGTAGGGTATGATTATATATTTATATATTTTGTAAGAAAATAAATTATTATGTCATATGTATATGCATTTTGTAAGCATGTCTGTTCTTTATGGTTTTATATGTGACACAGATACTTTTTTAAGAAATTGTAGCATCATGAATTATGTTCACTAGTGTGTAATGTTAATACTCATGCGATTACTCATGTGAAAGACCATAAAATAGGATATGGTAACTGAAACCTGTCTTGGACTCCAAAATTGTAATAAATGTGAAGGGTTGATCAGCTTGACATTGTTAGTGGAATTAAAGTTTTAAAACATGACAAGGTTATAATGTTTAGAAGTGGTGTCAAGTGTAGCTACCCCATGAGCTGAAGCATCTGTCTTAATAATGAACTGGGCTCTAATAAAATGCGAATAGTATCAGTCTTATTTTCTTTTGTGTGAAAAAAGTTAATATGTTTATTGTATTGTTTAATACAGGATAAAATTCAAGAAGAGCTCGCCAAAATGCAAAGTGAAGCCGGTGATTCGTCGGTTGATGAGACTGAGTGTCTACAACGTGCACTTGGTCAAAGGCATGGTTGGCAGAAGGGTATTGGTCGACAGTTGAAACACACATCCTACGATGTGTCAAATATGTCCACCGACCGTTATAGTGAAGTGCAAGAAAATATGAGGAAAATGAATGAAACAATGCAAAAAATGCAAGATGAGATCAATCAACTAAAAGGTGCAAAATCCAATGAGCGCACGAGTGAAGAATCGGGTCAAAATGATGAAAGCGAAGATAACGATTCTTAGTTACTTTTAGTTTATTTGAATATGGATCAAGCGTTAGTTAATATTTGGATTATGTTGATTAGGATTAATGTAATTTGGATTTGGTTTTTTGTTATTTTAAGCCGTATTTAGTTTTTGTAATTGTAATTTTGTTGCCAAAATCCAGGAAAGACAATAAAAATTAATTTTTTTTAATAACAGACGTTTAGCGACGACAAGGTCTAAAAAGTATTTTATTAAATATTTACTTTTAAATGCAGAATTAGATTTGGTGGCAGACCTATAGCGACGACCTGACCTGATTTTTACCGACGACGTTTTAGCGACGACATTTTCACCTTTAGGCACGAATCAACAGCGACGACCCCTTTCGCGACAACATGTGGGGCAGCTGGGTTATGTTTTCGGGTCAGAGCTGGATCCACTTGGTCAGGAAATTAGCGGGAAACTGGAAGAGTGGGGAGCGGTTACTATGCCCTTTATTAGCAAGAAGATGGATGGGTGAAGGGCTGTTCTTATATCTTCTGTTAACTGCTGCTATTAGTGTTTTGGCTCTTTAAAAGCATTTAGTATTTTTCATTCTAGTTTTGATTATCAAAGTATTGTAGTTTTGGAGACATCGCCCCTCTCGAATGGGGCCGTTTATCTCAGTTCTAAATAAAAGTTCCCTGCTTGAATTTTAGATCCTATCATAATAATAATTCCCAATCTAGTTAAATACAAATGAACGGGTCAAATGGATTGAAAATCACTTAATATATATAAAATACAATCTTTATGCTGTTGTTGAGACATAATACACATAATCAGTACATCTAACCTGTTTTAACCATATTTGACCCGTTACTCAACCTGTCATTAAACACATAAACCATTTTCTATAGAAGAAAAGTTGGACTGATCATTGTATTAGTAATAGTTTTTCTAATCATATTAGAAAGTATAATCATCTTTGAAATTTAGTATTGATGGATCAACACCCAACATGTTTCAACCAAACTTTGACCCGATCCTTTTAGAGCCATTCCTAACTCGCCGGTTTAGAAATTACATGTTTTTCACATAATCAGATCTCAAAATTCTTACAAATTAATGCAGAAAAGACATGTTTGAATTCTGCAAATAGGAATTCTTATAAAGTGGGTCAAATTCTCTGTTGAAATGGATCTGCAGACCTACAAACACATTTTGTCCAATTTTAAAGTTTTTTACACATAATTAATCCTTATTCTAATAAATGATTCCAAAGTATGCCATGTGTTATTATCATATTTTATCTCATTAAATTGTTTTAATTTTCCCTATTTTAAATAAGCTTGCATTTTAAAATCTAATTATGTTAATTTTTTTTAGAAAAAATAAGATAAAATTTGAATTATAGTTATTACTTAATTAAGAAAATAAAGATTTTTATTTATTGTACTTTAATTTTTTTATCCAACAACCCCAAGTAATACATGGGTATATAACCTAGTACATTATATATGATTACAGAAACTAAATTATTAACATAACGATGAAAACCATAGTATAATATCACCCCAAAACACCATGATTTTGAGATTTCTGTAGCTAATAAATTTATAAGATTCCTTATGACAGCTTAAAGTTGTACAAAATTAATGATCATAATTTACCAAATATCATCAATTCTAAGGTTTCTGATAACAGCATCGATGAAAAATTAGGGTTTCTGCGAATGAAAATGAAAAAAATTTGGACCATTTCTCGATTTGTGCGTGTCATCCTTGCGCAGGGGCCATGCTAATCTTCTCTGTATCGTTCCAATTTTATCGGATGTCCCCGAAGGGAAGATGAAGATGATTGGGTTCCGCTATTTCAAGCAGCCGTAATTTGATCTTCTGAGCGATGTGGGACGAACAGAGGCGAACTGCATATTGATAAAGTTCGTCCATCTTGATAAACAACAAATATCTGCAACTTAGATTACCGATTGACGATGAAGGAAACCAGCTATGGAGTACGTTTTTTGAGAGATGTGTGAATGATGCCTGAGGACATTTTGAGATTAATTTTTTAGCTCTTTTAACTTATTAATTTTTTATAAAAAGTTAATAAGTTAAAAGTTGGTTCCGATAAACTAAAAGGAGATAAAAAAATAGAAGGAAAAAAGTAGTTTTCAAGAAGTAAATTCAACTTACTTTACAAAACTACTTATTAACTTTTTGCAAAAGTTAATAAGAAGGTTTCAAAAGAATCCCAAACATGCCCTGAAACCATAACAAGAAACATTCAACTCATTGTAATTAGGCTTTTTTTAATTGTTTCGTTAGGTTAGGATAAATTAAATAATTAGTAATAAAGATTTATAAATTATAAAATAATATATTAAGTTTTAAGTAAGTAATAAAACAATAATACCGAAAATAAAAAGAAACAAAAAAAAGTTTTTTAAGAGCTAAAATTATAACACGTGACGGCATGCGTTACTTATTTAAGGATTAACGAAATAATGATTAATTATTTGAAATACATGAAATAAAAAAGAAAGTCTACAAAATATCAAGTCAAATAATTTTAGTTTTTGGTGTAAAATTTGAGCGAATGCACGGAACACCTATTTAATGTCCATGCCCCTTCTACTCTTTGTTGTTTATGTGGGGATTTGAGTGAATGCACGAATCACCTCTTTATCTCATGCCCTTTTGTTGATTTCATATGGTCTCAAGTAAGTAATTGGTGTAAAATTCCATCGGCTTTTGCCTTCTCTTTCAAGGACCTCTTGGAGTTGATTAAAACGATTCTTGTTGACTCTAGTAAAAGAAAGATGCTACATGCTATTGTTTTAGTCTCTTGTGGTGCATTTGGAGGCATCAGAATGATGTGTTATTTAATGAGAAGCAAGTCTCCCCATCTAAGGTGGTTGCGGATATTTAGGTTCTTAGTTCGCTTTGCGTGAAGGGTAGAGCTTCGGATTGGTCATTATGGTGTCCTTTTGACGTTGGTTAAGTTCATTTTGGGTTGTGCCTAGTTTTGGTGTTGTCTTGGATGTTTTTTATATTTCGGTTGTTGGTTCCTTGTTTGGGGTTTTAGTAGGGGTGTTCATTATTCGAATCCCATTCGAATAAACCGAAGTTCGATTCGAACCGAATTAGAATAAAAATTTCGATTTCGAATTTTGGATTATTCGAATCGAATATTATTCGATTCGAATAAATAAGTCGAATTTGAATCCTAAAATCCCCAGTTCATTCGATTCGAATAAACCGAATTTATATATTATATAATTTTTATTTTTTTAAATATATAATATCCTTTTTATTTGGGTTGATTTGAGTTTTTTTTTTAAGTTTGGTATAAGCTTCAAATTCAAATCCATAAAAATTTTATGCAGAATTTGGATATTTGGGACTGAGTATTTGTAACTTTTTATTTAAAAAAAAAAGAAAATAGTAAGTCGGTTTATTCGAATAGATTCGAATTCGATTAGATTCGAATAAGCTTATTCGAATCGGTTTAAGTGACTTTTTATTCGAATCGAATCGAATTCGAATCCAGAAAAAAAAAAATTCAAATTCGAATAATTCGATTCGAATATACCGAATAACCCGATTCGATTCGTTTGAACACCCCTAGGTTTTAGTGCTTTGCTAGACTTGTTTAATAAAATTTGCTTTGCTTTTAAAAAAAAAATTAATTTTAGTTTTAAAACATTTTTTTAATAAAAATATACTTTTAGTGACTTTTTAATCTTTAAACTTAGTTGATATGTTTTATTTTTTTAGTCAAATTAATTTATTATATTGAAGGTTTGCAAATTTTACAGATGTAAATATTTAGATTTTGCAAACCGGATAAAATGATGGAGGGGAAAAATAGCGGGAAAATCAAAAATTGAGATTATAGGAACACGACATGTGTCTTCCTAGATCTTTATTTATTATAATAAGGATTAGAATCATAATTTCAGACTCAGAGATAATAATATATAAATTTATTTATTATTTTTTAATAAAGTATGTTTTTTGAACAGTTAAATATTTGGATTATAATTTATTATTATTATGTTAATGTTAATGAGTATAGTCTTTGATTTATTGTGTTTTTAACCCTTAAAATACAAATTGGTAGTAGAGTAAGACTCGATAACCTTTTCTCTTTCAACGTGTTTAATTCTGATTTCTATTGACCTTTAAAATAACCCGCCTTTTTATCTTTTAACGTGTTTAATTCTGATTTCTGTTGACCTTTGAAATAACCCGCCCTTACCAAAGACAAGACGTGCTATCACTGACTTTCTCACTAAACCGCTTGAATGGACCGAATGAGTAAACAACAAAGCAAACAAGTCGGATCACGCCAAATAGGTTGTGGTGTAGTGGCTGAGGCGAGGCCTGAAGTCTCAAGGGACCCGGGTTCAATCCCTGCCACCACCATTAATTTCTGAGGCATGCAAATGAGGCCTAGTTCTTAGTCTGATGCACCAGGGTTTAACCCACGCCGATCCAGGGTTCAAGCCTCGGCTCTCCCTCAAACCCGGAAGGGGCTGTATTAGGTGAGATTTTTCTTTGGATGCTCTCTAATTCTAACGCCAAGTGGGCCCGGTTAAGACAACATATTGGCCGGAGTTGGACGGGACTCTCCCATGTGACAGGGGGGTTGCGACGTCACAACATTCAATGTTCGCAGTTAAAAAAAAACAAGTCGGATCACCTCTGACAGCAAATCTAGTTTAAAAAAAACATTGTTAGTCACATCACAATAAGAACGCGTGGGTTCTTACCGTGATCAATATATGACGTGAGAATTAGTTATCTTCTTTTTTAATGAATTAAGACAAGAAGTAAATGCTAAGTTTGAAGGTAGATATGTTGAATTGAACGCCCTTTTCTTTTCTAATGAGAAGAGAGGCTTAAATACCTCTTCTTTGCTAGTTGACTTTTAAAGCATTTAATGTAAATGTGGTCGACCTACTATGCCGGTCTTTGTTCCAGTGGTTAGGATAAAGCTTTGTTCGTTCAAGGTTACCTTATGTAGAGAACTTGATCCCTGTCAAAATCTTTAGCATTAATTGTTACGCAAGTTATCGTTGCCTTACATTTTATTTCTTGATCGTCGGTTGATCTTATCCCCGGCCTACCACATTCGGGCTAGCTATCAAGCCCGACTAAGTCATTGAGGTGACGACCGGTTTGAGCCATTGGCATTTTTTATTGTTTTTTATTTCTTCTTTTGAACACTAGTGAGATGCTTGAGGCGCGGCCTAAAGCCGGAACCTCTACTTCCAACATGTCCTTCTTGGAGTACAAACAATTCTTTTATCGTTGCTCGTGATCGGGTCGTCAGGGGTCCGACCGTGCCAGGGCTTAGGTTTTACCTGTTCCGGGTTGTCTCATCATATATACACTTTTATGTGAAAGCACTTCAAGGTTGTAAGGCTCAAACATTATCCTTTATATTGAAAAACCATTTGAAATGAATAGTAACTTTTATTTTTTTAATTTTTATTTTACAACCCTCATACTATATATAATATACGTTTTTAACCCGTTTCATTTTCTAATTAGTTCGTTGAGCGAATAACATCGTTGCCGGTTTCGGTATTATCGGAGCCGGTATTGGTATTCGTTTTTATGCTTTCGACGGACCGAAAATAACATCATTGCTGGTATTGGTATTATCGGGACGAGTAACGATGTGTGCTTCTACGGTTTTTGACGGTCTGCATTACGCAGGGAAAAAACGACCAAACTCCTTCCGTGATGCGCGGGGAAAAAAACTAGTTATCCTTAAGAACATTATTATTTGTAAGCTTATAATAAAAGAAAAATATAATTAATTAGTTTATAATAAAGAAAAATATAAATAACATTATACTTAATTAGAAGTAAAGACACTGATACTTTCTTAAAACAACCCGTCTTGACCGAAACACATTTTGTGCACACTGCCGTACCCAACCGACGCGCTTGTTTTGCCATGCTGTAACTTTGTAATCAAACAGCAACAAGAAGAAGACGAGATATGGATGTATTGTCAGTAAGTTTGCTCTGCCACACACGCTGTACACTTGTCAACTCCTTACTCCCTGTAAAATCACGTGGACTTTAGCTGACTTGGCAAAACGGGTGACTATGACCCTAGTACTCCCCAAGACAAATGAACGGGTCAAATGGATTGAAAATAATCTAAAGTGCTAAAACACACTAAATAACTTTATTTATCAAATAAATTCATCATGTTATTGTTAAGACTAATTCTGAAATCATATTCAACACATAATCAGTACATTTGACTCAGTACATAGTCAGTTTGCCACCATAATATGAAGTTTTCGTCCTAGTCGGTGTAATGTAATACCCAAGACAGACTTGACAGCCTCTTGTTAAGCAAAATAATAAACAATTCTGTAAATATAATTATATTTTCAGCAAATAAACTAATCCAGAATGACTCCATAATCAAGAAACCCCCCAGAACAAAGTCTTCATCAAACATGCAGAAGATATGTAACTTAACTAACGCAAACAATATCCCCGAAGGAAAGATACAAAAAAATTGGACCATTTCTCGATTTGTGCGTGTCATCCTTGCGCAGGGGCCATGCTAATCTTCTCTGTATCGTTCCAATTTTATCGGATGTCCCCGAAGGGACGATGATAACACTACAAGAAATTTGTTATTATGTATGGAAATTGGGTGTTGACTTTTGGTGCCGAAAGTTTGTTGACTTGTTGCAGCATTATACTGCGAATTGAGCACTGACTTGTAATAGGGAATCCTGAATTATATGCACACTTGGATTGAAAATAATCAGAAACAAATAATTGATGATAAGGAGAAACAAATAAAAGCCCTGCTACAAAGCTGAAGGTTTTTAGATGATATGGTGATTAACTGAACTTGAGAAACTTACAATAGAATTATATGCACACTTGGATTGAAAATAATCACTAACCTTGTCAACAAAGTGGCTAACAAAGTGAAATATCTGTCAACAAGAGTCAGGAAACTATTCAAAATCCATGAATTTGTTTATGGTAATTGTTGTTCAGTAGAAAAGCGAAAGGCCCAATTCTTCACTAGTTCGCTGCCTTTCCTAGCTACTTTCTATTTTTTGTATCCCCAAGTAATCTTTTTGAATTTTGATTTGTGTTTGATCTTTGACTGTTTTAATCATAACTTATGTTCATATTAACATATATATTTTCATTTTGGTATAGTCTTTGAATGTTTTAGCCATAGGTTATGTTTGTATTTATTCATTTTCTTTTGTAATTGGTATGACTTTATTTGATTTAAATATATGTTCATAATAGGGCTGCAATACTTATAAGTTTTTACTTCATTCATTTTGTATAAGTTGTCTCTTTTTTTACTTTGGATATCATATTTTCATATAACTTCCTTTATGTAGGATTTAGTCAAAACCCAATAAACAATTAGCCTTTGCCTGTTGCACCCAATACATTATCCATACCATTTAGTTATTATTCTAATAATACATCTCCGCCCAATAAAAGCTTTACTTCTACTTTTAGGCCACGGCATATTACATATATATTTGTATATACTTGGTTGTTGCTAAACACATTTATTTTCAGGGACACAAGTGGTTAAGTTTGAAGATAAAAAGGGATATCATCATCAACAACTCTAATCGACAAAGGTATGGAACTCTAATGTTTATTTGAAGTGTGTATGGGTTGTTTTGACCCGTTTCAAACTTTATAACTAAAGCTTGAGCTTTACACACACGTGTGTGTATATATATATGATTGACCCGTTTGACCTCAAAGTTATTTTATTTTCTTCACATACTATTAATCTAATCTAGCTTAAGAAAACCAATCAACTTAATTTATTACATAAAATATATTCTAAAAAAATAATATAAAAACAAATGGGTCAAACGGGTCAATGATATTATTATATATTGTAATATACCCGTCCGAAATTTATCTAATAGAGATAAAATTTTGAATTGTCCTCGTTTGGGACTGCTTTTTGAATATCCTATTGATCGGTGTCGAAGGGACCGGTCAAAGATAAAGAAATAAAGTGTCCTAATCACCTTAAACTAGTTAGGGTAAGAAGGGTGTCGAACCACGAAGAGTTTGTGGTCGGTGCTCAACTTCAATTAACAATGCAAATTATGAAGTTACAACGGGTCTTTCTGACCAAACACAATCAATGATTTAAGTGAAAACTTTATAAACTCAACAAACAAATCAAGTACCAAACAAAACGGTTTTGGTTGTAAACAATAATTAAAAGGGTATCACACCCGGGTTTCAAGCTCACAAATAATTAAGGATTATCACACCAACATTTGAGTTCAAACAATCGAATGGTTATTCAAATCTAATTAACCAAATCTAACCAAGAACATCAACATTCATACATCATCGGCAAATAGTGTAAAACAATATTCACGAATGAAATCGAGACAAATGTATGCAATATAGAATTAGATTAATCAATAGATTCAACATAAATCAAAGTTCATAGCAATTATCATCTAACGGGGTCAATGGTGCAAGAATTTATCGACTCACGTGAGTTCATAACCATACTAAACACAAAGATTCAAGTGTTTCAAACCAAACGATTACAAGAATTGTTTCTCAAAGCTAGCACATGATAAAACCCTAAAAACTTACAAACAATCCACCCGGGAATGATTACCGGTGGATTAGCCGCTCATGGTGGTGGAAATCATCTTCAATCTTTCAATCGGATGTTAGAATCGTGTTCTTTATCCTCCAAGAACTCCAAAATCGCCCCAAGAACTGTGGTGTAAAAGATGAATTCGAATTTGGGGAAGAAAAACCTAATTAACCATTGAAAATCGGCTGTTTCGCCCAAAACCCGCGTCTGAAACGCACCCAGCGTAGGCTTACGCTGGGAGGGTGTAGGCCTACGCCGGGCCTCTGATGCTGCTGTGAAGGAAGACTTTAGGCGTAGGCCTACGCTGATATGGCGTAGCCTTGCGCTGAGTTCATCGGCGTAGCCTTACGCTGAAGGTCTGATGCTCCTGTTTGAAAACTTGGTCCAGCGTAGGCTTACGCTGTAGCAGCGTAGCCTTACACTGACCCTGCATTTTACCCCGTTTTCTCCGTGTCTCTTCCGACTCTTGCATCTCTCGCCTAATATCTTCCAAAATCATACTTTAAGCTTCCAAAACCTGCACATGCATGACTACACAAAACCTTTGTATTCCACATATCAAATTGCATAAATATAACATATTACACCTTTTAATACATGAAACTTTGGCCACTTATCATATCCCTACACTTGAGTTTTGCTTGCCCTCAAGCAAAGTCATTTGCTTTTAAATTCACATTACAAATTCTTAAATAATTGTTTTCACTAAACATAAGTTAAGGTCCAAAGTCATGCAAAATTCATAAAAATTATACTCTCAACAGCTTTACAATCCAACAAACCATCAATGAATTTTTAAACAAAAGAAAATATTGGAACGCGCTTAACTCATATCTAGCTATGGTTTTGCATGTACACACCCCTCACAATCAGTCACTCCACTCGGCTTCATATATGGACTAGCGATGATGTGCTAGTATTTTTCAATCGAAACCAAACAATGAATCACATTATTATAGGCTTGCAAATTGATCACATCTCCACCTACTAACACAACTAAAACGCACAAATCAAAAGGTCTTTTAAGGGTTGTAATGTAGGCTAGGGTTACGGGTATGGATAAGGATTTTTAAAGTGGCTAAAGGTGAGTAGAATTCAACTAATAAAGTTACAAATCAACTTTTAAACCTTCAAAATTCTACCATGGGTATAAATGACCCACCAACACTAAATTTCTTATTTCTTCAAACTATCAAATGAAACTTGAGTTAAACTTGACCCAATAACATCTTTTATTGTAGCTCAACTAATATTCAAGACCTTTGGGCACATGTTGACCCAATACTATTTTTTTGTATTTCTTTTTCATTATTTATTTTTTTTTTTTAACTGCAACTGCAACAACCTAAGTTAATTGAATTCCAACTCACGGGTTTAAAAAGAAAAGGCTAAAAAGTGAATGGGTGAATGTTGTAGGTTTTGTCAAAAGAAAAGGTATAGGCTCAGAATGGGTATCTAGTGGATATTAACGGGTAAAGGCATAAAAATGGCTAAAACTAAAAAGGTTTCTCCTAATGCCTTTATCATTTTTGCACAATCAATTGGTTCAAGGTTTCAACATGTATTAACAATATGCAAGTTCTAAAATATGAAACAAAGTGGCTAAACACTCAAATAAGAGAATATAAATCAATTTGGCTCAAATTCTCACAGAAACGGTGGAAAATAGGTTACCGACATGTGCATGCAAACCGTCACCTTCTACTTTGTTACTCCCAATTCCAACATTTCCAATTTATTATATATATATATATATATATATATTTTAACATTTGTTGGAAAAACTTAATCGAGTAACTTAATGAATTAACCATGACCAAAAACCTCTACCAAACATTTTGTAAAACAATTTTCAAAAAATTTGTATGGTTTCCAAGATTTTTCACATCCCCACACTTGAACCTTACATTGTCCCAATGTAAATAGTTATGAAATGTAAAAGTGCGGTTAGTGGGTGCAAAAATAACCAATACCCAAAAACTCCCAATATCCAACTCAAAGATTCCCATAACCATAAGCACCAACCCAAGCATCACCCAAGTTCTTGCCAAAACAAAAACAAAACAAAATATCAAAATAACCTAAAACACACAAAGCACACCAAAACAAAATTTTTTTTATTTTTATTTTATTATTTTTTTTATTATATATATATATATATTTTTTTTATATATGCAAGAAAAAGGTAAAAGTATGTGGACCTGTTCGAAATGCCCAACAACATCAGGCAAAGCTGTCCTCACTGTTTTGTTCCTCATCCTCATCATCATCTTCCTCCTCATCATCGTCTGCATCATCATTGCCTGGCTTGTAAGGCCAGTATGCCTCCGGCCTAGCATCATATGGCTCCTGCTGTAAAGGTTGACCAAAAACTGACTCATATAAAGATTGAGTCATATCTCTCATGTTATTCAGACCTCCTTGAGCCGTTCCACTCGAGCCTTGCCCACTTGTATCCGGTGTCGGGTATGGCGCCACCTACTCAGAATGATGACTTTGTGGGTAGCGCTGGTATGTGTCACCCATGTCGTACGGATTCAAAGACTCCCATTCAGTAGGGGCTGGATGTGAAGAATAAGGTACGCCCTGATGATAATCATTGTAGTGGCGCACTTCTTCATTGTCCCTAAAATTTCTGTTAATTTCCTCCTCTTGTCTCCACATCATCCCCCTTCTATACCTCCTATCTTCCTCCAGATTCTGCGTTTGCCTATCAAACATTAAACGCGAGGCCTCCTCCCAATTAGGATAACTTACCGGGCGAGCCTGCTCTATTAGTTCCGTGAAAGATTGACTGTAATCAGCACTATACCCAAACCCGTGCTCAAACCCATAACCTGCACCACTTGTCCCCATAGTTGGTCCTGTGGGACCAACTTCTTCATCTTCCAGGTTCATTTCTTCTTCTTCCGACACATCACTTCTTAATTCCTCCAAGAACCTCGCAGTGGTGGTATCAGTCAACACATGAGTTCTAGCTGTCAACTCATATCTCCAACTTCCTTGCTGCAAGGACCTTAAGGTATAAGGTTTATGTTTTATTTTTAATACCGCCGGTCTTCGTGGCAAAACCTTTGCCCATTTGAGGAACTTTGACAACAACCGACAATGAGGGATGACCATCCTCTCTCTTTCCTCCCGTGACTCCCAAATATTCCACATGATCAAGTGTTTAGATGACATAACTGGGGAACCCGTCAATAGTGCATGTAAAACCATAACTTCATAAAAGCGCACCTTTGTCTTATCCCCCGTTCTTGGGACCACGTTCAATGTCACAAATACCAACAGCAATTTGGGAAGTGGCTTCAGCATCTCTCTTCTCAATATCAATCAGAACACATCACAACCTTCATCCACCACAAAGAGGGCTCTGATCATGTTTTCCCACATTGTTTCCTGGATCACGTGAGCCTTCAACTTATCATCAGATACATATTCATAAGGTTTATTATTTTCTGCTCATGAGTCAAAGTGGGCAATCTTGTCAATAGTTTGAAATGACAAGTCTGCTTGTTTCCCATTCACTGTACCCCTCAAAATTGTCGTTTGGGGCGGGTTATCTCCTTCAATTCGTTGAAGGGTCGCCATCCACTCAAGAATTGCTTCACCATACACATCATCAATTCCATCATAGTGGAAAGCAAGGCTCTCTTCCCAACCAAGCCGTCGAAAACAGTTAACCACTCCATACCTCTCGAAATCCGGCTCGTGGATCTGCTTTTCACAAGTAAATAACGATTCAAATCCACCAGCCGGGCTTTTCACCTTGTCCATGTATAAATCTTTCTGCTGTGGATATGGGAAATATGACAATCTCACTGGTTTCTTCCAAATTGTGGGTCCAAGTTCCTCTTCAGATTCATGGGCACTCTCTTCTTCACTTCTTTCGTGCAAAACAATAGTGTTTCGTGCCCTCTTTGATCTACTCCGTGATGAGGACTCACCCGCTTTTTCTTTACCCTTGTGAGACTCTTTCGTTCTGACCATTGTTCCTACAATTTCAACAAGCACAGATAAATCAAAGAATTCATCAAGAATCAAACTTGTAACAATTCTTCATTAATAATGCTAATTGAATTCACTCCATATTAACTTTTTATCATGTGAAAACAAAATTTCTGTTATTTTCATCAAAACAAGTTTACATGTTGTTTTAAAATTTCAAAATTTCTCCCAAAATTTTAATCAAGTTCTATTCAATTTATCACTAACACAATTATTTCCAATGCTTCAACAATGTCATCATTCAATCTTCTAATTCTAACTTAAACCATCCTTCCCAAAGTACCCAACAACACAACTACAAGGTAACATCAATTCTTATTCGAAAATATACCTTCAAACAACCAAGAATTGTAATACAAACGTACCTTTTGGGTTTAGACGCTTAACTATCAAAGAGTGATGATTATTCCTTCCACTTCACAAAAAAGCCCCAAAAATTTCGAAACCCTAGAATTTCGGGTCTCTCGGGTATGGTTGATTCGTTGAATTCCGCTTGGTAGGGTTTACTCCTCTTGTAAAGTTATGTAAAAACCCTCAACCAATTTTTGATTTTTATCAATATGATGGTAGATTAAGGAGTGGAAGAAGATGAAGATGAAGATGAAGGGAAATTTTTAGAGAAGAAGATGGAGTAGAGAGATAAGAGGTATGTGATAATGAGGAGAGAAGGAGAGAAAAACGTTTTTAATTTTTTTTTTTTCGGACTTACCTGCGACTTTTTGCGTGAAATCCCGATCCAGCGTAATCTTACGCTAAAGGGGAGTAGCATTACGCTGAGCTTCTGACGCTTCTGTTTAAAAAATGGTCCGGCGTAGGATTACGCTGAGACAGCGTAGCCTTACGCTGTGTTGTTTGGCGTAGCCTTACGCTGAGACAGCGTAGCCTTACGCTGCATGTCTGATGCTTCTGTTTGAACTTTGCTTTTTGCGTAGTCTTACGCTGCTACAGCGTAGCCTTACGCTGACCTGCTTTTGGTCTTTTTTCAGCTCCCAACTTGAATGCGTTTCGTCCCTGAAATACCGACATCCGCTGTAACCTCATACTTCACGCCTTCCTTTGATTCTTGCACAAAATTTCAACAAAAATTAGCTAAACGAAGAAAAATAATAAAACATAATTTAATTAAAAACATCACATAAGCCGGGTTGCCTCCCGGTTAGCGCTAAGTTTATTGTCCTCAGCCCGACACTTCTTCATGGTATTACTCATGCTCGTTCGTCACCAAGCTCAATAAGAATGCTTCTGCTTGGTTTGTTGGCCCATTAATCTCGTTGAGTTCAAGATATGGCTTCAATCGGTGACCATTCACAACTTGCCTCAAGTGATCCTCACAATCTTCAATCTCTATATCTCCATAGTTGCCAACTCGTGTGATCACAAATGGTACCGTCCACTTGCTTTTCAATTTTCCTGGAAAGAACTTCAACCTTTAATTATAAAGCCAAACTCTTTGGCCCACTTCAAACTCCTTCTTCCGAAGCTTGGCATCATGAACCGCCTTCATTTTGTCCTTGTAAGCGGATGCACAATCATATGCCTCACTTCTCAATTCTTCCAGTTCATTTAGACTCAACTTCCTTTCTTTTCCTGCAACATCATAATCCACATTAACTTCTTTGATAGCCCAAAACGCCCGGTGAGCTAACTCTACCGGTAAATGACAATCTTTTCCATAAACCAACCGGTATGGGGTCGTGCCAATAGGGGTTTTATAAGCTGTTCGGTAAGCCCATAAAGCATCAGTCAATTTGGTTGACCAATCTTTTCGGTCCGCCCGAACGGTTTTTTGTAAAATATCTTTTATTTGCCTATTAGACACTTCCACTTGTCCGCTTGTTTGGGGATGGTAAGGAGTTGCTATTCTATGATCCACGCCATACCGTTTTAGTAATTTGCCAAATTTAAAGTTTTTGAAATGAGATCCCCCATCACTTATAATGACACGGGGGATACCAAATCTCGAGAAAATATTTGTTTGGACAAAGTTACACACAACGGTATGATCGTTCGTCTTAGTGGCTATCGCCTCGACCCATTTAGATACATAGTCGACCGCCACCAAGATATACAAATTGCCAAACGAGTTTGGGAAGGGTCCCATGAAATCAATTCCCCAAACATCAAAGATGTCAAGGACGAGAATCGGTTTCATGGGCATTTCGTCTCTTTTGGAGATGCTCCCTAACTGTTGGCATTTGACGCAATGTTTCACAAACTCAAACGCATCCTTAAACAAAGTTGGCCAGAAAAGACCACATGCAAGAATTTTGTGTCCTGTCTTTTGGCCACTGAAATGGCCTCCACATGCATAAGAGTGCACATGTGCTAGCACACTTGGAATTTCTTCATTTGGCACACATCGTCTAATCATTTGATCCGCTCCCACTTTAAATAACTCCGGTTCTTCCCAAATGTATTGCTTTACTTGGGATAGAAAGTGGGCTTTCTTCTTCTTTACCCAATGACTCGGGATTGCACCTGTTGCCAAAAAATTTACAATATTAGCAAACCACGGTACAGATGAAACAGACATTATATGCTCATCAGGGAATGATTCATTTATCACTGTCGTGGACTCTTCATCATCAACCATGATCCTTGATAAATGATCGGCTACTACATTCTCACTCCCTTTTTTATCACGGATCTCCACGTCAAATTCTTGCAACAACAAGATCCACCTTATGAGTCTTGGTTTAGCATCCTTTTTCTCCATGAGGTACCTGATAGCACTGTGATCAGAATAGATAATAATTTTGCTTCCCCATATATAGGACCTAAACTTGTCTAACGCATATACTACTGCAAGTAATTCTTTTTCGGTTGTGGTATAATTCAATTAAGCATCCGAAAGAGTTTTACTTGCATAATATATGGCAACGGGTTTCTTCTCAACCCGTTGTCCCAACACGGCCCCAACCGCATAGTCACTAGCATCACACATGATTTCAAAGGGAAGTGACCAATTTGGTGATTGTAAGAATGGGGCCTCCACCAATTTTTGTTTCAAAATGTTAAAAGCATTAATACATTCATCATCAAAAACAAACGGCGCATCTTTTAAAAGTAAGTTACATAAAGGTTTCGTGATTGAGCTAAAACCCTTAATAAACCTCCTATAAAACCCCGCATGCCCCAAAAATGATCTAATACCTTTAACATTCGTGGGATGAGGTAAAGTAGATATAACTTGAACTTTCGCATGGTCTACCTCAATCCCACGACTCGAAATCACATGACCCAAAACTATTCCTTCTTGGACCATAAAATGACTCTTTTCCCAACTCAAGACCAAATTGGTTTCAACACACCTTTTTAAAACTTTTTCCAATTGGTTAAAACATGAATCAAAAGATGTACTAAAAATGGAAAAATCATCCATAAAAATCTCTAAAGACTCCCCCACCATATCTGAAAAGATACTCATCATACACCTTTAGAAAGTGGCGAGGGCATTACATAGTCCAAACGGCATTCGCCTAAATGCAAAAGTGCCATATGGACAAGTAAATGTTGTCTTATGTTGATCCTCGGGATGTATAGCAATTTGATTATAACCCGAATAGCCATCAAGAAAACAGTAATATTTCTGACCTGCGAGTTTTTCCACAATTTGATCAATGAACGGCAATGGGAAATGATCTTTTGAAGTAGCTGCATTTAATTTCCTGTAATAAATACAAATCCGCCACCCGGTTACCGGCCGAGTGGCTACTTCCTCACCTGAGTCGTTCTTGACGACTTGAATGCCCGCCTTTTTGGGCACGGTTTGTGTTGGACTCACCCATGTACTATCAGAAATTGGGTAAACAATACCGGCGTCCAACCATTTGAGAACTTCCTTCTTTACGACTTCCCGCATATTTGGATTTAACCGCCTTTGTGCATCGTGGGATGGTGTAATAACTTGATCCGTGACAATCCTGTGCATAACAATCGAGGGACTAATACCCTTCAAATCCGCAATACTCCACCCAATTGTCGCCTTATGGGTGGCTAACACCTTCATCAAAGCCTCCTCTTGTTCCTTTGTCAAATTTGATGCAATGATCACCGGGAGGGTGTCGTTTTCTCCTACAAAAGCGTACTTGAGGTTCTTTGGCAACTCCTTCAACTCGACCTTTGGGGGTTGCTCCAAAGATGGCTTCAACTTTGTGTCAATGTGTTCGGGCAAGCTTTCCACTTGGTGAGTCCACGGTGGTCTCCCATCCTTAATTGTCATTGCTTCAACCCGTTTTTCTTCTTCTTCTAGTTACTTGCTTGTCTCAACCTATAACCTGTCACATGAAAAGCATGTCTCTGTGGTGCTATCCTCGTTTACAATAATATCGCAAAGAGGGATGTACCCGTCAACAATGTCCGCCATAAAGCATTCATCGTTGACCAGAGAGTTAGATATATGTGAAAAAACATTTAATCTCAACTTTCGGTTCCCAAATGTCATGTCAACCGTTCCATTTCGGCAATTAATTTGGGCATTTGCGGTTGCCAGAAATGGCCGACCAAGGATAACCGTAGGTTGTTTTGTTCTGTCGGAAGAGACATATCCAACACTAGAAAATCCACTGGGAAATAAAAATCTTCCACCTTCACAATAACATCAGTCAATATTCCTCGGGGGAGCTTAGGGGTTAAGTCGGCCAAGACCACGGTAGTATCGGCCTTCCTAAGAGGGCCAAAATCATATTGGTCATAAAGGCTCCCCGGAAGAATACTAACACTAGCTCCAAGATCTAGGAGTGCCCTTTTTATTTTGAAATCACCTACTTGAATAGATATAACAGGCGCCCCCGGATCTTGTAGTTTAGGTGGAAGAGCACCCGATAGAATAGCATTCACATTAGCGGTTACATCAAGTTTCTTTGGGAATTTATGATTCCGCTTTTGTGTACACAATTCTTTCAAGTACTTCACGTAAGCTGGAATTTGTTTAATGGCATCCAAAAGGGGTATGTTAATTTTGACCTGTTTAAACATCTCCCACATTTCTTCTTGTTGTGGTCCTCTTTTATTTACCATTTTTTCTTTAGATGGTTCAACTAATGCCTCCGGGTAAGGAACGGAACCGCCCGTCATATCCTTTCCTTTAGCAATAGGTGACTCATCTCTAAAAACCGGTTTAATTTTTTCAAGATTTTGATTAATTGGTTTTTTATTATTAACAAATTCCACTTCACCTTCACTTTCCTCACCCTCAATAACATCCTCCACCACTCCTTCAACCAATTGTGGTGGAGACTCAACTTTATTATCGATAACCTTACCATTACGAAGAACCGTAACTTTACTTACATTTGCATTGGTTGAAGTCGACCCTTGATGTTGCGGGTTTAATGTAGTGTTACTCGGTAGCCTCCCTCCACCTTGCTTTAGCAAAGATATTTCTTCGGCCATTTGACCCACTTGTCTTTCCAATGCCACAAACGACTTGTCCCTCACTTCATTCTCCTTCTTTGATTCTTTCATCATCTCTAATAGTGCATCCAACTTTGAGTTAACCGCATCATCTCCCCCTGATGACCCATTTTGTTGTTGGTGATCTTGATTGTAATTCCTTGGGGGGTAATTTGTGTTCCGGTTATTGTTATAGGAACCCCTTTGATAACCACCTGAATTGTAGTTCCCTTGTTGACGCGGTTGATATGAGGTTGATGAGGTGTTTTGATTCACACCTTGAAAGTTGGGGTTCATTTGGTTTGCGACGTTCCCATACTTGAAGTTAGGGTGGTTTCTCAACCCCGGATGATAGGTGTTTGAGTTCATGTCATATTGTTTCCTCTCACCATATACTTGATTCACCTCTTCTTGCCTCCCTTCTTGAAATGGGCACTCCATTGTTTTGTGGCCTATATCTCCACAATCTTCACAAATGTCGAATCGAGCTTTTACTCCCGCTACTTCTTTCTTTTCGCCTTTCCTCAACAATGCCAGTTCTCTCTCCATAGATGCTAACCTTTCTTTTGTATCATAATCCGGGACGGACTTAGAAATTGCGTGTTTGGCTCTTCGGCTAGCCGATGCCTCGGCTTTAGAACTTTGGCTCATTCTTTCTAAGAAATCCCAATCATCTTCTTCGGGATTAGACAACAATGTCCCATTACTTGTAGACTTCAAGTACTTCCTCTCCTCTTGAGTCAAACCATCCACAAAACATTTTACCAATTCCCACAACTCAATTTGTTGGTGGGGGCATTTCCTCAACAACTCCTTGAAGCGTGTAAAAGCTTCATGTAAAGGCTCACCCGTTTGTTGTTGAAAGGTCCGAATCTCAATTCGGGAGTCATCTGTCTTCGCAACCGAATAGTACTCATCCAAAAAGACTTGTTGCATTTCATCCCATGTGTGGATGCTATTGGGCGGCAATGTGATGAACCATTGCTTTGCTCGATCTTTTAAAGAAAACTGGAAAAGTCTAAGTTTGACCTCATTTTGGTCAAAGTTTTCATCCCCAATTGTGCTACATATGGCAGCAAACTCGGCTAAATGGGTGTATGGTTCTTCGGTGACCATATCATGAAAATGTGGGAGAACGTTGATGTAATTTGGCCTTGACTTGAACCTCCTCATTCCCGAAATTGGTGGGGTTTGGGTTGAGGTTCGGTGAGGTGGAGTTGGTGGGCGGTTAGGGATAGGGCCTCTGTTTGGAGTTGGGCCACGGTTTCTTATGCTAGTTCCAGAATGACTGCTTCGACCATCCATGGATGATGGTTCCGATGAAATAGGTTGTAAATTTTGTTGTTGGATTCGGTTTTGCCTTGCTATCCTCTCAATTTCCGGTTCAAACACAAGTGGTGAAGTTCTCCCAGATGAACGGGTACGCATGCACTAATCTGTCACCTGCACACACAAACAAACACCACGCGTAACACAAAAATAGAAGAAGATTGACTAAACAAAACAAGTAACAAATAGTAACGAGTCAATTAAAATAAAACACCAAGCGCACACACTCCCCGGCAACGGCGCCAAAATTTGATCGGTGTCGAAGGGACCGGTCAAAGATAAAGAAATAGAGTGTCCTAATCACCTTAAACTAGTTAGGGTAAGAAGGGTGTCGAACCACGAAGAGTTTGTGGTCGGTGCTCAACTTCAATTAACAATGCAAATTATGAAGTTACAACGGGTCTTTCTGACCAAACACAATCAATGATTTAAGTGAAAACTTTATAAACTCAACAAACAAATCAAGTACCAAACAAAACGGTTTAAGTTGTAAACAATAATTAAAAAGGGTATCACACCCGGGTTTCAAGCTCACAAATAATTAGGGATTATCACACCAACATTTGAGTTCAAATGTTCGAATGGTTATTCAAATCTAATTAACCAAATCTAACCAAGAACATCAACATTCATACATCATCGGCAAATAGTGTAAAACAATATTCACGAATGAAATCGAGACAAATGTATGCAATATAGAATTAGATTAATCAATAGATTCAACATAAATCAAAGTTCATAGCAATTATCATCTAACGGGGTCAATGGTGCAAGAATTTATCGACTCCCGTGAGTTCATAACCATACTAAACACAAAGATTCAAGTGTTTCAAACCAAACGATTAAAGAATTGTTTCTCAAAGCTAGCACATGATAAAACCCTAAAAACTTACAAACAATCCACCCGGGAATGATTACCGGTGGATTAGCCGCTCATGGTTGTGGAATGCATCTTCGATTCTTCAATATTTCGAGTATCAATCTTCACTTGCATGTTAGAATCGTGTTCCTTAGCCTCCTAGAATGACCAAAATCGCCCAAGAACTGTGGTGTAAAAGATGGATTCGAATTTGGGGAAGAAAAACCTAATTAGCCATTGAAAATCGGCTGTTTCAAACAAAAACCCGCGTCTAAAACGCACCCAGCGTAGGCTTACGCTGGGAGGGCGTAGGCCTACGCCGGTCCACTGGAAGCTGCTGTGAAGAAATTACTTAGGCGTAGGCTTACGCTGATATGGCGTAGCCTTACGCTGGTGGCGTAGGCTTACGCCAGATGGCGTAGGATTACGCTGTGCTGCAGTTTTGCCCCGTTTTCTCCGTGTCTCTTCCGACTCTCTCGTAATATCTTCAAAGATCACATTTTAAGCTTCCAACACCTGCACATGCATGACTACACAAAACCTTTGTATTCCACATATCAAATTGCATAAATATAACATATTACACTTTTTAATACATGAAACTTTGACCACTTATCAGTCGTCAGGGGTCCGACCGTGCCAGGGCTTAGGTTTTACCTGTTCCGGGTTGTCTCATCATATATACACTTTTATGTGAAAGCACTTCAAGGTTGTAAGGCTCAAACATTATCCTTTATATTGAAAAACCATTTGAAATGAATAGTAACTTTTATTTTTTTAATTTTTATTTTACAACCCTCATACTATATATAATATACGTTTTTAACCCGTTTCATTTTCTAATGAGTTCGTTGAGCGAATAACATCGTTGCCGGTATTGGTATTATCGGAGCCGGTATTGGTATTCGTTTTTATGCTTTCGACGGACCGAAAATAACATCATTGCTGGTATTGGATTTATTGGGACGAGTATCGATGTGTGCTTCTACGGTTTTTGACGGTCTGCATTACGCAGGGAAAAAACGACCAAACTCCTTCCGTGATGCGCGGGGAAAAAAACTAGTTATCCTTAAGAACATTATTATTTGTAAGCTTATAATAAAAGAAAAATATAATTAATTAGTTTATAATAAAGAAAAATATAAATAACATTATACTTAATTAGAAGTAAAGACACTGATACCTTCTTAAAACAACCCGTCTTGACCGAAACACATTTTGTGCACACTGCCGTACCCAACCGACGCGCTTGTTTTGCCATGCTGTAACTTTGTAATCAAACAGCAAGAAGAAGAAGACAAGATATGGATGTATTGTCAGTAAGTTTGCTCTGCCACACACGCTGTACACTTGTCAACTCCTTACTCCCTGTAAAATCACGTGGACTTTAGCTGACTTGGCAAAACGGGTGACTATGACCCTAGTACTCCCCAAGTCATAAACAAAGTCAACTTTACTTTTGCAAAAGCATGTGATTTAATAAGAAATAAAATAGGGTTTATGTATGTATAATCAGTTTCTCTGTCATATAGAAAACACAAGTCTAGTTATCAATATTTAACAGCTTTCTTTACTTTCACACATGGAAAAAGTATCAAGTCTGTAAACATAATCACAATCCAACTTAAAAACTAAAACTTTAGTTGGTTAAACGTCTATCTTTCATTAGGGTTCATATCATCAATGTAAGTACCCCATAATTATAATGAAAGAAATCGAATTCAATTTCAAATCTTTTGAAGATTATTTTGAATTTAAACCCATAAACATATGAACTAAAGCTTGGATCTTTAACTTACTTGAATCCTTGAAAAGCTTCGATCTTCGGTCGTCTAGTTTACATACTTCAAGAATTTGGTTGCATTTGACATCCGTAGGTAAATACCTTTACCCGCGATTACACGACCCATTTGACACCCATAATCGTCATGATCTGTCCCAAGTTTAGCTCAATGGTTCCAAGCCCACCGATCTTTAATCCAACTCACCATAACTGGTTAAAATCTCTACCAAAGTGCACAAAAGCTTTAATATTTTACATAAATCAATGTAACTGATAGCATATGATGTATAAAATGCAAGATGTTAAACTGGAAGAATTAAACAAAGATCATTGATTGACTGACCTTAAATTCACCTTTCTTTGAAATCAAACAACAAGAAGAAGACCAGGCATGGATGTATTATCAGTACTAAGCCTGCTCTGCCACACACACTTGTCAATTCCCTGTCATCCCACCTGGACGTTAGCTGACTTTGCAGAACAGGTGACTGTAACTGTAGCACTCCCTCACCTGTCAGAGACGGTCAACGGAACACAGCTGACTGTACGGCTTCCTATGTATGAATTAATACTATTAGAGTTGTCAAAACTCAAAACAGAAAGTCTTGGATTCATGGATTGGCTCAAATAGTTTTTACCAACATTATTTATATGTTCAGTAAATAATTTGTGCGTTATTATAACTAAAAAGACTATATTATCATAATAAGAACCTAATTTTTTTAATAATGTAGTTTAGGATGTGGTATACATAAAAATAGATTTTAAACGATACAAGGGGCCCAGTTTGTTACGATAACCTCACTAAACAATTTTGACAATTTGATCATAATTTCCTATCTAGTTAAAGGAGAAACATACAGACAAATGAACGGGTCAAATAGGTTGAAAACCATCCGAAATGCTAAAACACACTAAATCACCTTGTTTATAAAAGAAAATAATTATGTTATTGTTAAGACAACTTAAATTTCACTAATTTGACATTGTTATAACTTGCAAGATCTTCAAATGCCCCAACTTGAGTTAAACTATGAAACTGAGTTGGAAACAAAATCAGATGTCTATTCTTAAGTGAGGGCATACAGATTGGATATAGATTTTGAATATTAACATTCTGATACATACCTCCTCAAAGCTCCACTCGCATTTCATCCATTTGGATCCCAATGAAATTGCAGAATTCTTACAAATTAATGTAGGGAATACATGTTTGAATTCTAATGATCAATAAAGGGCTTGCATTGGCAATAATTTGAGTAGATCTGGTAAAACAAATGGGTCAAATTCTGTAATCTTAATATGACCTACAAACACATTTTGTCCAATTTTTAAGTTTTTTACACACAACTTATGCATTATATATGATTACAGAAACTAAATTATTAGTGTACTAATCTAATGATCAAAAGCATAGCATAATAATATAATATCATTTGTGCTTCTAATTTCTTGGTCACCAAAACATCATGAATTTGAGCATAAAATCATCAATTCTACTACTTTATGGTAAGGAAACATCATGATTTGAGACTAATATTGCTAATAATTGAATAAAATTCATAACGATAACTACACAAACTCCATAACAGCTTCAATTTCATATCATTGTAACTTGCAGCAAATGCCCTAATTTGAGTTTTAAAAAAAAATAAAAAAGAAAAATGAACTGAGAAACAAAATTAGGGTTGCTGAGAAGAAAATCAAACAAAATTTAGGGTTTCTGCGAAGAAATTTGGGGGAAAAAAATTTGGACCATTTCTCGATTTGTGCGTGTCATCCTTGCGCAGGGGCCATGCTAATCTTCTCTGTATCGTTCCAATTTTATCGGATGTCCCCGAAGGGACGATGAGGATGATCGAATTCCGCTATTTCAAGCAGCTGTAACTTCATCTTCTGGTCAACGTGAGATGAACTGCATCTTGATAAACAACAGATATTTAATCAAACTGCATGTATGTATGGAGAAAATTATGCTTCAATGTTGAATCAAATACCTGCAACTTGGATTACCGATATGTTTTTGAGAGAAAGGGGAAGAATGATCGATGATGATGAAAACCACTGTACTAAACACGTATATTAATTAGTTAGTTACAAACCAATTAAAACGAAAATCAAACTTAACCAAAGATGATTAAAAAAACAAGTTAAATATTTGATTTTTTATTCGGTTTTCAACTGCACCGGATTAGGTATTAAGTTTCGGGATTTGTTTTTAACTGAACTGAATTAGGTATTCAATTTTTGATTCGGGTTTAAGAAATTCAGTTACGTTAAACCGACAAAACTAAATTCAAATATATTTGGCTAACAAAGTGAAATATCTGTCAACAAGAGTCAGGAAACTATTCAAAATCCATGAATTTGTTTATGGTAATTGTTGTTCAGTAGAAAAGCGAAAGGCCCAATACTTCACTAGTTCGCTGTCTTTCCTAGCTAGTTTCTATTTTTTGTTTCCCCAAGTAATCTTTTTGAATTTTGATTTCTGTTTGATCTTTGACTGTTTTAATCATAACTTATGTTCATATTAACATATATATTTTCATTTTGGTAGTCTTTGAATGTTTTAGCCATAGGTTATGTTTGTATTTATTCATTTTCTTTTGTAATTGGTATGACTTTATTTGATTTAAATATATGTTCATAATAGGGCTGCAATACTTATAAGTTTTTACTTCATTCATTTTGTATAAGTTATCTCTTTTTTTACTTCTACTTTTAGGCCACTGCATATTACATATATATTTTTATATACTTGGTTGTTGCTAAACACATTTATTTTCAGGGACACAAGTGGTTAAGTTTGAAGATAAAAAAGGGACATCATCATTAACAACTCTAATCGACAAAGGTATGGAACTCTAATGTTTTATTTGAAGTGTGTATGGGTTGTTTTGACCCGTTTCAAACTTTATAACTAAAGCTTGAGCTTTACACACACGTGTGTGTATATATATATCATTGACCCGTTTGACCTCAAAGTTATTTTATTTTCTTCACATACTATTAATCTAATCTAGCTTAAGAAAACCAATCAACTTAATTTATTACATAAAATATCTTCTAAAAAAATAATATAAAAACAAATGGGTCAAACGGGTCAATGATATTATTATATATTGTAATATACCTTTTAGAATATACCCGTTCGAAATTTATCTAATAGAGATAAAATTTTGAATTATCCTCGTTTATGACTGCTTTTTGAATATCCTATCTTAATGCCTCACTATTATTGTTTATTTGAATTAGTTGTTTAATAAGCTATGCACTACTAGTAGTACATATGTACTATGATATGCTACAAATTAGTTGTTATTTCTTCATGTATAATTTTGTTAAAGTTATTAGTTATACATACAATATATTTCTTATTCAGACAGTTATGATAATTGATAAGAGTTGGATTAAACTGAGAAATCGAAATTCTTCGGATTTCTTAAAAGGTCTTGACAACTTTATAGAGACTGCTCAGAATCATCTCGACAGTGATGGCAAAACGTATTGCCCGTGTAAAGACTGTGTCAATTTGAATCGGCATATCCTAGATACAGTTTATACAATCATATAAGACATGGATTTATCATGGTGAGGAATATGCTAATTCTCATGTTATAGACGAACATATGGGTTTTTCAAACACACCTACTCTAGCAACAAATGATGAGATGTTTGATATAATTGATGATGTTATTGCTGAGCAAAATACACATGAAGAAAATATAGCTGAAGATGGAACGAGTGTAGACCCGGAATTTGATGCATTGTTTGCCGAGCTAAGCACCGAGTTATACCCTGGTTGTAATTGGATGTCCTCCCTAAACCTTTTAGCAAAATTGATGCATATTAAAGTTATCACAATTGACGAATAGCTCGTTTGACCAACTTTTAGAGTTTCTAAGAGTTTCATTCCCGAAAGAAAATCACATCCCAGCCTCACATTATAAAGCTAAGAAGAAGCTGAGAAAGATTGGGCTAGGATATGAATCTATCCATGCTTGCGTTAATGACTATGCTCTATTTTGGAAGGAGAATGCCTCAATGCAGAACTGTCCGGTTTGTAACGAGAGCAGATGGGTTGACAAAAACACAAAGGGGAAGAAAGTAGCAAAAAAAGTGTTGAGATACTTTCCTTTAACTTCCCGGCTTCGATGAAGGTATAGTTCCAGACACACGGCGAAAGATATGATCTGGCATTATACTGGACGCTCAACGGATGGTATGATGCGTCATCCGGTTGATGGGAAGGCATGACAAGAATTTGATAGTAGATATCCTGATTTTGCCAAAGAACCTAGAAACGTCCGCTTGGGTTTGGCTGCCGATGGTTTTAATCCATTCGGTAACATGAATCTATCTTACAGCATGAGGCCTATAGTGTTGACAACGTACAATACACCACCATGGTTATGTATGAAAGAGTCTTCTTTCATGTTAACTTTACTAATTCCCGGTCCTAAATCTCCTGGTAAGGACATTGATGTTTTTCTAAGGCCTTTGGTGGATGAGTTAAAACTTTTGTGGGCTGAAGGAGTCCAAATGAGAGATGCATCAACAAACAATGTATTTAGGATGCGCGCGACACTAATATGGACTATCAACGATTATCCTGCTCGTAGCAGCTTGTCTGGATGGAGTGGTCAAGGTTATAAAGCATGCCCTACTTGTAACATAGACACACCCTCGCGTCGTGTAACTAGTAAGATAACTTTTGTTGGTCAGTGGCGATTCTTGAAAACCAACAATAAATCGAGGGAAAATTTGTTGTTTGATGGTGAAACAAGAAAGCCTCCTAGACGATTGAATAGTAAGCAAATATTACAACAACTAGATAGTCTCCCTAGTCGTGTTCCGGGGAAACATTTTGGACATGGAGGTGTGAAAAGAAGACGTGATGAGTCTGAGTTGAACTGGACCAAACAGAGTATCTTTTTCGAGTTAGATTATTGGTCTTCTCTCAATCTTAAACACAATATTGATGTTATGCATGTGGAGAAAAATGTGTGTGAGAGCTTGTTGGGTACTTTGCTGATGAATGAAAAATCTAAAGACACACACAAAGCAAGAGTAGACTTGGAAAAAATGGTTATTCGACGCACTCTATGGCTAACAAAGAAAAACAACAAGGTCTTCCAACCACATGCTTCGTACTCTTTCAAACCAAGTGATCGAGCACGTTTTTCTCAGTTCATTAGAGGCGTGAGACTATCTGATGGTTTTGGATCAAACTTTAAAAATAAGGTGCTCCCTAATAATTCAAATATAACCGGGTTAAAGTCTTATGATTGTCAAATCCTTATGCAACGATTGCTACCAATAGGTGTTCGGGCTGGTTTGCCTTTGAATGTTTCAAAAGCAATCAGTGACCTTTGCACCTTTTTAAAAAATAATTTGTGCACGGTCGGTAGATGTGAAGGACATGTGTAAAGCACATGATGAACTGGTAAAGTAATTATGCAATTTAGAATTTTTATATCATAACTTTTAAATGTTTTCTAATTAGTTATTTTCACAGTATTACTTTGATCTCGCGAGTTTCAATAGCTCAGAGAATTGGAACAAAATAAAGGTCGGAATTAGTGAAGATTGTGCAAAAAGACATCGGGACAAGAAAGAAGATTTAAAAACACATTTTCTTGATCATGGAGGTTATGAAAAGGTTGAAAATGCTAAGAGACATTGTCCGCCTACAATCGCTCAAGAGTTGTGGGAAAAGACCATTGATGAGTTGTTCTTGGATCCCGATTATATGAGCCGGTCTGAAAAAAATGCAAGTAATAGATCAAAACAACTCTATACAAGTTTGCATGGAAGTCAATCTTACGCCCAAAGGCGACACGCGGAGGTAGTTATCTAAATATGTATCAAGTGTTATTTCATATTTCACTAATAACCTTTTTGCTGTTTACAGTTGCAATTAACCGGAAGTATAAGTGATATTGAGGGTTGGAGAAAGATGCATTTCAAGGTTAACAGTGGATGGGTTAATGACGGGCGGAACAAGATTGGGTAAGTGTCTAGAATTATATGCCTTGTATTCACTTGCACCTTAATTGCATAATATGTTTGTCTGACTTTAAAAGTCTAAAGTAGAATTTATGTGTTGTAGGGCAGTTAAGAGTAAATCCATTTATAGTACTCAATTTGATGTTTTAGAAGAAAATTAGTGTGTATAGTAGGGTATGATTATATATTTATATATTTTGTAAGAAAATAAATTATTATGTCATATGTATAAGCATTTTGTAAGCATGTCTGTTCTTTGTGGTTTTATATGTGACACAGATATTTTTTTAAGAAATTGTAGCATCATGAATTATGTTCACTAGTGTGTAATGTTAATACTCATGCGATTACTCATGTGAAAGACCATAAAATAGGATATGGTAACTGAAACCTGTCTTGGACTCCAAAATTGTAATAAATGTGAAGGGTTGATCAGCTTGACATTGTTAGTGGAATTAAAGTTTTAAAACATGACAAGGTTATAATGTTTAGAAGTGGTGTCAAGTGTAGCTACCCCATGAGCTGAAGCATCTGTCTTAATAATGAACTGGGCTCTAATAAAATGCGAATAGTATCAGTCTTATTTTCTTTTGTGTGAAAAAAGTTAATATGTTTATTGTATTGTTTAATACAGGATAAAATTCAAGAAGAGCTCGCCAAAATGCAAAGTGAAGCCGGTGATTCGTCGGTTGATGAGACTGAGTGTCTACAACGTGCACTTGGTCAAAGGCATGGTTGGCAGAAGGGTATTGGTCGACAGTTGAAACACACATCCTACGATGTGTCAAATATGTCCACCGACCGTTATAGTGAAGTGCAAGAAAATATGAGGAAAATGAATGAAACAATGCAAAAAATGCAAGATGAGATCAATCAACTAAAAGGTGCAAAATCCAATGATTAGGATTAATGTAATTTGGATTTTTGTTATTTTAAGCCGTATTTAGTTTTTGTAATTGTAATTTTGTTGCCAAAATCCTGGAAAAACAATAAAAATTAATTTTTTTTAATAACATCTGAAAGTATTTTATTAAATATTTATTTTTAAATGCAGAATGATTTGGTGGCAGACATATAGCGACGACCCGACCTGATTTTTACCGACGACGTTTTAGCGACGACATTTTCACCTTTAGGCACGAATCAACAGCGACGACCCCTTTCGCGACGACATGTGGGGCAGATGGGTTATGTTTTCGGGTCAGAGCTGGATCCACTTGGTCAGGAAATTAGCGGGAAACTGAAAGAGTGGGGAGCAGTTACTATGCCCTTTATTAGTAGGAAGATGGATGGGTAAAGTGCTGTTCTTATATCTTCTGTTAACTGCTGCTATTAATGTTTTGGCTCTTTAAAAGCAGGATTTTTACTTTAGTATTTTTCATTCTAGTTTTGATTATCAAAGTATTGTAGTTTTGGAGACATCGCCCCTCTCGAATGGGGCCGTTTATCTCAGTTCTAAATAAAAGTTCCGTGCTTGAATTTTAGATCCTATCATAATAATAATTCCCAATCTAGTTAAAGACAAATGAACGGGTCAAATGGATTGAAAATCACTTAATATATAAAATAAAATCTTTATGCTGTTGTTGAGACATAATACACATAATCAGTACATCTTACCTGTTTTAACCATATTTGACCCGTTACCCAACCTGTCATTAAACACATAAACCATTTTCTATAAAGAAAAGTTGGACTGATCATTGTATTAGTAATAGTTTTTCTAATCATATTAGAAAGTATAATCATCTTTGAAATTTAGTATTGATGGATCAACACCCAACATGTTTTAACCAAACTTTGACCCGATCCTTTTAGAGCCATTCCTAACTCGCTGGTTTAGAAATTACATGTTTTTCACATAATCAGATCCCAAAATTCTTACAAATTAATGCAGAAAAGACATGTCCGAATTCTGCAAATAGGAATTCTTAAAAAGTGGGTCAAATTCTGTGATCTTGGTATCTGTTGAAATGAATCTGCAGACCTACAAACACATTTTGTCCAATTTTAAAGTTTTTTACACATAATTAATCCTTATTCTAATAAATGATTCCAAAGTATGCCATGTGTCATTATCATATTTTATCTCATTAAATTTTTTTAATTTTCCCTATTTTAAATAAGCTTGCATTTTGAAATCTAATTATGTTAATTTTTTTAGATAAAATTTGAATTATAGTTATTACTTAATTAAGAAAATAAAGATTTTTATTTATTGTACTTTAATTTTTCTATCCAACAACCCCAAGTAATACATGGGTATATAACCTAGTACATTATATATGATTACAGAAACTAAATTATTAACATAACGATGAAAACCATAGCATAATATCACCCCAAAACATCATGATTTTGAGAATACTGTAGCTAATAAACTTACAAGATTCAATATGATAGCCTAAACAACTCTATAACATAATTGGCATGATCATAAAAATACCAAATATCATCAATTCTAAGGAGAATTTAACATGTGACTTTATATAAGTTTGACTACTTTTAGGATAACCTCACAAAGTCTATAACAGCTTAAATTTTAAAAAAAAATGACATCATGATAACTTGCAGATTAAGAAATTGTCAAATGCCCCAATTTGAGTTAAAATGAAGTACGAAACAACAATATGCAGAACAATGAAGTACCAAACCGAATTGGTAACAAAATCAGACATCATGCAGATTCAGTATAGATTTCGAATATTGACATTTTGAAACGTACCTGCTCAAAGCTCTACAGGTATTCCATCTATGCAACTAATTTCTTGGTCACCAAAACAACATGAATTTGAGCACAGGTTAGGGAGACTTGGGCATGAATTCTACTACTTTTATGGCACGAAAGCATCATGACTTGAGATTAATGTTGCTAATAATTGAACAAATTCATAACAATAACCACACAAACTATAATTTAACATGTTTTTCATATGATCAAATCCCAAAATCCATACAAATCAAGTAGAAAAGACATTTGAAATCTGTAATCTTAATATCCGTTGAAACACATTTTGTCCAACTTTTAAGTAGTTTAAACATGATTAATGCATGGTTGCAAAAATTAAATTATTAACATAATAGTCTAATGATATCATCTCTGCTAGGTCACCAAAACACCATGATTTTGAGATTTCTGTAGCTAATAAATTTATAAGATTCCTTATGACAGCTTAAAGTTGTACAAAATTAATGATCATAATTTACCAAATATCATCAATTCTAAGGTTTCTGATAACAGCATCGATGAAAAATTAGGGTTTCTGCGAATGAAAATGAAAAAAATTTGGACCATTTCTCGATTTGTGCGTGTCATCCTTGCGCAGGGGCCATGCTAATCTTCTCTGTATCGTTCCAATTTTATCGGATGTCCCCGAAGGGACGATGAAGATGATTGGGTTCCGCTATTTCAAGCAGCCGTAATTTGATCTTCTGAGCGATGTGGGACGAACAGAGGCGAACTGCATATTGATAAAGTTCGTCCATCTTGATAAACAACAAATATCTGCAACTTAGATTACCGATTGACGATGAAGGAAACCAGCTATGGAGTACGTTTTTTGAGAGATGTGTGAATGATGCCTGAGGACATTTTGAGATTAATTTTTTAGCTCTTTTAACTTATTAATTTTTTATAAAAAGTTAATAAGTTATAAAAAAATAGAAGGAAAAAAGTAGTTTTCAAGAAGTAAATTCAACTTACTTTACAAAACTACTTATTAACTTTTTACAAAAGTTAATAAGAAGGTTTCAAAAGAATCCCAAACATGCCCTGAAACCATAACAAGAAACATTTCAACTCATTGTAATTAGGCTTTTTTTAATTGTTTCGTTAGGTTAGGATAAATTAAATAATTAGTAATAAAGATTTATAAATTATAAAATAATATATTAAGTTTTAAGTAAGTAATAAAACAATAATACCGAAAATAAAAAGAAACAAAAAAAGTTTTTTAAGAGCTAAAATTATAACACGTGACGGCATGCGTTACTTATTTAAGGATTAACGAAATAATGATTAATTATTTGAAATACATGAAATAAAAAAGAAAGTCTACAAAATATCAAGTCAAATAATTTTAGTTTTTGGTGTAAAATTTGAGCGAATGCACGAAACACCTATTTAATGTCCATGTCCCTTCTACTCTTTGTTGTTTATGTGGGGATTTAAGTGAATGCACGAATCACCTCTTTATCTCATGCCCTTTTGTTGATTTCATATGGTCTCAAGTAAGTAATTGGTGTAAAATTCCACCGGCTTTTGCCTTCTCTTTCAAGGACCTCTTGGAGTTGCTTAAAATGATTCTTGTTGACTCTAGTAAAAGGAAGATGCTACATGCTATTGTTTTGGTCTCTTGTGGTGCATTTGGAGGCATCAGAATGATGTGTTATTTAATGAGAAGCAAGTCTCCCCATCTAAGGTGGTTGCGGATATTTAGGTTCTTAGTTCGCTTTGAGTGAAGGGTAGAGCTTCGGATTGGTCATTATGGTGTCCTTTTGACGTTGGTTAAGTTCATTTTGGGTTGTGCCTAGTTTTGGTGTTGTCTTGGATGTTTTTTATATTTCGGTTGTTGGTTCCTTGTTTGGGGTTTTAGTAGGGGTGTTCATTATTCGAATCCCATTCGAATAAACCAAAGTTCGATTCGAACCGAATTAGAATAAAAAATTCGATTTCAAATTTTGGATTATTCGAATCGAATATTATTCGATTCGAATAAATAAGTCGAATTTGAATCCTAAAATCCCCAGTTCATTCGATTCGAATAAACCGAATTTATATATTATATAATTTTTATTTTTTTAAATATATAATATCCTTTTTATTTGGGTTGATTTGAGTTTTTTTTTAAGTTTGGTATAAGCTTCAAATTCAAATCCATAAAAATTTTATGCAGAATTTGGATATTTGGGACTGAGTATTTGTAACTTTTTATTTAAAAAAAAGAAAATAGTAAGTCGGTTTATTCGAATAGATTCGAATAAGCTTATTCGAATCGGTTTAAGTGACTTTTTATTCGAATCGAATCGAATTCGAATCCAGAAAAAAAAAATTCAAATTCGAATAATTCGATTCGAATATACCGAATAACCCGATTCGATTTGTTTGAACACCCCTAGGTTTTAGTGCTTTGCTAGACTTGTTTAATAAAATTTGCTTTGCTATTCAAAAAAAAAAAATTAATTTTAGTTTTAAAACATTTTTTTAATAAAAATATACTTTTAGTGACTTTTTAATCTTTAACCTTAGTTGATATGTTTTATTTTTTTAGTCAAATTAATTTATTATATTGAAGGTTTGCAAATTTTACAGATGTAAATATTTAGATTTTGCAAACCGGATAAAATGATGGAGGGGAAAAATAGCGGGAAAATCAAAAATTGAGATTATAGGAACACGACATGTGTCTTCCTAGATCTTTATTTATTATAATAAGGATTAGAATCATAATTTCAGACTCAGAGAAAATAATATATAAATTTATTTATTATTTTTTAATAAAGTATGTTTTTTGAACAGTTAAATATTTGGATTATAATTTATTATTATTATGTTAATGTTAATGAGTATAGTCTTTGATTTATTGTGTTTTTAACCCATAAAATACAAACTGGTAGTAGAGTAAGACTCGATAACCTTTTCTCTTTCAACGTGTTTAATTCTGATTTCTATTGACCTTTAAAATAACCCGCCTTTTTATCTTTTAACGTGTTTAATTCTGATTTCTGTTGACCTTTGAAATAACCCGCCTTTACCAAAGACAAGACGTGCTATCACTGACTTTCTTACTAAACCGCTTGAATGGACCGAATGAGTAAACAACAAAGCAAACAAGTCGGATCACGCCAAATAGGTTGTGGTGTAGTGGCTGAGGTGAGGCCTGAAGTCTCAAGGGACCCGGGTTCAATCCCTGCCACCACCATTAATTTCTGAGACATGCAAATGAGGCCTAGTTCTTAGTCTGATGCACCAGGGTTTAACCCACGCCGATCCAGGGTTCAAGCCTCGGCTCTCCCTCAAGCCCGGAAGGGGCTGTATTAGGTGAGATTTTTCCTTGGATGCTCTCAAACTCTAACGCCAAGTGGGCCCGGTTAAGACAACATATTGGCCGGAGTTGGACGGGACTCTCCCATGTGACAGGAGGGTTGCGACGTCACAACATTCAATGTTCGCAGTTAAAAAAAAAACAAGTCGGATCACCTCTGACAGCAAATCTAGTTTAAAAAAAACATTGTTAGTCACATCACAATAACAACGCGTGGGTTCTTACCGTGATCAATATATGACGTGAGAATTAGTTATCTTCTTTTTTAATGAATTAAGACAAGAAGTAAATGCTAAGTTTGAAGGTAGATTTGTTGAATTGAACGCCCTTTTCTTTTCTAATGAGAAAAGAGGCTTAAATACCTCTTCTTTGCTAGTTGACTTTTAAAGCATTTAATGTAAATGTGGTCGACCAACTATGCCGGTCTTTGTTCCAGTGGTTAGGATAAAGCTTTGTTCGTTCAAGATTACCCTATGTAGAGAACTTGATCCCTGTCAAAATCTTTAGCATTAATTTTTACGCAAGTTATCGTTGCCTTACATTTTATTTCTTGATCGTCGGTTGATCTTATCCCCGGCCTACCACATTCGGGCTAGCTATCAAGCCCGACTAAGTCATTGAGGTGAGGACCGGTTTGAGCCATTGGCATTTTTTATTGTTTTTTATTTCTTCTTTTGAACACTAGTGAGATGCTTGAGGCGCGGCCTAAAGCCGGAACCTCTACTTCCAACGTGTCCTTCTTGGAGTACAAACAATTCTTTTATCGTTGCTCGTGATCGGGTCGTCAGGGGTCCGACCATGCCAGGGCTTAGGTTTTACCTGTTCCGGGTTGTCTCATCATATATACACTTTTATGTGAAAGCACTTCAAGGTTGTAAGGCTCAAACATTATCCTTTATATTGAAAAACCATTTGAAATGAATAGTAACTTTTATTTTTTTAATTTTTATTTTACAACCCTCATACTATATATAATATACGTTTTTAACCCATTTCATTTTCTAATGAGTTCGTTGAGCGAATAACATCGTTGCCGGTATTGGTATTCGTTTTTATGCTTTCGACGGACCGAAAATAACATCATTGCTGGTATTGGTATTATCGGGACGAGTATCGATGTGTGCTTCTACGGTTTTTGACGGTCTGCATTACGCAGGGAAAAAACGACCAAACTCCTTCGTGATGCGCGGGGAAAAAAACTAGTTATCCTTAAGAACATTATTATTTGTAAGCTTATAATAAAAGAAAAATATAATTAATTAGTTTATAATAAAGAAAAATATAAATAACATTATACTTAATTAGAAGTAAAGACACTGATACTTTCTTAAAACAACCCGTCTTGACCGAAACACATTTTGTGCACACTGCCGTACCCAACCGACACGCTTGTTTTGCCATGCTGTAACTTTGTAATCAAACAGCAAGAAGAAGAAGACAAGATATGGATGTATTGTCAGTAAGTTTGCTCTGCCACACACGCTGTACACTTGTCAACTCCTTACTCCCTGTAAAATCACGTGGACTTTAGCTGACTTGGCAAAACGGGTGACTATGACCCTAGTACTCCCCAAGACAAATGAACGGGTCAAATGGATTGAAAATAATCTAAAGTGCTAAAACACACTAAATAACTTTATTTATCAAATAAATTCATCATGTTATTGTTAAGACTAATTCTGAAATCATATTCAACACATAATCAGTACATCTGACCCGTGTTAACCTGCTTTGACTCAGTACACAACCCGTCAGTTTGCCACCATAATATGAAGTTTTCGTCCTAGTCGGTGTAATGTAATACCCAAGACAGACTTGACAGCCTCTTGTTAAGCAAAATAATAAACAATTCTGTAAATATAATTATATTTTCAGCAAATAAACTAATCCAGAATGACTCCATAATCAAGAAACCCCCCAGAACAAAGTCTTCATAAAACATGCAGAAGATATGTAACTTAACTAACGCAAACAATATCCCCGAAGGAAAGATACAAAAAAATTGGACCATTTCTCGATTTGTGCGTGTCATCCTTGCGCAGGGGCCATGCTAATCTTCTCTGTATCGTTCCAATTTTATCGGATGTCCCCGAAGGGACGATGATAACACTACAAGAAATTTGTTATTATGTATGGAAATTGGGTGTTGACTTTTGGTGCCGAAAGTTTGTTGACTTGTTGCAGCATTATACTGCAAATTGGGCACTGACTTGTAAAAGGGAATCCTGAATTATATGCACACTTGGATTGAAAATAATCAGAAACAAATAATTGATGATAAGGAGAAACAAATAAAAGCCCTGCTACAAAGCTAAAGGTTTTTAGATGATATGGTGATTAACTGAACTTGAGAAACTTACAATAGAATTATATGCACACTTGGATTGAAAATAATCACTAACCTTGTCAACAAAGTGGCTAACAAAGTGAAATATCTGTCAACAAGAGTCAGGAAACTATTCAAAATCCATGAATTTGTTTATGGTAATTGTTGTTCAGTAGAAAAGCGAAAGGCCCAATTCTTCACTAGTTCGCTGTCTTTCCTAGCTACTTTCTATTTTTTGTATCCCCAAGTAATCTTTTTGAATTTTGATTTGTGTTTGATCTTTGACTGTTTTAATCATAACTTATGTTCATATTAACATATATATTTTCATTTTGGTATAGTCTTTGAATGTTTTAGCCATAGGTTATGTTTGTATTTATTCATTTTCTTTTGTAATTGGTATGACTTTATTTGATTTAAACATATGTTCATAATAGGGCTGCAATACTTATAAGTTTTTACTTCATTCATTTTGTATAAGTTGTCTCTTTTTTTACTTTGGATATCATATTTTCATATAACTTCCTTTATGTAGGATTTAGTCAAAACCCAATAAACAATTAGCCATTGCCTGTTGCACCCAATACATTATCCATACCATTTAGTTATTATTCTAATAAAAGCTTGGTTGCTAAACACATTGCCTCCGCCCAATAAAAGCTTTACTTCCACTTTTAGGACACTGCATATTACATATATTTGTATATACTTGGTTGTTGCTAAACACATTTATTTTCAGGGACACAAGTGGTTAAGTTTGAAGATAAAAAAGGGACATCATCATTAACAACTCTAATCGATAAAGGTATGGAACTCTAATGTTTATTTGAAGTGTGTATGGGTTGTTTTGACCCGTTTCAAACTTTATAACTAAAGCTTGAGCTTTACACACACGTGTGTGTATATATATATCATTGACCCGTTTGACCTCAAAGTTATTTTATTTTCTTCACATACTATTAATCTAATCTAGCTTAAGAAAACCAATCAACTTAATTTATTACATAAAATATATTCTAAAAAAATAATATAAAAACAAATGGGTCAAACGGGTCAATGATATTATTATATATTGTAATATACCCTTTAAAATATACCCGTCCGAAATTTATGTAATAGAGATAAAATTTTGAATTGTCCTCGTTTGAGACTGCTTTTTGAATATCCTATCTTAATGCCTCACTATTATTGTTTATTTGAATTAGTTGTTTAATAATCTATGCTCTACTAGTAGTACATATGTAATATGATATGCTACGAATTAGTTGCTTATTTCTTCATGCATAACTTTGTTAAAGTTATTAGTTATACATACAATATATTTCTTATTCAGACAGTTATGACAATTGATAAGAGTTGGATTAAATTGAGAAATCGAAATTCTTCGGATTTCTTAAAAGGTCTTGACAACTTTATAGAGACTGCTCAGAATCATCTCGACAGTGATGGCAAAACGTATTGCCCATGTAAAGACTGTGTCAATTTGAATCGGCATATCCTAGATACAGTTTATGCCCACATACGTGATCGTGGCTTTCTACAATCATATAAGACATGGATTTATCATGGTGAGGAATATGCTAATTCTCATGTTATAGACGAACATATGGGTTTTTCAAACACACCTACTCTAGCAACAAATGATGAGATGTTTGATATAATTGATTATGTTATTGCTGAGCAAAATACACATGAAGAAAATATAGCTGAAGATGGAACAAGTGTAGACCCGAAATTTGATGCATTGTTTGCCGAGCTAAGCACCGAGTTATACCCTGGTTGTAATTGGATGTCCTCCCTAAACTTTTTAGCAAAATTGATGTATATTAAAGTTATCAACAAATGGACGAGTAGCTCATTTGACCAACTTTTAGAGTTTCTAAGAGTTTCATTCCCGAAAGAAAATCACATCCCAACCTCACATTATAAAGCTAAGAAGAAGCTGAGAAAGATTGGGCTAGGATATGAATCTATCCATGCTTGCGTTAATGACTGTGCTCTATTTTGGAAGGAGAATGCCTTAATGCAGAACTGTCCGGTTTGTAACGAGAGCCGATGGGTTGATAAAAACACAAAAGGGAAGAAAGTAGCAAAAAAAGTGTTGAGATACTTTCCTTTAACTTCCCGGCTTCTGTAATGTCCGAGATTTTTCGACCTATCTTTTGCACGTGTTACTAAATTAAAACTCGATTTCGCGTTAAAACTATTTCCTTAAAACAATAAATATTAGTTTCAAATTTATATATAAATAATTTATACTTAAAACACACACATATATATATATATATGTATATATATATATATGTGAAATTGATTTAAAAGTATGAATATATCTATATATAGATTCTAAAAACCTTGTAAATTTATAAATAATATAAATTCATTTTAACCACTTAGTTTATAACAAGTCCTGTAGATCATTTTATAAAATATATAAAAAAAATCATTTAAATTTTACTTAGTAAATGATTTGTTTAGAAAGAAACTCATTTAATTCATTTTTATGAAATCGAGGGACTAAAACTGTCATTTATCAAAACTGATTTTTAATTAAAACTTAAGTTTTACAAGAAATGATAAACACTTCAAATAGCAGGGGCCTGTTTTGTAAAAACCTCAAACCTCTGAAACCAAAAGCGGTTCCAGGTTCGAAACCTGCCACCCGCGGTTTTTAACTCGATTATTCAAAAAACGCGAATCTCTTCCAGATTCGATGAGATTCGATGAACCTCGGGTTCATCTCGCGCATGCGACCCGTCCCCTAGGTGCCTTAATGATCCTATACGACCGAGGCAACGCGTGATGCCGGTATTTAATCTGATCGGCTCAACCGATTTTCCTCAACCTGTTCGCGCATTCAATGCCGAAATGGTTATAAATACCAACCCCCATAGCTCAACATCATCACACCAAACCTCTCTCAAGTGTCAATTCCACCGATCGAACCCTACATTGTTCAATCCAGTCCGCGATAGCCGAAGTCAAAGCTTGAGCTCGTTCTCTCTCAACTCGAAGTCGTTTCAGGTAATTCTTATAGCCAAGATCGTCGTTTTCATGTGAGGATCAAAAGCCCTCTGTTTAAACACATAAACAGAGGGTGATTCGATTCGTATTTGAGAGATTTTGATTCTAGGGTTCATACGGTTTGGGGCTCGATTCGAGATCTTGTTTAAGAGTTTTTCCTTTTCAGTTTATACACTAACGAGCCGTAGTCGGAATGGTTAGTGTTGTGTGTATGGTTTGCGACCCGGTCCCAGACCCGAGTTCGAGCCGGGTAAAAACCGATTTTCACCCATTTTAATTCTTTAGCCTTTTAAAACAGTTTTAACACTTTTAATAATTTTTATAAATTCTGTGATACTTATATAAACGTGAATTGTATTTTTATTTACACTTTTATATTTCGAAAGTATGTTAATTAAATTAAACTTAGTTAAAAACTTATAATAACTAATTCTTTGAAATAGTTTTAAAAGCTTAAGGACTATAAATATATTTTAAAACTTTAATTATGGTTTTAAAATTCATAAAAACTATAAAAGCATTTTACTTATAATTTATATAATCATAAATTTATTTGTTTATATAAATTTAAAACGAAAGGCATAGATATACTTTATCTTATTTTTATAATAAACCTTGAGAAATAAGAAATAAATCTTATATTGTAAACTTATAAGCTATAAAAAGAGTTATAAAATAAGAAACCCTATCTAAATCTTTTATTAACTTATAATTACATATTACTTATTTAAACTTGTAAACATTATATATTATAAAACAATGTGTAAAATGAATACCTAATAAAGTCTTAAATACTTAATATAAATTATTTAATTGGATAAAGTAATTACCATTTTTAAATAATTATTTATCCTTGTCAAATAATTGTTATTCTTTAATAATTAATAATTCTTAAATAATTATTAAAACACTTAGTAATTATTTGTTTATTCTTAGTCTTTAACTACTTATTAAAGATGATTATCATAGATTTCTAATAATTATTTATTCTTTAAATAAATGTTATTAATCTTGATTCTTTGGTGCAACCTTATTTATAATACTTAGAAAACTACTTTAAACTATTAACACATGACTTGTGAAGTCAATCGTTGTAAAACTTTTAAAATGTTATTATTCTAAACCACGAATCTATTAAACTTTGATTTTCAAACTTTGTGAAACCCTATTTAGAAACTTACATAAACTTTATAAACACAGGTCGTTCTCGTCTCTCATTTGGAACCCTAGTCAATCTTGAAATCCTAGATCCTTTGTCTTAGACTTTTTACTTAAAACTTTAGACTTACATCCTTAGGTTTATTGTGAGGATATTCTCCCTCTCCAATTCTTGCAAGCTCTTGTCGGATACGCTTCATCTAAATCCAAGTGAGTATACTTAGCCCCGTTTTCCTTTCTATACTTTTGGGGTGAAACATGTTCAAAACTTTAAACTTATACAATTCTTATACAACTATGGCTAGATGCTTATTATTATGTTAAACTCGAGACTTGTATGCTTAGATTAAACTTAAAACTAGCATATTCATTAACTTTGATCAAGCCTATGGTAACAATGATAGATCTATTGTATTTGACCAATCCACCTTGATTGATTGACCCCTTCGAGGGGAGCCCTTGGTGATTGTTACTGAATTAAACTTTTAAACTTGAGACTTATAAGGGTAACCTGCGGGTTATGCCTAAACTTGGTTGGAGGGTTGATATGCACAATGTTTAAGATGTAATGTTCTCATACTTACAGTATAGAATGCATATATCATAGTGAATTGTAATTCTTTCCAAATACTTGTCAAACTGTGTCAAAACCTTTGTATCTCACCAACTATTTTGTAGTTGACAGATTCTTTCACATGTTTCAGGTTCTACATCATGAGACTTATTTGTGATCACATAGGATGCTTTGGACCTAGACTACTTATCAAATAAACGTTGTATTCTTATTATGTTTCCTTATATTGAATCTTAAATTATTTATTAATGAAATATTGAAACTTTAATAGTCAACCTTGTGCTATTGAACAACCGCGTCCGCCCCGACGTATAATCCGCCGTCGATTGGGGTGTGATAGCTTCGATGGAGGTATAGTTCCAGACACGATATGATCTGACATTATACTGGACGCTCAACGGATGGTATGATGCGTCATCCCGTTGATGGTAAGTCATGGCAAGAATTTGATAGTAGATATCCTGATTTTGCCAAAGAACCTAGAAACGTCCGCTTGGGTTTGGCTGCCGATGGTTTTAATCCATTCGGTAACATGAATCTATCTTACATCATGAGGCCTGTAGTGTTGACAACGTACAATACACCACCATGGTTATGTATGAAAGAGTCTTCTTTCATGTTAACTTTACTAATTCCCGGTCCTAAATCTCCTAGTAAGGACATTGATGTTTTTCTAAGGCCTTTGGTGGATGAGTTAAAACTTTTGTGGGCTGAAGGAGTCCAAATAAGAGATGCATCAACAAACACGGTATTTAGGATGTGCGCGACACTATTATGGACAATCAATGATTATCCTGCTCGTAGCAGCTTGTTTGGATGGAGTGGTCAAGGTTATAAAGCATGCCCTACTTGTAACATAGACACACCCTCGCGTCGTGTAACTAGTAAGATAACTTTTGTTGGTCACAGGCGATTCTTGAAAACCAACAATAAATTGAGGGAAATTATGTTGTTTGATGGTGAAAAAGAGACAAGAAAGCCTCCTAGACGATTGAATAGTAGACAAATATTACAACAACTAGATAGTCTCCCTAGTCGTGTTCCGGGGAAACATCTTGGACATGGAGGTGTGAAAAGAAGACGTGATGAGTCTGAGTTGAACTGCACCAAACAGAGTTTCTTTTTCGAGTTAGATTATTGGTCTTCTCTCAATCTCAAACACAATATTGATTTTATGCACATGGAGAAAAATGTGTGTGAGAGCTTGTTGGGTACTTTGCTGATGAATGAAAAATCTAAAGACACACACAAAGCAAGAGTAGACTTGGAAAAAATGGGTATTCGACGCACTCTATGGCTAACAAAGAAAAACAACAAGGTCTTCCAACCACATGCTTCGTACTCTTTCAAACCAAGTGATCGAGCACGTTTTTCTCAGTTCATTAGAGGCGTGAGACTACCTGATGGTTTTGGATCAAACTTTAAAAATAAGGTGCTCCCTAATAATTCAAATATAACCGGGTTAAAGTCTTATGATTGTCAAATCCTTATGCAACGATTGCTACCAATAGGTGTTCGGGCTGGTTTGCCTTTGAATGTTTCAAAAGCAATCAGTGACCTTTGCACCTTTTTAAAAAATAATTTGTGCACGGTCGGTAGATGTGAAGGACATGTGTAAAGCACATGATGAACTGGTAAAGTAATTATGCAATTTAGAATTTTTATATCATAACTTTTAAATGTTTTCTAATTAGTTATTTTCACAGTATTACTTTGATCTCGCGAGTTTCAATAGCTCAGAGAATTGGAACAAAATAAAGGTCGGAATTAGTGAAGATTGTGCAAAAAGACATCGGGACAAGAAAGAAGATTTAAAAACACATTTTCTTGATCATGGAGGTTATGAAAAGGTTGAAAATGCTAAGAGACATTGTCCGCCTACAATCGCTCAAGAGTTGTGGGAAAAGACCATTGATGAGTTGTTCTTGGATCCCGATTATATGAGCCGGTCTGAAAAAAATGCAAGTAATAGATCAAAACAACTCTATACAAGTTTGCATGGAAGTCAATCTTACGCCCAAAGGCGACACGCGGAGGTAGTTATCTAAATATGTATCAAGTGTTATTTCATATTTCACTAATAACCTTTTTGCTGTTTACAGTTGCAATTAACCGGAAGTATAAGTGATATTGAGGGTTGGAGAAAGATGCATTTCAAGGTTAACAGTGGATGGGTTAATGACGGGCGGAACAAGATTGGGTAAGTGTCTAGAATTATATGCCTTGTATTCACTTGCACCTTAATTGCATAATATGTTTGTCTGACTTTAAAAGTCTAAAGTAGAATTTATGTGTTGTAGGGCAGTTAAGAGTAAATCCATTTATAGTACTCAATTTGATGTTTTAGAAGAAAATTAGTGTGTATAGTAGGGTATGATTATATATTTATATATTTTGTAAGAAAATAAATTATTATGTCATGTATATGCATTTTGTAAGCATGTCTGTTCTTTGTGGTTTTATATGTGACACAGATATTTTTTTAAGAAATTGTAGCATCATGAATTATGTTCACTAGTGTGTAATGTTAATACTCATGCGATTACTCATGTGAAAGACCATAAAATAGGATATGGTAACTGAAACCTGTCTTGGACTCCAAAATTGTAATAAATGTGAAGGGTTGATCAGCTTGACATTGTTAGTGGAATTAAAGTTTTAAAACATGACAAGGTTATAATGTTTAGAAGTGGTGTCAAGTGTAGCTACCCCATGAGCTGAAGCATCTGTCTTAATAATGAACTGGGCTCTAATAAAATGCGAATAGTATCAGTCTTATTTTCTTTTGTGTGAAAAAAGTTAATATGTTTATTGTATTGTTTAATACAGGATAAAATTCAAGAAGAGCTCGCCAAAATGCAAAGTGAAGCCGGTGATTCGTCGGTTGATGAGACTGAGTGTCTACAACGTGCACTTGGTCAAAGGCATGGTTGGCAGAAGGGTATTGGTCGACAGTTGAAACACACATCCTACGATGTGTCAAATATGTCCACCGACCGTTATAGTGAAGTGCAAGAAAATATGAGGAAAATGAATGAAACAATGCAAAAAATGCAAGATGAGATCAATCAACTAAAAGGTGCAAAATCCAATGATTAGGATTAATGTAATTTGGATTTTTGTTATTTTAAGCCGTATTTAGTTTTTGTAATTGTAATTTTGTTGCCAAAATCCTGGAAAAACAATAAAAATTAATTTTTTTTAATAACATCTGAAAGTATTTTATTAAATATTTATTTTTAAATGCAGAATGATTTGGTGGCAGACATATAGCGACGACCCGACCTGATTTTTACCGACGACGTTTTAGCGACGACATTTTCACCTTTAGGCACGAATCAACAGCGACGACCCCTTTCGCGACGACATGTGGGGCAGATGGGTTATGTTTTCGGGTCAGAGCTGGATCCACTTGGTCAGGAAATTAGCGGGAAACTGAAAGAGTGGGGAGCAGTTACTATGCCCTTTATTAGTAGGAAGATGGATGGGTAAAGTGCTGTTCTTATATCTTCTGTTAACTGCTGCTATTAATGTTTTGGCTCTTTAAAAGCAGGATTTTTACTTTAGTATTTTTCATTCTAGTTTTGATTATCAAAGTATTGTAGTTTTGGAGACATCGCCCCTCTCGAATGGGGCCGTTTATCTCAGTTCTAAATAAAAGTTCCGTGCTTGAATTTTAGATCCTATCATAATAATAATTCCCAATCTAGTTAAAGACAAATGAACGGGTCAAATGGATTGAAAATCACTTAATATATAAAATAAAATCTTTATGCTGTTGTTGAGACATAATACACATAATCAGTACATCTTACCTGTTTTAACCATATTTGACCCGTTACCCAACCTGTCATTAAACACATAAACCATTTTCTATAAAGAAAAGTTGGACTGATCATTGTATTAGTAATAGTTTTTCTAATCATATTAGAAAGTATAATCATCTTTGAAATTTAGTATTGATGGATCAACACCCAACATGTTTTAACCAAACTTTGACCCGATCCTTTTAGAGCCATTCCTAACTCGCTGGTTTAGAAATTACATGTTTTTCACATAATCAGATCCCAAAATTCTTACAAATTAATGCAGAAAAGACATGTCCGAATTCTGCAAATAGGAATTCTTAAAAAGTGGGTCAAATTCTGTGATCTTGGTATCTGTTGAAATGGATCTGCAGACCTACAAACACATTTTGTCCAATTTTAAAGTTTTTTACATATAATTAATCCTTATTCTAATAAATGGTTCCAAAGTATGTCATGTGTTATTATCATATTTTATCTCATTAAATTGTTTTAATTTTCCCTATTTTAAATAAGCTTGCATTTTGAAATCTAATTATGTTAATTTTTTTAGATAAAATTTGAATTATAGTTATTACTTAATTAAGAAAATAAAGATTTTTATTTATTGTACTTTAATTTTTTTATCCAACAACCCCAAGTAATACATGGGTATATAACCTAGTACATTATATATGATTACAGAAACTAAATTATTAACATAACGATGAAAACCATAGTATAATATCACCCCAAAACACCATGATTTTGAGATTTCTGTAGCTAATAAATTTATAAGATTCCTTATGACAGCTTAAAGTTGTACAAAATTAATGATCATAATTTACCAAATATCATCAATTCTAAGGTTTCTGATAACAGCATCGATGAAAAATTAGGGTTTCTGCGAATGAAAATGAAAAAAAATTGGACCATTTCTCGATTTGTGCGTGTCATCCTTGCGCAGGGGCCATGCTAATCTTCTCTGTATCGTTCCAATTTTATCGGATGTCCCCGAAGGGACGATGAAGATGATTGGGTTCCGCTATTTCAAGCAGCCGTAATTTGATCTTCTGAGCGATGTGGGACGAACAGAGGCGAACTGCATATTGATAAAGTTCGTCCATCTTGATAAACAACAAATATCTGCAACTTAGATTACCGATTGACGATGAAGGAAACCAGCTATGGAGTACGTTTTTTGAGAGATGTGTGAATGATGCCTGAGGACATTTTGAGATTAATTTTTTAGCTCTTTTAACTTATTAATTTTTTATAAAAAGTTAATAAGTTATAAAAAAATAGAAGGAAAAAAGTAGTTTTCAAGAAGTAAATTCAACTTACTTTACAAAACTACTTATTAACTTTTTACAAAAGTTAATAACAAGGTTTCAAAAGAATCCCAAACATGCCCTGAAACCATAACAAGAAACATTTCAACTCATTGTAATTAGGCTTTTTTTAATTGTTTCGTTAGGTTAGGATAAATTAAATAATTAGTAATAAAGATTTATAAATTATAAAATAATATATTAAGTTTTAAGTAAGTAATAAAACAATAATACCGAAAATAAAAAGAAACAAAAAAAGTTTTTTAAGAGCTAAAATTATAACACGTGACGGCATGCGTTACTTATTTAAGGATTAACGAAATAATGATTAATTATTTGAAATACATGAAATAAAAAAGAAAGTCTACAAAATATCAAGTCAAATAATTTTAGTTTTTGGTGTAAAATTTGAGCGAATGCACGAAACACCTATTTAATGTCCATGTCCCTTCTACTCTTTGTTGTTTATGTGGGGATTTAAGTGAATGCACGAATCACCTCTTTATCTCATGCCCTTTTGTTGATTTCATATGGTCTCAAGTAAGTAATTGGTGTAAAATTCCACCGGCTTTTGCCTTCTCTTTCAAGGACCTCTTGGAGTTGCTTAAAATGATTCTTGTTGACTCTAGTAAAAGGAAGATGCTACATGCTATTGTTTTGGTCTCTTGTGGTGCATTTGGAGGCATCAGAATGATGTGTTATTTAATGAGAAGCAAGTCTCCCCATCTAAGGTGGTTGCGGATATTTAGGTTCTTAGTTCGCTTTGAGTGAAGGGTAGAGCTTCGGATTGGTCATTATGGTGTCCTTTTGACGTTGGTTAAGTTCATTTTGGGTTGTGCCTAGTTTTGGTGTTGTCTTGGATGTTTTTTATATTTCGGTTGTTGGTTCCTTGTTTGGGGTTTTAGTAGGGGTGTTCATTATTCGAATCCCATTCGAATAAACCAAAGTTCGATTCGAACCGAATTAGAATAAAAAATTCGATTTCAAATTTTGGATTATTCGAATCGAATATTATTCGATTCGAATAAATAAGTCGAATTTGAATCCTAAAATCCCCAGTTCATTCGATTCGAATAAACCGAATTTATATATTATATAATTTTTATTTTTTTAAATATATAATATCCTTTTTATTTGGGTTGATTTGAGTTTTTTTTAAGTTTGGTATAAGCTTCAAATTCAAATCCATAAAAATTTTATGCAGAATTTGGATATTTGGGACTGAGTATTTGTAACTTTTTATTTAAAAAAAAGAAAATAGTAAGTCGGTTTATTCGAATAGATTCGAATAAGCTTATTCGAATCGGTTTAAGTGACTTTTTATTCGAATCGAATCGAATTCGAATCCAGAAAAAAAAAATTCAAATTCGAATAATTCGATTCGAATATACCGAATAACCCGATTCGATTTGTTTGAACACCCCTAGGTTTTAGTGCTTTGCTAGACTTGTTTAATAAAATTTGCTTTGCTATTCAAAAAAAAAAATTAATTTTAGTTTTAAAACATTTTTTTAATAAAAATATACTTTTAGTGACTTTTTAATCTTTAACCTTAGTTGATATGTTTTATTTTTTTAGTCAAATTAATTTATTATATTGAAGGTTTGCAAATTTTACAGATGTAAATATTTAGATTTTGCAAACCGGATAAAATGATGGAGGGGAAAAATAGCGGGAAAATCAAAAATTGAGATTATAGGAACACGACATGTGTCTTCCTAGATCTTTATTTATTATAATAAGGATTAGAATCATAATTTCAGACTCAGAGAAAATAATATATAAATTTATTTATTATTTTTTAATAAAGTATGTTTTTTTGAACAGTTAAATATTTGGATTATAATTTATTATTATTATGTTAATGTTAATGAGTATAGTCTTTGATTTATTGTGTTTTTAACCCATAAAATACAAACTGGTAGTAGAGTAAGACTCGATAACCTTTTCTCTTTCAACGTGTTTAATTCTGATTTCTATTGACCTTTAAAATAACCCGCCTTTTTATCTTTTAACGTGTTTAATTCTGATTTCTGTTGACCTTTGAAATAACCCGCCTTTACCAAAGACAAGACGTGCTATCACTGACTTTCTTACTAAACCGCTTGAATGGACCGAATGAGTAAACAACAAAGCAAACAAGTCGGATCACGCCAAATAGGTTGTGGTGTAGTGGCTGAGGTGAGGCCTGAAGTCTCAAGGGACCCGGGTTCAATCCCTGTCACCACCATTAATTTCTGAGACATGCAAATGAGGCCTAGTTCTTAGTCTGATGCACCAGGGTTTAACCCACGCCGATCCAGGGTTCAAGCCTCGGCTCTCCCTCAAGCCCGGAAGGGGCTGTATTAGGTGAGATTTTTCCTTGGATGCTCTCAAACTCTAACGCCAAGTGGGCCCGGTTAAGACAACATATTGGCCGGAGTTGGACGGGACTCTCCCATGTGACAGGAGGGTTGCGACGTCACAACATTCAATGTTCGCAGTTAAAAAAAAAACAAGTCGGATCACCTCTGACAGCAAATCTAGTTTAAAAAAAACATTGTTAGTCACATCACAATAACAACGCGTGGGTTCTTACCGTGATCAATATATGACGTGAGAATTAGTTATCTTCTTTTTTAATGAATTAAGACAAGAAGTAAATGCTAAGTTTGAAGGTAGATATGTTGAATTGAACGCCCTTTTCTTTTCTAATGAGAAAAGAGGCTTAAATACCTCTTCTTTGCTAGTTGACTTTTAAAGCATTTAATGTAAATGTGGTCGACCTACTATGCCGGTCTTTGTTCCAGTGGTTAGGATAAAGCTTTGTTTGTTCAAGGTTACCCTATGTAGAGAACTTGATCCCTGTCAAAATCTTTAGCATTAATTGTTACGCAAGTTATCGTCGCCTTACATTTTATTTCTTGATCGTCGGTTGATCTTATCCCCGGCCTACCACATTCGGGCTAGCTATCAAGCCCGACTAAGTCATTGAGGTGAGGACCGGTTTGAGCCATTGGCATTTTTTATTGTTTTTTTATTTCTTCTTTTGAACACTAGTGAGATGCTTGAGGCGCGGCCTAAAGCCGGAACCTCTACTTCCAACATGTCCTTCTTGGAGTACAAACAATTCTTTTATCGTTGCTCGTGATCGGGTCGTTGATCGGTGTCGAAGGGACCGGTCAAAGATAAAGAAATAGAGTGTCCTAATCACCTTAAACTAGTTAGGGTAAGAAGGGTGTCGAACCACGAAGAGTTTGTGGTCGGTGCTCAACTTCAATTAACAATGCAAATTATGAAGTTACAACGGGTCTTTCTGACCAAACACAATCAATGATTTATGTGAAAACTTTATAAACTCAACAAACAAATCAAGTACCAAACAAAACGGTTTAAGTTGTAAACAATAATTAAAAAGGGTATCACACCCGGGTTTCAAGCTCACAAATAATTAGGGATTATCACACCAACATTTGAGTTCAAATGTTCGAATGGTTATTCAAATCTAATTAACCAAATCTAACCAAGAACATCAACATTCATACATCATCGGAAAATAGTGTAAAACAATATTCACGAATGAAATCGAGATAAATGTATGCAATATAGAATTAGATTAATCAATAGATTCAACATAAATCAAAGTTCATAGCAATTATCATCTAACGGGGTCAATGGTGCAAGAATTTATCGACTCCCGTGAGTTCATAACCATACTAAACACAAAGATTCAAGTGTTTCAAACCAAACGATTACAAGAATTGTTTCTCAAAGCTAGCACATGATAAAACCCTAAAAACTTACAAACAATCCACCCGGGAATGATTACCGGTGGATTACCGCTCATGGTTGTGGAATGCATCTTTGATTCTTTAATATTTCGAGTATCAATCTTCACTTGCATGTTAGAATCGTGTTCCTTAGCCTCCTAGAATGACCAAAATCGCCCAAGAACTGTGGTGTAAAAGATGGATTCGAATTTGGGGAAGAAAAACCTAATTAGCCATTGAAAATCGGCTGTTTCGCACAAAACCCGCGTCTAAAACGCACCCAGCGTAGGCTTACGCTGGGAGGGCGTAGGCCTATGCGGGTCCACTAGAAGCTGCTGTGAAGAAATTACTTAGGCGTAGGCCTACGCTGATATGGCGTAGCCTTACGCTGGTGGCGTAGGCTTACGCCAGATGGCGTAGGATTACGCTGTGCCTGCAGTTTTGCCCCGTTTTCTCCGTGTCTCTTCCGACTCTCTCGTAATATCTTCAAAGATCACATTTTAAGCTTCCAACACCTGCACATGCATGACTACACAAAACCTTTGTATTCCACATATCAAATTGCATAAATATAACATATTACACCTTTTAATACATGAAACTTTGGCCACTTATCATATCCCCACACTTACTCTTTTGCGTCCCGAAAAAGAATTATGCAATGGAATCATAATTGAAACCTGCTCTCATAATCTCATACAATTAAAACATAATCACGCATTGACTGTAACAATTGGTATTTCTATCCGACTAAACCCAACCACCGAACCTCGAGCACCCAATTATGTGATCTATTATTCTATCTATTACCAAGCCAACGGTCTATCTATGGGTCTCATACTCAGAAAGCTACGACTTAGCCTAATTCAATCTCAAGGTCATGTTTAGGCCCAGGTTAAACCATATAGATTTCCCACCATTATAAACACCAATTTATATGTTTTTGAAAATTATGGAATTATGGATCGATGGGTGCATGTTTTCAGCTTTTATTATTATTTTATGAACGAACCTAACCCAGTGGTGTTTCAGTCACGCTGGAACACGATATATGACACGTAGGCTGCAGTTCTTAAGCAATGAAATTCATAAGCCTCGGAATAGGGGTGTATCCTTCAAGTCGCCATCCCGAAGGGAAACACATAAACCTAACTTAGTCATCCAAACTTATTGATCACCTAAGTCCCGCCCATGGGTGTATCCTCCAAGTCACCATCCCGAAGGGAAACACGTAGGCGAAACTCAAGCTTTCAATTGATTTAATTAATCTCATGCAAGATGGATTATGGAATGCGGGCGCCACTAACTTTCGAATTTATTTTCATAAAAATAAAGCGGTGTGCCAAATAATTTTAAAAACTTATAAATTTTTGTTTATAAAGGTACCTATCACCCTATGTTGACAGTTTCGACCTTACCGACACCCCTAAGATGAGAACCCACAAGATATTTTGAATTAATTATTCATTTAAACCTAGATACATTATCAGGATGTTTAAGCTCTTAAGTCGGTTGGGCCTACCAAAACATTACAAATCAAACGCGTTTTCTATTTATTATTGTTTTTAATCACAAAAGCATAGTTTCCAATTATATCTATCATTTTCCATTTAGTTACAAAAATTCTGATCCAAGGACATTTTTGAAAATCAAAAAATTTGTATGGTTTCCAAGATTTTCCACATCCCCACACTTGAACCTTACATTGTCCCAATGTAAATAGTTATGAAATGTAAAAGTGCGGTTAGTGAGTGCAAAAATAACCAATACCCAATAACTCCCAATATCCAACTCAAAGATTCCCATAACCATAAGCACCAACCCAATCACAATCAACCAAGTTTCAAACATAAACACACCAAAACAAACAAAAACAAATTCATTCAATCAAAGCAACATAAATATGAGAAAGAGTACGTGGACCTGATTAGAGGTGATCATAGAGTGCTTGAACCATCACCAAAAATGGACTCGTAAGTCTTCCAAGAGTCTTCCCCACACTTGAGTGTTGCTATGGAGACGAGAACTAAAACACACAAAACAAAACAAAGCAAAGACAAAATACAAGCAATCACAAGCCGGGTTGCCTCCCGGTTAGCGCTAAGTTTATTGTCTTCAGCCCGACATTACCTCCTTATGGAGGTTGAAACACAAAATTGCTTCCACTAGCTCCCTCACCACTTCGGTTCTTATCACTCCAACTCCAAGATTCATCTCTCGTAAATTTCACATCACACAAATCTACTTTCTCGTTCGGATGTTGGACATGGTCGGGTGGTTTCTTTTCATCTTTCAACCTCTCAGTTTTCTTCTCGATTGTCTTCGGCACGTCTTTCACATTAAACCTGTCAAACATGATACCTTTGTTTTTGGTGTCACCCTCATTTGCCTTGGCGCGAGGATGACCCACGTTAGTAGTGACTACTTTTGAACACTTATTTTCAACCGAATATGTAAATGAATTTGAAAAAATATTAATGTTCAACTTACGCTTCCCAAAGGTCATGTCAACAGTGCCGGTTCGGCAATTGATTTGTGCATTTGCGGTTGCCAAAAACGGTCTTCCCAAAATCACTCGTGGCTCATCCTTAGCAAGTGGTGCATAATCAAGCACTAAAAAATCTCCAGGATAGTAGAATTCTCCAATCTTCACAGCCACTCCCACTAATTTCCCCCGAGGACGTGTGCATGTAGCATTTGCTAACACCAACGTGGTGTTGTATTCTTCTAATGGACCAAAATTGTATTGGTCATACACGCTCCCTGGTAGAATGCTCACCCCCGCTCCATAATCTAGCAGTGCCAACTTAGTTTTGAATTCCCCAATTTGAATAGGAACTAAGGGTTCTCCACACTCAATTTCCTCCTCTTCTCCTTCTTCACCTTCTTCATTACCATGAGCCACATCAATTGCACTAACATGATGTTGTGGCTTCAATGTGTTGTCAATTGGCAGTTTACCTTCATTTTGTTTTAGCAAACATATTTCTTCGGCCATTTGCCCCACTTGTCTTTCCAATGCCACAAAAGACTTGTCTCTCATTTCATTCTCCCTTTTTGACTCTTTCATCATCTCCAACAGTGCATCCAGTTTTGAATTAACTGCGTCATCACCCCCCGATGATCCACCTTGTTGTTGATGATCTTGATTGTAATTCCTTGGGGGGTAATTTATGTTCCGGTTATTGTTATATAAACTCCTTTGGTAACCGCCCGAATTGTAGTTCCCTTGTTGACGAGGTTGGTATGACGAAGTATCTTGATTTGAACCTTGGAAATTTGGGTTCAATTGGTTTGATGCATCCCCGTATTTGAAGTTAGGATGATTCCTCGAGCTCGGGTGATAGGAGTTTGAGTTTGTATCATATGGTTTCCTATCACCAAAAACTTGGTTCACTTCTTCTTGTCTACCATCTTGCAATGGGCAACTTATGGCCTTGTGTCCCAAATCCCCACAACTCTCACAAACATCAAAACGGGTTTTCACTCCCGCTACTTCATTTTTCTCTCCTCTTTTCAAATCGGCCAATTCTTTCTCCATAGAGGCTAGCCTCTCCTTCGTCTCATAGTCCGGGGCAGATTTTGAAATTGGGTGTTTGGCTCTTCGGCTAGCCGATGCCTCGGATTTTGAACTTTGGCTCATTCTTTCTAAGAAATCCCAATCATCTTCTTCGGGATTAGACAACAATGTCCCATTACTGGTGGACTTCAAGTACTTCCTCTCCTCTTGAGTCAAACCATCAACAAAACACTTTACTAGTTCCCACAACTCAATTTGATGGTAGGGGCATTTCCTCAACAACTCCTTGAAACGGGTAAAAGCTTCATGTAAAGGCTCACTCGTTTGTTGTTGAAAGGTCCGAATCTCAATTCGGGAGTCATCTGTCTTCGCAACCGAATAGTACTCATCCAAAAAGACTTGTTGCATTTCATCCCATGTGTGGATGCTATTGGCCGGCAATGTGATGAACCATTGCTTTGCTCGATCTTTGAGGGAAAACTGAAAAAGTCGGAGTTTGACCTCATTTTGGTCAAAGTTTTCATCCCCAATTGTGCTACAGATGGCAGCAAACTCGGCTAAATGGGTGTATGGTTCTTCGGTGACCATACCATGAAAATGTGGGAGAACGTTGATGTAATTTGGCCTTGACTTGAACCTCCTCATTCCCGTGGAACAATTGGAGAAGCATTCTCCGAAATAGCCGGTCGAAAACGACCATTAACTCCACCCATAGGGGCTACCGGTTGTCTTCGGTTTTCATTATTGTAGCCCCCATTAAATCTCCTCCCTTCCTGTCTAGGAGGATACCCAAATCTCTCTGGTCGACCTGTTCGACCCATTGGTTGTCTCGCCCTTTGGTGAACATAATTCACCTCTTCTTCCTCTCCAAAGCCTTGCCCTTCGTTATACTCTCCATATTGGCTCCTCTCACCATCCTCATACTCGTAATCGCCAAACCTCTCACCATTCCCAACATCTTCATTATCGTCATACCCAAAATATTCACCATCTTCATCCTCCCAACCCTCGTTCTCATTGTTTTCGGGAGGGGTTTGATTTTGTTGTGGTCCCCTTCTTCTTTGGTACGTGGGATTGGTACGGATGTTAACGGGTCGGTTTTGTTGAACTGGACCCGACCCACGGGGTAGGTTGTTTTTGATAGGTATAGGTGGGGTTTGGGTTGAGGTTCGGTGAGGTGGAGTTGGTGGGCGGTTAGGGATAGGGCCTCTGTTTGGAGTTGGGCCACGGTTTCTCATGCTAGATCCAGAATGACTGCTTCGACCATCCAGTGATGATGGTTCCGATGAAATAGGTTGTAAATTTTGTTGTTGGGTTCGGTTTTGCCTTGCTATCCTCTCAATTTCTGGTTCAAACACAAGCGTTGAAGTTCTCCCGGATGAACGGGTACGCATGCACTAATCTGTCACCTGCACACACAAACAAACACCACGCGTAACACAAAAATAGAAGAAGATTAACTAAACAAAACAAGTAACAAATAGTCACAAGAGTCAACTAAAATAAAACACCAAGCGCACACACTCCCCGGCAACGGCGCCAAAATTTGATCGGTGTCGAAGGGACCGGTCAAAGATAAAGAAATAGAGTGTCCTAATCACCTTAAACTAGTTAGGGTAAGAAGGGTGTCGAACCACGAAGAGTTTGTGGTCGGTGCTCAACTTCAATTAACAATGCAAATTATGAAGTTATAACGGGTCTTTCTGACCAAACACAATCAATGATTTAAGTGAAAACTTTATAAACTCAACAAACAAATCAAGTACCAAACAAAACGGTTTAAGTTGTAAACAATAATTAAAAAGGGTATCACACCCGGGTTTCAAGCTCACAAATAATTAGGGATTATCACACCAACATTTGAGTTCAAATGTTCGAATGGTTATTCAAATCTAATAACCAAATCTAACCAAGAACATCAACATTCATACATCATCGGAAAATAGTGTAAAACAATATTCACGAATGAAATCGAGACAAATGTATGCAATATAGAATTAGATTAATCAATAGATTCAACATAAATCAAAGTTCATAGCAATTATCATCTAACGGGGTCAATGGTGCAAGAATTTATCGACTCCCGTGAGTTCATAACCATACTAAACACAAAGATTCAAGTGTTTTAAACCAAACGATTAAAGAATTGTTTCTCAAAGCTAGCACATGATAAAACCCTAAAAACTTACAAACAATCCACCCGGGAATGATTACCGGTGGATTAGCCGCTCATGGTTGTGGAATGCATCTTCGATTCTTCAATATTTCGAGTATCAATCTTCACTTGCATGTTAGAATCGTGTTCCTTAGCCTCCTAGAATGACCAAAATCGCCCAAGAACTGTGGTGTAAAAGATGGATTCGAATTTGGGGAAGAAAAACCTAATTAGCCATTGAAAATCGGCTGTTTCGCACAAAACCGGCGTCTAAAACGCACCCAGCGTAGGCTTACGCTGGGAGGGCGTATGCCTACGCTGGTCCACTGGAAGCTGCTGTGAAGAAATTACTTAGGCGTAGGCCTACGCTGATATGGCGTAGCCTTACGCTGATATGGCGTAGCCTTACGCTGGTGGCGTAGGCTTACGCCAGATGGCGTAGGATTACGTTGTGCCTGCAGTTTTGCCCCGTTTTCTCCGTGTCTCTTCCGACTCTCTCGTAATATCTTCAAAGATCACATTTTAAGCTTCCAACACCTGCACATGCATGACTACACAAAACCTTTGTATTCCACATATCAAATTGCATAAATATAACATATTACACCTTTTAATAAATGAAACTTTGGCCACTTATCAGTCGCCAGGGGTCCGACCGTGCCATGGCTTAGGTTTTACCTGTTCCGGGTTGTCTCATCATATATACACTTTTATGTGAAAGCACTTCAAGGTTGTAAGACTCAAACATTATCCTTTATATTGAAAAACCATTTGAAATGAATAGTAACTTTTATTTTTTTAATTTTTATTTTACAACCCTCATACTATATATAATATACGTTTTTAACCCGTTTCATTTTCTAATGAGTTCGTTGAGCGAATAACATCGTTGCCGGTATTGGTATTATCGGAGCCGGTATTGGTATTCGTTTTTATGCTTTCGACGGACCGAAAATAACATCATTGCTGGTATTGGATTTATTGGGACGAGTGTGTGCTTCTACGGTTTTTGACGGTCTGCATTACGCAGGGAAAAAACGACCAAACTCCTTCCGTGATGCGCGGGGAAAAAAACTAGTTATCCTTAAGAACATTATTATTTGTAAGCTTATAATAAAAGAAAAATATAATTAATTAGTTTATAATAAAGAAAAATATAAATAACATTATACTTAATTAGAAGTAAAGACACTGATACCTTCTTAAAACAACCCGTCTTGACCGAAACACATTTTGTGCACACTGCCGTACCCAACCGACGCGCTTGTTTTGCCATGCTGTAACTTTGTAATCAAACAGCAAGAAGAAGAAGACAAGATATGGATGTATTGTCAGTAAGTTTGCTCTGCCACACACACTGTACACTTGTCAACTCCTTACTCCCTGTAAAATCACGTGGACTTTAGCTGACTTGGCAAAACGGGTGACTATGACCCTAGTACTCCCCAAGTCATAAACAAAGTCAACTTTACTTTTGCAAAAGCATGTGATTTAATAAGAAATAAAATAGGGTTTATGTATGTATAATCAGTTTCTCTGTCATATAGAAAACACAAGTCTAGTTATCAATATTTAACAGCTTTTTTACTTTCACACATGGAAAAAGTATCAAGTCTGTAAACATAATCACAATCCAACTTAAAAACTAAAACTTTAGTTGGTTAAACGTCTATCTTTCATTATGGTTCATATCATCAATGTAAGTACCCCATAATTATAATGAAAGAAATCGAATTCAATTTCAAATCTTTTGAAGATTATTTTGAATTTAAACCCATAAACATATGAACTAAAGCTTGGATTTTTAACTTAATATAATATCATTTGTGCTTCTAATTTCTTGGTCACCAAAACATCATGAATTTGAGCATAAAATCATCAATTCTAGTACTTTATGGTAAGGAAACATCATGATTTGAGACTAATATTGCAAATAATTGAATAAAATTCATAACGATAATTACACAAACTCCATAACAGCTTCAATTTCATATCATTGTAACTTGCAGCAAATGCCCTAATTTGAGTTTTAAAAAAAAATAAAAAAGAAAAATGAACTGAGAAACAAAATTAGGGTTGCTGAGAAGAAAATCAAACAAAATTTAGACCATTTCTCGATGCTAATCTTCTCTGTATCGTTCCAATTTTATCGGATGTCCCCGAAGAGACGATGAGGATGATCGAATTCCGCTATTTCAAGCAGCTGTAACTTCATCTTCTGGTCAATGTGGGATGAACTGCATCTTGACAAACAACAGATATTTAATCAAACTGCATGTATGTATGGAGAAAATTATGCTTCAATGTTGAATCAAATACCTGCAACTTGGATTACCGATATGTTTTTGAGAGAAAGGGGAAGAATGATCGATGATGATGAAAACCACTGTACTAAACACGTATATTAATTAGTTAGTTACAAACCAATTAAAACGAAAATCAAACTTAACCAAAGATGATTAAAAAAACAAGTTAAATATTTGATTTTTTATTCGGTTTTCAACTGCACCGGATTAGGTATTAAGTTTCGGGATTTGTTTTTAACTGAACTGAATTAGGTATTCAATTTTTTATTCGGGTTTAAGAAATTCAGTTATGTTAAACCGACAAAACTAAATTCATATATATTTGGCTATGGATTTTCCTATTTGTACACTAAATTAAACATTTAACCCGTTACAAACTAAGAAAGCCTAAGTGAGGGACTTGAAGAACCCGAAACATGAGCTGATGGAGACCTTGGATTATAGTTTTGTTAAGATTCCATTTTTTTGTATATAACCGAAATCGAACCAGATTCAAATTCAACTTTTGGTTCAGTTTTGATAGTTTGAATTCGGCGTGTTTCGATTTTTGGTTTAACCAAAAAAATAATCAAAACCGAGGAGATGAAGGAACCATAAACCTAAACCGATGAACACTCCTACTTTTTTCGACCGTAACTTTCCTCACCCATATTCTCTCTCACCATTTCTTATATCTACACGTCAACAACCTGGATTACCTGACACCACCACCTACATTGTGTTCCTTTCAGGTTTCTGTTGGCCCCTAATCTGATCCTTACTAAAAACAAGGCGCACCACCACTTGTTTTCAAGCCCTGTCTCTATTGCTACCTCTCTAAGGTTGAAATATATCGAATTAAAAATAAAGTATACTTTTTTTTATGTTTTACATGACACACTTCTAAGGTTGAAATGAACTCAAACATTCTATTTTAAACATTATATCTGTAAACATGTGATAAAAAAAAATCATGGAATGAAAATATATCTTGTTGGTTGTTTTCATAAATAAATAATTTTCAACCTAATTCAATAACTAAACTTTTTTGACGTGATCAAAATGTTTTAACTTAATTTATTTTACGATTCGTATATTTTATTATCATTTTTATTTTAATAAATGTTATAATAATTATTAATAATATGCTAAACAATAAAGTGTTTTCATAAAGCGTTATCACATGATTACATGTCCTTTTGGGATGCATCATACATAAACATGCCTATAATCATGTTTGGGTTCAATCAAATTGGAATATTCGTTATTTTTGGGGGACAAATCAAAGTTTTTATTAATTATTCACAAAAATAAATTAAAAGGACAAAGATCCATCAGTTACATTGCATATATTTGATGGTCTACTTCAATATAGGAAGAAGAGAATCAAACAATAAACAATTTAACAAAATAAAAAGGGTAACCGTCGTTAATGATATGAGTCTCTGATACAACACGAATCTAACATGACATTTAGGAGTTTAGGTTTAGTCTAAGCAGGTTTGAGTCTAACCCGTGAACACATTTAGCACAACAGACCGCGTTCATGTGAACCTGGTAGATACATGGGTTTACCCGTTTAACCCAATATTTTACAAATTTTTTAAAACTTATGTTTTATGTCATGATGGACATTTTATGTCAAAGTTTAAAAGACAAAGGAGAAAGAGCTATCATCTTTCATAGTTTACATTTGTATTATATTATTGTTGTAAATTTGTAATTTTGTACTATTAACATCCCAAAAGTTAAAAAAAAAACACAAATTTCATGTTAAATGGACTGTGTACGTGTAATAGAGATAGCAATGAGACCGGTTGGGACGGGTATAACGTATGGGTAACCCAGTCCCATACTCAATTATAAACAGTGTCCCATATCTGCCACAATATCAATCGGGTATTTGTCGGGTATTCGGCATGCCCACGGGTATTGGGTATAACCGTTAGTTTGTTAAAAAAATACCCGTTCATATTCCCAAGTATATATTTTTTTTCTTACCATTCTAATTTTAAAACTTTTACGTTTATAACAACTATATTAAAGTTAAAATACCCGTTGATATTTAAACAATATCCCATATCTGCCACAATATCGTCGGAAAAACGAGGAGCCACCGATTTTTGGCCGCCTAGGGCCAATTTTGACCAACTTTGACCGATTAGCGATTTTTAGACCGATTAAGTCAAAATTCATATGTAAAGATTAATCATGATTTTTGCAACCTTGGTTGTAGCCCAGTGGTAAAAGACAAAGCCTCTTTAGAGGAGACCCAAGTTTAAACCCGAGCAATATATAATTTAGAAGTAGTATAGTAGGACGTGTGTTAGCCGTTTAAACAAAAAACAAAAGGTAAAGACGAACAAAGATATAAAATTACTATTCATTAGTTAGAGCCAATCACAATATGCCATCTTTCATCGTTTAATAAAAGTTATAATTTTGATCCTTAGAAGTTATATTTTGACACCCTCATCTTTAATGCAGGTTACAACTTGACCCCTTAAAATTTATGATTTTAACCCCATCAAGATTAGCTATACATATCCTTTATACCTTATACTTTTTTAATTTGTTTCTTTTTACGCACTGACAATTTTTTGATATTTTTTTTCTATATAACTTTCAAAATTTAATGTGTTATAAAATTTGAATATACCTTTGTGACGTACTTATTTTTATCTACGTTTTGGTGTAAATTTTACAGTTTCGATTTCTTACAGTTTCCTTTTTTTCTCTTACAACTTTTAAAATATGTTGTTTTATAAAATCCAAATTCGTCGTTGCGGCGTGCTTATTTTTATCAACGTTTCGACGTGAATTTTTTACCGGTTTCATTTTTTCCCTTTGCGACACGCTTATGGCGTGATTTTTTTTACGGTTTCATATTTTTATATGATGAACGTCCCCGCAAACTTCTTGATTCAAGATTACTGTTTTTTCTTTTACAACAATTTTTTACACATAAATACCATTTAACCTTTCAATTGCAAGGATTGAACTTACATCACTTTTGTAGGGGCAAGTACCATACCATTAGGTCATGGGTTATTATGGCTAATATATTAACCAAATTCATTATGATAACCCAATTTTATGAGGTGTCCTCGAAGGGACAATACGCGGAAGTTCATCTTCTGTTCTATGTGGGACAAATTGATTTCACAATATATCGTTCGAAGAAACAAAGTATCGTTAGAAAGTTTGAGACAATAACCTGCTTCTCTGAGAAGGGAAATCCGAGTGTGAGTAAGCTTTGATTAGTGATGAATAACCTGTAAGACCGAAGTTTCGATTAGAATCCGACGAATGCTTTGGAATAGACGTTGGAGTGCAAGTTACATAGAAAAGGAATACGTGTATACTGGTAAATGAATGAATGATTTTCATAATTGATCTCGACATATAAGCATGAGTGGCGGAGCTTGAAAAAAAACGTAGGGTCCGGGATTCTTTTTCCTATCAGGGTAGGGGGGGGGGCTTGATCAATACGTTAGACGTTAGTCATATGTATCACATAATTTTCCCGATTAGACTCATCCTTTTGGGGTTAAGTATCCGGTTCATATTTTTCCATTTTTCGGTATTACACCTCTTCATCGTTAATGAAACTAATTCATCAATTTAATTCCTTAGTAATTTTAGTTTTCCTTTTGAGACCGTAACGATATCATATGCATTCATGAATGAAAACGAGTTGATTCATAGCCAAAATCGGTCACCACCCCCAATACCTATGACTATGTGATTCAAACAAAGACTTTTGAGTCGATGCATTTAAATTATTAAATATGATAACATTATTTGTGGTTGTATAGCTGCACAAAAAAAATCATTATATGGTTCGATAACGGGACACATTATTTATGGTTGTTATTATGCCACGTGTCTATCATTTATGCATTTTCATTTTTAAATGATATGAGTGTATATAGATGTTGTTTTATTAAATTTTGATGTACATAGTAATATATAGATGTTGTTTTGTTAAAATTTACAATTTGATGTAACTTTTTATTTATAAAGTAAAGTAACATTATTATTATTGTCTTAAAAAGTTAACTTTAATTAATATAAATTTATTTTAATTAACTAAAATAGATTTTTAATTATAATCATCTAGTTACATACGGTGTTAGTACATATGGTTTGATCCAAATAACCATTTTATTCTATTAGTTTAAATTTGATATTTTTAATCTAATAATTTTAATTTCTTCTCAATTATAGCCAGACTACTAACACTATCCAGTTTTTACTTTTAAAATTATATGAAAAGATCGTAATACCCCTACAAGTAAAATAAAAAAAATACAAATATTTCTCTCTTCTTTTATAAAAAAAACCATTACTTTCTTATCTCATCTCTCTAATATCTCTCATCTTCTTCACATAATTAAGAAAACCAACCCCTCCTCCCACCACCCTTCCACCCCACTTTGATAACAAACACCACCACCGAATCAGTCACTGCCACCGCTCCATACCTAATCTCCGGCCAAACCTAAATTACCGCCTAAGGGCACTCTTTCTCATCCTTCACATGACACAAATTAGTCATTGACACTTTCTTCATACCCCAATTTTCGATTGAAGTGCAAAATTGAATTTGATATGTGCACTTCAATCGGAACGTGAGGTATGAATAAAGGCACAACCTAATCTGTTATGTTTAGTTTTTTAAAATTTGATCTGTTGTCAACAGAAAATTGGGGTATGTATACTTTACTTCTACCCCCAATTTCCTAATATGTTATGTTTAGGTTTTGTATTAGCAATGGTTTTTTTTCTTTTTCTTTCAAAATTTTTCGTTAAGTTATATGTGTACTAGATTAAAGTATATATTTGGATTTATATATAGCACTAAAAAATAGTATGTAAGCTAATATTTATTTATTAAAACGTTAAAATTAAATGATTATTATTATTTTTAAATATGCCATGTAAATTATGATTCGAATAACAAAACTATACGAAAAAATAAAAATAAAAACACATTTCGAACAACATACTTGAATGATTCTTTTTATTATAAAAATACCAACGAAGTATGATGATGAAATGCAACTAATTACACCATCTTCCGTTACCTTATTCATTTTATTTATTTATTTATTTATTTCAATTCATACAACCAAACCAACCCCCAAATTATTATCCTTGGATTCGGTTAGGTCAAACAACCACCCATTTCCTTTATAAAGTTAAGAAAAGTTGATAAAATATTATTACCCTTAATAAAATAATAATAATAAATTTTACTTTTAAATCGATAAAGTTTTATAAATTTTTATGCTTTATAATTTTATTTATTAAATTTTGAGTATACTGTCATTTTTGTTCATATAGTTTGATCATTTTTATCACTTTTATTTAAAATTTTTATTTTTCTTATCATTTTGCTTTCCAAGACTTATCATTTTCATTAAATTGGTTGACATCATCCATTTTTTAACGTTAAACGAGGAGTATTTTTTATCTTTTTATATACTTTATTTTACTTATTTTTAAACACTTAATTATCCCCACGTCCCCTCCTCTCTTAAACTATTTTAACCCTAGTTCACGATCGTCCTCAACCATGACAAAGAGCTTGAAGAATGATTACATCCTCTGGGAATAGCTCGACCGAGGTCAGTTCGGGATCATTCACTGCTGTATTTCACTAAGTTTTGGCGAATCGTTCACCTGTAAATCAATCGACAAGCGTCTCCTCTCTGACTCCACTGACCACGAATGTATGAAGAAAGAACCGAAAATACTCTACATTCTAAACGAAAACTGAATAATCTTATGTTTGATTCGACGGGGAAACTGAAGCTAGCTGACTTCGAATCAACGAAGCAGTTCAAGATGAGTGAGCGTGGGACGATGACCGAAGTGGTTAGGACACTGTACTAATTTGAGTTGGAGGTGTTTTAAGGAAAGAGTATAATGAGAAATTGATGTATGAAGTGCCGACATGATTTTGTACATATTATTGACTAGAGTTCCTTCGTTTTACGACGAGACGTCAGTGAAGACGTTTAAATAACACTTCTATGTTCTACAAAAAAGTTTTTAAACTCTTAAACTTAAACGAGTTTTAGTTTTTTAAGTCCCATTAAAATATATGAACACTTTTGTTTGTTTGTTTCACTAGCTAAATGTAGCATTAAAAAAACCACCTTTTGCCTCTTTGGACCTTTTCAACACGAGTTCATAAAAAGAATACGCCAAAAGAACACATACAAAAGTACAAAACCATATCCATTCCAAAAGTATGTTGACATGTCTAATTAGTTAAACACAAATTGGTTAACTTGGCCTCACACGACAAAAGAAAAATAATAATAAAAATTGATCACTATATGTACAAATGACAATTATGGAATCATGACTTTCCTACTTATGTGTGGATTAATCCTAAAGTCAAAATGGTTACTTTTTTAGAGATTTTTTTTCTTTGGAACATATCTGATGAATCAAGAACTCTTTTCGTAAATTACACATAAAAACAAGTATACCAGATAAAATTCTTCAAGATCACTTCATCGTTCGAGATATATAAGAGCTTGAGGAGTCTCCTCAAAGGTTTGGATCAACCCTTGAAGCAATATTCTAATTTGTACTTATGAATATTTAAATTATCAAGATAAGTGAATCCACTTTCTTCGAAAGTTTTTGTTTATGGTACAATGTGACAATTTGAAGTCTAAGGACCACAGACTAATAAGAGTGGGACCCAATACACGGCAAAGATAATTGGTATCCTAACTAACACTATCGATTATGAAACCTGTTGGTATTCGAAATCAATCTAAATAAAGAAAGGCCACAATGTGATACTATGGTTTATAGAGTATTTTGGTTTGTGAAGCAACGTTTACGCCTACATACCTTTTCATATATGTGACACGAGTTTTTTCATTTTGAGCAATTTGTAGGTTTCGTGTGTTTCATTCCTATTCGGTTATCTACTTCAAAATAATGTTAACATTTTATTAAAAATCTAACGTCACATAATCAAAACTTTTAATTTGGGGTTGCAATATAAAACTTACAGGTAAAAACTTAACGTAAAAGGTCAAACTATAAGCAAACTGTGATGTTTGATGATGCTATTAATAGAAAATTTAGTAGTCAGAAAGTTAGTTAACCTCTAGAAACACTCTATAGTTCCCTCCAAAAACATCATTGAATAAAGGATTTGGTTAATGGTTAAATGGTCATTTACATATATCCACTTCCTAAGTTCATTTATTACATATTTACCCAACCCCTAATTTTAATTACATATTTCCCCTTCCTAAAGCTTATATATTACATATTTACCCAATTCATTTAAAATAACTTATTGAATTACTATTTTACCCTTAATGAACAAATTAAAGTAATATTTACATATATTCCCTTCCTAAATATATCAATTTACATACAAGGGTAAATAGGTAATTGTGTAAGCATTGGGTAAATATGTAATTGATTTTTATGGTTGGGTATATATGTTATTAAGGAGGTTAAGATGGGGAAATATGTAAAAAACTCATGGTTAAACATCAAGACATTAATGTGACAAGTTTTTGTAGGGGTTCCCTTCACCTCACGTAGTACAGGGTGGCTATGGTCACATAGTGTTAAAAGATTGTACGTCCCCATGGGACATATATAGGTAGTTGTATTTTTAATTTTGATATGAATTCGGGGATCATATGTCAATATTTGTATCAGATGTGAGCATATATATATATATTCTTTTATTAATAGTTCTTGCACAAACTTTTTTTGTGGTTGATAATATTTTCAGTTCCTAGTATGTATTAATTATTTTTTAATAATAAAAGTATGATGGACACCTTTAAAAAAAATCCAAAAATCGGAAGAAGAATTTCGGACGAAATACCGTGGAAGAGCAGGAGAGGAGATTTAATGTAGATGTCACATATATATAGTTCCGTTATATCTGGCCATCGTATTACAAAACGAAACTATATATATGCCATCTACATTAAATCTTGAAATTAAAAACTAATAAATTAAAAGTCAATTTAGATAGCTAGATAAATGCTTGAGATATAAAGTTATCAATTATGCATTTTATAAAACAGAATGAAAAAAATTTAGTAAAAGATATTTATATCACATTGAGGCTCCAAATAAAAGGATTTAGGTTTCGACAATCGGGCAAACCACATTGGCTCTTTGTCCAAATGTCCAGACCCTTAAAACTTTGTCGTCTATGTTTAACGTCTAATTTAGGTTGGAGTGTTGGACCACTAGATCTTTTTCCTTCATTCAATTTGCTCACATATGTGTGTGCTTTAGAGACCTTTTAATTATTTGCATCCAATTAGGCTAATTAGACGTGTACATAAGATGTCTTTTAAAATTAGCTCTAATGTCACACACTGTTTTCAGGATGCGTCGTAAATGTTGGATTTACTCACAATAAACAGTGACTTTTAGTCTTTTCAATACTCAACATTTGTTATTGTTTAGACTAATAATAAAAATGTTATTTTATAAAATGTAAAGACTAGTGGGGCAACAAAACGAGACAAGGGATTTAGAGATAATCAGATCAACGACATATTACTTAAGCTAGAATCCACTTGGCAATAAATCATTATTTTATAAATAAGTTAATGATGTGGTCAAAATTAGTAAATGTGTGAAAGGCTCCTTGGCCTGTTACCATTCTTAATGACCGGTTAGAAGGCTAACAGACTCTAATAAATACCAACGCAAGACCGGAAAAAGACATTTTTACAATGAAAACCTTTAAATTATGTCTTCAACCTAAAGCTTTAGACCCTAAGGCCACCCTAAAAGTCCTCTACGAACCAAAGGCTAGATGATAAAAGAAACACTGACACAAAACGCAAGGTTCAACTAAAACTCAAAATATTTTGATTGAGTACCCAATCCCAACCAATAAAAGTAGAAATCCTTACTAATAGGCTCTAGTATGGTATCAAATACTCGTATAAAGACATACAACTTTTTATGAGTGTTCAAACAACATGTATTGCCTAAAACACTCACAAGATTTAAGACTCTGGTGATTGAAAGTCAAAACTCATAGCCATAAAGGATGATCATAGTTAAGAATAACCAAGAAACATAAACACACATTTTTCATTAGATCAAAATATTAATTTACACCAAGTTTCATCTTCATCCAAATGACACAAGAATCCTAACTACTAGTGGCCATACAAATGAATACACTAACACTTGTGATATATAGATCATGAAATAAAAACAAGTAATCAAACCCAAGACAAGTTTAGTGCTTATGAAGTGCTTCTTGATCTTGGATGAAATGACTAACTATCTCTATTTCTGTATTTCTCGTGGAAGAGACTTATGGGGACTCTCCCCAATTGTTGCTTTTGAAACGAAGAGCCTTGAGCTTCTATTTATAGGAGAATTAGGGGATGTACAGACGTGCCTCTATACACATAGGCGTGCGTACCTTCGTCCATGAGAATCACCTTTTGTACAGAGTCAACCTTTTCTAGCAAGACTGGAAGGATGCACGACCATGCACAAGTACACACGGGTGTGCCTTGGTTAACTGTGCATTGACTGCTTTCTAGAATCTTCATGGTTGGTTCTAAAGGAGCCACGGTCGTGCCTTACCATGCATGACTGTGCCCGGCCTCTGACTTTCACATATCTTTGACTTCCTTTAACTTTTTCTTCTTTTTACCACAAGAAGCCAAATAGCATGCACTTATCTCAAATGAACCAATTTAGGCCTAGTTCTAGTTTAATTGCCCAAAAATCAATCAAATATGAGGATGATTATGCACGTAAAATATGTATAAATGAAACTTGTAATAGTACGCCTTGAATTGAAGTAATACTTAATGTTATTTGATAATTTCTCTTTGAGGGAGACTTGATTCGTACTAGGGGTGAGCAAACCTTAACCATAACCATTAACCAATAACCAAACCATAATTGCGCCGAATTTAACCAAAAACCGATATAACTGACGGTTATGGTTAAGGTTTTGTGATTAGATAAATCAGTTATGGTTAAGGGTGTCCCACTAACCAACTTTAACCGAAACCGTACCGATCTCCTATTTCATCTTCACTTTTCCTACAAAAATGCATGTATACACCTCCATCTTCACTTTTCGTGCAAATACACATGTATAAACCTCCATCTTCACTTTTTCTGCAAATACACATCATATACGTGATTTGGAAAGACTTTTGGAGCATATATACATCTATAAAAAAGCTGAAATTTAGTTAAAATGCCTTGATTACGTGCAAAACCGAGCTAAAACTAAGTTGAAAACACTTGAAACTTGATTAAACGATTTACCCAAAACCGAATCATGACCGCAGGTTAACCGAGTCATGGATAATCGACCATCGGTCAACGTTTATGGATTAAATTTTACATTAACCGGATGATCGGTTTCAATGGCGGTGAAGAGATAAAACCGGATCCATAACCAACTTTACATACCTATAATTCGTACTGTGGTTCTATGTACATTTTGCCGTTTGGTTTGATGTTTTAATATGAATACATCATTTTGTTCATATAATCTTTTATGCTTTGTTCATAGAACCTTTTATGATATTCCATAAGCTATAACATATATGTACGGGGTGGTTTAAATGAGAGCTGCGGAAAAGCTAAGGGTAAAAAAGCTTTAAAATAACATATATGTACGGGGTCGGTGAAGATTCAAATGAAATAAAAAATAAAAGTTTTAAAACAAAAAATATGTATGAATTCACATGTGTTTCGATCTATATATTCCGATTGTATCTTGAACCATTCACATAAAATAAACGTACTCAAGAAAATCTTACGGATAACGAAAGTTATTTGCAGGGTATGGTGAAGGTATATAGGATGAAACATTCACATGAATGACCAAATAACATGAGAACTAAAAGGTGATTTAATGATTTTCATCAACTTATATGTTTTTTAAATCCCATCAATAGTCACATGTTAACCAACTTAATCACATTTGAATTAACACGTAATTTTGAAGTTCTCTAACCTTTTTTTGTAGTTCTCATATGAATGTTACGTGTGTGTATGACTGTTAGGCATGTAAGGTCGAGTGTAGAATCAGCCAAAACACGTGGTTTTATTAGAAGCATAACGAAACATATATTTCCTCTAAAGTTGGGTATTAGCTATTCAAAATGACATGCTTAAAGTTTATCCACAATAATCTTGTTGAATGTTTTCTATTTTATATATGGGAATTGAAAATGAGTTAAATGGTAAGATTTTTGTAATTAGTATGTATATGATTTATAAATTTATCTGGTATGATTTAAGAGATCAAAAATACATATTTTAATTGAAGTGATTATATTAACATATATTCTAAGAGATTAATGTTTTTCAATTCAAAAGAAATTGTCCGATAACTATTTGATATATAAGAAAAGATAAGAGCACCTCCGACACCGGAAGTAACAAACGCACCACATTTGAAAGGTGCGTCAGAGGTGCTCTAAATGATCAGTTGACACGTGATAGTTTTATCTGTTATTTTATTAATACTGATATTAAAAGAATTAGAGAAGATTTTAAAACTGATTATAAATACTAGTTGATCTTTTTATTTTCTTAAAGATGTAATTACCAATTAAAATAAAATAAACTTAATAAATGTAATAAAATAAAAAATTATCAATATCAACTTACTTATAAGTGTTGTCGTGTCGACATCATTGTGGTAATGGTGTAGTCTCCTCATCAACTAGCGAATATTCAAATCTTGTAATGTGTAGATTTTGTGGTGTTAGTAGATTATGTGAGGTTAAAAAAACTTATTTATAAATTATAATTTATTTTTATTAACTATGCTTTTAACATATCCGCTTATAACCACAAACTAATTAAATCCTTTGTTGTAATTGGTCTTCTGGTCCAATGTTATGAGGGTGATGGTAAGGGCTTGTGATCTTTGAGGTCTCGGGTTTAAACCTGACTCAAGGAGGTTTTCCCACAGTGACGGGTTTCCTCCTTGATGGTGTTCCTGGGTGAGTCAGGCCTGGAGCGTCAAAATCAGTTTGGACGGTTAACATCCCGACTTAGAAAGACTCTCTCGGATATTGAGGGTAGTACCAAACGCCGTTAAAAATAAATAAAATTAAACCCTTTGTTTATTTATATAAAAGGAGGCACATTCATTCGCTTGAACATAAAGTACCTTTCTATTTGGTGATTTGTTCAAAGAGTTGCTTGTCAAATAGGACACGATCCTCTTATAGATTTGTTTTAAAGTTATTAAATTGAGTTTCTCTAACTATATCCTTAATTAATGATTATTGTAAAAAGTTATTTTCCTTTAACTTAAAAAATAAAAGTTATTAACTATAAAAAAAATCTCTCAATACATCGAATATTACCCAATTATATTAACGTTTTACATTTATTATCTTTATAATCTTAATAGAAGAAAATGACACATATTTGAGAAAGATCACAAATGTTCTTTTATAATTCACTTTTTAAGACATTTTATATACTCATGTACATGTACTATAATTATTTTATATCATTTATTTCATTTAAAATATAACTTAAAATAATATATAAACTAGTCTTAAAATTAAAGTTGAGCCATTTACGTTACACAATACCTACATGCAATTACGTTTTTTTTTTTTTATTATAAAAAAAGCTTTATACTTGTTTTTAAAATCTTAGTACTTTTGTGCTAAAAGGTTTTAAAAGTCGAAACCAGAATTTTAATAAATTTAAACTCCGCTAAACATTATATATACACATAAATTTCAAAGTCGTTACAAAGCACTAATTTTTACAGCTTTTTAAGCCTATGGTACAGGCTTACTAACTAAAAAAAATTCATTCACGTTTCGATATAAATATTATTCAAAACCGATCCCGGACAAATATGATATATTTGTAAAAAAAATTTCACAACGACGTAATTTTTTTAAAAATTTCAAAAATACCATTATGACATAATTATTTCTACCTACGTTTTGTTGAAAATTTTATTCTACACCGAGTCGAGTTTTTTCACGTTTTAACGCGTCGTAACACACGGGTTTTAGTACAAGTTAATTATTAACAATATATGGTTGTAATAGTAGTTTTGTGATGCGATTGGCCTTCTGGTTCAATGGCATGGGATGGTAAGGGCTTGAGGTCTTTGAGGTCTCAGACTCTTAGGTTCAAACCCGACTCGGGGGGGGGGGGGTTTCCTCCTTGATAGTGTTGCTGGGTGAGTCAGGGCTAGAGCGTCAAAATCAGTATGGACGATTGACATACCGTATCAGGAAGGCTCACTCGAATATTGTGGGTAGTACCAAACGCCGTTAAAAAAAATAATAGTTGTGACCGAAATAATGGAACACCTGTGTTATATACATGTAAGCAAATTGTAACCCTTGCGTATGCAACTCCATTGATGACCCTTTGCTGCATTCGTGTTCATTTGCTTCTAATTACGCTCCAAACAAACACCATGTGTAACAAAAATGTTGGTGGCCTCTCATTAAACCACATACCATTCATCACTCTCCCTATATTAATATTCACACACTCAAAAACACATACCAACCCCTTAAAATCTTGAAAAAAAAAACACACTAGTTTTCAAGAACCATATTCAATGGCTCTTCAATGGTTAAGCTTAGTTGGTACCATTTGGCTTCAATCCATAAGTGCAACAAACTCAAACTTCCCAGCTTACTCATCTCAACTCAAGCTTCTTCTTTCACTTTCACAACTTCAACTCAACAACTTAGCTTTTGCTTCTGATGCTGGCAAACTGTTTGGTTTTGTATCGGGCATCGCGGCAGTTTATCTCCCGCTTTGGATCGTTCTATTAATCGGTTCATCACTCGGGTTCATTGGCTATGGTGTTCAATATCTTTTCCTTTTATCAGATAAAGTTTCAACCTTGCCATACTATCTTGTTTTTATGCTAACAGTTTTGGCTGGAAACAGCATTTGTTGGATCAACACAGTTTGTTATGTGATCGCGATACAAAACTTCTCGTTTGATCGACAACTAGCAGTCGGGTTATCGACAAGTTATCAAGGTTTAAGTGCAAAGATCTATTCTGATGTAGTTGATGTGGTTTTTAAGTCCTCATCATCCATACAAAGAGCAAGATCATATCTTTTGTTGAATTGCATTTTACCCCTTGTAGTTTGTGTGATCGCTTCACCGTTGATTCGAGTGATCAAAACTCCAAGATCCAGGAGATTATCAGGTGGGTTTCTTGTAATCTTTACTATCACCATATTTACAGGAACTTATGCTGTGATCACAAGCTTGGGATCAAGAAAAGGACTATGCCCTCCATTGGTAATCTTGATTGGTATGTGTGTGTTCTTGGTGGCACCATTAGTGGTTCCATTGATGGAGAAACTAAGAGAAAGAGTGGAGAATAAATGCTTGATAAGAAGCTATGGGAAGAGGGTGTGTGATGAGAGTAGCATGGAGGAGGAAAATGGAGGGGTGGTGAATGAACTAGGGGTGAAAGATGAAGGGTTGTTTGTGTGTGGTGATGAAGAGATGGGGGTGAAAGTAATGATAAAAAGATTGAATTTTTGGTTGTATTTCTTAGTGTATATGTTTGGTGCAACAATTGGCATGGTGTATTTGAACAACTTGGGTCAAATTGTGGAGTCTCGTGGGAGTTTAAAGACTTCTTCTTTGGTGTCATTGGCTTCTTCTTTTGGTTTCTTTGGTCGCATCTTTCCTTGCCTCCTTGACTACCACATCTCAAGGTATCTCTTTATTCTAATGTTTTTATGTATTGTTTATATTGATCATATCATTTGTTATTTTTATTTAATTTATTTTGCCTCTCATTTATAATTTAGGGGTGAGCAAAGTTTGGTAAGATTATGGAATAATCAGAACATATAACCAATGTTTCAGTTTTTAGATTTTAATAAATGATATGTTTCCGTTAAAACCGTTTAGTTAACTCGATTATTAAATAAGATGGCCCTATTAACTGGCAGTTTTCGATGCCGGTAGATCCAAACTCATTTTAGTTAATAAACCCAATTATATGTTAGATGAAATGAAAAATCAATAAATATTTTAATTCATAAAAGATAAAAGACAATGAGTGGCGACTAATATATTATTTACAATATATTATGATGTATAATATAACGCGTTAAATAAATAAAATGTTGTGTATTTAGTAATAAAAAATTTATATTTTTAAAAACTCGTGTAATACACGGGTTGAATAAACCAGTATATTACATCAGTTGAATAAAATATAATTTAATTTGTTAACAAACACATTTGTCAAAATATGTTTTTAAAAAATGTAATTTGTCGTGACAGTTATAAGGTCTGTTAAGTTAGTTTTTAAAACATATTTTTTCAACTGAGTATTAATTTTTTAATTTAATTGATAAATGTTAGTTCATATTAAGTTCATTTGATTGATGATATAATAACTATTTATAATTAAATATTAAGTATTCGTAATTAAATTTATTACTATAAAAATTATTATTTAATAGGAGAGAGAAATAGAAAATCTATTATTTAATAGGAGAGAGAGGCGGGAAAATAAAGATAAGGAGTAACCAGATAGTAACACGTGTCCTGAAAAGATTTTCATTTATTTGAGTAGTAAGATAAGACTATTTATAAAAACTATAAAGGTTATTCATACACATATAACCACAACTGGAACCGGCCCATGAAAATCAATTATTAAAAAAATTATACATTATTTTTCAATTGATTTGATTATTTTAGTTTATTTATTTATTTTTTGCTATTCCAATTATTCGGTTTTTGTCACCGCAATCAATATAGTACAATTAAGGAAAAATAGTGTTGATGACCCACTTTAAATAACGAGATAAATGAATGTAAAACAAGAAAGAAAATGGTTTAAAGACATTCTAAAAAAAGAAGACGAGTTTTAAACCATTCTTTTTATACCAATTTATTTCTTCTTTATATTGGGAGTCTCATCTCTATTCCTCCATGAATAGAAATAGAGAAATGATTTGGAGAACTAGAGGAGGATTGAGTAACCCGTTTACACATTGACCGATCAGACTTTATATTAATAGTGGTATCATACGACTTTGTTCTTTCTAGTTTAATCCTTAAAATTATAAGAAATCTATATTATAATTCTCGGTTTAAAAGTTCTGATTCTGTCACTGATTATAAATCAAACTCATAAACAATAAGATTGATAGAAGACAAAAATTACAAGGAAACATAATCATAGAAAAATAAATGAGTCATGTTTTAGGTCCAATAATTTCAAGATTAATGTGCGGCTCTTAATGTATGATTATAATTTAGTATCGTGGAAAAAGAATTAACCTTACAATTTAGACTCCCAAAAAGATGTTGTACAAAGCATTAATGTAGCTTTCAATGTTGATAAATGACAAGGAATATTATAGTTGAAAATAAATTCAAATCCAAGTCTTATTTGAGCCACCATTTTTGGTGCTCATTTATTTCACATCAAGGACGAAGAAAGAAATGAAAGGCAACATAAAAAATATAATCTTTTTAAAGATTTTTCTAGATGAAAGGAGAGGATGTGATGAGTGATTTTATAATAAAACTTTCCTCTCAGTTTTAGAAGGAATATAAAATAATTTTTTTTATAACTATTTATGTTCTTATATATAATACTTAGGGCATGTTTGGAATTACTTTTAAAAAACAACTTTTGATTTTTTGAAAAAGTAAGTTACTACTTACTTTTGACTTTTAACTTTTTCATACTTTAAAAATCTACTTTTACACGCATATCTAAATAAACTTTTGACTTATTAGACTTATTAACTTTTTAAAAAAGTTAACAAGTCAATAAGGAGGTCCAAAAGTAACCCCAAACATGCCCATAAAATTGCATACTATTTACACGCAAATAAAAATTATTGTAAATTTCTATTTTCTTTTTCTTTTTAAATTTGAGAATACAATATGAATATAATTCAACATTTATAATATTACAAACTCAACCAAACTTAATAATTATTTGTATCTTTTACAGGGTGAAATATAAAGTTTCAAGACCGGCTTTGATAGCACTAATGATGGTGCCAATGACAGCATCTTTCTTCTTACTCCTCAACAACAACCACCTTTGTCTTCACATAAGCACGGCCACCATTGGCATATGCACGGGTGCCATCACCTCCATATCTGTGTCCACCACTGCAGAACTTTTCGGAGCCAAGAACTTTGGTGTGAACCATAACATTGTGGTCACAAATATCCCAATAGGTTCGTTGTTATTTGGAAACATGGCGGCATTACTTTATCGCGAGCAAGCACTTGCAAACGACAATGGAAAATGCATGGGCATCAAATGTTATCAAACAAGTTTCATGATTTGGGGTTCCCTTTGTCTCCTTGGGACCTTTTTAGCCCTGATTCTTCATTCAAGAACTAAAAAGACTTAAAAGATAGGTTTTTGTAATTTAATCGTATCTTTTGATACACATTTAATGCATAATCAATTTTAAGTAGAGAATCGTATGCATTTATACATAGTACTTATATAGTGAGAGTTTGGATTAGGTTGTTACGTAACCGCCTTATGTATTACATTTAAAACAAAAGATATAAGTGTATTATGCGGTTCTGACAGTTTATTTAGAATTGGTTTTGTATTGAACAACCCTATATATAAACATTTATATAATGTATACATATGTATATATGCTTTTTGGGTTTTTATCAAACTAGAGTTTAGTATACGTTTCTATCGATCGGGTCCAAAAGATGAGTAGAAAAAACGTTATTCGATCAATAACCTCATTTGATTCAAGATGTTGTAGACAAAGAAGTAGTATGACAAACGTAAACATAATAGAATTGTCACATGGTTAGAGAAACGTGGCCTAATTAACATGTGACATTTGAAGGTGCGTGTTTTTGTTTGTATTGAGACTTAGGGTTGGTCAATTATTATTTTTTTACATGTTTGTATGTCTGTAGAAATTAAACATTTAGCAACAGCTTATAAAAAAAAGTTTAGAACATAAAATACGATTACACAATTATTTAGACTAATTTTATTGTGTTGAGTGTAAACTTGTATCAAACGTTATTCTTTTTCTAATGTAGAATTTTTAATATAAACACAATTATTATATAGCCAAGTTGTTCATGAGTTATTTCAGATTAAATTGCTAAAAGTTTGATTTGAGACGAACTTAAATAAGTGTGGCTTGAGTTCGAGCCCATATTGCGGCTAATTTAATAAACACACTTAAGTCGGAGCTTCACATATGGAGGTTGATTAGGCTCGCGAGCATAAACGAACATATTATTTATAAAACTTTTATTTTATATACTAAATATATATTGACATGAATATTATTAGATATATAATTATGATAAAATAACTAAACAATACATATTATGGTATATATAAAAATTATAATTATAAATATATAAAAGTTAATGCTATAACTATATAAAAATAATTATAAATACATACAATAAAATAACTAAATAAATAATTAAACCTGGACCAAGCTTGAGCTTTAAAAATAGAGCTCGTGCTCGTCTATACTCATTCACAACCGTAACTATAAAAAAAACTCAGTAAAATATCTTTTTGAATATCCAAATGTAAATTTTCTACGCACGTATCAATTTCTAAGAAAAAAAAGTTAAAATGATATATGATGAACTAAAAGAAACTTTTGTTACTTCCCGTAGAAGCCATTAAGCCACACTTTTCATCCTTGCTTTTGTTACCTGTCGGAATCATATTTGATTACCATAAAAAATAAAAGTTACAATTATATATCTATTTTAAAAATGAATATAATATCATATTTATCCGGTAAAATATGTAAAAAACCCTACGATAAATATATCCGCTCAAATCACTTAATAGGATATAACATAAGTTCTTGCAGGAGTTATATAAAATTAATCCAAAAATTAAAGAAGCTATCTAGTTAATATTTTTAACCATACAAAAGAAGAAGAGGTGAACAGTAACAAAATCCTATTGGTTAAAATGACGGGGCTAGGTTAAGTGGCGCAACTGGATTGGTTGCTTTTTTTGGGTTTATTTTTTTTTCGATTAATAACTTTTTAGTTGGGACTTAATCACAAAGTTTTATTTGGTTTGGTGGTCCTATCACTTCTCTGTTACCTCACATCAACCTCACCCATCCAGGTTCAAACTTTGAGGATGAGATTTTTTGTGTTTTTAAATGGGGTTTTTCTTAAGCTTTTATTAATCTTATATTTTTAAGTAATTTTACTTTTACATTACAAAGTTTAAGGCTCCGTCCTGTAACCATTACCGCGGGTTAATGCATCGTCACGAAGCGCGGAGTTTCCCTCTAGTTTTATGTAATTACTTATGAAAAAAATTAGAAAAAGGTTACGAGGATTCGACACATGTATTATAAGGCGGGGGATAAATGTGTCCGACCAAGAAATCAAAATTCTGAGAACAAGATAAATAGGTTAAACACATCGTTGTATGATTTAGACTTTAGACGCACCGTGTACTAGGGGTATGTTTGAGTTATACGCACCATTATTACAGGTTTTGGCGCACGGGCGCATCAACTAATAAAAAAACGTTGTTTTATTAAAAAGAAAAAACTATAGCGATACTATATCGAATTACAAATAATAAAATACTCTATTTATGGGAATTAAAAAAATAATAAAATATATAAAAGTTATTTTCATATAAAAAGATGATAAAACTACGTAAAAAGTCAACAGTTACATTTGTTCCCGTTGCCTCTCTCATCAATAACTAACATCCATTTAATTACAAAATTACTAGTTCGTCTTCTTATCTATTGATTTCACATGATCAGTGGTCTAGATCTCTTTTAAAAGGAGATGTAAATCATTAATCAAGTCAAATTAATTGATAACAACACAATGACATTTTCATAATTAAATGAAAGTTAGTTATAACCGCATGGGAAAAAGGGGAATGCATGCAAATGTTAACTTTCTATCTACTTTCATCATTTCTTTATACATGAATAACTTATATATATTTTATTATTTTTATATAAAAAAAGCTATATCATAAAATAGAACATTTTATTATTTTTAATTTGAGGGTAGTATTATTGTAGTTTTTTTTTTCTTTTAAAACAACGTTTTTAAAAGGTTGATACACTGGTCCATACAACAGCGCCTCAAGAACACATGACAACAGTGCAGCAAGAAGTCATTACAACGATGCGTCTCACCAATTTCAACGGTACGTCCAAATCTACCACAATACATCAAGGGGCGATGTCTCTGAAATTTGAAGTGTGTCTCAAAACTAGGTAATTAGTGGAACGTAATTTCATTCACCTTTTAATATACTTGTCGTGTTCAGTTGTTTTCTCATTTATATATATATAGGGATGCATTCTTTTAAGAACTAGTTTTGTTTAGAACTATATAACCGCATAAGATACTTGTGATAGTGCATTGATGATTTAATAAGGTAGTGGGTGGGAGGTTATGTAACCGCCTTATATATATGACGCTTTATGCAAAATGTACAAGTATATTATGTGGTTCTTTTAGTTCTCTCCGTTTTTTTATTTTTCATTGCCCCTATGCATATATATAAACTTGAAAGGGTTTTTGTGGTGAAAAAGGCTTCTCATCGATGAGAAGAAGAAGATCACTCGAATTTTGTAAAGATTCAGAAATGACAAAATGGTCTTATTGTTTAGTAAATTACTAATAGGCCCCTGAAGTTTTAAAAATAACTATTTATGGAAAATGTATATAACAAATAAACAAATAAAACATACCTAGCAAAATCCTACTCAGTGTCTCACTCAGTACTCAGTTGGCTCTAAAAAGGGAAAGATAAGGAAATATAATAAAGAGGTTGCTTCTAGAAAAAAACCATACTGGAAAGTATCATAACAGAGTTTTTTTTTAAGCCAAAGTTCCTTTCACCACCTTGCAATACGTCGACAAAATTCCAAATATTTTCATTATTTGACATTGTTGCTTGATTTCGAACCGAAGTTCCTTTCACCACCTTGTAATACGTTTGTATATTTTTTTCAAAGTCGAGTTTTATTTTGGTTTAAAAAACATACCACATTGCTTGAATCGAGTTTTGTTCGGACCGCTTGACATTTGACATGAATCAAAATGTTGCCAAATATATTGGTTCATCGTTGTAGCTATAATCGCAACAACGGTTGCATCACTTGACGAAGAAAAACCAACAGAAGATTGTTGGTTTTCAAAAGCCATTTTAAGAGCGTTTTTTAGATTTAAGAGAACTGAGAGCGTTTTTTACTGTTGTGATTAAACCAACAAATCTAAAACCTATTTATACTAACATAGGGTAAAATCGTCAGTAAAACATTAAAACGGTCATATGACCGTTATCCAACGTCCTTAGCGGCTAGTTTTTTTTAAACAAATATACTGGTTCCATATCGGTTCCTAAACTGGTTCAGAAACTGGTTCTAGCCCAAAAACACCCAAACCGATCCTAAACCAGCGGTTCCGAACCTACCCTAATGGGTTTCGTTCAAACTAGTTTCAAACTCAAACCAATTTCGGGCACCGAACTGGTACCTTTGCCCACCTCTACAAATAGTCGAACTAAGAAAGTCCAACAAATGAAGCCGAATCATAATGCCTTAAATTCATTTCTCTAGGCTACAACTGACTGAGGTCTTGATTGTCAGAGTACAATTCTTCCTTTGTAACCATCGATACGAGTTAAGCCACGTTGCAACTATTCCTATTACCCTTTGTAGAAGCATGTTTTGGTAACTATAGATAAATTTCTATGTATCGGTGTACGTGGCTAGTACGCAGAAGGGTGTTCCTGAGTACTTAGCCTGCACACCAGTTTAGTACACAAGGCTGTCAAGTACGCATAACCAAACCTTGCGTACTTAGACAAGTACGCAGGTAATGTTCTTGCCCTTATAAATAGAAGACTTGTCTTCATTTGTTGGTGGAACTCTGGAACTAGGTTGAGAGGTGTCTGGGTCGGGACGAGCTCTCCCGACCCCTGGACCGTGAGCTTAGATGAGCGATGTGTGCTCCTTCGGTATGTAGTCTGTAATACGGGATGACTTCTATGTTGTGGATTACGTATCGTTTCATTCTCTTGTTTATTGTTCATGTATTCTCTGCCTCGTTTTCTTAGTTCCCACACAAATCACAGAACATATCTGTGTATTTCCGCTGCGCGACGAGGCTCCCAGGACCTACAAGTGGTATCAGAGCCTCGATGTTCGTTGATTTGTGTTCCAGTTTCGTGTTTTAGGGTTTTTGGAGCAGATCTGAGTTCATATGAGTTCTTACTTTTTGTGTCAAAAATCCTCAAATCCGAGTTTATTATCACTTCATTTGGTGTTTGAAAGGCTAAGAGTTTATTAGATGATGTTTTCTAAGCTTTTGGAAGCATTAATTTATCAGATCCATCACTTTTCGAGCATTCTCCTCAAGATCCGTCAAGAACACTGCTGTACTGAACAAGTACGCATAATCACCTTTTCTGCGAACTTGCTAAGTACGCATGGGTTAGAGAAGTGACATTACGCAAGAGCATTTCTCTGCGCACTTAACAAGTACGCATGGGTACTTGGCTTTGCGAACTTACTAAATACGCAGCAACACCCTACATGTGCGTATTTACTAAGTACGCATGAACTAGCATTTGGGATTCAAAAAAAAAAGAAAAAAAAAATTTGGCGGGAAAACTTTTCTTGGTCAAATTTTTTAAGGATCATTTGTACACTTGTTTCGGGCCATTTTTGAGAAGATAGTAATTTTGGTTTTTCCGGACCAAAATTTGTATGCGATGTAGCTTGGCGAAACAAGGGCGAGAATTTTGTTGGATGATACCACTTGTCATACATTGTTTAAGTGTTCAAACCTGAAAATGTGGGCTACGAGTATCCGGGATACTTATTTAATAGGGTATGAATGCTGAACTAATGGGAGCAATTGGGTCGTCATCGGCTAAAAGTCTCGTTCTATTTGTGAGATGTGGTTGCTTTGGGTCTTTTGGAAAAGAATCATCTTGTTTAGGTATTCAAACCTGAATATGTGGGCTACGAGTATCCGGGATACTTTTTTTAATAGGGGATGAATACTGGAACAACTTGAACCCAAGGATTTGCTGTTTTGGATTTTTACAAAGGAATAAAAGAATAAAATCCTGGAGTTAGCTAGTTGTGCTTTTTGAGGATTTGAGTGACGTGATGATGAAGCTGGTCATAGTTTACAGAGAAATAAGGGGATAAAAAATGTAACATCAACTATGATTTCTCGTGTAAACTATACTTTTCCATGCTCAATGGTCAAGAGTGTTCAAGATTTGGTGTGTTTTAGTTATGATTGGATTTCTCATTTGGGATCTGGGCGGAATCCGGATAGACAACCTAGTTATGGGACTTCATCGTGCCGAATGTTACCGATTAGGAGATGTAAACCAGGAATGAAGATCTAATTGAAGAATATTGGAGATTGGATACATGATGATCACTACTGAGCATGAATTTGTGTTTGATTTTATCAAGTGTTTTCAAGATGAAGCGGGATATCCGTTGGATTATTAGTTGAAGATGAAACCTTTTATCATTGGCCGATGGGATAGGAAACATACCCTTGTTTCTGGTCTAGTCAGATGGAGCTTAAACTGAAAGGGGATATTGAAAATGAACATCTTCGGGAATTCGGTTAACTCATGAAGATACAGAATAGAGTTGGACACATCTGGTTTAAGACTTAAGTTTATCTTACTGGAATTCCTATAGGAGCTGATTAGTTTGATGCATGTTATTGGAAATTCAAACTCTCTATCTTATGCCAGTTGATTTGGAGGAATTCTATGTGACACCCGACATTTCAGGTCAATATCCGTACATGTATTAAACAATTTTACATTATAATTATTCTTGTGATTTACTTAATTTCACAAACAAGGACATGAAGGTCTAACAAAAACCGAACATTGTCTCATTTCATATTTTGGTAATTCTAGGAGTTACTGGTTCACGTGTCATATAAACCGAATTTATTTACCCCTTTAAAACTCTAATGGATGTTAATACCATTAATAAATTAGTGGTAAAAACAAATTGTTTGATTTATTTTGACCCAAACCACCCACCCTTGACTATTCGGCCGAAGTGCAGAGAAAACCATTCCCCCCATTCTCACGTCCCATTTTACCATATTTTCAGATATAACCCATACCCTTTCACTCAAAACTCTCACAAACCTTTTATCTCTCTCATTTTCTTACGAAAATCTCTCATTTCTCTTCAAATTGAAGCCAAGTTTTAAGGCAAAATCCTACCACAATTCGGTATTTTAAGAAGATTTCAAGTGTTTTAAAGAAAATCCTGCAAAAGAGTCAAGACCATTCTCTGTTTTCTCTCATCATCATCGTCACTGTTTTAAGGTAAAAACTCCAAACTATCCACTCTATTTTCTTTAAAAACCGTATTTAAGCATACAAAATGTTCAATCGCAAGTAAGATAACAATAAAAGTGTGTCAAATTCAAGTTTTAAAACATAAATATGCAAGACTGATTCTGTCAAACAAAGGTCCAATAATCGAAACTATGAAGTTTCGATACTTATACTCAATCGAAACAAGTAGTTTCGATACCTGTTACTCGATCGAAACTAGGAGTTTCGATACTAGCTGTTCAATCGAAACTAGGTAGTTTCGATACATATTGCTCAATCGAAACTAGGTAGTTTCGATACCCTTCTTGTCAATCGAAACTAGGAAGTTTCGACACCAAACTACACAACCGAAACTAGGTAGTTTCGACACCAGTTAACTCAACCGAAACTAGGTAGTTTCGATACCAATACTCCATCGAAACTAGGAAGTTTCGACACTCAATTGCCCAATCGAAACTATGAAGTTTCGATACCTGTGTCAGTCCCTTTTGGGCAGTAACTAAGATCAATTTCTATAACGAAACAAGTGTTGAACAACTAAAAGGATATTTTAAACAAAAGCAACCAAATTTACAAGGTCGGTGAACAATTTGCAATATAAGACGTTCGGTCTTAACACAATTTACCCTTGGTATCTAGGGTACGAATAGTCAAGGTTGACTACAACAAGTATCATACAAGTATACACAAACTCAAGGTGAGTTTCACGACCCCTTTTTACTGTTTTCAAATATTTGGGGGAGAAACATACTTACAACTATTTTATGGGATAACAAGAGAAGAAGACACGACTTTATGTTTACATGGGATGAGAACAACATTGGAGGCCGCCAAAGTCCCCTGGAACAACATAGTAACCATTAACTGTAGCCTAGGGTCCTATGAATAGTACTATGGAGAGTGACGTCTCCCGGTCATGGTTAGTCGCACTAACCACAATCTGGAGGATTTATGGCCGCATAGAACCTGATAACGCTTATTAGGGGCTCACACATGTCATGGTTTGGTTACGCATCATGTATGAACATATTATTTGTATTCCTAGCTAGTTTACAAATGGGTCAACAATTCTTATTCTGTTTATCACATACAACTGAACTATTTATGAACAAACGAAGTTTACAAAGAACTATTTGATTAAACCCGTGAACTCACCAACCTCGTGTTGACAATTTTAAGTATGTTTTTCAGGAAATTGACGTGATCGCAAGGTTAGCAAAGTAGATTACATGCATGCACGATGGATACTACTCAAGGAGGATTTCTCTTGTATAACTCATTGAATTGAGTCATATTTGTGAAATCTTAACTTTTTGTAAACTCAGATTACGTTTTGGAATGTAAAACATTAAACTTATTTATGTATCCATTTATCATGTATGTGTTTGCGGTAATCATATGCTTTGGAAACCATGAACGTCGTACCTCGCGTTTCCGCCTTGGCGGGGTGTGACAGAACTGGTATCAGAGCCATTGATTATAGTGAACTAGGAATCTAAATTGGAACCTAGTCTATAATCTAAATGACTCACTAAAACGTTTTCCTTGCATAAGCATTGTATAACCAGTCATTTTGTCATATGGATATTGTAGTCACAAGCATGTCGTCACATTCACATTCTGATCCCGTCTCTGACACTGAATCAAACGAGGAACTTTCCGCCTCACATCCCAAAAATCGAGTACAAACCCGTAGTTCCACGCCACCTAATGTCGCCTTAGGAGAACCGCCTATCGTCTACCGAAAGAGAAGAGGAGGACCAGTAAAGGTACAAAGCGCTAGAAAGAAGGTTCGACTTCCGCGCAAAAGGACTCTAGCAGCCCGCGACCCGAAAGACTTGGAGATCGATGAGGAACTATCTAGGAAACGACCCTGTTACCACCCTACTGTGGGAACTATCCGTTGGATGCCCAGTACCTTGGCAAGATGGAGGGAGATGGAGAGCATCCCATCTACCTTTGAGCTCGGAGAGTCTTCTAATTCTCCAACACCCCTACCCCACACTGGGGAAGCCATGGAGCTCACAGTGCCTACCTTGGTAGCTCGTGTTCGTACGCACGAAGAGCGTCTTGATGATCTCCTAGACGATATTCGGGCACAGGGGGATGCAGCCATGCGCTTACGTCAAGGGCTCGGATCTCGAGTTCAGACTCTGGAAGACCACACCCGAGACATACAGGGTGCCACAAACTATCTAGAGTTAAGAGCTGACATGGACTGGCAGTTCACTGTCACGGTCCGAGACATGGTGGAAGCACTGGAGGAAAGAACTTTGGCTGCAGAATTTGTGGCTAGAGCAAGCTTTGTTATGGCAGGACTTGCCATGATGATTGGATTGTACTCTCACTTCTTCTTTTAAACCTATTACGGGCGAGTTGTGCCCGTAGTACATTAAGTAGTTTGAAACTTTAGTACTGATGAGGTCATTTGAACCCATCCTTTTTGTATCCATATCTTTTGGGAACAATGTACTATATATGTTTTAACTATGTATGTAATGGTTTATATTGTAATGATGGTTGTTTATGTTTGATGTTGTTGTTTCCTTATGTCATGCGCTATCATTATTGTCATATAATGTTGTTTCTTTTTAATTGATATGTTAGAAAGAACGTCATGGCACCTAAGCATAGGACAACCCGTAACACTATTGGTGACAACAACGAAACAATTTCTCCAAATGTGGAACAACTCATAGCACAACGAGTAGCTGCTGCTATGGAGCAGTATGAGGCGAATCGAAATAGTGCAGGAGGAAGCGGTACAGCCGGAGGTTCCGGAGGTAATAGAATAAATAAGCCGTAACACATGGTTATGATCCGAATTATTGACGTTATGACTTGTAATTCTACAGATGCTCCAAATAGAAAGTGCTCCTACAAGGCTTTTCTATCTTGCAAACCCCGTAACTTCAATGGCACCGAGGGTGCAGTTGGGCTAATGAGATGGATAGAGAAGATGGAATCAGTGATTGATATCAGTGAATGCACTGCTGACTGCATGGTGAAGTATTCTACATGCTCACTCACTGATAAAGCTTTAACTTGGTGGAATTCACAAGTAAAGACTTTGGGAAGGCAGACAGCATATGAGTTGTCATGGGAAGACCTAAAAGCCATGATGATCGAGGAATACTGTCCTCGAAATGAGTTGCAAAAGATCGAATCTGAAATGTGGAATTTACAAATGATAGGAGATGATGTTGCTGGCTACACTGACCGATTCAATGAGTTAGCAATCTTGGTTCCGCACATGGTTACCCCAGAATACAAGAAAGTTGAAAGATATTTGTGGGGTATTGCACCTCAAATCCGAAGTCTAGTGACTTCATCGAACCCTATGGATGCCAAGAGCGCCATAACTCTAGCTTTCAAGCTGAGGGATAATGCTGTACGTGATGGTTTGTTTGAGAAGAAGGAGACCGAAGAAGGGAGGTCTGGGGAAAAGAGGAAATGGTTTGGAAAACCAATTAGTCAAAACAAGAATCAGATTTACAAGAGACCTGAAACTATGAAAGCCTTTGTCGCCAACACTGTGGAACAAAAAGGATACCTTGGAGCACGACCAAGGTGTGACAAGTGTGGATATCATCACAGTGGAAAGTGTACCCAATGTGAAAAATGTAAAAAGTATGGACACCTAGCCCATAACTGTAGGAGCAATGCGAACCCTAATAAGATAAATCAAGTAGCAGGAAAAGTCAACCCAGGCACAGAAAGGATGAATCAGGGAAGCTTTGAGTGTGGGGATCCAAAGCACTTCAGAAAAGACTGTCCAAAGTTGAAGAACCGAAACGACAATCAGGTCCGTGGAAGAGCATTTGTGATGGGAGCTGGTGACGCACGACAAGATCCGAACATTGTCACTGGTACGTTCCCGATAAATAATCACTATGCCTCTATACTTTTCGATACGGGTGCTGATTTAAGTTTTGTGTCAAATGACTTTAAGTCCCTACTCGGTATTAAGCCCAGCAAACTAGATCAAAATTATACAATTGAATTAGCAAACGGGAAATTAATTAAAACCGAAGAAGTCATTCAGAATTGTACCTTATGTCTTAAAAACCACACATTTAGTATAGATCTGTTACCTGTTGATTTAGGAAGCTTTGACGTTGTTATTGGCATGGATTGGTTATCAAAGAATCATGCCGAGATTGTTTGTTTTGAGAAGATTGTCCAAATCCCACTCTCAAACGGAGAAGTTCTTTTGATTCAAGGTGAGAAGAGTGGAGTAACGTTAAGGATGATAAACTGCATGAAAGCTCGTAAGTATTTACGTAAAGGCTATTGCGTGTTTCTGGCTCACGTCGTCGAAAAGAAACCCAAGGAACGTCGACTTGAAAATATTCCAATCGTTAGGGATTACCCCGAAGTTTTTCCTGAAGACTTACTTGGTTTACCACCACCGAGGCAAGTCGAATTCCGAATTGATTTGGTACCAGGATCCGCACCAATTGCGCGATCACCATATCGATTAGCACCTTCTAAAATGCAGGAATTATCAAATCAACTCCAAGAGTTGCTTGATAAAGGTTTCATAAGACCGAGTTTCTCACCGTGGGGAGCTCCGGTCCTATTCGTAAAGAAAAAGGATGGAACCTTTAGGATGTGTATTGATTACAGAGAATTAAACAAGCTTACAATCAAAAACCGATACCCACTTCCTCGAATAGATGATTTGTTCGATCAACTACAAGGTTCTAGCTTCTATTCAAAAATTGATCTACGTTCAGGGTATCATCAACTAAGAATCCAAGAAGAAGATGTACCAAAGACAGCATTTAGGACTCGTTATGGTCATTACGAATTCCTAGTTATGCCGTTTGGTTTGACAAACGCACCAGCTGTTTTCATGGATCTCATGAACCGCGTGTGCAAGTCATACTTGGATAAATTCGTGATTGTGTTTATCGATGACATATTGATATATTCACGAACTAAGGAGGATCATGAACATCACCTGAAATTAATCTTAGAACTAGAACTACTCAGAAAAATTCTCTAAGTGTGAGTTTTGGATCCGAGAAGTGCATTTTCTTGGACATGTCATCAACAAGGAAGGAATTCACGTTGATCCATCTAAAATTGAAGCAATAAAAAACTGGGAAGCACCAAAGACTCCGACAGAAGTACGTCAATTTTTGGGTTTGGCCGGCTATTACAGACGATTCATCGAGAATTTTTCGAAAATAGCCTTGCCTTTAACCACATTAACCCAGAAAGAAAAGAAGTATGATTGGAATGACAAGCAAGAGTCAGCTTTCCAATTACTAAAGCAGAAGCTGTGTAGTGCACCAATCCTATCCCTTCCTGAGGGAATCGACAATTTTGTCGTATACTGCGATGCATCACACCAAGGACTTGGTTGTGTGTTAATGCAAAGAGACAAAGTCATCGCATATGCCTCACGACAACTAAAAGTGCACGAAAAGAATTATACGACCCACGACTTGGAATTGGGTGCAGTTGTGTTTGCACTCAAGATTTGGAGACATTATCTTTATGGTACAAGATGCACTATCTTTACTGATCACAAGAGTCTTCAACATATCTTCGATCAAAAGGAACTTAACATGAGACAGCGTCGTTGGGTAGAGCTACTGAATGATTACGATTGTGATATCAAGTATCACCCTGGAAAAGCCAATGTCGTTGCAGACGCTTTAAGTCGCAAAGAACGAGTTAAAACTCTTCGTGTTCGTGCCTTAGAATTGACAATTCATACGAGTCTCACGACTCAAATTCGGATGGCACAACAAGAGGCAATCAAAGAAGAAAACATTCAGAATGAAGCTTTACGAGGAATGATAAAGCAATTGGAGTCTAAGTCAGATGACGCTTTATACTTCATGAATAGAATTTGGGTGACACGTTTTGGTAACTTACGGGAATTAGTTATGGACGAAGCCCACAAGTCCAGGTACTCCATTCACCCAGGTTCAGATAAGATGTATAAGGATCTAAAAGAATTATATTGGTGGCCCAATATGAAAGGAGATATTGCCACATATGTCAGTAAGTGCTTAACATGTTCAAAAGTAAAAGCCGAACATCAGAAACCGTCTGGTTTGTTACAACAACCGGAAATTCCCCAATGGAAATGGGAACAAATTTCTATGGATTTTATCACGAAATTACCCAGGACTTCCAGTGGTTATGATACCATATGGGTTATTGTCGACCGTTTAACGAAATCTGCTCATTTTCTACCTATCAAAGAGACGGATAAAACTGAGAAACTTGCAAAGCTTTATATCAAGGAAATTGTGGCTAGGCATGGAGTGCCAATTTCTATTATCTCTGATAGAGACAGCAGATTCGTGTCTAGAATCTGGAAATCATTACAAGAAGCCATAGGCACACGTCTTGACATGAGCACGGCATATCACCCACAAACAGATGGTCAAAGCGAAAGGACTATTCAAACTTTAGAGGATATGCTCCGTGCGTGTGTAATTGATTTCGGAGGTAATTGGGATACTCATTTACCATTAGCTGAGTTTTCCTACAATAACAGCTACCACACGAGCATTAAGGCAGCTCCGTTTGAAGCTTTATATGGTCGTAAATGCCGCTCACCGCTATGTTGGGCGGAAGTTGGTGAAAAACACTTGACAGGCCCTGAGATTGTCCAGGAAACCACTGATAAGATCTTCAAAATTAAGGACCGTTTGAAAGCGGCCCGAGATAGACAAAAGAGCTATGCTGATAACCGACGGAAACCATTAGAATTTCAAATTGGTGACCGATTAATGTTAAAAGTCTCACCATGGAAAGGCGTTGCAAGGTTTGGTAACCGTGGTAAGCTCAACCCTAGATACGTTGGTCCGTTCGAAATACTGGCTAGGGTTGGCCCTGTAGCTTACAAACTCAAGCTACCACAAGAACTAAGCAATGTACATGATACGTTTCATGTATCAAATCTCAAGAAGTGTTTATCAGACGAGACACTAATTATACCGCCTGACGAGATTCACATTGACGATAAACTTCACTTCATCGAGGAACCGATTGAGATTTCAGATTGGAAGGTTCAAAAGCTGAGACGTAGTCGGATCAAACTGGTTAAAGTACGTTAGAACTCAAAGCGTGGTCCTGAGTATACATGGGAACGAGAGGACCAAATGAAAACAAAATACCCATCCTTGTTTAAGGATACACCAGTTCAAGACGACACGAATTGAATTTCGGGACGAAATTATTTTAACAAGGGGAGAATGTGACACCCGACATTTCAGGTCAATATCCGTACATGTATTAAACAATTTTACATTATAATTATTCTTGTGATTTACTTAATTTCACAAACAAGGACATGAAGGTCTAACAAAAACCGAACATTGTCTCATTTCATATTTTGGTAATTCTAGGAGTTACTGGTTCACGTGTCATATAAACCGAATTTATTTACCCCTTTAAAACTCTAATGGATGTTAATACCATTAATAAATTAGTGGTAAAAACAGATTGTTTGATTTATTTTGACCCAAACCACCCACCCTTGACTATTCGGCCGAAGTGCAGAGAAAACCATTCCCCCCATTCTCACGTCCCATTTTACCATATTTTCAGATATAACCCATACCCTTTCACTCAAAACTCTCACAAACCTTTTATCTCTCTCATTTTCTTACGAAAATCTCTCATTTCTCTTCAAATTGAAGCCAAGTTTTAAGGCAAAATCCTACCACAATTCGGTATTTTAAGAAGATTTCAAGTGTTTTAAAGAAAATCCTGCAAAAGAGTCAAGACCATTCTATGTTTTCTCTCATCATCATCGTCACTGTTTTAAGGTAAAAACTCCAAACTATCCACTCTATTTTCTTTAAAAACCGTATTTAAGCATACAAAATGTTCAATCGCAAGTAAGATAACAATAAAAGTGTGTCAAATTCAAGTTTTAAAACATAAATATGCAAGACTGATTCTGTCAAACAAAGGTCCAGTAATCGAAACTATGAAGTTTCGATACTTATACTCAATCGAAACAAGTAGTTTCGATACCTGTTACTCGATCGAAACTAGGAGTTTCGATACTAGCTGTTCAATCGAAACTAGGTAGTTTCGATACATATTGCTCAATCGAAACTAGGTAGTTTCGATACCCTTCTTGTCAATCGAAACTAGGAAGTTTCGACACCAAACTACACAACCGAAACTAGGTAGTTTCGACACCAGTTAACTCAACCGAAACTAGGTAGTTTCGATACCAATACTCCATCGAAACTAGGAAGTTTCGACACTCAATTGCCCAATCGAAACTATGAAGTTTCGATACCTGTGTCAGTCCCTTTTGGGCAGTAACTAAGATCAATTTCTATAACGAAACAAGTGTTGAACAACTAAGAGGATATTTTAAACAAAAGCAACCAAATTTACAAGGTCGGTGAACAATTTGCAATATAAGACGTTCAGTCTTAACACAATTTACCCTTGGTATCTAGGGTACGAATAGTCAAGGTTGACTACAACAAGTATCATACAAGTATACACAAACTCAAGGTGAGTTTCACGGCCCCTTTTTACTGTTTTCAAATATTTGGGGGAGAAACATACTTACAACTATTTTATGGGATAACAAGAGAATAAGACACGACTTTATGTTTACATGGGATGAGAACAACATTGGAGGCCGCCAAAGTCCCCTGGAACAACATAGTAACCATTAACTGTAGCCTAGGGTCCTATGAATAGTACTATGGAGAGTGACGTCTCCCGGTCATGGTTAGTCGCGCTAACCACAATCTGGAGGATTTATGGCCGCATAGAACCTGATAAAGCTTATTAGGGGCTCATACATGTCATGGTTTGGTTACGCATCATGTATGAACATATTATTTGTATTCCTAGCTAGTTTACAAATGGGTCAACAATTCTTATTCTGTTTATCACATACAACTGAACTATTTATGAACAAACGAAGTTTACAAAGAACTATTTGATTAAACCCGTGAACTCACCAACCTCGTGTTGACAATTTTAAGTATGTTTTTCAGGAAATTGACGTGATCGCAAGGTTAGCAATGTAGATTACATGCATGCACGATGGATACTACTCAAGGAGGATTTCTCTTGTATAACTCATTGAATTGAGTCATATTTGTGAAATCTTAACCTTTTGTAAACTTAGATTACGTTTTGGAATGTAAAACATTAAACTTATTTATGTATCCATTTATCATGTATGTGTTTGCGGTAATCATATGCTTTGGAAACCATGAACGTCGTGCCTCGCGTTTCCGCCTTGGCGGGGTGTGACATTCTAAGTCAGGGTGGAGCAAGCTACTGCTGAGGGGATGAACTACAATGAAATGTGTTGTGTTAGTTGGTTCCTATTGAAGCACTTGGTTTGGTCTACAATGAAAGCTACAGTTAAGAAGGAGTCGGGTTTGTTATCACTCGGAAACTGAAGACTGAAGTTTGAAGATTTGAAGATCTCAAGTGGAATGCCAGAAGATCAAGTCTCGCCAGAAGACACTTGATGTCATTAGTTTAGAGGGAGTCTGTTAGGACATTCTTTGTAAACTGATGTTTATCAGTGTTAGAGATAGATAGAATTTGATGCTATAGTTAAGAGGGAGTTTGTAGAAGCATGTTTTGGTAACTATAGATAAAATTCTATGTATCGGTGTACGTGGCTAGTACGCAGGAGGGTATTCCTGCGTACTTAGACAAGTACACAGGTAATGTTCTTGCCCCTATAAATAGAAGACTTGTCTTCATTTGTAGGTGAAACTCTGGAACTAGGTTGAGAGGTGTTCAGGTCAGGACGAGCTCTCCCGACCCCTGGACCGTGAACTTAGATGAGCGATGTGTGCTCCTTCGGTATGTAGTCTGTAATACGGGATGACTTCTTTGTTATGGATTACGTATCGTTTCATTCTCTTGTTTGTTGTTCATGTATTCTCTGCCTCGTTTTCTTAGTTCCCACATAAATCACAAAACAGATCTGTGTATTTCCGTTGCGCGACGAGGCTCCCGGGACCTACACCCTTCATGCATGCATACTTTTACTTTTACCTAGATATCCATGATCTCCATTATCATCCACGTTTCCTTTATGTTGTCGTTTCCATTCTCTTGAATTTAAGTGATTAGTAGAAGTAATGAAAAAGGAGAAGAAAATTTGTAACAAAAAGTCTTGTCTTTCTCATCTATTTCTTTGGGAGATTTAGTCATCTCGAATCGTCTTCCTATCAATGATACTTTCACTGGCTTACTCGTCTCTTTCTCGTCTATTTCTTTGGGAGATCTATTAAACTATATATATTTAACCTAAAACAGTTCATGACCTTATGTTAAAAGTTAAATGAAACCTATAATTTAGTCTTTGGGTGAATATTGCCCCTAGTCGACACAGGGTCCATGACACTTGCTTCATCATTGGATTTGAGCGAAGATGGTCAAAGCGGTAGATGCAAGTCTTGAGTTAAGGTTTCGAACCTTACATCAATTGCCCTCGAAATTCCTTGATTGAACTAGAAGACTGGTCTGATGAGCCTTGCGAGTAGACTGCTTTAAGCTGACATACCTCAGAAATGAGAGCGGTGTGTGATGGCATGGTGGAAGGTGAGTAAGCCAGTGAAAGTATCATTGATAGGAAGACGATTCGAGATGGCTAAATCTCCCAAAGAAATAGACGAGAAAGAAAAGACTTTTTGTTACAAATTTTCTTCTCTTTTTTCATTACTTCTACTAATCACTTAAATTCAAGAGAATGGAAACGACAACATAATAGAAACTTGGATGATAATGGAGATCGTGGATATCTAGGTAAAAGTAAAAGTATGCATGCATGAAGGGTGTAGGTCCCGGGAGCCTCGTCGCGCAGCGGACATCACACACCGCTCTCATTTCTGAGGTATGTCAGCTTAAAGCAGTCTACTCGCAAGGCTCATCAGGCCAGTCTTCTAGTTCAATCAAGGAATTTCGAGGGCAATTGATGTAAGGTTCGAAACCTTAACTCAAGACTTGCATCTACCGCTTTGACCATCTTCGCTCAAATCCAATGATGAGGCAAGTGTCATGGACCCTGTGTCGACTAGGGGCAATATTCACCCAAAGACTAAATTATAGGTTTCATTTAACTTTTAACATAAGGTCACGAGCTGTTTTAGGTTAAATATGTATAGTTTAATAGATCTAACCGAGTGAAAACGAAAACAAGAAAAGTTGAGAACGATTTAGAATGGGCCAAAAAAGAGAACAAATGATTATGATATTCACGTATCATGCTCTTCACTTCGACCACAATCAAATCTCTCATCTCATTATCGTTGGGGCGTTTCAAGGCTGCAATTGGTTAGTGTCTTCTAAATAATCAAACCCTCGACCAATCGACCATCCCCCCTCTTCTTCATCTCTTTTCTCTTTGGTTCACTGATCTCCATCGACGAGCTTCAATCCGACCTCCACTTCGAGCTCTAACATCTACTACCAAGGTTGGATTTTTAATTTTTTTTATATGTTTTCGATTTTATTAGTGCTACTCTAACATCTGCTACTTTTTTCAACTCCAACATTATTATAATCAGAGGATATTATTTCTTGAGAGTTTGTTTTAAATTTTAGTCTTTAGCCTTTAGGTAACCAACAACAAACATATTCACATGAATCAATTGGTTATAAATCTCCCTAGGGTACGTGTAGTGGCAAGTTGTCCATATTATAACTTTTCTAGAATATAGTAACTCATTCAGAAAATATTATTTAAGAAATCCAAACAACAAAGACTACGTCCCGTGATTGTAAATTATTTATTCATTTGATATGTCTTTATAAAACGAGCGGTTTTAACCCTAACCAATTTTGATCCTAATTAAATTGATAAATTGATACAGTCCCATTCTACTAGAATTATTTTGAGTCAGCCTTGGTGTGGCCCATTCTCTAATAACCTACCCGTTTTATCAGGCTTACTGTCAACTATACAACAACTGCCAAGGTGTAAAAAAACCAAACATGTTCATGAGATACTCGAGATCAGCACACTAAAAGCTTGAATCGAGCCTAGCCCAAGCTCAAGACTAAAAATAAACGAACCCGAGCTTCACTTATCGAGCTCGACAACACCGCTATGCGGGTGATGGATTCGGGTATAGCGGGTACCGCAACAACACCGTCGCATGGCATTCAGGTAGTTCAATCTGGTATAAGTACCCGATGAGTTGTGTTAGTTTACCGTTCCACATACCCCATTATGGGTACTTTTAGTTGTGCTCCTACCAACTGGGTTAGTTTTTAAGGGATTTGGGTAAAAATTATGTGGCGGAACCTCATTGGTAGGATCATATTGGATACCTAGATTTGTGTCTTAATAATCAAGTGTAAATTTGTGATGATTATATTACCGGAAATGATGTTCAATAAAAGTGAAACTTATAATTATGAAAGGTCATATACTAATAAATAATCCTATAATTGTGAAGGTATAATGCCAAAAAAGTAGGATACTTGCATGAAGATAAACATTAACAAGACACAGTAAAGGAAATAATACAAGGTCAAATTCAGAGAACCAAGTGACATGTCAGCTTTATTCGGCTGCAATTGGTATGAATCTGTGATTATGAACCATCTGAAATTAGGGCAAAATCATAAGTGACGAACAAATCAGCAACATCAGTCATGTTATTGATCGAATCAGTTGCAACAATCTCATATTTACCTAAATACAAGCATTTCAGAAGAAAATCGGATCAATCTGAAAACCTAATTCCGTTATCCGGCACCGCCGCTGCAGATTCCGGAGAGCGAAACTGAAAACCTACATAAAGAGCAAACAGAGGTCGTACCTTCATCACCATCAGACGACGGCGGTGGCGGTAAAACCCTACCGTCGGCAAATAGCGTTCCTCCGTTATTCCGATCATCTACCTGCATATTCATCACCGTTTCACCGCCAAACAATGCCTCTTCACCGATACGCCGCTCGACCTCCAGAAATTCTCCGAGCGAAGACGGTTTTAAATCCTCGCCGCTGCACAGGCACCACCACCGCCTCCTCTTCAACCGCTTCCGCCGCCGTTCAGAAACCAAATCCACCGCATTGTTCCTCCTACGCCGCCGCCGTTCGCCGAATCCGCAGGTGTTGCTGGCATTCGGAGCCGATCCGAGAGTGACTGTCGGCGTGCCGTCGCGACGCTGGGAGGGGACTCGGAACGTGATGGTGGGGAACGTGGTGGCGACGCCCATTAGAGTGCCTAGACTTGTGCTCCGGTCGTGGAAGAAGGAGCCGGTGGACTCAGTGTCGAGATCGGAGGAGGAGATTGAGGAGATTGTCGGAGAAGAGAGTGGCGGAAGCAATTCCATGCCTGGATCTAGCATTTTTATCTCATCTTCAAATTCATAGTCAGATCTCTTTCGTATATATCGTCGGCAAATGCTGAAATAGATGAATTGACTGATTTATCCCTGTGATAAAGGTCTCGTCACTTGTCACTTGTCAGGGGTATAATGTGGGGGTGTAAATATTTTCAAAAGGGAACTTGTAAGTTTTCAAAATTGTTCATTTGTTCGTAAAAAACAAAGTTATATTAATTTATTAAAAAGGTTATTTTATAATATATTTTTACGGAGATAGGAATTTTATTTAGTGGTTATAATTTTTACACAACATTAAAATAACTAGGTTTTTTCTCCGAAGCGTTATGTCAAGGATTTCGTTACGATTTTAAATATCAAACCGCGGATGTCAAAACAAGTCGCAACAACAGTCTTTTTGACGCTAAAACCCTAAAGCATCAAGAAACCCGATTGCAAACATAGGTCACAACAATGTCTACACCCTAAAAAAACCCAAAAACTAGGCTATGCGCAACCTCAAACTCGGGGGAACGATCCTGATATCAAAACGAAAAAAAAGTCATAATGACTATCACTCCGACGTAACACCCTAAGGTGTACTCAGTCGTAAAAGCGAGCGTGACGTGAAACCCGAAGGTGTACTACGTCGTAAAAGTAATCGTCAACCCATCGTAAAACCTGAAATCATACTACGTTAAAAAAGCGGTTGAAAAGCCCGAGTACAAACACAGACGAAACTATAAACATAACGTTAATAAAAAAAACAAAAAACCAAAACATTAAAAAAAATCAAAAAACAAAAGTTGAAAGTAACTTTTGGCCAAAAATGAGAAAACAAACTTTTGTTGTCAAAACGAGAATATCTAAAACTTCACTATCCCCCTCACCCCAAAAAAAGGAGAAAAAACACCAAAATCTAGGTTAGGCACAGCCTCAAACTCGGGCCGTTGACGACGGAACGAACCTGAATATCAAACTGAAAAAGAAAATGTCATAACGGCTATCAGTCTGACGTAACGTCCTATAATGTACTCAGTCGTAAAAGCGAGTTTCACTTCGCCGTGAATCCTGAAAACGTACTTCATTGTAAAAGTAACCATCAACCTGTCGTAAAAGAAACTCAATGAGAGGTGTCATTTTCCTAGTCACATATCATGACAACAAAATCTGTATCAGGTCATCATTTAAAATGTTATAACATATTTAATTAATCTCAAAAGCACTTTTTTCTATCTAAATTCATTCGACTTTCATTAGGTGGTTTAATCGTATAATTTTTTTATAAAAATTAAACTTTTATAAATTTTGACCTGTATGAAACATATATGAATATTTGTTACTTTTTAGTTATTATTTTTACTTTTTATAAGTTTAATTTAAAAGTAGGAGGTGATAGTGAAGAAAAAAAATGCTAAATAATAATCAAGCTTTATATTTGTTTTATTTAAGTCAAATTAAGAAAGAAAAAAAACCACTAAATCGTAACAAATATTCTTAAATGTTCCATTATAATAACTTATTTTTCAAATATATGATACTTATATAAAAAAAAAGTTTCACAAGATTGAAACTAACTTATGAGATCTTTGTGACTTTAGAGAGAAAATTAAGTTACTTTAATAAAACAGACAAGAAACTTGTTTGGTTCGTATAATTTGTTGGAATTGAAATTTGAATTTGTATTTTAAGAAATTGAATTTGAAATTGTAATTTATCCAAATGATCTGGAATTTAAAAAAATGGAATCTATTAAACGAATATGAATTCCTGATGAATATGAATTCCTGATCCATTTGAGTGACAAAACAATAATAAATGAATTGAAATATATCATCATAACTACCACCAATGGTTGACCCAGGAAAATTTTCTATAGGTTTCAGAAAATTTCGGTGTTAGGATGTCTACAAAAAGAGATTTTTTTGTCGGGGGTCATTCAAATTTTTTTCTATATTGAATCAGTTCCATAAAACTTTTTTTTACCGTGATTGAGTATGGTCATTCAAACTTGTTTTTCACCGGATTGAGTTCAATAGACTAAATTGAGTTGTTAGCCTTTTAGCACCGGTTTCGGAAGAAGTGGATGGGCAACACTCTGACAGACGACGTCACTCTCGCAGGTTGTAGTGACAGATGATTGCCTACTAGGCAGCGGGGGGCGGCACTTCTCAGTCGATTGTTTCCGTTTCATTAAATCACGTTTGATGAACTAAGATTGTAGAAGATGAAGGGAACACTATAACCGATTGGTCGGATGATGAGGGTGAAGAACCTAAACCACCAAACCATTCACCGACAGTAGATTTCGAAAGACAATTGGCTAGGTTCAAAAATGTACGTAGCAATGAAGCTCATCATGAGCTTAGAGACGATTAATGAAGCTCATCATGAGCTTAGAGACGATTTAACAGACCATATACGGTCTATTAAATAATATTTGGTTTATGTAACCTTTTTTATGTTTATATTTGTGTTTGAAAAAGGATGTATTATTAAAGTAAAATTGAGTGTTTTTAAAAGACAAATTAAAATCTGATGTGTTTCGTTTGGTTTGATTTGATTTTTCTCATCCGCCAATGTGGATGTCGTAACAAATAACCTTTTTTTAAATGGGTAATTATATTTTAAATAGTACTTATCACGTTGTAATGGTGTACGTAATCCGTTCCAAAAAAAATGGTGTACGAAATCATACATAATAATTGAAAAGTTGGACAGGAATAAGTGCGGATGAGGGCTATATGATTGCAAAAACAAAAAGTTTTGTTATTGAAAATTACATATATAACCAAGTTTTTTTTTTTTTTTGAATGGCGACTTTCATTTTTGAGTGTCAGTCGCATCTCTGACAAGTCGGAGACCCATCAAGTAACAAGACTTGTAATATTAATATTATTTTATTTTAGTTTTATTTTTAAATGACAAAACTTTGATACAAATTATAACAAAAATATGATTCCAAGTGTCTAGAATTACTATGAATGAACCGAACGCTCAGCAGATTATTCGTATCCGACTGAAAAGTAGTTTATTTAATAATCGAATGGACATGAACACAATTTTTTGTTCACATAATTAAACAAACATAAAGACACGCCTTGTTCGTTTAGAATATTAACGAACGCCATAAACAAACATGAACATGTGATGAGAAAAACCTTTTCATGTTTGTTTAGTTCGTTTACAAACCTACCAAGAATTTATTTTCCCTTGTTCCTAAATTTTTTTATGTTCAACTGTAATAATTGTCGGATCATTGTCAAAAGAAGGATAAACTCTCTCGGCCTCTTCATCCCCTCTTCTAGGACATAATCATTCAACATTTCAAAACGGTTAGGGGTGTAAACGAGCCATTAAGAGGCTGCATGAACTATTAAGAGGCTGGTAAAATATGAAACAAACACCTTCTTCCTCTGACCGATTCAGAGGTAGCCTCTTAATGGAATCATTAAGAAGCTATCAAACAGCCTTCTAAAAAATTATTTTTGTGTTTCTATGTTTTAGTTATTAATAAGACTCAACAATTTCGATTACAAAGCATTGGAGGATCCGATTATAGTGTGTAAATCATCTTTCAGTGTTCGTAGGTTTTTACTGCGGGTCAAAAGTCATGTTTTTCGTTCATTTCATTGATTCTAAGTACACGATTAACGAGTCATTGAATAGCATATTCCAAAGGACTATAGTGTGATGGATCATGGATGAGCCAATTCAAGAACACTTGGTGTTTAGAATGGACTAAAATGTGACCCGTTATAACCTAACATGACCCATTACAACTCAATATGACCCGTTCATAATCAAGCCAATGTTGTTAAGCACTGAAAGCTGACAATCACTATGTGGATATTTCTTTCATGATGTGAAGATAAACACAAGATGACATCGCTACACATAATAAATGGAAGAAAATAAGGTAAGCGAACAGAGGTTAACTAACCCGTAGTTGAGTTTAAGTTTGACATAATATCATGACTGGTGAATGTTGGAGATGGCAGTGTTAATGCTTTTACAATCTAGTTCCATTGTCTTCATCCAGTTCTCAAAATCCCCTATTTCCTGTGAAACCAAATATAATTTCATCACTTAGAAAAAGTTTATTTCCAACTCTCAGTATAAACACAAAATGAACACTTGAACTCTAGACAGTACAAGTTTTCAAGAAAGCTTTGTAGTGGGACCCATTCTTCTTAAGTAGGGTTCAACATTAAATAATAACTATTAGCCTCCATTTTAGAAAATAAGCATGTCACAAAGATCAAGCGCGCTTGATTAAAACAAGTTTTTTGTGGGAACAATCTATTGATATTCAAGTTTGGACAACCGCTAGTATGAATATCTGTCAACTCAATTCATAACTCTTTGAATCAAACTGCCATAGAAATTGTAACTTCCTTCACAAATTTCAGAAATTCAAACTAACCTCTTTACAAGGTTCATAATTAAAGCAAAAAGATCACAAATTATCTTAGGGTTAGTATTTTTCCAGTGAATAAGTTGTCAATCCAGTGCAATGTCCAAAATTTACTACAGTAGAGCACAGATGTCTATAGTATGATTGCTAATTTGGCCATTGCAGGATAAGAAATAAATTTGCACTCATGAACTTAGGGTTTTTTATTTGTTTAATTGACTACTCCGGTTTGGAATTTTGGTATTAGCTTGAACAAAGAATTAAACAATCGTATAAAAAACTTAAAGAATTGTCATCGTGTATACAAGTTCTAACACTTGAATATAACTCCCACCAGTTGTAATTGTAACTTAGGTAATGCGATAAAATGATGAGGAAAGTGAACCTTGATGGCATTGTTAATAGCATGAGTAGAAGCAAGCCATTGATCAGTTTGCTTTCCAAATCGCATAACATTGGCCTTCAATGCTCGGATTTCGACTTCTATTCGCTTCTCGTTCACGAAACATTCTTCCACACCTCCATTAACAGCCTCCACTAACAAATCCGAGACACGAGAAGCACTTTTGATCGCCTCTTTCTTCGATTTCTCTGTGAAATTGTAAATCAAACAACTAAAAATCAAATTCCCCAAAACCACAAATTTCAAAAGAAGAAAAGTAAAGGAATTATATATACCTGCGTGTTCACGGAGCCGTATAGCGGTGTTTTGATGATCATTGACTAGTCGGAGTAGCGAAGATTCCAAACTTCCTGTTTGCACATCCGATCGATGGATCTCTGATGAAGATTTTACACGCCCACGCGCCAGCTGCCTCCGCGGTGAACTCATTTTTGTCAACTAGATCATTCGTTTCTGTTGCAATTTTCAGCTAAGCACCACAACAAAACCCCCTCGTCTTAGGTTTACTTTTCCTTTTGTAAAAGAATACTTTTTCTCAATTATTATTATATTTATACGGTTAAATCACGAGACTAGTCAAGCTCAATATATAAGCCTCGGGTTTGAGCTCGTTTATTAAATTATCTTCAATTTAGGCTTGAGTTCAGTTCGATTTGAGTTTTAAACGAACCGCTCTCAAGTAGCTCATGAATGATTCGACTCATTTACACCCTTATGTTTCTCGAAAAAACATGTATCCCAAACAACATATATAAAAGAACTAGAAAACTGGGTTTATTTAAACAGTTGCATTAGTAAATATAATTTGAAGTTTGAGTTCGAATACCATATTTGCGGGTTAAGCATCCCTGGCAATGAATGTTTAACCTTTTAAGGGCTTAAAAAATATACGTTGCAATGGTGCATTTTATATACAACTTTGAAACTGTCGTTTGAGACAATTTTGAAGATTTTCTAACCAACTGCTTTCGGTTATAACTCAGTTTGTTTCTTTCGTTTGGTCAGAGTTTGGGTTGGTCAACAGTTAATTCAAATTTTGATCAATGTTGGGCTTGGGTTGCAGTGTTTCCAGCCCAACGGCTAGCTTCCTGCCCCTAATGATGAGCCTTGACTGAGCAGTGTAGTTTCGGCCTAAAATTGGTTGTTTTAAATCAAAAGAATCCCAATGGTAGCACTTTTACTTCATAAAACTAGGCTCAAATCGCATGTACCAATATGAGATGGTGTGTGTGGCGTACACACATCATTACATCCCCCTAAATTGAACTAAATGAAACTAAACTAGGACCAATCAATACGCCTCCCAAATAAATATTTCTGGCCAATGTACTCCCCTAAGTACTAAACGGAGACGTCATGATCTTTATAACATCGTCACGATAAGGGTCATATCATTGATTCCACTATGGCATGTCTGACATGCTTGGGTAACATAGTACTAAATCTGAGTAGCAAAACTACCTAACAAATAACAAGACATAATAGCACAAGTACAGACTCTTTATCATTTACGGAAACATGCAATGATGAGTACGGGTTCATAAAGCTTATTGCATGCTACAAGTTTCAAAGTGCCAATACCCAGAACAAGGCATAAAAAATGTCAAAACTGAACAGAAATATTATAATTTTAGAAGAACGTATAGGATGCCTGAAGGCCAAACAATGGGAACCAATAAAACTATAAAAGTAAAGACATTCGTACAACATGGAGCACTTGATATATGAATCCGTACCTTAGATGATTAAGCAAAGCAAAACTGAGGTAAGCCGTCCTCAACAAGTACGAGAACCTACAGTTCATTTAATTCAATTTAGAATTACCAAACTTCATGTTTCTTATGTCTAATTTGTTGGGTTATTGGTTTACCGACTAGAAACTTTTGAGGTTATTAAATACTATTTATCATACTTCTCTTCAATTAATTATCCAAACGGTTTTACTTCTTAAATGACCAGTATTCACATGTTTATTAGGAATTAAGTAAAATTCCAAATGTAACAAAAATTGGTTTATTCAACATAACAGTTACTAATACTCCAAGGAACTTAATATCAACTTTTATTATTATAATCTATGTTGTCAAAAGCCTACAAGGTGCTCAAGCGCAGCCGAGCACAGCCTTGTCGCCTCACTTCAAAAGCCCCATTTTTAAGCGCTCGCCGCTCAGGCGCATTTTTAGACCAAGTTCCAGCTAAAAATCTTCTAAACAGGTCTTAAACAATTACACTAGCCCTAAACAAGCCTGTAATCAACCTAAAACATGTTTAAAACCCCTAAAAATGGTTCTTTTATACCATGTGTCTCGCTTAAAAAACCCTCGCTTTTTAAGGCTATGAGTGAGGCCTACGCGCCTTGAGTGCGCCTTGACAACACAGCTTATAATAGACTGTAACAAATTTCCTCGATTAAGTAGATTTCATAGCAGATCCCTTAAATGATGTTTAAGTTTTTGGTACAGGTTTCTGCTAGCAGATTTCAATATGTCAATTTAGTTGTGTAATGTTCATCTCTTCATAGAAATTTATTAAACAAATTCATAAATTGAAGCATCAAATTCAATTGTTTATTAAAGGAATCACAGAAGCCTCCTCAATTACCAAACAAAAACGAAACAGAAGGAACATGTTGTTTTATTGATATTGTTTGCTCATAAAATCGAAAATTAGGGTTTGATAGATACCTTGCTTTTGCAGATCGGAAATAGATAGAATGTTGAGAGTTGGTAATAGCGGCGTTTAATCCACTTGTGTGTTGATGAAGCTGAATGTATAGCGGTGTTTTGATGATCGAGTAGTGAAGATTCCAGACTTACCGATTGCACATCCTCCGGTCGATTAATCCACCATTTCCGTCCCTGTCGTCGATTAATTTAACGCAGGTTCGAATCCTACCTCTCCATCGTTTCTGGTTCGTTGATTCCTTAATTTCTTTTTTATTTTTATTAGTAATTTAAACTTTTATGCTTAATATTGAATTATAAGTTTTTAAATATTATATTTTTTTAAGTTTAAAATAAACCGTTGTAACGTAACTTTTTCAAAATAAGTCGTCGCTATACTCGTCATGCCGCACTCCATGTGTATGTTTTTATTAGTTTAAAAAATGTTAAATAAGTATAATAGAAATATGAGTAAAGTGTATTGTCCCTATGGTTTGGTCATTTTAGCCACTTTCATTCAAAAACTTTTTTTTTAGCTTTTCCGTCCGTGACTTTTCAAAATTTAGCTATTTTTATCCACTTGACTAACTCTGTATACATTTTAGCGTTAAATCAAAGACAATTTGATTAGATTTTAACCTATGGTTTCAAACTGACTCCTGATTTAACGTTAAAATGTAGACGGAGTTAGTAAGGTGAATGGATATGACTAGATTTTAAAAATTCAAAGACAAAAATGCTAAAAAGATATTAGAAGAAAATGACTAATATGATCAAATCATAGTGACGAAAATAACTTTTACTCTATAAATATATTCGCATGTAACTTTTCATTTTAATCCTATCCTATTATCCTTTTTATCTCATTTTAAAACCGGTTGTTGTCATTTAAAGGCAAGTCAAAGGTCACTGAAAAATGGTCTAACTTCAAATGTGATATGATAAAAGAAATGTAAAATATTTATACTGTTATCAATTTATTGTTTGTCAAAACAAAAGTCTCAATTATCTTATTATTTCGGTCAATATTACCTAAACTTGATAATAAAAGTATGTTTTATGTTGTGTATGGTCTACAATTATAAATAATATAAACTATGCTATATATGGTGCATTTAACCATCAAATTGTACTAAATCATTAAAACTTTAAACTAAGTACATTACAATTACCAAAAGTACTGAAAAACACTTCAAATTTTAAAGACAAAAAACTTTTAATCATTGTAATACGGTCTAAAGACAAAAAAAACTTTTAATCATTGTAATATCGTAAAATTACTTAATAACAAACAATTAGAACATTGGAGTGGTCGTCACCTGAATTAGATATCGTTGCCACAATCACAACAAGAGCTAGAAGAATATGATCATGAATCAATCAGAACTTGACCTTGCATAATTAAACCACCATATAAAAAAATAAGCTCAAAAATAGCATGTACGTTTTTAGTCTAATAAATTTACGTGTCACATTTTAAGATTAATAACATCTAATGAGTTTAATAAAAGATTTCAAATAACATTCTTTAACACTAAAAAATAACAACCCCCTCGGATGAAATCTACTCATAAAATTCATATATTATCTGCTTTGTGGGATTCGAACCCACACAAATTAGATAGAATAAACACCATGTGCCACTAACCCAAGACGCCATCAACGACACCACTCTTACTGTATATGATAACATCATGAAGCTTGAAGACCTAAAAATGCATCTTATACAAAATACATTATAGTGAGTTATTAGACCATCTCCATGTCAGCCTGCTCAGCTTCTCCCTCCCCTCCCCCTTCCCTCCTTCCCTCTCCCTCTCCCTCTCATTCTCATTCTCATTCGTTGTATGTTTCTCTTCCACATCACCTCTCCTCCCCGCCCGTGGAGGTATATTTCACCCTCCCCTCTCCTTGCCATCACCTCCCCATCTGTCTCTCTTCCACATCGGTCCACATGCATCAAAGCACGTTCTGGTTGGTTGGAGATGATCTTAGGTCAAATAAGTGTGACATAATAATATTATCATTATAAAACAACTTTTATAGTTGTAAAAGATGTTACATAATTAATGACTTCCTAACATATTATAGTATAGAACGGTTTCTTATAGTTGCACTTGTATGTTTGTAATGAAATAAGGGATTAACCTAGTAAAACAAATTATGTTGTCCTATAAAAGGATTATATAGAGCAATTATAGTTTTATGTTGGGGCAGCCGTACCCTAATTAAGCTTAAAAAGGGTCCTAATACCTATGGGTAATTGTTGTATGGAACTGGATAACTTATAAAATATTAATACTTAATTTAACAGGACGAAAATAATTAAGAATTATAATAGCTTACATGATAATGGAACTTAAAATTTAGATCACTATATATCTTTTTGTAGCACGATTAAATTATGTTATACGAAAGGTGTTTCACTATTTGTTATAGTGAAAAATAAATTATCATTCTATTTTTTAAATACAAAAATAACCTATAAAGAGTGATAACCATTGAAACAAAGTTTAGGGATGTAGTCAAGTCGAGCCGACTCGCTAACTACGATTGTCAAATTAAAAAGTACTTAAAATTGTCTTGATTAGGTTAAGTCGAGCTTAGGCTTAAGCTACTCGAGCATATTATTGAGTCAAGATCAAGTATTGAAAAAATTGGCTTGTAAAGGTCACGAATCTTATTAAGGTTGTGCCATTTTATATTTTTATCTTATTAAGGTTGTGTCATTTTATATTTTTATCATTTGTGTAGATGTAATTTTACATAATAGTATCATCAAATAGGGTTGGCTCAAATTGAATTAAAAGTATCAAGTCAAGTTAAGTTGAAAGTTTGGGTAGGGTAATACTTTTTTTTAAGGTCAACGAATACTATATGCCTGGTCACTCGGGTAAATCAAATGGCGAAAGGCCACCCACGCCCGCGAATGCAGACAGCGCTGGTGACCTGGCCCGCCCACCATTCCAAGGGAAACCCACCACCTGAAGGCCCACTGTGGTAAAACCCCTGGGTCACTTGATAATATTTGCATTAAGTGAGACTCGAACCCATGACCTTCACATTGGAAGGCCATACATTGGAAGGCCATGAGGGTGTCTCCTTCTAAACCAGTTCATCTAGGACTCATTGAATTGGGTAGGGTAATACTAACTTTGGAAACTAGTAATCAAGATGAGTTAAGCCGAACTTGTTACTTGTAACACACTTAATTTGGTCTTTGTGTATGTATATATATGAGAATGTTCCAGTGAAAATCACATCCTTATGTAAAACCAATAAACTTTCTACCTTAATCAAGAATGTCACGTCTCTCACCATTTGACTTTTTCAAAAAGGTAAAATTGTTCCTTTTTAATTAATTTATTTGAACTACTTCCTCACATTTTTTTAACTTTAATATTTTTTTACAATGCTTTTTTTAAAAAATTATACCATAAAATTGAACATTTTTTATCTTTAAATTTTAAATGTTGTATAGTCTTGATATATTAAAAAAATGTTAACGCCTATTATTACATATCTATACTATATAATAAATAAAGGTTTTCTATGCCACGTGTCGTTTCCACATTCACCCTCATCATTTTTTTCCCGCTTCTCTCTCCTATTAATTACACCACTATCCAAAAATAATAATATATTTTTAAAGAAAATACTAATCTTTATATTAATAAATCTTCTGACATATTTTGACGAGTGTATATATTAACAAATTATATTTTATTTTACGGGTTTATTCAACCTGTGTAAAACACGAGTTTTTAAAAAATATTTTTTTATACTGAATATATAATATTAAATTTTTTTAACCCGTGTAATACACGTACACGGGATTTTAACCTAGTATGTAATATAACATATATGAAATTGTTCATTCAAAAACCCAAAAAACTTAGATAATAACTTGTTCATCTAAATTGTTTGTCCGAAAAAAACAAAACTCATAAATTTGTTCATTCAACAAACCAAAAACCCATAAATTTAATAAGACATATATGTACTGTCATATTACATATATGAAATTGGTTCATTCAAAACCAAAACCCAAAAGTTTGATATTACATATATGTAATATGCGATTGTAAAAGTTGTTTAAGCAGGAAACTTATATTTATTTAGAAAAAATCAACACTTAAAGGGTAAATCCCCACTTTTACCCCTCCCAATCGTTACTAAGATTCAATTATTTACAAAATTGTACTGTATTAGTTTTAACTGTTAAACTAGTTGATCAAATATATGTATGGAAGAGATCATAAATATTTCATGCTACAACTTTAATAATTAAAGATTCATTGATTCATATATAATTTAATTTGTGTACTTCAATTAAATGTAAACTTTACGGGATTTGTAGTTTTATTTAATAATGGATGCATTGGTGGTAATTATAGTGAAGGCAGTTATACATTATTATCTCTCATAAAATAATTAAATCACATAACACCTAACTTAAATCCGAATAACTTTTTTTTAAGTCCTAAAAAATAAATTTTTAATTTTTTTTAACAACAAACATTACTCTTACTCTAATTTTACACCAATAATCTTATACTACTTCATCTAAAAGACATATATTTCTACCAAATGAGCTAGCCCCATATTAACAATCAATAAATTACACAAATCTTTCATTTTTGGGTTCAATTACGAGTAAATTACATAAATGGTCTACAACTCTATAGTTTTTTTTAAGGCAAACTACATAAAAGTATCATTTTACTTCTGTAGCTTGCCAAGTAATATAGGTTAAAAAAATCAAAACTATATATCATTTGATTTAAATTATTTAAGCTTTTTTTATAATCGAAAAAGGCTCTTAAGTTTTAATACCATTTTATTATTTTTAGTTTTTTCTATAACTTGTTAAAAATTAATGATTTAAATATAAGGGATAATATCATATATACCCTTATAAACATAGGTAAATATCATATATACCCAACAAAAACTAAAAATATCATATATACCCAATTTAAATAATTTGGTATTTTATGACCATTCTACCCTTATTCATTATATGATTTTTTATAACTTATTTTTTTAGTTTTATCCAATACGTAAAAGACACTCGTTAAACTATTCTTGATTATACTATTGTGATTCTCCAAACTCATTCAAAATGCATCAATTCAGAAGGAATGATTGCTAGAAAGTTACAAAACGCTAATGCTATAAAAGAACTTTGGTAAAATTATAAAAAAAAATTGAGAAAAATTCAAAATACTATTTTGAGAAAACTATTTTTCATGGTTAAATATAAAATTCTAAAGTTGAAAATGTGAAAATATGATAATGTTAAGAACAGGTAAATATGAAATATTAAAGTTTAGATAAATAAGGGTAAAATGGTCATATTTTAAATGGTTTTTAATAAAATGAGTATATATGATATTATTACATATTTGTAAGGGTACATATGATATTTTTAATTTTTGTTGAGTATATATGATATTTTTTCAAGTTTGTAGGGGTATATATGAAAAAATATCAAAAACAATCATATTCGTTAAAATATAATAATTATAAATTTTGTTTATTATTTAACGATCATATTAGTTAAAATTGAAAAAATGTCAAAAACAATAATTAGATTTTATAATATTTTCCTTTAGGAGTCTCTATTTTAACAAGCTAATTTTTTTTTGTAACAACTAAATAATACTGGAATTTGAATGGTGTTACGATTAACAAGTTTTTTTTTATATTAGAATTTTTTTTGTTAATAATGTGCTTCCATTAAAATAAGGACGATTACAATAAAGTGACAGGTAAACGGGCAACAAATTGCGCCGCAACTCCCTTTTGGATAGCAAAACCGATCCTACTAAAAACAAAACTTTGAGTCTTAGGGGCTGAAAAATTACTATGCACGACCCGCTAAATCCTGTTCAGGAATTCCACTGCCTCCGGGGCTAGGAAACCAAAAGTATCAAAACCAAAAAGGGATAAACACGTATTGCTTCTCTAAACAAGCTTTCTCATGTTTAGCCACTTGCCTGATTCTGTCTTTAACATTCTAACAATAACAATACAAATGCAGCTGTTAAAAAAAATTAAATATATAAATTAAAAAAAAAGTTTTTTCTCCCTTGTGTATGGCTAAAATCAATTGGTGTAGGTTACTATATATATAGATATGGTAACCCTTTGTACTTCCAAGAGACTCACTACTCATCGTGACAAAATGGCTTCTTATATGACCCTTTCCTTTGCATTTGCATTGCTTGCTTGTACTTTATGCTTGATGGGTGATACTTCTTCGGCTCAACTCACACACCACTTCTACTCTAAAAGTTGCCCGCAAGTTTCTGATGTCGTAGGCTCGGTGGTTTGGGCCGCTGTGGCGAGGGAAAAACGCATGGGCGCGTCCCTCCTTCGGCTCCATTTTCACGATTGTTTTGTTAATGTATGTATTTAATTTCTCTCTCTAGTTGATTTAAGTTATAGAATAAAAGTGACATATATAGATGGTAACAGTCAAAGTTAAATATGTTTTCTCATTGAAGGGGTGTGATGGGTCAATTCTACTAGACGACACACTTACGTTTAGAGGGGAAAAGACTGCGGGCCCAAATAATAATTCGGTGAGGGGTTTCGAGGTGATAGATATGATCAAGTCGAATGTTGAAAGAGTTTGCCCTGGTGTTGTCTCATGTGCTGATATATTAGCAATTACTGCTCTCAAATCTGTTGTTGCTGTAAGTATAACTATATTAATAAACATGTTGCTAATTGTGTTTCCTCTCTCATGATGAATATTTACGTAGTGTTTAACAATAGTCTTTCCCACATACATGGATGAAATCCCAACAAACGTACCCCCACCCCCTCTCTCATGATGAGCATTTGCGTAGTGTTACGGGTTATGATAAATATACATCACCCTAATTATTTTTACTGAATGTACATCATATATTTTATGCAGTTAGGTGGACCTACTTGGAAGGTTAAACTAGGAAGAAGAGACTCCAAAACCGCCAGCTTTTCCGCCGCCAACGGCGGCGCCATACCGCCACCAACATCCTCCCTCGACAACCTCATCAACACGTTCCGAGCGGTGGGTCTCTCCGCCAATGACATGGTAGCACTCGTGGGCGCACATACAATCGGAAAAGCACGTTGTACGAGTTTTAAAGCTCGTGTTTACAACGAATCCAACATCGACCCTTTATTCGCCATCTTGCGTCAATCAAACTGCCCACCTTCAACTGGATCCGGCGACAACAACCTTGCACCACTTGACGTTATAACACCGGACCGTTTCGACAACCACTACTACAAGAACTTGATCAGGAAGCAAGGTTTACTCCACTCAGACCAGCAGGTGTACGGTGGTGGCTCAACCGATTCGCTGGTGGAGCAGTATAGCAGAAACCCCTTAAGTTTCAACATGGATTTTGCTTCCGCCATTGTGAAGATGGGTGATATTCGTCCTCTCACCGGTGCCAACGGCGAGATCAGGAGGAACTGCAGGGTGGTTAATTCGTAATTGGCTAGAAAATTGTTTGTTTTTATGAGTAGGGAATAAAATAAAATAAAATTTCTTTTTAGATTTTTTATTGACTTGCATCTATCTCAATTTGGTCAAATTAATGTTATTCGTATACAATTCATCATGATTTAATGTCAAGTTCATGATAATTGAAGATCAATTTAGTGTTTTTGTTATCTGGTTTAGATTGAAATTTTTATATTTGAAAGAATTTCATATATAAAACTTTTTATCTTTATGTTACATCAATTTGAGTTATTCGTGTCAAATTAATGTTATTTTTCGTGTACAATCCCCCCATTATAGGTTGATTTTTCCTTTTGTACAACAAAACTTTCTCGTTTGACTAATCCCTTTCAAAAATATCTCCTCATATACCGTTGTTCTCAGCCAACCACACCCCGCCACGTATACAAAACGTCAATATGTTTATAAACACATAAAAAAAATAAGCGAAAAAAATAATATTGAGATCACAAAATTATGACATGTGACGTAATAAGTTACTTATCAGTTAGGTATAAATGTGCATTTAAACATTAGATCATACTGAATTCGTAAAACTCGAATTAAATTCCATCTCAATTACCAAGTATTATAAAGAAAAGACTTTTAATGTATTGTGAATGTGAACCCTTATAATCACCCAATAACAAACAATTAAAGTGGTCCTCAACACAATCACATATATTGGCAAAATCACAACAAGAACTAGTAAAACACATTTATTTTTAAATTATCCTTTATTATAAAAAAAACTTTGAAATCTAATTATGTAATTTTTATTTTCAATCAAATAGTAAATGAAAGTCAAATTACATTAAATAGTAATTGACGCATTTTCGAAACCCAGTTATATATTATTTTTTACATATTTTGAATTTTGTTTTATATACTTAATATACAGTGATACATTTTTACACCTGTAAAATACATAAATAAAATTTAAGAAATTTATGTATTGATATTTTTCACTCGTGTGTATTACACGGGGTCTAAGCTAGTAACATATATATCATTATAAAACAACTTTTATAGCCATAAAAGCGTTATGTAAATGCCCTAACAGATTATAATATAGAACCGTTTTTGTAGTCGAAGCACATGTATGTTTGTAATGACAAAGGTCATTAACCTACTAAAATCAAATTATGTTGTCCCATAAAAGGATTAGTTATAGAACATTACGTTGCATAAAGGCCCTAACATATTATCATATAGAAACGGCTTTTGTAGTTGTAGCACATATATGTATGTAATAACAAAAGTGATTTACTTATTAAATCAAATTATGTTGTCCCATAAAAAGGATTAGTTATAGAACATTAATTGCCTCCTAGTAACAAGCAGGTTTTGTAATAGGTTAATGTTGGGGCCGCCGTAAAACCTATCCTAGAAATTATTTTGATTAATATGACGAAAATAATTAAGATTCATAATAGCTTAATAGATGATAATTGAACTCTAAAACTATATCAATACATTATCTTTTTATAGTTTTGATTAACATTATGTGATATGAAAGGATTTTCACTATTTGTTGTGGTGAAAAATAAAGTATATATCATTTCAATTTTTTAAACCATTTGGTAAATACTACACACATAGGTCGTGTCCAAATATACTTAAAAGTACTGATTTAGCTTGTCAAATAATATTATTTAACGGTTAATAAATGATATTAATAAAACTTCAAACGTGAGTCTATAAGTAATTTAGCTTGTCAAATAATATAGGTTAGCCACTGAGTCGCTTATCATTTGGTTTGGGAGGAGGAACCCACATGGCCTTCTGATGTGGAGGTTATAAGTTTGAAACTCATTTGGTGGAATATGCTCATGTGAGTCCAGAGTTTTATCACTATAGACCTTCGGGTGGTGGATTGCGGCCTTCCAATAAGATGTCGTTTGGTCTAAACAATCTACCAAAGTTGTGGGGTGTCTAAACAATCTACCAAAGTTGTGGGGTGTAAAATTACATCGGTAAAGGAGCATTCTTCCATTTTTAAGGATATGTAAAACTTGATTGGTTTTAGTTATTTTTAGTGGAATCACTAAAAAAGTTATTCACGTCTCGTCACGTCAATCACTATGGTGTGTAATGATTTCACTATCTATACGTAAACATATACACATATACATATGCATAAACACACACACACACATCAAGCGCCCCACGCCCGTGGTTCTAATAACGTATGTGCCTCACGCCCCCATTCACGCTCTTGAGGGCGGTGTTTCATGCCCAATCATTCCCCACCCCTCACAGTCCACTACAAAAAATAAGTTATTCAGTGGCATACAAAAAATGTCACAAAAAACCAAAAAAGTGTCACTAAAGAGCCCTTTAGGAATAGGTGACACGCAAAAAAAGTGCCACTAGAAGCGCTAACACTAAAGCCTTTTAGTGACACTTTTTTAGTCTACCACTACAAACCTTTGGGCTTTTAGTGGCACTTTTTTAGTCTATCACTACAAACCTTTGGGTTTTTAGTGGCACTTTTTTAGTCTACCACTACAAACCTTTAGGCTTTTGTGGCACAATTTTTGTGTTGCTAAAAACCATTTGTAGTTAAATATCCATACTACTTTTAGTGACACATAACTTTTGCCACAAAAAACACATCAAAATAAATTTCACTATCGACATTTAACATTTATCATATTAATTTTGATAATTAAAATAATTATTTACTTATAATATAAAATGAAAATAAAACTATAAAATGTAGAAATCAGAATATTATCACCTCAATTAAAAGTTCGATTGTCTTCTAAACATATTCCAAATGATTGCTTACAAACGTCTAATAAGTGCAAGATTAAGTCTAAATATCAAATATATAAAAACATAACTAACAAATGTTTGAATAAAAGCTCAAAACTTCATCGTGTTCATGAACCACTTTTACAATCTTCAAGTGAATAAAATGATCCTCATGTTAACTCTTTCTTAACAATTATATTAGAAGTTACCTGTTAAGAGAATAAAGACCTTTCAAGTTTCAACATGAAAACAATTATCACTATTATTTGACCCAGCAAAGAAGAACAAGTAGAAAAAGAAAGCCTAACCCGTTTATCAAGAGAATAAGAGAATCTGAGTCTTGGTGTTTCAAATTACAACATATTTGCCTATGCCAAAAAACAATTCAAAGTTAGAGCACTCATAATAATTTTTATACAACTTCCACTATTTAACTTGTGACTATCCAAAAAAACGGGTTAATTAAAAAAAATTAGCAAAAAATGAAAACGGGTTGAACGGGTCAAAACTCAAACCCCGTGCATGTCTATCTTCTCAAATTGAGAGAGATTTTAAGCATTCATACAATATACATACCTATGGAGTGGCGTTTTACATAATTTATCATGTTTAGAAAAGAACACGATCCTGTAAAGAATTTTATTAGATTTAGAAAAGAACGCGGACCTGAAATTCTTTAGAGCAAACACCATTTATCACTTTCATTCTCATGTCTTCATTCCTAAAACCAACAAACATGCATTCACCATCATATGCAGCATCCAGCATGTGCAATCTAACTCACAAAAATAACAAAAATAAAATGTTAATAACTATTTACGCAAATGTTACTCTCATTGTAAATACAGTTAAACAATCTGACTACTATCAAAATACATTTCAATAATAACATACACAAAAAAAATAGCATATAAAGAAAATCAAAGTTGAGAAGGTAAAATTAGCTAATTACATACCAGTAAATGGAGATCATCTTCAAGCAGGCTCATTTTATGAGCCACGTGTGGAAATTCCAGATATGATCTCAGCTGTTTGACTTCATAAAGTCAAAACCTTGATATGTCAACCAACTCCCTAGGATCCGACATAAAAAAGCGTTATTTATAGATCTAATTATCTCCGAAACTTATGGTTTAAAGTTTAAACTTGATATGGCCATCAGCATCTTCTGTACTCACAACATTGAAATTAGTATGTTGAACCTATGAGTTGCCTTTCATGTTCCATCCAGTTGTTGAAGGTGTGGAGTAGGATAGTAATCAAGACACTCTACATCCAACAAAAATTACATCAATTTACTTTACATGTAGTTTACTATAAGTGTCTGGTCGTTACTCAAATGTCTAAAATACCCTCTTTTAGTCACTAATAGTTGAATTTGTCAATATAGTTTTACAAAATGTTACTTCCCTTGTAAATACAGTTTGCAGAAAACAAAAAAATGGAAAAAGCCTCTTCAACATCATATGTAGCATGTTACTTTAACAAAAAATTCATGCATTTTTCATGGTCTTTATTTGTTAACCACAAGGCATTTCTTAAGAATTAAAGAATCTAGCATCTAGATTGTAATGTTTTCCACTTGAGTCATGATCAAATTAAGAAAAGGAGTAATTATTAATCAACCGTTTGCTAGGAACCTCAACAATCAGCCCATATATGTCATGAAGATTTAATGATTAAGTCATTATTTTATCTTGAATAACACATGAAAAAGCTTTTCAACCTTCAAATGATTTCAAGATAATCAAACATCCAAATTAAAATGAAAGACGTGTAGAATTTCTTCAATAAGCAGATAACAATTATCTAAATGGGACTGCAAATTTGTGAGAACAAAAACTAGCTAGCAGGTTGCATCAAAGCAATGACAACAATTATACAAACAAAAAAATCAATTTGCAATTATACAAAACAAAATTAGCTAGCAGAAGCCATGGCAGCAAGATCATACTACACCAGTAACCTACCTAAAAAGTATAATTCAACCACCATTGCTATTTCAAACTAGCTATGTTACAAAATTAAGTTGAAACAAACAGAATCTAAGACTCATTCATCAAATTGAACTATTAAGACTCAAAAGCATCACAGAAACACAAATCAGCCCTAAAATGCATATAATCATCTTATGATAATAAAAATAACTGCAAAATTCAAATGGGATTCTTACTTCCTTGATTCTAATCAGCCTTGTACGCACTTCCAAATCCACCTTCTCTAGTCAAATTAGCATTCTTCAAGTTCTGTCTTAAAATAGCAATCTCACAAAATGATACGACACAAATCACAATGATAAACTGAAAATACATGGCAACTTGCAAAAGGTGATGATGATAATGGTCATGGGAGCAAACAGTCAACATACACGAATACATGATGGTGCCCAAGAAACAGACATACACGGTGATAATATATTGCAATTTGCAAATGAAAGTCTTAAATCATTTCTTAACCTAAATAATACAGAGACATCAATAGCTAATAATTACGAAATTGGTGAAGACCAATATAGTATCCATCTAAACCTAAATAATACAGAGACATCAAGGCAACCATTCCTTCAATTTAATTCTGCTTCTCGTTAAATTAGTTGCTAAAAACAATAATCAAAGTCTTAAATCCTTTCTTCCAAATAAATACAAAATGAAGCACAATCAATAGCTAATAATTACGAAATTGGTGAAAAAATCAAGCGGAATTGGTTACGGAAAACATGAAATCACTCAAAAGCACAAACGAACAACGAAATAGTCGAGGAAGATAATTTGTTTGATCGGAAGTACCTGCAGTTTGGAATCGATATGAAACGTCTGCTTCGCATGGATTCTGAGGGCGCTGGCATCGCCGGCGGACCTCACCGTAGGAGGCTTCCTGTTCGTATTGACTCTAAGGGCGGTGGAATCTCCACTGTATGGGAGCGAAGTCTCCATTTTTGTTTCTGCTGGTTGATACAACTCTCACATGAAAGGAAAAACGCAGTGTTGTGTAATATACCGAAAATCCATAAACTAATGATTCGGGCTAGTAGGCGACCCGACCCTCTATTAATCAAAAGGATTTATAAGGCTTATCGATCAAGGTGCGTTTTAGACAATGGAAGGAGAATGGCTAGCTGAATAAAAGTATAGTCGGGGAGCAAATTATACGAGGCGATTGATGAAGGACCCGAATGAAACATTACGGGGTTTATAAATCACCTAATGTTAAACCCCAGGCCACTCGGCCTAGGAGACTTGCGACGGCAAGGTGACAAGCAGGAAAGAGAGAGCCGGTGTCACAACCCATTCGGCGGCGGAATCACCGAACGTGACGTGTAGGATTGTTCAAAGGCATCGTGGCACTATTGTTGAAATATAAATTTAACTGATTTCATTAAACTAAGAATTTCAAATACAATTGTTTCAATTAAAGGAAATAAATTGATAAACAAAAGACAAAAATATTTAAATTTGATATCTAAGGCAAAGTCCCTAGATTACGTTTCCATGGTAGCATCAAACATCTCCTGAAAACATGTAAAATAATATTTGATCAACAATAAAGTTGGTGAGTTCATACAAGTTTCATACATATAATAATCATGTTTAAAGCAACAATTCACATGCATAGACATACTTTACTAATATTCATACAATTTGTAATGATATAGTTCAAACCTATTGTTGACATAGCATACCTAGCATCCAAAGAATACTAGTCGAATAAATAACATAACAAGATCGGGGGCTCCATAAAGGTAACGAAAAGCCGACGGGTGTCAATCCTATAGTGCTACACTTGTTAAGTGCGGTTTTGCAAGAATTAATGAACTATTGTATTAACAAGTTGTATTTAAGCATGTAGTCAAGTTGTTGTCACATGAGCATGTTAATGAATTGTGTTTGAATAAAGTGTGAATCTTGTAGTGTATGGGTTTTGAATATGTACATGTTTTCAAGTCCCAAAATGCAAAAATGTAAAAGGGGCAAGTATGAAACTCACGGTTTGGCGTGGTAACGAAAGGATGAACGGGAAGGTGAAGAGTCGGGAATGCCGGTTAACCTAAAGGTAACGTAGGCATAAGTTCGGTGGAGAAGAAATAATAAATAATATATATGTATAATAGTATCAAGTTGGTCATGCATCGCCGACGGCGGACCGAAACACAAACCCCTAACTTAGTTAGGAATTCGGATGGTCAAAAGTAATTATAGTTAGTAATATACCACTTGAAGTGGCCAAGAGAAAGGTTGGGAAATCCACAAACCTTGTTAGATTTATTTATAATATTTATGTATAGGATTTGAACACCCTGTGGCTATTGGATGTCTTATGGTAGATGAACCTATGTTCATCTACTTCATCCAAAAACCTTAGCACAAAGCTTTCATCATAGAATTTTGATAGAGGCTTGGTTTGGTTTTACCACAACTAGATGTAAAATATCCAAACAAGAACATGAAGAAGGAGAAATGTTAGTTGAAAGACCACAACTTGGACCTCAAATGGTGACTTATCTTAGATGTTTACCAAGGTAAACAAATGATAAGACCCTAGAGGTTTATCCAAGAGGGTGAAGGAAGAATTGTTAAGAAAAAAAAAAGGAAGAAACTTGAAGAAAAATAAGGTTTTTACCTTATAAAATTCTGCCAAAAAATCTTGAAAGAAATGGAGCACTTGGAGAGATTTGTGAGAGAATTTGGAGGGTGTAAGGGTGGAGGAGTGAAAGGGAGTGGGTATTTATAAGTGTGGATTAGGGTTTGGGGTATTAAATGAGTTAGTTGGGAGTTGGTGGTTGAAAGGGAGGTGATTCTTTTTTTTTAAAGAAAAAAAAATGAAATAATAATAATAATAGTACTAATGATAATAATGATAATAATACTACTACTATTAATAATAATAATAATAATAAACCGAGCGTGTATGGACGTGAAACGAGAATATAAATGTAAAAAAAGTAAAACGCGTGTTTGTACTATATAATTTTGTAATATTGCACGTATGATGTTGTCTTGCATATGTATAAATGTAATGTATGTTGTAAACATGTAATTGAATAAATCCAATAAATTCATTGATCATAAGTCTCGGGTTACAATGGATTCAAAAATGAAAGTACAAGGATACAAAATGTAAATAAACGATGATGTGGAAAGTACGGATATTACAGTCTCCCCGACTTTAGAAAATTTCGTCCCGAAATTTCTTTCATGAGGAAGACTCTGAAAAAAGATGCGGGTACTTGGCTTTCATTTGGTCTTCACGTTCCCAAGTGAATTCTGCACCACGTTTTCCTTCCCAACGTACCTTAATGATTGGAATACGACTACGCTTGAGTTGTTTGACTTCACGATCCATTATCTCAACAGGTTTCTCGACAAAGTGCATTGTTGGGTCGATCTGAACGTCTTCAAGTGGAACTTGGAGATCTTCATTTGATAAGCACTTTCTCAAGTTAGAGACGTGGAAGGTGGGGTGGATGTTGCTAAGCTCGGTAGGGAGATCAAGTTTGTATGCAACAGAACCGACTTTCTCGAAAATCTTGAAAGGACCAACATAACGTGGGGATAGTTTTCCTCACTTCCCGAAGCGAAAGACTCCTTTCCAAGGTGAAACCTTAAGGAAAACGAAATCTCCAACTTCGAAAGTAACCGCGTTGCGCTTTCGGTCGGCGTAACTCTTTTGTCGACTCCGAGCGGTACGTAGGTTGTCGCGAATTTTGAGGATCTTGTCTGTGGTCTCTTGGATTAACTCGGGTCCGGTAATTTGTGTTTCGCCAATCTCGGTCCAACAAACGGGTGACCGACATTTTCGACCATAAAGTGCCTCAAATGGAGCCATGCCGATGCTGGTATGGTAACTATTGTTGTAAGAGAACTCGATCAAAGGCAAGTGCACGTCCCAATTACCACCGAAATCAATGACACACGATCGAAGCATATCCTCGAGAGTTTGGATAGTACGTTCAGTCTGACCATCCGTCTGAGGGTGGTAAGCCGTACTAAGATTGAGTTGAGTACTCATGGCTTCATTGAAGGATTCCCAAAAACGGGAGGTGAAACGACTGTCACGATCGGATATGATGTCCAAAGGAACACCATGACGACTAACGATTTCCGCGATGTAGATTTGAGCTAGCCTTGCAACGGGGTAGCTCTCGCGGATGGGAATGAAGTGAGCAGATTTGGTGAGACGATCGATGATAACCCAAACGGAATCATGACGAGAGGATGTCAATGGGAGTTTGGTAATAAAATCCATAGCAATGCTCTCCCATTTCCAAACTGGAATCTCCGGTTGCACGAGCAAACCGGATGGGCGTTGGTGCTCGGCTTTCACTCTAGCGCAAGTATTACACTTCGACACATAGAGCGCGATATCCTTTTTCATACCGGGCCACCAGTAGATAGAACGCAGATCCCTGTACATTTTGTCTGTACCAGGGTGGACCGAATACCGAGACTTGTGAGCCTCATGCATGATGGAAGAACGAAGATCGGAATGATTGGGAACCCAAACACGATTCATGAAATAAAGTAAACCGTTGGGTTTGGTCTCGAGTTGGAGTTCGGCACCACAAGACATTCCGTTGTACATGTCGCCTTCGGTGACCGAAAGATGTTGGGCTTCACAAATACGGACATGGATGTCGGGTTGCATACGAGCACAAAGGAACTTCACATGGTGCTTTCGGCTGAGGGCATCGGCAACGACGTTCGCTTTACCGGGATGGTAGCGAATTTCGCATTCGTAATCTTTGATTGTTTCAATCCCTCGTCGTTGGCGCATGTTTAGATCCTTTTGGTTATAAAGTTGTTGGAGACTCTTGTGATCTGTGAAGACCACGCATTTGGTACCGTAAAGGTAGTGTCTCCAAAGCTTGAGAGCAAAGACGACGGCGGTGAGTTCAAGATCATGAGTCGTGTAATTCTTCTCATGGATCTTGAGTTGACGGGATGCGTAAGCGATGACCTTGCCTCGTTGCATGAGAACACAACCGAGACCAATGTTAGAGGCGTCGCAATACACCACGAAGTCATCGTTTCCGTCGGGAAGAGTAAGGATCGGAGCATTGCAAAGCTTATCCTTAAGTGTTTGGAAAGCTTCCGCTTCATTAGGGCCCCACTCGTAGGGTTTCCCTTTTTGAGTTAATGCGGTGAGAGGAACGGAGATCTTGGAAAAGTTGGCGATGAAACGACGGTAATAGCCCGCAAGACCAAGGAATGAGCGGACTTCGGTAGCAGATTTCGGAGCAATCCAGTTCTTGACTGCTTCGATTTTGGCTGGATCCACATGGATACCCTTATCACTAATAATGTGTCCCAAAAATTGGACTTCCTTAAGCCAAAATTCACACTTGGAGAATTTGGCGTGAAGTTGTTCTTTTCTTAGTAACTCCAATATTAAGCGAAGGTGTTCCTCGTGGGCGGATCGGGATTTGGAATAAATGAGAATGTCATCAATGAAGACGATTACGCATTTGTCCAAATACGGTTTGCACACTCGGTTCATGAGATCCATGAAAACCGCGGGTGCATTGGTTAGCCCGAAAGGCATCACCATAAATTCGTAGTGTCCGTATCGGGTTCGAAATGCGGTTTTGGGAATGTCGTCCTCATGAACACGAAGTTGATGATATCCCGAACGGAGATCGATCTTGGAAAAACAAGACGCACCTTGGAGTTGGTCGAAAAGATCGTCGATGCGAGGCAAAGGATACCGATTCTTGATAGTGAGTTTGTTAAGCTCATGATAATCGATGCACATGCGGAACGATCCGTCTTTCTTTTTAACGAATAAAACGGGAGCGCCCCACGGGGATGAACTCGGACGAATGAAACCCTTGTCGGCTAACTCTTGAAGTTGACCGGCAAGTTCTTGCATCTCGGAGGGTGCAAGGCGGTAAGGAGCTTTGGCAATCGGAGTCGTACCGGGCATGAGATCAATTCGGAATTCGACCTCATGGGATGGAGGAAGACCGGGTAGGTCCTCGGGAAAGACTTCGAGGAAATCGCAAATGATGGGAATGTCTTTTACACCTTTGCCCTTTTCTTTCTTTTTCACTACTTGGGCCAAAAAGGCCACGTAGTTCTTTAGTAAATATTTTTGGCTTTGGTGCAGGACATGAATTTGAGTCCATCGGATGGCCTTTCGCCATGGATTTGCAAAATTTGACCGGATGGAAGGGGAATACGGATGAATTTCTCAAAGCAAACGACTTCGGCATGGTTCTTGGCAAGCCAATCTATGCCTACTATGACATCAAAACTCCCCAATTGCATGGGTATGAGATCGATCGAGAAGGGATGACCATTAAGGTCGAGAGTACAATCGAGGATAATCGTGTCACAAAAGGTGGATTTTCCGTCCGCGATTTCGACAGTGAAGGAGTTCTCTAACTTAGATCGGGTCTTAGCTAACATAAGTTCAAATTCTAGCGATACGAAACTTTTATCCGCACCGGTATCAAATAAAACAGAAGCATACCGACCATTGATAGGAAACATACCGTTCACCACGTCGTTATCAGTTTGTGCCTGCGCCGCATTGATGTTGTAAGCACGGCCTCTTGGGTTTGTGGGTTGGTTTTGGTTGGGTGGTTGGTTGCGGTTGTTGGTGGGGTTGTTGTTGTGGTGGTGTTGGTTTTGGTTTTGTAGGCATTGTGGGCTCATGTGGTTTGGATCACCACAACGGTAGCAAGCCCGACCATTTGTGATGGCCGGTGGGTTTCGATTTGGTGGGGGAGCTTGGGTGTTTTGGGGTTGTTGTGGGTTGCGGCATAGGTTGGCAAGGTGTCCGAATTTGCCACACGAGGTGCATTTTCGGCATGGGAGGTTGTTTGGGTGGTGGTATTGGCAAGTGTTGCATAATGGGTAAGATCCACCATACGGTTTCTTTTGGGGTGTCGGGTCTTGGTTCATCGGCACTTGGTTAACGGGGGTGACAACCGCATAGTTCCGGGGCTTGGGACTTGCGCTTTTTGTTGTTTTGGTGAGTAGGGGTTTTGGCGGGTTTTGGTTCGGTGACTTTGGGTTCGGTGGGCTCAACGGTGGCTTGGGTGGCGTGCTTCTTGGTGCCCCGAATGGTTAAAGTACCATCCTGAATGTAACATCCCAAATAATAGAAAGTAAATAAAAAGGAAAAGAACAAGTGGGCTTGGCCCAGATTTCGGCCCATGGGCCGATATTAGAAGGAAACCCTTCTACATCTGCACACAGCCTCTCCCCATCCTCTCATTTGCGCAAGACTAGAAAGAGAAAGAGAGAGCTCAGTCTAGAGAGAGAAAGATCGGGATCAAGCTCAAAGTCTCGAAGATTTGTTGCTCACTACCTCTGGAGCATAAAGAAACAGGAAAGAAGCAGTAACAGGTAATCGCTATACCTAAATCTGAGTTTTTGTAACTTTCGGGTTAAAGGGTAAAAATCGAGTGAAGAGGTAGATTTTACGTGTGAAACTTGAAACAAACCACATATTTGGGTTCATGGGAAGTAAAGGAACGTTTCGAACGTAAAAAGTTCAAAGCTTGATCGATTAGAATAAATGGCCAGATCTAGGGTTTCTGTTTGGGGAAGATGACTGAGTCATCGAAACTACATAGTTTCGATAGACAAAGTATGACTCGAAACTACCGAGTTTCGATTGTAGCAGACCCATCGAAACTACATAGTTTCGATACAGACCCTAAACTTAAACTACTAAGATTTTACACAAGTCACCACTCGAAACTACATAGTTTCGATAGGCAAAGTATGACTCGAAACTACATAGTTTCGATAGACAGAGTACCACTCGAAACTACATAGTTTCTATAGACAAAAGTATAACTCGAAACTACATAGTTTCGATAGACAAAGTATGACTCGAAACTACATAGTTTCGATAGGCAAAGTATGACTCGAAACTACCTAGTTTCGATAGAAAGGGTATGACTCGAAACTACGGGGTTTATACTTAGTAATGTCTAGTGTCATTTAGGAGCAATACCTTATGCATATAACTTTATTATACAGATCGTGAGTAACCCTAGTGACGCTCAGTGACCAATTGAGAGCATTTCTGAGACCACCCATCAGGTGAGTTCAAGATCCCTATTTTACTGTTTTAGGGTGGTGTGCATACTCAAGAATTAGACGTTTATAAATAAATGTATATTATTTAATTAAACGTTTTGTAAGAAAGAAAGATAACGGTTGTTAAACCGAATGTTTTGACAGGAAGAAAGATAACGGTTGTTAAACCGAACGTTTTGAAAGAAAGAAAGAAAGAAGAATGGTTTATTTAACTATATGTTTTATAAACAAGAGAAAGAGAAGAAAGAATGGGTTATTTAACTATATGATTTATAAACAAGAGAAAGAGAAGAAAGAATGGTTTACTTAACTATATGTTTTATAAACGAAGAGAAGAATAATAAGTCAAATACATTGTCTAATCTGTAAGAGTATGCTTATACGACGAAAGACTTGGAGTAGTAGCGTAGTCCTAGAGGCTAGTGCTACTCTAAGCATAGTAGCAAGTCTTGAGGTAGTAGTATAGTCCTTGAGACTAGTGCTACCCGAAGCCGATGTTGCGTCATGGACAAGTCCATGATGTACCATGAGAGAAATCGGGACAGTGCTCGGCAGGGCATTGTAACGAGGATGTTGCAACTGGTTAAGATGAGTAACGACGGTTACTCTAGCGGCGACGGTCGCTAAGAAAGAATGAAGAAGCCCGCTTGGGGGCACAGAAAGTCGGTTATCGGCCTTTGGACGTTGAGCCTTAGGGAACAATAACCGCGAGAAAGAGTTCCTTCGGGAAGTAAGAACGAAGAAGCCCGCTCGGGGGCACAGAACAGATTGTAGACATTAATGTATGACTTAAAGAAAAGAGTACAAAGTAAATACGTATGAATATAGAAGAAGAAAGAAAGATTTTTATACGTATGTATTTTAAAGAAGGAAGACATATTTTAATGTGTATGTATTTAAAGAATAAAGAAAGATTTCATTGTATTACGTGTATAATATAATACGTATATTTAAAAGGGAAAATCCTTTTTATATATATATATATAAAGCTAAAGAAAACTTGAACTCACCAGCGTTAGCTGACTATTTTAGTATGCACATCAGGTAGCAAAGGAAAGGAAAAGAAATGATGCCGCGAGGGCTTAGGAGTGAATGGCTGGATGGCTGCTGCTGATGAAGACTGACATCCCCATTTGCTAGTTTTAGATTGTTGAACTATGTTTAAATTTTAAGTTTTAATTGACTCTGAATTTTGTAAAGACTTCCGCTGTTAGTTTAATGTTTGATTCAAAGTTTAAGAACTATGTATATGCAATGTTTGCCAACTGTGAGAGGTACCCGGTTTGGGTTCTTTCAAGTTGGTATCAGAGCCATAGTTTGAGAGATTCGGACATTCGCCAAAATGTCTGAACTTGAACTGAGAATGGGACAGAAGAATGGGATGTCAGTCAGAACAGCCAAGCCACGAAAGGAGAACATTAAGGCCTTAGTAATTAGTGACTGTAGAAACAGTAAACAGTAAAGGGCCTTAGAATAGTAAGGTAGTCCATGTCCTAGTTTAGAAACATAGACACCAAATACCTTAGAATAGAAAGTAGAGCGAAGGTGCCTTGATGTAGAAACTCTGGACTTGAGTACAAACGTCACTCTGACGGGGAATGTTCAGAACCCAGGAAGTAAAGTAAATTAGTAATTTCATACCGGTCTCTGTAATTAGTAATTTACATTACTCAAGGTGTTCTAAATAATTACCTATCAGGATAACATGAGTATCTCCTTGTTCGCAGTGAGAAAACGTCATGGCTGGAAGGAAAGGTGCAAAGGGGGGAGCCGGTACGGGACGTAGGGGCAGGCCCCGTGTCAACCGGGTTGAAATAGAAGAAAGTGAACCCTCTGTTCATGGGTCGGTGTCGATCCATACTACTAATGAGGATGCTCCGAGTAACCCCGGAGCACAGGATGAAGAAGGCTTAGTTTTGGAGCCAATTGTCAGGAGAGCGATAGCCGACGAAGTGGCTGCAGTTCTGAAGAATACTCTACCTGCAGCACTCGCTGAAGCCCTGAAGACTGTGGAAGGGGAGAGAGAAAGGGGCTTACGGGCCGAAGATAGAAATATGATCGAACCTGAGTCTGAAGGTGAGGACTCTGACTATGAAGAGAAACGCGGATGCGACTACAAGTCCTTTCGAAATTGTGATCCGCCAACTTTTGATGGGAAGAAAGATGCTATTGCCGCATACTACTGGATTGACCGCATGACTGCAGTCATTAAGATGAGTGAATGCCGTGCTGACCAAGCGGTAGGGTTTGCCGCTCATTCTTTCGCCTTCGAGGCACTGAGCTGGTGGGAGAATGTGAAGAAAGCTAAGTCTGAAAGGGATATTGATAGAATGAAGTGGGAAGATCTAAAAACACTGGTTATTCAGAAGTTCTGTCCCCAAAATGAGATTGATAAGATGGAAGAAGCCTTCGTGGAACTCAGGGCTGGTAGCCTGACTCATCGACAGTTCACCTCCAGGTTTAATGAGTTAACTCAGCTGGTTCCCCACTTGGTGAACACAGAAGAAAGAAGGATCAAATGCTATATCCAGAAGCTACCTCCAAGAGTTCGCACAATCATTAATGCCAACACCCCTGGAGACTTTGACTCGGTGGTGGCTATGAGTGGAAAGATTTTTGATGATGTGGCCGCAGAAGGCGTAACCCCCGCTGAAACTCAAAAGAAATGGTCTAACGCCACTAAGCGCTCGGGCGGGGATTGGTCTGCCTCAAAAAGTAAGAAGCCAAGACCGGAGGAAAGGGTCAACTGTAGCAAATGTGATAGGCCACATCTTGGGGAGTGCAAGTATGGGTTGAACATATGTTACCGTTGTGGCAAGACCGGGCACATCTCTCGTGAATGTCCCAACGCTCCCGGTTCTGCAAACAATAGAAAGTGCCACAACTGTGGTGGATCAGGACATTTCTCCAAGGATTGCCGTAAACCAAGAACAACAAACAATGAGAAGGCAAAGGAGGCTGAGAAAGGGGGAGCAAGAACCAGAGCCTATGCCCTGACACAGGAGGAAGCAAGGGGAGATCCCAACGTGGTGTCAGGTACGTTCATCCTTGGCCACACCTTTGTTTCTGTTCTGTTTGATTCAGGTGCTAGTAAAAGTTTATATCCTCCCCGTTCTGTAAAAGACTGAAATACAAAACTTCCAAGATAGAAAGAGCCTTTAATGTTGAGACTGCAGTGGGTAGAAACACTAAAGTGGTAGAGTTGGTAGACGATCTTACCATAAAGATAGAGGGCCATAGATTTCCGGTTAGATTATTCGTTATAGCCTTGGGAGGATTCGATGTAGTACTGGGAATGGATTGGTTATCTGCCAATGAAGCTCGGATTGTGTGTAAACGAAAAGTGATTCAGCTCAACGCTCCTGACGGCAGCGAGGTCGTAATTTATGGGGAACGAGACATTCCGTTGACTAATGTAATCTCACAAATGAAAGCAGAAAAGTATATGAGGCGTGGGTGTGAGGCCTACTTGGCGTACGTGATCGATAAAGACGTAAAAGTAAAAGAGTTAAGCGAAGTACCCGTGGTGTGCCATTATCCGGAAGTGTTCCCTGAGGAACTGCCCGGATTGCCGCCTGATCGGGAGACAGAATTCCAAATAGATTTAATGCCAGGTGCCCAGCCCGTTGCCAAAGCACCTTACCGGCTAGCGCCACTTGAGATGAAAGAGCTGATGACCCAACTGGAAGAACTTTTGGAAAAGGGATTTATCAGACCGAGCATTTCACCATGGGGTGCTCCGGTGCTGTTTGTCAAGAAGAAAGATGGTGCCATGAGAATGTGCATCGACTACAGAGAATTGAACAAAAGAACTGTGAAGAATAAGTACCCACTACCCAGAATCGACGATCTATTCGACCAATTACAGGGCGCCAAATGGTTCTCAAAGATCGACCTGCGGTCAGGTTATCATCAACTAAAGGTAAGAGAGGAAGACATACCTAAAACCGCATTCCGAACGCGATATGGACACTACGAGTTCCGAGTGATGTCCTTTGGGCTTACAAATGCTCCCGCAGCCTTCATGGATATGATGAACAGAGTGTGTCGACCAATGTTAGACCGGTCAGTGATAGTCTTCATCGACGATATACTCGTATATTCTAAGAGCAAGGGTGATCATGCATGTCACCTGCGAGAAGTTCTAGACACATTAAAGACAGAGAAGCTTTATGCTAAGTTCACGAAATGCGCGTTCTGGCTAAAGGAAGTCCAATTCTTAGGTCATGTGATTAACGCTGAAGGCATCATGGTAGACCCAGCAAAGATTGATGCAGTGTGGAATTGGGAAATTCCGAAAACACCAACGGATGTACGAAGTTTTCTAGGTTTGGCAGGCTACTACCGGAGGTTTATACAAGACTTCTCTAAGATAGCCTCACCTCTAACCAAATTGACTCGTAAGGACGTAAAATATGAATGGGGCCAGGCCCAAACCACTGCCTTCGAAGAATTAAAGAAGAGATTAACCCGAGCACCGGTGCTGACCCTACCCGATGGTAACGAGGACCTAGTGGTGTATTCTGACGCCTCAGGCCAGGGGTTAGGCTGTGTGCTTATGCAACGAGGAAAGGTGATTGCGTATGCATCACGACAATTAAAGACTCACGAAGTCAACTACCCGACTCACGACCTTGAACTCGCGGCCGTTGTCTTTGCCTTAAAGATTTGGAGACATTACCTCTATGGAGTCAGATGCACCATCTACTCCGACCACAAAAGCTTGAAGTATTTCTTCGAACAAAAAGAGTTGAACATGAGGCAGCGGCGATGGTTAGAATTATTGAAAGACTACGACTGTGAAATCCTTTACCACCCCGGAAAGGCGAATGTGGTGGCCGACGCCTTGAGTCGAAAGGAGGCGACAACTCCTATCGAAGTGAAATCCTATCAACTAATCGTGACTCCAGATCTTATGACAGAAATAGAACGTGCCCAAGATGAAGCCTTGAAAGAGGAAAATGTCAAGAGGGAAAGGATAGTGGGTCAGCAAGAAAAGTTAGAAACCAATGCTTATGGGGTACGAACTCGGTTCGGGAGGATGTGGATACCCAAGGGTGGCGAACTTAGAGTCAAAATCCTTGACGAGGCTCACAAGTCTCGTTACTCTATCCATCCCGGAACTAACAAGATGTACCATGATTTGAAGAAGGAATACTGGTGGCCCGGCATGAAAAATGATGTAACCGATTATGTGAGCAAATGCCTAACTTGCTCTCAAGTGAAGGCCGAACACCAGAAGCCGTGCGGAAAGATGCAACCACTATTCATTCCTGAATGGAAGTGGGAACACATTACCATGGATTTCATAACCAAGCTACCGCGTACAGCTAAGGGACATGATACTATATGGGTAATTGTGGATAGACTGACGAAGAGTGCTCACTTCTTGCCCATGCGTGAGAGTTACTCGTCAGAAAAACTAGCAGAACTATTCATTAACGAGATCGTGGCCAGACACGGTATGCCATTGTCAATTGTGTCAGACCGGGACACGAGATTCACATCAAGGTTCTGGAGGCAATTCCATGAGGGAATGGGTACGAGACTTAATATCAGTACAGCTTACCACCCGCAAACCGATGGCCAGTCCGAAAGGACTATCCAAACTCTAGAGGACATGCTGCGGGCATGTATCATTGACTTTGGAGGTAGTTGGGATAGTCACTTACCACTGGCGGAGTTTTCTTACAACAACAGTTACCATGTGACCATTGGAATGCCGCCTTATGAGATGTTATATGGAAGGAAGTGTAGAACGCCCGTATGTTGGGGCGAAATTGGGCAGAAAGATTTCGCAAGCCTTGACGTAGTCAAAGCAACTTCTGAGAAGTTTGACCAAATCAAAGCGCGAATGAAAGCCGCTAAGGATAGGCAAAAGTCTTACGCTGATAAGAGAAGGAGAGACCTTGAATTCCAGGTTGGAGATAAAGTACTATTGAAGGTGTCTCCGTGGAAGGGAATAATTCGATTCCGAAAAAGAGGGAAACTAAGTCCGAGGTTTGTCGGACCATTTAAGATTGTGGCACGAGTTGGAAAGGTGGCTTATCGACTAGAACTGCCTGAAAAATTGAGTGGAATCCACCCTACTTTTCACGTTTCGCAATTGCGAAAGTGCCTAGCTGACGAATCGGCACAAGTGTCACTCGATGACATCGAAGTAGACAATAAGCTTAACTATATTGAGGAGCCCACAGCAATCCTAGACAGAAAAGAGAAGCGACTACGCAATAAAGTTATCCCGCTAGTCAAAGTTCAATGGAAACATCGAAAAGGATCAGAAGCCACGTGGGAGACGGAGTCGGAAATGAGGGAGTTGTACCCTCAGATGTTTGACCCATGAAAGGTTTCGAGGGCGAAACCTCTAATAAGAAGGGTAGACTTGTAACATCCCAAATAATAGAAAGTAAATAAAAAGGAAAAGAACAAGTGGGCTTGGCCCAGATTTCGGCCCATGGGCCGATATTAGAAGGAAACCCTTCTACATCTGCACACAGCCTCTCCCCATCCTCTCATTTGCGCAAGACTAGAAAGAGAAAGAGAGAGCTCAGTCTAGAGAGAGAAAGATCGGGATCAAGCTCAAAGTCTCGAAGATTTGTTGCTCACTACCTCTGGAGCATAAAGAAACAGGAAAGAAGCAGTAACAGGTAATCGCTATACCTAAATCTGAGTTTTTGTAACTTTCGGGTTAAAGGGTAAAAATCGAGTGAAGAGGTAGATTTTACGTGTGAAACTTGAAACAAACCACATATTTGGGTTCATGGGAAGTAAAGGAACGTTTCGAACGTAAAAAGTTCAAAGCTTGATCGATTAGAATAAATGGCCAGATCTAGGGTTTCTGTTTGGGGAAGATGACTGAGTCATCGAAACTACATAGTTTCGATAGACAAAGTATGACTCGAAACTACCGAGTTTCGATTGTAGCAGACCCATCGAAACTACATAGTTTCGATACAGACCCTAAACTTAAACTACTAAGATTTTACACAAGTCACCACTCGAAACTACATAGTTTCGATAGGCAAAGTATGACTCGAAACTACATAGTTTCGATAGACAGAGTACCACTCGAAACTACATAGTTTCTATAGACAAAAGTATAACTCGAAACTACATAGTTTCGATAGACAAAGTATGACTCGAAACTACATAGTTTCGATAGGCAAAGTATGACTCGAAACTACCTAGTTTCGATAGAAAGGGTATGACTCGAAACTACGGGGTTTATACTTAGTAATGTCTAGTGTCATTTAGGAGCAATACCTTATGCATATAACTTTATTATACAGATCGTGAGTAACCCTAGTGACGCTCAGTGACCAATTGAGAGCATTTCTGAGACCACCCATCAGGTGAGTTCAAGATCCCTATTTTACTGTTTTAGGGTGGTGTGCATACTCAAGAATTAGACGTTTATAAATAAATGTATATTATTTAATTAAACGTTTTGTAAGAAAGAAAGATAACGGTTGTTAAACCGAATGTTTTGACAGGAAGAAAGATAACGGTTGTTAAACCGAACGTTTTGAAAGAAAGAAAGAAAGAAGAATGGTTTATTTAACTATATGTTTTATAAACAAGAGAAAGAGAAGAAAGAATGGGTTATTTAACTATATGATTTATAAACAAGAGAAAGAGAAGAAAGAATGGTTTACTTAACTATATGTTTTATAAACGAAGAGAAGAATAATAAGTCAAATACATTGTCTAATCTGTAAGAGTATGCTTATACGACGAAAGACTTGGAGTAGTAGCGTAGTCCTAGAGGCTAGTGCTACTCTAAGCATAGTAGCAAGTCTTGAGGTAGTAGTATAGTCCTTGAGACTAGTGCTACCCGAAGCCGATGTTGCGTCATGGACAAGTCCATGATGTACCATGAGAGAAATCGGGACAGTGCTCGGCAGGGCATTGTAACGAGGATGTTGCAACTGGTTAAGATGAGTAACGACGGTTACTCTAGCGGCGACGGTCGCTAAGAAAGAATGAAGAAGCCCGCTTGGGGGCACAGAAAGTCGGTTATCGGCCTTTGGACGTTGAGCCTTAGGGAACAATAACCGCGAGAAAGAGTTCCTTCGGGAAGTAAGAACGAAGAAGCCCGCTCGGGGGCACAGAACAGATTGTAGACATTAATGTATGACTTAAAGAAAAGAGTACAAAGTAAATACGTATGAATATAGAAGAAGAAAGAAAGATTTTTATACGTATGTATTTTAAAGAAGGAAGACATATTTTAATGTGTATGTATTTAAAGAATAAAGAAAGATTTCATTGTATTACGTGTATAATATAATACGTATATTTAAAAGGGAAAATCCTTTTTATATATATATATATATAAAGCTAAAGAAAACTTGAACTCACCAGCGTTAGCTGACTATTTTAGTATGCACATCAGGTAGCAAAGGAAAGGAAAAGAAATGATGCCGCGAGGGCTTAGGAGTGAATGGCTGGATGGCTGCTGCTGATGAAGACTGACATCCCCATTTGCTAGTTTTAGATTGTTGAACTATGTTTAAATTTTAAGTTTTAATTGACTCTGAATTTTGTAAAGACTTCCGCTGTTAGTTTAATGTTTGATTCAAAGTTTAAGAACTATGTATATGCAATGTTTGCCAACTGTGAGAGGTACCCGGTTTGGGTTCTTTCAAGTTGGTATCAGAGCCATAGTTTGAGAGATTCGGACATTCGCCAAAATGTCTGAACTTGAACTGAGAATGGGACAGAAGAATGGGATGTCAGTCAGAACAGCCAAGCCACGAAAGGAGAACATTAAGGCCTTAGTAATTAGTGACTGTAGAAACAGTAAACAGTAAAGGGCCTTAGAATAGTAAGGTAGTCCATGTCCTAGTTTAGAAACATAGACACCAAATACCTTAGAATAGAAAGTAGAGCGAAGGTGCCTTGATGTAGAAACTCTGGACTTGAGTACAAACGTCACTCTGACGGGGAATGTTCAGAACCCAGGAAGTAAAGTAAATTAGTAATTTCATACCGGTCTCTGTAATTAGTAATTTACATTACTCAAGGTGTTCTAAATAATTACCTATCAGGATAACATGAGTATCTCCTTGTTCGCAGTGAGAAAACGTCATGGCTGGAAGGAAAGGTGCAAAGGGGGGAGCCGGTACGGGACGTAGGGGCAGGCCCCGTGTCAACCGGGTTGAAATAGAAGAAAGTGAACCCTCTGTTCATGGGTCGGTGTCGATCCATACTACTAATGAGGATGCTCCGAGTAACCCCGGAGCACAGGATGAAGAAGGCTTAGTTTTGGAGCCAATTGTCAGGAGAGCGATAGCCGACGAAGTGGCTGCAGTTCTGAAGAATACTCTACCTGCAGCACTCGCTGAAGCCCTGAAGACTGTGGAAGGGGAGAGAGAAAGGGGCTTACGGGCCGAAGATAGAAATATGATCGAACCTGAGTCTGAAGGTGAGGACTCTGACTATGAAGAGAAACGCGGATGCGACTACAAGTCCTTTCGAAATTGTGATCCGCCAACTTTTGATGGGAAGAAAGATGCTATTGCCGCATACTACTGGATTGACCGCATGACTGCAGTCATTAAGATGAGTGAATGCCGTGCTGACCAAGCGGTAGGGTTTGCCGCTCATTCTTTCGCCTTCGAGGCACTGAGCTGGTGGGAGAATGTGAAGAAAGCTAAGTCTGAAAGGGATATTGATAGAATGAAGTGGGAAGATCTAAAAACACTGGTTATTCAGAAGTTCTGTCCCCAAAATGAGATTGATAAGATGGAAGAAGCCTTCGTGGAACTCAGGGCTGGTAGCCTGACTCATCGACAGTTCACCTCCAGGTTTAATGAGTTAACTCAGCTGGTTCCCCACTTGGTGAACACAGAAGAAAGAAGGATCAAATGCTATATCCAGAAGCTACCTCCAAGAGTTCGCACAATCATTAATGCCAACACCCCTGGAGACTTTGACTCGGTGGTGGCTATGAGTGGAAAGATTTTTGATGATGTGGCCGCAGAAGGCGTAACCCCCGCTGAAACTCAAAAGAAATGGTCTAACGCCACTAAGCGCTCGGGCGGGGATTGGTCTGCCTCAAAAAGTAAGAAGCCAAGACCGGAGGAAAGGGTCAACTGTAGCAAATGTGATAGGCCACATCTTGGGGAGTGCAAGTATGGGTTGAACATATGTTACCGTTGTGGCAAGACCGGGCACATCTCTCGTGAATGTCCCAACGCTCCCGGTTCTGCAAACAATAGAAAGTGCCACAACTGTGGTGGATCAGGACATTTCTCCAAGGATTGCCGTAAACCAAGAACAACAAACAATGAGAAGGCAAAGGAGGCTGAGAAAGGGGGAGCAAGAACCAGAGCCTATGCCCTGACACAGGAGGAAGCAAGGGGAGATCCCAACGTGGTGTCAGGTACGTTCATCCTTGGCCACACCTTTGTTTCTGTTCTGTTTGATTCAGGTGCTAGTAAAAGTTTATATCCTCCTCGTTCTGTAAAAGACTGAAATACAAAACTTCCAAGATAGAAAGAGCCTTTAATGTTGAGACTGCAGTGGGTAGAAACACTAAAGTGGTAGAGTTGGTAGACGATCTTACCATAAAGATAGAGGGCCATAGATTTCCGGTTAGATTATTCGTTATAGCCTTGGGAGGATTCGATGTAGTACTGGGAATGGATTGGTTATCTGCCAATGAAGCTCGGATTGTGTGTAAACGAAAAGTGATTCAGCTCAACGCTCCTGACGGCAGCGAGGTCGTAATTTATGGGGAACGAGACATTCCGTTGACTAATGTAATCTCACAAATGAAAGCAGAAAAGTATATGAGGCGTGGGTGTGAGGCCTACTTGGCGTACGTGATCGATAAAGACGTAAAAGTAAAAGAGTTAAGCGAAGTACCCGTGGTGTGCCATTATCCGGAAGTGTTCCCTGAGGAACTGCCCGGATTGCCGCCTGATCGGGAGACAGAATTCCAAATAGATTTAATGCCAGGTGCCCAGCCCGTTGCCAAAGCACCTTACCGGCTAGCGCCACTTGAGATGAAAGAGCTGATGACCCAACTGGAAGAACTTTTGGAAAAGGGATTTATCAGACCGAGCATTTCACCATGGGGTGCTCCGGTGCTGTTTGTCAAGAAGAAAGATGGTGCCATGAGAATGTGCATCGACTACAGAGAATTGAACAAAAGAACTGTGAAGAATAAGTACCCACTACCCAGAATCGACGATCTATTCGACCAATTACAGGGCGCCAAATGGTTCTCAAAGATCGACCTGCGGTCAGGTTATCATCAACTAAAGGTAAGAGAGGAAGACATACCTAAAACCGCATTCCGAACGCGATATGGACACTACGAGTTCCGAGTGATGTCCTTTGGGCTTACAAATGCTCCCGCAGCCTTCATGGATATGATGAACAGAGTGTGTCGACCAATGTTAGACCGGTCAGTGATAGTCTTCATCGACGATATACTCGTATATTCTAAGAGCAAGGGTGATCATGCATGTCACCTGCGAGAAGTTCTAGACACATTAAAGACAGAGAAGCTTTATGCTAAGTTCACGAAATGCGCGTTCTGGCTAAAGGAAGTCCAATTCTTAGGTCATGTGATTAACGCTGAAGGCATCATGGTAGACCCAGCAAAGATTGATGCAGTGTGGAATTGGGAAATTCCGAAAACACCAACGGATGTACGAAGTTTTCTAGGTTTGGCAGGCTACTACCGGAGGTTTATACAAGACTTCTCTAAGATAGCCTCACCTCTAACCAAATTGACTCGTAAGGACGTAAAATATGAATGGGGCCAGGCCCAAACCACTGCCTTCGAAGAATTAAAGAAGAGATTAACCCGAGCACCGGTGCTGACCCTACCCGATGGTAACGAGGACCTAGTGGTGTATTCTGACGCCTCAGGCCAGGGGTTAGGCTGTGTGCTTATGCAACGAGGAAAGGTGATTGCGTATGCATCACGACAATTAAAGACTCACGAAGTCAACTACCCGACTCACGACCTTGAACTCGCGGCCGTTGTCTTTGCCTTAAAGATTTGGAGACATTACCTCTATGGAGTCAGATGCACCATCTACTCCGACCACAAAAGCTTGAAGTATTTCTTCGAACAAAAAGAGTTGAACATGAGGCAGCGGCGATGGTTAGAATTATTGAAAGACTACGACTGTGAAATCCTTTACCACCCCGGAAAGGCGAATGTGGTGGCCGACGCCTTGAGTCGAAAGGAGGCGACAACTCCTATCGAAGTGAAATCCTATCAACTAATCGTGACTCCAGATCTTATGACAGAAATAGAACGTGCCCAAGATGAAGCCTTGAAAGAGGAAAATGTCAAGAGGGAAAGGATAGTGGGTCAGCAAGAAAAGTTAGAAACCAATGCTTATGGGGTACGAACTCGGTTCGGGAGGATGTGGATACCCAAGGGTGGCGAACTTAGAGTCAAAATCCTTGACGAGGCTCACAAGTCTCGTTACTCTATCCATCCCGGAACTAACAAGATGTACCATGATTTGAAGAAGGAATACTGGTGGCCCGGCATGAAAAATGATGTAACCGATTATGTGAGCAAATGCCTAACTTGCTCTCAAGTGAAGGCCGAACACCAGAAGCCGTGCGGAAAGATGCAACCACTATTCATTCCTGAATGGAAGTGGGAACACATTACCATGGATTTCATAACCAAGCTACCGCGTACAGCTAAGGGACATGATACTATATGGGTAATTGTGGATAGACTGACGAAGAGTGCTCACTTCTTGCCCATGCGTGAGAGTTACTCGTCAGAAAAACTAGCAGAACTATTCATTAACGAGATCGTGGCCAGACACGGTATGCCATTGTCAATTGTGTCAGACCGGGACACGAGATTCACATCAAGGTTCTGGAGGCAATTCCATGAGGGAATGGGTACGAGACTTAATATCAGTACAGCTTACCACCCGCAAACCGATGGCCAGTCCGAAAGGACTATCCAAACTCTAGAGGACATGCTGCGGGCATGTATCATTGACTTTGGAGGTAGTTGGGATAGTCACTTACCACTGGCGGAGTTTTCTTACAACAACAGTTACCATGTGACCATTGGAATGCCGCCTTATGAGATGTTATATGGAAGGAAGTGTAGAACGCCCGTATGTTGGGGCGAAATTGGGCAGAAAGATTTCGCAAGCCTTGACGTAGTCAAAGCAACTTCTGAGAAGTTTGACCAAATCAAAGCGCGAATGAAAGCCGCTAAGGATAGGCAAAAGTCTTACGCTGATAAGAGAAGGAGAGACCTTGAATTCCAGGTTGGAGATAAAGTACTATTGAAGGTGTCTCCGTGGAAGGGAATAATTCGATTCCGAAAAAGAGGGAAACTAAGTCCGAGGTTTGTCGGACCATTTAAGATTGTGGCACGAGTTGGAAAGGTGGCTTATCGACTAGAACTGCCTGAAAAATTGAGTGGAATCCACCCTACTTTTCACGTTTCGCAATTGCGAAAGTGCCTAGCTGACGAATCGGCACAAGTGTCACTCGATGACATCGAAGTAGACAATAAGCTTAACTATATTGAGGAGCCCACAGCAATCCTAGACAGAAAAGAGAAGCGACTACGCAATAAAGTTATCCCGCTAGTCAAAGTTCAATGGAAACATCGAAAAGGATCAGAAGCCACGTGGGAGACGGAGTCGGAAATGAGGGAGTTGTACCCTCAGATGTTTGACCCATGAAAGGTTTCGAGGGCGAAACCTCTAATAAGAAGGGTAGACTTGTAACATCCCAAATAATAGAAAGTAAATAAAAAGGAAAAGAACAAGTGGGCTTGGCCCAGATTTCGGCCCATGGGCCGATATTAGAAGGAAACCCTTCTACATCTGCACACAGCCTCTCCCCATCCTCTCATTTGCGCAAGACTAGAAAGAGAAAGAGAGAGCTCAGTCTAGAGAGAGAAAGATCGGGATCAAGCTCAAAGTCTCGAAGATTTGTTGCTCACTACCTCTGGAGCATAAAGAAACAGGAAAGAAGCAGTAACAGGTAATCGCTATACCTAAATCTGAGTTTTTGTAACTTTCGGGTTAAAGGGTAAAAATCGAGTGAAGAGGTAGATTTTACGTGTGAAACTTGAAACAAACCACATATTTGGGTTCATGGGAAGTAAAGGAACGTTTCGAACGTAAAAAGTTCAAAGCTTGATCGATTAGAATAAATGGCCAGATCTAGGGTTTCTGTTTGGGGAAGATGACTGAGTCATCGAAACTACATAGTTTCGATAGACAAAGTATGACTCGAAACTACCGAGTTTCGATTGTAGCAGACCCATCGAAACTACATAGTTTCGATACAGACCCTAAACTTAAACTACTAAGATTTTACACAAGTCACCACTCGAAACTACATAGTTTCGATAGGCAAAGTATGACTCGAAACTACATAGTTTCGATAGACAGAGTACCACTCGAAACTACATAGTTTCTATAGACAAAAGTATAACTCGAAACTACATAGTTTCGATAGACAAAGTATGACTCGAAACTACATAGTTTCGATAGGCAAAGTATGACTCGAAACTACCTAGTTTCGATAGAAAGGGTATGACTCGAAACTACGGGGTTTATACTTAGTAATGTCTAGTGTCATTTAGGAGCAATACCTTATGCATATAACTTTATTATACAGATCGTGAGTAACCCTAGTGACGCTCAGTGACCAATTGAGAGCATTTCTGAGACCACCCATCAGGTGAGTTCAAGATCCCTATTTTACTGTTTTAGGGTGGTGTGCATACTCAAGAATTAGACGTTTATAAATAAATGTATATTATTTAATTAAACGTTTTGTAAGAAAGAAAGATAACGGTTGTTAAACCGAATGTTTTGACAGGAAGAAAGATAACGGTTGTTAAACCGAACGTTTTGAAAGAAAGAAAGAAAGAAGAATGGTTTATTTAACTATATGTTTTATAAACAAGAGAAAGAGAAGAAAGAATGGGTTATTTAACTATATGATTTATAAACAAGAGAAAGAGAAGAAAGAATGGTTTACTTAACTATATGTTTTATAAACGAAGAGAAGAATAATAAGTCAAATACATTGTCTAATCTGTAAGAGTATGCTTATACGACGAAAGACTTGGAGTAGTAGCGTAGTCCTAGAGGCTAGTGCTACTCTAAGCATAGTAGCAAGTCTTGAGGTAGTAGTATAGTCCTTGAGACTAGTGCTACCCGAAGCCGATGTTGCGTCATGGACAAGTCCATGATGTACCATGAGAGAAATCGGGACAGTGCTCGGCAGGGCATTGTAACGAGGATGTTGCAACTGGTTAAGATGAGTAACGACGGTTACTCTAGCGGCGACGGTCGCTAAGAAAGAATGAAGAAGCCCGCTTGGGGGCACAGAAAGTCGGTTATCGGCCTTTGGACGTTGAGCCTTAGGGAACAATAACCGCGAGAAAGAGTTCCTTCGGGAAGTAAGAACGAAGAAGCCCGCTCGGGGGCACAGAACAGATTGTAGACATTAATGTATGACTTAAAGAAAAGAGTACAAAGTAAATACGTATGAATATAGAAGAAGAAAGAAAGATTTTTATACGTATGTATTTTAAAGAAGGAAGACATATTTTAATGTGTATGTATTTAAAGAATAAAGAAAGATTTCATTGTATTACGTGTATAATATAATACGTATATTTAAAAGGGAAAATCCTTTTTATATATATATATATAAAGCTAAAGAAAACTTGAACTCACCAGCGTTAGCTGACTATTTTAGTATGCACATCAGGTAGCAAAGGAAAGGAAAAGAAATGATGCCGCGAGGGCTTAGGAGTGAATGGCTGGATGGCTGCTGCTGATGAAGACTGACATCCCCATTTGCTAGTTTTAGATTGTTGAACTATGTTTAAATTTTAAGTTTTAATTGACTCTGAATTTTGTAAAGACTTCCGCTGTTAGTTTAATGTTTGATTCAAAGTTTAAGAACTATGTATATGCAATGTTTGCCAACTGTGAGAGGTACCCGGTTTGGGTTCTTTCAAGTTGGTATCAGAGCCATAGTTTGAGAGATTCGGACATTCGCCAAAATGTCTGAACTTGAACTGAGAATGGGACAGAAGAATGGGATGTCAGTCAGAACAGCCAAGCCACGAAAGGAGAACATTAAGGCCTTAGTAATTAGTGACTGTAGAAACAGTAAACAGTAAAGGGCCTTAGAATAGTAAGGTAGTCCATGTCCTAGTTTAGAAACATAGACACCAAATACCTTAGAATAGAAAGTAGAGCGAAGGTGCCTTGATGTAGAAACTCTGGACTTGAGTACAAACGTCACTCTGACGGGGAATGTTCAGAACCCAGGAAGTAAAGTAAATTAGTAATTTCATACCGGTCTCTGTAATTAGTAATTTACATTACTCAAGGTGTTCTAAATAATTACCTATCAGGATAACATGAGTATCTCCTTGTTCGCAGTGAGAAAACGTCATGGCTGGAAGGAAAGGTGCAAAGGGGGGAGCCGGTACGGGACGTAGGGGCAGGCCCCGTGTCAACCGGGTTGAAATAGAAGAAAGTGAACCCTCTGTTCATGGGTCGGTGTCGATCCATACTACTAATGAGGATGCTCCGAGTAACCCCGGAGCACAGGATGAAGAAGGCTTAGTTTTGGAGCCAATTGTCAGGAGAGCGATAGCCGACGAAGTGGCTGCAGTTCTGAAGAATACTCTACCTGCAGCACTCGCTGAAGCCCTGAAGACTGTGGAAGGGGAGAGAGAAAGGGGCTTACGGGCCGAAGATAGAAATATGATCGAACCTGAGTCTGAAGGTGAGGACTCTGACTATGAAGAGAAACGCGGATGCGACTACAAGTCCTTTCGAAATTGTGATCCGCCAACTTTTGATGGGAAGAAAGATGCTATTGCCGCATACTACTGGATTGACCGCATGACTGCAGTCATTAAGATGAGTGAATGCCGTGCTGACCAAGCGGTAGGGTTTGCCGCTCATTCTTTCGCCTTCGAGGCACTGAGCTGGTGGGAGAATGTGAAGAAAGCTAAGTCTGAAAGGGATATTGATAGAATGAAGTGGGAAGATCTAAAAACACTGGTTATTCAGAAGTTCTGTCCCCAAAATGAGATTGATAAGATGGAAGAAGCCTTCGTGGAACTCAGGGCTGGTAGCCTGACTCATCGACAGTTCACCTCCAGGTTTAATGAGTTAACTCAGCTGGTTCCCCACTTGGTGAACACAGAAGAAAGAAGGATCAAATGCTATATCCAGAAGCTACCTCCAAGAGTTCGCACAATCATTAATGCCAACACCCCTGGAGACTTTGACTCGGTGGTGGCTATGAGTGGAAAGATTTTTGATGATGTGGCCGCAGAAGGCGTAACCCCCGCTGAAACTCAAAAGAAATGGTCTAACGCCACTAAGCGCTCGGGCGGGGATTGGTCTGCCTCAAAAAGTAAGAAGCCAAGACCGGAGGAAAGGGTCAACTGTAGCAAATGTGATAGGCCACATCTTGGGGAGTGCAAGTATGGGTTGAACATATGTTACCGTTGTGGCAAGACCGGGCACATCTCTCGTGAATGTCCCAACGCTCCCGGTTCTGCAAACAATAGAAAGTGCCACAACTGTGGTGGATCAGGACATTTCTCCAAGGATTGCCGTAAACCAAGAACAACAAACAATGAGAAGGCAAAGGAGGCTGAGAAAGGGGGAGCAAGAACCAGAGCCTATGCCCTGACACAGGAGGAAGCAAGGGGAGATCCCAACATGGTGTCAGGTACGTTCATCCTTGGCCACACCTTTGTTTCTGTTCTGTTTGATTCAGGTGCTAGTAAAAGTTTTATATCCTCCTCGTTCTGTAAAAGACTGAAATACAAAACTTCCAAGATAGAAAGAGCCTTTAATGTTGAGACTGCAGTGGGTAGAAACACTAAAGTGGTAGAGTTGGTAGACGATCTTACCATAAAGATAGAGGGCCATAGATTTCCGGTTAGATTATTCGTTATAGCCTTGGGAGGATTCGATGTAGTACTGGGAATGGATTGGTTATCTGCCAATGAAGCTCGGATTGTGTGTAAACGAAAAGTGATTCAGCTCAACGCTCCTGACGGCAGCGAGGTCGTAATTTATGGGGAACGAGACATTCCGTTGACTAATGTAATCTCACAAATGAAAGCAGAAAAGTATATGAGGCGTGGGTGTGAGGCCTACTTGGCGTACGTGATCGATAAAGACGTAAAAGTAAAAGAGTTAAGCGAAGTACCCGTGGTGTGCCATTATCCGGAAGTGTTCCCTGAGGAACTGCCCGGATTGCCGCCTGATCGGGAGACAGAATTCCAAATAGATTTAATGCCAGGTGCCCAGCCCGTTGCCAAAGCACCTTACCGGCTAGCGCCACTTGAGATGAAAGAGCTGATGACCCAACTGGAAGAACTTTTGGAAAAGGGATTTATCAGACCGAGCATTTCACCATGGGGTGCTCCGGTGCTGTTTGTCAAGAAGAAAGATGGTGCCATGAGAATGTGCATCGACTACAGAGAATTGAACAAAAGAACTGTGAAGAATAAGTACCCACTACCCAGAATCGACGATCTATTCGACCAATTACAGGGCGCCAAATGGTTCTCAAAGATCGACCTGCGGTCAGGTTATCATCAACTAAAGGTAAGAGAGGAAGACATACCTAAAACCGCATTCCGAACGCGATATGGACACTACGAGTTCCGAGTGATGTCCTTTGGGCTTACAAATGCTCCCGCAGCCTTCATGGATATGATGAACAGAGTGTGTCGACCAATGTTAGACCGGTCAGTGATAGTCTTCATCGACGATATACTCGTATATTCTAAGAGCAAGGGTGATCATGCATGTCACCTGCGAGAAGTTCTAGACACATTAAAGACAGAGAAGCTTTATGCTAAGTTCACGAAATGCGCGTTCTGGCTAAAGGAAGTCCAATTCTTAGGTCATGTGATTAACGCTGAAGGCATCATGGTAGACCCAGCAAAGATTGATGCAGTGTGGAATTGGGAAATTCCGAAAACACCAACGGATGTACGAAGTTTTCTAGGTTTGGCAGGCTACTACCGGAGGTTTATACAAGACTTCTCTAAGATAGCCTCACCTCTAACCAAATTGACTCGTAAGGACGTAAAATATGAATGGGGCCAGGCCCAAACCACTGCCTTCGAAGAATTAAAGAAGAGATTAACCCGAGCACCGGTGCTGACCCTACCCGATGGTAACGAGGACCTAGTGGTGTATTCTGACGCCTCAGGCCAGGGGTTAGGCTGTGTGCTTATGCAACGAGGAAAGGTGATTGCGTATGCATCACGACAATTAAAGACTCACGAAGTCAACTACCCGACTCACGACCTTGAACCCGCGGCCGTTGTCTTTGCCTTAAAGATTTGGAGACATTACCTCTATGGAGTCAGATGCACCATCTACTCCGACCACAAAAGCTTGAAGTATTTCTTCGAACAAAAAGAGTTGAACATGAGGCAGCGGCGATGGTTAGAATTATTGAAAGACTACGACTGTGAAATCCTTTACCACCCCGGAAAGGCGAATGTGGTGGCCGACGCCTTGAGTCGAAAGGAGGCGACAACTCCTATCGAAGTGAAATCCTATCAACTAATCGTGACTCCAGATCTTATGACAGAAATAGAACGTGCCCAAGATGAAGCCTTGAAAGAGGAAAATGTCAAGAGGGAAAGGATAGTGGGTCAGCAAGAAAAGTTAGAAACCAATGCTTATGGGGTACGAACTCGGTTCGGGAGGATGTGGATACCCAAGGGTGGCGAACTTAGAGTCAAAATCCTTGACCAGGCTCACAAGTCTCGTTACTCTATCCATCCCGGAACTAACAAGATGTACCATGATTTGAAGAAGGAATACTGGTGGCCCGGCATGAAAAATGATGTAACCGATTATGTGAGCAAATGCCTAACTTGCTCTCAAGTGAAGGCCGAACACCAGAAGCCGTGCGGAAAGATGCAACCACTATTCATTCCTGAATGGAAGTGGGAACACATTACCATGGATTTCATAACCAAGCTACCGCGTACAGCTAAGGGACATGATACTATATGGGTAATTGTGGATAGACTGACGAAGAGTGCTCACTTCTTGCCCATGCGTGAGAGTTACTCGTCAGAAAAACTAGCAGAACTATTCATTAACGAGATCGTGGCCAGACACGGTATGCCATTGTCAATTGTGTCAGACCGGGACACGAGATTCACATCAAGGTTCTGGAGGCAATTCCATGAGGGAATGGGTACGAGACTTAATATCAGTACAGCTTACCACCCGCAAACCGATGGCCAGTCCGAAAGGACTATCCAAACTCTAGAGGACATGCTGCGGGCATGTATCATTGACTTTGGAGGTAGTTGGGATAGTCACTTACCACTGGCGGAGTTTTCTTACAACAACAGTTACCATGTGACCATTGGAATGCCGTCTTATGAGATGTTATATGGAAGGAAGTGTAGAACGCCCGTATGTTGGGGCGAAATTGGGCAGAAAGATTTCGCAAGCCTTGACGTAGTCAAAGCAACTTCTGAGAAGTTTGACCAAATCAAAGCGCGAATGAAAGCCGCTAAGGATAGGCAAAAGTCTTACGCTGATAAGAGAAGGAGAGACTTTGAATTCCAGGTTGGAGATAAAGTACTATTGAAGGTGTCTCCGTGGAAGGGAATAATTCGATTCCGAAAAAGAGGGAAACTAAGTCCGAGGTTTGTCGGACCATTTAAGATTGTGGCACGAGTTGGAAAGGTGGCTTATCGACTAGAACTGCCTGAAAAATTGAGTGGAATCCACCCTACTTTTCACGTTTCGCAATTGCGAAAGTGCCTAGCTGACGAATCGGCACAAGTGTCACTCGATGACATCGAAGTAGACAATAAGCTTAACTATATTGAGGAGCCCACAGCAATCCTAGACAGAAAAGAGAAGCGACTACGCAATAAAGTTATCCCGCTAGTCAAAGTTCAATGGAAACATCGAAAAGGATCAGAAGCCACGTGGGAGACGGAGTCGGAAATGAGGGAGTTGTACCCTCAGATGTTTGACCCATGAAAGGTTTCGAGGGCGAAACCTCTAATAAGAAGGGTAGACTTGTAACATCCCAAATAATAGAAAGTAAATAAAAAGGAAAAGAACAAGTGGGCTTGGCCCAGATTTCGGCCCATGGGCCGATATTAGAAGGAAACCCTTCTACATCTGCACACAGCCTCTCCCCATCCTCTCATTTGCGCAAGACTAGAAAGAGAAAGAGAGAGCTCAGTCTAGAGAGAGAAAGATCGGGATCAAGCTCAAAGTCTCGAAGATTTGTTGCTCACTACCTCTGGAGCATAAAGAAACAGGAAAGAAGCAGTAACAGGTAATCGCTATACCTAAATCTGAGTTTTTGTAACTTTCGGGTTAAAGGGTAAAAATCGAGTGAAGAGGTAGATTTTACGTGTGAAACTTGAAACAAACCACATATTTGGGTTCATGGGAAGTAAAGGAACGTTTCGAACGTAAAAAGTTCAAAGCTTGATCGATTAGAATAAATGGCCAGATCTAGGGTTTCTGTTTGGGGAAGATGACTGAGTCATCGAAACTACATAGTTTCGATAGACAAAGTATGACTCGAAACTACCGAGTTTCGATTGTAGCAGACCCATCGAAACTACATAGTTTCGATACAGACCCTAAACTTAAACTACTAAGATTTTACACAAGTCACCACTCGAAACTACATAGTTTCGATAGGCAAAGTATGACTCGAAACTACATAGTTTCGATAGACAGAGTACCACTCGAAACTACATAGTTTCTATAGACAAAAGTATAACTCGAAACTACATAGTTTCGATAGACAAAGTATGACTCGAAACTACATAGTTTCGATAGGCAAAGTATGACTCGAAACTACCTAGTTTCGATAGAAAGGGTATGACTCGAAACTACGGGGTTTATACTTAGTAATGTCTAGTGTCATTTAGGAGCAATACCTTATGCATATAACTTTATTATACAGATCGTGAGTAACCCTAGTGACGCTCAGTGACCAATTGAGAGCATTTCTGAGACCACCCATCAGGTGAGTTCAAGATCCCTATTTTACTGTTTTAGGGTGGTGTGCATACTCAAGAATTAGACGTTTATAAATAAATGTATATTATTTAATTAAACGTTTTGTAAGAAAGAAAGATAACGGTTGTTAAACCGAATGTTTTGACAGGAAGAAAGATAACGGTTGTTAAACCGAACGTTTTGAAAGAAAGAAAGAAAGAAGAATGGTTTATTTAACTATATGTTTTATAAACAAGAGAAAGAGAAGAAAGAATGGGTTATTTAACTATATGATTTATAAACAAGAGAAAGAGAAGAAAGAATGGTTTACTTAACTATATGTTTTATAAACGAAGAGAAGAATAATAAGTCAAATACATTGTCTAATCTGTAAGAGTATGCTTATACGACGAAAGACTTGGAGTAGTAGCGTAGTCCTAGAGGCTAGTGCTACTCTAAGCATAGTAGCAAGTCTTGAGGTAGTAGTATAGTCCTTGAGACTAGTGCTACCCGAAGCCGATGTTGCGTCATGGACAAGTCCATGATGTACCATGAGAGAAATCGGGACAGTGCTCGGCAGGGCATTGTAACGAGGATGTTGCAACTGGTTAAGATGAGTAACGACGGTTACTCTAGCGGCGACGGTCGCTAAGAAAGAATGAAGAAGCCCGCTTGGGGGCACAGAAAGTCGGTTATCGGCCTTTGGACGTTGAGCCTTAGGGAACAATAACCGCGAGAAAGAGTTCCTTCGGGAAGTAAGAACGAAGAAGCCCGCTCGGGGGCACAGAACAGATTGTAGACATTAATGTATGACTTAAAGAAAAGAGTATAAAGTAAATACGTATGAATATAGAAGAAGAAAGAAAGATTTTTATACGTATGTATTTTAAAGAAGGAAGACATATTTTAATGTGTATGTATTTAAAGAATAAAGAAAGATTTCATTGTATTACGTGTATAATATAATACGTATATTTAAAAGGGAAAATCCTTTTTATATATATATATATAAAGCTAAAGAAAACTTGAACTCACCAGCGTTAGCTGACTATTTTAGTATGCACATCAGGTAGCAAAGGAAAGGAAAAGAAATGATGCCGCGAGGGCTTAGGAGTGAATGGCTGGATGGCTGCTGCTGATGAAGACTGACATCCCCATTTGCTAGTTTTAGATTGTTGAACTATGTTTAAATTTTAAGTTTTAATTGACTCTGAATTTTGTAAAGACTTCCGCTGTTAGTTTAATGTTTGATTCAAAGTTTAAGAACTATGTATATGCAATGTTTGCCAACTGTGAGAGGTACCCGGTTTGGGTTCTTTCACTGAACACGGTTTCGGGAGAAAGCGACCGCAAGGCGCATGGCCTTGGGGAGGTTGGTGGGTTCGGCGGCGGCGACCGTGTCCTTGATGACGGACGGGAGGCCTTGTATGTACTTGGCCACGGATCGCTCTATGGTGTCAACTTGGCGAGGCGCAAGGACGGAGAGTTGTTGGAAGCGGAGGTTGTAGGCAGCATTGTCACCGCTGTCCTGTTTGAGGGTGAAAAACTCCTCCTCGAGTGCTTGCAACTCGTGGGGAGGGCAGTACTCCTCGCGCATAAACGCTTTGAGTTCCTTCCAAGACAGGGTGACGATCTCCTTGTCGAGCTCCTTCTCGCTATCCCACCAAGCGAGAGCTTACTCTTTGAAGAGGCTAGCGGCGTAGCGAGTCCGGAGGTGGTCCGGGGTCTCGCTTACCGAGAAGGTGTTTTCCATGCTCGCAAACCAGCTAAGGAGATTGGTTGCACCTTCGAGTCCCGTGAAAGATTCGGGACGACAAGCAAGGAAGGTTCGGTAGTGTTGGGCGTGGGAGTTGGGAGTTTCGGTGTTGGATTCGACCGATCCGTTGGGGGTGAGGTTCTAGATGAGGCCAGGGATGACTTGGGCCATTTGCTATAAGTGTCTGGTCGTTACTCAAATGTCTAAAATACCCTCTTTTAGTCACTAATAGTTGAATTTGTCAATATAGTTTTACAAAATGTTACTTCCCTTGTAAATACAGTTTGCAGAAAACAAAAAAATGGAAAAAGCCTCTTCAACATCATATGTAGCATGTTACTTTAACAAAAAATTCATGCATTTTTCATGGTCTTTATTTGTTAACCACAAGGCATTTCTTAAGAATTAAAGAATCTAGCATCTAGATTGTAATGTTTTCCACTTGAGTCATGATCTGAACTATATAAAATTAAGAAAAGGAGTAATTATTAATCAACCGTTTGCTAGGAACCTCAACAATCAGCCCATATATGTCATGAAGATTTAATGATTAAGTCATTATTTTATCTTGAATAACACATGAAAAAGCTTTTCAACCTTCAAATGATTTCAAGATAATCAAACATCCAAATTAAAATGAAAGACGTGTAGAATTTCTTCAATAAGCAGATAACAATTATCTAAATGGGACTGCAAATTTGTGAGAACAAAAACTAGCTAGCAGGTTGCATCAAAGCAATGACAACAATTATACAAACAAAAAAATCAATTTGCAATTATACAAAACAAAATTAGCTAGCAGAAGCCATGACAGCAAGATCATACTACACCAGTAACCTACCTAAAAAGTATAATTCAACCACCATTGCTATTTCAAACTAGCTATGTTACAAAATTAAGTTGAAACAAACAGAATCTAAGACTCATTCATCAAATTGAACTATTAAGACTCAAAAGCATCACAGAAACACAAATCAGCCCTAAAATGCATATAATCATCTTATGATAATAAAAATAACTGCAAAATTCAAATGGGATTCTTACTTCCTTGATTCTAATCAGCCTTGTACGCACGTCCAAATCCACCTTCTCTAGTCAAATTAGCATTCTTCAAGTTCTGTCTTAAAATAGCAATCTCACAAAATGATACGACACAAATCACAATGATAAACTGAAAATACATGGCAACTTGCAAAAGGTGATGATGATAATGGTCATGGGAGCCAACAGTCAACATACACGAATACATGATGGTGCCCAAGAAACAGACATACACGGTGATAATATATTGCAATTTGCAAATGAAAGTCTTAAATCATTTCTTAACCTAAATAATACAGAGACATCAATAGCTAATAATTACGAAATTGGTGAAGACCAATATAGTATCCATCTAAACCTAAATAATACAGAGACATCAAGGCAACCATTCCTTCAATATAATTCTGCTTCTCGTTAAATTAGTTGCTAAAAACAATAATCAAAGTCTTAAATCCTTTCTTCCAAATAAATACAAAATGAAGCACAATTAATAGCTAATAATTACGAAATTGGTGAAAAAATCAAGCGGAATTGGTTACGGAAAACATGAAATCACTCAAAAGCACAAACGAAAAACGAAATAGTCGAGGAAGATAATTTGTTTGATCGGAAGTACCTGCAGTTTGGAATCGATATGAAACGTCTGCTTCGCATGGATTCTGAGGGCGCTGGCATCGCCGGCGGACCTCACCGTAGGAGGCTTCCTGTTCGTATTGACTCTAAGGGCGGTGGAATCTCCACTGTATGGGAGCGAAGTCTCCATTTTTGTTTCTGCTGGTTGATACAACTCTCACATGAAAGGAAAAACGCAGTGTTGTGTAATATACCGAAAATCCATAAACTAATGATTCGGGCTAGTAGGCGACCCGACCCTCTATTAATCAAAAGGATTTATAAGGCTTATCGATCAAGGTGCGTTTTAGACAATGGAAGAAGAATGGCTAGCCGAATAAAGTATAGTCGAGGAGCAAATAATACGAGGCGATTGATGAAGGACCCGAATGAAACATTACGGGGTTTATAAATCACCTAATGTTAAACCCCAGGCCACTCGGCCTAGGAGACTTGCGACGGCAAGGTGACAAGCGGGAAAGAGAGAGCCGGAGGAAGAGGGTGGCGACGGCACATAAGGGTGGTCCGGCAGGGGTGTCACGAGGAAGCTTTCACGCATCACAAAGGTAATTTTTTTATGTTTGTAACGTTGTTTACAACTTTGTTTGCAAAGAACTCGACTAGGGTTTTGGCTCGGGTTAAGGTGATCGGAGGAGACGGTGGAGACGGGGGCAGAGGCTTGCGTGGCCGTCGGCTGTGGTGGTGGTATGGGTGTGCTAAGTGGCTGACGGTGAAGCGGGAAAGCGTGACAGTGGCGGACGGCAAAGAGGAGGACGAGGTGACCGGTTGGTGGGGTATTCGGCTGTCGGAAGCATAAAGGAGAGAGAGGGTGGGGTGACGAGCGAGGGGAAGGCAGCCATGATAATTGATGTGGTGGCGGTCGGCGGCTGTACAACAGCAGGGGTGGTGGTGGCATACCATGAAGATGGGTGTGAAGGATGGTGGTAGCGATGGTCGGCTAGGGTGTAGTGTGACGAGGATGACTATAGTGGCAGATGTGGTGGCTAGGGGGGTAGAGCACGACGAAGGTGATGATGCCATGGTGAAGCATGGACAGGTTCGGGTGCGGGCCCGGCACGAGCCAGGATGTTTACACGATGACGCGCGGGTGGCTAGGGTTTGCATGGCAGTGTTACGTGCATGCATGGAACCCGGTTTAAGTACCCGAGTCCTAAACGGGTCAAGAACCGTTCGACCCGTGTACTTGGGGAGCGAGGGTTCATCTGTTCAAATGACGAGGGGTTATGACGAGATGTGGGGTTTATATTTATGTGTTATTCTACGTGAGCATAAGACGTGCCTGATCGGGTGATCATACATTGACAGGTTTGGATATTTAGCTGGTGATCAAGGTGCAGGGCAAGGATTCGGACACGGTGGAAACAGTGAGTTTCTAATTCCCCTCTTTTAAACGTTTTACTGTTTTAGGGCTATCGTACATACGTTCACGTGATGTTAATATAATTAATCGTGTTAGGGTTTCGGGTTCTAACCCAATACACTTTGAGTATAAAATGCTTATTTAAGAGTCGTAGGCTTTATGGTGTGTTCATGGAAATGTGTGTGCTAGAGAGATGGGTTATTAATGTGTGACGTGTTAAAAGTTGGTCAAGGAGAGTCGAGCTTAAAGTTAAATGATTATGATTGCATGTAGGATATGTCGTTTTAGTCTCGTGTGTGAGGTGCAGGTGTAGTTAATGAGTCCTGTATATATGATGCGTGATATTATGTGTTTATATTTATGTGTCGGGTTTGCCTCGTTGTCATTATGACACGGCAAACGGGATTGTGAAGGATGAGGTCCTGCGGGAAGTCACCAATGGCGACATTTATTTAACAGGTTAATGATGAGCTCGGGGTGTGTTGAACGCACGGACGATGGTAACCCTGACGAGGGTGCAGTGACGAGGTAAGTGTTTACATGGGTATTAATATATGTGTAGGATTGCATGTAAACATTAAGTTATTGATTATGCATGTGGTGATATTAATGTGGTAATGTTAGTGTGACGTGTAGATGTTATTATTGCGGTATGTAGAGTTAGACTGACCGATGAGTTTGGATTTGTGACGTGACGTGTATAAGTGTCGTGTCAGTTAATTGTGGGCACCTGGGTTAAGGCCGGGTGCGTTAATGTCTAGAGTATGTTGTGCTATCCAAGTGTCGAGTTAGTGCGTGTTATTTGGTGTGAGTGATTTGTATAGTAAGTTAAGTCTATGTCAACTAGATGGTAATGTTGTTACTATTATCAGTATTATTAGTAGTACGGGCTGAGTCCCGGGTGATGAACGGGCATGGGATGCCCTGGGATGACAGGGGTTAACTATTCGTTAATAAATCATAAAACTATTTTGTAAGGACCGAAGGGTCCGGAGTGGGTTAAACTAATGATTATATCGTGATGGTTTTTGTTTAAGTTAAACTATTAGAACTCACTCAGCGTAGCTGACTTTGTGTGTACGTTAGATTGTTTTGCAGGTAAGCGTAGGGTGGATGTATCTTGGCTTGGGAGCGGTGCTACTCGAACTGGTGTGCAAGCATTCGTGAGGTAACCTTAATGACATTAACTATAATAAATGGTTTTAGAAAGACTTCCCCTGTAATTTGAAATGCAATAAATGCGCTTTTAATGAAAATGACCCGTTATGAGAACTAACTGTAGGATGCCCGGGTTAGGGTCTTACATGTTATGACCTGGATGAAGAAGCTATGACAAAACCCTGAATATAATTTGGGGGCCTGAAGATCTGACGTTTATTTGGAGCAGGAATATGAGTGGGAAAGGTAGAAGTTAGGGTTTAGAAAAAGAGCTAAAAAATTAGAACGGGAGGGAAGAAATTTGAGTGGAGTGAAATTTTAGTTTTATTAAAAAGTTGTATCGAGGGAAACAGAAAATTTTCAAAAGAAACTTGTAAATTTTTAGTGGTATAAATTAAGTGTCACTAAAAACGTAAATTAGTGGTATAAAAGTTAAATGTCATCAAAAGTGTGTGTTAAGCAAACATGACATACGTAAAATGCCATTAAAACTCTAAATTAGTGACACAAAAATTAAATGTCACTAAAAACGTATGGTACTAAATGACGTTTTTTTAGTGGTCCCTCTTCTACAGCACATGACCTTATAGTTAAAAAGTTTCATTCACTCGGATCGAATGGCTCCCTCCCTTTTTTCTTTAAGGGCCAACATAGAAACCATTTACAGCTTCAAAAGTAGAAAATGGGCCGATGTTACCCCTTTTGACAGTTTGATCTCAACCTCTATATGCGTTCCTATATATATATATATATAGACTAGCTTACACGGGTGAAAAATATTAATACATAAATTTCTTAAATTTTATTTATGTATTTTACAGGTGTAAAAATGTATTACTTTATATTAAGGATATAAAACAAAATTCAAAATATGTAAAAAATAATATATAATTGGGTTTCGAAAATACGTCAATTACTATTTAATATAATTTGACTTTCATTTACTATTTGATTGAAAATAAAAATTATATAATTAGATTTCAAAGTTTTTTTTATAATAAAGGATAATTTAAAAATAAATGTGTTTTATTACTATATTATTAATTTATTAAAAGATATGGATGCATTTAATAAGAGAGAGATGCGGGAAAACAATGATAATATTGAATATGGTGACGACACGTGGCATACAAAAACCTTTCTTTATTATATAGTATAGATATAGATATGGTAATCCTTAGTTCTTCCAACAAACTCACTACTCATAATACCAAAATGGCTTCTTCGATGATCATTTCTTTTGCATTGCTTGCTTGTACTTTGTACTTAATAAATGGTACTTCTTCGACTCAACTCACACCCAAATTCTACTCTCAAAGTTGCCCGAAAGTTTTTGAGGTCGTACAATCAGTGGTTCATGCCGCCGTGGCCAAAGAAAGGCGCATGGGCGCGTCGCTCCTTCGACTTCATTTCCATGATTGTTTTGTTAATGTATGTTGATTTAACTTACATAATAAGAGTAACTTATTTGATACTAACAATAAAAGCTAAATGTGTTTTCTAGGGTTGTGACGGGTCGGTTCTACTAGACGATACACCTACGTTCAGAGGGGAGAAAACCGTGGCGCCAAATAATAATTCAGTTAGGGGTTTTGAGGTGATAGATATGATCAAGTCGAATGTTGAAAGATTTTGCCCAGGTGTTGTATCGTGTGCTGATATATTAACAATTACTGCTCTTGAATCGGTTGTTGCCGTAAGTATTCCTAGTTTATGTTAATCTTTTGCAATGTTTTTATAACTAAAACGGTCTTCAAACACACCATTTTACTAGTCCATCTACTCAGTTTACAAAAACCAAAAAATATCGTAAATAGTTTAAAAATTTTACACCCACATATATAACTAACTTAAACAAAATATAAAAACTAATTATTTTTTTTATTTGTATTTATATCTTTTGAGCAGTTAGGTGGGCCCTCTTGGGATGTTAAACTAGGAAGAAGAGACTCCAAAACCGCCAACTTTTCCGCCACCAACATCCTCCCTCAACAACCTCACCACCACCTTCCAAGCAGTGGGACTCTCCACCAACGAAATGGTGGCCCTCACCGGCGCACACAATATCGGCAAAGCACAATGTATAAATTTCCGAGTACGTGTTTACAATGAGTCCAACATCGACCCTTTATTCGCCGTCATCCGTCAATCACACTGCCCACCGTCAACCGGATCCGGCGACAACAATCTTGCACCACTTGACGTTAGAACACCGGCCCGTTTTGACAACCTCTATTACAAGAACTTGATCCGGCAGCAGGGTTTGCTCCACTCCGACCAGCAGCTGCATAGCGGTGGCTCCACCGATTCGTTGATGGAGCAGTACGGAAGAGAACCTGTAAGTTTTAAGATTGATTTTGCGGCCGCCATTGTCAAGATGGGAGATATTCGGCCCCTCACCGGCGCCGACGGGGAGATTAGGAGGAACTGTAGGGTGGTTAATTCGTAATTTGTTGGAATGTTGTTTGTGTTTTTTTAGTAGGTGGTAAAATAAGATGAAGTTTAGGTTTTGGACTTTTTTAAATAAGTAACTAGTTAACACATGTTTTATAATTTTGTAAGTGTAAATTTTTTTTCCCGATTAACTTTTTTCTTAATCCACCTCAATCGCATATTCGCATCTACAATTAGTATTATTTAAAGTAATTTCAATAATATTTTATCTCGAGACATCGTTTTATAATTTTACAACCTTCATTACGATATTTTCTTTAATCAAATAGTGTAATACAAAAGTTTATAACCTACTATAGTAATAAATATGTAACACTTGAAGTTAAGAGTTAATTATGAACATTTGATAATTCAAAGTGGAGTTTAGTTGAACAAGTGTTGTCATTACTAAAGAAAAAATATAATGAGTTTTGAAATTAAGAAAATGAACGTTAAGATTTTCTTTAATTAAATTCAAATTAATGAATTCATATATATGATAACCAAAATCTAACAGTTATTTGGGAAATATAAATCACTAAATATATAAAATTGAAATGAGTAAAAGAAGAGGAAATTTGTAACACGTATCAAAATTATGTGAGCTCAATAATATTTTTCCTGATTATTTTTTTTCACAATTAACTATTTAATATTTTATTTATTAATTCTTAAATTTTTATTACTATCTAATATTTTCTTTATGATTCAAAAATATTTGTTACTAACTATTTAATAAAACTTTTTATCAACTATGTAAAACACGAGTTTCGAACATCGTTAATAAAATATTTTAGTCAAAATATGAAAACAGAAAAATCAGATATCCCATTTATTTTGGATAATAAAAGTCAGTGTGATTGTTATTAAACTTTCAAAATCGGGAAGCATGAATTAAAAGATTAGGTTTGACTAACGTTATTAACAACTTCATATTTATTTGAGCAACTTACGAACCCACGACATTTTCGTAAATGTACAATCCCAACCTTTTGTTTAACAATAAAAAGGGTTAAATCATAAATTTACTACATACTTGGCCACCGACCATGTCAATTGTGTAAAAAAAATAACCTGGCTTAGGATTGTCGGTAAAAAAATTTTTGATGAAAGAGAGAGAGCGCATGACATCTCACAGCCAGGGAGGTTGTAGAATCAGAGAACTAATAGTTTAATATGATCATCTAGGCTTATGTACTTCTGGTTGAGTGGTAATCCAATGCCTTTTTAAATAGAATGTTATGGGTTTGAGTCTCGCTGAGTACAAAATGTTATGGGTTTGAGTCTCACAGCCAGGGAGGTTGTATTACATGGGTTGAATAAATATAATATTATATATTAAGTAATTAAAAATGTATCTTTTAAAAACTCGTGTTTTACACGGATTGAATAAACCCGTAGAATACAAAACACATACACTCGTCAGAATATGTCAGGAGATTTATTAATACAAAGATTAATATATTTTTTAAAAATATATAAATATTAAAAGATAGAGGTGCATTTAATAAGAGAGAGATGCGGGAAAAAACGAGAAGAATGAATATAAAGGTGACATGTGGTATGGAAAACCTTTATTTATTATATACTATAGATATATAACATGTTAAAAATTACAAGATTTTATCTTTTATACTAAAATAAATAAAATTTCAATACCAACCAAATAAAAAAATATCAATGAACTATCTGAATAATACAATGTAAAGTTGCATGAAAGTACCCCCACTTTTGATAAAGTCACAGATATATCCCTTAACGTAAACGTGTTTTTTACTTTTTATTAATTAAATTTGCATGGAAAGTAGTCCAGATTAGTAGGTTAGCTTCTTTGCCCGAAGACACCCCTTATTTCGAACTTTGAACGATCCAGAGTAAACTACGGTTTTAGTCTCTGATGTTTGCTCTGATTATCATCTTTTTTCAATAGTTTTAGTTTGACTTTTTCAGTCACCTTTTATATGTAGGTATCACATGTATGAGTATTTGCACATAAGTATTACATATATGTGTATTTATGCACATATAAATATCAAATGTTATATACATACATGTGAAACTGTACACATATAGGTAAATAAAAATCTTAAGCGTATATTTAAACGTTTTCGTGCGGTGTGAGTAGTGTCCCAAAATGGAAATTGAGGAACTCCACCTACAAATCTCTAGGTTAACACATTCATATGTTATGTGAGACTGACCCATTTGATAAATACTTTTACCTCTTAGAGAGAAGGTCTTAAATTCAAACCTAAACATAACATAAGTTATTTGATTTAATTTAGAAATAGAAGTATAATAGAATTCGACGATAAAAATAACATTCATATATGTTCTTGATTTTCAATTTATTTACATGAATGTCCTTACGAGTATTGATGAGATTATTGAACGGTTCAGATTTATTCCACGTATACAACATAGTACGAATTGGCCACCAACACCACTATTTTACCCTTTTATATTTCTTTGTCAAAATGGTAATCCAATAATGTTGTTGTTCCAGTGGTATGGTGGATTTTCACTTCTTCTATTTTGATTTAGGTCGCCGGGTCTAATCATACAAGGACCAATTTTTTTGTTTTTTGTTTTCTTTCTCATTTTTAATTAATTTGTTTTTTTAATACATTTTTATATCTATTGTTTTATCTCCAGGACCTATATGCCTCAAATTCGTACGTTACTTTTATGTATTTGAGTATGTTAGCATCAACGTCAAAATATTTTTTTCCTTTCGTTTTTTACATTTTTTTCTAGGTTAAATAAATAGCAATAAACTTATATATGTTTCTTTTGTTACCGTCTCAACTATTTAAAGTTCGCTTCCTGTCGCGTTGCGTGTGCATTTGAGTACACTGTGTTTCGAAGCCGCCGCAACACACAAGTGTAGGTGGCCAATAGGGTGTAGCCACCTACACATTTATTTTAATGTTCATGTCGTGGGTTCGAACGCTACGCCCACCAAACATTTTTTTTTTTGGTTTTTTTCTTTATTCTTTTGTTTATTTTTTCTTTTCATTATTCTTTTTTATTAGTAGCTTTTTTTTCTTTTTATTATTCTTTCTTAATTATTATATGGTTCGATCTCCAAAACTGATCCGCCTCAAATTCGTATGTTACTTTTATGTACGTTAGTGTCAAAACCAAAACTTTTTTTTTCTTTTATTTTTTTATCAACAATAATCTTATATGTTTTTTATATACCTAACTATTTTTATTTTGTAACCGCCTTAAACATTTAAGGTTCGCTTCACGCCACATAGTAGGGGAATTCGAGTTAGAATGTGTTTCAACTCCGCGGCGGTTAAAGATGCTAGTTAAGAATTAAAATATAAAACTTTTAAAACTAATTCAATAATTTGTTATAACGAATTTTATATATTAAGATACTGTCCCGACAATAAGATATCCAAATAAGTAAAATAAAATTGCATGAAAGACCCCACTTTTGACAAATTCACACATACAACCTATCACGTAATCGTGTTTTCAAATCAATCATGTTAATAATTAATTTTGCATGCAAATTAGTCCTGATTAGTAGGTTAGCTGCTCTACCCCCAACACACCCCTTTGAACTTTGACTTTTCAACCCCAACTTTTTACTATATATACATTTTGTTCTTCCAATACTCACTAATCTTTACCTTTAGTGAATCAAATTATGGCTTCTTCTGTTATTATCTCCTTTGCCTTTCTTGCTTGTACATTGTTCTTGATGACCGGTACTTCTTCGGCTCAACTCACTCCCAACTTCTACTCAAAAAGTTGCCCGAAGGTTTTTGATGCTGTAAGCTCGGTGGTTCGGGCCGCTGTGGCCAAGGAGAAACGCATGGGTGCGTCCCTCCTTCGGCTCCATTTTCATGATTGTTTTGTAAATGTATGTGACTTTCTCTCTCTAGTCAACTTAATTATTGTGTTAGTTTGACTTGTTTGATGACAAAAATTAAAGGTTTGAAGAGTTTTCTTTGTGTAGGGGTGTGACGGGTCGATTCTACTTAGATGACACATCTTCGTTCACTGGGGAAAAAACCGCCAGGCCGAATGTTAACTCGGTTAGGGGTTTTAATGTGATTGATGATGTCAAGAAGAAGGTTGAAGGAGTTTGTCCTGGTGTAGTTTCGTGTGCTGATATATTAGCAATTTCTGCTCTTGAATCTGTCCTTGCTGTAAGTAAAAATCCATGCATCGCTAAATCCACTTATTTCTGTCGAGTGACCACACCCTTAATCCTATAACACATTTACGACATGTTAACATAATCTATAAACTCCGTTTCAAAATTCACAGATGAACCCGACATGTTACTAACAGGATTAACCAAATCAACCAAATATGATTCTGTTAATCCGATTCCGATAGTATGCATAACAAATTTTTAAAAAATGAAGGACAAAAAAAAGATACTAAAATCAATGTCTTCGACTATAAACAATAAAAAACTAACTATTAAACTACAAGCCATTGGGGTTCTTCCCTAGTGTTTAAGGAGTTTTTCAAATTGTGGTTTCTTTCTTGAGGAGATCCCAGGTTCGAGTCCGTTACAGTTACAACATATAGGGAAAGACATGCATGATTTACAGGAGCGTCCAGCTGCTCCGAATGGGAGTAGAGGTTTAAAAAAAATCGTCTTTAAAAAAAACTATTAAACCACAAAATTGCATTTAATTATAATTTTAATTACAATTAAAATTTTAATATAATATGATAATTTAAACTGTTTGAGTTCTATTGAAATTATTGGTTATCCATACAAGTAACCTTATCCAATAACTGTTTCAAAAATCTAAGACCAACCAATCAGATTCCTAGTAACAAGAAATTAACACCGTTATTTATCTTGTAGTTAGGTGGGCCCAAATGGACAGTTAAACTCGGAAGACGAGATTCCAAATCCGCCAGCCTTTCCGCCGCCAACAGCGGCGTTATCCCGCCGCCAACATCCACCCTCAGCAACCTCATCAACCGGTTCCAAGCAGTTGGCCTCTCCGCCAAAGACATGGTGGCACTCTCCGGCTCCCATACAATCGGACAAGCACGATGTACAACTTTCAGAGCACGTATTTACAACGACACCAACATCGACGCTAAATTCGCCAAATTACGGCAATCAAGCTGCCCAAGCCCAACCGGCTCCGGCGACAACAACCTAGCACCACTTGACGTTAAAACACCCAACTATTTCGATAACGATTATTACCAGAATCTAATCAGCCAAAAGGGTTTGCTCCGGTCGGACCAGCAGCTGCATAACGGTGGGTCCACTGATTCGTTGGTGGAGCAGTACAGCAGAAACCCTAAAAGTTTCTTCCAGGATTTTGTGGCGGCGATGGTGAAGATGGGTGATATCCGTCCACTCACCGGATCCAACGGTGAGATTAGGAAGAACTGCAGGGTGGCGAATTAGTAATTAATTAGTGTATTTTTTTTATTTGAGTTGTTGCATTTTGGTTTTTTTTTAATTGAAGTTTGAACAAGTGTGTATTGTTTTCCTTCCTGCAATCAGAATATGTTTTTGTTTATTTTATTTTTATTCATGTGAGCTTGAATAAAACGTTTAGTTTTCAATTCTTGCAGCAATTATACAATACGTAGGGCAACGAACTGAACGTTCAGTAAACAGTTCATGAACCGTTCGACGGGAAGTTCGTTTAACAAATGAACGAACATGAACAAGAAATTTCGTTTGGTTAACTAAATGAACGAACATGAACAGAGGTCTCGTTCGTTCAGTTGTGTTCGTGAACTTTCGGTAATCTGTTCGTGAACGTTCGTTCATTTACGTTTGTTCATTTTCATTTGTTAAAGATGTTCATTAAGATTTTTGTATATTTCTGTTTTATTTTATTTAAACATTTTATATTCTTTAATTTTTAATTTTTTTATTACCCTAACAATTAACTAAGTAAAATAGGAAACCATATTCTCATTTATGCATCATTTCCCTATCCACTATTACTCGATTAAGACTTCTAAATTCTCAATCCTAAATAATGTAAGCTTCCCTTAATTCTAAATCATGTAAGCATTAGGATTGATGTCAAAAGTACTAAACAGAGCTTCGTTCGGTAACGTTCGTGAACCGTTCATGAACAAACCAATTTCCTTAATGAACGAACACGAACATGAAATTTTGTTTGGTTAGTGTTTATGAACCGTTCGTGAACCGTTCGTGAACCGTTCGTGAACAAGTTCAATGCTTAACGAACGAACACGAGCAAGGCTTCGTTCGGTTCGGTTCGGTTCGGTTCGTTTACAGCCCTAATTATACGTATATTATTTTAAATTTTTGTATGGATTCTTCTAAAGAAGAACTACTATAATAACAAGAATTCTTATAACGCGCGCTGTAGCGAGTTAAATCGCCAAAGAATATAATGTTTTTGAAAGCTTATAAAATAAAACTATAGAAAAACGAAACCGTTAAAAAGGTTATCGTTTACAAAATAAATAAATGTACTCAGATTTTTGTATAAGAAAAACTAATCTTTTACGCAAATGAACGCGTTGGTAGTAATATTCCAAAAATATTTATAAAAAAAAAATAAAAAGGTAAACTAAAAATAAGGGGGGATTGTTCCTATTTGTTACTAAAACACAAATATAAAAAAGAGGAATTTAAGATGATTTAAAGATTTTATTTTTCTATTTGTGTGAAAACATATTTTAGTAAATTAAAGTTTTTACAAAACCAATGAAGAAAAAAGAAACACCAGCCATGCAAATATACTAGTTTCACTTTTCCCAAACAAAAAAGAGAGTGGATGCTGAAGTATGGTGTGACATTCGGCAATTTTAGGTTAGCATTCTTACGTTAGTTCAAACATTATTCATTGCAAACTCAGTTACCTCAGTTAGTCATACGTGCATTGCATTTAATTAAGTTAATTAATTGCGTCAGTTATTGCACAAACACTCACGTAACGGTAATTCGGAGAATTACCGAATCGCACGAGTCGGTCCCCGAACGTTGGTGATATAAAAAATAATAATAATATTTCGAATAATAAATAATTTATAATTAATATAAATTATGAGCTTTTACGTGTTATGCGATTTTATGCGTAAACTGTAGACTTTCGTGAAATCGCGTACGTTTACGCGGAACGTTGTGACTTTTATTGCTTTATTGATTTTTATAAAGAATTTTTATAAAAATATTTATTAGAAACTATTTTAATTAGTTACATTTAATTAAATGTGTTTTAAATTCATTTAATTAGTCCATGGGCCACATAAATCAATTTTTAAGTCTATGGAGGAGCCCATGGAGTGCATATATAAAGAAATTATAAAACTCTAACTCCCATAACTCCAAAATTTCAAAATTATTCAGCCCCCACCTCTCTTGAAATCGAAAATCCTCTCTTCATCTTCAAATCATTCTTAGATCGGTCTCCTTCTTGTAATCTTTGGTGTTCTTGAGCAATCCTAGCATCAATCTTCGTTTCTATCGGATCAAGTAAGATTTTATGTATATTTATTTATATATTTTTCGAAAATATGGTTTTGATAAACCCTAGTTTTCATCCAAACAAGAATCCATTCAATAAAGATGCAAACTTTGATAATTAATTGTGTATTATGATGATAGTTGTTAGTTTTGTTGATTTTGTGAAACCCTAGATGTCTAGAACCGAGAGTTACTATATAAGGAAACTTTTTGTGTTTTCTATCTTGCATGTTAGACATGATTAGGATGATATGATGATATTTATACGTTACTTGATGCATGTTTAAGTGAATTGTGAAGTTAGATTTTGAATACCTAGTCCGGTTTTACAAACTTGCTAAATAAGGAAACTTTAATCGACTAAAGTAGTCATAACTTGCTAGTTTGATATGCATGTTAGTATATTATGATAGTTATATGTTAACAATGATGAAATAACGTGTTATAATGTGTTAAATCTCAGAAACCATGCATGCTATCTTTAGCCGACTATAAAAGGAAACCTTAAACTGAAATGTGATCAACATGTTAAAGATCAAGGTGTGTGTTACATGTTTAACCATCTAAGACGTATTAGATTCATATTATGAACATAATTAGTAACGATAGTTTCTAGAAAACACGAGTCTCGAACATAAGTGCCATTTATAGAAACTTACTATTTATGGAAACCTGCTAATTATGGAAAGCTGCTAAATATAGAAACTTACTATATGTGGTAATTGTGATAGTATACTAGAACAATAAGGAATTGTTGCTAAGTGTTACCTGCATGATCTTATGTGTGTAATATGGAAGTATTATATTAATCAAACACTATTTCATACATTGAGTCACCAACGGGTCGTCGGGTCAAACTTGGTCAAACATGAGTCAAACTTGTAAACTCTTTTCAAACACATAAACAATGAGATTGTTTGGATGCAAGGGTCTAACGAACCAACATGAACACACACTCATAAACTTATGAAATATAGGTAGCCGTTAGCGGGTCACCTGTCTTTCACTTGTCATTCTAGCACACATTCTAAGGTGAGAAAACATGGGTACGAACCCTTAGATTTTACATTTCAATTATATCACTTGTTGTACTAAGCGCAAACATATCATGCAAGTCCTTACTTATCGAACCGTTTAATATATGGGATAGCGAGGTAATCTTGAGTAGTACTACAGGGCATTGACAAGCCCCACCCGCGTTAGTCGCGCTAACACGACAGGTAGTCGAACGGGTGTAACATTGACCGAAACATTTACCATTGATCATGATAGTCATGGTAGGAGGCAAGTTCAAACATAAACAGTCAGCTTCGGTGTCGAAACGCTTTAGTAACATGTAACTAGGTTAGCTACCTATGATATAAATTGTAAATGGTTTTATCTAGTAAACTTTACAAAACATTGAAACCTGTGAACTCACCAACCTAGTGTTGACACGTTTTAGCATGTTTTCTTATGTCATTAAGGTACAAGCACAAGCTAAGGCATGCATGCATTCGAAGTCCATCATTTTCAAACTCAAGAACTATTTATTTTATTTATTGTTGAATTATTTACTTTTGGCGCGACTGTTTTGGCGCATGCTTTTCATTTAACTTTTCGCTTCCACAGTCTTACATTAAATCAGAGTTTTCATTACTAGTGTTGCATCGTGACTATGAGCAATACTAGTGGTTTTCTTAAACTCATATAGAGTCGTTCAAAGTAACTAATGACTGAGATCCTGGTATGTCACGCTCCTAACGGTAAAACTCCGTTAGTGGATTTTGGGGGTGTGACAGATTGGTATCAGAGGCATTGGTTATAGAGAACTAGGAAATGCATACTAGACTATAACCATGCATATGCATTAGTTACACAGCACTTACACTCATACATGGCACTCATCCTGTTATAGAAAATGTCGACCCCGCCTAATTCACCCGCATCCCCAGTCGTTCAGGAGCACGATGTTCCTACCGTACCTTTGCCAGAGCCGAGGAGACGTAGACTGGTGTGCACAAAGTAGTTTGAATTAAATGACTCAAAACAAGCTAAATAAAACACTAAGTAATACTCTAGACTCTCTAAACAACTAAACTACCGACAGGCAAGTGAACCTATCGAATGTAGTAAAGCCTAAGTAAGTCCGGATATCGAACCCAAAGGACCTCTACAGAAAACACTAACTAGAAATTGAAAGACTTATCCATACAAAATTGCTTAAGTAAAATAATAATAAAGAAGGGGGGTTTGCTAATAAAAACTAAGAATAACTTAAAAGAAGGACTAGAGAGAAGACTACGAATGCAAACGAAAGTTGAAACGAGAACAAGATGGAGAAAGAACACTACCTAGGCTCGAATCCTACACATGCTTGACAAAGGTTCTATCGGTAATGGAACTGACGTGATACCGCGATCTTGAAATACTAAACTCAAAGGAAACCTAGAGCACCCTCGACCCTTCTCAAGGATTGTCAACCAAGAAACCTAAAAGCCGTTAAACCACCGGTTGGATGGATTTCCCTCACAGGTCCTCCAATTTACTCAAGAAGTATCCGCTAGACAATCTACCTCAAAGCGCGAAAGTCTCAATACACCTAAGTGCAAGGGATAACTAGGATTTTCCTATTGGATTCGGTAAACACAGATATGAGACAAACTAGCAAGATCTTCTCACAAAGCCTCTAAACTAGCAATCTAACACCCTAGACAAACCGACAATCTCTCACCTCACAGCTATCGAGATTGGTTGCACATCTAAACTATCTATATCAAGAAGATTACCCTATGGTGAACTCGTACGCAGTTAACCACCCACTAATCAAAGACACACAGTAATTGATCTAGCATGCACCTATTACATGAAAGACATTCACCAAGGCACACGAGGAGTAAATCATCAATCCATAAACAATCATAGACACACATAAAACATCCAATAATCCAAACCAAGTTTGTTACATCATGAGTTCATCACATGCAAATCATCCAAAACCGGATAAAACCTAATGTCAATCATATGTATTCATCAACACCTAGGTAGTTCTAAGAGTTTAGCCAAAAATACTCATAAACACAGCATTTATCATCAAACTAATCATCCAAGAACACATGACAAATTGAAATAAAGCAAAGAACGCAAAACCGAATGATTAACACCCGAGGAAATCGATCCCATTGATCCCTAGCTTCAATCCTTGCCTTGTATCCTTTGAAATCGCCAACCGGAAGCTTGTAAAATCGCCCTTATCGCCCTTAGCCGTCGTCTGTGGTTCTCTCCCCCTAGGGTTTCTAATTTTTGGGTTTTAAAACAATTTCTGCAAAAAACCACCCGTCACGTAGCGCGACGGGATCTTTTACACTCCTCGCGTAGCGCGAGGGACCCGGAAAAGACAAAACAGTCGGGCAATCATTAAAAGGGCAATTCTGACATTTTGCATTCCTCGCGTAGCGCGACGAAATTCCAAGACCTGTCGCGCTACGCGACAGGGGTAAAAATCCAGAAAGTTTCTTTTTCTAATCCACAGCCCTCTCGCACGAACTGGAAACTCGTTCTTCTTCGTTTTCAATCATATCCGCTTCCTTTGTGACCTAACAACCAAAATATATAGAAATATTAAGTACAAGCAGTTATAGAGAAAACCGACGCAAAACAAACACAAAGTGGGAATAAAATAGACAGTAAAACGGATGTATTTTGCAATACATCACATCCCCACACTTATCTTTTTTTTTCGTCCCTGAAAATTCATGGAAAACAGGATCATAATCAAGCACAAGGTCTTCAACATTTTATGAGTTATCTTATTAGACACGAAAACACAAAAAACCGCGATTGTCGGTATGTTTGTCCTTCTAAACCCAACCACCAACGGATTTTCCCCAATCATATTTCGTTATCTTCAAGTGAACACTAGGTCTAGGGTCTCACACTAAGGTATCCACAGTTCTACCTAATCCCATCTCAAGTTTTCGAAGCACAAACTAAATCATTTGTTTCATGATTTTTCTTCCACTGTAACCCAATACCCAGATGTATTTAAATTAACTAATAATGGATGGATGCATAAATATATATATATATATATTTATTTATTTATTATTATTTTTTTTTAATCATGTTGAGCTTTATATAACATAATTGTAACCTTAACTCAGAGGTATTGCCAACCAAGTCGCCATCCCAGCAGGCAACACATAAGCTTTAGGTTATAATATTTAAAGCACTTAGCCCATGGGTGTATCCACCAAGTCACCATCCCAGTGAGAAACACATAGGCTTCGTTCTTAAGCTCACGCAATGATATGATGGAATTTCCTAAAGCGCCACCAGTCCCGGATTTATTCTCATAAAAAGGTAAGGTGTGCTAACTAATCTGCTAATCTTAAATACATACGGGTTTTAACCTACAGTGGTACCTCTTATACTATTCGACAGTTTCGGCTTCACCGCTTCTCCTAAGATGAGAACCCACGGATGTTGTGATTTAAGGTGCAGTGTATTATAAATACTCCTAGGGCTTTTTACCGTCAGTTGGGCCTACCAGACATATCCCGAGTTAAGTGTGTAATCTGATTTTTAATGTCTTATAAATATTAAATGAAAACCAGGGCCCAATTTCCTATCATCTCCTGCTTTTAAATGCAATCATCAAGTTTCTTAAACATTTTTTTTTTCAAGAACATAAATAAATAGATAAAATTTAAACTAACTAAATGCACTCAAAGTTAACTAGACTCAGAAAAAAACAAAACTAAAAGACAGTGTCCCATCCCCACACTTAAACTTTGCATTGTCCTCAATGCAGGAATGGAAACACGACTCAAAAACAAAAACAGGGAAAAGAAAAAGAAAATGGAAAAGACTTAGCTGGTATTTTGGCGGGTCAATATGCTCCAAACATGCAGCAGCTCCCAAAGCCTTGTTGAGGATTCAACATCCCCACACTTCGCTCTCGTTGTGTTCTCGCTGCTAAATTTTTTTTTTCTCGCGTAGCATGACGGGAAATCGTCGCGTAGCGCGAGGGGTGTAATTTGACAGAAAGTTTCGAAATTTTCCAACACTTAGTCAAATTTCTCACCCCTTATTTCCCAAACCTTCCAATCACCATTTACAAAAACAAACATACCTGGGGACCCGCATTCTGCTGCTAAAAGCTCTTCCAAAAATCAATTATAATCCCTGCATGCAAACATCAAAACACAAAACACAAAACACACAACCGAAAAATAAACAACTAAACAACTAACGCAACCTAAACCACTCTACAAACTCTACACTTGGGGATTCCACCCAAGACACTCACAAACAACACTATGTGGGAGGATCAATGGAGAATTCCTCCCATTCGCTTGAAGACGAGCCACTTTCACCTTCCTCCCACATCTCACCACCTACAGCCTTCATCATCACCTCCAGCTTTTTCTTAACATCCCCACACTTGGGGTTATCAACACTATCACCACTCCCTCCTAGGTTAATAGATTTGGCAACCACAAAAGTGACCGTCTCGTCACCGACCCTAAGTGTGAGCTTTCCATCAAAAACATCGATGACGGCTTTGGCGGTGCGAAGGAACGGACGTCCTAAGATGATGGGAACAGTGGTATCCGCCTCCATATCCATAACCACAAAGTCCACAGGGAAAACAAATTTATCAACTTTCACAAGCACGTTTTCCAAAATTCCCCGTGGACATTTTATCGACCGGTCCGCTAGGGAGAGTGTCATGCGCGTTGGAGCTAGTTCACCGAGTGCTAAATTCTCATAGAGAGAATAAGGCATCAGATTGATACTAGCACCGGAATCCGCTAACGCGTGACTACGAACATCGCCACCAAACAAACACGGGATTGTGAAAATACCCGGGTCTGTCAGTTTCTCCGGTATCGTGTTTGTTATCACTGCAGAACACTCCCTACTTAAAGGAACCTCATTCAACTTACCCAACCGGTCCTTCCCCTTCAAAAGATCTTTCAAAAACTTAGCGTATTTAGGCATACGCTGAAGGGCCTCAATGAATGGGAGATTGATCTTCAGTTGTTTAAACATATCAAGAAAATGCCCGTATTCCTTAGCATGCTTTTGATTAGCAACACGCTCAGGATAAGGAATACGGCCTAGATCAATCTCGTGGGTGGGCCTAACATCAACCGGCTTCATTTCAACAGACTTACCAACTAGAGACTCACTGTTTGGTGCGGTACTTGCTGGGACTAGTCTCGAATGCACCCTCCCAGGAGTCTCTCTCTCTACCTCATCATCAACCGGTTCTTTCTCAACCTCCACCGGTGAACTCAAAAGCTCTCCACCTCTACCACTACGGGTGGTGACCGCATTCACGTGGGCGTTTGGGTTGGGTTGGGTACCACTCAGAAACTGGCCTTCCGGCCTTTTATCCAAACGCTTAGCAATGTCACCAACCGTACGCTGCAAATCTAGGAAAGCGGACTGCTGGTTCTTAAGAAGGATGTCATGCTCATGAAGGATTTTCTGAGTCGATGCATCCTTTGCCACTAACTGCGTCAGCAGTTCCTTAATCCTACCTAGGTTACTTGCACCGCCTCCAACCGAGGTACTCCTAGAATTACTACCCGAAGACTGACCACCCTGCCCCTGGTTCTTAGGAAAATTGGAATGGAAACCAGGGGGATTACCGAAAGACCTGAAGCTGGGATTTTGATGATTTCCCCAATTGGGGTTATAGGAATTCCCGTATCGGTTTTGACCTCCCACATAAACGACTTGCTCTTGATTCAGCACAGGGCACTCAACAGTAGCATGATCGCCACGACACACCTCACATCGCGCCACCCTCATCTTCAGCTCCTTCACATCTTTCGCCAGAGCCTCAAGCGCAGCAGCTACACTAGTGTCCATATTGACGTGGTGAACACCCCTCGAAGATGAGGAGGTACTAGTGCTAGGACTTAAATTCCTAGTAACAGACCGCTGCTCGTATTCCGCCTGGGCGAAACTCTCAAACATATCATTGCATTCAGCCACATTCCTTTTACCCATAAGGTGGCCTCCTGCAGAAGTATCAAAACGCGCACGAGTCTCATAAGTGAGCCCGTTGTAGAATTTCTCTACAAGGGCCCAGTCAGACAGACCATGTTGGGAGCAACGACTGAGCAGATTTTGGAACCGCTCCCAGGCCATTAATAGGGCTCATCGGGCGGCATTCTAAAAGAATAAATCTCATCGCGCAACCGGGCAGCCTTCGCGGGTGGAAAATATTTATTTAGAAAAGCATCGCGTAGGCCGGCCCAAGTGGTGAATGTGCCCGGAGGGTGCGAGTCGAGCCAAGTGGCGGCTCTTCCCGTAAGGGAGAATGGAAAAAGATGGAGAAAAATCGTATCATCTGTGGCACCTTGAAGATTAAAAGTACCACAGATGCGGGTCAAGCGGGCGATGTGAACGGGAGCATCCTCATCATCACGACCATTGAATTGGCAATTATTAATTGCGGTCATGATGTATGAGGGTATTTGCCAAGAATTTTCATCGGTTATGTTTGGCACAGTAATGGGGTTATTAATCCCCGTGAATCCCGCAGTAGACTGCTGATGAACAGTGCGACGGTTCGCCATGTCGGGATGAAAAGGTGGTGGGCTAGATGGAGTGGATGAATTAGATAAGGGGGAAGAAACAGTACTGGGGGAACTGGTGGAAGAAGAAGGAGAAGATAAAGAAACACTTACCTCGTTGTGGGATGCCTTTGAGTATTCCCTGGAGTCGCTTTGCGAATCCAAAGAAATAGCAGATGGCGGTCCTTGCGAGCGCAAGTGGGGCATAAACTGCACAGAAAAATAAGAAGATAAAGTGAGAAAACAAATAATAAAATAAAGTAAGAAAGATATTTATAAAGAAATAAAAACAAGAACAAATAAACTCAAATAAAAAAAAACAGATAAGTAATTCAGAACTAATCAGCGCAATCGACTCAGAGGTCCCCGGCAACGGTGCCAAAAACTTGGTGTGCACAAAGTATTTTGAATTAAATGACTCAAAACAAGCTAAATAAAACACTAAGTAATACTCTAGACTCTCTAAACAACTAAACTACCGACAGGTAAGTGAACCTATCGAATGTAGTAAAGCCTAAGTAAGTCCGGATATCGAACCCAAAGGACCTCTAAAGAAAACACTAACTAGAAATTGAAAGACTTATCCATACAAAATTTCTTAAGTAAAATAATAATAAAGAAGGGGGGTTTGCTAATAAAAACTAAGAATAACTTAAAAGAAGGACTAGAGAGAAGACTACGAATGCAAACGAAAGTTGAAACGAGAACCAGACGGAGAAAGAACACTACCTAGGCTCGAATCCTACACATGCTTGACAAAGGTTCTATCGGTAATGGAACTGACGTGATACCGGATCTTGAAATACTAAACTCAAAGGAAACCTAGAGCACCCTCGACCCTTCTCAAGGATTGTCAACCAAGAAACCTAAAAGTCGTTAAACCACCGGTTGGATGGATTTCCCTCACAGGTCCTCCAATTTACTCAAGAAGTATCCGCTAGACAATCTACCTCACAGCGCGAAAGTCTCAATACACCTAAGTGCAAGGGATAACTAGGATTTTCCTATTGGATTCGGTAAACACAGATATGAGACAAACTAGCAAGATCTTCTCACAAAGCCTCTAAACTAGCAATCTAACACCCTAGACAAACCGACAATCTCTCACCTCACAGCTATCGAGATTGGTTGCACATCTAAACTATCTATATCAAGAAGATTACCCTATGGTGAACTCGTACGCAGTTAACCACCCACTAATCAAAGACACACAGTAATTGATCTAGCATGCACCTATTACATGAAAGACATTCACCAAGGCACACGAGGAGTAAATCATCAATCCATAAACAATCATGGACACACATAAAACATCCAATAATCCAAACCAAGTTTGTTACATCATGAGTTCATCACATGCAAATCATCCAAAACCGGATAAAACCTAATGTCAATCATATGTATTCATCAACACCTAGGTAGTTCTAAGAGTTTAGCCAAAAATACTCATAAACACAGCATTTATCATCAAACTAATCATCCAAGAACATATGACAAATTGAAATAAAGCAAAGAACGCAAAACCGAATAATTAACACCCGAGGAAATCGATCCCAGTGATCCCTAGCTTCAATCCTTGCCTTGTATCCTTTGAAATCGCCAACCGGAAGCTTGTAAAATCGCCCTTATCGCCCTTAGTCGTCGTCTGTGGTTCTCTCCCCCTAGGGTTTCTAATTTTTGGGTTTTAAAACAATTTCTGCAAAAAACCACCCGTCACGTAGCGCGACGGGATCTTGTACACTCCTCGCGTAGCGCGAGGGACCCGGAAAAGACAAAACAGTCGGGCAATCATTAAAAGGGCAATTCTGACATTTTGCATTCCTCGCTTAGCGCGACGAAATTCCAAGACCTGTCGCGCTACGCGACAGGGGTAAAAATCCAGAAAGTTTCTTTTTCTAATCCACAGCCCTCTCGCACGAACTGGAAACTCGTTCTTCTTCGTTTTCAATCATATCCGCTTCCTTTGTGACCTAACAACCAAAATATATAGAAATATTAAGTACAAGCAGTTATAGAAGAAAACCGACGCAAAACAAACACAAAGTGGGAATAAAATAGACAGTAAAACGGATGTATTTTGCAATACATCATCGACTCAACCTGATCAATACCACTGTAGGGCATGACGAGCCTATTCATGTGCGTGTCAGAGGTAACACGCAAGACTGGGATTGGTATCCCGATAGGATCAGGAACTGGATCCGCGAGGAGGAAGTCCCACATCCACTCACTACTGACATTGCTTCTTCTTCATCATATTCTGTGCGAGCTTTGCCACCATTGCAGTACCCCTTTGAGCAGGTGTTAGCTGCATTTGTAGCTAGGATGGACCGGGAAATCCGGAACATGAGGGACGTAGCGGGGGAGATTTCTGGCATATTAGAGCGACAGATTCTGATGAATCAGAAAATTGGCAAACTGACTTCAGATTTAGCAGTCACTAATAAAGTCCATGAGAATTTGGCAAATGGATGTGTGGATATGGAAGACCGGCTAAACACTGCATAGTGGAACCTAGATATACTCCACACCAGGATTGAGCAAGTGGAGGCTCGACTTGCAGCTGCTGAAGCAGTAAGAGTTGCACCAGATGATGCACCCACAAGAGATCCGGCCGAGGACGAGGATGCAGCATCTGATGTTACATCAGCTAGCAGTGGCATTTGATATCTTATCATCATTTCTTATTTATGTCTTTTCTTTTGAACCTAGATGGGCAGGGTTGTTCCCATCCAGCAGATGTTTCTAGATTTTGGTTAAGATTATGCTGCGGGAGGAGTGTTGTCCCCGCGATGAAGTGCAGAAACTTGAGGGCGAGTTCTGGAACCTAGAGATGGAAGGATCTGAGATTGAAGCCTACACTACTCGTTCGCATGAACTGGCAAACTTATGTCCACAAATGGTAACACCTCCCTATAAGAGAATCGAGAAATTCATTGGTGGTTTGGTTTCGCAAATTCAGAGCATGGTAACATCTTCTAATCCCACTACAATCCAGCAAGCAATCAGGTTGGCTCACAGGCTAACCAATCAGGCAGTCACTCAGGGCACCCTACCCCCTAGAGGTGCGTTATCAAAGACAACTGATAACAAGCGGAAGTTTGACAGTTCATTCCCCAAAACCTTCCAGCCAAACCCACCTTCTCAGCAACAGCAACAGCAACACCGTAAGCTTGTACCGTCAAAGAACAACAATCAGTCTACCTCCTCTCAATAGAATCAGGGTTCATATGTTGGCAAGTACCCGAAGTGCAACAAATGTAACTTCCACCATCATGGAGCGTGTGACCGGTACCGTTGCCATCGGTGTGGAAAGATGGGTCATTTGGCCAAAGACTGTAGAGTAGATCTGCAGAACAAACAGACACCACCTGGAGACGCACCCAAAGGCTGTTTTGAGTGTAGTAAAGAAGGGCATTTCAAGAAAAATTGCCCGCAGTTGAGGAGAAACGGAAACGGGAATGGAAATGGCAACAATCATCAGGGCGGTAATTGAAATGGTAATAACCACCAGGGTGGAAATGGTAATAACAACGGAAATGGTGCAAAGGGCCGAGCATTTGTGATTGGATCGGGAGAAGCTCGGAATGATCGGAACGTGGTAAACAGTATGTTTCTCTTAAACGAACATTTTGCTTCTGTACTTTTTGATACTGGCGCCGATAGAAGTTTTATATCTAGAGAACTTAGTAGTCAGTTAAAAATAAACCCAACTTTATTAGAACACCATTATACCGTAGAGATAGCAAACGGTAAAGTAATCGAGGCAACCCACCTTCTCAAGGGATGTAAATTAGAACTATCTGGTCACAAACTCGACATCGATCTCATGCCAGTTACACTCGACAGTTTTGACATAATTGTGGGCATTGATTGGTTGTCTAAAAACCAAGCTGAGATCATATGTAGTGAGAAGATCGTTCGTATACCCCTTCCTAGTGGAGAGATCCTATCCGTTCAGGGCGAAAGAAGTGGTGCAGTCATGGGCATCATATCTTTCATGAAGGCTCAAAAGTGTCTGCGTAAGGGTCATACCGCAATTCTAGCCCTTGTCGCTGACAAGTCCACCGAGGAGAAAAAGTTAGAAGATATCCCTATCGTTCGTGAATTCCCAGAAGTATTCCCTGAAGACCTACCTGGTCTTCCACCTCATCGTCAAGTCGAATTCCAGATCGACCTAACACCCGGAGTAGCGCCTATTGCTCGAGCACCCTATAGACTGGCACCAAGCGAGTTACAGGAGCTATCCATACAACTGCAAGAGTTGTTAGATAAAGGTTTTATCCGACCTAGCTCATCGCCTTGGGGAGTCCCAGTCCTATTTGTCAAAAAAAAGATGGAACTTTCCGCATGTGCATTGATTACCGAGAGTTGAACAAAGTAACAGTCAAGAACCGCTACCCATACCCCGCATTGACGATTTATTCGACCAACTTCAAGGGTCAAGTTTCTACTCGAAAATCGACTTAAGATCTGGATATCATCAGCTGAGAGTTCGAGATGAAGATATATCCAAGACAACATTCAGAACCCGGTACGGCCATTTCGAATTTTTAGTCATGCCATTTGGATTAACCAACGCACCCGCGGTGTTCATGGACCTCATGAACCGTGTGTGTAAACCTTACCTGGACCAATTCGTCATTGTTTTTATTGACGATATCCTCATATACTCTAAGAGTCGGGAAGAGCATGAGGAGCATCTGCGTTTGATCCTTGAGCTACTGAAACAGGAGCAGCTGTACGCTAAGTTTTCCAAATGCGATTTTTGGATTCGCGAGGTTCAATTTCTAGGACATGTGATCAATGAGAAAGGAATACATGTCGATCCAGCCAAAGTGGAAGCAATCAATAATTGGGCAGCACCAACAACTCCAACCGAAGTTCGGCAATTTTTAGGATTGGTCGGTTACTACCGTCTCTTTATCGAGGGATTCTCAAGGATTGCCCAACCTCTCACCGCCTTAACCCAAAAAGATAAACCCTATAATTGGAGCGAGGCTCAAGAATCGGCATTCCAGCTACTGAAGCAGAAACTATGTAGCGCACCTATCCTATCTCTACCAGAGGGAACGGATGACTTCGTGGTGTATGGCGATGCCTCCATCCAAGGTCTCGGTTGTGTGTTGATGCAACGTGACAAGTTATCGCATACGCTTCTCGACAGTTAAAAATCCACGAAATGAATTACACAACTCACGATTTAGAGTTAGGAGCCGTGGTGTTTGCACTCAAGATATGGAGACATTACTTGTACGGTACCAAGTGCACCATCTACACCGATCACATATTTTTGAGCAGAAAGAGTTGAACATGCGTCAACGTCGTTGGATCGAGTTACCAAACGATTATGATTGTGCAATCAAGTACCATCCGAGCAAAGCTAATGTGGTGGCCGATACCCTAAGCAGAAAAGAAACCAAACCCCGACGAGTTAGAGCATTACAACTCACTATTCATACAGGATTACCCGAACAAATTCGCAATGCCTAACTCGAAGCCTTAAAAGATGAGAACTTGTTATTAGAATCCACTCGTGGTATGGAGAAACAACTTGAGGCTAAAGCAGATGATATTCGCTACTTCGCGGAACGAATATGGATACCAGTATATGGAAACCTAAGAGATCTAGTCATGGATGAAGCTCACAAATCCCGATACTCTATCCATCCGGGATCCGACATGATGTATCACGATCTCAAGGTTTTGTATTGGTGGCCGAACATTAAAGCTGACATAGCCACCTACGTGAGCAAGTGTCTGACTTGTTCCAAGGTCAAGGTGGAGTACCAAAAGCCATCCGGATTACTTCAACAACCGGAAATACCAATGTGGAAATGGGAGCAGATTTCCATGGATTTCATAACCAAATTACCCCGAACCCCTACGGGATGTGACACAATCTGGGTGATAGTGGATCACCTAACCAAATCCGCTCATTTTCTTGCTATCAAAGAGACCGATAAAATGGAAAGGTTAACTCGCCTCTATCTTAAAGAAGTAGTATCCCGACATGGAGTGCCAATCTCCATCATTTCCGATAGAGACGCCCGATTCACCTCACGTTTCTGGCAATCGTTACAGAAAGCTCTAGGCATGCGCCTGGATATGAGCACAGCGTATCATCCTCAAACAGATGGCCAGAGCGAGCGTACCATTCAAACCCTAGAAGACATGCTACGAGCTTGTGTGATCGATTTCGGAAACAGTTGGGAGACTCACTTGCCTTTAGTGGAATTCTCTTACAATAACAGCTATCATACTAGTATCAAAGCAGCACCGTTCGAAGCTTTGTACGGAAGAAAGTGTCGATCACCAATTTGTTGGGCTGAACTTGGAGATAGTCAACTTACGGGTTCTGAACTTGTACATGAAACCTCAGAGAAAATCATGCAAATCCGAAACCGTATGGCGGCAGCTCGTGACCGTCAAAAGAGTAATGCAGACAAGCGCAGAAAACCGCTAGAATTCCAAGTGGGTGACAAAGTATTATTAAAGGTCTCACCGTGGAAAGGTGTGATTCGTTTTGGAAAACGAGGAAAGTTAAACCCGCGTTACGTTGGACCATTCGAGATAGTGAAAAGGATCGGTCCAGTAGCATACCAACTGAACCTACCGGATACACTCAATGGAGTACACAATGTCTTTCACGTCTCAAACCTAAAGAAGTGCCTATCAGATGAGACACTTGTAATTCCACTCGAGGCGTTGGAAATTGATGAACAACTACATTTTATTGAGGAACCAGTTGAGATCATGGACAAAGAGGTCAAAACCCTCAAGTGCAGTAAGATACCTATTGTCAGAGTTCGCTGGAACTCGAAGCGTGGACCGGAGTTCACGTGGAAATGAGAGGATCAGATGATGAAAAAGTATCCTCACCTTTTCAAACAGTCAACGGCAAACACGAAAGGTACTAACTAAATTTCGAGACGAAATTTATTTCAACAAAGGGATGATGTGACAAACCTAAACTTTTTGTTTCAGACATTACCGACTTCGTTTAATTTTCGGGACGAAAATTCTTTCAACAAGGGGATGATGTGACATCCGGCAATTTCAGGTTAACTCCGTTAACATTCCTACATTAGTTCAAACATTGATCATTGCAAACTCAGTTACCTCAGTTAGTCACACGTGCATTGCATTTAATTAAGTTAATTAATTGTGTCAGTTATTGCACAAACACTCACGTAACGGTAATTCGGAGAATTACCGAATCGCACGAGTCGATCCCCGAACGTTGGTGATAAAAAAAATAATAATAATATTTCGAACAATAAATAATTTATAATTAATATAAATTATGTGCTTTTACGTGTTATGCGATTTTATGCGTAAACTGTAGACTTTCGTGAAATCGCGTACGTTTACGCGGAACGTTGTGACTTTTATTGCTTTATTGATTTTTATAAAGAAGTTTTATAAAAATATTTATTAGAAACTATTTTAATTAGTTACATTTAATTAAATGTTTTTTAAATTCATTTAATTAGTCCATGGGCCACATAAATCAATGTTTAAGTCCATGGAGGGGCCCATGGAGTGCATATATAAAGAAATTATAAAACCCTAACTCCCATAACTCCAAAATTTCAAAATTATTCAGCCCCCACCTCCCTTGAAATCGAAAATCCTCTCTGAATCTTCAAACCATTCTTAGATCGATCTCCTTCTTGCAATCGTTGGTGTTCTTGAGCAATCCTAGCATCAATCTTCGTTTCTATCGGATCAAGTAAGATTTTATGTATATTTATTTATATATTTTTCGAAAATATGGTTTTGATAAACCCTAGTTTTCATCCAAACTAGAATCCATTCAATAAAGATGCAAACTTTGATAATTAATTGTGTATTATGATGATAGTTGTTAGTTTTGTTGATTTTGTGAAACCCTAGATGTCTAGAACCGAGAGTTACTATATAAGGAAATTTTGTGTTTTCTATCTTGCGTGTTAGACATGATTAGAATGATATGATGATATTTATACGTTACTTGATGCATGTTTAAGTGAATTGTGAGTTAGATTTTGAATACCTAGTCCGGTTTTACAAACTTGCTAAATAAGGAAACTTTAATCGACTAAAGTAGTCATAACTTGCTAGTTTGATATGCATGTTAGTATATTATGATAGTTATATGTTAACAATGATGAAATAACGTGTTATAATGTGTTAAATCTCAGAAACCATGCATGCTATCTTTAGCCGACTATAAAAGGAAACCCTAAACTGAAATGTGATCAATATGTTAAAGATCAAGGTGTGTGTTACATGTTTAACCATCTAAGACGTATTAGATTCATACTATGAACATAATTAGTAACGATAGTTTCTAGAAAACACGAGTCTCGAACATAACTGCCATTTATAGAAACTTACTATTTATGAAAACCTGCTAATTATGGAAAGCTGCTAAATATAGAAACTTACTATATGTGGTAATTGTGATAGTATACTAGAACAATAAGGAATTGTTGCTAAGTGTTACCTGCATGATCTTATGTGTGTAATATGGAAGTATTATATTAATCAAACACTATTTCATACATTGAGTCACCAACGGGTCGTCGGGTCAAACTTGGTCAAACATGAGTCAAACTTGTAAACTCTTTTCAAACACATAAACAATGGGATTGTTTGGATGCAAGGGTCTAACGAACCAACATGAACACACACTCATAAACTTATGAAATATAGGTAGCCGTTAGCGGGTCACCTGTCTTTCACTTGTCATTCTAGCACACATTCTAAGGTGAGTTTCAAGGCCCCTTTTCTTATGATTTAAACTTGGGGGAGAAAACATGGGTACAAACATTTAGATTTTACATTTCAATTATATCACTTGTTGTACTAAGCGCAAACATATCATGCAAGTCCTTACTTATCGAACCGTTTAATATATGGGATAGCGAGGTAATCTTGAGTAGTACTACTAGGCATTGACAAGCCCCACCCGCGTTAGTCGCGCTAACACGACAGGTAGTCGAACGGGTGTAACATTGACCTAAACATTTACCATTGATCATGGTAGGAGGCAAGTTCAAACATAAACAGTCAGCTTCGGTGTCGAAACGCTTTAGTAACATGTAACTAGGTTAGCTACCTATGATATAAATTGTAAATGGTTTTATCTAGTAAACTTTACAAACATTGAAACCTGTTAACTCACCAACCTAGTGTTGACACGTTTTAGCATGTTTTCTCATGTCATTAAGGTACAAGCACAAGCTAAGGCATGCATGCATTCGAAGTCCATCATTTTCAAACTCAAGAACTATTTATTTTATTTATTGTTGAATTATTTACTTTTGGCGCGACTGTTTTGGCGCATGCTTTTCATTTAACTTTTCGCTTCCGCAGTCTTACATTAAATCGGAGTTTTCATTACTAGTGTTGCATCGTGACTATGAGTAATACTAGTGGTTTTCTTAAACTCATATAGAGTCGTTCAAAGTAACTAATGACTGAGATCCTGGTATGTCACGCTCCTAACGATAAAACTCCGTTAGTGGATTTTGGGGGTGTGACATATGGTAACATCAACAACAGCAAAGCTTTAATAGAGTTTTTTTTAAATAGTGTTCTTATAAAACTTATTACCAAATAGATGTTAGTATTAAAATATTTATCAAAATAGTATTTTATTTAAAACTTGTAGTTTCTCACTCATGATGTTGTTGGATACCATATCTTCAATATGACTTTTGTAAGTAATCAAATTTGTTTTATTAATAAGTTATTTTTATATATACATTAAAAGTTAATTGCTTAAATGCTCCATGTGGTTTGATCAAATTGCATGTTTAGTCTTCAGATTTTAAAAAATCGATGTTTAGCTTAAACTTTTGAGTCATGGTTGAGCTTTCAGCATCTGATGTTAACACCAGCTAGTTTATAACAAAAAGTTAGCGCATATGTCATCTACGTTACGATTGCAAACTTAATCTATATCTATATTATATTATAATACACCACCCAAGGACATCTTAAATTTTAAGTAATACAAGTATAATATATCATAATACACAACCCAAGAACATCTTAAATTTTAAGTAATACAAGTATAATTACTTAAGGTACAACAATTGATGAACGTGTTAACTACTTTTTAGGAGTAAATATGTCTTTCAAAAAATACTTACATATTTGTCTCCTCAACTTTCTTTTTTTTATTTAAGCAATAATTACATTTTTAAACTAACTACCCTCCATGATTTTTAAACGGCCATAACTTTTTCATACCTTAATATTTTTTTATAAAAAGTTACATCATTAAAACGAGCATTTTATTCTCTTTAATTTAGTACCGTATTACTATAGTTTTTAAAAAAAAAAAATATTAACATGTTACGTTGTTACATAACAACACCTCCGTTTTTATTTTCTCTATAGTAACCGATGGTATCTTCGCGACAATCCCGAAAAATTAAAAAATCTGCCAAACGCCCCTTACATAAAAATCTTCAATTCAATTATAAAAACATACTTTGATCGTTTTTCAAATACACACATAGCAAAGCAACCGTACTCAGTTTTTAGGTTTACGTATAATCAACACCCGCCCACTAACAAAAAAGATTTTGTAAAAGACCTTACATAAAGTTATATTTAGCGCTGGTATAACATGTCAGAGACGACATGATAAGACACGATGACCTGTTGTGCTCAACACGAACACGACACGATAACTAAGCGTGTCATTTTTTTCAAACACGAACACGACCTGTTTAGAAACAAGTCACCTGTTAAGGGACCTGTTTACAAATCTGTTTTAATATAACATATGTAACAAAAGAAAAAAATGCCAAAACTTAATAAAACTTTAAAAAGTCCAATCATAACATACATTACATACTAAATCCAAAACCTTTTTAAAACAAAGACCCATAAAACCGAAATTAATTAATGAAATTGGCTTAGAATATAGATGAAAATAGTATGTTAAGTGTTAACATGTCACTAACGGGTCTTAACAGGTTAACATGTCTTTAACCTGTTAAGACACGAATTTAACATGTCTCTAACGTGTCGACATGTTTAAGACATGAAACTTGTTAAGGTCAAACACGGGATATGTTAATTACGTGTCGTGTTAACAGGTCCATGTCAAAAATTGACAGCCCTAGTTATATTTAATAAACAACTCATCTCACCAAATTAGTAAATAATGATGGATTGTCGTTTTAAAGCGGTACTGTTAATATCACAAATTTAAACACTTTAAAAAATAAATAAAGAATGTCATATTAATTGGTCAATTTTAAAAGCCCACCATTAACCCCTGATGTAGTTAGGTTAGTGGATCAGTGAGGCTTAAATATTGACCACTTCAAATGTAACACAAAAAAAAACTGAGTGAAGGATCAGAACGGTTACGGAATGTTATACGCAACTCAGATTTCATAACTACCCATTAAAAATAGAAATAAGCAATAAGAAAAAATTATAGACCCTTAAACATCTAATACAAAACAATGCATAAATTTTCTTCAACAAGCATCTACGCAGGTGAAAAAATCTGGTGTCTTTATATCAACCATTTGAGGTAACAAAAATAATAAACATTAATACACTGAATATATTTAAATGTTTTAACCAGTAAAAATGAAATTGTGCTAATCTGAATTTATTGAGAAACTGCATTTTCTGGTGGTTATTCTTCCATTTATGATAAACACGTATCAACTGCAGCACTTAAAAAAAACTAAACCCAAAAGTTTCGAATATCAATTAATAATTAATTTAAGTTACTATGTTTATGACTGATATTTTCTTGTTTAGGGTGTTTGTTATTATTTAATTGAGATCTGTAAGGCATAGATAGATCACACTGATGTTACGGATAACAAACTAACAATAGTACTATACAATATATCACGAGATTATTGATAAACTAAGGAAAAACAAGTTTAGATTATAATATAAGTAAATATATTAAATTGAACAATTCACTAACCTGATTGTATATGTTTAAGCACACAGAAATAAAATTTCACACAATAATGTTTTTAAGAAAGAAAAATTACTTCCTTTTTTTCCTAAACAATTTGTATATAAATATGGTTTATAAAGATAACCCTCATAAGATCTTTGTAGTTCGCCAACATTGAACATACAGTAACATGTGTAAATCCTGGAATTGATAACGTCAATGTTAATTTTATTTATTTGATTGTATATAGCTCCTAGAACGTTAATTTTGATGGTTTAGCGCGCTCCAACGCGCGCGGGTATAAAATTTACAAAACCTTAAAATGCGTTGCCTCCGTTTCATTTCCGTCCATTTGACCTCTTTCCGTCCTCCTGCCGTTCCATTTGCAGCTCTCCTCCCCTTCCACGCGTATGTTTCATTTCCGTCCATTTGACCTTTTTCCGTCCTCCTGCCGTTCCATTTGCAAGCTTTCCTCCCCTTCCACGCGTATCTCACCTCCTCCGTTGGCAAACCTAAGTAACCGTCCAAACAGGCGTCCCTCCCGTTAACGTCAAATTCAGACCATATCCTCTCTGCCAAACGCCGGTTGCCTAGCCGTCCCCCTTCTCTCTGCGTCTTTCCGGTGAAGCGACGCAATGCATCCGTTCACAACCACTCTCCGACGTCTATAAATACCGCCGGTTACAATAATCAAATATATCAAATCACATCATTCATTCAGAAAAAAATCTATAACAACAATCCTTTCCATCCATAAAAGGTGTTTGAATAATCTTCTGTCGGCTGATTCAGATAGGAAAAGAAACAGGAGAGGGGAGGCGACGGTACCATAGCAAACAGACTTCTGATTCGATTTTTTGATCGCCGCCTGCGATGACAACTTTTCTAATTCGATTTAAGCGAGTTTGTTTAGGCCGAGCAAAAAGCATCCACCCCTGATTTGAAATCTAACCGACTAACCCACACTCTCGATGTTATTTGCAGTCACTGTTGTAATGATTTCCATACATTTCTAAATTTGTGCAGATGTATTTTGAGATTGACATATTTTCATTTTGAGAAGAGATGATCCCTAGAGAGATTTCCATACATTTCTAGCCGTTGGGTTAAAAAAAAACGACTATATAGCCGTTTTATGTCCGTTTTTTTGTTTTTTTTTGTTTTTAAGGATTGAAATTTAGTGTAAATAGGTATTAGGTGTATGGGTTAGTTCACCACAACATTATAGCTCTCAAACGCTCTCAAAACGCAAAAAAACGCTCACTTTAAGCAAAAAAAAACGCTCTCATGGCTTCCGCTTCCGCAAGCACTAAAAAAAAAACGCTCTCAAAATTCGAAGAACGAGGCTTACACCGGAATCTATGGAGATGTGTATTTGCTTGAAGGACCATTTGGATGCCGCCGAACGTGTACAACATGTTGCAAAACTAGAAGGCGAGCTTGACGTTGAACAAGAAATACATGAATTCGAAGTAGAACATGGGGCAGCGACTCCACTTTCGGACGAAGAACAAGCTTACGATGAAGCACAACGTATCTCAAGCGAAGAAGAATGAAAACCGATGTTACAAAGACTACGACGAAGAATATTGAAAACATAATAAATAATTAATGCTTTGTGATTCAATTATGTTTTTTGTATTTTTTTTGTACGAACTATTGTTAAATAACTTTAAAAAATCTACAAAATAAATAAAACATGTATTTTATAGTGTATCTTTGTTAATTTAAAAAAAAATTTTTTTTCCGGAACCGGTGGAACCGGTTTTTTTATCCTGTCCGGTTCTAAATATCCGATCCGGTCCCAATAGGTTCCAAGTCTCCACACCCGGAACCGGATCCGATCCAAAACCGGTTCTAATGGATCCGGTTCTTGACCAACGTTGACGGAACCGGTCCGGATCCGAACCGAATCCGGTTCCCAAAAAAAACCGGTCTGTGCACATCTATATGGATAAGTTTTGGGTAGATTTTTAAAACCATATACCACGTGAACAAGCCCATGGTTTTGTTTTGCAGAGTGCAAGAGACAAATAAAAATTAATAAAATGTAAAAAGTAATATGAAAAAGTAATAAGTGTGAATTTATGATAGAAGATGTATGCATAAAATTTTTTTATTTGAACATATTAAAAATATTTAGTGATTTATAAAAGTGAGTTGATATAACTTATAAGATTATATTTAATAATGGTTTTTATGCAAACTTGATTTAAGTCATTTGTAAATTACTAAATATCATATTGTTTACTATACATAATTAAAAGATTAATACTATAATCGATTATTTCATGGACTATTACAATTTTGGTGTATATGTCGAATAGCTATTTGGTAAAATATATATTCTTATTTTCTTATTATTTTCCCAATTAGAACAACGAAACCAAAATGACAATTTATGGGGGATATATTATTTTTATTTATATGTGTTCAACGATAATTTTAAATAAAAAAAAGTTATTAGGTATTATTTTTACTATTTTTATGTTTTTAGTAAAAAATTGTATTCATGTATTCATTTGTTTAAGATAAATTTTGAATTGTTGTTTTCTACAAATTAATAATATAAGGATGTTTTTTTTTAGTTTTTAAAAATCATTTCAAGTACTTTAAAAAAGATATATATGGGTTGGTTTTTTGTTTCGACGGCAACGCGCGGGGACACAAATACTAGCTAGTCTTAATAATGAGTTAAAATCAATACAAATTTAGCTCATACTCCCGCCCAACCACTTATTCTTTCGATGATTCCTTTTCTGGCCGTGGTGGGGCACGGTGTTCGATGGTAGCGACGAATCCGGTAGTGGCGGTGATGCGGAGGCAAGATCCTCTCGACGGCAAGCTTCGTTACCACGCCGGCCAATGACCAACCATTCGACCACCCTCTAGCCATTTTCGATGCAATCGGCCACCAAGCTCCACGATTATCCAACGAACCAACGCCTTCATCGGAAAAACTTTCTCCGGATCATTTAAATCGTTCAACGGCCGATTATCCTTGCTCTGAACTTCGCCGTCGTCCTCGTCGGAATCACTTCCACCGCTTAACGCGTCACTGTCCTTGCCGATAGATGAAGACCTGCTGGAATCGTCCTCCTCTTTGACGACCGGAAGATTGGTACTCCAAGGAATGAAGCCGGTTAATCTGATGTACTCCGGCATGTTAAAGATCGAAGTCCCGTGAGAAAACACTAGCGATTGGATCCGATTACCGTCACAGCTATTATTACTTTCAAAAGCAACAGAGATTAAATGAGTTATTGAGTATGGATCAATTTTACATTTTATGCAGAGTTCAATTTTACTATTTAATCTGTAACAGAAGATACAGATTATACATAGACAAAGATGGAAGATAGTCGGAAAACCAAAACCCCCCCACCGTCGCCTGTCAAAAGGTTTCCACCATTTTGAGTTTCAGACGCGATATTCACCAAGGATAGGTCCTCTGTTGGGATTGAGCAAACCACAAGAAGGGGTATCAGATCAGTGGTGGTTTACATGTATTTTTTTTTTGTTTTAATTTATTAACAAGGGTATTTTGTTGTTTTTACAACAAGTTAACGGCGTTAGAGGTTTGACTTTAAATTAAACGAAAATAAACCATAATAACTCAAAAAGTGAAATTGAAATTATTGGACTCAAAGAGTAAATTGGAACAAACCACATGAACTCAAAACGAAATTTACTCTAATATGTATTATAAAACAAGCTTTCACACAATATATTATAAAGAGTAAAATGTCATTCGCGTACCTTTGTTTTAGTCATTTTTTAATCAGCTTTATCTAAAAACATCATTTTTTCTCCTGTGTATTCACGTGTTTTTACTAAACTTATCATTTTCATCAATTTGGTTAACTTATACCATTTTTTAACGTTAAATTAGGGGTATTTGTGTCTTTTATATATTTTTTTATTTTATCTATTTTTTAAATCATTAACTACCCCCTTATTAACGCTAAATCCCCACATTATGATCGTCCCTGTGCGTCTTCAACAACCTGAACATTCTCTCCATCCTATGAACATGATTTTTGAAACCTTATTTTATCAAAGAATTTAAATTTTGACTTTTTAAAGTCAAACCAACTAAATTGTCCCGCAGCTGCAGCACGAGCTTAGAGTTCCATATTGACATATCTCATGCTTAATGTCAAATGTTCAAACTTTTGCATATTTCAAATGTCATATTTCAAGATGCAAATGTTCAAACTTTGATAAAGTATTTATTTTATTATATTTTGTATTTAATAAGTTAAAAACAACCTAATGAATACGTTATCTATTGGAAAACCTAGACCAAATAAAAAAGAACCGATATTTGGATGACGAGATCTTCTGGCTGAAGATGCCTTGGTTTGTGTCTAATTTGGAAAATGGATAAAACAGGGAAATATATAAAAAGACACAAATACTTCTCAATTAACATTAAAAATGGATGTAGTTAATCAATTGAATGATAATGACAAGTTTAGTAAACTACGAGTCTACACAAGAAAAAAATAAACTTTTTGGATGAAACTAGCGAAAGTGACTAAACCGCAGGGACGAAATGCCAGTTTACTTTATTATAAAAGTTACATGTATATGTTCCGTTAAGTTAGACGTTTTAGGTTTAAAAAATATACAAAACCTAAACCGAACTGTAATTTTCGGTTTTCAAAAAATACAAACCGAGTAGTCGGTAATTAGTTTGGGTCGATTTTTTTGTCAATTCGGTTTCGTTTTTTTCGCTTACACTATACATAGGGGCTAACCGTTACATAAACAGGGGTGTTCATGGTCTATTGGTCTGGTTCTGACGGTTTTTAAGTTAAATCATAAGCCAAACCATTAGTAATGGTTTTGAATTATTGTATCAAAACCAAACCGTTTAAAAATCAAAACGGAATAACCAATCTGTTACTAACAATATGGGTTTGACTTGGTTTCACATTTTGGGATTATTTTTCCTTCATAATAAAATAATATATAAAATCTGATCGAAATAAAGTAACGGTAATATTCCAACAATTAAAACATAAATGACCGACTCGTGTTTTGTATCGTTAAGTAGAACCCAATAATGAGTATAGTTTAACTTAAAATATCCAATTGAGATCTAAAAATTTATATAGCCCAAAATCATACGTCCCCCGGTTTTCAATGACCAGTTTCGAGCATAAAATGTAAACAAACCATTCAATGCAGATTAAAAATTTCTAAACTAGTCGACCCATTCTTTTTAAAAAAAATGACTTTGAAACAAAATTGATGACCGATCTGGATGGTTTCATACTAAACTTTAACAGCCCTTGTTATTGAAAAAATCAACAATAATTCGATTTAGAGTCCATAAAAGTCCTTCAAAATTAAACTAAAAACTCATTAAGATTTTTAAACTGGAAATTTTTATGATATATCTCAAATTAGGTCAAATGAATTTCATATTAAATAATTTAATATAATTCTAGACATGTTTACAAGTTACTACCCTAGTTATAGTTGTATATTGATAACGATATAACTTATATATTTGTAAATATATCTTAACTTGTCAGGCTATTATGATCGTCTAATTTGTCAGGCTATTATGATCGTCTAATTTGTCAGACTATTATAATCGTCTCGAGATATATCTAATGGAAATGTGTGTATATAACAAATTTGTATTTGTCTTTGATTAATTAAATTTTGATTTCCTATAATATATATTCTTATTTAATATAATTAGTATTTTTCTTTAATAATATATTTATAATATCATTATTAATTAATAAAATACATGTGTATTTATTAGGAAAACTAATGTGAGAAAACATAAAAAAGTGACAAGTGTCCAATTTAAACATTTATTAATTAGTATACTAGCTTAAATCCCGTGTACTACACACGGGGTGAAAAAATATCAATACATAAAATTATTAAATTTTTATGTGTATATTTTACAGGTGTAAAAATGTATCATATCTTAAGGATGAAAAACAAAACTCAAAATATGTAAAAATTAATATACATATGGGTTTCGAAAATACGTTAAGTACTATTTAATTTAATTTGATTTTCATTTATTATTTGATAGAATAAAAAATTACATTATTAAATTTCAAGTTTTCTTATGATAACGGATAATTTAAAATAAAGGTTTATTGGATTTTAATAATTCCACATTTTACCAATTGGCCAATAATAATCCAACTGAGAATATTCTTACCACCGGTCCCTACTTTTCAAACTATCTTTTTTACACTGGACCCCCGTTAAAAAAACTTAACTTCGTTAGAGTTTATATGACGTGGACATCTGTAAACCGCCGGAAAGTTGAGCCAAGCTAGCAGTGGTCTCGTGTTGGCTTTTGAAATTAGCTTTGGTGGTGTTTAACTTGTCTCGTTAGCCAATGAGCTAGTGGTGGAGTGGTAAGGGAGAGACTTGGTGTTCTATGTGACCCAGGTTCAGTTCCTCCACTCCCCATTATTTTCTGAGGCATGCAAATGAGGCCTAGCTCTTAGGCTGATGCACCTGGGTTTTACCCACGCCGATCCAGGGTTCGAGCCTCGGCTCCCCCTCAAGCCCGGAAGGGGTCGTATTGGGTGAGATTTTTCCTTGGATGCTCTCCAACTCTGACGCCAAGTGGGCCCGGTTAAGAAAACATATTGGGCGGAGTTGGACGAGGCTCTCCCATGTGACGGGGGAGTGCGACGTCACAACATTCAATGTTTGCCGTTAAAAAAAACTTGTCTTGTTAAACACCACCGTTGTCTCTGTTTGGACTTTCCGGACCCACGAGACCAGTTAAACACCACCAGAGCCAATTTCAAATGCCACCACGAGACCAGTGCTAGCTTGGCTCGGCTTTCCTGCGGTTTGCAGATGTCCACGTCATATAAACTGTAATATCCGGGATTTTTTCGATGTATCAATTCCGGTTATCAATTTGTTTAAATCATTGTAACCCATCCATTTCAGATTCTAATGAACTTATCACTTCCAAATCTTTACGCATATTAGTAAATAGACTTATGTATATATATACCAAAAAAAATATGTATATGAATCCTACAAAAATAGTTTAAAACCCCTAAAACTTTATAAGTTTACAGGTATTATTGCGTAAATAAAATAAATAATAAACTTATTTTAATTAAAATGAATAAGCCTATAAATTAATACAAACTTAAAAGGGATGAAACTTATAAAACTCATTAGATTTTATAAAATAAAACATATTATTTATTTTATAAAGTCTAGAGTCTAAACTGTCATTCTTGAAACTTATTTTTAAACTAAAAATCAAGTTTTAACATAAAATGTTAAACACTGGAAACCTCAGGGACCTGTTGTGTAAATAACTCAAACACCCAGAACCCACACCCGGTCGCAAGTTCGATCCCGGCTAAACCCGACTTTCCTCCCTCTTTATTCGAAATTGCATTTCCGGCCAGATTCATCGAACCTCGATCTTCCCTTCGCGCATGTGACTCAAACCCGAGGTGTATCGAAGCTCGATTCCACTTTAGGCGGCAGCGTGATCCAATTTTAAACCCGTCGAACGTAACCACCATCTCCCTAATGTTTCTGGCATTAAATGGCAAAATTGGCTATAAATATCGACTCACACACCTCAACGACATCACCCCTAACCTCCTTCAACTCTCAATTCCCTTGTTCTGAACCTACATTGTTCGATTTAGTTTCGTGGATGGCGACTCTGAGTTCAAACCCATTCTCCTTCAATTCGTTACATGTCCAGGTAATTCTTGTGGCCATCATACTCGTTTTCAGTTATAGAACAAAAGCCCTCTGTCTAATTACACTAAAAAAGGGCAAATTGATTTGAATTTTGGGTTTGAAAACCTAGGGTTCATACTGGATTGGGGAGGGGAGGGGCTGTTTGGGATTGTGTTTAAAAAAATTCTTTTTCCAGGTTTAAACACAACAAAGACCGTAGTCAGGTGGTTGTGCGCGCGTTTGTTGGCTCAGGCGGCCCGAGTTCGAATCCGGGCGGCCTGAGTTTTGAAATTCTATTTTTTATTTTTATGCTTTCTAATTAGATTTAATTTTTCTAAATATTTTTATAAAATTTGATGGACTTTTATAAACTTAAAACTAAGTTCCATTTATACTTTTGTTGCAAAAAACATTTAAAACTTAACTAAAACTTATAAATAAAAAATAAATAAATAAAAAAAGAATATTAAGTTTAAGCTTAAAACTATAAAACACTTTTAAAACTTTATAAAACTTATGATTTAAGCATAAACTATCTTAAAACTAGAAATTTAACTTGTTACTTTTTCCGAAATAAATAAAAATTATTTTTGATTTAAAACTTTAAATAATATATTTATAAACTTTAATTAAACAGAAAAACTTATATAATCTTTACAAAATCAAAAAAAAAATTTATGAAAACTTGCATCTTTACTTTAGAAGTCATAAACTTATAAACTTGGATATATAGAACTAAAATTTAAAACTTAACTAATTATTTAATTTAAAATAAATATGTTTTATTTATTTAAACCATGATATCTACTTAAAACATAAACTTGTTTAAACTATTTGTACACTTGGAAATTAAAAAGAAACCACGTTTTCATATAAACCCATGTTGCATTCTTTTAAACTCTTAAACACTTTCTAAATATTATTTAGACTAATTACAAGTCATTTAAATAAAATGAATAATTAATAGATAAATACTTTAAATAATTTTAATTAATACATCATTTGATAAAGCAGTTATTTACAAACTTTTTAGATGATTATTATTTGCCTTTAATAATTATATACCCTATTTAAATAAATTATTATTTATCATTGATAATTATTTATGTGAGTACTCTTATTAATCCACAATAAATATTGTTCTAGATAACTATTATATATTTTAAATAATTATTTAACCTTTGTAGATAATTATTTATTAAGTACTTATTTATTTCTTAAATATACATTTTATTTTTAATTATGATACTTGAAAAACTATTTGAAATCTTTATTAAACTTGTAACATTTATTTAAGACTTGTTATAATCTAAACTTTATAAACACAATCATCCCCACTTCCCATATGAAACCCTAGTCCATTTTAATCTTGGAATCCTTGTCATAGATTTTAGAATCTAGCCTTAAACTCTAGACTTGTCATTAGGCTTGTTGTGAGGATATCATTTCTCAAAGCTTTACTACCCTTATTCTTTGTCGGACACTCTTGCATCATTTTAAGGTGAGTATACTTAGCCCCTTTTTGCTTTGTTTTTTATTTATAAACTTAGGGTGGAACATGTTCAAAACTTTTAGACTTATATAATTCAAACATAACTATGCTTATATGTTTTTTATGTGATATATGCTTTTGAGACTTGCATGCTTAAATTAAACTTACGACTAGCATGTTCATTAACTTTGGTCGAGCCTATGGTAACAATAATAGATCTATTGTATTTAACCAATCCACCTTGATTGATTGACCATTAGGGGGGGGGGGGGCATGGTGATTGTTACTAAACTTAAACTTTAAACTTTTAAGGGTAACCATCGGGTTATGTCTAAACTTGGTTGGAGGTTTGAAAAGCACAATGTTTAACTTGCTTGTTCTCACATTTATACTTAGATGCATTAATCATAGTGAATTGTAAAACTTTTAGAAACTTTGTTAAACGGTGTCAAAACCTTTGTATCTCACCAACTATTTTTAGTTGACAGTTTACTTAACATGTTTCAGATGCTCCAGTTTGAGGCTTTGCTTGTGATCACATAGGGTGCATGGACCTAGATTATCTTTAATTAAGCTTATGTTATCATTGTGTTGTCGAACAATATGTTTCCTTGTTATGTTGAACCTTAAAATATCATTAATGAAATATTTGAACTTTATTAGTTAACCTTGTGCTTTTGAACAACCGTGTCTGCCTCGACGTATAATCCGCCGTCGGTTGGGGTGTGACATAAACTCTAACGACGTTAAGTTTTTTTTAACGGGGGGTCCAATGTAAAAAAATAGTTTGAAAGTAGGGACCAGTGGTAAAAATATTCACAGTTGGAATTATTATTGGCCAATTGGTAAAAGGTGGGATTATTAAAATCCAATAATCCTTAAATAAATGTGTTTTATTACTATATTTAATATTTTCTTTAAAAATATATTATTATTATTATTATTAAAAGATGAAGGTGCATTTAATAAGAGAGAGATGCGATAAAAAATGATTATAATGAATATGGAGACGACACGTGGCATGAAAAAATCTTTATTTATTATATAGTATATATATCATTATTATTTAATAAGATAAATGCGCATTTATTAGGAGAGAGACGGGAAAATCAATGTGAGGAAGCATGAGAAAGTGACAAGTCTCCACCTTACACTTTTATTTATTAGTATAGATGTGCACATCCGCACCGGTTTGTGATCCGAAACTGGATCCAGATCCCATCCGATTCCAAAACTAAATGGGTTTGGGTGAAACCGGTGTTCGGTTCCTATTTGATTCGTTGGTTTGAAATCGGTTTGGGCGAAACCACTAGTTATATTGGCTCGGTTTGAAACCGATCCGATTCGATGTGGTATTCCTTTAGAGACAGGTTTATAAACCGAACCGGTTTGGGGCTAAACTGATTTTGACTAGCTTTGACGGTTTGGGCCCAAAACTAGCGTGCCCCTCTAGGCTCTACATATGTGTAAAATGGCCAAGGCAGGATGTATTGTTGGGGTTTGCAAAGGGGCCATCCGTACAGGGCCTCAAAACTTTATATCCTAGTGTGTATTAACAATCAGCCCACTTCCATGGCCCGGTCTATCCAAAGTTTTTTTCTTGGTGATGTAACAAATGACAACGGAAAATGTTCTTGTCACATGAAACCAATTTTTTGTGTTGTTATGTTATATAACATTCAAGTGAAACCGTTTGTTTTCAGAAATGAAATGAGAGTGATGGGATTTGAAAGTAATTTTAAGAATTTTAGCATGAGTTGAATCGAAAAATTGAAAATTTGGTTAGTTTTAGTTAATTTCAATGACACAACCCGGTAAAAACCCTTCTTGGACATCTGAAGACCGAAACATGATGATGTTGATAAACTCATTTTTTCACGTGTCACCAATCATGAGAAATCTATGTATAAAAAACTTACATCTTTCACCCTTGTAAAAGTTGATGGTCTTTAACTATTGTAAAATACAATCATCTTTCTATCAGATTCTCATTTTCTCAGACACTAATTATCGGTAACTTTTATTTATTTTTGAAGAATATTAGTGTTAATTGAAATATAAAACTGGTTCATAAATATTCGTTTTAAGAATTTAGATAATTATTGTATAAACCATGATACTAAATCAAAATTAATTAGCTTGGGTTCCTATTAGCTTAGTTTGGCTTGGTTTAAACAAAAAGGTTACAGATAAGTTAAATTTCTTAATATTTTGGTTCACTTAATTCCATACCTAGAAATAGTGATGTAAACAATCTGAGTTGATCATGAGGTACTTGAGACTGGCTCGTTTGAAACTAGAATCAAGTCGAGTTTAAATAAGCTCGAACCTAAATTGGAGATCTTTTAATAAACGAGCACGTGTCCAAGCTTCATATATCCAATTGATAAGGCCTATAGGTTTAAATGAGCCTATATAAATATAATAAATTTTATTTAATACGATAAACATATAATTACTTAATAAAATATTATGATATATAAAATTATGTTAAATATAAGTAAATAATATATATTCTGTTATATATGAAAACATATATATACATATACACACACATAAATAGTTATATTTATATATAAATGAAACAATTAGATATTCTATAAATGATAAATGTACCACATGGGATTGAAAAGTTATTAAAGTGTCAAGCTTGAACTTTAGACATAAAGCTTAAAACAAGCTGAATTTGAGTTTGCGCGTTTGTCATATAGCTTGAAACGAGCCTACTTCAACTTGAATTCGAACTCTCTAAAACTAAACGGGTTGAATTCAACTCCTCCTTTACCCTAATAAGAAAAACACTTTATAAATTAACGGCACAAGTCGATAACGGCCTAGGTTATAAAACAAATGTTATCAAAATTAAGATCTGAAAATGTATAAATAATAAGAAAAACAGTTTTAAAAATGTTTATTTAATAATGAAAAAGTCAACTTAGGTGTTGGAATTATAATTTTCATTAAAATAAATTTTATTATATAGTTTATCTTGAGATTGAAGAAAATAAAATGAATTGCATTTACACTTTGCCGGCAACATGGCTAGTATACTATTCCTCTAGTTATGCTTCTAATTTCAGGGGTTTTTTTCAATGAATTAATTATTCAAAGGTTAAGAATAAGATTCACATAATTAATACATGGTGGAGTAAATATGTGTTATTTTTTAATTATATTGGATAACTTTGTAGAATAGTAATCAAGTTTTAAAAATGTTTCAATTAGTCACTTAATATGCATTTTACACGGTATACACTCTCGGGTATACTATAGTGAGTGAGCTAATTTGAACATTTTTGAAACCTGGTTACTATTCTGTGGTGTTTTCCCAACTATAGGGATTTATATCTAGTTTAGTTTCATTCTATGGATCTAATTATACGTTATTTCTTCCCATAAATATTATAACGTAACAAACCAAACACAATTGATCATGATTCCGAATTAGATCTTACGGTCTCTCTTTCTCTCTTTTATCTCTCTCACAAAACATATAAAGTATTCAGAATGCGTCACATGTATTTTAAGGTGAAGTTATATGCATTCATTAAGTTACAACTGATTTTACACGCACTATCATAATTGCTTGAACACAACATTATAATGTATAGTTATTTTGTTCACGTGTAACATATATGATGCACCGTTGTAACTTGTATGTTAGACACGTTATCGTAATTTTTTTAAACACTACTAGAAAACATTTATATTTCTTACAAAAGTTTTTGACAAATTACCAACAAAATAAATTTCTCACAAGTTAGTGACAAATTTCCGTCAAAACAAAAACAAAAAAATAACTATACGATTTCCTACAATTTTCCGACAAATTTATTAAATAAGATAACTTATTTATTTACTATAATTGTCGGAAATTACATACGAAAGACTTTTGTCGCTAATTCGTCGAAAAATTAGTCGGAATTTTGTCGGAAAAAACATTTCCTACGAGGTTTTTTTCCAACAAACACTTTTTTGTCAAATACTTGTCGCTAACGACCAATTCCGACAAATTTTCCACGAAATCTCACTACTAAAAAAATGAAAATTTTGCGACAGCAGTTTTGCGGGAAATTTTCGGAATTGGTCTGTAACATCCCAAAAATAGTAATTTAGTAAACAATAACGCAATAGAGGCTTAATAGTCATAAAACAAAAGAAAAACGGATGGGCTTGGGCTCGGCTCCAACGGGCCGATGAAAGCCCAGGTATATAAGGGGCAAGGCAGCCCACTTCACCATTTCATCTTCATTTCATCATTCTAGAGAGAGAAAGGAGAGCTCGGGTCTAGAGAGAGAAAGTCAACGGATCGACACGAGATTGAAGGAGCACGTTACCGCTGAGCTCGTGAGTAAAACCTCCGAATCAGAAGTCCAATCTAGGTAACGATTCGACCATAATCTGAGTTTTTGTTTGTTTTGGGGTTTATCGGGTTTTAGCTAAATAGGAGACGTTTTTATGGATGAAACTTGAAAATAAGCTTAGAACTAGCATCTAAAGTGAAAACCGCACCTTTTGATCAAAGAAAATTGTAAGATTAGCATGATCGGATTAACATGCAAGAATTGCGGACTTGTCCAGGAAACAGGTGCTGCGTATTTATCAAGTACGCAGTAGGGACGTCCTGCGTACTTACCAATTACGCAGGAGAAAGATCATGCGTACTTACCAAGTACGCAGGAGAAATATCATGCGTACTTACCAAGCACGCAGGAGAAAGATCATGCGTACTTACCAAGTACGTAGGAGAAAGATCATGCGTACTTATCAAGTACGCAGGAGCAAGGCCCTGCGCACTTACTAAGTGCGCACGCAGCAGACCAGTAAGTAAAGTCAGTATGTTTAGAATGATTAAACCGTTAGAGTCGGGGTTGGGTCTGATGTGTATTTAAACTACCTAATTCAGATCGTACGTGATGTTGTTGGACCTTTGTTTAGGACAACCAAGATTAGCTTTTCAGGTGAGTTCTATGTGCCCCCTTCTATGTTATGTGCAAATGTTTTTAAATGTTTTGGGACTGAAGTGTATACACTAAATGAATAAATGTTATGAATGTCAATGTGATCTTACGTGGTATACAAATAAATATATATACACCTATACACGAAAAGGAATTATGAACAAAGAATGAAACGTATGATTATAGAGAATGAATGAAAGTATAACACAATGTGTAAGAATGAAATCCTGCTTTATATCCATGTATATATTGCTTGTAAAGAATGAAATAATGTTATGGACGCTTCAATGATAACGGCTACTTCGGTAGACGGACGACCACGTGACTATTTTTTAACCGGGACAAGTGCGTTCCTTCATCAGCTAGGACGAACGAATGCCACAAGTGCGTTCCTTCATCAGCTAGGACGTACTAAAGCTATTAACGGACGGTCGAAGCAATTGGCATATTATGATAAGTAGAACGGTTGTATAAATAATAGTCGTATGGGAAACGGATACCTTCGGGTAAACGGGCGAATTACGGCCTACGACGGTAGGACGGTTGTAAGTCATTACGGACGGACAAAAGTTGCCGGACGGTTGTAAGAATAAAATTACGGACGGACTCTAGTTGCCGGACGGTTGTAAGAATGGCGGGCCATGACGATGGACCGTGGCGCTTGTCTTTGTGACATTCGCAAAAAAATTACGGGTTGATCACCCTTAAGTGTATGACCCATGAAAGTTAAGAAAAGAAAAGGTGAATGCATATATATATATGTAATCACAAAAGAAAGATGAAAGAAAAGCAAAAGTTATGAATACGTATTTATATATATGTAATCACAAAAGAAAGATGAAAGAAAAGCAAAAGTTATGAATACATATTTATATATATTTAATCACAAAAGAAAGATGAAAGAAAAGCAAAAGTTATGAATACGTATTTATATATACGTAATCAGAAAAGAAAGATGAAAGAAAAGTAAAAGTTATGAATACATATAATTATGTATACTTATAAAGAAAAGAATGATCATACTTAATAGTTTTAAACTAGAACTCACCAGCGTTAGCTAACTTTTAGTATACATTTCAGGTACAGAAACGAAGGGTCGTGCGAAGGCGTGAAGGTTACCCGGCACAAGACTGACATCCCACTTTTACATATGTTAAGACAAATGTTATGTACTAAATTTTAAAGACTTCCGCTGTTATGTCATGTCATGTCATGTTACGTTATGTAATGATTGAATTCGAATGTTTTAAATTTAAGCTCAGTATTTATGACTATGTTTATGAGTAAATCCAACAAGTGAGGTTACCCGGGAAAGGGGCCTTACAAGTTGGTATCAGAGCAATAGTTTGAGAGATTCAGACATCCCTAAATGTCTGGACTCAAACTGATTATGGGACCAACGCACGGATGTCAGTATGGGTAACCAACGCTAGCACGGTAAGTAAGTACTAGAGTTAATAAACTTGGATAAGAATAGATACCTTAACTTAGAACAAATAGATGTCAATGTCACAACCGATTTGAAGAGTTTTGAACCCGAAAAGCAATGTAAATTAGTAATCACAAACCGGTCACTGTAATTAAAAAATTACCTTGCTCGTACTGTTCTAAACTATGATCTGAAGGAATGTCATTGATGTATTCCCTTTATAACCATCAGGAAACTAGGAAATTATGGCCGGTGGAGGAAGAACAGGACGCCGGGTCGCACTGGCCGAGTAGGTAGACCTCCATTGAATTAAAGACTAGAAGAAGAATAGAGTGTGCACGCAGAACACACCGAGAGTGTGCATGAAACAGAAGTGACCCCAACTGGAGACGACAATCCAGGGCCGATACAGTTGGAACCCGAAGTCAGGGATGCTATTGCCCGTGAAGTTGTGCTCACTCTGAAGAAAGTATTGCCTGATCTACTATCTGAGGCACTAAAGAAAAGTAAAGAGGATGATGAAGGAAACCATGAAGAGAAAGTGTATGATAGTGATGGGGATGAAGTGAAAATGGGATCAAGCAATCGTGGGTGCACTTACAAAGGATTCAAAGACGGAAACCCACCCAAGTTCGATGGGAGCAAGGATTCGGTGGCAACGCTCGAATGGATTGAGAGGATGAACGATGTAATTAACATCAGCGAGTGTCAACCGGACCAGGCTGTTAAGTATGTTACTCATTCTTTCACCAATGAAGCATTAGGTTGGTGGAGAAACATTCAGAGGACAAAATCGCCAAACGCTCTTGCCAGAATGAATTGGGAAGACCTGAAGAAGCTCATAATCCAAAAGTTCTGCCCACAGAATGAGATTGATCATGTGGAGAATGAATTCTTAAACTTTAAGGCTGGCAACAAGACGCACCGCCAGTATACTTCTAGGTTCAATGAGCTAGCTCAACTGGTACCCCACCTGGTGGAGACAGAAGAGAGAATGATCAAGTATTATGTGAAGGGCCTACCTCAAAGGGTCCGTGTCCATGTGAAAGCCAACCTACCCTCGACCTTCGAGTCGGTAGTGAATCTGAGCGGAATCGTCTACGATGATTATGACAATGAGGACCCACCAACAGAGACCCAAAAGAGAAAATGGGAGAATCCGTCTAGAGGCACCGGAAAAGGGAATGCAACAACCGAAATTAAGAAACCAAGGTCGGAAGAGTATGAAATTTGCAAGAAATGTGGAAGGCAACATCTTGGCGAGTGTCGAGTCGGCACCACCACATGTTATAGGTGTGGGAAGGCGGGATACTATTCTCGCGACTGTTTGAGAGACACTAAATGCCAAAGTTGTGGACAATTTGGACATCTGACCAAGAATTGCAAGAGAACCAGACAATCTGGTTCGGGAAAAGAAAAGGAACAAGAACAGCCAAAGGCTAGGACACGAGCCTACGCCCTGACTGAGGAGGAAGCAAGGGGAAACCCTGATGTTGTGTCAGGTACGTTCCTAGTTAATAACGAACATGCTACTATTTTATTTGACTCTGGTGCTAGTAAAAGTTTTATATCCAATGCATTCAGTCGTAAACTAGGTTGCACTATCAACACCATAGTAAAGGTCTTTAGCGTACAAACTGCCGTTGGTAAAAATTCGACAGTATTTCAAGTAACAGAGGATTGCGTCATAGAAATAGAGGGTCATAAGTTCCCTTCTAGATTATTCCTTCTCACCTTAGGAGGATTCGATATAGTATTGGGTATGGATTGGCTAGCTGCCAATGAAGCTCAAATCATATGTAAACGTAAGAGGATACACCTCAAAACTCCAAGCGGCAGCCCAATTACGGTTTATGGGGATTGGAATTGCACGATGCCGAACATCATCTCGATGATCAAGGCCGAAAGTTACATGAAGCGCGGTTGCGAAGCTTATTTGGCATATGTTATTGATGATAAAATGAAAATGAATGAACTCAAGAATGTACCCGTGGTGTGCAACTTTTCAGAAGTATTCCCTGAGGATCTACCTGGGTTACCACTCGATCGGGAAATAGAATTTCAGATTGACTTATTGCCAGGAGCTGAGCCCGTTGCCAAAGCCCCCTATCGATTGGCTCCGTCAGAAATGAAAGAATTGATGTCTCAACTAGAGGAACTAACAGAAAAGGGATTTATTAGACCGAGCATCTCACCGTGGGGCGCTCCGGTACTATTTGTAAAGAAGAAGGACGGCAGCATGCGCATGTGCATTGACTACCGCGAGTTGAACAAGAGGACAGTAAAGAACAAATACCCACTGCCTAGAATAGACGACCTTTTTGATCAACTGCAAGGTGCGAGTTGGTTCTTAAAGATCGATCTTAGGTCGGGTTACCATCAGTTGAAAGTAAGAGAAGAAGACGCACCAAAGACAGCGTTTCGCACGCGTTATGGGCATTATGAGTTTCTCGTGATGTCCTTCGGATTGACCAACGTACCAGCAGCGTTCATGGATTTGATGAATAGAGTATGTCGACCCATGTTGGATCGATCAGTGATAGTTTTTATAGACGACATGCTTGTATATTCGAAAAACGAGGGTGATCACCACTGTCACCTAAGGGAGGTTCTAGAGGTGCTAAAGCAGGAAAAGTTGTACGCAAAATTCTCCAAATGCGCGTTCTGGCTTAGGGAAGTTCAATTCCTAGGTCATGTAATAAACACAAACGGAATCATGGTGGATCCTACAAAGATCGAGACAGTAAAGGAATGGAACGTCCCAAAGACACCAACAGAGATACGAAGTTTTCTGGGATTAGCAGGCTACTATCGAAGGTTCATTCAAGATTTTTCAAGAATAGCCTTGCCACTAACTAAGTTGACACGGAAGGAAGTGAAGTATGAATGGGGTCAAACCCAAAACAACGCGTTTGAAGAACTTAAGGCACGATTAACCCAAGCTCCAGTCTTGACTCTACCTGAGGGAAATGAAAACTTGGTAGTCTATTCTGACGCTTCGGGGCAGGGTTTGGGGTGCGTACTTATGCAACGAGGAAAGGTAATTGCTTACGCCTCGCGGCAACTAAAGATTCACGAGGCTAACTACCCAACACACAATCTAGAGTTATCAACAGTAGTTTTCGCGTTGAAAATATGGAGGCACTATCTGTATGGAGTCAAATGCACCATTTACTCCGATCACAAAAGCCTGAAGTACTTTTTCGAGCAAAAGGAATTAAACATGAGACAAAGGAGGTGGTTAGAGCTACTGAAGGACTATGACTATGAGATAATGTACCATCCAGGCAAGGCAAACGTGGTGGCTGACGATTTAAGTAGAAAGGAAGAATCGACACCTATCCGGATCAAAGCGTGTCAGCTGATTATAACGCCAGATTTGATGAGTGAAATATCAAAGGCACAAGATGAAGCACTTTCAGAAAGAAATATAAAATGGGAAAGAATAGTAGGACAACAAGGGAATTTAGATGCAAATGCATACGGTGTACGAACTAGGTTTGGCCGGATATGGATACCTAAGATTGGCGAGCTGAGAGCCAAAATACTCGATGAGGCCCATAAGTCTCGTTATTCTATCCACCCCGGGATAAACAAAATGTATCAAAACTTGAAGAAAGAGTACTGGTGGTCGGTCATGAAGAATGATGTGACTGAGTACGTGAACAAGTGCTTGACGTGTTCACTAGTTAAGGCCGAGCACCAGAAACCATGCGGTAAAATGCAACCCTTACCAATACCGGAATGGAAGTAGGAGGAGATCACGATGGACTTCATTACCAATCTACCGCGAACAGCTAAAGGCAATGATACCATTTGGGTGATCGTCGACCGCTTGACGAAAAGTGCTCACTTCTTGCCAATACGTGAGACTTCTTCATCAGAAAGACTAGCAGAAATATTTATCAAGGAAGTTGTGAGTAGACATGGTATGCCGCTGTCGATTGTGTCCGACAGGGATACTAGATTCACGTCAAGGTTTTTGAAGAAATTCAATGAAGCAATGGGCACTAGACTGAACATCAGCACCGCTTACCACCCCCAAACCGATGGTCAATCGGAAAGGACCATTCAGACCTTGGAGGACATGCTCCGGGCCTGTATCATTGACTTCGGTGGGAGATGGGACAGCCATCTACCATTGGCAGAATTTTCATATAACAACAGCTATCACTCGACTATTGGCATGCCGCCATTTGAAATGTTGTATGGGAGGAAATGTAGAACCCCGGTTTGTTGGGGGGGAAATTGGACAAAAGGATTTTGCAAGTCTCGAAGTGGTCAAAGCTACTTTCAAGAAATTTGATCAAATCAAGGCTCGAATGAAAGCTGCAAAAGACAGACAGAAATCATACGCGGATAAGAGAAGAAGGGATTTAGAGTTTCAAGTGGGGGACATGGTACTGTTAAAGGTATCACCATGGAAAGGAATCACCCGATTCAGAAGACATGGCAAACTAAGTCCAATGTTTGTCGGACCTTTCAAGATTTTAGCGAGAGTGGGTCAAGTTGCTTACAGACTCGACCTACCTGTTGAGCTTAGTGGAATACACCCTACGTTTCACGTGTCACACTTACGCAAGTGCCTAGCTGACGACACAACTCACATACCTTACGTCGAGATCGAAGTGGATGACAGACTAAATTATGTGGAGGAACCAATAGCCATTATTGACCGAGCTGAGAAACGACTACGCAATAAGTCGATTCCTTTAGTCAAAATACAATGAAAGCACAGAAAAGGGTCAAAGCTACATGGGAAAAAGAAGACGAGATGAGGGGACTATACCCTAAATTGTCTAACGTATAAATAGTTTCGAGGACGAAACCTCTTTAAGGAGGGTAGACTTGTAACATCCCAAAAATAGTAATTTAGTAAACAATAACGCAATAGAGGCTTAATCGTCATAAAACAAAAGAAAAACGGATGGGCTTGGGCTCGGCTCCAACTGGCCGATGAAAGCCCAGGTATATAAGGGGCAAAACAGCCCACTTCACCATTTCATCTTCATTTCATCATTCTAGAGAGAGAATGGGAGCTCGGGTCTAGAGAGAGAAAGTCAACGGATCGACACGAGATTGAAGGAGCACGTTACCGCTGAGCTCGTGAGTAAAACCTCCGAATCAGAAGTCCAATCCAGGTAACGATTCGACCATAATCTGAGTTTTTATTTGTTTTGGGGTTTCTCGGGTTTTAGCTAAATAGGAGACGTTTTTATGGATGAAACTTGAAAATAAGCTTAGAACTAACATCTAGAGTGAAAACCGCACCTTTTGATCAAAGAAAATTGTAAGATTAGCATGATCGGATTAACATGCAAGAATTGCGGACTTGTCTAGGAAACAGGTGCTGCGTACATCTCAAGTACGCAGTAGGGACGTCCTGCGTACTTACCAAGTACGCAGGAAAAAGATCATGCGTACTTACCAAGTACGCAGGAGAAAGATCACGCATACTTACCAAGTACGCAGGAGAAAGATCACGCGTACTTACCAAGTACGCAGGAGAAAGATCATGCGTACTTACCAAGTACGCATGAGCAAGGCCCTGCGCACTTACTAAGTGCGCAGGCAGCAGACCAGTAAGTAAAGTCAGTATGTTTAGAATGATTAAACCGTTAGAGTCGGGGTTAGGTCTGATGTGTATTTAAACTACCTAATTCAGATCGTACGTAACATTGTTGGACCTTTGTTTAGGACAACCAAGACTAGCTTTTCAGGTGAGTTCTATGTGCCCCCTTCTATGTTATGTGCAAATGTTTTCAAATGTTTTGGGGCTGAAGTGTATACACTAAATGAATAAATGTTATGAATGTCAATGTGATCATGCGTGGTATACAAATAAATATATATATACCTATACATGAAAAGGAATTATGAACAAAGAATGAAACGTATGATTATAGAGAATGAATGAAAGTATATCACAATGTGTAAGAATGAAATCCTGCTTTATATCCATGCATATATTGCTTGCAAAGAATGAAATAATGTTATGGACGCTTCAATAATAACGGCTACTTCGGTAGACGGACGACCACGTGACTATTTTTTAACCGGGACAAGTACGTTCCTTCATCAGCTAGGACGTACGAATGCCACAAGTGCGTTCCTTCATCAGCTAGGACGTACTAAAGCTATTAACGGACGGTCGAAACAATTGGCATATTATGATAAGTAGAACGGTTGTATAAATAATAGTCGTATGGGAAACGGATACCTTCGGGTAGACGGGCGAATTACGGCCTACGACGATAGGACGGTTGTAAGTCATTACGGACGGACAAAAGTTGTCGGACGGTTGTAAGAATAAAATTACGGACGGACACTAGTTGCCGGACGGTTGTAAGAATGGCGGGCCATGACGATGAACCGTGGCTCTTGTATTTGTGACATTCGCAAACAAATTACGGGTTGATCACCCTTAAGTGTATGACCCATGAAAGTTAAGAAAAGAAAAGGTGAATGCATATATATATATATGTAATCACCAAAGAAAGATGAAAGAAAAGCAAAAGTTATGAATACGTATTTATATGTATGTAATCACAAAAGAAAGATGAAAGAAAAGCAAAAGTTTTGAATATGTATTTATATATATGTAATCACAAAAGAAAAATGAAAGAAAAGCAAAAGTTATGAATACGTATTTATATATACGTAATCAGAAAAGAAAGATGAAAGAAAAGTAAAAGTTATGAATACATATAATTATGTATACTTATAAAGAAAAAAATGATCATACTTAATAGTTTTAAACTAGAACTCACCAGCGTTAGCTGACTTTTAGTATACATTTCAGGTACAGAAAGGAAGGGTCGTGCGAAGGCGTGAAGGTTACCCGGCACAAGACTGACATCCACTTTTACATATGTTAAGACAAATGTTATGTACTAAATTTTAAAGACTTCCGCTGTTATGTCATGTCATGTTACATTATGTAATGATTGAATTCGAATGTTTTAAATTTAAGCTCAGTATTTATGACTATGTTTATGAGTAAATCCAACAAGTGAGGTTACCCGGGAAAGGGGCCTTACATGGTCATTAGCGACAAGTTTTCGACAAAAAAAGTGTTTGTTGGAAAGTACCTCGTAGGAAATGTTTTTTCCGACAAACTCTCGACTAATTTTCCGACGAATTAGCGCAAAAGCCTTTTGTCGGTAATTTCCGACAATATTCCGACGATTATATTAAATAAATAAGTTAACTTATTTAATAAATTTGTCAGAAAATTGTAGGAAATCGTATAGTTACCTTTTTGTTTTTGTTTTGTCGGAAATTTGTCGCTAACTTGTGAGAAATTTCTTTTATCGGAAACTTTTATAGGAAATATTTATGTTTTCTAGTAGTGAAAGTAATTTTATAACTTCGTCATCTATGTTTAAAATTTCTTCATATTGGTATGAAAATTAATTTCAGATTGTATTTTATCTTTATTCTGTCTACATATATCCACTTAAAAACTATGATGGTAATAAAAATAAAAAATAAAATCATAAAATAAGAATAAATCATAAATGTATGTTTAAAGGAAGTTGAGATGAAGAGGGGGCAGAATACGATTTGTCTCCCCGACGTGTGCTTGGGCTCTAATTGCATCTCACGTCCTCTTAAATAAATCTGCTCTGAACTCTGGCCAATATCTATATAAAATTACATGCATCATTTAATTGCATATATAATCAACTATTTTTAATTTCATACATTAAACTAATATATTTTTAATTCCTTAATTAATCAATCAACGAATATATCTCAGTTTTTAAATAAGAAAAATGTAAAATTCATAATGTAATTTTACTTCGCCATAAAAACATATAATCATTGACAAGCTGCAAAGTTATTTAACTTAAAAACATGGTAGTTTTAAGATATTTATAAAGAAAACAAGACAATTATTCAAATTATATAACCGCTGCTACCAGTTTTTGCTTGTCCTATATGTTTACTTTGAATTTGATACATAAGCATTTATTGTTAGCTGTTAACTTAATTTATGAAGGTTAGAACGTTAACCATTTTCATGTCATCTATTAGGGTTTGAAACCCTAAATGTCTTGATTATATAATCTAATCACTACAAGAGAGAGGGTTTTCAATGATAGGCAAAACCGTTACATATCATTTGCTGAAAGCGATATACGTCATATAAACTGGTTTGGAAGAAGACACACTCATGGCCTTCCAATGTGGAGGTCATGGGTTCGAGTCTCACTTAATTGGTGCAATATGCTCAGGTGGACCAATGGTTTTATCACAATGGGTCTTCAATTCGCCCTTCAGGTGGTGGGTTTCCTCTGGAATGGTGGGCGAGCAGGGTCACCATCGCTGTCTGCGTTTCACTACAACAAATTGACCTTGTCCCGACGCCACCTGTATCGACGACATTTTTCGTCGGGATAGGTCACTCTATACCGACGACATGTCGTCGGTATAGGTCAAAACCAAAATTTTGGTAGGGAGACCCTATAGCGACGACATGTCGTCGGTATAGGGTTGAGGCAGGTTGGAGGGAAAACTGGCGCCCAATGAATTTTTGGGGAAAACCTATAGCGACGACATGTCGTCGCTATAGGTTAATTTTGATTTTCTTTTTGTTTTTTTTATTTAATAAATTTTCGTCGGTCAAAATTTTTTTTTTTTAAATTAAAAAAAAATTATGGAAAACCCTATAGCGACGACATGTCGTCGCTATAGGTTAATTTTGATTTTCTTTTTTTTTATTTAATAAATTTTCGTCGGTCAAATTTTTTTTTTTTAAATTAAAAAAATTTCTGAAAACCCTATGGCGACGACATGTCGTCGGGATAGAGTTTTTCCTAAATTTTGAATGGGACACCCTATAGCGACGACATGTCGTCGCTATAGGTTAATTTTGATTTTCTTTTTGTTTTTTTTTATCTAATAATTATTTTTTAAATTAAAAAAAATTCTGCAAAACCCTATAAAACTAATATCATTAGGGTTGATGGTTCAACGATAGAGACAAAACCTCTAGAAACATATAAGGTTTGAATGTCACGGATTCAATTTTTATTTGTAACATGGTTAAAATGTTTCGTCGTTGTAAAAAAAATATAAAAGTAATGCTAATTAAATTAACATAATGATGATAAAGTGTAATAATGAATTAATGGGAAAATGTTATGCTCCTTCCCTATTTATTACCACTTTCAATATTAGATAATGCTAAATTAACATAATAATGATGATTAAGTGTAATAATTAATTATAACTCCTGTAACCGTAGGCACATTTTCCCACTCTCTATAACCCATGTATGTATATGCATGTTATCTATATGTATATATATATATTTCCATTTCTACCACAAAAATGGATCATAATCCTGTAAACCATCAAAATCCGTATAACCTTGATGACTGCTTTCACTACTTCAATCAAGATCTTTTCAGGTACACATTTTGTCACAAAACAAGTTGCATTTGAACCTCAAGTTTAATAACATAATCTAACACCATTTTGGTTTTTGTTTTTGTTTTTGCAGGCATGACGATGCACTTTTCAACATTCTCGATATGAACCGAGTTTCATCACATTACTTTTCTGATTTAGGGTTTTCATATTTCGATCCCATTGATGAAGATATAAGCTTGTGGGAGTGTTGGGGAGACGGTCATGTGTTGCCATTGCTAAGTTCCAATGATGATCACAATGGTGGTGGTTCCGGTGATCACGGTGGCCGGAGGCCGTCGAGACCGTTGGAATTGGAAGAGATAGAGAAGCATTTTGAGTTGCCGATAGTCATGGCAGCCGAGAAACTTAAGGTGGGATTAACCATGTTGAAGAAAAGATGCAGAGAGCTTAATATAAAGAGATGGCCTCATAGAAAGCTTAAGAGTATTAAATCTCTTATTCAAAATGTGAAGGTATGTAATATTGTACCTATATTACCCTTCTTTTTTACATTCTCACATGTCGTCGCTATAGGTTAATTTTGATTTTTTTTATTTAATAAATTTTCGTCGGTCAAAATTTTTTTTTAAATTAAAAAAAAATCTGGAAAAATTCTTTGTGTAATTAACGGGTTTCGGGCTTCCTCATGCCTCGTCGGACACCTATCCCCCCAACTGGCCACCTCTAGGGTTCGGCCGAACCCATGCACACACATGAAGGTTCCCTACGATCACAAACAAGTATTTAAACTGGAAGGTTTTCAAGATTATACCTCTAGATCGGAGAATCCGTGCCAATCGAATTCCCGAATCACCTCGTCTTCTTTGAAACTCAACTTCTCTTCTAAACCCTAGAATTATGAAACATGTGTAGTATTGATTCAAGGATCCTGACACACTAAGGATGATTAGAGATCGACAAAATACATCAAATCGGACTTGAAACGCGATGAACGGCTCTCTCCCTCTCCTCCTTGCTCTTCGACGGCTGAATGTGATAATGGGGTCTCCATATTTGCGTTGCACCCTAAAGGGTGTTCTTCACTAGGGCCAGGCTTGGCCCACGCTCACCCAAGGTCTCCCGGGCTTGGTTTTGCTCACGTTTTTAAATAAAACCCGCCAAAACCCCGTTAATTACCCGTTAACCTTTACAATAATTTACATAATTACAAACCCAGTTATTTTATGAAAAACCGGGATGTTACATCTTGGGTCGTTGAACCCTTGTGGGTTAGTGTTGAAGTGTGGGTTATTAACATGTCAATAAACGACAAACCGTTTTATAAAGGATTGTAATGTTCTGAGTTCAATCAAATGGTATTTCTTGTTTGCAGATGAGGTATCTTGGCTAGGGAGCGGTGCTACTCGGATTGGTGTGTAGGCATTTGTAAGATAAGATTAAGATTGATATTGAGTTTATAAAGGGTTACAACTATTTTAAATTAAGACTTCCACTGATTGTTTGTAATAAAGCGATTATTTTTAAAGAGAACACCCAGTGATGAGAACCAACTGTAGGGTACCCAGTTTGGGGCCATACATGCTGGTCTTGGGTGTTTCACAAACGTCCGAGACATCGTGAAGGCAATCAACAGACTTCTAATGTCTTGCACGGTGGGGTTCCGATTAAAAATTCTTCTTATTCCATGAATCTTGCTAAGGTAACGGATTCGATTTTTCTCACGAATTTCCCACTTAATTCTTTAGTGAATGAGATTTGAAAGTTCTGTTAGAATAGGAGGTTGAGAATTAGAGTTTTACTTGACAATAATAAATCCTATGGATATATATTGATTATAAATTAGAGATTTTATAATTTTGTAGAAATTTTTGGTTTGATTTGTTTTTTTATATATTTATGTGCTATTGGATATATATTGATTATAAAATAAATTTTTTATTTTAAACAGAAAAATATGGATTTCAAAACTTTAATTTTTTTATCTTAATAATTTTTTTTTAAATTAAAAAAAATTATGGAAAACCCTATGGCGACGACATGTCGTCGGGATAGGGTTTTTCCAAAATTTTAAATGGGACACCCTATAGCGACCCTATAGCGACGACATGTCGTCGCTATAGGGTTGAGGCAGGTTGGAGGGAAAACTGGCGCCCAATGAATTTTTGGGGAAAACCTATAGCGACGACATGTCGTCGCTATAGGTTAATTTTGATTTTCTTTTTGTTTTTTTTTTAAATTAAAAAAAATTATGGAAAACCCTATGGCGACGACATGTCGTCGGTATAGTGTTTTTACCTTTATTGACTGGTCAACATCCTGTGAAACCTGTGCCGACGTCGCTATAGGCCACTGTACCAACGACAAGTGGACCTATGCCGACGACATGTCGTCGCTATAGGGTGCAGCGTGAACAAATAGGGAAACAGACGGCAGAACTTCATTTTCAGCCAAAACTCTCCAAAACTCCCCCAATTCTGTCTCTCCGGCGATTTCAGCGTTTTTGGGCTATTTGGAAGCAACTTTCACACAAACTTTCGGGATTTAAGGTGAGCTAACATCCGGGTTCATATTTTAGCTAATTTTTTAAGATTTTGAAGTTTTGTTTGTTTATTTTGGTTAGGTTTTGGAGGAATTTCACCATTTCTTGAATTTCTAGCTTTGTGAAGGTAAATACTCGTTTTAATTACTAATTTGTGTTGAAATTTGGTTTATATCAAAGATTTTTATGATTTTGTATGTATGTGTTATGTTTGTATGTTTGTATGTATGAGTATGTATATTTGTATGATGGAATTATTAAATTATGATTAGTTTATGTTATTTGGTTTAGATGTGTGTTTATTTTATATAATTTAGTTTATGTAAATTAGTGTTTGTATGTATGTGTATGTATGTGGGTAATTTGTGTTTATGATGATTAGTTTTAATGTTTAGTTTGTATGTATGTGTGTAATTTGTGTTTATGATGATTAGTTTGAATGTTTAGTTGGTATGTATGTGTGTAATTTGTGTTTATGATGAAATTTGGTTTAGATCTAAGATTTTTATGATTTTGTATGTATGTATGTTTGTATGTATGAGTATGTATTTTTGTATGTATGATGGAATTATTAAATTATGATTAGTTTAGGTCATTTGGTTTAGATGTGTGCTTATTTTATATAATTTAGTTTATGTAAATTAGTGTTTGTATGTATATGTATGTATGTGTGTATTTTATGTTTATAATGATTAGTTTGAATGTTTAGTATGTATGTGTGCAATTTGTGTTTATGATGATTAGTTTGTATGTATGTGTGTAATTTGTGTTTATGATGATTAGTTAATATGAATGTATATATGTGTATGTATGTTTGTATGTATATGTTTGTAATTATGTAATTGGACATTTATTTATGTTTGTATGTATATGTTTGTAATTATGTAATTGGGCTTTTATTTATATATATATGTATGTAATTGTGATGTGTAGGTATATAAGATGGTATTTATTGGGAGCAACTTTCACAAAAAATCTCGGGATTTAAGGTGAGGTAACATCCGGGTTTCATATTTTAGCTAATTTTTCAAGATTTTGAAGTTTTGTTTTGTAACATCCCAAAATAAATAGAAACCCAAATAAAGGAAACAAAGTGGGCTTGGCCAAAGTTTCGGCCCATGGGCCCGAAAAATGACAGGGAGCCTTCATAGCAGCAGCCATCAGCCTCTCCCTCATTCACCACACTTGTCACGCAAGTTTCTAGTGAGAGAAAGAGAGAGTGAGAGTTTGGGTCTAGAGAGAGAAAGCTCGGGATCAAGCTCAAAGTCTCGAGGATTGTTGCTCAACATCTCTGGAGCATAAAGAAACGAGAAGGAAGCTGTAACAGGTAATTATTATGCCTAAATCTGAGTTTTTGTAACTTTCGGGTTTCGGGTTAATAATCGAGTAAAGGTTTAGATTTTTACGTGTGAAACTGGAAACAAACCACGGGTTTGGGTTCATGGGGGAAAATGGAACATTTCGAACGTAAAAAGTTCAAAGCTTGATCGATTAGAACAAAGGGACCAGATCTAGGGTTCTGTTTGGGGAAGGAGACTGCACAGTCGAAACTACTAGTTTCGATATGGACGCATCTATCGAAACTACCTAGTTTCGACAGGGGCAGACCCATCGAAACTACCATAGTTTCAATATAGACCCAAGACCTTAACTAAGAATTTATATAAGTCATACGACTCGAAACTACTTAGTTTCGATAAGAAGCAGTGACTCGAAACTACTTAGTTTCGATAAGAAGCAGTGACTCGAAACTACTTAGTTTCGATAAGAAGCAGTGACTCGAAACTACTTAGTTTCGATAAGAAGCAGTGACTCGAAACTACTTAGTTTCGATAAGAAGCAGTGACTCGAAACTACATAGTTTCGATAAGGAGCCAGGACTCGAAACTACCTAGTTTCGAAAATGAAACCATGACCCGAAACATCTGAGTCAAGCCTAGTAATGTCTAAGTGTCCCCTAGGAACACAGCCTTACGCCTATGACTTGATTATACAGATTGCGGGTGACCATAGTGACATTCAGGAACCGGCTAGGTGTAAACAGAAACGATTCATCTGGTGAGTTCTTATTGCCCTTTTTCCTAATGGTTTTGGGCTGGCATGCATACTGGTATAGTATTTTATAAAAATGTTATTTTTATAAAATGAAAGGCAAAGTATAGTATTTTATAAAAATGTTATTTTTATAAAATGAAAGGCAAAGTATAGTATTTTATAAAAATGTTATTTTTATAAAATGAAAGGCAAAGTATAGTATTTTATAAAAATGTTATTTTTATAAAATGAAAGATAAAGAACAAAAGAGCATAGTATTATCTTTTAAACAAGTTTTTGAAAGATAACAATGAGCTAAAGAAAGAATGATAAAGGAGCCGTACTTCGGTACAGCTCGACAGTGACAGTGACAGTGACAAATACCATGTTATATGCTTATGTGTTAATATGTGTTATTTGTCTATATGAAAGTTATGTGATTGCATTTCTATTTGTGTAATAGTGTAATTGCATTGCATAGTAGTTGCATAGTAGAAAGTCCTGCAGGCATGCTAAAGTAGAAGTCTCACCCTGAGGTGTGAGCAATGCTAAAGGAGTCTCACACTTCGGTGTAAGCAATGCTAAAGGAGTCTTACACTTCGGTGTAAGCAATGCTAAAGGAGTCTTCACTTCGGTGTAAGCGAGAAAGTCTCACCCTGAGGTGTGAGCAATGCTAAAGGAGTCTTGCACTAACGTGCAAGCGAGAAAGAAAGTCCCACCCTGAGGTGTGGGCAGCGCTAAAGTAAAAGTCTTACCCTGAGGTGTAAGCAAGATAGGGATCTGGTCCTCGGACCACGATCCATATGTGATAGTTAAAGTATGATAAAGTCACTTGTCAAGTATAAGTGAAATGATAGACAGAGTACAGTGGGACACCCTAACGGGTTTCCTTAAAGATAAAGTTTTAATGACAGATAATAACGTAACAGATTTATAACTGTAACGTTGTAAAGTTTTAAAGTAATAGTTAAAAGTTTATTTTAAAGAAAGTGAAAGTAAAGCTTATTTTATTTTAATAAAACTAAGCTACCAAAGATAAAGTTTACAGTTTAAAGTAAAGAGAGAACTCACCAGCGTTAGCTGACTTTTAGTATGCATGACAGGTAGAAAGGGTAAAGCGAAAGAAAAGTGAAAGAGCCGTGGGGCTGGATAGTATGGACTTCGGGCTGCAGCACTGAAGACTGACATTTTCAATCCTGATAGTTCATGTTATAGACAATATTTCATGTTATAGTTTGATGAATGATTTGAATTAAAGACTTCCGCTGTAATAGATTCTGATTTCCGGTTTAAGAACTATGTTTGTTATGTTGTGTGCCAACTATGAGATGTACCCGTTTTTGGGGCGTTTCATGTTTGTTTATTTTGGTTAGGTTTTGGAGGAATTTCACCATTTCTTGATTTCTAGCTTTGTGAAGGTAAGTACTCGTTTTAATTACTAATTTGTGATGAAATTTGATTTAGATCTAATATTTTTATGATTTTGTATGTATGTGTATGTATGGATGTTTGTATGTATGAATATGTATATTTGTATGTATGATGGAATTATTAAATTATGATTAGTTTAGGTCATTTGGTTTAGATGTGTGATTATTTTATATAATTTAGTTTATGTAATTTAGTGTTTGTATGTGTGTAATTTGTCTTTATGATGATTAGTTTGAATGTTTAGTTTGTATGTATGTGTGTAATTTATGTTTTTGATGATTAGTTTTGATGATTAGGTTGTATGTATGTGTGTAATTTGTGTTTATGATGATTAGTTAATATGAATGTATATATGTGTATGTATGTTTGTATCTATATGTTTGTAATTATGTAATTGGACATTTATTTATGTATGTATGTTTGTGTGTATATATTTGTAATTATGTAATTGGGCTTTTATTTATGTATGTATGTAATTGTGATGTGTAGGTATATAAGAGAGTATTTATTCATATGCTTATGTATGTTTGTATGTATATGTAACTTTATTTAATTTTGTTACAAGTTTGAAACTCGTTGCGGTTGACGAGAGGAAGAACGTCGTACACATAATCAACAAATGCTTGAAATGCAACGACAAATGGATGAAATGATTCGAATGTGGGATCGCCGAACTAGCAGCGATGATAATTAGCTTGGAGTTGTTGAGTCTTTGCCTTTTTTGTTGGTATTTGTCTTGAACAATTTGCATATTTGTGTATCGAACAAGTTTATGTTTTGAATGTTTGATTTGTCGAACAAATTTGTGTGCCGAACAAGTTTGTGTATCGAACAATTTGGATGTTTGGTTTATGTTTCGGACATTAGTTTTTATCCGATTTGAATGTTTGAATGGTTTATATTTATGATTTGCAGGTTTTTGTTTTTAGAAATTTAATATTTCTGGATAAAATATTAAAAATAAAAAAAACAAAAAAAAAACAGAAAAGACCTATACCGACGACATGTCGTCGCTATAGGCCTTTTTCAAAAATTATTAAAAAAACAAAAAAACCCTATAGCGACGACATGTCGTCGGAATAGGGTCAACCTATACCGACGACATGTCGTCGGTACAAGGTTGGAATCTATACCGACGACATGTCGTCGGTATAGAATTTCTTTTTGAATTATTTAATTAGACCCTATAGCGACGACATGTCGTCGGTATAGGCTGACCTATACCGACGACACCTATCCCGACGACAATCTTGGGCTATTGGTACGACTCAATCCCGACGACACCTATCCCGACGACATGTCGTCGGTATAAGCTATCCCGACGACAAGTCGTCGCTATAGGGTCAAAAAAAGTCGTCGGTATAGGGTGATATTGTTGTAGTGTTTGTGGGTGTGGGTGGCCTTTCACCAAAGAGTTTATCCGAGTGATTGGACTTATACATTCAAAAAAAAGTAACCCGTTGTTAAAAAATTGAAAGAAATTAAAGGGACGTATGTAATAAATTTACCGACAGATTACGGACAAAATATTTTCGACATCTAAGAGCAATAAATTCATAATTGCTGAAAATCTAGATCCAAATTCTTGATTAATTTTCACAAAATTAAAAGAGAAAAAAAAACACAGAATAATTTAAACTCATGTCTAATCATATAGTCATCTTTTCATAACTGATACATAACAAAAAAAAAAAGAAAAAGAATAAACTAGGGTTTCAAATAAAATCAAGCAAAGTAGTTTGACACATTATTATTAGGAATTGTACTAGTACTATAACCAGAAGTGCTAGAAGGTATTCCATAAAGATGAACCGAAGACGAAGAAGACGACGAAGATGACGACGAAGAAGAGGACGAGATAACAATAGATGGTTGTGGTGGTGGCGGTGTAGGAGGTGCTTGGATGGTTGAGAGCTGAGCCGCCGTGATGGGGACCGGAGAAACCAAGGTGGAAGCAATAATATTAATGTCATGAGTATTAGCTGCAGCCTCTCTATATTTGTACCTCAAAATTTCAGCCCTAACTGCATTGAGATCAGCTTGTAAATACTGAATTTGTTGTTGTAATGCAGAAATTGCACCCATGCAACCATAGATTGGATCTCTTAGCCTCACATTTGCTTCATATACCAAACTGTTTGCTGCATCTGATCTTTGACTTTCAGGCACTTCCTAATTAACAAAATCCAATAGTAAAACAACGTTTAATTAGTAATAATCCCTAGTAAATTCAAATACAAGATTCAAACTATTGTTACCCATTGATCAATATATATGCGCGCTATAGAAATACACGATTCAAAATAACACGTACTACTAGAAAACAACAAGTTTTCTAAAACCTAAACACAAACACTACTATAAAAACAAGTATTTGCTACGGTCAAATCAATAGCTAATTTGTAGCAGACTTTGCGACTGGTTTTATTCTGTAGCAAATAATTGTTTTTTTAGCACATATACAAGCTAGATTTAAGCTTTTGTTACACATTGAATCAATACACGCAATATAGAAATACAAGATTCAAAGTAAGGAGTGTTATGTTATTATCGTTAATCAACCATCTAAACAGACACCACTCCTATAAAAACAAGTATTTGCTACGGTCAAATCAGTAGCTAATTTGTAGCAAACTTTGTGACTGATTTTATTATGTAGCAAAGACCTTTTTTAGCACAAATACAAGATTCAAACCATTGTTACCCATCGAATCAACACACGCAATTTAGAAATACAAGATTCAAAGTAAAGGCTTTTTTGTTATTATCGTTAAAGCAACCACTCAAACAATATGCTATAAAACAGGTATTTGCTATAGTCAAATCTATAGCTAATTCGTAGCAAAATTTGCAACATGTTTTTTCCTTAGCAAAAATCCGTAGCAAGTATTTATATAATAAAAGGTGGCATAATAATAATACCATAAGCAATTTAGAGACGTTGCTAGCACCAAAAATTTTGTGAACAGCAGCAAACTTATGGGGTTCATGAGGTGAGAAATAAGGTGAAAATGGACACTCTTCTGCACATCTTCTTCTCAACAGCTTACACGCGGCGCACGGTGTGATTGTGTTCAAAGTCCCCGGTGCAGGAGCCAATATCTGCCTCCTTCCCATTTGCGCAATCGTGGTGTTACTATACGCATCCATCTCTCTTTTTATCCTCTTCCCTGGATCATCATACAAATCCCTACAAACAAGAATCAAGAAACCATCAATTAAAACCAAGACACTTACAATCAAGTTTGCAACTTTTTTGATCTTTATCTTCTTTAATGGTGATTAGTGTATAAAAATCAGTAAATCTGCTTACATGAATGAAATCTAGAGAGGGAGATTGGTCTACCTTTTTCTGGACATTCAAGAAACCTGCAAATGAAGAGAGAGAGAGAGAGAGAGGAGAGAGAGAAGAAGAAGAAGCATTAAGAGGAAGAGGAAAATAGTGCTTTAAAGGCAAGGAAAGTGATGAATAACCAGAATACAATAATATATAATAGTTGAATATTAATGTTAACGTCTAAGTTGGACTAAAGTTATTAATATATATTCAAGGTCTCATTTTATAGAGTTCATAATTCATAAGCAACAAAGATGTTAGACTGCCCGCAACGCTGACAGTCATCCATCCCACAAACAGTCCTAATCAGCATGTCACATCAGTTTTTCACCCATCCTTCCCACAAACTCATTTTACCCTCAACACTACCATACTCATCCTTCCCACAAATAACCTCCTTATTTCCACATCATCTTTTTTTATTTAATTATTAATAGTATTATTAGTTATGAAATAATTTAAAATAATTAAAAAAAAAAATAATTAAATAAAATTAATATTAAAAATAGAATTACATAATTTTAAACTAAAAATAAAAATACAATAATACATAATTTTAAAAAACAAACAAACTAAAACCTAAAAATTGAAAATACAATAATACATAATTTAAAAAAAACATACAAACTAAAACCTAAAAATTAAAACTACTAATTGCGTCGAGGCATGTTATATTTCTCCCTGATCTCGTTACACAAAGTTTCATGTTCTGCTCGTTGGTATGGATCCATATGGCTTGTGTCGATGAAAAGTATTTTCTTTTCTTCTACCATAATCTTCCTCTGTTCCAACTCGTAGAACTTATCAATTTTTTGATCGAACTGCTTGATTGCCTGCTTCTTCACACGGTTTGTCTCGGCTAGTTCTTCAACGAGACTTAACTTCTTTGCCTCGTAATCAGATGAACACGTGGCCTTGCCCTTTGATTTGGCCTTGTCCCTCCCCATTGATTTGGCCTTGTCCCTCCCCATTGGACGACTTGGGGGTTCCTGTTCTGCTTGAATATCATCGTCGTCATCATCAAGTGATATTCCAAATTCAGGAGTATTCGTGCTGCCTGTATACTCCCCCATGCTAATTGTATACTCCCCTGTACTATTTGATTTTTGTCTTTTGGGTGCTTGATGGCCATGCACTTTGGTAGAACTATCGTACTTTGGACGATCTTTAATAACCCTCCACACATGTTCATATGTGAAGGGATTTGAACTCTTATTAGAGGGATCATTGATGTATTCAAGTTTGGCCTCATGAATATATTGGTCATCTGACCAACCGCTTTTGTAACGAGACTTTGCTTGCAAGTATAAATCATTAAATCTGTTAACCTTCGTTTTAATGTGGTGCCAGTGACTTCTTAGATTGTGAGCAATTCTTGGAACTTCAGGTCTCTCCCCATTGTAGTAGTCTGCAATCCTTCCCCAATATTGGGCGTTGTTCTGGTTGTTGCCAATTATTGGGTCTTCAGAAACGTATATGTAACCCTTGGTTAACAAGACTTCATCACCTGAGGGCCACTTGATACGATTACTCTTTTCTGATTCATCAGCAGGTGCTGCTTCTTTTGTGCTAATTTTGATTTTCCCTTTATTCTTTCTGGAAACTTTGATTGGTGATGATTGAGATTCATCAACAGGTGTCGATTGTGGTTGTGATAGTGCTTGTTGCATTTGCATTTGGTATTGCCACTGTAAAAACTGTTGATATTGATGAATTTGCGGGTGTGATGGTTGTTGGAATTGTGAGAATCCACCGGTTAGTTGTTGGAAGTGTGGGAATCCACCAGCTGGTTGTTGGAATTGTGAGAATCCACCGGATGGTTGTTGAAATTGTTGAAATGGTGAGGGTGTAGTTTGTCGGTTTGGGCTTTCTTCATTGTTGCTATCGTTTAGTAGCTGAGAGAACAAAAACGGGTGATTTGGATCCATGGAATTGAGTGAACGAAAACGTTTAATTGTTGGGAGAATTGTTTGAGATAGTTGGGTGTGAAAATGGTTTAGGTGTTTAGATGTATTTATAGTATTAAAAACTAGCCGTTAGGATAAATAAAAAAAAACTAGCCGTTAGGAAAAATACAAAAAAACTAGCCGTTAGGAAAAACACAAAAAAAACTAGCCGTTAGGAAAAACACAAAAAAAACTAGCCGTTAGGATAAATTAAGTTTTAATTAGGTTTAAATTAAGTTTTAAATAAGGTTTAATTAGTTTTTAAATCATAATTTATATTAACAATATAACCGTTTTAAATAAGGTTTAATTAGTTATGAAATAATTTAAATTAATAAATAATTAAATAAAATTAATATTAAGAATAGAACTACATAATTTTAAACTAAAAATAAAAAAACAATAATACATAAATTATCGTTTTCTTTTTCCGGGATACAGTGAAAACATATCGTTTTCTTTCTTTGTGGGGCCCACTACCATCAAACAAACAATGCCCATGGTGGCGTGCGGCTGGGCACGGGCGAAGGAGACTCAACGGGCATCCGTGGTGAGGGCGGCCACGTGGAAGGATGGGCGACGGAAGGGCTCCGCGTTGCGGATAGTCTTAACGGTTTATATTGTAATAGTTTAGTGTAAAGTTTTGAATTAAAGTTATATATTTGTTAGAATTATTAATAGATTCTTACATGTTAGGTACTAACAAAACTAGTTACCATATTTGATCATTAGTTATTGAAAAATATAATTAAGTTACTCTTGGAAAATATTAAATGATGTAATTAAGATGCATTATTTTATAAAGTTTACTCAAATAATCTGTTACATACTAGTATATACTATTTTAGTTCGGATTTAACAACCACTCAAATTTGTTATAAGTTCTTGTGTCTTATTGTGTGTGTATTGAAGTTATTTGTTGTTTTCTAACAAACACATTATGTTTAAAGATCATTACATATTTAGGTGTACGCATGAAAATAATTAGGTTTTGAATTGTCGTATCTAACCAGTTTAATAAATGGGTTGTATTTGGGTTAACATATTTAATTAAACGGGTCGTGTTCTGGTAGACATGACATTTAACTAAACAAGTCGATCCACCAACATGTTTAATTAAACAAGATCGACCGACTAACCCGTTTAACTCATTTTTTATAACCCACCAACCCGATTAACACACATACAACTTGATTTCTCATTGTCAACCCATTTGACTCATTTAGATGAATGAGTTAAAGGGTTATGGTCAGGTTTACGGGATTTTAATTGTACGCTAGCTGGTAATTATAGTTGATGGTTTTTACAACTTGATTTCTCATTGTCAACCCATTTGACCCATTTAGATGTATGAGTTAAAGGCTTCTCGTCAGGTTACGGGATTTTAATTGTATGTCGGTAATTATAGTTGATGGTTTTTACACGAATAAAAATACGGATCGTATATGGATAGAACAATTCAACCCACCGGTCAAACTTGATTTACACCCCTGTCACGCATGTTCACTGTATTTTCTTATATATTTTTATAATAGTGTATTTAGAAGTTTAAGTAGGGTGGACAAAACAAGTCAATTCATGTCTAAACAGGTCAGAGGCGGAGTGAATAACACAACTATCAAACATGAATATGACTCGTTTAACTATTTTATATCTCGTGTCTATAAGACTGTTAGATCTCATGTCTATAAGACTGGTTTAACTACTTTATATAGCCTCCAAATTTTACTAATTTTTGAAAGTGTATAACATTACATAATGTATTTTTTATTAAACATTTTTAATCATGTCTTAAACATCCCTAAGTATAAGGATGATAGATTTAACGTTAAAAAATATTATTAAACTTGATATTTTCCTTGTGATATGGTTGGTGGTAATCTTCTTCTTCATTTTATTATGGATGGTGGGGATAGAGAAAGGCCGAAGGGAGAGAGAGCACGTGTCAAAGGCCCCTCACGTGCGGGTAATTGCAGGTGTTGACTTTATGGGAAAAAGTAGCTAGCTGTGAATTTGTCACACTTTGAAAACAAATACCCGCCAGCCTTTCTTTTTACGACTTCTGCTCCTCAATTATTTACCCTCTAAACTTTCCATTAATTTGTTTTTTTACTTTTTTTTCCTACGAATTTGAAACCATTTACATGAATATGTTTGTTTGGTCACTCAAGTAAATATTTAAGTAGGCTTAATCTTTTATTTCTTCAATTCTTTTTGTTTTACCTAACTTTATAACAGTTTGATTTAAGGTTTTAAAGGGCGTTTAATTCGGTTTTTTGTGATTTTGTTAAATGTTTGATTAAGTTTTCTCTTTGAGGCACGAGATTGATCGAGAAAAATCTCTTATTCTTTTTTAAAATGGATACCGATCCTAAAAACCTCTCATATGAGTTTGGGTCGTGTCTTGGTCCCTGTGTGACTAGTCATCATCTCAGACTATCTAATAATCATTATCAAATCACAAGTTTCGGATAAAAAAACCGGTTGTAAGTAGGGGCGTCTCAATGATTTTGGTGGCCTAAATTGAACCAAATATACGAGGCCCTTTTCCACAAAGTTCATGTCATAAACCATCCTCCTTTATCTAGGTTTGGAACCAGCAATAATAATCTAAAAATTTTATATTTGGCGAGGTTCATTATTATAATTAATTTCACCTACGTTTTTAGGTTCGTCTACATTTAGAGGTTCATGTATATTTATAGGTTCGCCTATACTTAGACGTTTCTTATAGGGTTGTTACAAATTTTAGTAAAGAACAATTTTCTGATTCCATTTCAGCTTATCGCTTTTGTTTTTTTTAGAATGACCAGATTTGACATGATTAGAGCAATATTTATCACAGATTTAGACAAATTCACACATTAAAAAAATTATAAATTTCAAGTTTTAAGTCAAATTATCAAGTTTAAGCGTACGAGATTTAACAATCAACAATTAACTAACCACGAACCTTATAAAGTCATAGAATATCACATAATAACAATCAAGAATCAATAGATAAAACTTGAATTGTATATGGGATAACAGATAAGCAGAAAATCCAATTTCCAAAAACAATATTATGATCTGCTTCTGGCTTAAGAATGAAAACCAAGTTTCCAAGCAAAATTCGATTAAAACTTATGAATTAAAATCCAAACAGAAAAAATTTATATGTCTTGTGGCTTTCCAATTTTCTAACTCCAATGAAGAGAACTCAGAAGTGAGAACCACTTACAGCTTAAAATGAAAATCGAATTAACCCTTACAAGGAAGATTAGAAAATAGATTTTGGATTTCTAAGAAAAAAGACAATAGAGTGAAGATTAGAGAGACAGATTTAACTATTTAAGTTTCTTTACCCAAATAACATATGTATATATAAAAATTTTAAAAACCAAAGGCCTTTTTGATGTGGTGGCCCATAGCTGGAGCTTTAGTTTTTTTACCCACAGGACGCCCCTGGTTGTAAGATTTGTAATATGAATTACTTTTATGTTAAAGAACCATGAGTTATATATATATATATATATATATATATATATATATATATATAGGGGAAGGTTCCACTAAGAAGTGGTTTTTCGCTAAGAAACGCTAAGAAGTGGGTCAAACGAACTCCGATTGAGCTCATTCCAGCGGCGTTGGAACCGTCTCATCAAACTCTAATCCGGACCCAAAAACCTAAACCCCCCTCCACCCGCACCCCCAAAAAGCCTAAACCCCCCTCCAACCCCACCCCAAAAAGCCTAAAACCACCACTCCCACCCCCCAAAAACCTAAACCCCCCACCCCACCCCCCCCCCCCAAAAAAAACCTAAACCATAAGGCTAAAATCCTAAAATTCAAACGTAAAATATAAACCTTAAAAGCTAAACCCTAAAAGCTAAGATGATAGAGTTCGACGAGACGGTTCCAACGCCACTGAAATGAGCTCAATCGGAGTTCGTTTGATATCGTTTCTAAGCGTTTTGGTCATTTCTTAAAGTTCTTAACGAAAACATACTTCTTATTTGATCCTCCCCCTATATCTATATATATATATATATATATATATATATATATATATATATATATATATATATATAGGGGAGGGTTCCAGAGAAAACCACAAGTTAGGCGAAACCGAGAAAACCATTAAAAAAATCAATTTTACCCAATCATATAATAATATTTTTTTTTGTTTTTATTTTATTTTTATTTATTTATAAGAGTATCAATGTAATATTAAACATTTTTACCAAAAAACATTTTTACACATAGTGTTACGTATACGTAAATATAAAACAAAAAAATTGTGTTTACGTATACGTAAATCAAAAAAATTATTTTTGGATACGTATACGTAAATCAAAAAAATTGCCTAAAATGATGTGATTTTCTCAGTTTTCGTCTAACTTTGTGGTTTTCTCTTGATCTCTCCCCTATATATATATATATGACTATAACCCCTCGCCTTCCAAGCAGGGATGTGGAGGGATCTATAACCGAGAGATAAACCCTATAAAAAAGGGTAATCTAAGCAACAATAATCAAATTCTCTGAAAGCACACATAACACCTCCAAGTCGAGCCACCCATAAGGTATAGTTAAGTTACAAGCATTGGCCCTATGATTCACGTGACCTATTTTACGAATAACAATGGGAGGGTATTAGTAATCTTAATCTCATACCTGATTGTAAAACCATATCCTATTCATGCTCTATCCGATGGATATCGATTATTCATTATCATCAGGTATCGATATAGTCATTAGTTTGTTAAATATCACATGTTGAGATTTCCAAATAAATTTCTTACTATTTGTAGTTCTATTATAATTGTATACCTAACAAATTAGGAATATAAAAACTAAAAAGTCTATAAATTAATAGATTACTCTATTACAAAGGAGAAGGAAAATAAATAAAATCATTTCCAGGTATGGTTCAAGTACATAGGTAAATAGTTTTGGATATTCAAATCGGGTATCACCTAACATGATACAGCCCATGCTCAAATACTTGTCCAGAATAGTTTCGGAAAATTCTATTTATTCTGGTGTGGATGAGACATGCCTATATTTCTTGTTTTTGATAGGACTCCTTACAAGTGTTGTTTCTATCTACTTTGCATTACCATATAGTCGTACAATGTCTCTGGACCATTCTGCTATTTTCCTTTCTCATCATGTTTCTTATAATTTCGTTCATATAACACCCTTCTTGGCTTTTTGTCCTGGAATAATCATTTAGAGTGATTAACTACCGGTTACTGTCATATCTATACTATATAATAAATAAAGGTTTTTGTATGCCACGTGTCACCACCATATTTAATCTCATCATTTTTTTTCCGCTTCTCTCTTTTATTAAATGCACCAATATCTTTTAATAAATTACTAATTATACTAATAAAACACATTTATTTTAAATTATCCTTTATTATAAAAAAACTTTGAAACATAGTTATGTAATTTTTATTTTCAATCCAATAGTAAATGAAAGTTAAATTACATTAAATAGTAATTGACGTATTTTAGAAATCCAATTATATATTATTTTTTATATATTTTGAATTTTGTTTTGTATCCTTAATATATGTATAGTAATACATTTTTACACCTGTAAAATATATAAATAAAATTTAAGAAATTTATGTATTGATATTTTTCACCCCGTGTGTATTACACGGGGTCTAAGCTAGTTTAGAATAAAACATAGTTAAATACAAGGATAATATTTTAACAATAGATGTGTAATAATGAACACATCAAATACTATTTAGAATAAAACATAGTTAAATACAAGGATATTGTTTTAACAATAGATGTGTAATAATGAACACATCAAATACTAGAGAATGTGTGTAATGCTATTGACAGGACAAAGTAGCCTAATCAAATTTAATCTCTCTCTATATTTGAATTATACATTGCACTCAATGTATAATGAGATGTCATAGAATACAAAGTTGGCGAGAGAGGGAAAAATGATACCCCCCCTGATAAAATGTGCACAAGGGATAGAGTGAACCAACCACAAATAAATGATAGCAACAATTACACAGAAATAATCAAGTTATTAATGACTTGATGAAACCAAGAAATAAATCATCACGTGTGAAATTATAGAAGATCCTCTTTAAGATCAAACAATTCCATCGAATTGAGTATGATTTTATGTGTGATATCATCTAGTATACTGAGAATATCAATGAATCCGATTATTTCAATTGCTAAAGATACCTTTTTTTTACTTTCTAGGTCTATTTCTTAGTTTAAGTTCCCTCTTACTAGCTGGAGATAAAGAATGAGTAGATATGTTCCGCCCTAAATTTTTATCGTATCCTTTTGATTTATCATTTTTCGTTAACGATTCAAAAGTACTTATCTTTTTCATTCACCACTCATTATACAAATGGATCTACGTGATTCGGGTTTTTTGTTTGCTCGTCAGATTCGCGTTCGTTTTCCATCTCTACTTTTTTTTTGTTCCTAAAAGAAATTGCATAAAGAGAAGAAGATTCATTTTTAGGACAACTACTTTTAACATGCCATGGGTAATGTATTTGGCACTATAATTAAATATATGACTTATTTAGCGGAAATGAGAAAAATTAACTATGAGATTTCTATTTCAAATTTTCTTGAAAAATAGATTTCAAAAATTGCTTTAAGCTCGTCATCATCAACAAATAACGAAATAGAACAATACCATTTTTTAAAATAATATATTTCTAGGACTCTTTTGATTTTGTCCTTACCAATTTTTTTTTATTTGGAATAAACAATTATTTTTTGAAAAACATCTTAGGGGCTGATTGTTAGTATCTTATGGTCATTAATAGACTACCTCTTAATAGTTCAAAGCCTCTTAATGATTAAGAGGTAAGGGGCCATGTAACTTATGAGGACTTACCATTAAGATGTTACCTCTTAACCATTCAGATTTAAGGTTACCTCTTAACCATTAAGAGGCTTTGAACCATTAAGATGTAGTCTCTTAATGACATTAAGAGGCTACCAAACATGGCCTTAGTCTTGTCTTTATAAAAATGATTTCTAAAAAAATGTATTGTTTGTAAAACATTTATAGTTATAATAATCATAAAAAGGTGAATTAAAAAGAACTAGTGGTATAAACGAGTCGTGCCGTTCGTGAGCTATTTGAGATTGGCAAGTATAAAGCTCAAAAATGGAAAGAATTAAGCTTAAATGAGCTCGAGCATTAAACGAGTCGTGCCGTTCGTGAGCTATTTGAGATTGGCAAGTATAAAGCTCAAAAATGGAAAGATTTAAGCTTAAATGAGCTCGAGCATAAACCAAAGCTCATTTAATGAAGGAGCTCCAACTCGAGTTTCAGTAAGTCTCCTAATAATAAATTTTAGTTTATATGATAAATATACAAATACATAATAAATATTATAAATAGTTTTAAACAATTTTTTTCCTTTTGTCTCTTGTAACTTTTAAAATATAATATTTTCATAAAATTCCGAATACATAATTGTAACGTGTTTATTTTTATCTATGTTTTAATATAAATTTTATTCAAAACTGGTCAGGGTACAAACTCTTCAAGCACAATGTTACAACTCCTTAAAGCCACTATTATTTAAATATTATAATTACTTATGGCATGCTTATTTTTATTTATGTTTTGCAATAAATTTTATTCAAAACTGACTCCGGTCAAATCTATACTACATAATAAATGTCACATCCCAACCGACGACGGATTATACGTCGGGGCGGACGCGGTTGTTCAATAGCACAAGGTTGACTATTAAAGTTTCAATATTTCATTAATAAATAGATTCAAAGGTTCAATACAAGGAAACATAACAAGAATACAACGTTTAATTGATAAGTAGTCTAGGTCCAAAGCATCCTATGTGATCACAAATAAAGTCTCATGTTGTAGTACCTGAAACATGTGAAAGAATCTGTCAACTACAAAATAGTTGGTGAGATACAAAGGTTTTGACACAGTTTAACAAGGATTTGAAAAGAATTACAATTCACTATGATATATGCATCCTATAAAGTAAGTATGAGAACAAGTATCTTAAACATTGTGCACTTCAACCCTGCAACCAAGTTTAGGCATAACCCGCAGGTTACCCTTATAAGTCTCAAGTTTAAAGTTTAATTCAGTAACAATCACAAAGGGCTCCCCCCGAAGGGTCAATCAATCAAGGTGGATTGGTCAAATGCAATAGATCTATCATTGTTACTATAAGCTTGATCAAAGTTAATGAATGTGTTAGTTTTAAGTTTAATCTAAGCATACAAGTCTCAAGTTTAACATAAGAATAAGCATCTAGTCATAGTTGTACAAGAATTGCATAGTTTAATGTTTTTGAACATGTTTCACCCCAAAAGTATAGAAAGGAAAAAAGGGGCTAAGTATACTCACTTGGATGATGAAGAGTATCCGATAAGAGTAAGTTTGCAAGACTTTGAGGGAGAATATCCTCACAATATACCTAAGAATATAAGTCTAAAGTTTCAAGTTTACTTCTATAAGTCTATGGCAAGGATTTAGGATTTCAAGATTTGACTAGGGTTCCAATTGGGAGACGGGATTCAAGTTTAAAATAAAGATTCTGAATGAATGACACAAGACCTTGTATAAATGTTTATAGTTTAAAAATATTAAAATATTTATTCAAAAAGTTTTGCAAGTATAATTTACATATGTTCGATGATAATAATCAAGATAGTTTCTAAGTGTTTGTAATTGAAGTTGAAGTAATAGCTAGACGAAGGCCTCAATAGTTATTAAAGATTTATTTTAAGTATTATTGTCTTGTAATTTAAATAAGATACATATCTATTTTTAAGTTATTAGTTTTAAGATTTACAAAGTTTATACATTTATAAATAATTATATAAATAAAGTATATAATTCTCTTTTCAACTTAGTATAAATGGTTTAAATTTTCCATTTATAAAATATCAAATTTATAGATAATTCCAAGTTTACAAGATTTATATACATTTCCTAAGTTGAATAAAAGATTTATAAGTTCATGGTTTAAAAGAATTTTAATTTTAGAAAACAAATGATAACTTAAATTTCTTGTTTTAAATAAATAATTTATGTGAAATTATAAGTTTTATGTAAGGCCCCAAAACCGGGTAACCTCACTTGTTGGATTTACTCATAAACATAGTCATAAATACTGAACTTTAATTTAAAACATTCATCATTCAATTACATAATCATAACAGCGGAAGTCTTTACAAATAAATCATAACATTTTTCTAAGACATATAAAACAAAAGTGGGATGTCAGTCTCGTGCCGGGTAACCTTCACGCCATCGCACGACCTTTTCTTCCTTTACTTGAAATGTATACTAAAAGTCAGCTAACGCTGGTGAGTTCTAGTTTAATACAATTAGGTATAAACATTCTTTTCTTTAGAAGTATGCATAATTATATATACATTTATATAAATTCACATTGACTTGAATTGCTTTTCTTTTATCATTCTTCACAAATACATATAAATATATATTCACATCATTTGTCTCATTTACTTTCATAACTTTTGCTTTTCTTTCATCTTTCTTTGTGACTACATATGTATGCATTCACCCTTTTCTTTTCTTTTCTTTTCTTTTCATTCATGGGTGATCAACCCGTCATTTATTTGCGAATGTCACAAAGACAAGCGCCACGGTCCATCGTCATGGTCCGCCTATTCTTACAACCGTCCGGCAACTAGTGTCCGTCCGTATTTTTCATTCTTACAACCGTCCGGCAACTTGTGTCCGTCCGTAATCTTACAACCGTCCGGCAACTTGTGTCCGTCCGTAATCTTACAACCGTCCTACCGTCGTAGGCCGTATTTCGCCCGTCTGCCATAAGGCATCCGTTTCCCACTTAAACTAATTATACAGCCGAATATTGATTTAGCGCCTTACTCCACCGTAGTGGCCTTTATTTAGTCTACCATTCTAGACTTACTTTTTCTGGCTGCATAATAGTCAAGTGGTCGTCCGTCTACCGAAGTAGCCGTTATCATTGAAGCGTTCATAACGTTTTCTGTTACTTGGCAAGCAATATATACATAGATATAAAGCATGATTTCATTCTTACACGTTATGTTATTCTTTTCATTCATTCTAGATAATCATACGATTCATTTTTTGTTCATAATTCATTTTTGTACTTGGGTATATATATATGTTTGTATACCACGTATGATCACATTAACATTCATTACATTTATTCACGTAGTGTATACACTTCAGCCCCAAAACATTTATAAATTATTTGCACATAACATAGAAGGGGGCACATAGAACTCACCTGATGGGCTACTCTAGGTTGTCCTAGACAAAGGTCCAACAGCGTCACTTTCGATCTGGATTAGGTAGTTAAATACACATTAGACCCAACCCCGACTTTAATGGTTTAATTATTCTAAACTTACCGACTTTACTTAACCAACCTGCTGCCTGCTGCCTGCGCACTTAGTAAGTGCGCAGGGACTTGCTCTTGCGCACTTGGCAAGTACGCAGGAGCCTTCCTCCTGCGTACTTGGTAAGTACGCAGGGTCTGCATCCTGCATACTTGGTAAGTACGCAGGGATTCCCTCCTGCGCACTTGGTAAGTGCGCAGGACCTGGTTCTTGGACCAAAAATCCGAAGTTCTTGCATGCAAACCCGATCGTGCCAATCATACAATTTTCTTTGATCAAAACATGCGGTTTTCGTTCTAGATGCTATTTCTAAGCTTATTATCAAGTTTCATCCGTAAAAACATCATCTATTTAGCTAAAACTCGAGAAACCCCAAAATGAACAAAAACTCAGATTATGTATGAATCATTACCTGGATTGAAGTTTTGATTCGGAGGTTCTGCTCACGAGCTCAGCTGTAACGTGCTCCTCTAATCTCGTGACGATCCGTCGATTTTCACTCTCTAGACCCGGGCTCCCTTTCTCTCTCTAGAATTGGTGAAATGGGGGTGAAATGGTCAAATGGGCTGTCTTGCCCCTTTTATACCTGGGCTTCCCTCGGCCCGTTAGAGTCGAGCCCAAGCCCATCCGTCTTTCTTTCGCTTTATGACGTTTAAATCCCCATCGATTATTATTTACTTATTTACTATTTTCGGGATGTTACAAGTCTACCCTCCTTAAAGAGGTTTCGTCCTCGAAACTGTTTATACGTCAAACAATTGAGGGTATAGTCCCCTCATCTCGTCTTCTTTTTCCCATGTAGCTTCCGACCCTTTTCTGTGCTTCCATTGTACTTTGACTAAAGGGATCGATTTATTGCGTAGTCATTTTTCGGCTCGGTCAAGAATAGCTATTGGTTCCTCTACATAATTCAAACTGTTATCCACTTCGATATCGTCATAGGGTATGTGAGCTGTGTCGTCGGCTAGGCATTTGCGTAAGTGCGACACGTGGAACGTAGGGTATATTCCACTAAGCTCAACAGGTAGGTCGAGTCTGTAAGCAACTTGACCCACTCTCGCTAAGATCTTGAAAGGTCCGACAAACCTTGGACTCAGTTTGCCACGCTTCCTGAATCGGATGATTCCTTTCCACGGTGATACCTTTAACAGTACCATGTCCCCTACCTGAAACTCTAAATCCCTTCTTCTCTTGTCCGCGTATGATTTCTGCCTGTCCTTTGCGGCTTTCATTCGAGCCTTGATCTGATCAAATTTCTCGGAAGTAGCTTTGACCACTTCGAGACTCGCAAAATCCTTTTGTCCAATTTCCCCCCAACAAACCGGGGTCCTACATTTCCTCCCATACAACATTTCAAATGGCGGCATGTCAATAGTTGAGTGATAGCTGTTGTTATATGAAAATTCTGCCAATGGTAGGTGGCTGTCCCAGCTCCCACCGAAATCAATGATACAGGCCCGGAGCATGTCCTCCAAGGTCTGAATGGTCCTTTCCGATTGTCCATCGGTTTGGGGGTGGTAAGCGGTGCTGATGTTCAATCTAGTGCCCATCGCTTCATTGAATTTCTTCCAAAACCTTGAAGTGAATCTAGTATCCCTGTCGGACACAATCGACAGCGGCATATCATGTCTGCTCATAATTTCTTTGATAAATACTTCGGCTAGCTTTTCGGACAAAAAAGTCTCACGTATTGGCAAGAAGTGAGCACTCTTTGTCAAGCGGTCGACGATCACCCAAATGGTGTCATTGCCTTTAGCTGTTCGCGGTAGCTTGGTAATGAAGTCCATTGTGATCTCCTCCCACTTCCATTCCGGTATTGGTAAAGGTTGCATTTTACCACATGGTTTCTGGTGCTCGGCCTTAACTAGTGAACACGTTAAGCACTTGTTCACGTATTCAGTCACATCGTTCTTCATGCCAGGCCACCAGTACTCTTTCTTCAAGTCTTGATACATTTTGTTTGTCCCGGGGTGGATAGAATAACGAGACTTATGGGCCTTATCGAGTATTTTGGCCCTAAGTTCGCCAATCTTAGGTATCCACATCCGGCCAAACCTAGTTCGTACTCCGTATGTATTTGCACTTAAGTTCCCTTGTTGTCCTACTATTCTTTCCCGTTTCACATTTCTTTCTAACAGTGCTTCATCTTGTGCCTTTGTTATTTCACCCATCAAATCTGGTGTTATAATCAGCTGACACGCTTTGATCCGGATGGGTGTCGATTCTTCCTTTCTACTTAAAGCGTCAGCCACTATGTTTGCCTTGCCTGGATGGTACAATATTTCACAGTCATAGTCTTTCAGTAGCTCTAACCACCTTCTTTGCCTCATGTTTAGTTCCTTTTGTTCAAAAAAATATTTCAAGCTTTTGTGATCGGAGTAGATGGTGCATTTAACTCCATACAAGTAGTGCCTCCATATTTTCAACGCGAAAACCACTGCTGCTAACTCTAGATCGTGCGTTGGGTAGTTAACCTCGTGAATCTTTAGTTGTCGTGAGGAATAAGCAATTACCTTTCCTCGTTGCATAAGTATGCAACCTAAACCCTGCCCCGAAGCGTCAGAGTAGACTACCAAGTCTTCATTTCCTTCAGGTAGTGTTAAGACTGGAGCTTGGGTTAATCGTGTCTTGAGTTCCTCAAACGCGTTGTTTTGGGTCTGACGCCATTCATATTTTACTTCTTTCCGTGTCAATTTAGTTAGTGGCGAGGCTATTCTTGAGAAATCTTGAATGAACCTTCGATAGTAGCTTGCCAAACCCAGGAAACTTCGTATCTCTGTTGGTGTCTTTGGGATGTTCCATTCCTTTACTGTCTCGATCTTTGCAGGATCTACCATGATGCCGTTTGGGTTTATCACATGACCTAGGAATTGGACTTCCCTAAGCCAAAACGCGCATTTGGAGAATTTTGCGTACAACTTTTCCTTCTCTAGCACCTCCAGAACTTCTCTTAGGTGACAGTGATGATCACACTCGCTTTTCGAATATACCAGTATGTCGTCTATAAAAACTATCACCGATCGATCCAACATGGGTCGACATACTCTATTCATCAAATCCATGAACGCTGCTGGTGAGTTAGTTAATCCGAAGGACATCACGAGAAATTCATAATGCCCATAACGCGTGCGAAACGCGGTCTTTGGTACGTCTTCCTCTCTTACTTTCAACTGATGGTAACCCGACCTAAGATCGATCTTTGAGAACCAACTCGCACCTTGCAGTTGATCAAAAAGGTCGTCTATTCTAGGCAGTGGGTATTTGTTCTTTACTGTCCTCTTGTTCAGTTCGCGGTAGTCAATGCACATGCGCATGCTGCCGTCCTTCTTCTTTACAAATAGTACCGGAGCGCCCCATGGTGAGATGCTCGGTCTAATAAATCCCTTTTCTGTTAATTTCTGTAGTTGAGACATCAATTCTTTCATTTCTGACGGAGCCAATCGGTAGGGGGCTTTGGCAACGGGCTCAGCTCCTGGCAGTAAGTCAATCTGAAATTCTATTTCCCGATCGGGTGGCAACCCAGGTAGATCCTCAGGGAATACTTCCGGAAAGTTGCACACCACGGGTACATTCTTGAGTTCTTTAGTTTTCATTCTATCATCAATAACATATGCCAGATAAGCTTCGCAACCGCGCCTCATGTAACTTTCGGCCTTGATCATCGAGATGACGTTCGGCATCGTGCAATTCCAATCCCCATAAACCGTAATTGGACTGCCGCTTGGAGCTTTGAGGTGTATCCTCCTACGTTTACATATGATTTGAGCTTCATTGGCAGCTAGCCAATCCATTCCCAGTACTATATCGAATCCTCCTAAGGTGAGAAGGAATAATCTAGAAGGGAACTTATGACCCTCTATTTCTATTATGCAATCCTCTGTTACTTGGAATACTGCCGAATTTTTACCAACGGCAGTTTGTACGCTAAAGGCCTTTACTATGGTGTTAATAGTGCAATCCAGTTTACGACTAAATGCATTTGATACAAAGCTTTTACTAGCACCTGAGTCGAATAAAATAGCAGCATGTTCATCATTTACTAGAAACGTACCTGACACGACATCAGGGTTTCCCCTTGCCTCTTCCTCCGTTAAGGCATAGGCGTGAGTCCTTGCCTTTTGTTGTTCCTGCTCTTTATCCTTTCCCGAACCAGATTGGCCGGCCTTCCTGCAGTATTTTGTCAGATGCCCAAATTGTCCACAGCTTTAGCATTTAATGTCTCTCAAACAGTCGTGAGAATAGTGTCCCGCCCTTCCACACCTATAGCAGGTGGTGGTGCCGACTCGACACTCGCCAAGATGTTGCCTTCCACATTTCTTGCAAGTTTCATATTCATTGGACCTTGGTTTCTTGCTCTCAGTTGTTACGTTCCCTCTTACGGTGCCTCTGGACGGGTTCTCCCACTTTCTCTTTTGTGTCTCAGGTGCCGGGTCCTCATTGGCGTAGTCGTCGTAGACGATTCCGCTCAGATTCACTACCGACTCGAAGGTCGAGGGTAGGTTAGCTTTCACATGGACACGGACCCGCTGTGGCAACCCCTTAACATAATACTTGATCAAACGGTCTTCAGTTTCTACCAGATGGGGTACTAGTTGAGCCAGTTCATTGAATCTTGATGTATACTGGCGATGAGTCTTGTTGCCAGCCTTGAAGTTCAGGAATTCATTCTCAACTCGGTCGATTTCAATTTGGGGACAAAACTTTTGGATGACCAGCTTCTTCAAGTCGTCCCATGTCATTCTGTTTATAGCATTCGGTGACTTAGTTCTCTGAATATTCCTCCACCAACTTAGTGCTTCGTTGGTGAAAGAATGAGCGACGTACTTAACAGCTTGGTCGGGTCGACACTCGCTGATGTTGATTACAGCATTCATCCTCTCTATCCATTCAAGCGTTACCACTGAATCCTTGCTCCCATCGAACTTGGGTGGGTCTCCGTCCTTAAAGCCCTTATAAGTACACCCACAGTTGCTCGATCCTATCTTTATTTCATCCCCATCACTATCATATACTTTCTCTTCCTTGTCTCCTTCATCCTCCTCTTTACTTTTCTTTATTGCCTCAGATAGTAGATCAGGCAATACCTTCTTCAAAGTGAGCACAACTTCACGGGCAATAGCATCCCTGACTTCAGGTTCCAACTGTATAGGCCCTGGACTGTCGTCCCTAATTGGGGTCACTTCTGTTTCGTGCACACTTTCGGTGTGCTCTGCGTGTACACTCTCTTCTTCTTCAAATCTTGGGTTCAACGGAGGTCTACCTACTCGGCCAGTGCGACCGCCTCGGCGTCCTGTTCTTCCTCCACCAGCCATAAATTCTTAATTTCCTGATAGTTAAAAAGGGAATACATCAATGTCATTTCTTCAGATCATAGTTTGGAACAGTACGAGCAAGGTAAATTCTTAATTACAGTGACCGGTTTGTGATTACTAATTTACATTGCTTTTCGGGTTCGAAACTCTTCAAATCAGTCGTGGCATTAACATCTATTTGTTCTAAGTTAAGGTATCTATTCCTATGCTAGAGCATTAACTTTATGACTTACTTACCGTGCTAGCGTTGGCGTTGGTTACCCATACTGACATCCGTGCGTTGGTCCCATAATCAGTTTGAGTCTAGACATTTAGGGATGTCTAAATCTCTCAAACTATTGCTCTGATACCAACTTGTAAGGCCCCAAAACCGGGTAACCTCACTTGTTGGATTTACTCATAAACATAGTCATAAATACTGAACTTGAATTTAAAACATTCATCATTCAATTACATAATCATAACAGCGAAAGTCTTTACAAATAAATCATAACATTTTTCTAAGACATATAAAACAAAAGTGGGATGTCAGTCTCGTGCCGGGTAACCTTCACGCCATCGCACGACCTTTTCTTCCTTTACCTGAAATGTATACTAAAAGTCAGCTAACGCTGGTGAGTTCTAGTTTAATACAATTAGGTATAAACATTCTTTTCTTTAGAAGTATGCATAATTATATATACATTTATATAAATTCACATTGACTTGAATTACTTTTCTTTTATCATTCTTCGCAAATACATATAAATATATATTCACATCATTTGTCTCATTTACTTTCATAACTTTTGCTTTTCTTTCATCTTTCCTTGTGACTACATATGTATGCATTCACCCTTTTCTTTTCTTTTCTTTTCTTTTCATTCATGGGTGATCAACCCGTCATTTATTTGCGAATGTCACAAAGACAAGCGCCACGGTCCATCGTCATGGTCCGCCTATTCTTACAACCGTCCAGCAACTAGTGTCCGTCCGTATTTTTCATTCTTACAACCGTCCGGCAACTTGTGTCCGTCCGTAATCTTACAACCGTCCGACAACTTGTGTCCGTCCGTAATCTTACAACCGTCCTACCGTCGTAGGCCGTATTTCGCCCGTCTGCCATAAGGCATCCGTTTCCCACTTAAACTAATTATACAGCCGAATATTGATTTATCGCCTTACTCCACCGTAGTGGCCTTTATTTAGTCTACCTTTCTAGACTTACTTTTTCTGGCTGCATAATAGTCAAGTGGTCGTCCGTCTACCGAAGTAGCCGTTATCATTGAAGCGTTCATAACGTTTTCTGTTACTTGGCAAGCAATATATACATAGATATAAAGCATGATTTCATTCTTACACGTTATGTTATTCTTTTCATTCATTCTAGATAATCATACGATTCATTCTTTGTTCATAATTCATTTTTGTACTTGGGTATATATATATGTTTGTATACCACGTATGATCACATTAACATTCATTACATTTATTCACGTAGTGTATACACTTCAGCCCCAAAACATTTATAAATTATTTGCACATAACATAGAAGGGGGCACATAGAACTCACCTGATGGGCTACTCTAGGTTGTCCTAGACAAAGGTCCAACAGCGTCACTTTCGATCTGGATTAGGTAGTTAAATACACATTAGACCCAACCCCGACTTTAATGGTTTAATTATTCTAAACTTACCGACTTTACTTAACCAACCTGCTGCCTGCTGTCTGCTGCCTGCGCACTTAGTAAGTGCGCAGGGACTTGCTCTTGCGCACTTGGCAAGTACGCAGGAGCCTTCCTCCTGCGTACTTGGTAAGTACGCAGGGTCTGCATCCTGCGTACTTGGTAAGTACGCAGGGATTCCCTCCTGCGCACTTGGTAAGTGCGCAGGACCTGGTTCTTGGACCAAAAATCCGAAGTTCTTGCATGCAAACCCGATCGTGCCAATCTTACAATTTTCTTTGATCAAAACATGCGGTTTTCGTTCTAGATGCTATTTCTAAGCTTATTATCAAGTTTCATCCGTAAAAACATCATCTATTTAGCTAAAACTCGAGAAACCCCAAAATGAACAAAAACTCAGATTATGTATGAATCATTACCTGGATTGAAGTTTTGATTCGGAGGTTCTGCTCACGAGCTCAGCTGTAACGTGCTCCTCTAATCTCGTGACGATCCGTCGATTTTCTCTCTCTAGACCCGGGCTCCCTTTCTCTCTCTAGAATTGGTGAAATGGAGGTGAAATGGTCAAATGGGCTGTCTTGCCCCTTTTATACCTGGGCTTCCCTCGGCCCGTTAGAGTCGAGCCCAAGCCCATCCGTCTTTCTTTCGCTTTATGACGTTTAAATCCCCATCGTATTATTATTTACTTATTTACTATTTTCGGGGTGTTACATTTTATAAAAGTTTTAAAACTGTTTCAAAAATAAGTCTTGAATTATATGTTATACTAAGGTTCATAAATCTTTTTAATGTTTAAAATCCAAATAATATGATTGTTTTAGAAAATATAAAATAACTTTATATTTTCTGATTCTTTAGTATAATTCTTGTTTTTAGAATATAAGTTTTGAAATGTTCCAAGAGCATTTTTATAGTTTTAAGAATTTAAAACTATTTTAAAGGATTAAATACTAATAGCTTTATACCAAATTTAATTAAATAAAATAGTTCTAAAAAATCAAACTGTAAATAAAATTCGTTTTTACGTTTATAAAACTTTACAGAATTTTAATAAAATAGTTACAGCATTTAAAACTGAGTGAAAAAGCTAAAAAAAAATAAAAGTGCCAAAAACGGTTTACCCGGATTCGAACTCGGGTCACTGCCCGGGTGGCTAACACACACTCGCACATCAACCAGCCCGACTACGGGTTTGTTGGTTTATAACACAGAAAATAAATTTTTAAACAGTTTCTCAAATCGACTCAAATCCCATATGAACCCTAGGTTTCTAATCCCGTAATTACACATCGAATTGCCCTCTGTTATTGGAAGTAAACAGAGGGCTTTCGATCTATGGGTTGTAACGATCGTAATGGGAACAAGAATTACCTGAATCGGTGTTGATTTGAGTGAGAACGGCCTGGGCTTGAAGTCGGCTGTCGAGGGACTGAATTCGACGATGCAGCTTCGAGTTGAAGAAATTGAGAGTAATGGGAGTATCAGTGGTGTATCATTGATGTGTAGCATCTGGTATTTATAATCGGTTTCGCGATTTAATGCCGAATTAGGTGGGAAGTTCGCGAACGGCTCCATCGAATTAATTTGCGGCTCACGCGTAGGCTCGAAATTTGGCATTGATGGATGTTGGGTTTCGCTCGCATGCGGGAGGCGAACCCGAGGTTCAACGTATCCGGACGGAAGATCGTGATTTCACGAAAATAGGGGAGGAAACGGGGTGTGGCGGGTTTCGAACCTGAGACCGAATTCGGTTATGGAGGTTTGGGGAAAACACGCAACAGGTCCCTGTAGTTCCACATGTTTATTATTTTGTGTATAAACTTAAGTTTTAGTTTAAACTCAGTTTTGATAAATGACAGTTTTAGTCCCTTTACTTCACAATCATGAAATAAATGGGTTTCCTTTTTTTATAATATATATATATATATATATATATATATATATATATATATATATTAGATAAGTATAAAAATAAAATCGGTTATATGCTTAAGTGATATAATTACAAACTTGTCAATTTTTGAGAATATATATATATATATATATATATATATATATATATATATATATAAACTATTTATGTATTAATCTAACATTAATATTTATAGTTTTAAGGAAATAGTTTTAACACGAAATCGAGTTTAAATTTAGTAACACGTGTAAAATGGTAGGTCGGAAAATCTCGGATATTACAATAAACATGTAAAATAGGAAGACACTTGTCACAATTCTAGGCCTTTTCATTCTCATTTTCCCGCCTCGCTCTCTTATTAGTAATCAACTCCACTATTTTAGGCAACTAAATTAATTATTTGTTTCAATTTTTATCTACATATTTTTTAATCTAAAAATGTATTTATCATCAATTAATTTGTTCAACCATATTTTTATAAACTCTATAAACTGAAAACAATTTTATAGCCTGCTATGATTCAAATAAAAAACTTTTAATCATATATTTACATATTCACATTATTCTATTTTGACGAGTGTATGTGTTAAAATATTACATTATATTTTATTCAACCCATCTAATACACGGGTTTATTCAACCCGTGTATTACACGGGTTTTAAAAACATAATTTTTTTTATTACTATGTATTTAATATTATATTTATTCAACCCGTGTAATACACGGGATTCTAACCTAGTAGACTATAAATTTTTTATTTTTCTCCATAACAACGTAATGTTTTTTTTAAATTACGAAAATACCGTTGCGACGTGCTTATTTCAACTACGTATGATATAAATTTTATTCTAAATCAAGTCACCACAACCCGCGAGAAATAAATACTTGTTTTGTACATTTATCATAATAATATATTCAAGCTAACTGAGAGTCGTAAAACAATAGTCTTTGTTAGAATATTTTCAATATATAAGAATATCATTAAAAATTTGAAATACAATGTAGCACTATAGGCATATAACTATACACACTTTTATGATTTTTATCTTTATATATTTCAATAACTAAGAGGTACAAACACAAAGAATAAAGCAAACATATGTGTTTGGATCAGAAAACAAATTTAATAAAATAAAATAAAATGAAAGAAAACTGATAATTTCATTTTTTTTAATGTGTTTGACCCGTAAGTTTAGGCTCATAAGTCGCTCCCTTGTTCAAATTTCACTCTCTCGTCTTTAAATTTCACAAGCTTATAACTCACCTACAAACTTGACACTCTTATTGTGTTTCCAACAAGTGTCTTATATTTTCAATGAATAATATATTAGTGATTTTGTTATAAAAGGTTATTATTTATATCTTTCAAAATTAATAACCCTTTTTTAGGAATTTCTAGTTGTTATTTTCCGGGAAAGAAGGGTGGTACATTCGTAAAATTTATTAATCATTGAAAAGTATTTTATAGGGGTGATACTTTATGACGCGACTCAAAATAACCGGGTTATACATTGTCATGTTTAACTCATTTATATTCGGTTGATTTATTTTGTCGTTTAACTACATATGTCGACGTGTCATCTAATTTAAAGTTCGAAAAAAAAAACAAAAAAATGCACACGTTATAAGGTCAACCCATTTATGATACGCTTAACCTATTTGTTACAACTTGATTGTAACCCGTGTACCTTTTACAAACTGATTTGTTATTGCATCTTAACCTATTTGTTACAACTCTCCTCCCGTGAGCTAAAAACAACCAAAAACATGGTATTGTGCATTATGGGTGTTTAAATAAATTGAATTTTGAATCTAATTTCTATTCGAAAGAACTTGTTCAAATTCAGTTTGAATTCGAAATTCATATTGATTCAAATTCAGCTTGAATTCAAAATTTGATTCCAAGTCGATTCAAATTCAAGTTGAACTGAGTTAATGAAAAAGTATAATTCAATTTGAATTTGACTTAAAGTCCGCAATATAAATTCAAATCAAATGGTAATTCTATTTGAAAAGAAATTCGAATAGAATGTTAATTTTCAAGTTCAATTGAAATATTAAAACACCCGTATAATGATGTTCTAAATATTAATCATGATGATTTGAGTTGTTGGGTTTCTCTAATTTCCAACTCAGTGATATCTCACAAATGATGGGCTAAATGGGCCTTGAACATATCAAGTAGCATCGTTTGGGCCTCCATCTTAGGGTCATATACTCATATCACAATTTAGAGTTGAAAAAAAAAACTAGTTACAATAACCATAATCGGTTACTAATCGATAGCATACTAACCAATTTAAGGTTAGAAAAAACCACATGTTACCAAGCGGTTTAACGTTTTGAGACGAGCCGGTTATTACAGTTAAAAAAAATCCAGCCGTTAACAACGGCTATGTAGCCGTTTATGGCCATTGGAATGAGTTTTTTGTTCAATTTTGCCCCACATATCTATATCTATACTATATAATAAATAAATGTTTTCTATGTCACGTGTCGCATCCACATTCATTCTCATTATTTATTTTCCCACTTCCCTCTCTTATTAATTACACCACTATCCAATAATAAAATAATAATATATTTTTAAATAAAATAATAATCTTTATATTAATAAATCTTCTGACATATTTTGACGAGTGTACGTATTAACAGATTATATTGTATTTCACGGGTTTATTCAACCCGTGTAAAACACGAGTTTTTAAAAAATAATTTTTATTACTTAATATATAATATTATATTTATTTAACATGTGTAATACACGAGATTTTAACATAGTGTTAGTATAAATAGGTATTGGGTGTGTTGGTTTGATCACAACATTTTCTAACTCTCAAAAACACAAACATTTTCTAACTCTCAAAAACACAAAAAACGCTCAAATATCAAGCGATGGAGGTATTTGGAACTTTGACGTTGATATGGTTTGTGAGAAGATGGCATGATTTGTAATTCAAGAAAGCTTACCGTTTGAATGTTTGATCACTTTGACAACGCACGCTTGACAAAGACGATTTAAGATACGCTCCAACCTCGTTATCATCACGTAAGTTGTACTACTCTTTGACGTCATTGTTTAAGTATGTGGAAAGACGTGAAAAACAGTTCATTACAGGTTTTGAAAATTTAAAAGTTTGTGTTAACTCGTTAGCGGTGAACCGGTATGCTCAATTAGCCCCGAAGACGGATAATGACACTTAACGAAGACGATGATGACTATACATCAAAAACTAAAATGTATTCGATATTTTTTATTTTTTTAATGATTATATGTATTGTTAGTTCTAAAATTTCAAAATAAGTAAAAAAAGAAGAAGTTTAATGAGTATTTTATATGTAGTATTATTTTAAAAAAAATATTTTGAATGAACTTTTTAATTATTTATAAAATAATCGATTTTTGGTTAACCGGTCCAAAAAATATGATTCAGTTTAATAGGTTATAATCTTCGAACCCCCAGAATCGGTTTTGACCAAGTTTAAAAAAAGCGGTTAGGTCAATAAACGGTCCGGTTGTTTTTAAATAACCGCTTTGTGCACCTCTATATCAAATTTCCACTCTACTTTCAGGATATCTAGTGGTGAAAATTGTTTGTTTTGGTTTGACGAGTTGTATACTTGAATTTGACGAACCAAATATGACTCGTTAATTTATTAGTGTTAGCGACACCAACCCTATTTTGACACACTTAAATTTGTGTATTCCAAATGCGGCCCGTGTAACCTCATTTATCTAAACGAGACAAACAGATTGTAAACGAATTTATTAAATGGGTAAAGCATGTCATAAATATATTTACGGCTTGACCTTATAAAATATATTTATTCTAATTTTAAACGACTTGAGTCAATCTATTTAATACGTAGGCTAAACAGGTCAACCCAAAAAGACACGTTAATCCGGACGCACCATGTTTATATGTTAAACAAGTAAGACATGATAACGCAAAACCTTTTATTTGATTTCGTGATTTGAGTCCGTTGTTGGTAATTTTCATTCTTAGGATCTACTATAAGAATTCACCACAGGATGATCATATAACTGTTTCAATATCAGATTTCATAGTGTACTTTCTCAAAATTTGAAGTAAACCAAGACATTTACGGCATAAACAATTATTCTACATAAAAATCCAACATGCCTCGTTGAAGTAAAAAAAAAACATTTGTACCACATCAACCTCCAACAATATAATCTAATAGAAAGACATTGAAGGGTAAAATGCACGTATACTAAATTTAATCACCATTAAGTAACAAGTACCCGAATGAAATTTCAAAGCACATGCCAAATCTTTAGCATCAAGATTCATAATAAACAAAACCTTGCTAAAAGAACACAATGATTTGATTCATATTCAATGATCTTATGTCAATAAACAAAGTGAAACGAATTAGAAACAATGCACACGGAAAGACGTTGTACAACAACAACAAAACCTCAAGAGGGGTTGTGCAGGGTAAGCATTTGAGTACCTCTAGTAGAGGTCTCAAGTTTGAATCTAACTTTCACCGGTAATTTGTCTTTAACCCCTTGAAAACCACCTGGCCAACATGAACCGAGTTTTACCCCATCATATTGCCTAGTAGAGTATTTACGGGGTCCGTAAGTTTTCAGGTAACGAGTTAAGCATTTATTTCTTGATTCTAGTAGCACACTTTAAAAGAAAAATATACTAAAAAGAAAAAAAAAACACCCAAGCCTAAAGTGACAATCTAGCCCAATAAACAATCAAATCAACTTGAGAGTTATATGGGGCTAACCGCGGGTATTATTTTCTGTTGATCTGGGACGGGTCGGTTTTGGGGTGACAGTACGCCTGATACGAAAACAAAGAGATGAAAAAGGTGACGTGAACCCATCTTGATCATCAAATGATTTTCTTCGGGTTTGCTTGTGGTTGTTAGGAGTATAGAGAGATGATGCAGAATCTGAATAAGATGAAAGTGAAAACAAAGATGATGATTCAGATGAAGTTGATGAAACAGGAGAATTACAATTTTTCCTAGTGAAAGTAAGCCTAGGGAGGACAGCATGAAGAAAACCTCCTTTTGCTTTTGATATCTTTCTGTTAGGTGTTTTTGGAGAACCGAAGAGAAAAGATGGTGGCGGGGTCAGTGGCGGTAATGGGGTTTCGCGAAACCTAACCCTAGGTGTACCGGGTTGTGATTCCCATTTGAATGGGACTCCAACCGGTTCACCACCATAATACACCTCTCCTCTGGAGAGGTGTACTGGCATCTCACTTGATAAACGTCTTGAACTTGATAAACGTCTTGAACTTATGGAGAACCGAAGATCTTCTTTTGCTTTAACGCTCATTGATGGACGATTGAAACCACTCAAAAGTGTCTTAACTCCAAATTAAGTCACCTAAAAGTACTTCAAAGTTTTAATCCCAAGAAACAAGCTTTTTGGATCTTTATTTTTAGATTGAAAATGGGAGTTGAATATAGGGTGAAGTGATATAAAAAAGAAGCAAGATAAAGAAAGGGTACCTAGAATCTTGAACTTATTATAATGATAAACGCCGGTAATAGAACATGTGAGAGCGGTATTATAGCAAGAATTACTAATTCTTGAATGATGGGTCATGTGGTGGTCACTTGATAAGGAATTTTATAGTGTGCAAGAGCAAGCCCTTTAGGGTTTGTATTGGTTTAAATTTTGAAATCATGATTTGTCATTAAAGCACTCAGTCAAATGTCTATTTTCTAATGAAAGTCGTTTCAAATTGTGATAGATTATTATTTTGGGAAAATAGACATTTTATTCAAGTTTTTTACTCCTACATAGTTTTTTAATCTATATTTTAAAAATATAACTATTTTACTAAACTTAAATTATTACACGTAATTTAAGGGCATACACAGTTTGGTTTGAGCAGTATTGATAAAAACTATGAGATGGGCATCTAACTTTTCTTTCGGTAAACGACACACCCAACTAGTTATCTTGGGTGCCATCTGACTAACAGTTTGACGGTTTAACGGTTTGAACCTATTTTTTTTCAAAATCATTAGTTTGTGTTAGTTTTTTAAAATGATAAAAATGGTTCATGATTATTGTACATATACATAAGTATACATTTAAAAAATGAAAAAAAATATATATAAATAATAGAGGTTAAACATCCGGTTTCATGTTTAAACCAGACCAAACTGTTAAACCGCAAAAACCGAACCGTTTAGATCTCAAAGTATCAAACAAGCTAACTTTCTTTGATTTGAACGGTTTAGTTGGTTTCAACATGTTAATTTATAGACATCCCTAACATGTATACGCACAAATCTTAACCCAATAAACAGATGGCACATGACCCGAAAAGACGACATTATTTCAGTTTAGAGTTATATATATATATATATATATATATATATATATATGGGCATGTTCTTTTGAGAACCAACCATATGTTGAAAACCGAAAGAACCGCACAAAAGGTGTACATATCGTTTTAGTGAAAAAAGTAAAATTCAACATCAATGGTTTATTTATCTCTTCCCACTCTTAGTTTGAGTTTATCTCCTCCCTCCTGAATTTTTTTAAGAAAAATATAAAAATATGCATATATGCATTCATTTGTGCATATATGCATTTAAAAAAACGACTATAAATTCGAGGTCTTTTAAAACTAAAGCTTAAACCTATTGAAATGTACATGAATTCTAGTCAATTTATATTATAAATAGAGCAAAAGTTAATGTGGTTCTTACGGTTCTTAACATATTGTTGATTCTCAAAAGAACGTACCCCTATATATATATATATATATATATATATATATATATATATATATATATATATATATATATATATATATGGGAGGGATCAAGAGAAACCACAAAGTTAGGCGAAAACCGAGAAAATCACATCATTTCAGACAATTTTTTTATTTACGTATACGTATCCAAAAACAATTTTTTTGATTTACGTATACGTAATGTTTTATGTTTACGTATACGTAACATTATGTGTAAAATGTTTTTTGGTAAAAATGTTTAATATTACATTGATACTCTTATAAATAAATAAAAAATAAATATTATTATATGATTGGGTAAAATTTGTTTTTTCAGTGGTTTTCGCCTAACTTGTGGTTTTCTCTGGAACCCTCCTATATATATATATATATATATATATATATAGGGAACGGTTCAAATACTAACCAGTTTTTTTTGTGATAACCGTGCTAACTACTATCAAACAATCACATAATTTATAAATTATTTTTTATTTTAATCCTTAAAAAAATATTTAAGTATCGTGAACATATATCTTGAACATAAATACGAAAATGATGAGTCTTACATATACGTACCAAATAATGTTACATATACGTGACACATAGTGTTTACGTATCTGCAACATATTTGGTACGTATACGTAACACTATGTTTGAGAGTGGTTATCATAGGTATCACATAAATATTGATTAGTATTTGAACCTCACATATATATATATATATATATATAGGGGAGGGTTCCAGAGAAAACCACATAGTTAGGCAAAAATCGAGAAAACCACTAAAAAACCAATTTTAACCAATAATATCGTAATATTTATTTTATATTTATTTTTTTATAAGAGTATCAATGTAATATTACACATTTTTACCAAAAATTCATTTAAATATTTTTTATTTTAATTCTTAAAAAAATATTTAAGTATCGTGAACATATATCTTGAACATAAATACGAAAATGATGAGTCTTACATATACGTACCAAATAATGTTACATATACGTGACACATAGTGTTTACGTATCTGCAACATATTTGGTACGTATACGTAACACTATGTTTGAGAGTGGTTATCATAGGTATCACATAAATATTGATTAGTATTTGAACCTCACCTATATATATATATATATATATATATATATATATATATATATATATATATATATATATAGGGGAGGGTTCCAGAGAAAACCACATAGTTAGGCAAAAACCGAGAAAACCACTAAAAAACCAATTTTAACCAATAATATCGTAATATTTATTTTATATTTATTTTTTTATAAGAGTATCAATGTAATATTACACATTTTTACCAAAAATTCATTTAAATATTGGCTTACGTATACGTAAACAGAAAACAAAACAATTGCGGTTACGTATATACGTAACTCATAGTATTACACACTGTTTTAGTAGTTTTCTTGGTTTTCACCTAACTTTATGGTTTTCTCTTGATCCTTCCCCTATATATATATATATAATCATCACTTGATTGGTCGCATGGTCATACCATTTGTGATATAATCCCTAAAGAATGTTGATTTTCATAGCTTATTTTGATTATATGATTAGCATAAATGATTATCTATATATTTATAATTGGATTCATATATATATGGATTTAGATAAAAAATAATAATAATAATACTTGAATAGAATGTTCATGTTCGTAAGTTTTACTTACTTGATATCATTCTTGATCTGATTCTTGATCATTCTTAAAAGTCAACCGAATTGAAGAAGTATGCGCCATTGTCACTTGATTTGATTCTTCAACTTCCCAGCAGCTAGTCTTGCGACCAAAAAGGGTTAACTCTTTTTTTTAACAACTAAATTTTAATTAAACAAGACTAGTAAGAAACTAGTCGGCAAAAACCTATTACAAAATCATAAGCAGGTTTTGCAACCAGACCACCCAATTTGAACTAATATTCATATTTCTATAAATATACCAAAGATACGAGAAGTTAATTATAGTATCAAATATGTTGTATTTTATCGTCGAAGTAGGGTTAACTCTGGTGACATTATTTGAGGACCACACATTGTTGATCACTCGTTTTCATTGCTTCATCAACATTCGACACAAAGTATAACTTCAATTTATTCACTTATTTCTTCGTTTATAAGTAAGATTTGTGTAACAAAAAATAATGAAAATAAATAATAATATTTATTATTATTATTATAATATTAATAAGAAGAAGAATATAACAGACAAACTACCAACATATAGACTAATAAACTGTTGAATGGTCTCTTTCTTCTAGTATATCGATCTAAATACCACAAATAACAAATATTATAATATAATTGTTACAAACAAGATAATCATCTCAAATTCAAACTTTCATGGATTTTCTACCCTTAATTAATTTGAAGTTTATTTCTCTGACACGTATTGTATTTTACTTGACCCCGTTGATTATCAAGGTATTAATGCGATCCTGTAAGTTTTTGATAACATGTTTTCAAGATTAAAAAAACTAGATAACTGTTTACATTACAACACACTATATATTTTTAGTTTATACTTCAATTTTTTATTATATTTATATTTATAATGTATACTCAAGACTCTAATTAAATGAAAAGTTTATATATTTTTTTATATTATAAAAGATCGACCATCTGATTAAAGGGAGTCACTAAACACTTTTCATGTGATTAGTTATTTAATTTCTTAGTTTTATCACGTATTTTCATGGTTAAAAAAACTTGATAATCGTTTACATTACAACTAACTCTCTTTTTTATCTTTAGTTTATATTTAAAATCTTTATATATTTATATTTTTAATGTATACTCAAGACTCTAAATGAAAAGTGTATCTTATCTTTTTATATTACTGTATTTTATTTTATTTAAATTTAGATGTATTGTATTAAGAGCTTTCAAATTAAATCTTAATTTATAAGAATACATGTTTCTTAATTTTTTTTTATATTAATGACTAGGTTAGAATATCATGTATTACACGAGTTGAATAGATTTAATGTTATATACTTAGTATTAAAAAGGTTAAAAAATAAATGTATTATTCAGGTTGAATAAACATGTGTATTACATAGATTGAATAAAATATAATCTGATATGTTATCAAATAATCGTCAAGATATGTATTTAAAAACTAACTTTGCATTACAATTATAAATTATGTTAAGTTAAATTTTAGAACATTGTTTTTTCAACTGAGTATTAATTCTTTTATATAATTATTAAATGTTAATTCAGTTAAAGTGTACTTAGTTTTTTAAATATCCTTTTAGTACAGATAAGTTAACTTAAATTACAATTATAAATATATAAATACATAAAAAAAGAAGAAATAAAATTTTGATTTTTTTTAACTTCACCTATTTTTTTTTTAATTATTTGGCATATTGTATTTTTATCATCCAAACCAACCAAACACAATAAATTCTTTAAAAGTTTTTGAAATCACTTATAAAAATAATTATTTATCATTATTCATCCTTTTTAAATATTTTGACGAACATAATTTTAAATCGACATGAGAAGTCAGAAATTATATCTATAATTAAATTTACAGTAAATTTATTTGGTTAATAATACAATAACTATCCATAATATTAACAATTAATTACATGGATGGCCCATGTGGTTTACTCAGATTTCACTTTTGGCCCCTGAAAATGCTAAATTACAAGTTTGGACCAATAGTTTGCACACTTATTTCACTTTTAACCCCAGGGTTGGATGAAGGTCAACTTTTTCAGTTAAGTGCATATGAAATGACTAAAACACCCCTATGAACAAAAGTGTCAAACCCTCCCCCCCCCTGAACCTCCTTCCCTAATACCAGACTCAAGATTTTAACCTCCAACCATCATCTCCACCCTCTCACACCTCCTCCACCTCCACTGCATTCCACCACCGTCTCCGACCATCCTACCACACCTCACCTCCACTGTAATATCCAAGAAATTCCGATCTAAAAATTTCTTAAAACACTTGTACGTGTTATCGTTTTCAAATTTGAAACTCTATTAGAAACTATTTAATAGATAATAAAAATCGATTTTTAACTAAAATATAGTTAAGGAAAAACTTTTACATATAAACATATATATATATATATATATATGATACTTATTTAAAAGAATATATGTATATATATATGTAATAAAACCTTAAAACTTTATAAGTTTATAAATAATCTATAAACTTATTCTATAAACTAAATTTATAAATTATTTTACATAATTTAAACTTATTTAGTTTCAAAAAAATATACTTAGTTTTATAAAAGTTCGGGGACCAAAACTGCTAATTCGGAAACTTGTTTTAAACTAAAAGCTTAACTTTCAAACATAAAAAGAGAAAACTGGAAACTTCAGGGGCTTGTCTTGCCTTTCCACCAAACTCCCGAACCCAGAATCAAATCGCGGGTTCGAGTCCCGCAGAGGCCGGTTTTGAACACTTTTCATCAAAATCGCGATTTCCGTCCACATTCAACGAACCTCGATCATCGCCTATCGCGTGCGACCCAACCCCAATGTCATCAATGCCCGGACACGGCCCGAGACACGCATAAAATTCGAAATTTGAATCGTTCGGCCGCCCGAAATCTTCCCACCTAATGCGACTTTAACTCGCGAAATCGGCTATAAATATCGAACTAAAACTTCAGTAACATCACACTGAAACTACCCAAACCCTCAATTTGGTCGTTCATCACTGGCATTTCTCGTTCGATTCTCGCGACAGCCGAAGGCAAACCCAAGCTCGTTCTCACTCGATTCGATACCATTTCAGGTAATTCTTGTGGCCATTGTGTTCGTTATACTCTAAGGATCGAAAGCCCTCTGTTTAATTGCATTAACAGAGGGCGAATCGACATGCATTTGACGGAAATCAATTCTAGGGTTCTTGGGAATTTATGGGTGATTGGAAGTATTGTTTATCTAATTGTTTTTCTGATTTACACTCAACAAGACCAAGCAGGTCAGATGGTTAAGTGTTTGTGTGCGAGGTTGACCCGGGGCAGACCCGAGTTCGATTCGGTCTGGCCCCAGGTTTTTGTTTTTATTTTTATTTTACATTTTAAAACAGTTTTAAACTTTTAACAATTTTTATAAATGTTGTTAAAAGTTTATAAACTTAAAAATGATCTCTATTTATACTTTTAATCTAAAACTATTTTAATTAATTAAAACTTGTAATAAATAAATCTTAAAAAAAAAATAGTTTTAACACTTAAACTATAAAAAAAAATACTTTTAACCTTATAAAACTTATACATACAATGGAAATTATTTTATAAACTCAGAGACTTTAATTAATTAATTATTTCAGAATTTAAATAAATTTTACTTGAAACTTTAAATTAATTTTTAAACTTTTATTTAAACAGAAAACTTGTAAAAAGTTTATAAACTCATAAAAGTCTTTAAAACTTATTTATTAATTTGAAAGACATAAACTATTAGACTTATACATTTTCATGAAATTTATATTTATTAACTTGAACTCCTTTATTTATTTAAATAAAGCAGAAAACTTATTTTATTATTTATTTCAGGAAAATAAATAAACCTTTATAAACTTGCAAACTTTATTTACATACTTCAAGAAAACTTTATTTAAAATAATCATAAACTTATAAACTTTAAAGAATTATAATTTAAAGTATAAACTTTATAAGAAATTCTATTTTAATAAACTTATAGAAACTTGACATTTATTTAAACTTATAAACATTAATTGTTACAAAGTAATTTGTAAAATAAATGTTTAACACTCGAAAACCTAAATGATATATATTATTTATCTATATACTTATTAAATCATTTGACTATGATAAATAGTTATACTTTAGATAATTTATTTCGATTATCTATTGCTACAACTGGTACTTAGAAGACTACTTGATTCATTATTTCCTAACATATGTAATTAACAGTTATAAAACTTTTGAATAACCATCTTAAACTATAAACTTATTAAACTTTGGTGTTCAAGTCTTGTGTCATTCATTCTAAACCTTTATTATAAACTTGATTTAAACTTCATAAGCACAATCAATCCCATCTCCCATTGGAACCCTAGTCAAATCCTGAAATCTTAAGAATTCTTGTCCTAGTCTTATAAGATCATACTTGAAACTTTAGACTTATATTCTTAGGCCTATTGTGAGGATATTCTCCCTCAAAGTCTTGCAAACTTATTCTTATCGGATACTCTTCATCAATCCAAGTGAGTATACTTAGCCCCTTTTTCATTTACATTCTTTTGGGGTGAAACATGTTCAAACTTCAAACTTATACAATTCTTGTACAACTATGACTAGATGCTTATTCTTATGTTAAACTTGAGACTTGTATGCTTAGATTAAACTTAAAACTAGCATATTCATTAACTTTGATCAAGCCTATGGTAACAATGATAGATCTATTGTATTTGACCAATCCACCTTGATTGATTGACCCTTCGGGGGGAGCCCTTGGTGTTTGTTACTAAACCAAAACTTTGAGACTTGAGACTTATAAGGGTAACCTGCGGGTTATGCCTAAACTTGGTTGAGGATTGAATGTGCATAATGTTTAAGATACTTGTTTTCTCATACTTACATTATAGAATGCATGAATCATAGTGAATTGTAAATTCTTCTCAAATACTTGTTAAACTGTGTCAAAACCTTTGTATCTCACCAACTATTTTGTAGTTGACAGATTCTTTCACATGTTTCAGGTTTACATCATGAGACTTATTCGTGATCACATAGGATGCTTTGGACCTAGACTACTTAAATTAAATGTTGTATTCGTATTATTCTTCCTTGTATTGAATCTTAAATTATTCATTAATGAAATATTGAAACTTTAATAGTCAACCTTGTGCTACTGAACAACCGCGTCCGCCCCGACGTATAATCCGCCGTCGGTTGGGGTGTGACAGATTGGTATCAGAGCCTTGGTTATAGGGAATTAGGTTATTAGACACATGACCTAGACTATAACTTAGGAGACCCAAACATGAGTTATCTCATGTCCTTTACTAGGAACTTTTCTCCTCATTCTATTCTTAAATCTTATACGTGAACGCTTGGAGATTCTACGTTTCTACTTACCTACGTACTACAAGAGGCTACTACATCGAGGACACGTTCTTAGGCTTCAAGTCTAATCCACCACTAAACTCTCGTCAAGAATATTTAAGTTCTAAATAATGTGTGAAAACTTGTGCGGACCGGAAGGGTGAATACCTGTATTCTGGGAAATTCTGTCAAGGAAAGCATTTCGTATAAATCCAAATCAACCGTTGGACCCGTATGCTTTCCTAGGAATTCTTGGGATGAGTATTCACTTATAGGAATGCATGACTTCTCTAAACATTAGTGAGCTTAGATCTCTCTTGATATGTCAAAGTACTTACTTAGTGATATGCACTAAATGAGTACCATCTCAAATACTATACACTTCATAAATTCATGATTCAAAAACTTACCTCTGTACTTTTACTCTATGATTCTTATGCTTCGTCTCTTCAAGAATGGTCGCATGACAGCATGCTTACTCGTCATGACCTGAAGAAGTTACCTTCAAGGAGAAATTCTTACGAGATTATACTTAAAAACTACATACATAAACTTATATTTATAGATACTACCCAATAAACTTCGTGATCGTTATAATACAACCCTTAAAACTATGTATTACTCTACAAATTCTCCTATAAACTTCATTATTTTATGAACATAACACTTAAGGGGAAACCCTTGTGTTTCATCTTATTTTCATCACTCAATCAAACTACTCTAAATAACTCACCCAAACTTTTGCTACACTTTTATACATCTCAAAGTGTTTACACATCTTTAAACTTCATGATCCTTGTAATACCAGCACATTTAAAACTATGTATTAACATACAAGTCTTTTTACAAGCTTCATTATTTTATAAACTTGGCACATAAGGGGAAACCCTTGTGTCTCATTTCATTTTTCGTCACTCAAGCAAACTTCATCTTATGACTAACTCAAAAAAAAACTTTGTTGCACTTTTAATCTCAAAACTTTCATTACATCTTTAAAACTTACACATCACCGTTTCTTGTAAACAAAACTTAACGTCTTTTAAAATCTGAAGTACATTAACAAAGAAATTCGTAACCTAAGTAATTTCCTTGTAGAGGAGGAAGCCTACTATAGAACAAACAAGCTCCACGTTTAAGACCCTGAACCCATAATGAACCTCGACATAGTACCATAAACCCCAAACATCGGTGACAACAACTGAGAGAAATTGTAGGCCCATGAGGAAGTTCTGGCTAGGGAAATAGGGTACATAAGTGAGTCCTCGTGACCCACCCCTTCTTTCGAGAATCCTCCTCGTTAGCCCATCAACTTCCAATTTAAAACCTATTTTTGAAAATATTACTGTGATAACTCAGTATTATGAATTAAAAAAAAAAACTTTTGAACATATGTAATCAACTTACTTACACACTTTAATTTTCCGTTTAAATTGTATTATGTAAGGGATAGAAGTCCCAATTTTGAAACATCTAAATGAAAACCATTTCGAAATTTCATCTTGCCATCATTTACTAGTTTAACTTTCCTTTCATCATTGTAAACTTAACACACCTACTCAAACACTTTCGTCAAAAACAACTTACGTTAGTACTTGAAATAATTAACAATGTTGCATTAAACTATAAAAATCCTAAGTGACACGTGTACATGAGGAATAAATCTTGAACAAATCTTCTAATTTGTAAGCACATTTTTCAAAAACAACCCGACTTACGAATCATTACCCCAAACAACCATGACCCTTACTTCTTGTATAGACTTAACCCTTGTAAACTTGACCAACTTTTCGCTTGACAATCACACTTATCTTTTATAAATCTTACTCGTACTACTTATCGATGCCTAACTCGTCGTTTTTGAACATCTTAATTACATTCTATACAAAAGAAAACTATACTTTCTGTTATGAATCAAGATAAATCATTTGTAAACACACTAACATAAACCTTGTAGAAACTTTTCCTGTCACCCTATGCTTGGAGACTTTCCTCATTCAACTCTTGTCACGTAAAAGACTTACTAAAAATCATAACGGGGACTAAAAGCTTAAATACACGTTGCTAAAACATTAAACTTCGTATACGCAACTATGAGGTCAGAGACTTTTGAGTCATGTAAAACTTGTACAAATACTCAATCCCGTGTTCTTAAAACTAAACATGATCAATAAAGGATCATGTAAAGCTTAATACTGAAACTTGAAACTCAACTGACTTATCCTATTTTCAAACTTATACTTGGATTCTTAGTCTTGAAAACTTTGTGTGTCCATCTTAACCAAACCCTATAAGACTTGATAAACGTACATTCCATATATACGAGAAAACTTCACTCTTGATACTAGACACTAGCAGGAAGGAGGACATTACTCTCTTTAGCAGAGTACATCCCCTGACTCCTATCTAAACCAAACATCGGGATCCACTAATCTTCTGGACAACTCGAATCTTCTGTGAGAAAGCGTATAACGGTTAATCCTGTTCCAAACGTTGTCCCATACCTCTCTTAAACACTAGAGTATTTAGATAACCGCTTTATACTCAAAACGTAATCGTATACGTCTATACACTAAAGCTAAACTAAGAGACTTTAAGCTATTCTATGTTTGACGTATTCTTGATCAAACACAATTTAAACTATTCTATGTTTGACGTATTCTTGTTCAAACACAATTTGAGCTACCCCATGTTTGACGTATTCTTGTTCAAACATGATGAACGTAAGAGACTTTAAACTACTCCATGTTTGACGTATCCTTGTTCAAACATGATGAACGTATGAGACTTTAAACTACTCCATGTTTGACGTATTCTTGTTCAAACATGATGAACGTATGAGACTTTAAACTACTCCATGTTTGACGTATTCTTGTTCAAACATGATGAACGTATGAGACTTTAAACTACTCCATGTTTGACGTATTCTTGTTCAAACATGATGAACGTATTAGACTTTAAACTACTCCATGTTTGACATATTCTTGTTCAAACATGATGAACGTATGAGACTTTAAACTACTCCATGTTTGACGTATTCTTGTTCAAACATGATGAACGTATAAGACTTTTAAACTACTCAAGGTATGATGTATTCTTGATCAAACACGAGGAAAGTGTAAAGACTTTAAACTACTCCATGTTTGACGTATTCTTGTTCAAACATGATGAACGTATAAGACTTTTAAACTACTCAAGGTTTGATGTATTCTTGATCAAACACGAGGAAAGTATAAAGACCTTAAACTACTCAGTGATTGAAGTATTCTTATTCGATCGCGAGGAAACGTTGAAACTCTAAATCTTTTCACATTCTTCTCTCTTTAATCATTGAATGACGTTTCTCTCTAAGGGACTCGTTAATCAATGATCACTCTTATGTGGAAACTCTAGTCATGAGTTAAACAAATTCTGGTACTCTTTCTTGATCCACACACAAACGGAAGGACCTATGCGGACTATGTGACGATTTGAATGCTTGCGGGTGCACACGTAAGTACGAAAATCAGTGTATGGAAAGACATAGTAAACTCTGTCGTGTGTTATGATCTGAGACTTATCGTAAGAGGTAGCCACGGAACTTAGGTACCGTAGAAATCCTTAGACAAATTAGGCTACAAACTCAAATCATTACCCTGTCATCGTGATGCATCTCACCATAAACCTCGAATGGAAATCCGTCAGTCATCCTCTCAAATACATTTCTGAAAACGAATCCTCATACACTTCGATGAAACTATATGCTACTTAGATAAACTTCTGAAAATCATGGACTTTGAAAACTTAGAAAACTCAAGCGAAATCTTATTCCTATAGATACTTTCCTTTCAAAAATCTAAACATATTTACCTTGGAACGTAAAGTATCTCTCTTATTTTCCTTGTATGTATCATAGACTCAAAACCTGAACTTAACCCTTCTACTTTAATTTCGGGACGAAATTTCCTAAAGTAGGGGAGACTATAATATCCAAGAAATTCCGATCTAAAAATTTCTTAAAACACTTGTAAGTGTTATCGTTTTCAAATTTGAAACTCTATTAGAAACTATTTAATAGATAATAAAAATCGATTTTTAACTAAAATATAGTTAAGGAAAAACTTTTACATATAAACATATATATATATATATATGATACTTATTTAAAAGAATATATGTATATATATATGTAATAAAACCTTAAAACTTTATAAGTTTATAAATAATCTATAAACTTATTCTATAAACTAAATTTATAAATTATTTTACATAATTTAAACTTATTTAGTTTCAAAAAAATATACTTAGTTTTATAAAAGTTCGGGGACCAAAACTGCTAATTCGGAAACTTGTTTTAAACTAAAAGCTTAACTTTCAAACATAAAAAGAGAAAACTGGAAACTTCAGGGGCTTGTCTTGCCTTTCCACCAAACTCCCGAACCCAGAATCAAATCGCGGGTTCGAGTCCCGCAGAGGCCGGTTTTGAACACTTTTCATCAAAATCGCGATTTCCGTCCACATTCAACGAACCTCGATCATCGCCTATCGCGTGCGACCCAACCCCAATGTCATCAATGCCCGGACACGGCCCGAGACACGCATAAAATTCGAAATTTGAATCGTTCGGCCGCCCGAAATCTTCCCACCTAATGCGACTTTAACTCGCGAAATCGGCTATAAATATCGAACTAAAACTTCAGTAACATCACACCGAAACTACCCAAACCCTCAATTTGGTCGTTCATCACTGGCATTTCTCGTTCGATTCTCGCGACAGCCGAAGGCAAACCCAAGCTCGTTCTCACTCGATTCGATACCATTTCAGGTAATTCTTGTGGCCATTGTGTTCGTTATACTCTAAGGATCGAAAGCCCTCTGTTTAATTGCATTAACAGAGGGCGAATCGACATGCATTTGACGGAAATCAATTCTAGGGTTCTTGGGAATTTATGGGTGATTGGAAGTATTGTTTATCTAATTGTTTTTTCTGATTTACACTCAACAAGACCAAGCAGGTCAGATGGTTAAGTGTTTGTGTGCGAGGTTGACCCGGGGCAGACCCGAGTTCGATTCGGTCTGGCCCCAGGTTTTTGTTTTTATTTTTATTATACATTTTAAAACAGTTTTAAACTTTTAACAATTTTTATAAATGCTGTTAAAAGTTTATAAACTTAAAAATGATCTCTATTTATACTTTTAATCTAAAACTATTTTAATTAATTAAAACTTGTAATAAATAAATCTTAAAAAAAAAATAGTTTTAACACTTAAACTATAAAAAAAAATACTTTTAACCTTATAAAACTTATACATACAATGGAAATTATTTTATAAACTCAGAGACTTTAATTAATTAATTATTTCAGAATTTAAATAAATTTTACTTGAAACTTTAAATTAATTTTTAAACTTTTATTTAAACAGAAAACTTGTAAAAAGTTTATAAACTCAGAAAAGTCTATAAAACTTATTTATTAATTTGAAAGACATAAACTATTAGACTTATACATTTTCATGAAATTTATATTTATTAACTTGAACTCCTTTATTTATTTAAATAAAGCAGAAAACTTATTTTATTATTTATTTCAGGAAAATAAATAAACCTTTATAAACTTGCAAACTTTATTTACATACTTCAAGAAAACTTTATTTAAAATAATCATAAACTTATAAACTTTAAAGAATTATAATTTAAAGTATAAACTTTATAAGAAATTCTATTTTAATAAACTTATAGAAACTTGACATTTATTTAAACTTATAAACATTAATTGTTACAAAGTAATTTGTAAAATAAATGTTTAACACTCGAAAACCTAAATGATATATATTATTTATCTATATACTTATTAAATCATTTGACTATGATAAATAGTTATACTTTAGATAATTTATTTCGATTATCTATTGCTACAACTGGTACTTAGAAGACTACTTGTTTCATTATTTCCTAACATATGTAATTAACAGTTATAAAACTTTTGAATAACCATCTTAAACTATAAACTTATTAAACTTTGGTGTTCAAGTCTTGTGTCATTCATTCTAAACCTTTATTATAAACTTGATTTAAACTTCATAAGCACAATCAATCCCATCTCCCATTGGAACCCTAGTCAAATCCTGAAATCTTAAGAATTCTTGTCCTAGTCTTATAAGATCATACTTGAAACTTTAGACTTATATTCTTAGGCCTATTGTGAGGATATTCTCCCTCAAAGTCTTGCAAACTTATTCTTATCGGATACTCTTCATCAATCCAAGTGAGTATACTTAGCCCCTTTTTCATTTACATTCTTTTGGGGTGAAACATGTTCAAACTTCAAACTTATACAATTCTTGTACAACTATGACTAGATGCTTATTCTTATGTTAAACTTGAGACTTGTATGCTTAGATTAAACTTAAAACTAGCATATTCATTAACTTTGATCAAGCCTATGGTAACAATGATAGATCTATTGTATTTGACCAATCCACCTTGATTGATTGACCCTTCGGGGGGAGCCCTTGGTGTTTGTTACTAAACCAAAACTTTGAGACTTGAGACTTATAAGGGTAACCTGCGAGTTATGCCTAAACTTGGTTGAGGATTGAATGTGCACAATGTTTAAGATACTTGTTTTCTCATACTTACATTATAGAATGCATGAATCATAGTGAATTGTAAATTCTTCTCAAATACTTGTTAAACTGTGTCAAAACCTTTGTATCTCACCAACTATTTTGTAGTTGACAGATTCTTTCACATGTTTCAGGTTTACATCATGAGACTTATTCGTGATCACATAGGATGCTTTGGACCTAGACTACTTAAATTAAATGTTGTATTCGTATTATTCTTCCTTGTATTGAATCTTAAATTATTCATTAATGAAATATTGAAACTTTAATAGTCAACCTTGTGCTATTGAACAACCGCGTCCGCCCCGACGTATAATCCGCCGTCGGTTGGGGTGTGACATCCACCGCCTTCGACCGCCGTCTCCGACCATCCTACCACACCTCACCCCCACCTCCTTCCACCTCCATCTCCGCCCTGTAACAGGAATAGGGTTACCTTTTTTCTGTGAAATTTAAGAAATCAAGTCGGAGAGGTATGGATGAAGCAATTAGGGATTTTGATTTCTTGGTTATCATCTAATTGCGTCTTGTTGCGATTTTTTCGGTGGTGCGACGGCGTAAGAGGGGTGTTGTCACACCCCAACCGACGGCGGATTATACATCGGGGCGGACGCGGTTGTTCAATAGCACAAGGTTGACTATTAAAGTTTCAATATTTCATTAATAAATAATTTAAGATTCAATACAAGGAAACATAACAAGAATACAACGTTTAATTGATAAGTAGTCTAGGTCCAAAGCATCCTATGTGATCACAAATAAGTCTCATGATGTAGAACCTGAAACATGTGAAAGAATCTATCAACTACAAAATAGTTGGTGAGATACAAAGGTTTTGACACAGTTTAACAAGTATTTGGAAAGAATTACAATTCACTATGATATATGCATTCTATAATGTAAGTATGAGAAAACAAGCATGTTAGACATTGTGCATATCAACCCTCCAACCAAGTTTAGGCATAACCCGCAGGTTACCCTTATAAGTCTCAAGTTTAAAGTTTAATTCAGTAACAATCACCAAGGGCTCCCCCCGAAGGGTCAATCAATCAAGGTGGATTGGTCAAATGCAATAGATCTATCATTGTTGCTATAGACTTGATCAAAGTTAATGAATATGCTAGTTTTAAGTTTAATCTAAGCATACAAGTCTCAAGTTTAACATAAGAATAAGCATCTAGTCATAGTTGTACAATAATTGTATAAGTTTAAAGTTTTGAACATGTTTCACCCCAAAAGTATAGAAAGGAAAAATGGGCTAAGTATACTCACATGGATTTGGATGAAGAGTATCCGACAAGAGTTTGCAAGAATTGGAGGGTGAGAATATCCTCACAATAAGTCTAGGAATGTAAGTCTAAAGTTTTAAGTAAAAAGTCTAAGACAAAGGATCTAGGATTTCAAGATTGACTAGGGTTCCAAATAGGAGACGGAAATGTTTGGGTTTGCAAAGTTTAGACTGAAGTTTCAAATACAAGGCTTGAATATCAAGTTTAATAAGTTCATAATAATTATTACCCACAATAATTATTTAAAAGACTTTATAATTATCTATTACACAAGTTAAGTAATATTAATAAAATAGTTTTTCTAAATATTTGGAAGTAGCGTGGTAATAATAGTTAAGTGAAAGATTAAATAATTATTAAAGTCAAATAACAATTATTTAAAGAATAAATAATTATTAAGGATTAATAATAATCATTTAAAAGATGTATAACGATAACTATTAGTTCAAGAATAAATAATGATTAAGGTTTCAAAATAACCATTTTGAGAATGTATAATTATTAAGAATAAATAATTATCTACAAGGGCAAATATTTCTAATTGAAAATAATCGATATAAATCATTTTATGTTTTATTAAAGCATTTAAGTATTAAGTAATTATTAAACCAACTTGTAGTTAAACAATGTTAAGTTCAAATAAATAGTAAGTTTAAACATATTTGTTTAAATAGGAATTCGTTTAAAGTTTATATATATTTTTTTTGCTTCTATTAAAGTGTATAAGTTTATTAAAAGTATATTTATCTTAAATAAATATACAAGTCTTGAATTAAATATGTATAATTTTTGTAAAAATTTATAGGTTTCTGTTTTCTAAGTATCTGTGAAAGTTTTATAAAAACTTCTGATTTTATAAATATTTATATAACATTTCTGTTTTAAAAAGAAATTAAATGATTACTTTAAAGTTTTAAATAAATCTGTTTATTTCCAAATATAACAAATTAGATCCCAAATAAATTTCTGATTACTATGAAAGTTTTCATAAAGTTTATAAGTATTTTTATAGTTTTCAAGTGTTTAAAACTATTTTTAAGGAATTTATTCTTATAAGTTTTAACTAAATTTAATTAATTAAAATATCATAGAATATAAAAAGTGTAAATAAAATTCGAATTCAAGTTTATAAAAGTATCATAGAATTTATAAAAATTATTAAAAGTGTTAAAACTATTTTAAAAGGCTAAAAAAAATAAAAAGGCGAAGCCCAGCTTAAGAGGGTTCGAACCCGGGTCACTGACCGAATCTCACATGCACACGCACACATTAACCGCCCGACTACGGGTCTCGTTAGTTTAATACCCGGAAAATTTATTTGATAAACACTACTCCCAACCGCCCCCAATTCCGTATGATGAACCCTAGAATCGAGATCCTACAAATTCGAATGGATTAACCCCTTAATGATGTAAATTGATAAGGGGTTATTGTTCTAAGGATAAAAACGAGTAGGTTGGTTACTTGGATTACCTGTATTGAAGCCACGATGAAGGAGGTTGGTTCTGGGTCGGAAGTCGACGGTTGTAGCTTCGAATCGAAGAATGTGGGTATGAATCCGTGAAATTGGTGTTTGAGAGCGATTTGGGATGATGTTGTTGGGCTGAGGGAGTCGGTATTTATAGACGATTCGGCCTTAAATGCGCGAACTGGTAGTGGGTGGGTGGTTGCGCCGGTCGGAATTGATTCCGGCCTCATGCACGTGATCTTGGTCGAATCAAACGTTAATGCTTCTCGGGGACGGGTCGCACGCTCGAGCCGAGGCTCGTGGTTCACCGAATCTGGACCGAATCACGATTTTTCACGTGAAACGGGTGGAAGCCGGTGTTGCGGGGATTCGAACTGGTGATGGGTTCTTGGGATTGGGAGTTTGGGCAGTTGGCAAGACAGGTCCCTGAGGTTTCCCTCAGTTAGCATTTTGTGTGAAAAGTTAAGTTTTAGTTTAAAACAAGTTTCCCATAATGACAGTTTGGTCCCTTGATTTTATAAAAAAAATTATATATGTTTTTGTTTATAAAACCCTTTATAGCTTTAATGTTTTTAACTTGTTAAAATAATTCCCGTACTTTCGAGACTTCATGTATTTATTCGTTTTATTGTTATATATATATATATATATATATATTTAATAGTGAGTTTAAACTCATAAAGTTCCAAAGGTATTATATATATATATATATATATATATATATATATATATAAATACATATTTCAAGGTGTCTCATATATTTATTTAAATATGTGTAGGTTCTCAAAGTATATAAATGTTTTATATTTATTAAATAAATATCTATGAAATGGTCGGGAAATCCAAGATATTACAGGTGTTCAAGCGACGGCATAGGAGGGATCATCATATCATTTAAAGGGTGTTCCATTTACAGCAGGCGACGGCGTAGGAGGGGTGTTCCATCTACAGCAGGCCACCATCGCTGCAACTCCGACCATCTTCGCTGCAACTCCGACCATCTCCCCTTATTTTCTGGCCTTTGTCTTTGCTGCAACTCCGACCATTGGGATCATCAGGTCATTTTTTACAGGGATTTAGACTCCATTTTTATAGGGATTGAGATAGATTTGAGACCGGTTGACTTTTTAGGAGTCAAAATTAGAAATCTTGAGTCTGATAGTGGGGAAGGGTGTTTTGGTTATTTTTTATAAAATTAACAGAAAAGTTAACCTTCATCCAACTCAGGGGCCAAAAGTGAAATAAGTGTGCAAACCATTGATCCAAACTTGTAATTTAGCATTCCCGGGGGCCAAAAGTGAAATCTGAATAAACCACAGAGGCCATCCGTGTAATTAATTCTAATATTAAACAATAAGCACCCATAATTAAGTTTATATTAAATATCTAAAAGTATATTCTTTTAATACCATCATTATTTAATACGAGAAATAGTCGAAAAAATAAAATTTTAGATACCTTAGAATTATGTCATGTGTCATCTACAATTTTTATTTATTAAGTAGTATAGATTTGATTCAATGTAAACGTTTAGTTATTTAATGTACTAGCTTAGAACCCGTGTATTACACACGTGTTGAAAAATATTAATACATAAAATTCTTAAAATTTTTATGTATATATTTTACAGGTGTAAAAATGTATTACTAAGGATAAAAAACAAAATTCAAAATATGTAAAAATTATGATTCGAAAATACGTTAACTATTATTTAAAGTAATTTGACTTTCATTTAGTATTTGATTGAAAATAAAAGTTACATAATTAGATTTCAAAGTTTCTTATAATAAGAGATAACTTAAAATAAATGTGTTTTATTAGTATAACTAGGTTAGACCCCGTTTATTACACGGATTTATTAAATAAATGCAATGTTATATACTTAGTAATAAAGATTTACATATTTATGACATATAACATAGTTTTTAATACAAATTCTAGAAAAAATTATGCAATTATTTTATAAAAATAATAAAAAAATGTTCAATTTATAAAAATGTTTTATGAGCCAACCTGTTTTTTTTTAAATAAAAAAACGTTTTGTAAAATCAATTAAGGAAATCATCATCATTTAATAGGAGAGAGAAACGGGAAACAAAAAATTATAAAACAATTTAAGAAATTTGTGTAATTAATAGGAGAGATAGGCAGGAAAAAAATGTTGAGAATGCATAGGAGAATGACAAGTGTCATATTAAAATTTTATTTATTATATAGTATAAAGATTAGTATTTTATTTATAAATATATTATTATTAAAAGATAGAGGTGTATCTAATAATAGAGAGAGTCGGAAAAAATTGATGAGAATGAATATTAAGACAACACGTGGTATAAAAAACTTTTATTTATTATATAGTAAATAAAAGGAAAGAGAGTTATTTGATAGGAGATATGCGAGAAACAAAAATCTAGATTTCATTAGAAGTTAACACGTATCAGATAAAATTATTCATTTATTATAATAAAAATTTGATAAGTTTCAGACTTTTTATCTTCCTTGGTTTAAGTCCATGTTCACTACTAATCAAAATTCAAAAACAATTTTCATTTTCAAAATAAATATTTTTTTTTCTTTTTACCGGGTCATTAAAATTTTGGTAGGTGTTAATTCACATGTTAAAAAATATATGAAACAAGTTGTTCATAAATGCATAAAACAAGATCAGAAGAAAAAAAATAAGCAACAGAAAAATAAATAATCATTATTAAGAGCAGCCTAATTATGTACTAAAGCAAAAAAAAACCACCTAGTTATGTACTAAAGTAGTCCATTATCAACAATCAGAAGAAAAGAAAAATAACCAGCAGTTGTCCTACTTCAAAACATAAAATTAAGGAGATTAACATATAGTCATACAAATGTACCAGGATGTTTAAACCACATAATCACTTAAAAATATTGTCATCAGCCCATTAAACATTTAGGAATATATGGGAGAATAGGAGATTAAAATCACTTGGCTCAGATTAAACTCACTTGGCTCCAATCCGGTAGATTATCTGAAACCAGACACAAGCCTAACCGGATAAAAAGGTACCAGACCGGATACTATTGGAACCGCTTGATCTGTGACCCGTTTTCAAGGTTTTCAGCGGGCCGGATAAAAACCTGACAAAACCGGACAAAAAAAGCCGGTTCCCAATCGGACAAAAAAGAACCGGTTAGATTATAGTTGTTGCTACTTGAGTTGCACGTTCCTTTGCAGAAAGCCAACGTGGTATTTTGTGACAATGTATCACCGGCTTAATTGTCAAACAATCCAGTTCAACACCAACATACAAAACACATTGAAATCGATATCCACAAAGTACGTATTGGTCATATTAGATTGCTACATATTCTATCATCGTTATAGTATGCAAACATATTACTTCTCTGACATTTGTTTCAGAGCTTAAAATCCAGTCTGAGAGTTTGTTCCACTCCCGCTTAATCCGAGGGGGAATATTAGATCGTATATTATGTATCCAATGTAATTGATATGGTTACCATAGTTGAAGAAAATTCTATATTCAATGTAATTGATATAGTTACCATAGTTAGAGGATATTCGATATTTAGTATAAGTTGATATAGTTACAATAGTAAGATGGTTCTAGCTACCTGTATACACAAGGTCTTTGTATTATGATTTTAATCAGTAAAATTATTAACCATAAACACTTTTATTAACAACCGATTACAAATTAGGTATACAAGGACTATTTATACTTTGTTATCAATTTTAATAATCAATCTTCTCATTTACATAATTTTACTATTTACAATTGTTAATGTCACGCTAATGTTCACAATCACATGCCGGGTATTAAAAATAAAAAATAAAAAGTTAAAATACCTATGAGCTCGTGGACATGTAAACAGTTAAAAAGACATTTATTTGAAAACTTTACTAATTATATTATATTACTAGGTTAGAATCTCGTGTATTATACGACTTGAATAAATGAAATGTTATATACATACTAATAAAAAGTTTATCTTTTTAAAACCCATGTAATACACGGGTTGAATAAACCAGTGTATTACACGAGGTGAATAAAATATAACGTAATATATTAACACATAAACTCGTCAAATTGGAACAATGTGAATATATAATATATATATATATATATATATATATATATATTTTGAACGGCAACATCTAGATATTCTAGGATAACTGGGTTTCCCTGTGACAACACCTAGAACATCTAGGGCAGCCCACCACAGGAGAAACCTTTTTTTGCTGTTGTCAGGATTCGAACCCATGACCTCTACTATGTGAAGTCTTGGGGCTACCATTACACCAAATGACCAACGGTAATAAATATATATATGATAAAAAGTTTTTTATTTTAATCCTAGTTTGCCACAAAAAATGTTTTCAGTTTGTAAAATTAATAAAAATGTGATTGAACAAATTAATAATTGATTATAAACACAATTTTAAATTCAAAAATTAATGTGTAGATAAAAATTAAAACAAATAATTAATTTAGTTGTCTAAAATAAAGAAGTTGATTATTAATAGAAGAAAGAGGCGGTATAGATAATATAGATTAAAGTACAAGACTTATGAATACTATACTTTTAATGTTTTCGATTTTCGCCATAGAAGTTTTAAATATTTTCATTTTCACCCCTTATAATATATATAATATACGTTATAAACACGTTTCATTTTCTAATAATTTTATTTTCGTTCAATAACTTTCGTTGGTTAACTTAAAAAAAACGGATTGAACATCTGCCTTTGGTATTTTTTTTGTTAACATTCCGATAATTTTTTTTTAAACGGAGTTGTATTCAAAATCGAGTTTTTCTTTTAGTATCGTAGCCTATAGCGATAGTCGTTACCGTTGTAGTATCATGACGACCCAAACCTATTATGAGCGAACAACATATTGCCGATATTGGTATTATCAGAACCGGTCTCTATATTCGGTTTTATAGTTTTCGATGACCCGGACCAGTAATATTTAAATATTTTTTTGTTTTCTATTATTTAATTTTATGTTTCTTTTTAATGACATTATTTTTATCGTTGCGCCTATGTTTTCATTTAAATTTTATTGACGATCGACTTTGCGACGGGTGTATCCATCTAGTTTATATAAAAGGTATAAAAAAAATAAAAGTTGATGTCAAATTCAATTAAAAAATCGTACTTTTTCCAAGATTCAGCAATCAAAGTAAAGGGACTGAAAGCGTATTTTCGCCGAACTTGCAGCGAGGAATATTCATGACCCAACAGGACGGGCATATAAACGCACTCACGAAAAATCTTCCGTAACGGCGATGATCATCATTCATCAACCATTGCAATTGCATGTGTGAAGTTCATTTGCGTTGATCGTATCTCTGTGAAAATCGCACAATTTCAGCTTAATTTTATTTCAACTAATCAATCCTTCGTCTAATCGTCTCCATTGATGCACTGGCTCGAGCTCTGTAAACGAAACAGGTAAATTGATATCGATTCTCCTCTTTTTACTTCATTTCAGTTGTATAATTCAGCATGATTCACAATCGAATTGAAGATGTTGTTATTCATCACCATGCGTAGCTTGATTTACCTTTGAATTAAACGTATCTGTGTTCGTTTTGTTGAATTAGTGCTCCTGTGTGTATAATAGTATAATACGCCTTCTTCATGTATGTGAATTGGAAAGAAGAAGTTAGTAGTTTATTTGATTATTTTCGTGCTGGAATTAATGGAAGATCAGTTGATTTCTCAGTGGATTTGGTTTAATTGCCTTAGAAATTAGTTTTTAATTACATCTTATAGTTTAATCTAAATTCCTTTTGAATTAGGTTTAGGTTTTATTTGCTGTTACAGAACTGCATAAGAGCATTCACAGCAAAATCTGTGTTATTTAGAGATTTTTTTTATTTTGCATATCTTTCGGTATCTCCGTCTCTAAATTTTGGAGTTTTGTGAGTCATTATTTATCAGTCTCCATATTTTTTTGTTTTTAAGAAAGATAGAAAATAGTAAATAAGTGTTCGTGAGTGATATAGAGATATAGATGGAGCAAGAGACGTGCCGACGTGGTGGTTAAACCAAATTAAGAGATAAATTTAGAGAAAGGTGATATTTAGTTAAATTATAAAGATAGAGATGGAATATTAGCTGCAATTTGATTTCTGATGCCAATTCACCTAATTTTTCAACTAAAAATTTGTTAGTGTTCTTAAATTCTCCAGATAAAGCTGTTTGTCACCTTAAAATATTGGATCAAATTTTATAGTAATTTATACAAATAGCATAGTGTTGGGCTAAAATATGATAAAATGGTTCATGTTAATCCTTCAATTTGTGCATACTTATTTGTACTTTAAATTTTATATTTGAACTTATCTATACAAAACCTATATTTATGATTAATAAGATCATGTTTAGAAGTAATCAAAAGATATATCTTTTATCAATAAGCATGAACATGTTTGTTTTCAGATTTTGATGTTCAGGCTTGGATGATTGCATATTTAACAGAACAGTTGCTTTATTAGCACATATAGTTTGATTGTAGTTTATTTTCTACAATAAAATATGGACATTAAAGGGAATATCCTGATGGAAAGATACGAGTTAGGGAGATTGTTAGGTCAGGGCACGTTTGCTAAAGTTTACTATGCTCGTAATTTAACAACGGGCCAAAGTGTGGCAATTAAGGTTATAGACAAAGAGAAGGTGTTACGGGTCGGGCTTATAAATCAAATCAAAAGAGAAATATATGTTATGAAACGAGTGAGACACCCTAACATCTTACAGCTTTATGAAGTCATGGCTACCAGAACAAAAATATATTTTGCATTAGAGTATGCAAAAGGCGGTGAGCTTTTTGATAAAGTAGCTAATGGGAAGCTAAAAGAACAGATCGCTCGTAAATATTTTCAACAGTTAATCAATGCTGTAGATTTTTGCCATAGCAGAGGGGTCTATCATCGCGATTTAAAACCAGAAAACTTATTGTTAGACGAAAATGAAAATTTAAAAGTTTCTGATTTCGGGTTAAGTGCTCTTGCTGAATCTAAGCATCAAGATGGGTTATTACACACCACTTGTGGGACCCCTGCTTATGTGGCACCAGAAGTGATTACCAGGAGAGGCTATGATGGGGATAAAGCTGATGTTTGGTCTTGTGGGGTGATCTTGTATGTTTTATTAGCGGGTTATCTTCCGTTTCATGATTCGAATTTAGTGGAAATGTATAGAAAGATTGGGAAATCAGAGTTTAGATTTCCAAATTGGTTTCAACCCGAGGTACGGAAGTTGATTTTAAAAATATTGGATCCAAATCCTGTAAACAGAATCACAATTCCCAAAATAAAAGAAAATTCATGGTTTAGAAAGGGAAATGTTTCGAAAGAACCAAGTTCAGACAAAGCCTCAGGATCCTGCAGTACATATCTTGCAGAAAATCAAGATTCAATGAAACCTTCAAACATGAATGCATTTGATATTATTTCATTGTCACCAGGGTTTGATTTGACAGCATTGTTTGAAGAACCTAGACAAAAAACAGAAGCAAGATTGACCATTTGCAGACGCGCTTCGGTCATTATTACTAAACTGGAAGAAATTGGTAAGTGTTTGGGGATGAAAGTGAGTAAAAGAGAAGCAGGGTTGTTGAAACTGGAGGCAATGCAGGAGGGTAAAAAAGGAATTTTGTCAATTAATGCTGAGATATTTGAACTCACTCCATCCTTCCATTTGGTGGAGGTGAAGAAATCTAATGGAGATACATTGGAATATCAGAAGGTGTTAAATGAAGGTTTAAGACCTGGATTACAAGATATTATATGGAATTCGCAAGGCGGTGAACAAGAGCAACAAGAGGCACCACAACAACAGCAGGATCAATAGTATTGATTTTCTTCCATTGCTGTTACTTCAGGTATTAAAATCGGTTTTTATAAAATATACGTTCGAGTCTGTTAAGAACAGTTATAGAATGCAAATCTCTCGCATATGATTAGCCGGTTAGGGGTGTAAATAAGCCGAGCTGCTCGTGAAGCTACTCGAGATTGGCTCATTAAAATCTTGAGTCGAGTTAGCTTAAATGAGCTCGGGCTTGATTTTCACATATCGAGCTTGACTAGGCTTGCGAGCCTAAACAAGCCTATTATTTATATAACTTTTATTTATTAGATATATGATCCCAGAATAACTATTTTATATATAAAGTTACTAGGTTATATGCCCATGTATAACATGGGGTTGTTTAATAGAAAAAATGAAAGTAGAATAAATAAAATTCTTTGTTTCCTTAATTAAGTAGTTGTTAAAATTCAAATTTTATTTTATTTTTTCTGAAAAAAAAATTTAATATAATTAGATTTCAAAATTCAAGCTTAAAATATGGAAAATTAGAAAATTTTAGTGATAAAAAATATGATAATGACATGTGGCATTTTTTGGAATTGTTTATTAGAATAAGGATGATAAAATAACTAAATAATATATATTGTGTTATATATAAAAGTTATGATTTTAAATATAGATAAAAATAAGCATAAATGTATAAAAATAAAATAATCAAATAAATAATAAATAATAAACGAGTCAAGCCCGAGCAGGGCTCTAGCTTTTCAAATAGAGCTCGAAACTTAACTTAAACGAGCCTAGCTCGGGCTTGGCTCGTTTACACCCATGATAACCCTTTTACACTCTTTTGGACTTGGGGGTTACACAGAACCACAAAGGTGTGTAAGTTTCGACCCATATACTTATGAAGACGGAGTCAAAACATGAAAATGGGAAACTGGTCTAAAGTTGTTTAAAGTGTATTTTGTTGAACATCCAAATATTTTTGTTTTAAAAATTAGAAAATAATATATATTTTTTATTGTGACAACAAATATTAAAAAAAAACTTAAATTATTTGGGTATGATATACATGAATGGCTTAGTGTTATTTGTGGGTAGGATTAGAAGTATTTGATCTTGCGTGTAACAACTGAAGAGGGGACCGAATCACATGCCAATCATGTGCTGGATATCTTCTTTTTCACATATTGAAAAAGTCTCTATGCTTTTGGTTGATGCCTTGCAATAGTAGAGTTATAAAGCTACTTTGCTTGGTGAACGGATAAATGCAGATTCACATGATCATAACAAAAAGTATCTATAATCACATTAAAAGCTCAAAAACATTTTTTTTATTTCTATAACTTACAAGTGTATGAACATCAAATTTGTTAGGAAAATAAATTTCTTCTATAGGACTTTTAGGTTATATTAAATTTCTAAACTATTGAATGTATGCTTTTAAATTATTTTAAATATTTTTTTATTGTAAACAATATGATTAGATAGTTTATTTTGAGGTGATATCTCTAAATTATACATGTTTTTATACTTAATATCTTGCGTTGTAGGCGTTTTTACCGATGAGAGAGTGTCTAATTAGGTGCTTAAAAGCTTAAGTGTGTGTAATTGTAAATTGTATTGAAATGTCTAAGGAATTAGGTTATAAGATCTGGTTATATACTATAACATATTTACACAAACTACCTTCTATTATCTATAATTGCAATTGATCTGATAGGTGATGATCTCGGAAAATGTTAGAAGGAACACATAATGAAGGATTTTGTGGAAAGTGTTGAGAAAAAAAATGAAGAAATCACATTACACGGCTATGTGATCTCAAATCACATACATGTGTAGGTCTGTTCACTACACACACCTTCAGAAGAATGTTGCATTCGCAAGTGAATTGTTGCAGTTTACTATGAAGACGCACGTGTGTAAATTCATATATATAGTCGTGTGATCCTCTGTAATGCTGAGAGAAACATACACTCAAAGTACAAGCATGCGGGAATTTCATTACATATGCATGTATTTGCATAAAACATTTGAGGAAGGCCGAGCGTGAAATCCAAAGTACACGGCTATAAGGTTCTTTTTTAGGCCAAATGCAAGGAGCCACTAAGAGTGTGTACACTCTTGAGGAAGAAGGTCCATTAAAGATCATTTTTTCCACTTAGGAGTAACAAAGATTTCGGATTGTATTGTCAAGATTTGGGCGTTTTCTAGCTCCACTTCTCTCTATTTTCGGTTTTAGTTCAACTTTTAGTGCATAATGACCAAATGTGTTACTTTCATTGTGCCATAATTATGGAGTGAATCCAATATATTTACTTTGGTGAAATGAACCTTTGCAAGTGATGACCAAATTTGCTCCAAGTTATGATATTTAGAAGTTGGTTCATTTTTGTATGTAACCTTGATAATATTTTCATATGTTGATGTTATAAACTAGATTTTTTAGGAATACAATAGTGTTTATGATTAATTAGTAATAATTGATTTTACGTTGATAGGAGTACTTTTGCTTAGAATTGGTTTTATAGATAATTGGAACTTTTGGTGTTAACTAATTGTTTAACATGATTATGTAAAGTTTATTTTATGGAGACGAGAATAATCACACGTCGAAATTTGGGTTTGTAACTTTCATTGGATTTACACATCAAACACAACGAAAGACTTTTAAACATTACATAATTCTATTACATTATAATACACCTTTTAAAATAATGAAATTTTACAGCCTAGAATGTAAATAAGTTGTCACTCTTGTCAGATAGTCTGCAGATGCTCTTTCACATACTCACTAAGACTCGTCTATTAACAAAGTTGGTGAGTCTATAGTTTAAGCTTTTAAAATCTTTGTGAATATAAACATTTAAATTAACTTTCATGAGTATTTATTAACGACATCAACATACACCACTAACCTATCACAATTACAATCATAAACATAACATCACTTATCAGTTATCACCACAATTATGCAAATAATATTAACAAAATTACCATTTGCCACCCACACACAAGTGATTCTTCAAGTTGTCAAAACATTTACACCTTTAAATGCTCTTTAGTAAATAATATTTTAAACACCATGCAAAACATTATTCAAAAATCATCCTTTTGTGTTGACTAATAACTAACATTGGGTTTCGTTACCCTCAATTAATTGTCAACATGAGACTCAACAATTTTGCCACACTTTCGCTTTCTCGGTTAGGGATTTACCGGAGCTTCACACTAAGATTGGGGGTAAGGATTCGGCTAAAGAGGCTTTACACAGTATTATCATTGTTTTTATTTGGTTCTTAATTTCTTATGGTTAGCTAGGAATGCAAAGAGGTTTTCTAACAAGCCTATCAAGATCAAAGATATCATCCAGAATATTAAGTCTATCGGGTTTTTGTGGTTTTCTAATAGATCTAAAAATCTATCTCGTGGATCCAATGATGTAATTTTGAATTGTTTTAATTTTGTGTTGTATTTTCGTTGTGTCCGCCACTTTAAAGTTGGGGTTGTGAATAAAATTTGCCTTAAAAAAACAATTTTGCCACACGTTGTTGACTTAAACATCGATACCGCCTCACGTGGACTTTTAACACCAGTGCCCATGTGACTTAGGGTGTTGGGGGCCATTAACCCCAATACTCATCAAAACTGGCCAATAGAATTCTGTCACCTCAAAACTACTCATTTACTCAGATTTCATTGGAAACACCCTACTCATTTACTCACCAACTTTTTTTTAAAATAAACATTTAATTTTAAAAAAAGACAATTTCATTAAACATTTGGTCGTTGGGGAGCGGCTTGGGTTCGTTCGGGTCGCGGTTGAGATTGAACATTTGGCCTAAATTTTCTAGGCTTTCTTGACTTTTTGGATAATCCTTCCATTTTTTGTAGAATGTAAAATATATAGATGAGATGAAAGATATTTAGATGATAGGTAAAAATATATGTGTGTGGAATGGGGTATTTATAGGTAATTTTTTATTTATTTAAAAGCACCCAACCCACCCCCCCCCCACCCCACCAACGGCTACTCACCAACGGTCAAAAAATGCAACGGCTTGATCGAGTAAATATACTCGAATACCCTTACTCGGCCACCCTACTCGGGTATACCCGAGTCAATGGGGACGGTGTGCCATTTACTCGATTACTCGGATCACATACTCGAATGTGATCGAGTCTTCCTCCCCGTATACCCTTAGACAAAGTAATAACCCATGTCACGCCCTTAGTCAAACACCACCCGCCATTAAAGTCAAGCTTCATAAAAATCAAATGATGGAAAAACTCACTTCTCGATCTTCACCTCTTTTCGTTTAAAAACATTCCTTTACTTTAGAACATGTTTAAAAACCACCATTTAGTGATTAACCAAACCACCTTTCACCATCAATAATCTCAACATGCAATCACAGTAATAATAGTAGCTTGCAAGACTCGAACCGCCCACCTAACACATTTAATTAATTGTATTTAACACCCTTTACATTGGTTAATTAGCTTTCAAAATCTCGTTTGTTCGTATCTTACGAAAACATCCCCAAACCACCATTAGTATCATCTTTTCGGTTTTAAAGTAAACATCAAAACGTTAACCCTTATCACACTTTAAACCATTTACAAACTAGTACATGAATCAAAATAGTAAAAACGAACATACAGTACTCACCTAAAACATAAAACTAACATTTAGCTTGTCTTGTTCGCGTGTTCGGATGCAAACTAGTCCGGTCAAAAAAATGTGTACTAAACACCTTAAACAAGTTAGAGCAAATAAGAGTATCGAATCCACAGAGAGTTATTGGCTGATAATTAGTCCTAATTGATATTCAAATGTAACATGATCAATTTAGTGATTTGGATTTACTTCTAACATCATCAATGGGTTTTAGGTTTAATCATACCCTTTAACTTTGCACATTCATTAACTAACTTTGTTAATTACATAGGCGTAATTCGTTCATCATCATACTAATTAGGCAGTTTAGAATCAATCAATCTCATAGATCACTCTACAATATCATGAAATTCATCCTAATTGTGTTGACATCTTGGTGATTAAATACTAAACTATGACAATTCTAGTTCAATTCAATCTCAAAGTGACTTACTACAATCCTATAGATAATATCTATAGAAGACTGGCCAACTTGGTCAATCAAACATGAGCTCTCTTTCATATTTACATAAACAGGACAACCAAAATACAATTGCATACATATACGCGTTTATGAACACAATTGACTAGTTCAAACAAATTAACAAAACAAAGCCTTTTCATCCAAAAAATAATGCAATGAGATCATAATTAACATAGCAACTTTCCACAATCATACACCCACATACTTGCATTTCACATGTCTTCGTTTTTCATCCGTCCAACTTACTTTCCCATGCACCCAACTGTTCAAATTGATAGCCTTCTTGATCTCAAAGTGTATCGAGGTTCATAAATGGCTATGCGATCTAATAACTAATAACCTAATGTTTGTTGATTGCTTTAAGGTGAGGGGGCACAACCCTCATCCAAAAAACTACCCTAACAATATACCCAATTAGAATGTGTCACCTCATTTTTACTCTAATGGTACCCTAATACCCTAAATTGATGGGGGCACAACCCTAATACCCTCATTTTTTTTCTTTTTTAAATTAATTATTTTTTTAAGTTAAAACAAATAATAATAATAATAATAATAATAATAATAATAATAATAAACAACTTAAAATAATTCACGGGTAGCATTAAATAAGGAATAATTTAAAATATTAAATATTAAATATTAAATAATGTTATCATCTCTGCAACATTAAAGTATTAAAAATTGACACTACTACTGTGCAAATATTAAATAATTTAATATTATCATCTTCTCCAATATAAATTATTAAAAACCTGCAACAAAAAGTTAAAAATCATCCACCTTAAACAACCAACTCGATCGTTCAAGTTCAAGCCCTCACACTTGGGTAAATGTACCCGCAAAATGCTACCTGTGAGTGACCCGCAGTGACCGCGGCGGTGTACCCGCGTACCCGACACCCTTACCGAGGGTGCCCCTTTCACCGTTAACTATGAGGATCATGTTAAAGATATTCGGAAACTTAAACGTCCTATTTAGATAATGATCCATAATAGTTATTGCATTTTTAATTAATTCCAAGATGTTGGTTATGAGGATCATATTAGAGATATTCAGGAACTTAAACGCCCTTTTTAGATAATGATCCCTAATAACCTTTGTCTTAGTTATTAGCTTAATTGTATATATGCAAAGTGATAAACATCCTTAAATGGCATGTGATTAGTGAAACACTCGCAACATATATTACTAGGTTGTTACAATTTCATCCCCTATGTGATCATTTATTTATAAACTGCATATGCTAACTGGGTTAGGATCATTTGAGAACTCTAAATATCTTGAGAACTCTTATCAATGGTTTATATTTTTTGCATTTTGTATTTTTTATATATTGTCATGTGTGTTTATGTACATAAAAAACAATCAAACTAATTTTTATATATGTTTACCTATACATATGTAGGTAGTAAAACCTACACATGACTACACATGTGTAGGTAAAAAATTAAAAATATAAAACATATGTAAAAATTAGTTTGATTGTTTTTTATGTCCATAAACATAAACGACAATGTATAAAAAATACAAAATTTAAAAAATATAAGTCATTGATAGGAGTTCTCAGAGTTCTCAAGATATTTAAGAGTTCTTAAATGATCCATTCTCTATGCTAATATTCATATCATTTCTCATATAAGCACAAATCTAACTCAGGGATATCAAGCATTTTCAGGCCATGACCATCTTATTTTCTTGGAAACACAATACTAAAACTAGAATGCTTGTTGATTGCTTTATTTTATAGAGTATAAAATAAACTGAATCTATAACAATTGTTTCATAAAAAAAAGAAAAAGAAAAAGGAAGTTACACACATATGGGTGACTCAGTCAAGTCAATGATCTCAGGACATACAACTGAAACCCCTATTTTCTTCCTTTTTGAACTAATTCTATACTCGGGTGATGGAGTAAATAAATCTACCACCTCAATTTCACCACTAGAACCAGATTTCTTCTTTTTGGGTCCATTTTTCTCCCCAACACAATCCATTTCACCATTTTCATTTCCATTTGTTGGAGAAAAAACAAAACAATCCGAGTTCATAAACGACCACTCGGGTATGTTACTGCAGGTCGGTTGTTCATAATTCTCATCATCTGAAACGTAAATTGCTTCTTTTTCATCATTTTGATGATCTGGAGAAACAGAAACTGGTAATGTTTCGAGTTCTTTATCACCATCCCACAGATCCTTACTAAAGCAGGGTGGTTGTTCATAATTTTCATCATCTGAAACACAAATTGCTTCTTTTTCATCGTTTTGATGATCTGCATAAACAAGAACTGGTACTGCTTCTTTATCATCATCCCATAGATCCTTATAAGAGCAGGATGGTTGATCATATTTTTCAGTATTTGAAACACAAATTGCTTCATCTTCATCATTGTTCTGATGATTTGTAGAAAAAAGAACTGGGATCGTTACATCTTCTAGCGATTTTTTGTTCTTTGTCGTCATCAGATAAATCATTTTCAAATCCGAACATATCCTCTTCATCTTCTTTATATCCTTCTGTATAACATGGAAGTTCGTCCATGGAACGAATGTGTACCCTCATGTGGCTGGGTAATGTAGGACACCCAGCGTAATGCTTTGTGTATTTTGTAGAAAAGAAGTTCACACTCAAATTCAAGCTGATCAACAACAAATCATACAGTATAAAGATGTTAGATTATTATTGAAAAAATATAATATTTTTTAACAAAACTCAACCAAAGTCAAAACTCAACCAAAGTGTTTCCAGGTCAACCCAGCCCAACCAGTTTCTACCCGTACAAAAAACCGACCCATTTTAATAACCAGCTCAATATACGTACTTGTTCCAAGCCGGTAGGGTGAGCATTGTGTAAGCCAATTTGATCTTATTTGCAAGCCCGCCAAGAGATTTAAAACCCACCGCCGCATTTCTAACAGCCAATGATTCCACAGGGTGTTGCCAAGCCCACTCAAACTGCACCAATTGACCCAAATTATAGTAACAGTTCAAAGAAATCTTAAAACTAGAACTTCAGTTGGTAAAGAAGATCTATAAACAAAGTCCATAATATTTAGAAATCTACAGAATATTTACTATTTAGGTTATTTCACCGAGCCATACCTGAAGTGCAACAACGTTAGTTGGGAAACCATATATGCAGAGTACCATTTCCCATGGGCGTTTCTTCTTGGTCCTCCCTGCACCACTGCATAATTCCCCATTATGTTGCCTAATTCGCCTGCGTGGGTTCACTGTAAACCTACAAAATCAACACCAAGAAGATACACATCATGCAACTAATCTATAAATGAATTCAAAATAATAAGATGCTAAGCCATGATTTTTGTTGAAAATTGCTTCTTCTTCATCGTTAGCATCAGTTGTAAGCCTGTTTTTCATAGCTGCTCGTTGCAGTTTAATTTGATAGTTAATGGAGTTAGATTCATCGTAAAAACTTATCTTTTTCAAATTTCTCAAGGATCACGAGTAACTTGCAACAAAATTTCAGAAGAGTAACCAGCAATCCAGCATAGTATACCATTACGGGTACTTCAATTTCTTTTCATAGCTACGATTAAAAAGAGCAGTAATCTTGGTTTTATAATGTGCACATCACATGATGCAGTGATGATATCGCATCGCTGCAATGAATGCGGTGCGATTTCATGATGCATATGTGATGCGGTCTAATGCGACGCATTAGGTGGTTGCCTAGTATTTGAACAAATTAGACCATCGAGTGCAATGGGTTTTCAAATCTTGTTGAACAATTTTGACCATCGATTTGAGCAATCAGTTTGAGTATTTGAACAAGTTAAAGCATCAATTGAACAAATCTGACCAAGGATAAAGAGAATATCTTGCATTTTAGTATTTAAAAGTTAACAATTTATGATATATCTGTTTCGTTTATTCAAGTGGAATTGATAACCAAGTCCAAGACCCAAACTAACTCCTTCTGTTACTATTAATCAACGAATGAAAAATAAATACGAAAACAAACGTAAATCTACTTGAGTTTATATACTACCTTTAATCAGAGTCCTACTAGAATACTAGTCCTACGACTTCGAAATTGAATAAACAGATAAACCAAGACGATTGCCACCTTGTGAGCGTTAAGTAGATAAGACTCCCAACTAAATTTTGATGCATAGTTGTGTCTCCTATGATTATTAAGTCGTCAACATATACCAAGACGATTGCCACCTTGTTTCCTTAAATCCGGACAAACAGGCTTGTATCGGCAACGGTAGACACGAACCCATTGTGCTCTGGAAACTCTCCTATTTTCCCAAACCAAGCTCTAGGCGATTGTTTTAGTCCGTACAACGCCTTTTTCAATTTGCAGACATAGCCCGGATACTTTTCACTCTCAAAGCTTTTCGGTTGTTCCATATATATCACGTGATCAAGATTACCGTAGAGAAAAGCGTTACTTACATCCATTTGCCATAGGTTCCATTCCCGACTATCTGCTATTGCAAGCAATACTCGAATTGTAGTTAATTTGGCAACTGGGCTAAACATTTCATCATAGTCGAGCCCGTACTGTTGTGAAAACTCACGAGCCACTAGGCGTGCTTTGTATCGCTCGAATGACCCGTCCGCCTTCCTCTTTATCTTGTATACCCATTTGCATGAAACTGGGCTTACACCGGCTATTCTGGGAACTAATTCCCAAGTTTGGTTTTTAACTAAAGCTTTGATTTCTTCTTCCATTGCATGTACCCATTTTTGGTTTCATTTTGCTTCTTCAAACGTTTCTGGATCAGGTTCTTCATTCTCTAAGATTGCAACATTAGCATACCTAGGATTAGGTTTACTTGGTCGATTTGAACGTCTTAATGCTTGATTCTCGGTATTAGACTGTCTGATTTCGTCGCCATGTTTGTCATGGGCCTCGGTTGGGTGGCGAGCCCACTACTTCTGTTCCTTCTGCAACAGAATCCGAGTTTTCATCCTGACCTGATTGGGCCGGCCATTCTTTCTCAGTTGATAATCCTTCTTCTCCAAGACTGAAAGTTACTTGTGTCTCAAATTTCTCTTTCAAGCTTTCAGAGTCTGGCAATACTTCATGACTTTTAGACCACCATGAAGACATCTCGTCAAAGACCACATGTCGGGATACATACACTCTTCCTGTATCTGGGTCACAACATCGCCACCCTTTACGTTCTGTGTCATAACCAACAAAAATACATCTTGTTGCTTTCTTTTCCATCTTATGTCGAAGATGACTTGGTATAAAAACATAACAGACGCATCTAAAAACTTTAAGATGGCTCACCTCCAGTTTTACTCGAAACAGTCTTTTGAATGGCAACATATTCTTCATGTTTTGTTGTGGTAATAGATTAGATATGTATGTTGCTGTTCGCATAGCTTCAGCCCAGAAACGACCGGGTACGTTCTTGTCATGCATCATGCTTCCCAAGAGTTCAGTTAGGGTCTGGTTCTTCCTTTCTGAAACCCCATTTTGTTGTGACGTATTCGGGCAAGTTAATTGATGCTTAATCCTTCTTTCTTTCAAGAACTCACTGAGCTCCCTTGATGTATACTCGCCTCCATTATTTGAGCGAAGACTTTCAATGTTACACTTAGTTTCCCTTTCTGCTTCACTTTTGAATTCTTTAAACTTAGTGAATGCTTCTGATTTTTCCTTCATGAAGTAGACTGATAGAACCCAAAGTTGGATGCTTTAATTAAACTGAAAAACTAGTACAGATAGTGCCCAAATTTCGGGAATGGGTGATCTCCAAATACAAGGTTTAGAACCCTAATTTTTATAATAAACATCGACTCCTAAAAATGCAGGAAACACAAATACTTAAACCTAAATTTGGTGGGAACAGTTACTTCCTATTCTCCCCCACTCCCTACATTTTCGAAATCTTTCCCTCCCTTCACTTTTACCTCCATTTCGTTTCCCCCATCCGGTAATAAACAAGCCTGCTCTGCCCTGACCCAACGGGTCTGCCCAGACCCATCCTGACCCATATCTGAGTTCGTATCAATACATCCCGGCAGGAGACACGGCTTGTCCTCAAGTAGAGAAAAAGCGGTCCGAGTGAAAACTTGTTGACCGGTGTCAAAAACCCAGCATTGTGCCATCACCAATTGATGCGTCGGGTGACTGTTACAGCACGTTGTAACTGGTACAACCCAGTATGGTGGAGGCGGGTCAGCACGATTCTTAACTTCTTGTGGGTCCACAAAATCGGTCATCAGAAGACGCCCACCCTTTACTTTCCATTTTAAGTTGCCTACAGCCTTTCCTGTTTCTATAGCTTCTTCAATCGATGAATATGTTGGTGTAGTAGAGGCAGAGCGTTGATTGGGTTGCTGTTTGACAGAGCCTGCTAAAGGAGGCACAAAATGGTCTAGTAACCGATCCAGTTTTGGTGTTATTGTTGGTGCTTGGTTGTTGGTTGGTTTCGGAACAACTTGAGAACAAGGGGTAGATTTTACAGCCGTCTGGGTGGTAAACAAAACAGGCTCAGGACCTCCAAATATCACCGTCTTGAGCGTTGCAACATCACCGCTCAATTGCGATACTATGGTGTCTAGCTTTGCAGCAATGTCAGCCAATTGAGCAGCGACTGAACCAGATGGGGTGCTCTCTTCTCCTGCACTATTCCGGGTGTGAACCATCTCGGAATATCCCGGCAATGGAACCAATGATAGAACCCAAAGTTGGATGCTTTGATTAAACTGAAAAACTAGTACAGATAGTGCCCAATTTCAAGAATGGGTGATCTCCAAATACAAGGTTTAGAACCCTAATTTTTATAATAAACATCGACTCCTAAAAATGCAAGAAACACAAATACTTAAACCTAAATTTGGTGGGAACAGTTACTTCCTATTTCCCCCCACTCCCTACATTTTTGAAATATTTCCCTCCCTTCACTTTTCCCTCCATTTCGTTTCCACCATCCAGTAATAAACAGGCCGCGCTGCCTTGACCCAATGGGTCTGCCCCGACCCATCCTGACTCAGATCTGAGTTCGTATCATAGACCCAAAGGTATCTCGAAAAGTCATCAGTGAATGTAATCATGTGCTTCATTCGTTACAGATGCTTGCTTTACCGGACCAAACACGTCGGTATGAACCAACTCCAAGGGTTTTGATGCACGGTAGCTTGAATGCCCGAATGGTAACTGGTGTGCCTTTCCATACTGACACCCACCACATACCACATCAGCTCGAACTTCAAGTTTGGGTAGTCCGGCTACTAGGCTTTTCTGAATCATTAGTTCGAGTTTATCATACCCGACATGTCCTAGGCGTTGATACCACAGGTCTGCACTTTGGACATTCTTGGTCTTTTCAACGTAGGTCGTTCCTGTTGAAAGCACGTACACGTTTCTTCCTTGCAGTATGGGTATAGACGGTGTCTCGAACTTGTCAAATACCTTCACGTCATTGGGTCCGAACAGAACATATCTCCCCGTCTCGATAATTTGGGGTACCGACAATAGATTCTTCTTCATACCCGGAACATGATAAACATGGTTTAAGACAATCTCTCCTTTGCTGCCCGGTTGAAATCTTACGTCTCCCACATGTGCAATGTTATGCCTCGAGTTATCGGCTATTACCAGCACCTTACTTCCCTCGTATTTCATAGGGTTCTTGAGTATGTTCTTCTCCCCGGTCATGTGATTGGAACAGCCAGAATCGACAATCCAATCATCCAGGGAATTCTCTTTATCTACGGTGGTTGTATTAAGAGCTAGAACCTCTTCTTCGTTTGTAAAGTAGGCTTCAGCATCCCACACGACTTCTTCTCGTACCGTGGCGACATTCCCTTCTTCTGCCAACTTTCTTTGAACATATGGCCACGCTTTCCGCAGTTATAACATTTATAAGGAAATCGTTTACCGGCTTTACCTAATTTCATGTCATCTGACTGCTCTGGTGGATTATACTGTTGTCCGTTTCTTTGATGTTCAGCTTTCTGTTCCGAACAGGCAACCTCCGGCCTTGATTAGAATTTGATCGGAACTTACCCTTTCCATGATCAGCGTAGAGTGCTTCTTCTTCGGTTTTCGGATTGATGAGAGAGACTTCTCCGAGTTGTTTTGCTAAAGCCTCTTGGCTGGCGAGTAAGTTTTCAAATTCAACAAGCGATGGCTGGTTTGGCCATCCTTGAACGGCTGCTACAAAACTCCGGTATTAGTTCTTTAACCCGTGAATTATTATTCTCTTCATTCTTGCGTCGCCGATTCTTGCTTGTGGGTCAAGCTCTCCAATCTCCCGACACAAGGTTTTCACTTTGTGAAAGTATTGGGGTATTGTGAGATCTTTCTGATTAATCGAAAGTAATTCGTTCTCCAAGAGTTGAAGTTTCGCGTCGTTTTTCTTGGAAAATAGTGCTACCAAAGCATCCCATGCTTCCTTTGGCGTTGCTAGGTCTCAGACGTGTTCCAACAAGTCTTCTTCGATCGTGGTTTTTAACACGAACATAGCTTTACCGACCTTTATCTTCCACTTGTTGATCGCCCCATGGTGTCGATTCTTGGTTGCGTTGTATCTGCCCCTTGAACAACTTTCCACAGATCATGACCCTGTAGATACGAACTCAAACAGGTTGACCACATGTTGTAATTCTGATTGTTCAATTTCTTCACGCCTCCAACAACTTGAAAATCGGCCATAGCTAATGGCCTAGCTCTTGATACCACTTGTTTCGTTTATTCAAGTGAAATTGATAACCAAGTCCAAGACCCAAACTAACTCCTTCTGTTACTATTAATCAACGAATGAAAAATAAATACGAAAAAAAAAAAGTAAATCTACTTGGGTTTATATACTACCTTTAATCAGAGTCATACTAGAATACTAGTCCTACGACTTCGAAATTGAATAAACAGATAAACTAAATTCAAAACAATAAAGATAGTGATAGAGATAACAATTAAGAATCATTATCTCTTGATCTCCTCCATGCCACCCCATTAGATCAAAACCGAACCACCCTTTACTCTCAAGTGTTGTATTCGTTTAATAATATCTACAAATAAATTTTTAGTATTTTTTTCAATAACGAACACCTCGCAAACATGACGCCGCGCACATCGATTAAAACGAACCACGAGCTTTTTAAAACCACGGTAGTAATTTACAAATAACTCAGTAACTCATATAAACCCTAGATCGCTAAATATCGCGGAATCATAAATCGATGAAGATTAAGAACTGTATTTCATAACAATTAGAAAGAAAACCCTTGAAATCAAATAGAAAGCATAAAATTACCCGATGTAGGTGTGTCCTTTGTATCTCGGGCAGAGTGACGTCAGCAAATAGCAAGCGAAGAATCCTGATTTATCGTCCTCTTCTGAATCCTCCGATCTTTGATCTCTGTATTCATCTTCTCCGCTGTTGGAATGAATTAGGGTTTCTGTGATCGCCGATTGACGCCCCTTTCTTTTCCCCATCCTCTCTCCCAACGGTTCACTTCGCACTCTGTGCTGTTCAATAAAATGTGACCGTTGCGACTTTTGACTGTTGACTTCCCTTTGTTATCTGGGTTGAACCGGAAACCGGGTTTGCTTACCGCTTCGGTTCAACTCCATCTTATGGCCCAAAAACGAGTTGGCCCAACCCAATACTAAGAGCATGCACAACAACAGTTTATTTATGTGAGTGGGTTTTCTATATTTTAAGAGGTGGTTTAAAGTGGTTGTGAGTGAAAGAGAGAGAAAATGTATAAATTTTATGTATATTTGGGGGAAACACTGTTCACATGTATAAATTTGTTAATATTTTTTTAAAGTGGTTGTGAGTGGGGAGGAGAGAGAAAAGGTAAATAAAGGTATAAAAAGTATTATTTAATTGAAAAAGAAAGAGAAAAAATAGTTATTTTAGTGTAATTATGAGGATATGAATGCTACTGTGAATGCTCTAATGTCTAGAGCCTAGAGGTGCACAAACTGGGTTTTTTTAACCGGTTTCGGTTCTGGAACTGGGTTGGGCTTCAACGGGTACACAATGAAACCGGGTTGAGTGGAACCGGTTCTGTTTCCGAGTCGAGTTGTTGACCGGTTTTTTCCGGTTTTTGGCAAGTCCGGGTCCGGTTTAAAAGTGAATAATAGAAACCGGGTAGGAACTGTCGGGTTCAAATGGGCTGGAACCGGGTCCAGTGCAAAACTAGTTGGAACCGGTTCTGGGTCAGGTCTTCAGGTCCGGTTCTAAAACCGGGTTTCTTGTGCACCTCTACTAATCAAAATATTCATGTATTTATTTAGGATTCTAATATTACGATTAAAATATGACATTTTTATTTAAATGTCTTTAAATTGATATCCGTAGGTTCATGTGCATTTATATATTATATACGTACACATACGCAGGTTAACTATAATTCTTTGATCACACTTCTCTCCATGACTTAACTGACATCATACTCACGTATCAACTTTTACTTCCAATGATGGTACAGAAAACACTCCCAAATTAAATGTTACATTGGTAATATTCCAATATCTAATTTATGGCTCGCGTATTATCAAGAAATAGTAAGAAAAAGAGCAAACATTGTTAAATTATAACCGACTTACGTGGCTATAAATTTATTAATACACAACCGAGACTTATGTAACATATGTATCCATGCTATTACCAGACGTGAATGATGATACCAACCATGTGACAAACCCACCGATACTTACATAACATATATGTATCCATGCTATTCTCATTTTTTCTTTATTCCTGACCCATCATACATTCAACAAACAAACAAACTTTATTATCTATCAATCACATTTCTCCAATCTCAAACCTATCAAACAAACACTCCAAACGACAGTGTTTTACATTTTACGGCTTCAATACTAAGAACAGCAAAGAAGCTAATAAAATGCGACATACAGAAAGAAACCAAGATTTTGATATTATAGATCCTAGATAAGATGATCATTTCGAAATACAACAAAATATTATCAAACCGAAGATTCGTATTCACTTCTATTCCAACCTGTACATACAAAATGAAGCCCACATCCACACCAAGTTTCCACCTGCAAATTTAAAATATTCTGATGATACAATTATAAGTTATAAAAGAAAGGCTGATTGATACCATAAGTTTCCAAATATGTGATAAGAAAACGGGTATCTCAATATTAAAGATAAATATAGATCGACACATTGTTGTTGGGAAAAGAATGCAGTTCTGCTATGTAAAACTTCACTACCTAAAAGCACAATCTAATCGGTTCTGCACAATATCACTGTTACGGTCATTATACAGCTTTCTACATTTTAATTACTCAACCAACCTATATTCATATACCACAATCACTACAAACAGATAACATATTAGATGATTAAATGCGCAATTAATCTCATCTATGAAAGAAGTTGATAATTTCTGGTGGAATAACAATTGAATAAAAGAAGAAAAATCTTCATCGTGACAAAAGTAAGAATGATTAATACCATAAAAGAAACCAACATAATTTCTCATTTTGCATGCAGAAGTCCTTCAACCCAATTGTGATGTATTAATTAATAGTCCTAAACTTGTCTAAAACAAATGCACTTGTGAAAAAATTTAAAATAATGACTTGTCAACACTAAATAGATCAAAATTTGATGATGTGACATTCCAAATGTGCAAAAAACTGACATGAACACTTTTTTTTTAATCATATAAGATGGTATAAATTTGCATATGAAGCAATCAAAAATTGATAGTGTTCCACATCAACAAAAAGGTCTACAACATGACATCCACTTGGAAAGAAAAACCCATCTACATAGTCTCCACATATGTATCAAGCGTGTTAGTAGCCTACATTTATTGTTGATTGTATAAATGCATACATATTAAACAAGCTCAGAGACTTTAATATATCAAAATTGGGATGAAGACCTCTTTAGGAAAAAAAAATGAAAAAGTATGTTAGTTTTTAATGTATTCACCAAAGTAAGAATGCCTTATAAACACTTATCATGTCCATGACAACTTTGTAAACATAGATGCAGTGATCCTCCATCGCATCCACTTAATACACTAAATTTGTAAAAATATTACAACAACTGCATTAAAACAGTCAAGATATTTAAAAGAAGTTGAAATTCCATGAAAAAACTTATGCCAAAATCAGGATAGTTTAGAACTCCAAAACATAATTAACAGTTGTACTTATATCAATTTGGAGTTCATGAATGCATGCATACATTACAAGTAGTAATTCTAGAAAGGATGAATTGACATCAAGTTATCAAACTTTAACTTTTCCCCAAATTGAAGAACAATTACAACTAAACCATATAAGATCAAATCAATCAGTTAATCAGTAACAAAACAGAAACTAAACTCACAAAATCAGAAGATCAATCCGACTTTTTGGAGACTGAAACTAGGTTTCTCCACAGATAACGTCCACTCGCCATGTCAACACAGGTCCAAAATCCGTTCACAAAAGCACCGTAAATCTGAAATTAACACACAAACGTTACACATTTGCGTATATTCATCATCAATGTTCCAATATCCTACAAAATGAAGACGAAACCCTAGAAATCAAAGAATAAACCTTATGCGATGATTGTCCGCCGCATGTAGAGGCGGAAGACGGTGATAGTTTGGAGGCGGAGGTGGCGGAATCGTCGTCGGCGTCAGACGTATCGGAATGAGATTTGATGTTGCGTAGAACGAAGAATCCGGCGAGAGTCGCCGACAGAAAGATGAGAATAATGCGTAATGGACACATTGTATTTGTTTCTCTCTCTAGAAGTTGGTGTTTAGAGAGAGAGAGTAATTTGGTTGATTGAGATTCATTGAGGCCACAAAGTTTTTAGTAATCCTGTCATCAACGACTTTTGTTTAATTACTTTTGGCTATTTAATTTCATCTCATCTTATTCAGTTTTTTTTTTAGTGATGTATGATTAATAGATCATTTGATTAAGCATTTTACATCATTTGATTTAACTTTTTATTTTTCTTCAATATTTACACATTATTAAAGAAGTTAAATCAGTCTTTTTTATTTAGTTTAAGTTAACTAATTTATATATAAAATACTCTAAATTTTGCGCATGATTATTTGGTTTCTTTTTTTTTATTTTACTTTAAATTTTGTATATAAATTGAGAAGAATTTATGTCTTGTTTTTTAAAGAATTTATATTTTACCTTTTTTATTTTTCCTTTATAATTATTTTCATACGGTCCAAAATTAAGAAATGATGGATTTATTAGATAGTAGTCATGTTTCTCATTTCGGTTGCATAATAATGTTATTATATACATTTACAATTATGTGAACATAAGAATTTTGAAGACAATATTCATTTATATATAAATTTAAGTTATGTAAATAAATTTAGAAGAATTTATGTCTTATTTTGTATATAAACTTAAGTTAACTATTATTTTTTTATTTTAAATTTATATGTAAATCTCAAAAGAAAATTAATAACAATAAAAATTTCACAAACAAGTAAAAAATAAATAAATTTTAAATAAAAAATCAAATTTATTAATAAATAATAAATTAATTTATAACTACATATTTAGCAGGTTTTGCTACCCAATATTTATAAAACTTTTGACGTGATTTAAATACGTTTTTCTACTCAGCTGCGTCTCTTTTAATCCTTAGTATCCATAAGTTGTGTGTGAAATCCATTAGAAATTCTCCTTGCATTTCTACCATTACATAATGATTTGTATTCACCAGTACAATTATGGTTATCTTTTTATATGGGAAATAATCAGGGTCTCTCCAAAGCGAAAACAATGTCGAACTGTTATTACCTTCTTTAGATATGAAATGAAAAATTACGTTAAACTTGATCGCAATCAAAAACCCCGTCTCTGGCATAATCATCCGGTATTTTCGTGGCGCAAAACTAGGCCCCGACCACTCTAAGGATGAAAACACCTCATTGTATTTGTCCTAGAAAGCTTTTCTGTAATGTGTTTCAAACTGCACCATCTCATCAATTAGTAGCCTCTGGATTAATAGTCATTCATCTACACCGTACCTGAGAGAAGAAGCTATTGCTCGAAACCCATAATTTCCATCATCTAACACATCTTTTATATCTTCCAAATCTATAGTCAACATAAAAAAAGTTGTCGATTATCATAAAAAACTTCACTACTAAAGTATTTTTCTAAATACTAAAAAAATATTTAAAGTTATATATGTTGGTAAATTAAAAAAGAGGATTAAATATTTTTAGAAAATAAGTTTTTTTAACAAGATTAAATATTTTCACAAAATTTATTATGGATTTATAAGGTGAATCATGATTCATACACCTTATTATTAAGCATTTAACACTATTTTATGTGACTTATTTGTTTTCACCCTTATAATCAATCATAACCATAATCATGCCTTTACAATCAATACAATTTTTCTAAAAATTTAAGTTAATTATTGTTCTTTTTTCTAAATTAAGTTAACTATTTTTTTTTAAAAAAAGTGTAATTAAATATCAAAAAAAATTAATAACAACAATAAAAATTTCACTAACAAATAAATAAATTAATTTACAACTACATATTAAACAGGTTTTACTACCAAATCTTTATATATCTTTTGATTTGATTTAAAGGCTGATTTGAGGTAGTTCTATAGCATAAAAATTCTATTTTTGTTCTTGCATGGATGATCCATGGATCATAAGCGCACACACACTTTAAATATTTGATTTTAAGGATTTTTGGATCTTGTACATGTTATGGACCACCATAATACTAATATACCGTTGCATCTTGTGTATTTTTATCTACGTTTTGAACCCGTTGCGTAACACGGGTAACACGCCCAATTGTAACGGAGTTGAGCATGATAGTATATAAATTATCTAAGCACTTGCGTACAACGTCGGTATGAACTATTTTTAAACGGTTTTGCTTTATTTTATTTTTTAAAATTTTTTTACCGGCTAACTTTTTTAATGATTTTGTTACGGTTTCATTTTTTATAAAGTTTTTGGAATATTACTAGCTATTTCATTTTAACGTGTGAGTTTGCGCATTTGTCTTTTTTATATAAAGTTCCGAGTACATTTATTTACTTCGTAAACAATAACTTTGTTAACGGTTTCGATTTTCTATGACTTTATTTTATAAGTTTCGAGAACGAAGTGCGAGACTCTTTTTAGTTTTTTTTTGTCAATGTTCCGATATAAATTTTTTTGAAAATGAGTTTTATTTAAAATCGATTTTTTGTACCGTAGCCTATATCGAGTGGCGTTACCGTTGTGGTACCGTTGTTTTATATTTCTTTTTTATTAACATTATTTTTACCGTTACGCCTACGTTTTCATTTAAATTTTATTAACGTGTGGCCTGACACCCGCCGCGGAGCACTGGTAAAACCAACTAGTTGAATATTAAAATTAAAATAAACTTAAAAATATAATTTTGAATCTACCTCTTCTAAAGATAAACTGAGAAATATTAAAAATAAAAATTAAACTCTATCGCTCCAAAAAAGTATTGAATATTAAAATAACTTGAAAATAAAAAATTTGAATCTACCGCTTCTAAAAATAAATCATGGTTTATTAAAAATAAAAACTTAAAATGATAGCTTCTTTTTTTTTAACAACAAATTTCATAGAAACAGAAAGAGCAGCCACAAGCTAGTGACTATCTCATACAGGTAAGAAACAGAAAAGAAGAAAAAAAATACAAACAGAACATATAAGAATAAAAAGCTTACACAAGGTGCTAAGTCTTAAAAGAACACCAATCTATCCATTCCAAAGAGCTCATCTTAGACCTACTCTTGATCCAAAGGAAACCCACCGTCTTGATTTTGTCGATGATTTTGGGTATGATATGAGACAATTTTCGAATAAAAGTTTGTTTCTAGCTTTCCATATCACCCAACATGCTAATAGAATTATTAAACGAACCATACGTTGTTTAGATACTTGAGGCCCGCCAATCCCTTGATGAAACAGATCTTTAATTGTGAAGGCAAAAATTGGAGGCAACTTGCACCAGGATGAGATATGCTGCCATGTTATAGAGGAAATGTAACATGCCGTGAAGATGTGGTTCACCGTCTCGTTGGCCTCCCCGCATAAAACGCATGAAGTTGAGGTTGTATGAATATTTCTTTTTTGAAGCGCCATCATCGTAGGGATCCTCTCAGCCTGTAGCCTCCACCCGAAGATGTTAACTTTCAACGGAAGCCAAGCATTCCAATCAAAAGCTTGCCCCGGGGACTGCACTCTTTGGTCAGTGAATGATAACCTAAGCGATTTGACTGAAAACACCCCGTCCAAACATCCTGACCATGCCCAACTATCCTTCCAATCACTCGTCTTTGTTTGGTTTAACCGTACGCAACAACTATGTAATTCCTGCAACTATTAGAAGCTATCGTTTCCTGTAATTAAAATGATACCTTTTAATAATAAAAAAGTATTCATCCCCTTCTAAAAAATAATAATGTGATGTGATGTTTGGGTATTAACTTTTGTGATAGTGATATGTGAATGTAATAATGATGTGATGTTTGAGTAAAAAGTAAAAATTAATATGATGTATAAATTTAAAGTGGTGTATTAATCTCAATACCTTTTTTTTATTGGTAAGTGATAGGAACCATCACATTCATAATAAATACTTTTGTAAAAAGTGACAATTATGTTGTAGAGGTAATTAATTCCATTAAAAAGTTATGAGGTTATGGTTTTTAAATTTATTAAAAATTAATAAGATATTTGGTTTGTAAGGGTATTACACTGTGCGTAGTGAACCCGTGAAGGCGTGGCTGTAGTGTCACCTCATTTATCACGGGCATGAAACTGTGTTTACGGGGTGAGGGGGCATTTTTTTTAACCGTTTGGTCCACTTGGGAAACAAAAAGAGTTTTTGGCTCATTAAAAAAAGTTTTTTTTCTTAAATAAATTTAACCTATATATACTTAACATAAACAACAAATTTTTTACTTAACATAAATTTAACCTATATATATGTCAAAGAGGTTCTGGTGTAGTGGTTGAAGTAAGTCCCGAAGTCCCAATAGACCCGGGTTCAATCCTTACCACCATCATTAATTTCTGCGGCATTACAAATGAGGCATCTTAGGCTGATGCATCAAGGTTTTACCTATGCCGATCCAGGGTTCGAGCCTCGGCTCTCCCTCACGCTCGGAAGAGGCCGTATTAGGTGAGGTTTTTCCTTGAACACTCTCCAACTCTGACGCCAAGTGGGTCCGGTTAAGACAACATATTGGCCAGATTTGGACGAGACCCTCTCATGTGACGGGGGGTACGACTTCACAACATTCAATGTTCGCCTTTCAAAATAAAAGATTTTTTTTAAAATAAATTTAACCTATATATACTTAACATAAACAACAATTTTTTTACACAATCTTTCTTCTTCTCCTCTCTGTTTTTTTAGAAAAATTACAAAGACGCTTCCATGACAATTTGTAAACAACCCGAACCGTCCGAACCACCTGAACAACCCGATAGGGTGGGGGGTACGTTCCTCAACCCCCGGATCCGAACCCGTTGTTGACGTTTGCAAATTGGAGTCATTACCCGACTTAAAATCCTTCTACACCCGAATTTTTATCTGATTATATACAAGACTATGTAACACCCCAACCGTCACCCGACTTTGTACCCGAGATTCAACCGTCACCCAACATTGTACCTGAGACTCAACCGCCACCACAAACAAAAGAAAGAACACATAAAAAGAAAGTCACTACTTCTACACCCGAAGCAGGTACGATTAAAGGGCATTTCGAAAAGTGGTCGCCGTATGAGGAGCTAGTTTCGGTGAAAGCGTGGATCAACGTGTTTGAGGATTCAATAGTAGGTAATTTTTATAAGCGTATTATTATTTTTTCTAATGTTTTTTATTATTAAATGTTATATTATTTAATTTTATAGGACGTAACCTAAAAGCCAGAATTTTTTGGAGAAAAATATATGAACAGTTTTGTGAAGCAATGGGCAAATGCGGATACCGTACGGAGGACATGGTAATCGGCAAGTGGAGGAATATACGGTTGAAGGTTAGCAAGTTTTCTAGAAACTGCAAAAACAAATTAAACAACCGCAGGAGTGGTCAAAATGACCTTGATATCTTTCAAGAAGCGTTAGCGGCGTATAAACAAGATAATAATAGGCCGTGTTTAAAATGGGTCCACTTTGAGAATTATTGGGAAAGTGCACGAAGTTTGAACAAGTCCCGTTAATGGGGCAATTATCATCTAAACGATCAAAAATGTCATCCGACAATGACGTTAGCCAATCTAATTCGGATAGGCGTTGCATTAGTCTTAACGAGTCCGGCGATGAGCTTGAGTTTCCGGAAGAAGCCGCCCGCCCTTTCGGAAGGGACAAAGCAAAATGAGTCGCATCATCGTCATCAACCCAAACTAACGAGTACAAGGAGAGTTTAGACGCTGAATCCAATCGGATGGATAAGTTCAACGAGTTATCCGAGAGGAAGATCAAAATAAAGAAGGCAAAACAAATGGAACTTTATTTCATGAACATCGATCATTTGGTCAGCGACGAGCTAGAAAAATTCCTTAAATTGAAGAAAAACATAATATGTAGTTTAGTAATTTTATTTTTTGATGGTGTTTTTTTAATATTATGTTATTTTTTTAATATTATGTTTTTTTATATTATTAAATGTTTTTAGTATTACTTTATTTAACTAATTAAGTTAAAAAAACAGTAATTATGTAATTATTACAAAACTGGCCATCATCACCCCACCATTACACACCCGGGTGAAAGTGAGAGTGAGGGAAGCCAGTGTCTATATGGCACAGTGTCTACTCTCATATTCACCATACCACTATACATAGTCTTAGGGGCACAACCTTAAGTACCCCACCTACCCCAAATTCAAGTCTAAGTATCCTAAGACCTAAGTGATAGGACATAACCCTAGGTACCCTAAGTATTTTTTTAATTAAAACTAATTATATATTTAAAACTAAATTCATTCATTCAAAAAAAACATAACAATAAATAAAAAAATACATAAAATAAATAAAAATAAAAACAAAAACAATTTTCATTAAAAAATACTACATAAATATTTAATCAAACTACTATTCGTCAAACTGCATCGTGCTTGCAATATGTTCCACAAGATCATATCCAAGTCTGGAATGTGAACTTGCATCATGCAACTTCGAAAGAACATTATAGATAATAACTTGATCGGTGGGAAGATCCCTTATGTAAACCGGTGATATTGCATTTCCATCATATTTTATTATCATACTAAGTTAAAATCCCATATATTACACGGTTTGAATAAATATAATATTATATATTAAGTAATAAAAAAATTATTTTTTGAAAACTCATGTTTTACACAGATTGAATAAACCCGTGAAATACAATAAAATCTGTTAACACATACACTTGTCAAAATATGTCAGGAGATTTATTAACATAAATGATATGTTTATAAATAAATATAGTAATATATTAGACAAATCTAACATCAAAAAGATACTAGGTCACAACAAATGCCCGCCCTTAAATGCCATCAACACCCTCAAAGTGCAACCATAGTGCATCTGTTGTGGTAGAGAACTCCTAGATAGATGACGTCCTAAAAAGTTTCCACTCTAGTAACCAAAATCAAATCTACAAGAATTGCATATACATTTTTAAAAAGCATGTTTGCTATTATGCGTCCTATCCATGTCTCTAAGGTCATGTTTTCATACCTATCTTTTTGACTTTCAAAGATTAGCAACTAACAAATCTTTGACAACTCCATAGGGCCCATCCACCAACAAGAGAAAAAAAAAATCATAATTGGTTATAACCACCTCACTAAAATGTCAATAGTCAATCACTATTCCCTACCAAAACCACTGAATCTGGGCATACAGACTTAAACTCAGCACCAAACTCATTAAAAACCACCAAGGGACCCAAGACCAATGGATGATTAGTTTTGAGGCTCCACCAACTAAAAGAAGTGAGGATAGCTTTTGACTTTTAAACTCAAAACACATCAGCAATCCAAAGTTAAGATTGACATCCATTTTATCATAAATCTAACACTCACCACTTGTTATTCACAACAGATTCTAGTGCACCTACCAGATATTTTATAAAAGTTGACAAATATCCTATCGATTTTGAAGTTAATACTGAAATTGACTTTAACCTTAAAAGTCAAAATAGTTTTCAGTCTCGTGAAGCGAGATTGTGGTTCTGTAGAGAAAATGTGCAGTTGACCCGTGCAATATAATTATCAAATCAATGTTGCAATTCAGTTCTAATTCAGCAGAATAAGTGTCGTAATTCAAAAAAGTTGAAGCGGTAACTTATATAAGAAACAAATAAATGACATAAATACCCCTAGAGTTTTGCAAATCGAGAAATGTTAGAAAGCACTGTTCTTAAACTTCTAACCCCAGCTCCGGTTTTTGAGCTAACCATCATCTGCAGGTAAACAAAAGGCAATAGATCTTAATTAAATCCATATTTGACTTTTTAAAGGTCAAAGAATGTTCTTCTCGACTTCAAATTGACAAAAAAAACAGAAGTTTGAGCAAAAGAAAGAATGTAAATCTGACTTTGGAAAAGTGGTATTTGTCTGTTAGTGCCATAAATTATACGACGGGTTGATTTCGGTTATACCTTTTGTCTAACGGGTCAAATGGGAGAAACTAAAATAAAACCTCCTAGACCGATTTTATTAAACAAAATTCAACTATTATAACAAATTAGTTTCAGCAATCATAGTTTATAGTTAACACACAAACTAAAAAAATGACAAAAAAGTGCTTGTGAGTTGTGGGTTGACCCAACCCGGTCAATTTCAACCTTAAAAACTGATTGTTTTGACCCAAACTCGTTTTAACACGTTACCCAACCCACCCTTTTTTCTGCCTCTACTAACATTTTAACAAATCAAAGTTTCTTACCAAGGGCTGAACAGCAGATTTCTTCGTTTTAAGGCTCTGTAAAAAGTAAAAACAGATGATTATATGCATTATTAGCTCGACGTTATCAAATAAAGGAAGCAAAAATCTTGAAGTACAAACATAAATTAACCACCTCCTCAATTTGCATTGCACGCCTAGCTACATCAATTGGGAATGCTAAATCTGTTTTTGTCAATACTATCTGGTATTTGGTTTTTGACCTGGCATATATAAAACAATAAGAAAAATTCGGGTATGAAATTATGGTGAATACTATTAAAAGAAAATATAACACTAATAAAAGATAACCAGTTTAAAGGGTAATGTTTTATACGTACATACTAGAGGTGGCAATTTTGACCCATTACTTATGAACGGGTCAATTTACACTATGTTTTATTTCTAATGGGTCAAAGGGTAAATAATTGCTTATAGGAAAACAGGTTGAAAATCACCCCAAGTGCATATTTTAAGCATAAAACCTCCCAAAACAGTTTAATTTAAAAACGGTTGTTATGAAAATAATCTATTCTTTTTCATTTGATTCTAAACACTGATTATTTATAACTAACGTTAAAAATAATTAAATAAAATGGACGAAAAGTGTTTCAGGTTAACCAATTCAACCCATTTCGATCCATACAATAAAATTGCCCATTTTGACCTGTTACCTGTTTATTTTGCCACCTCAAGTATATACACGATTTTATGGATCTTATTTTTGTTTTTCCTTGCAAGAAAATGAGACTTGATATCAAATCTTTATTTCTTCTCAAAGCATAAAAATGGAAGAATGGAACACAAAAAATAGAAATAATAAAGTCTCAGATGTTATTTGTTCTTTGTTTGTTTCTATCAAAATTTCAATAATATGTACTTACCTTTCCATTAAATCAACAAGTTCATGATCCCTTGGCTTAATACCCCACTTTGTGTCGATTAAAAGACATACTCGTTTTAGGCCTTCACGGGTGGATACATATTCTTTCACCTAAAATCCACAAAATAAGTTACAAAATCAACTACTTTTCCAAAGAAATGGCAACAATACTATGAAACCACACATCATTAAAAAGCTTGGCTGAGAAATTCAAATTAGTTTTATCGCGCTTACAAGTTCTTCCCATGATTCCTTGACTTCGTCTTTTGCATAAGCAAAACCATACCCAGGCAGATCCACTAAACAGAGCTTTGATCCAAGGTTGAAAAAGTTGATAGTCTGCACAAGGTTTTATTATAGATGATTTTCTGAATCTGCTTATTCAATATCATACAATCATTAATCACTTTCAAAAGTACATCTAAACACCCTCTAAGTAATTTGGCAAACGTTGTACTTGAACATAAACTTTGAGCAAGAAAGATGATGTGGCACCTGAGTGAGACCAGGCTTGTCTGATGTTCGTACAACACCCCATTGCCTGGTAAGTGAGTTTAGCAAAGATGATTTGCCAACATTTGACCTGCCTAATAAGAAATCAAAATATAAGCCACAAAATAAGAAATATTATGTGAAACAAACATGTAAACTTCCAATTAGAAAGAAAATAAAAACCTCAAATGTTTCAAGGAAGAATTATTGAATAAAGATTTTACCTGCAAATGCAATTTCTGGAAGATCAGGAGCTGGGAAAGATGAAGATACTTTTGCAGCAGCAAAAAATGCCAGTTTATTTCTAAAAGCCTGCAAAATACTCAGACCATGATCACATATCTAAGGATGGCAAACACAGCATAGTTTTGTATACTGACAATATAAAATGGTCTGAGATAAAAACTATTTTGAGGTTGCATTTTCGAATCATATGCTTATGAGCGGATCAAAAGGACCAAATCAATGAATAGAAAGTCACCAAAAGTGTACTTTTAATGCATACAGCACCAAAATCCCTAATACTATATTAATATTGTAATGATATAGTCTTTGTAAACATAATTAGCCCACTAATTGCTTATACAAAAATTAAAAAAGTTAAGACTAAAGTGTTTTCAGTCGACCCGACCCATTTTGACCCAAACAAAAAAATTATCCGTTACCCATGCTATTCAACCTGCCCATTAAGATTGTAGTCGCCTCCAAGACTATTAAAAACGTTAGTACATTCTTCATATGCTATTAAACTAGCTCAAAAAAATTATTTGAAGTGCAAGCTTACTGATTCTTCGATTCGCTCTCTTTCTGAACTTGTAGAGAAGGGAACATTATCTAAAGGGGACGAAAGTTCAATATTGTATCCTGCCCTTTTGAACTCAATTTCACGTCTACGCCCCAATAACTACGACAACAAATAGCCAATAATTATACAAGGCAAGTATGTTATAAATAAAATATCGAACTTACAAAATAACAAATAAATAACCAAGAAAAATTACATTTTCATTCACAAACGATATGATAGAAGGGCTTGGTTGTATGGCCCGAAACTGGGCATTTTTTGACATCTCATTATTTTCTTCAGTATCTAGATCTTTCTTTTCCTCTGTAGTATTATCTGAAAAAGCAAGGGACCAAGATATAGAGTATATTGAAAGATCCATGAATTTTAGACGAGTTGATAAATGAGAAACGTAGATGAGCAAAATACTGATATAATATTTTGTTACGGTCCATAATCACATATTATAACAGTTACAGAAAATGAAAAATAAAACAACCAATATTTGCTTGGTTCAACAATTTGCACACATCCACAAATCAGGTGGTACATTTATAGTGATATAACACCCAAAATTGTTTAAGAAAATTATATGTGGGAGCTATTACGAGAATAATGTGTACATGGTGCCTTGAATATTCAAAAGTGGCGATTTCTCTTGAATGAGACATTAATACAACAACATTAATGTAACAAAGCCTAAGTGGGAGACTTAAAGGTGTTGAATGATTAGCTTTTATAAAATTTGATATTTCTTTCCTCTCTTTTCACATTCATATGTTGTGAAGCTAATAATGGTATATTGTTTGGTATACAAACCATGTTAGTTTCCATTTCAACTTTGGTTTATACATCTTCAACAAAAAGCAACAAAAACATGCCACAAAGCTTCCAAAAATAATACATTTTGAATAAAGACCAAAGCAAGAATAATAATATATACTTCATCCCCAAAATTTACACATGATGTTTAACTTAAAAGTCAGAACTTGGTTTAAATAGTTTGTGTTTGACTATTAGTCAATATCTAAATTACCTATCAGTAATGACAACATATTAGAAACTTGGCCACTTAGAGACCAAAATCAGTATATTAACATGTTGTACCGAGTAATATTTGCAACATGGTAATCTAGCATTATCTTTAAATAACCCAAAAAAAAACAACTCCATTTATTATGGGACAGTGGGAATATTAATTACGGACATTAAGAAACAAACTGACTATAAATCCGAAGACAAAATATAAAAAACTGAAGTGATACACAATTACACACTCATCAAAACAGGTATACATTCACATGCAGCATTCCATAGAATGAAAACATAAACACATACATGATAAAATTCATGAAGTCAAACTGACCAAATGTAGGCAGGCTATCGTCAAACCGCTTATTCGCAGTATCATATGGATATGCAATCCGGATTAATCGCCTCTTTCTCCTCGGCCGATCAAACGTTTCCACTGAATCATCAGCCACGTTCTTTTTTATTTTTAATTTCTTCATTCCAAATTTATGTTCCTCTGCAGAACTTCTTAACTGTTTTCCATTCTCATGTTTCGCATCCCCATTTTTCCTCAAAAAACCGTTAAAACCGTTCCTATTCTCACCGTTTTCACTCTTCTTTCTTCTATCACCACCTCCTGCATCCTGTGATTCCCACTTGTTAAACATTCTATTTTTAGAAAGAGATGCATCATTAGCATAAATCCTCTTCTTCTTACTGCCAAAATTGCTTCCTGCAAAGCCATTACTTTCATTCCCATGAAATTCCCCTACTTTTCGACTTATATAATTTGATTTCAAACCCCTGCTCCTACTATCATCACCATCAACTCTTTTACTATGATGACCACTAGCATTTTCATTCTTCAATTTCACACCATCATTTCTTCTTTTATAGAACTTATCTTCAACATTGGACACAATATCATCAGTTTTAACTCTTCTGCTTTGAATTCTCCTAAAATTCCCTAAATTCCCCTTTTTCTTAGAATCTAGGGTTTTAAATCTATCCCTAGAAGAACCAACAGCTTTTCCTACTGCAAACTTTGCTCTCTTCTTAATATTACTATGCTTCGAGCTCGTTTCATGATCCATTCTTCACTAATTAAAAAAAAACAATCAAAAGAAAGCAAACAACGATGCTTCAGTTTACTAAATCATTCAAATAACGAATTTGCGTAGAAATGATATAAGTTTGAATTCATTCGATTACCTTTCGTCTACCCTGTGATTTCTGCACACAGAGGTTTAATTCTGTAACGCTTTTCGCATCTTCGTTTGCGTTGCCGCCAAATCAATTTGGTTTCTTCGTCTCTCTCGTGTGAGGACACTGTATTTTGTTGCCCTTTTGTTTCTTTGTTGGGTCGCGTGAATTATTTGGGCCTGGTCCAATTTTAAGTTTTAGCCCAATATCACATTCATCAACCCCGTTTTAGCCGGTCAGGGACGGCAATGGGTCAGGTATGGAAATCTTAGTATTACATCTAATTATAAACACGTGTTTCATACCCGGTCTCAGGGAGCATATTTATTAATGATCTTTTGTGGTTAAAGTTACGCGTTGGATTAGTCATTACGCAAAACACGATTTTAAGTTCACCTCAACATCTGAGTTGAAATATTAAATCCTCAAGTAAAACTTCTTATGATTCTATAATTTTATTAATTTCAAATTTCTAACGACTTAAAAACACTATTTATCGTATATTTTTAAGGCAAATTGGTTTTTAATAAGTCAAAATATGACTCATTGGTTGATAATAATCAAACTAACAGTTTGGCTGATGATAATCTCAACTTTCACTTTTGTTGTCAATTGCAGTCCCAATAACATAATCATCATATATTTACACTTGATTCTCACTCGATTTCGCTTGTACGTTTCTCCCATTTAATTTAAAATCGTCATTTTGAGCGAAAATAAGTGTAAATCGAATGTAAGTCTATGATAATTATGCTACTGCGACTGTTATTGACAATAAAAGGGAAAGTTTAGATTATCACTAGCCAAACTGTTAGTTTAGATTATTATCAGCCAATGAGTCATAGTTTAGATTATTAAAAACCAATTTGCCTATTTTTAAAATGATATTATATATTCGGGTAACTGGGCGGATATCACCCAATCCCATACACGTCCCGCAACGGTAAAGTTTTCTAAAAATAATCTCATACCTGAATATTCCGTCCATGATGTTTCGGGGCTCAACCTTTTCTCGTCGGGTTTGGGTTTTTTTTGTTATCCTTAAATCCAATTTTGTTCTTTTTGTAATTTTCTTTATGTTGCAGGATTAAACTGATCAAATTAACAATGTATTTTGCCTACTTAGTTGATAATGATTATGATGTTAATCTTATGACTAGGTAAATGAATTTGTATGAATATAAACTACTTCGAGCATAATTAAGTAGTAATCGGTATGTGATGAATAATAAACTCTTGACAAAATAAAGAATTTTATGTCTATATAAACAAGTCTAGAACAAACAATCCTATATAATTTGTAAAATATATCGTCAGTTATGCTTGGTATTTTGAACATGGTTTGATTGATTTTTTCAATTTGGTAGGGGTATATATCTCATTTGTACTCAACTTTGATGGAATTATAATATGATAATAAAAACAAAAGAAATAAAAACTGATTATCATTAATTCATCATAAAGAAATGTTAACAATACAAAACTATTAGTTTCCATCATATGTTAATTTAGAAAACTGTTGGGACTTGTGATTGTGATCACCTAATAATACAATTACATTTTGTTGTATGTGGGCCTGTAAACATATTGGTAGCCTTTGTGTTTTCTATCTTTAAAGAAGAAAAGAGGTTCACTTCTATGGTTAAATGACTCAAGATATTATTACATAACAATTCAATTGTTTGGGAATAAATCATATATAACTTAAGTTGTTTTCTTGTTTAATATTGCTGAGGTTATGACTTGACAAGCTAATGGAACTGAAGGACTGAAGTTGGAATATGAGCAAAGTGAGAAGGCTTGGATGTAATGGTGGAGTATAAAAACTATCACCTCATCAGTTGAGAGAGTTAATTCCAGATCATTTCCGTTATCAAATCTCTTAAATTCCCTGGCTCTCTGTGAAGTTTCTGTTCATCTTCATTCAATCGCTCATAGAGTGTAGATGGTGTTTTATGTTTTGTCTATGAGAGTCTATGGTGACGGATCCAGAAACTTTTTTCATATTTTTTGGGGTCAAATGTCTATCATTGAATAATAACTTTTTTCGGTTCGGTTAAGGTCGGGTCAGATCGTGTCACATGATACATACATTGTCACTGATTACAATAATCAAATAATCAATACTAGTATACTACATAGTTAAAAAACAAAATACATACACTTATAGGGTTGTTCAAAAAGTTCACGGCTCGTGACTCACTCGAAAAATACTTGAGAAAAGCTCGCTCGAAATCAGCTTGTTTGTAAACGAGCCAAGCTGGCTCGACTCGTTTGCAAGGTAAGCTCGGTTTGTAAACGAGCCAAGCCGCTAATTAGTTTTTTATTTGGTTAAATTGTTTAAAAAATTAAATGAGTAATTGGTGAACTAAACGCGGACTTAATTGTCTAAATGGATAATGAGTTAACTAAATGTTGGCTTAATTGTTTAAATGGCAATATCCAATTACATTTTTAGTTTAAACGGGAGTCGGTGTTAAAAATTATTTTTTCTTGTGGTTGGTTAAAATTTTATGAGGGTCGGTCGAGATTACACATCATATATAACAAATAATTTTTTTTCATGGGTGTCGGTCGCGCCCGCCCCCCCCCCCCCCTAATTAGGGGTTAGGTCCGCTAATGAGAGTATGTATGTTCAAATCATCTTTATCTTTATGGTGATTTGGAGTCTTAAATTTCTGGTTTTATCTGTTTGTACCTTCATCTTATGTTGAATATGTTTCTTAGATTGGGATTAACATATTTGATTTGAGTATTTCTGGTCTTCAATCTTGTAAAACCTCATCAGTTGAACTGACTCGACAAGTTTACACCCTAGGTCCATTGTCCAAATGGTGTGACACTATGCTAAGCAAGCCAGTTGTTTTGAGCATGGAGCATGACAAAATGTTGAAAACGTTGGATTGATGTCATTGCTTATGTTTCAAGTGTTCACATGTTTTTCTTGTAGTTGCATGACGTGTTTGATGTAACCAAATGAAAGCCACAAAAAATTACCACGTGTCATCGTTAGTTGACTAATTTGGTTTTGTTGAACCTTAAAAATAGTCTCGAATGATGTCCACACAAATCCTCCATCCATTAAAAGTGTAGAAGTTCGATCAGCGGGTTCGGGTCTCGTACTCGTTAGGACCTGATCTAATCGTTCCCGTAGCTTGGATAAATCTGCAACAACAACAACAATCACATTAGAAGGGGTCCCGAGGGGTGCCTCGGGAACCACCCTCCGACGTTCAAGTCAGTACGGTATCCAAATATATCACAACAATATACAAATATGTGAGAACATATATAAAGAGAAAATGTGTAATGGAGTGGTGAGGTCCTCCATGAGAGGAGATGTTGTAATGGTCTCAGGAAGAGAAAGTGTGGAGAGGGGTCTCATGTCCGGTTCATAGATTAGAAAGAATTCAGCCCCTTACAATTGAGGTGAATGCCTCCTTTTATAGGAGAGTTGTTGGGCCAAATGAAGCATAGTGGGCCAGATCTAACCTGGCCCCAAACCCAAACATTAAGCCCAAACAAGATTGTAGGCCCAAATAGACTCGGTCATCAAAAAGGATTGTCAATTGTTTAGGTTCATGCCGAAGAGGTTGTGGTGTAGTGGTTGAGGTGAGGTCTGAAGTCTTAAGGGACTCGGGTTCAATCCCTGCCACCACCATTAATTTCTGAGGCATGCAAATGAGGCCTAGTTCTTAGGCTGATGCACAGGGTTTTACCTACGTCGATCCAGGGTACGAGCCTCGGCTCTCCCTCAAGCCCGGAAGGGGCCGTATTGGGTGAGATTTTTCCTTGGATGCTCTCCAACTCTGACGCCAAGTGGGCCCGGTTAATACAACATATTGCCCGGAGTTGGACGAGGCTCTCCCATGTGATGGGGGATGCGACGTCACAACATTCAATGTTCGCCGTTAAAAAAAATAAAAATTGTTTAGGTTCATTGAAGCCAAGTCAAAGATTGAAACACAGATACATTGGTCGGTCACGGATGTCGGATAAGTAGTTTGAGATTTATACGGTTCAATTCACCGTTTATAATTGGAAAAACCAAATTTAATGATCAAATTGATGGTTTAAAAGTTAAAACCTGTAGTGTCGTTTAACCTATATTATTAGTTTTGTTAAAAATAAAAATACCTATACAAATAATATTTTTAAGACTATTTTATTATTTTAGAAACTGCTACACAAATGAACAATTTTATAGAAAAATAAGTATAAAAATCCAATCAAAACCAATCAATTTGATAACATTTTTTATTTATTCTCAAAACAATAATTAAAACGTGTTTTATTTTACAACAAAATCAAACTTACAATTGCTCCCAATGATTTACAAGGCAAGTTACATGTTATGTACATATTCACACTTCTATTTTGACCGCTCTGTGTTTTTCCTCGGTAACTTTTCATCTCTCGGTAAAAAAAATTTACGTAAAAAACAAAAATGTCAAAAAAAATATGTGCCTGAATGATTAAGTACATACAACCGACACGTGCCCCGCCGGCGAGTCACTAGCTCTCGGCTACCGGTACATCCCGTCGGTCAAGCAACTCCGATCTGATTTTGTTATTCCACAACTCGTCGTAGAAATCTGTACCTCCTCCGCTACTTTGAACCTCCACCACCACTAAGTTTTCCGTCAACCGGAAAACCTCTATTTCGATTACATCCTTACCGTTCTGGCCAATCAAATCCACACTCCAATCCTTTCGTTTTATAATTCTACCGTTTATATCCTTCACGATCTCCTCAACTCTCTCGATCACATTCTCCGGCGACTCCGCCACCACCAGCCGTTCCGCTTGTCCCGGCGAACTACTCGTTCCGTCAAACAAAGGCGATAGGTTTAAACCGGAGGAAAACGAGATTATATCGAAAGCGTTTAACGCCGTTGATTTATCCTGTTCCGGCTTCACGACGGTTTGTAGATCTAGATCTGATTCTTTATATCCTCTTCTGAACCACGGATCACTTTTGATCTCATCGACGGTGATTCTCGTCTCCGGTTTCGTATCCAGTAGACGAGATAACAACCCCCGGAGATCTGGCGACATCCACTTAGGGCACCGGTATTCACCTTTGTAGATCTTCTTATACATCATCATGAGATTTGAATCGTTAAATGGAAGGAACGCAGCGTTCATCACGAACAGGATGATACCGCATGACCAGATGTCCGTTTTGGCTCCGTCGTATCCTCTCTTCGTTAAAATCTCCGGCGCGACGTACGACGGAGTGCCGCATAGCGTGTGCAACAATCCGTCGGCTCGGATCTGACCTGTAAGAGCACTCAATCCAAAATCCGAAACCTTCAGATCTCCGTTCTCGTCAATCAGGAGATTCTCCGGTTTCAGATCTCGGTGATAAACTCCACGAGAATGACAGTATCCGATGGCGGGGATCAACTGTTGAAAATACTTCCGGCTCTGTGTTTCCGATAACCGACCTTTCGCAACCTTCGCGAACAACTCGCCTCCTTTCACAAACTCCATCACGAAATAGATCTTCGTCTTCGTTGCCATCACTTCATACAATTTAACGATGTGCGGATGCTGTAGCCGGCGCATGATATCAATCTCGCGCTTCACGTTCAACAGGAGATGAGCGTTATGCGAGATCTTATGCTTATTGATGACTTTAATGGCGACACTCTGGCCGGTGCTGATGTCCCTGGCATAATACACCTTAGCGAAAGCGCCGCAACCGAGGAGTCTTCCGACCTCATACTTACCGAACAATGAATTGGCCGTCGAAAAGGCCATACCGGGAGTAAAATTGGCGACCTCTGGCATCGACGGAACGAAACCAGAGATCGAATTGGAATTGGTAGCGATTGTTCAATAGAATCACGGGACGATTGAAGATGATCGGAGCAAGTTTGGGGGTTTTCTGATTCGAATGTTTTATTGATTTCTGTTCGGCAGGCAAATTTGATAATTTAGGTTTGAAATTTAAAATATTGTGCGGTCTGCATCAGTAATATATAATTATATGACAGCGTGGCGTTCGCTGTTTATTTCTTTTCTTCACCTTTTTATTTTATTTTTATTTGTTTACGTGTTAAAATTTGTTTGATGAGGAATATGATGTATGCACGCGGAATAATAAGTTTTGAAATTTCTTAAAAAAAAAATTTAAAGCTAAATTTCTTAATTCCTATTAGGTGTGAAACTTGAACCCATAACCTACTCTATCCTTGGTGTTTCTAGAGAAAATTTATTTAAAGGCTCATATTTTAATGACAAAAGCACATAAAGTTATAAATATGTGGACCTATAAGAGTATATTAATAAATTTTATAAGAAAGTGCAAGTGTACACCAAATTTGATGTGATTTTGATGAGGATAGGCACATTACAAACGTTTAAGAAGAACATAAGAATCGATTACAGTCAGGTTAAAAGACACTTGCTAAATGACAGGCGGATTCACCAAGGGCTGAGGGGGTGTCACTCACTTTTAACCCTTTAGTGTTAATTTGTATGGAAAAACTTAAGCACCTTTCCAGTTTTATCAAAAGCATCTAAAGAGGGATCTTACCATTTCAAATGACCATGCAAACCTAATCCAAATATGAAATCATCGGTTAGTTTCCACTCCAAAATCGTGGGATGTGAGGTTGAGATCGTCGGATGTCTTGAAATTGACTTGTTTGGCTCAAAACGCAGCACTGAAAATCAGTCCATGACCATTTGAAAACGTTAAATACAACCTGACATCACATATATGGGATCTCTAATCGCCTGAAATCGTTGGTCTTTACTCTTCAAATCATAGGTTGTTCACATAAGCATACTCTTGCATGAAGTCTCTTGCAATCCTTGGTCTTCTTTTAGAACTTTAAATCGAGCATCTCAGTGATCACACTAGGGGTGTCAATTGTGTTGGATTGACGGATTGAATTTTTCAACCCTAACCCAACCCATATACTTATTTGTGTCATGTCAACCCATATTGCATTCATTCATGAATATGGGTAATATTTAGCGAATTAGTAACAATTTAAAAAATTAATACTCGAACTCAAATGAAACCTTATTGTAATTGGTGTCATTTTTTTTTTGTTTCTTTATCTTTTATTTGATATGAACAAACTTAGGTATAAACATTTAGCTCTAGATTAGAAGAAAAGATTGGAAAAATTAAAGAATCAATAGTTAAACTAATAAAATAAAATTATTGGAAGTGAAAATTTGATAAAATGATTCAAAAGTGAAAACTAATTTCATCTTTAAAAGTTAATAGTTAGAAAAAAAAATTAAAAATCAAACTAAAATATTTAACTTTAAATATTCACACTTTCTATGTCTAAAATATAAATACTAACTTTTTTTAAAACCCTTAAAAGGGTTGACAGGTAAACTCACTTATTAAGTGAGTCATGTTCGTGTTGACTCACTTTTTAAACTAGTCAGCTAACTCAAAACCTATTTTTTTTCATGTCGAGTTCGAATCATTTAAGAAATTGTAGGGCCTAATCACAACTCACAAGTAAAGCATTTTTTTAAAATTAGTTTTTATCTTGCTTGAGACTATCCACACATTGCTTGTCTACTTTTCTATTGACCACTGTTAGATTTGTTTTCTTTCATCACATGAAGTAGGTGACATTTCTTTTTGCCTTTTCCTTGTATTGAAGTTTGGAAGTATTATTGTTATTTGAGTTTTATAAGCCTAGCTAAAAATAAAAATTCATTAGTAATTTTAACACTTCATTTGCAAATCACCCAAACCAACATCTAAGTCACAGGGGCATAGTTGTAAATCTTACTTGTAATATCTCTTTGTAGCAATATAAGTAACATTTGGTTATCGGAACTTGCATTTCGCTATAGTCACTTTGAATTGCTACGAACATCAAGTAAAATGGCTTAACTTAGAAAGTGTCTGAGTACAACACTAGAGTTTGAGAATCACTTTGTGACAAGTGGTACCAGAGCTAACGATTTGTTTAGATGGCACCGAAGCAAGCAAGAGTGCTGCTATTACTAAAGAGTACCATGGTCGAAAAGCATCTCAAAAGGGAACCAAGAAATATGGAGAATTGTCCAAGGACAAAACCTTAGAAAAATGACTTGGAGATAATAAGACATTCATCACCAAAATAGGCATCCAAGTCGACCATTCACTCAAAAAATTGTAAATGTTGGAAAATGATTTTGTGGACTTAAATGAAGACTTCAAAGTTGTAATGAACGTGTGGCGCAACAAGTTATGTGATGATCAAGGACAAGATCGCTAAGTTGCTATAAGTGTGGAACGCGGACTTTGCGAATGCCACAAAAGCTTATTGGATTTAGAGGTGAAGGTGAAAGAATACAGCGGATCAGTGGTTAACATAAATGGTGGTTAACATAAATGGTAATGCTAACCCTTTTGCTATAAGGGTCGAGATCCCTAAGCGGTCACCATTCTGTAGCAAATAGAACTTCACTTGGGAAATGGAACAATACCTATGAGGGGTAATATTGGATTATTGACGTGGATAATTTTTCAAAGATCCATGTGTCTATAATTGCACATGCATAATTTTTGACAACAAAATACTTAAGGTGAAGGGGGCACAACCCTCATCCAAAAAACTACCCTAACAAAATACCCAATGAGAGTGTGCCACCTCATTCTTACCCAAATACTACCCTAATACCCAAATTTAATGGGGGCACAACCCTAATACCCGCAAACCTCTATCTCATTTTACAACGGCTCGATTTGTGTGTTGATACTCGGGTAGATATACCCGCAAAGTGATACCCGTGAGTGAACCCGAGTTGATGGCGGCGGTGTACCCGCGTCAACCCGAGTACCCGAGACCTACCCGAGGGTGATCCCTTCACCCTTAAGGATGTCAGTATGCTAGATAGTAATGAACCAAAATTCCAATAGACCCAGGAACAAAGTTGACAAAGACTAAAGGAGAAGATTCAGTTGATGATATTGAATATAGGATGTTTGAGGTACTTACCACATACAAGGCCAGATCTATGCTACTCAGCTGGATTACTCAGTAGGTTTATGCAAAAACCAAAGGAACATCATCTGAAAGTTATCAAACAAGTGATACGTTATATCAAAGGAACAAAGGAGTTTGGTAAAACTTACACGAAACATGGAGGCTGCAAAATTACCGAATATAGTGATAGTAGTTACGGGGTAATTACAAAAGAAAGAAAAGGCACTGCTGGAATAGTCTTTTACTTTGGGAATTCACCTATAACTTGGTGTACTTAGAAAGAACAAATTGTGGCTTTATTATCATGTGAATCTAAGTTCATGACAGCAACTTCAACAACATTGTTTAGTGAAATAATTGGTTCGAAGGAAGGAAACATAACTTTACTAGTTGATAATGTTTCAGCCATTGCACTAATGAAGAATCTCGTATTTCACGGAAGAAGCAAACACATAGACAAACACTATCATTTCATAAGGGAGTGTGTTGAAAATGATTACATCAATGTTAAACAAATTAGTGGAGAACTACAAAGGGTAGATATACTGACAAAGGCATTAGCAAGGGTCAAGTTCATCACCATGAGGGAATTACTTTTCGTCCAAGATCTGCATCGAATTGATCGTGATTAAGGGGGTGAATGTGAGGGTTAATCCCGATCATTTAAATGTAAGGGTTATTTGTGTAATTAGTCATATGTTATACTTTGAGTCCATTATGTAATTGTAATTGGTCTAACGAGTCCTTGTGTCAAATACCAAAGTTTATAGCTAGTTTTAAAGGGGACGTGTCTGTTTATAGAACGCAGGCATCGATTGGCGATTAGGGTTATAAAACACATTCCATTCTTGAGTCTGTAACAATCACAATTCACATTATCATTCGTATATTCAAAGTTCTAGTATCATAAACTTGTTTGTTTATCAGTTGTTTGATCAATATGGACAACAATTACCCATAGATCACCAACATATAATTAAAAAAATGTATTTATTATTTATTAATTTTTCTTAATACGCCTGTGATCACCAATTTATTACCGTCAAATAGTTAGAAATTTTATTTTTGAAGAAAATAAAATAAAAAGTTATAGGTCGCTTAATTTAAATACTCTGCTAGTAGTATTAAACAATATTTTAAGAATTACAATCTTGAATCAATTAAGGTGTAAGTATAGATTAATTAGCTTCCCTTTGGTAGACCCGTTTTTATACAAGATTGTTAAGACAAAAGTTGAATGATGGTCTACATAGTCGTATTCGAAGGACACCAAATTTGTAAACATCTTGACTAAAAAACCGTCCAAGTTACATCCTATGAATTTAGTACTAAGGTTTGACTTTAGATAATATGGTGTTGGGGACGGTTGTAGGTTGGAAGGTCGTGAACGATTTTAAAGTCGGTGGTTGGTCAACGACTCGCGACACTTATTTCTTTAGGCTTGCTTAGTTAAAAAAATTACGAGTGGTATGTTAATATAAAATTATTTTGAAGTATTAAAAGGATTAATATGGGGATTTTGACATAAAACTAATTTAAGGTATTAAAAAAATACTATTAGAGAGATCTTTAATATAGTTATTTAAATAGAGAATGTGAGAATCGCATAAGCATTTATATATAAATTTATATTTTTCTTTAAATGTTATACGTTATATAACTTTTTAACCGTCTTCCTCCCCTCCCCTCCCTTCACACTTATACAGTTCTCATAGTCCTTCACTTAATATTGAATCTGTTTGAGTGTGTCCATATATATAGGGGCAGTTATTCTAAAAATATCAAAGCTCCTAAAATGTGTGAGAAGAAATTTGAAGGTGACACGTGTACTTCAGGGTGAAGGGCTCTTTTTACACAACTTTTAGGCACCAAATACACGTAAACACAGGGTACCTTGTAATTTAAGGCGAGGGGTATTCCTTCCATCTAATTATACAGTTTCTAGGCACCAAATACACGTAAACACAGACGCACCATGTAGTGGGTTTGGACGTACAGTGTAAAAAGGTAGAAGATACTTTTGTAATCAAAACCCATTACTTAGGCATACAATACAGATACAATGTTGGTCGAATTGTGTCATAGGTTTGAAGAACCGTGTAAAAGGGCTGAGGGTACCTGCAAAAAGAGCTGGACAACTTAGACGAACCGTGTTAATGGTTTTGGACGAACCGTTGTACGCACAATGCATCAACCCTTAAAAATGACCATTTAAAAAATACATATGTATGGAAATACTATACTCGAATTAAAGATTAAGAAATGTTGGTGATTTTAGTGTCATCCAAGCTATTTTAGTTTAGTTGGATTTACTTAAGACCAAATGAGAAGTTAGAATACACATTGATACGAGTTAGTAGGTGCGGAGTGCACACTCGATCAAGAAATAAACTAACTTCGGTACATAGGAACCTCTAATGTTGTTAGGGGCGAAGCCCCTAAACCATGTGGGGTTCCAAGGAGCACCCCCTTGATGGGGTTGGGGGTTGGCCCCCAATTGGGTCCATGGAGCAACGCTCCTGGCAGGGGTCGAGTTGCCCGATTAGCTTTGAGAAAAACTATTTTGGCTAATTGTTGCTTTATTGAAAATGCATCAGAATTACATAACTGATGAACAGTTGCATAAATTTGGTGATGGGAAATATTAATAAGCTAGTAGTCCAGAATCCTTTAAAAGTGCCCAAAAACTACCCAGTCCCATTTAAAGTCCATCGCCAAGTATCAATGCCTCTTGAGAAAGTGGTTGAGCAAAGAATCTTCGATAGTTGTGTTAGTTGGCCCATTTCGGTTGTTGTTTCTGGTCCACGTTTCCATTTGAGGTTTAGGATCATAGTGTCATTTAGCCGTTGGATTCTATTAGCCACCAAGCAACATTTTGATAGCTCGATTGCGAATAAATCTGGGAATTTTTTTGCTAATGGTTCTTCAACTATCAAATAATCCAACCAAAACAAAATGTCTAGGCCATTACCAGGTGTACCTTTAATTGTTTTGTTTAAGTTGACACCATTTTGGAGTAACTCATGCGATGCTTTATTGATGCATTTCTAAGGACCCGGTAGAGAAAGTTTGACAAGGACCAGACTCCAAGATCATGAACTATGATGGAGACCAAATAACTTTCCTCCAACTGCTGTATTTTTCCTCTTTGAATCTCCACCGCCATTTAGCAAGCATGGCAATGTTGGCTGCTTTAAGGGAGTTGAATCCTAGTCCGCCATCTTTTTTTGATATTGTCACTTTATCCACGATACCCAACTAATTTTCCTGTTAGCAATGTATCTGCCCCCAAAGGAACTGTCTTCGCATATGTTCCAGAGATTTAGTAACCTGGTTTGTGTCACACCCCAACCGACGACGGATTATACGTCGGGGCGGACGCGGTTGTTCAATAGAACAAGGTTGACTATTAAAGTTTCAATATTTCATTAATAAATAGATTCAAAGGTTCAATACAAAGGAAATAACAAGTATACAACGTTTATTTAATAAGTAGTCTAGGTCCAAAGCGTCCTATGTGATCACAAACAAGTCTCATGATGTAGAACCTGAAACATGTGAAAGAATCTGTCAACTACAAAATAGTTGGTGAGATACAAAGGTTTTGACGCAGTTTAACAAGTATTTGAAAAGAATTACAATTCACTATGATATATGCATTCTATAATGTAAGTATGAGAAACAAGTATCTTAAACATTGTGCACTTCAACCCTCCAACTAAGTTTATGCATAACCCGCAGGTTACCCTTATAAGTCTCAAGTTTAAAATTTTAATTTAGTAACAATCACCAAGGGCTCCCCCCGAAGGGTCAATCAATCAAGGTGGATTGGTCAAATGCAATAGATCTATCATTGTTACCATAGGCTTGATCAAAGTTAATGAATATGCTAGTTTTAAGTTTAATCTAAGCATACAAGTCTCAAGTTTAACATAAGAATAAGCATCTAGTCATAGTTGTACAAGAATTGTATAAGTTTAAAGTTTTGAACATGTTTCACCCCAAAAGTATAGAAAGGAAAAAGGGGGCTAAGTATACTCACTTGGATTGATGAAGGGTATCCGACAAGAGTAAGTATTTGCAAGATTTTGAGGGAGAATATCCTCACGATAAGCCTAAGAATGCAAGTCTAAAGATTTAAGTTTGCTTCTACAAGTCTAAGGCAAAAGATCTAGAATTTCGAGATTTGACTAAGGTTCCAATGGGACACGGGAATGATTTGTGTTTATGAAGTTCAATTCAAAGTTTCAAAATAGAAGCTTTAAATGAATGTCACAAGACTTGAATATCAAAGTTTCATAAGTTTGTAGATTAGAATAATTATTAAAAATAATTATTTAGAAGTTTTATAGTTTTTAATTACACTAGTTAGGTAATAATAATTTAAAGGAATGTTCTATGTATTTCATAAGTAGGGTTGTAACAATAGGTAAGTATAAGACTAGATATTTATTAAAGACTAGTAATAATTATTTTAAAGAATAAATAGTTAGTAAAGATTTAATCAAAGCATATGCAAAGGCTCAATAATACTAAAAGAATGAATAATTAATAAGGATAAATAATCATTTAAAGAGTAAATAATGGTTAGAGTTTAATAATAGTCATTCAAAGCATACATATTTATTAGGAACAAAATAATTATCTTATAAGAATAATCATTTTATTTAATCATCTATCAAAGTATTTAGATGTTAAATATTTATTTTACAACTTAACTTGTAAAAATGTTTAAAATATTTTAATAAGTTTAAATAAATGAAGTTCTAAGATTAACAAATATGTTTAAATAGGATTTATTATAAAGTTTATATTTTAAATATAAGTTTATAAATGTTTTTAAAGTTTACATTTTACAAAGCCTACAAGTTTATGAGCCTTTAGGAAAATAAATACACATATTTATTTCCCTTGTTTTAAATTTATATAAAATGCATAAGTCTATAGTTTGTTAACTTTAAGTTTATGTTTTTATATAAATTTTATAAATCTTTTTGAGTTTACAAAAGTTATAAAACTTTCTAAAAGTTTATATGTTTAAATTTTAAATGTTAGGATAAAAGAATTCTTTTAATAAATAATAGATTGAGTTTACTGTTTTAAATAAATAGTTTTCGTATAAATACAAGTTTTATAAAAGTTTACAAGTATTTTTACAGTTTTTAAATATTTAAAAACTATTTTCAAATGGTTAAATATCATAAGTTTTAACAACATTTTAATTAAATAAAATAGTTCTGGAACATTAAAGTGTAAATAAAAATCAAATTTAAGTTTATAAAAGCATCAGAAAATTTATAAAAATAATCAGAAGTGTATAAACTGAGCGAAATTGTGTTAAAAAATGAAGTGCCAAAACCCAGGCCGGCCGGACTCGAACCCGCGCCCTGCCCCGGGTCACTATGCACAACGCACTAATCACCCGACTACGGGCTTCGTTAGTGAAACATACTGAAAAAGAAATATTTAAACACAAGGTAAATCAAGCCCCAATTCCCTTATGAACCCTAGAACTAGAATCCGTAAATTCGAATCGGATTGCCCTCTGTTTATGAAATTAAACAGAGGGCTTTTGATCCTCATACAAAAACGATCAAGATGGATTCAAAGATTACCTGATTTGGTGCCGAATCGAGCGAGAATGGGTTCGAGTTAGCGGCGGCTGTCAACAGATCCCGATCGAGCAAATGCAGGTTCAAATGATGGAATTGAGTGTTTAGAGAGGTTGAGGGTGTTGTCTTGGATGCGTTACCGTAGGTATTTATAATCGATTATGCCATTAAATGTCAAATTCGGTGGGAAGTTCACGGTTAGGTTCTAACGGCTCGAATTTGAATTCACGCGTGGTTGTAGTTGAAATCGAACATTGAATGTTGTCTGGCAAGGGTCGCATGCGGGAGTCGAACCCGAGGTTCAACGAACTTGGACGGGAAACGCGATTTGGGATAAAACGGGCTCAAAACCGACCTCCATGGGACTCGAACTCGAGGCCTGTTGCTGATTCGGAGGTTTGGGTTTGAGGCAGAACATGTCCCTGAAGTTTCAGGGTTTTACTATTTTAGGTATAAAACATGGATTTTAGTTTAAACAAGTTTCGGAAATGACAGATTTCATCCTTGAACTTTTATAGATATATTTCCCTTTTTTTAAATATCCAAATAGATTTTATTATTTTATGCTTTTATCCAATAGTTTATAGGATTTCTAGTTTACATGTTTAAGTATTTTAAAATAAGTTTATGAATTGTATAAATATATATTTTTTTTTAATAAAATTTCGAGTTTTAAAATAATAACTCGTGCAAAGGTTTGGGGAAGATAGGTCAGGAAAATACTGGATATTACAGTCTCCACTACTTTCGGAAATTTCGTTCCGAAATTATAGTAGAATGATCTAGTTTAGGTTTTAAGTTTATAGACCGCTCAAGGATTACGAGAAAAATGCTTTACGTTCCCAAGCAAGCTCTGGTTACGTATAGAATTCTAAATGGAATGTAAGGATAGGAATAAGATTACGCTCGAGTTTCTGAGCTTTCAATGCATATGGTTATCAAGAGTTTCCTTAAGAAACATATAGTTTTATTTGAGATAGACGAAGATTCGTTCTCAAAAGCATTGGAGAGGATGACTGTTGGATTTCTATCCAAGATTTAAAGTGGGATGTATCACTCAGGATGAATTTGATGATAGTTCAAGAATTTGAGTTTGTAGACTAATACGTCTAAGGATTACTACGGTACCTAAGTTACGTGGCTACCTTTTATGATAAGTCTTAGATCATGGCACACGACAGAGTTTACTATGTCTTTCCATACGCTGATTTTCATACTTACGTGTGCACCCGCAAGCATTCAAATCGTCGCATAGTCCGCATAGGTCCTTCTGTTTGTGTGTGGATCAAGAAAGAGTACAAGAATTTGTTTAACTCATGACTAGTGTTTCCACGTAAGAGTGATCTTTGATTTAACGAGTCCCTTAGAAGGAAACGTCATTCGATAATTAAAGAGTAAGGATTGTGATAAGATTTAGAGTTTCAAAGTTCTCTCGTGTTTGAATAAGAATACACCAAACATCGAGTAGCTTAAAGTCTTATACGTTCCTCATGTTTGAACAAGAATACGTCAAACATAGAATAGTTTAAATTGTGTTTGAACAAGAATACGTCAAACATGGAGTAGTTTAAAGTCTTATACGTTCATCATGTTTAAACAAGAATACGTCAAACATGGAGTAGTTTAAAGTCTTATACGTTCATCATGTTTGAACAAGAATACGTCAAACATGGAGTAGTTTAAAGTCTTATACGTTCATCATGTTTGAACAAGAATACGTCAAACATAGAGTAGTTTAAAGTCTTATACGTTCATCATGTTTGAACAAGAATACGTCAAACATGGAGTAGTTTAAAGTCTTATACGTTCATCATGTTTGAACAAGAATACGTCAAAAATAGAGTAGTTTAAAGTCTTATACGTTCATCATGTTTGAACAAGAATACGTCAAACATGGAGTAGTTTAAAGTCTTTACACTTTCATAGTGTTTGAACAAGAATACGTCAAACATAGAATTGTGTTTGAGCAAGAATACGTCAAACATAGAATAGTTTATATTGTGTTTGAACAAGAATACGTCAAACATAGAATTGTGTTTGAACAAGAATACGTCAAACATATAATGGTTTAAATTGTGTTTGAACAAGAATACGTCAAACACAGAATAGTTTAAATTGTGTTTGAACAAGAATACGTCAAACATATAATAGTTTAAAGTCTTTTAGTTTAGCTTCAGTGTATAGAAGTATACGATTACGTTTTAAGTATAAAGCGGTTATCTAACTACTCTAGTATTTAAGAGCGGTGTGGGACAGCGTTTGGAACAGGATTAACCGTTATACGCTCTCTCACAAAATATTCGAGTCGTTCAGAAGGGTAGGTGGATTTCCGATGTTTGGTTTTGTAAGGAGTCAGGGGAAGTACTTCGCTAAAGAGAGAGTAATGTCCTCCTTCTTGCTAGTTTCTAGTATCAAGAGTGAAGTTTTCTCATGTATTTGGAATGTTCGTTTATCAAGTCTTATAAGGTTTAGTTGAGACGAACACAAAAAGTTTTCAAGACTAAGAATCCAAGTATGAGTTTGAAAGTAGGATAAGTCAGTTGATTTCAAGTTTCAATATCAAGTTTTTCATAATCCTTTATTGGACATGCTTTCTTTGGTGATTAGAAGGTGTTTAGTTTCAGGAATACGGGTTTGAGTATTTGTATAAGTTTTTACATGACTCAAAAAGTCTCTGACTTTGTGTAGACGAAGTTTAATGTTTTAGCAACGTGCATTTAAGATTTTAGTTCCCGTTGTGATTTATAGCAAATCTTTTACGTGACAAGAGTTGGATGAGGAAAGTCTCCTAGCATAGGGTAACGGGAAAAGTTTTGATAAGGTTTATGATAGTGTGTTTACAGTTGATTTATCTTGTTTCATAATAGCAGGCATAGTGTTCTTTTGTATATAATGTAATTAAGATGTTCAAAAACGACGAGTTAGGCAATGATAAGTAGTATAAGTAGGACTCATAACAAGGTATGTATGATTGTCAAACGAAAAGTTGGTCAAGTTTAGAAGTGTGAAGTCTATATAAGGGGTAAGGATCATAGTTGATTACGGCAGTGGTTCGTAAATTGTGTTGTTTTAAGAGAGTGCTTACGAATTAGAAGGTTTGTTCAAAGTTTATTCTTCACGTATGCGTGTGTCACTTAGGATTTTTTTATAGTTTAATGCAACGTTGTTAATTATCTCAAGTACTAACGTGAGCTACTCTTGACGAAAGTGTGTGGGTAGAAGTGTTAAGTTTATAGTGCTAGAAGGAAAGTCAAGCTAGTAAGTGATAACAAGATAAATTTCAAAATAACTTTCGTTAAATGTTTCAAAATTAGGACTTCTAGCCCTTACATAATACAATTTAAACGGAAAATTAAAGTGTATAAGTAAGTTGATTTAATATGTTCAAAAGGTTTTTTTTTATTCATAATACTGAGTTATAACAGTAATACTTTCAAAAATAGTTTTGATTGGAGGCTGATGGGCTAACGAGGAGGATTCCCGGAAGAAGGGGTGGTCACAAGTACTCACTTAAGTACCCTATTTCCCTAGCCAGAACTTCCTCATGGGCCTACAACTTCTCTCAGTTGTTGTCACCGATGTTTGGGTTTATGGTACTATGTCGAGGTTCATTATGGGTTTAGAGTCTTAAACGTGGAGCTTGTTTATTCTATAGTAGGCTTCTTCCCTTGCGGGAAAACGATCAGGTTACTAATCCCTTTGTTAATGTACTTTAGGTTTAAAAGACGTTAAGTTTTGTTTACAAGAAACGGTGATGTGTAAGTTTTAAGGACGTATGAAGGTTTTGAGATTAAAAGTGTAACAAAGTTTTGAGTTAGTCATAAAATGAAGTTTGCTTGAGTGACGAAAAATGAAATGAGACACAAGGGTTTCCCCTTATGTGCCAAGTTTATAAAATAATAAAGTTTGTAAAAGGACTTGTAGGGCAATACATAGTTTTAATGGGCGGTTAGTTCAAGGATCATGAAGTTTAAGGATGCATGAAAACTTTGAGATGTATAAAAGTGTAACAAAAGTTTTTGAGTTAGTTATCAAATGAAACTTGGTTAAGTGCTAAGGAGGTAAGGTAAAAATACAAGGGTTACCTCTTAGGTGTCATATTTATAAAATAATGAAGTTTTGTAGAAGAATTTGTAGGGTAATACATAGTTCTAAGGGTTGTATTACAACGATCATGAAGCTTATTGGGTAGTATCTGCATAAATATAAGTTTATGTATATAGTCTTTAAGTATAGTCTCGTAAGAATTTCTTCTTGAAGGTAACTCCTTTAGGTCATGACGAGTAAGCATGCTGTCATGTGACAAGACGAGACTTAAGAATCATAGAATAAAGGTTATAGAGGAAAGTTTTTGAATCATTAATTTATGAAGAGTAAAGTATTTGAGATGGTACTCATTTAGTGCATATCACTAAGCGAGTACTTTGACATATCAAGAGAAATTTGAGCTCACTAATGTTTAGAGAAGTCATGCATTCCTATAAGTGGATACTCATCCCAAGAATTCCCAGGAAAGCATACGGGTCCAACGGTTGATTTGAATTTATACGAAATGCTTTCCTTGACAGAATTTCCCAGAATACAGGTATCCACCCTTCCGGTCCACACAAGTTCTCATACATTGTTTAGAACTTAAATACTATTGACGAGAGTTTGTTGGAGGATTAGACTTAAAGCCTAAGAATGTATCCTCGACGTAGTAGACTCTTGTAGCACGTAGGTAAGTAGAAACGTAGAATCTCCAAGCGTTCACGTATAAGATTTAAGAATAGAATGAGGAGAGAATTCCTAGTAAAGGACATGAGATAACTCATGTTTGGGTCTCCTATGTTATAGTCTAGATCATGTGTCTAATAACCTAATTCCCTATAACCAAGGCTCTGATACCAATCTGTCACACCCCAACCGACGGCGGATTATACGTAGGGGCGGACGCGGTTGTTCAATAGCACAAGGTTGACTATTAAAGTTTCAATATTTCATTAATAAATAGATTCAAAGGTTCAATACAAAGGAAATAACAAGTATACAACGTTTATTTAATAAGTAGTCTAGGTCCAAAGCGTCCTATGTGATCACAAACAAGTCTCATGATGTAGAACCTGAAACATGTGAAAGAATCTGTCAACTACAAAATAGTTGGTGAGATACAAAGGTTTTGACGCAGTTTAACAAGTATTTGGAAAGAATTACAATTCACTATGATATATGCATTCTATAATGTAAGTATGAGAAACAAGTATCTTAAACATTGTGCACTTCAACCCTCCAACCAAGTTTAGGCATAACCCACATGTTACCCTTATAAGTCTCAAGTTTAAAAGTTTAATTCAGTAATAATCACCAAGGGCTCCCCCCGTAGGGTCAATCAATCAAGGTGGATTGGTCAAATGCAATAGATCTATCATTGTTACCATAGGCTTGATCAAAGTTAATGAATATGCTAGTTTTAAGTTTAATCTAAGCATACAAGTCTCAAGTTTAACATAATAATAAGCATCTAGTCATAGTTGTACAAGAATTGTATAAGTTTAAAGTTTTGAACACGTTTCACCCCAAAAGTATAGAAAGGAAAAATGGGCTAAGTATACTAACTTGGATTGATGAAGGGTATCCGACAAGAGTAAGTATTTGCAAGACTTTGAGGGAGAATATCCTCACAATAAGCCTAAGAATGCAAGTCTAAAGATTTAAGTTTGCTTCTACAAGTCTAAGGCAAAAGATCTAGAATTTCGAGATTTGACTAGGGTTCTAATGGGACACGAGAATAATTTGTGTTTATGAAGTTCAATTCAAAGTTTCAAAATAGAAGCTTTAAATGAATGTCACAAGACTTGAATATCAAAGTTTCATAAGTTTATAGATTAGAATAATTATTAAAAATAATTATTTAGAAGTTTTATAGTTTTTAATTACACTAGTTAGGTAATAATAATTTAAAGGAATGTTCTATGTATTTCATAAGTAGGGTTGTAACAATAGGTAAGTATAAGACTAGATATTTATTAAAGACTAGTAATAATTATTTTAAAGAATAAATAGTTAGTAAAGATTTAATCAAAGCATATGTAAAGGCTCAATAATACTAAAAGAATGAATAATTAATAAGGATAAATAATCATTTAAAGAGTAAATAATAGTTAGAGTTTAATAATAGTTATTCAAAGCATACATACTTATTAGGAACAAAATAATTATCTTATAAGAATAATCATTTTATTTAATCATCTATCAAAGTATTTAGATGTTAAATATTTATTTTACAACTTAACTTGTAAAAATGTTTAAAATATTTTAATAAGTTTAAATAAATGAAGTTCTAAGATTAACAAATATGTTTAAATAGGATTTATTATAAAGTTTATATTTTAAATATAAGTTTATAAATGTTTTTAAAGTTTACATTTTACAAAGCCTACAAGTTTATGAGCCTTTAGGAAAATAAATACACATATTTATTTCCCTTGTTTTAAATTTATATAAAATGCATAAGTCTATAGTTTGTTAACTTTAAGTTTATGTTTTTATATAAATTTTATAAATCTTTTTGAGTTTACAAAAGTTATAAAACTTTCTAAAAGTTTATATGTTTAAATTTTAAATGTTAGGATAAAAGAATTCTTTTAATAAATAATAGATTGAGTTTACTGTTTTAAATAAATAGTTTTCGTATAAATACAAGTTTTATAAAAGTTTACAAGTATTTTTACAGTTTTTAAATATTTAAAAACTATTTTCAAATGGTTAAATATCATAAGTTTTAACAACATTTTAATTAAATAAAATAGTTCTGGAACATTAAAGTGTAAATAAAAATCAAATTTAAGTTTATAAAAGCATCAGAAAATTTATAAAAATAATCAGAAGTGTATAAACTGGGCGAAATTGTGTTAAAAAATGAAGTGCCAAAACCCAGGTCGGCCGGACTCGAACCCGCGCCCTGCCCCGGGTCACTATGCACAACGCACTAACCACCCGACTACGGGCCTCGTTAGTGAAACATACTGAAAAAGAAATATTTAAACACAAGGTAAATCAAGCCCCAATTCCCTTATGAACCCTAGAACTAGAATCCGTAAATTCGAATCGGATTGCCCTCTGTTTATGAAATTAAACAGAGGGCTTTTGATCCTCATACAAAAACGATCAAGATGGATTCAAAGATTACCTGATTTGGTGCCGAATCGAGCGAGAATGGGTTCGAGTTAGCGGCGGGTGTCAACAGATCCCGATCGAGCAAATGCAGGTTCAAACGATGGAATTGAGTGTTTAGAGAGGTTGAGGGTGTTGTCTTGGATGCGTTACCGTAGGTATTTATAATCGATTATGCCATTAAATGTCGAATTAGGTGGGAAGTTCACGGTTAGGTTCTAACGGCTCGAATTTGAATTCACGCGTGGTTGTAGTTGAAATCGAACATTGAATGTTGTCTGGCAAGGTTCGCATGCGGGAGTCGAACCCGAGGTTCTACGAACTTGGACGGGAAACGTGATTTGGGATAAAACGGGCTCAAAACCGACCTCCATGGGCTCGAACTCGAGGCCTGTTGCTGATTCGGAGGTTTGGGTTTGAGGCAGAACATGTCCCTGAAGTTTTAGGGTTTTACTATTTTAGGTATAAAACATGGATTTTAGTTTAAACAAGTTTTGGAAATGACAGATTTCATCCTTGAACTTTTGTAGATATATTTCCATTTTTATAAATATCCAAATAGATTTTATTATTTTATGCTTTTATCCAATAGTTTATAGGATTTCTAGTTTACATGTTTAAGTATTTTAAAATAAGTTTATGAATTGTATAAATATATATATTTTTTTATAAAATTTCGAGTTTTAAAATAATAACTCGTGCAAAGGTTTGGGGAAGATAGGTCGGAAAAATACTGGATATTACAGTTTGGAGCACGATACAAAGAAAAATAGTAAGTGGGTAAAAAATTTAGAACATATTTGATTAAAGTAATATGACTGCCATATGATAAGTGTTTGCTTTCCAAATTGATAACCGATTTGTAATTGTGTCAAGGATAGCCTTCCAGTTTTTTACTAGGTTCATATTAGCTCCAACCTGCAGCCCACGGTACTTAAAGGGAAAGGATCCCACTCCACAGGTTAGAGAATTTTCCATACTTTGGAGTTCCTGGTCCTGTTCGCGGATTTGTCGGTCTTCAAGGAGACGTATGCATCCACCAAGTTTCTTAAAGCTTTAAATCTCGTCCGTAGTTAGGTGCTTGTGTAGTGTCTTGGAAGATTTGAGGTGAAGAATGAAGTGGCGTCTTTGAACTCTTGAATGATTTTTTATTGTGGTCTTTGTGAAGCTTTGAGTTATTTTTCCAATACCTGACTTCCTTCCATCCCGTTGCTAGGTTGTCTTGCTTTTCCTTCTTCCTTCATCGGAATTCTTTTTATTTAAGGGGCTAACCACACCAAGTTATTTTGATGAATGAAGTGACAATTACGGTGGAAGGGGCTAACCACACAAAGTTGCTAGGTTTTCTTGCCCTTCCTTCTTCCATCCCGTTGCTACAGGTATAATGTGCTAAGAGGACGGGAAAACACAAGCTTAAAATCATGAGGATAGTAGCATACACGAGCCCCGGAGAAGTCAAAGGAACAAAAAGTAAAAAAAATGTGGAATTTAGGATCTTCGCACCAGCGAAGATCAGGAGGAAGAAGTTCGCGACACGCGAGGGCCTTGAAAAGCCCACCAACAAATATTGAAGAATCGATGACGATGTCGATGAGCGGCTAATCTTTTCGTATCGTTTCCGGGTGTAGGATCTGCTTGTAAGTTATAGACTAGGGTTCATACTTGATCTGGTTTGCTATTCTTGTAATCATATGATTGTTTGAACACTTGATTCTTGGATTTGATTTGAACAATTTGGTTTTTTTTATTCAATTTAATATATTCATCAATTCTCGGTTATCTATCGTGAATCATTTAATATTTAGATCTGAGATTCTAGGTTGTTAATTGACTGTTGAGTTGTTAATCTGTGTCAAGTATATCCGGTTTTGTAATCGTTGCTCAACGCAGTCACTATCTTGGTTGTTAATTTTTTTTTATCAAATCTAATGAATGAGTTATGTCTATGTAACTTCCAATAAATACAAACCAGTCTTCACAATAACTTGCAATATGAACCCGGAAGCGATCCGTTTTCTCTTAATAGTTTTTACAAAGTTAAAGTTATTTGATTTTTAATTAAAACCCGAACAATTTTCATAAAACAAACACTTTTGACCAATTCCATGTGGATATGATATCCTACTTCATTATACTATAGTTTAAGGTAGCTAGGGATTATAATACTTGCTTTTGATTGACCTTGACAACGTGATCAAAAATGGCGTCGTTGCCGGGAAATACATGTGCTTAGTGTTTTTGTTTTTTAATTATTTTGTTCGGAGCTACTAATCTTTTGTTTATTCGTGCAGATCGCAGGTTTATACAAACTCGTAATTCAGGAAGAAAGTCACCACTTTTATTTGATCCAGAAACAGAATAGGTCGCTAGAGCCAACCGAAAGATAAAGAGTCAAGTGCAAACAATCTTAGAGAAACCTGACAGCCCGAGAATGTCACAAAATCAACCACAAAACCCAGATCCAAACCAAGGAGGGGGACCAGTCCTACCTTTTTCCAGATCTCCTATTCCCTAATCAACCACCACCAAATCAACAACCACCCGCCCAACCACAACCACAACCACAAAGTCAACAACCACCACCACCATTCCATAACAACCAACCATTTAATAGCTACCAAAGTTACTCAGATTTTGAGGATGATGAGCATTTGTCAACGAGACAAAGTTATGGGCCAGAATACGGTTCTCAACATGAGAACTGGATGAAGATGAAGCATGGTATGACCTAAACCACCACCCCAGAAATCAAGAAATAAATAGGGTGAACAATTGGGTACAACAACCACCAAGGGCCGATTATGGGTATCAACAGAGAAATCAGGGTAATTTTGACCAAGAGAATAGGTACAGGCAACCTCAAGTGAACATACCAAATTATCAAGAGTAACCGCCAAGGAACAGAAACTTGCCAAGGCATGAACAGGGGGTGGACAGTCTCTTTCGCCCTAAATGCTTCCCCCGTGATTCCACCAGTTCGTAGGGGGAACACATTTAAGATCAGACCGGGATGTCTAGGGATCCTCCCACACTTCTTTGGGAGAGCTACTGAGGAGCCATACACACACTTATCAGAGTACGAGTCTACATGTGGGACCATAGGTGGTCAAGGATTTACTACAGACGAGGTGAAGTTGGTACTCTTCCAATTTTCACTAAAGGACCGTGCTAAATAATGGTTCATTTCTCTAACGTTTGCTAGTATTGCTACTTGGGCAGAGCTTCAACAACAATTCTTGGATGAGTACTTCCCACCACACAATACTAATGAGGCCAGAGCTGCAATCAGGGATTTCAGGCAACAGTCGGGGGAGCCATTCTGTGAGGCTTTCAAGAGGTGGAAGATCAGGAGGAAGAAGTTCGCGACACGCGAGGGTCTTGAAAAGCCCACCCGACTGTTTTGTCCTTCGCGCCACGCGAAGAACTGGCCAAAGATGTTCGCGACACGCGAAGAAGTTGATTATGGCTCTTTTTGACCTAATTCCAATTAAAAGCCTTGGGGGATCCATTGTCGAATTAACTTGTCATTCTACGATCCAGAGCTTCCCTAAGATGATTTTCAGAGATAAAGTTTCAATCTTAACCAGTTTTTGATGCTAGATCAAATTAGAAGAAATATTAAAGAATCGATGACGATGTCGATGAGCGGCTAATCTCTTCGTATCGTTTCCGGGTGTAGGATCTGCTTGTAAGTGATAGACTATGGTTCATACTTGATCTGGTTTGCTATTCTTGTAATCATATGATTGTTTGAACTCTTGATTCTTGGATTTGATTTGAACAATTTGGTTTTTTTATTCAATTTAATATATTCATCAATTCTCGGTTATCTATCGTGAATCATTGAATATTTAGATATGAGATTCTAAGTTGTTAATTGACTACTGAGTTGTTAATCTGTGTCTAGTATCCGATTTTGTAATCGTTGCTCAACGCAGTCACTATCTTGGTTGTTAATTGTTTATCAAATCTAATGAATGAGTTATGTCTATGTAACTTTCAATAAGTACAAACCAGTCTTCACAATAATTTGCAATCTGAACCCAGAATAGTTTTTACAAAGTTAAAGTTATTTGATTTTTAATTAAAACCCGAACAGTTTTCATAAAACAAACACTTTCCACCAATTCTATGTGAATACGATACCCTACTTCGCTATACTATAGTTTAAGATAGCTAAGGATTATAATACTTGTTTTTTATTGACCTTAACAATGCGATCATGATGATGTGACGCTGACGTGACGGGGCGTTAAAAAAGAGGACATAAAACCACTACGAATTATCTAAATAAGATAGTTCTGTAACTCAACCGTCATTTATTCTAGGTCCTACAACATTTAATTATCATTATGTACAATTCCATGGTTCTCGTGACTCTCTTGAGTCTCTCGGTATGAAAAATTATAGATAAATATATTTCATATATAAATGTTGAATTATTTTACAAGCGACTAATGTATGTATGTAAAATGTATAATAAAATATATGTATAGTGTTAATCAGTAGAGAAATGTGAGAACCAAAATAATGAAAGACAATCAAATATAGTGGAAGACGTTGGAAAGTGCTTAATCGGAGTACGTCTGACACCTTTTTTAGCGTTTCTTAGTAAAAAACCACTTATTAGCGGAACATTCCCATATATATATATATATATATATATATATAGGAGGGATTAAGAGAAAACCACAAAGTTAGGCGAAAACTAAGAAAACCACATCATTTTAGGCAATTTTTTATTTACGTATACGTATCCAAAAACAATTTTTTTGATTTACGTATACGTAACCGCAATTTTTTTGTTTTATGTTTACGTATACGTAACGTTATGCGTAAAAATATTTTTTGGTAAAAATGTTTAATATTACATTTATACTCTTATAAATAAATAAAAATAAAATTTATTATATGATTGGGTAAAATTCATTTTTTTAGTGGTTTTCTCGGTTTTCACCAAACTTGTGGTTTTTTCTGGACCTTCCCCCCTACATATATATATAGGGTATGATTCAAATACTAACCTCATTTTATAAGATAACCACATATCCACTATTGATTGAATTTGATCAATGGTGGATTTCATTTAATGACAAGTTTTTAATTATTAAATGAAAAAATTAATTATCTTTAATGCAAAAGGCTAATTTGGGTAAAACAACATAATTTAATTTAGATAGTCATTAGTTAGTCCACACTCTCTTTCCTACCATTTCAAACTTAATAACTAAAACTCATAAAAATTAATTTGAAGGAAAAAATATTTAATAATTTTTTTTTAGTTTTACATTACAATCATACAAAAAAATATATATATACTAGAAAATAAAATTCAAGTCAAAGTTTACTACATATATATACCAACCGTATTACATATACGTACCACACTCTCTCTTCTACCATTTCAAACTTAATAACTAAAAACCCATAAAAATTACTTTAAAGCCAAAAAAGATCAATAATTTTTTTTAGTTTTACATTACAATTATACAAAAAAAAAATATATATGCTAGAACATAAAATTCAAGTCAAAGTTTGTTACATATACATACTAAATGTGTTACATATACGTACCAACGGTGTTACATATACGTACCAACGGTGTTACATACACGTACCTACCGATCGTGTTAGGAGAGAGAATAAGATAATTTTTTAGTTTTAAATTGACTTTCTTGTTTGAATAAGGAAAAGTGGTGAACAAAATAAATAAATGTACTTCAAATTAAAAAATTGACTTTCTTGTGTTAGGAGAGAAAATAAGATAATTAATGAACTTTAAATTAAAACACATATAAATACCTAAAATAAAATTTGCAAGTTTACTCAAATACCCTTTTGATAATTAGAAAAATAAATAAATTACAAATTATATGATTGGTTGGATTATGGTTATCACCTAAAAACGTGGTTAGCATTTGAACCCAACTCTATATATATATATATTATTTATTATTCTCTTTTAACATTATTGGTTTTAATGGAAAACAATTACAGAATTTCTAAATATTCTAGTTGTTTTTTAAATTTGTTAAATGAAAAAAAAAATCTATAAGTTGGGCCCAACACCGGAAGTTCATTAAATACCATCAAAACAAAATAATCAGAGACAGCCCATGCAACAAAAAAAAATCAAATTATAAAAAACCAAGTGCGAATTAACAACTAAACATTTAAGAACTTGTTGAACAGTAACGTATCTTCTCCTATGCTGTGGGTATAACCAAGTTAAACGGTAGCCACCTCCTGCTTCTTCTTCCCACCGTTTCATACACCTGTACCACCTCAAAAGGGATTATGAGAGGAACGTAACTCGAAGGAGACAGAGTGGAGGAGGAACCTGACCGGAGGTGGTCGTTCAACGGGCGGTAGCTTAAGCTGAACAACGAAGGTCCCTACCGACCACCGATGTCGGATTCGTAAACAGGGGTCATACAAATCAAACGATTTTGCCTTTTCGGAACCCTAGGTGGCAATTACGTGATTGCAACACGAAGGTAAACTGTTGAACCCTAATTGCTTCTGACCTGCTTTGCCAGGATGTTGTTCCAGATTTTGACAAGAACTCAGGTAGGGTTTCAACGGCGGACACGATGACGACGAATCGTCCTTCGATTACATGGTCTGTCATTCGAGTTCCAAGCTAATCCCAAAGGGGTTTATGAAATTGAACTGTCCAGGTTAGAATTTTGACTAATTTTCTGTTCTTTCGTACACCTAATTAGAGTTTTGAATAATGTTCTTTTTTGGCTTTTTATTTTCAACTATATTAGTTGAATCGACCTCTGAAGACTGCAAGCTCTTCTCTGGTTAGAGTGAATTATGAAAATTGATACTTTCTGGACTTTTGATTTTTGGTCTACCTATTATTATATATAATTTGACAATTAATTTGCTAATTTTTTTATTTATTTTTATTCTTTTGCTTTAGATGGTATGATCAAAATTCATGAATATGCAATTTATTCTGCCAACATAATGGAAGTCAATTAATATAATTGACCCATGCCCTCACCTGCAAGTCAATTAATAGTGTGTTGCAAAGAACAGTTAAGGACTTAAACTGAATATGATGTAATGACTGGCTGTTAAGAAAAAATGTGTGTCACTTACAAATGTTTCTTGCAAGAGAGTTGTGCATAATCAGTTTCTTTCTTTGGTCCTTTCAGTTAAAATTTTGGTGACTAAGCCTCACAGCTTTAAGGTTTTCCCAGGTTTGTTTTCGCTTGCGTACCGTATACAAATGTGTTCATAACTCTTTCATTAATTGAATGTCAGAAAATCTTTTCTCAATTGGATTTTGAGACTTTTATTTCTTTGCAAAAAGAAGATGAGCAAGTGAGGAAAAGATGGTCAAATTTGCGAGCTTAAGAATCAGAAACATCTTCCTGATGTTGGTAATTCATTGATATATCAGGTATCCATCATTGTGATTTTACTCAATAACTTATATGTCCTAAAAAAATTATCTTTGTACTAGAAAAAAATTTGAAGATCCTCTGTCTAGCATATCTCAAATGCAAAATAAGTTGAATTCTTTTACATGGAAGACATGTACTCATTCATGAGTTTATGGTTTTTTTTTTCGAGACGGTTTTATCTTTTTGTTAAAAGACTTTTTTTAATTCAACATATTTAAAGTAGATATCTTTTAATGTTTTTATGTTCGAAACCGAGCCGACATATGCGCGTCCCGCCGCAATGCGCGGTTTTACTGTACCAAGCAGATTACATAGGCATAGTTCAGAACAAATTTGATGGCCGCACAACACGCAATGATCGCTATCTACGAGTGCTTGAGGACAGAAAGTAAGTCTTGAGAATATTCATTTTCAATCACCCAAAACATAGACTATTCTAAGAACAATTGCTTTAGCTTCACAAAAACACCCCTCTTTTAAATCAAGTTATTTTTTTTCAGCAATCAAGATATTTCTCTCACAATTTGGAAAGAAACATTAGCAACTTTTGACAGTGCTGCACCGGCTACAACATCAACTCAAGTTACCACATTCGCAGGTAAACAAATTCTTTCAACGATATTAAATGAATATAAAAGGTTACCCATACTTTAAAAACCTTACTATCCTTTTTACTTTGAAAATAATGTCTTTCAAGTCTAACAATTATGGTTTACATTTTATGTATAATATCAACCACAAAAGGACGTCTCCATCTTGCAACAACAGCGGCATCATCATTGTACCTAAATCCTGCCATATCGATCGGTCAAACTCTAATCAACGGGTAATATTTCACATGAATGCAATTTGAATGACAGTTAGTACTAATAACCATCAGTTGAACATGATTTGTTTGATCACAACAACTGTACAGACCAGGTACGAACACTTCTTCCTCTTCATCATATGCGTGCCAATCACCAATTCACACATATCTGCAGACTGAAACAACACTGGCCTCGCTCGCACAAAAGCAAATGGGAGAACTTGCTGTAAGAACTATAGCACATATCAACTATAAAATTTTTTATTAGAATCAACAATACAAATTTTGACATCATTTGCAACTTTGAATTACAAATTATTACTCTATCACTCATTCATGTTAAGCATTGTAAGCTACCTGCCTTTACCTTCAACTGTTTTACTGCAAAAAATTAGAATCAATCAATATTATGTTCACAGATATTCCTATTCATACTAAACCAAAATTAACTATCTGACCTGAATCTTTCCAAATTTTACAGTATGATATGTTTACATACACTGTCTTCTTGCTTTATTTTTCAACATTGTTTGTGCGTTCCACTTGAATCCTATTTCTTATTGTTTGGTTAGTGGATGTTCAACCCAGATTGGTAGGTATCAACCCAAAAATTCTTCTGACATTAGTGAAAATCATATGCACGGTTGGCACTTTCGACCCATTCAAATTCTACAGACCTGAACAGAATTTTTAAACACACTGCTTTGGGTATCAAATTATTGCCACCATGTTTGCTTAACGTGACCTTTATACTTTGGAGATAAAATAAAAAATGGGAATACTGAACAACACTAATCATAAGCTATCTTAAAGTTTTACCATATCCTGATTGAGATCTTTAAAAATTACATGATGGTTGCATGTGTTCAGCTATGTTTTTTGTTTTTCATCAATGCAGTGTGCTCTCTGTTTTAGTTCATTTACTAGCTGCACCTTTTGTTTTCTTTTTATTATAATTTATAAATATTTTTTAAATCATTAAAGCAAATTCATATTCAGTTTAAGGAAACAACACAACAAAGATATGATTCTTGATTGTTCTTTGATTTAAAAAATGAACTAAATCACTAAATTTTTGTGCATGCGCATATTCTACAAATATGACGCGGGACCTTATTCTATCTCATGTATGCAGGGATTAACATTTACATGCACCGCATTAATCATACAATATACAGAAGGCATGACATGGTATTACACTTCTTATCCAGTATGCCAAATGGCAGTCGACAAAAGTGAGGACATATGAGCATGCGCAACTGATGGAAGCCTAGACACACCAAAATTCATGTAAGAACAAGTTAATAAAAACATTAAAAAAGAACATCTTTACTAAACTCTGAAATGCAGGTTTCGCTTATCCGCCATCATAGCCGATGAAACCGGAACTGCAACAGTGACAATATTCGACAGGATTGCAAAACAATTGGTTCAAAAAGAAGTCTCAGATTTGGTTACTACAGAAAAATACGACAACCCGCAAGTGATACCACCTCCCTTTCTTGCACTGAGACAACAAACAAAAAATTTCCATCTACGTACTTCGGATAACAAGCGCTATCATAGAGCCATCTTCACATTCAGAAGCAACAAACACCACAGGTAAGCACTATCCACACCACCATCTGAGGCAACACCAACAACAAGCGAAATTACCCCTGCACCAGAAACTCCAGGCCCAAAAATACATCAAAGCACAAGCATCAAAAGAAATCTCTTTGACAAAACAGGTAATTAACGCTTTCCTAAGAAACCAACAGCCTACAAAAGTCAATACCTTCGAATTTCAAACAAAAAAAAAACTCAACCTTTGCATCATACAGGTGAGGGCAGAAGTGAGACGAATAAACAACGATATCTAGACGCCAATCCCATGAGAAATTGAAAAAAAAAACCAACGTTTTGACCAACCTTTCGATACTCTCAGGTGGCATACTTACTATCCATATACATAGGTAAAACAGTTTATGCTTTTGAAACCAAACACTTTGTAAAATAATCAGTACGTTTTCGTTTGTCCTTATGTAAATTTTAAGGAGTAGATATTTAATTGTGTTTGCAAATATTCTAGCTTCTTAATGATTCAGTGCCACACCCAAGTCCATTTCCATCATGTTGCATCAATTGTTAGGGATTTCCAAGCAGATATAAATATCACGTTCAGTCCATAACATGTCATGTAATTGTATCGTCGCTCTACAATTCCAACACCATCCCTTAACAGGTTCATTCCTGCCGCAACGCGCGGGTAGGAACAACCTAGTTTATAACAACAAAAACGAACTCCAAATACGTCCTATTTGTGGGTTGACAGGTTAAACATGACACAAACTTAAACACGACATAAATTTAAAAGTTGTATGAGACACGTGAAAATACAACACAATTTTCACGAGTTGAAACTGACATAAGCCTTCAACCCGGAATTTTATTTATTTTGCATATTAATATTTTTTATTTACAAATTTACAATAAAAAGTACAAAGGTATATATAACAGTTACGTTTAATCTGGAAAACTGGATGCTCTTTTTATGTTATCTCTTAAGTTTTGACATATAATCCCCAATTAGTTTAAGTTATAATATAACATACTTTAAAAAAAATCAAAATATACAGGTTAAACGGATCAACCCGTAAAACCTACAGATCGACCCTAACCCATTTAGCTAAACATGTTCGTGGGTTCGGCATGAAACTATCGTAAATTTGTTTAAAAACTAGACTTAGAGCAATAACAATATCATTTGCATCTCTAAATTTATCTTAAAATTTGGTTTAATTTCACAAGTCTCATTCTCCATCTCTATTTCTATCTCATTGATAAACACTTGTTTTATTATTTTATTTTTTTTCTTACACACTCATACAAAATATAGAGATTGATGAATAATGGATCTCAATAGAGTCGGTGTCTTCGTCTCTACTGTTTAAAGATTTCTTCATCTTTATTATTTAAAACTAGGTTATAGACCCGTGTATTACACGGGTTGAATAATGAAAACGAACTAATTTATAAATCAAGTAAGCAAAGTTGCATATCTTGGAACAAAAACCATAATGTAATTACGGTACAAGTTTCTTGACTCTACACCTTGAGGTACACTAAAACATAAAAATGATTCTGTACTGTCCTGAATAGAATACGTATTATGTAAGCACCACTACTTTCTCCAATTTCATCTGTCATACCACAGAATTATGTGAAGATAACATTTCTGTTGGTTCACCATAACTCCGATCTACTTTTGGGCATGCTACTTGTCTTGTAACTAAATCAACTGGATAGACACTTGGCATTGAAGTAAAGCTTCATGTTGATTTCATAAACATGATGGGGAGCCTTCTGCCAGGTTCTCATAGCTTTAATTCTACAGAGGCCAATAATATTATATGATTAACTAATTAAGTAACTCAGCTGAGAAATTAGCAAATTAAAAAAAATACGTACAGTTCTAATAGAAATGAATATTTACCGATATTGGCTATTTAGAAGTGCCAATATCCCTCTGTAGTACGATTAGCAAAATGGAGACCACATTCCAAACCTCCAATCTCCAACATCACCCGCGGCTATTGTCTACTCATCATTGTGCCTCCCAGTTCATGAAAATCAGATTTGGATGTTAAAGTAAGTGAAAGATCGTAATCTTAATTCAAAGCATCAACCTGCAATATCATAGTTGTAAAACAGTACACATGTGATTTTTACAAGAACACAATGCAAAACCTTAAAAACTTGAAAATAAAAGACCAAGAAGAAAATAACGGTGGCCACAACCAAACTGAATATTACTTGAATTTAGTTAGAAAGCATTAAAATTTAGGTCATAAAAAGTGTGAGGCACTATGAGGTGTTTAGGTACCAAGGGGAGAGCTTCATATATGCGAGGTGTGAATTTGATTCCATAGGTCACAACTATGCTTTAAAACGACTTCAAATTAAGATAAAATAATCAAAAAGATGTTAAATTTGAAAACAAACAAAGTCAAAATACTTGAGGCCCTAAACATCAAAACACAAAGAAATGGCGAAAGCCAAATCTGAATATTAGAGAAGCCAGAATACAATATAAAAGAAGCAATAAACCATAAGAACCAATCTAAAAGAAACATGAAAATCCAAAAATAAGGTTAGACCAGGCCGTATCCATACCGATCAACAAAATGAGCAAATATCGAGCAGCTGAAAAAACTGTATGAGAAAACAATATAACGGGAGGAAGAAACCAATCTCAAAGCAATACGCAAATCGCGGAGGAATAAACCATAATAACCGATCTAAAAGCAATATGCAAATCGCAAAATAAGGGCAGTATACATACCTATTAACAACATGAGTAATACTCGAGCACAAACAATTTCACATGGAAAATCTGTGCAGTACGGGCGGTCGTCCGTCGTCGTACTATCACTGTATAAGAAGACAATATAACAGGAAATCGAAAAAATAAGGGCACATAAAGCAATATACTAACCGATTAAAAACATGAGCGACAATCGCGCACACCCAATTTTCGATGGCAGACCTGCAATACCCTAAAATTTGTGAACAAAGACATTGATAAAAAGCCACAAATCAAATTGTATCCAAAGGAGAAGCGTAACCTAAGAGCTTCAAGAACACACACAGCCGTAGGAGAAAAAGAAATTAAGAAAGTGGCAGAAGAAAGCCGATAAACGACAGATGAAAAGGGAGGATTAAGATAGAAAGGTGCTATTGATGTAATCAACAAAGAAGATCAACTTTCGGGTTTCACAAAAGACGATGAATGGAGAAGGACGGCAAAGTTTCAGCGTGAAAACAAATGAATGAGAATTAGGGTTTGTCAAACACAGGACGGGTTGGGTTTTCCAAAGGTTACTTGAAGTGACGTTCTTAACATAAACGAGACCATGATATTAATAAACCATCGCTCAACACCCAAAAGTTATTTTGATGAATGAAGTGACGATTATAATTCTTCAAAATAGTAAATACGTAGTTTTTCCTCAACGCAATTATAAGCATAATTATTATTATTATAGAGTTTATTTTATACTAGGTTAAAATCTTGTGTATTACACAGGTTAAATAAATAAATTGTTATATATTAGTAATAAAAATTTTATATTTTAAAAAACCCGTAATAACCAGTATATTACATCGGTTGAATAAAATATAATGTATTTGTTAACAAACACATTTGTCAAAATATGTTTGTAAAAAATGTAATTTGTCGTGACAGTTATAAGGTCTGTTAAGTTAGTTTTTAAAACATTTTTTTTCAACTGAGTATTAATTTTTTAATTTAATTGATAAATGTTAGTTCATATTAAGTTCATTTGATTGATGATATATAATAACCATTTATAATTAAATAATAAGTATTTGTAATTAGATTTATTAATATAAAGATTATTATTTAATAAGAGAGAGAAATAGAAAATCTAATATTTAATAGAAGAGAGAGACGGGAAAATAAAGATGAGTAGTAACCAGCGAGTGACACGTGTCTTGAATAAATTTTTATTTATTAGAGTAGTAAGATATATCACCTCCTAAAATAGTGTTAGGAGATTTTATATTTCTCCCCGATATATCATTATTTAGTAATATTATTATTGATTCACAATTAATACCATAAACTACTTTTATGGTATCAAAGATACGGTTATGCAAATCCTAACATCGCCGCGATAACCATTTGCTTTCCCTCATCCTGATCGTTTGATTGCTTCCTCCCTTCATCTTTTCGATCCTAACTATGACCAACAAGAAAGCAGAAGCTTCCGATCCCAAAACTATGCCTACGGTTGTAGCCCTCCATCCGGCATACTCGGTGTCGAACATTCAAACTAAGGTCTAAACCCTTGATGGATCTAAAGTCACATATTCATCATGGACCAAGATTTTTAGAATTCATGCTATCACTTACAAAGTCTTGGACCACATCGATGAAACCAAACCACCCGCACCAACTAATGAATACTACGACATATGGAAAGAGATCGATAATCTAGTACTACAATGGATCTGCAACACTTTTCTGACGATTTTCTCATTCAGGTACTGGAAACGAAAACTTTAGGACGTGCAACATGGTTAAAAGTTCAGCATATTTTCCTAAGCAACAAAGGTTCACGTGCAACATCCCTTGAAAGTGAGTTCAACAATTTAAATCTTACTGCTTGTTCGCCAATGGATGATTACCGTCAGCAACTCAAAGACCTCGCTGACCAACTCGACGATGTGGATAATCTCGTCTCTGAGTCTCGTCTTGTGTTGTAGCTTGTTCGAGGCCTTCCGTCAGAATACGATACAATTGCATCATTCATAAATCAGAGTGCCACTACCTGTGTTACCACACATAGTATGTTACAACTTGAACAACAAAGGCTTGCGGCTCGCTAGAAATCTTCAAAAAATGTTCTTCCCACCCCGTCTGCATCAGAACAGCAAAACCCTAACCCTAATCCGAACCAGTTTAATCAGCGGGGCCGGGGAGGCTTATTCAAGAAAAATCAAGTAGTGTTCTTTAAGGAAAATATAACCTAGTTAAGAAAGTATAAAAAAAAATAAAATTTAAACCACTTATACTTTTAAGGAAAATATAACCTATATAAGATCTTGTCAATAAACAAAGATAAGTAGTGTTCTTTTACATTTGTTTAGTTAGGCGACTTATTCAAGATTTTTTACAAAATTTGACAACTAGAAACTACTTTTTTTTTCTTTTCAAATTCAACATGTTACACAAACTGATTTACGCGTATCAACCCGGTTCGCTTATAGATACCAAGATAGGACACGAGTGGTGTAGTTCGGAGATTGCGATGTTTATATAGTCGAATAATGGAGCACGAATGGGGGACCCGGTTTGAAAATGTGTAGGTCATCAAGATAATGAACCCACGTGTGTGTTGTTGATAAAATCAGATGTTTGATGCTTACTTCTCACCAAACACCACCATTTAAGATTTTGGTACGGCAAAGGGACATTCCTCCTATGCTCCTGCATAGATTCCCTAATGTCATTCTACTTTATACAAAAAGTAAAAACCATATTCTTTTAACATTTTAATTGATATCTTAAACATAAATAAAACCCTTGTTTTCTTTAAATAAAACGATTTAACGTGTTTATGATGTTTTGAGTAAACCGAAGGATCTATACGTGCGGTATACGAAAAAGATAGTTGATATGAAACACATGTTATGTTTATGCCTTAAAAAGAAGTTATGTATGTACTAAGGCTTGAATCGCCAACATCATAGAGAGAAAGAAACACGTTAAATATATATACTGATAATGCTAGGCCAAAGATTGATACTTTTATTGAAATGTGAAGACGGATACAAGATAATGTAACATATTTAAAGAAAAATTGACATTTGAACCGTATTTAACCAAAGTTTATTGAAAAAACTTCAAGATAAATGTTTAAGTAGTCACAAAACTTTTTAATGAAAATGGCATAAAATTTATTTATAAAGGTTCTCTCATTAAGTAATGTAATTAATTATCTCACGGCTTGTCCACCCTAAATGATATTGACGATTTTAGTGTCATACAACTATTTTGTGTAATTGAATTTACTTAATGACCAAATGAGAAGTTATAATTAAATATCAAACAAGTTAGTATACTTGTTTGATGATCTTCTGATTTATAGTGTTAAAGACACATTGTTGTATAACGAGAGTCCGGGGTCAGCGCTCCTGGTTAGCAGAGTCCTAGCCTCTAATGGAGTCTAAGGGTCAACGCACCTGGTTACCAGGGTCCTAGCCCCTACTGGGGTCCAAGGGGTAACGCCCCTGACTCGAGTTAAAATGCTAAAGCTTATTCGTATGCATTGGAAATTGATTCGAAAATGAAAAACTGCTAAAGGTTAATCATCCAGACTAACTTGTTCATGCAGGGTAGATTTGTTCCTCCAAAGTAGATTTGGTCATCCGGACTAAGCTGAAACAACAATTAATTTCCAAACGATTGAAGATTATAGCGGTTTCCAACCAATAACCGTTATAACGAATCATTGCATTGTTTTACCCCATATAGAAGTCAATTTTGGTCAGAATCAGATATACGAAATTCTTAACAGTCTATCATATTTTCGTCCTTATAATCTTTGATTCTTATCCGATTGGATATTCGTGTACACTAAAAATAATCCAATTTGAAAGTGAACTCTCACGATTATCAGAGAATCCCGGTCATCACAAATACACGAATCACCTAGATTTCTTACAAATTATCCACGCACGCTAAACCGTCATAGGCTCATCACGAAAGAACAAAACTAAGCTGACCGAGCGGACAAGTTAGACCGTGGTCCGACCAAATTGATCTAGTACAAATTTCTTTTTATAAATTAGGACTAGCCTCCTTATCGGAACCAATGATTGAACTTGAGTCACATCTCAAATCATTTATCATCCAAATCAACTAGATTACACACCCAACAACAAGTAGTGTAATTTATTATTTTCTAAAACTATGACCTTGTAATTTATTTGAGATGTAACACTAATATGCATGTTTTTTTTCAAAACCTATAAAAGCATGATCTAAAAAAGATTTATAAGTAATTAAGTGAATCGGAAATAATAAAAGAAAACTATCATATGAGGTCCAATATTATTGCTATAAAATTAACATATTAATCAAGCTTCTATATATTTCTCATCTTTTCGATTTCAGTCCTACTGAATTGATTAATGACATAATACCCCCTCGTAGTTAATAGAACAAACTACAAAGACCTAACTAACTAGTAACTAGTAAGTACCAAATAAAAAACCCATGCATCATGGCATGTACAGTCTATTTCCACATTTGCACCTCCATGCTTCCGGGTAGTACTCAGCAGTCACCGGATTACCTGGCGGCACCGGCACATGAACCGGCTTGCACGGGGTGCACCGCCCGCATTTCCAAGCACATCGTGGCGGCGATGATCCCGGCCCGGTTAATCTCTTCCTTGAAGTGGTGGTGGTGGTCCAAGGCCACAAAGTCTGTTTTTCAGTTTTGGCAATTTCCTGAATCTCGCAAGGTATATAATATAAGTTATTATAACACAAAGAAGCAAAATGAGTTTAAGGAGATGGACATTACGCTTTATGAGTTGTACATTTAATGAGTTTAGATAAAAGGAGGTTTGCTAACATGCGCCTACTAAAAGGGACAAAGTGGGGTTCACGGGAGGTTGAATTTATTAGCGAACATGAACCCGATTTACCCGGGGCTGGGTCCCTCATAAAGGACTGATTATTGGGGGGTCATAAGGTCAGTGACGAATGGGCACCAACACAGGCTAACATGCGCCTTTGTAATAGGTTAGTTTTATGATATTTGGATCCATATGATTATGTAAATAGAATAATATAACTTATCTTGTTATATATAATACTAGGTTACAGACCTCGTGTATTACACCGCTTGAATAAATGTAATTAATAAATGTATTTTTATATACTTAATAATAAATATTTACATATTTATTACATATTACATAGTTTTTTAATATAAATTTTAGAAACGTCATATAGTTACTTTTTAAAAATGTTTTATAAAAAGAATGCAAAAATGTTCAATTTCATAAAAATGTTTTATGAACAAACCTATATTTTTTTAAATAAAAAACATTTTATAAAAAGAATTGTAAAAATTATTATTATTTAATAGGAGAGAGAGACAAAAAATAAAAATATATTAAAAAAACAATTAAGGAAAGTTTGTGCAATTAATATGAGAGAGAGTCGGGAAAATTTGTCTAACCAAAACCTTTATTTATTATATAGTATAGATTATTTTATTTTTTTTATATATATTCAAACAATATGGCTTATACTAAAACATATCTACTAGTTAAATTGTATGTTTGGAAGAATTTTCTTCTAGTTTTATTCATACAAAATGTAGTTAAAAAAATGTCAAATGATCAAAGTTCTTTTTGGTTTTTTCAACAATTGATATATAGGTAATGATTTCCGACACGACATAAAAATAACTAAGTTTTGTGTTGTCATATATTTAACCTGTTTAATATTTGGAGGTTGCCTATTTAATCATACAGGTCGTGTTCGGTTGACATGTTTAACCTGTTTAATTAAATAACGTCAACCTTACGACATACTTAACACATTTACTACAATCAATCGGATTAACACGTTTACAACTTGATTACAACCCAATTTGACACATTTAGATAAATAGGTTAAACGAGTTGTTTTTGGGTTACACGACTTTAAGTGTGTCCATATTAATTAGAGTTGATACTTTTGACACTAATTTGTGTTTGGGTTAAACAATTCAACCTGTCAACCTAAAACTCATCAACCGATCTACACACGATTGATAACACCCCTAGTTTTATAACAACTTTTACTCGTTGCAAAGATAAAAACGTAACTCGGGGTATTTGATTGTTTCAAATAAACTATGTTTTTTATATTCAATATATAAAATTTAGAATCTGTCATATCAATTTTGTCATTTAGTTAATATAGCTACTAACTTCTAAATAAATTTATTTGAATTAACTCCAAAACTTAGTAATATACATGTTATTTTCTTTTAAGGTCAAAAGTGGTCTGGCTGTCTCCTTCATTAGCTTAGTAGATGGACTAAAGCCTTTGAAAATTTATACCATCCAAATTACATCATACAGTATGATTTGAACCTTTTAAAATATTAAAGAAACAAAAAAATATATATATATTTTAATTTTCAAGAAAAAACTTACCTAGTAATTAGTAGAGCTGGTGTTAACTTTTATGTGTACATTATTAGACTATAATTGACTATATAGTCTTGATAGTGGCACATATCTTCCCACACTACCCACACATACACATAAATATGAATTAAATTACTAAAAATAATCAAATCTACATATAACTTTAGTTCAATTTTCTTGGGTTTATTTGAAAAAGAAATAAGTTAAATATTTCAAGATTAGATGTAACAATATTTTAGAAGGAGAAAGTAATTAACATAAAATTAACCTAACCTGAAAGTAGAGATCAGAATCTTGGTGTTTGGAAGCCATTCCAAACCTGTAAACTGTAAAACAAGCTAGAAATCAAATTAAAAGATACATAAAAACATATAAAAATGGAGAAAATTAATTAATAATTAAATAAATGTTTTGGGATCAGATTACATACCTAAAGTACGGTTTTTGAGGAGAAAAATGGATATGAAGAACAAGAACAAGATCAACAGTAGTGTTGATAGAGGTTTTTTGAGAGTAGACATGATCATGAGTTTGATTAATATCACATAACCACAAAAAAGATTCAATCTTTAAGACTTAAAAAGTTGAGATTCAGTGATACATGCAATGATTTGTAACAAAAGATCAAAACCCACTTGTGTTTTGTTCTTGCTTACAGTCTTTATAAAGAGAGAATATCTGTAAAGAAGCTTATGATCAGAAAATGGGTCTAGAGAGAGAAAGAGAGAGTTTTAGAGAGAGAGAGAGAAGATGATTGTGTTGAGTAGAAGCAGATGATGATATCCTTTGTGTTGCTATATTTGGAGGTGAGATTCTGTCGCAGATTATGGCTTCTGTCTTTAAACAATTCCCACTACCAGAAACTAAAACACATGCAATTATCTCTTTTTACTGATGAGTACTTATAAACACATATATTTCTTTGACATTTGACACCTTTTGCTGCTTACCAACTCTTTGTTTCTCTCTCTATCTTAATTTGCATGAGTTAAGTTTCTCTCTCTAACAAGACACATAAAGACATTCAAAGAGACATGTAGTAGTGCTTCTTGGAGTTGGCCTTTTGTCTAAGTAACCAAGGGGACCTTGAAGAAATTGACTACTAATGGTCTATGGACAATTTTTCTAGTACACACTTCTTGCCTTACAATTTTTTAGGGTTTTTCTTTTCTTAAATAGGGGTGGGAAAAACAATTTAAACCTACTTAACGCTATAAATCAAATCGATTGGTTTAGCTGATTTGAGATTAACACGGATTGATTTATGATTTGACGGTTTATAACGTTTCGATCATGTTTGAAACTTGCACTGGTCGTATGACCTTTTATTATTTATTTATTACTTTTTATTTTTGTAATACGTATTATAATCATGGATCATCTTTATTATTTTAAAACTTTTGATACATAACTAGTGATTTTCAAGAAAAAAAAAAGACAAACAAGGAACTGGCCAGCTCACTCAACTACCTAACTCGACTAAGTCGGTTTGTCATTTTTTGAAATTATAGTTAACGATTCGATTTAAGGTTTTTATTTTTTTTTAAACTAACCAAAGAGACTATTAAGATACATTTTAAATAATAGTCAAAACATATCATGACATGTGTGTTTTGATGTACCTAGGATCATATTTGATAATAATATTGATATTTAAATTCAAAGGGATAATTCATGAAAATGTACTTTATAGTATCCTCTACGGCTCTATTTCTATTTGAGGTATTGACTTCTTTATTTCACATAAAAAATAAATAACTTTTAAAATATTTAAAAGAGTACTTTTAACCTTTAAAAATAGGTAATTAAGTTGCTAAAAACTTGCATAAAACGATACTATACGTATATTAAAATACTTGAAGTTCAAATCCCGACATCGTTTCTTTTTTTAGAGCATGGGGTATACCATGTGATTATGGTGTGATGTGATAATAAAGTGCACGTCACATGACGCCACGTCAGATTCTGGAAAATCACATCACCCATCACATGGCAAGGGGTATACCCATATAATTGTGGTGGTGTGATAATTTAATGTTTATTTTTTAATTTTTATTTAAATAAAATAAAACATAATAAATAATATTCATTAATAATAAAAAAATACATTAATAATAAAAAATTACATTAATAATTAAAAAAATTACATTAATAATAAAAAAAATTACATTAATAATTAAAAAAATTACATTACTAATGATTTGATTTTTCGTAAACATACTCAATCAAGCCCACCTTTAGTGCGTTATGAATTTCTCGATTGCGTATTTCTTAACGGTTTACTCGCTTTTGATCTTCATCAATTTATTCGTACGTAACCTCCTCCTCATTTGGGTTGTATTGATAAATTGTCGCTCCTTGATCCTCTAAAATAATATTATGCAAAATCATACAAGCATACATAATGTTCCGGATTTTGATTTTAGACCAAGATCGAGCCGGTCTTTCTATTATATGTCACTTATTCTTCAATAGACCGAACGCTCGTTCAATATCTTTTCTTGACGGCTCATGAGCCTTTTTATAATTATTACGTTTAATACCTTCCGGGGACGTAAAAGACTTGACAATTGTTGCATATTCCGGATATATTCCATCGGCTAGATAATACCGTCGCTTGTAATGAGATCCTCTAAGTTCAAACGATGAGTCTGTTGCGGTTCCGTTAATCATATCGTCGGATATAGGCGATTAATTAAAAACATTAATGTCATTGTTCGCACCGGCAACGCCAAAGAATGCATGCCAAAATCATAGATCATTTGAAGCCACGACTTCAAGCATAATACTTGGCCGAGGATGATCGCCGTGTGCAAACTGACCTCGTCACGCATTTGGGCAATTTCTCCAATCCCAATGCGTGCAATCGATGCTACCAAGCATCCCGACAAAGCCGTGTTTAGCTTCATGAAAAGCATATAACTGTTGAATGTCGTTAGCCGGCGGTTTACGTAAATATTTTTTACCGTACGATAAAATTATAGCTTTAGAAAACTTGTAAATACATGACCTGATCGTTCGTTTTGACATATTCAAGTAATCGTCAAACGAATCACTAGCGGTACCATATGCCATTTGACGAATACACTACAAGAAAACTAGGCAGTTTCGACGAGGCAAACTCGACGACACATGTCGTCGAGATAGATTGACCAAATACGACGACAAGTCGTCGGCGATGGTCTCAGACATGGTCTCAGACCAAGTTCACTTTTTTTTCACCTTTTCTTGACGACACGTCGTCGGCGATGGTTAACGGGAAAAGGTGAAAACTTTTGGCGCCTACCCAATGCTATTCTCGACGACATGTCGTCGAGATTGGTATTTTTAATTTTTTTCCTTTTTTTTACCTAGTAAAATATTAAAAAATTATTTTTAAAGAAAATACCTAATCTCGACGACATGTCGTCGAGACTGGTCCTACCAGTTATTAACCTCACGCAGAAACCCTTCTTGCTCATTTTGCCCTCTTTTTTTCTCTCAATCATCCTCTCGGCTTACACCCATAAATCCGGCCGTTTTTCTTCAAAATCCACCGTTTTCTACATCCACCGTTTTCTACATCCTTCTCCACCATTACTCTTCTTATTAAAGTGGTTAGACCCGTTTTCTACCTCCTCAGCCATTACTAATGTTTCGGCTCTCTCCGAGTCTCAATTCAACGAATTAAAAGAACAAATTCGTGAACTGAATGAGACCGTGAAACAAATGCAACAGGACCGCAATCAATCCGGCAACCAAAATGACGACGATGAAGATGAATAAACTGGGTTGAAACTTTTATTTGAACGATTTATAATAACTTATACAATTTGTATACTTTTGTTAGTTGTTTTATGTAATATATTGATGTGAAATGTATTAATATATAACAGGTTTGACAGGTTCTGAATTTTTGTGTATTAAATTACTGAAAACTTTTTTAAATTCAAAAAGAATTTTTTTTTAAAAATAACCTAGTCTCGACGACATGTCGTCAAGATTGAGGTTTCCAGATTTTATAAATAAAAATATAAAATAAATGTTAAATAGGCAGTCTCGATGACATGTTGTCGAGATTGACCTATTTAAATTTTATTTTATCTTTTTATTTTAAAAGGGAAAGGTTATTACCGACGGGGAAATATCGACGACGTGTCGTCGAGAAAAGGGTAATCTATCTCGACGACTTTTCAAGCAGTCTCGACGAAGTTTTGCCGACGGGGCATTCTCGACGACGTGTCGTTGAATCTGCCTAAAATTCTTGTAGTGATCGCGGCCGTACACTTTTGAATGGAGGTGAAGCCAACCCGACCTCTTACATCAACACGTTGACGGAACCAAGGCACGTCTCTCTCGAGATCAGTATTAATTCTTAAAAATAATCTCCGATTCATTCGAAACCGTGTATTAAATTGCTCCTCCCCGTATAAACAACCTTCGTCAAAGTAATCTTTGAGTAAAAGTGTGTTAGCCGCCGCCGGGTCACGGTTGAGACATGTGCTTCTTTTTAATTGTCTTGAGGACGATTCCGCCTCTTGCCACCACCTAACCGTCGCCGATGTCATAGATCCAAACGTCATTACCTGGGCTTCCTCGCTTGATGATGAAAACATTTTATAAATTTTTTTGTAGTATAAAGAAAATGAGATAAATTGTTATTGATTTTGTGTCATATAGGAGATGAGAATAATAAAAATAAAAAATAATAAATTTAGAGCCGTTCAACGGCTAGTCCAACGGTACTTTCTCGGCGATGAAGACACTTTCTCGCGTGAAATATTTCACGCCAATTAATCACGGCGTGATTATTGGCTCGAGGGGGCGGTGTTCAAAAATGTTCACGGCGTGATTATTGACCCACGTAGGATCACGCCAAGAACCACTACGAGTATACCGGATAAGCTTAGTTAACATGATTTAACTTTTTACATTGTGGGCCCCTATGGTGTTTTAAAACTAAATAGATTTAAATAATATAATCTTTTTACATAATCTATATAATTCCAACGGTAACTTATGCTTTAAAACTAAACTCAAATTTCTTATTTCGATCACCATGTAGGTTGTTTACAATTGACATTTTTAAGACATAATCGATATTGAAATATATAAATAGAACTAAATAGATTATAAAACTTAAAATGAAAATATGTTTATATACTTTTTTTTAACAAAATATGTTTATATAGTACTTTAAAATTACTTACAAGTTAATACTGACAATCTGGATAAATAAATAGATTATAATATGCTTACTTCTAAGGAATTATATCTAGCACTAATTTCAATTATTATATATTTCACATCTAATTTCTTTAATGAAAAAAAAATATACTTACTAAAATACAATAAAACATTCGTGTTATAAAACAACACTACAAAAAACCATTTGTATTATAAAACAACAATTACCAACTCAAAAGGTGAATTTTGAGTTTAGTTTTAAAGCATAAGTGGTTGTAATTATTACTTTTAGCGAGTTACATCTAAAAGATAATATATCCAAAAGAATTATTCGTTTTTTTTAAGAATTATGTTTTTTACTCCTAAAATATCATCTAAACTTGTACTTGCAATATTTTTGAACCGACACCATTTTAAAACAATTATTAAGTATTCATGTCTTTTACGTTACATAAGTCGCACAAATACCTCCCTACAAGGTTTTGACCGATGTTATTTTTAAAATGCAACTTGTTGTCAAGTCTAACACTTCATTAGTTCAAATGGTTGACGTGGTCCAAAAAACAAGGGGTCGGCAAAATGAAAATGCAAGCATCATCGGTTTTTCATCAGTGTGGTTAATTTAAAACAGACTAATTCATTATCTCGTAACCAAACAATCAACATTAACGGGTTCTCGTTTTACAGGTCGGATCGACAGGTCTAGTCTGATTTTCAAATCGAAGCATAGTGTGAAACACCAATTCCCACACGAACCATAGTGTGAAACTACATTTATCACCCCTTGATATAATGAAAACTTTATTGCAACTTGTACTTTATGCAACACAAATAGTACATTATCATATATTTGACCATTTAAGACATTAAAAGGCCCCACTCCATGTGTAGTCTTATTGGACATAACCAAAAATACAGTCCTTGGAATTAAAATAAGCAAGTATTTTGTCACTACAAGAAATAGTTAAGGAGCCAAAATTCAAAGAATCTCAATTATTCAACTTTTTATCAAGATTTCTAAACCCCCTCCCCTTTTCAATGTGTCATTTCAAGGATGGGTTTGAAAAATCCCATAATTTTTAATTTTTTGAAATAAAAAATTCAAATAAGAAAATAGACCCGTTCATAATAATAACTAGATTAGAATCTCATGTAATATACGGTTAATTTGAATATAATGTTATATACATAGAAAATAAATTTTTTATTTATTTAAAAACTTGTAATATGTTAACACATACACTCCCTGAAATACGTTTTTAAAAAAATTTGTTTGATGTGACAATTATAAATTACGTTAAATTAGTTTATAAAACATTTTTTTCAACTGAGTATTAATCTTTTTTATGTAATTGATAAATGTAAATTTATATTAAATTTATTTGGTTAATAAGTATCCATAAATAGATTTATATTAAATACTTAAATATGTATTAGTTTAATATCATTATTAAATAGGAGAGATAGGCGGGAAAATATGTCGAGAATACATCAGAAAGTGACATGTATTATATCAAAACTTTTATTTATTATATGGTATAGATGTTGTAACCACTTGTATATATGCATTAAAATTTATAAATAATATTATTTTTTGCAGCACAACTTATTTAGAGCCCTAAAACGTACTTTGGAATCAAGGTTTTTTCATAGAAGTTTTTAGATGTAGCATTTTTTATAATATTAATTCATCAAGTTCTTTAGAATATAGATCATAATCTTGTTTTACATCATACATGTCAAGATTCGAATCCGTGAAGATCTTTGTCCAAGGTGACTATTTCTACAAAAAAAAAAATTTTAAAAAGAACTTTGAAAACAATTTTGACTGCTTCAATCCATTTCTTCATTTTCTCATCCAAAAGTTTACATTCAATCCTCTATACTTCCTCACTAGTAATCCTTTTGACCAAAACTCCCAAAGAAGGGAAAAATACTCGACAACACTCTTTTTTGTAGTTGGATTTAATCGATGATGGCTTTGAGCTCTCCAATTGCATTAGTATGGATCAAATCGACATAAACATCACCCTCCATTTTTAAACCTTAATTGTTAATTGCATCAGAACTAAGACCCGATCGAGTAATCATATATTTTCGGCCCTTCAAATTTGGGGGCTAAAGCAAGTTTTTTCTTCTAAAACCCGGGATGACTGGTCCTTGTGGATCTAAGGACCCGTCATGACAGTCGTTACACGAGTACGTGACAATATGGTCATTATGTGTCATACGATCGAGCAAACTAAATTGACATTGATTTTTAGAGGCTGTTTGATTCGTAAAATGTTTTTAAAGGAATTGGAATTTGAGGGAATTGAAATTAATTCCAATGAAAATTTGTATTGTATTTGGTGTGTAAAGATGTAAATGGAATTGTAATATAAAAAAATTAAATCGGCAAAAATACCCCTCTAACATACCCCCCCCATTTCATCACAGTTCCACATGACCTAAATCGGTAAACGATGTCGGATGAACAAAAAACAGATGCTTTCTTTGATATAAATTAGTGTACAAAAAGGTTATTTTCTCTGCTTTCTTTGGTTCTTGCATAAATCTACTCCTAACTCTAACTGAGTAGCTCAAGTCTGGTCTCATGTGTGTTAAATAGTGTAAGCTTTCAATCACCCGATGGTGTTGGGGTGGATTTATCAACTCACCTCCTTCGTTCTTTTATACTTGCATCTGGGCTTCCATAGGGTAACGGGTTGAGTTGCAATCATACGTACTTTCTTTCTTTAGAATTTGCTTTGTTTTAATGCAACTTTACCACCTTCTTGTGAGACTTCGATTCACAAGTAATATGATAGCAATCCAACATCTTGCATATCAAATTTGGATTGCATTTATACTTTAAACTTCTTGATCCTTTTACTATGAGGTCGTCTACATATACCCCTACTATAAAAAAAACTTCCTTATTATTTCTTTATAGACGGCTTGCTCTCTTGGATATTTTAGAAATCCAAGTTGTTTCAAAGTTTCATCTAACTTTTCATTTTGTGCTTGTCGAAGACCGTATAAGGCTCTGTGTAACTTGTACACCAAGTGTTCTTTCCTGGAACATTGGACCCGTCAGATTGCTTTACTAAAACTGTTTCTTTTAGTTCACCATTTAGAAACGTTGATTTGACATCCAAGTGATAAACGAGCGAACACTTTTTAGCCGCCAATGCCAAAATTAACCAGATTTTCTCTAATTTAGCCACCGGAGCAAACACCTCCTCAAAGTCCACTCCCTGTTGTTAAACATTTAAACATACCCTTTTGCCATCAACCGCGCCTTATACAATGTCACGTCACGACTCCGTTCACACCTCGTTTTATCTTAATCCGGTTCCCTGTCTGGTCCGATTTTTAAAACATTGATACAAAACTAACCCAATTTTTTTACTTAATTTTTTTAGAAGGCCGATTTCGTTTTAAATGATCACGAAAATAATGTACATTAAGATATATAAAGAAAAAGTAGATAAAAATATGCAAAAGGTTGGTTAAATTTTTTGGTTTTGATTTTTTTTTAAACATCAAAGTAACACACACTCTAAATCTGGTACTTAGAACCCATAACCTTTTAAAAATAAGACATCATACAACACACATCGGGATACCATTGAACCAAAGTCCCATTTGAAAAACACCAAATCCCACACTAATTACTTTTTTTGGAAGGCGTGTTTCAAAGAGCGGTAGACACCATCCTTTTTTTGGAGGCTACCCGAGTTCGAGACACGGTTCTGTCCTTTAACAGCCGATATGCTTCCTATGGGAGTCGAACCTGGGACCTTCCCAAAATGACAAGGTCTAACAGAAAACCCCCTGACCACCTTAATTACTTAACCATGCAGTGTGGAACTACATCTAATCTATCTCCAATATTCTTACAGACAGCGTTATATTGACTTGTACTTTACACAATAAAGATAGTACATTATCACATATTTGACCGTTTAATACATTAAATGCCAAAAATACAGTCATTTGAATTTAAGATGGGCAAGTACTTTGTAGCCACGAAATAGTCAAGGAGGCAAAATTCAAAAGAATATTAGTTATTCAAATTTAATTTTAAAACCGACCCGAAAAACATTCAACCCTCTTCAATTTGTCATTTTAAAGATGGGTTGAGAAAAACCCATAATTTTGAAAATAAATTACCACTCTTTCTGGCAAAAATAATTTCCCAAATAAAAAATATAGCCAAATTCATAACAATAGTGCTGTAATACTACTTGTACATTGTGCAGCTAATTTTATACATTACTATAAATTTTATTGTTTTTATACAGAGAAGTGATCTGATACTAAGGCAGCCATTTGGAACCAGCCTAAGACACATTACACTATTACAGTCCTTATAAATGATGGCACCAGGCCCGGCCCAGCCTGGCCCGGCCCGACCCGACCCGACCCATGACTGATATGAACCTGAGTCTTTTGCAAATTTACAGTTCCTTTCACAACACACATATAAATTTGTGCAAAGACTAATAACAAGCTCGAGTCAAACTCGTTTCCCTTTGTGCTTGAGCCGTTGACCACCACCGAGCCTGGACCTGGACCCCACAACAGGTACCTGAAACCCAACATCTTCAACGGTTCCAACCGTTTTCGACAAGTGGCGTTTGCTCGCCTCCTCTACTAAAGATTTATGGAGCAGTTGACTTCTCATGTCAACCAATGATCGGTTTCTTGTTAGCCTCGGTCCCGCCCCTGTGCTAGCTTTAGATGTTGAAGCTTTATGACAGTCAACAGTGACATTTGACTGGTTTTCTTGATTCTTGGAACCATGACCAAACCTAGTAGAGTTGTGGGCTCGGGTTTTCGGGCTCAAAAGATCGTGTTTTTCGTGGTGGTCTTCAGCCGAAACGTAACTCAAATTCGAGTAGGTTCCTGAAACTACAGATCCTTGAGAACTTGTGTCATCAAAAACTTGATCTGCAAGAACTTTAGACCATAAAAAGGGTTCTGAAATTCTGATAAAGATTTTGTATTGATGCTAACTTGCAGTTCAAGATTTGATTTTTATTTAAGGTAGCAAAACCGGTCAAAATATATAATCTTTTATTGGTCGGGTTGATCTGAAACATCTTTTGTTAAAAAAATTTGAACTTATTATTAGTAATTAGTTTGACAAACATGATTACAAAAGTGATTTTATTTCAATAATAATGTAAATTTCTAAACAGGAGGTGGGAGGTTTTATGCATTGAAAACATCTTTTATCCAAAACTTTTGAACTTCTTACAATATACTTTTATTATTTTTAACAAAAAAGTCTCTCGGCCTAATTTGGATGTATTAATGTCCACCAACTTGTAAAAAATACATGAAACAGTCACTAAACTAGTTTTTATATATTAAAGTCACTAAACTTGTCTAAAATGCACTGACTTTTGAAAAATTTATAGTAATGAAGTCTTAAATTGGTCAAAATAAGATGGTATATTATTTTTTTTTGCAAAAATGTTGAATGTTCACTTTATCAAATTTTGATCAATTTAAGAGCTAACAAGTCGTTCTTTTAAAAAATATATATATCATAGCTACGTGCACTTTAGACAAGTTTAGAGACTTCAATATACAAAAATTAGTTTAGTGATTTCTTCGTGCAGTTTTTACCAGTTGAGGGACTTTAATATACCAAAATTAGGTTGGGGACTTCTTCGAGAAAAATAAGAAATTACATTGGTTTTTTATGGTACCGGCCCTTTCAATAATAATGTAAATTTCTGAATAAAAGGAGTCTGGAGGTTTTATGCATTGAAAATTTTTTTGGGCAACTTTCAACCAGTTTCCGGTTTTAATTTTTCTTTTTCTATTTTCCTTAAATTTTTTTTTTATGTTTGGCCTGTTAGAGGTACAACACAATCCGGATTGACTCATTAATAAGTATATGGGTCAAAATTGACACATGTCCCTGATAGCATTTTAAAGCGTACCTTGCGGCCAATCACCTCCATCCATCTGTCGGGAAGCATTTATGCCTGAAAATGATAAATGAGATGACGAGGAAGACGAAAACGAGTGGAATGAATGGCTGTGATCATCTTCATCTTGATTAATATTATTCCAAGTGGGTATGAGACCGGATATTTCTCCTTCAATCATATCAGAGATATCAGATGGGTCCCAATCTGTGATCTCGAGCTCCTTAACCATTTCATATGCGACTTCATCAGGTGTATCGTTTAATATATCAAACGGAAAGTATACGTTTCTCACAGAACCTGCTTACACACGATAACCAGAATCAGATAACTAAATTTGTAATAATCAGATAACAAGATGTTGAGTGTTTGAAAAATATGATTATTGAAGAAAAATAGATAAAATGAAAAGAAAAACATTTTTTTTAAAGGAGACTTGTAAAATAATGTATATGCAACATGGCATATCATGGACATTTAGTAATTATTTCTAAATATAGTTTTAAAAAATCATCTTCAAAAGAGTAAAGAAATTTATATTATAACGTTTTCCTAGATAAGATTTATTGCGTATGTGGCATCTGATGTGCCAGCTGGCATGGCCTCAACCGACGCCACATCCACATTACAAGTGTAAGGTTGGTAGCTAAATCGTAAGTTGGTTTTATTTAAGATTTAAAGTTGGTTGCTAAAATCACGAAAAAATGTAAAAAAAATATGTATTTTATGCAGGACTGGCAGTTTCGAAATGAATAAAATCCAAATCAAAATTACCTTCTCTATCAGCAATTTGTACCCGAAGAATAATGGTATCATCATCTGGATTCAACTTTCCTGCAATGGACATGTTGGTTCGTGGTGGATATCCGTTCAAATTCAGCCTCTCAATTTCAATATCATCATTCATAAACGGTTTCTGATGGATATATTCAGATGCAAGTGTCAATTCATCTCCATCTATGGCTAAAAACGGATCAAACATCAGATCTTTAGCTGATAACCTATTTGAAGCATTGACCAAACATTTTCCAATAAAGCATTGGGCTTCAAGATCTTTGACTTTGTAGAATGCTCGTGGAAGCTTGCCCTAAATCATTTTATTTAAAAAAAAAGATTAATTTTGAACAATATAATCTTTGTAATCACACTAACTATGTATTACAAAGGTAAACTTTTTGGAGAAAAAACATTTCAGATTGACCCGACCCGTTTTGACCCGTACAAAGAACTACCCATTACCCGACCTACCAACTTACAGTCTCTAGTACTCAAAATATGAGCATGCCGATGTTACTTTCTTGATGAAAAATATAATTTTTGTAATCATGTCTTACACACTAATCTATATATAATAAATAAGTAAATGAGGGTGCCACTTGTCACAACTCTGTACTTTTCCCACTTCTCTTTCTTCACCTGATAAATAAGTTTGTTTTCCGCTTCTCTTTCTTAATTCCTAAATTAGTATCATTTACTTTTTCCGCTTTTATTTCTTCACCTGATAAATAAGTTTTTTCCTGTTTCTCTTTCTTAATTCTTAAATCTTTATTACTAACTATTTAATATTTTCTTTATTCAACTCGGGTAATATACGGGTTTCTAGCCTAGTTGTGTATTAAAAAAGTAAACTTTTTGAGAAAAAAACATTTCAGGTCAACCCGACCTGTTTTGACCCGTACAAAGAATTACCCATTACTCGACCTACCAATTTACAACATCTAGTAATCAAAATATGAGCATACCGATGTTACTTTTTTGTAGATTTGTGCTGGATTAGTACATTCACTGTATGGATATTCATGAGTTAGCATTTCTAGTATACACATGCCAAACGAGTACACATCAACCAATTCGTTGTAGTTTTCTTCATAAAGTTCTGGGGCCATGAACTCCGGCGTGCCTGAAAGAAATTGGACAAGAATAGTGTTAAGTGGCGAATATATTAGCTAGAGGTGGTGAAATGGGGTCAGGCGGGTTGGGTAACGGGTCAAACGGGTAGTGATGACCCCCAAACACTTTTTGTCCAAATTTTAAAATATAACTTATAAATAATTAGTATGTTAAATATGATTACAGTTAAAAATACACTTTGGGTTTGACATGTTCCCTTTTTATCTGAACCTTTTATAGTTTTACTTTAACCCATTTGACCCATTAGAGATAGAACATAACCAAATAACCAACCCATTCATAAGCAAATGCGATCAAAATTGCCACCTTATTATTTTAAGCTATAGGGGGCAAAATTGGCAGATCAGGTAATGGGTTAAACCAGTTGGGGTCAAAACAACTCTTTAGGGTGGGTCAAAACAAGTTGAGTTAACCTGCCAAAATGTTTTTTGTACTTTTTTGTGGAAGGTCATATATAATGAATATATGAAAGAAGATAACAAGAAACTATTTGTTAAGATAGTAATACAAATTTTAATACAATTTGACAAGTTGTTAACACTTTGAGTATACTTGGGACAACTTTGAAACCGTTAGACCCATTCTTGTTTATCTAGTTTTTATTACGTTTACCCGTTTGACCTTTTACCAATAAAATATAACACAAATCAAACACAATAAATCATAGAAACGGGCTCAAATATACCGATAATGGTATGTGCTCTGCAGGAGCCACGAAGAATAGCAGCGAGCCCAAGATCACCAATTTTTACTTGTCCCAAATGACCATTAACAAATATGTTGTCACACTTAAGGTCTCTATGGATCACCGGAGGGTCATGACCATGCAGATAAATCAGGCCCGATAAGATCTGGCGAGCCCAAATCTTTATAGCCCGAATGTCCACTTTATTATATTTCTTCCTGTATCTACAAAAGCACATATGTTCCTCAAATTAGCACTAGAACCAAAATTCATCAAGAATTAAGTGGGAAAAATCATTACTCTTTGAGGGTTCCTGAAGTGAACATTTCAGTAATGAAATTAAAGGTTCTTCGGTCCACATCAATCCATGATGTGTAGAATTTGATGATTGAATCATGATTAAGGGTGCCGAGAAGGTGAACCTCTGAGTAGAGACGTTCCAAATCTTCTGGAGATCGAAGCAAGTCATTAAGTTTGACTTGGCCCCACGCCACTTCCATACCAAGAACTTCATCAATTGCTTTGTACACTGTTTTCATCGCCCCTTTTCCAAGTACTTCCTTAAACTGAATATTATTTATATGTCAAAAGGAGAAAAAGATTAAACCAACTTGAAACAAGAATTCTATAGACCACCGTGTTCATACATGTGGCAAAATGGGCAGGTCAGGGGAGTTGGGTAACAAGTAAAAATGAGTAATTCTTTGATTTGGCTCAAAACGGGTCGGGTTGGTGATCATTGACCCAAAACACTTTATCTTTTTTTGCACAAGTAATAAGTGTCAAAACTTCAATAATAATCAGAATAGTTTGATTAGATTTTGGAGGACGTGTGGGTTAAAATACATTTTAGATGACTTTCAACCAATTTGGCCCGTTTCTTTTTTAGCCAGTTCAAAACCTTTAAGGTAACCCACTTGACACACTCAAGATCAAACATAACTCGATTCGAGTATTCGACCCATGAAAAAAAACTACAATGCACAAAAACAAAATACAAATTCTTTTTATTCTGATGCATCCCCTAAAAGAAGTTATAATGAGAATACAATCTTGGATCCACTATTGTACATACTACACGAATTACAAGCAAAATGGCTAATAAAAGTTGATCTAAAGACCACACATACAAGCCAAATTAAACTTCCTATGTACCCACAAAATACCAAAATGTAAATGATAAAAAAAAGCCAACAGGCACAAGAAAAAAAATATAGAATTCAGATTAATTAAGGTTCCATGAAGGTCCAAACCGAAGAAGCTCCAAAGGGACTAAAGGTGCAAGCTTTTTCTAGAATTAAGTTAATTTCTTAAATCCAAATTGCCAAGATGCGTAGATTAAAATATCCTTTCAATTTACTTTCATTAGTTTCAAAACACTTTACATAAATACCGACTCCGATCACTAAACTTATTCAACAATTATCAAGATTATATTCTTTTTCCATATAGCCTATTTCAAGAACTATTCCCAAAAGATAGTAATCATATAAAAGATGGATACTTTGATCATTCTTCGCGCGAATTCAACATTCCATCAAGTTGTCAATCTTGATTAGAAACCTTCATAGGACTAGAAAATGATCACTCAATCATGCTAAATTATATAAAAGATGGACACTTTGATCATTCTTCGCACGAATTCAACATTCCAAGTTCCAACAAGTTGTAAATCTTGATTAGAATTTATAAAACCTTCATGTGACTAGAATTTGATCTTGAATTAATCAATTCTATCATGCAAGATTTAACAAACCATATTCAAAAAGCAAAACTTTTTTAAACAAGAATCCATAACCCAATTCAAAAACAAACAATTGCAAGAAACATGAATGACCCATTCAAGCAAACATCTTACCCGCCCATATCGACCGGTTGGATCGGTCTCAACATACCGATTTCGACCCTCTTCATCACCATAACCAGACCTTGATTTGGGGTTAATCATGGCTTCAAGCAGCTTTTCTTGACCCCAAAAGTTGCTTACAAAACTATATAAAATAAACTTTAAAGAAACGTGTATCAACAGGGGAAAACAGGGGCACCCACTATCTAAATAAAGATTAAAGATTTTAGGGTTTTTACCGTCAAGATTTTTCACAGAAGACGACAGCAAACATGAGCCAAGAATGACGATTGTGGAAAATTGGTAGCAGTATCAAAGAATCAGCAATACCCATCTCAATTACCTTTGACAAGTCGTGATTGTTAAAGATACTAAACTGAGTATTAGTAGTTGTAAACATTTGATTTTGGGGAGGTTAAATTTGGGAAATTGAAGTGTGATTTGACAAGGGAATAATGTTTTGTTTGGACTCGTGTGTGGGTCAAAAGTTTCAAGAATGGAGATGAAGATGAGACACAACCCACAAGCGACAATGATAAGGATTAAGGATGTTCGAAACTTTAAGGTTGTGTGGCTGTTGTTTGTTGGACCTATTGTTGCTTGTTGACTATTGATTATTGAATGGCTAATATTTAGAAGTTGCATGAATAGCCCTTCAAGTTTGTAGGATTATGAAGAAAAAGAACATAAGTAGAGTTCTTGAATCTTTTATTCATGTGATATTAAGAGGTTTAGAAATTTATTTTCTTTTTGTTAATCAAACAATAGGTCTAATTGGTAAAGCATAGCTCTTTGTGAGATCAATACCTTAATTAGCTTGTTTGATTATGTGATTTAAGCTTAACAAATATTGATAGTTCAATAGCCGATCAATAGATACGATGATGAAAGAACAACGCAAATATTGAAAGATATGTTATGGGCTTGTCACTTATTATGGTGGTAGTTGGGACGTCCATTTATCTTTAGTGAAGTTTTCCTATGATAACATCTAGTGTATAGTTATAAGATGCCACCATAGGAGATACTCTACATGAAGTGCAGAATTCCTATTTACCAGGGATAAGTGAGTCAGGTAGAAACTAAAATTATCCAAATTACCACAAAAAAGATCAAGATCAGAGAAAAAGTTGAAAGTGGATCAAAGTCGACTTACAAAGTGATATAGATCATCAGAAATGACAAATGAATTTATAGAAAAACTACCAAGTAATGTTAGGTGTTTCATGCATGGGAAAAGTTTAAGATCATTAACGAGTCAAGAAAGTAGTTTCTCTTTTGGCCCCTCCCGAGGATATGCAGGAAGTTTCTAGCTGTTAAGATAGCCTTCGTACCAATAAATCACACCGTGATTAATGATAAGCTTAATTATGTAAAAGAATCAATGATGATACTTGATCGATAAATGAAACAATAAAGAACACAAAGAGAGTGAACTAGTAATTGTCCAAGACACAACATATGACAGTGTTGGCATTAGAATATGATCCTAAATGGTCACACCAAGCATCTTGATATTATTTTACATGTTATTTATAATATGGTTTTGGCTCGATCTCTTACGGTTCGTTATGTTACCACTACGCATTAGCTTGCAGACATCCTAATCAAAAAGTGTGTCCTCCACTCAATCTGGCCATCTCAGGTCCAAGCTACACATCGATGTTACACTCCAATTTGAGAGGACATGATAAAGATATATATTTTATTTATACTCTTTACATATACATAGATGTGATGGTTATTTTGATATATACAAGAACATATACTCCGCTCTTTAACTCTCTTTCTATTTTTCCTTTTGCATGAATCTTTTGGGTAACAAGAAAAAAGAATAATAACAATAATATTTATAAAAGTTTGTGTTTAAACTTTTAGATACATTATGAAAGTATACAATTATTTATTTGTTAAGAGTAGTGAAGTCTTGTAAGCATGAGAATAGGTACACGTCACTTGCACAAAAGTGTGGGACCGCACTGTTAGTAGCTTACAATTGTCTTCCTTTCATTTTCAACTCTTTTAACTTTCAAACAAGTAATTGCATATGCGTTGACTCCAACAATTATTTGTCAATATTATAATATTATTATAAGATAAATGTTTCTGTTAACAATTTATTAATAAAATAACAAAATAAAGTTTGGACTTTGGAAAAAAAAACATTTCAATTTATTTTGAAATTTTGTTTTACGTAGATAATCATGTAAATAAATCAAACTAGTTTTTTTCTCCCCGCGCTTCACAGCGAGAGTTTGGTCGTTTTTTTGTCAAAAAAAAATGCTACTATTCATTTTCTAAGGTTTTTCAATAATAAATTTATTTTGAAATTTTGTTTTACGTAGATAATCATGTAAATAATTCAAACTGGTTTTTTTCTCCCCGCGCTTCGCGGCGGAAGTTTGATCGTTTTTTTGTCAAAAAAAAATGTTACTATTCATTTTCTAAGGTTTTTCAATAATAAGGATAATGTTGAGTGAACCGTTTATGATTTATTTGGTGGGAAGTTTGTTCCCGTTTGTTTAAATGGATGAATGTGTATAAATTATTTTGTTCATTTAATTAATGAACGAACATGAATGCATGTATCGTTCGTTCATTTACATTTGTGAACGCTCGTTTATGAATACATGAAAAGAAAACCCTGTTCAGATCCGGTCATTTGTTCGTTTAAAGTTAAATGAACAAAACAAACATACCCCCATTTATGTTCGTTCGGTTCATTTACAAGACTATACATACATATTAGTTAAAAAAATATTAAGGTATTAAATATTTATAATACTATTATAATAAATAAATATATTTTTTTACACATCGCTACATCAGAACTCATAAGAGTAAATATATGATGCTTGTTGCATATAATATCAAAATAAATTTCGCTTTTAAAATGGACAAAAATTAAATTATAAAGTTGTTTCACATTAGTGAAATTTTTATAATTAGGATTAATTTTATTTATGTTGATATTGTGTCCATTTTCTTTTCTTTTATAAATTATACATCATCGTCTTGTATATAATCACATGTCACGTTTCTTGTTACTTTCAAAGAATAAGTCGCATATTCACTTTAATATGGTCAAATAATGTTCACAATAAAGTTTCATTACAAAATAAAATATTAGATTTCTTTTGTGGATTATGTTTCGTGATAAAGTCGTAGACAATTTGTAGCTTACAAAATAACAACTTACATACTCTAATTTTTGTTTATTACGGAACGAAATTTTCGTATACTTTAATTTTCAATAATTACGCAACGAAATTTTTATGATGTAACATGAAAAGTAAAAAAAATATTAAACAAGGTAGTTATTTATGACAATTAGATTACTCAAGTTGAGTATGAGTTGAATTTCATGTTTTGAAGTATTAAAAACGAGTATGAGTTAGCTTTGAGTTGATTGATTGACTTTCTTTAAATCTATGCATATTGAATTGAAGGCATGTAAAAACATGTAAAATCCCTTAAGAGAATTTTGTATAACGTGTAAAGTCACTTTACAACAAGTGTAAATGCCTTGTATTTGTCTTATCTTATAAAAGATCATATAATATTATATTAGCAGTAACGGTTAGTTTTAATCCTCAAACGGGACAACTTCGAAAGAAAGTTAAGGTTGAAGGGTAATTCAAAAGGGTTTAATTAATAGTTTGAATATTATCTAGTTTGATTTAATTAGCAGAGATGATGTTTAGAGATAATGATGTGAGTTACTATTAGATTATGATTGATAGTAGTATTTGAATAGGATTAGTATGATTTATTTTAGTATAAATAAATGAGTCTCATTGTAAGTGTGTCGGGTTTGGGTTTTATAATAAACATAAAGAGTTGATCTTGATTGAGATTAAAAAAACTCGTGTTCAATTTTGGCCCTGATTTCTAACGGTAACTTAGATTTGGGTGTGAGTTACACAATTAAAAATCTTGAAGAGTCTATTTAATATGTTTGTCAAGGTTGCTAGTTAATTAGGGTTTGTCAAGGTTGCTAGTTAATTAGGGTCTTAGACCTTAACAAGGTATGTTTGACCTTATTAGGTTGGCATTATGATACTTGATAAATCATTTTATGTTGGCATTATGATACTTGATAAATCATTTTATGTTGGCATTATGATACTTGACAAACGATTTATGTTGGCATTATGATACTTGATAAATCATTTTATCTATCTAAAGTGTTATATTCTAGTTGAGTTTATTAGTATCATCTTATAATATGATTGTATAGTATTCTGGACGATCATGAAAGAGTCGACACGATTGAAAATTATCTGGTGATAAGATGAGTTAGTAAATTGTGGAAATTATATCAATTCATTTTTGGTCCAATAATAATAATAATAATAATAATAATAATAATAATAATAATAATAATAATAATAATAATAATAATAATAATAATAGTAGTAGTTTTGATCAAGGTTTAAGAAATTGGTTTTTCCAAATATTATACACTTATATCCAAAACAAATGTCCCTTTTTTACCTTTGATGAAAGGAAAATGGAGCTTTATAAATCAAAATGCAAAAAAAACAAAAGAAGTTTTATAACTCAAAATGCAAAATAGATGAAAAAACAATAGTAGATTGTCTAAAATAGATTTGGAAAGAGAAGAAAATGTAGAATTTACTTAGAGATGAACAACATGGTTTTAAAACTGCGATCGCCCTAGGATACACCGATTGCTATAATTTCTTGGTTTTCAGTTCGATCCGTGTTCATCTGGTTTTTTAGTTAGTATTAAGCCCTACTTGATACAAGTTTATATGTATACATGTTTATTAACTTCTTTGTCAACTATATCATATTACCATGTGAGTTATTAAATGAAACAAGAACTTTTTTGTTGAAGGGTTATCATAAAATCTTCTTCTACTACCAATTAAAAAGAAAGGGTCTAACTCGTGTTTTTTCTTTAAAAAAGAGTTAACTTTTATATATCAAAAAGATAGACAAATTTTAGTAATAAGAGGGTCAATAGCCTTATGATGGGCCACCAATGGTTCCCGGAACCGGCACGTACATGTATCAACTGGTTTGATCTATTACGTTTATGCTTTATTATTTATCAGAGTTAGTAAATACATTTACATGTTCATTTAAAACAAATTGAATTGGCTTTGAATCTTTAAATGTTTGAAGTGGGTTGGAATCTTTAAATGTTCAAATTCATCATTATTAGAACGCAATCCCAACCCTACCAATTAGTTTAAAGTTCGAAGTTGACTTAACTTTTAAAATTTGATCACATATTCACATGGTATGCTTGTACCACTTAATCTTATCCAAACAAAAAAACATTCGAGCATGTCTTCTTTTTATAAATTAGTTAAACTTTAACCACCATATCGGCGTGAGCAAGCGAGATGTTGGGTTCATAAATATTACTAGACCTCAAATACCACAAACGTGTTTTGACTTTTTAGCGCACTAGTTGTGAATGAGAAGAGAACATACATCACAGTTAAACACGCTTTGATGGGAGCAATCCAATGATAAGTGACCTCCTTAGACAATAATATTGGTTCGTATAAAAAACTGAGTATAATGAATGGTTAATTTAAAAAGAGGTTATAATTTTTCTCTAAATTCTATTATTTGGAGCTCAAGTTTCTCATTTTAATTCAATATATAAGTTTTCCATGTTAACTTTTCTCTAAAATATATAATTTGGTCTCTATGTTATTATTGAGTTAGAATAGACAGTTTAGAAAAATCAATATTATGAAGTAGTAATAGCTTTAAAAGTGTATGTTTAAGATTATAAGAACATCTTGAGAAGTTTTAAACATTGCTTAAATTCTAGCAAAGATAGACTAAGTTGAACTAAAATGACAACCAAATTAATTAAAAATAAATTTAACTATATCGTTTTGAATTCATAAATGAAATCATTTGATTTTGTCTTCTATGAAAAAAGTAAATGCTCAGATGCGCCATATTTATTCGCATTAACAAACGGTTGTGATGAACCAACATCACAGCGAGGCGCTATTTCTTCATCGAAAGATGCACCAGCCGGGAATCGAACCCGGGTCTGTACCGTGGCAGGGTACTATTCTACCACTAGACCACTGGTGCTTTGTTGATTTTATAAAGGAATGAACTATTATTAATTGAAAATTTGTCACGTGGACTATAGGCATAATTATTCACTATTTATTTATAAAAAAATACATATTACTGATTAAAATTATTGTATTACCTTAATTAAAATTACATTTGTAAAACTAAAAAAAACGTTTAAGAGTTAGTTAAAGGATATAATGTTTACATTTTTTTGATTTTGGATGTTGTTTTCCATTGAATGATATGTTGGGAAGGAGTTAGAAAACTAATCGATTATGATAATCATAATTATAAAAATATTATATTAATGTTTGAAATCGGTATTTCAAGATTTACAATTTTGATTGATATCAAAAAATATTAATATAGCTAAATACAAAAAAAAATTAAAAACATGATTTGCACACAAGTATATGCATCATAAAGCTTTAAGTACAAGTATATAAAGCAATGGTATGTGGTGTATGATATGAATTTGCTATTGATGTGCAGTGTCTGTTTATCTATAAAAGTATAACACTGGTTAGACAAGTTATAATATTGAATGGGTGCCATAAATAAGTTAGAAAATTAGAATTATATATGTATATATAGTCTAAAAAAAAATATGAAACTAAAGTGGTGAATAAATCAATAAATGAGTTTTAGAAAAATAAATAAGTAAAAACTTTAGAATCCGCTCCGATCACCCAGTCTGGTCCGACTGGTTTAAATGGAGACGAATCAAATACTCAACCACACCGGTTGATGTCTCCGGTTTCTGGTCTGTCCAGTTTTAAAAACAGTGTTGATAGGTTATCTACTAACACATGATTTGATTATTGATATGATTTTTTGGTCAAACACATAAAAATACACCTTAACTAGTAAACCATACAATCATTTTACGTAAGTCGAAATACTTTGGAAGCGTTAGTTATAGAATAACTCGTCACAAAATCAATTTTAAGAAGCATTCAGCATAAGCACAACATGAAGATATAGTGATATACTAGATTTTGTAAACCAATGTTTACATAATCGTGTTGTGTGGGCCTATAACCAAACACATGTCCAACTTTTCATACATAGGACTGATCTGTTCATGTGCCCACATCAGATTTACATGTAACAAAAATTGACTCAAAACAAAAACCACCAGAAAACATATGCAAACATCATTTGAACAAAAGGTCTCTGTTTTCTTAACTTTCTCAACCGTTTTAACGCTCTCTTTTTCTCTACAATATGTCACAACAAACCAAAACCAAAAAGATTTGTTTTATAGAAGTAAAACTAGCAAAAAAAAAAGGTTTAATTCCCCCTCCATCTCCATCCCTAACATAGGTTATATCTGTCATCTAACGATTATATCCCGGTTTTCGGATAGCTCTTTTTTATACACGTTCATCACGAAATTCAGGCTGATAGTGGGGGGAATTCATCTTCATTCTTGAGGTGGAATGAATTCTCTCTGATCCTGGACGCCCACAAAAAAAACACCGTTTTATGTTTTATCTTCAACATGTCAAATCCAGAAAGTTAGTAAAAATTGACGGATCAAACGAGTAATAAGAAAATTAAGCAATAAAAAGTAACCAACTAGTACTCTGGCAAGCTAATTATTTTTAGGTTTTTGGGAAAAATCACCCGGTGGTTACCAAATGTTCCACTGAAGTCGCTCAAAGTTTTTTTATCTTTCTAAAATCACTCAACTTTCATAAGGAGATTTAATCTTGTGAATTTTTTTATAAATATAAAAAAATAAATAAGTGACCTAAATGGAACATATATATGAATCTTTGATACTATTATTTAGTGATTATTTTTTTCAATTTGACTTAAAATGAACATTTATAAAAACTTGGTTATTATTTAGTGATTTTTTCTTTACTATTACCTCCTATTTAAGTTAAAATTTGAGAAAATAATTCATTAAATAGTAACAAAGACATAAATGTTCCATTTCAGTCACTTAATTTTAAAAAAAAAATTGTAAAAGAAAATTCACAACATTGGAACACCTAATAAAAGTTGAGTAACTTTAGAGAGAAAACATTTGAGTGCCTTTAGTAGAACACTTACAAAACTTGGCCACTACTGAGCGAATTTTCCCCTTATTTTTACTCAAAAGCGTTCCAGATCAATCCGGCCCGAATCCGGGCTATGTTCTATCTCTTATGGGTCAAACCCAAATGAAAATTAAGAAGATAGATAAAAGGAAACTGGTCGAAGGTGATTTTATTCAAAAAATAGAGTACTACTGAAGTAATACAATCAGTGCAAGCGCATTTGGAACACTACTTTTATACAGCATTGAATTTTTTGGACAAAAGTCTTTCCCCGGCCAGACCTAGCCTGACCCGTTTCGACCCACATAAAAATTACCTGTTTTAACCATAGTTGTCAATAGCGAATAGCGGTAAATAGCGACATACGCTACGTAGCGAATAGCGGTAAATAGCGGGCGCTATTTAACGTTTAGCGATACACTAGTAGAAAGTTTTAAAAATATTTTATATTCAACTATTGTAGGATATGTAGCAATTATAATCAATAGTCATCTAAATCTTCATATATTAGGGTTATTAGCAACCCTATTTATATTAATCAAGTAAAAAACTGTTTAAAAACATTAAAAAAAAAGGGGAATATTCGCTATCAGTCCGCTATGTGGTCGAGAAATGCAAATAGCGGCCAGTAAACGATTCGCTATGTAGCGCGCTATAGCGCGCGCTACAGTCGCTATTGACAAGTATGGTTTTAACTCGAAACAGTTTTGACCATTTACCTGACCTACCCATTTTGCCACCTTAATATAAAAGCAAGGCATAAAAATAACACAAAAAACCAGTAAATCTGAATTACCTCCCCTGTTTTCTGCCATATGCATTTCCTTTCGGGCTTTGCACATAAGGTGGGGACGCCTCAGAATTAGGTGGGCTATCGTTCTCAGGCAAAGACCGAAAAGATCCAAATTCAAGTTTTCTTGGGTGGTTTGAGAAACCGTTGGCGGTTGAGTTAACCTGGCTAGGGTGGTGGTGAGTTTGGTTGGATACATTAGCACTGACATGGGTTTGTCTTGGGGACCATTCAAGTGGGCTTTGGGTTGAATGGTTGGCATCGAGGACCAATTTGGGTTCACCAGAAGCAACTCGGGCTCGGTGGATTTTACCATTAGAGACTGGTTGTCCACGGCCCCTTCCTCTGCCCCTTGTAGGCGGTGGTCTATCCTCGCATGCATTGCCGCTCTGCAACATGTTATTCATATGATTCATGCCTTCATGACATGAAAACCCTAACCCTTGTATTTGTGGGCTTGGTTTTAAAATGTGCACATGATGCAGTGATGAGATCGCATCGCTGCAATTGATGTGATGCGAATTCATGATGTGCAATGCGTTCTGATGGAATGGTTATGCGTGCGACGCATTATGCAGTTGACTAATATTTGAACAAATTAGACCATTGATTGCAATGGGTCTAGGTTTTTCAAATCTTATTGAACAAATATGACCATCAATTGAACAAATTGGGCAGAGATGAGAATATATTTTTGTGTTTAAAACTTAACGAACACCTAGCATACGTGATGCGTGCTCATCACACATTACGCATCTGCTTTGGGATCAAAACGCATCGGAGCACCACGCTCGCACTTTTTAAAACCAACTTTTTGTGGGGGTAGCATGTCAATCTCATCATATATTTCTTCAAAATTATTTAATTCACTTTATTTATATACAAGTATATTACTATTGGATTAATACACCTTTCGTAAACATATTTTACACGTTATTTATTTCTAAAACTGAAAGAACACAAAAAAAAACGTTTCAAGCCGACATTGTTTTGACTTGTGCTACAAAATTACCCGTTTTGACCGGTACTACAAAATTACATGTTTTGACCCGAAGTTGTTTTGACCTATCACCCAACCCAACCATTTTGCCACCTCTGGATGTATTATAAAAACGAGTAAAAAGCATACCATAACATGAATGTAAGGCCTAAAAACATACCATAATAGGAATATAAGGCCCGGTCCCGCGCAATGAACCATTACTCGAGTTGCGGTTAGACCCGTTCATATACTTGGGGTGCCCCATCACTACACCATTTGTATTCACTTGAGAACCCAAATTCTGTTTGAAGGGAACGGGCCATGAATGAGCAGCTGCAGATGGGTCCCATGGGTTATTATTTCCATAAGGTGAAGTAGGCGGGCTAGGGCTAGCCCGAACCATAGTCGTAGCCAGTGCATAACCATGGCACGCTTGACCATATAACAAATTCCTTACGTGAGCATCATAGTCTCCCGTGAGATCAGAAAACGGGTTCAATATTTCAGTTTCCCCGATACTATCATCGGTTGCATCCTTCTCTTTGTTGTCAAAGGATAAGTTATCAGATGAATTGTCATTATTGCCCTTATTAATACACAAGCAAATTGTATCTCCATCCAGTAATTCAGACCCTCCATTTTCCATCAATAGCTCAAGGCCCGTTTTCTCATCAACAGACTCGGATTCTTTCTCTAAGGTTGACTCGGTCAATGGAGGGGCATTATGGTCATTCAAATAGTCATCAAAATCACCATTTGAGAATCTTGAATACAAATCATCCTCATAATAGGGTTCACTACGGGATGAAATAGACAAATTGCCAAACCCGTTAGCAGCAAAGATTAAGTTGGAATTGGGCCCGTATTTAGGCTTATGTCTTTGTAAGGTGTTTCTAAAGAACATCTTGATCTCATCTTTAATACTGCTGTTTGGTTGTTGCAGAATTTTACCAAGTCTACGGGCCCCGTATCTAAATGCACTCCGTATCCGGAAATAATTTCCTACAAGATTAAGAAAAAAAATCACACTAATGGGGTGTTTGGCTGCACATTTTAAAAGTGATAGCATTGAGTAGTTAGAATCATATAATCAGGTTGTAGAAGCTAGTGTTTGAATGTTACTGCTATTTGAATTTCTAATAATTGGATGTTTGGAAAATCATATTATTTAAGGAGTTAAAAGATAAATTGACCAAAAATGATACTTATATGAAAAGAAAAGGAAGATGATTCGTGAAATAGGAGTGTAAGTCTCTGACAATAGCAATGTTTTTGGAACCGGACCAGATATCGAACCAGTTACCTAACCAGTCTACTGGTCGGACCGGATTTAAGATTTAGATAAAATAATAATAACAAAAGGATGACATCATAAATATTATAAAATTTTAAACGATATATGTATATATATATATATAATTTAAAACAAAATATGAAAACATCTTATGTTTTGGTATAGATTTACAACTTTTAATGACTTAAAGAAAATATGGAGCCTGAAGTGATCGGTAAACGAGATTTTGAAGAAAAAAAATAATTCAATCTAGTTCGACAGGTCCGGTTCACGGTTCGATCGGCCATTCACTTCAAATGAAAAAACGGTATAAATAGACTAATCGGACCGGGTCAGTCACCTGGTTCCCGGTCCGGCCAGCCAGTCCAGTCAGGTTGTGAAATCATTGGATATTAGGTTAAAAGAAGGGTAAATAGGTGACTTTATTATATCATTACCTTACACTAATTATCCAAAATTGACACCTAAATAATCATATAACAAGCAGTAAAATCTGTTTATACAAACACTATGTTCTGACTATTGCGCCTTCAATTGGCAATAGTTAGATAATCAGTTCCAAAACACAACCCAAAATATATGTAGTCCAGTTGACAATTTTTGTGGAGACAAAAAAATACAAAATTTGGAAAAAGAAAAACCTATTTATGACCTTATTTGTGCTTTTCATAGAACAAAAAAAAGTGTATACCTTTGTGGACACTTCGTCCAAGATTGTTGTTTTCTTTCAATGGATCAATTATATTCAAATTCTTGAGGTTAAAAGCCCGAAGATCTGTCTCAGTTCCCTTAGAAGGCACTATGAACATATCCATACAGTTCTTCCTGAATTCGGCACCCAGTAAGACATCGGTTCTTTGATTTTCAAGGGTTTCCACTGCATAGTTAATGTATCAATTATATCACAAAAACACTTTCTCGACCATCTTTTATTTTTTGAATACTTAATGTGTAAGTCATGATTTACAAAAACATAGCATTACAAAATACAATCTAAAACAAACTAGGAGGTTGCCTGTATTTAAATAAACTTTGATCAACTGAGAACCCGGTTGACCCGTTCCCCTTTTAGCTAAAGTTTTTTATTCACCAATTTGAGATAAAACACAAAACCAAAGTGACCAATTTATAATTAAATGGGTCAAAACTGCCACCTCTAGCATGTTTCTGTGATCATCAGGTGGTAAAATAGGCAGAGGATGGGTTACGGTCAAAATAGACAAATTTTTACGACGATTTAGGTTGGGTTGGAATGACTTGCCAGCAACACTTTTCTTGTCCATTTTTCATGAATAATTCATTAATTAAATTTGATTGAAAAACTATATAAGAAGATATGATGATATTTTATTTAAATAAAAGCAATTAGGAGGTTGTAAACACTTATAGTGTACTTGACAACTTCTAGAATGTTTGGACCGTTTCCACCTAAATGGGTTCAAATCAGCCCGTTTACATATTCTTACCTGTTAAGCTTGGCAGGGAAGATTTGCAAACTGGGCCATCCAAACTGATGCAATAGTTATCCCAGTCAAACTTAGCATAATAATCCAAAAACCTGTAGAGAACCTAAAAGGGGGGGAAATAGATCATCAGTTGAAATTATGATTTTGTCTGCCAAAGCGAAGAAATGTTACCTCTAAGGGGCCATTTAAAGAAGCATGGAAAACATGGAAAATGTAAAGGACTAATGTTTCCAATGCATAAGTAGATATTAAGCCATGATGAGCACCGAGTATTCGGCTTTCATAGTAACACCATGCTTTTACAAGAATAATGCTGCGCTTGAAAAGATGATCTTTGCCAGCAAGGCGGTCCACCTATCATCAATGAATGAACGAAAGAAGAATGATTAAAAATGATGATGATTCCTCTATAAAGGGGCGATGGGTAACATCAATAACTCAATAAGTTTACCTAAAATGGGTTAAACAGGCTGAAAGTTGCCAGAAGCGTATTTTTAACGCTTACTCTTAAGTATTAACTGTTATTACTGTAAAAAAATATTTCATAATAATATTCATTTATAAACAATTTTCAATAATGAAAAAAGGTGTTTCGTGATGACCTGACCTGGCCCGTTTAAATTTAAATTTACCCTTTTGACATGTTATCTGACTGGCCCATTTTGCCACGTCTCTCTGGGAGCAGCCTCTTTATCCTATGGGATAGAGGCAAGGTTTGCCCTCATCTCACCCTCCCCAGACCCTACGTTTGAGTGGGATTTTACTGGGTATGTTTTGTAATGGGGGCCAGGATATGCAAGTGAATAATATATTTTTGGGGGGTGGGGTTGATGATTGTAGTGTCTGTACCGTAAAACAGTTAGACACTAAAAGTACTTATTGAAAATCTCAGATTCACCAGACTCATAGCATATGCTGAATGACTTATTTGACATAATAAGGTCTTACCTGTTCAAGAAAACAGAGTGTACAAAGTCCACCCAACTGATTAAACGATATATCTATGACGATATCTTGGACGAGACATTTCACAAGCTTCACCTGCCACACAAAAAAAAACTGATGGTACCAACAAAGGAGGAGGTGATGAAACTTCATGTTAAGAGACATCTAAAATATCACAGTTTACACATGGATAAACAGAGGATGGTTGTCAATTATCATAAACCTGAAGAATAGAGTTGGCAAGTTGGGTGGGTCAAGGAGGTTAAGTGACTGGTCAGGCAGGTTGAGTAATGGGTCACAAGTCACAACAGGTTCGAGTTGTAATGGGGTATTTCTCAGTTCGGAGGGTTGGGTTGACCCACAAACACTTGTTTTGTCCATTTCATAACAAAAATGAATGTGCTAATTATGATTAAGAAAACAACATATTTACAGTAGTAATCTAAAATATTTAAATAAAAACAGTTTAGGAGAGTGTATGCTTAAAAATAGTAAAAAAAAAGACTTGAGGTGACTCTCAACCCGCTTGACCAATTGGCCCTTTTACCCTTTCAACTTTTGTTACTAATTTGACCTGTTTGAGATTAAAAAAACAACCCAAGTCGACCCATTCATAAACACAAGGGTTAAAACCGTCATCTCAATTGAAAAATATTGCTGGCATACTTTACATCATTAACATTGAAGTAGAAGACCGTATAAATCACATTCACAGATGCACATATGGTAGAGCACAATGATTGGTGCAACTTAATATGCTCCAATAATCCACAGAATAATAAAAGGATTAAAAAAATAGTAGTGTTATGATGATAACCTCAGCATCGATGAATTGGGTATCCTTTAATTCAAATTCAGTATTTCCATACTTCTCTTCTTCCTGAAGAACACGAAGAACTTCACGAGGCAAAAGATCATCCAAGTTAGGAGTACTAAGGACCGTCAAATCAATGTCTCCATCAGGGAGATAAGTCTTGAGTGGAACCGAACCATACGGGAATACCTACAACAATTTATTTGATCAAAAAAATTTCAATATATACGCATCTCAATGAATATTTGAATTTGGCAGAAAAATCACTTAGTTTTGATGATTTTAGCACATACATTATGTCATTTCATGAGCCATAACCTTTAAATTTATAAGAACCACACAGCCCCCTTAAGCAATTAATAAGATGGTATGGCATAAAAAAGAAAGTTTTCAAATTACCACATGAAATAACAATTCTATAATTCTTGAATACACAGATGTTTGTGGGTGGGGAGAATTGTGTGTGTGTGTGTATGTATCAAAATAATAATCACTGGCTGGTAAATATGAATCCACCACTCTGAATTATTGAAAAATCAGCTCAAAATGCTTTACAACATGAATTACATAAATATTAAAATTAATCGCTATCCTTTGGATTAATAATTTTAAATTATGTGACATCCTAAAGATTTTATTTGAAGTGAGAAAGAAGAAAACATTGAGGACAACTTATACATACTCAATACAATCATCATAAACTATGCAAATCACCAAACAGGAATATGAACAAGAAAGCACCATCAACTCAATAAATTAATTTTCAGCAACTTTTTACTGCCTCTGAAAATGATTATTTTGACCTTTAATCATCACAACTAAAACTAAGTATCAGTTAAATGACATATCACACTTTTGCAGGTAAAGGCTAAAAGGGGATGATTGGTAAATAACATAAATAATCCAAGAATCATAAAAAAAATACACAAATTAGTAAAAAAAATTATTAATAACAAAGCACAAAAATAAAAAATTGTGGTGTAATTGAATCCAATTAAACCTCTAATGGGAGATTGAAACTGATGAGCTTCTGCACATATTCAATCACATCTTTCCTCTTCTCTTCAGAATCCAAAGTCGGATATATGCAATTCAACACATCCCGGGCCGGGTCTTCAACCAAGACCCAAGTCTCAGCTCGAATTGAATTCGGATCCGGGTTACACAATGGTGCAGCAAAAGACGGCAGAAACGGGCGATCCTCGTCCATACCAAGATCGCCCATTCAATTAAAAACCCTCAGACACAAATAAACCGATACAGACGAATCGTAAATGTATCGTAACGCAAAAACCCTTGGAAAAATCAGTCAATTTGTCAAATCCCCCAAAATTCGCACGAATTAGGGTTTCCTAGGGCTATATCGAACACATAATTGCAAAATCGAAGGTGAATTTGGGGAAATTGATCAAAATTGGGGGAAATGTTTATATAGGGTTTATGGAAAAGGATTACACACAGAATTGTGTATGTGTGTGTGTGTAGAGACGAAATCCAAACGGTTACCCCCTCGATCTTTTCTTCTTCGTCGGTTTCTCTGACGTATAGAGATACATACAGATGGTGTATGTATGTATGGGGTTAAGTTGTTTTATTATTATGTATTGTAATTGTTGTATGTCTCCATCGATTTGTGAAGAAGAACACGAGACGAAACGAGACGCGACGCGATGGAAGTGAGGGGATGATTTATTGGCATGTGTTGTTTTCGGTCTTGCTAAAGTTACAAAAGCTGTCCTTAGAGTATTGGTTACTTCATTTTTTTGGACTTTTTACTATATGTTTTATAATAGTAGTCATCGACGTATATGATTAGGAATGTTTTAAGGGCGTTACAAGACGTCACCCTCTTTCATTGCTTTGTAGCATGTAGGTGTTACATAGACGTTTCAGAGCATATGAGTATTAGTGCAGGGGTTTCAAAACTCTCTCGGCAGGTCGTAGTTTCTAGTTTTGTTTTAAGTGTGTTTAATCAGTGTTTTTGTGAGTGAAAACTTGATAGACCGTTGTTATGAGTTCATTGTGATTGAACGATATGTTTATACATATATATAAACTTCTTTTCAAACAAATTTAGTGAAGTTTCAAGACTTCGGTTGCATATGAACCTTGTACGTTAAGGAATTGTTACAATTCAGTATCTTTCCAAGTGTTTAAATGATATAGACATTCTAATAAAATAGGATGGTTCTTAAACCGTAAGCGTGTGTGAATGTTGACCTATATAGATTTAATGAAACTCCATTGAATGTGGGTGAAGTCCACAATTCGCTCCAATTTAAAAACACGGTCCCAATAGTATTCATATTCTTCACCTTATGATATTCAATTATATCAAATAGAAAGTTCATTCAAATCATAGAGCATGATACACATGCTTCATGCAGACTCCATCTTTTAATACAAGTGACCAAATGACATATCGTCATGTTTTAAAACATAAGAACACAATATCATTCTTTTTAGTATGTAACATACTATATTCATGGTTATATTATCATGTCATATCGATTAAGAATTAGTATGAACTCACCTCGACTAATAAAACTTTCAACTTTTTTATCCTTGTTCACTTCTTAAGAGTCAAATTAACCATTAGCGTGCATCTTGTGCACAATTGCATATATAGTACCATTTGGTTAATTTCACCACTTTTAACTTATAACATACTCTAATTATTTTCTAAGTGCTAGGATTCATTTGATCTCAATTAAAAGCTTATTAAAGAATATATACCCCTTGTTCTTATTTCGTTTTGAATCTAAAACTTGCATAGTCCTTATGGTGCTTGATCTTTTAAACCCATTTTGGACCGTTTAGTATTGCCAAATCACTATTTTTGGCTTTTCAAGCCTTAGATGGCATAAAAACATCATTTTTACCTAAATTCTAAATTTTTATTCTTTTAAAATTTGTTCTTTGAATCAAAACACTTTTTTATAATTTATTTTATCATTCTTGTTGACTTGTGATGATAAAAACTCAATTTTATGAAATTTCTCTGTTTGAATCAAATTAGGTGAAATTTTATCAAAAAACTTAAACTACAATTTATTAATTTAGACTATATATCCATGATTAGTGAATTCTAATATTTCTTAAACATCATTAATGATATTTATAAGCTATTAGACACAATTATAAACCTTAAATTCTCATACTCTAGGCTTGGGTCAAAATGTACCCAAAAAAACCCCAAAATCCAACCTCATGATTTCAACTTAGAAATTTGAAATCAAATATTTCTAAATGGTCTCCAATCATCATTAGTGATGATTCTAGATTAGCAAATATCACAATAAGCTTAAATTTATGTAAATTTACCATAAGTTCGTATTTTTGCTATCAACTCAAAATTAAGGAGGTTTGGAGAGCCAAAGCTTACCAAAATGAAAACAATAAACCTTTGAAAATGTTGAACTAAATAATAAAATAAATGATCATTCGTCAAATAATTTAATAAAAACCCTACTTAAGCTTTTATAAATAACTAGAGTTTTATAAAGGTTATTATAAATAAGTACCGAGTAAAAAGAATCAAAGAAGGTTCTTCAAGAAAAAAAATTCAAATTACAAACTAAGTAAAATAAAGGTGGTGTGATGAGATGGGGAAATGACAAAGTCCTTTAAGAAATAAAGGAGTCTTTTCATGTTTCAAGAAAAGATACATATAACGTGTCCTCCATCTTCACCAAGTTAAACCTACGCTTTTGAACCGGACTTTTTCAATGTTTCAACTTTGGATAAAAGCAAAGACTAGGTTTGTGACTTATTGCAATGGTAAAACTCTACAAGAGATAGTGGACTCAAACCATTCATGGTTAATGCATGGTTTGACCGTGTCATTGATCGTCCAAGATCTGATGAACTCTTTGATATCTCTCTCTCTCTCACTCGTATTTAAGCAACATTATATTCAACACTTTGACTCGCATCTTGTACTTGAAAAAAATACAAAATAATAAACCTTTTATTAAGTGACTATACGCAACAACATCAAATCTCAACCTTAAGATTACAAAAGAAAATCACGATAAGAGTTAGACTAGAATCCATATAACACAAGCACTTTAATGGGCGATAATTTCTTTGAAAGTGAGAGCATATCGGTGATCTCTTCCATATTGTAAAAAATGATAAGTAGTGATCTCATCATACGAGAGAGAATCTGTTGTATTTCAACTATATTAGAGAGAGTACACCTGTGATCTCTATCATTTTAGAGAGAATCTTTATAACTCTTGGTGGATGATAAATGAGTGGATGTAAGGTAAATTTGTTAACATTCACCCGGCCACTAAAGTAGTATTGTATGACGATATTTATCTATCTCTTGCTTATTATATTTTGACACGATCTATGGTTTTGATTAGATGGTAAACCAAAATAGCTAATAATGATTCTAAATTATTTAATACACTTCTAAAAGTGTTTTGAAAACAAAACTTTGGTGTGCAAGGTTTTACAACTTTTTTTTTATAAACTTGGTGACAAACATGTCACTTTTAGATGAAAACTAATGAATTGGTGAAATCGCATTTGTTGAGAAACCGTTTTTGATCTTAGGTGAAATGACCTACTCTCTCTCTCTCTCTCTCTCCCCCTTTCTCCCTCCCTCCCTCCCCCCTCTCTCCTTACGCACGAGCATGCATGGGTGCACGAATGTGCTTTGTGTTGATCGTTCATTGACTGCCTTTCATAATCTTCCTGATGGTTTTTAGGGAGTCACAGTCGTGCTTAGCCATGAACGACCGTGCCTGGCCTCTAACAATCACAGATCTTTGACTTTTCATTCCTTTTAGCCCGGGAAGCCAAATAACCGCAATTATCTCAAATGAACCAATTTAGTCCATATTTCACTGCAATTGCTCAGAAATCAGTCAAATATGGGATAATTATGGATGAAAAATATGTATAAATGATAACACATCAGTACTCGTTACCTAGTATCGATGAAATGTTTAAATTCAGTCAACCTCACCCATTGCTTTTATGTTGGTATGATGGTTACCGACGAACGCTCCCAAACACGACCTCTCGAGTTTTCGTTTGTTTTCTAGATTGAAGCAGCCTTCTGTCGCCCCGAAAGCGTCGAGATGACTCTCCTTCAAGTTAAGCCAATGCACTTGTAGCTTCTCTTCAACCCTGCTAACGTCCAGGCATACTCCTCCAAATGATGAATATCTTTTATTGCCTACGCCACTACACCTATCCTAAAATGAACCCATCACATGAGGTGCTTGTTGGTAATCGAATATTGAATTAAAGTGGTGATGCTACCAAACTGAAGGTGAAGGAAGAAGATATTCCAAATACGACTTTTCAAACTAGGTATGACCATTACGAATGTGTGGTTATGCCGTTTCGATTTACGAATGCGTTGACAAACTTTATAGATCTTTTTGAATCAAATATGACCACCTATGTTGAATAGTTCGGTGATTATATATCTTGGTGTACTCCGTACGCAAACACGATTACAAGCAGCATTTGCAAAAAGTGTCGGAGACATTGAGGACGAAGAAACTTTATGAAGAAAAAAAAATTCAAATATGAATATTTGTTACGTAAAGTTCAATTCTTTGGACATGTGATCAACTGAAGATTCGAGTTGATCCTTTGAAAGCGGAAGTAGTTTTAAATGGGATCCGTCCACTATACATGTGAAAACGTCTTTTTTCAATATGATCTTCAAAAATGAAGGTGTGCACATGTACATACCTTTAAAGAATAATGCTTGCATATGCTTTCAAAGAATGATATTTGCAAGTGTATATACCTAAAAAAAACAACATATGCACACAATATATACCAAAGAATAATGATTGCATATGCTTTCAAAGAATGATAAAAATATCAGGCATCTTAACCAAACCAAAGTCGAACGACAATATACAAAAAATTTCTTTTCTTCAAATAACATAAAGTCACACTTGTTTTCCCAAAAGAGAATAGGAAATGGCTAAAAACTTAAAAAGGTTGAACATTTATGCTTACACGTTTTAACAAATTACACAACAATAGGGGCGGCCGTCGTTAATGAAAAAAATATTGTTATATTCGTGTTAAAATCCTGATCGCCCTTCATGAAAAAAATTTAGTGTTATATACGCGTTATATATCGCTAGTCAGCCGACCCAAAAATTTTCGACCTCCATCAGAAAGTTTCCTGGGTACGCCGTTTATCCGAACCCTAGAGAGAGTAGATGAAAGATGCACAATGGTTTAGGAGATAAATACTAGGGCAAGATGTGAGTTATGAAAAGGAGTAAGATAAAATTTCTATATTACCCTTACCTTCATTATTTATTTTTGTTAATCGTTATCAGTTAAAAGTAAGTGTTTGATTCATGATCTATATCTATATCTATATATCTATACTATATAACAAATAAAGGTTTTTAATGCCACGTGTCAACTCCATATTCATTTTCATTATTTTTTCCCGTCTCTTTCTCTTATTAAATACATATCTATCTTTTAATAATAATATATTTTTAAGAAAATACTAATCCTTATATTAATAAATCTCCTAACATATTTGACGAGTGTATGTGTTAACATATTATATTGTATTCTACGAGTTTATTAAACCTTTGTAAAACACGAGTTTTTAAAAAATAATTTTCTTTTACTTAATATATAATATTATATTTACTTAAGCCGTGTAATACACGGGATTTTAACATAGTTAAAAAATATATATATGAAGAAGTAGAATATTGAATGATATTTTGTTCTTGTTGATTATAATAATCATCAAACATAAACGTACAAGATGTTTGATTTAATTAATTCGTAGTTTACTAAACAAAAACATTGATCCAAAGTTCCTGGTTTAACTTTTCCATTAAGTTTTTTCACAAAAAGCTAAAAGAAGATTTGGAAATGTCACAAAAGGTAAATTATTAGCGGTATAATATTAAAAAAAATTGGAAAGAAGGTAGGATAATGCTAAAAGGCATAACTTTTTTTTGGGTTTGTTGAATGTTCTTTTCTTAAGTTGGAATATTTTTCCACTATGTGTTGTTGAGATAAATGTTTGGATATTTTGACTTTTTTTTATTTATTTCTAATGATTATCGAAATTTCAATATTAAGATTTTATAATTTTGTTTGTTTAATTATTTTAAAACACATCAACCATGCATGCATGCTTGCATGAGATGAGATCTCTTGCATAGGAATAAGATCTTATGAGATCTTTTGGATTTAATTAATGATTTAAAAAAATATAAATATGTTCTTTTTCGAAAATAATGTAAACAACCATACCGTTATATACTATACTAGCTTAGACCCCGTGTAATACACACGGGTGAAAAATATCAATACATAAATTTCTTAAATTTTATTTATGTATTTTACAGGTGTAAAAATGTATTACTGTATATTAAGGATATAAAACAAAATTAAAAATATGTAAAAAATAATATATAATTGGGTTTCGGAAATACGTCAATTACTATTTAATGTAATTTGACTTTCATTTACTATTTGATTGAAAATAAAAATTACATAATTAGATTTCAAAGTTTTCTTTATAATAAAGGATAATTTAAAAATAAATGTGATTTATTAGTATATTATTAATTTATTAAAAGATATGGATGCATTTAATAAGAGAGAGAGGCGAAAAAACAATGATGAAATTGAATATGGTGACGACACATGGCATACAAAAACCTTTCTTTATTATATAGTATAGACTAGGTTATATACTCATTTTTACATGAAGTTTTTTAACAGAAAAATAAAAATACAATAATGTGTAAAAAAATTAAAATAATGTGTAAATCAATAAATAAAATTCTTTGTTTTCTTAATAAAGTAATAATTAGAATTCAAATTTTATATTATTGTTTGAAAAATAAAAACATTAACATAGTTAAATTTCAAAATTTAAATTTACTTAAAATAGAGAAAATTAAAAGATTTGATGAGAAAAAATATGGTGATAACACGTGGCATTATTTAGAATCATTTATTAGAATAAGGATAATTTAACAAGCACGATGAATAATTTAACTAGTTTAGAATCTCATGTATTACACGGGTTGAATAAATATGATGGTATATATGAATAAAATATAATTTAATTTGTTATCAAATACATTTATTAAAATGGAATAATGTGAATATGTAAATGAATATGTAAATATACAATTAAAGGTTTTTTTATTTGGATTCTAACTCACTATAAAATTGATTTCAATTTGTAAAGTTCATAAAAATATGATTGAACAATTTAATTAATGACAAACACAATTTTAAATTCAAAAATCTTTACATAAAAATTGAAACAAATAAATAATTTAGTTGACTAAAATAGTGAATATGATTATTAATAGGAGAGAGAGACGGAAAACTGAAAATGAGGTGGCCTAAAAATGTAACAAGTGTCCTTAAAATTTACTTGTTTATTAAGTAGTATAGATAATTTAACAAGCATGAGGAATATTCGCTATACAGAATAAGATCGTCCAGTTTCTATAGAACCTATCACTAAAATACTCATAGAGAGAGATAAGGTCAAGCGAAGGGTTAGTTTTTTTTAATTATTATTTTCACTCCTTATACTAAATCTATTTAACGTTTTAACCCGTTTAATTTTCTACTAATTTTGTTTTCAGTAATAACTTTCGTTCGTTAATTTCTTACAGTTACCGTTCGTGTACCGTGATGAACCTAATCAATAAAGAGTGAACAACATCGTTGCCGGTACTAGTATTATCATAACCGCTATCGGTGTTCGTTTTTAAGTTGATGTAAAGCAACATTTTTTTGACAAAACCATCTCAAATAAACTTCAATTTCCTATCATAAACTCTACCGAGTCCCGATGCAATCACAAACACTGATAACAAAAAGACAACATGAGTGTCGTTACCGACGCAACTATTTGTTTTTGTTGTTTTCGATTGATGTAATCTAAATTCATAATATAAATTCATAGTGCGTTCATGACGTTTAAACCTTTAATAACTCAAAATTCACTTAATCTTGGATAATAATATGAAAAATTACACATGAAACAATTAAAATTAAAAACAAAATCCTCAAAACTTAATAAAGTGAAAATGATACCATGTAAATTCTTAAATTTAATGATTTTTTTTATTTGTTTGATACTTTAAAACAGAAATTTTCTAATAACGAAATTTCACTATTTATTTCATAGATTTTAGAATTAAATACACGGATGACCACTGTGGTTTATACGGATTTCACTTTTGGCCCATAGGAATGGAAAAGTACATGTTTGGTCCAATAGTTTGCACAAATGTAACACATTTGGCCCCTGAGTTGGATGTTAGTTATCTTTTGGGGTTAAATGAGTGTAAAATGACAAAAATACCCCTCAATAAAAAAAATTAAAAACGTAAAACAAAAAATGAAAATATTAGTATAAAATTAATGGGTCCCACACATACACTTTTATCCAATAATTTCTAGCCAAATTAATGGGTCCCACACATGCAGATCCGTCGTCACAATCCTTTGAATCTAACACCGATTCCACTTTCAAATCATTCTCTCTGCCACTGCTTTCTTTTGTTCCTGATCATCTCCAACCCACGTTTGAAAGCTCCACCATTGATTTGTTTGGCCTGAATTAGCTTTGACTCTACGAGATCTCTAGTTGTATTCCTGATTTGTAGTAGTCACCTGGCGTTCACATTTTAAGGCAGAAGAAGGGTGGGAGCCTGATGTGGAGATGGAGTAGTCAACCAAAATGGTTTGGATGTTTTCTTTCTATTATGGGTTGTTGATTGCAAGCACATAAATTGCACAACTGGTTCGTGGAGGTTGTCACACATTTGCTCATGTACATCCGAGGAGCGGCAAGTGTAAAATGTTCTTGCTGTCATACCATTAATTTAGCCTTAGAAGTTAACCCAACTCCCAATTAGCTTCATAATCATTTGATTAAACTTTTTAAAACATAAAAGTTGTGAACTTTTTTTTATAGCAAATCAGGTTGCGCATGTCAACTGTGGAAGCTGTAGGATGCTTTTATTGTACTAGTAGCCAGCCGCGGATTTGTTTCAATTTTCTGGTTAGAAACCCAGATGAAGGAATGGCTTGATGTTGGCCATAGATGGCAGTGGCGATGGCCTGATATTGGCCAGAGATGGTGATGGGAGAGGAACAAAGGAAGAATATGAAATGGTGTGGTGGGTATTTAATTATTTATATTGTTTTTTAATTTTAATACATAAAGGGTATATAGGTCATTTTAAAAAAAATTAACCCCAAAAGATAACTGATATCCAAATCAGGGGCCAAATGTGTTACATTCGTGCAAACTATTGGACCAAACATGTACTTCTCCATTCATAGGGGCCAAAAGTGAAATCCGTGTAAACCACAGGGGTCATCCGTGTAATTAATTCTAGATTTTATAATAAGAAATTTTTTTAAGCAAAAAGAAAAAAGTAAGTTATGTTTTGTAATGGAAAAATGAAGAAAACACCAAAATAAATAGACCTAGCACTTATTATTAAAGTACACATTAGAGTGTATGTGCTATACTCTCACCTGACATTCTCAAGTCAGTAACTTTTTTGCCGCATTGACGTTACATAAGCTTGGTGTTTCTCACTTGGCAAGGGTTATACCCAAGTAAGTGAGATACCACATTTTTTGTTTCACTTTGATCATAGGGGACCCACCCAACTGCCTTCACTTGCTGATCACATGATCCTTCACTTGAAATCTCTCACGGGGGTAGCCCAGTTAGCCTTAGAGTTCAAAACTTAACTATTGATGCATTAACTTTTAAAACTGCTTTTGATGTTACCAGCCACCTCTACAAGTAACTAATACTTTTTTTTATTTTTACAAAGTTTACGAGAAAATGACAATTGACAAATACATACACAACTAATAAAATCATATAAGACCAAACTGTTAAAACACAGAAAACCGAGAAAAAAAACCATTCGTTTCTCAAACCAACCAAACTAGCGGACTTGCTTCTATTTGGTCGGTTTTAATGGTTTTTGAACAACCTAAACCACATTGCCCTATAATTCATGTATGTTTATTTATTTAATTAGTTCTACCGCTACCCACAAATTCCAGACCTTTTAACAGTTTTCTTTTTAACATAAATACTAAAAGTTAATTAATTAAAAAGAAAAGAAATTTCCTGCAATAAAAATTGTAAAACAGACCTTGAAATTTCCAAATGAAGATCCAACATAAGAAAATGGGTTTGTTTGCTATTTCTATTAATTTGTTAAATGAAAATAGCAAGTAAATAACGAAAATGATAATCAAATGTGTAATAATACGTCCCTAATTATTCTGGCATAAAACATGGAACTAAAGAACACAAATCTGGAACAAGATCTTAATTCATAAGAAAAGAACACGATAGTAAGCGATTCACAACTGACCTCTAGTACCGTGATCGGGATAAAACTTAAGTACGGACTGGTGGGGGGCCACCTGCACCACCAGCACGAGGGGCTTGACCTGGCCTAGGAGCATCATCCTGAAAAAAAACATATTAAAATCAAAATGTATCAGGATCAAGTAAATCAAAAATCACAAAAACAATCATACATAAAGAATTTAAAGAAAATTGCAATTTAAAAAATAAATACCAACTACATTGTTTTGAAACCATAAGTGATTAGAACCCTATTTTTAAAGAAACTAATTTAAACCTGTTCCAAAGAAATGAAGCTAGCACCACCTAAAAAGAGAATATATATGCAAGTATGTATGTAATGTAAGAATTAACTTGTTTTTTTTTTGGAATAAGAAAGCATTTACTATTCTTATCACATAAAAAAAATTCCTACAAGAACTATGTTAATAAATCCAGATTTATTTTCAACTTAGTTCAAACTACTTTTTATTTTATTGAAATCCCAAAGTTCCCACAAACTTCATTCAAACAGTAAAGACATATCTTAAATTAAAAATTAGAAGTAATAAAATCTTTTTCTTTATACATAAAAAGAAATATACTGTAAATCAGGAAATCCAAACCTTTATTTATAGCTAGAGCTCAAACTATTTTTTTAGTGTAGAAATCCCAAATCTCAACCTAAATTTCCTTTACTCCATTAAATCAAACCAAAAAATATATTGTTCTTTTTAGACGAAAGAGCTGATTAGTGCATACTATTGAGTGTTATAGAAAAAAAAAGATGCATCACTTTCTTTTAATGATTACAGAGGTTAAACATCTAATTTATCTAACTAAACAGCAATATAACCACAAACTAAAGTTCACAGCTAATTTAGGTGCGGTTATGTTTTTTACATAATCGCACATTATGTTATTTTTAAGGTTCCTCAAGATTTAAGAATAGCAAAACTGAGAACATAGTTCTTTTAGTAACTAGTAAACAAGAAGTAACAACTATATCAAGCATAGCCTTATATAAATAACAGGTTTAAAAAAAGTAACAAAATCTTTTAAAAACAAATATTACATACCCTTGGGCGAGTGAAACGCTTCGGGGGCTCACGGTTCCTCCTATCAGTTCGTGAGCGGACCCTAACAACTTTTGAGTGAATTGCACAGGAAACACAGTATTGCAATTTCACATACAACTTGGGTAGTGTGTACTCTGAGACAATAGAGAAACCCAACATTTAATCACAATAAACAAACTATTCTCAATTAAATCAGTTATACTATATAAAATACACCACAAGCAAGACTTACGCTCAAATGCACAAGCTTCTTGAACATCCCTAACAGCAGCTTGTTCCACTATGTTCCTCACATTAAATCTCTTAATAGCCTTATCCTGATCAATAACAAGTAGTGATTAACAAACAACAAGAATGAATTTCCCATTTTATGTAAAAAGAAGCTAATGTTTGACTTAACTTCATATAAAAATAACAAAAGCAAGTTGGCTGCAGTTCACTGAAAGTGTTTGTTGATGACATATAAAAATGCGCTCAATCGTTCATAAACAGTTGAACTTGAAACTAACAAAAACGCCCACAAACCCAAGCAATTTGGCCGGCTCAGCCGGTTTGAGATTTATAATGTCCCATCCACGGTACATGAATTTAAAGGTTCGCTCTATGGTCGACGGTTTGGATCTTAGAACATGCCATTCAACCTTTCTTTTTTTGTTTTCTTTTTCATTTTTGGAATATGCAATTATGAATATGCATAACATTCAACAACCATCTTTATCATTTTAAGAAATTTAATACAAACTAAAAAAGTTGTTTTTGCATTTTCAGTTTTCCATAATTGTAAAAAGCAGATACACATAAAATTCATCAAAACAGACCGAACCGGATATGAAACACTACTAGATCAAACTGAAATTTCCAAAACTCAACCTAAGATATAAAGGGATAAAAATCATCACATGCTTAGTTAGAAAAAAAGAAGCAGTTTTAAAAAACAATGCATAATAAAACACACCAGCTTTATAATTCAATAGTTATAGCAAAACCATAACGCGATCTTAACCAACATTACTTGAGTTTAGATTCAGCCTTTAGTCTAACAAACATAGCCCTCCAGCAAAACCAATCCACCAGGAAGTCCATACCAATACACATAACAATAATCTAAAAACCAATTAATTCACTCCTATACATCAAAATCAACAATATAAATCTACAAAAAAAAACCCGAAATAAACCTAATCGTTTCAAATCTTAAACCGTTCATCATACAAAAAATAATTATGACATACATACTACATAAACAAATCATTGCTACTAACGTCACAGATATTGAGAGAATGATATTACCTTAGGGCAACACTTTCCGCAGTTAGAACAGCGAATGAACTTGACGTGACCGCGTCCGTGCTTGTTCCGTCCGCCGTTCCTTCGCTTGAAAGTCTGCACGCACAAAAATCAGATAACGGAGATGAAAAGTTAGATCGACGGCGAATGCAATCGGAACATAACGCTAATCTTTAATCAACAAACCATATTGTGAAGATCCTCACGGTGCTGGCAACAAGGAGATAACCTGCTTCTGGTGGTCGCTCCTTTGAATCTAGGGTTTCCAAACGGAGTGAATTTGGTACTTTAGACTCGTTCATGGGCCATGAGTTTACAACTGGGCTCGAATTCATCGTTGGCCCAAATTTACTCGATCCAGTTGTTAGAAACAACTAACGAGAACGTATAATGAAAATGAATTTTAAATTTTTAATAACGATATTGTTAATCGGTTTATTTATTCTTTTATAGCTTTTGAGAAATATGATATTTTTAAAAGTTTTGAATATACCGTTACGACGTGTTTATTTTTATCTATGTTTTGATGAATTTTTTATTGAAAACCGAGTTGTGCGTAGTAATTTACAATTCATCGAATCACAAACGTACAAAACATCAAAATTACTTGAATGTTTAGTTTTATTTATACAAAATGAGGTCGTTTTCCCTTTTTATTATTTTAGAATTCATTTGTATATAAATTTATTTAAAACCGAGTCGGGTTAAATATAACTGAGTTTTTATTTCTTTATCTTTTAATACAACTTCGTTTTTCATTAATAAATTTTTACATGTGATTATAGTAGTCGGTTTAAAATTTATAGGTTCGTGTTTGAATCAAATATGAATTGTACGGTTAAGAGTCTATTTCAAATATTTGAAACCCAAATCTAAATACGTTATTTAAATTTGGCTTTGTTTAAATTTCTATTGTTTGTATTCTAAATTTACATAGATCTATACTATATAATAATGTAAAATTTTAAATAATAGATTTACTTTAGTTCGTGTAACGAGATACCTTGAAAGCAGCTCGTCCCACATCGACCAGAAGATGAACATACAGCTGCTTGAAATGGTGGAACTTGATGTCTATGAACGTGCCTTCGGGGACATCTGATAAAATTGGAACGATACAGACTGCGCAAGGATGACACGCACAAGTCGGGAAATGGTTCGAATTTTTTTCTCAATCGTCATCTTCGCCGTATAAACCCTAATTTCTGTTTTCGCCTTATTTTACTCGATTTTTTGTCGATTATCTTCTCTTCATGTTTAATCGGGGATCGAAATGGAGTTTGCGCAAGGAACGATACAGACTGCGCAAGGATGACACGCACAAGTCGGGAAATGGTTCGAATTTTTTTCTCAATCGTCATCTTCGCCGTATAAACCCTAATTTCTGTTTTCGCCTTATTTTACTCGATTTTTTGTCGATTATCTTCTCTTCATGTTTAATCGGGGATCGAAATGGAGTTTGTGAGGTTATTGTTATGAATTTGGTCAGTTAGTAGCAACATTAATCTCAAATTATGATGCTTTCTTACCATAAAAGTAGTAAAATTGATGATTTTATGCTCAAGTTGTGCTCAAATTCATGATGTTTTGCTGACCAAGAAATTAGTATATTATTATGCTATAATTTAGTTTTTGTAATCATTTACAATGCATAAGTTATGTGTAAAAAACTTAAAAATTGGCCAAAATGTGTTTGTAGGTCATATTAAGATTACAGAATTTGAAAATCTGTTTTAACATATCTACTCAAATTCTTGCCAATGCAAGCCATTTACAGGTATTGATTTTAGAATAATTGCTATTTGTAGAATTCTTACATTAATTTGTAAGAACTCTGTTTTGTCTATCTTTTAAAGTTTTATAGATAATTACGATTAGAAAAACTATTACGATAGGTCCAACTTTTCTTCAAGAATTTCTGACCTATACAAATAACTTACAATCATTTTCAGGCTTTTGACAATTTTAGGAATTAGGATTTAACACCAAGAAACAGAATCAATCATTTACTTATTTAGAACAGAAACAAAAAAAAGGTAAATAAAAAGTTAATTTGAAACTTGCATGGTGCACGCAGTGGTGGTGTGGTGGCGCTGGCGGTTGAAAACCAGACTGAACACCCATAAATCATTGATCTTATTTATTGATTTTGTTTCCAACTTAGTTTCATAGTTCATTTTCTGCTTCTGTTTTACTCAAATTGAGGCATTTGAATTTTTTTTAATCTGAAAGTTATAACAATGTCAAATTAGTGAAATTTAAACTGTTATCCTTGTGAATTCGGTCAAATATTAGCTACATTAATTTCAAATCATGATGCTTTCTTACAATAAAAGTAGTAAAATTGATGATTTTATGCCCAAGTCTATCTAAATTGTCTCAAAGTGACATGTTAAGGTAATGCACTCAATTAATTTTGTGAACCTTTAAGCTGTTATAAAGTTTATTAGGCTATCATAACGAATCTTGTAAATTTATTAGCTACACTAATCTCAAATAGTGATGTTTTGGTGATCAAGAAATTAATAGCATAGATGATATTATGCTATGGTCTTGATCATCATACTATTATGTCTATAATTTAGTTTCTGTAATCATATATAATGCATAATTATGTGTAGAAAAACTCAAAATTTGGACAAAAAGAAAATACCAATATTTGATTTTCTTTTATGTGCTTATGGATGTGAAAAGAATGAACCACAAAAAATACAATTTTCAACAGAAGGGTTAGATTTGCAGGTGAATGTGAAGGTTCAAATTGCACACTTGGACTTTGATGTTGGGGGTTCACTTGCAGCCCTGTAGCTAACTTACAATCAATATTAGTGTTTTTACAATTTTAGGATTTACGATTTGACACCAAGAAACAAAATCAGTTACTTATTTAAAATTGAAAAAAGTAAGTAAAAAGTTAAACTGAAACTTGTGTGGCGCAGGCAATGATGGCGTGGCAGCGGCAACAGCAACTGGCGGTTCGAATGCAAGGCTGCAAGCGATGGGTAGTTCGAGCGTATGTTCTATTACCTACTTTTGTTACTTATATGTATCATGATGAATTTGATAGTAAATTAGTAATATTCATGTAAGATTGCAAGCTTTTGTAAACTAGGTAGTTTTGGTAACTTTATCTCACATTCACCACTAATGTTTTGACGACCTAGAAATTAGTAGCATAGGTGATATTATGCTATGGCTTTGATCATGTTAATAATTTAGTTTCTGTAATAATATATATTGCATTAATTATGTGTACAAAACTTAAAAAATGTAGGTTTTAGGATCCATGTCAACAGATACTAAGAATACAAAATTTGACCCATGTTTGAATAAAAACACTATGGGCATCTATCTTGTGTCCAGGTACTAAGATGCACATTAAAGATTTGACTACTAAGATGATCAAACTTTGACTTTGACTTTTTGACCAACTATAACCATGATCCTTTTCATTAGCTATTGTTGGAAAGTGGAGCTTCAGTGGAGGCTAAGGATAAAGATGGTGGTATTCCTCTGCATGATGCTTATAATTTAATTCATTATTTGCCTATAATTTATGTTCACTTTTAACTGCAAGATATCTAGAAATAGTCCAACTGATGATTGGTAAAGCCGATTCTCGAGAACGCGTAAAAAGAATGCTTGAATCAGTGGATGTTGAAAGTGACACTGTAAGTTACTTTTCATTTGTGGCAATGATAGTATTCCCAATGTTAAAATATATGTATTTCCAAAATTCTGCTATTTAATCATGATTTTGGTGGTTAACATGGTGATGATAATTGTGATTAGGAATAAGAGATAGAAATTTGGGATTATTGATCACTGATTTTTTCTTTTCTATGGAGTGTTTGGTTGTGTTGTTTAGTGCTATTTGAACAATCAAAATTAGATTATCAGCTGCTTAAAGTCCCCATGATTACAGTTTAGTAGTAGATGTATCTTAGAAAATCTGCAAACTCATAACATGGTTATTAAAATTTCTTAGAGCATATCTTAGTCTTATTATGAACTGGCTTAGAACCCGTGTACTACACACGGGATGTATAATATCAATATATTAAATTTTTATGTATATATTTTGCAGATGTAAAAATATATTACATACTAGGTTAAAATCCCGTGTATTACACGGGTTAAATAAATAAAATGTTATATATTTAGTAATAAAAATTTTATATTTTTAAAAACCCGTGTAATACACGGGTTGAATAAACCAATATATTACATCTGTTGAATAAAATATAATGTAATTTGTTAACAAACACATTTGTCAAAATATGTTTTTAAAAAATGTAATTTGTCGTGACAGTTATAAGGTCTGTTAAATTAGTTTTTAAAATATTTTTTTTTCAACTGACTATTAATTTTTTTATTTAATTGATAAATGTTAGTTCATATTAAGTTCATTTGATTGATGATATAATAACTATTTATAATCAATAAATAACTATCCGTAATTAGATTTATTAATATAAAGATTATTATTTAATAGGAGAGGGAAATAGAAAATTTAATATTTAATGGGAGAGAGGCGGAAAAATAAAGATGAGAAGTAACCAGAGAGTGACACGTGTCGTGAAGAGATTTTCATTTATTAGAGTAGTAAGATAAGATACTAAGGATAAAAAACAAAATTCAAAATATGTAAAGACTAATATATAATTTGGTTTCAAAAATACATTAGGAGGAGAATAACCATGAATCCGTGGAGATTTGAATCAATCAATGGGTACATGTAACTCAAACCAATCTCAAATTCTATTTCAACATCTAATAAACCAAATAACTGATTTTATTAGTTTAGCGACTGAGCAGATCCGGGTAACCGGACTGGACCGGTCCATACCCAAAACCGATTAACTACAAAAATCATGACCGATAACCGGACCAATGTGTGCACATTTGGTATCGGTCATGTTCGGTGAGGTCCTTCGGGTAAACATGAAAAGATTGGGTCCGATTTCAATCCAAAAAATATCTATTTAGGAGATGATTTTCAGAGTAAGTCGAATTCAACGTTATTAAGTGATTTTCAGATCAACTTAAAATCGAATTTGTCATATCAGGAACCAATTTGCTAAGGTAAATGTTTATCAAAATTTCCGTTCTCACGAAACTACAAACCATCATAATCAGCTTAATAGGAAATGTCGACTAAAACGTCAAACCTGCATCTGACATTCTGTAACTGAGATACATATTACGATCGGGGGTAGCCGTGTCTTACCCTAATTGTATTAAGAAAGTCGACGTAAAAAGTCGTGGTTTTAAAAGTTATACGCTTACAATACTGGTCCCTTGATATCTCCAGTACCCTCCTACAGCTAGTTATACCCTGTCCCCTGGGGTTGAGTACACCTACGATAAAGCAAACTTTCGGCTGAAAAAAATAATAATAATAACAATTAAACAATGTGAAAATTTTTAAAAATGATAATAATTAAAAAAATATACAAAATATCATAAACAATATATAAAATGAAAAAATTAAGAATTGTTACATGTGGGATCTGTTGCGGTTGCATTTTACATGTTCGTTGATGTAATATAAAAAAACCCTAACAAAAATAAACGTCGCTTCAGCTCTGCTTAAATTTGGCATTGAAAGATTTTTTAATACAATAACGTTAATATCAGTATTTTTGGGTTAAACAATCTTTAAATATAACTTATGTTAAAGATTGTTTAAAACAATAACACTAATATAAGTATTATTCGTGTTATTGTATTAAAAAATCTTTAATGTCTAACTTAAGGATAAGTGATGTTTATTTTTGCTATGGTTTCATATTACATCAACGAATATGTAATGCAACCGTAACAGATATCATATGAAAAACTTCTTAATTCTATCCCTTTTCATATTGTTTATGATATATTGTATGTTTTTTTAATTATTATTATTTTTTATATTCACATTGTTTAATTATTATTATTTTTTTCAGCCAAACGTTTTAGGTGTACCATTTTTGTAAACGTATAACTTTTAGGGCCACGACTCTTTATGTTGGCCATCTTGATACAACTAGGGTACGTCACGGCTACCGACAGTCATAGTATGTATCTCAAATTGCCAGGTGTAGGTATGACGTTTTTAGTCGACATTTCTGATAAAGCTAGTTATGATGAGTTTGTAGCATTCGTGAGGACGCAACCAATATACCGAAGTCTGGATCTTAGTGTTGATCCATTCTAATCGTTTTTTATTGTGGATTTGATTGTTGATAAACTATTAGAGGTAGATTCAGTTGTTGATTTGTGGGACAGAAACTTTTTTTACCTATGGTTTTTTCATAATATGGCTTCAATTTAAGTTCCCGCTGAAACTATAAAAATTATAATGGGGTTGTCGTTTCAATGATGAACTTTACCTAAATAGTATTGGTATGAAATCAGAGAGGGGAAGGACAAAGACGATGGAGCAGGGCCATTACCCAATGGACGACAAACGGTGGCTTTGCGCATAGTGTGAGCAGTCATAGCGATTCTGGTCACTTTGTGGATGGTGGCGGAGATTCCACACAGTTTCCTTCTCAGAATCTCCGGAGGTAACTCTTCTCGATTTTCCCTAATTATAGCAAAGGTTTTAAGCATCAAAATTCACACCATTGCATGTGTATACTTTTATGTAATAGGTTCTCGACAGAAGATGGTGGTGGTGGTGCTACCGGAATATACAGCGCAATTAGGTCTAAAACGCTGGCTCCTAATCTTAACTTTGTTTTTGAAAAAGGAAATGTTGTGGTCGATCTTGGAAATTCCTAAGAAATAAAGGACTAAACTTGCCAAGTTTCAAAGATGAGGGGTGGATGTGTGAATAAACAAAGTTCAGTGACTAAAATTGAAATTTCTGAAAAACAAGGGCTGCGGAGGCGATATTTCCATGTTGAGAACATGAACAGTAGGGGATTTTTTGGATTTATGGGTGATTCTTGAGAAAACTTGCATTGCATGAGGTGAAACATATTTTCTTTTATTTTTGGAGACATAATTAAATTTTATTTAATTTAATTGTACTTGAACCATTTTAAAATTAGGGGTGTCAATCATGTCGGGTTGGCGTGCCTATTTATAAAACCCCAACACCCATATTCTTGTTCGTGTTAAGGATTTCTATCCTAACGTGGATACATTAAAATCCGGGTCAACCTGAACACTACCTGTTTAACTCATTTATCTAATAAAATCACACTGGAAAAAACGGAACATATTGATATCATACATATAGTAGCATAGTTTAAAAAAAAACAACTGACAAACAGCTATCTAATTAAACAATATTTTTAAGGTGTTTGATTTTTGTAGTGAAGATGACATTGGTCCGGGTTTAATACACATGTCAGTCATGTCGTGTCTGCCATGTTTAGCATAACACGACGCATTTTCTAGCCGTAGAACTAATCATAATAGAACGGGTGGCGTTGGATGGGTAACAGGTCAAAAAGGTTCATATAAAACTGCTTGACCCATCCATTTTTAACATTATATTATTTTTAATTTATAAAATTCATTAAGCGAAAAACCAAACGCCTTCTTGAAATTACAGTTTTGAACCGTCACTTAACCTGCTTGACACGTCCATTTTTTTATAGCAGTTTACAACCCATTTTAGCCGCCCATCTTGATATAATGTGTACTTAATACTTAATCTTTGTTAGAAATCACAATTTTATGTTATTATATATTGTTTACTGATGCATGCATATGTTTTCTAAATTTCAGGGGCTTAATTCATTGAGAGATAAATGGAACCAGATGACAGAACAGATAATAGATCATTTAAGCTAGAGTTTCATTTACTTGAAATGTCCCAAAACTAGGGGTGTTCATCGTGTCGTGTTGGTGGGTTGGTGGGATACATATAAATTCAGATCAACCTAAACACGATCCGTTTACCCATTTATTGAACATATTTATATTATCATATACAGTAGCATAGTTTGAAAACAAGGTTTACAAAATTGGTTCAAACAAATTGTTTTCTGTTTGATTAAAAAAAATAGTTGACAAACAACTATTTAGTAACTTGTATACTTTTTTTTAAGTGAAGTGATATCTAATCAAACAATTTTTTTAAGGTGTTTGGTTTTTGTAGGGAAGATATTGTTCCAGGTTTAATACACATGTTGTTGTGTTGTGTCTGCCATGTATAGCAGCACACGGTCTGTTTTGTTGTATAACTAAGCATAATGAAACAGGTTACCTCGGTTGGGTAACGGGTCAAAACAGGTTCATATAAGACCTCTTGACCCATCCATTTTTAACATTATATTATTTATTGTTTATAAAATTCGAAAAACCAAACATCTACTTAAACTTAAAGTTTTGGCCCGTCATCCAACCTGCTTGACCCATCCATTTTTTTTACAACTGTTTATAACCCATTTTTGCCATATAATGTGTACATTGGTAATTTAAAATTTTAACTGTCAAAAAAATAGAAAATATTGCATCTAATTTGAAGTTACAGGAATTAAATATGCAATGCAAGTACTCCACTAACCTCACTACCTTATTCTAGGATAGGAACATTACATGGACATGCACGAACCCCATGTTTCCGTATGCAAGAACTACATCTAACATGTGACAAAATTACGTAAAGTAATAAAATGCAATTAGATTTGACTATTGTCAAAATCGTATGTTCATAATCTGTCTTTTGGGGCTGCTTAGTTTCTTGATGGATGATTGGCCCGTATCATTATGCATGTGTGTATCATGTATGTTAAGAGTAGCCCGCGATGACTCAGTTTCGGAGATCAAAAAATAAATAAATTGTTGCGCGAATCAGTGTCGGAACTTGAAGAATTAAATTGGGGCCCGAAAATACTACATATAAAAAAACCAAAATTTTTAGTGGATTTGTGGAACGGATTTGGTTATTGTTATGGATTAGTAGGGCTCAAACACTATAACTATTATGAAATAAATGCGGTTGGCCGAAATCAATACTTCTGAGCAAACAAGTAAGGAAAAAAACCAACTTTTTTGTGGATTTGTGGAACAGATTTGGACTTTTGATCTGGATTATGAGGGGAAAAACCAATATTGTATGAAATAAATGTAGTGAGCCGAAATCAATACTTCTGAGCAAAAAAGTGGGGAAAAACCAGTTTTTTGTGGATTTGTGGAACAAATTTGGGCTTTTGATCTGGATTAGGAGGGGCTCAAATAGTATACCTAATATAAAAAAACCTAGTGACCCGAAATCAATACTTTTAAAGCAAAAAAATAGGAGAGCCTGGGCCCCCTCTGCCCCCTATTAAGTTCCTCCCCTGATGCGAATATGAGTTAACATTAAAACGACAAATTCGTTAACGTAGTTAGTAACAAACTAAACAAAATAGAAATATAAAAAAATTATTTTTTTATAAACGAATATAAGAAAATTTATTTTTTTATAAACGAAAAAAATCCGGTTTGTCAAACCCTAGACTCGAACCCACGTCGGCGGATATATATTATAGGGGTAAACTTTAAGAGTTTAGAAATTTGAGAGATAGAGTTGAAACTTTTTTTTCAGTGGTAAACATTAAACTTTAGAAACTTAAGGGGTATATTTGAAAATTTAGAAAGTTAAGGGAAGTCTTAAACGATACCAAATACCTAAGCGCGTGTTTGAGACACCGAATGCATAAAATATCAAATCGCGTTCATGAAAACATAAGGAATACGAAAAGTACAAAATAAAGTAAACTCACAACGATCCTAACTAAACGTAAATGAGTAAAAATAAGTAAAGTGGGGAGGAATTGAAAAAAAAAACCAACTCAAGGACTCGAACTTAGGTGAAATAAAACAAAGTAAGCACCTCTACTCAACCAACCATGTGAACCAAATTCTCATTTGTGTTTTATAGGTGAAAATTTGGTATTTAGCAATTTATTATCCCTATTCTAATAAAAAACTAATTTTTTTACCACTTGTCACTATCACATTCACTCTCATATTTTTTTTTCCGCCTCTCTCTTATTAAATACACTTATCTTTTTTTAATAATGATTTATATTTAAAAAAAATATTAATTATACTAATAAAACACATTTATTTTAAATTATATTTTATTTTAAGAAACTTTAAAATTTAATTATGTAACTTTTGTTTTTAACTAAATAGTTATGTAATTTAAATTATATTAAATAGAAATTAATGTATTCAACAAGTGTAATATACGGATTTTTAAAGATATAAACTTTTTATTACCAAGTATATAGCGTTATATTTTATCAATCCGTGTAATACACGAGTTTTTTAAATACAAATTTTTTTATTACTAAATATATAATATTATATTTTACCAAGCCGTGTAATACATGAGATTTTAACCTAGTATCAATATAAACAAAGGAAAAAAAACAAAGAAGGACTAGGGATGGCAATGGGTTGGGTTCGGGCCGGGTATCGTTAATCTCAAACCCATACCCGGCTGTAAAATTGTGTCCCATACTCGGCCCATTACTCTTCGGGTTCCGAGTATACCCGCGGGTAACGGGCATACCCGTTAGTATCGGGCATCGGGCATACTCGCGGGTATCGGAAAATAACCATCGGGTATGTGTCGTGTACTTTTCTATGATTCTATTTTTTATATTTATAAATACATATTTCAAAAGAAAAATTATATTTTCACATAATAAACCTACTGAAATGAAGCATTAATAGGCATGGGTTAAGAGAAAATAAAATTATAAATTACAAATTTTTTGGTATATGATTCGGGTATATGGTTCGGGTAAACGGGTATGTGATTTCGGGTAATCGGGTCGGGTATCACCTAATCTCATACCTGTCCCATACCCGTAAAAATTTTTAAAATTAATCTTATACCCGGCCCTCGTACCCGTCGGGTTTCGGGTTTACCTGTCGGGCACGGGTTATTTTGCCATCCCTAAGCAGGACTCGAACTTGGGTAAACCAAACAAAGACATACTTTCAAGTAGCTCTAGGCAACCATCTCAACCAATTTTAAAAAAAACTTGGTATTTATCAATTAGTGATTTCGAAAAAAAAAACAAAAGTATACTCTAGCTAAGGTCGTTGCATATTTTCGAAAAATTTCCGGATTTCTGTTTTGAAATGTTTATGCGTTTTCATTAACTGAAGGTGACAACAATAAAATTTTCTTCGATCTAGGCTTTTTTTCTCATGGTGGGAGGCGGAAAGCCATGGCAGGAGATCAGACGAAGGAAGGCCGAAGAAGCGTCTGGTTCAAGTAAAGCCACGAGAAGGAAAGAAGACCCACGTCAAACCACCTTCTTCGTTGCTAACCTACCAAATGGCACCAAGGCCATGGAGTTGGAGACCTGCTTCATGGATTTCGGGAAGGTGGTGGACACTTACATGGTTGCAAAAAGAGACAAAGCTGGGGGTTATTCGGGTTCGTGAGATTCTTAGATGTGGAAGACAAATGGGGAAATGGAGCGTTCGTTGGCATCGATTAATCTGATCAATGCCAGGCTTATGGTTAACTTGGCTAAGTTTGACAGGGATGGTATGCCTAGCTCAAGGGTTAAGGCCAACCCCCCTCAACAAACATACGCTAGGCCCCCTCATCAGTACCAGGAACCTAATGGTTCGATCCGGGGGAAGGGAAACTATACCTATAGGGATGCCCTCATCCGAAACCAATACTCGTCCTTGGAGGTCTCGGTTCCAGAAGATGCGGACTATGATGTTGTTCAATGGTATGACAAATCGGTGATCGGAAACACGATTGATTTTAATCACTTACACTACAAGAAAAAGACCCTGTGCCGACGCCGCCTATACCGACGACAATTGTCGTCGGCATAGGTTACCCTGTACCGACGACATGTCGTCGGTATAGGTCAAAACCAAAATTTTGTCAGGGACACCCTATACCGACGACATGTCGTCGGTACAGGGTTGAGCCAGATGGAGGGAAAAATGGCGCCCAATGAATTATTGGGGAAAAGCCTATACCGACGACATGTCGTCGGTATAGGGTTATTTTGATTTTATTTTTGTTTTTTTAATATAATAAACATTTCGTCGGTCAAAAAAAAATTTAAATAAAAATTAAAAAAATTCTAAAATGCCTTATACCGACGACATGTCGTCGGTATAGGTTTTTTTACTTTATTGACCAGTCAAAACCTAACGAATCCTATACCGACGACATGTCGTCGGTATAAGGCATTTTAGAATTTTTTTAATTTTTATTTAATTTTTTTTTTAAATTAAAAAAAATTCTGGAAAACCCTATAGCGACGACATGTCGTCGCTATAGGTTAATTTTGATTTTCTTTTTGTTTTTTTTTATTTAATAAATTTTCGTCGGTCAAATTTATTTTTTTTTAAATTAAAAAAATTTCTGGAAAACCCTATGGCGACGACATGTCGTCGGGATAGGGTTTTTCCAAAATTTTGAATGGGACACCCTATAGCGACGACATGTCGTCGCTATAGGGTTGAGGCAGGTAGGAGGGAAAACTGGCGCCCAATGAATTTTTTGGGAAAACCTATAGCGACGACATGTCGTCGCTATAGGTTAATTTTGATTTTCTTTTTGTTTTTTTTATTTAATAAATTTTTTTTTTAAATTAAAAAAAATTCTGAAAAACCCTATGGCGACGACATGTCGTCGGTATAGTGTTTTTACCTTTATTGACTGGTCAACATCCTGTGAAACCTGTGCCGACGACATGTCGTCGCTATAGGCCACTGTACCAACGACAAGTGGACCTATGCCGACGACATGTCGTCGCTATAGGGTGCAGCGTGAACAAATAGGGAAACAGATGGCAGAACTTCATTTTCAGCCAAAACTCTCCAAAACTCCCCCAATTCTGTCTCTCCGGCGATTTCAGCGTTTTTGGGCTATTTGGAAGCAACTTTCACACAAACTTTCGGGATTTAAGGTGAGCTAACATCCGGGTTCATATTTTAGCTAATTTTTTAAGATTTTGAAGTTTTGTTTGTTTATTTTGGTTAGGTTTTGGAGGAATTTCACCATTTCTTGAATTTCTAGCTTTGTGAAGGTAAATACTCATTTTAATTACTAATTTGTGTTGAAATTTGGTTTATATCAAAGATTTTTATGATTTTGTATGTATGTGTTATGTTTGTATGTTTGTATGTATGAGTATGTATATTTGTATGATGGAATTATTAAATTATGATTAGTTTATGTCATTTGGTTTAGATGTGTGTTTATTTTATATAATTTAGTTTATGTAAATTAGTGTTTGTATGTATGTGTATGTATGTGTGTAATTTGTGTTTATGATGATTAGTTTTAATGTTTAGTTTGTATGTATGTGTGTAATTTGTGTTTATGATGATTAGTTTGAATGTTTAGTTGGTATGTATGTGTGTAATTTGTGTTTATGATGAAATTTGGTTTAGATCTAAGATTTTTATGATTTTGTATGTATGTGTATGTATGTATGTTTGTATGTATGAGTATGTATTTTTGTATGTATGATGGAATTATTAAATTATGATTAGTTTAGGTCATTTGGTTTAGATGTGTGCTTATTTTATATAATTTAGTTTATGTAAATTAATGTTTGTATGTATATGTATGTATGTGTGTATTTTGTGTTTATAATGATTAGTTTGAATGTTTAGTTTGTATGTATGTGTGCAATTTGTGTTTATGATGATTAGTTTGGATGATTAGTTTGTATGTATGTGTGTAATTTGTGTTTATGATGATTAGTTAATATGAATGTATATATGTGTTTGTATGTTTGTATGTATATGTTTGTAATTATGTAATTGGACATTTATTTATGTTTGTATGTATATGTTTGTAATTATGTAATTGGGCTTTTATTTATATATATATGTATGTAATTGTGATGTGTAGGTATATAAGATGGTATTTATTGGGAGCAACTTTCACAAAAACTCTCGGGATTTAAGGTGAGGTAACATCCGGGTTTCATATTTTAGCTACTTTTTCAAGATTTTGAAGTTTTGTTTGTTTATTTTGGTTAGGTTTTGGAGGAATTTCACCATTTCTTGATTTCTAGCTTTGTGAAGGTAAGTACTCGTTTTAATTACTAATTTGTGATGAAATTTGATTTAGATCTAAGATTTTTATGATTTTGTATGTATGTGTATGTATGTATGTATGTTTGTATGTATGAATATGTATATTTGTATGTATGATGGAATTATTAAATTATGATTAGTTTAGGTCATTTGGTTTAGATGTGTGATTATTTTATATAATTTAGTTTATGTAATTTAGTGTATGTATGTGTGTAATTTGTGTTTATGATGATTAGTTAATATGAATGTATATATGTGTATGTATGTTTGCATCTATATGTTTGTAATTATGTAATTGGACATTTATTTATGTATGTATGTTTGTGTGTATATATTTGTAATTATGTAATTGGGCTTTTATTTATGTATGTATGTATGTAATTGTGATGTGTAGGTATATAAGAGAGTATTTATTCATATGCTTATGTATGTATATGTAACTTTATTTAATTTTGTTACAAGTTTGAAACTCGTTGCGGTTGACGAGAGGAAGAACGTCGTACACATAATCAACAAATGCTTGAAATGCAACGACAAATGGATGAAATGCGTCGAATGTGGGATCGCCGAACTAGCAGCGATGATAATTAGCTTGGAGTTGTTGAGCCTTTGCCTTTTTTGTTGGTATTTGTCTTGAACAATTTGCATATTTGTGTGTCGAACAAGTTTATGTTTTGAATGTTTGATTTGTCGAACAAATTTGTGTGTCGAACAAGTTTGTGTGTCGAACAATTTGGATGTTTGGTTTATGTTTCGGACATTAGTTTTTATCCGATTTGAATGTTTGAATGGTTTATATTTATGATTTGCAGGTTTTTGTTTTTAGAAATTTAATATTTCTGGATAAAATATTAAAAATAAAAAATAAAAAAAAAAAACAGAAAAGACCTATACCGACGACATGTCGTCGCTATAGGCCTTTTTCAAAAATTATTAAAAAAAACAAAAAAACCCTATAGCGACGACATGTCGTCGGAATAGGGACAACCTATACCGACGACATGTCGTCGGTACAAGGTTGGAATCTATACCGACGACATGTCGTCGGTATAGAATTTCTTTTTGAATTATTTAATTAGACCCTATAGCGACGACATGTCGTCGGTATAGGCTGACCTATACCGACGACACCTATACCGACGACAATCTTGGGCTATTGGGACGAAGCAATCCCGACGACACCTATCCCGACGACATGTCGTCGGTATAAGCTATCCCGACGACAAGTCGTCGCTATAGGGTTAAAAAAAGTCGTCGGTATAGGGTGATATTGTTGTAGTGTTATGTAGTCTCCACCATTCCATTACCAAGGTCAGTGATAGCATCGCCAAGATGTATTACCTGGGGGGTCTCCAGGTGATCATAACATTCAAAAAGGCAACTGAGGCAAAGGAATTCATTTTCGATAGACAGGAATGGTCGAGGTGGTTCTCGTCGCTTGAGGTTTGGTCTGGACAGACAACGGCCTACGAAAGGATCATTTGGTTACATATATATGGAGTACCTGCCCACCTATGGGAAGCCCATGTTTTTGACTCGGTAGCGTCTAAAGCTGGTAAGGTGGTGGCTCCATCTCAGGCTTCCTTCTCTGATGGGGCGCTATCATATGACACGGTAGGTATCCTGGTTGGAGAAAACTGGTCGATACCGAAGGAGGCCATACTAAAATGGCGAAATAAATCATTCACGTGCTGGCTCCAAGAGGAGGAAATTGACTGGTGTCCGGAGTGGATTGATAAACCAAGGTATATTCCGTCGCCAAGCAAGTTTTTTCCGACGAGGAACACAAAGGGTCTCCGGCTACATCAGAAGGGGAACGGTCTGATATGGGGAATGATGTACAATCATTTGTGCATGGGGTTGGGAATTCCCATGGCATGGGTAATGTAACATCCAAGATTTTCTAGTATTATTTTAATTATTATTATTATATATTTAATATATAATAAAAACATCTCAGTTCAATCCCACACCCATCACATGAAATATTTTTTTCTCATTTTAACATAGTATTTTTTTTTCTACTACATATATATATATATGCGTGTATAATCATTTATGAAAAATATTATACAATTTCACTCTATATATATATGTATATATATATATATGACCTATGTTTTAAGTATAAATATGTAAACTTATTTTATTTTAAACCCAAAACTTATATGTACACATACATATGTATATATTTATAATTAAAAAAATTAAAGATAAACTAGTTGAACCCACATTTTAAACTTGAACCCTTTAGTCCCTTGAACCCTCAATTTGAACCCGCACTCGCGAATTTGTATCTTTGACTAAATTTTGATCCCAATTCAAGAACATTTGACAAACTTTGACTTCTAAAAGTCAAAGCAGACCGATTCTTGATAATCCAAGGCTGTAATTGGTCGGGTTCTTGCTGGATTGGACTACTGTGGTTACACAAACAAAAATCGATCCAATCCCGGCCCAAACAACATGCAAAACTGATCAATTAAGCGGACAATCATGAATTCAAACGAATTTGACTTCACAAAGTCAAATCCGTATCAATTCGTAACCAATTCCTACAATTAACGCGTTTGTGATCCGGAAATCACGCACTGACCATTTGGGCATGTATCCAAGCCAGTTTCGTGACTCAATTCACCATCAATCATCAATTTAACGCGTAAAAATCGTGCTAACGGTTGCCTTCTACGCGGATAAATTAAATCGAACAATCAAGATGAAATTGATTCACCTAAAACGCTCCCTCACCGTCGCACCACCCCTCTGAACCTCGCTCGATCGCCAATCGGTCGTCATTCCACCTCTGAATCACTGTCAAGCTCCAAGAACACCGAATTCATACTCCCCGTCGATCGCCTCCGTTTCGTAACCATTTCAGGTAAATGTTACATCAATAGTTTCGTTTCAATCTAAGGATCAAAAGCCCCATGGTTTGAGCTTTTGATTCGGTGTAATCGGGGGAAATGGTAGGGCTAGGGTTTTCTCGCGCTAAATAGGGAAGAAGGATGGTTTGGGTTATTTATTAAATGAATTATGTAATAGCATTCCTTCAAGGCATTAAGCCCAGGTCCACCGGTTAAACACGTACACCCTTGCACGCCCAGATCTAACCCGGGTTCAAACCCAGTACCCTACAAACATTTTTAAAACAAGTTTTTAACACCCAAAATACTTTATAAAAATTATTTTATAAAAGCCTATACTGTTTAAAGTAAATTTGAACAATAATTTACCATTCTTAGTCATGAGATGATTATTTTACAAATTAAATTGTTTAAAAACTTCTTTTTTTAAAATATGAAAACTATTTAAAAATTATTTTAAATTAATGATTTACCAAAACAAAGCATTTAAAATTTCTTACTTTATAAAATTATGACCAAGACTTTTATAAATCCATTTTCATTATTGTAAAAGAATTTCACAAAACAATGGTTATAAATTTTTTTATTAAAATTTCATATGATAGGGTTAAAACTCTATTTAAACAAATAAAACCTTCTAAATATAGTGTATTTACATTTTTCACATTTTCTTAAAAGAACATACTATTTTAAGGATAAATGAAGTTACTTATTTTTACATTTACAATCCGTTTAGAGTTTCAATCATAATTAACATAATTTCATAATTATATATTTACACCATTATTTTGACACATTTTCATAAACAAGGAAATAAAGCAAATTTATTTATTTAAATTATACTTGAATAAATATAATTCCACACTAATTTTTTTTAAATAAAAAAAATAAAAAGAATTTATTTATTTTACTTAATTATTCAACCCAAATTCATTTATTATTAAAATCATGTACTCGAACTTACATTTCTCATTAAAACTAGTATTCGAATGCAAACGTAAACATATACACATCCCTTACATAATGTAACACAAACTCTTCGTATAAGTCCCTACACTCAATCCCGTTAAACCCTAGATCTAGCCATAGACCTTGTGCATGTTATTAATTCACACTCATATAATTTCACTCTAGGTTAAGTTTGTGAATTGCAAATTCACTTGTGCTACCTGTTACTCTTGTTATCTACACAACTAATACAGGTGAGTTTTACATAGCCCCCTTTTTCACTGTTTTTACATTTTGGGGTGAAACATGATCACAATTTACAATGATTTAAAGAAACTACACAATACAAATCCACTTTACAATTTGTGTGCAATTTGAGCTTTATGTTTGAGTGCTAGGTGTGTTAACTACTTATTTGCAATTACATGTACAATCATTAACTAATCAAGCCGACGGTTAACAATGATAGATCTATTGAGTCTGACAAACCCACCCAGATTGGGGTGATTGTTACCGACAACACAATTTTTGCATGCTAGTTACAAAGGTTTGATTGTACTACTTGGTTACACAATAGTGACTCCCCATAAATGTCTTGTTAATCATGACTTGTATGGATTTGTTTACACACAACACTTTGATGCTATTTAGAGTCAAAACCCTATGTATGCTCACCAACTTTTTAGTTGATCTCGTTTTCATCATGTTTCAGGTACAAAAGTTTGAGTTGATCAAGTTGCTACACTTAGGTTGTGGATCTAGTTAATTGAAACAAATAGATACGTTATGAAATTCAAATATTCTTGTACTGTTGTAATTGGAGGTTGTGAATGGAAATGTAACATTTTTAATATATTAAATTTTAGTCAACCATGTGCTCATGAACAGTCTACATGTTCCGCCCCGACGTTTCCGCCGTCGGTTGGGGTGTGACAGGTAATGGGAAGACAAAACCAAGGTAATTAATAATACATCTTCCAATATTTACTGGTTCAAGGCAAATAAGTCCGATAGTCTGGTGGCCCAAGACAACCCCTCTAGCCCATCTGTTGCTGAGGTAGCCCAAAGGATCAATGCGCTTGCTGGGCCGGGTTCTAGAAAAAGGCCTAGGTTGGAACACCCGATGAGGGATCCTTTTGATATTGACAGATTCATAGGTGGGGTCCCTATTCCTCCCATTCCCACCCCAAATCCCCTACGCTCAAATAATACAGGGTCCCTTTCCTGGCCTAAATTCGCATATGAACAATGTGCAAGTGGAAGAAAGTGGGGAATCTATCCCCGATTCATGCGAGCATGGGGATGTGGATAGGGAAAATCAGGAGGATCAAAGCAACCGTAATGAAATTGCAGCTACAATGGAGATGGGATAAGCGTTAGGGGTAAACATCGACAACTTCGAAGAGATGGTGAGATCGGTCATTGAGGGTGAAGTGGTGACAGATGTGGTACAATGAATTGCCTCTCATTTAACTGCAGGGGGATAGGGGGATCCGCAAAGGTTGATTGGATTCGAAGCATCAAGAGGAAGGCTGGCATTCAGTTCATTGGGTTACAAGAGACGCAATTTGAAAACACTGAAAAGATCCCTTTCGACAGGCTCTGGGGGGACGGAGATTTCGAGGCATTTGGTGTAAAATCGGAAGGAGGGTCTGGGGGTTTATGCTGTCTATGGAACAAGAACTTATTTAAGGTAAATTTTACTAAATCGGACTCAAATTTCATTCTTCTTAATGGGATCTGGAAAGGGATAGACAAAGAAGTTAACTTGGTAAACATATATGGTCCGCATGACTATAATCGGAAAAAAGAACTCTGGAAGGTATTATGCAGACTAAAAAAAGATGCTGGGGTTGTGGGGGGTCTATGGATCATGATGGGGGATTTCAATGCCATTAGATGGAGTTGAGAGAGATCATCTGCTCCCCAATCTGACCCTACCATGTTGGATTTTAATGAATTTATTTTGGAGGCCAATCTTGTTGAATATAACATGGGGGGTGCAAAGTATACTTGGATGAGAAGTGACGGGTCCGTATCTAGTAAACTGGATAGATTTTTGGTTTGTGACTCGTTCCAATGCTTATGGCTGTTGGCTTCGGTTACGGCCCTTGATAGCGTTTGGTCGGATCATAGGCCAATTATCCTTTCCTATCAAAACTGGGATTATGGCCCTGTTCCGTTTTGTTTATTTATTTCTTGGCTGGATCATGACGAACTCCCGATGCTCGTATTCAACTCTTGGACATCTAAAGTGGTCCGGGGAAGGGCGGATTTTGTATTGGCGAAAAAGTTAACCATCCTCAAAAATGATATTAGACATTGGTGCAGTAGAAAAAAGTTGGAAAAAGGAAAATAATTGGTGGATCTTGACATACAAATAGGGGCTTTGGAAAAAAAAACTGATGATGTGGGAATCTCAGATGCTGAAAAAACAAGCAGAATGGTTATGAAAAAGAAAAGAATGGAGCTGGAAATCAAGAAGAAACAAGACCTTAAACAAAAAGCAAGATTGAAGTGGCTTGTAGATGGGGATGAAAACACGACATTCTTTCATGGGATCATAAACGGTAGGAAAAATAGCAACCGAATTAATGGTCTAATGATCAATAACTCTTGGAGTACTTATCCATCTCAGGTTAAAAATGAGGTGTACAATCATTTTAAGAAAAAGTTCGCTAAATGCTTTCCGATCAGGCCTGCTCTCTTGAATGATAACCTGAGACCACTTACTGGATCAGATTCGGATGCCCTAGAGGCTGAATTTAACTTGAAATAAAAAAGGCCGTTTGGCAATGTGCCGGAGGGAAAGCGCCCGACCCTGATGGTCTATCATTCGAATTCATAAGGAAATTTTGGTTCGTGTAGAAGGATAAAATAGTGGGTTTCTTTAAAAGCTTTGAAGCAAGAAAGACCATTGCAAAAGGCTGCAACTCTTCCTTCATCACCTTAGTTCCCAAAGGAAATGACTCGGTTTCCATGAACGGCTTCCGGCCTATTTCCCTAATAGGCGTCATGGCGAAATCCCTTGGAAAACTGCTCGCTATGCGGGTCCAGAAGGTCGTGGCTTCGGTGGCCGGGCAGGAAAAATCGGCATTCATAAAAGGTAGAAATATCTTTGATGGACATATTCTGATTAACACCATCCATTGTTGGGCTAAAAAGTCAGAAAATAAACTCATGTTATTCAAGGTAGATTTTGAAAAAGCCTTTGACTCTATTAATTGGAACTTTATGGGCTCCATTATGGAACAAATGGGATTCGGCCCTAGATGGAGAGCATGGATTTTGGGTTATCTTAGATCGGGTAGGGCTTCTGTCCTAGTTAACGGGTCCCCAACAGACGAATTTCCTATGGAGAGAGGAGTGAGACAAGGTGATCCCATATCACCCTTTCTTTTTATCGTGGCCATGGAAGGGTTGACAACAATGATGAAAACTGCTACTCGGAAGGGACTTTTCAAAGGCCTATCTTTACCAAACAATGGTCCTTCCATCTCACACTCGATGTACGCCGACGACGTCTTCTTCATCGGTGAATGGGATAAACAAAACATCATAAACCTTAAACGTATACTTCGTTGTTTTTATCTTATCTCGGGTCTCAAGATCAACTACAACAAAAGTAAGCTGATTGGTGTCGGGGCATCTACCATGGAATGTAACGAATTTGCATCCATTATGGGGTGCATGAGAGAATCTCTCCCATCCTCCCATCTTGGACTGCCGATTGGTGCAAACATGAGGTTGGCTAAGAACTGGGAGCCGGTGGTGAATAAACTCAAGTCGAGACTCAACTCTTGGAAGGCTAAAACGTTGTCTTTCGGGGGAAGACTCAGATTGGTTAAAGCATCATTGGGAAGCTTGCCTCTTTACTTCCTATCGATGTTCAAGGCCCCGAAGAAGATCGTTAAAGAACTTGAATCCATTAGACGGAGATTCCTATGGGGTGGAAATAACTCTCAAAAGAAAATTCATTGGGTTGCATGTGACAATGTTACAAAACCAAGAAGGATGGGTGGTCTAGGAGTGGGCAGCCTCACGACTATGAACCATGCCCTGTTATCGAAATGGAAATGGAAGGCGTTGATGGACCCGAACAGCCTCTGGTCTAGTTGTATCAAAGCAATTCATAAGTCAACAATGGATGACCCCAACTCGCTTCATCACAAATCAAGGGCTGACAATTGGGTGGCCATTACCTCGGCTGAGAAAGACTTGGGAAATATTGGGGTATCGCTAAACAACTTATTCTGAAAACACATTGGGGATGGTAACAAATCTTCCTTCTGGAACTTAGCTTGGTTCGGATCCATTCCTTTTCGAAGGATGTTCCCTGCTCTTTACGCCATGGACCGAAATAAAAAATGCCTCATCGCCGATAGAATCCTTTGCTCGCCATCAGGGGCTGTTGAATTCACTTGGGACTGGAAAAGGGGGCCAGTAACAAACAGTAGGAGGGAGGAAATTAAGGATCTTGAAGAAATGATCATGGAATACCGATTCATAGATGGGCCGGACAAATAGGTCTGGGAAGGGGACCCATCGGGCTCCTTTTCTACAGAAGCTTGTAGAAAATGGCTTGACGAAAGATTGGCGCAGGGATCAAAAGTGGATGTTCTTTGGCTTAGATGGATCCCTCTTACGGTTAGATGTTTTGTGTGGCGTCTCCTTCAACACAGATTGCCAATGGCCTCAGCACTTAAGGCCCAAGGTGTCCCTATTCATTCTAGTAGCTCATCATTATGTCTTTTGGAGGATGAAAATGAAGATCACACGTTCGTTAGGTGTCCGGTAGCGAAAGATACGTGGTGCAAAATCTCAAAGTGGATGAACTGGGATGTCACTGGGCTGAATTCGATTAAGGATAGGGTCGCGCTCCTTATGAATGCTCAGGGTTCGGGCAAGGCTAAAAGAATTCGGGCTCTAATTGGTTATAGCACGTGCTGGGTGATATGGAAGACAAGAAATCAATGGTTATTCTCAAACAATAGATCATCGGTGGATGTTATGGTGGAGGAGATAAAAGTCCTAGCATTTTCTTGGCTGGTAGCGAGAGGTTCTAAAAAAAGCTGCACATGGGATGAATGGGTTATTAACCCTACTGCAGGTATAGGTTGAATTTTTTTTTTAATTTTAATTTCAATTCTTGCTTGGATCGGTGCATTCTGGTGTTGAGCTGCCTCGGGCAGGGTTGTATTTGGGGTTTTGCTAGTTCCCCGCTAGCTTTTCTATGAGTATTGTTGTTGTCGTTAAAAAAAAAAGCTAAGGTCGTTGCCTTCTTTTAAAGGAGTTTGATAATGTCTTGGGATTTTAATTATAGTATATGTTACCATTTGAAGTATTTGATAGAAAATTGACGCAGCTTATGCATTTGACATAAAAGTAAGAAAGAAAAATAAAAGTTATATCAAGTATATTCAACAAAATTGCGATTTATAATCATTGCTATGATTTCAACTTTTTATATAAGCTTCTAGAAACAAAAACATGCAAATACCTAAGCGCGTATTTGAGACACCGAATGCATAAAATATCAAATCGCGTTCATGAAAACATAAGGAATACAAAAAATACAAAATAAAGTAAACTTACAATCATCCTAACTAAATGTAAATGAGTAAAAATAAGTAAAGTGGGAAGAAATTGGAAAAAAAAAACCAACCATGTGAACCAAATTCTCATTTATGTTTTATTGGTGAAAATTTGGTATTTAGCAATTTATTATTCCTATTCTAATAAAAAACTAATTTTTTTTGTCATTATCACATTCACTCTCACACTTTTTTTCTCACATCTCTCTCTTATTAAATACATTTATTTTTTTTAATAATGATTTATATTTAAAAAAAATATTAATTATACTAAAAAAACACATTTATTTTAAATTATCTTTTATTTTAAGAAACTTTAAAATTTAATTATGTAACTTTTGTTTCTAACTAAATAGTTATGTAATTTAAATTATATTAAATAGAAATTAATGTATTCAACCCGTGTAATATACGGGTTTTTAAAGATATAAACTTTTTATTACCAAGTATATAGCGTTATATTTTATCAATCCGTGTAATACACGGGTTTTTTAAATACAAATTTTTTATTACTAAATATATAATATTATATTTTACCACCCCGTGTAATAAATGAGATTTTAACCTAATATCAATATAAACAAAGGAAAAAAAACAAAGCAGGACTAGGGATGGCAATGGGTCGGATTCGGGCCGGGTATCGTTAATCCCAAACCCATACCCGGTTGTAAAATTGTGTCCCATACCCGGCCCATTACCCGTCGTGTTTCGGGTATACCCGCGGGTAACGGGCATACCTGTTAGTATCGGGTATTGGGCATACTCGTGGGTATCGGCAAATAACCATCGGGTATGTATCGTGTACTTTTCTATGATTCTATTTTTTATTTTTATAAATACATATTTGAAAAGAAAAATTATATTTTCACATAATAAACCTACTGAAATGAAGCATTAATAGGCATTAAAATTATAAATTACAAATTTTTGGGTATATGATTCGGGTATATGGTTCGGGTAAACGGGTATGTGATTTCGGGTAATCGGGTGGGGTATCACCTAATCTCATACATGTCCCATACCAGCAAAAAAATTTAAAATTAATCTCATACCCGACTCCTGTACCCGTCGGGCACGGGTTATTTTGCCATCCCTAAGCAGGACTCGAACTTGGGTAAACCACATCATGAAGGAAAAGCTAATGTTGTAGCTGACGCCTTAAGTAGAAAAGAACATGAGAAACCTAAACGAGTTCGTGCTTTAAGACTCAATCTCCAAATCGATCTTATCACTCGTAATAAGGAATCTCATACTTTCAAGTAGCTCTAGGCAACCATCTCAACCAATTTAAAAAAAAAACTTGGTATTTATCAATTAGTGATTTAGAAAAAAAAAAACAAAAGTATACTCTAGCTAAGGTCGTTGCCTCCGTTTAAAGGAGTTTGATAATGCCTTGGGATTTTAATTATAGTATATGTTACCATTTGAAGTATTTGATAGAAAATTGACGGAGCTTATGCATTTGACATAAAAGTAAGAAAGAAAATAAAAGTTATATCAAGTATATTCAACAAAATTGCGATTTATAATCATTGCTATGATTTCAACTTTTTATATAAGCTTCTAGAAACAAAAACATGTATACTTCGACTTAAAATGTTAAAAGGGCAATCTAGTAAAATTACAAGCTGTGTTATCATAAGTTCATAACAAATTAACAATTAGATGAAACTCATTTAAGCCGGTGGGGTGTTTGGTAGTGGCGTTGGCTAATCCGAATGTAAAAGTCGTTTTTATTTTAGTTCTAGTCATCTGCTAGCTTTTATATGAGTATATTCATTGTTGTCGTTCAAAAAAAAAATTTAAGCCGGTGAAAGTTGTTGAATTGATTTTTTTTTAAATTGACGGTTTCTTTTTTCTTTAACCCGTAATAATATAATAAGCAAACCGAAACAAGCTACAATAATTCTTCTAACAATTTTATTTTATAAAAAGACATTGCTAACAACCTAAAAACCATAATATAAAAACATCCATACATATGGACAATGAGACTGACATTTTAGCCCTAATTTCGTATCAATTGTAGTAAAATCATGTCTTGTGTCCGGTCTCATACCCATTAAATATCCGCTTACTCATTATAAATCGGGTATCAAATATACATGTTAGTTTATTAAAAATTACACGTTGGAGTTTCAATTATATTTTTTACTATTTTATATTTAATTATCCAAGCAATTAGAAATATAAAAAAGTAAAAAGTCAGTGGATTAATAGATTATTCTATTACGTAAGGAGAAATACAAAAAATAAAGTTAAAAATAAAAATAAAATGCTTACAGGGTAAAGTTCGGGCATACAGGCAGTGGTGGACCCATAACTTTTTATATGTGTGTCGGAAAGTTTCATTATTCGGATGTCTGTTAAAAGATAAATTTAGTTGGGTCGGGTCATCGAATTTTTTTGCTGGAAGTCGGTTCATCGAACTTTTTTTGGTGTTCAGTTATCAACAATATAGTATTTTAATAAATAATCTAGCATATAATCAATTTATAAAGAGATATTTGTGATGATATTACTACTCTCTTTTTAATGGGTTGGTGGTAATAGGAATCGAAAGATGAACTTGAGTTGTGTGGAGCGGTTAAAAACCCCCTTTTATTTATGTAATTTTTTGTTCTCCCGGATAGGTTCTTGCTGGTTGCTTTTAATAAAATGCAGTTGTTTAAAAAAAAAGAACAAAGTAGAAGTTAAAAAAAATACTTAATTTATTAGAAAAATAGTTAAAAAAAAACCTAAGTTGGGTTGTTTGGTCTTTTGACACCAGATTTAGTCTTGTTCCCGTTTCATTGAATCACTTTCAGTGAAGAGGGTGGAGGGTTCAACATAGCCGGTTAATTGTTTAGAAGTGAATATACAAACTTAGGGTCAAATGTTACTCGGTTAAATGGTTAATGACCCAGTGGTCTTAGTTGTTTATAGTGATTAGGGTATAATATTATTTGGTTAAAGTTTTAAATTAATTTTTCAGGGTGTTGTTTTGATAAAAAAATATGGGATTTGTATAAAAATTTCTTGATGATCCCTTATAATCAGATTGCATATATAAAAAAGATACAATTTTTAAGCTAATCATACCTTGATGAACACAAATAAATTATTTTTTACAACAATATGTTACTTGTATTACAATAAAATAAAAGTTCCATTTAGAATCCACCAAATCCTCGTTGCCGCATGGATCGCCATGAAGTTCCAATTAATGTCCAAAATATTTAACAGATTCTTCTTACAACAAATCCCCCAATTTCAAATTACTATAAAACTCATACAAACACACAAACCCTTGTTCTTTCTGATCAACTCTATCTATCCCTACTCTCGTGCATGCATGCTTTCTCTTCCCCTTTCTCTCTCCACTTCGTCTACTCTTCGTCAATCGATCGTCAAATAAACCAACCGCCGTCCACCGTTCTCCACCGCCGTCGATATCCGATCGTCGACTAGGCTACAGTTACAGAATCTCTGAATCTGCTACCATTATATGTACATTTTGATGCTGTTTGACTTCGATTTTGTTTGATTTAGTTGTTGATTGACGATCTGATAATCGTAGAGGAAGCCGTTGATTTTTGTTTCGATTTTGAATTTTGTTAGGGTTTGAATTTGGGGTTTTTCGGTTTTGCATGTGTGCAGGTTTGATTGGAGAGATTTGGGGGTCAAATGTCGTTGCCGGCGAAGATTTGCATGAATGAGTTGTGCGGGGCGGCGACGACGGCTCAGTGGAAGAGAGGGTGGCCCATGAAAGTCGGTGGTGTGGCTACACTCTGTTACGCCTGTGGGTATGGGCTTTTTTATACCCATTTTACCCTTCATTGTTTTAGAAATTTACGTGTTCATGTGTATGTGCAAGTGTTGATTTATGTCATATGGTCATAAATTTTGTCCAAAGTTGTTCTTCTTTTGCAAAATTTGTGCTTTTAGTTTTAGTGTATACATGTTCAAAATTTGTCCTAAATCAATCATATTTGCAATTAATAGTGATATATATATATTTTTTTGCAAGAATGATATGCATCAAAATTTCATAATTTGTGAAAAATTACTCAACTTTTGCAAGCTATGTGTTTATTTGCAATATATTGTTTTTGTGTATGGTGTGTTTAGAAGAATGACGGTTAGTTTGTGGCAGAGAAGCTAAAGATCACTCCATAATTGAGCTACCTATATTCATGCCTAAGAATGGCCTTGTTGATATTTATGTTCATGCCATTGTAATATCTATGTGGAGGTGACATTTTTTTTGGTTGGTATGATATTTTCATGGTTTTGCTTTTGTAAATGAACCGTTGATAACTTGATATTGCAAAAGTGAAAAAAAACCTTATATGACAAGAAATTGTCAAAGTAACAAGGTTGTTTTTGCAAAGCATATACGATTTGTCCATGATTGTTCATTTTGCTATGAAAAAGAATAAAAAAAAGTAAAAGAAAAGTTTACGCAAGGATGAGCAAATTGGACAAAGCCCCCAAGCATTAGATGGTTACTTTTGTATCCACATTGTCATGATTCGTCCAAAATCATTTATATTTGCAAAGTGATAGTAATTTTTTTTTGTTTTTTTGCAAGAACGATGGTTGGTTCGTGGCAAAAAACTAAATGGCTTAAATACTTAAATTGATGTCCTTAATAAATACATTTGACCAAGACTATGGTCTTGTTGATATTTACCTTTATACATTCATAATTTCTAACCGAAGGTTGACCCTTTCCTATATTTTCTTGGTTAGTATGGATCTTTTTGCTATAGCGACTATTTATTGTAAAATACACGACTTTTAATGAATGAGAGATACAGTCAGAACAATGTTTACTGTTTCTTTCATACATCCTTAACGTAGGTTTAAGTGAAATTTGAGGATGTGTAGGATACTAAGATCAAGAGGCATAATTTTCAGCCATTGTTCTAGGAAAGTTAGATTTTTATGGTTTTAAGGTATATAATGAAATGAGATTTATAGGCGTCAGTGCGTCACACATGCTGTGCAACGATGATAATATCCATCCTATTAATACCAATCACAATAGGACTTAGATCACACACTCTCATGTAATACTAAAGGTGGCAAATAGGTGTGGTCGAGCATGCTGGGTTGACCTAAAACACTTTCTTGTCAAATATTCCTAAGGTCTTTTTAATAAATAATAGATGGTTAAAGATGATTACAAAAACCGTATTTTAACAGCGATATATTAATATTCTGAATAAAATTATCTTGGAGGTTGTATGTTGTATTAAAAATACAATTTGGGACTTGTTCAACCCCTTTGACCCGTTCTCTTTTTAGCTTTTTTTTTCTTTGACCCATTTGACTAAAACATAACCTAAAGGCCAAAGCGACCCGTTCTTAAGTGAATGTGCTGAAACTACCATATCTATGTAACGTGGTCTGCTTTTGCATCATTGAACTTATACGGTGCGTAGCAATGATATGTTCTTCAGGTAGACGATATCTTCAATCAAATTTACCATCTTTGTTGCAGAAGCTATACAATTATGAATAACACAAATATTGTGAAACTTCATAATAATAGTCATATTTGTGTCTGAATATATAATAATGCAGAATATGCCATCTCGCTTTTTCCACCTATGATGTCATCTTTGTTCTATTTTTCTCTTCATAAAACATCTTGTTTCGTTTATGATTTTTTTTTGTGGATTTTATTTTGTTTTTAACTTTTCATATGATCCATGTGGAGTGCAGAACTGAATATGATCATGTACGTTACTGTGAACGTTTCCACCTTAATGAACCGGGTTGGAGAGAATGCAAATATTGTGATAAGGTAATTTTGTGTCCAGCTAATTCTTGCAATCTCCAAATAGTAAATATCAACTTCCTTTTCAATCACACACACACATATATTTTAATCACCAATTTTTCATTGCAGCCTGTTCATTGTGGATGTGTTGTTTCAAAATATCTTCATGAATGCCTTGATTCGGGAGGGATATCATGTATAAATTGCATAAGAGCCCAGCCCTTAAAACAGGTACTCTGTCCTTTACCAAGAAAAAAAGTCATGCATTCTGCTGTGCACAGATTCTTATGATTTGTGTTAAATCAGTATTAAACATGATAATGTCCTTTCTACATCACACTTAAAGGTGGCGCGATGGGCGGGCCAGGTGATGGGTCAAAACATATTCAGGTTGAAAAGCTCCGTATTGACCTGCAGACCCTTCTTTTCTCATTTTTAAATGTTTCTTTATAATTCATTAATGCACTGCTTATGACTACATAAACAGTATTCTTAAAACACTAATCTAAATCTTTGAATATAATGACTTAGGAGGTTGTATGCATTAAAAGTTGACTTCGGATGACTTTCAACCTGTTTGACTCGCGACCCTTTTAGCTATATTTTATTTGACCCTTTTAAGATTAAAGCATAAACCATAATTTAAGCTAAAAAAATAACTTGTGTCGTATCATTTTTTCTCTTTCTCTCTCTGTCACAAAACTTAATTATTTATTATTTTATACTTTCTTTCTATATTTTCCAAGTCGTGAATCTCATTTTTGTATCAGTTATTTCAGTCGATTAACGAGATTCCAAATGGCTTCTCTCGGTTTCCTGGCAGTTGGCTTCCCTCTGTATTTACCAATCGAATGAATAACATTACACCTTTTACAGAAGGATTAGAGAAACATCATTTCACATCTTCAAATTCTTCTAAAGAATTTAGCACCCGCTGCACTTCTGGAATAGATACTGGCTCAAGTTTCAAAAGCCCGTTACAATTATCTACAATCTTTTCAAACCAATTACCTTTATCTCCGGAACCTAATGACAACAGACAAAATTTAGGATCAAACTCGGTTTATGAACCACGGGCCCAACAATCTATGGGCATAATCCCAACATCTGATCTTTCTTCATTTAAAAAAGAGAAAAAATCACGCCATATGGTGCTGAAGCAGTTGAAAGCAGGAGTTAGCATACAGTCAAAGTCAAACAAAGGGATGGCTTCGGGTTCGGAGAACCGAGTTGGCAGACCGCCTGGTGAAGGCCGAGGCCGCAGTCATTTGCTTCCAAGATATTGGCCAAAGATGACTGACCAAGAATTGTTGCAAATACATGGAGAGTATCCTTTGTTATATTCTATTTATGCATGCATTTACACATGAAAAATGCATAAATGTAGCAAGACGAACGAGTCTGGCAGGTTGGGTAGCTGGTTTGTTTTTAGCACGTGTTAAAACAAGTCTGGTTGTGTCAGGTTGACTAATGACTCTCGGACACTTTTTTTAGTCTCTTTTTTACATAAAAAAAATAATAATTATGCGTTAATTCTGATTACAAAACAATATTATCAGAATAATAATATAGGATCTTGCATAAAATGATTTAGGGGGTTGGCGACTTAACTCGTTTGGCCCGTTTAGCCAAGAATAAAAAAAATCTATTTCAACCTTTTGAGATAAAACACCACCCAATTTTACCCATTTATAGATAAATGGTATGATAAACATTCATAAAGGCACTTTTTGTTCACATACTTCTAGAAAATATGTGTGTTCACCTTAATGCCATCTTTTAGCTTAAATTCTAACTGCACAATCACTCCACTATTTGAGAAGATTCTGAGTGCAAGTGATGCAGGTCGAATTGGTCGCTTAGTCCTGCCAAAAGCATGTGCTGAAGTGGGTTGACTTTCAATTTCTTTGACTTATTTCTATCACATTATCATGGGCTCTAAATTTATGATAATTAAATATTGGTACAGGCGTATTTCCCGCCTATTAATCAATCAGAAGGTGTACCGCTAACGATCCGGGATATAAAAGGGAAAGAATGGACATTTCAGTTCAGATTTTGGCCCAATAATAACAGCCGAATGTATGTTCTAGAAGGCGTCACCCCGTGCATACAAAATATGCAGTTGCAAGCTGGGGACACAGGTATCCTTTCATGTCCCCTGTGGTATGCGCACACACACACACATATATATATATGCATGTATATGTTAATAATTCTGATATGGTTTCGAATGTTTATGCATTAAAATTATATTTGTGGCGATTTTCGACCCATTTGACCTGCATCAACTCATTTTCTTTGAGTTTAGCGCGTTTGACTCGTCAGAGATAAAACTGAACCCGAATCTACCTGTTCCTAACTAAATTGGTCAAACTTGTCACCACTATTTAGCATTATGCGGTCTTACTAGGCATTTTATGTTAATATTTTGCCTTTCTAATAATATTTGATTCGTAAGAAGTCGATAAAGCTTACCTTTTACTTCAGTATTTGACTTAATCTTTTCTTTAATTTTGTCATTTCATTTAATTATCTGCAGTGATATTTAGTCGGTTAGAACCAGAAGATAAACTTGTAATAGGGTGTCGAAAGGCAACAGTTCTTGCAGAAGCATCTGCTCTTCCTAACACTGTTAATGGTGGAGCTCTTATTTGTACAGGCAATGGGAACTTGCCGACAGTAGGTTCTTTTTCTGTTATATTTTTGGTCATTTTAGTTCACTTTTGCTTATTAAATTTCCCTTTTTTGGCAAGAATATGGAGCATGAAGGCACCAGTAACTGGGATTCATTGCAGCCATCAGTGATTCAAGAGAAAAAGAAGACACGAAATATCGGGTCAAAAAGCAAGAGGCTGCACATGCATAGTGAAGATGCCTTGGAGCTCAAGTTTACCTGGGAAGAAGCACAAGAATATCTCCGTCCACCTCTTTCTAAATCGACTGTTGTCATGATAGAGAATTATGAATTGGAAGAATTTGATGTAAGCGTTTGACATAATTGTGGGAAGATAGACGTGTTAGGCGGGTTGAGTAACGGGTCAAATGGGTTCGGGTCAAAATGAATACTTTTATATACAAGTCAGTTTGGGTAGACCTATAACATTTCTTGTCCAAAAAGTTCAACGTTTTTTTTTAAAAAACAATTAGTGTTTAAAACATCATTACAAGAATTATATTATTTCATTGACAGTCTTTTAGGAAAAAAAAATTGATTCCGGAGGTTTATGCTTTGAAAATACAGTGTGGGAGACTTTCAACCTGTTTGATCCTTTAGAGTTTAAAGGAAAAGAAAACATAATTCAAATTGACCTATTATAAGTAAGTGGGTCAAAATTGTCACATCTTTCGGTTAATCATGTGTGGTTTCATTCAGGAACCACCGGTTTTTGGGAAGAAGACCATATTCACAACCAATGCAGCTCAGTAAGGAATCTCTTAAATATCTATTTTTTTGTTGTTTTATCACCTGTGAAATGTTGAAAACCATTAAAAGGTATCATTTGAAAATTAGTTGGTAGTAACCCAAATTGCTTTTAGACATGGCTACACAAGTTTTATGTACCGACTGTCTGTCTGACTACTTAGTGTTTTCTCATCTATTTATTAACATGTGACAAAGTTTAAGGTCTTATGGTTGACTCCAAAAGTCAAATGTGCATACTTTTTTCAGAAAAAAATGGAGGATTAGTTTGTTCACATTTATCTTTTAATATCAGTCTTTTTTGTGTGGAATTGTTTAATCATATCATAACTTCTGTTTTATAATTTTTAAAACTCAACATTGAATTCTTGGAGACCCTTTTCGTTTTGATTGAAGTCAAACTTGCTTATAAGCACTCTGACTTATCCCAAGAGGACACATGATTATGTTAAAAGTTAAAACTCTTCTTTTTGGGCCCATTTTATGCATCTCTTCCAATCAAATGATTTTTCTTGCAATTAATTCTTCTTTAGGTTGCAAGAACAATGGGTTCAATGTGATAGTTGCTGTAAATGGCGGAAGTTACCTTCAGATGTTCTTATTCCTCCCAAATGGACATGCTCTGATAATGTTTCGGATCCATACAGGTAATTTGTTTGTTGCTTATCTTGGGGACCCATTTCCATGTTACTAGGATAAGTAGAGGTGGGACCCATGAAACAACTTTTATCATATCTTGTGATGTCTCGTTAGTTAACGTACAGGAAATGATGAAGATTGTGGAGGGGCAATTTTACCCATTACCTACGAATGAGTTGATTTGGATCATGTTCCATCTCTTAAGGGGTCAAATAGTTAAAATAAAATAAACTAAAAATGAAACATGTCAAATGGGTTAAAAGTTGCCCAAAGTGTGTGTTAATTCATATGGCCGTTATTCAAAGAATGGATTACTTTTGTCATTGCAATCATATTTAACACACTACATATTTTGTTAAAAAATGTTCCAAAATTTGGACAGTTTGTTTTTGGGCAACTTAAATACCCAGTTGACCCATAGAGTCTTGACCCGTACAAAAAGTTACCTGGTTTGACCCGTTGCCCAATCTGTCTCTGTCCGGCCCCAAAAAATATTGCCACCTCTGCAAGATTGTCATCCTAACCATGTTTTACAAAGTTTGGGATGATTTGGTTTCTAATGTTCGATTTTGTGCAATCGTATGCCAGATGTTTGTGTGCAGTTCCCGAGGAGAAACGGGTCAAGCATTTGGACCGGATCTTGAAATTTACCAAGCGTACAAATCCTTAATTTTGAATTTGATTATGGTCTTATATTCTGGAACCTTTTTTATTTAACTTTTATTTTTGCAGAATCTAAGAAGCAAAAAGTTGCTGAAAACTGGGAGACCAAACAAGTAGCGCCCACTGGGTTGGATGCATTAGCCACGGTGGCAGTATTAGGAGAAAATGGTAGCGAACATGAGGAAGCGGCCCCCACCACAAGACACCCCCGCCACCGGCCCGGTTGCAGTTGCATCGTCTGCATTCAACCACCGAGCGGAAAAGGAAAACACAAACCAAGCTGCATTTGCAACGTGTGCTCGACAGTTAGGCGTCGTTTCAAAACCTTAATGCTTCGCAAGAAAAAACGGTTGGCTGAACAAGAGGTTGAAATGATCAAGAAATCACAGGGTCAGGTTATCAACCAGACCGGATCCAGTGGGCCCAGGCCCAGGCCCGGACCCAAAACTGTGATTGAGAGTAGTAATAGCAAAGGTCAAGAATTGGATCTGAATTGTGACCCAATAGAAGAACAGATGATGCTAGCTGAAGCTGTTAATATCTCTAGTGTCCATCAAGAGTGGCAGAACGTGCTTGCACGACTTGTACCCAATGGTACAAGTGACGTTAAAGGCGGACCCGTGCAGGCAAACAACAAAGTTGTTGAAGGCAGTTGATGTTGGCTATAACCGTGAATCAGTTTTCCCTTCCTTTTTTCTATGTTTGTTTATTTGCCCCTTTCAACCCCTACAGTTCTGGAGATTTTATGAATTTAGGATATATCGGGGTTTCTTCTTTATTTTGCTCGTATAGTATGTGTAAGCACAATAATATTACTACTGATTATTACCACAATAATATTTCTTCTTTATTTTGCTCGTATAACATAACAAAGTAAAAATATCATCAATAACAGTCATTATTACTACTACTTATATATCAATTATATCATTTTCTAAAGCACAATAATATTAATTAAAGTAATAGTCAGTCTTTTATGAGACTTAAAACTAACTCTTTTATTTATAAATGAACGTTTAATTTATAAATTTGATGAAAGTTAAACAAATAAATAAATAAAATATTAAATGGGAAGAATATGTGTTGCTTCATGATATTATTTCTATGGCTACTTTATGGTCTTATATGGTATGCATGAATATGTGTTTCTTTATGATATTATTTCTATGACTACTTATCTTTTCATCGTTTCCTTACTTATTGTTAGTTTTCAGTCCTTATACTTTTAGTACTAGTTTTCGGTCCCTATACTTCTAGTATTAGTTTATCTTACTTTATGGTCATTCTGTTGTTGGTACTTATCCTTTCATCGTTTCCTTACTTATTGGTTCGTTTGTATGCTATATGTTTTGGATCCGGGGTCTCTCTAGAAGTGGCATCTCTATTCCCATGGGGTAGAGTAGAAGTAAGGTCTGTCTAATTTTTACCATTCATAGACCCTACCAATAGCTTTTTTATGAGTGAGATTTTACTGGGTATGATGGTTGTTGTACATACGTGTATAAAGCTGAGTTTCTTCATTCTTCGAAGTTAAGCAAACTTATTAAGAAAAACTGCATGGGAATTGACATAAACATGCGATGGTTTAATAATCATGTTTATATGGCTAGAGTGAGAATATATTTTGAAGAGGGCTAAAGGAGTAGAACACGAGTAAACTAGAACTACAAAGTCTTCGAATATAATTATATAGATGATGAAGGTTACTAATTATTAGGAAAGTAAATAGTGTTTGATTAGGAAATCTGGCAGCCTAACATAATGGATCCCATTAGGTTATATTGGTTTTAGATGGGACCAAATCGAAAACCAAAAAACACTCAAAATCCAAAACATGTAATCTAACCATACACAAGTGATCTTGCCGGTTCCGAGCCTATACTGGTTCAGTCGATATAGTCCGAAATACACAGATGACAAAGGTTAACACTTGATTTAACCGACCATCTACATAAAAGACCATTGGATTAATGTATTCAAAACTCATCCTTTTAATTTTGAAAATGAAAAAATTAACATTCGCAAATTTCAATAACAGAACTAAGCAAATTCAATTTATTATAATCATGTTTGTTATATTTAAAAAAAAATAAAAAATTATAATAAGTTAACTATAGATAAATAATCAATTTTGAGATAATTATAATTAATTCAATGATCTAATTTGATTAATCTAACCAAACGTTTTTTTAGAAGAAAAACAAAAAGATTTAAAATAGTCTAATTAGTTGTTATCTGTCATATCAGTTCATCCCGCATCGCCCAGAAGATGAAGTTAGACCTGCTTGAAATAGCTGAAGCCGATCACTATAATCGTCCCTTCGGGGACATCCGATAAAATTGGAACGATACAGAGAAGATTAGCATGGCCCCTGCGCAAGGATGACACGCACAAATCGAGAAATGGTCCAAATTTTTTTCTCAATCGTTTTCGTCCTCTTCGCCGTATAAACCCTAATTTTCATGTTTTCTCCGTTTGTCGTCCGGTTTCAGTTTGCTGATTCGTTGATTATGTTTCTCATTATATTCAACTAGGGCTCCTAATGGATGCAATGCCAATCGAGAGCTTTGATGAGGTATGCATTTTTATGGATGTTTCAGATAGCTGTTGTAGAATTTATGATGTCATCCTAAGGAATCTGGTAAATTATTAGCTACAGTAATCTCAAGTCATGATGATTATTGCTTTTCATGTCATGTATTATATTGAATTTTGGTTTTGAGTAGTAAAACTGTGGATACTCTGCTATCAGTTCATTCATATTCACTGCTTCATTACTGTAAGTATTTTTCTTGCTTTATAAGTTCCTTTCTCATGATCATAGTATAGTAATAGATAGTTGATTGTGTTTGAAGATTGCATGTTCAATCATATAAAACACAAACCATTGGTTTCTTACTAACATTAATCTTCAAAAGAAACGTTGAATCCTTGTGTTTACGCGCATGAGCAGATGTTGGATACGATCTACAGATGTGTGCACTCAAGCAGATTCATGTTATCTTTAGTTCAGTTATGAACTGTTTATAGTATTTTGTGAACTCATGGTAACTTGGTATTGGTAATGTATTTACTTGCCATTAGATGGTTACAAATTATAATATTTTGGATTTGTGAATAAACAAATTTAGTAACAGTGATGATTCTAGCCATAATTATGATTTCTTAACTAATGTGCCTCTATATCTGTTTTTTTTACATATGAGAAGTGAGAACCATTAAGTAATTAGGAACAAAAGAAACTATTTTTTAGTTGTTGATCATACTTCAATGAATGGTTGAGATCTACCTCTCTTCTGACCCTTTCAATTTAACCCTAGCTATTTATTTCCTACCATACATTTTCAAACACATATGTTTAGAACTAGTATCTCATGTATATGTCCTTAAAATGGCGATTTGCATAAATTTAATGAGTTAAAGTAAATGTATGCCCTTAAAATGAACTATTTTGGTGTATACCTGGTTTTAGTAAACATTATGTACTCACCTTGGCCAAGTAATCTCCCAATTAGCGAGTCCATGCCCGATAACAGTTGACCACCTAGAGGTTAACCCAAGTTTAATTATTGTGGTTCTTTGAACAGAATTTGGAATCAAATAACCTGATGGCCGATTTTATGATCTACATTACCAAATCTGTACTAGTTATTCTAAACCAACTATAGACATCCTTATGGTCATGTTTAAACACTTAAGAGTGGATTTGAGCATTGTTAACTTAATTTCTACCTGATCTCAAAGTGTTAGTTTCAAAATTCATCTAAACAAGTTTGATCACCTCGCATGTGAAATTTGAAGTTCAATAACACTTATGAAAGTATAATTGATCATTTGAAACCATGTTTAGTTAATTTGACCAGTTAATTCACCGAGTTGTCGTTTTGGACAAACTTATCCAAAATCAACATATTTGCCAAAAAATCACAAGTTTTTTTAGAGTGTGCTCTTTCTTTAACTTTGACTAACCTTTTAGAAACATTAAGCATAATTAAAGTGATGTTCCACTCAAGATCAAGATGAAATGGTCAAAGATCAATATCTAAGTTGAAGATCAGGATCAAAAGGTCCAGATTGTTTGATCTACTCATTTCTCCACCCTCACCAATGCCATGACTGCGGTCCCTAGTCCTCACCTTTCTACCACAAACACCTTGTCCCACCACCACGCCTACTGAGCCTACCACCGGAGCAATGACTTCCATATGTATACTCACTAGCCCAACATCACATACCACCCTAGCCCCTACCCCTGGTCTAGCCACAACTGCCCATCAGAGGAGTCACCTCAGAGCTCATAAAAGGTGAGTGATTTTTTTCTAGTTTTTTTATATTACTTTATTTTAGACGTTGTCTTTTGTTTTTGGGCTGTTTGGACATATTTATCTGGTATATATGCTTGTTTATCTTATCTATGGCGCCGTAGTGTTATTTTAACTTTCTTTCATTGTGGTGCCTAGGAAATCAGTCAAGGTCGGTTCAAACATTTTCATTCTGACTTGACATATATTTTTCAACGGATGCGCAAACAGTAGAGATCTCATATTCCCTTTTTTTCTCCTTCAGAGTATATAGTCTTGTACCTTTATGTGATTAAAGAAATCAAGATGTTTCAAATGCAGCCATATTCTTATACATACATAACTTAGGTAAGCCATGAAAGAGGAACTCAATTGGAGGAGACTTGACATTCAAAGACCGAACTTTTGATAAATTAGAAGAGCAAAGGTTGAAGCTTTTCAAGTGAAGATTCAAGTTAAAGATCCAAGCTTTAATTCAAATTTATATTGTGGTTCAGTATTTTTTTTTAGTTAATTCGTATTTGTTTTCAAGATGTTTTCTTTATACTCAAATTTTGTTTCTTTCACTTTAATTATGGACTAGTTTATCAATCCTTTCATTGATAATATGAATTCTAATGAAAGATGGCAATTATTAACTACTTTAAAGTTTTAGTTTTTAAGCATGGGTTGTCTATGATTGGTTATGCAAGATATGTTAACTTTGTCGTCCTGTTTTTGAAATATTGAAATAACTAATTTAAATATTATTATTATTATCTCTTAAATAGTGTGATTCTATGAGTTGAAGTGTTCTTTTTTATGGTTTCACTTCAATCATCATCCTCAAAAACATACTCTCCATCTCTTTCATCCTCAAACAATGATCCAAGTTATAGATATTTGCTTGAACAGTGAACCATTTTCCCCATACATGCAGTTTGATTAAATATGTTGTTTATCAAGATGCAGTTCGTCCTACATCGACCAGAAGATGAACATACAGCTGCTTGAAATGGTGGAAGCCTGTCACTACAATCGTCCCTTCGGGGACATTCGATAAAATTGGAACGATAGATAGATAGAAGATAAGTATGGCCCCTGTGCAAGGATGACACACACAAATGAATGTTTATTTATTTTTTACCCGACCCGTTTTGAGTAACTCAATTTTGAACCCGACCCGTTTTGAGTAACTCAATTTTGGCTCCCACTAACGGAAATTTTAGATATGTCTACACTAACATATTCCATATTTCCATAGTTACCTTTGTGAAGGTGGAGGATGTGGGTGCCGCATATCCCGCCGGTATTGCCATCCCGAAGGCGTGGAAATGGTCTTCCCGCTTCTCGCATTTGTGTCGAGTCCAATTCAGGAGAGGTATCCCGCTTCCCGTCCTGCTTCTCCATCCCACAACGCCACATCAGCTGGAAAATGGTGTTCCCTAGGTACCGAAGGCACCACCTCAGTCCTCAACATCCCAAATCCATCTCGAAACCTCACTCTTCACCCTAAAAACTGTTTACTAGTATCATCATATCAGAGTCATAGTTTAATTTAAAGTTATCTTAACTGATATTTTATCAAGTTCAAATTGACTTGATAAAACTTTTCCCAACTATAAATCAAAAACATTTCCATCTATAATTTAACTAGAATTTCTTTTTACTTTATCATGAATTATAAATTATGAATAAAATACACAATAACCGTTAATGCTTACGTGACATTCAAGTAATCTTTTCAAACTTTCATCCTGTAATTTCTGGAATATCGTAGATTTCGGATGGAGCAGAATCTATAATTACTTACGGATTTCTTCATTTCGTAATCGCTACATTTCGTCAATCTTATTCATGGCCCTAAACCCGCATCTTTACGGTAACGGTATGCCAGTTGCATTCGTCAATGAGATGTTCGTCTTAATCAGAGATGGAATCGAATTTGAAATTAACAACATCCACGGGTCAGTCTGATGATTTTCTTAATTTCCCATCTTCTTTTGCTCGTTCGTCAATCTCAATTTGTTTGAATTGCGAAATTGAAACCTAAACCTAGGGATTTGTTGTGGTTGTGTAAGTTTCTACCGTTGATTCTTATCAATTTCATCAGAAGCTTCTTAGCCTCCCTCTTTGTATTGCTTATTATCTAGGGTTTGATCGTGATATAAAAATTGTTCGATTTGGGTTGTTCTTGTAGACTGCTTGGTTTAATGTTTTTTTTGTTAGATAGAATATAGTAGTTATAATTAAATAAAATATATTAATTAAGATTTGTTTGGTAGATAAGATTTTTTGTGATTATCTTCATCATAAGGTAAATTGGATTTTAATAATCCATGACTCATTCACCGATGATAATCCATACCGACAGTTTAACCGGTAAATGTGCAGTCTCAGTAGCATAATCATCTTAGATCACAATAGTTGATCGATAATACACAAATGTCTCACTGTATTTTCATTAATTTTACATTTTTGACGAATAGTATCTTATTGTTTCTGCAATTTCAATAAGAACAGATCACAATGAAGTTAAATTCTCAAAAAGAAACATGAATAAATCATCCAAAAGCAATGAACTGATTACATGGTGAATTGATTGTCATAGTGCTTACTTAAAAAATCATCTTGTTAAATTATTAAAGGTTTAATTGTTCTACAATTCAACCATTGTTGATCTGTGCTAAAGATTAAGTGTATACTATCTGTGATTAGAATCAGACATCTGGTTTGAACCAAACTTAATGTTAGTTTATGATAATTTTTCTGGGCTCATGGAGGAACTGTGAAAGCAAAGGGTAGAATCTTTTTGTCGAATGTTCGCATGGTGTTGGTTGCTGATAAACCTACACAGATATTTACTGCTTTTGACATGCCTCTGGTATGAAGTATCTTTCAAACTTGTTACTTAAACGTTGGTTGTTATATTACCTTTTTATGCTCAGAAACCAATATTTTTTACTCAAAGAACCCCAAGTGTGTAGAATTGTACCCATTGTCATCAGTGGCGGATTCATGAATTTTTGTTATGGGGGCAAAAAATGGGTCGGGTCAATATGGTTTTCTTCATGATTTAGGAATGCAGTTATTTTGAAGTGTCTCTTTGTCGGATTATGTTTTTCTCTTGTATCTTATTTTTGTGAAGTATTAAATGATTTATTTATCGTATTTCTTTGCCTGAGTATGGGAACATGTTTAATTTCCAGTTTTCTGATATTTTGTTTACTCTTACAGCTTTATGTGCACGACGAAAAATTTCATCAACCAGTCTTTCACTGCAACAATATATCTGGATGTGTGGAGCCCGTAAGTTGACCGCAACATATACTGTAAAAGATAGAGGTGGCGATTTCAATTTCAACCCATCTATCTATGAACAGTTCGATTTGGGATTTTATTTTATCTGTAACGGGTCAAAACAGGTTTTAAAAGGTAGCTAAATAGGAAATGAGTTGAACAGAACGAAAGTTGCCCGAAGTGCATCTTTAATGTATAAAATCTCGTAAACCTTTTATGATATTTGTACAAAAAGTGTTTCGGGTCAACCCAATTCAACCCGGTCCGTTTCTCCTGGTTTGAGAAAGTCTTAAACTTATGGGATCATGTTAAATTGCAGGTAGTACCATATGATCAGAACAGGGGAATGTACCCTGCTCACTCTTTCAAGATTCTGTTCAAGCATGGAGGTTGTGGAACATTTGTGCCCTTATTTTTCAACTTGATAAAATCAGTGAGGCAATATAATCAACAATTTGATTCTGGAAATACAACCCATGTTGATCCTTTAAGGGCTGCCCAAACTCCAGTTGATGATATGATGAACTGTGCGTAAGTATCATTCTTGCTTTCTCAATTCCTTATAACTAAAGGTAACATTTTTGACCCATTTACGTATGAACGGGTCAAAAAATTAACTTAAAAAGAAAACTGGTCAAAACTTCTCAAGTGTGTTTTAGTGAAAAAACGTCCTAAATGATTTTATCAAAAAACTTAGATCATGATTTAATTTGGTATTCATATTTGAGCAGATACGTCGATCCCAGTGACCCAACAAAGATCTATCTGCAGCAACCCGCTTCAGAAGCACATCGACGTGACACATAGCATTCTTAATACTGATAATCAAGACACCGCGATATATGAAAGTCTATACTTCAAAAGATTCCACTTGTGTAAGGGCTACATGTAAAATTTTGTAAATCGGTTGTATGCATTGTAAATAACTTTCATTGTAATATTTGATCCAACTAAATTGTAACTCCGTCGAAATCGCAAAACAACCATCACCTAGTAAACCCTACTTTGTTGATGGTAAATAGATAAAATCATTATTTGATATAATAATCCTCTTAATTACCTAGTATATAAATATATGACTTTAGACAAAAATAATTTAAAAAAATAAACGTTACAACAAACCAAATGAACTATTCTATTTAAAAGAATAGAAAAGAAAAAAAAACATGACCAATACAAAAAAGAATGTTGTTTAAAAGAATCATACAGTCAAATAATATCTATGAACAAGTCAACTAGTGAGAGTCCATACAAAAACCAATTTCAATATAGCAAGGATTACGAAAGGTTGTCATCTGAGTTCATCTTCATCTTCAGGAAACATTGGTTGTTTATTCATGGAAGAACTTGGTTCCGGGTACCCGAATGATGTAAACGTAAAGTCTTCTTGACCGTGTAACATTCCTTGTGTATACCGGGTATATGTTGGCGGTATGTTTGTGCTATAGTTGAACATATGGTCACTAGGATACTGATAAGAAGATGCCGGCAAGTTAAATGGCATCGTTCCAGTATTGTTGAGCGGGTTGGTGGGTTGTGATGGCCCTACACACGGATTAAATGACATGGTGCTCATATCGTAGAGTGGGTTTGTGGGTTGTGATGGCCAAACACTCGGATTAAATGGCATGGTGCTTGTATCGTAGAGTGAGTTGGTGGGTTGTGATGGCCCAACACTCGGATTAAATGACATGGTGCTCCTACCGTAGAGTGTGTTGGTGGGTTGTGATGGTCCAACACTCGGATTATATGGTATAGTGCTCCTATTGTAGAGTGGGTTTGTGGGTTGTGATGGCCCAACAACACTCGGATTAAATGGCATGGTGCTCATATCGTAAAGTAAGTTGGTAAGTTGTGATGGCTCAACTCTCGGATTAAATGGCATGGTGTTCATATTGTAGAGCGTGTTAGTGGGCTGTGATGGCCCAACAACAGTCGGATTAAATGGCATGGGACTCATATCGTCAAGTAAGTTGGTAAGTTGTGATGGCTTGACACTCAGATTAAATGGCATGGTCATATCGTAGAGTAAGTTGATGGGTCGTGATGGCCCACCACTAGGATTAACCGGCATGGTGCTAGCATTGTTGAGTAAGTTGGTGGGTTGTGATGACCGACCACCCCGGTTTGGTGGCATAGTGCTCACATTCTTGGGTAAGTTTGTGCGTTTTGATGACCGACCATCATCAGCCACCGGCACAGGATGGATGTGCTTCCCTTCATAGGTTGTTATCACTTCCTTTATATTTTCGGGTGCTCGCTCCACTTGCTTTTTCACCGGACAACCAAGGGATTTGCACTTAAAGTAGCTCCTGCAACAATTACAACAATTGAAATAAATATTACTTACTTTTTTAATAAAAAAGTTTTATATCACAATAAAGAAAAACATTTGTCTTATACCTTGGATTAGGATTATTTTTAAGGAATTTTTGACCGGTCTTTTTCCACTTATATCCATCATCAAGTATATCAATTTCGCTTTCTGTCTTAAACACAACTTTGTTTTCTTCACTCTTCATTTTCCTGTTTAGAAAATTTAACCAAAAGAAAATAAATAAAAATTAAACAAGAAGAGTAACGGTGTGTTTACGGTCCTTTGGGCCCGACCATTACATAACGGCAAACCAGCCCGGCCCGTTTTACGGTTTGATGATTTAAACCTACTTTTTTTTTCCAGAATATTAGTTTGTATTAAAAATTCTAAAACGATAAAGATGGTGTATACATACCAATGTTTTCAGAACCGGGCCGGACTTTGAACCGGTCTCCTTACCAGTACACTGGTCGGACCGGATTAAGAACTGGACAACGTCATAAATATTATAAAAATATTTCAATCCAAACAACTATTAATCCTTCAAAAACCACCACAAGTCAATTCCGATAGTCTTAAACTAAAAATTAGCTACGAAATACGAATCCAAGAGATTTAAAAAAGATTAAAAAATATAGAGTAAACTGCCATTTTCGTCCCTGTGGTTTGGTCAAAATTGCCACTTTCATCCAATAGTTTGTTTTTTTGTATCTGGGTCCTCGTGGTTTTAAAATATTGCCATTTTCATCCTCGTGGTTTTAAAATATTGCCACTTTCATCCAGTCAGCTAACACCGTCCGTTTTTCTCAATTAAATGAGGGGTATTTCAGTCCTTTTATATTAGCCAACCGGTCCGTCCGGTCCGACCACCCGGTTTTCCGGTCCAACCACTGGGTCGCTGCAGGACCGTTTTAACATACGTAACTGGACCGGCCAGACCACCGGCCGGTCTGGTTTTCAAAACAGTGATACATACACATAACTATATATTCTAAACATGAAAAAAATATAAACTAAAGGTTAAACATCCGATTCATTTTGCCGGTTCCAAATTTCAAACCAGACAGAACCGTTAAACCGTTAAATCATGAAAATGAAACCGTAAACCAAACCGTTTAGATCCACAACCTGCCAAACCGACCGACTTGCTTTAGCCTAAACCGTTCGGTCAGTTCCAACAGTCTTTTAATTTAGTTATCCAACCGAAACTGTAATTTGAGCAAGAGGAACTCACAATCTTTTAGCCTGAGTTTCATCTTCAAGTGAAGTATCTAAAGAAGAAGACGATCGTTTAGTAGATTGCGGTTTGGGATGATTATGATGTTCGCGATAGATAATCCGAATAATATTCCCATCAAGAGATCTTTCCTCCACCTTCTTCATCAAACAACCAGGAACCCTGCATTTCAAATAAGATCTTGGATATTCACTAACTGTCACTTGTTTCTCCCCATACTTTTTCCAACTATACCCATCATCATGCGTCTTGTATGTCAATTGACGATTATGATCCCCTGCTTTCTGAACAGAGTCCTCTGTTTCCACCCTCTTCATATCGGTTCCAAATCCGGGTTGTTGTTCAATTTCCTGCAAATTTTTTATCCAATTAGTGGTGATTTCATGAAACCCAGAAGAATTAAAGTTATTATTTCATCATCTTAAAAGAAAACTTACTGTTGGAGGATTTGATTGGGTTTGGAACTGGAAATCTTGCTGTTCTTGATTTTGATCGATGAAATCCCAATTGAATGAATCGAATGGGAAAGAATCGTCTGGGTCCTGAAAGATTATAATCCAATTAGTTTCTTGAAGATCATTTGTGAGTAAAATCATTGTTTGATGAAGAAATTGGGGGGGGGGGGGACTTACTGTTGCAAACTGGAAATCCGTGAAATCGTGTATACCCTGTTCTTGATTTTGATTGTTAGCTCCGGCGTCGGAATGTGGTGGCGATTTAGAAGTCATTTTGTGAAAAAGATTTGGTGGTTGGAAGACGTTGAATTTGAAATTGGGAATTAAAATACATGCAACAAGCACATATATACCTTGCATTGATGCTTCTTTTAATTTTTAATGATATCAAAATTTAAGAAAAAAATCATCAGGTTTTGCGATATTATGGTCGTGTTTTTAGTGGGCTTCACCCCCTTGATACAACAATGAGTTTTTAAGACCAGAAGTTATAAGATCATCGACACAAGCGTGCACTCCGCAATTACCAACTTGTTTGATGTTTCATTATGATTTCTCATTTTGTTACTAAGTAAATCTAAATACACAAGATAGCTTGATGACACTAAAATCATCAACATATTATCGGTACGAGAGGTCAGATGTTACAGTTTATTTCCAATTTCCTCTCCTAAAGGCACTCCATGTCGGAATAACATACATTACAAAAACCACGATTGGTTATTGATATAATATTATATTGTTAACACTAGTCGCTAAATTAATAAGGTAAAAAAGAATGTAAACATTGTCAACCTAACAAAACAAAAGGTGAGGAGTGAATATAATTGACAAAGTAAAGTGTAGAATATGCACAAACCATGATGAATGTTGATTGGAATAATTTGTTAGGCAATTTAAGACAACCTTTGCTAATATTCACCATACCCCCTCCACACCCCCCTCCCCCCCCCCCTTAAGAGGCATGTAAACCTCCAAATATTGTTTTAAGTTAGCTAAAAGGGAAAAAAAAACTCAACACGTTTTTAAACGAATAAATTGCGCGTATGACCCATCATTTCTGTCGAGTGTCATGAAAATCTGTTGTTACGAATTGAAGTCGGTTGTGATATGCTGTTTTAATAAGTTGATATTGTTATAAAACATTGCTCACATGATTGATCTTACAAACCAACTAGAAATGACGATTGATCATGCGATTTTAAGGACCTCTAATATGGCTAGTTGATCGTCACTAATATAATATGACATGTGTGTACCTATATCTCTGTATCTTTTATCTTCACATGAGTTATGAAAATGGTTTTTAGATGTGGGTAAACTTCATGCATAATACTGATAGCCACATACATGGATAAAAACCAGGTATTCCATGAGAAGACTAAGCACATAAGTGTAAGGCTTCAATTCATTAGAGATTTTGTTAAATCAAGGGAAGTGGAGGTTAAGGAGATGGATACACTTGAAAATGTTGTTGATATGCTTACTAAAGCATTACCTGGACACCTAAGTTTGAGACTTTGAGTTTTGTTTGGAATGCTTAAACATTGGATAACTTTACTCAAAGTAGAGATTGTTAATGGTTGATTAAAGTTAGTGGGTGAAAGTCAAGGGCCTGATTCTGTCAATTACTGATACTTCAACTTCAGGGGCTATTACCGACTCATTAATAAGTTCAGGGACTAGAAGTGTCATTTGTTTTATATAAGCTGGTTGTTAAGTTAGTTAAAAATAATCTTGTTCATACGCTCCTGATTTGGGGCTTTCATTTTTGTAGTCGTTAGAGGTTCATTCATTCTTGGGTGTTGTTTGGGTAATTGATTGATCCAATTTCAACATCAGTTTAATCCGATCCAAATAGCTGAACCTATTGAGTTAGGGACCCGAACGATCAACACACTTTATGATCCCGAACCAAACTAATGAAATTACAGTTTAGCTGGATCAAATATTAAAAGTGGAAGCATTTTGCACCAATTTGCTTCTGAAGAAATTACAATTTAGTTGGATCAAATATTACAATGACTGACGTATCTACACTAAAAATCAAGTTTTTCAATATATTCATTTAGATGGTTTTTGCACCAAAAAACATTTGACCCGTTTCCTTTTTTAATTAATTTTTCAATTTTACCCCTTAAAGGTGAAACAGAACTTAAGTCAACCTGTTCAGAAGTAAACGGGTCAGAAATGTCACCTTTAGTTATAAGGAATCGAGAAAACAAGAATGATACCTAAGCACAATTCACCATTTCATCAACTGTAGTTTGGGCCACCCTTAAAGGTCATAAATCTCCATGCTTGAACATAATCTTGAAAGAGTAAGTAGGGTACATTGCCCTGTTATCATCATATGGTACTACCCGCAATGTAACATGTTATAGACCTTCTGTACAGGGTGAAACAGCCGGGTTGAACTGTGTCAACCTGGAACACTTTTTATACAAAATATTATAAAAAGGTTTAGGAGAATTTATGCATTAAATATATATACTTGGGGCAACTTTTAATTTGTTCAACCCATTTCCTATTTAGCTACACCAAATCGCTCCGTTCGTAGGTAGATTGGTAGAAATTGGAATTGCCACCTCTATCTGTTATAAATATACTTTGCGGTCAACTTACGGGCTCCACACATCCGGATATATTGTTGCAGTAAAAGACTAGTTGGTGATATTCTTCATCGCGCACAAAAAGCTGCAAGAATAAACAACATATCAGAAAAAGGGAAAAAAAATGATCCTATTCGTATTACTAAATGAAATAAGTTCCCATACTCGGGCAAAGAAATACAATACACTTGACAAAAAAAAATGTTAACAGAAAGACATAGATTCAACATAGCTTTAGATGATTGATGTTTTGATGAATACCTCCTCAAAATACAACCACCGCCTACAGCCCTGCATTCGAACCGCCAGTGGCCACCACCACTGCCTGTGCCATGCAAGTTTCAGTTTCCATCCTAAATATATAAATGATTGATTTTGATTCTTGTTTCTTCGTATTATAACAAAAGAGAAGGATCTTGAGGCCAAAAATAGTAGTGTACAAAAGCTTGCAATCTGACATGAATCTGGATGTAACTTGTAGTATAAGATGATTGATTTAAGAGTGTTGGAACCAGTTATCACAGCAATTGCTTAGAATCATCATTGTTGTTACACTTTCTATCACAAATCATATTAAGCATCATAATCTGAGACTAGCAGAAGCAAAAAATTGAGCAGATTCGTTACAATAGCCTCACCAGGTTTGCATGTTAACACACTTATATAGTTAACAGAAACACAGATTCTGCATAGCTTAAGAAGATTGGAGTTTTGATGAATACTGCCTCAAATACAACGATGGCTGCGTAAATTTGAAGACCTAGTTCACCATAACAAAAATATAGTCAACCGAAAAGGAATAAAAAGTGTCAAAATGGCAAAGGTATCTCAATCATTTCAATCACCGTACCATTTCTTGATTTATTTCTACATGTCAAAACTAAAAGATCATATCAAACTACCAGTGACCACCATCAATAATACTATCAAAGTCACCATGATATTTATAAGTAAGAAAAGTAGGTAATAAAAACATACGTTCTCTCCTTGTCATTACACTCGACACTCCGGTAGTCGCCCCACGCCCTCTCCTTTGGCCCTTCTTCTTTACAGCCCTCTGCATTCGAGCCGCCACTCGGCCACTGCCTGTGCCATGCAAGTTTCAGTTTTAACTATCAACATTTTTCCAATTTACAAGTTTTTTTACACATAACTAGTGCATTATATATGATTACAGAAAACTAAAGTATTAAAAATAGAGACAACTTAGTAAGAAACTGAAGTTCAAACACAACGAAATATCACCAATTTCAATGAGTGCATTACCTTAACATGTGACTTTGAACACAAAATCATCAATTTTACTACTTCAAATTCAACCTCACAAACTCGCTCTAAAATAGTTTAAATTTTCACAAATTATAACCTGCAGATTAAAAATTATCAAATGCCCTAATTTGCGTTCAAAAAAAGAAGTAGAAATAGGAATCTGAGTTGGAAACAAAATCAGACGTATGATGTTATTCGAAAGAATACAGAGTTCGAAGATTGACAATTTTATACATACCTGCTCAAAGCGGCACACCTGTATCTTTTCTGTATCGTTCCATGGTCATCGGCTTCCGCCATTTCAAGCAGCTGTAACTTCATCTTCTGAGCGATGTGGGATGAAAATCTTTTGTTTCTGTCCTCTAGAAAAATGTTTGGTTACTTTAATCAAATTAGATGATTTCAACCATTGAATTAGTTATAATTATCTCAAAATTGATTATTTATCTTTGGTTAATATTATTAGAAAACTTTTTTTAAATATAACAAACATGATTATAATTCAGAGTAAATTAATTTTAAATGTTACTTTTTTTATTTTCAAAATCATACAGATAATTCTTATTTTTAGAATTTATAAGACGGGGGTCCTTTATGTCGATGGTCGGTTAAATCAAGTGTAGTTAACCTTCTCCATATGCGTATTTCGGTCTATATTGATCGAACCAAGATAGCCTCGGAACCGGCCCGATCACTTGTATATTATTAGTTTGGATTCTGAGTGTTTTTGGGTTTCCGGTTTGGTCAGGTCTTAAACCAATGTCACCTAATGGGATTCATTATTTTAGGTCGCTAGACTTCCTAATCAAACACCGTTTACTTTCCTAGTAATTAGTAACCTTGATTATCTATATATTTTATTCGAATGCCCTGGAGTTCCTATTTTGTAGTTTACTCGTGTTCAACTTCATAAGCCCTCTTCACTATATATTATCCCTTCAACGAGCTAAACATGATTACCATGTTTATTTGAATTACTATGCTAATCCTACATAATTGCATAAGTTTTTGGTTGTTTTACACCTAGGCTACAATTAGTTCATGGTGACATACAACCATCGTATGCTTACGCAAATTGATCGTAAGTTTACTATGGATCAAAAATCAATATTTTAAAAGTTTTTTAAACAGTGTTTTTTATTAATAGTTTTACTATGAAACCCAAACATACTTATTAGCAATTCGATGGAAAATTTATTTACTTTTAATAACTTATAGATTTTTAAACATGACATACTTATATAATATGATAAAATATCAGAGCCGCAACTTCTCACCGGACTCATCATCATCTCCGTCTCTGTTTCTCTTTTGAAGCTTTCTATCAGGGCCGGCCCATTGGGCTTGCGGGTAACACTGGACCTAACATTTCAAGGGACCCAAAAAAGAAGAATTATGAACGGTTCGGTTAACCCATCTGATATGAGCACCACCTGGTAATCGGGTCAAATAGGGTTTAGGCAGCGATATAAACGGTTACAGACTCACCTGCCGATTATATCACCGGGCGACAGTTTCTCTTCTCCGGTTACAGCTACACCACCGGCAAAGATTACTGGATCCTTTGTTCACCTCTTGAGTTGCCGATCAAGATAGCTAGGACACAAAGATTCAAGACTCAATTTTGAGACTCAATTAATTTTCTAAATTCACTGCCCTTTTTTTCATTCCAACGTGCTTTTAAAAGAAACTACATCAAAAGGAAATAACTACCCATACAGTGAACAAAGGATCCAGTAATCTTTGCCGGTGGTGTAGCTGTAATCGGAGAAGAGAAACTGTCGCCCGGTGATATAATCGGCAGGTGAGTCTGTAACCGTTTATATCGCTGCCTAAACCCTATTTGACCCGATTACCAGGTGGTGCTCATATCATCTGGTATCAGAGCCAAACTCCGTTTCCGCTCACATTCACTTAACCTTGCAGATCTACAAGATGGGAGATGAATACCGAACCCTCGAACAACAAGTTCAAGAATTACAGGAGCAACTCCAAACCTTGACCCTAGCCATGAATCGTCGCCGGCGAAACACCTGTACGCCGCCCCGATTTCGACCCGATAATGAATACCAATGAAAGAAAGGTTCAGGCAGTGAGAGAATGGCCCACTCCGTCCACACTCCAACACGTTCGTAGTTTTCACGGTCTCGCATCGTTTTATCGCAGATTCGTTAAAGATTTCAGTACCATTGTGTCACCCTTAACTGATTTATTAAAGCATAAAACTTTTAATTGGACTGAACAAGCACAAGTGTCTTTTGATGAAATTAAGAAACGCTTGACTACCACTCCCGTGCTTGCTTTACCAAATTTTGATGAGGTGTTTGAAGTCGAATGTGACGCCTCCGGTGTAGGAATTGGTGCCGTGTTGACTCAATTGGGCCGCCCGGTAGCTTACTTTAGTGAGAAACTGAATGATGCAAAACGCCGGTATTCGACCTATGATAAGGAATTTTATGCTATAATTCGAGCGTTGGTTCATTGGCACCATTATTTGATAGCAAAAGAGTTTGTTTTGCACTCCGATCATGAAGCGCTTAAGTACATCCAAGGGCAGCATAAGTTACAACCGCGGCATGCCAAATGGGTCGAATATATTCAAGCATTTACCTTCACTATTAAGCACAGGTCGGGCGTTATGAACAAAGGTGCCGATGCCCTTTCTCGGCGGCATCTTCTTATTCAGGCTTTCTGCCCAAAAGTTGTGGGGTTCGAGTTGTTTAAGGATTATTATTTGGGTGATGCTGACTTTGGGGATCTATTTGCCCGATGTTCCAGGCATGCTTTCAATGATTTCCACATTTTTGAGGGGTATCTTTTCAAGGGTACACGTCTTTGCATTCCTAAACATTCTGTGAGGGAGACACTGATTAAAGAATTACATGAAGGAGGTTTAGCTGGGCATTTTGGTATCGAAAAGACGGTGGAAATTCTGCATAGTTACGCTTATTGGCCACGCTTAAAAAGAGATGTTGAACACCTAATTAAGAGGTGCCTTGTTTGCCAGCGAGCCAAGAGTCACGTATTGCCACATGGTTTACGTCTTCCATTACCAGTTCCACAAGCCCCATGGGAAGACATTGGTCTTGACTTCATTACCGGTTTACCGCGTACACAACGTAAGTCTGATTCTATTATGGTAGTCGTGGATCGGTTTTCGAAGATGGCCCACTTCATTGCTTGTAACACTACCCATGATGCCGTTCTTATTGCCAATCTCTATTTTAAGGAAATCGTCCGACTACACGGCATTCCGAAATCTATGGTAAGCGACCGAGACACAAAGTTCCTTAGTCACTTCTGGATCACTCTATGGAAGAAACTAGGCACAAAACTGCAGTTCAGTACTTCCAGCCACCCGCAAACTGACGGGCAAACCGAAGTAACGAATCATACATTGGGAACTCTACTGCGGGTCCTAGTAAAAAAACATCTTCGTAGCTGGGAGGACATGCTTCCCCAGGCTGAGTTCGCTTACAATCGGGTGCCGAATTCCACTACTAAACTCAGCCCATTCGAGGTAGTGTATGGTGCTAATCCTATAACACCTATTGATCTTGCGGTGTTAGACACGGGTTCGAAATTTAGTCAGGAAGGGGCTGTCCGAGCTTCAGCTATTCAGCAACTACATGAGTCCGTTCGTGTCAGAATTGAAGCTATGAATAATAAGGTGAAGCAGCGGGTTGATCGGCGTCGGCAATCTGTCAAGTTTGACCCCGACGATTTAGTGTGGGTACACTTCAGGAAGGAACGTTTTCCTCGAAAAAGACGTTCTAAGCTCAGTCCACGGTCTGATGGTCCCTTCGAAATACTTGAGAAGGTCAATGACAATGCCTACAAAGTAGATCTTCCGGGTGAATACGATGTATCAGCCACGTTTAATGTTGCCGATCTGCGTCCATACTTTGATGAAGACGAGGAATTACCAAGTTTGAGGACAAACTTTGTCCAACCAGGGGAGGATGATGTGGATTACGGGGTAAATAGTTCAAATTCTTTAATCCCGGAACGCTCCAACGGTCAACTGCTGACTTGGGTTGAGTTTCGTGACCCGGGCCCATAACCATGCAACGTGAAACAGCCATGCAAGCCCAACGTGCTCCAGCCCAAGTTTATGTTTATTTCCTGAATTTCTATTTTTGTCTTTTGTTTTTATTCATTTAAGTTAATTAAGAACTAGTCAAAGTGTTTCCTTATTTTATGCCATACCAGTAGTGGAGGTATGGGTAGTTATTTCCTTTTGATGTAGTTTCTTTTAAAAGCACGTTGGAATGAAAAAAAGGGCAGTGAATTTAGAAAATTAATTGAGTCTCAAAATTGAGTCTTGAATCTTTGTGTCCTAGCTATCTTGATCGGCAACTCAAGAGGTGAACAAAGGATCCAGTAATCTTTGCCGGTGGTGTAGCTGTAACCGGAGAAGAGAAACTGTCGCCCGGTGATATAATCGGCAGGTGAGTCTGTAACCGTTTATATCGCTGCCTAAACCCTATTTGACCCGATTACCAGGTGGTGCTCATATCACCATCGGTTATGGATAATTTCGGTTAACTATATATATTACCTATTATACTTGGCACAGTAACTTAAAACTTTTAGCTGGGCTTTTGTTTAACCATTTCACCCATATAAAAATAATTGCTATGGGCCTCTATTTTATAAGCAAGGGACCCTAGAACTTTTGGTTAAACTATCGATGTGGGATTCAATTTATAAGACTTCTTTACTTTCACTTTCTTGAGCTAAGGATGTGGGACAACTGAAGATTAACTCTCACTTCTTACAACTTCCCGATGACACTGCTATTAAAGCATCACTTGAGTTTTATCTCTAATTTATGATTTAGTCATTTATTATTATTATTTAAAATTTGAATTTGCATCACTTTTCTAATTTAACAGTTGCTTACTACTTGAAGAAAATGTCTAATTTAACACTATGTCTATTAAACAAAGTAGAGAATCCAACAAAAAAATGTTCAACTCTCCAATAAGTTATTCACAGTTTAAGTTCTATGGATTCAGTCACATCATGCAAATAAAGTAAGAAAACAAATTCAGAAAGAGGGCTATTATTGATACACCCAAATGGTTATTTTGACACCTTCAATACTACTAGTATGAGGTCATACTAGTAGTATGGTATTAAATTTCAACAACAGTCAGCGACACGCTTACACACACTGACAAATACATATTTGGCCTTTTTAAAGAAGTAATTTCGTTATAGATAGTCAACAATATTCCATTGGCTAATTACCCAAACAAATACATATTCAGAACACCCTCCAAACTCTTTTAAAAAGGCCTAGTAATATTTTTAAAAGCCCAATTACCTTTTTCTTTGAACATTTAAAAGCCTTTTTAAAAAAAAATAGTTTATAAAATTATATATTTCGTTATGGGCCTTTTTTTTTAGCTCGTGTAGGGCATTCGAATCCTCGGGACCGGCTCTGCTTTCTACTCTCATTTTAGTTTCCCTCCCTCTCTCCCTCTCTCTCTCTCTCTTTCTCTCTCTCTCTCTTTCTCTCTCTCTCTCTTTCTCTCTCTCTCTCTCTCTCCCCCGGGGGTGTCCTTTTTACCCGACCCGAATTAACCCGATTAAGATGAAAATCAAACAACCTGAGCCCGTTTAAGATGGAACCCGAACCCGAATGTAGTATTCGGTTTGGTAATTGGGTTAAAAAAATGTGTTATTCCCTTTTATAGTTTTTAACGACCCGAACCATTAATATTTTATTTTTGTTTTTTTTTTTATTATTTAGTTTTATGTTTTTTAACATTATTTTTACCTTTACACCTATTTTTTCATTTAAATTTTATTAACGATCAACACGACACCCACCGTGAATCACGGATATAAGCGGCTAATTCCATTTTAAATTCAGAAAGATTATCTAGAAAATATATTAATACATATATTCAGTACATCGAAATTATGGAATTATATTATCTTAGAGATGGGGCCAAATGAAATTGTTTGTAAATTCATGAATGTTTAGGTACATTTCAACCTTTGACATTTTTGCCCTCCTCCCCTCCCTCCATCCATCCGTACACTACATAAGCTTATTAAACTCTCATTTTCTCATACTCCACCCTCCCCTCCAAGAAATCTTCTCATGTCTTCTTCAGCTATCACTTTTGAATCACCATCAAAGTCATCACCACCACCATCCACCGCTGCCGGAGCTACCGTCACCGGACGGAATACCGCAGGTGTACCAAAATTCAAGTCAATCCATCCACCTTCACTTCCTATTTCCACACCGGCCTTCTCACCCTCATACTTTTCCATCCCCACCGCCGGCGACCTCCTCGACTCCCCTGTTCTTCTCTCTTCTTCCCATGTAAGTATTTCAGCTTTAATCCGCCACCAATGTTGTGAAATAATTTTGTTTTACAACATTGACGACGGATTCAAATAAAATGATATTTTCTTAAAATTATAAAAGAAAAAAAACATTTGACAAAAAAGAAAAAAAAACATTTTTTCTTTTTTGGAAATTGTAACCACTTTTGATGATAAATCAAAACAGAGTATCTAACTTCTTTAACTAATTTCTTGTAGGCTTTACCATCTCCAACTACTGGTTCTTTCCCATTCCATGCCTTCAATTGGAAGCCCAACAATCAAAATCAAGAACAGGATATAAAACAAGAACAAAATAATTTCACAGATTTCCAATTTCAAACCCGATCGGATCCTTCAACTGTAAGTTTTTCTCTCCATTTCCTGATCAAGCAACATAAAAAAAATCTCCACTCTCCCGAGACCCTACCAATAGCTCCGTTATAATTGGGGATTTACCCACTCCTCAACCAACATAAAAGAAAACTTTTTTGGAGCCCGGGGTGTCGGCTGATCATACCAATAGCTCTATTATGAGTGAAATTTTTTGTGTTTCTTGATCAAGCAACGATTTTTATCACAAGAGTTGACATAACAACTTCAAATTCTTCTGGGTTTCTTTAATTCTTCAAGAAATCACCAATAACCGGATTGAAACCTTTCAGGAAATCATCTATCAACAACCCAGATTTGAAAACGATGCAAATTTGGTGAAACCAAAGTACCCACTTCAAAAACAAAACAATTATAACCATCAATCGACACAGAAGAAGGTAAACGACGGGTATAATTGGCGAAAATACGGTCAAAAACAAGTGAAAGCGAGCGAAAATCCAAGAAGTTATTACAAATGCACGCATCAAAACTGTTCGATGAGGAAGAAAGTGGAAACATCATCACATGGGGATGTTACTGAGATTGTTTATAAAGGAAATCACAATCATCCAAAACCGCAGTCTAATAAACGATCATATAATGATTTCCAGGATCAATCTCATGCTTTAGGGCAATGGGAATTGGTCGGGACGCCCGAAAACTCGTCGGTTTCGGTCGGAGATGATGAGTTTGTTGAAGATGAAGCTCAGGCTAAAAGATTGTGAGTTTTTATTGTTCAAATTACAGTTTTGCATGATCAAGATTGTTGGATTGTTTTTAACTTTTTGTTGTTTGTTGAAATTGGGTGATAGGAAGATGGTGGATGAAGATGAAGGGATATCAATGGAGGGAAGCAGGACTGTGAGAGAGCCGAGGGTTGTGATTCAGACTGTAAGTGAGATTGATATTCTAGAGGATGGATATAGGTGGAGAAAATACGGGCAAAAAGTGGTCAAAGGAAATCCTAATCCGAGGTAACAAAATAAAATATATATTTTTGTTAATGTTTTTTTTAACGGTGAATATACACGCCTGTAAAATCTACTTCTAAAATTAATCTATGGCTTTCTTTGTAGAACTTGAAAAATATTAGGTGTCATTAAGCCTAGACGCCATCGGCTTTTATTTTTAATTTATATATCGGGAGATACTATAAATGCACATACCATTAAGTGATTTTTTCATGAATTGTTTGAAGAAGGTTTATTTATGTCCATTTGTTTATTAAACAACTTACATTAACAATTTTGTTTGTTTAGTTAAATGAATACCAAAGGGTCTATAGCCCGGTGGTATCAAAGTGTGTACATAGTAGTGTTTTTGTTTAAGTGGTTGAGTTTTCTAATCTTATAGTGAACAAAGGTGTAGATTTCTAGGATTAATGAGTGTGTGAGTTAATCGTAAAAAAATGAAAAGTTAAATGAACGAACAAAGACAAGTTTTTCACTCGTTCATTTACATGTGTGGGCGTTTAGTAAATAACTAGTACGTGTATGTTTGTTTTTGTACTGATATAATATATGTATGTTACATAACTTTAATAATATATTTATATATAAACCAACGAGCATTAACAAGAAAATACGTTCGTTAAGTGTCCGTGTTCATTCCTTTTCTAAGCTAAACTTAAACGCACGAGCATGAAAAAGCCCTCAATCAGATTCGTACGATTCATTTACATCCCGATGCACTTTTATTAAAATAGACAATATACCTCATGATTCTTGCAGGAGCTACTACAAGTGCACAACCCCTAGTTGTTCAGTGAGAAAGCATGTGGAGCGAGCATCCCAAGACACGAGATCAGTGATAACAACCTATGAAGGGAAGCACAACCATGATGTGCCCGTTGCTCGTGGTGTTCGGTCATCACAAGTCACCAATTCAATAAACAACGTCAGCAACATGACAACTAACATGTCAGAATTGTCGTATCAACATTCTAGCAACTCTATGATCAATTTGATTTCTAAATCCAATTTACCGTCATCATCTGATAAGTTTACACTTGATATGTTACATAGTCATGGAGGTTTTGGGTTCACCGGGTTCGAGAACCAGATACAATCTACTTATATGAATCAACAACTAAAATCAGAGAACATGTTTTCTAAAGCTAAAGATGAACCTCAAGATGACGACAACTTTTTCGAGTCCTTGCTATATTGAAAATGATTTTTTGTAAGGGCTTGACTTGTTCATATTCATACATGTAGGGTCTTATGAAAATATTTGATAGTAGGATTATTTTAAACAACATTCGTTTGTTTCTTTGTTTGTCTATTGCATGTTTTTTTTTATCTTTTAGATAAAATACACTCATTATTTTGTTTGTTGTAATGTATTTAGTTATTTGTAATGTAGTTGTTACTTGATATGTTCAATATAAAAACATAGTAAATAAATTAGAGTACATATCTAATAGTTAACATTCCTTATTTCTACGCATATCATTTAACTTTTTTCAAACTTTTAAATATATATACAAAATATACATCGTAAATTATAAAATACTAGTACGTGTTTAATTAAATTGGTTACATTGAAAAGTCATTTTTAGCTTGACAATTGGAAGGAAACCAGTATACACGAGTAAACTATTGTCAAGCCAGTAGACAAAAAAGAAAATAATAAATTGTATGAAGTCTACATTTAATCTTAACTAGACGTCATTTACTTGTAATATAAAATTATCAAAGCGTGTTGATAGAATCATTTTAACTAAATAGATCATCTTAATTAATTAATTAATAAGAAAATGATATTTCGATCACACGATTACAGTTAAGTTGGTGAGAGTTGTTGACATTTTAATTATTTATTATTATTATTATTATAAATAAACATTATGAAAGAAATTAGAAGAAATAAAGGATAAACTTATTAAATAGAAACCATGTTTCAATTAAGTCATTAATATTTTTTTCAAACTATAAAATCCACTTAAATTTCAATATTGTTTTATTAATTAAGAAATTTTTTATAATTGTTTAAATTAAGTGACTAAATGAAAAACTTACGAAACTTAATTACTATTTAGTGAATAACTTTTTCTTTATAATTAATTCAAACAAACTACTAAATGGTAACAAAGTTCTATATTTATTTTATTTAAGTCATTTAATTTTAATATTTTATAAAAATTCATTAATAATGTTATCCTTCTATTAGGTAAAATATTTCAAAAAACAATATTATCCTCCTAAAGACGACGAACCTTAGGATGTTTTGAAAGCCAGCATTATTATAATCTAGTGATACAAAAGTATACATATTAAAGGGTACAAGAAAAGTGCGTATTAATATATATCAGAAAGTAAGCCCGTGTGATACGACAGGTTTTCGAACCTCGTTACGCATGTTACGACGGTGATAATAACGTGACTGTATAAAATAAACGCATGAAGTTGTCATCACTCTGTTCTGGAGATTGAAAAATAAATAAGTTGCAGCGCGAATATAAGTTAACATTGAAACTACAAATTCGTTCAAGAAGTTTGTAACAAACTAAAAACAAATAAAAAATAGGAAAAGGTGATTTTTATAAACCGATATACAAAAATAAAAGGAAAAAAGAAACTAAATTTTAGAGTAAAACTTAAGAGTTTATAAATTTAAGAAGGGGTAGACTTGAAACTTTTAAAACTGTAGAGTATATTTGAATATTTAGAAAATTTGGAGGGGTGTAATTTGAAATTAGAAAAAAGTGAAAGGTTGGTTTTGAAACTTTGGTCGGTGGCTTTGTATTGGTCACCGACCATGCAAAATGTGTTCTAGTATAATTATATAATACTAACAACATGGCACATCCCAACAATACCAACAATGTTGTATTAAGCAAATGCTGTGAGTTAATCTTGTGTTTTAAGTTAGCAATCATAACGAATTACACTACTATAAAAATATGTATTAGTGATTATCAAAATGGTCGTAAATTGATGTTAAACATTAAGAATGTTAGTATATCTTAATTTTTTCAACCGTTTTATGACAAAAATAAAACATTTTCTATTATGGTTTTTGATAAGCGGCCAAAGTTTTATGCATTAAAGGGTGTAACATGTTATATTTATGTAAATTAACATGTGGAATACAAAAGTTTTGTGTAGCTATGCATGTGCAGGTGTTGAAAGCTTAAAGTATGATTTTGGAATATATTAAGTGAGAGATGCAAGAGTCGGAAGAGACACGGAGAAAACGGGGCAGAAACCCAGGATCCAGCGTAAGCCTACGCCACCTAGCGTAAGCCTACGCCTAACCAGTTCATTCACAGCAGGCTTCTGTGTTGCGGCGTAAGCTTACGCCAAACCAGCGTAAGCTTACGCTGGTTACGTTATTTTGACGCGGATTTTCGGGAAACTGCCGATTTTGAGAGTTTAAGTGGGGGTTTCCTCCCCAAATTCGAGATCATCTTTTGAACAACAGTTTTGGGCAATTTTGGGAGGCTAGAAACATATTAGTGAAGATCGGTATCAAGAAATTGAAGAATCGAAGATGAATTCCACAATCATGAGCGGCTAATCCACCGGTAATCATTCCCGGGTGGATTGTTTGTAAGTTTTTAGGGTTTTATCATGTGCTAGCTTTGAGAAACAATTCTTGTAATCGTTTGGTTTGAAACACTTGAATCTTTGTGTTTAGTATGGTTATGAACTCACGAGAGTCGATAAATTCTTGCACCATTGACCCCGTTAGATGATAATTGCTATGAACTTTTATTTGTGTTAAATCTATTGATTAATCTAATTCTATATTGCATACATTTGTCTCGATTTCATTCGTGAATGTTGTTTTACACTATTTGCCGATGATGTATGAATGTTGATGTTCTTGGTTAGATTTGGTTAATTTGATTTGGATAACCATTTGATTGTTTGAACTCATATGTTGGTGTGATAATCCCTAATTACTTGTGAACTTGAAACCCGGGTGTGATTCATTTTTAATTATTGTTTACAACTTAAACCGTTTATTTGCTACTTGATTACTCGTGATCGTTTTGCTAGTTGATAATCATTGCTTGTTGGATTTGTTAATTTCACCTCAATCATTGCTTGTGTTTGGTCAGAAAGACCCATTGCAACTTCATAAATCACATTGTTAATTAAAGTTAAGCACCGACCACAAACTCTTCGTGGTTCGACACCCTTCTTACCCTAACTAGTTTAAGGTGATTAGGACACTCTAATTCTTTATCTTTGACCGGTCCCTTCGACACCGATCAAATTTTGGCGCCGTTGCCGGGGAGTGTGTGCGCTTGGTGTTTTATTCTAGTTGATTTGTGTGATTACTTGTTTACTTATTGTTTGTTACTTGTTTTGTTTGGTTAATCTTCTTTTATTTTTGTGTTACGCGTGGTGTTTGTTTGTGTGTGCAGGTGATAGATTAGTGCATGCGTACCCGTTCATCTGGGAGGACTTCACCGCTTGCTTTTGAACCAGAAATTGAGAAGATAGCAAGGCAAAACCGAACCCAACAAAAAAATCTACAACCTATTTCATCGGAACCGTCATCTATGGATGGTCGAAGCAGTCATTCGGGATCTAGCATGAGAAACCGTGGCCCAACTCCAAACAGAGGCCCTATCCCTAACCGCCCAACAACTCCACCTCACCAAACCCAAACCCCATCTATACCTATCAATAACAACCTACCCCGTGGGTCAGGTCCAGTTCAACACAACCGACCCGTTAACATCCGTACCAATCCCACGTACCAAGGAAGAAGGGGATCACAACAAAATCAAACCCCTCCGGGAAATGTCTTTGGAGCTCAACCAAGAAACGACAATGAGGACGATGGTTGGGGGGATGACGATGGTGAAGACTTTGGGTATGATGATAATGAAGAGGTTGGGAATGGTAATGGGTTTGGAGACTACGAGTACGAAGATGGTGAGCGGAGCCAATATGGAGAATACAATGAGGGGCAAGGCTTTGAAGAGGAAGAAGAGGTGAATTATGTTCACCAAAGACCGAGACAACCAATGGGTCAAACGGGTAGACCCGATAGACCTGTTTATCCTCCTAGACAAGAAGGGAGGAGAGTTAATGGGGGCTACAACAATGAAAACTGAAGACAACCGGTAGCCCCTATGGGTGGAGTTAATGGTCGCTTTCGACCGGCTATTTCGGAGAATGCTTCTCCAATTGTTCCACCAATTCCGGGAATGAGGAGGTTCAAGTCAAGACCGAATTACATCAACGTTCTCCCACATTTTCATGGCATGGTAACCGAAGAGCCATACACTCATCTAGCCGAGTTTGCCGCCATTTGTAGCACTATTGGGGATGAAAACTTTGACCAAAATGAGGTCAAACTCCGACTTTTTCAGTTTTCCCTCAAAGATAGAGCAAAGCAATGGTTCATCACATTGCCGGCTAATAGCATCCACACATGGGATGAAATGCAACAAGTTTTCTTAGACGAATATTACTCGGTTGCAAAGACGGATGACTCCCGAATTGAGATTCGGACTTTTCAACAACAAACAGGTGAACCTTTACATGAAGCTTTTACCCGTTTCAAAGAGTTGTTGAGGAAATGTCCCCACCATCAAATCGAGTTGTGGGAACTAGTGAAGTGCTTTGTGGATGGTTTGACTCAAGAGGAGAGGAAGTACTTGAAGTCCACAAGTAATGGGACATTGTTGTCTAATCCCGAAGAAGATGATTGGGATTTCTTAGAAAGAATGAGTCAAAGTTCAAAAGCCGAGGCATCAGCTAGCCGAAGAGCCAAACACCCAATTTCAAAATCTGCCCCGGACTATGAGACGAAAGAGAGGTTAGCTTCTATGGAGAAAGAGTTGGCCTTGTTGAAAAAAGGAGAGAAAAAGGAAGTAGCGGGAGTGAAAACTCGTTTTGATGTTTGTGAGAGTTGTGAAGATTTGGGGCACAAAACCATGAGTTGCCCATTCGAAGAAGGTAGACAAGAAGACGTGAACCAAGTTTATGGTGATAGGAAACCATATGATACAAACTCAAACTCCTATCACCCGAGCTCGAGGAATCATCCCAATTTCAAATATGGGGATGCGTCAAACCAATTGAACCCAAATTTCCAAGGTTCAAATCAAGGTACTTCGTCATACCTCGTTAACAAAGCAATTATAATTCGGGTGGTTACCAAAGGAGCTCTTATAACAATAACCGGAACACAAATTACCCCCCAAGGAATTACAATCAAGACCATCAACAACAAAATGAGTCATCAGGGGGTGATAATGCTGTTAATTCAAAGTTGGATGCACTATTGGAGATGATGAAAGAATCAAAGAAGGAGAATGAAGTGAGAGACAAGTCTTTTGTGGCATTGGAGAGACAAGTTGGGCAATTGGCATAAGAAATAGCTCAACTCAAACAAAATGAAGGTAAATTGCCAAGTGACACCACTTTGAACCCAAAACATCATGTTAGTGCAATTGATGTAGCCCATGGTAATGAAGAATGTGAAGAAAGAGAAGATGAAGAAACTGAGTTTGGAGAACCCTTAGTTCCTATTCAAATTGGGGAATTTAAAACCAAATTGGCATTATTAGATTATGGAGCGGGGGTGAGCATTTTACCGGGGAGCGTATATGACCAATACAATTTTGGTCCATTAGAAGAATACACCACCACCTTGGTGTTAGCGAATGCTACACGCACGCGGCCTCAGGGGAAACTAGTGGGAGTGGCTGTGAAGATTGGAGAATTTTACTATCCGGGAGATTTCTTAGTGCTCGATTATGCATCACTTGCTAAGGAGGAGGAGCCACGAGTGATTTTGGGAAGACCGTTTTTGGCAACCGCAAATGCGCAAATCAATTGTCGAAACGGAACTGTTGACATGACCTTTGGGAATCGTAAGTTGAACATAAATGTTTTTTCAAATTTATTTACATATTCGGTTGAAAAGAAATGTTCAAAATCAGTTACAACTAACGTGTGTCATCCTCGTGCCAAGGCAAATGAGGGTGACACCAAAAAGAAAGGTATTATGTTTGACAGGTTTAATGTGAAAGACGAGCCGAAGGCAATCGAGAAGAAAACTGAGAAGTTGAAAGATGCAAAGAAGCCACCCGACAATGTCCAACATCCGAACGAGAAAGGAGATTTGTTTGATGTGGAATTTACAAGAGAGGAGACTTGGAGTTGGAGTGATAACAACCAAGGTGGTGGGGGAGCTAATGGAAGCAAGTTTGTGTTTCAACCTCCATAAGGAGGTAATGTCGGGCTGAGGACAATAAACTTAGCGCTAACCGGGAGGCAACCCGGCTTGTGATTGTCTTTATTTTGTCTTTGTTTTGTTTTGTGTTGTGTGTTTTAGTTTCATCACCACAGCAACACTCAAGTGTGGGGAAGACTCATAGAAGACTTACGAGTCCATTTTTGGTGGTGGTTTAGGCACTCTATGATCGCCTCTAATCAGGTCCACGTACGCTTTCTCATATTTATGTTACTTTGATTGAACTATATTATTTTTGTTTGTTTTTGTGTGTTTTGGTGTGTTTTTGTTTGAAACTTGGTTGATTGTGGTTGGGTTGGTGCTTATGGTTATAGTAATCTTTGAGTTGGATATTTGGAGATATTGGGTATTGGATGTTTTGCACCCACAAACCACACTTTTATATTTCATAACTATTTACATTGGGACAATGTAAGGTTCAAGTGTGGGGATGTGGAAAATCTTAACCATACAAATTTTTTGATAATTGTTTTGCAAAGTGTTTGGTAGAGGTCTTTGGTCATGGTTAATTCATTAAGTTACTTGATTAAGTTTTTCCAACAAATGTTTAAAAAAAAAAATATTAAAAATTGGAAATGTTGGAGTCGGGAGTAACAAAATTGAAGGTGACGGCTTGCATGCACATGTCGGTAACCTATTTTCCACTATGTTGTGCGATTTTGAGCCAAATTGATATAAATATTCTTTTACTTGAGTGTTTAGCCACTTTGTTTCACATTTTAGAACTTGCATACTATTGATACATGTTGAGACCTTGAACCAATTAATTGCACAAAAATGATAAAGGCATTAGGAGAAACCTTTTTATTTTTAGCCATTTTTATACCCTTACCCGTTAATATCCACTAGATGCTCATTCTGAGCCTATACCTTTTCTGTTGACAAAACCCATAACATTAGCCCATTCACATTTTTAGCCTTTTCTTTTTAAACCCGTGAGTTGGATTTCAATTAACTTAGATTATTGAAGTTGCGGTTGCAATTGAAAAAAAAAATTAAAAAAAAAGGCGTGAAAAAGAAATACAAAAATAGTATTGGGTCAACATGTGCCCAAAAGGTTTTGAGTATTAGTTTGAATTATAATAAAAGATGTTATTGGGTCAATTTAACCCAAGTTTCATTTGATAGTTTGAAGAAATAAGAATTTTAGTGTTGATGGGTCATTTATACCCATAGTAGAGATTTGAAAGTTTTAGGATTGATTTGTAGTTTCATTAGTTGAATTCCACTCACCTTTAGCCACTTTAAAAAATCCTTATCCATACCCGTAACCCTAGCCTACATTACAACCCTCAAAAGACCTTTTGATTTGTGTTTTTTAGTTGTGTTAGTAGGTGGAGATGTGATCAATATGCAAGCCTATGATAATGTGGTTCTTTGTTTGGGTTTGAGTGAAAAATACTAGCACATCATCGCTAGTCCAGATATGAAACCGAGGGGAGTGATTGATTGTGAGGGGTGTGTGCATGCAAAGCCATAACTAGATATGAGTTAAGCGCGTTCCAATATTTCCTTTTGTTTAAAAATTCATCGATGGTTTGTTGGATTGTAAATCTGTTGAGAGTATAATTCTTATGAATTTTGCATGACCTTGGACCTTAGCTTATGTTTAGTTAAAACAATTATTTGAGAATTTGTAATGTGGATTTGAAGCAAAAGACTTTGCTTGAGGGCAAGCAAAACTCAAGTGTGGGGATGTGATAAGCGACCAAAGTTTTATGCATTAAAGGGTGTAACATGTTATATTTATGTAAATTAACATGTGGAATACAAAAGTTTTGTGTAGCTATGCATGTGCAGGTGTTGAAAGCTTAAAGTATGATTTTGGAAGATATTAAGTGAGAGATGCAAGAGTCGGAAGAGACACGGAGAAAACGGGGCAGAAACCCAGGATCCAGCGTAAGCCTACGCCACCTAGCGTAAGCCTACACCATGCAGCGTAAGCTTACGCCGCCCAGCGTAGGCCTACGCCTAACCAGTTCATTCACAGCAGACTTCTGTGTTGCGGCGTAAGCTTACGCCAAACCAGCGTAAGCTTACGCTGATTACGTTATTTTGACGCGGATTTTCAGGAAACTGCCGATTTTGATAGTTTAAGTGGGGGTTTCCTCCCCAAATTCGAGATCATCTTTTGAACAACAGTTTTGGGCGATTTTGGGAGGCTAGAAACATATTAGTGAAGATCGGTATCAAGAAATTGAAGAATCGAAGATGAATTCCACAATCATGAGCGGCTAATCCACCGGTAATCATTCCCGGGTGGATTGTTTGTAAGTTTTTAGGGTTTTATCATGTGCTAGCTTTGAGAAACAATTCTTGTAATCGTTTGGTTTGAAACACTTGAATCTTTGTGTTTAGTATGGTTATGAACTCACGAGAGTCGATAAATTCTTGCACCATTGACCCCGTTAGATGATAATTGCTATGAACTTTGATTTGTGTTGAATCTATTGATTAATCTAATTCTATATTGCATACATTTGTCTCGATTTCATTCGTGAATGTTGTTTTACACTATTTGTCGATGATGTATGAATGTTGATGTTCTTGGTTAGATTTGGTTAATTTGATTTGGATAACCATTTGATTGTTTGAACTCATATGTTGGTGTGATAATCCCTAATTACTTGTGAACTTGAAACCCGGGTGTGATTCCTTTTTAATTATTGTTTACAACTTAAACCGTTTATTTGCTACTTGATTACTCGTGATCGTTTTGCTAGTTGATAATCATTGCTTGTTGGATTTGTTAATTTCACCTCAATCATTGCTTGTGTTTGGTCAGAAAGACCCACTGCAACTTCATAAATCACATTGTTAATTAAAGTTAAGCACCGACCATAAAATCTTCGTGGTTCGACACCCTTCTTACCCTAACTAGTTTAAGGTGATTAGGACACTCTAATTCTTTATCTTTGACCGGTCCCTTCGACACCGATCAGTTTTTAAGCTCATAAATTTGGAACAAAATAAAACTATATTTGTTTTTATTTGGATTAATTGTTTCTGAGTATAGGTGGTTTACAAAAATTAACAAGGTTTATAATTAATTTTTTAAAACAATTTTTTTTTGTTTTTAGGTACTGTCAGATGTGTGTGACATGGCAAGAAAGTACTCTTAACATCCACTAGTCAAACTAGCGGATCATCGTCATATTCGCTATTGCACTATTGACATGCGCTACTTCAACTAGTGAAAAACCTAAAAAACAAAATTTGTTTCAAAATTAGATAAAATTCTTTCTATTACGGTTTTAATACTTTAACACGACACCTTTTTAATTCAGGAGGTAGGGAACGAGTCATTGGGGGTGGTGATCCAATAGTAGAGGAAAACTTTGTTGGAACATTATGGGTTAAAAAGGTTATAGGTTCAAGTTTTATTCTCACGTGATTAAAAAAAAAATTGTCTTAAAAAAACACGAGATAGAGAATGAGATGTGATAAAATAATAATTGTATAGCATGGGGATTGAATGAGATGGTGATATAAGTGTAATCAGAGGTGGCGTTGGAGATGTTGTGATCGGCGATAATGGTGATTGTGATCTGAGATTCCGAGGGGGTGTCAGAGACAGTGACTGTAGCCGGAGAAGAAGACGTGACTATAAGGAAGGAGTTTATTATAGTAACACTTATTTGTAAGTGTCGGTGATTATTCCACCTCATAAAAGCTCCTATCAACTGGGCGAAGCTATGAAGGGGTCAGGGAGGGCCCCGGCCCCTGCCGTTTTTTCCGTTAGTAGTGTTAATTTTTTCGTTTTCGTCCGAAATTTTTTTTACGTATAGAGCCGGTCCCTGCTTATTTTTTTCGGCCCCCGCTTCTTAGATTTTCAAGCTCCGCCTTCTAAGTTGATAAAATTTACCCTTAAGTTTTACTTCAATGGTTTAACCCCTTCCAATTATTCTACCCTACAAAAGCTCCCATCAACTTTCTAAGTTGATAAAATTTACCCTCAAGTTTTACTTTAACGGTTTAACCCCTTCAAGTTTATAAAATTTTGAGTTTACCCCCTGTAATATATAATATGATTTTTCCTTGATAACTTGCGTTTGTTAATTTTGTTAAAAAAATTAATATGTGGCTTTGTTTAATCCTTTTCTTGGCGCCATGGTATAAATTTTGTTACACCCATTTACAAGTGTCAACCACAACTCTCATCTCAACTTTATAAAATGTCAAGGCTCAATGTGTTTCCTCACCGTCACACCACGTGTCACCTCTCTGTTGGTCCGTCTTAATTTCTTTTGGGTTTTTTTCTCTCTTTTTTACATTTTTTTATTGGGCTAACCGAGTCGCCGTAACTTTACACGTTTTTTTATGTACTTAACCACATTTCTTTTTTTATGTATAATCACGTTAATGTCACCACCTCAACCGTTTAAAGTCCACTTCCCTCCGCGTAGTGCGGGCCTAATTTTCTAGTTTGTTTTAATAATAGAATATATTACATTAATAATAACACTTAATAAAAATAGCATCTATACATTAATAATAGCACTTAATAAAAATAGCATCTAAGTCATCAACCGTACAAGTGACATATAACATTTTTGTACAGTCCTTAAAAACAATCAGTAAAATATATACTTTTGAATTAGACGAAAAAATGTGTAATGAACAAAGGCAATATCTTCCCATGTTATTGTAATGATCGGTATATTTAATAAGTTCTCACGTGATAACGATGTGTGGAGCACGTGGTTGACTTTGTTGCCAAAAATGAACAACCTCTTGAGGAGGATAAAGACGAGAATATCATTTTCTGAGATTATTCTATGTATGCCTACGTCATTGCTAACATAATACAGTCACATACGAAAGATGTATACAAAGAAAATCTTGTGTTTTGAACGAGTCAAAGATAGCTTCATGAACACGTTCGTCAAGGTCAAAATTGTAAATTTATGTCGCATTCGAATCTTCTTAATAATCTTTGACGGGTAGGTGTTCACGATTCGACTAAGAACAAGGAAAAAGATTGATCAAACCAGTCGGGTTGGTTGGGTAAGTCGTACGAGTTGGTTTTGGATAGTTAACGGTGCGGTTTTAAAGATTTTAAACTAACTTTTTTTCTGCCTTTTTTCAAAAGCTTATTTTTTTATTAAAATGATAGGGATGTTTCATTATAATATATATATATGTGTTTATATTCCTATGTAATAATAATAGTAATAATAATAACAAATAATGTAAAACCATTGGTTCGGTTTATACGACCGATTCCAAGCTCAAAACAGAAAAATGTTAAAACCCAAGCAAGAACTAAACAATATATATTTCAGATCGGTCGACTTGCTTCAATTTAAACAGCTTAATCAATTTCAATGATTTATGAACACATTTGATCATGTTTAAAAATAAATGCAAACATAACTTAGTTTAAGGAATAAATGATGCTCATCTTTGTTCCTTAATAAACAAGTTTATTTTTATATGTTCATTAAGGCGGTAAATGAATACAAAAGGACGAGTTTAAACGAACTATTACACATAAAATATTTAAAAATTTCTAATGATTCACAAAATTATAGATAATTTCATAATTTCAATTTTTACAAAATATAACCATTTTTCAACTACGTTCATTTTGTTTTCTCAACTACTGCAATCCTCTCTTTCATAGCTAATTTCTCATTCTTATCCCGTTTCTTTCCTCTGTTTCATTTCCGTTCTTCAAAATTTGTACCTAAAATTAATAAAAATGTAGTTAAATTAACACATATATATTAAATTGATAGTTAACACTTAAACATAAATTTAGGTCAATAAACATGATATTAATTAGCACATGCCTCGTTATGACCAATATAACACATTACAATCAAATACAAACCAATATAAGTCATTAAACCCGAATATGACTCATTTAAACAAGTTATCATTAATTACAATCGAATAAGACCCATTAAAACATACGATAGCACACTACAAATAAATATGATACATTAAAACCTGTTGTAACCCATTACAGCCAAATATGACCTAGAAAACTAGTCATCTCCCGTTACCTGTTATAACACATTACCATTAAAAGCATGGTCCGGGAGGGTAAGACGAGAACAAACTTTATCCCCATCCCGAGCGATAAAGAGGCAACCATTGTAACTCTATACAACCAAATATAACCCTTATGACTCAATACAATCAAATATAATCATTGTGACTCAATACAACCATTATGACACAAAATACTACACCAAATTAACTATCACATGACTATAACTTGGACTTTTTTTGACTGAAAAATAATAAACAAACCTCATCATCTCTCTCGGGTGGATACGAACTAGTCGTACTCAGTGTAGATGATGAACCCGTCATGTCGACAGATGAATTTGTGGCATCGTTAGACCCGTACAATCTCCTCTTCTTTCCTCCAATCCTTTCAACCGTATCAACTTCGATTGTTTTAGAAGATTGTTTTACCTCATTGGTATAAGTTTCACCATGTGCCCACCACGTCCAATAATCAGGCATGAAATCCTTCATATACAAGTGCTTTTGAACAGTTTCTCTATCTCTGTAGGGTACATTTTGACACTTACGACAAGGACATTTGATATCAAGTACTAACCGACCTTGTCGAGTGTACTTATCAACAACTGTTTCATTAGAATACACAAAGTCCAAAAACAAATTCACATTTTTACAGTAATCAAAATTAACAAATCCGTCATTGTCAGTCATTTTATACATCCACCCTCGATCAGTAAACCACGCCATAATCAGTAGTCAATAACGGGCCTAATGGTCAAAGACAACCCAAGAACAAGAGAAAGAAGACAGACTGATTTGGGGCAGTTTTCTGAGTTTCGTTTTATTCATTCTCTGCTAATTAGCGAGTAACGACCCATGATCTGATCATGGAAACATGTGATGAAATAACCAACAACTAATGCTTAAAATAAGGAAGTAGTGGGCTGGGCTACAATTATATAACCCATACTAGTATTCTACATTTATACGAGTCAGATTATGAAGCCCATATTCCAGTAGGCCCAATTCTTTTATACCAGTAGTAAACTACATTTTTTATTCAATTAAGTTAATTTAGTTTGATTAGAAATAATCAAAAGACAAATATAACTTTTAATTTTCTAGGGGCATGTTCTTTTGAGAACCAACTATATGTTGAGAACCGAAAGAATCGCACAAAACGTGTACATATCGCTTTAGTGAAAAAAGTAAAATTCAACAACAATGTTTTATTTATCTCTTCTCATTCTTAGTTTGAGTTTATCTCCTCTCTCCTAAATTTTTTTAAGAAAAGTATAAAAATATGCATATATGCATTCATTTGTGCATATAGTGTGAGTGTATATATGCATTTAAAAAAACGACTATAAATTCGAGGTATTTTAAAACCAAACCTTAAACATATTGAAATGTACATGAATTCTAGTCAATTTATATTATAAATAGAGGAAGAGTTAATGCGGTTCTCACGGTTCTTAACATATTGTTGGTTCTCAAAAGAACATACCCCTAATTTTCTATCGTACAAATATTAAATTGCTTTATTTACTTATAAATAAAAAAATGTTTGAGATTTTTATTATACTTCTGTTTAATATGTTTAACTAAAAATGGCTACTTTTAGTCAGTTACGTTTCTTTAAGACAAAGTGTGACTTTGTTTAACAAATTATGACCACCAATTATGGTTTTTTTGTCTGACCAATTATAATTTTTTATAACCAGTTATAACTATGTTTGAATGATTATGACTTTTTATTGTCCTAAGTATGACTGTGTTTGACCAGTTATGTCGTTTTTGACCAAATATTGTTGTGTTTGACAATTATGTGTGTATTTGACAAGTTTTGGTTGCATTGACCAAGTTTATAGCATTTGAGAGAGTATGGTGATATATTATTTGAGATTGAATTCGTCGTTCGAAATCGCTATACTAGAAATATAAAACAAAAAATAACACTCATTTTTATTAAATTGTTTAAAAAAACACTACATATTATGATAGATGTGGCAAGATGAATGGTTTTTATAGTTGTTGTTTTTTTGTATGTATAAACAGGTTGAATTGAACACAAACATGTGCTAGTTTATTTTTATGAATAATTAATACATTAATTGTTATTCAAGTATTTGAGACAACCAATTTATGAGATTGTATGAATTAAAATAAATTTTAGATAGTTTATAACAAATTTGAACTGTTCTCTTTTTAATTGATTTTTTATTTGACACATTTAAGATAAAACAAAAAAAAGCGACCCGTTTATAATCAAATGGGTCAAATTTGAAACTTCTATTTATTTTAACTAGTCGTGTTTACTTTATGTGTTTCGTTCCCAGAGCATACACAAATACTTTTGTATTGCCTCCGGTCCTTAGTTTGATGCATATTACTAACTAGGTTATATACTCGTCTATTACATGGTGTTGTTTAATAGAAAAAATGAATGTATTTACCTTTTATTTCATAGGAAAGCAATCGTGTCTAGTTAACAAACCATTTTCTAAGGTTGGGAAAACATGTAATAAGTAAGGACGTGTTTGGAACAATTTCTAACCGTGGCATATGTGTTTTAGTAAGGGAGAGAAAACCATGTTAAATTCTTTTGACATCGAGGATAAAATCATACCAAATATGCATGAAGACGACTTTTCACCAACCAGGTTAAATACCCATCATCTGATAAAAACTATAAAACTGTTCTAAAAGTTTGATTGAATAATATTTAACACGGTTTTAACAACCTATCCTCCATGTATTTGACACCTATGAATTTAGGATGACACCTATATTTAATATCACTTTGTAAAAAAGTTTCAAAACAAGTAACACGTTCTTGATATCACTTTGTTTATCAAAAATTTCAAAAAAAAGTATATATTTTTTTTCAAAATTAGAGTAAAAATAAAGGATAAATACGAAAATGGACATTTAATCAAGAAAATACTCAAAAATTGACATCCTTATTTAGCATATTATTTCATGGACATTGGTCATGACAGCCGGCTAAAGACGGCCAAGCTAGCCGGCTAAAATTTTCGTGCCAAAATTCCATTTGTCAGAGTACGAACCAATAATATGGCGACACGTGGCAGGCTTAGCCGTCTAAATAAACAGTTTTAGCCATCTAATGCATTTAGCCGTCTAAATAAACAGTTACAGCCGTCTAATAGATGACTATAACTGTTTATTTAGAAGGCTAAATGCATTAGACGGCTAAAACTGTTTATTTAAACGGCTATAACTGTTTATTTAGACGGCTAAATGCATTAGACGGCTATAACTGTTTATTTAGACGGCTATAACTGTTTATTTAGACGGCTAAATGCATTAAACGGCTAAGTTTGCCACGTGTCACATGCTTATTGGCTCGTACTTTGACAAATAGAATGTTGGCACGGAAATTTTAGCCGGCTAGCTTAACCGTCTTTAGCCTTTTCGCAAGAACAATGTCAATGAAACAGAATGATAAATAAGAATTTCAATTTTTAAGTATTTTATTGGTCAAATGTCCATTTTCGTATTTTTCCCAAAAATAAATATATCCACAAGAAAACAAAAACCAACAATTTTCAAATAATTATTAATCTTCACATATGCTCTCAAGACGAGGCCGTCACTCTCCCCGATCAACACTCCGGCGACCTCTCTGCCGCCTAACCTTCTCCCCCGCCACAACGCCGCCTGAGACAGACACTTCATCACCCATCACCGTCTTGATTTTCACCGAATTTTCCCGCCTCGGTTTCCTCTTGTTTTTCGGAACAGAAGAAGCGGGAATCAAAAAATAAATAACACCTCTCTTGAGCTCTGAATTACTTGACAAAATCAGGACCCTCCGGACGACGTCGTGTGATGTCGGTTTGCTGAGTACATGATTAGGGTAGTTGCTGAGAACCTCGCCGGCGGTGATCGGATGTGCGATCTCTTCAACGAAGCCGTTTAGATGAACGATTCGGATCAAATCGAGGGATCCGCAAGGAATTAGACATGATAGACAACACCTTAAACTAATTCCCATGGCGATCGATGTTCTTAATTGATTCGATTTTGAAATCTGTGAGTAGGTGTGTTTATATAGAGAAGAAGATCTATGGGCGTGGAGATGAAGTATTATTATTATTATTATAATAATATTGAGAAGGGAAGGTGGAGTGAAATTACGGAAATACCCCAGCAGTAGTTTTGTATATTTCTTGGATCATACGTTCTCCGTCGGAAAACTCTAAAACGTACCCCCATCGTAAAAACGAGTGTCACTCCGTCATAAAACCCGAAAGTATGGCGTTAAGTAACGTGAACGCAAACGCATATATAAAAAAAGTCGCAATGACTGTCATTCAAACTAAAAACCCGAAAACGTACCCCGTCGTAAAAACTGAAAACGTAGCGTTAAGAAATCCGAACGCAAATGCATATGCAAAGATTAGATACACAAAAGAAAAAAGCACACATGTAAAAAAAAACAATACAAGACAAAATAGAAGTTATTCACCTCCATGATCTTTAAATATAGTATAGAATTCTAATATAAACCTAAACTTGGACGGAGATAACTTTTATAGCGTTGTCGATAAATCTCTTGTGAATATGAAATATTACTGGTTTATAAGAAATATCTCGTTGATCAGTGGTGTGTTTGAAGTGTATTGGTTGCAGATGAAAAAAGGATTTTATAATTAAGAGTAATTTTAGGATAAATGATCTACTCTAAAGGAGTCTATTCATATTTTGTTTACTATTGTTTAAGATGATACAATGGTTACACTAGTATATTAAAAAAATTATATTTAGGGTCGGCCGTCTTGTTACGTGTTGTTAGTTGCACACTACACCCTTTCAGAAGTAACTTGCATAGAACAATGAGTAATTTGGTTAGATATATTAAAGAATATTATATATACACATCACGTTTTGATAGAAAAAAAAACATTCATAAAATTATTATTATTATTATTTTTAAATAATTCTGAATCTTGATGCCTGGAAATGCAAGTCAAGCTATCGGTTTTATTTTGGTTATCTTATTTCGGTTGGGATATTGAGTTATTATTTGTTTTCTTAGATATCTGTGGTGGTTTTACATTCACGTATGTTACGTCACTGTCACATTAACATGGACAATCACTAAGTTGTGTAGTGGTTTCACTATCGCACAAAGATATATATACAAATATAAATCTGTATATACATAACGCGCACACACGCGCGCCCCTTTGTCTGTGATTCCCCTCACGCCACCAGCCCAACTCCCTCATTCACGCCCTAGAGGGGGCGGTGTTCCGCGCCCCACACCCCAGCCACGGTGGATCACGCCCCGAATCAGTTCTTCACTATGGATTACGTTACTGTTAGGAGTTTATTTAAGTTTAATCTTGTTTTTAGAGACAAAATACTCATCATAATTCTTATTTACTTTAACAGAATAATTTTTTTTATTTTAAATGTTCCCTGAAATCTGTTAAAAAGATGAACTCAAACACACTATGATCCATTGCCGAAGGTTTTGAGCTTAAAAAACTATTTTAAGGCTATTTTATAATTTAATATGATTTTGATTTAAAAATAAGATTGTGGTACCAAAATGCACGAGGGGCTCAATAATCTAAGATAGTAAACGACAAAAAAGAAACCATTTCAAATATCATGTGAAACTTTGTCTTCATCCTAGATCCAAGGTGGAAACTTTAACTAAATAAATTTATAATAAATGCTCTTTAATCATTAATTTCTAGAAAAATCATTTGCTTTTAATCATTTATTGAACGGGTTTTCTATTTAGTTCTAGTTTTCTTCCAAAAGAAAAATATATGTTATTTGTTCATTCTTGTTTCTTATAATTTATTAGACATGTTAAAGCATATCAAATTAAATTCCTTCTTTAAGGTTGATACAAACACATTCAATTAGAGTCGTCGTCATCTATAAAGTTTGTCCGTTTGTTGATTGACCCTTATACAATTTTCAATTTTTATAAAGTTTAACCCCTCACTACCAACTAAGATTATCTTTTTTTCCTACCAAGAGCTCATAGCTTTGTATTTTGTTGTCCGACTAAAATTTCCTGAAGGCCACTCATCCTGATGGTTAATACCGAAGATCCCTGTTATATTAAAAAAACTAAATTTTATGTCACTTGTCAACACAATATACATCTTCATATCTATTTTTCCCTCAAAACCATATTTACATCTTCCATCCAATATTTTCATATTTAGTTCATTTATAAAAAAATATAAAAAAAGATTACATAAATAAACATTTTATCAAATCAATTTCATCATTATAACCATTGACACACATTTTTTTAAAAAATTATTATCAAAAGTGAATATTAAAAAAATAATAATAAAAAATAGGATATTTAAAAAAAAGAGTTTTTAAAGTTTATTATCTAAAAGCGAGTTTTAAAAAAAATTATCAATAAAAAACCAAAATTTTAATTTTACATATAAAATTTAAAAATACTACTTTTGTATTTTAAATAAATATGTGTTAGAATAAAGTTTGCTAATATTTAATTAGTAGTTTTTTAATTAAGTTTGATATCAAATTTGTATAAAAAAAATATGTTAAGATATTTATCAATATAATGTTAGCATTTCAAACCGTGTTACATGGAGTTTAAAACTAGTTCCTTATAAACTCCTTTTATCTATTTTCTCCCCAACCAATATGAGATTCATATAAGCAGTTACAATGTGAGATTCGATTGTATCCGTTATGTTATAATATGTATTTTCGAGACTTTATGAATCAAAGATAGTTTTAAAAGTTTATAAATTTATTATTTAGTTTTAAAAATTTATACACTTATTAAATGATCAACTCATAACAAATTATATTCATAATGCATAAACCTTTAAGAGGTTACGATTAAATGATTATTAAATTAGTGTTAATGAATTATTCACTTTTAGTTATCAATATAATCGTTTCGTACATCATATAATAAAAAGTTCAACTTTCCTAACTTAGTTTAATTTATAAACCCTTTCTTTCTTTTTCTAACCTTTTGGTAAATATATATTACACAATGAAAGTAATTATAGGTGTAAGTTAATTATAAGAACCGTACAAAGTCTGTATCTATAGTTTGCTTTAAACGTATATAAAACGGTTATGTAACCAGCAACCCTCTTTTTTTTTAACTTTCAACATATATGTCAAGCGATACGTACAAGAGTGCATTGCATGTATCCCAGTAGTTATATTATATTAAACATTATAATGTGTGATAACAATTACCTTCTATTAAAAGAAGATGATGAACAACATGGGTTATTAATTAATTATCATATTAGCAAAAGATATTACTGAAAATTGTAGTATATATAGTATAATTATTTGAGCGGTCAAGTTCAGTGTACGTGTTGATTTATAATTTAATGGATTAACATTTCGATAATATATGCAATTAAGATCGTTTAACATGCACGATTTTGGAACATCTGCCTCACATGTTCTTTTAGAATCTTTTACATTTTAATTCAAAAAACGCTGGTTTGAGTCCGAGTCACGCGTTGTGACGGTGATCTTAACATGACTAAATACATAAAATAAACCTATGAAGTTGCGGTGACTCGGACTCAAACCCGCGTCCAAGTGTTTAGCAGAACCGTCAGATTGTTGTTTTAATTTGAAAAGATATTTATTTGCCAAAATCAAGAAGGAAAAAAAATAGAAAAAAATCTCACCGACCTTGCTAAATTGTGTAATAGCTAGTGCAACGACCCGCACATTGCGGCAAGGCAATGACATTGAACCTTAAAACAATTTACGTCAAAACAAGACTTAGTTATGAGTTGCCCACGCCTTACGACTCGCCCCGTGCGTTGCGTGGTAAACAAGACTTAGTTATGGCGCATTCATGTTATGTTACCAAATTAATGAAATAAATTAAATTAAAGTAAAAAAACCCCAAGTATTTAGACATTGTCGTTTGTTAAACCGCAAAATCAATTAACGTCATCGAAATTTTGTATATAAAAAAAAATTCAAAACCATTACATAAACTCACGCGTTGCAGTGAGAGCATTGATAATATTGAAAACTTTATATAAAAAACCTCTTAAAAAGTTGTCACACGTGTTACCACTACAAGAAAAAGACCATGTGCCGACGCCGCCTATACCGACGACAATTGTCGTCGGCATAGGTCACCCTATACCGAAGACATGTCGTCGGTATAGGTCAAAACCAAAATTTTGACAGGGACACCCTATACCGACGACATGTCGTCAGTACAGGGTTGAGCCAGATGGGGGGGGGAATGGCGCCCTATGAATTATTGGGGAAAACCTATACCGACGACATGTCGTCGGTATAGGGGTATTTTGATTTTATTTTTGTTTTTTTAATATAATAATGTTTTCGTCGGTCAAAATTTTTTTTTGTTTAATTAAAAAAATTATAAAATGGCCTATACCATACCGACGACATGTCGTCGGTATAGGATTTTTTACTTTATTGACTGGTCAAAACCCTACGAAGCCTATACCGACGACATGTCATCGGTACAGGCAACCTACAACGCCGACATAATAGCCTATACCGACGACATGTCGTCGGTATAGGTCTCAGCGCGACTTAACACAGAATACAGCCTTCTGCTTCCCATTTCAACCAAAAAAACCTCCAAACGCCTCCATCTCTCTCTCTCCGGCGATTTTACGTTTTTTTGGGTATTTTGTGGAGCAATATTCACCAATCTCTTCGGTTTTCAGGTGAGTTAACATATATTGTTCAATCTTAACAAGAAAATCAACATTTTGGTGTTTTTTGCTTAATTTCTTTGGTTTTTGTTAGGTGTTTGAAGATTTAACCATTTTTTAAGGATTTCAAGCTTAGAGGAAGCTAATTTGCAAACTTGGTTAGTAATTTTTCTATAAATTTGGTTTAGATGTATGTTTTTCTACAAATTCTGTTTAGATGTATGTTTGTATGTATATGTTTGTGTTTATTTGTATGTATGTATATGTTTGTGTTTATTTGTATGTATGTATATATGATTTAGATGTATGATTTTATAAATATTTATGTAATTTTATGAGGAAATTAGGTTTAGATGTGAAATTAGGTTTAGATGAAATTTGGGCATTTATGATTGGTATGTTGGCAAAGAATGGTATGATGATGTCCAATATATATTAGCCACACAGGCTAAACAAGTGTTCTATCTTCGAGATCCTTCTCAAACCACTGGCCAATGGAGGGTTGTTGAGGACGTTCACCATCGGAAGCTTTGGGATCATCCTACTGTTGTTAATGAGATAGATATATTGCACGACACTCAATCAAATGATTATACTTTGGTTGTCGACACCGGATGCGAAGGTGGTGAATCAAGTCACGTAGGTGGTGAATCAAGTCACGTAGGTGGTGACCAAACTCCAATTCCCCATGTTGATAGTCAATCTATTACACGGGAAACTCAATCATTTTTTGGTAACTTGGTTGTCGACTTAGGCTACTTGCCTATGCGTACAACTTTAAATGATGGTGGTGACCCAAGTCATGTTGCCTCGATTGATCTCGATAAAAGTTTTATTAATGATGATGAAGAAGATGAAGAAGATGCATACAATTCAGATGCTGAAGACGAACTAAATGACGACGATGAAGAAGATGATGTTGTTGACACACGTTATTTTAGTGATGATTCTGATTGAATGTATGTTAAAAATGTACTATTTGTCTTTGTTAATTAATAATTATTTGTGTTTACTAATAAATTTTGTTGTAGGAAAAATGGCAACAATGGCGCAATCACACGGTGGAGACGGTGGTCCGTATCACTTCGACTCGGGTTGTGCGACTGAATCTGGAGGTAAGTTACTTGTTATTGTTTAATAGATATCTTTATAATTGCCTAACTTTTGAATGTCATGTGTCAATTTACGTAGTTCTGTAATATCCTAGATTTTCCGACATATCTTTTCTTAAACCCTTGCCCGTGTTAGTAAATTTAAAACTCGAATTCCTATTAAAACTAATTCCTTCAAAATGAATATTAATTTTAAATTAATATATATAGTTAAGGAAAAATAATTTATACTTAAAACATATATGTGTATATATGTGTGAGGGTTATTTAAAAAAAATATAAATATATTCTTAAAACTTTATAAGTTTATATAAACTTAATACTTAAACTTGTAATAAACATCATAAATCATTTTTTTATCATTTGAGAAAACTTATCAAGTTTTATAAAACATATAATTATTTTTGTAAAAGTCCGGGGACTAATCTGTCATTTTTGGAACTTGTTTTAAACTCAAACTTATGTTTTAACAGAAAATAATAAAACCTTTAAACTACAGGAACCGATTGTGTCATTAACTCAAACACCCGGAACCCAAACCAGTCACAGGTTCGAATCCCGTAACCTCCGGTTTTCGTCCCTTTTCGTTCCAAATCGCGTTCCAGGCCAGATTCAACGAACCTCGAGCTTCGCCTCGAGCGTGCGACCGAAACCCAATGACATTCAATGTCCAATTTCAAATTAAACGGCCGCGTGATTCGAACTTTAACTCGTTTCATTCAACCGTTATCTCCCCAATTGTACACGCATTAAACGAAGGAATTGGTTATAAATACCAGTTGCAAACACCTTACGACACCTCACTCACACTCTCTGATCCTTCAATTTCATCTGCATTGCTCGATTGAAAGTCGCGACAGCCGACCGTGATACCCATCTCGTTCTCCTTCAATACGAGTTCGATTTAGGTAATGCTTGTATCCATTGTGTTCGTTACGGTCCATAGATCGAAAGCCTCTGTTTAATTCCATTAACAGATGGCAAATCGATGTGTATTTGAGGATCGAAAATCTAGGGTTCATATGAAAAATTGGGAATGATTTGAAATCTTGCTTAACTTATTCTTTTCCGGGTATAAACAACCAGCGAGGCCCGTAGCCGGGTGGTCAGGCTTGTGTGTGTTCGTGACCCGGGAAGCGACCCGAGTTCGATCCGGGCGGCCCGTTTTATTTTGTTTCATTTTTTTTGTGCCTATTTAATCAGAATTAAAATTTCTAAAAAATTTTATAAAATCTGTTAAATTCATACAAACCCAGAAATGGCTTTTATCTACACTTTTGTATTCTGAAACTATTTTAACTAAATTAAACTTAGTTAAAATTTATAAAAACTAATTCTTTAAAAATAGTTGTAAATATTTAAAAACTATAAAAACACCTTTAAATTTTATAAAAATTTATATTCTGAATAGAAAATATTTTATAGAAATTGAAAACTTGTATCTTCTATAAAATCCATATTCAATATAAAACTTGCACATTTATTTATTTTAAAACAAAATAAATATACTTTATTTGTAGAATGTTTATAAACTTCATAAATCCTAAAGTTAAAAGAGACTTATAGTTTATGAACTCATATAAATTAGGAATATTTATAAACTTATAACCTTAAACATAAACTTTATTACTTATAAACTTATAATTTTGAACACAAACTTTATTTAACGCTTATAAACTTATAAATTTATAGAAACTCTATTTAAAACCTTATAAACTTATGATTTTCTTTTAGACTTTAAAAATATTTATAAACTTATAATTAAGATATAACCATATTCTATTTAATATCTTATAAACTTATAAGTGTTATTATTTACTTAAACGTATTTATATTACGAATTAATTTGTATTATAAATACTTAATACTTAGAAACTTAATCAAATCTCAAATGATTTATGTTGATTAAATAAGTAATTGTTCTTGTAAATTATTTATTTCTAAATACTTAAAAAACTATTTTGATTGTAATTGTGAAACTTTTAGATAATTATTTTAATTAATAATTATTCTAATCTATAAATCTATTAAACTTTGACATACAAGTCTTGTATCATTTCTTCAAAACCTTTATTATAAACTTGATTTAAACTTCATAAACACAAATCACACCCGTCCCCCACTTGGAACCCTAGTCAATCTTAAAATCCTAGATTCTTGTCATAGACTTATAAGATCATACTTGAAACTTTAGACTTATATTCTTAGACTTATTGTGAGGATATTCTCCCTCTCCAAGTCTTGCAAACTTACTCTTATCGGGTACTCTTCATCAATCCAAGTGAGTATACTTAGCCCCTTTTTCCTTTATATACTTTTGGGGTGAAACATGTTCAAAACTTTAAACTTATACAATTCTTGTACAACTATGACTAGATGCTTATTCTTATGTTAAACTTGAGACTTGTATGCTTAGATTAAACTTAAAACTAGCACATTCATTAACTTTGATCAAGCCTATGGTAACAATGATAGATCTATTGTATTTGACCAATCCACCTTGATTGATTGACCCCTTCGGGGGGGAGCCCTTGGTGATTGTTACTGAATTAAACTTTAAACTTGAGACTTATAAGAGTAACCTGCGGGTTATGCCTAAACTTGGTTGGAGGGTTGAAGTGCACAATATTTAAGATACTTGTTTCTCATACTTACATTATAGAATGCATATATCATAGTGAATTGTAATTCCTTTCAAATCCTTGTTAAACTGTGTCAAAACCTTGTATCTCACCAACTATTTTGTAGTTGACAGATTCTTTCACATGTTTCAGGTACTACAACATGAGACTTTATTGTGATCACATAGGATGCTTGGACCTAGAATGCTTAATCAATTAGACTTGTATTCTTGTTATGTATTTGATTTATTCTTTGTATTGGAACCTTGAAGTTATTTAATAAAACTATTGAAACTTTAAATAGTCAACCTTGTGCTATTGAACAACCGCGTCCGCCCCGACGTATAATCCGTCGTCGGTTGGGGTGTGACAGTTCCTCCCAAAAAGGACGATCTAAAGGCAAAAACCTAAAATTGTATAAGAAATTTGAGCAAAATGGGAGGAAGCCTCTTCCCATTGATGTAGAACTTCATGCCGGGGGGTACAAGTTTGTGGGTCCCAACGCTTCAGATTTTATCCGTGCTATCTCGTTGGAGGTTGAAAAGGTTGTTCCGCCATATTATCCTAATTGGGCTAAGGTTCCAATTGAGAAGAAACGGGCCGTATATCCCACTCTTATAGTAAGTATAAATGTTTTATAATTACTTACAATTTCATAAGTATTACATTTATAATTACTTTCCATTTGTAGGATTATTTTGATCTGGACTCCTGGAGAAACACTGATAAGTGGGGAGGCGTTGAACTCGGAATCACCGCCGAGTGTCAGAGGGCGTATAAAGATCACAAGAGAGTGTTGAAAGTTCACTTCGAGGAGAATGGGGGATACGATGATGTGGAGGCGGCGATGATTAATCCACCAGAAGATGTTGATCAAGAAACTTGGGAGACTTTGATTAATGAGCTGTTTTTAGATGCGAGCTATAAAAACCGCTCGACGAAGAACAAACAAAACCGATCACAACAACGTTACCCAAGTTACCATGGCAGCAAATCATACGCCCAGCGCCGACACATGGAGGTATGAAAATACAATTGTTAGTATTATATAAACATGCTTATTAATTCTTAGTGATATTCTTTTTGTTTTTCACAGGGTACCGGCCCAATTGATGTGTTCAAATCGACCCATTATAAAGAAGGGACCGGTTGGGCCAACACGAATGCATCATCAGATTATGTAAGTCAAATGATTTTGTTGTTAGACTTACTAGACTTAGAACATCCAACTGTAACTTAAAACGGGTCAAAATGACCCAAACACACTTTTAGAGACTTAAAATATCCAGCTTTAACATTAAACGGGTCAAAATGACCCAAACACACTTTAATAAACTTAGAACATCCAATTGTAACTTTAAACGGGTCAAAATGACTCAAACACGCTTTAATAGACTTAGAACATCCAACTCGAGCCCAATTGTTGAATATTTTTGCTAGTATTATTAGTATTTGTTGTTATTAGTGTTGGTTGATTGGAATTTATGAATTTGGGTCGTTTATAACTTATAGTTTAACAGGTTGGTTATCCATTTTACAGCAGTTATGCTGTCGAATTTTAGTAAAATAGTCAAGTGATTGTTTATTACATTGTTTAATGCAGGACCGAATCCAAGTGGAGTATACAAGATCCTCTGCTGAGTCTGGTGGTGACTCGTCTGCTGTCGATGAGATTGCATGCATGGAGCGTGCATTGGGTCATCGGCGTGGCCATATCCGGGGTGTCGGTCATGTGGTGAGTAATCCCACACCACATTTGTTCAGTACCCCCCTCCACAACCACATTGGCAAGAAGTGGATGAGCGTGTAACTCAACTTCAACAACAAGTCCAAGATCAACAACAACGCGAAGCCCAACGAGATGAATAACGTCGTGTGCATAATCAACAAATGTTTGAAATGCAACGACAAATGGATGAAATGCGTCGTATGTGGGAACGCCGAACTAGCAGCGACGATAATTAGCTTGAAGTTGCTGCGCCTTTGCCTTGGTTGTCGGTGTTATTTTGTTGAATGTATGAACAATTTTTATGTTTGTGTGTCGGACAACTTTATGTTTGAATATTTGATCTGTGTGTCGAACAGGTTTTTGTATCAAACAATATGTTTCGGATTTCAATTTTTGAATGGTTTGAATTATCTGATTTGCAGGTTTTGGTAATTAGAAATTAAATATTTCTGGAAAATTTTGAAAATTTAATAAAAATAAAAAAAATACAGAAAAACCTATGCCGACGACATGTCGTCGCTATAGGTTATTTTCAAATTTAATTAAAAAATTGAAAATAGCCTATACCGACGACATGTCGTCGGTATAGGCTATTTCCAAATTTAATTAAAAAATTAGAAATAGCCCATACCGACGACATGTCGTCGGCATAGGTTGGGTCTTTCCCGACGACTTGTCGTCCGGATAAGTCCAGAAGCTATACTGACGACATGTCGTCGGTATAGAATTTTTTTTGAATTATTTAATTAAACCCTATGTCGTCGCCATAGGTCGACCTATGCCGACGACACCTATACCGACGACATCTTTGACCTATTGGGACGAGGCAATATCGACGACATCTATACCGACGACATGTCGTCGGTATAGCCTATCCCGACGACAAGTCGTCGCTATAGGGATAAAAAAATCGTCGGGATAGGGTGATATTGTTGTAGTGTACAGAACCGTGAAAAAAACTAACGTAAAAACTCATAAAAAAAGATAAATAAAACCTAAACAAAAAAAACCGTAAGGCATAAAAAAAGGATAAAAAGAAGCTAGAGTAAAAAAATCACATAGTAAAAAACCGGCAAAAGAGGTTTAGAACTAGTGTCTATTAGTGTTTGTCTACCGGTTGGAGCATGGAGCCTTTATGTTGCTCTTACCATCTTTATTTATTTAAACTAATGAAAGGTCGTGTGGCACAATCCCATTGGCCACCGACCTTCCTCACACTAGGGTTGTCCAAATCGATCGATGCTCGATCGAAAAATGTTCAGAAAATGCTCGTTCGATTTTGACTCGGTTTTTCAATGAGCTGATCAGCTCGGTTTGGTTTGTAAACGAGCCGAGCACGAGCAAGCCCTTGCTCTTTTTGGTTCGGCTCATGAACAGCCTAGTTGCACATATGTTGTTACAAGTTTCGGTCCATAAAATATTAGATTGATATCCATAAAAGCATAAAACTTGAGGACCGAGCTAAATTGCCTTAAAAGGCTTCAATAACAAATTTGGTATGATTTGGATATGTATTTATGAATAAAACATGATTTAAAGAAATGCTTTGAAGAAAAGAGGTTAAATAATAGGATTTTAGTTAGTTTCCTTATGTTAAGATAAGTTTCGTAGTTATAGAATTAGTAAGTTTATTTTAGTAAAAATAGGTATTTACTTTTACTTTAATAATCCAACTATTACCAATTGGCTGATAATAATCCATACTAACATTTTAGCTCGTGGTAGTCTTAACTTGTACTTTTGTTGTCAATGGCAGGGGCGCAGCTTTCTTAGCCGATTTTTCGCTCAGTAGTGTAAATTTATATATATTCGGCCGATTTTTCGTTCATTAGTGTTAATTTATACGTATTTGGCCGAAAATTTTATAGTTTCGGCCCATAGACAGGGGAAAAAAATCCCGCCCCCCTACGTTTTTCTTCAAGCTTCTCCCCTGGTCAGTGACAGTCCTAGTAGCGTAATCATGATAGATTTACGCTTGTTTTCACTCAACATGATGATTTTGAACGCAGCGGAGAAAGTACAAGCGAATTCGAGTGGGAATCGAGCGTAAATCTATCATGATTATGCTACTGGGACCATCATTGATAATAAAAGTAAAAGTTAGGAGTGTAATCAGTCAAACTGTTAGTATGATTATCATCTGTCAATGTTTCATAGTTTAGGTTATTAAAATCCAACTTGCAAATAATTTATTGTTGCTTCAAATATTTTGAAAACAAATAACATGTATGTATTTATTTTTTATAGTTGAACACAATTCCTGGAAGGATTTCACGTCTTCTCATGGAATCTCTAATAATTAAAACACCATTTAGAAACTCTATGCAATCCATGAGGAGATTATATTCTATTTCATCTAAAGAATCAATTAAATTAATCACTATTTCAGATATAATTTAAATCATTGTGATTATGAAATAACAATGATAGTCTAAGATTCAGGATTACTTATACTATATATAAAAAAACTAGATGAATTAATGTCAAATATAACTTGATTTGATCCTCACTAAGAATATACGAAGAAAAGGACTACGATGAGCATTTAAGGTTTTTTTGTTGAGCGTAGATGGCATGTGCAAGAGCTCTAACATAGGATAGTGGTAACGGTCTATGTGAATCAAGATCTAAAAAGAGATGCGAGTCAAAGAACATGAAGGATGTGACGTGTTGGAAATGTATACATATTAGAAACTTTAAGAATACGTGCACTTTACGTCTAAGCGTAAATGATAGAAAAATGTGAATGTTTTGACCAAAGAGTATGGTGATGTCTTGACTCGTTATTTAGGTTGATTGCAGGTGGAACATAAAAATAGAAATACGAATTTGGTCTAAACTCATTATTTAGGTTGATTGCAAATTTTAAGGAGCGAGTCTTTAATTAAGAGTTAGTTACATGGGTGGTCCATTTGGTTTGCACAAATTGCAACTATGGTCCCCAAGTTTAAAAAGCTACGCCGATGGTCCACAAGTTTACCAAAACATAACACCGGTGTTTCCTGGAGTTGATGGAAATTTAGTTTTCAGGTTAAATTGAGATGAAATGACATATTTACCCTTTAACTAAAAGATAAAAAAAAGCAATTTTAAAACGGCTACGGGGGTTAAACGCCTATAGTTGATTGAGACAAAATTGAAACAAATCGACTAAAAAACAAAATTTTAACTTTTGGATTAAGATTGTTATTTTGATCAAACCACAGGAACTAAACCGTATCTAATTCTAAAATAAATGTGTCGTCAGAACTTGATATGTTTATTGATGTAGGGTTTAATAACCCAGGTTTATATCTCGTTGTGTGTGTGTTTTAGTTGTTTTGAGTTGTATATTTGTTCGGTTTTATGCGTGTTTGTGGTTGTGTCTACCTCCCAGGTTTTATGTGTCAAATGAGCGGATAACGGAAGCGAAACAGTGAGACGCGAAGCACGAGAGTTCTAAAAGTCAAAAAAGTCAAATTTCTGAGATTTCTGGTCTTCGCGGTACACGAAGACCTGGGGAAGAATCTTCGCGGTACTCGAAGAAGTCTAGAGGCGCGCCCGATTAAATTGTCCCTCGCAGTACGCGAGGGACTTGTCCAAGAGCCTCGCGGTATGCGAGGGGGCTGTTTTACAGAAAAATTAACCTAAATCAGGTTTTCGCCATGTGCAGCCCCCATTCCGATCTATTCTCAATTCCAGCTGTTCCAGAGCTCCAAGAAGGCGATTTCTACCATAATTAAGTTGATTGTTCTTAATCTTTACATTGAATTTTATTGTTGTTATGAGTATGAGTGGCTAAATCTCTTGTAGCCTTCTTTGGGTCTAGGGTTTGTGAACATTTGTAATTTCTTGAATGATTAGCTTTGGTTTGTAATCTTGATTGGCATATTAAGTCATATGATTTCATTTATTGATTGAATGCTTTAAACTTCATTGATTGATTTCGAATTATTGTTCAAGTCTTAATAGTCTCGGGTTTCTTTACATCGGGGACAACTTGAGGGTTGGATTATAGTTGGTTTATCATTGATGATTGTATGAGAATAAGTTTCATTTACAACGGCTTCTCATATTATCACTGAATTCAATTGAACCGCATAATTATGTCTATGTAATTGCTTGTTAATTATCTTGAAAGAACTCGTGTTTACATTCTCGAACCCCGGAGAGGATTATCTCTCTCATTATTGTTTTAAACCCAAATCCAAGTCAGTTTTATTGTTTTTCTGTCTTTGAACTATTGTAACAAAGTAACACTTTCCACATACTTCTCGTGGATACGATACTCTACTTGCCCTTACTAGTTAAGGTGTTTAAGCATTGTTTTTTATTGACCAAACAACATCGATCATTTATTTATTATTTTTTAAACGTCAATTTTTTTTATAAATACCACCTAAATATACACTTACATAATTTAAACCTACTATCATTTAAGGACGATCATTAGAACCACTCCATCATAAAACTATTAATGTTAGAATTTGATATTTTTTTTAGTTTTATTTTTATGCTAATATATATATACACACGTATGCATATGCATGATACAAATACAATACCTTTTAATTGACTAATCAGTAGTTCGTATACTAGTTTAGATCCCGTGTATACATACGGGATGAAAAATATCAATAAATAAAATTTTTAAATCTTTATGTGTTCATTTTACAAGTATAAAAATATATCATATACTAAGGATAGAAAACAAAACTCAAAATATGTAAAAACTAATATATAATTGGGTTTCGAAAATAAATTAAGTGCTATTTAATGTAATTTGATTTTCATTTATTATTTGATTGGAAATTAAAGTTACATAATTAGATTTCAAAGTTTCATAAAGGATAATTTAAAATAAATGTGTTTTATTAGTATAGTTAATATTTTCTTTAAATAAATACTATTGTTAAAAGATGAAGGTACATTTAATAAAAAAATATAGGCGGAGAAAAAATTAATGAGATTCAATGTGAAGACGACACGTGTCATGGAAAAACCTTTATTTATTATATACTATAAATATAGATATGTGGATCGAAGCCCTATAGTCTGACTAGGGCCACTCTGTTCCAGCTGGACATATATTTGCAAATCTTTTTTTTTTAGAGAATTTAATGGTTAAAAACAAGTAGAAAAAATCAGAGGCTGGTGAACCAAGAATCTGAAGTTGGAGATGTTATTAATTAAGACTCACGAGTTGCTATTACTTTATTAGATTGCTTCATGTTTCCGGACATCAAGCTTTTGCAATTTATTGCATTAGATATCTTTTTTTTAATCAATAAATATATGTAAAATATTTAACCTAATAAAAATGTTTATTTACAGTTACAACATTACCATTTATCGCTTAAGGTTGTGTGATGCTTTAGAAGTTGGTATATGTGTTTCTTGAGTCGAAATAAGGGCCTCGTAGCCTTTTATAGTGAAATGCGAACGAACCATATCACATGTATTTCGCATACGATAATGGGTCACGTCGCATTGTACAGTTACGAATACTTAAGGTTGGGTTATATTGGTACAACTAATTCAAGTGGTAATTCTTGACCAATACAGTTATAAATGTGTATTTTTTGTTATATTTATTTAAAGCAAGTCAAACGGGTGAAACTAAATAGACTAAGAAAACAAAAATTGTCAAACGAAGGTGTTTAGATGAATCTGATTAGCAACCAATTGTATGATTATTGGTTTCTATCAACTTATGTCCTACATAAGCTTTCATTCTCCTCTTCAACTCTTTTCGTGCAAAACGATGTATCATACAACCATTGAAATAAAAAAGATGACATACAGTGGCGGATCCAGGAATTTTTTCCAGAGGGTTCACTGTTTTTAGCTGCTCCAACTTCATAGGGACGGGCATAAAAAATTTCGGGTCGGTTCGATGGTTCGGGTCGGGTAAGGGTCAAAGGTTCACTAGTCGTACCGGTCGGAGATAAAAATGAGCTAACTTGAAACATAAGCATATATCAAAATAACTAAAAATTAACTTTTAAAGTAGTTGAAGCAATTTTTCAGAACCGGATTGGAGATTGAACCGAACGGCTTAAAGGTTCACTGAACCGGATAAAATAATAAATAATGTCGGACCAAATTCAAGAACCGGATAAAATAATAAATAATTTAGTAACTTAAAAAGATTAAAAAAAGTACTATAACAAACTTAAAAGTCGAAAAATAATATACCTAATTTAAAAACAAATAAATATATAAAATCAAATTAATAATAATTTATTATTCAACTTAAATCTAATAAAATAATAAATATACTAAATTAAAAATGTGATAACGAAGTAATAAACTATTATATAAGATAATAATTTTTCAATAAACTAAACTGATAAACGAAATAGTAATAAACTACTTAAATCAATAAAAAAAAAAGTAATCATTTTTAGAATGAAACAAATTAATAGATTAAAAATAATAAACTTATTAAAATGTGAAAAACATAAAGACAAAAAAAAAATTGAAATGTGATGTCTGTGCGTAAAGATAATAAATAAATATAATAATATAAAGTACTTAAATGTTTTCGAGAACTGGGCAAAAGAACAGAAAACTCAACCCATCACTCAGTCATCATCTCTCTCCTTTACTACTTTTCCTTCAATTCACCTTCTTCTCCATAAACATATTTTAGCAGCGCCGTGCAGTGCCGCGCCGGCGATCACCTGTATAAATAAATCAGATAAGCATCTTCTCCGTCGTCAATGGAGATAGGGGTTCACCCTAGATTTTTTATATGGCGTTCCACTATAATTTCGAAACTCAGGGTGTTCCGGTTAACCCCCTCCGTCCTACCTAAGTCCGCCCCTGATGACATATATGTTTATTAAACGACTAGGATTATTTGGTTGTAATTAGTTCTTAATGAGTTTCAATAATGCTATAAGCTTACAGGGAATCATTAGACAACGATGACAAAATCAAGATATAAACTTACAGGAAAGAAATCGATGGAGGACGATGATGAAATCAATGTAAAACACAGTGTAGTACGTTGGACGATGGTCGATGTGATAGTGAAATTAGTGCCGATGGATGATGAAATTAGTGTCGATGAAAGATGGTTAGTTCGTAACACTTCGTGGCTTTGACGATTGAAATTCTAGAATCACGATTGTCATGTAAAAGGAATTAGGGTAAATGACTAAATCATCGTAAGGGTAAAAGGAGTGAAATAAAAGCACTTTTTTTTTGGTTAAGGAATTACAATCTAGGCCAAAACCAAAATAAATAATGTTGGCATGTTGGGTATTTGGGTTGAGATTAAAAAAAACTAATATTCTTAGGCTTGTTAGTTGTTACGGCTTGCGAGCCTAAACAATCTTTTAAACAAAAGCTTAGGCTCGGGCTCGGCTCGTTCGATCTATTTACACATCCGATCTCGTGTAGCTCACGAGGCGGCTTGATTCATTTACATGCTTATAAAACCATTTATTTAATTTTAACCCAAACAAAAATAAGTATAAAAAGTGGGCTAAAGGGGAGTGGGCTGGAACACTGCTGCTGGGCAAGTGCAAGTGGGCTAAATTTGGTCGATGAAATACTCAAGTGAATGCGATGTGGTAATTTGGTAAATGGTAATTATGTTACTCAATAAAACTAGAAGATTTTTTTTATTTTGTGCAGTCAAGATTATGCTTTTTACAACTTAAATAATATTATTTTGTGTTGAAGTTTATAAAAATCATACACAGATTCTTTGTTAGTTAGTTTTATACATACATACATACATCTTTAAACATTAGCATCATGATAATTTGCCAAAAATTCAAGATTTTATAAATATCCATTTGATTTGTTACATATAAGAAAGTGAATTTTGTGATGATTTACGATTAGATTATGTAGATTGTAGATGACCTTTTTAACTATTTAAGTTAGGTGATACAAATGAGAATTTTTTTCAATTTGAGGATGTTTATTTAGTAGAAACAATCGTTGAATTAACTAATATGAATATTTGTATGATTTTTTCTTGATTATAGCAAGAAAAAATTTTCATTGAAGTGTTCGTTTTTGTTTATTTGTTCGGTTAAAGTTAAACAAACGAACATAAGCAAGCCTCATTCATGATCATTCAGTTCATTTACTTTGATCCTCTTGATTTTTGTATTAACTTATAGAACTTTGTCCATCTTAAACTTATATAAAATTTTATAATATTTGAACTATTACCTTTTATAAACCCTTTTTACAATTTTTTTGTAAAACTATAATTTTAAATCAATTAAAAAATATTAATAAAATATTAAAACTTAAAAAGTCCAAAACGAAGCCACAATTTGCGGCTAAAAATATCACAACATCAACCTATTTGTAACCTCATATGCTTTAAATCATTGTAATGCACTGTTCATGAAGATTGTATTTTAAATATGTATATATAATTGTATTATTTGTAAAAAGAAATATTTTTGAGTGGCAGAATATGATTATTTCAATAGGATGAGTTTGAATATATTTTTTGCTCATTTAAAATCTAGTAATAATGGTAAGCCCTGTTTGGTAGACTTTGAATGGTTAAAAAATCACCTCTTAATGGTTCACAACACCTCTTAATCATTCAGTCACAAACACCATCTGAATGAAATAATAACATAATTTCCCCCTTTGCCTATCCTTCACTTTCCACACTGCTACCAGACCACCGACTCCCCTCCGCCACTGCTACTGGTCCCCTCCGCCTGCTACCGCTTGTCCACTCGCCTCTCTACCTCTCCGCTATTGCTGCCACTCGTCCTCTCCGGCACCAAGGTACGTTCTCCGCTGCTTCGCACCCTAGGTCTCTGTTTGATTTTTTACTTGAACCCTAGAACTACTTGGTTTCTGCAAATATACAATTCTTTGAAGGCCATTTGTAAAACTACGTGATCTTGATTCAAATATTTATCCGAATGATTTTGAGATCAGAAGTGTGTTCTTCTTATAAACGTCTAATTCGGTAAGCACAACTTCTCTCATTTGAAAGAGAACACTCACCCACCTCGTGTTGTGGACTATAAAGATGAGAAGATTCAAGACTTTCGACCGTTTCATTTTAAATATCTTAAGCACACAATTCACCAAAGTTTTATTTTTTAAAACAAAGGCATTAATATGTGGTTAAATACAAACCCTTTTAAACCATATTTTTATATAAAAAATGCAATATTTTGAAGGATTTATGTGTAATATAGATTTTCTATGATGTTTTGTATTTTCTTTTTAAAATTATTCATCATTCAGTACAGTCATTCAGAGCTCTGACCAAACAGATAAATTTCATTTAGCACAAAATAGTTCAGAGGGTAAAGTAGTCTTTCTGCACAGTCGTTCAAAGGCCTAACCAAACAGCACTAATACTTCAGCACTTAACTGGTTCAGAGTCTCTTACTCATTCAGACCTCTTACTAGTTCAGCACTTACTGGTTCAGAAGTTGCCAAACAACCCCTAATTTATCATTAAGATTGTAAGTAAAATAATTATTTTGTTTATTAAATAATTATCTTGTGAAATACTCTTGTATCTGAAGTCATGTTTTACTATGTCAAAAATATAACTTTTATTCTTGTAGTTGGAAGTTAACACTGTAAATCTATACTACTTAATAAACAAGTAAAATAAGATGACACTTGTCCTAATTCTAGGCCCCCTCGTTCTAAATTTCTGCCTCTCTTTCAAATTAATAATCTAATTCACTATTTTAGGCAACTAAATTAATTATTTGTTTCAATTTTTATTATGTATTTTTGAAATTTAAAATTGTGTTTATAATCAATTAATTTATTCAATCGTATTTTTAATAACTTTACAAACTGAAAACAATTTTATTGACGGCTAGTGTTCAAATAAAAAACTTTTAATCATATTTTTATATATTCACATTGTTCCATTTTGGCGACTGTATCTATACTATATAATAAATAAAGGTTTTTCCATGTCACGTGTCGTCTCCACATTCATTCTCATCTTTTTTTTCCCGTCTCTCTCTTTTATTAAATGCACATCCATCTTTTAACAATAACTAATATTTAAATAAAATATTAATTATATTCATCAAAACACATTTACTTTAAATTATCCTTTATGAAACTTTGAAATCTAATTATGTAAATTTTATTTTCAATCAAATAATAAATGAAAATCAAATTATATTAAATAGTACTTAATGTATTTTCGAAACCTAATAATATATTAGTTTTTACATTTTTGAGTTTTGTTTTTTATCCTTAGTATATGATACATTTTTACACCTATTAAATATACACATAAAGATTTAAAAATATATTTTATTGATATTTTTCACCTTGTGTGTATACACGGGATCTAAACTAGTATGATATATATATCTCTAACTAATTTAGACCCTACACACAGTTGAAAAATATTAATACATAAAATCTAAATTTTTTATTTATATATTTTACATGTTTAAAAATGTATTACATATAATAAGAACAGAAAACAAAATTCAAAATATGTAAAATTAATATATAATTGAGTTTTGAAAATACGTCAACTACTATTTAACGTAATTTGACTTTCATTTACTATTTGATTGAAAATAAAAGTTAAATAATTAGATTTCAAAGTTTCTTATAATAAAAGATAATTTAAATTAAATACTTTTTATTAGTATACTTAATATTTTCTTTAAAAATATTTTATTATTAAAATATATAAATGCATTTATTATGAAGACGATACGTGGCATGAAAAAACCTTTATTTATTATATAGTATAGATAAGAGAATTCCCAGTAGTTTCCTTATCATTATCCTTATAATTACACTAAAAATCATTACATTTTTTTTTCTCTCTATCTCTCCTTTTTAATTAAACTATATGTTTTCATACCTTTATAATTACCATTTTTCTCTTATCCACTTACAACCATTTAAAAAAGTACTAAAAATTTTATACAAATGAAGAGTAACATTTTCTCTCTCCTTCACTTACAATCACTTTAAACCACTCCCTAAAATATACAGAACTCAATCACAAACATATATAGAACCTGCCGTGAATGCTCTAACGTGTCTAATGCGCTATTTTTTTCCAATCTCTAACAAGTTGAATTGGGGTGTTTTATCTCTAGCGGGTATGTTTTGCTCTAACTAGTTAAACTTATAACATGTGGTATTTTTAATAACAAATGGGTCAAACAAGTTTGTTTTTGATCGTACGCGTTTTGTGAATTTTATGCTTTTATGCCATAATTTAACCTTGTCTAAGAGATTTATAATAATTTTTTTAGTTGTTTGCTTAAAGGTTAATTGACTTGATATTACCATTTGGTTTAGGATTCTTGACTAAAAGTTAATAGTTGATAGCTTTTACCAATAATCCAAGATTTATTTATTATATATGCTTTGATGATATCATTTATGTTGAATTTAAAGCCATTTGGTAAGGTTGATAAGTCAAATTGTAAATCACTAAGATGTTTTTCTTAAATGTCAATGAAGTTCTTCATTTTAAATGACAAGTGTTGTTAACAAGGAGACATCATGTTTCGATTTCTTCTCAAACGGAAGATATCATCTAGGGATGATCATTTGGTACCGAGTACCGGTACCGTACCGATATATTCGGAACTGGTATCGGTACCCACTTTTCAATAAACCGTATCGATCTCATCCCTAATATCATCCACCCAATTCTTGATAAAAAAAACTTTTATAAACTTTAAGTTGTTTTATAAAACTTTGGTCTAGAACCAACCAAGCCATAGATGGATCAACACTAACTAGATACAAATGATCACAACATAGTAAACAAAGAACCCATAAACTAACACCAAAACATTGTACAATTACATACATCAATATTTTACAACACAACTCAACACTCACCTGATCATATTTCACTTCCGGCCATGCCCTGTCACTGCGGTTGCTTGAAACAAACCATGAATCCGAGCCTCAACGTCTTCAATGGTGAACTTAACATGTTTATCTGCATATCTCCCAATATCTTGAAGACCATGAAACCTCCCAAGAAAGTTTCTATAAGCAGGGAGCAAAGTTCCAGCCACTGAAATCTTCAATTCCTCCCTCAATTGTTCATCAAATATGACCCATGTGGATTGAGTTCTGCAAATCTCATCAAAGTGTGAATTGAAGAGCTTGAGCTTATCTTTCAAAGATTTTGAAACAACACTTGAAGATAAGTTACTGTTGTCAAGCTTTAGAGTGTTAAGGATTTTATGCCATGAGCTTCTTTGGTAATTTACATGGTGTTGTCTTACTTTTGATGTATGTTTTCTGATCCAGTCGTCTCCTAGAAGCGAACCTAATTCGTCGTCCTTGACCTTTTTTACAATGTATCTGCCATTGTTCATCATGAACACAGATGATAACGCGGCGTCTCTGTAAACCTTTGATTTTGATTCTAAATTGCTTTCTAGAACTTCCATGATCCAGGCGATTTGAACTGATAATGAAGATGATGTTGGGGATTGGTTGAGATTGTCATCGAATACTTGTGCTAGGGTTGGTCTAGAACAAGCAGCACGGAGGTAATTCATGACGTAACGAGTGATCGGATGAAGGCCGCCACCAGGGACGGCGGCTTTGGCTGGATCACGGCGGATTAGGTTTTCTAATTCTATAAAAATGCCTCTAATTGATTCGCCTAATTTCTTCCAAACAGCAATGGCTTCGTTTTTTAAGAGTACACAGTAATGGCCGGAAAATAATACCTCAAATTCCGGTAATAAAGCCTTCACGGCTTCGTACACATCGAGAATTTTGAACAGTCTCTCCGGCGCTCGACTCCCCATAGCAATTCCGTTAGCGAAATTTAGGAGCTCCATGGTGGAAACCCTACATGTATCCATGAACGAGAGATCGACGGCGGCGGCGGCCGTGGCGGATGCGTAACCAAAGACGCGGTCGCAGAGGCGTTGCTCGCTAGGGTAGAAAACTCGAACGGTCATGTTGATTGCTTTGATCCATTTCTCGATTTCGATATCGTTATCGTCGTTACTCGAATTTTGTAACCCTAGAAAACCTAATCTCGAGAGGCTTTCTTCTATGAAGTCTCTCCGGCTAGTACTGTACGCAAGCGAACACTCCTTCCCGTAGCCGGCGGCGAGCATCCTTTTCGAGATCTCGTGTAGACTGTTGACCGTACCAGACGAAAGTGCGTCGATCATGATGTTGTAATCCATCACCGGATGCGCTACCGGAACATCTACCTCATCGAATCCGTCATCTTCTTCTTCATCGGAATCTGAATCTAAGTAACCGTCACCTCCTCCGGCAGCGTCACCGGAAGCTTCAACGCCGCCGCGTTGAATCAATAGCTTAAACTCCTCCTCGAGCCTAAACATACACCGCTGGAGCAAATCCTCCGCTCGATCTAAACACGACGTAACAGCGTTATCGTCGGCGACAACACTCCATTCACGAATCACGTTGAATAATTCGTCAACGGCGGCGAGAAACAACGAAGCGTCGGCTGAGTTAGACCATATCGGTTCGTCAACGGTTAAGTATCTAGAAACCCTACGGTCAAGCGTTTTTAAAGTTTGCTCAACGGCAGCTCCGCCGTCGTTGCCGGAAAAGCTTCCGGTGAGCTTTTCCTTAAATCTGCCATCAAAATTGGAGAAAATTTGGAGTATATCATCTGTCATGGCGTTATCGGTGTGACCTAGTGATTTAACGATCTGACGAGCCACGGCAATGAGCTTCTCTTCGCCATTTTCAGCCATGATTGAGAAGTGTGTTATGGAGGTGATAATCAAATCTGGATATGTGTGATTATGCTTAAATTGAGATCTATGTTGTAGTTGAATGGAATTAAAAAATGTGAGGGTGAACGCGGTTGGAAGATAATGAAGGATTTGGTGTGGAGGCGTCGGGTGGGGAAGGAGGTAGGAAGAAGAACACAGATTGAAACCCTAATAAACTATGAGTGATAGATAGATTCCTGGTTTATGTAAAAACATAATAATCAATTATACAGATTACACATATAACAATATTTAATCATGTTTATTTTAAAATAACTATTCGGTAAACTATATATTTTACTTGGAAAAGGTTTGATTCGTCTATTTAGATTTTATATATAGATACAAACTACTTTGACTATGTAACCAAATGTATAAATCTCAAAACCAGTATAACATTAGGGGGGAATTGGATGTATTTCTTTTTAAACTTGTAAAATTATATATTTTTAAAAAATATATAATATACAATGTTTTTGAAGTATGATTTGAGGAAATATACAATTTTATAAGTTTCAAGAGTGATATATGTAAGTGTATATTTACAATTTTAACTGAATATGAAGTTTTTGAGTAAATGAAATATGAAGTTGAAATAGTAAATACAATTTGAAAAGAAAAGAATAATGAGATACGGTCCGTCATCCGACAATCCATGTCCGGTTCACAAATGGGGACAATTCAAATACACTTGACTGGGTCAATTACATGTTTGTTTCTCGGTTCGATTGGTTGGTCGAGTCTAGTTCCGTAAAACATTGGTTTAAAGTTACAAACCTTTTAATTTTAGCAAAAAATTAAAATCAATAACAACTCATCTAATATATTTAGTTTAGAAAAATTAAGTTGAATAATTAATTTGCGTGCAATTGTGATACTTCGGAATCCGCTTTACACTTTTTTTTTCCATCCATATTTACTCTTTGCAGTAGTTTCCCACTTAATAATGCTCATTATTTGTCAAATTTTGAAAAAATTCCCACTTCTCAAATGTTAGTTCGGATGTTTATGTTCCCTCAATATTATTTATCTTATTAGTCATCATTTACATGTTGTTAGGCTTTCATCTAACAGCTAATTTTGGTATTTTGGAATATATTATTATTGTCAAACCCATTGCTGATTTTTTTCAAAACTAGTGGTTTTTGGCATACCATTTGCACAATTATTGGTTTCTTTCTTACATTATTTATACTTACTGTAATCTGAATGTATACTTTTCTACGTTATCTTACAGTAAAAACCGAGATACCAAATGATATTGGAAGGAAATTTGTCGCGGTTGTCAAACTCGAACTTAGACAGAAAATAGGGGTACCAAGCCCGACTTCATACAACAAACTTGAATGTCAACTCCATTGTAATTACAAACCAAATCAACTTTTTTTAGTTGAAGTCGTGCTTGACACCCTAATTTTTCGTTTTGAAGTCGCTTTTGCCAACTCCGACTTCTTTACACTGCTTAGGTTTTTATTTTTCAAGACCGTAAAGGGGTTGCGGTGCAGATTGCTGCCACTTTATTGTAATCATCTTTTTTATTTAAAAAATATGAGACCGTAAATCAAGGTTACTAACCTCGATTAAACTAAAAGTAAAGTAAGGAAAGACATGATTTTCAGCATAGCCAGGCTTTTTTAGAAAAAAATCACCCAATGACAATAATGTTGTAATTTATCCTAATTTATATGTTCAATAAAATCAAATCGAAATACTTTTGAAATATCGGCTTTTATCTATTTAGTGGTAGCTTCGTAAAGTTAAAGTACGACGGGGACTTTAAGAAACATCTCAACAAGGGCCAAAGCAGTCAAAATTGAAAACCCAATCAATAGAAAGCAACACAAACAACTTTATTAAAATATCAAATAAATTTTTAATATCAAATAAAAAAATTTGAACCAAGTTTCGTTTTTTTTATATTTACGAAACTAGTTTAGATCCCGTTATACACACGGGTGAAAAATATTAATAAATAAAAATTTTAAATATTTATGTGTATATTTTACACATGTAATAAAAGATTTTATATATTAAGGATAGAAAACAAAACTCAAAATATGCAAAAACTAATATATGATTAGGTTTCGAAAATAAATTAAATACTATTTAATGTAATTTGTTTTTCATTTATTATTGGATTGAAAATAAAAGTTAAATAATTAAATTTTCAAAGTTTCATAAGTGATAATTTAAAATAATTATGTTTTATTAGTATAATTAATATTTTATTTAAATATATATTGTTGTTAAAAATAGAAGGTGCATTTAATAAGAGAGAGAGCTGGGAAAAAATTAATAAGAATGAATGTGGAGGCGACACGTATCATTAAAAAACATTTATTTATTATATAGTATAGATATAGATTCTTTTGTCTTAGCAGTATCAATGATTTCTTTATCTTTATGATTTCATCTAATCAATTATGTTTTCTAAAAATATTTATATATTAGTTTGTTATTCTCAAAATTATGAATTCAAAAATTTTAAGTTTATTTGTTGATGAAAGGAAAGTCGCACCATGAATAATTTCTTAAACTTTTTGACTTGAATGTCACTTTAGTGTTGAACTTAATGACCACTTTAGTAGCTTTTAGTCGATTAAGAATTTGCGTTGCAAGTGGTATGAGGCGTGATCCCTGATAGTGTAGTGTAGTGTAGCGAGTGAGATGTTAGATGTTACATGTATAAATGAAGGGTTTGGTAATAACTCAATGGATAGAAGAACTAGAAAAATTTAAGTGAGCGAGTGATACGGTTCTATTCGAGACGAACCGCAATCTCCTAAAAAAAATTAAGATTAGAAGAGAGGAAAACTTAGAACTTCAATTTCATGCTTCTCAAAATCCACAACGGGAGTTTAAATACAAAAAATCAAGAAGATGTGCAAATCCTCAAAAATTATAAAAGATCAAAGAAATAAACTCAATCATGAAATGCAAACCATAAATAAAGATTGTCTAAAATAAAAGCTTCTTCTTCAAGCACGCAACAAAATCTTCTCCTTCAATCAAGCAATTTAGCTGGCAATTTGACAACTTGTTTGGGCCTTGACTGCACGGGGTCTTCGGTGAACGGATTTTGCATGGACGGGTCGGACCATTGGGCATGGGACGTATCAATAGCCCGCTCTTCAGAAACAGCCTTGTCCTCAAGGCTGGCGGTTGTCTCAGCTTGGATAGGGGATAGTAGGTCTGGTGGCAATGGAATAAGGTCCCGGTTGTCTTCTCTGTAACAGCCTCGGAGTAGAGAAACATGGAAAACCGGGTGGATACGGGCACCGACAGGAACCTCTAAACGATACGCGACTTTACCTATTCGCTCAAGTATTTTGAAAGGCCCATAGTAGCGGTGACTTAGTTTCTCAATACCCCTGTTGCTGACGGATTTTTGTCGGTATTGTTGAAGGCGGAGCAATACAAAATCACCCACTGCAAATTCTTTGTCTTGGCGATGCTTGTTAGCCTGTTCCGTCATCCTTTGACGTGTTTTCTGGAGGGTCAATTTAAGAAGACCCAATACCCTATCATGTTCGGCTAATGTGTCATCAAGAGACATTGGATAAGAACCCTGCATAGTTTAGCTTGGTAAGGAAGGTGGTGGCCGGCCGTAAAGCTCTTGGAAAGGCGTCATATCTATGGCACTATGATGGGTGGTGTTGTACCAAAATTCAGCAAGGTATAAATAGTTTGCCCAATAGCGGAGTTCATCACACGTGAAACTACGTAAATAACCGCAATGTCCTATTAACGACCTCTGTCTGGCCATCCGTTTGTGGATGGTATGCGCTTGAATGTAAGAGTGTTGTACCTAACGAATTAAACATTTCCGTCCAAAACTTGCTAAGGAAAATTGGGTCTCTATTCGAAAGGATTGATTTGGGAAGGCCATGGAGCTTATAAACTTGATCAAGGAAGATTTTGAATAATGAATGGGCTATGTAATGTGATTGAAGGGCTATAAAATGAGCAAACTTGGATAATCTATCAACAATTACCCAAATGGCTGCTTTACCATTGGATGGGGGGTAAACTTATGATAAAATCCATTGATATCTCTTCCCAAACTTGATTCGGAATCGGTAGGGGCTGAAGTAGGCCATATGGTTTTTGTGTCGAGTACTTTGTCTGTTGACACACCATACAATATTTAATAAAAGATGTGACTTCTTGTTTAAGGTTAAACCATGCAAAAGAGGCATTATTTCTTTTTATAGTACCTGTGATTCCTGAATGACCCTCCAAGGTGCTAGAATGGAACATTTGCAACAACCTCATGCGTAAGGATGGGAGGCTGGGTATAAGAAGCTTATCATTTTAGTAAACCAACCCATCGTGTATCCTTAAAGATGAATGTTGCTCGAGAAAATCTGATATGCGCCTTATAAAATTGCGGCCCTCTTCATTGGAAGTGTAGTGGTCTCTAATTTCGTGCAACCAAGGAAAATATGAGACAGACAATGTGAGAAATTGTGGCTCTTCGATCCGGCTCAAGGCGTCGGCCACCTTATTTTCCTTCCCGGGTTTATAGTAAACCTCAAAATCATAACCGAGGAGTTTGCTAGCCCATTTGTGGTGTTTTGGTGTATGAATAACTTGCGTTAAAAGGTGACGGAGGCTGTGATGATTCGTAAAAACACGGAACCGTCGACCCAATAAGTAGTGTCTCCATCGATTGATTGTTTCTGTGATAGCGAACAACTCACGAATATAGGTTGAAGCAGCCTTCATTTTGGAGTTTAGCTTTTTACTAAAGAAGGCTATGGGTTTGTCCTGCTGGGATAATACGGCTCCAATTCCGTAGTCCGAAGCATCTATAGTAACATCAAAAACCAAGGAAAAATTGAGTAGGGTTAAGATAAGAAGTGAAGTCATGGCTTGCTTCAATTTTTCAAATGCCTGGTGTGCCTCATCGGTCCATACAAACTTCCGATTACCTTGTAGCAAATCTATAAGGGGGTTAGCAATTTGTGCATAATGTTTCACGAAACGCCGGTAATACCCGGTAAGGCCCAAAAATCCCCGTAGGGCTGTTTGCGATAGTGGTCGAGGCCACTTTTGGATAGCCGATATCTTTTCTGGATCGGTTGAAACGCCCGCTTTTGAAATTATGTGCCCGAGATACGCAACATCTGTGACTCCAAAAACACATTTCGATAATTTGGCATAATATTGGTGTGAAGAGAGGGTTTGGAAAACATGTTGAAGATGTTCAATATGTTGCAATGGAGACTTGCTATACACCAATATATCGTCAAAAAATACCAAAACGAATCGACGTAAAACCTGGCGAAAAATATCATTCATGGCGGTTTGAGAAGTTGATGGTGCATTCGACAATCCGAATGGCATAACGAGAAACTCGTAGTGGCCATCGGTCATGCGAAACGCCATCTTATGGATGTCATCCGTAGCCACTCTAATCTGGTGATACCCAGATCTCACGTCCAGTTTAGAAAAAATCTGAGCCCCATGGAGTTCATCAAGTAACTCATCCACGGTTGGTATTGGAAAACGGTCGCGGACGGTAACGGCATTGAGAGCTCTATAGTCGACACAAAAATGTCAAGTGTCGTCTTTTTTTCGAAATAGTAAAACAGGCGATGAGTATGGGCTTGTGCTCGTTCTTATTACCCCTTCGGCAAGCATTTCCTTAATGAGCGTGGACATGATTTCTTTCTGGTAATGGGGATATCGGTACGGCCGAACATTAACGGGTTGACTATTGGGTTGTAAATGAATATGGTGGTCTTGTTGGCGAGGTGGGGGTAAGGTCAATGGTGTTTGGAAGATGTGGGCATAGTTATGTAATAGCTGTTGAATCTTTGGATTGGAATGGTTGGGAGTGACACCCATTTCAGAAGAAGGTTGGTGGTTAAATATTAGGGTGTGCATGGATGCAATGGCATCCTTTTTGAGGAAGTGTTGTATGGTACTAGAAGTAGCAGCACATGATAATGGTTCACTCTTAAATTTGATTGTCTGACCTTGGTGGTTGAAGGTGATGGAAGGAATTGAGAAATCGGCTGTAATCTGACCCAAAGAACTAAGCCATGCGACTCCAAGAACAACATCAGCACCTTCAATGGGAAGCACAAACAATGGAATTTGAAATGGGCATTTAGCCAGCAGAATGGTAACCTTGGGGTAGAATCCTCTACAATGAATCATTCCTCCGTTACCGACCATCAATGAGAAGGGGGTGATCGGATTGATTTGCATATTAAGGAAGGATGCCACGCGGGGTTGGACTATGTTGTGTGTACTGCCCGAATCAATTAGGATTTTTAACGGATGTCCCGCGATGAGACCCGTGACCCGTAATGCTTTTTGAGATGCCAACCCGAGTAGGGCAGCAGGTGACAATGATAGGAATTGGTTGGGAATCATAGGGTCTTATTGAGATTGATTAAGTTGCTCAACCTGTGAAGGTAGATCCTCCACGAGATCAATCAGTGGCGGTGGTTGGTAAGGTTCGTCGTTGTCGACTATGAGGTGAAATTGAGGAGGGTTGCATCTGTGGCCGGGGTAATACTTCTCCGGGCAGTGAAAACATAACCCGGTGGCTTTTCGCTGTTGAAGGTTGTAACCTTTCTGATTTTCATGTTTTTCCTATGTATTTTATGCCGTGCAATAAAAGATTTCAACCTTACATTTATTGTTCATATACACTTACAAGCATACACGCGTTCATTATAATACAATATTAACGAAAACAATCTTACAAACCTCGAGGACCAAACTTGACCAAAACTCAAAACAACATCAATATTACAAAACTACAAGGACTAGTCTTGAAACTTCCAAAAACCAACACAAGCACGGTCGCGCCTAGTCCTAGGCACGGTCGCGCTTGTGCCATTAACACGGTCGTGCTTATCATGAAGCACGGTCGCGCCTCGTTCACAGTTTGACTCCGCAAAGTCAAACCGACTCAAATCTTGTCCAAAAATAGATTGTAAACACGTTTAGAAGTTTGCGAAACTTGCAGAAGAAGATATTCGGCTAATTGAGACTAAAACACGACCAAATACACATGCAATCGTCCCAATACTCGCAAATTCTAAACCGACTCTTTTTTAAAACAAATCAAGTAATTGGGGCAAGAATCAAACGAATTAAGTTAAGCCCATACCTACCCGAGACATATATAAACTTCTCTAAACCCTAAATCCATCATTCCATCATCTCTATCTCGTCTGTCGATCAAGAAAAAGCCGCGAAGTCTCCCCGTAGCCGTCTGCACTTGTTGCCCATTCAAAACAGGTTAGTAATAGTTCATTAGGATCGTCTCTCCAAGTTAATCGAAAGCCCTAACTCAATTCGTAACCACATTACATGATTCTACAGAATTGAATCTGAGTTTTGATAAAAAATGGTTTTAAACGATCGACACGTTAAACAGGATATAAACCTAATTAAATGGTGTAATTCGATTCGCAAACATCATATCAATGAAAACCCTAAGTTTATAATCTGTGTTATTACAAGAATCAGGCGAATAGCTTCTGGAATTGACCAGACACGGTCGCGCCAGCCTATGAGCGCGGTCGTGTCTGACCAAGCACAGTCGTGCCCCGTAAGAGGCCCGGTCGTGTTACCGATCAAACCAAGTCCTGACCTAGTCAAAACCCTAGGCGCGGTCGTGCCGGATACGGACGCGGTCGTGTCTCAGGACCAGACTCTTGTTTTGACTTCTGACCAACCACGGGCGCGTTACCGACCAAGCGCGGTCGCGTACGTGCCGGGCGCGGTCGTGCCATATACAAGCACGGTCGTGCTCATCCCTTAAACAGAATCTTTACTTTTATTTTTATTCTGTTAATTTGATAAATAAATAACAGTTTAAATAATGATTTTAAGACAAACCCTACACGTTTAAGAATGACAAATTCACTTCCGTCATTAAATAACGCAAATCAATAACACATATACATTGTTCATTAGGTCGAACCTAGCAATCTACAACACATCGCTGTTTTCCATTTGCTTGTGCAACCTACACGCTACATAACACGTGAGTTACATAGCCCCTCTTTTACTCTATTTTACAAACGTTTTGGGGTGGAACATGCGTTCTATTTACATGTTTTCAATTATACACATATACAGTTCCATCCTATACATGTTTACAGTTTTGCGCTTTGTGCTTGAGTACATTTTGTAGACCAATTATTATGCTCTTCATGTACAATCATTAACTAACAGCCGACAGTGAACAGTGGTAGATCTATTGAGTCTGACAAACCCACCCAGGTAGGGTGACTGTTACTGACAACACAAGTTTTGAGTGCAAGTTACAAAGGTTTGATTGTATAGGTCACACGATGTTTTCTCTCCATAAATGCCTTAATTGTCATGATTGTATTGAACTGTATGCACACAACACGTATTTTGCTATCACACGATTAAACCTATGTTTTCTCACCAACTCTTGTAGTTGACCCTCTCATTTAACCATGTTTCAGGTACCAATGTTTGAAGTGATCAAGATATGCTACACATAGGATTTTGACCTAGTTTTAATTGAACCAGTTATATTTCGATGTAATTTTCATTATTGTTTGGTGGATGGAATCTATGTTTTGTTGAACTTGTTTGATTGCAATGAAAACGATTATTAATTATTCAAACATTAGCAAACCATGAGCAATGAACAGTCTGCACGCTTCACGCCCCGACGTTTCCGCCGTCGGTTGGGGTGTGACAAAGGTCCTCGTGAGATAACCGGTTGAGAGGCAAAGTTGGGTTGGTGACTTTGGGTGTCGACAGTAATGGTGTGGAGGTGTTTGTGTTGAATGGTTTAGAATTATTGGTGGATGGGATTTGTGGTAAGGAAACAGTAGGTGAGGTGCGAAAGGGGGGGTTTGGTTTAGGATGAAAACGGATGTCATTGACCTTGTCTTCGACTAATTTGGCTAACCCAACAGCAAGGGCAACAGAGGTAGGTTTTAAGATGGCCACTTCTTGTTGAATATCCTTGCGGAGGCCAGACAAAAAACAATTGAGCAATGCTTCTGGTGGGAGGCCAATGACACAGTTACTTAGCTGTTCGAACTCCGTGAAAAAAGCGGTGACCGTTGAGGTTTGGCGGAGCTTGAAAAGAGTGGCTTGATGGTTGTCATAAGAAGACGGACCAAAGCGGATTTCGAGCAAGCGGGTGAAAGCGTCCCATGTGGTCAACAGTCCGTTGTTTTGTATGTACCTATACCAAATTAATGCATCACCGGTTAAGCTATATAGGACCATAGTAAGGCATTCTTGTGGTGGAATTTTATAAAAGGAGAAGTATTGGTCTGCTTGAAAAAGCCAATTCAATGGGTTCGAACCGTCAAAAGTTGCCAAGATAATTTTGGGTGGAAGGATATCATATTGGTGTGGTGGTATTTCCGGTGGTTTTTGATTGAAGGACGATGAAGGATCCTGTTTGGTGGTGATTGTCACACCCCGACCGACGGCGGATTATACGTCGGGGCGGACGCGGTTGTTCAATAGCACAAGGTTGACTATTAAAGTTTCGATATTTCATTTAATAATAATTTAAGATTCAATACAAGGAACATAACAAGAAATACAACGTTTAATTTATAAGTAGACTAGGTCCAAAGCATCCTATGTGATCACAAATAAACCTCATGATGTAGAACCTAAAACATGTGAAAGAATCTGTCAACTACAAAATAGTTGGTGAGATACAAAGGTTTTGACACAGTTTAACAAGTATTTGAGAAGAATTACAATTCACTATGATATATGCATTCTATAATGTAAGTATGAGAACAAGTATCTTAAACATTGTGCACTTCAACCCTCCAACCAAGTTTAGGCATAACCCGCAGGTTACCCTTATAAGTCTCAAGTTTAAAGTTTAATTCAGTAACAATCACCAAGGGCTCCCCCCGAAGGGGTCAATCAATCAAGGTGGATTGGTCAAATACAATAGATCTATCATTGTTACCATAGGCTTGATCAAAGTTAATGAATGTGCTAGTTTTAAGTTTAATCTAAGCATACAAGTCTCAAGTTTAACATAAGAATAAGCATCTAGTCATAGTTGTACAAGAATTGTATAAGCTTAAAGTTTTGAACATGTTTCACTCCAAAAGTATAGAAAGGAAAAAGGGGCTAAGTATATTCACATGGATGATGAGGGAGTGTCCAACAAGATTTTAGTGTAGCAAGACTTTGAGGGAGAATATCCTCACAACGAGCCTAAGAATGAAAGTCTAAAGTCTCAAGTTTTTGATTTTATAAGTCTAGGACAAGAATTCTAAGATTTCAAGATTTGACTAGGGTTCCAAATGGGAGACGGGGATGTTTGGGTTTGCAAAGTTTAGATTGAAGTTTCAAATACAAGGTTTGAATATCAAGTTTAATAAGATTAATAATAATTATTTAAAGGATATATAATGATAATTATCAGTTCAAGAATAATAATGATTAAGGTTTCAAAATAACCATTTTGAGAATGCATAATTATTAAGAATAAATAATTATTTACAAGGACGAATAGTTATCTAATTGAGAATAATCTATATAAATCATTTACGGTTAAAGTATTTAAGTATTTATTAAATTAACTTGTAATTAAATAATGTTTAAAATATGATTAAGTTCTAAACATTAATAAGTACATATGAGTTTATAAAAATGTTAAATACGATTTCTTATAAAGTTCGCGTTTTATAAGTTTATAAATGTTTTAATATTAAAGCTTCTATTTAAGTTTTATAAAATTTAGAAAATATTTGTTTTTGAATGAATACAAGTTTTCTGTTTTTTTATAAAACATGGGTTTTATAAAATGTACAAGTTTATAAGTTTCATAAACTTTTATGATTTTATAAAAGTTATATAAGTTTTCTGTTTATTAAAGTCTATAATTATTATTTATAGTTTTAAAACAAAAAGAATTTATTTACTTTAGAAATTAAATAGTAAATTAAGTTTTCTGTTTTTATAAAATTGTATAAGTTTTATAAAGTTTAAAAGTATCTTTTTATAGATTTTAAGTAGTTAAAACTATATTTAAAGAATTAACTTTTTATAAGTTTTAACTAAATTTAAATAATTAAAATATCTCATGATGTAAAAAGTGTAAATAAAAATCAAATTTTGTTTATAAAAATATTCCAGATTTTATAAAAATGATTAAAAGTTTAAACTGTTTTGAAGAAAAGCTAAAAAAATATACAAAACACAAAACTGGGTTGGCTGGATTTGAACCCGGGCCACCCAGTTCCACACACACATGCACTAACCATCCCGACTACGGGTTCGTTAGTGTTGTAACTTGGAAAGGAAATAGGTAAACATCATCTTGGATCTTCCATTTTTTTTTCCCGTATGAACCCTAGGTCAAGGAACCCCAAATGAGCATCGATTTGCCCTCTGTTAATGGAACTAAACAGAGGGCTTTCGATCTACAGGGTGTAACGAACACGATAGTCACAAGAATTACCTGAATTGGTTTCGAAATGAGAAAGAACGGGCTTGAGTTCTGGGTCGGCTGCCGTGGGGATGAATCGAGTGAAATAGGTGCGATTTGATGGAATTGAGATGATTGGAAGTTAAGGTGTGATGTCGTCTAAGGGTCTAAGGTAGTATTTATAGATGATTTCTTCATTAAGTGTCGAATTAGGTGGGGAGGTTACGGTTGGGAAGACGGGTTTAATCCCGAACCCACGCGTTGTAAAACTCGGAATTGGACATTGAATGTTCTTGGGTTTAGATCGCATGCGCGAGTCGGAGCTCGAGGTTCGTTGAATCTGGCCGATTATGCGATTTCGAATAATAGGGGATGAAAACCGGTTTCAGCGGGTTTCGAACTCGGGATCGGGTTCTGTTTCGGGAGTTTGGCCTTATTGCAAAACAGGTCCCTGAAGTTTCCAACCTTTATCATTTCATGTACAAACTTGAATTTAAGTTTAAAACAAGTTCTGAAATTTACAGTTTTAGTCCCTGGACTTTTAAAACAACAATATTTGAGTTTAAGATTTTAAATATGTTTTTATAAATTTTATAAAATGATTCATATGGTTTTATTTGCTTAGAAATTTAAATAATAAAAATGAGTTTATAAGCTTGTTAAAATTTAAAGAGTTTATATATATATATATATTATATAATTTTCATATATATATATATATATATATATACATGTATATATAAGTTTCAAATGTAAAAGATTTATGTAAATGTCCATGAAATGGGTGGGAAATACGTTCAAGGGTTTAGAAAAGTGTGCGTCAGAAAATATAGGATATTACAGTGATGGCTGTTACGGTTAGCTTGGTGTGTTCAACAAATTGGGCTATGAGGTTATCAAGTTTGGCTGATTGTTCGTGGGAATTGGTGGTGAGGGTGGCGGCTAAGGAATTCATCGCTTCCTCCAAGGAGTCGGTGGCATGGTTATCCTTCTTTGGAGGCATGATTGAGTCAAAGAAAGCACCAATGATACGGTTCTATTCGAGACGAACCGCAATCTCCCAAAAAAAATTAAGATTAGAAGAGAGGAAAACTTAGAACTTCAATTTCATGCTTCTCAAAACCCACAACGGGAATTTAAATACAAAAAATCAAGAAGATGTGTAAATCTTCAAAAATTATAAAAAGTCAAAGAAATAAACTCAATCATGAAATACAAACCATAAATAAAGATTGTCTAAAATAAAAGCTTCTCCTTCAAGCACGCAACAAAATCTTCTCCTTCAATCAAGCAATTCAGCTGGCAATTTGACAACTCGTTTGGGCCTTGACTGCACGGGTTCTTCTGAGAATGGATTTTGCATGGACGGGTCGGACCTTTGGGCATGGGACGTATCAGCGAGTTTATAAAAACTCATATCATGAATAAAAAAAAGAATTATCACTGTTTACAACCTCAAATTCGTAGTTGAAGTTTAAGTTAATGAGTTTATAAAAACTCATTATGCATGCATGAATAAAGAAATAGAATTGCTATTATTTAGAGCATTTACAATGGAAAGCTCTCAAAACGCATTCACGTGGATATATGTCCGGATTCTCCCTCTCACAACAAAAGAATACACACTTCCCTCTTTCTTCCTCTCTCACATAATCGTTGTGGCGTTTTTTTTAGTGTCTTTCCTCCCTATATCGTCCATATTAATCGCCTCTCCTCTCTCCCTTATCCATGTGAGCTCGAAAACGTCAAAAAGAACAAACATTGGAGAAATTTATTAGTTGTAGTTTTTGATATAATATTAGAAGTTTTAAAATTTTTCCACGAAATATAACTTTGTTTTAATTTAATAATTTTTTATATATAATGTTTTGTGTAAATTGTATGTCGTAATATAACTATTTTTATAAAAAAATTTATATTTTAATATAAAATTTATTTAAAACGGATTCATATCATTTATTATGATGTGATGTATTATATTGTGTACGATTCGGTTTAAAATAAAGTTTATATGTTTTCTAATCATTTATATAAACTTATATAACTATTACAGAAAACAAAATTATACTTCAAATAAAAATGAAAAGCAAAAGAAATAAATTCATTTTTTTATTAATCACATATGCATAGTTTTAAGAGTGGAAGTAGATGGAATTTTTAAAATTTAAAGAGTTATAATTTATTGGAAATTGTAGGGAAAGTGGCTTATTGAAAAGTAAAAGAATGTGCGACCAACCAAGCAACTGAGGCCACTCATTGGCTATCTATTGTTTTTTGTTTTCTATTAAAAATTCAAAGGTTTTTTTTCTTTATTGATTTTAAATTACTTTTTTAAAAATAAAATACAGATTATAAGTTTTAGGTTAAATGTCTCAGTCGTTTCATTACGAGTATTTAGTTTTTATCTAGACTAGATTAACCACGTCAAAATAGTTAAATTGTTTTAAATTCATCACCCGGTCAAAGATACAAGTTAGGTTATGTTAACTTTTTTTTTTTTGAAAGGCTAACTTCATAAAACGACGAAACCGCTCTCCCAAAACCGAGAGAGCCACACACAACAACCAACAAAACGAAACTACAAACTACATAATAACAAATTTACACCAATCATCCCAAAAAACTTTTTACCCCTTGAATCTGTTGTTAAACCAAAGGAATCTAACCGCTTTAACTTCACTGACAGTGTCTTCAACACGAACCACTTTCCTGTCAAACATGAAATTGTTCCTAGCTCTCCAAAACTCCAACACCCAATGATGATTATACCATGGAACACAACCTTAATCGGATTAGATAACCCCATAAGATTATGCATCTCCAAAAGATCTCTAATGGAGAAAGCATAAATATTCCCCACCTAGCACCAAGACCCGATAGCTTGCCACACCGCCATGGCCACCTCACAAGCCAAGAGAATGTGCTCCACGGACTCCTCACCGAAGTTGCACAGCTGCTCCACCTTCCTGACGCGTTACGCAACCAATGCCGGAATTCTTCCCATCTCGGCATGCCACATGAAAATATTACATTTTGATGGCACCCACTTACACCATTCCATAACATACCAGTTACTAAAATCCACGCCAAAATCCAGCGATTTTTTTACCGAAGCAACACTGAATTCCCTTTGCTGACCATCATTCCATTCCCACCCGTCTTTTTTGTCGATGAGTCTGACACCTTGTAAGGCATCTTCAAGCTGGGCTAACTCATCCAATTCCACCAAAGAAGACGGACTTCTGCTCCAGTTCCATTGTATCTCCAACTGAGCATTGGACAATCCAATTCTATCTTTTATCGTACACCGTTTTTTGATATCCAACTCAAACAGGGAGGGAAATAAATCTTTGAAAGCCTCGTTTTTTAGCCAAGGCACCAACCAAAATTCAATGTCTTCCCCTCTTCCCACAACTCCTTTGATGAAGTTCTTCAAGGGAGTCTCCCCACTCCACTTATTTATCAGCGCCTTGGTGATATTCACCCAAACCCCACCTATCGACTTCCTCAAAGGAAAGAACTCCCTATTCTTCCTGTTCTCGTGAACAGCTTTGATCACCCTTTTCCACAAAGACCATCCTTCCGCTTTAAATCTCCAAACCCACTTGACGAGCAAAGCCGAGTTGACCATATAAAGTTTACTAAACCTGAGGCCTCCTTCAGATTTCGCCGAGGCCACTCTGTCCCAAGCGACCCAATGTATTTTTCTTCTTTCTCCCGTACCACCCCAAAGGAATTTTTTGATCATTGATTCTAGATCATTGATAACTTTAACCGGGGCACGATACAAAGAGAAATAATAGTTGGGGAGGCATTCAAGGACCGCTTTTATTAAAGTTACCCTCCCCCCTATGGATAACATGGACGCTTTCCACAAGGTTAACCGCTTCTCGAATGTCTCATAGACTGGTCTCCAGTTATTAATCCGACTCATATTGGCACCAACTGTAATCCCTAGGATCTTAAACGGAACCAACTCCGCTTTGCATCGCACCACCTTAGCCAACTCCACAACCTCCTGGAACTCGGTCCCAATCCCATACAAGTTGGATTTAACAAGGTTAATTTTAAGCCCCGCACACAAGTAGAAGCATCTAAGAATTCGAACCACATTAAGGGCATTTGCCTCCGACCACTCCCCAAGAATAATGGCGTCATCAGCATAAAAGAGATGAGAAATTTCCGGACCCCCATTAGGAAGATTAATTCCACTCATAACTCCGGAACCGTAAGCTTTCTCAATCATACATGAAAGACCTTCCATAACCATGAGAAAGATAAAAGGAGAGATCGGGTCACCCTGTCGCATACCTTTCTAACATTGGAACTCAAAAGTAGGGGAGCCGTTCACTAAAAACGATGATCGGGCTGAGGATAAAATGCCATGGACCCATAAACACCATAACTGAGGAAACCCCATTTGCTCCATAATCGAAATGACGAAGTTCCAGTTAACATTATCAAAAGCTTTTTCGAAATCGATCTTCAGAAGAAAAGCCTTCTTCTTACTTTTTTTAACACAATATATGATATCTTCACTTGTAGTGCTACTCTAATATGTGAAATACTAGTGGGTAAGCCCGCCCTTCGCGACGGTTGTGAATTTCTACCACTTTACCCTTGGGTTTATTGGCGGTTGTGAATTCCTACCACATTACTCTTGGATTTATTAGCCAAATGTTTACTTATTTTCTTTCATTTATGCTTTCAAATTCTCATATATTTAAATAATAGTCATTGTTTAAAACATAACTCAAGAAATCAAATAAAAAGCATCTAAACTTTAATGAAAAATGTACAGAACTCATCCATAATTACAATAATCATCTGACCTACCAAGAATTCTGATTTTGAGTATTGCTCACTAAAAAAAATCACTGAGATTCTTGATTGCTTTTAACCGACATGGTGACATTCTGAAGACTCCATGCTAGGCAAAAGAAATAGATGTGATACCAAGACTAAAAAGCAACATTCATGAATGCATGAAGAAAACGATGAGATGAATGCAGCTCCCCCTTGATTTTCATGGAATAACATTATAACCAAATGGCAAAATGCTTCTGGTTTGAAAGATGTTGCATTCACAAACTATTTTAAATAGTAGGACAACATTCTTAGTGAAGACATCGAAAAGGACAATGTTTAGTATATCGATGTCTAATTCGTGTATATTACTTCAAGAAAGAAAAAAAACAAAGTTTCATAACCACATTTGTAATCAATATCTCTATGTAATTTCCTTTGGAAGTTGTGTTGTTAACCAAAAAAAAAAAAATAAGATGCAGAAATGCTAATTTTTGCGAGCGATCATCATCTGTTAAAGATTAACTGTTACTTTATTTAAACTTAAATGGAGGAAAGACACAAAATTAAACCCAAAAATAAATATATGGACAAAAATGAACTATCAAAACACTTCATTTTAAAGTTCGTTATATATTAGAAAAATAGACAAACATATCAATCCTCTTTAGTAACATAAGAGAGTACATTTGGATTGCTTTTAAATTTAAAAAGTTTTCAGGTCCTGTTTCAAATCTAAATCTAGTTTTTCCCCTTTGGAAAATTTCTTTGGGACAGAGTAATTATAATTTTATAATTATATTTGGCACACTAATTATTCATAAAAAAACAATTAAATAAAAAGTGTAGCAGGTCAACTCAATCCTATTCAACCTGCACACAATAATTACACTTAATGATCCGGACTTTTATTTTCATGTTATACGACCCGCCCAATTTGTCACATCAACAAGTAGTTAAGTGAGTATTGATGTATACAGTGAACTACCATCAAGAAAAGCATACACAAGATAACATTAGTGATGCTCACCTCCCTTTGGGCCAAGTTAAACTTTTCTGTTTGCATCTGGATACGTTTTTCTTCGAAGCAAGCCTGCAAAAAAATTAAAACAAAACACGCGTTTAGGAACCAGCGTGCCTTAAAGACACTTCCGATGTTCAAGCTTCAAGTTAAAAATAAAATGCATGCTTCAAACAATGTAACCATAAACTACTAAACAATGTATTTACAACAGTCGAAAGTTATTTACTTGAGAAGGGTGTTGTTTCTTTTTCATTTGAAAAGAAAGTTAAAAAACACATGGGCGGTCCGTTTATTTAATAGGAAAGCAAAAATACCTCGGCGTCCATTTTCGCAAACTTCAATCTCGAGAATCGATATCGCCTCTAAAATTAATAAGAAAGCCCCAAATATACTTTGAATTAATAAAGCATTATGTCAAAGTATCAAACAGATATTTAACATGTCCACCTGAATATTTACAAAGGGAGGTAATGACTGATTTCCTTGAGACACAGCACAGAATATTTAAAGATTCAATTCCTTTTTAGTAATTATGAAGAAGGGATTTTGTACCTTAAAAGCCAACCAATGCTGAATCCACCATTGCCGTTGTTGGTTGACAAGAGATACTAAATCTCCTCGTTGTATATTTCCAAAACAGTCACTTGCGGTATCCAATTTCAGTTCTGACCCTAACAGAATGGCCATCGGGGTTAACCTGCAGAACCGAAACATGATTTTCTTTGCGATTGGGGTAGTTGGATGATCAGGACAATGGAATTGGGGTTAGGGTTAAGGCAGGGTGAGGGTTTTGTAGAGTCAAAACTTCTTGCGATTAGGTTTTGTGAGAGAGTCTTCAGCGGCTAACAAAGATGAAGAAGCGGGGAGAAAGAGGCGATGCAGTTTTGATTGCAGAGGGGGTTGGTATGCAGTTTGGATTGCAGAAGAAGAAGAAGGTGAATCGAACGGTTCGTCACTTACCATCGGTTGCGAAGATGAATGAAGAGTCTCCGGTGGAGGGAAAGTGAACAGCTGTGAAAAAAATGAACTACGGCGTCTTATCAGCGGCGTCTTAAAAAAAGTTTGAAAAGTCCTTTCTATCCTTTTTTTTTAATATTACTGCTCTAATAAATAAAAATCTTTTCAATACACGTGTAACTCTCTGGTTACTCCTCATCTTTATTTTCTCGCCCCTCTCTTCTATTAAATATTAGATTTTCTATTTCTCTCTTCTAATAAATAATAATCTTTATATTAATAAATATAATTACGAATACTTATTATTTAATTATAATTAGTTATTATATTATCAATCAAATTAACTTAATATAAACTAACATTTATCAATTAAATTAAAAAAATTAATACTCAGTTGAAAAAAAATGTTTTAAAAACTAACTTAACAGACCTTATAACTGTCACGACAAATTACGTTTTTTAAAAACATATTTTGACAAATGTGTTTGTTAACAAATTACATTATATTTTATGCAACCGATATAATATACTTATTTATTCAACCCGTGTATTACACGGGTTTTAAAAAATATAAATTTTTATTACTAAATATATAATATTTTATTTATTTAATCCGAGTAATACACAGGATTTTAACCTAGTCTATGTCTATACTATATAATAAAGGAAAACGATGTGGGACACGTGTCACTCTCTGGTTATTCATCATCTTTATTTTTCCGCCTCTCTCTCTTATTAAATATTAATTTTTCTATTTCTCTCTCCTATTAAATAATAATATCAAATAATAATCTGTATATTAATAAATAAAATTCTATTCACACGTGCCACTTTCTGGTTTATTTGTATCAATTTTTTTCCGTCTCTCTCTCTCTCATATTGAATAACGGTATTACAAGAATTTATTTTTAGAATTTTAATAAAAATCTAATTACATATACTTATTATTTAGTTATAAATAGTTCAACCGGTGTAATATACCGGTTTATTCATCCCGTGTATTACACGGGTTTTTAAAAATATAAAATTTTTATTACTAAATATATAATATTTTATTTATTCAACCCGTATAATATACGGGATTTTAACCTAGTATGCTTTATAAAGGAGTATAGATATAGATACAGATGCGAGATGGGAGAACAATAAGTCTAAGACGGTATTTGGGATTGATTATCATTTTTTCAAATCTTAAACAACAATAATGCAAATACTTACCCAAATCACTATACGTTGCTTCAATTCATCACAACAAAATCCAATTCTTGTAAACAAAAAAATTATCACTACCCTAATACTGATTTCACACAAATGGGGTGAGCAGTTTGCGCCATCTAGTTTTTGTAAGCTATATGGTTTCCCTGGCCCATTTACTAATAAAAAAGAGCTCAATGGATTGTCTTATATCTCTAAGGCCGGCTCCAACGCGCGCCTATGAAGGCCGCCCGTTGCATACGTGGACTGCCCATCCAATGGGCCTGCGATGAGGGCTTGTCGCCCGTGATGAGTTGCCCGCCCTGCATTTATGTGAAGTTGGTGGGCCCCAACTTGCAATAACTTGTTCTTTTTTTATTTTCAAACGTATAGATTTAGAGTTTTTAACTTTTTCCTTTACTTAATTGTTATGGTATTTAAAACTTAAATTAAAATTTATTTATTAACTTAATTTAAAACTTAGTTTAAACCTAATTAAAATTTATTTAAAACTTAATTTAGGTTTTTTGTATTTTTCGTAACGGCTAGTTTTTTTTGTATTTCTCGTAGAGTTTTTTTTTGTATTTTTCCTAACAGCTAGTTTTTTTGTATTTTTCCTAACGGCTAGTTTTTTTCCAATATAAATACATCTAAACACCTAAACCATTTTCACACCCAACCATCTCAAACAATTCTCCCAACTATTAATATAATGTAATTTTAATTTTTGTTTTATTATTTACTTATCTAATTATTTATTAATTAATTTAAGTTATTTAATAGTAATTTAAATAAATAAATGAAAATAAAAAAAAGGTGATGTGAAAATAATGAGGTTGTTTGTGGGAAGGATAAGTGTGGTAGTGTTGGGGGTAAAATAAGTTTGTGGGAAGGATGGGAGATAAGCTGATGTGACATACTGACTAAGACTGTTTGTGAGACGAATGGCTGTTAGCGTTGCGGGCAGTCTAAGAAACCAAAATGTTTTGATTCAGACCGGTTGATTAACCCGTATGACTTGTTCATTTATCACTTCAAGTAAATACATATTTTTTTAACAACAATTTCTCAGATTTTCTAGGATATTTATATCACAACTTGACCCGGTAGGATTTGAATATCCAACCTTCCAAGTTGATTAAAGTTGAAAGTAAATACTGTAATTGATTAAAACCAGTATTAGGACCACCGCGTTGCGGTCGGGCGTAAATCCGAGAAAAAATTATTCATGAAATGTCAGCGCGAACTCACGCGTCGATAACATACGTAACTTTATGTAAGGAAAACGAAATCCGGACGTCGAAATCGTCACGAACCCGTGCTTTGCGGCGAGGCCGTTAATATATTCGAAAGTTTATATAAAAAATGAAACCGTTAAAAAATTATCGCCGAAACGCTGATAAAGATAAACACATTCCAATAGAAAAAAAATCAAACAATTAAAAATATTAACCATGCATCAGTTTTGACGGTTTGTACGTTTTTGCTTCAATGACTTGTACGCACGACGCACAACTTCGTTTTCAGTGAAATTTCACACTAAAACATAGATTAAAATAAGCATGTCGTAACGATACATTCAGAATTTTATATAACATTAGATTTTAAAGTTAAAAAAGGAAAAAAATTTGCGAGAGAACCAAAAAACGAATATATAAACATAGGGTATAAAGTATATAATTGTCTAAAATTGAGGGATCAAAAAGCAATTTATCATAATTTAAAATGAAACTTGAAAAATGCAGCAGGTTTGTGTTGAGTCAACTATCTCTCTTCTAATAAAAAACTACCCCCCAAAACCCTTTATAACCCATTTCCTTTTTTATATTAGGATTTCAAAATTTAAATATTGATAACAAATTTGATCATTATTTCATTCAAACTTTGAAGGCATGTTATCAATTCCATTCAAATTTGAAACTCACGTTGACCAATTTAATAAAAATCTTGAAAGAGTATTGGTAAGTCTTCGATTTATGTAAAATAAATTCCATATTAATTTGCTTATGGATGATTGAATGTTTCATTCTCTAATCAAGCAATTCAGAAGAAACACATAACATGCTAACATTTGTTAATCGTGCAAAACATATTGAAATTCAGACTGCTCAAAACAAGGTATGTTTATCTAATTTATTTGTAATTAATCTGAGTTGCAGCGCTTGTAATTTCTGAATCAAGTTAGTTAGTTAAGTTGGTGGGGGCTTCTAAATATCAAATTAATGTCTACTTTGTTAGTTATAACCAAATTTACATCGTCATAGTATGACCATAAAATCCTTGACAAGTATCATTATTCATTTAATTCTTTTGTATTCATGTAATGTGTAAGCCTAGAAGATGACGGTGAAGTCAAGTTGCAGTCTATACTGAAAAAGAAGAAGCTAAAGAGGTTTTGTTAAGCCATATACAAAGATTGATAAAAGATTTTTTTGCAGGCTTTAGAAATTCAAGGAAATTACCTTAGAAATTTGCATACTATCAAGTAGTATTTAATAATGGTCTATAACCTAGAGTTAAAATCAGTCAATAATATTTTTAAAACAACTTGTTTTCACATATGGCCAACTCTACGTGGTATTTTCTAGAGTTAAAAACAGAGATGAAGTTAAAGTATTAGTTGTTGATAAATATGGTGAAGTTACGAATAAAACATCAAATGTTGTATACAAATAAAATATTTAGAGATATTTGAATTGTATTTTTACATTTGTTTTATTATTGTATTTGTAATTGTAATGAAATTTGTCCCCATGTTTACATTTTTCAAATATTTTATGTATATGATTTCGATATAATCTTAAGTTTAGAGAAGATAGAAAAACTAACAATACATCAAATGTTGTATAAAAAGTAGTGTTAAGATATTTATTAGTATGATTTTAACATTTCACCTCATGTAACACATGGGTTTAAAGCTAGTATTTAATATTTAAATTATTTATTATTTATGCATTACAGTGTTGTAACTTATGCATAACATGTTTTTTGTAAGTATCTAATTACAAATTTTAAAAACGTAGTTCAAATTCATAACTTCAAAATTCAAATACTCCAAAATTAGCTTCCCTTGCATTAAGCCCTGATCCTTGTTGGAGGCCCAACTACAAAGTTGCGAGCGGCTCCCATAAGCCCTAAACCAGGCCCATTTTATTTTATAGAGAAAACTAATATGGGAAGATCGATATGACCATGTGGGGGTGCATTCTACTATTCTAGCATTAACCATGTGTTAAATACAGGGATGTATATCAGATGGATTGGTTCGGTTCGGTTTTAAGCCTCCATCAAATCAAAACTAAAAATTCAGTTATTAAAGAATGTTGTTATAAATTTGATTAATTCAAACTTTTTGTTATTACAGATATGATCATTTATCTTTCGATGAAAGGACGTAGATGTTTTCATCTTCTATAAGACCACAAATCATATTCAAAGCTTTAGGGTTTTTCTCAAGTATATAACGAAAAATCTACCCGTCAAGAAAAATCGCACTAAGCTGCTTCAATATGGTATATCTGAAGGGTTTAATGGTTATGTTCACATAAGTTCAAGAGGCTAATTTGGAAATTGAGGGTTTTGAATTTGTTGGTGTCAAAAGTTTCCGAGAAGATGATGTTTGAATTAAAATTAAAAGTCTTTAATTGTTTAGTAGATAAGTTTAAGTTTTATTTATTTGTTTGAAAGTTAGTTAAGGTTTTATTTAATTATTAGTATATCTTTATCTAGTAGGAGTTAGGGATAATACCAAGTATGTTTGGGTTATCTACTAGGTAAGTTGAGTCCTAGTATGTTTGGGTTTGTTTAGTTATTAATAGGAGTCTGTGAAAGCTTTTTTGAATTAATCTTATGAAGTTCAAGTAAATTGTTTTTTGTTTCATCTTTCTTAATTGAAAGTTTTCTTCTTTTTTTCTTATTTTCAATTGTGAGTGTGTGGAGTAGAACCTGTGCCAACAATATCTAGGGTCGTAAACGAAACGACCGAACACGAACAGGGCTTGTTCGTGTTCGTTTGTTTAACTTTAACCGAACAAATTAACGAACACGAACATTTAAACGAACAAATTTTCTTGTGCGTGTTCGTTCATTAAGAAAAAAGAAAATGAACGTGTTCATGTTCGTTTATATTCGCTCGTTAATATTCTAAATGAACGGTTCACAAACATAAATTTACATAAATGAACGCAAATTAATAGTACACGTGAATATATCTAAATTAAAGTTTACAATATCAACATCTTTACATCCTACAAATCAAAACTAAATAAAGATATCAAATTGATTATATATTAAGCTTAAGGGTTTTAAAATATGAACAATCAAATTGATTTTAAATTAAGATTAGTAATAAATAAATTTGAATGATATTTAAACGAATGTAAACAAACGAACATAAATGAACGAATGTATGTGAACGTAAATAAATGAGCATAAATGAACGTAATTGAATGAACGAGACATGTGTTCATGTTCGCTCGTTTATTAAACGAACGAACATTAATGAACTTCCTGCCGAAGGGATCACGAACAACTCACTGAACATTCGGTTTGTTTACAACCTAGGTATATCAGAGTAGGCTTCAACTTTGCACTGAAACTCACATGAAATTACTTCTTCAACATAAAACATTGATATAAACTTAATTATATTTGAAACATTAATCTTGATTAAAGATAATTATTAATATTAGTTTATTAATTGTTTGGTTAAGCTTGTATTAGATTATGAGTGACTTTGATTATTTAATTGAGTTTGAGTTGAGTTAGGATTAGTATAGGGTTTAATATAAATAAATGGTTAAAGATTAATTGTAAGTAAAGTGTGAGTTAAGTTTTATCAATAAAAAGTCAATCTTTGAGATCAAAATTTATGTGTTTAGGCCTGATCTCCAACAATATTTACACTCACAAATAGTTACTTTCATTTTGCAACATAGTATTTTTTAACTTCTTAGAACAAATAGAACTTTCACAGGTTAAATAGAAATGATATATTTAAGAACACTCGTCTCATCAAATTAAACCAGTCTCTGTGAAAGATTTTGAAGTTGGCAAGAAATTTGTTAACACATTTGCACTTTAATCTACAAACCTTTCCACGATTGCTGAGACAAATACAAAAGATGGATCGATTTTCTTGAAAAGAAATTGATAAATAGGTTTCTTGGTATATATATAACTAGGTTAAAATCTCGTGTATTACACGAGTTAAATAAATAAAATGTTATATATTTAGTAATAAAAATTTTATATTTTTAAAAACCCGTGTAATACACGGGTTGAATAAACCAGTATATTACATCGGTTGAATAAAATATAATGTAATTTGTTAACAAACACATTTGTCAAAATATGTTTTTAAAAAATGTAATTTGCCGTGACAGTTATAAGGTCTGTTAAGTTAATTTTAAAATATTTTTTTCAACTGAGTATTAATTTTGTTATTTAATTGATAAATGTTAGTTCATATTAAGTTCATTTGATTGATGATATAATAACTATTTATAATTAAGGGTTAGGTTATAGTAAAAAAGGTTTTAAAAATAAGAAGGGTAAGAAGGATTCTGGGCTTGACATGTGTCCTTTTATTATTTTTAAAGGGAGGGTATCATGACCATTGTGTATTACACAATAAACTTGTATTACACAATGACCTGACTAATTACACAATGAATTTGTATTACACAATGACCTGACTAATTACACAATGACCAAATATTACACAATGATCAGACGTGGTATTACACAATGAACTTGTATTACACAACTACCTGACTAATTACATAATGACCAGATATTACGCAATGACCAGACGTGGTATTACACAATGAACTTGTATTACACAATGACCTGACTAATTACACAATGAGCTGAAAAACGTAAAACACAATGATAAATACATATTACACAATAAACTTGTATTACACAATGACCTGACTAATTACACAATGAACTTGTATTACACAATGACCTGACTAATTACACAATGACCAAATATTACACAATGACCAGACGTGGTATTACACAATGAACTTGTATTACACAATTACCTGACTAATTACACAATGACCAGATATTACGCAATGACCAGACGTGGTATTACACAATGAACTTGTATTACACAATGACCTGACTAATTACACAATGAGCTGAAAAACGTAAAACACAATGATAAATACATATAACACAATGAACTTGTATTACACAATGAACTTGTATTATAAATTGACCTGACTAATTACACAATGAGCTGAAAAACGTAAAAAAATCGTTTTTGTTTATAACGACACTATACTCGTTTTAAAGATAAAAAATGCTTGTTTTTATGGTGTAATTTTTTTGAAAAAATCATGTCGTAGTTTTAAAATGAGGGGGGAACTTGATAAAAAGTCAACAAAAGTGGCCAAGACTAAAATACCCTTCCAACAACTTTTTCTCCTACAATTTAATCTCAACCATTAAATATTTTCTACAATTTGATCTAATAGCCCTAAATCTTTCCCACCCTTCTTAAAATTATAATTCTTTTTAACTGAACATGATCCTTTTAATTAAATAATAATTATCCGTAATTAGATTTATTAATATAAAGACTAATATTTAATAGGAGAGATAAATATAAAATCTAATATTTAATAGGAGAGGGATGCATGAAAATAAAGATGATAAGTAACCAGAGAGTGACACGAGTGATTTTAATTTATCAGAGTATTAAGATTAGTTAACATAACACCTATATATGAGTTGTATGATTCAAAAACCACTTGCCTATTAACTTTAGTAGGCTGAAATTAGGCATTTGTGTTTTGAATATATTATTGAAATTGAAATTAAGATCTAAACTATCTTTTGGGGTTTAAAATTAAATAAAGTGAATTTTAAGATTTTCAATTGCATAACGCATGTTCAAATGAAATATGAGTTATGATAAATTTTAGGGTTAATAGTTGATTAAAATTTATAAACTTTATCACTACAAGGAAATGACCCTGTGCCGACGTCGCCTATACCGACGACATTTGTCGTCGGCATAGGTCAACCTGTACCGACGACATGTCGTCGGTATAGGTCAAAACCAAAATTTTGTCAGGTACACCCTATACCGACGACATGTCGTCGGTACAGGGTTGAGCCAGATGGAGGGAAAAATGGCGCCCAATGAATTATTGGGAAAAACCCTATACCGACGACATGTCGTCGGTATAGGAATTTTTTTTTTGTATTTTTAATATATTAAACATTTCGTCGGTCAAAAAAATTTTTAAATAAAAATAAAAAAAAATTCTAAAATGACCTATACCGACGACATGTCATCGGTATAGGCTTTTTTACTTTATTGACCAGTCAAAACCCTACGAAGCCTATACCGACGACATGTCGTCGGTATAGGGCACCTATTGCGCCGAATTTTTAGCCTATACCGACGACATGTCGTCGGTATAGGGCTCAGCGCGATTAAACACAGACAGCAGCTTTCTGCTTCCCATTTCCACGAAAAAAAACCCCAAAACTCTCTCATCTTCTCTCTTTGACGATTTCCCGTTTTTGGTGTGTTTTGTGGAGCAATCTTCACTAATCTCTCGGTTTTTAAGGTTAGTTAACTTATATGTTTCAATTTTGACCATAAAATCAAAATTTTTGGGTTTTTTGGTTAATTTCTTTGTTTGTTGTTAGGTGTTTGAAGCTTTGACAATTGTTTGAGGATTTCAAGCTATTCGAAGTTATTTGCAAACTTGGTTAGTAATTTTTTTATAAATTATGTTTAGATTATGTTTGTATGTATATTGTTGTGTTTATTTTGTATGTATGTATATATGATTTAGATGTATGATTTTATAAATATTTATGAAATTTTATTATGAAATTAGGTTTAGATGAAATTTGGGAATTTAGATGTATGTTTGTATGTATATTGTTTGGATGAAAATTTGGGATTAAATTAGGTTTAGATGAAAATTTGGGCATTTATTATTTGAAAATTGTTTGAGGATTTCAAGCTATTTAAAGCTAATTGTTTGACAATTGTTTGTGTATGTGTATGTATGTTTATTTATCGAATTGTGTATGTAATTTGGGAATTTGGGCATTTATATATGTATGTTTGTATGTATGTTTATGTATGGAATTGTGTATGTAATTTGGGCATTTATATGTGTATGTGTGTTTGTATGTATTTGTATTATTTTTATGTATGGAATTGTGTTTGTGTATGTAATTTGGGAATTTAGGCATTTATATATGTATGTTTGTATATAATATGTAGGTATATATTTGTGTATGTGTGTTTGTATGAATTTTGATTATGTTTATGTATGGAATTGTGTTTGTGTATGTAATTTAGGAATTTGAGCATTTATGTATGTTTGTATATAATATGTATGTATATATGTGTATGTGTGTTTGTATGTATTTTTATGTATGAAATTGTGTTTATGTATGTAATTTGAGAATTTAGGCATTTATTTATGTATGTATATAATATGTATGTATATATGTGTATGTGTGTTTGTATGTATTTTTATGTATGGAATTGTGTTTATGTATGTAATTTGAGAATTTGGGCATTTATTTATGTATGTTTGTATATAATATATATGTATATGTGTATCTATGCTTGTATGTATGTTTGTATGTATTTGTATGTATGTTTATTTAATTGTATGATTTGTGGATGTATGTATATATGTTTGTATGTATATGTAACTTTATTTAATTTTGTTGCAAGTTCGGAACTCATTGCGGTTGACGAGGTGTGAATAACATCATATTTGTGTTTCATTGAATTTATTTAAGGTACGTATTCTGACTTTTATGCCTTTGTGTAGTTAATTTTTTATTTCATTTAGGGTGTAAACGGCTCGTTTATCATAATTTTATAAATACTATTACTTATATATTAAAAAAATATATATTTTATAATTTTATAAAATAAATAAGAAAAAGGCTTACACCCCTAATGTCATTTATGTACGTCTTTGTTTATGTATGTCATGTCTCATATTGTGTACACTAGTATGTTTATTTAGGATAACCCTTTAGAATATACCCGTCCAAAATTTATCTAATAGGGATAAATTTTGGATTGTCCCATTTGGGACTGCTTTTTGAATATTCTATCTCATTTAGGATATATTTTAACGGGTTGACATTTAAGATAAAATTGGTAGCTATTTCTCCTTACTCCTTCGAGTTTGCGGTTTATTTGCATACTTGGGGAGTTAAGGGGAAATGCTGCTGATTTTTCTTAAATAGTCAACTCGATAAAATGTATACATATGAGATAGAATATTCAAAAAGTGGGTCAGGATCCACCGCCTTAGAGTACCGATCAAATCATATACATTCATTTATATCATTTATTAAATGCACGTATATGTGTATGCTTATGACACTAGCTATGGCAATTGATAAAAGTTGGGTTACACTGGGAAATCGAAATTCTCCGGCATTCTTAAGCGGTCTTAGCAACTTTATAGAGACGGCCAAGAACCATGTCGACGGTCGAGGTAGAGCGTTTTGCCCGTGTAGACGTTGTTGTAATGCGTGTCGACAGGATTTGAAGACGATATATGGCCACATACATGACCGTGGGTTTCTACAATCATATAAGAATTGGATTTATCATGGTGAACAGCATCCTCGTGCGGTAGAGATAGCATCATTTTTTGCCCCAAGAACAACACCAACTCCTCCAATAATTACAACAACAAATAATGAGAAGTTTGATGCCATAGATGATGTGATGGCAGAGAAAAATACAAACGGGGATAATATAGATGAAGATGGAACTGGTTTAGACCCGGAGTTTGATGCGTTGTTTGAGGAGCTAAATAAGGAGTTATACCCCGGTTGTAGTCAAATGTCTTCCCTAAACTTCATAGCCAAATTGATGCATATCAAAGTTATCAACAAATGGACGAATAGTTCATTTGACCAACTGTTAGAGCTTCTACAAATTGCATTGCCAAAGGAAAATCACGTTCCAGCGTCACATTATGAAGCTAAAAAGAAACTGAGTAAGATTGGGTTAGGATATCAGTCTATCCATGCTTGCATTAATGATTGTGCACTGTTTTGGAAGGAGAATGAATCAATGCAAAACTGTCCGGTTTGTAATGAGAGCAGATGGGTTGACAAAAACACAAAGGGGAAGAAAGTACCACAGAAAGTGTTGCGCTACTTTCCTTTAACTTCACGGCTTCGAAGAAGGTATAGTTCAAGATTAACGGCAAAAGATATGATCTGGCATAATACTGGACGCTCAACGGATGGTATGATGCGACATTCGGTTGATGGGAAGGAATGGCAAGAATTTGATGAGAGATATCCGGATTTTGCTAAAGAACCAAGGAATGTGCGCTTAGGTTTGGCTGCCGATGGTTTTAATCCGTTCGGTAACATGAGTCAGACTTACAGTATGTGGTCGGTAGTGTTAACAACATATAATACACCACCGTGGTTATGTATGAAAGAGTCTTCTTTCATGTTAACCTTGCTAATTCCCGGGCCTAAATCACCTAGTAAGGACATTGATGTATTCTTAAGGCCGTTGGTTGATGAGTTGAAAATTTTGTGGGCTGAAGGAGTCCAGGTGAGAGATGCATCAACCAAAACTGTATTTAGGATGCATGCTGCACTGTTATGGACTATCAACGATTATCCTGCTCGTAGTAGCTTGTCTGGATGGAGTGGTCAAGGCTATAAAGCATGCCCTACGTGTAACGTTGACACACCTTCGTGCGCTATAACGAATAAGATAGTTTTTGTTGGACACAGAAGATTCTTGCCTAGAAAGCATAAATGGAGGAACGATCTGTCGTTTGATGGCAAGAAAGAGACAAAACATCCTCCCCGACGATTGACTAATGCTCAAATATTAGAACAACTAAAAAATCTCCCAGATCGTTTTCCGGGGAAACATCCAATGTATGGAGGGGTAAAAAGAAAGCGCCTAACATCAGAGTTGAATTGGACTAAACGAAGTATCTTCTTTGAGCTCGATTATTGGTCTTCTCTGCTTTTAAAACACAATCTTGATGTTATGCACGTGGAGAAAAATGTGTGTGAGAGTTTATTAGGTACTTTGTTGATGAACGATAAATCAAAAGACACACACAAAGCCCGCAAAGACTTGGAAAATATGGGTATTCGACATAACCTATGGCTAACACAAAAAAACAACAAGTTTTACCAACCACAAGCTCCTTACTCTTTCACACCCAGTGATCGAGAACGCTTTTGTCAGTTTATTCGAGGAGTGAGACTGCCTGATGGATTTGGATCGAATTTCAAAAATAAGGTACTTCCCAATAATTCAAATATAATTGGGTTAAAGTCCCATGATTATCACATCCTCATGCAACGATTGCTGCCAATAGGGGTACGATCGGGTCTGCAAAAAAATGTTTCAACAACAATCAATGACGTTTGCACATTCTTTCAAAAAATTTGTGCACGATCAGTAGATGTGAAAGACATGTATGAAGCAAATGAGGAAGTGGTTAAGATATTATGCAATTTGGAAATGATATATCCCCCAGCATTTTTTGACATAATGGTTCATCTCATTCTTCATTTACCTGAAGAAGCTATTCTTGGTGGCCCTGTGTATATGAGATGGTATATGAGATGGATGTATCCTTTTGAAAGATACATGAAAAAGCTCAAAGCATATGTTAGAAACAAAGCCAAACCTGAAGGCTCAATTGTGGAGGGTTATGTTGCAGATGAAGCCTTGACATTCTGCTCTATGTATCTGGATGGTATGTAGACCAAATTTAACCGACCAGATAGAAATGCAGATGCTGGCATTCCCAAAAGGCAGTTTCAAGTGTTTTCTTCACAATGTCGACCAATATCGAAAAAGAAAATCAAGGCGCTATCTGAACATGCCAACAAATCATTACAATGGTTTGTGTTGAACAACTGCGATGAAATCAAAGCCTACAAATCGTAAGTGTTTTTGTCCATCTACCCGTGATAAACTATTATTATATTTTCATTTAATTCTACTAATTTAAGTTTTGTTTTGTCCATCTACCAGTGAATCTGAATCTAAATTTCCTGAACGCAATATGCAAACCGATTTTTCTTCATGGTTAAAATATGAAGCAAATGTATTTTCATCTTCATCTTCTACACCCGATAACAAAGAATTAAGGGCATTGGCACATGGTCCCTTGTACGCATCTTCTTACACTGCTTGCATAGTCAATGGTGTTAGATTTGTGGTACAAAATCGTGATTCCCGACGCACTACTCAGAACAGTGGTGTGGTTACAATAGGAGAAGACGATACTCCATTTTATGGTCAACTAGAAGAGATCATAGAGTTGAACTACATAGATGGTTACTCGGTTGTACTATTCCGTTGTAAATGGTTCGACACGAGAGGTAAAAGATTAATTAAGCAAAACAATACTACTATAATTGACATTGGCCGTGATTGGTATGTTGGCAAAGAATGGTATGATGATGTCCAATATATATTAGCCACACAGGCTAAACAAGTGTTCTATCTTCGAGATCCTTCTCGAACCACTGGCCAATGGAGGGTTGTTGAGAACGTTCACCATCGGAAGCTTTGGGATCATCCTACTGTTGTTAATGAGATAGATTGCATGACACTCAATCAAATGATTATACTTTGGTTATCGACACCGGATGCGAAGGTGGTGAATCAAGTCACGTAGGTGGTGAATCAAGTCACGTAGGTGGTGACCAAACTCCAATTCCCCATGTTGATAGTCAGTCTATTACACGGGAAACTCAATCATTTTTTGGTAACTTGGTTGTGGACTTAGGCTACTTGCCTATGCGTACAACTTTAAATGAGGGTGGTGACCCAAGTCATGTTGCCTCGATTGATCTCGATGAAAGTTTTATTAATGATGATGAAGAAGATGCATACAATTCAGATGATGAAGACGAACTAAATGACGACGATGAAGAAGATGATGATGTTGTTGACACACGTTATTTTACTGATGATTCTGATTGAATGTATGTTAAAAATGTACTATTTGTCTTTGTTAATTAATAATTATTTGTGCTTACTAATAAATTTTGTTGTAGGAAATATGGCAACAATGGCGCAATCACACGGTGGAGATGGTGGAGACGGTGGAGACGGGGGTCCGTATCACTTCGACTCGGGTTGTGCGACTGGATCTGGTGGTAAGTTACTTGTTATTGTTTAATAGATGTCTTTATAATTGCCTAACTTTTGAATGTCATGTGTCAATATAGGTAGTTCCTCCAAAAAAAACGATCTAAAGGCAAAAACCTAAAAATGTATAAGAAATTTGAGGAAAATGGGAGGAAGCCTCTTCCCATTGATGTAGAACTTCATGCCGGGGGGTACAAGTTTGTGGGTTCCAACGCTTCGGATTTTATCCGTTCTATCTCGTTGGAGGTTGAAAAGGTTGTTCCGCCACATTATCCAAATTGGGCTAAGGTTCCAATTGAGAAGAAACGGGCCATATATCCCACTCTTATAGTAAGTATAGATGTTTTATAATTACTTACAATTTCATAACTATTACATTTATAATTACTTTCCATTTGTAGGATTATTTTGATCTGGAGTCCTGGAGAAACACTGATAAGTGGTGAGGCGTTGAACTCGGAATCACCGCCGAGTGTCAGAGGTCGTATAAAGATCACAAGAATGTGTTGAAAGGTCACTTCCTGGAGAATGGGGGATACGATGATGTGGAGGTGGCGATGAATAATCCACCAGAAGATCTTGATCAAGAATCTTGGCAGACTTTGATTAATGAGCTGTTTTTAGATGCGAGCTATAAAAACAGCGCGACGAAGAACAAACAAAACCGATCAAAACAACGTTACCCAAGTTACCATGGCAGTAAATCATACGCCCAGCGCCGACACATGGAGGTATGAAAATACAATTGTTAGTATTATATAAACATGCTTATTAATTCTTAGTGATATTATTTTTGTTTTTCACAGGGTACCGGCCCAATTGATGTGTTCAAATCGACCCATTATAAAGAAGGGACCGGTTGGGCCAACACGAATGCATCATCAGATTATGTAAGTCAAATGATTTTGTTGTTAGACTTACTAGACTTAGAACATCCAACTGCAACTTAAAACGGGTCAAAATGATTCAAACACACTTTAATAGACTTAGAACATCCAACTTGAGCCCAATTGTTGATTATTTTTGCTAGTATTATTAGTATTTGTTGTTATTAGCGTTGGTTGATTGGAATTTGTGAATTTGGGTCGTTTATAACTTATAGTTTAACAGGTTAGTTATCCATTTTACAGCAGTTATGCTGTCGAATTTTATTAAAATAGTCAAGTGATTGTTTATTACATTGTTTAATGCAGGACCGAATCCAAGAGGAGTATGCAAGATCCTCTGCTGAGTCTGGTGGTGACTCGTCTGCTGTCGATGAGTTTGCATGCATGGAGCGTGCATTGGGTCAACGGCGTGGCCATATCAGGGGTGTCGGTCGTGTGGTGAGTAATCCCACACCGGATTTGTTCAGTACCCCCACTCCACAACCACATTGGCAAGAAGTGGATGAGCGTGTAACTCAACTTCAACAACAACTCCAAGATCAACAACACCGCGAAGCCCAACGAGATGAAGATCAACAACAACGCGAATCCCAACGAGAAGCACAACGAGATGAAGAACGTCGTGTGCATAATCAACAAATGCTTGAAATGCAACGACAAATGGATGAAATGCGTCGAATGTGGGAACGCAGAACTAGCAGCGACGATAATTAGCTTGAAGTTGCTGCTCCTTTGCCTTGGTTGTCGGTGTTATTGTTGAATTTTTGAACAATTTTTATATTTGTGTGTCGGACAACTTAATGTTTAAATATTTGATTTGTGTGTCGAACAGGTTTCTGTATCGAACAATATGTTTCGGAATTCAATTTTTGAATGGTTTGAATTATCTGATTTGCAGGTTTTGGTAATTAGAAATTAAATATTTCTGGAAAATTTTGAAAATTTAATAAAAATTAAAAAAATACAGAAAATCCTATACCGACGACATGTCGTCGGTATAGGTATTTTTCAAATTTAATTAAAAATAATTGGAAATAGTCTATACCGACGACATGTCGTCGGTATAGGTTGGGTCTATCCCGACGATTTGTCGTCCGGATAAGCCCAGAAGCTATACCGACGACACGTCGTCGGTATAGAATTTCTTTTTGAATTATTTAATTAAACCCTATGCCGACGACATGTCGTCGGCATAGGTCGACCTATACCGACGACACCTATACCGACGACATCTTTGACCTATTGGGACGAAGCAATACCGACGACATCTATACCGACGACATGTCGTCGGTATAGGGTCAAAAAAAATCGTCGGGATAGGGTGATATTGTTGTAGTGTATGTTGTATAAAATTTATTTAACTTAAGTTAATTAAGTCTTGATTTGATAAATAATAATAATGCTCTTAATCGTTAAACTCGGTATTATTAATCTAAGTATATAAATACTTTGAGTTTTATAATATATACAAATTTAGTTAAAAAAAAGTAAATAATGCTTTGTCAATGATGTAATTATTTTTGTTTTAAGGTAATAAATAATTATTTTAAATAAAGTCAAATCGTTTTAACATTTTTTAGAACGACGAATATATCAAGACGCTAGACAAATAAGTAAAAATTACGTAAATAAGAAAGAGAAGAACATGCAACGATCTAACCAAGCCAAAAAAAAACATGACGTGGAGGTAATGACACGTGATGAATAATATTTGTTACTAGATAACTTAAACAAGTTTTACATGTCAATACGTTAGATACAAGCATTTTAGTTTTAAAAATATTTTATTACACTAGATAAATTAATAATCATTATGATTCTAGTTAAAGGTAAGTTTCGTCACCCACAAATTTAACTCTTAATCTATACTATATAATAAAAGAAAACTATTGGGGATACGTGTTACTTTCTGGTTACTTCTCACATCTATTTTCCCAGCTCTCTCTCCAATTTTTTATTTTTGAACGGCGTGGGCTCAACTGGCACGTCCCACCAGGGGAGACTCGTACATCAGTCTACCCATACAACCCCAAGGAATTCGAATATGCAAAGGGTGTTCTTAGTTTTTATGAAGTGCACCTTGTAAGATTCGAACCCATGAACTCCACAGAGGGGAAACCCTTTGGGAAAACCCCCTGACTACCAAGGCAGAACATCGATGACGCCTCTCTCTCCAATTAAGTTTTAATTTTTCTGTTTCTCTCTCATATTAAATAATAATCTTTATATTAATAAATAAAATTATATAGACAAATGTAACTTTCTGGTTCATTTGTATCATTTTTTAATAATGATATTAAAAGAATTTACTTTTAATTTTTTAATATAAATCTTATTACATATACTTATTATTTAATTATAAATAGTTCAACCGATATAATATTTTATTACACGAGTTTTTAAAAATATAAAATTTTTATTACTAAGTATATAACATTTTATTTATTCAACCCGTGTAATACACGAGATTTTAACCTAGTTTGAGAAATAGTAAAATGATCACTCAACTTTATAAAATTTTACTTTACCCCCTCAAGTTTTAAAGTTTCAAGTTTACCTCCTATAGTACATGTAATATGATTTTTTCCTTAATAACTTTTGTTTGTTTGTCGTATTCAAAATAGAGTATTTTAAGTATTGTTGGTGACAATGACATGCTGGTACCGTGAAAAATTATACCGACACTCGATTGAAAAACTCGGTACCGTTATTTAATATATTTATTTCTATTACTTAATATGTTAGGTTTGTTTCGTTATATGTTATTTGCTTCTAAATTTTAATATTCGTTTTGCTATGCACATTGCGATTATTAGTTCATTTCAAGCCCCTTATGGTTTTGAATCTTGATGTATACATTGGAAATTATAGACCGTTTAACAACTTACCCTTTTTCAGATCAAGCAAGAAGTATGTTGACGTACGTGAGGAAAGTCAATGATTTCTCTCTAGGAATTTAGCCTTTTGTGCATATATTTTGTGGTTAACAAGAAGTGTAGACACTAGTCATGGTCAATTAAGTCCATAAGAATAGAAAAAAACAACACATGCCACCGAAGCAAAGTAATTGTATGCAACTTATATCGATTATTAATGTTTTATATCTAAGAATTTTGTGGGCTTCTCGGTTGTAATCTAAGTGAACCCTAGCTTAACTTCGTCTAAACTCGAGCTCTAGCACCAGAGCCGGTCCCGAGGATTCGAATGCCCTACACGAGCTAGAAAAAAAAGGCACATAACGAAATATATAATTTTATAAACTATTTTTTTTTTAAAAAGGCTTTTAAATGTTTAAAGAAAAAGGTAATTGGCTTTTAAAAAAATTATTGGGTCTTTTTAAAGGAGTTTGGAGGGTGTTCTGAATATGTATTTGTTTGGGTAATTAGCCAATGGAATATTGTTGACTATCTATAACGAAATTACTTTTTTAAAAAGGCCAAATATGTATTTGTCAGTGTGTGTAAGCGTATCGCTGATTGTTGTTGAAATTTAATACCATACTACTAGTATGACCCCCATACTAGTAGTATTGAAGGTGTCAAAATAACCATTTGGGTGTATCAATAATAGCCCCCTTTCTTTCTTACTTTATTTGCATGATGTGACTGAATCCATAGAACTTGAACTGTGAATAACTAATTGGAGAGTTGAACATTTTTTTTTGTTGGATTCCCTGCTTTGTTTAATAGACATAGTGTTAAATTAGACATTTTCTTCAGGTAGTAAGCAACTGTTAAATTAGAAAAGTGAAATTTCAAATAATAATAATAAATGACTAAATCATAAATTGGAGATAAACTCAAGTGATGCTTTAATAGCAGTGTCATCGGGAGGTTGTAAGAAGTGAAAGTTAATCTTCTACATCCTTTGCTCAAGAAAGTGAAAGCAAAGAAGTCTTATAAATTGAATCCCACATCGATAGTTTAACCAAAAGTTCTAGGGTCCATTGCCTTATAAAATAGAGGCCCAAGGCAATTATGTTATATGGGTGAAATGGTTAAACAAAAGCCAGCTAAAAGTTTAAAGTTAGTGTGTCAAGTATAATAGGTTATATATAGTTAACCGAAATTATCCATAACTGATAGGTTAATCAAACTGTTCATAATTCACTTTTTTTTTTGCCCCTTGAAATGTTAGGCCAGTATTGTCCGCATGCCCAATGTGTCGGCCCTGTCTAGCACGTAACTTAAGAGATCTCGAGCTGGATTCGGACCTAGCTTGTTTATTATTTTTTTATATACATATACAATTTTTTTATAATAGTAAGTTTATATACAACATAATATATATAATATTTAGTTATTTTTATTATAATCATATAAAATAATATTTTTTTATACAAATATATATTTAATATATTATAAGCTCGTTCAGGCCCACAAGCGTGGTCGTGCTTGATAAGTGAAACTTGCGCTCAGACTCGTTTATTAAATGAGTTATAATATAGTGATGCGGAAACGCAATCAAAATGCTCAAATAACTTTATGATTAAATCAAAAGTTTAAATCGAACTGAATGGTTCAAGAAACCTCAAATGTGTCTTTACAATAATCAAAACTCAAAACTAAATAATCTTTAAACCTAGCGGTAAGGCAATGAAGGATTGAACGAAGCCACGCAAGTTCAAACCCGAGCCAACCCGGGTTTTAGTCTGGAGTGCGTTACGCTAGCGGGTCTTGGCCCGTGTAGCGGCGCAACTGCTGTCAAGTGGCAGCGGGCTTCATGGTTTCCCGGGGAACGCCTAACCCCTCGCTCTGAACCCGCGGGCCCGGTTCAAACAACGTAGTGGTCAGGTATTGAGGTGTGATGGGTCTCCGACTTGTCTGAGATGCGACTGTCACTCAAAAATGAAAGTCGTCGTTCAAAAAAAAAATCTTTAAACCTAACTTATACTAAACAAATATCTTAGTAAACAAGAAAGATAAAAATTAGAAAACTTGAATTTTGAACAAATAATAAAAGATATTAAAATTTGATTTCAAATAAGGAAATAATCCTGTATCATATAGGTTGAACTCGTTTAACCTCGGTTCAATTGTAACTTTTAATAGGCCGATATCAAGTATCTTACAAACGGCTCAACTCTTTTAAACCCTAAATACATCAAAAATTATCTGTAGTGTTTAAAAAATGCATTTTTTTCTCTAAATTCATCAAAACAAGCGTAGTTAAAATAAGAGTAAAGTGTTATTTTCGTTCATGTGGTTTGACCATTTTAGCCAGTTTCATCCAAAAACTTTTTATTTTTAGCATTTCCGTCCCTGACGTTTATAAATCTAGTCATTTTCATCCAACTGACTAACTAACTCCGTTAAAATTTTAACGTTAAATCAAGGGCGTTTTAGTCTTTTTAAAAATTCTTCTTCAACTCTTTTTTAATCCCTTTTATTTCCCCTCATTTTCAAAGCTTAAAAAAAATAAAAAAATTCTGTTATTTTTTTTTAAGATGACGATGGCTTGGAACTGGTTGAAGATCTCGTCGAATGACTACGGGATAACAGAGTAATCAGACATAAACTGGGTTGAAAAAAAAGTTTTTTGAAAGAACCAAAATGCCCATGATTTAACGTCAAAATTTTAACGGAGTTAGTCAGTTGGATGAAAATGGCAAGATTTAGAAACGTTATGGACGGAAATGCTAAAAAAAAGTTTTTGTATGAAACTGACTAAAATTGTCAAAATCACATGGACAAAAATAACAATTTACACTTAAAATAGTTAGTTTTTCTACGAATACCCAATTTTACAACTTGTTTTAGATCTTAAAACAATTACATTGCCCTTAATAAACTTTTCTGTTTTCATTTTTTATCCTCCAAATCTATTTTAAACTAAAATCTGGTATGAAAGTTGATATTTTCTTAGAAATAACAATACCGCGTACATCAGAAAACACGTTAAATCGTGATCTTCCGTTTCACCATCGACGGCTGTTATACTTCGATCTTAAAAAGGGGTTACAGATGACGTGAATATCAATTCCAATTCCAAGAGCTACCGTATATATATGATATACCCCTGCTTATTGGTCTTGTCCTTTCAAAGTCAAAAAACTTGAGACTCTTCTGACTAGAATACCCCTAATTCGTTCCAATATTTCCATCCATGTCCTCCTCCCAAAACCTCCCGATCTCAGATCCTCCGTCGTCCGCCACCGGAAATGCCGCCTGGTCGTCGGCCATTTCCGCCACCCCTGCCTTACGCGCCTTTGTAGCTCGCCTCACCGAGTCTACGAGACGCGCCTTCACTCGCCGTCGCCCTTGGTACGAGTTAGTCGATCGGACCGCCTTTTCCAAACCCGATTCGCTCTCCGACGCCACATCGCGCATCCGCAAGAACTACAACTACTTTCGCGTCAACTACATCACGTTACTCTCCGCCGTGCTCGCGTTTTCTCTCCTTTCGCATCCGTTCTCTCTCCTCACCATCGTCTCGCTCATCGCCGGCTGGCTCTTCCTCTACTTCTTCCGTGCTCCGGATCAGCCGGTTGTTATCGGCGGCCGCACCTTCTCCGACCGTGAAATTCTAGGCATATTAATCATACTTACGGTGTTCGTTGTGTTCCTCACTAGCGTTGGCTCACTGCTCATGTCGGCGACTTTGGTAGGGCTAGGTATCATCTGCGTTCACGGCGCGTTTAGAGATCCAGAAGATCTGTTCCTTGACGATCAAGAGATTCCTGGCACTGGACTGTTTTCTTCATTCACCGGAGCCGCAACCTCCGCCGCCGTCGCCGATGTGATTGCACGCGTTTGAACAGATAAGTTTGATTTCTCAGATGCAACTGTCATCGATTATTTCGTCAATTTTATAAATATTCTATCGATTTTCGTCTTGCTTGTTTTAAATTTGTATCAGATCTGATAGAATTAAATTGATTTCGGCTACTTAATGGTAGATTGTTGGATTTGTATAAGTATTCCAGATTGATTCCTTTTGTTTTACTACTACTGTCAATGAAGTTTATTAAATCATATGCAATTTTATATTCTTTTGTTTTTCTCCATAATTTGTAGCAGGATCATTGTTCATGTTCATATCATGCCAAAATTACTTCCATTAATCTTAATCTTTGCTGAGAACTTATAGATGAAAGATTAATTAGATCAGGCATATGGAGGTGTACATGATATGCATTTGATCCCTTTCTTTGATGTTGATGTATGCCGTGTGATTGATTCATTACAATGGTGTCCTGCTACCAGACTTGTGATGTTGGTTAAACTAGTTAGGCTTGTTTGGCATCTGCCTGTAGATATTTTATTTGATCAATACACTATAGGATGTTGGCCCTGATTATTTGTTCAATTTCTTAGAAAACGATTTGCCTTTTGTAATAGGGTAGAACCGCTTCCACCGAAGCAATTCAGCCGGTTTGAGATCTAAACAGTTCGGTTCATTGTTTGGTTTATGCGGTTTAAGGGTTTGGTCCGATTTGAAACTTGAAACTGAACGTCTAACCTTTATTTAGTATAGTTTTAGAGTTAAATACGGTTTTAGTCCTTGTGGTTTGACATAAATAACAATTTTAGTCCAAAAGTTTAAATTTGTCTTTTTTAGTCCAATAGTTTCTGTTTTGAATCGATTTCAGTCCGGTCCACTAACTCCATCCAAATTTTTATGTTATTTATTTTAAAGACCATAATACCCTTAGCAAAAAATAAAAACAAATATAATATATAAAAACCACTTCACCCACAACCTCCAACCCTAGATCAGCTCCCACCACCATCACCACCGCCATTGCCGGCTAGACCACCACCACCGCCCCTTTCTTCTTCCCCGGCGAGACCACCACCACGGCCACTGCAGGTCATCATCTATATAAATTGCATCTCTCCTCAAGAAAAAAACGATAAACGTCATTCACCACCACCGGCCGCCAAAATACAACTGTTGGTAATGAAACTTTGGATTTGTCCCCCTCCTCTCGTTTTGAAGGCTGCACTCCTTTTACTTTCTTGAAAAAAAAAATTGAAATTGGAGAAACCCAAAATCAAGACTAGGATTAGAAAATGTATATGCAAAAATTGCAGAGAAGACTTTTAAGCGAAGCAAGAGAAGACTCAAATATTTGGTACACCACTAATTCATGAAACCATTGATCCAACAATTGTAACCATCGCAAATGGAGACCAGGTGGAGAGGCGATTCACAATTGTAACTTGTAAGCCGTAAACCATCCAGATCGTAACTTTGAAACCACCGATCTGATTTTTGGAAACCATATCACCGGTGATCCCTTCAATCTTGATTTGGGTTCCCATCCATGTCGCTGGCTTTAGGGTTCAAACAAAAATACGTTACCAGGTGTGGGTGGCGGAGCAAGTGTGGCGGCGGCGGAGGAGCAGGTGTGGGATGCGAGCAGGTGTGGTGGGGGAGGTGGTCTAATGGATTTAGGGTTTGGTGAGAGAGAGTAAGGAGCTGACAGAAAGTAAATTTTTTATGCTATCAGTCAGGGGTAGTATTTTCGTTTTACATTGACTTAACGGAACAAAACTACCGTCGTTAATGGATTGGATGAAAATGGTTACAAAACTGAAACTATTTGATTAAAAAAGTCAAATTTAAAGTTTTGGACTGAAATAGTTATTTTTGTCAAACCACAGGGACTAAAACCGTATTTAACTCATAGTTTTAATATATATCATAATTTTTTTTTGTCATTTTATAATCTTTAATCCAAACTAATGGTTTTTTAGGAACAAAGTTTGTTTTGAATTGTTATACGGACGAACTGTTAAACGGCCAAACCAGTAAAACTGGCCGGTCCAGTTGACCACACAACCCGGCATGTTTGGTTTGTTTCTCAAAACTGTATATGTGGTTTGACCTAGAATTTTTATCAAAACCCGTCGAACCGAACCAAAAAAACCTATTATTAGTAAGCAAGTTATAGATGTTATGGCAGGGCAGGGGGGGGAGAGTAAACAACTCAATTCATGGGCCGGGCAAAAATGATAGTGAGTTGTGGGCTGGGAATATTGTTATGGTATGGCCATAGGCAAATGTATGCCCGGCCCATCGTATGAGCAAGCTGCAGATTTAGATTATTTTGTTTGAAAGCCCAACATGATGAAAACACAAGTAGGCCGCTTAAGGGAATAAACCCAACTTTTGTGTTCGAAAGCCCAATAAGCTGCTTTAGACTTTAATTTTTCTAAACCAACTTTACATGTTTGAGTTACGTACTTGTCAATGTTTTAAAAACCGGATTTTAAATTGTACCGAATTAGGCTCAGAAATGGTTCAACCGGTTGTATCAGGTTGTACAGGGTGGTTCAACCGGGTTGACTAGTAAACCTATAATTTCATAAAAATACAACTCTAACTAAAAAAATAATCTAAAAATACATGATTTCATGATAAAAATTAATCCAAAATTTAATACAAAAGCACTCAATTTTTCAATAAAGTTTTTTTAAAAATAAAAGTGCATAATTGTTTTATGTCATTGCAGTAGTGAATGTATTAATTTCATGATTGCTTAAAAGATAAAAGTTCATTATCAACATCATCCTCATCAACAAGAGCATAACTATTTTCGTTTCATACAGTATTAAATAAGAAGTTTTATCGCTTAAATGTTTTTAACGACAAATAGAAGAATGATGTTTAAACATAGTTTTACATGAGCTGCTATTTTATGAAGATAAGCATATCAATTATTTTTTTTCTAAACTGGATTGTAGATAAGGTAATTGATCAACAAACATTCTGTTTGTGACCTTGTGTGTATCCCCGCAAACATTTTTTTTTAAGTTTAAACATAAATTTTTTACTTGTTACTAAAACCGGTATAACGGTATTACCGGTAATACCGGCGGTTCAACTAACATACCGGTTTTCCAGTTTACCGGGTAGTGGCCGAGACCCGGTTCAACCGGTATTACCGGCCGGTTTAAACCGGTTTTTAAAACATTGGTACTTGTAACAAATTTGAGTTTAACATTAATTTTCTAAAGAGATTTGTAAGTATGTAAAATGACTAAAATATCATTTTGGGAGATTATTAATGTAATTAACTCATACTACTAATATTTGTGTTAAAGGGTTGATTGCCTCAAACTAATCATCCTCTTTGTGACCCACTTGAAATCCCTCAAACATGCAATTTTTTAAAATTAGATCGGAACGTGTAACTAAAGTAAAAAAGTTGAAAATTGTAAAAACCTCATAAACATTTATACATATTGTTTTAGTGTTTAAAACATATAGTGAGAGAGAAAGAGAGACATTATGTGTACATAACCGCCTTATTAATAAAGAAAAAATAAACAAGAAAAATAATCTTATGTTTATAACACGTTACACATAAATTACATATTTATTAGGCATAGACAGGGTGGAGTGAAGTAGGGGGGGGGGGTGTTGGAAGATATCCCCTCAACAATAGCCCACTAGTGTAACAATTGAAGTAAAGTTGAGTTGGATTCCTATATATTTTTTAACAGGCCACTTATCAGATCAAAATTGAGGTTGAACTATCTTAAATCAAAATACAAATTCAAAATTAGAAATCGAAATCCAAATCGACAACCTAACTTCTATTTAGTGACCTCGAAGCGGTTCAAATCGAAGACCTGAGATGTGAGATCCTTAATGGTTATGCACTTATCTTTTGCTTTGATTTGGAAGTTGGATTGCCCTTGTAATCTTGTCATATGTCTTTGATATTTATTTAAAAGAATTGAAGAAACCCCATGGGTTTTTTTTTCAATTGTGTGATTATTTTGATTCCAGGATCAATTAAATTAGGTTTAGGATCGAAGTAGAATGTTCACAAGCATATCTAAAAACCGTCTTCATTGGTTCAAAGATTAAAAATATTTTATTTTTTCACAATAGCTATTTGTATACATAGATTATTGAACATTTGAGTATAAATGTCTTAGATTCTATGTATGTATTGTAAATGCACTAGTATGTAACAATTATAATTGTGAATTTTTGCCTCTACATGAATTTAACTTTAGTCATCATATTTGTGCATTATGTGTCCCTGTAGTAGCCCAAATCCTAGATTCAGGGCATGTTTGAGATTACTTTTGGAACCTCCTTATTAACTTATTAACTTTTCTAAAAAGTTAAAAAATTGTTTAGGTAATTTAAAATGAGATGTAAAATGTAAGATGAGAAGTTAAAACCCCAAAGTCATAAAGCGATTCTAAAATTAATCCCAAACATCCCTCACTCAAGTATTTCTTACTATTGGTTTTTTTCTATTATTTTTATTTATTCAGATTGTATTTGGTATATGTTCAATAACTATTAGTTGTTTACTTTTAGTTATTTAGCAATTGAAAATTTGGGAAGCTTTTTGAACGAGTGAATTTGAATCTTCTGGTCGTGTCTTATGAGCAATGTTTTCAGACCCGGACCGGACCGGCCGGTTGGACCACGAACCGGAGGTTAAACCGATTTGGTTAGGGGTGCTGAACCGGTTTTGCAACAACCCGACGGTCGGACCAGAAACCAGGTGGTTGGCCCGGGACCCGGGTGATCGGACCGGTTGGCAATGTAATTTAAACTAGAGTAAACCGGAAGAAAAAAACCGGAATATGAACCGAACTGATTAGAAACCTAGTTCAAGAGGGTCAATTTGTATCAAAAAGGCCAAAAAAACACCATCAAGGTCAAGAGGGACGGTTCAAACGGATTGTACTGAGGGGGTTCTCTTTATATAGCAAAGGTCTTCCCTGTGTTTTCTATGAAGCCAGCGATGTGGGACACAAACAATCCTCTTCATCAGGTTAAAATCAACCTGAAGCATCTTCTTCTTTTCAAATTAAATTCTAATAAACTACCTAAACGTATTTTTGTTGTCTATATATAAACGATTAACTATAAAATATAAATGTTAATAATCTATATACTTAAAAGCATATTTCAAAGAAAAAACCAAACCACTGTGATATGCATGAATTCCATGACAATTTGTAATTAACTTAAAAAAATATAACTTTGAAATACTTATGTAAAACTATATATATATACACACACACATATATATATATAATCACATCCGGTTCTTAAATCCGGTCCGACCGGTCTGACCGGTCCTACCAATGAACCGGTAAGACGGCCGATTCGATTTCTGGTCCGGTTCTAAAAACATTGCTTATGAGGTTAAACCATTTGAAACTCCAAATTTATGCACGGTTAAATATTAATTATTGTGGCTTGGTTGTCTTTATTATGATTAAATACAAAAAAAAGTAACTAAAATCTAGTTATGTAAACAATCAAGATATATAATATAATTACTAAGGAAATTTTAAATATTTAGTAATGATTATAAACTAAACGAAAAAAAGAATATTGGACTTATAATATTGTAACATGTCACGCAACTAGTTATTTATTTATTAGTATAGGTTTAATAAAGATTAAATATGTTTACACTGAAAAAAGATTTTTTTAACATGTCACGCAACTAGTTATTTGTTTATTGTAACATTTTTTTAACGGCGCGGGCTCAACTGGCACGTTTCACCAGGGAAGGCTCGTTTATCAGTCAACCCAAACAACCCCCAAGGAATTCAAAATCTGCAAAAGGTGTTCCTAGTTTTTATAAAGTGCACCTTAAAAAAATCTTGAAACGTATGTTTTGAAAAACACATTAATGTAGACTAAAATACATTTATTTGTCACTTCTAATGAATTCTAGATTTTTGTTTCACACAATTTTCTCCTATTAAATAATAATGTTTTTAAATAATTAAATATCTAAAATTTATTCTAATATTTTATTAAAATATACTAAATCATAAGAAAATTTCAATTACATCTTATATTATAATATCTTTTTATAATTTTTAAATCCTTATTATTTTTTATTTATACATTTCTTAAATTTTATTATTTATTATTTCACTAGTTTAGATCCCGTGTATACACATGTATTAAAGAGGTGAAAAATATAATAAATAAAACTTTTAAATCTTTATGTATATATTTAAAGATATAAAAATGTATTAAAGGCAAAACTTAAAATATGTAAAAACTAATATATAATTGAGTTTCGAAAATAAATTAAATATTATTTAATATAATTTGATTTTCATTTATTATTACATAATAAAATTTCAAAGTTTCATAAGAGATAATTTAAAATTAATGTATTTCATTAATATAATTAATATTTTCTTTAAATATATATTATTATTAAAATATGGAGATGCATTTAATAAGAGAGAGAGGCGGAAAAAAAATAATGAGAATGAATGTGGAGGCGACACGTGGCATGGAAAAAACCTTTATTTATTATATAGATTAATAGCTGATGACATCCAACGTATAAATTTTTATATAAACTACTAGTTTACAAAAAGTTAAATTTATTCAATCCGTATAATACATGTGTTTTTAACCTAATATTATTAATAAATTTCAGCAAGAAACCAATATATTGAGGAAATCAATCCAAACTCCTACAAAAACATAAAGTTATTATTCGAACCACCTTATTTGGTTATTTGTATATACAATATGGAAATCATGACAGCATTTTAAAAAAGATTAAAACGTAGTGTTATGCAAAAGAATAAATGAATTTAAATAAATCATAATAATATTAATGAAATATTCCATTATTTGTCACTTTTCTTTCAAGAAAACTATGTATATATTGGTGTGTGTATATATATATATATTATATATATATATATGCAAAACTAGTTTTAAATAAAAAGATCATAAAAATCTCATATATACTTGTACTTTTTATTATAATTACTCTCTTATGTATCTTTTTACCCAACTCTCGTTCTCTATCATTAAATCTTGTAGATAATTTGTACAAGTACATTATACGAAATTAATGATTTTATATGTATATACAAAGAGAGAGAAATATCATACCTTGCAAGATCTCGAAAACATCTATATTTCGTAAGTTAGTGTGAGAGAGATGAAGCAAGAAGAAGCCATGAGGCTCAGGATAGATAGCGCCACGTAAACAACGATATATGTACGGGCGTTATCCCTCCTGAGCTTTACAGATTCTTTCATACTGTTTTTTCTTGTTCTTTAAAATAAACACACCACCTCCACCTCCGCCGGACATATGCCCCTTACCTACATCATACATTTCCCAACACAACTTTCTAAGTATACTTATACATACATACATGTGTGTTATATAAACAAGTATAGTGATGGATGGTGAATGCAAAGGGGCCATGGTCAATATTTATAGTAGGGGAATTGAAGAGATATGTAGAGAGGAGTGATCAAGGATTCAAGGTGGGGGTCAGGGGTGTGGAAGGCTAGATTACAAACAAATAAGGTATCCAGCTGGAAAAGATTGAAATTTTTCATGATGAATAATTTGGAAAAACTTAATGTTTACATATCTAAGCTACTTTTAAATATGATTACATAATTAATAATTATGTTACATGTTTAAATAATAACATCATATGTGATAAATTACTGAAAAAATGTTGAGATAACTTTTTTACAAATGGAAAGATAAATTACATTAATTAAAAAAACAAATTACAAATTACGTCCTTTAAGTATTACCTAAATTTCAGTATACGTCTTTTAACTAAGGAAATTATAGAAAACATTATTTATGTTTAAAAAACTTTGCACGTTGACGTAAATTGTAATTTGCTAAAAAAAATGTTTTCGTGATTCTTAAATCCTTACTCTAATAAATAAACTCAAAAAATGTCACATGTTATCATCATATTTTTTCTCACCAAAATCTTATATTCTATATTTTAAGTAACTTTAAATTTTAAAATTTAATTATGTTAATGTTTTTATTTTTTTTTTAAATGTAATATAAATTTTGAATTTTAATTATTATTTAATTAAGAAAACAAAGAATTTAAACAACTCATTTAATACATGGATATATAACCTAGTTTTTTTAATAATTTTCTAAAAATAAGATACTCTATTATTTTAGGAAATTATTAAATATAGTGCTATTATTATCAGTAAAAACTTAAAATAAATTATTGTTCTGTGAAGCTATTTTTTATTATTTTACAAAAAAATATCTAGCATAATCAATTTAATAATAGATTAAAACTTATTTACAGCTAAGGGTGTACTTTAATTTTGTTTGTTTTGCATTGTTTAGTCTAGTCTAGCTTGTGATTTTATGTTTAAATCCCTAGATTTGTTGTTTTTGTGTCTTTATTTTGCTGCTTTTGTCCGCTTAGAGTTGATTCTTGGTTTGTAATTATTATTTTCTTTATTACACAACAATTGTTTTTTGTTTTTTTTTAATCTATTTTAACAATATTTGAAAATTAGATATATGAGACCTAAACATTAAAATGTACTTCTTTATATTTTTAAAAGTCAAACTCCAAAAGCATAGTAGCATAGTAGAATATCGACTAGTTGTCTCCACATAAAATAAAAATACATGTATATAAATAATTACAAAATTATGACTTTGCAAATACAAAAAAAGGGCATATTAACCAATGCAAATACAATAAAGGTTTCTGGTGTACTGATTGAGGTAAGGCTCGAAGTTCCAGTGACCCGGGTTCGATCCCTGTCATCATCATTAATTTCTGTGACATGCAAATGAGGCCTAGATCTTAGGCTGATGCATCAGAGTTTTACCCACGCTAATCCAGGGTTTGAGCCTCGGCTCTCCCTCAAGTCGGAAGGGGCCGTATTGGGTGGAGATTTTCTTTGAAAGCTCTCTAACTCTGACGTCAAGTGGGCTCGGTTAAAACAACATATTAGCCGGAGTTGGACGAGTCTCTCCCATATGACGGGTGGGTGCGACATCACAACATTCAATGTTCACCGTTAAAAAAAACAATGCAAATTCATGATATTTGTGTTCGAATAACTACAAATAGGGTTGTAAACGAACCAGACATTCAGCGAACAGTTCGTGAACCGTTCGGCGGGAATTTCGTTTACGTTCGTTCGTTTAATAAATGAACGAACATGAACAAGGAAATCCGTCCGATTAAATAAATGAACGAACATGAACACAAGTCTCGTTCTTTCAATTGTGTTCGTGAACGTTCAGTAACGTGTTCGTGAACGTACGTTCGTTTACGTTCGTGTTCGTTCATGTGTCGTTTTTTATGTTTTTCATTAAAGATTTTTATATATTTCTATTTTATTTTATCTAAACTTTTTATATTCTTTAATTTTTATTTTATTTTTTACCCTAAAATTAACTAAGTAAAGTAAGTTCGATACAAGTACAAAAAACTTGATATTAAAAAGATCTTATTAAATGTTCATTTTGGAAAACATTAGGGTTGACATCAAAAGTCCCAAACTAGCCTTCGTTCGGTTACTTTCGTGAACAAATCCATTTCCTTAATGAACGAACACGAACATGAAATTTCGTTCGGTTAGTGTTCGTGAACCGTTTATAAACAAGTTAAATGCTTAACGAACGAACACGAACAAGGCTTCGTTCGGTTCGGTTCGATTCGTTTAGAGCCCTAACTACAAAGATGAGAAGCTTATGATTAAAAAATCTATCAACATCTGGAATTTAATATATTCCAAAACTTATCACTCCCTGAGAGTATTTGGATCTTTGATATTTTATGTGCTTTTCATTTTTGTTTTCTACGTACTTAAAAAAGTTTGCATACAAAGTGGAGTTTAGTCATACTGTCACACCCCGACCGATGGTGGAATCATCGAGGCCGACAATGGAATGATTGTTCAAAAGCACATGATAACTAAAATGTTGCATAATTCATTAATTAAATTTAAAGACAACAAAGATCCAAATACAATACATTTCAAATAACCTAGTCTAGTTCATAACATTGATTTATTTAACTAGGTCCATAGTTCTTAAGTGGAGGAATCTTGGGCAAGCAATCACATATCCAAACCTGAAACATTATTTAAATCAAGTGTCAACTAAAAAGTTGGTGAGTACATAGGTTTAGTGGAACCGATAAATAGTAGATAAAGCGTTTTGCAACTCATTGTTTATCTTGTTAAACATAGCATATATGGTTGTATCATTTATCTAAGCACAATTCAAACATTGATTGACGCGCTTGAACATAGCACAACAGCTAGGTCCGGTATGTTTGAATATAGTTACCCACTATATCCGATATGTTTGAATATAACACGCGGCTATATCCGAGTATGCAGTAATAAACACCCTAACGGGGTGGGATGGTCAGGCACAATAGATCTATTAATATTACTGTTGGTTTTCTTGTATTTAAATGTATGTACATCCAAGATAATAAGCATATAGTCCACATGTATAACACGTATAAACAATGTGAGTAGCATGTATAATGTTTCACCCCAAAATGTGCAAAAATATAAAATAGGGGCTATGTAACTCACCTGGCTAGCGGATGTTTCTAATCCACGAGGGTAGGTGATACGGATGTTGAAACCTAAGCGTGTTGGAACCCTATGTGGATAAATAGGTATTATTGTGTGTTTTGTATGTGCGAATTCGTATTTAAATGTGTATAGGTTTATAACAATATTTCTTAACATTTATTGGTATAAAATATGAAAAAAAAAAGATGATAATGGTTTTGTAAAACTTAACATCAAAAAAAAAAAAATATATATATATATATATATATTTTACTTTTGTTAAAATATTATATTTTAAATAATTTGTTATTATGTTTATTGTATTTATATATAATAAAAAAAAGAAAGTTTCCATTTATCCAATTATGTTATCATTAACATATATTAGATTTATTTTTAAACAAAATTGTTATTATGTTTATTGTATTTATATATAACAATAAAAGAAAATTTCTATTTGTTTAATTATGTTATCATTGTTTTCATTAAAATTTATGTTAACAAGTTTATAAAAATATAGGGTTTATTATTTTATAAAAGTTGGGCGGGTTAAATGTGTATAAAAAGTTATTTAATGGTTTTTAAAATAAACGAACGAGTAAACAGATTCGTTTTATTCTTTATTGTATAAAAAGAATATTAAAACAAGTTAAAATAAATAAATAAATAAATAAAATAAAAACAGAAGCAAAAAGTTTGGGCCGAAGGCCAACCGGAATCGAACCCGCGACCTACGGTACAAACACACACACGCATAACCAGCCGGGCTACTGCCCATCACTGGTTATGTGTGTACCCGTTAATTTAAATACACAAGTGGGAAGTTGGTCGCTGGTTCTCGGCAACCGGCAAACCGTGTCCGAGGACACTGGTTTGCCCGATAACTCATGGTCGATGGTCGCGATTTTGATTGGGGTAGTTTGACAAGCGGTAACAGAAGGTAAAGGAACCAAATTGAGGCCCGAACCTGGTCGCGAAGGGTCTGGTCGGCAGAGTTATAAATCCGAAAATGTCAAGAATGGGAATCGATCTTCTGGATGGAATTAGCCTTTAAAAACTTGGTCACAGCTTCACTCGGAGACAACGAATGCAATGGCGCCTTCAATTTGGAGTGAGAGTGGGTGGAAGGGGGGGTAGCGAGCTCGAGCAGGTCCGAAGATGGCTTTTTATAGCCGAGCTCAAACCTTATGGCCAATCGTGAAATTGAGCATGTCCAGACATTCGTCTGGACGAGACGAAGCTAACGAGCTATCAAGCACGCGTGGAGGTTGACTGTCGGGCTCGAATTCGTGGCGTGGGTTCTCGGCCACCAACAGGATCAGACGATCCGTATGTTGGGGAGACCAATTGGTCGGGGGTTCTTGTTCGTGTAGGCAAGACGATTTCAGACATGCCTTTAGCGGCTGTTGAGGTGCAGGGAACAGCCCTGTCGGGGTGTTCGCCGGAAAAATGCTTTACCCGCCGGACCAAGGAACATGGTGACCGGAAAGTCGATTTGGAAATTGGCAGATTTGGTCCTTGTAGTTTGGTTTTGATTTAATTCGGCCCCCGAGATAATTACGGATGAGTCCTTGTAGTTTGATTTGTACATAAATAGTCCATCAACTGATTTTTGCTTAAAACCTTCTAGTTTGAAAAGTTTCAAAACAACCCCGTAACTTTTATAAAAATAATTAGTTTAATTTCTTTTAAATTTTCAATTATATTTTATAAACTTATATATTTAATTCGGCCCCCGAGCCACCAGCAATGTCTGCGTTCCCGGATGCCAGTGCCTTTCACCAATGAATTTACCCGGATGGCCGGACTTATAGTATTCGTTGGTTGTTGAAAAGAAAAAAAATTAAAATTACTTTACTTTAGAGTTCATTCATACTTTTAACGAATGTTTATACCGACATAATAGTTATAAATAGATTTTGAGGTTTTTAGAAAGGAGTATAATTGGAAAATATTTTGGTGGAGACTTTTTGAGGAGTCAAAAGTCAACATTGATAGTGAAAAAGGTCAAAAGCTTCCTGTGTGGCTTTGTCCTTCAACCCCCGAACATCACATTTCTGCACGTACTTGAAACCAATCATAACTGCGCTGAATTCCACTACAGTCGGCAGCTAAAGAAAATTATAAATCTATTATTTTACTAGGTTATATACCCATGTATTATATGGGTTGCTTAATAAAAAAATGAAAGTACAATAATGTGTAAAAAAAATTAAAATAATATGTAAAATAAAAAATAAAATTCTTTGTTTCCTTAATTAATTAATAATTAGAAATAAAATTTTATATTATCTTTTTTGAAAAATAAAAGCATTAACATAATTAAATTTTAAAATTCAAACTTACTTAAAATAAGGAAGATTAGAAGATTTTGATGAGATTAAATATGATGATTACACGTGACATTCTTTAGAATCATTTATTAGAATAAGGAATATTATATTTATACTCTAGTATTTTTAATAAAATACAGAGAAAATATTCACCTATTCACTTTCATTTACGATCATCAAGTCACTTTAAAGTATAGAAAATTCTTGAAAGTCACTTTCCTGTTTCTTTTTTCTAGAAAAAAACATTTTTATAATTCAAACTATAATATGTGATTAATGGATGATAATCTATACCGTAAGTTAACTAATTACACTTATAATTTTTATTTTTAACGTTGATGACAATTCATTTGCATAATCATCATAGAATTTACACTTATTTACACTTTATTTCCACTTGATTCTGCTTACCAGGAAAATATGTTTCCCTATTTCGTTCATAATCATCATTGTGAACGAAATCATGTGTAAATCTACGATAACTATGCGAGTGAGATTGTGTAACGAAAGTGAAAGTCGGAAGTTTCATTGATTAAATTATCAATATAGATTATTATCGGTCAACGGGTCATAATATAAACAGATTTTTATAAGGTGAATAGAAAGTGGGTACATGGATTTATCATGTGAATAGAAAGTGGATACATGGATTTGTTAGGTGAATAGAAAAGCTGACACATGGAATCAAGTGTAAATCTTTAACGATTATGTTACTGAAATTGTCCTTGGTAATGAGAGTGAAAATTAGAAGTGATATCAGTCGAATTGACAATATGGATTATTATCAGTAAACGGATAATACTTTAAATTATTAAAAATCACTTTACCTCGTGCTTTATATAAATATGATATGATGATTGATCACTTGTTATGTTAAGAACTTCATGAATTAAAATATTTATTTGAGTCATTAACCAAATATTCAATAAAAAAATATTTACAAAGTTTAGAAAACATGAAACATTGATCGTGACGGGAATCTCTAGTCTCTAATAACAGTTTTTTTATAGTTATTGTGTTCGACCTTTTACCAACTATAACAAGGAAGTCCATATCTTGCAACTAATTATCAACTTTCTGAATATTGATGGTTTCAAATCAATGACTATTTAGTGTAGTGGGCAGGATTATTTCGTTTCCAAGAGATGATTTTTTTTGGGATTTTATTTTGGTTTAATCCTTGGTTTAAGATGTTGAGAATTTTAAACAAGGTTGATAATAGATTTGTGATCAAATCTATACTAATAAATCACTAAGGATTTGTCCACGTGACATCTTTATAGAACTTCTATTTTTTCATTTTCCCATTCAATTGCATCTCCTCTTCACACAAGGGCGGCTTTTGGGTAAAACAAGTAAAACCCTATCTTTAGGCCATCAAATGATAAGAGTCTCAGATTTATTTATTTATTTATTTTATATACATGTGTGTGGTTTGGGTTGGGCTTAATGGAACGACTTAACAAGATCAAGTACCGACCTGCATTTTAATACTTAATTACTTATTCACTAAAGGCTGTAACGAGGATTAGAGAACGCCAAAACACCGAACATCTGAAGGCATTTAGGGCAAGAGACGAAGAGTTGCCTTGGAAAACAACCTCTAAATGTAGACGAACCTTTACATATAGACGAACCTATAAACGTGGAAAGAGCCTCTGTAGAACCAAAGACTGATTGTTATAAAATTATTCTAAGTACAAATGCTGCTGATAGGCTTATCAGCAGCATTCAGCACAAGTTGCTGCTGATAGGCTTATCAGCAGCATTCAACACTAGTTGCTGCTGATAGGCTTATCAGCAGCGGTCATCCATGTTTGCTGCTGATAGGCTTACCAGCAGCAACCTTCACTCTTTGAAGCTGATAGCTCTATTCACTGAAAACCAAACGTTACAGCTGACTATCCAGGCCAAGCGTCTCTGACATCTTTCTGCAAAAGCAACTGACAGACTCAAAGCAGAAGGAACCGCTATGGTCAACCAATGACGGACAACAATACACTTCTCCAAGCATGCAAACAATCATGAATAAAGAAAACGTTTCAGTAAAGTTAACTAGATTAGACTTTACGTGTAATGTAAATTAATAAACAAGATCAACGGCTTGTGTTCGATCTGATCCTTAGAATCAAGGGTCTGTCTTGATTCTAAGTTACTATAAATACTGAGTTGCCACTTCATTGTAAGTGTGCTTGTAGTGCTTGTCATACTTATTCATTGAGTTTCTCACTTGTAATCTTTGCATTCACAAAAGCTTAATACAACAGTGTTTATCAGTATTCTTTGTGTTTACTTGATTATAAATTGTGTAGTTGATTTTGTTTCCGCCAACCTCAACTAAGAACAGAACCATCTTGTATTCTCACGATCCTACAAGTGGTATCAGAGCTTTGGCTCAGATTAAACAAACTAACATTTGTCTAATCATCTCTGGTTCTATTCTAAACTCTCTCTTTGATCAAGTTACCCAAAATCAAAACAAAAATGGCACAGAGCAATGGCTTTGAAGATATTGGCAGCATCAACCGACCACCAAGGTTGGTATCTGGAGAAGACTATGACATGTGGAAAAATCGCATGGAAAGCTTCTTCTGTTACCAGGAATACGGAATGTGGAGATCCATCAAGGAGGGTCCATATATTCCCATGGTGGCCTCTGTTGATGGTGGAGGGCTACAAGTCCCGAAGGAAACCTCCAAGTACTCTGAAGAGGACATCAAGAAAATGGAGGTGGACTTCAAGGCACTAGGAGCCATCCAAATGTGCCTTCCAAATGAAGTTTTTCACAACTTCAGAAGTTACAAAACTGCCAAGGAGCTCTGGGAGGCGCTGGAGAAGATGTTTGCTGGCTCTGAAGAAGTCAAAGAGAACAGAAGGGACATACTGAAGCAGCAGTATGAGAACTTCGTCTGGAGGGAAGGTGAGTCCTTAACTATTTTATATAACAGATTTACCTATCTTGTAGGTGAACTGCAGTGCTCCAAGGTAAAGCTAGAGAATGAAGACATTCTCAAGAAGTTCATAAGATCTCTTCCTAGTTGTTAGACATTATACACTGTGTCCATCAGAAGAACAGAGAATCTGAAGACTCTTCAGATGACTGAGCTCTTTGGCATGCTCAAAACCTATGAATTAGAAATGATTCAAGCTAAAGAAAGGAGCTCCAGTTATCAATCAGCTACCACTTCCTCCACTACCTCCTCAGCGCTTCACTCTGATCATTCCGGTCCTAGTGCAAGCAGCTACTATCCTCCCATTGTTACTCACCCTCAGACCCCAACCGCTTCACAATCCAACTCATCACCATTTCTTCTTGAGGCACCTCCTCAACAGCCAACCTCTACTGCTTTTGTCTCTAACAACTCAAGCATCATGTACTTCATAAAAGAGGATCTGGAATGCTTTCATCCAGATGATCTTGAAGAAATGGATATTCAGCACTCATATGCCATGCTCTCCCTCAGAGCAAAAAGGTTCTATTCTAGAACCGGAAGATCATTTCCAAGCAACAACTCAAACAGCAGAGTTGGGCTTGATAAAAGCAAGATCCGTTGTTACAACTGTAACCAAATGGGTCACTTTGCTAGGGAGTGCAAGGCACCTAAAGCCAATCAGAGTGCCGGCCATCAAAGACAAGCCTACCAAAGTCAGCCCAGACAACAGCAGCAGCAACAAACTCCCCCAGCACAAACTGCAGCCTGTGCAAATGTTGGAACTGCAGAATTCGACTGGAGTTTTCAATATGAAGATGTTCCTGTCTCCAACCAAGCACTTATGGCAGACACTGCAGAGATACCACCACAGGTATTTGAACATCTATGCTCTCAAGCTTGCATTGACAAAGTTTTAGGTTATAGAAAGCATAACCAAAATCTGATAGATCAAAATGAAGAGTTTCTTCAAATGAAATCTGAGTTCAAAAAGGTTGAAATCACTTACAAAGAAAAAATTGAATGCCTTAAGAAAGAGATTTCATCTCTAAAACATGAACAAACCAATCTTGAAACTCAGATTGATGATCTATTAGTAAAACTTAAATCAACCAGAGCTGATCTGGCAGAACAGAAAGTTCATGTTGAAAAATATGAATTTTCTTCTAAAAAGCTACAGAGACTTCTAGATATTCAAGTCCATGAAAAGGTAAAGCTTGGAGGACTTGGATATGGCAAGGAACAGTACAATACTGTTCCTCATCTAGCTGACTATGTTGCCATCTATGAACCAAGCTTCGATGTTGCAAAACTCGACACTGCAAACAGAAATCTTGATCCTCTAATGGATGAACCCCTTGTTAAAGACTGCACTACCTCATCAGAATCTGAGTTAACCTTCTCAGACCATGATGAAACCAGTACAGCCTCATCTGAAGCTGTTCTGAATAGAGTCCCAGTCCCTACTGTTCTCCCAGCTGTTCCAGCCCATGTACCATTCAAACAGATCAGAATCAGCTATCCTCCAGGTGGAAGAAAGCTAAACATTGAAAAGGGACAGACATCAGGACCCACAAACTCCAAGCCTCAGTTCATGCTAAATCATAAGAATCAGCAACAGGTTAGAGGAGTTACGACCAAGAAAACTCAGTTCAGAAACTCTTCTTCTCCACCAAGGAAGCAGCAGCCCAAAGTTCAGCAGTCCTGCATCATATGTGGGGAATCAAACCACTTTGCTGCAAAATGTCAGTTTAACCCCTTCAACCAGATCCTTCTTCAATCAGCGCATAAACAAAAGAAGGATCAGCATACTTCAGTTGATAGGCCATCTGCAGCCAGTAGAAGAGTTGAAACTGCAGAAAAACACAAGCAGCAGCAAAAGGCAAAGCCTTCAGCAGCGACCAAATCTGCTGCTGCTCAAACAAAGCAGTCAGCAGCAAAAACTAAATCTGCTGCTGCTCCAACTAAGCCTTCAGCAGCAAAAGCAAAATCTGCTGCTGAAAGGCCAAGGCCATCAGCAGCAACATCTGCAGCTGATAAGCTGAAGCCATCAGCAGCAAAACCTGCCGCTGCTGACAAGCCAAAACCTCAAGCAGGAAAATCAGCTGCTGATAGAGCAAATTCATCAGCTGCCAAAGCCAAATCCGCAGCCGATAAAGAAAAGAGAACTGGAAAACCACTACTTAAGCAATGGAAATCCAAAATCTCTGCTCCTGTCAGCAAAATCATCATCGGTGCTGTTGAATGCACGCATGATGAATCAGAAAGTCCAAGAACTCTTTTCTTCAAAAAGGAGAGCTCTTGGACCACTCCCACTAACTAAATCTCTTTCATGTGCAGAGACAGCCAGGTAACAAGAATAACACCTGGGTGGTAGATAGCGGCTGTTCCAGGCACATGACAGGCAACAGGTCCATCCTCTCCAACTTCAGACATTTCAATGGAGGATATGTTGCCTTTGGGAGTGACTCAAAAGGTGGATCTATCACTGGACAAGGCACTGTGTCCAATGAGAGGATGAGCATTGAAAGAGTCAACTATGTTAAAGAACTTGACTTCAATCTCATGAGTGTTTCCCAAGTATGTGATCAAAAGCATTGGATGCTCTTCACTGACAAAGAATGCTTTGTGTTAGCTCCTGGCCTATCTAAACCCCCGCCAGAGAAGATTCTCCTAACTGCTCAAAGAAAGGACAACTTATATGTGCTTGACATGAATGAAGTCACTCCATCTGGTAGTGTTTCATGTTTTCTGTCAAAGGCATCAGTTGATGAATCCGCTCTCTGGCACAGGAGGTTAAGCCATGTTAACATCAAAACAATCAATAAATTAGTGAAAGACAATCTTGTCAGAGGGCTTCCTGACAAAGAATTCCAGCTAGACGATCACTGCATTGCCTGCTTGAAGGGAAAACAACACAAGAGTTCCCATAAGCCCAAGACATTGAATACAAATGACACTCCTCTCCAGCTACTGCATATGGATCTCTTTGGTCCTACAAATGTCATGTCAATGGGCAAAAAGTCCTACTGTCTGGTGATCACTGATGACTTCTCCAGATTCTCTTGGGTATTCTTCCTAAGAACAAAAGATGAAACTGCTGAGATTCTCAAATCCTATATTCTCAGGGTAGAGAATCAAAGCAATCTGAAGGTAAAGATCATAAGGTGTGATCAGGGAACAGAGTTCAAAAATCACACTTTGAACAGTTTCTGTGAGAGCAAGGGCATTGAAAGGCAGTACAGTGTGCTCCAAGAACTCCTCAACAAAATGGGGTTGCTGAAAGAAGAAACAGGACTCTGATTGAATCAGCAAGATCTATGCTGGCTGACTCAAAGCTGCCCCTTACTTTCTGGGCAGAAGCAGTAAGCACAGCTTGTTATGTGCAGAATAGAGTCCTTATTGTTAAGCCTCTCCAGAGAACTCCCTATGAACTCTGGCTCAAAAGAGTTCCCTACATTGGCTTCCTGAAGCCCTTTGGATGTCCATGTACCATCCTCATCACACATGGAGTTCTTCCTAAATTCGGTGCAAAGTCTGATGAAGGTTACTTTGTGGGTTACTCCTCTCAATCGAAGGCCTACCGAGTGTTCAATTCTAGGACTCGGATTGTGGAAGAATCTGCTAATATGGAATGCAGGGAACACGTTGTCTGTGAACAAGGCAAAGGTTCCAACTGGCTTTTTGATATAGACTCCTTCACCCAGATATTTGAGCCCCTCATATTCTCAAATATGGAGCCTCCTTCTTCAAACTCAACACCTTCTACCTCAACCTCTTCTTCTGACTACAGACTGGAGTTTCCCAGTCCCTACATCAGGATGAAAAGGCCATCCATTGATCCTCCATCAGTGGCAGAAGCTATTGAAGCCAGTGGAGGTGAAGCCGGTACATCCAACACCACAAGCAGCAATCTCTCTGACAATGAAATCCTAAATGAAGCCTCCTCAATTCATGCTGAAGAGGTCTCTGATGCTAATGCTGCTGACTATGTGGAACACAATGATCAGATCCTCCAAGCTCCTCTCCACACATCTGAAGACAATACTGATCTAAACCACAGTAATCTTGAAGAGGGAATACGGCTGGATGTGATACCTGCACAGAGAATAAACAAAGAGCATCCTCTGGAAAACATCATTGGCCAAGTCCACACAGGCATCCAGACAAGAAGTAAGTCTCATGAAGCCAACATTTGTTTGTTCTCTTGATTTCTATCACAGGTGGAACCCAAAAGGATTGATGAAGCTCTCAAGCACAACAGCTGGATTGAAGCAATGCAGGAAGAATTGCTGCAATTCAAAAGACAAGATGTTTGGAAGCTTGTTGATCTTCCACCTGGTCAAACAGCCATTGGAACAAGATGGGTCTTCAGAAACAAGCAAGATGAGAGGGGCATCGTAGTCAAGAACAAAGCCAGACTGGTAGCTCAAGGTTACACTCAAGAAGAAGGCATTGACTATGATGAAGTTTTTGCTCCTGTTGCCCGTCTGGAAGCCATTAGAATTTTTCTGGCTTATGCAGCATCCAAAAACTTTATGGTCTATCAAATGGATGTGAAGAGTGCCTTTCTGTATGGCACGATTGATGAAGAGGTCTATGTCAAACAGCCTCCAGGCTTTGTAGATCCTGCACATCCAAACAAGGTCTTAAAACTGGACAAAGCTCTCTATGGTTTACACCAAGCCCCAAGAGCCTGGTATGAAACTTTATCTGGATATCTACTTAGCAACAACTTCAGAAGGGGGGCCATTGATCAGACACTTTTCATCAAAGATGAAGGGGGCGAAATTTTGTTGGTCCAGATTTATGTTGATGACATTATCTTTGGATCTACAAGAAAGAAGCTCTGCAAAGACTTTGAAGTTCCGATGCATTCCAAATTTGAAATGAGTTCAATGGGTGAACTAAATTTCTTTTTAGGACTTCAAGTCAAACAGGTACCAACTGGAATCTTCATAAGTCAATCCAAGTATGTCAAAAGCATCTTGGAGAGGTTCAAAATGATTGACTGCTCTGCTGCAAGAACTCCTATGCAAGTGCACCATCAACTATCTCCGGATAAAGAAGGACAAGACACTGATCAACATCAGTACCGAGCAATGATAGGGTCTCTCATGTACCTCACTGCCTCAAGACCAGATATCATGTTTGCAGTTTGTCTCTGCGCAAGATTTCAAGCAGCTCCAAAAGTGTCTCATCTTCAAGCTGTCAAAAGGGTTCTTCGATACCTAAAGGGAGCTCCAAAACTTGGGCTATGGTATCCAAAGAATGAAAATGTCAATCTCTATGCCTACACTGACAGTGACTATGGGGGTTGTAACTTGGACAAAAAGTCCACATCTGGGGGATGTCAATTTCTTGGAGGAAGGCTCATCTCATGGCAATGCAAAAAGCAAACATGTGTTTTTACTTCAACAGCTGAAGCAGAATACATTGCAACTTCAAGCTGCTGTGCACAGGTCATCTGGATCCAAAATCAAATGCTTGACTATGGAATGCCCTTCATGCAGACTCCAATTCACATTGACAACATGAGTGCTATCTCTATCACAAACAATCCGGTGCAGCACTCAAAGACAAAGCACATCGACATCAGGTACCATTTCATAAGAGATCAAGCTGAGAAAAGGAGAATTATTTTAACCAAAGTTCATACAAATGAGCAATATGTTGATCTGTTTACAAAACCTTTTGATGAAGCTAGATTCAGATATTTAGTTGAATCAATTGGTATGATGAACTTTGATTAAAATCCATCTCAAGTTTCTCCTTAAAATGTGTCTTTTTGTCCCTTGTTGTAAATAAAAGTTATAGGTCAGCAGCATTTTTGTCCTTCAGCTGCTAACAGGTAAAAGCATCAGCAGCAAAAGTTTTGCCACTGATAGCTTTAAGTTATCAGCAGGTACATGTTTCCTGCGGATAGCTTTAAGGCTTTCAGCAGCAATTCCTTTGCTGCAGATCTTTAAACCTTTCAGCAGCAAAATCTGCTGCTAACAGATTTATCTTTCCGCAGCAACCAAGTTTGCAGCGGATAGGCTTATCCATCAGCTGCAACCAATTTTGCTGCGGATACTCTTATCTTTCAGCAGCAACCAAGTTTGCTGCTGATGGGTAAACATAAGTCTAAATTAACTTTTACCCGCTGTAAAATTTACCGTCAGTCCCTTCCATGACTGCCTTGGTGTATTACAACTGTAACAACGAAAAGTGAAACAGGTTGTACTGTACAAGTAGGGTTGCTTTTTTCTTCGTCTGCCGTTATATCACAATCACAAACGTTCCCTCAACCTCTTCACATTCTATTTCAAACCTATCTCCCATCACTTTCACTCCCGTCCCCACAGCATTCAAAACCCTCCATAACTACCATTCAAACACCCTTCTTTCTTCCCTCCAAATCCATAACAATGGCAGTCGCCGACATAAACATCCCCAACGACAAGTTTGCTCCATACCACAACCTCACTGCATACCTAATAAAAGGCAAGAAGTCCGAAGGTTTCGACGGAATGATCGACTTCCTCTGTCAGTCCAAAATTTACCATGCCCTAACCGTCAACCCAACCATATATACTTCACACATGGAAGATTTTTGGAGCTCAGCCGTGTACTCTACTGAACAGGGCACTCCTCAAATCAGAGGCACAGTAGACGGTAAGGAAATGATCATCACTGAAGCAAAGCTCCGCCCACACCTCAAGCTTCAGGATGAAGGGGACGCCCTCTCTTACCCAAGAGACGTATACATGAGGACCTTTGTATCCATAGGGTACACTAGGAATCAAACAGAGTATACGATAGAGAAGGCACTCATGGGTCCCAAATGGAAGTATCTCTGCCACACTCTTCTCCAATGCATATCTCAAAAGAGGAGTGGCTGGAACCAACTAAGCTCCGGACTTGCGTCGGCAATTCACGGTATGATAACTGGAGCAGGTTTTAATTTTCCCCACCTCATTTTTGAAGGTTTGAGATACAACCTTCAAGAAGGGGTGAAATCTCAGTTCTTTATGTACCCAAGATTCTTGTAGGAAGTGTTCAACTTTGAGCACCAAGATCTTTCAAAAACTGCAAGAATCTACTCAATTTTGGGACATAAGAACAATATTTTTCAAAGCATGAGAACAGTTTCATCAAAGTTCTCAGGGGCCGATGTTCCGTTGTTGTCTACAATGTTGAACACGCACAGTGCCCAGGGTGACAGTTCAGCAAACCCAGCTGATACTGATCCCACACCCTCCACCTCACTGCCACAAACTCAAACTACTGTTTCCCTTGATCGAACCCCTGTGCATTCTACTAAGGATGCACAGGCACATACATTACTCACCCACAGTTTGATTGCTCAACCGGAACACAGGGCCCCGGTTGCAGCCAAGTATACAAGGAAGAGGGGCAAGAGAACTCCTTCTTCTCGTGCCTCCAAGGCCCAAACCCAAGCCAACATCCCTCACTCAGAATCACAACATTCTGGTGAGAATACCATAAGGGAAAGCCACATTGTTAGGGAGACTCCTTCGGAAGTCTCTCTATTAGGATTAGGATCACTTCTCGGATCCATAGAACACCCCTTCGAGCCATTCCTCTCTTCTTTGAACTTAAGTGTAGAGGAACCTGACCAAAGTGATGTACCTTCTCCAACTACCACTATCAAGGGGGTACTGATTGGTCTTGCTTCCGAAACACCCAGCCCAAGTTCTTCACCCTTGAAGGTCCACTCTGGGAGTATTGAAAGAGTGGATGTGGAAGAGGCTGTCACTACTGCTGGTCCATCAAATGACCAGGAGGACAGTGACAACATCTTTAAGACCTCGACCACGGCAACTCATGGTGAGGGTGTTTCCCTGGAAACTCCCCTCACTGAGAGGAATCCCTAGAGCCAAGAAACCACGGGTGATGGGGATGCTGAGGCTCGGCCTACGGCCCCATCTGGGTCCAAGGATTCCACAACTGTGGATGAGGACAGTCTGAAACTACACAACTTGGAATTGACGGCCAGGGTGGCTATGCTTGCGGCCGAAGTGTCCAAACTACGACACCAAGTCTTGATGCATGAAGCCCATCAATGTCCCTCCACGGCTTCTCCCTCTCTTGTCTCAGTGGGCACTCAAACAGATGCCTATATGTCCACTGATGCAACCAAAAAGGGGGAGAAAGTCTCCATGGAAGAAGACGAAGACAACCTTGAAGACTGGATACAGGAGCAGGCTGCCTTCCAAAGCTCACTTTACAGGCCAGCTTTTGTACAGGTCTACGACTTGCCAGTATCAGAAGATGAAGAAGAAGAGATCTCTAAAGACTGGAAGTTGGTTGTCAGGGCTGTGGATGAAGTGCTGACTGATGTTGAAGGCAAAGATCAAACATCTACATTGGTCAGCATCATCCCTGAAGCAGCAGCCATCATAGGTCAATCCACTACCCCCCAAATCTTCAAATCTTCAAAGAAGCTAGAGTTTGACTCTATTCTAGCTTGGGGGTATGATGGATCAGCTGAGAGGTTCTGGATTGGACGGGAGTTCAGCGGAGTAGAAGAGCTGAACTGGAACTCACTCAATGCCCTCCAAGTCCTACAACTATATCTATCTAACTGCATCAACTCTTCAACGGATCTCTCAGCAGAACTTGCCATTGGCAGGTTCTATGACCTGATGGAGGATAATCTACCCAAGTTCAGAAGACTCCTACAAACAGCAAGACGGGTAGCTTATCCTGAATCTTTGTCGGCCGCAGAAAGAAGACTGTCTCCCAACAATCTTGCAATAACAAGGAGCAGTCTTCTCACTGAAGAAGGAGTTCTGGGCCTTCAAAGATTTCTGTATGCCTTCCTGGTCAAGGACTCGGACGTGCTAGGATGGGTAAGCACTAGGCTCCTTGACCACGCTTTCTTCCTAAGCAACGGTTCTGCTCTCATCATCAACACCGAGAACATCCTTCAGCTACCAACAAATTTCCTCCACAAGATCTATCTACTAAAAGCCAACATCTGCAATGTCAACTCCCTTGAAAGCCAGGCGATGATAGCAATTATCAAAGATCACCTTGAGAAGGAAGGAAGGATTGATGAGGAAGAAGATGTGTCATCCTCTGACACTGACTCCAACTCAGATTCCCATCCAGTTAACATCTGCGCTGCAGCTTATGAAGCAAGATCCTCTGTGGGAGAAAGGCTGCTAGAACTTACAGATCCTAAGTGCCAAACTGAAGACCTTCCCTTATCTACCTCTCAACATGCCAATGAAGCCGAGGCAGAGATCCCAACAGCACAACAATCAGCTGTTTCTGTGATCAGTGAAGCCAGAGCAGAGGCATCCAATGTTAATAAAGGGAAGGGCATCATGACAAAAGAGGATGAAGTGAGGTTACAAAAGGAAAAGAAAGAGAAAGAAGAGAGAAGAAGGAAAAGAGAAGAAGAAGAGTTGGCTGAAGAGATGGCTCAAAAACAAAGGCATGAAGATAGAAAGGAAGCCATACTTCTCAGACAACAGACAATCCAGCTGTATGCCAAACAGCTGGATGAAATGAAGGTAAAATTCCATGCAGGGTCTCAAGTTGAGGAAGATGAACAACTTGCTAAACAGCTGCAGGAACAGTTTGCAAAAGAAGAAGAAGAAGCTAAAAAGAAAAGGAAGGAAGATGCTAAGTTTAGAATCACTGATTCTAAATTAGCAAAAGAATTAAGGGAGGAGTGGACTGAAGCTCTGATCTCTCAAGGTGAGGATGCAGACTACCTTGAAAAACTGTCAAACAAAGAGATCTATAGAGCCTTCATGGGTCAGCAGGGGGAATTGGCAAGGAAAAAGAAAGATGAAGAGAAAGAAAAAGCTCAACAGAAGTCAAAGAAAGCCATTGCCCTTAATCTAAGGACCCATGAAGAAAGGAAGAAGATGACTGACTTCCTTAAGGCAAGGGGAGAAAGTGGAAAAAGGTTAGGTCCCATGTCCTTCATGAACCTACAAGCCCTGTATATAACAGTGAAAAAGGAAGAGGAAGAAAGACTGGAAAAGAGACCAGTCAAGAAACAAAGAACCTCTGCACCAGAAACTACTTCCTCTCTCCAAACACCATCCTCAAACATCCCCAAGCCTTCCACTCCTCCACCCAAAAAGTCCAAGTCATCCCACCCAGCTCCCACTCATCAACAGCCTCCCTTGAAGATACCCAAACCCACTCCTAAACCAGAAGACTCAAGAAATATAGTTAACTGGTTCTACAATTCACAAGATCAAGTGTTTGAGATCTTCAGGGGGAGAACTGAGAGAAGAAGATCCACTAACAGGTCTGTTGATGAGGTTCTGTAATTACCTGATTCCGATCTTCAAAGAATTTTAGAGCTGGGTGAAGCTCATAAGCCTACAAATGAGAGTGGGAAACATCTTATGCTAGCTATCAGACACTACTTCAATCCCAGCAAAGATGTGGTCATGAATATCAAACCACTCAAGTCTCACTCTCCATTTGTATCTTGGTCCTATAATGCTGATTTGGATGAATTCACTTTGATTGATGTAAAGAAGCAGCAGATGAGATGTTCAAGCAAAGCTATCTACAAAATGCCACACAAAGACATCAAGACTCTGTCTGAACTTCCATTGAATAATCCCAGCAAGGATCAAAGAGGCTATGAGGTGGAAAGAATAGTCAGCCATATGCAAAAGCTTCAGCAACAAAGGGACTAGAAGAATTTTGGTAGCATCAGTCTATGGGGAGTTTGTAGAACCAAAGACTGATTGTTACAAAATTATTCTATGTACAAATGCTGCTGATAGGCTTATCAGCAGCATTCAGCACAAGTTGCTGCTGATAGGCTTATCAGCAGCATTCAGCACAAGTTGCTGCTGATAGGCTTATCAGCAGCATTCAGCACTAGTTGCTGCTGATAGGCTTATCAGCAGCGGTCATCCATGTTTGCTGCTGATAGGCTTACCAGCAGCAACCTTCACTCTTTGAAGCTGATAGCTCTATTCACTGAAAACCAAACGTTGCAGCTGACTATCCAGGCCAAGCGTCTCTGACACCTTTCTGCAAAAGCAACTGACAGACTCAAAGCAGAAGGAACCGCTATGGTCAACCAATGACGGACAACAATACACTTCTCCAAGCATGCAAACAATCATGAATAAAGAAAACGTTTCAGTAAAGTTAACTAGATTAGACTTTACGTGTAATGTAAATTAATAAACAAGATCAACGGCTTGTGTTCGATCTGATCCTTAGAATCAAGGGTCTGTCTTGATTCTAAGTTACTATAAATACTGAGTTGCCACTTCATTGTAAGTGTGCTTGTAGTGCTTGTCATACTTATTCATTGAGTTTCTCACTTGTAATCTTTGCATTCACAAAAGCTTAATACAACAGTGTTTATCAGTATTCTTTGTGTTTACTTGATTATAAATTGTGTAGTTGATTTTGTTTCCGCCAACCTCAACTAAGAACAGAACCATCTTGTATTCTCACGATCCTACAGCCTCAAACTTTTAGTTCGCTTTAGGCCACCAAAATGATTGAGCCGCCCCTGTCTTCACAATATGTGGTATTCTCTAACATTCAATAAATATCTTTGAAGAAATTCGTCAATTACACAGTGAAAATTTGGAAACATACCATATACCTACATTGAGGGAGGTTCAAATAAGAAGTAGTTTTTCGTTAAGAAATCTAAGAAATGACCAAAACGCTTAGAAACGATATCAAGCGAACTCCGATTGAGCTCATTTCAGCGGCGTTGGAACCGTCTCGTCGAACTCTACCATCTTAGCTTTTAGGGTTTAGATTTTAACGTTCATATTTTACGTTTGAATTTTATGGTTTTAGCCTTATGGTTTAGTCTTAGGGTTTAGCTTTTAGGGTTTATATTTTATATTTAGGTTTTTTTAGGGGATGGGGGTGGGGGTTTAGGTTTTTGGGGGTGGGTGGGGGTGGGTTTAGGTTTTTAGGTTGGGGGGGGGGTGGGGGGTTTAGGTTTTTGGGGGATGGGGGTGGTGGTTTTAGGCTTTTTGGGGTGGGGTTGGAGGGAGGTTTAGGTTTTTGGGGCTGCGGGTGGAGGGGGGTTTAGGTTTTTGGGTCTGGATTAGAGTTCGATGAAACGGTTCCAACACCGCTGGAATGAGCTCAATCGGAGTTCGTTTGACTCACTTCTTAGCGTTTCTTAGCGAAAAATCACTTTTTAGTGAAACTTTCCCCTACCTACATTCCCTTCTGAAACACTTGCTTATTCTTTCCAATTTTGTAGCAAAGCATGGTTACCGATGGCCCTAATCACAGTTCGTTATAAGTTCAAATCTGTCACACCCCAACCGACGGCGGAAACGTCGGGGTGGGACATGTAGACTGTTCATGAGCACATGGTTGACTAAAATTTAATATATTAAAAATGTTACATTTCCATTCACAAACTCCAAATACATTAGTACAAGAATATTTGAATTACATAACATATCCATTTGTTTCAATTAACTAGGCCCACAACCTAAGTGTAGCAACTTGATCAAGTCAAACTTTTGTACCTGAAACATGATGAAAAACGAGGTCAACTAAAAAGTTGGTGAGCATACATAGGGTTTTGACTCTAAATAGCATCAAAGTGTTGTGTGTAATCCAATCCATACAAGTCATGATTAACAAGGCATTTATGGAGAGTTACTATTGTATAACCAAGTAGTACAATCAAACCTTTGTAACTAGCATGCAAAAATTGTGTTGTCGGTAACAATCACCCCAATCTGGGTGGGTTTGTCAGACTCAATAGATCTATCATTGTTAACCGTCGGCTTGATTAGTTAATGATTGTACATGTAATTGCAAATAAGTAGTTAACACACCTAGCACTCAAACATAAAGCTCAAATTGCACACAAATTGTAAAGTGGATTGTATTGTGTAGTTTCTGTAAATCATTGTAAGTTGTGATCATGTTTCACCCCAAAATGTAAAAATAGTGAAAAAGGGGCTATGTAAAACTCACCTTGAATAATAGAGGGTTGGACTTGAAACTTGTAGCAACAAGGCTTAAGGATGCCCTAAGTTACATAAGATATGTTATTATAATGAAGAACGGTTTAAGGGAACAATAATGGTATGGTTTGGGGTTTTAGGGTTTGGAACGAACAAACGAATGGAAGGATATTAAGGATTCGAAGGGTGTCAAATTAAATAAGGTGGATATATATAAATCAAAATACTTGAAATAATGTTTTATAATCTTTATTTATAAAAGAGATTTATGTGTCGAACAATAAATATTTTTAGTAATCTTAATAAAATAATTAATTTATTAAGACAATAGCAATCATGAGGAACTGAAGTAGTAATGTTTTAGAAATATCACCATGAATATGTTACGTGAAAATTAAAATTTATTATTTATGAAATCCAAATTTCTAATGAATCATATAGCCATATTATTTGTGAAAATATTAATACGACGACAACAACTTTAAAAATCATGATATTAGTAACACTAATTTTATCTTATTATATAATAGATCGTGACGTTTTAAAGACTTAAGTAATATATATAAAAAGTATAATGAGGTTTATGTTAAAGAATATCAATGTTTGTCACGATAACGAAGTATACGTTAGTAACACTTTAGTGCATAATAACGATCAAATACTATCCGTTTGTGATATTAACTAAACATAATTTAAATAAATAAATAAATATATATATATATATATATATATATATATATATATTAAGGATAATAATTTTAAAACTCTTAAAATCCATAAAGAAGTTGTTTATTAAACAAAACTTATTAACACAAAAATGGGTGTGTGTGTGGGTTAGGAGGAAGCAAAACAGGAGAAAAGTGGTCAGTGGGTTTCGAACCCATGACATATGGTTTGATTGCCAAGGGTTTTTACCACTGCGCCAAGATCCCATCTGTTAAAATAGTTCAGAAAGAAACTTTAAAACCTAGACCTCCAGTTTAACACCTTCTTCCCTACACCCCAAACGCAACCCAGTCCTTAATCCACCCTAAAATCGACTTCGATGGCAGAAAAGAGAGAGTAATGTGCGATTACAGTAGAGGAACTTGATACCTGATTGAACACAAGGCCAAATCGAAGCTGTTGCTGGCTCCTAAACCGATCGCAAGCAGGATAAATTTTGGGGGGGTCAAGAGGTCGACTTCGTGGCTGAATCGAGTTGTTATATGATAGGGATTAAGTAGGGTGATGAGGAAAACGCGTTATAGTTGCTAATTGAACGAGATTTGCGGGATTGAGGGGCTTGATTCATGGGTTTTTTTAGGGCCCATGACCGTAACATTCAAAAAGGTTAAAAGAATTGATCTTTCAATCAATTTGAATGATTTTAAGTTACCATAGGATTGTAAACGAGTGGCAAATTGATTTGAGAGAATTAATGTTTTGGATTTCCAGGGATTTAAGGGATTGAAACTCGGTTTTGACTTTTAGAAGTCAAAATTGGGTTTCTTATGGCTACAGGGTTCAAGAAACAAAAGGAAGGGTTCAAGATCAACTTTATTTGATAAAAGATTATTCAATTTAATTATAGCTTTATTTATTTATCTATATAAATAAAAATCTTATGAAAATTAAACTTGAACATATATATATATATATATATATATATTTTTTAGCTCTCATAAATATATATATAGTATAAGAATATAAAATCCTTTGAACCCAAAATGTATGCGTACAAAAGAAAATAATGCTATGAAATTTGAATTATAATGTTTGTATAGGTATTGCACTAGAATTGGAAATTTGAAATGTTGTTTATTGCACCAAACAATTACATGAAAAATTTAGAAATGTTACAAAATCACCGATTCTTGATTTTTCATTAAAATCATGGTTACCGATGGCCCTAATCACGGTACGTAATAAGCATATCATAATTAAGAATTGATGCAGGAGCATCCGATATCAAGACACTATCTTTTATTAATTTATTTAAATTATAATTTCCTAATTTATTATAATTGTGTTTTAAATAAATTATGATTCACTAACTATAAATAGGGGATGTTAGGTTTATTGTCAGATTAGTTTATGATTATTTGATATTGTAAAAACACCTTTTGGTTTCCATAATGTTGAGTAATTGTTATTTGTTTAAAATGATTTAGTGCTTGAAATTTTAGTTCGAGTTTGATATTCTGGCATTCTAATCTTTGGTTTGTAATCAAGAAGAAACCAAAAGCTTAAAATTTTTGAACACTTTTAAAGTTCCGTGGGTTGGGAAAGATGTGTGATAGCAGATAGGTCAAAACTGGCTATGTATATCATGGCGGTAATTAGTCGGTTCATTTTTTGAACACTTTTAAAGTTTTAGGAGATTTGGATCATGGACGGAAACTGTTAAAACATAAAACGTCAAGGATGATATGTGTTACAGGAGCACGAAACCTGAAGTTTGGTTCAAATCTCAGGGACGAAAACTAAATTTTACTCTTAAATTAATTTTAGTTTTTAATATCGTACGTTTAAGGCCATAAACACAAATTTGTTGATTGATTGAATATCAACTTTTACTTTTGAGTGTATATATGTAATTTGATTTTTCGTATTTATAACTTATAACTCACTTGACTTGGTCCAACTCATATAAAAGTTTTAAAACAATCTTAAAAAGTTAATTTTATTAGTAGGTTAGTAAAATATTTGGATTTATTATGAGGTAATTTATACTTTTTACTCTACTTCAAAAGAATGTTTGAACAAGTTACAACATTGGGGTTGATGACTCAGTAACAAATGCAAAACCTTTTTAAATATATAAATTTGACGGTGTTGGTTTTAATTCTGAATAAAAAAATTTGTTATACTAAAAGAAATTGAATAGGTGACATGTGCTTTATAATACTTGTCATCATTAAACTTTGAATATCTAAAAGTGATGTATATTTCAATTCAACCTTGTAATAATACGTAAAATATATTTATCAAAGACATATTTTCTTAAAAACAATGCATCTAAAAACAAGATCATATATTTTTTTAGTCAATATACACTATAACTACCAAGATGTTGATGTATGATTTGCCATTTTTTTTAGGTGACCATGATTTGTCATTTTGAGGTCACAATTCTTGCGATCTTTGTTTTTAAACTATTGATCTTTGTTTTGATACGAAATCTAAATAAAAATCGATTGATTAACAATTAAAAGATTATGGGTAAATGAATATATCATAAATTCATAAATAATCCACTAGTATTTTATAATAACTGATAACTAAATATCGCTAGTCAACTGACCTTATAAAAAAAAATTATGTCCGCCGATACGTGTATATTCTAAGTAGTTTGTTAATATGTTAACTAGAGTTTCATAACTTCTTTTTAACAAGTCTCGTCTATTTTACCGTATACAATATATAGATGCCAAATCACACTAATCTGTATTTGTACTTGGTCTTTAAATTAACAAAATTATTACTAAATTTAACCACTTTTTAAATTTTCATATCATAAACTTTCTTAGATATCATCATTCCTTGTTATATTATTTTATTTATAACATGTCATGTTTATATAATGTTACATGCCGACATAATTTACAATTAATATCCAAGTCCAATGTACCTTTAGAGCTGGCGTGACAAATAGGCTTAAAGATAGTTGTAAAATAAATATATGAATATGTAAATATTTATTCTAATATTGTTATTCATTTTTATAATTTAAAAGATGTAAGAATTTTGACTTATTTATTTGAAACCTTACATATCAGAGATTTGATGACGATATAAAGTGGGTACGTAAAACAGTTTCATATATTTTCTTGTTATAGAGGTAAAAATTTGTTTAACTTAGAGTAACCAATATAAGAAGAAGTGATTATTTTCGTGATTTTCTTAATTTCTTAACCATTAAATTAGAAAAATCATGAGAATAACCACGTTGACTAATAATATTATCAAAATAGTTATTTGATAGTTTTCTTTACAAATTGATCAATTTGATTCTTACAAAATCTTTTAATAAAAAGAAAGATCAGTTAGTAATAGACGTATAAACCATTTTTACACAAAATTCAGTCACATTGACGTAAAAGGACTATTCTTTTTGCGTTGTTTGACATACGCGATAAAAAAAATACTACCACTATTATGTCACTTGACGTAAACTTATTACAATTTTGCATCAATCAATTCAATATTAGCGCAAAAGGACTATGAATTTAGCATCACTTAACGTAAATGTACGCAAATGTTGTCGAATCTCTTGTTATAGTTGATTTTTCTTGTTATTGAAATATGTTTGACAATCACATTAATAGTTTTTTTGGAAAAGTTAATGACTAGTTTAAAAGACACATTTGATCAAATGTTTGTTCTTTTATTTTCCCTATTGATAGTTGTACGATTATAGTATCTTATGGTTTTACTTTTGTACTCTTAAATGTATAAATTATTTTAAATTATTTAAATGAAACTTTTTTGTGATCCGTACTTGACCCACCCAACTGACCCGACGTAGTATTCGGAAACAGAGTACAATTATCGTATCGTATCCCCTGATACATAATTGTCAATGACCATACATTCATTAAAAGGACATTAATACCCCCCTCACATGGCTAGTGAGCTATCACTTTTGACCACACAAGAAAATGTAAAAGACATAAATACCCTCTACACTCCTAACTCATGAAATTTCTTCCATCGGGAAAGCACATCACTATCATCCTTACTATGTATTATGGAAAATCACAGAAATACCCATTTGACTAATATAAATTAACAATCTAGCCATTGACTTTTTTTTTTTACCAAAGTAGCAATTTTTTTTTTCAAATTTTCGTCATTAAATTACAAATTTGTCATAGTTAACTAGAAATAACATTAAATTACATGTCTCAAATTTCGTCATTTTTAAGGACAAATTTTCGGCATTAAATTACAAATTTGCCATATTTAACTAGAAAACCATAAACATGATTAAATTTTAGGCATTAAATTACAAATTTGCCATATTTAACTAGAAAACCATAAACATGATTAAATTTTTGCCATTAAATTACAAATTTGCCATATTTAAGTAGAAAACCATAAACATGATTAAATTTTCACCATTAAATTACAAATTTGCCATATTTAACTAGATAATCATTAACATGATTAAATTTTCGCCATTAAATTACAAATTTGACATAAAATTTAAAATATGTCACCTTTATATGAACGTACTCCTCAACACTGTTAACAGACTCTTATTTTTCACCGGTACATAAAATAATATTACAAGACATTATTTAAAAATAAGTTGTAATTTGGTGAGATTTATGAGAGAAATTTGATGGTAAAATGATAAGTGTATGAAGTTTGATGATAAATTTAGAAGAGTGAGAGAAGTTTGATGATAAATTGAATGAAGTTTGATGATAAATTTATGAGTGAGAAATGGTTGAGAAAAATGAAAGGTAGAGAGTGGTATAAATATTTGTTTGAAAATAATATTTAATTTAATTAAATATAAATTTAAATAATTTTCATTTTCTTTAAAAAAATTAAAATTAATTATTATATTAAAATTCCGAAAAAAAAAATATATTGCATTACAATTTAAAAAAATGGCGAAATTTTGCAATAATATTTCGCCAAGATGAAATTTTGATTTTTTTACAGCGAAAATTAAAAAAAAAAAGTCAGCGAAATTTTGACTTTTTGGCGAAAAATTGCCATAAATTTTCGCCGGTAGTGAAAAATTGCCATAAAATTTTGCCATTTTGACAATTGGCAACATCTCATTGGTTGAATATTTTAGTAAACTTAAAAAATAATGGCTATATTATTAAATGAGAATGATCAAATGGCTATTCCGGTGATTACCCCTTGTATTATTCCCCCCTTGACATTTTAACATTTCCCATTTCAATACTTAAACAAATAATGGATACCTTTTTTTGATTTACTTTTAAGGGTGTTAATGGAATATTATAATTTTACGAAAAAAATCATTTTACGTATTATACTATACGTAATACGTAACTATGTTTTTTTTGTTTTCTTTTACGTATATGTAACATTATGTGTTACGTATACGTAACCAATGCTTAAAATGATCATTTTGGTAAAAAATATGTAATAATATATTAATACTTTTATAAATAAAATAAATAAATTATTATTATATAACTGGTTATAACTTATAATTGGTTTTCTTGATGGTTTTTACATTTTTTTTTAACGACAACACCTAGATATTCTAGGATAATTGGGTTTCCCCGGGGCAACACCTAGAACCCCCCAACTGGGTAAACCCCCTGACCTGGCCACAGACCCTTTTTTTGCCGTTGCCAGGATTCGAACCCAAGACTTCCACTATGGGAAGTCTTGGGGCTACCATTGCACCAAATGGCCAACGGTTGATGGTTTTTACATAGCTATGTAGTTTTCTAATAGATAATCCCATATATATACTTAAACCTCCGATCATGCCTCTCACACAACACGGTTTCACACTCTTCACTCCACTTACACAATACTTCAGCCAATCAAATGCTATTTTTTTTGTTTTGGCTTTCTTTCATGAGCAGACTCACACCGCCTCTCACACCCCCTCATGCCAAGCAGGGAACGTGTCCTACGCCCCTCACATAACTTCACATCCCTTTTCAAACAAGGTATACCGGATATCCTAATAATCAGATTTTTCATAATGATAGTTGATCCAGTCATAAAATAATCAATATACTGTAGATTAATAGTGTGGTCCATTGAAAATGGTTTATATCACACTAGCGGAAGCTTCATAAAGTCACTAGATAAGAATAATACTCTATACATAAATAGGGGCACCTACAGTCCTATCACTATCACGATTATAGTTCCTTTTAAGAGTTACATAATTATTTTTTATTAAATTATCATTATAAATCAACAATAATATAACATAACATAATTGTTGGATGGTTCTTGTATGAGAAGTTTGGTTAGATATTTCTTTTTTCTATAACGTCATTCGTAGTGATTTTACATCTGTCATATCATGCCTAAGTCAACATGAGGTAATCACTAAAATGCGTAGTGGTTTCACTATCTACACACCGTGAAACGACTCACGTTGGAGCCACATGCCCTGGTTCACGCCCCAGAGGGCTGTGTTCCACGCCAATAGTTGAGCCAGAGCCACCACTTTCACGCCTCCACCGCTCCGTCCCCATTTGAGTCTTATGATATTACCAAATTGTAAAAAAGTTTTAAACTTTGACATGATAGAACTATAAATTTAAACAACATTAATTGGAAGCATTGTAGAAAAGGTGTTCCTAGGGAAGGCAAGTGATAGGAGATGACAATCAATCAAAATCATGTGTAGGCTTATACATAAATATTTTATATTTATATGTATACCCATAAATATATATTATATAAATTTATTTGTGTTGTTTGGTCTGTGGGTATTATGTTTGCTTTTCATTGATGTCGTTGTTCGTTAAAGCACCTACATCCATAATCTACACCTTCTTGCTTCTGCTACTAGACCAAGCTTACAAACTTATAATTATTATTACTTTTTTTTCTTTCAAAAAAGTATGTTAACTTGTTATATAATCCTCTCTTTGTTCTAAAATGATTTTGGACTGAGGCAAACATAATTATTAGAATACTTATTGAACAGAATTGTAGGTTTTACTATTTAACCGATTATTATTATTATTATTATTATTATTATTATTGTTATTGTTTTGAGTTTGTGATGGTAATTTTAGTTAAGTGTAATATAGAAAACGTAAATATATAATTTTTTTATTATTTTTATAAGTAAATTAGTATTTGGTGACATAATAGAATAATAAGGTGATATAACTTGCTAGGACTTACTAGTTATTAGAAAATTTTAAAATTGCATTTAGAAGACATGTATAGTATTCTTTATTTAGTTTTTTTTTAACGGCATGTATAATACATATATAACTAGTATTTGTGTCCGACGCGTTGTCGCCGGAAAAAAATGTCATGAAAAAAATGTGAGGTTTTATGTAGATATAAAGTTAGTTATTTAATATTTATCAAGTATTTCATTAAATTCAAATTATTCTCATTATAATACTAAAAACATATATATGAAAACTAAATAATAATTTAATAGCATAAACAAAGTCTGTCAAGAACCACCATTAAATCAAGTTCTCCGACTCACACCTTTTCTTCTCCGATTCATCTACAAACGACCCCTCTTCAAAAACCACCATTCAATTAAGTTCGACGACCGGTCAACGGTTGCTGATAACGGCTGGTTTCCAATTCGACCGCAAGGGGGGGGGTATCACATCGCTAATCTTTTCAGAAAATCATAAGGGTCGTTTGTTTCAGCGATGATTATTTCAACATCATTAATTTATGATTAGGGGGACTAACTATTCGAATCTCAGATCCGCCTCTCACAGCGGTTAGATATTTTAAGCAAACCCTAGATCTGGCCCCTAATAAGTTCCGGCCCTAATAAGAAAAAAAAAATGGAGGGGCCTGGCCCTCTCTAGCCCCTAATAAGTTTTGTCCATGTTCATATAAGTATAATGAAATTCATTTAACTAATTAAATATATAAGTATATAATAAATATTATTATATATATAATTATGATAAAAGTAACTATATCAAACATAATATGTTACAGAGAGGGTTGATAAGAAAACCCATAGTTATGCGAAAACCAATTAAAGTTATGCGAAAACTAAGAAAACCAATCACATAATTTATAAATACTTTTTTCTTTTAACTGTCAAAATATATTTAAGTATCTATTATATATACCTAACACTAGGTTAGAACCCCGTGTATTACACAGGTTATATATTGAAAAACGATATAACTTATAATTTTGTAAATATGTCATAACTTGTTAGACTATTGTGATCGTCTCGAAATATATCAAGTGAAAATGTGTGTATATAACAAATTAGTATTTTTCTTTAATTAGTTATATTTTGATTTCCTGGTATATATTATTATTTAATACAGTTAGTATTTTTCTTTAATAATATATTTATAATATCATTATTATTAGTTGATAAGATAGAGACGTATTTATTAGGAGAGAGAGACGGGAAAATCAATGTGAAGAGACACGAGTAAGTGAAAAGTGTCCACCTTAAACCTTTATTTATTAGTATAGATTATATCAAATAGAAAAGTGTCCACCTTAAAAAGCATGTTTATGGTTTGATTTTATCTTAAGCCTTATTATTTCTTAGAGAAATTATTCATACACAGAGAAAAGTAACTAAACTCATTAAACCTATTTTTGTGCTAAAGCCTTGTACAATTTTTTATGAGCATACTTGATTACTTATGCTTTCCTCATTTAAGTAATGGGCCTAAAATCTATAAACATAAATAATATGACGGTGTAGAAAGCGCAAAGCCTATTAATGGAAGTGGGCAAATCAACACGTCCAATGGGCCAATAATCTGAGCAGAATGATAGCCCATTCACAGAACATTTTGGTCCAATTTCAGACCGAATCAATGAATCATAGCGTGAAAATAAGTTGAATAGGAATTTTTGATTTTGTCAATTTTATCAATTTCATCCGACTGTTTAACTTCATTCATATTTTAACGTTAAATGAAGGGTATTTGCGTCTTTTTATACATGTCTTTAAATTTATATAAAAATAAATATATTGATGGAGTTAAGTGATTGGACACAATTACCCCTCATCTAACGTTAAAATATGGATGAAGTTAAGTGATTAGATGAAAATGACAACTTTTATAAACCAAAAGGATACAACGGAAAAAAAATAATTTTTTTGGATAAAACTGACAAAAATAGCTAAACTAGAACAACTAAAATGATAGATAACTAGAGAAATTTATTATAGGGGTATTTTTCATTTCTATGCAAAAATGGTTTACATCATGTTATACTTTATCATTTTAGTATATCAAATTAGAAAATTTTACTTTATCACGCAGCGGAAGCGTGGTGGGCCCATAACCCACAGGTCCCAGGATCGAAACCTGGCTCTGATACCAACTTGTAAGGCCCCCATTCCTGAAAGGCCTCACTTATTGGATTTACTCATCAACACATAGAACTTAATCATAAGACATTCATTAACACAGCGGAAACGATTTAAAACTTCAACATGCGCAGCGGAAATACATAACATGTCTAAACATAACTTGTCAACATACAACTGAAACTTGTCTGAATCAACTAAAACAATAACATAAACAGGATGCCAGACTCTGGTCTTCGGGTAACTCTTCTCGCCAAGCCAAGCATCCACTTCCATCTACTGCCACCTACACTTAACTGATGTGCATACTAAAAATCAGCAACGCTGAGTGAGTTCTAACGTTTACTTTAAATCAATTTTACAAAAGATTTACTATTACATACATACTGCCCTTAAGGCCAAAACTTTACATACTTTACTTTTCAAACATATATATATACTGCCATTAAGGCTAAACTTAACACACTTTACTTTTCAAACATATATATATGCTGCCATTGAGGCTAAACTTAACACACTTTACTTTTCAAACAGTTTAAAACGTATAATAAACCGTCAATTCCTCTTTACTGTACTGCCCTCATGGCTTACATCCATGAACCGACAAGTACCTGGTCAATGCCCCCATGATCAACGACCATGAACCGACAATACCGCTTATCCGTCAATTCCTTGTCACTACTGTACCGCCCCCATGGATTCATCCATGAACCGACGAGTACCTGGTCAATGCCCCCATGATCAACGACCATGAACCGACAATACCCTGGTCAATGCCCCCATGGCTTACATCCATGAACCGACAATACCGCTTAACGCTAAGGGGAGGTTGCGTGGACCTCCCGAGCAACCGCCGTCACTCATCCCAGTTGTACAACCGTTAACGAACCACAAAGGTTCTTACTAATGGGTAGAACCCATATCTGACATCTTGTACAAGTAACATCTGTCCCAAGGACCTTTATAGCTGGTACATATTCCCGAAGGAAAACTGTTCACTTTACTGTTCATAAATATTTCTGTAAATCTTGCTCATAACTTAACATATATCATGCCTTTGTTTATGTATATAAAAATATAGTAAACGCTTGCCAAATGATATATCTTTGCTTTTACTGAAACATAGCTTATCATAAAAATACATCTTACTTTCTGAAACATAGCTTATCATATATATCATGCCTTTGTTTATGTATATGAAAATATAGTAAACGCTTGCCAAATGATATATCTTACTTTACTGAAAACATACTAGCACATATATCATGCCTTTGTTTATGTATATGAGAATATAGTAAACGCTTGCCAAATGATATATCTTTCTTTCTAAAACATAGCTTATCATAAAATACATCTTGCTTTCTAAAACATAGCTTATCATATATATCATGCCTTTGTTTATGTATATAAAAATATAGTAAACGCTTGCCAAATGATATATCTTACTTTGCTGAAAAACATACTTTTGCCTCTTTTAAACCTTTCACTAAAACATAGCTTTTCTCTTCAGTTTATAATATATAAAATATAATAAACACTTTGCACTAAGTATGCACACCACCCCTAAAGAAGGCAAAAAGGGGATTAGAACTCACCTGGTATCTTAGCTGGTATGATCTACCGGATCTCACTCAATCTAAACAATCATAACAATTCGACACGTATTAGACTTAACTCGACACTGAACTGTTTCACTATTTCTGAACTTAAGGCTCTTCGAAACTTCCTAGTTTCGATACCTGCAGACCTATCGAAACTTCTAGTTTCGATACACGCTGACTATCGAAACTACCTAGTTTCGATACAGGTTGACTATCGAAACTTCTAGTTTCGATACATGTCCCAGACCTATCGAAACTTCTAGTTTCGACCTGCGCAGACCAGCCTTCTTCCCCGTGAAAAACCCTAACTTTCGCATGCAGGTCCGACCTTGTCAAGATCCGGACTTTTTTTTACATTCAAAACGTTTGTTTTTCGTTTAAGAACTCAAATCTTTACTTTTCTTTCAGTTTCATCTGTAAAAACGTTCCCGTTTCACCCAAAACCCGAAAAACCCAAAAATGAACTAAAACTCAGATCTAGGAGAATCGGTTACCTGTAATCACTTCCTTTTCGTTGCTAAACACTCGCGAGACTCTTGCTAACGATCCTTGAAGCTCTAATCCGAAAACCGGGACTTTCTCTCTCTAGGCTCTCCCTCGCTTTCTCTCTCTAGAATTCCGAAAATGGTGTTGTAAATGGGGGGTTTGGGGCTGGTCTTGAGACTTATAAGGGCCCAAACCCTTGCCCCTTTCGGCCCATACACCCCGGCCCAAGCCCGATTCCTTTCTTTTTATTTAAGTTTTAATTCCTCGTGAATTCTCTCGTGCTCTAAAACTCGGGATGTTACAATATCAAATTAGAAAATTTAAGACTATAGCTGGCAAATGTGTCAACCTAATGATAAATTAGGGTTAATACGGTTTAAGGGGAGGGGAACAATCATAATTAAGGGTTTAAAAAATAATAAAATAACGAATATATAAAAATACCTAAATACCATCATTTAACGTTAAATATGGATGAAGTTAACTGATTGGATGAAAATAACAAGTTTTATAAACCATTAGAACAGGGACGGACTTATGCTTGGTTGAGGGGTAGTACCCCTCGACTTTCTCGACGAAGTGGAAAAAAATTACATGTTTTTTTGTAAACCGTTACCCCTGAAAAAAAAATTACGTTATCCCTGAGATTATTTCATGCTACCCCTAAAAAAAATTATACTTTTATTAAAAGCCCGACCGCAAATGGCCGATTAAAACTGTTTTAGGCCTTGGGAGTTGTGGACTTGTGGTGTTTAATAGCCTAATGAACTAATGGAGTAATGGACCGGCTCATTTGTGGACTGGTCATTTGTTGGTTTGTGGCTTTAAGCCCTTGAGGGCGGCTCAATTGTGTACTCGATAACAACAAGCAGCAGCGCAGAGCGCTGCACCTCTGTGTAAACGACGAGCAGCAGTGCAGACAACAAGCATCAAGCAAAACACTGGAAATCTGGAATTTGTGGACAACAAGCAACTCCTAATTCTGGAATCGACGACAACAAGCATCAAACAACAAGGAAATCTGTAATCTTCTAACTCCTAATTCTAGATTCTAGGGTTTATTATGAGTTATCTTGTTTTAGGGTTTATGTGATATGTGCAATTGTTCTTAATTTGTTTGTTTGAGTATCATTGTATGTCTAATTTTTAGAGTTTATGTCTAATTTTTTAATTGTTTATAATTCTTGTTCTAAGGTTTATGTCTAACTTTTCAATTGTTCACTTATAATTTTAGGGTTTATTGTAATTGTTTGAAAGATGAAACCACATGCTAAACAATCACTTATTAGCAATATGTTTAAAAGAAAGGCCCCGAAAATTGATGATATTGCTCCAACTCCAAGTCAAAAAATTGCTAATAATAATGATATGCAAAGTACGGTAAAAAAATTGGAGCGTCTAAAAATATTAAACCCACTGGGAAAAAAATTTCTCTAGATCAAAGTACGGAATTTTTTTTTTTTAACGTTACCCCTGAAAGTTTTCTCTATATCCGCCACTGCATTAGAATACATAGAAGAAATACAAACTTTTTGAATTAAACTAGCAAAAATAACAGTTTACTCTATTCCTTAAAACATATTAAAAAAAATAAAAATAAACGCGCTAAGCAGGGCAACCTGTGATCCCACGAGATCGACTTGAATACGATCCATTTAGCTAAAACGTGTTCACATATTCAAACCTACACCGATCCAAACATGTACGACTTACAAGTTAAAGGACCAAACCTGCAAATAAGTGAAAAGTTAAGAAAGTAGCGACCAGCAAAAGTGAAGATAAAAAAATCGTGGTTGTAGTGGACGGACATCCGTCGGCGATTGCTTCCACCATTTCAAAAATGGCGATGGCTTCCTTGTCCCTCAACTCTTTACCTACGCAACCTCCATCTCGCAAGATTATCGAAACGTCTCTTAACTACGCTGCCTCCTTAAAACCAATTGTCATTTCCGGTGACCCTCCCACGTTTGTATCTGCTCCCGGCCGTCGCATCGTTGCCGGTTAGCTCCGTCTACTCTTAACTCTACCGGTTAACTGTGTCCCTATCCGTATCAGTTCTAGAGATTGAAATTTATCGCAATTTGAATGCATTTGTTGGTTTGTGTATCAATTTAATTTTGTTTATTGAGTTAGTTTAGTTGTTGGAGTATCAATATTAATTTTTAAATTCTGAAGTTCAATATTGAGTTAAATATTAATTACAACTAAATTATTGTTTCTATTAAGGCATAATTTAGTTGCTGGTGATGATCATAACTGTTGTTTTTCAGCATATTTACAGTTTTTTGGGAAGTAGATTCTATCATTCTAGTAGATTCGAGTTATTTTTCAAGTAGAATAGTCTCTTTTGTGTGTGTTTTTGTTGAGTTGTCGAACGCGGATTGTGAGAACTTGATCGAGTTGCTGTTGTTAGCTTGCGCTGATGACCTTGTAGCTTCGTAGTCGAAGGTGCTAGATGCACTCAAGGCTCTAAGGGTGAGCCTTGGGCCTAGGTGCAAGGCGCTTAAAAAGTGAGCTATTTTAAGCAAGACGCACAATATAAATAGACCGTTTTTAGGGATTTTAGATATGTTTTAGGCTGGTTTAGGCCTATTTTAGGCTGTTTTATGCTGGTTCCATGCCATTTTTGGATGTTTTAGACCAGTTTTAGCTGTTCAGATCGGAATTTGTGAAATTTGGCTGGAACTTCGCTGGAGGGCCTTGATGGCCACAAGGTGGTTTTGCCTCGCCTTTCCCTGGCCCATTGGTGCGCACCTTTGGCTCCTTTGACTACCATGCCTAGTAGCCGCTATGGAGGAGGGGGCCGAGGGCATGGCGCCTTGGCTCGGGTGGGGGTCAAGGGCGCAACGCTCTTGGAACAAAAAACAGAATTATGGAACTTCAGGCCCATTTTCTTAAGTCTGTTGTGCAGTCTTATTAACCATAATCCGCTTCTATATAAGCAACTCTATGTAATTGTAAAATACTCTCTAGTTTGGCTATGCATGTAGCCTGATCACATTAATTGAGTGAACCATAGTTGTCAAAGGCGCTAGGCGCAAAAAAATCGAGGGACTGAGAAAAAAAAATGCACTTAAATGAAAGAAATATATACTTAAAAATAATACCCTTCTTCAAATAAAATAAAGAAAAGCTATTATATAACATTTAATATCATCTAATTAGTACCAAAAGTTCTAAAATAGTCAAGATTCTAATGTAATTCCAAAACTTGAATACCAAAATGTTCAAAGTAAAGTACCAAAATCTTCTTCAACTTCACAAGGCGCTCACCTCAAAATCAAAGCGCATTTATCGCGCCTCGTCTTAAAATTGCACCTAGGTGCACAAGGCGCTCGCTTTTGATAACTATGGAGTGAACAAAGTTATATTCATGTGCTGTTTATTTCTTGCACTTAAATTCTCGTTGCTATTGTTTATGGGTTTTGTTTTGGGTCTGGATACCTTACAGCTTCATCACATAATGTGACATATATTTATTTCATATTCATTGCATTAAAATGTTAAATGCAATAATTCTTTTAGTTGGAGATTTGCACGGGGACCTTGCTAAAGCAAGATGTGCACTCGAGTTGGCTGGTGTCTTAAGTTCAGATGGCCGTGACATGTGGACTGGCCAAGAGACGGTATGCCTTTGTATTTGGGTTATTTTTGAATACTTTGAGCATGTATAAAGTTTCATAATTGATGCAATTATTTACATATATATCCTTTGACCAGGTCTTGGTTCAGCTTGGGGATATACTAGACAGGGGTGAAGATGAAATTGCTATATTATCTTTATTGAGGTCACTGCAAATTCAGGCTAAAGAACATGGTGGGGCTGTTTTCCAGGTGGGTTTACAAAAACCTTTACTTTTTGATCCTGGGGCTTTAAATGTCAAATGTAGGCTTTGACTTTCAGGTCAAATGGGTTGCTTTTCATATTTAGAATTGGTATGAAATAGTTTTCTTATCTTATAGAAATTAATTATTTGGTTAACATTTGAATGTGTTGTTTTATAATCTTAGGTGAACGGAAATCATGAAACTATGAATGTCGAAGGGGATTTTAGATATGTTGATTCTGGGGCATTTGATGAATGTTCAGACTTTTTAGAATATTTAAATGATTGTGAGCATAATTGGGATGATGCTTTTGCAAGTTGGTTTGAAGTATCCGAAAGTTGGAAACAAGAACGGAAAGTGTCAAATGGTTCTTGGGGACCATGGAACCTAGTAAAGGTACGCAATTCATGGAAATTGTGGTTATCTTTGTGTTAAATACAGGTTGCAGTGTGAGCGGGTCGGGTGGGTTGGATAACATGCCAACACAGGTTCGGTTCAAAATGGTTTTAGTATGGGTCAAAATAAGTCGAATTGTGTCGGGTTGACCCTCAAATGCTTTTTGTCTATCTATTTATAGATAATAATTAGTAATTAGCTAATTTTTTTTTATTTTACCCATTTCAAATAAAAACAATCCAAATCAACCCATTCATAAGTAGATGGGTTGAAATCATCAACTCTGTGTTAAACCTTACCTTTTTTCAGTTATATTTGTTAACATTGTATATCCGTCTGTCTCTAATGAAATGTGATGAGATTCTGATTGATTTATTTAAATATTAGGACAGCGGCAAAAGGGAGTAATTGCAAGATCAGTACTTTTAAGACCAGGGGGTCCATTGGCATCTGAGCTGGCACGACATCCTGTTGTTCTTAAAGTTGATGATTGGGTCTTCTGTCATGGTGGACTTCTTCCCCACCATGGTAAACATTTACCCTTATTTTATGAAACTCAATTTCCTCGATTTTATTTATTTATTTTTGCCAAATTTTTCTCTCTTTGTCCCAAAACAGATGCAACCTTTGATTTCCTAAATAGACCAATGGAAGTGTATGACTATGGGCTAACTGTAATACTGTATAAAAAAGTAACCAACTTTTGTCAAGTTATTGTTTTAGGTAATCAAGATTTATTAGGCTAGAAAAAAAAATTAAGGTTTCAGAAAAAGGTAATTCGAGGCTACCGAACTAAAAAGATTTAATCTGACCCGTCTGCCATGCTAAATGATGATGTGGCATCTGGCATGAAAAACCGGTTAACTTAGAAGATTGCCTTAGACCGGAAAATTTTGAAATTTTAATGGCTTATTTGGGGTTAGAAAGTTAATTACCTGAAATAGGAATGTGACCAAAGTTTGTTTTCTTTATATGCAATTTGCCCTTCTACTAAATCCACTACCCTTTTGTAACAACATTATATGAGAATAATGTGGATCACAAAAAATCCTATTAATAGTTTGTAACTATTGTTAATGTTGCATTTATTTTTTATATTTGTTGACCATGGGGGAATTGTTACACTTTTGGTATTTTTTGGGTATTATTTTTTTGTAGGGATAAATACTGAAATTTTGGTGATGTTGCAGTTACCTATGGCATAGAGAAGATAAATAATGAAGTATCTAAATGGATGATTAATGGTAATGAAGATGACAACGGGCCACAAATACCTTTTATAGCTACCAGAGGCTATGACAGCGTTGTTTGGAATCGTTTATATTCTAGAGACACCACTGATTTAGAAGATTATAATATTGAACAGGCAAGTTTGTCCATTTTTTTTATAATAAGTATTGTGTTGGTTATGATTACAAAAACAACATTATTACAACAATAATCTTGATCTTTAAATAAAAAGATATAGGATGTTGTATGTTATAAAAATGTTCTTCAACCCATATGACCCGTTCCTTGTTTAGCTAAAAAAAATTATTTGACTCATGTCAGATAAAATCCATATACAAGTAACTGATCAAGATTGTGTTTGTTTCACAGATTCAATCTATTCTTGATTGCACACTTCAAGTAGTTGGTGCAAAGGCAATGGTGGTGGGACACACTCCACAAACTACAGGAGTCAATTGGTAAGCAATCATCATGACATAATTATTTGCTAATCTCCCAAAAAAAAAAAAATTCCCCTCTAAAAGAATTGTCCCCATAAAAAGTCAAAGTTTTAAAGCATTTTAATTTGTAAGCGATATTTCAATATTAATTTAAAGGATATATCGTCGGGTATGCAGTAAATATAACTGTAGCATTTGGCGCGTTGATGTGGGGATGTCTAGTGGAGTTCTTGATTCAAGACCTGAGGTAAAGTGTAAACTTCATCTTTTTTTATTTTATTTTATTTGATGCCTTCAGCATAATTTATACATTAATTGAAACAGAGAATGCTTTATTTAATGTTGTAAAATGTTTAATATGATTTCATTCACCAGGTTTTAGAAATAAGAGGCGATAAAACGAGGGTCATAAGGAGTAAATCAGATTCATTCAGTGAACTTCAGGCTGCTGATTATATTTAAATAACCACAAGGTATTGTATAGAGCTTCTCTTCAAACTTCCTATTTTGTACTCCCAAACTGCAATAGTTCAATAGAAATGTTTGACATCTGGTCAAATTACTAAATTACCCTTAGTTACATGTAGACAATCACAACTTACCCTTCATATATTCTCTTCCAACACCCACATTGCATTGCATAACACATAGACTTGATATACCACCACTATAGATAAAACATAACCTGAATCAACCCACTTATAAACGGGTCAAATTTGCAACCACCGACAATATTATTGCAATACTTTGTCATTGATCATCATTGTAATACACAAGCACCCATACCTAAAACCATCTATCTTCTTATTCATCTTGCGTGTCTTACAGTTGGGCTTGGTCGGGACTTATCATCAGGGACTTCTGACGAAGATGAACCTGATATGGTTTTCGCCAGCAAAGGAAGGACCCACGGGCCAACGGGCTGTCAAATATCATGGCATAAAAACTAGGCATATCAAGTCTTGTACTCTATAGTTAATTTCATGTCAATATTGGGGGTCTATGTATATAAACAATGTATTATGGAATAAAACTTGTTTGGTTGATGTACAGGCCAACAAGCACGATGTACAAGTTGTTAAGCATTGGATTAGAGGGGGGAGGCTTGGATTAGCTTCCTTCCTTATACATTCATATACACTTTGGAGGAATTTCCGCCTGTTTTTTTATAACCTTAGTTTGTTGTCTCATTTATAGTAAACGGATCAAAATGACACACCTAGATATCGCCTATCGGAGGCATTTGATGGAGATGAATCAAGTTTCAGGGGGAGTTTTAGTAATCGTAGTTTAGTACTTGATTGTAAACTATGTCTCATACACGTTTGGATCCGTGAGATTTTTCATGGGAATCAAGGATCCTTATCTGTGAACTTACGTGTTTGGAAATTATCTGTTGGAATTTCCATTAGCAAACATGATCTCAAATTCACCCAAAAAAAGAGCGTTGTTAAAAAGCCACTATATCAAGTACAAGTAAAATTCTCATAATTTTGTATATTTAATAACTTCAATTTTGTAACATTTTTAAAATACGATTTAAGATGTATATTTAGATCAAATAATATATTAATAGGATAATTTTATAATGTTTACCTAACAAAAATCATAATATCAAATGTACCATGTAGGGATGTAAACGCACCGAACATTAAGCGAACAGTTTGTGAACCGTTTGGCGGGAAGTTTGTTTACGTTCGTTCGTTTAATAAATGAATGAACATGAACATATGTCTCGTTCGTTCACTTGTGTTCGTGAATGTGCTTTTGAACACTCGTTCATTTACATTCGTTTTTTTTATATTTATGTTTTTATTCTATCTAAACCTTTTATATTCTTTAATTTTTATTTTATTACCCTAACAATTAACTAAGTAAGGTAGAAAACCATATTCTTATTTATTATTCATTCCCCTATTCTCACGACCTTCTGTAGTTCTATTCCACCAACGCCGCCTTCACCAATCACCATCCTTCGCATCCTCTACGGCATTCACGGTTAGGGCTTCTAAGTTCTTAACATTTAAAGCTTCTAATTTCTCAATCCTAAATCACAAATTTATTTCATATTATAATATTTTAAGGACTCCCAAAAGAACTAAAATTGGAATAAAGTGATGATATACTTTTTAGACTCCAAATTACAAAAGTTGATGAAGTTGTAAATAGCTTCCCAAAAGTGGTAAAGTTTAAAACTTTCATAGCTATAAATAAACCGAACAATTTGAAAAATTGAAAGCATTTGTGTAGAATTTTAACTTTTCAAGCCATCTCTACACATCTTCATACCCACCCTACACCAATCCCTCGTAATCTCCGCACCAATTTCAAAACCCTAATTTATAAATTCAAAATCATAACCACTGAATGCATGCATTCTCCCACCAATCTCTCACAATCCGATCTTCTTCTACTCTCAATCGCATCTCAACAATGGCCTCATCGTCTCTAGTGTTTCCATCAGTTCCACTGAATCATCAGGCGTCTTTTGGTGCTCATGATTCGTTGTCATTGAGGAGCTCATCTTCTGTTTGTTTTGGAGGTCTTAAACATGGATTTCGACGTCTTAATTTGGATAAATCTAGGGTTTCTATGAGCGTATCAGTTGGATCTACCACTGCGATTGATGATGCATTGTTCGCCGATTATAAACCTACCACTGCTTTCCTTTTCCCCGGTCAGGTCAGATTTAAGAATTAGAAGAAATTGTTTAGTTCAAATGAATTTGGTGTAATATTTTTTATAAATGTTAATTATTTTTTTAAAATTAAGTGAGTAAATGAAACTTATATTAATCTTGTCTACTGATTATTTTTTTAATTTATCTTAAATTAAATAATTATGAAACTTAACTTTAAAATTTATGTCTTTTTGTGAAAATTATCTAAATATATGAAAATTTTTAAATATAATTTTCTAAAGCGTGAAAACATATAATATTAATGTTTAGGCCGAATTTTATTAGAAGGATAAATAAACCTTCAATCATTTTGTTATCTTTTCATATTACTTTCTAAAAACACTTGGATTATCACGTATATTTTCAGTTTAGAATATAGATTAAAGTAGTTGTTTTTAAACTTTTCGGGGCCTTAGCGGTTGCGTTAGCTGTTTGTACCATAGAGACCCTCTGATTTAGTGATTTTTTTCTTCACAATACCTCTATTTCAAGTTAATTTGAAAAAAAAATCACTAAATAGTAATCAAGATTCATATATGTTACTTTTGCCTCAATTTTTTTTTTGACATTTATAGAAATACAATTATATAAGATTGGAACACCTAATGAAAGTTAAAAAAAACTTTCATCGACTTTAGTGAACAAACTTGGTTACTATTATGTGAACCCTTAAAATTAATTGTTTGGTAACTGGAAGCAAATTGAAGAAATTGTTAAATTGATATGTGAAAGTTACTGCTCTGATTCATTTTGAATGCTGTTAGCTACCGGATGAACTTGCAAGTTTGAATCAATTTGTAAATTTCTCTGTTGAATCAGATGCTTTTGCTGTATTTCATAGTCAATTTGTTGTAGGGTGCACAAGCAGTTGGAATGGGACAGGAGGCTCTCAAGGTACCAGCTGCTGCAGAGTTGTACAATAAGGCAAATGAAATTTTAGGGTGAGGCTGATCAATAGTTTCTTCACTTAAAATATTATGATACTTTAGTTCAGCTTAAATGTTCTAGATTTGAGAAAAAAAGTAACTCATATTAGTGAATAAACTAATAATAAGTAATAATGTTTGCTTGAAGGTTTGATATCTTGGATGTTTGCATTAATGGGCCAAAAGAAAAGTTGGATTCAACTGTTTTAAGTCAGGCAAGTTTCAGTTGTATTTCATGTTTCTTATGTTTATCATGTTCAGTCAGGTGATGATAAACCAGTAGGCAAGTGATGAGTCGTGCGGGTTGGGTAACGGACCATAACATGAATTTATATAGTAGTGTCAGGCTGTCTTGACCAAAGTTTAAAAGAACGGAATCGCGCCTCGAGGCTAACCGAGGCGGAATAAAAAAATAGATATAAAAAGTATATATCTTATAAATATAGAACTTTCCTTACTAATTTCATCATAGAAAGTCTAAAACAGCATATAAAAATTATATATCTTATAAATATAGAACTTTCCTAACTAATTTCATCATCTAAACCCTAAAACAGCAAGAGGCGCGCCTCGAGGCGTACGCCTTTAACGTTTTTTTGAATGCCTCGACCCTTTGAGGCGTACGTACAAAAAATGCCCCCTGAGGCGTCGCCTCATACTCGTTTTCTGACTGCCTCACGTATAGGCGCACGCCTCAACCGTTTTTTTAAACTATGGTCTCGTGACCCAAAGCATTTTGGTCTAACTTTCTTTTATCCATAAGAAATACACTTTGGGCGACTTTCATGTTTCGACCCGTTTGATCCATTTGACATTTTGACCAATGTATTGTTAAATGGGGTTAACAGAAAAACCAGATAACCGAGAAACCGATGGTTTTGTTATGATTTTTTTGATAACTGACTTTTATGGTTCGGTTATGGTTATATGTGTATAAATAACCGAATTAACCGAACCGATACTAAAACTAACCTTTATATGTATTTTTTCATAAATAATAGGTTAGATGTCAGAAAATTTCTGTTATAATTTTTTTAAACAACATATTAGTTTCCGCTTGATCTCATTTATGAATTAAAATGATTGGTAATATTTTGTTTTACCCAAGATATAATTAGATTTATTACTTGAAATTAGCTTGAATTCACCGACGCCCAAAGCCGGCGGTTAACTGAACCATCTTTTCCATTAACCGAATTAACCTAACCGTTTAAAACCCGAACCGAACAGTTATGAAAATCTAGAAACCAAAATATCGATTTTAGGTTCGGTTCTAACACAAGTTTACTTATTGGCATATCTTTTTATAATTTTGCAGCCAGCTATATATGTTACTAGTCTAGCTGCAGTAGAGATACTACGTGCTCGTGATGGTGGTCAACAGATAATTGATTCTGTTGATGTTACATGTGGATTAAGTTTAGGGGAATACACAGCTCTTTCATTTTCTGGAGCTTTTAGGTGGGTCATTTAATTCAATAAAATTTGAATAACTGAATTCTGCTATTATCGTTATTATCAGTTAGCAATATCTCGTTGACAATATCTCCTGTATTTTTTTTAGTTATAAAGAATTTCCATTGCATAACCATCATTTAGCTGAAAACTACCCTCGAATTTTTTTTCTCCTTTTTATTAAAAATATTTAATACGTTAAATGTGTTTACAAAAATAATACCACTACAATAATGATCTAAATGTTTGAATATAAAGATCTAAGAAGCTGCACTTTGTCTGAAAAATACACTTGGGGTGACTTACATATTCACCAAGGAATGGCCTTCCAATTTTCATAAACATCCCAATACCCAATGTGAAAACTGTTGCAATTTTTCTTGATTTCAGAATCATAAGCACATTAAAGTTCCCTAAACAGTACCATTTGATGCATCATTTGTCTAAGTCTGAGTCACAAAATCTTTCTTTTATTCATCTTATATATTCATACCTTTTCTCCTTATAATCTTTTTGTGCCTTTTTCTTTTTGATTAGTTTTGAGGATGGTCTCAAGCTGGTTAAATTAAGAGGTCAAGCAATGCAGGTAAGGGAATGATAATACTTTATGCCATCACATATCATTATCTTTCTACTAAGAACTTTATGTTAAACTTATATATTTCTCAAAATTTATAAATTTGTGATATTATAATCCTCAGGAAGCTGCAGATGCTGCTAAAGGTGCTATGGTCAGTATTATTGGACTAGATTCAGATAAGGTGCAACAACTCTGTGATGCAGCCAATGCAGAAGTTGAGGAAGCCGAAAAAGTTCAGATTGCTAATTTCTTATGCAACGTAATGATCACATGTATTGTTATTATCATTTTGTTATCTTTTTACCAATCTATTATTAATAGTGCCCTATTTTGTTTGGATAAAAAAAGAGAGTTTTGCTTTGGTACAAATTCAAACCTTTTAGAAGAACCTGATAACATGTAAACTTTAATTATAAGTACATCTGAACCTTTAGCATTACATAAAACCTGTATTAACTGAGAAATAGAAAGCACTGACTCGACCTCAAAAGTCAAATTGTACTTTTTTCATATTTCTATAACTTGAATTCTGTTATACTGTACCCTGCAGGGAAACTATGCAGTCTCTGGAGGGGTAAAGGGAATAGAAGCTGTGGAAGCAAAAGCAAAATCATTCAAGGCTCGAATGACGGTATACATCCTCCGTGCAAAAAACAGTTATTTAGGAACTGGTTATCTGCAATAGTTAGTTTTAAAATGTTGGACTAAAATAGATTCTACTTTTGATTATATGTAATCAGTTCTAGATAATCAGTTTCAGACCAGTTGCAACAAAACTGGCCATGTAAGATAAAATTACCTATTTACCCATTCCGTTAACCTAAATTGAGAGAGATTCGCTCTTATTTCACAAAAAAGAAAGTCTTGTTTATTTTTTCATCACAAATGACGAATCCGCTATTTTATATAATAATCAGAAATTGCCAAACACTTGTACATCTGCTTATCTGATTTTAGAACTTAAACTTAAGCATAACCACTTTCAAAACACACCCCAATAAATACCTTCTTTTTCTTTTGCAGGTGCGCCTTGCTGTCGCTGGGGCCTTCCACACCAGATTCATGAATCCAGCTTTATCCCAGCTAGAGTCCGCTTTGTCAGCAACCGAAATCAAAACTCCAAGAATACCAGTTATATCGAACGTTGATGCACAACCACATGCTGACCCTGAGACAATCAAGAAAATCTTGGCTCGCCAGGTCAGCTCCAATTCCAAAGTTTTGAAAAGGTAATATATCCTTAGTTATCATTTTACCGACTTTTACTAACAATCATTATCTTAGGTTACATCACCGGTTCAATGGGAGACAACGGTGAATACTCTTTTATCAAGGGGACTGGAAAAAAGTTATGAACTTGGACCTGGAAAGGTTTATCTTGAATATTTTTGAGTTTCATTTTTTTTTCTTTTTTTTTTGAACCGTTTACTTATTTGCTAAACTATGCACCAATTTGAATGTAAAATTAGGTTATTGCTGGGATTGTGAAGAGGATGGACAAAACATCACCAATTGAGAACATTAGCGCGTGAAAAGGGGCTTAACTTCTTGTGATTTTTACAATAACTGATGAATTAAAGTTTCCCTTGTGGTAAGAGCATAAAAAGGGATTATGGAGCTTATATGGGGCAAATTAATGTAGTTGAGTTTTTGTGTATGATCGTAACCTTTGTTGGTAATTGTATTCGAATCGCGGTTACATATGTTCTTCGAGTGATGATTACTATGAGTTATTTTTATGTTTTTTTTGAACGGCAACACCTAGATATTTAGGATAATTGGGTTTCTTCGGGGCAACACCTAGAACATCCAGGGCAGCCCACTACAGGAGGAACCCCCAACTGGGTAAACCCCTGACCTGATCACAGACCCCTTTTTTGTTGTGGCCAGGATTCGAACTCAAGACTTTCACTAGGGAAAGTCTTGAGGCTACCATTGCACCAGATGGCTAACGGTAGTTATTTTTATGTGATTTGTTTAAGCTCCAACTAGGAAATGATGCATCCTTTGGTAAAATACAAGTCAAGGCCTATTCAGACATGGATGCGTTTAATAGGTTGTTAAATGGGTTGTGTTTGTGGTTGGCTGGTTGAACCCGTCACACACCTGAACATGATATGGTTTTTAAAAAGGGTAACTTTACACTACTGTGTTAGACACATAACCAAGAACATGACTTAGTATTTGCCAATTGACATTGACACAAACTCAACCTCTTTAATCTTAAGAAAAAAAAAGCCATTTTGTTTTTTGAGTTTTGAAGTCCTTTAAAATTACAAATTTACAAGCAAACATGGTATAAAGTAATCATGCATAATGTATAAAACATTTTAACCATTTCATTTTCTTTCAATTATTTGTTCTAAATCAGTTTTAGTTATAATATAAAACATTAGGTTAAAATCCCGTGTATTACGCGGGTTGAATAAATAAAATATCATATATTTAATTAGTAATAAAAAATTATATTTTTAAAAACCCGTGCAATACAGAGGTTGAATAAACCAGTGTATTATATTGGTTGATTAAAATATAATGTAATTTGTTAACACACACTCGTCAAAACATGTTTTTAAAAAAATGTAATTTGTCGTGACAGTTATAAGCTCTGTTAATTCATATTAAATTCACTAGGTTATATACTCATGTACTATATGAGATTGTTTAATAAAAAAATAAAGTACAATAATGTGTAAACAAAATTAAAATAATGTATATAACAAGAAATAAAATTCTTTGTTTTCTTAATTAAGTAATAATTAGAATTCAAATTTTATATTATCTTTTTTTTTTAAATAAAAATATTAACATAATTAAATTTCAAAATTCAAAATTATTTAAAATAAGGAAATTTAGAAGATTTTGGTGAAAAAAATATGATGATGACACGTGACATTCTTTGGAATCATTTATTAAAATAAGGATATTTAAAAAATATATATATAAATGTGCCATCCCATTGCATTTGACCAGAAATTCACTATAAAATTTATTTTTTAAAAACAGACACGTCTTGGGGAAAATATATTTCTTAAGCAAATAGTGAAAAAACAAATGCTCAGACGCGCAATATTTATTCGAGAAATAGAACGGTTGTGATGAACCAACATCACTTTAGCGCTGTTTCTTCATTGCAATATGCACCAGCCCGGAATCGAACCCAGGTCTGTACCGTGGCAGGTACTATTCTACCACTAGACCACTGGTGCTTGATATTTACAAATTTTTAACAATCAAATATAACATAAAATACCACTACCCATAAGTAAGCAAATGAGTTTTTGGTTTTATTTTTGGCCGGTCTTGATTACAGCCTTACAGGAAATCAAATCAGTGGAGTTCTACTTTGACTCCCCATATTTCCATTAACCAAAATGGAACAGGCTGAAATAAAAAAAAATTAGTGGTTACTGGTGGCGACAACTACGACAATGTGGTGCCTACGACCAGAAACAATAGTCGTGGCTGGTGCTGACCCATCTAAACTCGTTTTAAGATGATATGAGAACTCGGATCTGTGTTTTCTTCTATTGTGACCAGTATATATATCTCAATACAACAATATGAAAATTTTGATGTTTTATAAGCTGGCCAGAAAATACATAAAAGAAAAGCAGAAAAATAAAAAATAAATGCTCAGATGCGCCATATTTATTCGAGTAATAGAACGGTTGTGATGAACCAACATCACATGAGGCGTTGTTTCTTCATTGCAATATGCACCAGCCGGGAATCGAACCCGGGTCTGTACCGTGGCAGGGTATTATTCTACCACTAGAACACTGGTGCTTCATGACTTTTCTCTACATCCTTTGATATCTTAAAATTTAGATAAATAAAAGATGATATGAGAAAATCACACCCACATCCCACAGGTATGTCATATTTCTGTTAAGGTTAAAACATACCTGTTAAATTGACCCAGAAACATTTTTGCATTTAATTTATGCATTATTTATAACTAAAAAGAAATAATAATCGCTTTGAAATAACGTAGTAATTTAAGAGGTTACTTTTTGAGCCATTTTCAAAGTGTTCCACACATTTGAGGTTGATCTATTTACACCAAGGTTTTGCTTATTCCACCAAGTCATTTGACTTTATTAGGGCACACACGGGGTGAAACGTTATTATATTGATAAATATATTAACAACTTTTTTATACAAATTTGATATTCTATTTGTAACTTTTTTTATTTTCTATCATGTTAAGATTATATGGGTGAGAGTAATCAAAACATCAAAAAATACGTGAAAATACATTTCATAAGTGATATATTTTTTACAATATATTAAATTATGTCAAATAAAAATTACAGTGATTATTTACAAATTTGAATAAAATTTAGTCAACATTTGACGTGATATTGGTAGTTTTTTCATGTTTTCAAAAGATTAATGGTTTGAGTCCATCTATACTTTTAACTCTTGATAATGCAACATACAACATACCATGAATAAATATTAGATCTTTCAATACAAACCAACATTTGAAAGTGACTACCCTAAACTTTTATTTATGGTTAATGCAAAACATACAACAATTTTTATATTTTCTTCTTTGTAATTTTAATAAAATTCTTTTGTCTGAATATGTTAACTCAATTATGTGGATAAAATTGTAATTATCAATGTTGCTTTCAAATATAATCTTCGCTTCTATAACGCGATTACCTAGTGATTTGACATGAAGTCTTGTTACATTACCTAAACTATTTTTCATCAATATTTTTTAATAGCACAACTGTAACACCGACAATTATAATAATTTATAGTTTGACAAACCTAATAATGTAAGTCCATTTAGAAAATCAGGAGATTATTAAATTTTCATCAACATGCTCTGATTGGCGAATACTATTTGTACTTGTATACGGAAAATATTGCAAAACATTTTATACTAAATCTCTCATTGAAAAAAAATAAAAAGATACAAATAAAATTTAAATTTCAACAATATATCGTCTTTTTAATTCAAAATTTAAAACTCTAAATTTCAAAAATTTCACTTCTTAATATTTAGACACAATTAAACTCTAAATTTCAAAAAACTAATAAAGTAGAATTGAAACTTGTAAACATAAAATATATCGTCATTTAAAAAAATTAAAGTTTAAAACATAATACACTTTTAAAAATAAATATTTGAATGTTTCTTAATTTTATTAAAAACTAACATTTAAAATTTATAAATTAAAATATAAAACTTATTTAAAAATATCAAATTTAATTAAAAAATTACTAATTAAATATTAGTGAACTATTCTAACACATATATATTTATTTAAAATATAAACGTAGAATTTTTAAATTTTACATGTAAAATTATAAGAATATGGTTTTTTAATAATAAACTTCTAAAAAAATCATTTTTAATAATAAAACTTTAAAAACTCGCTTTTTAATTTTTTTTTATTTTTAAAAAAATATTTACTGTTAATGATAAAAGAAATGTGAGCCGGTGATAATAATGATGAATTGATTTGGTAATGTTTATTTATGTAATTAAAAAAAAGGCTAAATATGAAAATATTAAATGAAAGATATAAATGTGATTTTGTGAGGGGGGGACTTGTAAGATGGAATATGGTGATGTCAAGTGGCAAAATCATTTAGCCTTTTATTAGAAGAGGGATTCACAGTAGGTTCCCTATATTTATGTGAGTGAGTTCCCTATATTTTATGAGGTGGTTTAAAGTGGTTGTGAGTGAAGGAAAAAGAAAATGTTTAAATTTTCTATATATTCGGGGAAAACACCGTTCACTTGCATAATTTTTTTAATATTTTTTTAAAGTGGTTGTGAATAAAGGAGGGAGAAAATGTAATAATAAAGGTATAAAAAATATTATTTAATTGAAAAAGAGAGAAAATATAATAATTTTAATGTAATTATAGGGATGAGAATGCTCTTATATGTAGTTTGATTTTTTTTTCTATAATTTTTAATACATAATATTTTATAAAAAAAAGAATATGATGTTACAATATATTTATTTTTATCTACATTTCAAAACAAATTTATAAAAAATGACGTATCAAATATAAAATGTTGGAAAGTGGGTGTGAGGGGTAAAACCAGGTAAATTCACGTTTGATCTACTTAAAAAACAGCAGTGGTAACCAACACTTACCAATAAATCTTTATGACATAACTCCATAAAAATCTGGATAAATAAATTTTAAACCCATCAAACAACAAATACAGCTGCTAATCTCATAACCATATCCCATGAACAATTTACCTACGCGAAACCAAAACCGCACCTTCTTCTCTTCTGCATCAATCATCACCAAATAAAGTGTTCGATTTGAAGCTCAGAAATGATAACAGCTGGAAATACGTGGGAGACGAGACTTAAAGAACTTGATCTGTGTTTTCTTCTATTGTGAGCAGTATATCTCAATACAACAATATGAAAATTTAACTTCTGATTATTGGGTCATCATGCTAACTTCTGTCATCATCATTGTTTAGTTCTTGAAAAAAAGATTTTCCAGCTTCATATGTTGACCAACAAATGGCGGCAGCTGGTGCGTGAAAAAGCATTCTTGCCGTCCATCCCCTAAAAAGCCCTCTGTAACCGTCTTTCTTGACAATTGTTTTTAAAACATCCTTAATAGAACCATTAACGTATCTATCACATCCACACACTCCCTGCATATCAAAATGTAACAGATTTTAATGAGATTCATTAGAGAAAAACGAATTTGAAGTTATTTGATAAACATATAGCAATGATGCAGTATTTTGTTGGTAATACACAGACTATAGAGAGAGTGCACTTGATCATGGTTCATAGAATTAATGGGAAGTTAAACGGAATATGCAACTAACTGTTGTGTACCAAATCGGTTTAGAGTCGATTCATTTCATTCATTAACTTGAAGGGAACTACAGACTCATTATATAGCGGCAAAGCGCATGTGCCTTCTGCTGCAAGGTTGGTAATTGCACGTATCACTAACATGGTGAATTGGTGATCGACTGATTGAGAACCAAATAACTGTTAATATTTGGGTTCAACAGCCGTTCTTCAAAAGGCCGGATGTAATTCCACCATTCATTAGTTTCTTGAGAGATAAAAATGACCCCGAAAGGAAAACCAATTTCAGGTAAAGTAAATCAAAATTCAAGGATACAACTTTTTTAAGAAGTCTATCTGAAACAATGAGCCTATATGCAGGCTGCAATGAGTTGATTATATCATTATACGACAAAAGGACATAAGGGAAAGAATTCCAATAACATTGGGTAGGCATGCAACTTCTAAGAGCTTTTGTATTTGAAAAATAAGCTTCCAGTGATAAAAAAAATGACTTGTTTGTATTACCAAGTTTTAGCTTTGATTTTGGCAAATAAGCTACTCAAAGTAACATTAAAAAAGGTTGTAGCTTTTTAGAGCTAAATGACCAAAACACCTCACAATAATCACATACAAAGTAAAGACTATACATGTGTGTCCTTATATGTCATTTTATACTTTTCAACTACGGATATAGGCTATAGCTTCCTACTCTTTGAGTGGGATTTTTGCTGGGTATGTTTGTTTGTTTATATAGGCTATAGCTATACTTTTGCAAAATAATCTATACAACTGACAGCTACAGCTCAAAACTCTTAACCATCTACAGCATAAACTAGCCTCACCGAGAGGCGAGAAACCTACCAAACACTACAGACCTCAGCCAACTGACACTCTTATATGGTTTAAATTTTGAACGTTAAACAAGTGGACCACATCCAAACTCAATCTTATCCTTCATAGAGGCTTTGGTTTACTTATCAAATTTATCTAATATCTGGACCCAATATCCATCACCTCCCATGAAAAGGGAACATTTTTAGTGTTCATCATGCATATTAATCAGATAACAAGATAAAAAAGCATCCCCTTTGCATGTAAACACCATAATCTATCAATGATTCAAGATTAGGGTTGTAAAGCACACATTTTGATGATGATATCAGCAATTTCATAACACAAACACAGAAGGGCGTTCATTTCAGAACCAAGAATATGATGAAAACTGCAAGAACCGCATAATGCACGTGTAAAGTAGTGCTTTGAATGTGATACATAAGACAGTTACATAACCGCCTCACTTTCTCTCTCCCACTACTTTATTTATCTTCTATGTACAAATGCATTATGCGGCACTTGCAGTACCAACATATTACCGGTTCTGAAATGCGCGCACCACCACAAACCTAGATACCTAAAAAATAGGCTTGATAAGCATGAATGTTCAGTTCCACTAGCCAATAACTAACAGCAGATTAGTAACAGTTTTCAGAAAATACCTGACACTGCAACTGAGTCTTGACAACATCAAGTGGAGTAGTAACAGCAGCCGCCAACGCCCCTGCCGCCGCACCAGCAGTAGCATGAACCACCAACCGCTCATCACTCGCACTCTCAGGCGAAACCCCCATCAATCCTCTCTTCGCCGCCTCATACGTCGCAAAATGCACCGCCGTGAATGGAGCATTCATCAAAATCGTAGTCCGATACGAAGCATAAAAAGCCCTAAATCCCTCTTCTCTCAAAACAGTCCTCACACAATCAATCACACCTTTGTACGGACTCCCACTCCCTAATTGCAACCTCTGCTTCACCATATCCATCGGAGTAAACACCGCATCACTCGCCACCGTCGCAAAAACCCCCGCCGCCGCATGAGCCATAGGGTTATTAGGGTTTCGTCTCGAAAACGTCTCTTTACACATCTCGTATACTGAAAAATAAACGGCGTGTGCCGGACCGGCGCCCAGTCCCATCGCTCCGATTCCACGGTAAAGTCCGGCGGGGCCGTCGGACTTGAGGATTGACTGAAGAGCTTGTCGGAGCCCCACGGATTTAATGGGGCAGGATCCTAATACTTGCATACGGGTTTTTATTGTGTCGATTGGGAACATGGCCATGTGTTCGACCATGCCGGCGATGGAACCGGCGATCATGAACTCCCAGAAGTGCAGGCCGTCGTGCGCCGGCGAGACGGTGATCTCCGGGTGGTAATCTGGTGGTTGTGGGATCGGTATAAGGTCGGAATTTTTGAATTTTGTTGCTTCCGTAGTCGCCATTGAAGAGAATGATGAAGAAATTGAATTCTTACACAAATTAAAAGTTAGGGTTTTGACATGGTTTTTTTTCTTATTCAGGACAACAGCTTGATGAAGAGATACTAATGGTTTACATTAATGGTCCATATAGTATTTTTAGTTACATGTTTAGTCCTTTATCTTTTAACATTTATATCTATCAAGCCATTAATAGGGTAACATTGGAACAGATCTTGGCATACGTGCTTCAAAAATGGTGCAAGGTTACATGAAGAGGAGATTTGAAGGAAATGAGTAAGTCAAGATGTCACTGTTGCAGTAATTACATAGAGATTTCAAAGTTTTTGAAACGAACTCGAGTGAAATCATCATCGAGTATTTTGCTAGAGTCTTGACGATATCAAAATTGTAGAAAAGAGCTTGAGAACACTCGCTGAGAAGTATCTATTTGTGGTGGTATTCATTGAAGAATTGAAGAATATTAAGGAGGTGTTGATAAATGAATTGCAAAGTACACTATTAGTTCACGAGTAGAAGTTCAAGAAACCCGATAAACAGGAAGAGCATGCTCTAAAGGTCAATTATGATAAATACACAAGTGCTCGAGGTCAAGGACGTTCGGACTTAAGAGGAAGGGCACCAAGTGTTTCACTAATCAAAAGTAGTGATCACTTTATACAACATCTCGCTAAATAAATGTAGTGATCACCTTCTCACAAACTTATAATATATCAAGATAATGTAATACTCACAACTCTCAACTTAACACTATGTCAAAATAGTGTTTCCTAGCCCAATCATCAACTATATCAAGATAATGACAATGCTTAACTCACATATAGTGAGTGCCACTTACAATAATCTCTCAATATAGTGGTAACACACTACTACACAAATTACAAACACAAAGAATTACAAGATTGGAAGTTATAACACAACTATTATATTTTGCTCTTTGATATTCAATCTCTCACTTGAATATATGTTTGAATATCAACAGAACTAGAGAGATATATTAGATGTACATATGAAAGAAAATGGTTGTGTAAGATTCTATTTATAGGAACAACACAAGAATCAAGAAGGCAAATTTATGCCATGTTCACGGTCGATCCATCGACTTTGGGTCGCATGGAATGGCATTTTCTTGTCCTCTTGTGTTGAGAACGTTGTGTATTGTCTCATCCATCCTTCCAAACCTATTTTCACACATTTTCTCTATATTTTGACCATTCTTAATCAACAACTTAATAACACAAGCTATCTATTTTAAGGAACAAGGGATTATAAAAGTTCTTAATTAGCAATAAACCAATGTTATCCCAAAAAAGACCTTGATGATACGATAATTCAAATAGTCTATGAAAAGGAGTTTGAGATGAGGTTTTTTTTATCGGTATTGAAGTGTTGCATGGCATACATATTTCACAACATAAGTATGGTAATGAGATATTAAGAAGGTTTACGATGGAAGATGGCAATGCTTTGATTAACCTGATAGCTCCAGACATCTGATGAAAGAGAGGAATTGATGAAACCCTCTTTAAGGAAGTCTCATGTACATCACACTATTGATAAGTCGATTTATGCTAAACCCATTATTAAGCAGCAAAAAGAATGATAGAGATATTTACAAGGTATACTGGACTTTAAAATCTGGTATAAACACGGAGGACAAAGATCATTGGAACTCATGGGATAACACCAGGTTACGTGTTTTTATGGGACAATGGAGATGTAGCATGGTCATCAAAGAAGCAAGACATTATCCTCCACTGAAATGGAGATGTAGCATGCGTTAGCAAACGAACTAGGTTTTAAGATACTGTTACCTAAACTACATTACACAAATACATATATTATCAACTATTGATTCTTTGAAATGTCGCTAATGAACGAATCAATGTCTATCTGAGCAGATCCTCCTACGGTTGCTTGTCGACAAATCTTCTCGACCTCTTTTGCGCGTTTCCTTATCTCTTTTCCCTTTTCGCTTTCTCTATCCATAAAACTCCTTATAAGTTTTGAAATTTCTTCTCGAGTGACCAAAATACCCTCTCCGATCGACACCCTCTTTCCCATTTTCCAATCTTCCACTATCATCTTACTATTCGGAACTTGATCCCAAAATATTGGAAAAGTGAGCATCGGCACCCCAGAGAAAGCACCTTCCTTCGTCGAATTCCACCCGCAATGTGACCAAAATGCCCCTATGGAACCATGACATAACACTCTCAATTGGTCACACCAAGGTATAACAAGCCCCTTGTAGTCATTTTCGCCATTTTCGTATTTAAATCGAGTCTTATCCCCACGTGCAATCCACATGTATCGTACACCGCTATCATGTACCCCGGCAATGATCTCTTCCAATTGGGCATCAGAGACCGAAAGAAAACTCCCTTGTGAAATATACAAAACCGAAGCCCATGGTTGACGGTCTAACCATTTGATGTAATCAGGGGCATTTTGGTCATTTTGCATGTCGCTCAAACTGAAGTAAGGAATTGCCGGTCCAACCGCATAAACTGGTATGGAAAGCTTCGACTTAAACGCATCGATTGCTCGAGCTTCGAGCTCGTAAATTGATACAAAAAGAAGATATTGAGCTTTGGCCGCCATCAAAATGGCTTGTGAAGTTACGGCCAAACTTCTTTCCCCTTGCCATTGAAGCACGTCACGAGATCAGCAACTCGAATCGGAGGAACTCCAGGTATGTAATCTACTATTTCATCAACGTTTCCTGTAAATTTTCAAATCTAATTATGGATCAATTAACATTTATGTTGGCTATTCAGAACTTAAAAGAAATTTTTTGAAATCAACTATTATATTGTGAGTAGATCAAACTTAAGAGCTCGAGCTAATCAAGTTTACATTCGATTCAAGCCCGTAAAACTATAATCACCTCGAGTCAAGCCCATTAAAAAGATATCGTGTCAGACACATGAACCTGAACATGATCATACAAGTTTTTACGGGTTAACATAAGCACGTCACATTTTCATACAAGTTTTTACGCGTTAACATGGGCACGACAAATTTACTGGAAAAATTATTTTAATACATATTAATAGTGTTGTGATTATAAATTTATAACTAAAGTTATAAATGTATATAAGGTAACTACGTTTAAACAACAAAATTTATCTTTTAAATTTTGACATAAAATATAATTACTTTTAACTTATAACATAAAACCCATTTTAAAAAAATAAGTATCAAACTAAAGCTAACCTAAACCAAAACCAGTTTAGACTAAACCCAAAACCTGTAAATTAATTCACCATAAGTTTGTGTCGTATTTTCGTGTCGGGACAGAAATGAACGCCCCAACTCGTACCGACTCGACTTGAAGGCATGAATGTGAAAGATTTTCCACAAACCTACCTGTGAAGTTATCTCCTGCGTGACAGTTTTCAACAAGGAGATCATAATGATAAGACAAGGAGAACACCGTTGCAGACATTGTAAACAAACTCGCCACCGGAATATTCATCCGACCACCGATATTCAAAACCCAGCTAAGGTAAGTATCATATACAAGTACACTTACTGGTACCTCCATCCGCCGGAGCAATTGCTCGACCGGATCTTCCATTTTTGTAAACGTGGCATTAAAGAATCCCGCGAAATCAGCGGCTCGGTTCACCTCCGACGGGATGACGTTGGGGATGGTAGCGAACCGGACGTTAGCCGGTTTAGGTTCAGAGCCGATGAAGCCTAGCCATTCTTCGGTTATGATGACTGTGATGAGGAAGTTGGAAGGGCGGCGTAGAGCAATGAGGTTGCAGAGGTTCATCATGGGGTTGATGTGGCCTTTGCCGGGGTATGGTATCGCCACCACATGGCAGCTGACGGAGTCCGACGGTTCCGCCATTAGCGTTATCTTCTAGATATTCGTTTTCTGCAATCCTCAACCACACAGGACAAGTACGGTGTACCTTAACTTATATGATTAATTTGAGAAACATCGGAGATAGTAGGACACGCAATTTCTGCTTATTGAGAATCAACGCCTCGCTGCGATTCATGTAGCGCTGTCACATGAACTCTCCGCCGCGCGACAGGACCTCCGCTACCTTTCCGCCACCGCCGTCAAAATTAAGACTGAGAGAGACGCGCAGGTGCGCGAGGTCTACGATAGGGCGGTGAAGATGGAGGCTGAAATCAAATTGATCGACGAATCAAGTGCTGAGTTGGCTCAAACCCTACGTGATTTGCAGAAATTGAGATCGGAGAAGAAAGAACTCGATGAGAAGTTTAGTAAAATCCGTGGTGACACTGCGAAGGTTTCAGATGAATGGAATCGGTTTCCGGTGATGAAATCGGAAATTGAAAGATCGCAGAAGGAAATTCAAAGAGGAAGGTAACAATCAGTGAATATACACATGAACTTATTATTAGGATCTATCTTAATCTATTTTCCCCTTGTTATAATTTGAAACCCTAATGATTTTAATTTTATTTGGTTTAATGTAAATGTTAGTTAGGTGTTTATTACTTTAATTATGTATTTCTGATTAGAACATGAACATTTTAACCTTTTACTTACATAACAACATAATAGAATCTGAGACACCCGACCAACGGGTCTGCATTATCAATTAGGAGCTCACGGCTGTTTTTAGTTACCGGACTCTGTGGTGTGGGTGCTTAAACGTGGAGTTATTTTTTCATCCACAGCCAAAGCGTCGAAAACACTTTAGTGGTATTTGAGGATAGACGTTTGTTTAAGACTGTTACAGAATCAACCTTGTTTGTGAGTAATTAACCGGTCATTTTGATACCTTTTTGGGGCGAGTGATAATTAATTGGTTTGGGTGTTAATTACTTGTTATAATCAGATAACTAGTTTGGATGGATACTCAACGAGCTATGTAGTCGTAACATTTTAGGGGTGTTTGGGATTGCTTGTTAAACCTGTTTATCTGCTTATTACTTCTTGAAATAAGCCGTTTTAACAAGACAAGTAACTAATGACTGTGCATGTAGGGAAGCAATTGAGCATGAGAAAAGAGTGCATGCCAGTAACATCAAAGAAAGTCAATCAATGGAGGGTTATAAAATCTTGATGGCTGGTGAAATCAAGAAGCTGCAGGTGGAAGCTATTGATGCAGGGAAGAGAGCAAGGGCGGCAGCTGCAGCAGAAGCCGCTTCATTTCCAGGTGGTTTTCTAGTCTGCATCTATTTTCTTTCTTCATTTTAAGCTTTAATTTTGAGTCAATAAGTAAAAGGTTAAGATTGAATTCTTTACAAACAACAGGTCATCTGAAGTTTGAAGGTAGTCTTCAGGGGTAATAACGTAATATACATCGCGTACGAGGTCTACTCTTTCTTGATGCTCTAGGTTGCAGGTTGAGTTGATCCTGATATCATCATATGGAAGTACCGTTTTTGGTTCTGATTTCATATTACAGAAAAATATTATGACAGACATTGGCATATAATCTGTTTTCGAGTGTCTTCAACATAGGTTTCAAAGTTTTATGAACAAGAGCAGAATTTTGGTTTTTGGAATTAAACTCGGTTGCACATTTATCGTTACGCTTATCCATGGACGGCTGCACTATGTAAAGAAAAAGAAAAAAAAGGCAAGAGCTTTATGCCCGTTAAATTTAAACTCGCAAAGGGCTCTATAAGATTGGGTTGAGACCCTTCTAATTATACTTTCTTTTAACACCCCTTCAACAACGTGTGATGCCGTTTGATAGGGGGCAAAATACAGGCCGGGTAAATAATAAACAACAAATGATAATAAAATGAACATCTTTTAGCAAAGTGTTAGAAGTTAAATATCTCTTTGCTCCATTTACTTTCCTTTGGTATTTCAAGTTACAAAAAAACATGTAGTTTAAGACTTTAGTGTTACTTAAAACTAAACTGATTGAGTGGTACTTGATTAAACTGATGTTTATGAGTACTTTACCTAAAATGAAGAGTTAAATAAAACTTGTTTAAAATAAGTTGTGTAAATATAAATAAAACTATTGTGGTTGTCGTCATGGGATGGGTGTTTAGGCTTCTTCCACACACAAACATGAGTTAACTTTGTAAGCTTAAAAAATGAAAGAGAAAAGTGAATACTTGTGTTTCTTTTTTAGAGTTACTTGAAGTGGCCCCAAGGCTAAACCAAAACCACTTGCATGGTTCTATTCTAGATTTCTAGGAGCAATAATATACCATAATTAAAAAGATGCACTGGTTAAATAAATTAATTAGTCTCAAACATAGAACCTTAACTCAAACATAATCAAAGCGTTAGATGAATTGTTATTAATCCGTGAACAGGTTAAATACGTAACAAACAGATTTATACAAGATGGCAAACATGTTAAACGAGGAAAATTATACAATTTAAGAAATAAAATACTACTTTCAAACAACATGGCATGTTAACCTTTTCGCGTTAATTAATACTCAGTTTGTGTTGATTAAACACATCAACCTAAACACGACTAGTTGACCAACGTAAAACATGATTATCTTCATTGCGTAATCACGATCATGTCAGAATTCAACACCTCTACTAACCAGCATTGATTGCTTGTCATGAAAAGTAATAAATGAATAATTTAAAAACAAGAGGATGTCATTTTTGTCAAGCCCATGTTCTACTTGATCATACAATGTTTACATTTTCTAGGTTTAAGTGATCAACAAATTAACAAAGAAACCATTAGGGCATCCATTAACTCTCTTTTCAACAATCCTCTTTGCTCTTCTGCTTCACCACTAAACTAACAAAGAAACAAAAAATTTCGGCACTTTAGCCGCCTTTCCTCTTATGGTCGATATGGAAAAAATAACATAGAAAAGGTAAAAAATAACACATCAAAAGATCAGCTTGAGCCCTGTTGGTAAACCCTGGCAGAATTTGATGGCCAGGCGTCTATAGCTAAACGTGTGAACAGAACAGTGGGTCGACAAAACGACAATAGGTGACCCAACCGATCTTGGTTCTAACCGGGTTTCAGGCCGAACAGGAACGATAACAAAGAAAAAACGATCCCCGTTAGTGGCTGCTACTTATAACCAGTCCTCACCTCAGCTGACATTCAGGCTAAATCTCATGCAGACGTGGCAATTTCAACTCATTCACTAATGATAGGATTGATTTGGGTTTGTGTTAATCAAACGGGTCAAACCAAACAAACTTTGGCCAAGAAAAGCAGCACAAGTCGAAAGGGATTGAGAGTTGCAAAGTTCAACTTCAACGCATGCAACCCTCTTCTAAATTAGCAACAATTGTGTTTTTTAATCCAATTTTACACATTAAACATTTAAAAATATTTTTTATATAAGAAAAAAAGTTGGATCAACCCAATATGACCTTTTCAACCTACACCCCTTTTGACATGTTACTTAACTCGCTCATCTTGCCACATCTAATCTCAGACCAATCCCTTTGGCCGCCCCTAGAATCTCATCAAGAAACTAAAATTATATATGTATGAATGGAGTGACCAGAAGTCAGTCACAAAAGCCCAAAAGACAATTTTACAACAGGAGAAGTCAACCGGTCCAGGAGATATGGCTTTTCTGACAAAATTTACGCTTTATATCTAGAAGTATATGGTTATTCAAAAGCAACAACACTCACCTGAAAATCTCAACCTACCTTAAAGAAGCATTTGGAGTACATATATCATCCACTTGGCACGCACTGGCCTCTATAAAAACATTCGACGCGATTCAGATTAATCATAATCTCAACTCAACATGGTCCAAAGATAAGATAAAGAGAGGAGAAAAGGGGCAAGTGGGTTTAACCTACCTCTTAATCTCCTTGTAAGAGAACAATCACCCCATCACCCCCTGCAATAAAGCCTTCCCTTTTTGTTCATAGTTTTACTCTAATTTAATTGCGCTCGGGATTTTGATCATTAGTATGGACGAGAGCGGTTTCCTCCATGATAATTCCTATCTGGCCCACCATCTCTGTGGTTGTCTCTACGTCTATCACCACCACCGTAGCCGCCGCCACCTCTTCCACCACCACCACCACTGTTTGCACAAACAAGCAATGTTAGTGCAGTCCCATAAAATCAACAAACCCAAAAAATCCGGGACCTATCTTGTTGGTTTTCCATATAGGAAGCAATTCAACCATTTACATGTAACCTGTCAAAAGTCCCCCAAGCATTCTTAATGCATTAACACTCCTAAAACCATTTTATTAAAGATCATATCTGACACTAAATATTCATACAGGGTTAAAAAAAAATTATGCCAAAAGTGCTCCAATCGACCTGATCTATTTCAACCCGTACTAAAGTACCCTTTCCAACTCATTACCCAGCATGCCTAACCCTGTCACCCACCCATTTTGACACAGGCCCACAACAAAATTTCCCAATAGAGAATGGAAGGAAAGACTAAAGAAAAGCTACTAAAATAGGGTGGTGATATGGTTAACTTTCGTGTTCATAATACCACACATTGCTAAACATACACCGCAACAATAACTGTTTGTTGATCAATTAGTAATGAAATCATAATCTGGAAGTGGGAGTTCAGAATTGACATAAAAAACAGAATACCAGAGGCATTCATGATTCATTTTAATTGATGAAGAAGTTAACAATAGTAACTGTGCTAACCAACATTCAGCAAAAATGTGGCTTTTACGCAAATAGTTGCACAATGCTATTAACTTGCAAGAAACAGAACCCTTCAAAACCTATTAACTTGATGAAGCCTGTAAACCATCATGTTCTTAATCTATATGTACTTGATTATTGACTAAAACTACAACAATCTTTACATTGATCAGTAAAATAGTCCCAATTGACTTCTAAAATAAGGCATTTGTCAACAAATGAAAACATTAAACCAATTTCTGCTCATACAGAAACAGTATTCTATACTACAAAACACAAAAAAACGTAATACGGGTTTTTAACAATATAAAATAACCCAGTTCCCCAGCCTCTTGAAAAGAATAAATATCAAATTAGACAACAATACAACTAAATGCCACATTTAACACCTCTGTCATTGGCTCACTGATTATCTTAGAGAACTACATGCTGTTGACCACAAATAAAGATCCGATTTACTACTCCACAGCAGTCAAATATGCAACTCAACTTACAGCAATAAACCATAGTCCATACAAGTCACTCATATAAATATATATATATATATATATATATATATATATGAATAGATATGATTATAAATGATGCAAGATTCATGTCCATACTCCAGGCCATATTTATATTCAGGAAAATTATCAGTGAACAGAATCTCAGATTGCATATCAGAAAGTAAGTGAAGCTATGGAATGTGTTCTAGTTAGAGTCTGTTAGCTAAACATTGTAATTTCCCCATCCCCGATATAATGACCGCATAAATAACATATATTTGGTGAAATAAAACAGATACTTGTAGCATGAGGTAATTAACACCATACCCTTGACCATATGCAGAAGGGGCCCTTGGAGCAGATTTCTCAGCCATTCCAACACTGATTTTGTGACCTCTCAGCTCATAATCTGATGAAGAATAAAATAATTAAATGTAACCATAAAATGCAATAAAGTAAAAGGAAATTATGAGAGAAGTTGCACTGTTGTAAAATCCGCCAGCAGAATGCGCTGCAGAAGGATCCTCATAAACCAAAGCAGCATCGCCTTTGTTGTTTCCTTGTTCATCAGTGTAAATCTTAATGTTATAGGGCCACTGATCCTTATAACCTCTCTTCTGCTTAATTCTCCCAACCTACAAACACATAGATATGCAATTTCCATTAATAAAACTTAAAAAAAAGGTATTGCTCGATAATGTAAGAAAAATGAAAACTGTATTTACTTGTCCTATGCCTCCAAATAGCTCTTTTAACTCATCAACAGTGACGTCCGGAGGCAAATTTGAAATGTAGATACGTGCATTGTCACAGGATTCATCACAAGTTTCATCACATTGTTTGACCTTGGCAGGTGTTTCTGCAGGCGCACCACCATAACTGCCTTGATTTTGTTGACTACCGCCATATCCACCTGTTGAACCGCCCCGACCACCACCACCACGATTATCAGGCAAAGAATCACCAGCATAACCACCGCCGCCACTGCCATAGGATGGGGGATATGAAGTCGGTCCACCATTGTAGCTTGCAGGAGGGGGGACAGCATCAGTTCCATAAGCAGGGTTAGTCCCATATGAGCTGGGTGGTTGAGGGTAACTACTATCAGATCCCCCATACCCAGCTGCAGCACCCTGACCATAACCCCCGCTGTCTCTTCCTTGGTTTCCGCCATAAGAACCACCACTGCCTCTACTTCCTCCACCACTTCCACCTTCATAGTTACCCCTACCTCCTCTGTCACCACCATATCCCCCTCCACCACCACCACTGTTGTAATTACCACCATCACTGCGTCCACTCCCACCTCTATTGTAACCGCCACCATCATTGCGACCACGATCACCACCACCACCACCTGAGCCAACAGGGGAAGGAGTACCACATTTGTTGCACTCAGTTCTCCAAGAAAAATTTGAGTTGCCACAGCTGCAATTACAGTATGAGAATCAACTTGATCAATACAATCATGAAGACAACACTTGCAATTTCAATCAAGTGGGAAGGTAAGTTCCTTCTGAACATTGAGATTTCAGATCAACATAAAAGTACAACACTTTATTAAAAAAGGGTAATTTGTTATATGGTAAAATTAATTGAACCGGTAAAATAAATAGAAGCAATCAGCAACAATACATGAATATAGCACTCTATTTTATCGACAATGGAACACATTATCACATTACCACAAAAGGATCATTCTTAAGCAGAAACACAGCTTCCAGATAGTGTGCCTAACCCACCCCTAACAAACTAACCATACCTTAAAATGACAAAAAAAAAATACCAATCTAAATCTATTTGCATGTATCAAATGATAATTAGTTAAACATAGCTTTCAAGATTAAAAGAAATTAGATAAGACGGATGAATAGTCAACTAGATGAAGCAAGTACAATGTCATGTTCTTCAAATCTTGAATCTAATAACAGACTAAAGTCATCAAGTACTGACTCCTACTTGTAAGATTTGTGCATATATAATTAAAACAAGAATCTCAAAGTAGGATATTGCAATAAAGTCATCAAGTACTGACTCCTACTTGAAAGAATGTCATGATATGCATAACTAGGTTTAAACAAATTCTTATGTGAACAATAGAAGATCAAAAGATAAACAAGTTACCCTGGATTAGGGCACGGCCAGTCTCCTTCTCTGCCACCTCTACCACCGCCGCCACCTCTACCCCCGCCTCGCCCACGGTCTCCTCCTTGATATCCACCTCCACCTGAAGTTACAGGTAACAAAAACAAAAATTCCATTAAATTTTCCAAGAAGACCATTACAGACAAAATTTGGATTGATTTACCAACCTCGATTTTGTGAATTGCCACCGTATCCTCCTTCTCTACCACCACCTCCACCTCGACTACCATAACCTCCCCCTCCGCCTCCATATCCTCCGCCTCCTCCACGGTTTCCGCCATATGATCCCCCTCCGCCACCACCGCTACCTCCGTAACCTCCGCCGCCACCACCACTGCCTCCGTATCCTCCGCCGCCACCACTGCCTCCGTATCCCCCTCCCCCGCCAGTTCCACCGTAACCTCCACCAACGGGCGGTGGAGCAGATCCGTCTCCTTCGTGACCGTAACCAGACATCGTTGTTAGGGTTTCTTTTAGCTGTTGAAGATAGAAATATAGAAATTGAGTGAAAGGGGAAAGGGCCAAGGGGAATTTAAGCGTATTTATATACTGCGTGAGTGGTGGACTCGTTAAAAGTTTCAAGTGAACACCCATCACTAGAGGTGCACAAAACGGTTTTTTAACCCGAACCGGTTTGGTTAACAAAAAGTCAAAACCGGTTTGAGTTCAAACCAGACCGGTTTGAAACCGGTTTGAGATGGTCCGTTGACCGGTTTAAAAAACGGTTTGAAACCAGTTTTTAATCGGTTCGGTTCGGTTCGGGTTAAACCGGTTTAAATGTATAGGTTTCAAACCGGTTTTAAACCGGCGGTTTGAACCAGTTTGAAACCGGTTTTGTATAAACCGGTTCGGTTTTCGGTTTGAAACCGGTTTGGTTTTTCAAACCGGTTTTTTGTGCTTCTCTACCCATCACGCATCCATCATGTGATACGAATGCGTTTTTTTAATTTTAACCCAAAGAGAAAGGCAGATAGAAATGAAATGAAAAATTGAGAAGTTCTTTTTGTAACGTAAAAGGATGAGTGATATTTGTTAGCCTGATAATTATGGTTTGGGCCGACTTCATCGAGCCTATGATGGGTCGGTGTTTTGATGGTCAAGTCGAGCCCATTACTTGAGCGTCAACCCTCAATGGGAGTTTGTTTTACTAATTAGAGGTTGAATGTGTTATTGATAACAATTCGTATCTATTTAGGTTTTCAAATTCGTTAACCTATATATACCCGAATATGTGGATTATATTATTGTGTATTGTGAACTTTTGAGTTAATGAAAATTACAAATATCAAGTTATGATCCAAATATGAGTTTGAGTTATATTCTCTAATTATTTACCAATTTCAATTCGTATCAGAACTTTGTTACGAAATTCAGTCTATGTTCTTCTACTCCATTCTTAAGTAGATCGCAAGGATCTGGTTTAGCACTGTTATGAATCGATCTGGCTTTCTACTCAAATTTGTCAATCGCAATTCAATAAAACGTGTTTCTGTCTTGCGATTGCATCTTACGAACCTATGACTAGTTTTCAATCGCACTCAGATTGGAACATATGTTGTTTATTTTCAAAAACAAGGGGCGAATGTTTCTTTCCTTTGATAGCAAAAGAACAGAGTATTATTGTTTCTATTTTGTTACGAACTCAAGTCAAAGAACAGAGAGACAAAAACCTGTTGTTAATTCCCGATCGAAAGCATTGGCGGATCCAGAAATTTTTTTCATGAGGGTCGGAAATTTTTGGGGTCTGTTGAGTAGTGATATATAACACTAATTTTTTTCATTGAGTGGCATTCGGGGGCTATTTTAAAATTTTATGGGGGGCGATCGGGATTTTAATGCGTATTTTACATAAAAAAAATCATAGAGGGAGGCTGCCCCACACAATACCTTACTAGGCCCGCCTATGATCGAAAGCAAGAACCTAAGAGATTTATTGTTCGTTTTTTTAGTACGTGTTTTGATTCCTGAAGAGCCGAAGAACAAAAGTTTGTTGTTCCCCGTTGATGCTACTTTCGATCGCACCTAAAGAACCGAACCAGAAGGTTGTTGTTTTCCAAAACAGAGCCAAGTTCCTAATCATATGCGTTTTTAATCTCAAGTTGACTGTAAAGGGCCTCATCGATCGCAAGCAGGGACGGATTCACTTATAGTTGAGTGGGGGGAAAGGCCCCCACTAAGTTGAATGCCATTAGGGTAAAAAAAGTTCATTTTAGTAGCAGAAAGTTTTTAGGCACCCGTCTATATTTCTTACAGGCCCCTTGATGCCCCCATTTAAGTCGAAAAAAAGACTACAAATCTGTGAAAAATTCAAACCCCTAATTTGCTTTTGCAATTCTAATCAGAATCTATGGTATTTCTGGTGAAAACATTTGAGAGAGAGAGGAGTGGGGAAGTTGTTAAGAACTTGGGCATTTCAAAAATAAATTAAAAGCAATTTTCATATAAACCCCTTTTACTTCAATATAGTTTGGTATTAAACCTTTTAATTTAGTTTGAATTTTAAACAATTCTAAAATTAAAAGTTTTATATTATATATAAACTAATTAAAATGAATAGACCATTAATATTTTTGTTGTTGGATTAGTCGATTAATTTATTGGTATTTTTGTATTGTTAACTTTTGTCTACAATTAGTTTCTATTTTCTTATTTTTGATTTAATATTGTGTTTAATCAATTATTTTTGTTTAGGAAACTCTAGAATTGCAGAAGTTTAAGCAAAGTTTCAGTTCTTGAAAAATTTCATACTCGTTACTTATACACGTTTGAGTTTGAACGAAAGATGTTGACAAAATCATCATATCATTAACTAAATAAGTATGAGTAGTTTACTATAATGTTAAGCAAACGAGTACGAATTGTTTTTTCTTGACTTACTTTGACCCGACTTGTTTTGGCCTACCTATTTTTGCACGCACTCATAAAAAATTGTTGCTTATAGAATCGAAGAAATGCGGAATTAAGATCAATACTCCAAAACGATTGTTATTGCAAGAAACTCAATCAAAACAAATTACACATGAAATTGATTACAAGATGAAATTGAACGAACTGACTCTCAATGAAACTAATATCTAGCTTAAAACACAGTTAACAGACTATTAACAAACTATCTTCTAAACTTGACACAATCAGCCCCTCATATTAGATCCAATTACCAATCTCACTAACCAACTTCACAAACTATGAAGTAATGACAGATTAGCCCTTCAAGTTTACTTTGACTTAAAAAACACATTATTGATTGACTTTTACTTCCAACAATCTCCACCTAAAATCAACAATTATCCAATCCCCAGTCCAGTAACACAAAACTCAAACTTAGGACCAGGTAGAGATTTGGTCAACATGTCTGCAAGATTTTCCTTAGTGTCCACCTCATTAACAGAAACTTCACCAGAACTTGCAACATCCCTTATAAGTGTAACCTGACTTTAATATGTTTAGTTCTCTCGTGAAAGACACTATTCTTTGAAAATTGCACAACTCCCTGATTATCACAAAAAACTACAGTACCAGCACCATTCATTCCAAGTTCAGATACTAACCCTCTTAACCAAAGAGATTCCTTAACTGCCTCAGTCAATGCCATATACTTAGCCTCGGTTGTAGATAGAGCCACTACCGGTTGTAACTGAACCTTCCAACTTATAACATTATCAAGAACTTTGAACACATAGCCAGTTATAGATCTACCCTTATCCAGATCTTTTGCATAATCTGAATCAACAAAACCTTCAATAACACTCTAACCATCTTTAACAGTTCTGCCAAAATTTAACCCCCAGCTCTTAGTACCTTTCAAGTACTTTAATACCCACTTAGCTGCTTCCCAGTGTTGTTTTCCGGGTGTAGTCAAGTATCTGCTGATCACACTAACTGCATAAGCCAAATCTGGCCTTATGTAGACCATTAGATACATAAGACTTCCTACTACATTTGCATAAGAAACCTGATCCATATATCTTTATTGATCTTCATTCTGTGGTGAATCATTTGCAGATAACTTGAAGTAAGCTGCCAATGGAGTTTTAACAGTTTTACTGCCATCCATTGAATAATTTTTCAACACCTTTTCTATATAGGAAGTTTGAGTTAACCTTAAATGTTTCTGTTCCCTGCTCCTGACAATTTCTATCCCAAGAATCTTCTTGGCTTCACCCAAATCTTTCATTTCAAACTCTAAATTCAACAGCCTCTTTGTAGCCATAATCTCATCCTTGCTTTTACAAGCCAACAGCATATCATCTACATAGAGCAGTAGAAACATGAATTCACCTCCACTCCACTATCTAAAATAGAGGCAACAATCATAAGAGCTTCTAGAAAAACAATGAGTTACTATGAACTCATCAAATATTTTATACCACTGTCTTGGGGACTGTTTAAGTCAATACAAGGACCTTTTAAGTAAACACACTTTATCTTCAAACCCTTCTTGATAAAACCCAAAGGCTGTGACATGTAGATTTTTTCATCTAGAAAACCATGTAAGAAAGCCGTCTTTACATCTAACTGCTCAAGTTCTAGATCTTCTGCAGCAGTTATAGAAATAATTGTTCTTATGGTTGTATACTTGACCACTGGAGAAAATATCTCAGTATAATCCACCCATGCTTTCTGGGTGAAACCTTAGCTACCAATCTTGCCTTGAACCTTGGAATTTCACCACTAGACATTCCTTCTTTTACCTTATATATCCACTTGCATGCCACAAGTTTCTTATCCGTAGGTTTATCTACTAATTCCCAAGTCTCATTCTTCTCTAAAGATGCCATTTCTTCTTCCATGGCTTTATACCATTTCTGACTGTCTTCAGATTGTATAGCATCATGATAGCTATAAGGCTCATATATACTATCATGTTCAGCAGCCATAAATACAACTGCTGAGATATCAGAATTATCTCTAAATCTCAATGGTGGTATGATATTTCTCCTTGGCCTATCCCTAGCCAAATTATAGCTTGAAGCATTATCACTGATATTTCTATCAACATGTTCGCCTTGGCTAGGTTTCATGCATTGTTCATTTGACTCCACCTCAATTTGAACATTCCCCTTTGTTATATGATGCATGTCACTTTCTTGACAATCTGCTCCCATAACATCTTTATAAAGTAGATTTTCTTTGAATTCAACACTCCTGCTTACAATAACTTTGGGACTACCACTTTCCAATCTCCAAAGTCTATAACCCTTGACACCTTCTGGATACCCCAAGAGTATACATTTCTGAGCTCTAGGATCCAACTTATCTTGACTTATATGAGCATAAGCCATGGACCCAATTACCATGAGATGACTACAATCATGCTTTTCCCCTGACCATACTTCAAATGGATTCTTCATCTCTATAGCCCTGGATGGAGATTTGTTAATCAGATAAGCAGCTGCTGTAACCAATTCACCCTAGAAATTCTTTGGTAGCCCAGAATTAAACCTCATACACCTTACCCTTTCCAGTATGGTTCTGCTCATTCTTTCTGCCAAACCATTCTGCTGAGGGGTACTAGGCACTGTCAAATGCCTTCTAATCCCATTCTCTCTGCAGTGCATGTTGAACTCATTGTTGCAAAGCTCCAACCCATTGTCTGTTCTTAACTTTTTAACCTTTTTCTCAGTTTGAGTTTCCACTAGTGTTTTCCATTCCTTAAAATTTTGAAATGCATCACTCTTGTGTTTAATTATAAACACCCAAACTTTTCTTGAAAAATCATCTATGATGGACATGAAATACCTTGCACCACCTAGTGAATCTACCCTTGCTGGCCCCCAAAGATCAGAGTGTACATAATCAAGGATCCCTTTAGTAACATGTTTCCCCTTTTTAAACTAGACTCTTCTTTTCTTTCCCAACACACATGTTTCACAGAAGCCTACATCATCAATCTTATATTCACTTATTATTTGTTGTTTCATCAAATGTATAAGACCTTGACTACTCAAGTGCCCAAATCTCTTGTGCCATAATAGTGAATTATCCTTCTCTGAAACAGCAACATATGCCATATCATGGACAACATTACCATCCAACATATATGTGTTGTTACCTTTTCTTGTTCCAGTTAGCATTACTAAAGATCCTTTAACAACTCTTGCTTTGCCATCTTTTAGACTCACATGGTACCCTTCCCTTTCAAATGTTCCCAAAGATAACAGACTCCTTTTTAAACTAGGAATGTACCTTACATCTTGAATGTTAAAATCATGACCACCTTTCATTCTGAAGGTTACAGTTCCTATTCCAAGAATCTTGCAGGGCCTGTTGTCCCCTAGTTTTACCTCTCCAAGTTCTTGATTTGTTAGCTTTGTAAAGAAAGACTTCACAGGTGTCATATGAAATGAACATCCTGAATCAAGGATCCAGTCATCAACTGTACCTTCAGTAGATACATTCATCACGGTAGCACTCTCATATCCCTCTGATAGATCATCCTTAGGCCCATATGCCTTTGAGTTGCTGACCTCCCCTTTTCTTTTCTTCCATTTTGGACAGTCTTTTTTCAAATGTTTATTAGGATTACATACAAAACATTTTCTTCTGAACTTAGATTTTGACCTGGATCCTTGACCTTGACCCTTTTGTTTTGTAAAACTTCTTTGTTCAGGTCTTCCCCTGACCACCAGACCTTCTCCACCATATTCTTTAGCATCTGACCCCTTCTTCAATTCTTTAGAATTTAGGGCAGCCAGAACCTCTTCCATAGTCAAGGTTTCTCTTACATACATCAATGTATCCACAAAATGCTCGTATGAATGTGGAAGAGATGTTAAGAAAATGATTGCCTGGTCTTCTTCTTCAAGTTCCACTTCAATATTTTCAAGGTCAAGCACCAAATTATTAAAATCATTTGTATGCTCCTCTAATGATCTTCCAGATCCCATTTGAAAAGTGTATAATCTCCTTTTCAAATACAACCTATTCGCCAGTGACTTAGTCATGTAAAGCGTTTCAAGTTTCGACCATATACCTGCTGCAGATGTCTCTTTCGATACTTCTCGTAGTACCCTATCCCCAAGACTTAGTATTATAGCACTGTGAGCTCGTTCCATAATCTCTTTCCTTTCTTTGTCTGTCAAGTTCTCCGGAAGTTTGTCTTCCCCTTTTAGAGCATCAACTACGCCATTGTTGACTAGTAGTGCCCTCATCTTGAGTCTCCACAAACTAAAATCATTTTTGCCGTCAAACTTCTCTAATTCGAACTTTGTCGACACCATCTCGATCTTCAATTTCAGCCTCAACCGGTTGAGTCGGAACCTTCTTTGATTTGAGCCCTAACCTGTCTCTGATACCACTTGTTGCTTATAGAATCGAAGAAATGCGGAATTAAGATCAATACTCCAAAACGATTGTTTTTGCAAGAAACTTAATCAAAACAGATTACACATGAAATTGATTACAAGATGAAATTGAACGAACTGACTCTCAATGAAACTAATCTCTAGCTTATAACACAGTTAACAGACTATTAACAAACTATCTTCTAAACTTGACACAATCAGCCCCTCATATTAGATCCAATTACCAATCTCACTAACCAACTTCACAAACTATGAAGTAATGACAGATTAGCCCTTCAAGTTTACTTTGACTTAAAAAACACATTATTGTTTGACTTTTACTTCCAACAAAAATCTTGGATCCGTCACTGATCGCAAGAACATATTTGACTTGTTTGTTTAAAACTCGAGTCAAGAACAAAAGGTGAAGACATGTTGTGTTCCTTCTATCGCAAGAACTCAAAGAAACAAATATTTAACCAGTTGTGTTTTTGGGTTCAATCGCAACCAAGATTAGGTCTCTCTCCTATCGCATATCAACAACCGGGAAAAGATTTCTCCGATCACAACCTAGTTCCAAGAACATATGACTTAATTTTCCATTCTTTTTTTTTCGGACTGCAAGAGCAACAACAACATGTTCAAGTGTCGATTAAATGCAGTTCATATTCAAGCCGAGAAACAGATGATAAGACTTAATCTTCTGTTGTTTTTTTTTTTTGTTTCAACTCAAGAAGTTGTTCTCCAATTGCTTTTAAGATCGATCACAAAATGTTTTAATCTCAAGCCGAGATCAAGGGTTTCGATAATCACATCCAATATTTACTTTAGTGTTGTTTTTTGAACTCAAAAAACAATTTGGAATTTAACATGTTTTTCAATCATAAAAACAACCAATTTTAATTTACTCTGGAACACGCAAAACAGGTTTGTTTCACAATCATAACCACTGAGTTTGAAGCCAAGAAGATGAAGGACCCCGATTCTAATGATGATTTCGTTGGGAGATTATCCGGTTTATTGACCAAGTTTGCTTCACTTGGATCGACTATTGATGAAGCCCATTTGGTAAAAAAAAACGGTTTCTAACAAGCATGAAATGGTTCATCAACATTGTAGCCTCTAATGAACAAGTGGTGGATTTAACTTGATACATTTTATTTATATGCACTCTACAGCGAAAGATAAGAAAACAGCAGAATTGCCCCCTACACTTCCAATATTGCTGTTGAAAAGAAATGTATATAAATCGCTCATACCGATCGAACCATTCAACCGAAGTAAATCGGCTAGTTCCATTGGCTTAGGGATTATAAGGTCCGATCCTTAATTTACGGTTTGAAAAACTAGGTTTAACAACTTGACCAACATTTTAAACATTGAAATTATTATGTAAAACGAATCAGCCAAGTTTCACTTTTCTTATATACATAATATATATATATATATATATATATATATATATATATATATATATATATATAAAAGGGAAGGGTTAAAATAGAAACCCATTTGAGTTAAGAAAACTCATGGAAACTCAATGTAACTTATTTTTTTTATATTTTTTTAGCCTTTTATATTACTATTTTCGTCACCAAAAAAACCTAAAAAAACAAAAAAGCGCCGAGTACTTTTAAAAAAAAAAAATCTTGAAAAAATAGCTGAAATTAACGTTTTTTAAATATTGGTCAGCATGACGTTAGCAGTAACATATGTAACAAATGAAAAAATAACAAAAATTCACGTTTTACATACGTAACAACGTTCAACAATTTTATAAAAAAAACTACTCGGCGCTTTTTTGATTTTTTTTGCCAAAGGTTATAAAATTAGATACATAATCTATCTAAAATTTTTTTATTTATTTATTTTTTAAATTTTTAGCTGTTACATACGTTAGTAGAGAGTTTTCATAGTTTTCTCAACTCAGTGAGTTTTCTTTATATACTTACCCTATATATATATGTTTGGAATACAATTACATGTATATGTAATTATTTTAAAAAACTTATAAAAACTAAAATTTTTGACAAAAAAAGGGTTCAAACCACAACCACTCATAGGCGGACCTAGTAAGCGACTATGGGGGTAGCTGCCCTCAATGAAAAAAAAATAGTGTAAAACATACAGTAAAATCCCGATCGCCCTCCATAAAACTTTAAAATTGCCCCTCAATGAAAAAAATTTAGTATTATATGCACGTTATATATCGCTAATCAACCGACTCCAAAATACTTATAAGTTAGAAAATGCATTTTATAAATAATTACAAAAATGGAGGACTAAAGTTGTAAACTTTCCAGAATACCCAAAATATCTGTATACTGTATACCCTCCTTTCTTATAACTACCACTCACACAATTGACATTGAAGAAGATAAACAAATTTGTCAACAATGGAAGCTCGTCTGTTCCTTATCTTCATCATCTTCTTCTTCACAATCAACTCCTCTTCATCATCAACTGATTTAGTGGAGATCGTTCCTCTGAAAGAAGAAGCGGAGAAGGTTCAAGTGACGGTCTACTACGAATCACTCTGTCCGTACTGTGAGAATTTCATCGTCAATTATCTGATCGATGTGTTTTCTGAAGGAATAGACGCCATCGCCGATGTGAAACTGTTTCCTTACGGCAACGCTAAGGTCAATTCCAACGGGAACATCACTTGCCAGGTTAATCACCTTACCTAATCCAGATCTCGTTTACGCTTACCGTTTTCCGATCATTATCAGCATAATTGTTAGTTTTAAGTAGGAGTTTGATGACATGTTAGTTGTTATGTGTGTATTTGTTGCAGCATGGTGAACAGGAATGTTTGCTTAACACTGTGGAAGCCTGTGCAATCAATACCTGGCCTGATGTGGTAAGATTTGACCTAATTTGTGTCTGTATTATTTTATATTTGATTATTTGAGGATAAACATCATTTATTTGATGATTGAATGATTGAATTTGAATATCTTCCAGTTCAGATTAGGATCCCCAAACATACCTTAATGTCATAATTTATGCCCCAAACCATAGCTTAGCTTGTTTGATTTAATTAGGATTACTAGGATTGTAATTATATTATATTACTAGCTGCTTGGATGTTAAATCAGTGAGACTACATATGTGTAGTTTCAGTTTGTGACCCAGTTGAACTATATTTGCAGTGTACTAATCCAACTGTATGTAATTGACACTAATCACTCTGATGATCTGTGTTTTGACTTTTATACGCGTTACAAAATATGTTTAAATTCTTGTAAGTGTCATGAAGGTATAACATTATTCTTGAATATTGTTCAACTGATCCAGAATGATTGCAAAATTTGACAAATTCAGATTCTTGCTACTTGTTTTTTCTTTTATTTTGATTTGGTTTTGCTCTATTTGTTTGTCAGTTTAACGTTCTTTGCAACATTATAATCAAAATTTACTCAAGTTCAATTAGGAACAGATAATTTCCAAATGTTTTTTTTTACTAAAACATGTAATACGTATGCAGCATGATCACTTCCCTTTCATCTTTTGTGTCGAACGATACCTCTACTATGACAAGTTTGATAAGTGGGAATCATGCTTTGAGGAACTAAGTTTGGACCCAACACCCGTGATGGATTGTTACACTAACGGGTTAGGATACCAGGTAAAATATTTCACATATGGTTTTTTAATTTGAGCGTTTAAAGCTAGAATCCATATATGGTTAACTTGAATTTACATCATGCAGCTTGAACTACAATACGCAGACGTGACAAATGCTCTTCAGCCACCAAAAAAATATGTGCCGTGGGTTGTTGTCGATGGAAAACCACTTTACGATGTTAGTTTCTTCAACTCTACTCTCAATACCATAGTGGCAACATCGACCCATCTACTCACGAATGGGTCAATTTGGAATGTATTTTATCCCAAGCTGTCAAAATAATAATATATTCATTAAAGTCACCCAACTATTAAAATTACTTTACAGGTCACCCAAGTATGTATCCAGATTCGTTTATACAAAATTTAACGAAAAACATGATGAATGAGAAAGATTTCAATCAATCTTTATAAAGTTGGACAAGATTTTTAATTCACAAGATACAAAAAGTAACCGCGAGTATTTTTGTTTTTTCTTCAAGAACTTTAAGGTTATATTCATCATCCAACTTATTTTTGGATTTTGTCTACACAAAACCTCATACATATTTTGGTGACATGTAAAGTAGTTTCAATATTTATATCTTAATGAAAAAAGTTGATTAGTTGGATGGTCTATTTATCGTTATCTCTAAAAAATAGCTAAAAATGAACGTGCCAAATGGGTATAACGGGTTTAACATGTTAAAAGTTCCAAATTCTATTTATATTACATATAACCTCCTAGATCATTTTTCAAAGATTTAAAGTATTACTGGAGCCATGCTGTTTTTTAATCATAATTAATGTGTTAATTATTGACAGAAGTGTCCACCGGTCAACCCCGACTTCGAACTAAAGTTGACCCGTTTCATTCGAAACTCTGATTCTTTTATTGTTTCAGGACTACATTTACATAATAACCAACATATGTGGAATGTACAAGGGGCCCACTTTGCCCAAAGCTTGTCTGAGGTGTCTTGCATCATCTAAAAACCCCATTACTGCCCCTCATGACAGAGTGATCCCTCTTCATCCAGTTACTTATGCAGATGACTCATCAAGTTCTATACTGTCAAAGTTAAGATCATCCCTTATGTCCTTTATGTTCAAGAGAAACATGGCAGCATAAAAAGAAGGTAACACACAATGTACTTTAAACAAATTAAAATAACCCCAATGTAAATTTGTGTAATAATTTTAAAAAGTATTATTTTCACGTCAAAAAATAATGCAGACCACGCCAGAGAAACAAATTGCAAACATTATTTCTTGACGGGGTAAGTATCGCGTAGAACTTTATTGAAAAATATTGTGTAATTTCAGTTCAAATAGGGGGCTGGTGTATGTTGCTATTTAGATATTGAATGTTGTACTTTATATAGGGGACAAAAACATACTATGGTGTATTGGTGTTTATTGCTTTAAGTACAGTTATTGGGCATGTATCAAAAGTAAAATAAGTAGCATAATCTTTTATTATGTTCGTAAAGCCTCTTTTGTTAAATCACCCTTCTCTTTTGACATTTTAGTTATTTTTTAAATAAAATATTAAGTTGACTTTGTATTCATTGTTGGGGTGGAGGGGTCGTTTTGATGGGTTCTTCTGGCAAGCATCACATAATATCTACATCCCATCATGGACTAGTATACTTGCTACATCTACAAATTCCAACATTTTAATCTTTCCCACAATAAACTAGTTGATGGTTTGCAGTCTTGTTGTAAACAAGTCATCGCAGGATTAGACGATTCATATTGTAATAAAAGTTGTAACGCGTTGTCGTAAATAGGTTGACATGTTGAAGTTATAAATTGCATATCTATAGTTATAAGATTAGATGTGTTGATTAAACGACCTGATAGTTATAACACACCCCGTATATTAAACGAGTTAGACAAATCAACCCGTTTACGACCCAAACTTGTTTGGACCAAATCCTGACTATTTTTATGTAAGAATCGTTTGGAAAGAATTGCTTACAAATTCATTTAGGTCTATTAAAATATTACATTAGCTTGATTGGAGTTCATTCTAATTATAGGAACGAGTCATTATTATAAAAATTGCTCCCAGGGCGACCACCATTAATTTGTGTTGCGCCCGCTCTCACAACCATGTGTCACATTTCCATCTCCACCTCCCCCACAACCCCCCACCCAAGCACCACCTTTGTCACAGCCGCCTCAAGTAGTACCGTATCCATAACCTCCACGCTCACTGCCGCCGCTAGTAACCGTCATCACCACCGCAACCGACCATCACCACTGGCCTCCATAAACAATATAGCGGGTGAACCCAAGTTGATACTTATTCCCCCTAAAATGAACCGTTTCAAAACGAGTCTATTATATAAGAATCGTTTTAACCCGATATGCGACCCACGTGTTTTGGATTACATGTAATGTTTCGTTTTGTGATAAAAAAATGACTTTATAGTATATTAACTCACCCTAAATATTGAGAATATGGTAACTTAATCGACAAATTACGCATATCAAGTTTTCCCAGTACATAAAATTACCCTTTTTTGGATTGTATTCCAATAGTCATACTGATACACATCTCTTCTCATATAAAATATTAACTCACTATAAATATTGAGAATATGGTAACGTTTTTTTTAATGGCAATTTGGATCACTGAGGCCCATCCGATCATCTCCACCCCCACATGAGGAAACCCACCATAGGTGAGAAAACCCACTGGCCTAACTTGGACCCCCTGTAATTTTTGTCACAAGTGAGATTTGAACCCAAGACCTCCCCATTTTGGTGATGTCTTGGGTATACACCTTTGCCAGAGAATATGGTAACGTGATAGACAAATCATGCTAGGGATGGCAAAATAACCCGAGCCCGACGGGTATACCCGAAACCCGACGGGTACGGGGCCGGGTATGGGATTAATTTTTAAAAATTTCGCGGGTATGGGACGGGTATGGGATTAGGTGATACCCGACCCGATTACCCGAAATCACATACCCGTTTACCCGAACCATATACCCGAATCATATACCCGAAAATTTGTAATTTATAATTTTATTTTCTCTTAACTAATGGCTATTAATGCTTCATTTTAGTAAGTTTATTATGTGAAAAATTATTTTTTCTTTTGAAATATGTATTTATAAATATAAAAAACAGAGTCATAGAAAAGTACACGACACATACCCGACGGTTATTGGCCAATACCCGTGAGTATGCCCGATACCCGATACTAACGGGTATGCCCGTTACCCGCGGGTATACCCGATACCCGACGGGTAATTACCCGACACAAACCCGACGGGTAATGGGCGCCGGGTATGGGACACAATTTTACAACTGGGTATGGGTTTGGGATTACCGATACCCGGCCCGAACCCGACCCATTGCCATCCCTAAATCATGCATATTAAGTTTTCCCTGATATATAATTTTACCCATTTTTGGATTGTTTTCCGATAGTCATACTGATACACGTCTCTTCTCATATGGTAATACTAATTCACCCTAAATATTGAGAATATGGCAACTTAATAGACAAAGCACACATATTTAGTTTTCTCAGTATATAAATTTACCCTTTTTTAAATTGTATTCCAATCGTCATACTGATACACGTCTTTACTCATATAGTCATATAGTATATTAACTCGAGCATATGATAATTTAATGTTTTAAGGGATAACTTTACACAATAGTAACCAAGTTTTTCAAGTGTTTCATTTAAGTCACTCAAAGTTTTTTTGTCTCTCTAAAGTCTGTCAAATTATACTAGATATTCCAATCCTATGTAAATTTTTTTTTATAAATCTTTAAATTTTTTAAAATTGAATGAGGGAAATGTAACATATATGAATCTTGTTTACTATTTAGCAATTGTTTTTTTTTCCAATTCAACTTAAATATAATAATTTTGAAAGTTGTTTATTATTTGATGATTTTTTTCTTCACTATTACCTCCAATTTTAGATTAATTGGCATAAAAATTTCACTTATTGTTAACTAATATTTATATATATTCATTTGCCTCATTTAATTTTAAAAAATTTAAACATTTATAAAAATATTACATAGGATTGAAACACTTAATGAAAGTTGAGTGACTTTAGAGGGACAAAAAAACTTTAAGTAACTTAAATAAAACATTTAAAAAACTTGGTTACTATTTAATAAAGTCATCCATATTAAGTTTTCTCCTGTATATAAATTTAGTCAATTTTTAAATTGTATTCCAATAGTCTTTCTAATACTAGTCTCCTCTGGAATATTTATAGTTTAGGGAATCCCAATAACAAGTACTTGGAGTATAGGATAAGCTCACTTGTTTTTTTTAATAATATACCCTTTTTGTAGCTTAGTCAACAAATAAGACATATTTTAAATTTATAAAAAACCACTCAACTAGACGATTTCACCATTTCGATTAATCCATCCACGCAAATGCCAAAAACGAAACAAATACACAATGGCATCAACGTAAATAAATGTGATCTCAAGCCTAATTTTGACTACAAACACTGGAGTTTTCACCTTTCAGTTCATTCAACGTGGGGTAGGTAACATGGAGGCCCATCTTCGCAATAATCGCCGATCAGAGGTTGTTATACTACTTGTTTTAATCGTCTCCTTAGCTGCAACTCTATCGCCGTCATCTGCGTCGCCGATCGCCGTCGCCACCGGCGAAAAAGTGGAGTTGAGTTTGTACTACGAAGCTCTGTGTCCGTACTGCGAGTTTTTCATACTCAACTATCTGTACAAGATATTCGATAACGGACTGATTTCAATCGTCGATCTGAAGCTCAGTCCGTATGGAAATGCTAAGATTCGCTCCAATGGCACCGTCGTCTGTCAGGTTAATTTACTCCGTTCTAATTAGGTTTTCTGTTTCGTTAATAGTATATATGATTTAGTTAGATTTGCTGTCATTACAGGTAATTACTGATTTATTTGGTTTGAGTTATCCTGTTCGTATAATCAGCCGATTAATCAGGTTTGAGTTTGAGTTTAACAGGGCTTCGTGTCTAACAGGTCCTAACCTGTGTAGCCGATTATACCTGTTTATATTTTACAAAAAATATACATATCTATATGTTAAAGGATTGTTTATTATTGTTATGGATTTTAATTTTTGTTGATGTTTATTTTATATTGTTATTCGTTAGCTGTGTTAAATGTTCTGAGCCGTGTCGGGCCATGTCGTGTTGTGTAGCTTATATTAAATTATTAACCGTGTTAAATAGGTCATGCTGTGTAACACGTTTATAAACAGGTTCGTGTTTCGTATTTAAATAAAATGACATGATTAATTAATCTTGCCGTGTTTAGCACCTGGGCTAATCATATCATGTCGTGTCTGACTTGTTTAACATGTTTAGAGTCTTGCCAGCCCTACACAGGTTCGTGTTCATATTTGAAGAAAATGACACGATTAGGCTTCTTATGCTGTCATGCAGTGTAAACATCATGGGTTGATGAAGTTGAAAACCTTGTTTTAAGTCTAAAGTGAAGAAAAACAAACATTTATATCAAAGCATATGAAAACAAATTTCGAGTTTAGCGCTACGATTTTGCTTAAATCTCAAGATTTATTAATTTCCAACCTGTTTGATTCGTTAAGCTTATCAATTACTTTTTCTTCCTGATTCCATTCAGAACTATTTATAACACAATCAAGACTTTATTTTGGAAGCTTTGATACATATATCTCTTAATAAAACCTTTTGGAGCTCAAATTATCAAAATAGTAATGAAAATAATTTTTTCTTGAAAACTTAGGCGATTTGGATTGAATTCTCTTCATCTATGTATTGAAATGATTATCGTTAAGCTTTACATGGTTGAAGATTTGAAGTCAAAGGAAGGCAAAGTTTTAGCATAAAAACATATTTTGATCTATCACTTGAAATTTTAGAGTTATGTTAGGAACTAAATTGCTATTAATTGAAAATACAATTTATGTTTTTTTTTATACTTTTTGTTCCTTTTTTCCTAATACTTTGCGAGTTTGTGCATTTCCGATTTAAATCCATACAATTGTTCGTAACTTCATTTGTATGCTTAGGGGATTATAACTAGAATGATTGGTAGGAAAGATTTTAACCTGAATTACATAAAGATACATTTAACGAGTTTGTCTTCGGTTATACCAGTTTATCTTTTCTTGAGAAACTGTAGTTAACCTTAAACATCATTCAAACATACTAAGATGATTTCATGTTGTTTTTGTTGCAGCACGGCGAATGGGAATGTGTGCTAAATACTGTCGAGGCCTGTGCAATCCATGCCTGGCCTGTTGTGGTAAGACCGTAAGATTCAACAAAGTGTTTGACTATAGTCAAATATCTTAATTTCTCTTTTATAATGACAAAGTGTTATAATTAATCTTGGCAAATTAGGAAGATCTGCTTGTTTTTTTTCATTTCTTTGTAAAATTGCTCTGTTTCTAACACAAAATATTAATGCAGAGTGACCACTTCCCTTTTATCTATTGTGTGGAAGGTTTAACTTATGAAGAGAAGTATGATGAGTGGGAAAGTTGTTTTGCGAAATTAAATTTGGACCCAAAACCTGTTACTGATTGCATCAACAGCGGGTATGGACACGAGGTTAGTTTTTTTGACTAATTACATATTACCCACATATCATTTGTTGCTTTACTCATATATTTGTATATATGATCTATTAGAGGAAGATTCAAATGAGAACTGTTAACCAAATGAATCACTTTATAACCATTTGATCATGTTTTAGTTCAGGGGCAGCCCAATCTATTTCAGGCCTAAAAGCGAAGTTCAAACTTGAGGCCTTCGTTAAAAAGTTATAGATGTCAAGGCGCCCCAATCTATTTTGAGTCCGACAATGTGCACACACATATATAGGATGATGTTCGTTACAAAACACTAAATTATTGTGAGAACAAAAAGAACAAACCTAAATTGTTTACTTTTTTATAAATGGTTCATATTTTTTTACTTCTTACATACAAATGTGTATGCTATGTACATAAGAACCATTAAACTAATTTGTTCTTTTTTAATTTTTAGCCATTTATCTACACATATGCAGGTAATATAACCTATACATGACTTACACATGTGTAGGTTCCATAAATAAAGTTTGTTAATATTTTTTAAAATTTGAAGGAGATGAATAAACATTGCATTTCAACTATTTTCTTCTATTTTAAAAGTTTCTAAGATTGAAAAAATGAATGATTTATTTTGTTCTACGTGTTCTCGTAATATATAGTATTCCGCGTACTATATGTATAATTTAGGGCCCTATAAAATTGTGGGCTTAAAGCCCTAGCCTCATATTTTTTCTTCAGAGAGCCGGCCTTGGATGACTGAGATCTCCCTCTAATCCTCTATTATGTTTTTTTTCCAATCCATTTTTCTTATTTTCCCCTCCATGAGTCCATGATCAAAGACCAAAAATGATTCCTAATCATCTAATGGTTCTGATTTGAAATCATCAGTGATCCATAATTATACGTTTATTATGCAGCTTGCGCTACAATATGCAGACGAAATAAACGCTCTTAAACCACCTCATACTTATGTGCCATGGGTCGTGGTAGACGGACAACCACTTTATGACGTGAGCATTTTGTATTATCCTTCAAAACCCTAAATTTGCAGCATAATTGACATTAGGCAAATCTTGTTTAGAGACACTTTAATTTGTGACTTGCAGGATTACCCAGATTTCGTAAGCTTCATTTGTAAAGCTTATAAAGGATCTAACGTGCCACAAATTTGCCTCGAGTTATCTCTCCCGACTACCACCCCAAACTACGGTGCAAAACCTTCCAATCATGTCGGCTACAAAGAAGAAGATAATGCAAAGTCAAAGTCAATGCTTCCAGAAATCGTCTCAGCAGAGGCTGCGGAATCTATGTAAGATTAATAGGGCGTGTTTTTACGAACTCTTTTCCTAGTAACTCCTTGTTCTCGGGTTTGTGGATTTTAAGTGGTTTGTCGGTAACTTCCAAGCATGTATGATTATGATACCGATCAACACAAAGTAAGTTTATTGCAAGAGTGTGGCTAGCGTTTTTGTTCATAAAATTGCATAATAAAACGAAAAGTTATGTTCTAAATCTTACCCAAGCCAATAGTTAACTAATGTTATACCGTTGTGATTATTGCTATGTTATTTGTACTTTGTGAATCAATATACAAATCATAATTTCATAAGCATAAAATAGAACATAATATTTGCATGTTAAATTTTGGTCCAAATGCCTGCGATATGTGAACACCAAAGGCAGACTAAAAGTGTGTCAATGGAGTACACACTCGTTCCCCATTATTCTAATTTTCGATACCAACGAACCCTAGGGTTCAAGGGGGTAGCACCCCTTGGTGAGGTCCAAGAGGCATAGCCCCTAGGCAGGGGTCCAAGCGGCATGGGAGCAGATCATCAACAATAACTATTGATTTAACCGCTAATTGACACACTTTTTCACAAAACATTGTGTCGTTTCAACAAAACATTGTGATTGTACACATTTTTATAATAGAAAACACATAAATATTATCATTTATGAATTATCCGATTAAGATTTCAAGAAGTACCATCGAAATATTTCAATATGACAATGAATCTTCACGATTCAGAGAGATATCCAAGAACATTTTCAAACTACAAAACCTACATTTGTCGGATGGGTAAGAACACAAACCATACACTACGTAGATTCAATTCACGAGGTATGGATCGATTTCGGTTAAACCAACTGGGTAATTATTATTGAGGTTGTACGGGTAACCGAGGTCAACAATGGGATTATGCACATAAAATGAAATCTTCCTCTTAGTTTTGCCGGAGTACGAGGGGATACGAAGAACACAAGTCTTAACACAAAATTGTGACAGGGAGAGGGAATAACCGCATGCGGAGGATTATTCAGCCACTGGCCATATATTTAGACTGGGCCTAAAAAGGCCATCAGGATTCATGATTATCGCAACGGCCCAAAAATCTATAACGGATAAGCTCACTCACCGCTATCATTATTCTTTTTTTTGTCGTTACGAGTCACTGAATTCTATATTGCGGATTTCAAAACAACCCGGCAAAATGACAACTTCACCCCCTTCTTCATATCACGCAAATGCCTAAAAACGAGAGAAATACACGATGTCAAGGATGTAAATTACTGCAATTATAATGGTAATGGTGACTGCAGAACCAGTATAAATAATTAACTAAAAAAGTTTCAGTTCATCCTGAAATGGACTCTCATCGCCGATCAAACGCCGTACTACTTCTTCTTCTAATCGTCTCTTTACCGACGATTCTCCTCCCGGTTTCCGTCGCTAGCGAAGAAAAAGTGAAGCTGACAGTATACTATGAAGCTCTGTGTCCATCCAGTGAGGATTTCATAACCAACTATCTGTACAAGATATTCGATAACGGACTGATTTCAGTCGTTGATCTGAAGCTTAGTCCCTATGGAAACGCTAAGATTAGTTCCAACGGGACGATCGTTTGCCAGGTTTGCTGTTTATTCGATTAATATGTAACATAGATTTAAACTTCATTTCATTGAAATATTTAGTGTTTGATTTGTATTAAAATCAGCGTATTCATCGGTTCGGTTATCGGTTAATTCGGTTAGTTTTTGTTTTTAGTCTTAACCATTAATCGAACTGAACCGAATTCAATGTCAGCTTACCTGAACCGAATAACCAGATTAACTGTTTGGTTCGGTTTTTGGTTATAATCGAATTTAGCCCAACTTATAGCGAAATTAGGGTTCGTGATTCGGAAGTATAAACGGCTGGAACTCTGAAAGTATGAACGATTGAACAACGATGTATTTTGATTAAATTTCGAGTTAAATGGGTCATGAACGACTTATTTTATCAAATGGTTATAAGCTTTTTGTTATAAAATTAAAACTAGTAGTAGACTATCACATACAACATGAGCTTTATTCGGTTAATTCGGGTATAACCGAATTCAAAATATTTATAACCGTTAACCGACTCGATTAATCAAATACGAATTTGGTTACGGTTAAAACTTAATCGAATAAGAATTCAGTTCTGTTTTTTTCGGTTTCTAGTACGGTTTGGTTTTCTGTTTTTTCGGTTTTAACCAAATAATGAACACCCCTGGGATTATTTGTTTTTTTTTTTGCAGCATGGTGAATGGGAATGTTTGCTTAATACTGTAGAAGCATGTGCAATTCAAGTTTGGCCTGCTGTGGTAAGATTCAACATATTCTTTTTTGACGATAATCAATTATCTTTGCTACTACACAGAAGCAAAAGCCACCTAATACTGTCGACATAGTGGTCGCAAAATTAGCAACCAAAATTAAATTAGCGACAAAAAACAAATTAGTTATATAATTATTGCCTAAAACAAAACGGTAGCTAGTTTGTTTGGTCGTAAAACTAGCATAAAAAAGGTTCGCTCGAAGAAAGGATGAAATGCAAATTCCGTCGCTAGGTTAGAGACGGAAATTTGGTCGCTAATGGTTGCAAAATTAGTGACAGAAAGTACCTGTAGCTATTGGTTTTGTCACAAAATCAGTTAGCAAAAACAGTTCAGTTACAAATTGGATCGCTAATTTTAAGACGGAAATCTCTTTTGGTAATTTTGGTCCCAAAATCATCACAAAAAAAAAACGGTTGTAAATTTTGGTCGCCTATTTTGAGACTTGAACTTCGATCACTGGATTTGATCACAATAGTATATTGATCGCAAAAGTGGTCGTAAAAAAAAGTCGCGACAATGTTTTAAGCGACGGATGAAATGGATACTAGTCATTAGCGACGGTTTTGGTTGTGTGTCAATGGAGTGTTTTCAGTAGTTTCCAAAATCGTAGGCAGGAGTCCTCCTAATACGTCTCACTTTCCTCATTTTTTTTTCACGTCACATCATTTTCCCAACTTTTCACATTTTTCCCATTTTTAACATTTTTCATATTTTTCCCATATGTCACGTCATCTTATCAATTTAATTTATTTTAAATTTATATTTATATTTCATATATAACATTTTAATTTAAATAAAAAAGTAATTAATATAATAAACGTAAATAAAAATGCAATAACTTAAAAATAAAATAAAAAACAACATTTTATTAATTAAATAAATAAAACTAATGGTCCAACTTGTAGAAATCTATTGGATGTGAAAAAGATTTTCTTTATCTGAAAACTGAAAAGGGATTTTTTTGGGTAAAAAAAGGATTTGAAATATATTTGGTGTGGAAAAAGTTTTTTTTTGATGGAAAAAAAATATATAGAAGAAGTGTATATATAGGGGTTACAAAAGGTTTTCATTTTTTTATAAATGAAAGGTGAGAATCGGTGAACATTCACCGGATTTGACAAAAAAAAACCAAAAAATCCGGGGTGTTCCCATCCGAGAAAAAAATTAACCGGTCCGGGATGGGGTTTCCCCGGGCTCTACTTTGTATGCCCTAACACAGATCTTTGATGCAGACTGATCACTTTCCTTTCATCTACTGCGTGGAAAGATTAAATGAAGAAGGTAAATACACCGAGTGGGAATCATGTTTTGAGATCTTGAATTTGGATCCAAAACCGGTTGCTGATTGTTACAGTAGCGGTCTGGGACATGAAGTTAGTTTTCTTGTTAATTGCATGTCAAGTTCTTTGCTCCACCTGTAGGCCTGTAAATGAATCGAACGAACACGAACATCGGCGTGTTCGTGTTCGTTTATTTAACTTTAACCTAACACGAACACATAATCGAACAAATTTTGTTTTAATATTTAAACGAATGTACATAAACGAACATAAATGTGTTTATGTTCGTTCGTTTAATTAAATAAACATTTTTTTTGTTCATGTTTGTTCATTTATTAAATGAACGAACATAACCGAACTTCCCGCCGAACATTTCATGAACGTACGACTCATTTACAGGCCTATCCACCCGGGGTTTGAATGTTTTGATTATACATTTGTTTTGCAGCTTGAGGTACAATATGCAGATGAAACAATGGCTCTTGAACCTCCTCATGTTTATGTGCCATGGGTCGTTGTTGATGGACAACCACTTTATGATGTCAGTATTTCTCTTCTCCTTTACATAAAGGGTGTTCATCGATTTGGTTTTGCGTTATTCAAGTTATTCGAATCAAGCTTTTCAAATTTTAGTCAACTTTTTGTAAGTTTGAAAAACGTTTTAAATTCAGTTCGGATTCAGAGTAATTCAAACTTTTACGTTTTGAAAGTGAAAGTGAATTCGAATTCCAGAAACTGATTGAATTCATAAAACCAACTTGAATTCGGTTTGAATTCAAACCTATTCGAATTCGGAACCTATTCAACTTTATTTGACCGAACAAAATTATAAGGAAATTTAAATAAAAAAATATAATAAATAATATACACATATGTAAAACAAATAAAAAATACATGTATTTAAATATAAAAAAGTAAAAGCTATATATAATTTGAATGCGAATATTTTGGTCAAAAATCTTATATTCAAATTCAATTCAAAAACCGAATTCATAATACGGTTCGAATGCTAACCCGATTTGAAAACTCGAAAACCAAATTCGAATTCATAAATTGAATTTGATTCAGTTCAAATTTTAGTTTTTTCGAGTCTGATTCTAACAATGAACACCCATGTTTAAAATTCTAACCACTTAATAAAATTGGAATTTGGAAACTCTAGTCTAGAATAATGACATTTACGTTGTGATTTGTAGAATTATACAGATTTCATAAGCTACATTTGTAAAGCTTATAAAGATTCTAATGTGCCCCAAGCTTGCCTGGGATTATCGCACCCGATTACTCCTCCAAAGGGCACTGTTAAACCCTCCAAACATGTCTGCTACAAGGAAGAAGATGATGTAAAGTCAAAGTCAACACTATCAGAAATCATCTCATCAATGGTAGCTAATTGGTTAACCGTGTGGGCATAAGAAAATATATGTAAGATTAATGGTATGTTCGCAAACTGTTTTCTTAGGAACTTGTTGTTTTCATAAATGTAAGTTCCACTGATGTGGGATGAAATGTTACAAGCTTATGGTGGATGTATCAAACTTTAAGGTTAAGGTTTGGTATTTCTTTAGTCTAGACTTTTTAAGTTTCCGAAAGTCAGAAGACTCGTTAGAGTTGCAACGAGAGAAATAACACTGATATATAGTGGTTCTAGTGGATGTAAACGAATTCATCTTTTGCCAACTTTATCTTTAATCAAGAGCCGTCGTAACATCTCAACGCTAGTATTTCATCTTTACAAAATCATAGAGAGTATAAATTTTAATGTTGCATAAATCTCAAATTTTATTAATACAAGAAATGATACAAACTTCAATGGAATAGGAGTATGATTTTCATTTGTCAATGTGTTTGTTTCGCATAATTTGTTAAAGTTGGAATCTGAATTCCATTATTAACGTGTTTGGTTGAGAAATAAATTAGATTTTGAATTGTATTTGGAATTAATTTCCTCAAATCTATTCAAACAGGGAATTTCAACATTTCTTCTAAATTGCAAATGAATTTAACAAAAGGAATTGAAATCTCTGACCACCACCGTTGTCGCATCCGCCCTCCTCCCTACCCCACACCTCTGATATCCCATCCACTGTCGATGCTAGCACTCCTCTCTCCCGCCACTGTCCATCTATGTTGCCACCATCGCCACCCTTTTCGTCATCGTCACTATCACCACCGCCACCAACGCCGCAACCCCCGTTTCCGCAACCGCCCTCCACCGTCTTTGATCATCACCAACTTTCCCCCCCCCCCCGTCTCGTTGCCACACACCGCTCCCACCCTCATCGTTGCCACCGTCTTCGCCGACCACACCCGCCACTGACCATCCCGTCCACGGATTTAATATAACTTTTAACCTGAAGCTTAGTTTATTATAGCACATCAACCCAAATAAAACATTCCACGTGCATTTGCCATGAAAGACTTAGGTCCCTTGGATGATTTCTTCTATATGCAAGCCTCTCCATTTGGCTTAATTACTTTTCAGATGTCGATTCTACGTCATCTCTGCTTTCATATTCTCCTTAAACCTCTTGCTATCGTTAGATTGTGTTTCATAGTCTCCTTAAACGTCTTGGTATTGTTAGATTGTGTGGTAGTTTAGTTTACAACATTGATTCAATTAGATCTTGCATTTGTTGTTAACAAAGTCTGTCAGTTCATGCATCACACCACACACATTTGTTGTTATGTTATCAAAGTGTTGGAAAACCAGATCCAAGAACACGAACACAAAATTTGATCTCAACCCATATTGACTTTTTCTTGTATTATAAAACCAACGTCGATTCATCGACTCTTTCTAGGTCCTAACTTGGTCTCTTGGTTATCCAAAAAGTATAGAGTGGTATCATTATGTTGAACTCACTTGTTGATATGGTTGGGCTTTTATATCTTCCACAATGTCATGTAGGGATGGATTTTTGTTATTGAAAACCTTGTTGTTCCTTACTTATATGATATATCAATGTTTCTTACATGTGTTTCAATGAACGACTATTAGTTAGTTTTTTTTTATTTACTCGTTGAATGAAATTTCACTAGGTATGTTTATTTATTTACCGTTATTTATAATAATGTCAAAGATATAAAAAAATTTACCATCGAAAAGCTTATAGACACACAATAGCTTAAACTGTATATTTATGTGTTAATGTGATAAACAAGCTTTTAATTTTGTACGTTAATTAGGAGTTTAGTCAAGCGTAATTGAGTTTAAACACGGTCAAACTTACTTAACTAAGTTTTTTAATTTTTAAAGTTATTTACCGAATTAGTTATCTAACCAACACTCTTACCGGTCCATTGTTTTGTCCTTTTTAAAAATCGAATGACATCATAGATAATTTAACATTAATGAAAATATACAACCAATTTTAAACAAAATATCAAACTACTTTATCTTTTGTTATGTATTTAAAATGTTAATAAAATATAAAGTATGGATTAAACACAATATGGACCAGGTAGTAGTGAATTAATCTTGGTAAATAAATAAGATATTAAAAAAATAAAAAAAAATGTGAAATCTGGTCTGGTTTACCGATTCAACCATCCGATGGGTAATTGGCATGTTCAGACAGAGGAAATTCAAATAGGCCAAATCGAACCAGTTAAGTATCCAGTTCCCGGTCCGACCGGCCGGTCCCATCTGGTTCTAATAACATTGTTTACTTTTTAATTTAAGTAGAGGGTTTTTCGCACGCACATTGGGCTGGGAATTCCATAATGATCTCGGATATCAAAATGCGTAAAATAAAACCTTAAATAAAAGTTAAACTCAATCACAGCTAAAACTAATTAAATGAAAAACAATTTTAAAAAAGTACAAAAACAAAAAAGGATTATTTTTACTAAAGCAGAAAAGGAAAAAAGGGAAAGAAATAGCTAAAATTAGGAAGAGGAAGAGGGGGGGGGGGGGGGGTGGAGATGCTCGAACTCGGTTGACAAGGGGAAGGAGGGTGGGGTAGGGATGACGTCGGTTTCAGGTCGGGCATCGGTAATCTCAAATCCATAACCGTTTGTAAAATCGTGTCCCATACCCGGCTCATTACCCGTCGGGTACGTGTCGTGTATACTCGCGAGTATCGGCCAATACCCGTCGGGTATGTGTCGTGTACTTTTCTCTAACTCTATTTTTTATATTTATAAATACATATTTTAAAAGAAAAATTTATTTTTCGCATAATAAAGTTAGTAAAATAAAAATTAATTGGCATGAGTTAGGTAAACGAGTATATGGTTTCGGGTAGGGTAGCACCTAATCCCATACCGCGAAAAAAATTTAAAATTAATCCCATACTCGATTCTATACCTGTCGGGTTTCGAATTTACCCGCTCCAGATATTTCAGGTATACCCCTCAGGCTCGGGTTATTTTGTCATCCCTAGGGTGGGGTGCAAGCCTACCTAACCGGCTCCACTAAACAAAGTTTCTATGTTCGATTTGAAAACAATTGATTGTAACAAGGAAAAAAAAGCTGTCATTTGACAAAAAAAATCAATCATAAGACTACACGTGTTTCAACGGTCCAATAGGGTTGAAAGACTCTTTTTATCGATTTTTCTTTAATATAGATATGTAACTTTGAGCTCGATGAAGCAATTAACTTGATTCCTTAACACTAGTTCGAGATTAAACTTTACTTATTTACACAATTAATTTTGATACAAACAATTAAACAAACGTTCACGGGTCGTTGTAAAAAGTAAACTAAAGAGCAACATGTTGTGGAGCGTACTTTGAAAGGTGAGGGGCCTATTTGTTAATATCAGAAAGTGAAAGGTCAGACCACATCTTGTCTCTTTAAATTTATTACCCTTCCCCTGATTTTATATCCATGTCGGAGTCTTCTACTACATTTTGTCAAATTCAACTTCTTATCTTTTTTCCCATTTTTGTCTTGTTCCTTCCTTTAATTTGTTTTTTAACATTTTTTTAAAACTTTTTTTATTTTAATTTTTTAAATTCGTTTATAGGCTAAACTAGGAATTTTACCTGCAGCATGTTGCGGCGACGTCGAAACGTAAACTGACTTGAATTTATACAGTCCAATGAAAACGTACCCAACTCGAACAAAATTTACATAACGCAGACTAAATGAAAACGTAATCCGACTCGTTCCCAACAAAATTTACATCGAAACGTGGTCAACTGTAAACATACATAAAAATAAACAAATAAACATGAGTTTATAACAACTTGTTTAACCCTGAAAAAGTTGAATAAAAACAAATGAAAAAAACCAAAGAAAAATAATGTTTTGACGTTAACACTAATACAAATTTTATACTTTAAAAAAAAGCAAAAAAATAAAAAAGGAACAAACAAAAAGAAAAAAAACGGCTCATAGGTTTCAAACTCACTTACCTACAACCTAGCTAACGAGTTAGCGGACACACTCTAACAACTACACCAACCCAGTTGGATAAGTTAGATTTAACAAATCAAATACAAAAGAGAAACAAAAAAAGTGTTGATGACATCACCCCATTAACCATCTACATTCTTTTTTAAGGTTTTTTGTAATGCTGATAACCACCTATTGGTTCATATTAAGCTCTTTAGCACGTGAGATGTAAATCATACTTATCAAACACTCGGAAGGTGATTCAACCATTGAACCCTCGGTTCCGGATATTATAAGCAATGTTTTGAAAATCAGATTGTCATCATCATACTAGTAAGTAATGTCATAAATAATTTTATAACTAAAAAGTGGTATATAAAAGCATGTAATAATTAAATTGAAGAATGGGGAAGTATAAAATTATATATGCTTATGTTATTATTGTGGAGCCAATTAAATGATAGGAGCTATCTAAAATATAAATACTTATACATATATATCACAAATGTGGTGGTATATTAGGGATAACTACATTTCGTGTTTGTATCTTAGGTCCAAAATTTGAAAAACTCATCCTTTTTCTTCCTTCTTTAAATTGAGTAGCCACAAAAAATCTTTAACCGTACACCAAAAAATAAGAATAATGACCAGAACTATGTTCGTTCTGGTTTTCAAAACTTTGCTTATAATTTTAGATCTAGTACATTTTGTTTCATTTATATGAACGGATGAACATGTATGATTTAAAAAAAATCTCAATTAACTCATCAATCAATTTAAATATAAACAAATTAACTCATCAATTAGTTTAATAAACTTTGTTAGTTTCTGCAAATCAATTTCATTTTTTCCTTAAGTTCTCAACATCTCATACTTAAAAAAAAGGAAGATCTTCTCTCTTTTTCCGTGTCCATTTGTTATAGTAAAATTAAGACAAAAAAAGAGGAATGTCTATTTTAAACTCTATTTACACAATTTTCTAACAACTATAATCTATTATAAAAGAGAATTTATTAAGTAATATTTAAAAAAAAATAACGAAAAGTGAAAAAATAGACCAAATGAGAGCTAGTCATCCAAATGTATTTAAATCCACATTCTCTTATATTGTTTTATTTAAACCAAATAAAAAATTATTCTACAAATAGTATTCTAATAGTTACAACTCATTGTTTTATACTTATTAAGAAGAAATAAAAAAAATAAGTGTACTTGAGATTCCTTAATCTACAATTTTTTGTGATAAAATAATCAAGTATGTACTTCTTTTTACTTTTATATAAAATGTATTAAATGATATTGATAAGAGAATTTCTTAGTTTTTTTATCCATCTTTATAATTACACTAAAAATCATTACATTTTCTCTCTTTTTTTTAATTAAATAATATTTTTATATAACTTTATCATTACCTTTTCTCTCTTCTCCACTTACAATCACTTTAAAAATTATTAAAAAAATTATACGGGTGAAAAATGTTTTTCCCAAATATATAAAAAATTTATATATTTTCTCTCTCCTCTACTCATAACCATTTTAAACCACTCCGTAAAATATGTAAAACACACTCACACAAATATACGAAACCTGATGTGAATGCTCTAAATAGCCAAAACAAATATTGCCAGATTTTTGTGCATAAGTATGTACTATTTAAGTTCAATTTTTTTAATACTTTGCCTCACTCTAATTATTTTGTTTTGTTAAAATGTATTTAAAATAGCATAATACTTTGAATATGTGAACCCAGGTTTTAAATTTATAAACAATAGATAATAAAGTTAGAGAATATCACATATGGGTTAGGTTAGAATTAGAACTCCAAATATTTTAAAAACTCGTGAAAAACAATAAGAAATTATTTATTTTTCTAAAATAATACCGTTACTATTAAAATACAATATTTTTATATCGATAATATGTGTAAATTTACATGTACTCGTATATTATAAACATTTACACATGCGTACATGGTAAAAGTTTACACATGTGTACATGAGAGACTTACGCATGTAAAAAATGTTTATAATATACAAGTACATGCAAATTTACACATATCAATTAATATAAAAAAATGTTGTATTATTTTAAACAAATAAATGATTTTTTTTAGCCGGTTCTCACGAGTTTTCAAAATATTTAAAAGTTCTCAAATGATTAAACAGAGTAAATTTCAATTTTAGCCCCTATGGTTTGACATGTTTAATCCTTTTAGTCCAAAAATGAATCTTTTAACGTATCAGCCACTGAGTTTGTTTTTTGTAACTATTCCAGTTAATTACACTAACTCTGTTAACTTTTTTTTTTATTAACTATAGGTCATTTTAGTTATTTTATTTCTAAGTGAACTAGTTTAACATTTTTAGTCCAATAAAAACTTGTTTTTAGGCTTTTCATAGAAAAAAAATTTCTACTTTTTTAAAAACGTTTATCTTTAACTTTTTTAAAATCATTGTTTTAGTTTTTTTTTCCCGTAAAAACGTCTTTTTTGAACCTTTATAAAAATGTTTTTTTAACTTTTCTAAACCTTTATAAAAATGTTTTTTTTTAAGTTTTCTAAAAATATTATTTTTTAATTATTTTCATAAAAAACGTTTTTAAAAACATTTTTTAGTTTTTTTGTAAAATGTTTTTTTAACTATTTTAAAAACTTTTTTTTCACCTTTTTAAATGAATTAGTTTCTAAAATGGTGAACTTAAAAAAAACATTTTTAAAATTAAAAAATTATTTTACGAAAAAGCTAAAAAATGTTTTTATAAAAAAACTAATAAAAATGTTTTTAAAAACGTTTTTTATGATATTTTTTTTAAAAAATGGTAGTTTTAGAAAGGTTAAAAAAGGTTCAAAAAAGACGTTTTTATGAAAAAAAAACTAAAAAAATGATTTTAAAAAAGTAAAAAAAAAAAGTTTTTATTGGACTAAAAAGGTTAAATTAGTTCACTTAGAACTAAAATGACCCTATACTTAACAGAACAAGTTAGCCGGGTTAGTGCTATGGACTGAAATGGTTACAAAAATACAATCTCAGGGGCTGATATGTTAAAAGATTTTTTTTTAAAATAAAAGGGTTAAACTGACCAAACCACAAGGGCCAAAAACGCAATTTACTCTTATACATATAAAGGAAATAATTAAACGGATGACTCCCCTGTGGTTTACATGAATTTCACATATGACCCATACGAATGAGAAAAACCAGTAACTTTAATAATAGGGGGTTTTAATAACTTTCAAAAAAACAGTATTAATAATTTTGTAAAAGAAAGGACATAAAGGAACGTGCGGAGATAAAGACGCAGGCACCTGAGGTCAGGTCAGGTATCGTCATAGAAAACAAGAGGTAGTGACACACGTGAGGATATGATCTGACCCGAGCTTCCAAATTCCAAAATTTGAGGGGACCATGCATTGCATGGTTCGATCAAGCTTATAAATGAGGTCCATGCTCTAATCCCAATTATTCACACATAGCTCATTTCTTTATCCATGAAAACGATAAAAAAATTTATTTTTTTTTTCAAAATATACATTTTGACTAAGAAATTTGGTAAAATATACATTGACTATTTAAAATTTAAAAATACTCAAATCCAAAATGAACCAATAGGATTATGAACATGATTCCGTTTTAAAAAAATGTTTATACCGGAATGTTCACACAAAAAAAAAATTAAAATCAGCCGCGTATTTCATTTTTTTAACATTAACGATCGAAAGTAATATTAATATATTATATATAATATTTATAAAATATTACAAATAAATTTGATATAAAATTCCGTGTCTCGTTTTAGATCAGGTTCGACTATGCCGTAACTATTGAGTAGAATCATGAAATTATATATAAAAAAAATAGAATTGCTAGACTTGTACTTGAGTTTGTAGATATTTCAAGTTGACAAATAAAGTTTAACCGTCCAAAATCTGTAACATCCCGAAAATAGTAAATAAGTAAATAATAATACGATGGAGATTTATACGACATAAAATGAAATAAGAACGGATGGACTTGGGCTCGACTCCAACGGGCCGAGGGAAGCCCAGGTATAAAAGGGGCAAGACAGCCCATTTGACCATTTCACCTCCATTTCACCAATTCTAGAGAGAGAAAGGGAGCCCGAGTCTAGAGAGAGAAAGTCGACGGATCGTCACGAGAATTGAGGAGCACGTTACTACTGAGATCGTGAGCAAAACCTCTGGATCATAATTCCAATCCAGGTAATGATTCGATCATAATATGAGTTTTTGTTCATTTTGGGGTTTCTCGGGTTTTAGCTAAATAGGTGATGTTTTTACGGATGAAACTTGAAAATAAGCTTAGAAATAGAATCTAGAATGAAAACCGCACGTTTTGATCAAAGAAAATTGTAAGATTAGCATGATCGGGTTAACATGCAAGAATTCCGAAATTTTGGTCCAAGAACCAGGTACTGCGTACTTACCAAGTGCGCAGGAAGGAATCCCTGCGTACTTACTAAGTGCGCAGGCAGCAGTCCCTGCGTACTTACCAAGTACGCAGGAGGAAGACTCCTGCGCACTTACTAAGTGCGCAGGAAGCAGACAGCAGGCCACAGGTTGGTTAAGTAAAGTCAGTAAGTTTAGAATGATTAAACCATTAGAGTCGGGGTTGGGTCTAATGTGTATTTAACTACCTAATCCAGATCGGAGGTGACGCCGTTGGGCCTTTGTTTAGGACAACCTAGAGTAGCTCGTCAGGTGAGTTCTATGTGCCCCCTTCTATGTATGTGCAAATGATTTATAAATGTTTTGGGGCTGAAGTGTATACACTAAATGGATAAATGCTATAAGTGACAATGTGATCATACGTATATATATGAATATATAAATACTTAAATATGTGAAAATGAATTATGAATAAAGAATGAAGCGTATGATATAAAGAAAGAATGAAAGAAGGATATAACGTAAAAGAATGAAATCTTGCTTTATATTATATATATTGCATGTTATGAATGAATGTAAACGTTATAAACCCTTCTGTGACAACGGCTACTTCGGTAGACGGACGACCACGTGACTATTTTGCAACCGGGACGAAAACGTTCCTACGTAAGATAGGACGTATGAAAAGGTAAAAATGGACGGTCGAAGCAATTGCCTTAACTAATGTAGAACGGTTGCATACATAATGGTCGCGTGGGAAACGGATGCCCTAGGGCAGACGGATTTAATGTTATGACGGACTACGACGGTAGGACGGTTAAGAGCGGACGGACAAAAGTTGCCGGACGGATTTAATGTTATGACGGACGGTTTTCTAGAGCCGGACGGTTATGAGAAGGGCTACGACGGTAGCTCTGACTGCGATGTCTTCGTGACATTCGCGACAAGTATGACGGGTTGATCTCCCTTAAGATTATGGCCAATATGTGTTCTCCCAAAGAAAGTATGTATGTACATATGTATATACCCTCAATGAATGTTATGTGAGAACAGTAAAGTAAAGAATATTTAAAAGTATGAATATACATGTATACATTATATTCAGGATAAGATAAATATTATGTATGATTGTCTTTAAACTAGAACTCACCAGCGTTAGCTGACTTTTAGTATACATTTCAGGTAAGAAAGGAAAGGGTCGTGCGAAGGCGTGAAGGTTACCTGGCACAAGACTGACATCCCACTTTTGTTTGTTAAGAATATGTTATGCTTTTATTTGTAAAGACTTCCGCTGTTTTGATTATGTAATTGAATGACGAATGTTTTAATTTAAGTTCAGTATTTATGACTATGTTTATGAGTAAATCCAACAAGTGAGGTCACCCGGTTTAGGGGCCTTACAAGTTGGTATCAGAGCAATAGTTTGAGAGATTTAGACATCCCTAAATGTCTAGACTCAAACTGATTATGGGACCAAAGCACGGATGTCAGTATGGGTAACCAACGCCAACGCTAGCACGGTAAGTAAGTCGTAAAGTTAATGCTCTTGCATAGGAATAGATACCTTAACTTAGAACAAATAGATGTTAATGCCACGACTGATTTGAAGAGTTTCGAACCCGAAAAGCAATGTAAATTTGTAATCACAAACCGGTCACTGTAATTAAGAATTTACCTTGCTCGTACTGTTCCAAACTATGATCTGAAGAAATGACATTGATGTATTCCCTTTTTAACTATCAGGAAATTAAGAACTATGGCTGGTGGAGGAAGGACAGGACCTCGAGGCGGTCGCACTGGCCGGCGAGGTAGACCTCCGTTGAACCCAAGATTTGAAGATGAAGAGAGTGTGCACGCAGAGCACACCGAAAGTGTGCGCGAAACAGAAGTGACCCCAATTAGGGACAACAGTCCAGGGCCTATACAGTTGGAACCTGAAGTCAGGGATGCTATTGCCCGTGAAGTTGTGCTCACTTTGCAAAAGGTATTGCCGGATCTACTATCCGAGGCAATAAAGAAAAGTAAAGAGGGGGATGAAGGAAACCACGAAGAAACGGTATATGACAGCGACGGGGATGAGATAAAAGTGGGGCCAAGCACTAAAGGGTGCACTTATAAAGGTTTCAAAGATGGAGACCCACCCAAGTTTGATGGTAGCAAGGATTCGGTGGCTACTTTGGAATGGATTGAGAGAATGAACGCTGTAATCAACATCAGTGAGTGCCGACCAGACCAGGCGGTTAAATATGTTGCTCATTCTTTCACCAATGAAGCACTAGGTTGGTGGAGAAATATTCAAAGAACAAAGTCGCCACATGATCTTGCCCGAATGACATGGGAGGACTTGAAAAAGCTCGTAATCCAAAAGTTCTGCCCACAGAATGAGATTGATCGTGTGGAGAACGAGTTCCTAAACTTCAAAGCTGGCGACAAGACTCATCGCCAATATACTTCAAGGTTCAACGAGCTGGCCCAACTGGTACCACACTTGGCGGAAACCGAAGAACGTATGATCAAATACTATGTGAAGGGTCTGCCGCAAAGGGTCCGTGTCCACGTAAAAGCCAACCTACCCCCGACTTTCGAGTCGGTAGTCAACCTGGCTGGAATCGTTTACGACGATTATGCCAATGAGGACCCGACACCTGTGACACAAAAGAGGAAATGGGAGAATCCGTCTAGAGGCACCGGAAGAGGGAATGAAACAACTGAAATTAAGAAACCGAGGTTGGACGGACATGAAACGTGCAAGAAATGTGGAAAGCAACATAGTGGCGAGTGTCGAATCGGCACCACCGTGTGTTATAAGTGCGGGAGGCCGGGGCACTACTCCCGAGATTGTTGGAAGGACGCCAAATGTCAAGTATGTGGATTGGTTGGGCATCTGACAAAGAATTGCAGGAAGGCGGGCCAATCTGGTTCGGGAAAGGAGAAGGAACAGGAACAACAAAAGGCTAGGACCCGAGCCTATGCCTTAACTGAGGAAGAAGCAAGGGGAAACCCTGATGTCGTGTCAGGTACGTTTCTAGTTAATGATGAACGTGCTCCGATTTTATTTGATTCTGGTGCTAGTAAAAGCTTTATATCAAATGCATTTAGTCGTAAACTAGATTGCACTATCAACACCATAGTAAAGGCCTTTAGCGTACAAACTGCCGTTGGTAAAAATTCGGCAGTATTCCAAGTAACAGAGGATTGCATCATAGAAATAGAGGGTCATAAGTTCCCTTCTAGATTATTCCTTCTCACCTTAGGAGGATTCGATATAGTATTGGGTATGGATTGGCTAGCTGCCAATGAAGCTCAAATCATATGTAAACGTAAGAGGATACACCTCAAAGCTCCAAGCGGCAGTCCAATTACGGTTTATGGGGATTGGAATTGCACGATGCCGAACGTCATCTCGATGATTAAGGCCGAAAGTTATATGAGGCGCGGTTGCGAAGCTTATCTGGCGTATGTTATTGACGATAGAATGAAAACGAAAGAACTCAAGAATGTACCCGTGGTGTGCAACTTTCCGGAAGTGTTCCCTGAGGATCTACCTGGGTTGCCACCCGATCGGGAAATAGAATTTCAGATTGATTTACTGCCAGGAGCTGAGCCCGTTGCCAAAGCCCCCTACCGATTGGCTCCGTCAGAAATGAAAGAATTGATGTCTCAACTAGAGGAACTAACAGAAAAAGGATTTGTTAGACCGAGCATCTCACCATGGGGCGCTCCGGTATTATTTGTAAAGAAAAAGGACGGCAGCATGCGCATGTGCATTGATTACCGCGAATTGAACAAGAGAACAGTAAAGAACAAATACCCGCTACCTAGAACAGACGATCTTTTTGATCAACTGCAAGGTGCGAGTTGGTTCTCAAAGATCGATCTTAGGTCGGGTTACCATCAGTTGAAAGTAAGAGAAGAAGACGTACCAAAGACCGCGTTTCGCACGCGTTATGGACATTATGAATTCCTCGTGATGTCCTTCGGATTGACTAACGCTCCAGCAGCGTTCATGGATTTGATGAATAGAGTATGTCGACCAATGTTGGATCGATCAGTGATAGTTTTCATAGACGACATACTGATATATTCGAAAAACGAGGGTGATCACCACTGTCACCTAAGAGAAGTTCTGGAAGTGTTAAAGCAGGAGAAGTTGTACGCGAAATTCTCCAAATGCGCGTTCTGGCTTAGGGAAGTCCAATTCCTAGGTCATGTGATAAACCCAAACGGCATCATGGTAGATCCTGCAAAGATAGAAACAGTAAAGGAATGGAACATCCCAAGGACACCAACAGAGATACGAAGTTTTCTTGGATTGGCAGGCTACTATCGAAGGTTCATTCAAGATTTCTCAAGGATAGCCTCGCCACTAACTAAACTGACACGGAAAGAAGTGAAATATGAATGGAGTCAAACCCAAAATAACGCGTTTGAGGAACTTAAGACACGATTAATCCAAGCTCCAGTCTTGACTCTACCTGAGGGAAATGAAGACTTGGTAGTCTACTCTGACGCTTCGGGGCAGGGTTTAGGTTGCGTACTTATGCAACGAGGAAAGGTAATTGCTTATGCCTCACGATAACTAAAGATTCACGAGGTTAACTACCCAACGCACGATCTCGAGTTAGCAGCAGTAGTTTTCGCATTGAAAATATGGAGGCACTATTTGTATGGAGTTAAATGCACCATCTACTCCGATCATAAAAGCTTGAAGTACTTTTTCGAGCAAAAAGAATTAAACATGAGGCAAAGGAGGTGGTTAGAGCTACTGAAAGACTATGACTGTGAAATATTGTACCATCCAGGCAAGGCAAATGTTGTGGCTGACGCTTTAAGTAGAAAGGAAGAATCGGCACCCATCCGGATCAAAGCGTGTCAGCTGATTATAACACCAGATTTGATGGGCGAAATAACAAAGGCACAAGATGAAGCACTGTTAGAAAGAAATGTGAAACGGGAAAGAATAGTAGGACAACAAGGGAACTTAAGTGCAAATACATACGGTGTACGAACTAGGTTTGGCCGGATGTGGATACCTAAGATTGGCGAGCTTAGAGCCAAAATACTCGATGAGGCCCATAAGTCTCGTTATTCTATCCACCCCGGGACAAACAAAATGTATCAAGACTTGAAGAAAGAGTACTGGTGGCCTGGCATGAAGAATGATGTGACTGAATACGTGAGCAAGTGCTTAACGTGTTCACTAGTTAAAGCCGAGCACCAGAAACCATGCGGTAAAATGCAACCTTTACCTATACCAGAATGGAAGTGGGAAGAGATCACAATGGACTTCATTACCAAGCTACCGCGAACAGCTAAAGGCAATGATACCATTTGGGTGATCGTCGACCGATTGACGAAAAGTGCTCACTTCTTGCCAATACGTGAGGCTTCTTCGTCGGAAAGACTAGCAGAAGTATTTATAAAGGAAATTGTGAGTAGACATGGTATGCCACTGTCGATTGTGTCCGACAGGGATACTAGATTCACCTCAAGGTTTTGGAAGAAATTCAATGAAGCGATGGGAACCAGACTGAACATCAGCACCGCTTACCACCCTCAAACCGATGGTCAATCTGAAAGGACCATTCAGACCTTGGAGGACATGCTCCGGGCCTGTATCATTGACTTCGGTGGGAGCTGGGACAGCCATCTACCATTGGCAGAATTTTCATATAACAACAGCTATCACTCAACTATTGACATGCCGCCATTTGAAATGTTGTATGGGAGGAAATGTAGGACCCCGGTTTGTTGGGGGGAAATTGGACAAAAGGATTTTGCAAGTCTCGAAGTGGTCAAAGCTACTTCTGAGAAATTTGACCAAATCAAGGCTCGAATGAAAGCCGCAAAGGATAGACAGAAATCATACGCGGACAAGAGAAGAAGGGATTTAGAGTTTCAAGTAGGGGACATGGTACTGTTAAAGGTATCACCGTGGAAAGGAATCATCCGATTCAGGAAGCGTGGCAAACTGAGTCCAAGGTTTGTCGGACCTTTCAAGATTTTAGCAAGAGTGGGTCAAGTTGCTTACAGACTCGACCTACCCGTTGAGCTTAATGGAATACACCCTACGTTCCACGTGTCTCACCTACGCAAGTGCCTAGCCGATGACACAGCTCACATACCTTACGACGAGATCGAGGTGGATAACAACCTAAATTACATAGAGGAACCAATAGCCATCCTTGACCGAGCTGAGAAACGACTACGCAACAAGTCGATACCGTTAGTCAAGATACAATGGAAACATAGAAAAGGGTCGGAAGCTACATGGAAAAAAGAAGACGAGATGAGGGAACTATACCCTCAATTGTTTGACGTATAAACAGTTTCGAGGACGAAACCTCTTTAAGGATGGTAGACTTGTAACATCCCGAAAATAGTAAATAAGTAAATAATAATACGATGGAGATTTATACGACATAAAATGAAATAAGAACGGATGGACTTGGGCTCGACTCCAACGGGCCGAGGGAAGCCCAGGTATAAAAGGGGCAAGACAGCCCATTTGACCATTTCACCTCCATTTCACCAATTCTAGAGAGAGAAAGGGAGCCCGAGTCTAGAGAGAGAAAGTCGACGGATCGTCACGAGAATTGAGGAGCACGTTACTACTGAGATCGTGAGCAAAACCTCTGGATCATAATTCCAATCCAGGTAATGATTCGATCATAATATGAGTTTTTGTTCATTTTGGGGTTTCTCGGGTTTTAGCTAAATAGGTGATGTTTTTACGGATGAAACTTGAAAATAAGCTTAGAAATAGAATCTAGAATGAAAACCGCACGTTTTGATCAAAGAAAATTGTAAGATTAGCATGATCGGGTTAACATGCAAGAATTCTGAAATTTTGGTCCAAGAACTAGGTACTGCGTACTTACCAAGTGCGCAGGAAGGAATCCCTGCGTACTTACTAAGTGCGCAGGCAGCAGTCCCTGCGTACTTACCAAGTACGCAGGAGGAAGACTCCTGCGCACTTACCAAGTGCGCATGAGCAAGTCCCTGCGCACTTACTAAGTGCGCAGGAAGCAGACAGCAGGCCACAGGTTGGTTAAGTAAAGTCAGTAAGTTTAGAATGATTAAACCATTAGAGTCGGGGTTGGGTCTAATGTGTATTTAACTACCTAATCCAGATCGGAGGTGACGCCGTTGGGCCTTTGTTTAGGACAACCTAGAGTAGCTCGTCAGGTGAGTTCTATGTGCCCCCTTCTATGTATGTGCAAATGATTTATAAATGTTTTGGGGCTGAAGTGTATACACTAAATGGATAAATGCTATAAGTGACAATGTGATCATACGTATATATATGAATATATAAATACTTAAATATGTGAAAATGAATTATGAATAAAGAATGAAGCGTATGATATAAAGAAAGAATGAAAGAAGGATATAACGTAAAAGAATGAAATCTTGCTTTATATTATATATATTGCATGTTATGAATGAATGTAAACGTTATAAACCCTTCTGTGACAACGGCTACTTCGGTAGACGGACGACCACGTGACTATTTTGCAACCGGGACGAAAACGTTCCTACGTAAGATAGGACGTATGAAAAGGTAAAAATGGACGGTCGAAGCAATTGCCTTAACTAATGTAGAACGGTTGCATACATAATGGTCGCGTGGGAAACGGATGCCCTAGGGCAGACGGATTTAATGTTATGACGGACTACGACGGTAGGACGGTTAAGAGCGGACGGACAAAAGTTGCCGGACGGATTTAATGTTATGACGGACGGTTTTCTAGAGCCGGACGGTTATGAGAAGGGCTACGACGGTAGCTCTGACTGCGATGTCTTCGTGACATTCGCGACAAGTATGACGGGTTGATCTCCCTTAAGATTATGGCCAATATGTGTTCTCCCAAAGAAAGTATGTATGTACATATGTATATACCCTCAATGAATGTTATGTGAGAACAGTAAAGTAAAGAATATTTAAAAGTATGAATATACATGTATACATTATATTCAGGATAAGATAAATATTATGTATGATTGTCTTTAAACTAGAACTCACCAGCGTTAGCTGACTTTTAGTATACATTTCAGGTAAGAAAGGAAAGGGTCGTGCGAAGGCGTGAAGGTTACCTGGCACAAGACTGACATCCCACTTTCGTTTGTTAAGAATATGTTATGCTTTTATTTGTAAAGACTTCCGCTGTTTTGATTATGTAATTGAATGACGAATGTTTTAATTTAAGTTCAGTATTTATGACTATGTTTATGAGTAAATCCAACAAGTGAGGTCACCCGGTTTAGGGGCCTTACAAAATCATAGCTGGTCCTCGATCTCTACTGAAAACCTGTTAATTAAATTCGACACTTAATAAATAACAACGTATCTGAAGAGGATGAGACTAAATTAGAGATACAATTTTACAATCAATCGGCTACAAACCAAGAATACCAAAACTAGTCTCAACTCGATATTATGTATGGTCCTTATTCAAAATCACACATTTTTATAAGATCTAAACGTACAAATAATTTCACAGTAACTTATTGAAAAAAACATAATACCGTTATTGAATTTTTTTCTGAAATAGTGTTATTTCATGTTTTATTTTCACATGCGGTGTTAAAATTTTATTGTTATCAGAAATGGTGTTTCTCCATTTCCTAACCACGGATTGTTGTGATACCGGTATTCCTAACTACAGATTGTTTATTTTGGGGGTGTGTTCGTGGTTCCCAACCACGAAATCTTACAACTTTAAGTTCCCAACCACGAATTGGGTTCAAAACCATTTCCCTAACCACGAAATCTTACAAGTTTATGTTCCCATCCACGAATTGGGTTCAAAACCTTCTTCCCAAACACGAATTGTGGTTGGCAACCACGAATTGGGGTGAATTCAAACTTCCCAACCACGAATTGTTATTTCAACCAAAGTTCTTTGTTTTGTAATAATAAAGATAATTGTTTATTTTAAGTTTCCCACATTTCAAACTTCCCAACCACGAATTGTAATATAGATCAATAAAGATATAATGTTTAGTATAGATATAGAGTATAATAAATATATATGTGTTATTTGTATGGTAGTCACATTGCTCTATTATTCTCAATCACTCACAATAGTTGAAAGAGTTTGAGATAGTTTTTGTGGGATAAGATTTAAATTTGTTTCGTTGAAGTCTAATTTATGCTTTGTTGAAGACATCTTTCATATCATATTTACCAACATCTAACAGAGATTCTAACATATATGACTAATCTTATCACATTTTTCAAATGTCACAGAGAGATTCTCACTGAGATGTCTTAACTTATCACAATTTTCACAGAGTTGTCTCAGAAAAATGATTCTGATTCGAGATATATGATTCAAAGATGTCATAATATATGTGATTCAAAAATGCATAATGTGTATTGACTAAAAGATGACATAATTTTTTTTTAACATAATTGTCTAAACCATTTCCAAAATTGTTATAATTATCTAAAGCATCTATACAAAAATATAAGAAAATAAAAAAAAAATAAAACCCTAAACTAAAATAAAAGGAAACTTAAAATAAACAATTATCTTTATTAATAACAAAACAAAGAAATATGGGAAATGGTTGAAATAACAATTCGTGGTTGGGAAGTTTGAATTCACCCCAATCCGTGGTTGCCAACCACAATTCGTGGTTGGGAAGAAGGTTTTGCACCCAATTCGTGGTTGGGAACATAAACTTGTAAGATTTCGTGGTTGGGAAGATGGTTTTGAACCCAATTCGTGGTTGGAAACTTAAAGTTGTAAGCTTTCGTGGTTGGGAACCACGAACACACCCCAAAATAAACAATCCGTGGTTAGGAAATAGGGAAACACCATTTGTGATAACAATAAAATTTTAACACCGCTTGTGAAAATAAAACATGAAATAACATTATTTTAGAAAAAAATTCTACCGTTATTAGAAGAATAATAGGTGTTTTTCCTAAATCTATCTTAGGAAGAAAAACTAAAATTCAATAACAAATGTTTTTTCAATTTTTTTAGTTAGAAATTAAATAGAGTTGATTTTAGTTTGAAATAAAGTAACAAAAGTTTGAAGGAAATGTTATGGTCAAAATGAAAAAAATTAAAATCTTGTGACCAAACCCTAAGAAATCAAAACTTCACTATTCTCCTTCATGTAATTTAAAGATATAAAATATAAATATAAAAATAATAAAGATATATTATTTGTTTGAAGCAATCAAGCAAGAGGGGAACGTATGCAAAATGTGAGCTTGTTTGAAGCAATCAAGCAAATTGTGGAAGGTTGCTGTTCAAAAAAAAAAAAGCAAATTGTGGAAACTACAGGGAATGCAATTTTATAATTTAATATTTAATATGTACTATACTTTATTAAAATAATATAAAGTCTCAATCTTAATAATGATTCGAAAATTTTCTACAATATAATTTAATAATTTATCCACCAATACAAAATTTATATAAAATAATAATAATACTATACTGTGGAAGTAACAGGAGCAACCTCATTACTAGAAATATTACCACTAGTTCCACCATCCTCACCACCACCACTACCACCACCACCATCCACCGACGTATTCACGGTGGCACCGGAGGCACTGCCACCAGCTCTTTTCCTCTTCTTTTTTTCGTACGGAATACCCCTAGCCTTTGCTTGACTATCTTTAACCTCCCTCAAGTATATCCTCACAGCTCTCGCACCAAACGGATTTGACTCCGGCTGGCCGCCGTTCACCTCGTACGCGGCGCGTAGCCGGCCGATGAGGGCGTCAAGGCTACCCCAAGCTTGTTTCAACGGACACGCGCACGGCGCCGGAGGGTTTGGGTGGCCGAAATAAGCGCAACCGGTGACATGAACCTTGGTTTTTCCGAACTGGTCGAGGTACTTGAGGAACTCGATGACGTGAGCGCCGCTGCAACGTGACAGCGTCAACGGTGGTTTGTGGTTTTTAAGGTACTGTAAAAACGTGTTCCAGTCACGGCGTTTTTGTGACTCGTATCGGCTGAGTGGTTGTGTGGCGGCGGGCTGAGATCTTGAATTTCCGGTGTGTGAGGTGGCGGTGGCGCCGGGAGGTTCTCCTGATCCGGATGGTAAATCGTCCATAAATGGGAAGATTGAAAGTTTCTGTTTTAGGGTTTGGGATTGATTGATTGATGGATTGTGAAAACTGAAAGTTAAATGAGGGTGGTGGTTTAGAGAGAGAAAGAGGAGAGAGAAGAGGGGGGGTTGATGGGACGTAATATAGAAAAGAAATGTGAATGAAGGCACGACTTGAGAAACTTATTATTCTTGTAGGATCCACGGCTTCTTTTTTATATTTTGAGAGAGATTTTTGCATGGTTTAAAACTTTAAATATTTTAAAAAAATTAGGTTAAGTTTTTATATTATGATAAGATAGTTTATGATAATATGAAGATATAGGTAGATTGAATGCTAAAGATGTTAATTAATGAAACCAAGATATATGTTGTATAAGTTTTGGATGCAACTATGCAAGTATTATTTGAGAGTTTATTTTAAGATTTAAGGGCATCATTCCCAAGGGTGATCTTTATAACCTTGTACTTCTCACAACCTATCTTAGTGGGCCAGAAAACACTAAAAGGTCACCCCTACTAAGGACAACAACCCCCTTGTGAAACTCCGGTGGTCAAGATCTACCGCCCCCGACCTCCCCTTGTGATGCATGGGGTGGTGTGAGCACCACTTCTAATAAAATTCCATTTTTTATTAATCGTTAAAATTTGTTACCGGAAAACTTATGTGACTCCATTAATGCTCTACTACTAACCAACAGAATCATGTAAAATGCTACTTCGCCGGAAATGTGATCTTTAAGGGTGATGGGGGCGTGTAACTCGATTGAAACAGAGTAGGAGAGAGAGGACCGGGTAAAGGGGGTACACCACCCCTTTTGAATCGAGTAGGGCTTAGTAGTTTACCCGGGTAACATGAAACGAGTATATTTACTCGGTGATCTCACTCACTGTCTCACTTCTAGTGGACCCCACCACTACCACACACATCTCTCATATTTAAATGTTTTTTTTATAAAAAAAGTGGGTGAGTAAATGAGTAAGGTGTTTCCAATAAAATTTAAGTAAATGAGTAGTTTTGAGGTGAAATAATACTATTGGGCAGTTTTGACGAGTAAATGAGTAAATAGGTTAATGGCCCCCGTCACCCTAAGGAGGGTTTAGAAAACAAGTGAAAGCTGAAATCGAATATGGGCCATCTGCCCGAGAGAGTTAAGCGTTACTTTGAATAATTTCACTACTTAGACTAATAACTCAAAAACTGTTGTTGCATTGGTAAAAGTAGGAGGCTCTAGGCACACAAAAAGGGAGTCTGATACGAAATACTTGCAACGCAAAATATCTGTCATAAATTGCGACACATTTACGACAATATAGTGAAAAAATGAAAACCCTAGCCAATTGCACGCACAATTGCATTGGAAATCGTTTTTCTTCCTAGTAATGAGAGGTTTCGGAGATCCTCTCGCCAACCAAATTTTCAAGGTATTCAACATTGTTAATTTTGTAATTTAAATCCTTCAATTGTGCTTGGTAGAATAGTTAAATGTGAATGTAAAAAAATCTACTTCGACCTAGAAACTGAACATTTTTATCACACGACTGCTTTATTTGTTTTTGAGTAAACTGCCATTTTCGTCCCTGTGGTTTGGTCAAAATTGCCATTTTCATCCAATAGTTTGTTTTTTTGTATCTGGGTCCTCATGGTTTTAAAATATTGCCATTTTCATCCTCGTGGTTTTAAAATATTGCCACTTTCATCCGGTCAGCTAACACCGTCCGTTTTTCTCAGTTAAATGAGGGGTATTTCAGTCCTTTTACTTATTTGTTTTATTTTTTCATCTTTTTTACTCTCACTTTTTAATCATCCCCAATTTAACCTCTAATTTAATCATCCACCTGCTGGCCTTCTTCCTCTTTTCCTGACCAGTTTCCGACGACCACCACTAGAACACCTCCGTCGCTTGTTTCTATGATTAAAAAGTGAGAGTAAAAAAGATGAAGAAATAAAACAAATATGTAAAATGACTGAAATACCCCTCATTTAATTGAGAAAAACGGACGGTGTTAGCTGACTGGATGAAAGTGGCAATATTTTAAAACCACGAGGATGAAAATGGCAATATTTTAAAACCACGAGGACCCAGATACAAAAAAACAAACTATTGGATGAAAGTGGCAATTTTGACCAAACCACAGGGACGAAAATGGCAGTTTACTCTTTGTTTTTTTACTATGACGTGCCTGCGATTAAAAATGCAAATTAATTTAATTTAATCACGGATTGCGACTCTTCCTTTTTGAAAGAAATGTCACAACAATAAGTGTACGATTACAATGAAATACATTTTCAAATGTGTCAGTGAGCGAGTTTGAAGCAACATCAAGTTATGTCACAATTAAATAAGCTTAAAAAAGCGTTACACTATAATTTCAAGATGCTGTACATAATGATAAGAAATAAATGATTAAATACGAGTGTAGGGTGTGATGGGATGATTGGTTGATAAATAAAGGGGACTACTAATGGTACACGTGAATTGTTATGTGGACTTGACCATATACGCATCGTATAGGGTAATACGATGCGTATAGCCATTCACAATTTTCCATGCCCGACATCCTCGTACAACCTGGTCATTCCAACACTATACGCATCGTATAGTTCAATACTATGCGTATAGCGTACGAGATACTTTCTGCAACTAGTCAACCATCACATCACTATACGCCCCGTATAGATCTATTATTATTTAAAAAAAAAATTAACTATTATTTTTTATTATTATTTAAAATAAAAACAATATATTATTATTATTTATTTTTATTATTTAAAATAAAAACAATATATTATTATTCTTTATTTTTATTATTTAAAATAAAACAATATATTATTATTATTTATTTTTATTATTTAAAATAAAAACAATATATTAATAAAAAATTAAAAACAATTAATTATTATCGGGCATCATAGGCCAGGACACGCCATGGTCGCGCCTCTTTTATCTTTCGTTCGCGGAGACCTACCGAGAGGTGGTCGTCGAGTTTCTTTCGACGTTCATCTACTCAGAGGCTGGGCTGGAGCCTCTTCCAGGGGAGGCGCCGGATATGGATCCAGATCATATTTCTTTTTCTATTTTTGGGGTCGTTTACCGTCAGACCCTCCGTCAGTGGGCCGTCACGACGGGCTTGTACTACGAGCCTGAGACGGTCACGCCACTTTTCACCGAGGCGGTGACGGAGGTAGACAAGGAGGAACTTCATGTTTTTTGGGCTTGATTTCGGATAGTCCTTGGTTGGGTACCAATGGGAGGGTCTCGGGTATTAGAGACCCTTTGTATAGATATCTGCACCGGCTTATTTCGACGTCGATCGCACCGCGTCTGAAAAGCCATGAGTGGTGCACTGATAGAGACCTTTTCTTTCTTTATTGCCTCCTTACTTTGAGGCGGTGCGACCTATCCACGTACATGGCGCATTATTTTGCATCTGCCTATATGCGACAGAAGCGCGGGCTTTTGTATGACGGTGCTTTCATCACGCAGATCATGCTGTCGGTTACACCATTTGACATGCATGAGCCTGCGATGTTATTGGCCATTCCCCTGTCCGATTAGACCGTCGCACGGCGAGCAGCATGCGCATCACGCATCGATTCTTGCAGGGCCTTCGGTTCGTAGGGGCCGTCCAGGACCAGGTTTGGGTCCCTGTGCCGTTGCCACAGATGCCTGGACAGAGGGACCCGCCTATGCCTCATCCGCTACATGGTGTGGCGATGGAGGACGGACCGCCGCACGTCGATCACATCCTCGACCATCCGCCACAGCATCCCCGACACGTACGTCGGTCTGTTAGGCTGGAGATGGCCACCCAGGCATTGCATGATGGCCTTGTTGCCGACTTACAGCGACAGGGTCGTCAACTCTATCACATGGATGACCTGATGATGTGGGCGGTTGGACAGCTCGTGGATCTGTCACGAGCCGCCGGCATCGAGCCACTCCCACTACCACCGCCACGTCATTATCCGGACGACCCCGTTCAGGATGAGGGCGAGGCGGGTCAGGATGACGGCGGAGTCGGTCAGGGTGACGGCGGAGCCGGTTAGGTTTAGTTCTTTTATTTGTATTTTGTTTCTTTCGTTGTTATGTGTGTAAAACATTTTGATGTATATATTTTATTTTTTTGATATAATGTATATAATGTTTAGTTTATTTGTTTGTTTGTAATGTTTAATATTTTATTTGATTGTAATGTTTAATATTTTGTTTGATTTGTAATGTTTAATATTTTGTTTAGTTTGTAATGTTTAATATTTTGTTTGGTTATACTGTAAAAATATAATAAATGTTTAAAAAATATATAAAATTTATAAATAGATAACAAAATTATATAAATTAAAATAAAAATAAATAAAATATAAATAAAATAAAAATATATATAATTAAATAAAAAATACCTATACGTGGTGTATAGGTCAATACGCCACGTATAGGATTCATAAACTTCAAATCTTCTAACTTTTGAAGCAAAAATATAACCCGTGCCTCATACGCTGCATGTAGATCAATACGCCGCGTATTGGACCAGCCTCCAGACAGAGGATGACACATGTCATTCTGTTGTCAGTGACTGAACTCTATACGCCCTCGTATTGCCCTATACGAGGGCGTATAGTGTGGCGGCGGGTCCAATTAGCAATATTCTGTGCGTGGTTAGAATCACCCTAAATAAACTACTTACTTATGGAGTATTTGTTTCATAGAATTCCCTTTGTTTCATTAAAGTTACTTATTATTTTATTTTCTTTAAAGTCACTAAACTTTGATTTATACCCGGTTATCAGGTTACTTGATGACGAATTATTTTTTTAATTCATAATATTTATATGGTAATGACATGGCCTTTTCAATTAAAAAGATATTGATTAGGTTATTAATAAAACAATCGATCAAACCTCTTTTCCCCTAAACCCTTGTTTCGCCCGTTACTAAAAAGCATATATATTTTCTATAAAAGTTTCTGAAAAATTATCAACAAAAGGAATTTCTTACAAGTTAGCGACAAATTCCTACAAAATAAAAGTAACTATACGATTTCCTACAATTTTCTGACAAATTTATTAAATAGTTTAACTTATTTATTTACTATAATTGTCAGAATATTATTGGAAATTACCGACGAAAGACTTTTGTCGCTAATTTGTCGGAAAATTAGTCGGGACTTCGTCGAAAAAAATATTTCCTACGGGGTTTTTTTCACTAACATTTTTTTGTCAGAAACTTGTCGCTAACGACCAATTCCGACAAATTTCCCACGAAATCTCACTACTAAAAAAATGAAAAATTTGCGGCAGCAATTTTGTGAGAAATTTGTCGGAATTAGCCGTTAGCAACAAGTTTCTAACAAAAAGTGTTTGTTGGAAGAAAAAAACCCCGTAGGAAATGTATTTTCTGACAAAGTCCCGACTAATTTTCTGACGAATTAGCGACAAAATCCTTTCGTAGTTAATTTTCGACAATATTCCGACGATTATATTAAATAAATAAGTTAACTTACTTAATAAATTTGTCGGAAAATTGTAGAAAATCTTATGATTACTTTTTTGTTTTTGTTTTGTCAGAAAGTTGTCGCAAACTTGTGAGAAATTTCTTTTGTCGAAAAATTATCGTAAACTTTTGTAGAAAATATGCATGTTTTCTAGTAGTGGGGACATGAAAACCATCGTTTATTTGTTTATGCATAAACGCCATCGTTCGTTGTTAATTGGTTTTTACCTTAGACTGACGTAGGCGCCAAGCAAGCAATGGCTTTTGTCACACCCACATACATAATAATCCCGCATTATGGTACTAAATTGAATAATAATCTTGCAATTTGTGCTTAAAATACAAATATTTGATAATAGCAGGTTATTCGGTGTTAAAAATACAAATCAAACTAAATCCTATCAAGAACACCAATAATTCAAACTTCTAGAAGGTTCATTCTCGGAGCATTGACACCCAAGAAGTCAAAATTAGTCAACAAGAAGCTACAAGACAAAACTGGGGAAAAAGAGGGGGTTGCACGGCCGAGCATCGCATTGCACGGCCGTGCATTGGCCTTCTCTGCTCCCCACGGCCCGGTACCGTATCCTCTGTACCATGTTTGATTCCCTGAGCCTTTGCACGACCGTGCAACCCTATGCACGGCCGTGCATTGCACATTTTGAGGCCTATAAATAGGAGGCTTGGGTTCTTCACACCTTTACACACCAATCCAGAGCAAAATTACACTCAAGAAGAGAGCATTCTCGTAGTTAGAGTAGATAGTAGAGGGGCTCTTCCTCCTTGTTCCACAATATGCGAGCCTACGAAACTCATCATTACGCTAATCGTTATGGCCATTCGTGGCTAAAACTTCTTTTTATTGCTAGAGTGAAGATGATGTTTGGTGCATGTTAATGTTTAACTTATTAATGAAGTGCTATGTTTATGTCTTTAACTAATTAGTCCTCAAAAACCATCTTTTGATGAGCTTTTATTATTGTCTAAATCCGTCTTTATATTTGTGAGTGTCTTGATTTTAAAGAGTAAGATCGTAAAACCCTTTTTAATCAAACTTCATTTGAAACTCGTACGTCTTTATACGAACATAGATTGATAAGCCAAAGCTTGGTCTATACTTCTAAGATCGTACGTCTTTATACGAGATTATTATGCCAAGAATTGGTGAACTCATGTTGGGAACGGTACGTCTTTATACTTGGTCTCATTGTTACACCGTGTCTCGGTGAGCAAAATATAATTACCTATTTAACTTAATATAAAACATTTCGAGTCCGGTGTCTTTATCCAACCCGGAGATGACCATTCGATGGGTTAAGGGTAAATGTTGTCCCTAACGGAAGGCACTACCACTTTTTAAAGATTATAATTTGCAAATCAAATGTCGTGAGGACGAGGCTCTAGCGGTGACCCGGGTCACAAGTTTGTATTAGTCATACCACTGAATTAGTTAACTTAACATTATCACGTACCAAGTTGATTCGAATCCCGAAGCAATACATCTCGTAATCTGATCATTTTCGCCTTATTTACCTTTCTGTTATTTACTATTATGCTAATTACATTTCTGTTACACACTTCATGCACATTTTTACTTTTATGATATTTACTTTACCGCTATTTACTTTTCTGCTTCACAAGCACACAAAACTCACCTACTCATTAATCCGGCTAAACGATAACAAAAGTTGAGTATTGGAACTCGACTTTGTCCATTGGTTCGATACTTGGTTCTTACCTAACTATATTACGCCGCGATAGATACACTTGTCTATTTTGTGTGTTTTAAGTTAACGTAATTATCATTTTAACTTTATAAATTTAAAACATGATCTCGTGAAATCAATTAACCTAAAAATATATTTATTTATATTTTTATACTTAATTCACAAAATCACATCACGCGTTCAAAAAAATAATAATAAACAAGTCTGCTTATTTACTTTTTTTAATAGTACCAAGCACAAGTTATTTGAGAAAAATCATATTAAACCCTAAACTAATTATTACAATAAAAATTTTGAAAATGAAAAATATAAGGTGGCAAGATATCATTGGCCAAATTGAAAATGGAATGGAGGCTAGAATTGGAAACGCCAGTATGGGCTCATGGAGGCATGTCCAACGCCACTCACGAGACATCGGTGCAATGTTTTAAGCCATTTCATGCCAACGCGGGTCACGCTACTCTTAGTAGATGGTTTGTTGTTTTTAATTAGGAAGGGAAGTCAAGACTAAACTTGAGTGAAGAATCCAAAGTGCTAATAATTTTGCAGAAAACAAATAACAGTTTTGGAAATCGATAGGTGTTTATACTTTATACTGAGGGCTTTTTACTTTATCAGTAAATAACGATTTTGACAGAAGGTAAACTTTTTTTTATCTATATGTTTAAAATAATATCATTTTTTATTAATTATTGTATCTTAAAAAGTCATGTTAATTCACATAAGCATTAGAAATTTTTAAAAAAAATTACCTGACACGCATAGTGATAACCTGTTAATTGCGTAATATTGGACAACAAGTGAAAGTTATGTCACTTTAAAGAGATAATAAATATAAATGACTAAATAAAACATGTATAAAATTTAGATACTATAATTTAAAGTTACCCCTTTTATAAGTTTAAAATCTAAATTCTTTTATGAATGTCACGTCACCATCTTGGATTTCGTCACAAGCTTACAATTTCAACACTTTAGTAGAAACTCCATCAATAGTACCAAAGTTACTATCAATGATTAAGTTGCTATTGTTGCAGTTACTACTGTTGCTCATCAGTTGTTGCTGATGTAACTTACTATCGATACCTAGATGCTACCGAAGTATCGAATTGCTACTGATGGACTAAGTTGCTATTGCTGAATGGTATGTACTATTGATAATCAATTGCAATTAGTTACTATTGTTGATCAGATTCAAAGCAACCTTCCATCAATTATACAAATCCGAAGAAACTTTTAGTGGTATTTCATACTACTACTTACAACTGATGATCATATTCCAAGCAATTTTCTATCAATTATACAAATTCGAAGAAACTTTCAGTGGTATTTCATTAAGGGATGAGAGAAATTTTCCATCTTGGCTGACTGAACAACGAGACCCCACCAGGGCGCCTAGGGCTTCCCCCCCCAACCAGGTTCCCTGACGCATGTAATAAGAATATTCTTGCATGAGCGTTTACTCCACACTTCTAATTGATATCAATTTTTATTCTTAATTCCATTGTCTAAAATTACCTTAATAAGTAAAATCTCATGAACAAAATTGTGGTGTTATAAAATCATGCCAATGTGAGATTAATTTGAGATCTTTATGATATAAGATCAAGTGAAAGTTTTAGCAAGATAAGACGGAACCTGGGGTGTTTCTGATATTCATAGAAAGTAAACTTTCTATATATCATTTACTAGTTTAGATCCTATGTATACACACGGGGTGAAAATTATCAATAAATAATATTTTTTAATCTTTATGTGTAAATTTTACATGTGTAAAAATGTATCATATATAAGGATAGAAACAAAACTCAAAATATGTAAAAACTAATATATAATTGGGTTTCGAGAATACATTAACTACTATTTAATGTAATTTAATTTTCATTTATTATTTGATTGAAAATAAAAGTTACATCATTAGATTTCAAAGTTTTTCATAAGAGATAATTTAAAATAAATATGTTTTATTAGTATAACTAATATTTTCTTTAAATATATAATATTATTAAAATATGAAGGTGCATTTAATAAGAGAGATAGAGGCGGGAAAAAAATGATGAGAATGAACGTGGAGACGACACGTGTGATGGAAAACCCTTTATTTATTATATAGTATAGATTTGGCTTGTTAATAGTTACTTAAGCTAAGCATATTTTTATTCTAACTCATGTCCTCACTTTGTTTTAGAGGTTCACTTTGAGTTATTATGAAGTCTGATGATTGCATGAAGGGGCTGACTGAGACAACGATGGCTAGAGTTTGACTCTTTGAGCGTACAACCAGTGTTGGAGCCAGGAATTATTTTTAGTGGGGTCCTTTTATTTCTATGTTCAAACTTTTAAGTTACCAACTATAATTTTTTTGGGCCGGTTCGGCTGATCAGGTCGGGTTGCCGGGTTGGTCACATAATAAGATACGTTACGATAATGAAAATGCATCGTCATTAGAAACCAAACGGTAAAAATACAATGTCATTAGAAATAAATAAAAAAACATTAGATCATATAGTTGTTCCCTACGGGTTTTCATCTTTTGAAAATGATCCATTACATCTTCGACCGAAACGTTCTTAAAGAACTCCTTTTTAATGAAACAAATGCAAGAATCGTTCAATGAAACAAACGCAAGAAACGTTCTTAAAGAACTCTTGTTTCCACCATTTTTTTTTGCAAGATTAGATATATCATTCATGATGGCAAACCTTATATCTCATTTCACATAGTCAATGTAGGTGTCGAGCTCATTCATAAGTTTGTCTTTAACCTCATGATCAAAATCATATAGATACATATCCGCCAACCTTAAAATCTTTTGTATACTAAAGTTACAAAAATTATTATTCGGGCTTAAAGTAGAATAATTGAAGTACTTAGTCGGAGTCTATACTATTTTTTTTTGTTTTTCACTTTTGGTTGGGTTTTATAGTTAATTAAGTTATGGGCTTAAAATTAATTTGGTTTATAGAGTTATGTGTTTTGAGTTAATTAATTTATGGGCTTAAAGTTATATTATTTATGGGCATAGAGTTAATTTACGTATGGACTTATTAAATAAATCTAACTTATGAGTTTAATTAATAGAATTAAAAAAAATCATATTTTATTAAGGTTCGGGGTCAAATATGTTTTTTTTTTCAAAAACCAATGGGGTCGACGTCAAAAAAAGACTGGGGTCGCTCGGTATTTGGGTAATATAAGTCTACTCAAAATTTGAAATTGGGTGGGGTCGGTTGACCCCACTTGGCATCACATACCTCCGCCAATGCGTACAACGCTTGAAATAGGGTCCCATAATTAGTGGACGTTACGAAGGAAAAAGATGATCGAGTTCACTTGAAGTTGTCTATATATAACACCCTAAAATTCTGGCACCATTTTCTTATATCAATCTCAAAAATTATCATTCCAAATAAATTATATATCCGGTAAACTTCAAATACAAGTTTTCTTTTAAAAAGCGGTGTATGAAGTTAATCCTAAAGTTATAACAAGCCATTATAATAACGTCTTTGACAAACTTCTTGTCACGATTCATGTTTTGGGATAAAAATCTAACGTGGTGTTGACATTTCACGATCCAAAATTTTATAAAGTGTATCTTGCCAGACTCAAACACTACGTGAGATAGAAAATTTCACGATCCAGAATAATGTGATGACAATGTTGTAAATAATTGAAATTTTAATGGTATATTGTTTGTATTGGTGATCACACTACGTGACATAGAAAATTTCTTGTGATGATATTTTAAATAAGTAAAACGTTAATAGTATATTGTATATGTTAATGCTTACACTCTATGTGTTAATGATGAAACTTGAGTGTAATTATTATTGTATACAATATACATGTCACTGGTTATAATTTAGTATAACCACTGTTTGGTACACTAAATATGCATTCTTAGTATAGTGTATGCATTGTTGATTACATTATATGTGTTATTGATTATACTTTAGTTATGCAATGGTGATTACGTTACATGTGTTACTAATAATACTTTAGTGTATGCATAGTTGCATACACAACATATGTATTTTTAGTATAGTGTATGCTTTGTTGCATACACGACATATGTCACCGATGTGCTTTAGTGTATACATTAATGGATACAAATAATGAACATTTAAGAATCATCATTAACTTTTAAGATAATATATAATTAAAATATTAGAATAAATTTTTGATATTTAATTATTTAAAACCATTACTATATAATAGGAGAGCGATGCAGGAAACAAAAATCTAGACTTCATCGAAAGTCGATATGTGACAGATCTAGTTATTCATTTATTATAATAAGGATGTGTTACAGATAATATTTTATAAGTTAGTGATGATATATTGGTGAAGACATTAGTGATTACTCTACTCTCTTGATGTCTTAATGATGTTACTCATGTTGCTTTGGCGTTCTCTGCATATTGACTTACAAGGTTTGTTTGTGATATATTTCGATTTTGACATTCTTAGATTTGTTGTAGAGGAAAGTTGAAATCGGATATAATGATTTGTTCCGACTCTCGATTTTTATTCTTTTAGTATTATTAAAGGATCTCTCTCAACCTTTGATCAATAACTAATGACATGAAACTAAACTAGTTCTTAGAAAAAAAATCTCATAAGGTGATCAACTTATCATCATTTTAACCGGATTATATATATTATAACTTATTATTACTATTATTATCGTCGTCTATTGATTATCTGTGACATCCGGCATTTTCAGGTTAACTCCGTTAACTCGAGTCTAACCCGGAACGTTGATGATTAATCGAAATTAACATTACGAACATCTAATTATTTATATTTAATATAAATTATGAGTTTTTATGATTTATATGTGATTACGTGAATTTACATGAATTATGTGAATATTATCGTTTTTGTACGTGTTTATCGTGTGTAAATCGTATTTAGTATTTTTATAAAAGTTAGTAGTTTTATAAAAAATAAAAATTAAGTGGTTTTATTATTAGTTAAGTTATTATTTAGTTAAATTGAATAATGGGCCTTAATTAAGCCCGCAGGCCAAATTAATTACCCATTAGTAATGAGATAAGGATAAGATTTTAAAAAAAAATTATAAACCCTAACCATAAACCCCACCTTGTCGTCGACTTCACCATCCTCACCCTCTCAATCGACCGAACCAAGAACAAGCCAAGGAACCTTCGTTCGAGCCCCGATCGTGAATCCGGAAGTAGATACGTGCTAGTCTCGACGTTTCTAACACTCCTACGTAAGTCGTTTCGTTCAATTTCATCACTTTTTGATCCCTAAATTTTAGATCATAACCCTAGTTCATCAAAACATGGATTTTTATAATAAAAATGTTAACTTTATTATTGTTTTGCATGTATTTGTTGATTATATGGTTATTTGCAAAACCCTAGATCCATGTGATTAGTAACGTGTTAAATATTGGAACTTTTTGATTATGTGAAGTATAGAAATCGCATGTTAGACGTGAGTAACGATTAATATAGTTGTAATTATATTAGTTGAAAGATTTAGAATTGATTTGAAGTGTTAATTGGATGAATAAAACGTGTAATGGACAAGTTACTAAAAGATGAAACTTTTTATGAATTCTATTTTGCATGCTAGACGTGATTAGGATGATGTGATGATGGTTATGAGTTACTTGATACATGTTTAGATGATTTGTGAATTCAGATTTTGAATACATAACCCGGTTTTGCGAACTTTCCAAATAAGGAAACTTTAATTGTTAAAAGTGGTTAGAATTTGCTATTTAGACATGCATGATATGGTTTAATGATTGGTACATGTTAGTTAAGATACAATAACCTGTTGTAACGTGTTAGGAGTTTGAAATCACGCATGCTAGTCATAGGTTACTAAAGTTGGAAACCTTCTCTTGAATTATGATTTACATGTTTAGGTTCTAGACAATTGTTATGTGATGTGATGAGCTAGAACATGTTAGAGTGATCCTATGAATATATCAATAATGATAGTTTCTAGGAAACATGAGTCCCGAACAAACCTGCTATTTTTGGAAACTTTCTATTTATAGAAACCTGTTATTTTTGGAAACTTTCTATTTATAGAAACCTGCTATTTTTGAAAACTTTCTATTTATAGAAACCTGCTATTTTTGAAAACTTTCTATTTATAGAAACCTGCTATTTTTGGAAACTTTCTATTTTAGGAAACTTTCTATTTTTTGAAACTTTCTATTTTTGGAAATCATGCTTGTTTGTTAGAACAATTAGGATTTGTTGCTAAGTGTTACAGCATGATCATTTGTGTATAATATAGAAGTATTATGCTGAACAAACATTAAATCATTAAACGGGTCACCAACGGGTCGTCGGGTCAAACTTAGTCAAACTTGGTCAAACTTGCAAACTTTTCTAAACCCTTAAAACAATGAGATTGTTTGGATACTTAGGGTTCGTATCAACTTGCACAAACACACACTTATAAACCGGTGTTTATAGGTGGCAGTTAGTCGTCAAGCATTCTAAGTTCGCTTTCTTTCGCACGCACTCTAAGGTGAGTTTCACGGCCCCTTTTCTTACGTTTTAAACTTGGGGGAGAAAACATGGGTACGAACATTTAGATCTTACGTTTCTTTTATATCACTTGTGTACTAAGCGCAAACATATCATGAAAGACTTACTTATCGAACCGTTAGTATATGGGTTAGCAAGGTAATCTTGAGTAGTACTACTGGGCATTGACAAGCCTCACCCGCGTTAGTCGCGCTAACACGACAGGTAGTCGAACGGGTGTAACATTGACCTAAACATTCACCATTGATTATGATAGTCATGGTAGGAGGCAGTACAAACATAAACAGTAAGCTTCGGTGTTGAATTGCTTTAGTAACATGTACTAGGTTAGCTACCTATGATATAAATTGTAAATGGTATTATCTAGTAAACTTTACAAACATTGAAACCTGTGAATTCACCAACCTAGTGTTGACACGTTTTAGCATATTTTCTCAGGTCATTAAGGTACAAGCACAAGCTAAGGCATGCATGCATTCGAAGTCCATCATTTTCAAACTCAAGAACTATTTATTTTATTTATCGTTGGATTATTTATTCTTGGCGCGACTGTTTTGGCGCATGCTCTTCATTTAACTTTTCGCTTCCGCAAGTCTTACATTAAATCAGTATTTTCATTTCTAGTGTTGCATCGTGACTATGATCAATGCTAGTGTTTTTATTAAACTCATATAGAGTCATTCAATGTAACTAATGACTGAGATCCTGTTAGGTCACGCCCCTAACGGTAAAACTCCGTTGGTGGATTTTGGGGGTGTGACATTATCGGGGCAATTACATGTATTATCCTAAAAACTTCATTAATTACATACTCAACTCCAAATTTTATCTTCCATTTTGTTGTAGAGGAAAGTTGAATTCGGATATAAATGTTGGTATCGATCGAAAGAGCGAATCAGAAGGTTAGGGTTGAGATTGATGGAAAAAGAATAGTAGTATTTTTTGTATAGTTAAAATGATAATTTTATAAAAAGGGGGGGGAGGATATATGTAATTTAAATTTTGGGTCGGGTATATATGTAATTATTGTTGAAAATAAAGGGATATATGTAATGCTAGCATGATCTCATATAATTATTTATAATGTTTCATTTTGAAAATTTTATTGAAAACACTAAAAGACAAAATTAAAAGTTATAATTTGTCATTTTTAATGATATCATGAGGTAGGATTAAGGTAGACGATATGTACATCAGGGAGGGGGGCGCCTTGATCGAGAACACCACCCCTTGCACCTTAGACCCGACAAAAAAAGCCCTAATCAAGGGTAACCCCTGAGCCTTTGTTTCTCTGATCACCAACATACACATAAATATTGGGGAGTTTGCGAAGTGTATTTTCACATATTTAGGGAGTTTACGGAGTTTGGAGAGAAAATTGATATGACATTGATGTGGAGTTTTGAAAATTTGGGAGTTTTCCCTCCACTGTTAGGGTGGGGACTAATAATAGATACAAATCATAATGGAATCTATATGGATTATCCGGACCAGGTGACCCTGGTCATTAAATTAGCCAGAATTAAGTAAAAAATTGAATTAGAAACACCTCTACGCCTATGGATTAAAACAAATTTAATAAATAAAGCGATTTTCATCTCGTAAAAAAATTCTAGGCGTGTTTGTCGCATCCGTTTTCAGGTTATTTGGGCTATTCTTATAGAGTTATTCGAATTTGAATTTTTGAAACCGAAATCAATTTCGGATTGATTTGAATAACTTGATGTACGAGAAAAAAATTTAATAAAAATAGAAGATACAATTATTTTATATATAGACAAAAGAATTATACCATTCAGATTGAAACAATCAGATAGATTCAATTCAAAATTTATAGGTTCAAATTCAATTCAAACATCGAATTTGAAGTTCAATTCGAATATCTGTACTTTTTTAATATTCGAAAACCTAATTCACATTAGTTATTAAATTTGGTTCGATACTAATTCCGGATTTTTCAAATCAAATCAATATTACGCTATTTCTTGTAATCAACATACACCAAATTCGATTTAGATATGTGTATTAGGTTTTGAATATAAAAAAGGATGCAAGTGTATATTGTTTGAAAAAAAAGGCATCCACAAGGGAGGATTTCACGTGGAGGGTCCCAATCCACGAGACAAGATTACTATTCACCATCCTCACGTCCCTACCATCCTCTCTCTCGGTATCTTCCTTTCCTTTCGCTTTTAATATTTTTAATATAATATTGTTTTATCTTTCTTACGACTTTAATTTTCCAACTTAAAATAATAAAAATAATATATATATATATATATAAAATAAGTAGTTGCAAATATTGTGATACAAAATAAAAACGAATATATAAACTATGAAATAAATATTACATAAGTGTAAATTGATTAAAACCAAGGCCTTCAATAGGTAAAGCCTTCAACTTTGTTCTTCAACAAGGTCTTCTTCTAGTCTTCTAGGCTCCAAGAATGAGTGAGCTAATGTTGATGGTTGTGCCTGAGGAATCGTGTTCAACACGGGTCCCTTAAAACAGATTTCGCGCATCCACTTAGACAATATGTCTGTCTCTCATGGTACAACAGACGAAGCGGTGTGTACTGCCGGAGAAGGCCACACGCCCGAGGTTACACCGGCTAAACTAGTGTATTAGAACTTGAAAAAATGAAGTTTAGAAATTTACTTCTCTCTAACTTTTCTTGAAAGAAAGAAATATGCTAAGATTTGTTTAGTTGGTGTGATTTTAAGTAATACTCATTATCTTTTTTTCTCTTTTGTCTTTCTTCTAAAAACAATGAACCTTCATGTTCATTATAGAATCACACAAACCATAACTTCCATGTCCATTAATCATATAATAATCAATAGTTAAATGTCAAACTAAATTGATATTAATAAAATGGACTTTTTGAGATCTCAAACTAAATTATAATAAAAAGGACTTTTGAGATCTTATGAAACATCTTTAAAAGGTCATGCACCATTCATTTGATTGTGGTCAAATGCGAAATACATTTGAAAGAAAACCAGTTAGTATAGGCCATGACGTAGTTTGTGATATATCATTGCTTATTTCAACCACTCATTGATATCTCATTCATCTTAACTCTACCTGGAAACGCTACACATATATAATAATTAAATTAATCGCAATTATATTTAATTATTTGTGTCCTAAGTTAGTAAAAACCATATTTTCACTAATTTTTCCAATAATCACTCACTTGAATGGAGATCGATCAGGACACACAAAATTCCCATTGAAGGGGTAGTTGATCTTGCATAAGATAGGTAGGTGTTAGATTTGAACATTCACTTGTGAAGTATACTTGGTCTCCTAACGGTTAGTAGATGCGATATCCTTAAACCAACCCCTTTTGACGTAGACCTTATTACACATCAAACAAGACCCTCCTTAGTCGGGCACATCCCCTAACAATCGTGTCCATTTTCATGTTGGAGCACTAGCCTGGTTCTGTGAAAGCTCTAGAATTACGCACCTCACAATTTCATTCGAAGCACACCACTTCTCTTTCACATAGGTGATTTATATAAATCATTAACAACATTATGCTTAGCCTCTCAACAATGTCACCAAATGTTTTAGGAATGGATTAGAAAATATTTATACTCCCTTTATGTTTAGGGGATATACATCAACACATATATATTAATTTGGAGAGTGCCCCTGCACATGTATTTGGATAGAAAAAATCGATCAGGACACACAAAATTTCCAATGAAACCCCGACAATTGTATCTTGCATAAGATATGTAAGTGTTAGCTTTGAACCTTCCCTTATGAAGTATACTTGGTCCTTCTCTATCACAAACATGTTTATAAAATTACGATGAAATAATAAAACTATAAAACTTTGACCTTCTCGATCACAAGCATTTAGGGGGGAGGGAGATTTAATGGTTTAACCAGACAAAAGAGAGACAGCGAGATAGAGAGAGTTATATTAAAATGGTAGTGACGATTAACGGTATGCACTGATGAAGATAATTCATGTATGTGTATGTTGCAGATATATACACTATAATATATGGCATAGTATGTATGTTCACAGTACATTTTCTTAAAATCACTTTTGCTTGCCTCACATGTTTACAATGTTTATTTACAAGATAATTGAATGACGAAGATGTTATGTTGAAATATTAAAGTTTTTATGAAACTAGAAATCACTCGGTACAACTGACTTTTCGTATACACATCTAGGTTAAAGTATAGGAAGTCTAGAGGGGCTCTGTAGATGTCTTGGCATGGAAGTAAAGGCTACCAAATTCAGGAACTGGCATCTCGTTTATATATATATATATTTATATTTTGAATAGTTTGGTTTTCAATCAAGAATGATATATTCCACTTCGAATTTTGTATTAGATGTTTCCGATGCTAATGTTTAATTTTCCGGTTTAACTGTTATGATGCCATGAGTAAATCTAACCACTGAGACCCTCAGGTGTGGGATGTTTCACCACTTGTTAGCTGCTTCAAGAATCACAGGTGATGGGTTGATTTTACATACGTTTAGTAACACATTAATTATTTATAATACTAAGTGCTTTGATTTTATTTTAAAATGCACATAGAGGTGAATTAATTAGATGAAGGGTAGTTGTCCTTAAGGAGACATCGTGATAGTTAAGTGGTATATCTAATAATCAAAAGATTAAGGTTTCAAATCATGCAAGATGAAAGAATGATACACTTATTCTAGAAAATCTATCTGTTACTTAAAAAATGAAGGTGGTCAACTATTTTTTTTAAATAGCAATAGAAGAAGCAAATTAAAGTTATTTGGGTCGCATTCAAAGTTAATTGCCACATCGAAATCTCATTTGGGCTGGATTGAATTAAATGGGGCTTGATCATCGGTTGGAAGAAAAAAAAAAGATATGGCTGTGAATTAATGAGAAGAGGGGGTACTACTGCCACCAAGATATTTAAGTTTGATACTTGAATGGGCATCAAATTGTAACAATTTGGATTCTTATCTATTCTTTGGTTTTTGTTGGGTTATGTTAATTGTAAGATAAATTTAAGTCGACTTTTGATGGTGTCATTCCACCCTGGAAAGACTATAGATGTGTAGTAGATGTCTCGTTGGTACTAAAGACTAAAGAGACTCTAAATGTGTGATAAATATACCATTGTTGCAAATTCTTTAAGTTAATACGGAATCAATGGTTTATGTAGCCGACTAAACATTATCACATATAAAGTTTTGCGACTAAGTAACCAAACCTAAAATTGGAAGAAGGGGTGAGCAGGTTTCAGGCATACCCGACTAAGACCGAATGCACCGAAATACAAACATTTAGGATAATTATAGGGTATTGTAACACTTGAAAATTTCAAACAAAATAAAAAGAAAAAAAATAATTAAATGAAATTGAAAAGTAGATCATGGGTAACCAAAAGATCTGCACAATTTGACCTCTGACCCAACTGAAAACCTTCTTTTTCTTTTTTGAAAGACGACTTTCTTAAACCCTACTCCCTTCATGCACGTCTTTTTCAATGGGTTGTAACCGTACCAGACTCGTACTCGGGACCCACCTAAGAGGAAACACACAATTGGGAAAACCTTCTAGCTTAACCTAGAACAATTTGTCCCAAAAGAGACTCTAACCGGGTTACCACTCCACAAGAAGGCTTTGTGGTAATTGAAAACCTTTTTATCCAAGTCATGTTTCTTTGATCTCTTCTATTTAATGTTGTAACTAGAAAATTAGCTTCGCGCTTCTTGGCGAGAGACAGGCCTTAAATGGTTGAGACGGTGTCATTAATATGGCTAAACAAAAAAAACGTGGTTAAGTACATAATAGAAACGGGAGGGGGGAAGAAGTGGTCGGTACAAAGTTTTGAGTGAGTTTTGCCATTTAACCAAAGTGGGGGAGGGTCAAATTAACAATTTACAAAGTTGAGGGTGAGTTTTGTTATTTAACTAAAGTGGGGGCAAGAAGTGGTCGGTACAAAGTTAGGGGTGAGTTTTGTCATTTAACCAAAGTGTGGGGTTGGTTGGTGTAAAAAAAATAAGAAATCGAAAGGTAAAAAGCAAAAAAGAAATATGTTGAAAGGCAAGCTTGAACCTGTGACCAAATAATAAGGTGAGGTTTTTGTAACAAAGTATTAACCAACCCACCCAAGCTTAAGTTGATTAAACATGAAAAATCAATTATTAAATATACAAAATAGGATGTGTTGGTGGTCTTCACCGACACTTCCTTTTAAGATAGATTAAATTTGTAAATAGTGATGATGGGAAGATTAATATTTCAGGATACATTGATCCAACCCGGTTAAAATGTCTAGTATCGATTCAATTCACTGGCGTTGGGGGCAAATGTGTGTATGTGTTTGTATATGTATATGTGTGTATATATAAACATGGACAGTAAAACCATTAAACGTCTTAGTGATTTGAGGTGTGATTGCCCTCTTATTAACGTGACATGACTTTTTTTTTTTTACTTTTTAGCATAACCATTACAATGACATATATAAAAACGAGTTCTACAACCACTAGCTTAGTCTAGTGGTAAAAATGTATCCAAAACTTCATTAAAATTGTGAGGTCTTGGGTTCAAGTACCACTTGTAATAAAAAAAAAGTTCAAGTTGGACCAGAGGGTTTTCTCACCAATGATGGATTTCCTTCTGTGGGGCCAGTTGGCCGTCAATGATCCAAATTGATGTTAAAAAAAAACGAGTTCTGCTCGGATCGGTTTAAACGTGAGATCGTGGGTTCCGGCGAGAAATCTGGGGTTCTCGTTCTCCTGGTGTCGTCACTTTCATTGCAAAAAGTGAACTGGTCAAAAAGGCCCTATCAACCAATAAGTTCATCATTTATGACACACACAAATTATTTTTTATTTATTCTATTTACTTCCTTTTTCATTTTTCCTTTGTGTCTATACTGTAGTCTCTACACCTATTTATATTCAAATTTACAAACTTATTTAAACTTTACAAAGCTTTAAAAATTGACTTATATATTCCTTATATAACTACATCATTTTCCTTGATAAATGTTTTACACTTGTTTTACACATAAATCAATTATTCATATCCTACAGAACTTTTTTATTATAGTTTTATTCATATAATTGTATGAAATTCATATTCTTATTTACAAAATATAATTAATTCGAATTATAATTTATTTATACTTTTGTTATTAAACAAAGTAATATGCCTACTTCATGTACTTTATTTATTGTTTTAAATATTATGGTTATTTTAATTACACCAATTAGACTTTGAACATTTCAGTAGTTTGATATACTAATGTCCCGGTTTTAGCAACATTAGTTTTGTTCATATTTTTTTTAACAATTTTCAAAATCTCTATTTTTGTTACGAACACATAATTAATGAGTGAAAAAACAGATCATAACGAGAAAAAGAAAAGAATTCTATTAGCATTGAAGTTAGTTATAGTAAACCCAACAATAAACATGTGAGACCTTAATTACTTTTCCCGCTTCTTTTTTCTTCACCTAATAAATAAATTGGTTTCTCACTTCTTTTTCCTTAAGTCCTAATTAAATCTTCATTATTATTATTATAACGTAGGTTGGAATCTCATGTATTATATGAGTTGTATATTAAAAATTGTAGAAATAAAGACTGATAGCTATAAAATTCTCTAAGTACAACTGCTGTGGACCTCAGAGTTTGTTGCAAATCGACAAACTGCTGCGGATAAGCTTATCTGCAGCGGATACTTGTTCTTCTGCTAAAAAAACAAATCTGCTGCGGATAGCCTTATCTGCTGAAGACCAAAGTTGCTGCTGATAGGCAAATCATCAGCAGTTGTGGACAGTTGTGTCTTGCTGCTGATCAACAACATTGCTGCTGATAGCCATTCCCTCTGAAGATCAGACGTTGCAGCTGCTTTGATAAAGCAACCATTACCACTAACAACTTTCTGCTGCAACACTGACACACTCCACGCAGAAAGAATGTTACTGGTGCAAGACAATAAAAGACAACGACGCTCTTCTTCCAAGGACTCAAGCAATGATGCCTAAGAAGACGTTTGAGTAAAGATAACTTTTGTAGTATTTATTGTCGTTACATGTAGAATAGCTTCAATACAAGATCAACGGCTTGTGTTAGACCTGATCCTTAGAATCAAGGGTCTGTCTTGATTCTAAGTTACTATATAAGTAGTACTTAGAGTCATTGTCTACGCGTGCTTTTTCTTAAGAGTTTTCTCTGTAATCTTGTAATCTTTGAAGCTTAATACAAATTGCATTTATCAGTATTTTTCTTGTTTACTTGTTTACATTGCTTAGTTGTGATTGTTTCCGCCAATCTCAACTAGAATAGAACCATCTTGTATTCACCGATCCTACAAGTGGTATCAGAGCTTTGGCTCACAGATTAAACAAACTCACACTTGTTTAATCATTCTCTGGTTCTATTCAAAACTATCCCTTTGCTAAAGTCACCCATTATCACAAATAAAAAATGGCACAAAACAATGGAGTTGAAGACATTGGAAGCATCAGCAGACCACCAAGACTGGTATCTGGAGAAGACTATGATATATGGAAGAATATAATGGAAAGCTTCTTCTGCTATCAAGAATATGGGATGTGGAAATCCATTAAAGATGGACCATACATACCCATGGTGGCCTCCGCTGATTATGGAGGTACACTGGTTCCCAAAGAATCCTCCAAATACTCTGATGAAGACATCAAGAAAATGGAGGTAGATTTCAAGGCCTTGGGAGCCATCCAGATGTGCTTACCAAATGAATTTTTTCACAACTTCAGAGGATACAAAACTGCAAAGGAGCTATGGGAGGCTCTTGAGAAGATGTTTGCTGGTTCAGAGGAAGTAAAAGAAAACATAAGAGACATCCTGAAGCAGCAATATGAAAACTTCGTCTGGAAGGAAGGTGAGTCTCTAACTGTTTTATTTAACAGATATACTTATCTTGTAGGTGAGCTGCAGTGCTCAAAAGTGAAGCTGGAGAATGAAGATATTCTCAAGAAGTTCATCAGGTCTCTACCCAGTTGCTGGACACTCTACACAGTGTCCATCAGAAGAACTGAGAATCTGAAGACTCTACAGATGACTGAGCTTTTAGGTATGCTAAAGACCTATGAATTAGAGATGATTCAGGCCAAGGAAAGAAGCTCAAGCTACCAAACAACCTCAACATCCACCACCACCTCTTCTGCCCTCCACTCTGACCACTCAGGCCCTAGTTCAAGCAACTATTATCCTCCTATCGTCACTCATCCCCAAACTCCAACCTCTCAATCAAACAACTCACCATATTCTTGAAGCCCCACCTCAAACATCAACCTCTGCTGCTTTTGTCTCTGAAAACTCAAGCAATATGTCCTTTATCAAGGAAGATCTGGAATGTTTTAATCCAGATGATCTAGAAGAAATGGATATACATCACTCCTATGCTATGCTCTCTCTAAGAGCAAAAAGGTTCTACTCAAGAACAGGAAGACCCGTTCCAAGCAACAACTCTAACACCAGGGTTGGCTTGGAAAAAAAGCAAATTGAGGTGTTACAACTGTAACCAACTTGGTCATTTTGCTAGAGAATGCAAGGCACCAAAGGCAAACCCAGCTGCTGCTCATACTAGACAAGCTCAGCCAAGACAGCAACAACAACAACATGCCACTCCTCCTGCACAAACTGCAGCTTGTGCAGCTGTTGGAACTGCTGACTTTGACTGGAGCTTCCAGTATGAGGATATTCCTGCCAACAATCAAGCTCTCGTGGTAGACACATCAGAGGTACCACCTCAGGTATATGAAAATCTGTGTACTCAAGCTTGTATTGATAAGGTCCTTGGATACAGGAAACATAACCAGAATCTCATAGATCAAAATGAAGAATTTCACCAAATGAAATCTGAATTTAAAAAGGTTGAAAACAGTTACAAGGAAAAGATTGATTGTTTAAACAAAGAAATTTCATCATTAAAACATGAACAAACAAACCTTGAAACTCAAATTGATGACCTTCTGGTTAAGTTAAAAGTTACAAGGGCCGAATTAGCAGACCAAAATATCCATGTGGAAAAATATGAGTTTGCATCCAAAAAGTTGCAAAGACTTTTGGATGCTCAAATTCATGAAAAGGTAACGGCTGGTCTTGGATTCCAAGTTGAACAACCCTACAATGTTGTTCCTCCACCCGCTGATTATGTAGCCATTCATGAACCAAGTTTCAATCTTTCCAACCTTGACATGGCCAACCGAAATCTTGACCATGTTGTCCAAGAAACCCCTGTGCAAGAATGCACTACTTCATCCGAGTCTGAGTCAACATGCTCAGACTCCACTGAAACCAATAAAGTTTCATCACCACCTACCTGTGAAGTTATTAAAGCCAACAATCCAAGCCCTTTCATCCCTTCAAAAACAGTACCAATATCTCAACCAACCAAACAAATCGGAATCAGCTATCCTCTAGAAGGAAGAAAGCTAACTGTTGAAAAGGGACAGTCTTCAACCTCCACCAACTCAAAGCCTCAATCCAAATCAATCCAACAAAGGAAGGTGTTTGACATATGTCATGCGCCTGGAGAGAGAGCTCCATATGTTCAAAAGACATTGGAAGAAGCCACCTTTGAGCACAACAAAGCTCACCCCTGGAACTTCAAAGACTTGTTCAAAAGAAAGGACTATGTGTACTTTCAAAGGGACAAACTGGCGAAATCATGCTTTCTGTATGGGAAATACAATCATACTGAGAGCACCTGCTTCTATTACCTTCAACAACAAAGAAACCTAAAGCAACACGCTTTTGAGAAAACAAACAAGAACAAAAAGGTAAGAAGCTTTGAAGCCAAAGCAACTCAGTTCAGAAACTCTCTATCTCCACCAAGAAAGCATTTGCCAAAACCTCAACAATCTTGCATCATCTGTGGTGAATCAGACCACTTTGCTGCAAATTGTAAGTTTAATCCTCTCAAACAGGTTCTTCATCAAATTCCTCTTCAACAAAAGCCTATCAGTAAGATGAAGAAGGGTAGGCATACTTCGGAGATTAAACCATCAACAGCAAACAAAACTGCTGCTGATCAAGTAAGACTCAAGCAACCAAAGGAAAAACCTTCATCAGCAACCAAGATTGCTGCTGCCCAAGTTAAACCATCAGCATCTAACAAAAATGTTACTGATCAATTAAAACGCAAGCGACCCAAAGACAAGTCTTCAGCAGCAACCAAGATTGCTGCTGCTCAAGTAAAACCATCAGCATCAACAAAATCTGCTGCTGATAAGCCAAAGTCCTCAGTTGCAACATCTGCTGCTGACAAAGCAAAGAGAGCTGGAAAACCACCAATTCAGCATTGGAAAGCCAAAATTCCTCCAAGAATCATCATTAGTTCCGTTGAATGCACACATGCTGATACTGATAATCTGAGAACCCTTTTTTACAAGGATGAAAGCTCTTGGATTCCTCCCACTAACTAGATCTCTCTCATGTGAAGGGACAGCCATGTCACAAGAATAACACCTGGGTGGTAGACAGTGGTTGTTCCAGGCAAATGACAGACAACAGATCCATCCTCTCCAACTTCATACATTTCAATGGAGGATATGTTGCCTTTGGAAGTGACTCAAAAGGAGGATCTATTACTGGACAAGGAACTGTGTCCAATGAAAGAATGAGTATTGAAAAGGTAAACTATGTCAAATAATTGGACTTCAATCTCATGAGTGTTTCCCAGGTCTGTGATCAGAAGCATTGGATGCTCTTCATAGATAAAGAATGCTTTGTACTGTCTCCTGGCTTATCCAAGCCTCCTCTAGAAAAGATTTTATTAACTGCTCAGAGAAAAGAAAATCTTTATGTGCTTGACATGAATGAGGCCACTCCATCTGGCAATGTATCCTGTTTTCTGTCAAAAGCTTCAGTTGATGAATCAGCTCTCTGGCACAAGAGATCAAGTCATGTTAACATCAAAACCATCAACAAATTAGTGAAGGATAATCTTGTCAGAGGGATTCCTGACAAAGAATTCCAGCTAGAAGATCATTGCATTGCTTGTTTGAAGGGGAAGCAACACAAGAGTTCTCACAAGCCCAAGACTTTGAATACAAATGAAACTTCACTACAGCTGCTGCATATGGATCTCTTTGGTCCTACAAATATTATGTCAATGGGTAAGAAGTCATACTGTCTGGTGATAACTGATGACTATACCAGATTCTCATGGGTATACTTCTTGAGAATAAAGATGAAACTGTTGAGACTCTCAAATCTTACATTCTTAGGATAGAGAATCAAAGCAATTAGAAGGTAAAGATCATAAGGTGTGATCAGGGCACAGAGTTCAAGAACCACACCTTGAACTGTTTATGTGAAAGCAAGGGAATAGAAGACAATACAGTGCTCCAAGAACTCCTCAACAAAATGGAGTTGCTGAAAAAAGAAACAGAACTCTAATTGAGTCAGCAAGATCTATGTTGGCTAACTCAAAACTACCTCTCACATTCTGGGCAGAAGTGGTAAGCACAACCTGCTATGTGCAAAATAGAGTTCTCATAGTCAAGCCTCTCAACAAGACACCTTATGAACTATGGTTCCAAAGACCCTACATTGGATTTCTAAAACCTTTTGGATGTCCATGCACATTTCTAATCACACATGGGGCTCTTCATAAGTTTGGTGCCAAATCTGATGAAGGATATTTTGTGGGCTATTACTCCCAATCCAAGGCCTATAGAGTATTCAACTCAAGAACAAGAATTATGGAAGAATCAGCCAATATGGAATGTAGAGAACACATTGCCTGTGAACAGGGAAAAGGCCCAAACTGGCTCTTTGACATAGACTCCTTCACCAAAATATTTGAGTCTCTCATATGCTCAAATATGGAATCTACCTCTTCACAAGCACCAGCTTCCTCTTTCTCCTCTGACTACAAACTGGATTTTCCTAAATCTTCCATCAGTCTGAAAAGACCATCCATTGATCCTCCATCTGTTATGGAAGCCATTGAAGAAAGTGAAGCCGGAACCAGACTCTCCAATGTCACCAGCAGCAGCCTGTCTGAAAATGAAAATTTGAATGAAGACTCTTCGGTAAATGCTGTAGATGCTGCAAATACTATTGCTGATAATACTGGTGTGGCTGCTGATAATACTGATGTAGTTGTTGATATTGAAGACTTTTCCACAATGAATGAAGCAATCCCTGATCAAAATCAAAGTAATCTTAAGCAAGGGATACAGCTGGAGGTGGTACCAGCACAAAGGATCAACAAGGAACATCCTTTGGAAAATATTATTGGCCAAGTTTACCAAGGAGTTCTAACAAGAAGCAAATCTCATGAGGCCAATATATGTTTGTTTTCATGTTTTCTATCTCAGGTGGAACCCAAAAAGATAGATGAAGCTCTGAAACACAGCAGTTGGATTGAGGCAATACAGGAAGAGTTGCTGCAATTCAAGAGACAGGATGTCTGGAAACTTGTTGATCTTCCACCTGGTCAATCTGCCATTGGCACAAGATGGGTATTCAGGAACAAGCAAGATGAGAGAGGCATTGTAGTAAAGAACAAAGCCAGACTTGTAGCTCAAGACTACACTCAGGAAGAGGGAATTGAATATGATGAAGTCTTTGCTCCTGTTGCCAGGCTGGAGGCCATCAGAATCTTCCAGTCATATGCTGCATCAAAGAATTTCATGGTCTATCAAATGGATGTCAAGAGTGTCTTTCTGTATGGGAAGATTGGTGAAGAATTATATGTCAAACAGCCTCCAGGCTTTGTAGATCCCGCACATCCTAACCAAGTGTTCAAACTAGACAAAGCTCTATATGGCTTACATCAAGCCCCAAGAGCCTGGTATGAAACTTTGTCTGGATATCTGCTAAGAAATAACTTCAGAAGAGGTGCCATTGACCAGACCTTGTTTATCAAATATGAAGGGGGAGAAATCTTACTGGTACAAATCTACGTTGATGATATCATCTTTGGATCAACAAGGAAGAAGTTGTGTAAAGACTTTGAGATCCTGATGCACTCAAAGTTTGAAATGAGTTCAATGGGTGAACTAAATTTCTTTCTGGGTCTTCAAGTCAAACAAGTTCCAAATGGAATCTTCATCAGCCAATCCAAATATGTCAAGAACATTTTGGAAAGATTCAAGATGTCTGACTGCTCTGCTACAAGAATCCCTATGCAAGTGCACCATCAACTGACTCCAGACAAAGATGGTCAAGACACTGATCAACATCAGTACCGTGCAATGATAGGGTCTCTCATGTATCTCACTACCTCAAGGACAGATATCATGTTTGCAGTATGTCTCTGTGCAAGATTGCAAGCAGCTCCAAAGAATTCACATCTTCAAGCTGTCAAGAGAATTTTTAGATACCTAAAGGGAGCTCCAATACTTGGGCTATGGTACTCTAAAAATGATAAGTTCAATCTGTATGCATACACTGACAGTGATTATGGGGGATGCAACATGGACAAAAAGTCCACATCAGGGGGATGTCAGTTTCTAGAAGGGAGACTGATTTCATGGCAGTGCAAGAAGCAAACATGTGTCTCAACTTCTACAGCAGAAGCAGAATACATTGTAGCTTCAAGTTGCTGTGCACAAGTCATCTGGATACAAAACCAAATGCTGGATTATGGGATGACTTTCATGGCAACTCCCATTCACATTGACAACATGAGTGCTATATCAATCACAAACAATCCGGTGCAGCACTCCAAGACAAAGCACATTGACATCAGGTATCACTTCATAAGAGATCAAGCTGAGAAAAAGAGCATTATTTTTACCAAAGTTCATACCAATGAGTAATATGCTGATTTGTTTACAAAACCTTTTGATGAAGCTAGATTTAGATATTTAGTTGAATCTATTGGTATGATGAACTTTGATTAAAATCTGTCTCTAAAATTTTGTTTTGTAAATGTGTTTGTCCTTTGTTGAAAATAAAAGTTATAAGTCAGCAGCAACCTTTTTCGCTGCTGACATGTTTAATCATCAGCAACAAAGAATTTGCCACTGACTGCTTTAAGTTAGCAGCAGGAACAAGTTTCCTGCGAATAGCTTTAAGGCTGTCAGTAGCAATATTCTTGCTGTGGATTATTGCATCCATCAGCAGCAATTGAGTTTGCTGCTGACAGACTTTACCATCCACAGCAACCAAGCTTGCAGCGGATAGGCTTAACCATCCGCAGCAACCAAGTTTGCTGCTGATGGGTAAATCTAAATCCAAATTAACCTTTACCCACTGTAAAAACTTTCAGTCTTTACCATGACTGCTTTAGTGTATTACAGCTGTAACAGTAAAAAGTGAACAAGGTTGTACTGTACAAGTATTTTTGCTTTTTCTCTCCTCTGCCGTTATAACATAAATCAAATTTCTTCACCACCTCTTCACATTCAATTTCACCCTAACTCCCATTCAAATCACTTTCTCTCAAGCCTCCACAATATTCATAGCTTTCCATCCTTAACCACCCTTCAAAAACCTTCCTCTTTCCCTCCAAACCCAACAAAATGGCAGAGGTAGACATAAACCATCCCGATGATAAGTTCTCTCCATATCACAACCTAACGTCATACTTAATCAAAGGAAAGAAGTCTGAGGGATTCAATGACGTGATCGACTTTCTCTATCGATCAAAGATACACCATGCACTCACTGTAAACCCAACCATTTACATCCCTCACATGGAGGACTTCTGGAACTCTGCCGTATACTCTACCGAACATGCGATACCCCAAATCCAAGCCAAGGTAGATGGCAAAGACATCACCATCACTGAAGCTACTCTATGAAAACATCTAAAGCTTCAAGATGAGGGGGCAGCCATTTCATACTCGAAGGAAGAATACATGAGGACCTTTGTATCCATAGGGTACACTGGAAATCAGAACGAGTACACAATCGAAAAGGCGCTGATGGGCCCTCCATGGAAGTTTCTATGCCACACTCTTCTACAATGCATATCACAGAAGAGAAGTGGATGGCATCAAGTGAGCTCTGCACTTGCCTCTGCTGTTCACGGTATGGTTTCTGGCCATGGTTTCAACTTTGCACATCTCATCTTTGAAGGTTTGAGATATAAACTTCAAGAAGGTGCAAAGCAATCATTTTTTATGTACCCAAGATTCTTGCAGGAGGTTTTCAATAACGAATTAAAAGATCTTTCAAAATATGCAAAAATCTATCTTATGATGGGCCATAAAAATAACATTTTTCAAAGTATGAGAACTGTTTTCAAAAAGTTCTCAGGGGTCAATGTTCCATTGTTATCTACAATGATGAACATACAAAGCACCCGGGGTGACATTTCAGCAATCCCAGCTGATACTGATCCCACACCCTCCTCTTCACATCCTGAACAACAATCTGCTTCCACTGTTCGAACCCCTGTGCATACTACTAAGGATGCACAGACACAGAAATTACTTACACCTGTTTTGGATGTTATCATTTAACTGGAACAAAGGTCCCCAATTGCAGCAAAATATACTAGAAAAAGGAGCAAGAAGACTCCTTCTCTTCTTGTCTCAAAGGCCCAATCCCAACCTAAAAGCCCTCATTCAGAATCCCAAAATTCTAATGAGAATATCAAAAGGGATAGCCACATCATTAGAGAGACTTCCCTGGAATCTTCTCTATTAGGATCAGGATCACATCCCGGATCCATAGAACAACCCACTGAGCCATTTTATTATTTTTCTTCTCTGAACTTAAGTGCAGAGGCACCTTGTCAAGATGATATACCTTCTCAAACAACCACTATCTCGGAGGTATTGATTGACTTGGCTGCTAGTGCACCTAACCCAAGTTCATCACCCAAGAAGGTTCACTCTGGGAGTACTGATACAGTGAATGTGGAAAGGGCTGTCACTACTCATGGTACATCAACTAACCAGGAGGACATTTATAACATCACTAAGACCCTAACCACGGCAACTCACAGTGAGAATGTTTCCTTTGAAACACTCTTCACTGAGAGGAATCCCAGGTGCCAAGAAAACCAGGGTGATGGGGATGCAGAGGCTAGGCCTAAGACCCCATCCAGCTCTAAGGATTCCACAGTTGTGGATGAGGACATTCTGAAACTAAAAAATATGGAATTGACGGCCAGGGTGGCTATGCTAGAGGCTGAAGTGTCCAAACTAAGGCACCAAGTCTCTATGCATGAAGCCCATCAATGCCCAACTGTGCCTACTCCTTCCTTTGTATCAGTGGGAACTCAAACAGATGCAACCCTTTACACTGATGCAACCAAAAAGGGGGAGATAGTTGACGTGAGGTCGTAGTCTCACTCAAAAATAAACCAATTACACTAAATAGATAGTGGTAAGTGGATATCGAACACAGGGAGTTTGTGGAAAATGTGCTTACTAAGTAGTTCGGATTTAATTAACTTAAACTAAATTGCAAGAAATATAAGTTCACGATTTTGATTGTTTGGTTTCAAAAACTAAGGTTAACTAAATAAATTTGCAAATCAAAGATTAGTTTGTAAACAGATTAAGAGAAAGCAACCATCCTAGATTTCAGGTTTTTAATCCACACTAATGTTTATGCTCAACTAGAAAGAACCACATAGACATGGCTCGTGTTTGATTGTTTGTTGTGATAAAAGGGAACTAAGTACTCGGATTATAAAAACGCGAGGTTGTTACCCGATGACCAATTGACTATTATCCAACCCTAATCCCTCCCATGATATCTCGATTGCCAACGGCACCAAGAACGTATGGTTTAGACTAGGATCAAAAGATCAATCAACAATTTACAAACAAACATTCAAACACCATAATAAACAAACAAACATTGCAAGTCTATTATTCTAGAAATTCCAACATAAACATAGTGTTTCAAAAGCAACCCTTACATCTAGGATGATCACCACGAAATTAGCCACTCATCGTTTGATGCATCATCATCAAACAAAAGTTAATATTCATATGAATCAAAACACAAACCCAATGATTAGAAAATGTTTCCAGCACAAGAAGTCTCCAATTTTTCGCCCAAAAAGCTCTGCAAAACGTCCCCACCAAGATGAGATATGAAAAGCCCCTTGAAACCACTCTTTTATTGGCAGTTACACTTTCTGCGTCAGGGTCTACCGTAAGCTACGGTGGCTACCGTAGCTTACTGTAGCTTTTAAGTTGCTACGGTAGACTTCTACTGCCTTACGGTGGGGGACAATTCTTCAGGGGCTACCGTAGCTTACGGTAGCCACCGTAAGCTACGGTAGAGTCTGGGCAAAACTCCCTATAAACAGCTAAAGCACGTCCACTCGATTATCTTCTGCATTTCCACTCCTTTTAAGCCCCCGAACATACCTGAGACATACGCAACTGTAGTTATCTAATTCAAGATAGTTACATGATCAAATGTGAGATTAAATTATCTTTTAACATTCTTAAAGGTTGTCCCGTGGACCACCCGTCACATCCCCACACTTACCCGTTGCTTGCCCCCAAGCAACTCATCGAAAACCATTTCCAAGTTCACAAGCGATCAACTTTTAGACCAAACAAATATATGTTGTCCTTTTACTAACCTACCATCAAAACACATGACACACCCCTCACAATAACTCTCCTCTCGGTGACAAAAAGTACTAGCAAGATTGCGCTAGAACACTGAATGCAAATGTGTGATTGTGCGACAATAAGCTTGTATAAAAAATCAAGTCTCCACCTATAAGATGCCCAACATGTCTATGAATCAAAGGGCTTTACAGGTTGTAACGAGGCTATGTGTAGGGGTAGGAAATGATGGGATATATATGCAAGTAGCTCATTGATTCGGCCCGGTTTTATTATTACACAAAAACAACTACTAACTATTTACACTTCACCCTTTTTTTTATTATTTTTATTTTTTTCTCATTTTTCATTTTCATTCTCTTTCAACTACCATCGCATTTATTTCCTTCTTTTCGCATTTTTCTCAGATTTTTCTTCTTTTTTTTTTTTTAACAAACAAAAACATCAAACACTACGTACTAAAACTACTAAACTACTAAACCGGGTCGTCTCAATAGGTAGAATTTAAGAAGATAGGTACGGGTCACAAATGAACGGCAATAGGCTCAAACATGGCTACTAAAGACCAAACCCCCGCCCCTCGCACTACCAAGCTCATAAATATATCGTATGAGGTCCAACCCCCCAATCCCACACTCTCACACATCCAGACGAGGTTACCTAAATGTCCTTATCATTTTCACAAGCATATTAAACCAAAGCCCCGACAAGCATTTCTACACAAGTTCTATTAACACAAATCACAAATCGTCACTCGACCAAAGAAAGAATTTCTAATAATTGTGTGTGTGTGGCCCAAAAACTCACCATGAGAGGACAAAAAGGGTTGCCGATGTGTCATGCGTATCAATGGCAAGTTTTCAAATTCGAACAATTTGTTCGCTTGGTTTAAAGTTTTTTTAAAGTTTTCAAAAATTTCCCCCATCCCCACACTTGGGATACATTGACCCTAATGTATGTAGTTGAAGGGAATGATCACTAACAATCAATTCAACATCAATTTCCGCTTATACACTCAAACCCCAATTTTTTTTTTAACAAACAAAATAACACCACCGAAAATATCACCGACCATAATATACACCACCCTTCCACCCAACCATGGACATAAGCAAAAATTAATCTACAATAATATACAAAACGGAAAGAGCACCACCTGACTAGTAATACCGCGGCTGAGGAGGTCCGAAGATAGACGTCATCATCTCCGAGAATTCTCCAAATGCAAATGCGCCGCTCCCGCTGCCACCTTCACTACCTCCTTGCTGTGTGGCGTCATACTGTTGGCTCTGTCGGGGGTCTACCCACTGTGAGTGATGCAATGGTGGCGTGGGGTATGAAACACTACCGTCATAAGGTGGCAGTGTTGAATAATCCACCAACGGTGGGTCCGCAACAACCGGTCGCCCCGCATGCCAGTCATCATGCATTCGCCGGTTTTGATCATCAAGATATCTGTTATTCACTTCTTGTTCAAAAGCATAGGCATGGGTGCGATTCCATGATTCTTGTCAATCAGAAGTATGCTTTAAAGCCCGTTCCATGCTTGCTCCCATATAAGTTTGATGATCGAAAAATGTCCGGTTGGACCCGGACCAACTGTCGAATGTAGGCGGACGCTGATTTTCAATTACCTTTTGCATTGTTCCTTGATGAGCCCAATTCGGCTCATAAGGATGACTCGAATAGTCGAAGAATACCCCTTCATGCTCATGACTCCTACTCGGACCCTCTTGGTCCACATTCATCTCTTCGGCGTTCGGCTCTTCGACATAATCCTCATCCCCACTTTGGGGTTCATCATCAGTCTCGGGCTCATCCTCTTCGCCCGGTTGTAACGCCCTTGCATCAACCTTCAATGCTCGCCACCGTTGTCCTTCACACTTCAACTTGTGGTGTCGCTCCGATTCTGTATAAGACCACCCCGGACCCATCTTCCGAATATCAAACGGCTTATGTTTTTTCGGAGCTCCTTTATCCTCCAACCCAATAACTCCGTACATCTTGAGCAATGCCGTAATTAATCGGCAATGAGGAATAATACTCCTTCCAACCTTGTTCCGGCATATCCATACGTTATTAAGCACTAAGAACCTGAATGGAAAACGAGGTGACCCATGAAGCAGTGAATAAAGAACGGGCACCTCAGGAAATCTAACTTCCACCTTATCCCCCCTCCTCGGAATCACATTACATACACAAATCATGAGCAACAACTTGGCTTCAATCTTTAAATTTTTTCTATAAAGCGTACCATGCCAAGTACCCGGTAAAAACAGCGCTTCCAACATATCGTTCCATCGTGGGTGAGCTTCCAGTTTATGAAACAAGTCATCGAGAGTTGGGAACATATAGTCTCTTGCGTGTCGGCTGTCAAACTTTGCCACCCTTCTCTAAGTGTCAAAAGACATCTCAACCTCTATACCGTTCACAGTGCCGATTAGTTTCATTTGTTGGGGTTTGCTATACGGGGGACATGTCAGAGTGGCCATCCACTCTTGAATTTCTTCTTTAAACAGATTCTTACTATCCCGATCATAATATCTTAGCGCCGCCTCCCAACCCAATGCTCGAAACCGATTAAAAACATTAAAGGGCCCAAACTCATCCTCTTTTACCTCCCTTTCACAAATAAAGGCTGCAGCCCTATCTTTAAGCTTGTTCATACGATCATGGAACAAGATCGGTTGCCAATACTCTGGTTGGTCATCCAATGGACCCGCTTCCCACTTTGGCTTAGGCCCCGGTCCTGCTTGTTGCTCTTCTTCCTCATCTTGATCTTGATCCGCGAGGCGAACTAACCTCCGCTTCCGTTGCGGATTCTCATCCGGGTTGCTGGATGATCCAACATGTTCCTTTCCCGTCCGACCCATACTCCTGTAAATCACAACCACAACACACAAACAATTCCCATTAGTTCACATTCAACCTAAACATCCCCACATTTGCTTGCTACTATGGTTGGAGATGCAAATAACCACAAGGTTTTATTTATTATTATTTTATTTTTATTTTTTTTTCTCTTTTTTTTTAAATTTGGGAATGATGTCTCTATATTGTCAAGATTTCCAAAAATTCAGAATTTTGAACATCATCCTAGCATCTATAACCATAACAACCTCATATCATCAAGTATGTACAAGCAAGTGTGGGTAAGAAACAAGTAAGAACATCAACCTTCAATTCACAATGCACCATCAAAAGAGTTACGAATTACATACCTTTAGTTTGTAGATGCAAGGAATACCAAGAACTCTCAAGAAACAAGAAACCCCAAAAATTCCCAAAATTTTTGGATTGAAAAACTTCAAAATCAGCAGAGATAATTTGATTTTCTTTCCAATATGAACTCAAAATCAGATTGCTAGTGAAATTTTAGTCAAAATAGACTCCAAAGTCATGAGATTTGGTCAAGATTTGAGAGAGTTATGAAGAATTGGAGATTAGGGTTCTTAGAAATTTGGTGAGAGTGAAAGAAGGAAAGAAAGTGTTTGTGGTTGGGGGAGTTATGCAGAATTGTGTGTGAGGGTAGGGTTAAATTCGATTTTTTTTTTATAGAACCCGTGACCAACAACGACTTATTGTCTGCCAGCGGATACCGTAGCTTACGGTAGCTACCGTAGGTTACGGTAGATGCTGGGAAGGAATTCCACCGTAAGGCAGTAGCTTATGAGCGTAAGAGCTTTTTCTCCCAGGTCTACCGTAGCTTACGGTGGCCCCGTAAGCTACGGTAGCCACTGGGCTTCTATCCTTCGCCAAAAAAACAAGATTTTTGTTATTTTTATGGTTTATATATATATATATATATATTTTTTAAAAAATCATGAAAATTACCCTACCCCCATGAAAAACCCGTGTTGTCCTCAACACCGTGTTAGAGAAATTCGTAAGAATTTCTCCACACTTGTTTCAAACACAAGTTAAACGTGAGTACGGTAATTGTTTAAAAACAACTAAATTACACTAAACTAACTATTTACAATACCAAACCTGGGCCTCTCATGCTTGTTCTTCATTTACCGGGCGTAAAATGTAGCCCACCTTGTCAATTTCGAGAGTGTTGATGTCATTTCCTTCCAAATACGGCTTGAGCCGATGCCCATTCACCGTTTGATTCGTATTAGTATGAATATCTTCAATATCAACATCCCCGAATCGACCCACTCGCGTGATCACGTATGGCCCCATCCATTTGCTTTTCAAATTTCCCGCAAATAGCTTCAATCGCGAGTTGTACAACCATACCTTTTGACCCGCTTCAAAGGTTCGCTTCCTGATCTTTGCATCATGAACCTTTTTCAGTTTGTCTTTGTACGCGGACGCACATTCATATGCTTCATCCCGAATCTCTTCAATTTCACTCAATTGAAGCTTCCAAATCCTACCCGCTTCATCGTAATCCGCATTCACCGTTTTAATCGCCCAATGTGCCCGATGAGCTAACTCCATTGGTAAGTGGCACCCTTTCCCATACACTAACCGGTACGGAGTTGTACCAATAGAAGTTTTATAGGCCGTTCGGTAAGCCCACAACGTATCATCCAACTTACTTGACCAATCTTTTCTATCCGTTCGCACCGTTTTCATGAGAATTTCCTTGATTTGACGGTTGGACACTTCAACTTGCCCACTTGTTTGCGGGTGATACAGCGTAGCGATTCGGTGGTTCACGTTGTACCGCCTCAACAACTTCTCGAAGTTAAAAATTTTAAAATGTGAACCGCCATCACTAATTATAACTCTTGGAATCCCAAACCGAGCAAATATGTTGGATTGAACGAACTTACATACAACCGAATGATCGTTGGTTCTTGTAGGAATAGCTTCAATCCATTTCGAGACGTAATCCACCGCCACTAAAATGTACAAAAACCCATTCGAACTCGGGAATGGACCCATAAAATCTATGCCCCAGACATCAAATATCTCAACTACCAAAATAGGTTGCAAAGGCATCTCATCCCTCTTCGAAATACTTCCCATCTTTTGGCAATTTAGACAATTCCGGGCAAATTCACACGCATCCTTGAAAATGGTGGGCCAATAAAACCCACATTGAAGAACTCGATAACCTGTTTTCTGCCCACTGAAATGACCCCCACATGCTGATGAATGTGCTTGAGTCAAAACTTGCAACACCTCGGTGTCGGGAATACACCTCCAAATCACTTGATCCGACCCAATCTTGAAAAGGTCCGGTTCATCCCAAATATACTGTTTCACTTGAGCCATAAATCGTTGCCTTCTCTTTTTCTCCCGGTGGCTTGGAATGGAACCCGTGGCTAGATAATTTACAAAATGAGCATACCACGGTGCGGTAGACACGGCTAGCAATTGCTCATCAGGAAATCGTTCATTTATTTCCATCGTGTCGTCAACTCCCTCTAACGGAATCTGGGATAAGTGATCCGCCACAACATTTTCACATCCTTTTTTATCCCGAACTTCCAAATCGAACTCTTGTAAAAGCAACACCCAACGAATCAAACGGGGCTTTGCATCTTTCTTCTCCATCAAATATCGGACCGCACTATGATCCGAATACACCACTACCTTGCTCCCCCAAATGTAAGACCGAAACTTATCCAATGCGTACACCACCGCAAGCAATTCCTTTTCCGTAGTTGTATAATTTAACTATGCCTCAGATAATGTCTTACTCGCATAGTAGATCACCACCGGCTTCTTGTCAACCCTTTGACCCAAAACTGCCCCAATAGTGCTATCACTAGCATCACTCATGATCTCGAATGGCTTCGTCCAATCCGGTGGTTGCAAAATAGGAGCTTGCACCAACTGTTCCTTCAAAATATTAAAAGCTTGCAAACACTCATTAGTAAAATCAAATGGTACATCTTTAAGCAACAAATTACATAAAGGTTTAGTGATTACACTAAAACCTTTAATAAATCTTCGATAAAAACCCGCATGTCCCAAAAACGACCTTACCCCTTTAACATTTTTCGGTGGAGGCAAAGTTGAAATTACCTTTATTTTTGCCTTGTCTACCTCCATCCCTCTATTGGAAATCACATGACCTAACACAATACCCTCTTGCACCATGAAATGACTTTTCTCCCAACTTAGCACCAAATTTTTCTCGACACATCTTTTTAAAACTTTTTCCAATTCGTCGAGACAAGATTCAAAAGTTGGGCCAAAAATGGAAAAATCATCCATGAATACTTCAAGTGACTCCCCGACCATGTCCGAGAAAATACTCATCATACAACGTTGAAAAGTGGTCGGGGCATTGCACAATCCGAATGGCATTCACCGAAAAGCGAAAGTGCCGTATGGACACGTGAAAGTGGTTTTGTGTTGGTCATCCAGATGAATAGCAATTTGGTTATACCCTGAATACCCATCCAAAAAACAGTAATATTTTTGACCCGACAATTTTTCAATAATTTGGTCAATGAATGGTAAAGGGAAATGGTCTTTAGAAGTGGCGGCATTCAATTTCCGGTAATCAATGCACACGCGCCACCCGGTGACCGGTCGGGTGGCGATTTGTTCTCCATTTTCATCTTTAATTACCTGAATACCTGCTTTCTTTGGCACTACCTGTGTAGGACTTACCCAAGCGCTGTCCGAAATAGGATAGATAATTCCCGCATCTAACCATTTGATTACCTCCTTTTTCACCACTTCCCTCAGATTGGGATTCAACCTTCTTTGGGTCTCACGAGTCGGTTTTGCATCATCGGCGGTGATAATCTTGTGCATAACTATGGATGGACTAATCCCTTTTAAGTCGGCAATCGTCCATCCTATAGCCGCCTTGTTCGCCTTCAATACCTTCAATAACCCTTGCTCTTGAGCCACATCCAAATTGGAAGCAATAATGACCGGTAATGTGTCATTGTCCCCCAAGAATGCATATTTCAAGTGGCTAGGCAAGTTCTTCAACTCCACTTTCGGTGGACATTCCAGTGACGGCTTCGTATCCGAATTAATCTCCGCTGGTAAACTTTCAATTTGATGGGTCCACGGTGGTCGCCCTTCTTGAACCGCTAAAGCCTCTTGCTTTTTCTCTTCCATCCTCAATGCACATACATGTACCTGTTCAGAAAAATCACAAACACAAGTTTCCAAGACATCTTCCTCATACTCGTGCGGGTCACACCTGTCAACTAAATCTGCCATAAAACACTCATCACCACTCAAAGAGTTAGAAACGTTAGTAAAGACATTTAATCTCATTTTTCTATTTCCAAAGGTCATATCAACTGTACCATATCGACAATCAATAATGGCATGAGCGGTGTTAAAAAATGGTCGACCCAATATGACATTTTGTTGTTGACTTGGGTCAACCGATGAGTAGTCCAAAACTAAAAAGTCAACGGGATAGTAAAATTCATCCACTTTTACTATCACATCCCGCACAATCCCTCGGGGAAGCTTGTGAGATAAATCGGCTAAAACAACCGTTTTCTCGATCCGTTTCAATGGACCAAAATCGTATTGGTCATATAAGCCCCCCGGTAAAATACTTACTCCGGCACCAAGATCCAATAACGCCCTCGACATTTGAAAATTTCCAACTTGAATATTAATTAATGGTGTTCCCGGATCTTGGAGCTTAGGAGGAAGATCCCCTTTTAAAACTGCACTTACCCGCTCAGTCAAATTAACCTGTTTAGGCACTTTCTGTTGCCTCTTTTGGGTGCACAATTCTTTTAAAAATTTTGCATACGCGGGTACTTGCTTAATTGCCTCAAGTAAAGGAAGATTTACTTTTACTTGTTTGAACACCTCCCACATCTCCTCTTTTTGAGGGCCCCTTTTTAAAATAATGTTCTTCTTACCTGGGTCTATTAAAGCCGAAGGAAAAGGTATAGGATTTGACTCCCCCCCATTTTTCTTGTTATTCAAAAGTTCACTTAGACCCGGTTTTCCAAATACTTTTTCAAAAGTTTCACTTTTAGATTTACCCAACGGTGATGATTCGTCATCATCACTTTCCACCCCCGTAATATCCTCAACTACCCCTTCAACCAAATTCGGTGAAGAGTCATTTTTGTATTCTTTACCACTTCTCAAAACACTTACATGATTAATAGGAACATTACGTGAAGAATTATGAGAGGGGTTTACCTTAGTGTCGCTTGGAAGTTGACCCTTATTCCTCTTCAAATCCGCCACTTCGGTTGCAAGTTGACCCATTTGGGTGGTCAAAGATTGAATGGCCTTGTCACGAACTTCGTCTTTTTGTAGACGAGCATCATCCAACTGATTTCTTCTTTGCATCTCTTGTTGCGTCGTCTTTAACACATCCATAACCTCATTCCCACTTGAATTGGATGGTCCCGGTCCCCCAGTCTGTTGTTGGTATTGTCTTTGATAACCTTGATTACCTTGATTTGCATATGGTTGACGCGGAACAAAGTTTGATTGAGGTGCTCCTTGGAAATGTGGGTTGGATTGATTTGCGGGATTGCCATAACGAAAATTCGGGTGATTTCACAACCCCGGATGATATGTATTTGAATTCATGTTATAATTTCTACCACCCCCACCTTGGCCTTGACCTTGAATTGCATTGACTTTTTCGAAATTTTCTTGAACCCCCAAAGTGCAATTATCCGCTGAATGGCCTAACTCGTTACAACTTGTGCAAACATCATAAACTTGATTCGGTGTTTGTACTTCTTCATTGTTGGCGGCATAAACTTGGGGTCTCGAAATAGCCGGTCTTGCTTTTCGTGCCGACTGTGCCTTCCTCTTTGATGTTACCGACATTTGTTCCAAAAATGCCCAATCCTCTTGTTCATAATTAGTACCGAATGTACCATTAGTGACCGACATCAAATCCCGCTCGTCCTCCAAATTCAACCCTTCATGAAAAGCATTCAACAACTCCCAAAGTGCAATATCATGATGAGGACAGTTTTTAATCATCATATTAAATCTCTCAAAAGCCTCGTGAAACATCTCACCCGATTGTTGTTGGAAGCTTTGTAATGCCTTTCTTGCATCATTTTTCTTTTGAGCGGTGAAGAACTCTTCCAAAAACCGTTGTTGCATTTCAGCCCAAGTATAAATTGAGGCGGAAGGCAACGTATAAAACCACTTCTTTGCTTTATCTTCCAATGAAAACTGAAAAATTACCAACTTGACATCATCGGAAGAAAAACCTTGGCCTCCAATGGTATTGCAAATCGAATCATAGGCCTCCAAATGAAAGTATGGTTCTTCCATAGCCAATCCCTTATACTTAGGCAAACTTTGTAACGAGTTGGTTCGCACCTCAAAGGTTCTCCCGTCGTTATTTTGAGGTATTACCACAGGGGAGGGATTATTTGTGATAACCGGCCTAAAATGAGCTTCAACCCCCCTTACTACCCCTCGATTTTGTCTCCTTGGAACGCCCAACGATACTTGTGGTGGCAAACCGGCTTGCCTAGGCATTTGTCTTCGAGGTTGAACTTGTCTAGGAATTTGTTGCTGAAATTGTTGTTGAGGCTGAAATTGTTGTTGAGGTTGAAATTGTTGTTGAGGCACTTGTTGCTCATATTGTTGAACTTGTCGAGGTTGACCTTGTGGAGCTTGCGGTATACCTTGCGGTCTTCGCACAAATCCACTCCCTCCTTGAAATCCCGTTTGATTTCCATTACCCCCAAGGGTATATTCACCTTCATCATCAACCTCATATTCATCTTCATAACCGTCATCAAACCCATCATCTTGCACCCTCATAAACGGCATCGTGGGAGGTTGTTGATATTGGAACCTCGATGGTGGTTGTTGTTGTTGAACCGGGGTGGTAAAAGTTATAGGTGGGTCTTGTTGAAATGGGAATGGTTGACTCTGTTGGGAAGATGATTGACCTTGAGTCGGGAAGAAATGGCTAAATGGTGGAAAGGTTGATGCAGTTTGGTAGGTCAATGGATTTGGTGGAAGTGTGCTTGTAGGAACAGTGGTATTTGTGGGTTTGCTCTCACTTGTTATAGGACTTGATGGAATAGGAGGTGTGGTGGTTGGTAGTGTTTGACCCGTAGTGAGAATTGGTGGATCCATGATGCTTTTCGATGTAGTAGGAGACCCAATGACTTTGTTCTCCCTAAGTAAAACTCGGTTCCGTGAAAGTGTCCGTTCAATTTCCGGATCAAATGCTAATGGTGATGAATTTTTGGAGCCTCTAGTATGCATACACCTGTAAGTACCTGCACACTAACACAACCAGCGTAAACCCGAAAATAACAAACAACAAACTACGAAAGTAAACACACGTTGCGCACTACTCCCCGGCAACGGCGCCAATTTGACGTGAGGTCGTAGTCTCACTCAAAAATAAACCAATTACACTAAATAGATAGTGGTAAGTGGATATCGAACACAGGGAGTTTGTGGAAAATGTGCTTACTAAGTAGTTCGGATTTAATTAACTTAAACTAAATTGCAAGAAATATAAGTTCACGATTTTGATTGTTTGGTTTCAAAAACTAAGGTTAACTAAATAAATTTGCAAATCAAAGATTAGTTTGTAAACAGATTAAGAGAAAGCAACCATCCTAGATTTCAGGTTTTTAATCCACACTAATGTTTATGCTCAACTAGAAAGAACCACATAGATATGGCTCGTGTTTGATTGTTTGTTGTGATAAAAGGGAACTAAGTACTCGGATTATAAAAACGCGAGGTTGTTACCCGATGACCAATTGACTATTATCCAACCCTAATCCCTCCCATGATATCTCGATTGCCAACGGCACCAAGAACGTATGGTTTAGACTAGGATCAAAAGATCAATCAACAATTTACAAACAAACATTCAAACACCATAATAAACAAACAAACATTGCAAGTCTATTATTCTAGAAATTCCAACATAAACATAGTGTTTCAAAAGCAACCCTTACATCTAGGATGATCACCACGAAATTAGCCACTCATCGTTTGATGCATCATCATCAAACAAAAGTTAATATTCATATGAATCAAAACACAAACCCAATGATTAGAAAATGTTTCCAGCACAAGAAGTCTCCAATTTTTCGCCCAAAAAGCTCTGCAAAACGTCCCCACCAAGATGAGATATGAAAAGCCCCTTGAAACCACTCTTTTATTGGCAGTTACACTTTCTGCGTCAGGGTCTACCGTAAGCTACGGTGGCTACCGTAGCTTACGGTAGCTTTTAAGTTGCTACGGTAGACTTCTACTGCCTTACGGTGGGGGACAATTCTTCAGGGGCTACCGTAGCTTACGGTAGCCACCGTAAGCTACGGTAGAGTCTGGGCAAAACTCCCTATAAACAGCTAAAGCACGTCCACTCGATTATCTTCTGCATTTCCACTCCTTTTAAGCCCCCGAACATACCTGAGACATACGCAACTGTAGTTATCTAATTCAAGATAGTTACATGATCAAATGTGAGATTAAATTATCTTTTAACATACTTAAAGGTTGTCCCGTGGACCACCCGTCAATAGTCGCAGTAGAAGATGATGCTGACAGCCTTGAGGACTGGATACAAGAGCAGACTGCATTTCAAAGTTCCTTATTCAAACCTACCTTTGTTCAAGTTCATGACTTGTAAGACTTAGTAGATGAAGAGGAAGAAATCACTGAGGATTGGAAGTTGGTTGTTCGAACATGTGATGAGGTGTTGACAAATACAAGTCACCATGAAGACACACCTCCATCAGCCAGCATTCTTCCTGAAGTAGCGGCCATAATAAGTCTAACCACTGCCCCTAAATTCACACTGACTACAGACAAGCTAGATTTTGACTCCATACTAGCTTGGGGGTATGATGGTCAATCTGAGAGATTCTGGATTGGGAAAGAGTTCAGCGGAATAGAAGAGCTAAACTGGGATGCACTAAATCCTCTTCAAGTGCTTGAACTGTATTTATCCAGCTACATCAACACCTCTTCAGATCTCTCAGCAAAACTTGCAATCTGCAGGTTCCAAGACTTAATGGAGGAAAATCTGCCCTGGTTTGAAGCACTATTAGAAGAAGCAAACAGGGTGGCATATCCTAAAGGCCGCGCAGAATCTTCTACAGCAGCAGCACAAAGACTGGCTCCAAGTAGACTTGACCTGATCAGGAGCAGTACTTTAACTGACGAAGAAACTGTTTGCTGGTGAAGCTTCATACACAATGAGATGGTAAGGGGACTGGCAGTGCTAGGATGGTCGTGCAATGTTCCCTCTGGCTTCACCTTCTTTCTGAGTGATGGATCATCTGTCATCTTCAACCACATCAATGAGATCCTACTCCTCAACTCAGACTTCCTATACAACATTTTTTAGCTCAGAACACATATCTGCAATGTCAACTCCTTAGAGATCCAAGCAATGATCAAGACTATCAAAGCTTGTCTTGAAAAGGAGGGACGCCTTGCAGAATATGCCTCCTCTGACTCAGATTTCTCTTTTCGCTCCTCACCAACCTCCACTCTGAACACTGCAACAGAATCTAGAAGAACAGAGTTGGAGGATGTAAGGAAAACTTGGAAGGAAGTAACTGGGTGTGAATGGGAAGAAGATAAAGCAAGAAAACTTCCCCCATCCACTCCCCAAACTGCCAATGAAGCTGAAGCAGAGATCCCAACAATTTCTAAAACATCTGCTGTTGTGATCCATGAAGCTGAAGCTGAGGCATCAACCAAAGCCAAGGGGAAGGGAGTAATGACTGAAGAGGTGGAAGAGAGACTGATGAAAGAGCAAAGGGAAAGGGAGGAAAGAAGAAGAAGAAGAAGAGGAGATGGCAGAGCTAAGAAAAATTCAAGAAAGAAAAGCTGTCATGCTCTTCAGAGAACAACAAATCCAGCTGTATGCTAAACAACTTGATGATCTCAAAGCCAGATTTCCTGCAGCTTCTCAATTACAAGAAGATGAAGCCCTAGCTCTTCAGCTACAGGAACAGTTTAATAAAGAAGAAGAAGAAAGGGAGAAGAAGAAAAGGGAAGAGGCTAAGTTCAGAATAACTGATTCTAACTAGCCAAAGAAATGAGAGAAGAATGGATAGCGGCTCTGATTTCTCAAGGTGAGGATGCAGACTACCTTGAGAAACTATCAAATAAAGAAATCTACAGAGCCTTCATGGGTCAGCAAGGTCAATTGGCAAATAAGAAAAGGGGTGAAGAAGAATAAAAAGCCAAGCAAAAATCCAAGAAGACCATTGTATTCATCATAAGGACCCATGAAGAAAGGAAGGTCATGACTGACTTCCTGAAGGCCAGAGGTGAAAGTGGAAAAAGGCTAGGCCCCATGAGTTTTATGAACTTGCAAGCCTTGTACTCCAAAGTCAAGAAGGAAGAGGAAGAAAGATTGGGGAAGACAGGCTCCAAGAAAAAGGGTGATAACTCAAACTACTGAACACAAATCAAAGAAACCCAAACCTTCTCCCTCATCCACTACTTCCTCCCACCATACTTCTACTCTCCAGCCTAGACCTCATTCCCCTCTTCCCACAAAGTCCAAATCCCTCCACCCAGCTCCTCCTCATCAGCAGCTTTCCAAGAAGAAAACCAAACTTACCATCACACCAAAAGACTCAAGAGAAATAGTTGTCTGGTTCTACAACACTCAATACAAATGGTTTGAAGTCTTCAGGGGAAAGGAAGAACTGAAAAGATCTATCTATAAATATGTTGATGAGGTACTGCAACTCCCAGACTCAGATCTAAGAAGAATATTGGAGTTGAGTGAAGCCTATAAGCCAGAGAACGAAGATGGGAGACATCTTTTGCTAGCAATAAAACATCACTTTAACCCTATTAAAGATGTAATCATTGATGCCAAACCACTCCAATCCCATTCTCCATTCACCAGTTGGTCCTTCAAGGCTGATACCAACGACTTTATCTTGATTGATGTTAAAGGACAGAAGATGATATGTTCAAGCAAGGCCATCTTCAAAATGCCAAGAAAAGACATAAAGACTCTATCTGAGCTTCCTCTAAACAATCCCTGCCAGGACCCAAGAGGCTATGAGGTAGAAAGGATAGTCTGTTACATGAAAAAGTTTCAGCAGCAAAAGCAGTAAGAGAGTTTTGGTAGCATCAGTCTAGGGGAAGTTTGTAGAAATAAAGACTGATGGCTACAAAATTCTCTAAGTACAACTACTGTGGACCTCAGAGTTTGCTGCAGATCGATAAACTGCTGCGGATAAGCTTATCTGCAGCGGATACTTGTTCTTTTGCTGAAAAACAAATCTGCTGCGGATAGCCTTATCTGTTGAAGACCAAAGGTGCTGTTGATAGGCAAATCATCAGCAGCTGTGGACAGTTGTGTCTTGCTACTGATCAACAACATTGCTGCTGATAGCCATTCCCTTTGAAGATCAAACGTTGCAGCTGACTGGCTTCGATAAAGCAACTATTACCACTGACAACTTTCTGCTGCAACACTGACACACTCCACGCAGAAAGAATGTTACTGGTGCAAGACAATAAAAGACAACGACGCTCTTCTTCCAAGGACTCAAGCAATGATGCCTAAGAAGACGTTTGAGTAAAGATAACTTTTGTAGTATTTATTGTTGTTACATGTAGAATAGCTTCAATACAAGATCAACATCTTGTGTTAGATCTGATCCTTAGAATCAAGGGTCTGTCTTGATTCTAAGTTACTATATAAGTAGTACTTAGAGTCATTGTATACGCGTGCTTTTTCTTAAGAGTTTTCTCTGTAATCTTGTAATCTTTGAAGCTTAATACAAATTGCATTTATCAGTACTCTTCTTGTTTACTTGTTTACATTGCTTAGTTGTGATTGTTCCTGCCAATATCAACTAGAATAGAACCATCTTGTATTCACCGATCCTACAAAAATGATACAATTCATAAATCTATAAATACAGTGTTTGATTTTTAAATAAACATAAAATTAGCTTACCACTATTTTGAGTTTTAATTAACTTATTATTTCTAGATCAATTTATAACAAGATGCTTCGTGTGAATGGTGTGTGCTTTTCAACAAGCTAAACACCTCAGGGTGAAAGGGGTTATTAACTCATTTACTTATTTACTTATCAAAGCTGCCTAATAGAATCTTACCACCTCAAAACTACTCATTTACTCAGATTTTATTTGAAACACTCTACTCATTTACTCACCCACTTTTAAAAAAAGGAAAGCATTTAATTAAAAATGATGTGTTTGATAGTGGTGGGTCCACTAGAGAGAGAATGTAGTGAGAGTGGAGTGAGCCCGAGTAAAAACACTCGACCAACCTACCCGGATTGATGGGGGAGGTGTGTCCAATTTACTCGGATGACTTCTCTCCTACTTGGCCATACCCAAGTAGGGTGGCCCCATCACTCTCAAAGAGTGAGAGTTTGAGTTTGTACTTTGTACCGGAGATTGGTGTAGACTAGAGAGGTGTAACATTTCTGGTTTTTATCTCTTTTATTTTCAAATCAATGCAAAACAATTCAATTCCAATTCTAATGCAACGTTTAAATTCATTTGTTCAAACAACTAAACTCTAGTATCAGTGCGAGTCCTCAAAATTCGATTCACGTTTATTCAAAAAAATTCCTATATATATATATATATATATATATCTAAACATATACATGTATATATACATTGATACATCTCACAAGTGCATACAATCACACGATTTACAAGTGAGTCTACACAACGGTTTGAACCCAAACAACTTGATTGGAACCTTAAAATCATGAGAATTAATCAAAGTCAAAACAAAAATCGCCTGTTTGACTTTTAAAAGTAAACAAGGGCCGAATTCGCAAAATTCAAGCCCGATATCGACTCCTGTGGATTGACACTTCGTATTCAAGCAATAATCGAGCAAACCCAAGCCCATACAACAAGCCAATTCAACAGATTAAGCGGCCAAATTCAAAATTCGAAAGAATTTTGACTCTGGATAGTCAATCCGTATCAAATCACATTCAATTCATGAAATTAACACGTCCCCAATCCCACAAATCATGCGCAAATCAATCCCTCATGTATCCATCCCCTTAACGTGACCCAATTCATTCTCCCCCATTGAAACTACGCGTGAATCATGGCCGACAGTTGTCTCGAACAAGACTGACTCGAATCGAACAATTAAGGTGGAATTGAACCACCTAAAACAATCACACACCTTCGTATAATCAATTAGAAACTCTCTGAACCCGTAATCACATTCCATTTCACGTCCGGCTCCCGATCGAGTAACAAGAACATAAATCAGTTTGACCCAGTCGTTTGCAACCGATTCTACGCCTACAAACGTAAGTTTTATGTCGATCGATTCATTATTGAATGCTTTTCATTAGCCCCATACCTATTGGTAACAATCGGATCGATCAGACCAAAACTGAACCTAGGGTTCATGTTCTTTATAAAAGTCGATTCGATTTGGTGCTTGAGTTACGTTTTCTGTTTAGTTGTTTGAACTTCCTACTTAACCAGCGAAACCATCTGGTCCGACTGGTTAAGTCCTTGCACCATCGGACCAGATGGCGTGGGTTCGAAACCCACAAAGCGCGACCTTTTTGTTCCGTGTATAAAATCCAGAACCGGTCCCAGCCTTGATCACGTTAACATCCAATCAAACCGGTTCCAGTACATGGGTTGAACCCCTGGTCCAGTGGTAGGACGCTATACACGCACAGAACCCACCCGGGTTCGAGCCGAGTGGCGTTCTTTTATTTTTAAAAATCAGTTTAAAGCTCCGAAAATTATAAAAAAAATTATTTTTATAAACTTTACAAATATTAGGACAGATTGAAACCTGTTTTACAATTGTTGCATAAAAATCTCTATTTTTATAAACTATATATTTAATACTCAATTTAAATTATGTATTTAATTTGAGTAAAATATTTACAAAATTGGGAAAATTTTATAAACACTCTATACAAAGTTTTATAAAATTTAAACCTTATATTTTAACACAATAAAATCGGATTTATAAATTTTAAATATGAATTCATTTTATTTTGAAAATTTGAACATTGAACATTGAATATTTAATGAAAAAAATCTAAATATTTAAATAAAAAAAAACTTTTGATTTTATAAAATTTATAAAATACCAACGTTAGTTAAAACAATCAAATACTTATTTTCAAAATGATAAATAAGTAAATAAATTTAATTATTTTAATCTACACTAAAGATGTATAATCACTATTAATTTTTTTTATATTAACACTATTTACATATCCTTAAAAATAAATAAATAAATAAAGTAAAATTATTTATTTAATTTTTTTTATTTAATTTAATTCACATTATTTTTGTAACTAAATAAATAAATAATAACTATTTAAGTTATTTAGTTATTCAAACCCAAATTCAATTATTCAAAAAAAAAAAACTATTTATTTCATTCCTTCATTTTATACAACACCCATTGTTAAGTGCAAGCCATTAACACCTACAACGTCAAACTATTGTACCTACATACAATTAAACCCTAGACTTAGACCTATACTATTGTACACATTATTTATTTAGATCCATATACTTTACACACTAGGTTAACGTGGTGAGTTACGAGGATCAATTTGCTACCTAGTTTTCGCGTGCTAGCTACATCCTTGAATCAAGTGAGTATTACATAGCCCCTTTTCTCTTATAAACTTTTTGGGGTGATTCATGAATTATATACAAACAATAGTTTACATTTACACAAACTACACAAACACAAATCCTATTTACATTCATGTGTGCAAATTTGAGCTTTATGTTTGAGTGCTAGGTGTGTTAGCTTTTGTGTGCAATTTTGTGCAATCATTAACTAATTAAGCCGACGGTTAACAATGATAGATCTATTGAGTCTGACAAACCCACCCAGATTGGGGTGATTGTTACCGACAACACAATTTGCATGCTAGTTACAAATGTTTGATTGTACTTTAGTTACACAATAGCTGCTCCCCATAAATGCCTTATTTATCATGACATGTAAGGATTTACTTATTCATATTTATACACTATCTATGTACAAACCTATGTATGCTCACCAACTTTTTAGTTGACCCTATTTTATTCATGTTTCAGGTGCTAACGTGTGAATTTGAGCAAGACATGCTACACTTAAGTTGGACCTAGTTAATTTAAATTCAAAAGACAACTTGTATTTTTCTTTATGTATTTTTTGAATGTTGATATTTGTGTTTAAATGGTTTGAAATGAAATTGATGATTAAATATTGAAATCTAGTGAACCTTGTGCTCATGAACAGTCTACATGTCCCGCCCCGACGTTTCCGCCGTCGGTTGGGGTGTGACAGATTGGTATCAGAGCCTTGGTTATAGGGAACTAGGTTATTAGACACCCTTGACCTAGACTATAACTTTAGGACACCCACTTATACCATGCTTCATGATTATGTGTTATGTGCTACATGTTATGTGTTACATGCTTACTATGATTAGTTGTTATATTATTCTGATACCTTACTTGTTAAAAATTCATGACTTATTAGAATATATCTAAATAATAAGTAAATAAACAATATCCCTACCTATACCCTAAACCTCATAATATTCTTACCTACTTCTCTATCTTCATCCTCTTAGCATGTGGAAACTTCAGGAATCCAAATCTATAAAATCTTTTATTTCCTCGTTAAGGCTTTTAAACTTTGTTAATTATTTGAGAACACGTGCAATCTGGAAGGGTGACACCTGTATTCTGGGTTTTCTGTCTAGGAAAGCATTTCGCATAAATCCCAATCAACCGAGGGACCCGTATGCTTTCCTGGGAATACCCGGGATGAGTGTTTACTTATAGGCTAAAGCATGTCTCCTTGAAAATTATATGAGTTTAATTAACCTTAATGTGCCATAGTATTCAAGTGATTATATCACTATTTGAGTACAATCCAAACTATGATTTACTATTTTAATTTGTTATCTCATCCTTTTAAATCCAAGTAACATTCATAAGTTCTTACATCTTTTCTTGTCTTGTGAAAATCTGTAGAATGCCTCCCCGTCGTGCTCCCGTGGTCAACACCAATACCGACATTGCTGCTATTCTTGCACAACTCGTGACACAACTCACTCAAGCTAATGGTGCCACCAATGGCAACTATGGTGGAAATGGTGGTAATGGTGGCAATGGTGGTATCAACCCAACTCAATGCACCTTCAAGCACTTCAATTCATGTTACCCTCTCAAGTTCTATCGTACCGAAGGAGCTACGGGACTCCTTCAATGGTTTGAAAGTATTGAGGGCACCTTCCTCAATAGTGACTGCCCCGATGATCTTCGTGTCCGCCATGCCACAAGTGTCTTCCAAAAACGGGCACTCACGTGGTGGAATGGGGAAAAGAGAACCAAAGGTGTAGAGGCAACCATGGCCTTACCATGGGATGAGGTTAAGAGTCTAATGACCGAAGAGTTCTGTCCTCAGAATGAAGTGAGGAAGCTGGAAGCTGAGTTTTGGGATCTTACCCAAGACAGTGGTGAAAGTCTGGCTTATACAACCCGGTTTCATGAACTGAGTCTCCTTGTGCCCCACATGGTCACACCCCTATCCCGTTGCATTGAAAAGTACATCGGGGGACTACCTAGGCAGATTCAGGATACTGTCTTAGGGAGGAATCCCGCCACACTCGAAGATGCTATCTGATTATCTGCTACTTTGACCGACAACCACGTGAAAGCAGGTACTCTGACTAGGAAAGGCACCAAGAAAGCTCCCGACACCACAACCCCTCTCGTACACATCAAGGAAGCCAAAACTGAACCCTACCACAATAATAGAAAAATAAAGGCTAGAAATTTTGCTGTGGTCACTCCTGCTATGCCTGTTAATCAAGTTGCTCCCATGGCTCAAGTACCAGTTAAGAAGCCATATGTGGGGACCTACCCGCTCTGTGCCACATGCAATTATCACCATCCCCAAACCATTCCCTGTCGCCTCTGCACTCACTGTGGGAAGTATGGCCATACAGTCAATGTTTGTAGAGCCAAAGCACTGGCAGGCCAAGCTAACCCACCAACTCGAATCAATCAACAAGTGACTAATCAAGGTGTTCCCGCCATAGCAAATGGGCGTGCTTGTTATGAATGTGGCAACCCAAACCACTTCCGTGACCAGTGCCAGAAGTTTATCAATGCTAGACAAGGCGGAGCTCATGGGCGTGCTTTCAACATCAATGCCAATGAAGCCCAAGCTAACAATGACGTGGTCAACGGTACGTTCCTTGTTAATAGTCATTATGCCTCCATTTTATTTGATACCGGTGCGGATAAGAGTTTCGTGTCACTTAATTTTGAACCCTTACTTGCAAAAACACGGTCCAAATTAGAGAAAACCTTCACTGTAGAAGTAGCAAATGGTGACTCCCTTACAATAGACTCCATTATCCATGACTGTTCTCTAGAGCTCAATGATCATAAATTTCCAATCAACCTCGTGCCAATGCCACTTGGAAGCTTTGATGTCATCATAGGCATGGATTGGTTGTCAAGTCACCATGCCGAAGTAATCTGTTTTGAGAAGTGCATCCGAATACCCCTTCCGTCAGGGGAAACGTTGAGAGTCTTTGGTGAAAAACCCTGCAAAGGACTTGGATTGATGTCATGCACTACTGCTCAAAAGTACTTACGAAAGAAGTACGTGGCCTTCTTAGCTCATATTGTCCGAAAAGATATCAAAGAGAAGAACATTCAAGATATCCCCATCATTTGGGACTTTCCCGAAGTATTCCCCGAAGACTTATCCGGCCTTCCACCCGTCCGGCAAGTAGAATTTCGCATTGACCTTGTACCCGGAGCTAACCCAGTGGCTAGAGCTCCATACCGCCTTGCACCTTCTGAAATGCAAGAACTTGCAAGCCAACTCCAAGAACTCTCCGACAAGGGCTTCATCCGTCCAAGTCATTCACCGTGGGGTGCACCTGTCTTATTCGTCAAGAAGAAGGATGGATCATTCTGCATGTGTATTGACTACATAGAACTCAACAAGCTTACCATCAAGAACCGTTATCCATTGCCTAGGATTGATGATCTCTTTGATCAACTTCAAGGCTCTACTTGCTTCTCAAAGATTGATCTTCGATCTGGTTATCATCAACTCCGTGTGCAAGAGGAAGATATTCCAAAGACTGCTTTCCGAACAAGATATGGTCACTACGAGTTCATGGTTATGCCATTTGGGTTAACCAATGCACCCGCGGTTTTCATGGACCTCATGAATCGTGTGTGCAAACCGTATCTTGACAAATTCGTGATCCTCTTCATTGACGATATCTTAATCTACTCCAAGACTAAAGTTGATCATGAGCAACACCTTAGGTTGGTTTTGGACCTATTGAGGAAAGAGCAACTATATGCCAAGTTCTCCAAATGTGAATTTTGGCTAAAAGAGGTTCAATTCCTAGGTCATATCGTCAATGAAAAGGGTATCCATGTTGACCCTGCTAAGATCGAAGCTGTTAAGAATTGGAATACCCCTAAGACCCCCACCGAAGTTCGTTCATTCCTTGGTCTTGCGGGATATTATCGTCGTTTCATTTCAAATTTCTCTAAGATTGCTGTGCCACTCACCACTTTGACCCACAAGGGTAAACCTTATGAATGGGGACCAAAGCAAGAAAAATCCTTCCAAACTCTTAAGCAAAAGTTGTGCGATGCTCCTATTTTGACCCTCCCCGACGGGAATGATGATCTAGTTGTCTACTGTGATGCTTCCAACCAAGGTCTCGGTTGTGTCCTTATGCAACGAGGTAAGGTAATCGCTTATGCATCAAGGCAACTTAAGATTCACGAGAAGAATTATACAACGCACGACCTTGAATTGGGAGCGGTTGTATTCGCATTGAAGATTTGGAGACATTACCTCTATGGCACTAAATGCGTGGTGTTCACCGACCACAAAAGTCTCCAACACATCTTCGACCAGAAAGAACTCAATATGAGGCAACGACGTTGGGTTGAACTCCTTAACGACTATGACTGCGAGATTCGTTACCATCCCGGTAAGGCGAATGTTGTAGCCGACGCTTTGAGTCGAAAGGACCATGTCATGCTTCAATGTGTCCAAATTCGAACCGACATTCAAAATCGTATCTTAGAAGCTCAACACGTCTCAATCACCGAGGGAAACATGTACGAGCAGATTTCGTGTGGTGTTGAAATTCTGCTCGAATCAAGACCCAATGGCTTACTGTATTACTTGAACCGTATTTGGGTTCCCGCTCGCGATGATCTCTGTATATTTCTCATGAACGAGGCCCACAAGACTCGTTATTCTATCCATCCTGGTGCGGATAAAATGTACCAAGACCTTCGCCAACAATATTGGTGGCCCGGTATGAAGAAAGACATTGCTCTCTATATTGCCAAATGTCTAACTTGCTCGAAAGTCAAAGCCGAACATCAACGTCCTTCCGGTTTACTTGAATAGCCGGAAATTCCCATGTGGAAATGGGAGAACTTAGCTATGGATTTTATTACCAAACTCCCTCGCACCTCAAGTGGTTATGATAGCATCTGGGTGATCATTGACCGTCTCACCAAATCTGCTCATTTCTTACCCATCCGTGAAGACTATCGGGTTAGGAAATTGGCCCAAATTTACATTGACGAAATCGGGAGCCGTCACGGTGTTCCATTAAACATAATCTTCGATAGAGATGCTCGATTCACCTTCCGGTTCTGGCAATCTCTCCAAAATGCCCTTGGTACACGATTGGATTTAAGCACGGCTTACCACCCCCAAACTGATGGTCAGACCGAGCATACAATCCAAACTCTTGAAGACATGCTCAGAGCTTGTGTAATCGATTTTGGTGGCAATTGGGATTCACATCTACCCCTAATTGAATTCTCTTACAACAATAGCTACCACACAAGCATCAATATGGCCCCATTTGAAGCTCTCTATGGCCGTAAGTGCCATTCCCCTATATGTTGGAACGAGATTGGTGAAGCACAAATCACCGGTCCCGAGCTAATCCAAGAAACATCCGATAAGATTATTCAAATCCGTGACAACATTCGAGTAGCGAGGATTCGGCAAAAGAGTTATGCCGACAAACGACGGAAACCTTTGGAATTCCAAATCGGTGACCTTGTTCTTCTAAAAGTGTCTCCATGGAAGGGTGTGATCCGTTTTGGAAAGAAAGGCAAATTGGCACCTTGCTATGTGGGTCCATTCAAGATTATTGAGAGGATTGGGAAAGTGGCTTACAAACTCGAATTACCTCCATCACTCGGCAATGTGCATCCTACATTTCATGTGTCCAACCTAAAGAAATGCCTTGCTGATGAGAATCTCTATATACCTCTTGACGATGTGTGCATTGACGAAACGATGCACTTCGTGGAGAGACCAGTGGAGATCATGGGTCGCGAGATCAAACAACTCAAGCGAAGCCGTATCCCTATTGTCAAAGTACGATGGGAATCTAAGCGTGGACCTGAATTTACTTGGGAACGTGAGGACCAAATTAAGCTCAAGTACCCTCACCTTTTTGCTGATTCAGTCGCCTCAACTAGCTAAATTTTGGGACGAAATTCCCTCAACAAGGGGATACTGTAACATTTCTGGTTTTTATCTCCTTTATTTTCAAATCATTGTAAAACAATTCAATTCCAATTCTAATGCAATGTTTAAATTCATTTGTGCAAACAACTAAACTCTAGTATCAGTGCGAGTCCTCAAAGTTCGATTCACGTTTATTCAAAAAAATTCCTATATATATATATATATAAATATCTAAACATATACATGTATATATACATTGATACATCTCACAAGTGCATACAATCACACGATTTACAAGTGAGTCTACACAACGGTTTGAACCCAAACAACTTGATTGGAACCTTAAAATCATGAGAATTAATCAAAGTCAAAACAAAAATCGCCTGTTTGACTTTTAAAAGTCAACCAGGGCCGAATTCGCAAAATTCAAGCCCGATATCGACTCATGTGGATTGACACTTCGTATTCAAGAAATAATCGAGCAAACCCAAGCCCATACAACAAGCCAATTCAACAGATTAAGCGGCCAAATTCAAAATTCGAAAGAATTTTGACTCTGGATAGTCAATCCGTATCAAATCACATTCAATTCATGAAATTAACACGTCCCCAATCCCGCAAATCATGTGCAAATCAATCCCTCATGTATCCAACCCCTTAACGTGACCCAATTCATTCTCCCCCATTGAAATTACGCGTGAATCATGGCCGACAGTTGTCTCGAACAAGACTGACTCGAATCGAACAATTAAGGTGGAATTGAACCACCTAAAACAATCACACACCTTCGTATAATCAATTAGAAACTCTCTGAACCCGTAATCACATTCCATTTCACGTCCGGCTCCCGATCGAGTAACAAGAACAGAAATCAGTTTGACCCAGTCGTTTGCAACCGATTCTACGCCTACACACGTAAGTTTTATGTCGATCGATTCGTTATTGAATGCTTTTCATTAGCCCCATACCTATTGGTAACAATCGGATCGATCGGACCAAAACTGAACCTAGGGTTCATGTTCTTTATAAAAGTCGATTCGATTTGGTGCTTGAGTTACGTTTTCTGTTTAGTTGTTTGAACTTCCTACTTAACCAGCGAAACCATCTGGTCCGACTGGTTAAGTCCTTGCACCATCGGACCAAATGGCGTGGGTTCGAAACCCACAAAGCGCGACCTTTTTGTTCCGTGTATAAAATCCAGAACCGGTCCCAGCCTTGATCACGTTAACATCCAATCAAACCGGTTCCAGTACATGGGTTGAACCCCTGGTCCAGTGGTAGGACGCTATACACGCACAGAACCCACCCGGGTTCAAGCCGGGTGACGTTCTTTTATTTTTAAAAATCAGTTTAAAGCTCCGAAAATTATAAAAAAATTATTTTTATAAACTTTACAAATATTAGGACAGATTGAAACCAGTTTTACAATTGTTGCATAAAAATCTCTATTTTTATAAATTATATATTTAATACTCAATCTAAATTATGTATTTAATTTGAGTAAAATATTTACAAAATTGGGAAAATTTTATAAACACTCTATACAAAGTTTTATAAAATTTAAACCTTATTATTTAACACAATAAAATCGGATTTATAAATTTTCAATATGAATTCATTTTATTTTGAAAATTTGAACATTGAACATTGAATATTTAATGAAAAAAATCTAAATATTTAAATAAAAAAAAAACTTTTGATTTTATAAAATTTATAAAATACCAAGGTTAGTTAAAACAATCAAATACTTATTTTCAAAATGATAAATAAGTAAATAAATTTAATTATTTTAATCTACACTAAAGATGTATAATCACTATTAATTTTTTTATATCAACACTATTTACATATCTTTAAAAATAAATAAATAAAGTACAATTATTTATTTAATTTTTTTTATTTAATATAATTCACATTATTTTTATAACTAAATAAATAAATAATAATTATTTAAGTTATTTAGTTATTCAAACCCAAATTCAATTATTCAAAAAAAAATATTTATTTCATTCCTTCATTTTATACAACACCCATGTTAAGTGCAAGCCATTAACACCTACAACGTCAAACTATTGTACCTACATACAATTAAATCGTAGACTTAGACCTATACTATTGTACACATTATTTATTTAGATCCATATACTTTACACACTAGGTTAACGTGGTGAGTTACGAGGATCAATTTGCTACCTAGTTTTCGCGTGCTAGCTACATCCTTGAATCAAGTGAGTATTACATAGCCCCTTTTCTCTTTTACACTTTTTGGGGTGATTCATGAATTATATACAAACAATAGTTTACATTTACACAAACTACACAAACACAAATCCTATTTACATTCATGTGTGCAAATTTGAGCTTTATGTTTGAGTGCTTGGTGTGTTAGCTTTTGTGTGCAATTTTGTGCAATCATTAACTAATTAAGTCGACGGTTAACAATGATAGATCTATTGAGTCTGACAAACCCACCCAGATTGGGGTGATTGTTACCGACAACACAATTTGCATGCTAGTTACAAAGGTTTGATTGTACTTTAGTTACACAATAGTTGCTCCCCATAAATGCCTTATTTATCATGACATGTAAGGATTTGCTTATTCATATTTATACACTATCTATGTACAAACCTATGTATGCTCACCAACTTTTTAGTTGACCCTATTTTATTCATGTTTCAGGTGCTAACGTGTGAATTTGAGCAAGACATGCTACACTTAAGTTGGACCTAGTTAATTTAAATTCAAAAGACAATTTGTATTTTTCTTTATGTATTTGTTGAATGTTTCTATTTGTGTTTGAATAGTTTGAAATGAAATTGATGATTAAATATTGAAATCTAGTGAACCTTGTGCTCATGAACAGTCTACATGTCCCGCCCCGACGTTTCCGCTGTCGGTTGGGGTGTGACAAGATGGCCCTCTTTTGACCGGCTCCTCCATTTTCAACCAGTTTTTGAATTAAAACACATTATACTAACCTTTTGAGTTACTTAACCAAATGAACTTGGGTCATTCTCATCGTTTATAACGATGGTGGAAGTGTTACCCTTCAACTTAAAGTACCTTTTTAAAATAGACCAATTAATAGATGTCATCTCATTTAGTCAAACTATCATTTTAAAGTACCCTCTATGATTGGAGTGATACCCTCCAAGTACAATCTAACCCTCATAAACTTTCGTGTATGTAACGGCTTGATTTCCAAAACATTCAGCGGCTTCCCATACCCGCCACCCTCTACACACTGGTACCCGCCAAACTTGCGACGGTGTACCCGCCTACCCACCAACTACCCGAGTGGTACCCGGGCACCACTCCACCACCCTTAGGTGGTGGAAGTGGTACATTTCAAACCAATGATTTTCCCTAGAGTAAAATACAAAGCAAACTACGTACCCCCTTAGACTGAAAACCGTCATGCTCTGGTGGGTAGGGTTGTGCCGACAGGCTGGATAATGTTAGCGAACTTAGTTAAGTTCGCATGTTACTATAGGGGCGAACTTAACTAAGTTCTTCTGGTTCAGTAGTTTGTTAGCTTTTCTTGTTTTGTCTATAATTAGCTTCTTTGTAACATTATTTAAGTGATCAATCAAATCATTTCAGTTTTACGTCAAATTATTCTTTCTCATTTTCTTTCTCTCATTTATCATTATCGCTTGTTTCTAGCGATCATTCTCGATATCATAACATTCTGGATTGTATCACTTGTATTTAGTAAAATAGTTGAGTTGTAATTAAAATATATACAAAATAATAGAAAAGGACAAATGAAGGTTAATAACTATAGGAGAAGACGTGAAGTTTTATGAACCATTTATTGTTTTATTGTTTATATAATGTACGTACATGAATGCATTTGTTTGTAGGATGCTAGCTGTTATATACTTCGTTATTCATTTCGAATCATTCAACAGTAAGGAAACGAAAATGGTAACACGTATAGAGATTTGGTTCTTTAATCAAGTAGTCTAAAATTAGGACTTAAAAAAGAAACTACATTTATGTTAAAAAAATATTTAATTATCTATCAAAAAATACATAAAAAAACTAAAGAGAAAATTTGATAACAAGATACTTCGTTGTGTTGTCCGTGTCAAGGCGTACGACTGTAACAACAGCCGTACGGGGAAAACCCACCCGCCCATCGCCAGCTGGTTCAACCCAGCCGTACGGAGCCCTTAAGCACCCCAAGTTATCTCCAGTTCCGGGGAAAACCCACCCGCCCGAAGGCCCACTGATGGTAAAACCCGGACGCCCTCTGGATCGAACCGGTTATCACAAAGATCTCAGTCTTCCTTCATTGAGCCACCATGCCCCTCCCCAAAGTGATGCATATGGGGATAGAACATGAGTCTCTTTTTAGATAATATAGACTTTCTACCACTACACCACATTAGAAGTTGCAGTTATCAGTAAATACTAACCTTTTAACCATGGTTACTCTCTTACATCCCATTATATTAACTAACTATTAAATAAATAATTTACGCATAATCAATATTCGTTGAATACTTGCGACCACCACCACTAGACCGCCATATTTGACCTTCCTTTCTTTCTTAAAGTCTTAAGTCTTGGTTCACTATGTATCAGGTAACTATTCTTAACTGTCAATTTTAGTTTTGACATTGAATATGCGTATATTATTTATTTGATTTTATTTTCAGCCTAACGCAGACTTCGCCGTGATCGCTCAAACCGGAGGCATTTGGGTGAATGCTTCCGGTGGATCGATGAAGTACCGGCGACGTTATGACAGTTACCTTATGTACATGGCAACTGAAATTACCTTCCAAGAATTTGTTGCTATGATCAGAAAACATGTAGGGTTACCTACCGATCAAGACCTAGATATAAGGTATACTGTACCGGTTGTACCAAGAGGTGAAGTTGCGGTCAACATAGTTAATGAACGCGATTTTGATACAGTGAGGGGGAGACCAACCGAATTTCCCACTATAATTTCGGCCAGATTTCTTCGGTTATTTGAAGATCTATGTTATGTTATGTTTGTGTTTCATTTTATTTTGAATTGGTGGATGCAATGAAATTATTATTAAACAAATATTAAAAGGTAACTTTGCCAAATATTTGTTGTATGCTTTTTGTTTTTTTTCTTCTTCTTATTTTCTTAAGATTTAAATAATTCATACTCGAAAAAGAAACCTAAAGAAAGCCTTGGTGTAGTGATATACTTGCTTAACTTCTAGGTAGGGAATGTGGATTTAAATAACCATAAAATTATACGCTCTTCTCGCGTAAGGTAAGTTTACCAAAACCTTTTGGCTTTATTTTCTAAGCTTTCGAGTACGTTAGTTACTTAATTACTTCCACGGTTTAACACGACGCAAGTCGCCTGGTTAAAAACTTGCGTTATCACCCCGCCGAAACGTGCGAGCCTCTTCTAGTTTTTATTAAGTTGTAAAAAACTAGTATAAACTCTGCAAAAGTTAAAAGCAATACCAAGGAGTGACGTAAAAACACATGCTTCTCTTCGAGGACTACTTTTAGACCATATATACAATACAAACAAAACGTGATTTTTTTCAATTTATTTAAAAATAGTTTTGTAAAGTGAACTTGATTCTATGTACAGTAAAATCATGTGTAATGGATGGATGGATAGTGAGTAGGGTCTTTGATTGCAAGAAACGAACGGTCTAAATTGCTAGTGTTCGCTAAGGGTATCCGTTATACCCGGTAATCTCACGTTGTGGGTGACGTGGAGGGCACAAGTCACGCCGTGACCATAAGGCACACCGCCCCTTGGTCGGCGTGACCGAGACGCGTCGGAAAAGTGACGGGGTAAACCAAGGAGAGAGAGGCGCGTTGACTGGTCAATATGACCGTTGAAGGTTCAAAAATTTTTTTATTTTTTTTAAACCATCACACACTTTATAAAACCCATCCCATTTCCACCATTTTCACTATCACATTCATCTCATTCCCTCTCAAGTTTTATAAAAACTCTCTCAAGTTTTATAAAAACTCCATCTTTTTTTAAACTCCCCACCCAATCAATACCAACATGTCAACTTCATCTTCCGAAGACAATAGGCGACGGGCTTTGATGTTCCTGACCATGACAACCGCGGCGGTTACGTGGTGGCAAAATGTACGACGTGTACGTCGTACATCCCGAAACGCTCGTATAAACCGTGATCGTGCGGGTGGTCACACTCGTTTAGTGAACGACTATTTCAGAGACGATCCTGAAAACAATCTACCAACGTACGGTCTCGATGATTTTAGAAGACGTTTCCGAATGAGCCGGGAATTATTTTTACATATCGTATGCGATTTGGAGAGGGAGGTTCCTTGGTTTAGGCAACAGGCGGACGCGCGAGGTCGGGTTGGTTTTACCGCCTTGTAAAAGTGTACCGTTGCAGTGCGTCATATGGGTTACGGTTCGTCATGCGATTCGTTTGACGAGTATCTACACATGTCCGAACGTACAATACGGGAATGTGTATACAAATTTGCAAAGTCTATAATTAATTTGTATCACAGACAATATTTGCATAAACCGATGGCAAACGACATTCAACAACTTTACACGGTGCATGCGGCAAAACACGGCTTTCCCGGGATGCTAGGTAGTATAGATTGCACGCATTGGGAGTGGCAGCTTTGTCCAAATGCGTGACGAGGTCAATTTATGCGGGGTAATCATCCACAGCCGACTATAATGCTAGAAGCAGTCGCTTCTAATGACCTATGGTTTTGGCATGCGTTCTTTGATGTTAGTGGCTCCAACAATGATATCAACGTTCTTGATCAATCACCGGTTTTTTATTATATGATTTCTGGAAACGCACCCGACTCATCTTTTGAGTTGAGAGACATTATATATAAACGTGGTTATTATCTTGCAGATGGAATTTATCCCGACTACGCCACGATTGTCAAGTCTCTTACTTATCCCGAAGGCATAAGACGTCAAACCTACAAAGCGGCGCATGAGTCGACAAGAAAAGACGTCGAACGTGCGTTTGCTCTTTTGAAGAACAAGTGGCATATCATTTCCCGACCCTCGCGTATTTGGTCTCAAAAGCGAATGAGACACATCATGTACGCGTGCGTTATCATGCATAACATGATTCTAGAGGATGACGGAGTTGCAATTTGCCAATACAATCCCGATGAAGAAGTGCCGCCTATTGTAGAACTTGACATCGACGCAAAAACCGCTAACCTATTAGAGATATGGGATCGAACAATTCATAATCAACTGACGACGGATTTGATTGAGCATGTTTACGAACGATCGCTTCAGTAATTTTATTGTATGTTTTTAATTTTTAAATTGTATGTTTTAATTTTTATTGTATGTTTTATTTATTTTTATAATTTTAATATTATTATTTGAAAAAAAAAATGTGTTGATGATTTGGCAAAGTGATGACAAGTTGATGGATATGAGTATTTCCCTTGCACCATCACTTGCTTATCACTTTTCTGACTGCTGATGTGGCGCCCAATTGACAAAGTGATGGGCAAAGTGAGGACAAGGTGATGGCAAGGTATACCCCTTGCCCTAAGGCTTAGTATTCACTACGCGTCCATCGTAACAGACTTCGCACGAACCAATTTTGCTCCTAAATACGCAAAAAAAGGGTAACTTTAAATAATAGTAATCAAGTTTTTCATCTGTTTCATTTTAGTCACTCAAACTTTTTTTGTCTCATTTTAGACACTTAAGTTTTCTTATCTGTTTTATTTTGATCACTCAAACTTTTTTTGTCTCATTTTTATCAATCAAGTTTCACATGTTCCAATCTTATGAAATCATCATGTTACGAGTTACTTTTTTGTATTTTATTCTATGGATATGGTGAAAATGAAATCCAAAAAGAGCAAACCAATATTTTCCCCATATTCATAAAACAAAATAAAAAAAAAGTAACATGTTAACCTCGTAATGATGTAATATTAGAACAACATGTGAAACTTGAGTTATTAAAATGATACAAAAAAATTTTGAGTGGCTAAAATAGAACGGACGAAAAACTTAAGTGACTAAAATGAGACAAAAAAATTTGAATGACTTAAATGAAACATATGAGAAACTTGATTACTATTCTGTGAAGTTTAAAAAAAAATGTTTATAAATATGTAAAAATGAAAATATTGTTCTTAAATAGGCAAAATATATCCTGACTAAAGCTATAACAATTAATGAAGGTTGAAATGGTACAAAGGGTAAAATTTCCTATCGCATATGTCTACTAATTTGTATTCTTGGCAATCTCTTGTTTGGAATAATAAATAACTAGAAATTGGACCACGCGTTCCGCGGCGGGAACTGAACCTTAAACGGTTGAGGGGTGATATTAACATTGCTAAACACAAAAAAAAGGTGGGTAAATAAATTTTGCTCGGCGGCAGGAGACCGACATTAAACGGTTGAGGCGGTCACATTAACGTGGATAATCATAAAAAGAAACGTATGAGATAACGACGACTCGGTAGTGGAGGTGGAAACATAGATAAAAGACAGTTAGACAACGTTATCGATGTTTTTCAGTCGGTCTCGGTCTCATTTTTCACGGTTGTCAGTAGATATAACCCACGATACCTAAAAATACTCTATTTTGAATACGACACCATTTTTAACAAAATTTACACCGGGACATAAAAAAACAAACGCGAAAATTATTGAGAAAAAAATAAATTATATATACTAAGAGGGTAAACTCAAAACTTAAAAAACTTAAGAGGGTCAAAGTTAAACTTTACAAAGTGAAAGGGTTAGTCTTGCCATATAAGCAAAATCGAAGGGCATAATTAAAAATTAAACTTTAGAAAGTCTCAATCACGACACTTGTGATTGAGAGTACTAATAATATATAAACATTTTATTATGATCAATAAACACGTTTATTTATTGGTTTAACTAGGTTAAAACTCATGTTTTACATGTGTTGAATAAATACAACTTGTTATAAAACATAAGTTTCTATAAAGATTTGTAAATTTAAAAATGTTATATAAAAAGAATGAAGAAGTGTTTAAATTAAAAAAATGTTTTATGAAAAAACCTATTTTTTTTTGTATAAAAACGTTTTATAAACGTAATTATAGAAACATTATTATTTAAGAGGAGAGGAAGGCAAGAAACAAAAATTAAATAAAATTATATAATTAACAAGAGAGAGAGGCGGGAAAAAAAACTTGAGGATGCATGTGTGAGTGACAAGTGTCCTCCTAAAATATTTATTTATTATGTAGTATATATATAGATATTTATGATAAAATCATTTATTATATATTGATACACTCTATGTGAAAATATTATAAATAAATTTCAAATATTTTCTGTTAGTCAGACCATAACTATCGATTAATCTCGGTTTTCGGTTAATTCGGTTTAGTTACCGGTTAACGGTTAAGGTTTGCTTACCATTTAGACGGTAGCACTAGAATCGGGAATCCAAGAATCGACCCATCAACAAATATTAGATAAATCTGCTGATAAACCAAAGTGAGGTGATCCCTTCCCTACTACTGATTAGCCCAAGTAGTAAAGTGGGCTGGCCCAAAAGTAGATGAATAATTGGGCCCATGTGACAAGTTGGTCTGAACAGTAAACAGATTCGTGCCTAAATAAGCATGTGGACTATTAGTAAAACCCACATTAGATGACCCATGAAGGCCCAAATAAGATGAGCCCACTTCTTGTCCATAGGACCAAAAAGAACGTGGGTCATGAGATCCAGATCCAACACCCAAAACTAATATATAAAGTCTCCCACCCCAATTCCATAGAAGCCGTATAATTAGGGGTAATAGGGTGTTCAAAAATATCAATCCGGATATTCGAAATATATTTTATTAATTATTTATTACTTATTTAAAACCGTAAATATATTTATTCTTAACATTTTTTCCCGTCTGTCTCTGTTATTAAATACAACTTCATCTTTTAATAATAATATATTTTTAAAGAAAATATTAAATCTATACATAAGAATAAATAAATGTTTTAAGGTGCCACATGTCATTCCCATATTCATCCTTAACATTTTTCCCCGCCTCTCTCTTCTATTTAATGATACAAGTTTCTATAAAAAAATTATAATTTTTGTTTCCCGCCTCTCTCTCCTATTAAATAATAATGATTTTTATAAAACATTTTTTTTCATTAAAAAAGAGCTTTGTCATAAAACATTTTTATAGTTTGAACATTTTCTTTCATTCTTTTTATAAAATATTTTTAAAAAATAACTATATAACGTTTCTAAAATTTGTATTAAAAAATCTATACATACTAATAAATAAAGGTTTTTATGGTGCTACATGTCATTCCCATATTCATCTTTAACATTTTTTCTCCGGCTCTCTCTCATATTTAACGATACAAAATTCTATAAAAAATTAAAATTTTTGTTTCCTGCCACTCTCTCCTATTAAATAATAATGATTTTTATAAAATATTTTCTAATTAAAAAATAGCTTTGTTCATAAAACATTTTTATAGTTTGAACATTTTCTTTCATTCTTTTTATAAAACATTTTTAAAAAATAACTATATAACGTTTCTAAAATTTGTATTAAAAAAATATCTAATATGTCAAAAATATGTAATATTAGATCTTTATTACTAAGTATATATAACACTGTCACACCCCAACCGATGGCGAAAACATCGGGGGCGGGACATGTAGACTGTTCATGAGCTCAAGGTTGACTATATTGTAATATGTTAATTCCATTTCCATTCAAACAAACATGAATCCAGTTTCAAGTACATAATGAAATACAATTTGTTTTTGAATTAAGATTAACTAGGTCCAAAGCCTATGTGTAGCATGTCTTGATCAAACTCATATGAAAGCATCTGAAACATGAATAAAATAAGGTCAACTAAAAAGTTGGTGAGTATAACACAGGTTTGTATATATATAGCATATAGTTTGTAAAACAAATCCTTACATAACATGATAAATAAGGCATTTATGGGGAGCAACTATTGTGTAACCAAGTACAATCAAACATTTGTAACTAGCATGCAAAATTGTGTTGTCGGTATCAATCACCCCAATCTGGGTGGGTTTGTCAGACTCAATAGATCTATCATTGAAAACTGTCGGCTTGAATAGTTAATGATTGCACATAATCGCATACAAAAGTTAGCACAACTAGCACTCGGACATTAAGCTCAAATTTGCACACATGAATGTAAATAGGATTTGTACTTGTATTGTTTGTGTAAATGTAAACATGTAATTTGTATATAGTTCATGTTTCACCCCAAAAGTGTAAAAGAGTAAAAGGGGCTATGAAATACTCACCTTGATATCAAAGGTGTAGTCAACAGGAGTAAATTTGCAGCTCAAGTGATTCTCAAAATCACAAGTTAATCTAGATTACAATGTATGAAATTTGGGGTTAATAATGTGCACAAGGTCTAGGTCTTGATCCAAAGTTCATAGGGTCTTGATATGTAACACAGGTTGAGTCGTTTCATGTAAAAAGAGGTTTGGTAAGAAAATATAGGTTCAAAGAATACTTGGAATTAATTATTGTTTTAAGTGTCTAATTAATTTAAATAAACAGATTCCTTTTACTTGTATAAAATAATGTGTGTTTAAATGAATATAACCTTGTATTAAATATATTTATTTGTTTATGATACATGTCTAGACATAGGGTAAGTATATATTTTGTATATATTTAAACCCCAAATGATTTTATAAATAAAATAAAAAAGTAACTACTAAATAAATTTGTTTATTTATTTAATATTAAAGTAGTGTGTAAAAGATGTACGAAATGTAGACGCATTTGTTATTATATTTTAGAAACAAAGGTTTATATGATTTTAAACTCTAATATATGTTTATAATTAATTTAATAAATGAATGGTTCATAACTTTTGTTGCATGGAAAAATATTTTAATAATTCCTTGTTATAATAATTAAGTAATTTAAAATACTTTGTTTTGTACTTTAAACAGTTGGATTTAAAATACTTCGCGAATGTGGTGGTGGGTTGTTTGACTCTGATTACAGGAGTGCGTTGGACACTCTGCATAGTTCTCTTCCCGATCTTGATATTGACGGTTTCTATATTAAAGACACCGCCCCTCTTAAAGCCCAGAAAATTTTGGCGAATGCTTTATATAGTGAAATTGTCAAGACATTTGAAGAGAAGTTCGCTTTGTCCCCGCGGCAGCGAGCCGTGCTCGAGTGTTTGCGAGCCCCCCATGCTCAGGATTTCCTGTCAGTTGTTCCCATCGAAGGTTTAGGGCAATGTATGTCGCCAGTGGAATATCGGGCTATCCTCAAATACCGGCTGATGGTACCCCTTTTCCCGGTTGATGACCCGTGTCCCGTTTGTCGGAAGGCTTGCTTGGATTCTTTTGGGGAGCATGCTGTCCATTGCAGAGAATTACCGGGCTTCAAATACCGACACGACCTAGTTCGAGATGTGCTTTTTGATGTCCTTAAGAGGGCAGGGATCTCGGCTAAAAAGGAAGCCCCGGTGAACTTCTTGACCGACCCATTAGATGGGAGATCAACCCTTCGGCCCGCTGACATTCTTGTTTTTGGATGGGAAGGAGGGAAACACGCATGTGTTGATTTGACAGGTGTGTCCCCCCTGGTTGGGTTAAGGGACAATGGGTTTAAGGTGGGTCAGGCGATAAACAAGGCAGAGGCGGGTAAAGTAGCTAAGCACGAAAAAGCTTGCCTTGTGAATCAGCACGTGTTCGTACCGTTTGCCTTTGACACCTTTGGCGCTCTCGCCCCTGATGCGGTGCGGTTCCTTAAGCGGGTTCAGCGGGTGGTCAGCAGTAACACCGCATATATTTATGGGGGGAACTTTGTGTTTAGTAGAGTAGGATTTGCTATTCAGAAGGGGGTAGCGGCGCAGCTTGTTGCCCGTCTACCTGCCATTAGTTTGTAATTTTGGTACTTCTTGCCGTTAATCTCATTGATGATATTAAATCTAAAAAAAAATTTAAAATATATTTTTAAATGAATGAAATGAGTTTTTAACAATATAAATGTGTAAAATAAATGTTTTATGTTAAAATCGTAAATTACTGTTTTATTATGATCTAAAAAAAATGTCGGGTTTATAAAAATAATTTTATACCATTTTTAGAGCCTCAAAAACGATTTCTAAAAATAAATGAGGCTTGCCCGGGTCGAACCCGGGTCTGCTCTATGCAGGCTCAGCGAGTTTAGCCACTGCACCGGGGGCTAATCATTGAACTAGATCCGGTTTAAATCCATTTTAATATACAATTTAAGAGATCCAGATTCTGGTAACAAAAAGGGATTTAAACGGCGTCGGGTACGGGTTTGAAACCCGCGACTACGCGTGTGGAGGCCAAGGGTGCTAACCGGTCGGACTGGGCATATGCCTTGGTAGATTAATGGCTAGTTAAATACTTAACACCCACACACCCCATCCACCTTCTTCCCCAAACCGATCCAATTCAAGCCCTAGCCCCAAATTGTACCGATCAAGCAAATGATCAATGATCGAATCATGGGGCTTTAAATCAGTGGGTTATAACGATCAAATGGATGTGCTATTTACCTGATATGATTACGAGGCGAAGGAAGACGGCTAAATCCTCAGTTCCGGTGTTCTTGATGCTTGATTGATGACCAGAGGTGTAATGCGGATAGGATGAGGGTTGGGAGAGTTTGAAACAGGGTTTGCGATGGTGTGGGAATGGTTTGTGGCGTTCAATTGTTCCTTAATCGCACGATTCAATTCGGGGTTTGAGGGAGAAACGGTTACGGAAGGATTTTGAGTTCAATACCCTTGATTTCCATTAAGTTGGAATACGATTCGAGTTGGAACGCATTTGCGTAACGTGTATGCGTTAATTACGGGATTGATCGAGTTTCAATTTCGCAGATTTCGGTCTTTCGGGCTCGGCTTTGACTCTGATAAGTCAACCCTTTCAAATTTCGAATTTTGGCCGCGTGATTGATTGAATTGCTTTGTTGTGTGGGCCTGAATTGGGTTGATTTCTATTTACACACGAGTTAGGAACCTGAAGGGCTTGATTTGGATTGAAATTTGCTTGGATTTAGAAGAATCGACCCTGTTTGACTTTTGAAAGTCAAACAGGCGAGTTCCTTTGACTTCCTTGGTCAACATTCGTTATAGTATCCAGAGAAGATCCGTATTCGTCGGGTTTGATTGATTTTGGCCTTGAATTTTCAAGAGTCTTGGGGTTGTTTGACTTAAAAGTCAAAGTAAGTCAAAGTGAGTTTAATTTGAGGGTTCAAGGGTATGAAGGGAGTTTCAAGACCACTTTAAAACGTTTTATTTATAAAACTTTTGACATCTTCATGGTTTGATTAGTTACATATTTTTATAAGGAAATTGTATTTTATCTTTCATGAAAATTATAATTTGTTAAATAGTTTTAACAAAATATATATATATATATATATATATATATATTTGCATATTCACTTAAAAATAAGTACATGTATACATTTAGAAGGTGTAAACGTGTGATCATGAGTTTTTAAAAAAAGAACTTGAATTGAAATACGTTCAGCTAATAATTAATGAGGCATAGGTTTGAACAAGTACAAGACTTAATAGTTGCCCCATCTCAGGCATCCTTCTCAGATGGAGTGCAAACCTTTGACACGGTAGGCATTCTGGTCGGAGAAGGATGGGCACTGCCGAAAGAAGTATCGCTTAAATGGCAGAACAAAAAATATAGGTGTTGGTTCCAAGTCGAAGACGAAGATTGGTGTCCGGGATGGATTACTAAACCGGAAAAAAAACTAACCTCCGTTCATAATCTGGTAACTTCCGACGAGGTAGACCAGGAGTCCCCGGAGCATCGCGAAGAAGCTGAACAGTCTATGCCGGTTCCTGAAGTTCAATCACGTGTGCTTGGGGAAAGAATTCAGGTTCATGGGGAAACGGGGAAAGGCATTAACTGCGGCACTGTTCCCACAGTAGAACAAAGCTCGCCGACTAATAAAGTTTATTACTTTGGTTCAAAAAATGTCGGCTCTCATTCGGCCCACGAAAGAAACCTTAGCCCAAAAATACAGGAGGTAGCCCACAGGATTATCACGTTTGGGACTGGGCCGATATCAAGGAAGAGGCAAAGACTGGACTCGCGAATGGAAGACCCTTTTGACTTAGATCGATTTATTGGAGGGGCCCCCGGTTTAGCCACCCAAAAAAACATATCTGGGAATACAATCCCGGTAGGCGAATCCTCAAGATTCCATCCACTCCCTGACCTAAATTCGCAAATCATAAGACCACCTCAGGATGAACAAGGTAACTCCGACCAGGTGGGTGGAGGTGGCAGGAACTGGATCGGGGGTGGCCGATCTGCAGAAGTTGATGCAACGATTAACATGGGGAAAGAATTGGGGGCAAACCTTATAAACCTAGAAGAACTGGTAAGAACGGTTATTGAGGGAGAAATGGAGACAGAAATGGTTCAATGAATTGCCTCTCATTGAACTGCAGGGGGATAGGTGGGTCCGAGAAGACTGATTGGATCCGGGAAATCAAGAGAAAACATGGTACCCAGTTTATAAGTATTCAGGAGACACAATTAGAAAACATTGACAAAATCCCCTTCGAAAAAATGTGGGGAGGAAGAGATTACGGTGCATTCGGGGTAAAATCGGTGGGTAGGTCTGGAGGTCTATGTTGCTGCTGGAATAAGGACCTGTTCAAGGTAAACTTCTCTAAATCTGGTTCGAATTTTATATTACTAAATGGGGTATGGAAAGGGATAAACTCGGAAATCAACCTGGTAAACGTATATGGGCCACAAGACAATGGAAGTAAAAAGGATCTTTGGGCAGAATTGTTAAGCTTAAAACAGAATTCTGGGGGCTTGTGGATAATGATGGGAGATTTTAACGCGATAAGATGGAGTGGGGAGCGAACAACACTAAACCAACGAGACCCAAGCATGAAGGAATTCAACGAATTCATATCAGATGCCAATCTGCTTGAATACAGTATGGGGGGAGCTAAATACACATGGATGCGGAAAGATGGGTCGGTATCAAGTAAACTTGATAGGTTCTTAGTTTGTGATTCGTTCGTTTGCTTATGGCCGTTGGCTTCGGTTACGGCCCTTGATAGCAAATGGTCGGATCATAAGCCCATTATTCTATCTTGTTTTAACCTGGATTATGGTCCCACCCCATTTCGATTATTCAACTCTTGGTTGGGCCACGGAGAACTACCAATGCTAGTTTACAACTCTTGGGCGTCCAAGTCGGTCAAAGGCAGACCGGATTACGTACTGTCAAAAAAGCTTACCATTCTCAAGAACGAAATCAGAGCATGGTGCATTAAGAAAAAGATGGAGTTAGAACAAGATGAGGCTGAAATTGAGAAACAAATAATAACTCTAGAAAAAAAGGTGGAGAACATGGGGTTATCTGAACCGGAAAAAGACAAGATGATCCTAATGAAAAAAAAAAGAGTTGAGATGGAGAATAAAAAGAAATTGGATCTTAAACAAAGAGCTAGGATTAAATGGCTTGTAGATGGGGATGAGAACTCAGCTTTCTTCCATGGGGTAATAAACGGTAAGAAAAGGAGGAATCGAATTAACGGGCTAATGATTAATAACAAATGGGTGATTGATCCGAAGCTGGTTAAAAAAGAAGTACTAATGCAGTTTAAGAAGAAATTCTCAGACGATTATCCTATCAGGCCTAGCCTTATTAATGATAATTTGGGGACTCTCTCGGATTCGCATAGAGTGTTGCTTGAGGCTGACTTTTCGGAGGAGGAAATAAAACATGCCATTTGGCAGTGTGCAGGTGGAAAAGCTCCAGGGCCAGACGGATTCTCCTTCGAATTCATAAGAAAATTCTGGAATGTGTTCAAAACTAAGTTTCTGGGGTTTTTTAAATGCTTTGAGAAGAGAAAATCCATTGCAAAAGGCTGTAACTCATCCTTCTTTACCCTTGCTCCTAAAGGTGCTGATCCGGAATCCTTAGGGGATTTCAGGCCGATCTCTCTCATTGGTACGATGGCTAAATCTCTTGGTAAGCTTCTTGCCCTGAGGCTTCAACAGGTGGTGAGTTCGGTGGTTGGAAACGAGCAGACTGCCTTTATTAAAGGAAGAAACATATTTGATGGGCACATTTTAGTTAACTCCATTCATGGTTGGGCAAAAAAATCTTCTACTAAACTCATGCTCTTCAAAGTGGATTTCGCCAAGGCATTTGACTCGTTAAACTGGAATTTTATGGACTCTATAATGCTTCAAATGGGATTCGGAGCTAGGTGGAGATCATGGATTAAAGGATACCTTAAATCGGGGAGGGCTTCTGTACTTGTGAACGGCTCACCTACCGACGAATTCCCAATGGAAAGGGGGGTTAGACAAGGGGATCCTATCTCCCCTTTCCTCTTCATTTTGGCTATGGAGGGTCTTTCAGCTATGATGAGATCAGCTTCACAGAAAGGGTTGTTCAAAGGTGTTCGTCTACCAAATAGCGGCCCAACCGTCACTCACTCCATGTATGCCGATGATGTATTCTTCATTGGGGAATGGGATAAAGAAAATGTTTCTAATCTGAAACGAATACTTCGATGTTTCTACATTATCTCGGGACTCAAAATCAACTATAATAAGAGTAAGCTGATTGGTGTGGGTGCCTCTGACCAGGAATGTAACGAGTTTGCGTCAATTATGGGCTGCATGAAAGACACTCTTCCAATTCAGCACCTTGGTATGCCTATTGGTGCTAACATGAGGCTAGCCAAGAATTGGGATCCGGTGGTCCTAAAAGTAAAAGAGCGGCTGAACTCCTGGAAGGCAAAGACTTTATCTTTCGGTGGTAGACTTACATTAGTAAAGGCGGTGTTAGGTAGTTTGCCGTTGTATTTCCTATCAATGTTCAAAGCTCCTGTGAAAATTCTTAAAGAACTTGAGGTGACGAGAAGACGCTTCTTATGGGGTGGAAACAACGCTAAAAAGAAAATTCACTGGGTGAAATGGGACAACATAATCAAGCCAAGAAGGTTAGGGGGGTTGGGTGTGGGGGGTCTACACACAATGAACCATGCCTTGTTAACCAAATGGAAATGGAAAGTATTAAATGACCCGGGCAGCTTGTGGGCACGGTGCATCAAAGCTATTCACAAATCCCCACTTGAATATCCATCTGATCTTCATAAGAAATCAATTTCGGACAATTGGTCGGCTATTGTAACCGTTGGGAAGGACCTTGGGAGTATTGAGGAGTCAATTAACAACTTATTTCGCAAACACATTGGGAACGGGGCAATATCATCGTTTTGGAACTTGGCATGGTTCGGAACAATACCGTTTAGAAGACTATTCCCTGCACTATTTGTGCTGGATCGGAACAAAAAGTGTAGGATTGCGGATAGAGTTCACTGTACAAGCTCGGGGTCAGTTACGTTCAATTGGGATTGGAAAAAAGGTGCAGACGCTCACATCAGGGCTGAGGAAATCGGCGATATAGAAAATATGATAAAAAACTATGGTTTCATTGAGGGGCCGGACAAATGGGTATGGGAAGGTAACCCGTCGGGAAATTTCACCACGGAGTCTTGTAGAAGATGGCTTGAAGATAACACAATGAAGGAATCAAAGGTGGAGGTATTATGGCTTGGATGGGTACCCCTGACTGTCCGATGCTTCATGTGGCGGCTCCTCCAGCACCGGCTGCCGATGGCCTCGGCGTTAAAGAACCGTGGTGTCTCTATCGTGACGGATCGATGCCCCCTTTGTCTTCTGGAGGTGGAGACTGAAGACCATACTTTCATCCGATGTCCGGTGGCAAAAAATATTTGGTGCAGAATATCCAAATGGATGAGAATTGATGTTACAAGGCAAGTTGCAATACAAGACTTGGCGGTCCTCATACGGGATGCACAGGGAACGAATAAGATAAAAAAAATTCGGACCCTAATTACTTATTGCACATATTGGTTAATCTGGAAAGCAAGGAACAAATGGATATTTTCACAAGTAAGATCTTCGGTGGAAAACATGGTGGACGAGGTAAAAGTTCTATCCTTCTCGTGGCTGGAAACTCGGGGAAAGAAACTACACTGCAGTTGGGAAGAATGGTTAGTCAATCCTATAACTGGGATAGGTTAACTAGTATCTAGTTTTAGAAAATGTATCCTCTCTTATTTTGGTTAAATTTTCGGTGCTCACGCCTGTGGGCTGGCGAATGTAATTGGGGTGTTGCTAGTTCCCCGCTAGCTTTTCTATGAGATCATCTCATTGTTGTTGTTCAAAAAAAAAATTTGTATTAACTAAAATAAATTAAAATAGGATTGGAAAATCAGGGATGTTACAAACACTGTATTTAATCACCCTGTATAATATACAAAGTTTTAACCTATCCTTATTCTAATAAATGATTCTAAATAATGTCACATGGTATCACCATGTTTTTTTCTCATCAAAATCTTTTAATTTTTTTCTATTTTAAGTAAGTTTGAATTTTTAAATTTAACTATGTTAACGTTTTTATTATTCACAAAAGATAATATAATATTTGAATTATAAATATTACTTAATTAAGGAAACAAAAAACTTTATTTCTTGCTTTACACATTATTTTAATTTTTTTACACATTATTGAATTTTCATTTTTTTAATTAAACAAACTCATATATTACATGAGTATATAAACTAGTATACTAATAAACACATTTATTTTAAATTATCGTTTATTATAAGAAATTTTAAAATCTAATTATGTAACTTTTATTTTTAATCAAATAATAACTGAAAATCAAAATACATTAAATAGTACTTAACATATTTTTAAAACTCAATTATATATTAATTTTTATATATTTTAAATTTTGTTTTATATCCTTAGTATATTATACATTTTTACACATGTAAAATATACATATAAAAAAATTTGAAAAATTTTATTTATTAATATTTTTCGCCCCGTGTGTACTACATGGGATCTAAGCTAGTATATATCTATATCTATATCTATACTATATAATAAATAAATGTTTTTCATGCCACGTGTTACCTTCATATTAATTCTCATCATTTTTTCATAACTCTCTCTATTATTAAATACATCTTTATATTTTAATAATAATATATTTTTAAAGAAAGTATTAATAAATCTCCTGCATAGAGTATATGTGTTAACAAAGTATATTGTATTTTACGTGTTTATTCTAACCCGTGTAAAACACGAGTTTGTAAAAAATAAATTTTGTATTACTCAATATATAATATTACATTTATTCAACAAGTGTTATACACAAAATTTTAACCTAGTGTAAGTATATATTAGTGAACATAAGTTTTCCATCAACGAAGCAATTTTGAAAATACGTAAAACACACACCATTATAAAAAAATTAATATTTTTCAATTGAAATAACATGATAATTATAATAACGACACTCTTTTTATTCAAATAAGAAATATGTAGTATCATACTATTAACAAAATGAATTGCAAAAAGAAAATATAAATTTAAAATCACGTAAATGTAAATAGATTCAAACCAAAATCTTAAGTGAGTAGGCTCTTCGATTGCAAGAAACGAACGATCTAAATCGCTAGGGTTGGCTAAGGCTTTGTATTCACCATGTGTCCATTGTAACAGATTTGAACGAACCAATTTTGCTCCTAAATACGCAAAAAAAAATTATGTTGTTGATAAATACACAAAATACTAATATTGTTTATAAATACATAAAAGATACCATGACTAAAGCTAACACATAATGTAGGTTGAAATGGTACAAAAGGTAAATTTTCCTATCGCATATATCTACTAATTTGTCTTCTAGACTATCTCCTGTTTGGAATAATAAATAATTGAGTTAAGTACACGGATGGTCACTGCGGTTTGGTCACATTTCGGATATCGTTAAAGTCAAAGTATATTTTTAAAAACGTATTTTAATGAGTGTATATATTAACAAATTACATTATATTTTATTTAACACGTAAATACACGAATTTTTAAAAACATAAATTTTTTATTACTAAGTATATAATATCAATTCATTTAACCAGTGCAATACTTGGGATTCTAACATAGTTTTTTTCAAATAAAGTATAGTTTTTTTCAAATAAAGTGGATATGATAAAGTTGATTGCGCCACTTGTAAATTTAAATTCATTTGTTTATGTATTATGAATATTTGGGTAAAATAAAGTACGTTGCTTAATAACATGAGAAAATATGTTGATTCTATGTAGTATTCTCATTTTATTTTGTACACACTTCAATTTTGTCGAAGGACGCGCCTTCATGATTTGGACTTGGTCTATATAGTTGCATAAATAGCTCAATGTTTGTTATTCCTTTATTTGTGTATTTCGGTTCTTTTTATATATGTTGTTTAGATTAGTTTCAACTCTTTTCTTACACTTAGAGGGTGTTTGGGATTGTGTTGAAAAACTGCTTATTAACTTATTGGTTTTTTCAAAAGCCAACAAGCTAAAAAAAGTGTTTGACAAACATAAAAACATTTTTTGTTTTAACTTTTCGATAAAACTAAAAAGTTGTTTTTTTAAAAAGCCACAAATTCCTGGCTTTTCAAATAGTTTTTCGCTTTTACAATAAAATATTATCAATCTACCCACCATTAGCCCTACAATAAATATAAGTTAAGCCAAACATTTAAAAAAAATAATTTATTGATTTATTGGTTTTTACCACCACAAAAGCTAATCCAAACACTTTAAAAAAACTCATTTTGAAAAAGTAATAAGTTAATAAACACTATTGGCGTTTAACATAGAATAGATATTATTGTTATGTTTTCCATGTATATCTCGATATTGTTTTTATTACTTTGATTATTTATATTCCCTTGTAATCTCTTCTTTGTATCAATGAGAATATAGACTCTTACATGGTATCAGCCACATATTGATCCTCTCAAACACTAATCATCTTTTCTTCCTTTTCTTCCTATCCATGGCTGCCGATAACACCTCATCCCTCCCTCTTCACACCATTCTTCACATGCTAACCATAAAACTATCTTCTACAAACTATCTCTTATGGCGCAACCAAATCACTCCCCTTCTATCTCATCAACAACTCTTCTCCCATGTCGATGGTTCTACTTCCGCGCCGCCAGAAACCTTAACCTCCGATAACAAAGTTTCACCCAATCCTGCTTATCATTCCTGGAAAGAAGAAGACCAGAGAGTTCTTCTTATCTTGCAGTCTTCTCTCACCGAAGAGTCCATGTCGGAGGTCATTGGACTCACCACTGCCCGTCAAGTATGGTGTGCTCTTGAAGGTGCTTATAGCCATGACTCCTTGGAGCGTAGGCATCCCCTTCAGGACTCTCTTCGCCAGTTGCAAAAAGGAACATCTTCAGTCGCTGAATATGGAAGAAAGTTCAAGTCGTTGTGTGACCAACTATCTGCAATCGGTCACCCAGTTGATGATACCGACAAATGTCACTGGTTTCTCTGTGGGCTCGGGTCTTCATTCAAAAGTTTTGCTACTGCACGTAGGGCAGTTCTTCCAACGACCCCATCCTTTCGTGCTCTCCTGTCACAAGCAGAGAATCACGAGTTGATTACGCAGTCCCTCCATGGTCCGACATCAACTCCGCAGGCTGCCTTCAATGCTCACCAGACTCGTAACCTCTCTTCTATATGACTTATGGGGACCCTCACCGGTTGTTTCAACGGATGGTTTTCTTTATTATGTTATTTTTGTGAACGATTACTCGCGTTTCACTTGGTTTTACCCATTAAAGGCTAAATCCGACTTTTATCATGTGTTTGTGGCCTTTATATGTTTTGTGCATACACAGTTTTCTTGCAAATAAGATCTTTCAAAGTGATGGAGGAACGGAATTCACAAACCATCGGGTTAAACAACTATTATTGGATCATGGCATTCATCATCGTCTCTTTTGCCCACACACGCCTCAACAAAACGGGCGAGCCGAACGAAAACATCGGCATATTACAGAGACCGGACTTTCTATGCTCTTCAATGCTCATGCTCCAGCTTCGTTATGGATTGATGCTTTTGTCTCAGCAACGTATATTATTAATCGGCTACCATCCCCATTGCTTGGCAACAAGTCTCCTTTTGAGCTCCTATTTTGCACTGTTCCAACATATGCAAATTTTCGCATTTTTGGATGTCGTGTATTTCCCTATCTTCGGGACTATGCCAAAAATAAGCTTGCTCCACGAAGTGCATCTTGCATTTTTATAGGATATAGTCCTCAATATAAAGGATATCGGTGTCTCGATCCTTCTACGAAACGTGTTTACGTTACACGCCATGCTCAATTTGACGAGCTTACTTTTCCTTTCAGTGGTGTCGTTTATCCTGTCAATGAAGCATCTCTTATTTTCTCAAATTTTGAGGACTTGCCAGCCACATCTACATCACCTGCCAAACCCATTTTTTCAACCAAATTGCATGAACCTACTTTACCAACCCCATGCACTTCTTGCCCTCAACATTCTGCCACTTCCACACCATCTTCTGCTACTTTCACTCCTACTTCCTCCATCCAACCTACCTCACCCATCCAACCTACTTCATCCATCCAACAAACTTCATCATCCACTAGCACCTCCTCGGATACTAACCCACCGGTCGCACCTTCCACTACCCTCCATACACCCCCTCCTATTTCAACTCACTCCATGACTACACGGTCTAAATCGAGGATTTTCAAACCCCGTCATCTTGACGATTTAGCTTTTCTTCAAACAAGCTCACTTCATCATGCTCTTTTTGCTACCACAGATCCAAAAGGATATAAAACCGCTGCTAAAAGTCCGAAATAGGTTCAAGCAATGAACGAGGAAATGAGTGCTTTGCGACAAAATCAAAGTGGGATCTTGTTCCCCGACCACAAAATTCAAATGTTGTTGGCTCTAAATGGGTATATCGCACCAAGTATCATTCTGATGGGTCAATTGATCGTTTTAAAGCTCGTTTAGTAGCTCAAGGCTTCACTCAAGTTCTGGGGTTAGACTACTCTCTTACCTTTAGTCCCGTTGTCAAAGCTTCAACGGTCCGTATCCTTCTTGCTCTAGCTACTATTCACCAATGGCATCTTTATCAACTCGATGTTAAGAATGCATTTTTAAATGGCACTCTCACTAAGACCGTTTTTATGGAGCAACCCGCCGGATTCATTGATCCTAATCGACCGAATCATGTTTGTCGCCTCAAAAAGGCATTATATGGCTTGAAACAAGCTCCGCGAGCTTGGTTTCAACGTCTTAGTTCTTTTCTTCTTACTATCGGATTTACATGCAGCAAGTCCGATACCTCTCTGTTTGTATTCAAACAAGGTTCTTGCATCATTTATCTATTGGTTTACGTTGACGATATCATTTTAACGGGAAATGATGAACTTTTTATTCAACGTTTCATCTCTCGTCTGAATCGGGAATTTGCCATTAAAGATTTGGGTGGCCTAAATTACTTCTTGGGTCTTGAAGTTTCCTATACAAAATCAGGTCTCTTTCTTGGACAGTCCAAATATGCACATGATATTTTATCACGTGCGGGTCTTCTTGATGCAAAACCCGCAGCTACACCTCTTTCCACGACTGAGATTTTCACTTCTGAAGGCACTTTGTTCCATGATCCCACATTATATCGTTCGCTTGTTGGGGCGCTTCAATATCTTACTATAACAAGGCCGGATCTTGCCTATGTCGTGAATCAGGCAAGTCAATTTCTTCACTCTCCCACTACGACTCATTTTCAGTCTGTGAAGCGTATACTGCGTTACGTCAAAGGTACCATTTCATTTGGCCTTACCTTTGATAAACCGTCTACTACTAAACTTGTGGGATATTCGGATGTGGATTGGGCAAGATGTATTGAAACTCGTCGTTCCACCTACGGGCACTCTATCTATTTAGGTGGTAATCTTGTCTCATGGAGTGCAAAGAAGCAACCGACAGTGTCTCGTTCCAGCTGCGAATCTGAGTATCGTGCAATGGCAAACACAGCTGCTGAAATTATATGGATTACTCATCTTCTTCGGGAGCTTCACGCTTTGCCACCAGATCGCCCAACCATATTGTGTGATAATCGTAGCGCTTTATTTCTTAGCCAAAATCCAATCTCTCATAAACGGGCTAAGCACATCGACATTGATTATCACTTCATTCGGGAATTAGTGTCTTCTGGAAAACTGTATACGAAATTTATTCCTACCAAGCTTCAAGTTGCGGATATCTTCACCAAAAGCCTACCACGTCCGCTTTTTGAACATTTTCGCACTCAACTTCGTGTTGGACCGCCACCTTTTCGCTTGAAGGGGGTTATTGGCGTTTAACATAGAATAGATATTATTGTTATATTTTCCATGTATATCTCGATATTGTTTTTATTACTTTGATTATTTATATTCCCTTGTAATCTCTTCTTTGTATCAATAAAAATATAGACTCTTACAAACACTTTAACAAAAAACACTTTTCGAGTTAAATAAACAATCCCAAACACCCTCTTAATCTCTCTTTTAACTTATGCCCATTCGATTTACTTCTATTAATTTTTTTTATCTCTATTCTTTCTAAATTGTTTTTTTAATTTCATTCTACTAAAAGATGAATTGTAGTTTGTAATTTAGACTTTTGCTATGGTTGATGATTTTGTCGGTTAATTAGGGATTTATGTTTGAAGTATTTGAATGTGGTAGTTGTTTATAACGTCGTGTTAGATGATATATTGAAATATATCAGTAAAGTGACACTTGTAAAACATACATACATACATAGTACTATTGTAATATAATTAAAATATATAAATAAATTTAAACCATTGTTACACTCTTTGTATGACGGTGCGTCAAGGTCCATTTAGCAGAGACGGCTCAATATATTTTTCGGCTTAAAGCGAATATTAAAAATGTGGTTTTTTTATAAAAGTTTTCTGAATACATAAAAATTACTAAGATGTAACTTTATGCAATGTGAAAACATATAATGTTAACACAAAAATTGACAGATTATCATTATGTCTAAAAACATAAAAATTGATAAGTTATCGTATATATTTTAACATTAAAATATAGATTAAATTAGTTTTTCAACTTTTGTTGTCCTTAATTAAATTTGAGGTTTTAAAACGATTGTTTTACTTGCTTATATTGTAAAGCCACAACTATCATTTAGAGAGCTTGTTTAACTCCAACATATCTCCATGTATGTGTCTTCGTCCATTTTACATTATTTGTCAAACGTATTTACCCTCTGCTATGATACATGTGTCACATCCCGATATCTTTTCAGAGTTCTTCATACATATAAACTTGTGATAGATAGAATTATAATAAGTTTGAGACATATATGTAAAACTGAATAGACATATTTCGGTATATACAGTTTCTTTTCCCTTCTTGTTTGCCTATTCTCACGGGAAAGAACGAGAAATACAAAAGAAAAAGTTATAAAAAATTTAAATTTTTGAATTTTGAAACGAATTTGCATTCCACCAAAACTCTATATATCTCACCTATTTATACAACCTTCACCCTAATTACGGATACATTAATTCAACTCATTCTTATCAATGGTGTCAACAACAACAAGAAAGCTATCAGAATATTCCGATGATCATGATCACAACATTCCCGATCAACGAACTCGTCCCCGCCTTCAAATCGAGCCGTTAGATTTCATCATCCAACTGCCACCATCACAACTACCTCAACCGCCACCAGTGAACAGAAACCAAGATTTCGACCCTCAAACCGAACTCACCATGTGTTTCTATGTCGAACAACGACCTCAACCGCCACCACAACCGCAACTCCCGTTGCCACATGCACCACGTCGCAACCGTAAAAAACAAACCCTAGCACCACCACAAGGCAAAACCCTAGTTATCAAACCACCGTTCCCATGGGCGACGGACCGCCGTGCAAAAGTGCACAGTTTAAACTATCTAACAACAAACCAACACATCGAAACAATCTCCGGCGACGTGGAATGCAAACGCTGCCAGAAACAGTACCAGATTGAATACAATCTTGAACAAAAGTATAACGAAATCTCCGAATACGTGGAATCGCACATGTATGAGTTTCGAGATCGAGCTCCACCGGAGTGGATGAACCCGACGCTGCCGAAATGCAAGTTCTGTGATCAAGAAAATTGTGTGAAGCCGGTGGTGAGTAAGAAGAAGGTGTCGATTAACTGGTTGTTTTTGTTTTTAGGTCAGATGGTTGGGTGTTGTACGTTAAGTCAGTTGAAGTATTTTTGTAAGCATACTGGGAACCATCGGACTGGGGCTAAAGATAGGGTTTTGTTCTTGACGTATCTTGAGTTGTTCAAGCAGGTTAATCCGGAACGATGGAGTCTCTGATCATGATGATGTGTATTTAATTATTTGAAAATTGAAATTCTCTCGTTGGATCTTGATGTTACATGGTAGTTTGTTGGATCTTGATTTTAAAGATTCATAATTGTAATAAAAAATCATCTTCATCATCGTCTAAATGATCAATGGTTGATATGTTCCGGCCAAGTTCGACGTTTCTCCGGCCAATTTTCACATTTCCAACAGACTTCCGTCACTAATCCGTCGTTGATTTTAATTTGTTTTTTTGTAAGAATAGTAAAACTTTTATTTTTATTTCCGGCAACGCAACTATCACAAATCTGTAAATTAAATTATTTTACTCAAATTCTCGAATTTCAAAATACCAATTATTGAATTTCAAATTACATTACAAAACTATATAAGAAGATAAAGTAACTTCTCATGACGAATGAACTTGTGATGGATTGACTCCTTCTACCATATGATTCCGTTCATCTTCGATGTGAAATTCATCCTACAGTTTAGCAAAAAACGGTATTAGCTCGTTTATAGAAAGTCCAACAGCTAAACGACTATAAATCAAACACATCCATTAATTACATGTATATAAACACGAATAGTATTTTATATATGATGCCAAAATGTCTATTTTATGCTAACTTATGCACATAATCCACTTACCTCCTAAGATTTCAATGATCACACTTTATGAGGTTATAATAATGAAAATACAATTTATGACGTCGGTTACAGAGTTGAATGTAGGAACCATAATCGGAGGCATTTTGAAGAGCTAGGGTGAGAACGCCACCGAGTGAAAGAACTTCCATTAACAACACTTCGTCGGAGGTTTTGGACTTCCTCCTCATGTATTTGCCCATCTTTTGATTATGTTTGTTCGGAGTTGTTGTTTTCCGGTGCTCTGATCTGACAACGACGATGGATTTTAAGGTCGGAGTATCGTTTGAGGTGTGTGAAATAGGTGGTTTTCCGTTGGTGGTTTCCATCTTTGTTGTCGTCATCTTCGATCACACCATCGTAGGAGGTGGTGGTGGGCTGGCGGTGGTGGTGGGTGGTCTGATGAACAAGAAATGGAGTTAAGGGTATATCATAGTTTCACACAAAACCTAACATAAAAAGTTAACGGAGTTATGCAACAAGGACGCAAGGTGTTAAAATATCAAACGTTAAGAATCAAATGTGTTACATGTGGACGAAACCTGATGTTTTATTCAAACATCAGGGACGAAAAATGTAGTTTACTCTTATAATAATAATAAAGATACCTCCGATTTAAGAAATACAAACCTTTGCCCAATTTAAGAAATGCAAATCTTTGCTTTAAGATGTTATTAAATAGTCAAATGTTTCTTTCCATATTCTTGCAATTGCATCTCATATACACACCATAAATCCATACAAAACCTGTACTTTCAACCCAAATTAACCACACAATCAAAATGAATTACCTAAATATTCAAATATAAACTTACGAAAAAACCCCTAATTTTAATCCAATTTAACTACACAATAAAAAAAACTCATCACACACACACCCATATAAATCTATAGTTTCAGCCTAGGTCATCCACATATACACATACAAAATCCATATATAGTTTCACCCAATTCATCTCATATACGCAACATAAATCCATAGTCTTAACCTGAATCAATCACACATTCAAAAAAGAGTTACCTAAATAGTTAAATATGAACTTAAAAAAAACCCTAAATTCAACCCCATTCAACTACACAATCAAAAATCCATCCCACATACACCCATATAAAACTATAGTTTCAACCCAAGTAATCCACATACACACATACAATAGCCATATGTGATTACACCCAATTCATCTCATATACACAACATAAATCCATACTAAAACTATAGACTCAACCCAAATCAATCACACATTCAAAAAGAATTACTTAAATATTTAATATGAACTTAAAAAAAACCCTAAATTCAACCCAATTCAACTACACAATCAGCCAAAACAACATGTCAAATACATACATACCAAATCCATATGTTAACACGTTGTCTCAAAACAAAACCCGAGTTTGATCAAATACATAAATAGCCCATGTGGTTGACGTTCCTCCTATTAGAGAATATATTTATATATTATTGTACTAGCTTAGAACCCATGTAATATACACGGGGTGAAAAATATCAGTACATAAAATTCTTTAAATCTTTATATATATATATATATATATATATATATATATATATATATATATATATATATATATATATATATATATATATATATTACAAGTGTAAAAATGCATTGCATACTATGTTATATACCCATGTATCACATTTGGTTATTTAATAGAAAAATGAAAGTATAATAATATGTAAAAAATTTAAAAATAATGTGTAAAACAAAAAATAAAATTCTTTGTTTTCTTAATTAAGTAATAATAATTATAATTCAAATTTTATATTATTATTTTTTGAAAAAAAACATTAAGATAATTAAAATTTTAAATTCAAACTTACTTAAAATAGAAAAAATTAAAAGACTTTAATAAAAAGAAATATGGTGAATACATATGACATTTTTTAGAATCATTTATAAGAATAAGGATTTATATTGTAATCAATTAGGAATAGTCATTCCATAATTATCACTTTCTAAATCTCCCTATATAAAGGGTTTTCCATATCAATAATAATCATCAAATCAATTGATACCATAAACACTGGTATCAGAGCCTAAAAATTCTAAACCCTAATTCGATCCACCTTAAGCTGCTGCACCCTCTCAGTTTCGATCGACCATGGTGGACGGAAAAGAAGTAGCCGATGCAACAGGATCATCTTCGCAGCCCCATCTTCATCTCGCATACACCGTTACGAACATTCAATCCAGAGTAAAAGAGTTAGATGGATCGACTGCTACGTACTCATCATGGACGAAACTCTTCAAGTTGCACTTAAAGACGTACAAAGTGCAAGATCACATCGAAGCACCGGATCCTACCGCCGTCAAACCTGACAATTGGGACGAGATTGATTCTTTGGTCCTTCAATGGATCTACAGCACAATCAGTGGACCTTACTTAGCCCAGATCATCGAAAACACCACCACCATTAGGGTCGCGTGGGTAAAACTGGAAGGTATTTTTCTTAATAACAAAGGTTCTCATGCAGCCGCGTTAGAACAAGAATTCTCAAACCTGCTTCTTAGCTCTTGTGCATCTCTTGATGCGTACTGTCAAAACCTCAAGAATCTCGTCGAACAACTCGGTGACGTTGGCCACCCGGTCAGCGACCCACACTTGGTACTCCAATTAGTTCGCGGCTTACCCCGAAAATACGAGGTAACCGCGGCCCTCATTAACCAAACGGCACCGACATGGAATGAGGCCATAGCCATGCTACAACTTGACCAACTACGGTAGGAGCCCAACAGAAAACTTCAGCGGTTCTTGCGGCGACTAGCGATCGGTTGCATACAGGTAACAATCAAAATTTTCGTGCAGGTCCACAGGGAGGATACAACTCTAACTATCAAGGCCGCAGAAGGTCTTCGAATTATCGTGGTAATGGACGCGGATGAAATTACCGCAGCGGACGCGGTAGGGGCGGCCCACAACACTCCCCGTGGCCCAATCACTAGCCAACCCATTGGACCCCGCCTCCTACCCCATATCCACCGCATGGGCCAGCCTACCCACAGTGGCCCAACCAGTCTCCCTATGGACCGAATCACAGATCTGGGCCGCAACAGTCTTCTAGGCCGCAACAGTCTTCTGCCCATTATGTTGGATATGGGCCACCACATAACAGTGGGCCGCAAGAACAATTCACTGCTATCGGGCCGCAAGTCACGCAACCTACTGGACTACCTATTCTCAGCCCATACAGTGACAGTGGCTCGCAATTTTCAGGCCCATCTTCTGCTTTTGCGGGCCATACCAATTACTCTCCTTCCGATTTAGACCAAGTCATGCAACAAGTTAATCTGGCCTCGGAGGATAACAATTGGTACATGGATACCGGAGCTTCAACACGCCTTACAAAGGATCCAAGTAAAATCTCAACCCATGTACCATTTAATTCTAAACAAATTATTTTTGTTGGTAATGGTAATAACATATCAATAATTGGATCGGGTTATACTACTCACCTAACACCAACCCAAAAATACCACCTAAACAATATACTTCTATCACCCGAAATCATTAAAAACCTTCTTTCCGTACGAAAATTTAACATTGACAATTGGACATCAGTTGAATTTGACCCTTTTGGCTTTACTGTGAATGATTTCAGGACTGGGGGCTTCCTTTCCCGCCACAATAGCACTGGGGACCTTTATCCATTCACTTCCTCATCTCATCCTGCTTTTATCACCTCAACCACCGACAACTGGCACAACCGCTTGGGTCACCCGGGCGAATCTATCTTACATTTACTTCGCAATCGTTTTTATATTCATTGTCATCAAACTTCGGTTTCACATTTATGTCATTCGTGTCAATAAGCAACTTGAAGAGAAGTGGTTGCTAAACAACTTGAATTCGTGGATGAAGAGATCAAAGTAGGAACTCCTCCAAAGTGTAGCACACCGAGCAAGGTCTTCAAGGTTGGTGCTAACCAAAATAAACCCGAGAGTATGCCAAAATGTGATGTAAATAAATCAAGAACTCCTTGACTAGACTTCCAAGATATATAAACATGGGACGTTAAATAACTTTTTTTTTGAACGGCGAACATTGAATGTTGTGACGTCGCACCCCGTTACATGGGAGAGCCTCGTCCAACTCCGGCCAATATGTTGTCTTAACCGGGCCCACTTGACGTCAGAGTTGGAGAGCATCCAAGGAAAAATACCACCCAATACGGCCCCTTCCGGGCTTGAGGGGGAGAGCCGAGGCTCGAACCCTAGATCGGTGTGGGTAAAACCCTGGTGCATCAGCCTAAGAACTAAGCCTCATTTGCATGACTCATAAATTAATGGTGGTGACAGGGATTGAAGGATCCCTTAGGACTTCAGGCCTCACCACAACCTCTTTGACGGACGTAAAATAACTAGAACTCTTCAAGAACATCAACCAAATTACCACTAACACTTAGAGTGATTTGTTTTCCTGGATAACCTGGCAGTAGTTTCTGCCGATCGCATGAAGGGAAAGACAAGGTTGGTTGGATAAGACAACTCAAGCAAAAGTGAAGTACTAACATTTGGATATATCTAGAAGCAATCTACACAACCTTACTTAACATAATGATGTAGTATGGTTTGTTGCTAGAGTCCAAATCCCATCAACTTTCTGCCCCAAAAATCTCATCGAGACTTGGAAACAGAAAAGATAAATGATGACATTTTAATAAAAATATATCCAACATGTTCGCTATTAATAGATAGTGTGTAATGGTTTTCTAGTTTGCTCCTATAAACTCCTAACAAATTAAGAGTTTGTATTCTCACTAATTGTAACAAAACAATGACCATCTAATGTCATACATAACTATATATGTGTATGGACAAATCCAAAAATTGTTACAACAAGTAGAATAGATAAATTACTGATTCTTTATTTCTTCCTTCCAAATGAATTTCTTCCAAAATTTTATGATTGTTTGTAGTGAATGAAGCGGTAAATCTGATGTGATTTTTCCAGAGGAACGATCTGACGATTTTTCTTCTAATTTCAAACAGTCAACGACTTCCATTTGATTATGAGAAACAATCGCTCGATTTCCTCTGCCCTTCGATGATTGTTGCTTCTTGATGGGCCACATATATCTCCCAAATTGGTTGATATTGGGTTGATTCAATTGATTAATGGTGTCCCTTCTACAAAGAAAACAATCGCTCGTTCCTCTATGATTCAAATCGATTATTTGTGATTGATGTTGTTCTTAATCGATTGTGAATTACTGGTTCTTCCTTGATCGATGATGATGATATATGAATCCAGCAGTTTCCCTTTATTGATACTCTGATACCAATTGTTGGTAATCAAAGACAATTGAATATGATGATCGATTAACACATAAACTAGATTTTGTATTTTGTTCACACAATCGACATGTATATATACATATTGAACTGATGCGTTCAAAGGAAACACTTAGTTAAAACATCGATTACCCTAATGGCTTAATAACAGTTTAATCCCTTCCTAATAACAATATACAACTTTGACCTTAAGCATACTTTACACTAGCGACACTAAGACCAACATGTTTTACAGTTTAGTTTAACTTCCAATATAACCCTCTAATATGGGTCGGATCTAATCAATACGGGTTGTATTGTTGGGTTTATGATACAAACCGTATTACTGTATGTAAGCTCCCAAATTCTTGGGATTAATAATCTAACATAAATAATATTGGATAGGTGTCATTATCTACTTAGACATATTACAATAATCTGTAATCCTAATTTGGGTTTAGTAGCAATACAAATATTGAATTAGAAGTAATTATAATTCATGTATTGGTATGTTAATTAACTGAATAAACTTTATGTAGTATATGCTATGAAAGAATAAGGTATGCATTCTTGAGACAAGGTATGTTTCTCAAATAAAATAAATTAATGGGTCAATTGAAAAGACTTGAATGAGCTGAGTTTAAACAATCCAATTTTTAGTAGCATTTTACCTTTAAGAGGAAATATCACTTTCTATTTGGTTAATACGAGAAACTTAGTCTCGCACTTGAAGAAGGTAGGCGGATGTTAAACGGTTGAGACGGTCACTAAAATAAAATTATAATATTTTGTTAGAATAAGGATATAAAAAATTAGTGTCTAATGACTTGAACAAAACATTAAAAAAAGGAAATCACGAAAATGACCATTTAACCAAGTGGGTTTGACTCATTGACCAATTAGCATGTCACACAAGTTCTTCTATCGCCGTAGCATCGATATATTTCTCATAATATAGTCACCTTTTAAGTTTGTGTCGCCATTTAAAAAATAGTAATAAACTACAAATGTTGCCCCGCACTTCGTTGCGGTGGGAGGCAGATCTTAAACGATTGAGGTGGAGACATTAACATGACTAAACAAAAAAGAAACGTGCTTAAATAAATTTTGCTCCGCCCTCCGCGGCGGAAGGCGGACCTTAATCGATTAAGGCAGTGACATTAACGTGGCTAAACCCAAAATAACGTGGTTAAATACATAAAAGAAACATATGAAGTTACGGCGACTCGGTCGTGGAGATCAAATTCAGAAATCTTTCATCAAACAATCGTTCAGCTTCAAGAAATCAGGGTATTAAATACAATGGCGAACAAGAAAGGGATTTCAGAGAACCAAATCACAGACTTGGTGTCAAAATACAAGAAAATCGAGACCAACGTGAACAACTGGCTCACCAACCCGCCGTTACCTGCACTGGCGGAGGTGGCCACCGCCACGTGCGTTAACGGCGCTGTCGGTGCCGCCGCCAGTGTCTTTTTCGAAACCATCGCCATCAACATCTCCTCTGTTTTACCTGTTCCGCCCCCTTTTAAGGCTTTTTTTACAAAATAATTTTTTAATTCTGAAATATGTTTTATTTTTTTTAAAATTGTTTTGTTGTATCTAAAGGTGATTTCAGGAAGGCCATTGATTAATGCTCGTAATTGGGGTCTTTCACTTGGTGCTAGTGCTGGTATACAATGTGCCATGAAAAAGATACGAGGAAAAGATGATGTTCAAAACAAGTAATCCTGTTTTATAATTTATATATATTTATTTATAATAATTACATTTTTTTTTCAGTTTGATTTGGTCATATGTAATCATATGTTATTTGCAGGATGGTTGCTGGGTTTGGTGGTGGGGTCCTGTTCGCAATGGCTAGTCGCGAACATCCCGCGACAGTAATAGCGTATGGTATTTTACTCTCCCTCGCGAAAGGTGGACTTTTTAAGGTGATCATGTTGTGGATTTAAGAATTTTGACCCGTTTATTTATAAACTAGGTTATGCTTTAGTTTAACGTACTTATAAACATTTGTGAAAAAGTTGTAACCAAACCGGCCTGTTTTGACTCGACCTATGTGCGTGCAGGCATTGGAGAAACCCAAATCGTCGCAGTAATCGGCAGGAAGGAGGATGGAGATGTAGTTTTTGTTATCTTGATGGAAATCAACTTTTGTTACTTGTTAATTAAAATGACTTTTGTTTGGTAGATGTTATGTTTGATTGCTTGTTGTTGAAAACCTATGATTCCCAAGATTCTACATCTTATAATTGTATGGTATTGGTTTGATAGTTGTTAAGAATGTGTTTTCATACCTGCCCATAGGAGTTTGAGACAATTCCTAAATTTGTGGGTTTCATTCCTAACTTTGCAAAGAAAGTTAGGTTTTCTGAAGTAATGGGTTGTGTGGATAAAACATTGATTCTTTTAAAAATTCTGGGTTTTACTACATACTACAAGAAGTGTAAACGAGCTGAGCTGAGCTGAGCTGAGTACGAGCTCGCTTTAATTTACGCTCGACTCGTTTAATTTAAAAGAGGTTTCTAACTTGCTGGATGGTATGTCACTTGTTCAACACATGATCATTATGATCATTGTGAATTGTCAAACACACTTTAAACAAGTATAAAATCACAAAAAATATGTAAATGGGTACAAAATGTTAAATATAACATGTCTCCGGTACCCACTTTACTAATAAAATAAATAAAATGGTCATTAACTTTTGAAATACTATAAGAGCTATATATGAACCTAAGATTTCAAATCGGGACCCTTTAGAAAGCTAACCTACAAGCAAAAGAAGTTATCAGTATTGAATATTTACAATTGTGCTGGTTTTCAAGTTGAAGCCTAGATAAACATAACTATTACTCGACAATTTGTAGCATACATTCAGTGGTGAACCCGGATTTTTTTTTCATGAGGTGTAAAAAGAATTAGAAGAAAAGATGATATTCAAACAAGGTAAACATAACTATTGCTGGTATACAATGTGCCATGAAAAGAATGAGAGGAAAAGATTATATTCAAACAAGGTAACCCTGTTTTATTACTTCATGCACCATGTTATTACTGTTAGAAAGCAAAACTATTTTTTGTTGAGATAATTATGTATCAGCATAGCATCATTTCTTTCTCAATGAAAATCCTTGTCATCCACACTTACAATTACAGACCGTTGCAAGCCAATCAAAAAGATATGCCAGCACATGATTTGTTTCCTTTCTTTATATTTTTTATTTATATCATTTGTTGATCAATGTAAAAAAAATAAGAAAACATATTACAAAACAATTCTCTACAATTTCAATTGAAATCATGGTATCAGAGCGGTGTACACGATCTTAGAATCAACCCGCTCAAAATACCGGCTCATCACTTACCATTTTTTTTTCACCTGCAAAACCGTCCAGCCAATATGGGTGATACAGCCGATGACACCAACAATGATCTTGCTTTGCAGATCACAAACCTTCTCAAAAACAGCCTTAACAACCAAAATCAAAAGCTCTTTCAATTTCTGAACCCGCTTGACAGACAATACGATCTTGTGAAACGAGAGATCCTCCATTGGGACCCGCTACCTTCAGCCGAAGGCGCCTATGCAGCGGTTCGAAAGGAGATGGCACATCAAGGTATTTTAGGAACAACCATTGATAACCTACCTTCTCAGAACGTTGTGGCGGTAGGTTTGAATGCCAACAGGTCACGCGAATCGGAGAGTCTAGGGTTTCTGTCAAGGGGGCGCGCCGACCAGAAGAGCTCCAACATGGGTTCATCATCCCAAATCGATAAAATCAAGTTTAAATGCGGCCATTGTGGTATGTCAAAACACACCAAGGATCAATGTTTCCAACTCGTTGGTTACCCGGAATGGTGGAACGATAATCACAAAACCACAAAAAAGGGAAAAATTAGCGTTGCCAAAAAAGTAGCGGCTGTCGTCGGCCACCAGGAGGCCACCAGTAGCGGCGACAAACCCCATGAAGAAGGAAGAAGTGGTGGATTCGGTGGAATGGAAACCAGAGGTTATCTAAGGCACGAAGAAGGCAGTGATGGAGGTAACGGGTTTGAGGGACTACCCTCAGACCCTTTGTTTTTAAAGTCTCAATTTTTTAAGCCCCATATTTTAGTTATATTAGAAAATGAAACGCTAGAATCATCGATATATGATACTTGTCAAAAAGGTGAATGGCAAAAAGGGGGACAAGATATTCTCATAAAAATAAAACTGATAAGAACATGGAAAATAATATTTTTTTCTAAAAAATCTATTTTTCACAAAAACAAATCAAAAATCCATGATCAGAACATGAAAAATAATATTTTTTTTCTAAAAGTTCTATTTTTCACAAAAACAAATAAAAAATCCACGATCAAGACACAAAAACAAATCTAGAAAATAGGGGAGGTCTCGGGCAAGTTAACATGGCTAAGAATTGTGAACATTTAGAGAAATCATGGATTTTTAATTGTTGTGCCACCGAAACTATGACATGTGATTTATCAGATATAATGATGAAGTCGAAACCAAAAATTAGTCATATTAAAACTGCTAATGGGGGAGTAGTCCGTGTAGAAGGAGGAGGAACTATCGAAATTTCCTCAAATTTGAAACTTTCAAACTGTCTTTACGTTCCTTCTTTGTCACATAAATTACTCTCCATTAGTCATGTTACAAAGGAATTAAATTGCTCCGTTTTACTCCACCCTACCTTTTGTATCCTACAAGATATCAGGACGGGGGTGATCATTGGGCGTGGTACTGAGCGACAAGGGTTATACTATGTAGACGAAGTGACTCATCATGGCACTGCTATGTTGGCTCACGAAACTACAAATAGGGAAGTATGGCTATGGCATCGGAGATTAGGACACCCTTCTCTTAGTTATTTGCATCTTTTATTTCCAAAACTATTTCTGCTAAATAATCCATTAAAATGTGAGACTTGTATTTTGGCTAAAAGTCACAAACATAGCTACAAATCAAACAATACTAAAGTTGCGTTGCCTTTTTCCCTCATTCACTTAGATGTTTGGGGACCAACAGAGGTTATGGGTGGTCAAAAGTTTTGTTTTTTTGTTCTCTTTATTGATAATTGCACACATATAACATGGATTTATTTTTTAAAACATAAATCTGAAGTTTTTAACAAATTTACTATGTTTTATACAATGATACAAACTCAGTTCAAAACCAACATCCAAATCCTTCGATCCGATAATGGAGGGGAATTCATAAATAAACCAATGGAACAGTTTTGTCAAGAAAAATGAATAATTAATCAAACGTCCTGTTCACACACACCCGAACAAAATGGCGTTGTTGAGCCAAAAAAATCGTATTCTCTTAGAAATAAATCATGCCATCCTACTTGAAGCTCATGTCCCTAAGTTCTTTTGGCCCGAAGCTCTTGCTACCGCTACCTATCTCATCAACCGGTTGCCCACTAAAGCTCTTAACCTAAAAACCCCTATCCAAAGCCTATCAGAATTTACCAAAATCCCCCCTCCCCTTACATTAGAACCCTGAATATTTGATTGCTCCATCTTTGTTCATATACCTAAAACTGGTCGACACAAACTAGGTCCATGTGCAGAAAAATGTGTGTTTGTGGGCTATGGTGTCAACAAAAAGGGATATCGTTGTTACATCCCACAAAAACGACATCTCTATACCACCATGGTCTGTGATTTTTTAGAAACCGAATTTTTCTACCACACCCAACACAGTGGACAGAGGGAGAAAGAATACAATGACACACTGAGCCGGTTGAGTTATATTCTTTTCTCTAAAGATGAAAGCCACAATACCCAAGATACTGAGCCCATGGTCAATACCATTAACCAAGATAACCATAGTCCGATGCCCGAGGTAAGTAACTTCCAAAATATTAATGATATTCAAAATAGTGATATATCTGATAATCATGAGACAGGAACAACCGAACAAACTATTCAAGAAGAACATGAGGAGGATATAGAGGATATTCAAGAAGAACAAGAGGATGATATAGAAGATATTCAAGAAGAAACAGCCGAGAGATATGTCCTACCTCCAAGGTCAAACAGGGGGGGTCCCTCCCAAACGGTACTCGCCTGAAAAAAACTCTAGATCTTCTCGGTATCCCATGGAAAATGTTGTCGAAGGAAACGTATCCCAAAAAGCTAAGGCTTTTGCTTCCTCTCTCTATAATTATCAAATTCCAAACTCTGTGGAGCAAGCCTTAGAATTAGAAAATTGGAAGAAAGCCATGGAGACAGAGATAGAGGCCATAATAAAAAATAACACATGGGAAAAATGTGCTCTTCCTCCAGGAAAGAAACCAGTGGGATGCCCATGGGTCTTCACAATCAAACACAAACTAGACGGAACCATTGAGAGATACAAGGCTCGGCTAGTAGCTAAAGGATATACCCAAACATATGGGATCGACTACTCAGAGACATTCTCTCCGGTTTCCAAGATTGTCACAATCCATGTCCTCTTCTCGATCGCCGCTAATAAAGGATGGCCTTTACATCAATTCGATGTTAAGAATGCATTCCTTCACGGAGAACTGAAAGAAGAAGTATATATGGAAGCTCCAACTAGGTTTTCCCAAGACTTTGAACCATGAGAAGCCTGTCGTCTGAAGAAGTCCATCTACGAGCTTAAACAATCTCCTCGTACATGGTTTGAAAGATTCACTTTAGCAATGAAAAGCTATGGATTCCATCAAAGAAATTCTGATCACACATTGTTTCTTAAACGAAGAGGTAATCTTGTGACTTGTTTAATTATATATGTTGATGACATGATCATTACAGGAAACGATGAGGAAGAAATGAAGAAGTTAAAGAAAAACTTGTTCACAGAATTCAAAATGAAGGACTTAGGAAGACTCAAGTACTTTCTTGGAAATGAAGTACTAAGGTCTAAACAAGGTATTTTTATATGTCAAAAAACATATATTCTTGACCTTCTTGCTAAGACAGGAATAATCGATTACAAGCCCGCTGACACACCAATGATAGCTAATCATAAACTCCTTATGGAAGAAGATGGGGAATTAACAGACAAAGAAAGGTACCAACGCTTAGTAGGTAAACTAATATACCTATCGCATACTCGCCCAGATATTACATATGCAGCTGGGGTAGTCAGCCAGTTCATGCATCAACCTCAAGTAGCTCACATGGAAGCAGTCTTGAGAATCATTAGATACCTCAAGGGGACAACAGGCCATGGGGTTCTTTTTCAACCAAACGAACATCTAAAGATCCAAGCCTACACAGATGCAGACTGGACATGAGATAAAGGAGACCGAAGGTCAACATCTAGTTACTTTACTTTGGTTGGTGGGAACCTGGTTACATGGAGAAGCAAGAAACAAAAAAGTTGTAGCATTATCAAGTGCAGAAGCTGAGTTCCAAGGGATTGCACGAGGCCTTGCAGAAGTTTAATGGATAAGCAAACTTCTTGGTGAGGTTGGATTTCCTCATACCGAAGCTAGTAGTATCATGTGTGATAATGAAGCTGCTATACAAATATCAGAGAACCCTGTTCAACACGATCGTACCAAGCATGTGGAAGTTGATAGGCACTTCATAAGAAAAACTTGAAACAGGGATTATCAAGTTGCCATTCGTTCGATCAGAAGACCAACTAGCAGATATATTAACAAAAGCTGTCAACGAAAAAATCTTCAACCATTGTCTTAACAAGTTGAGCATCGGAAACCCTACTACTCAACTTGAGGGGGGGGTGTTAGAAAACAAAACTATTTTTGTGGAGATAATTATGGATCAACATAGCATCATTTCCTTCTCAATGAAAATCCTTGCCATCCACACTCACAGACCGTTGCAAGCCAATCAAAAAGATATGCCAACACATGATTTTTTTCTTTCTTTATATTTTTATTTATATCCTTTATTGATCAATGTAAAAAAATAAGAAAACATATTACAAAACAATTCTCTACAATTTCAATTGAAATCAATTACTATAACCCGTATCCTCTTAGGGATTATCACGTTTCCCACCGGCTAAAACCTTTCCACATGGATCTAATGGCACATCACTTATATCGCGTGCGTTTGTTGACCATGTGGTCAATGACATGTTGACGAGAATGTCATATAGATGTGCGGGCCCGATTTACTTGGGCTCAACTAGTACTATACCTCTTCAATTATGTAATTAAATAAAGATAGAAATGGAAATTGTGACTTGTGAGGTATTTAAAAGATAACAAAATTTAGAGATAAATGGGAAATCCAATGCGAATGATTTAATGGTTTCAGGGTTTGGTGTTGGGGTCCTCTTCTCAGTGGTTCGTCGCGAACCACCTGCGGTTGTAATGTCGTTTGGTATTATGGCTGCGCTCGCGAAAGGTAGAATGTTTAAGGTGATTGCGTTTTTCCTTTCTTCCCATTTTCTAGATAATATGTCAGGTTTAATAATTTTGACTCATTTGTTTATAAATTGATGAACATAGAGTATGTTTTAGTTTAACATGCTAATATTTATGAAATAAGGTTAAAAATAGCTTGAGGAATTATTTTTTTTTGGTAAACCCAATGGGTTGTTCAACCCGATTAGAAAATTACCCGTTCTAACTCGACCTACATGCAGGTGATGAAATCCGAATCCTAGCCGCCGGAGGGAGGAGAAGAAAGAAGGGTGGAGGCGTAGTTTTTCTTATCCAAAAATCAACCTTTTTTACTTAGTTAATTAATGCACATAATGTTTGGTAAATGTTATGATGAATTGCTGTTGAAACTTAATACCTCTTATAATTGCATCAGATCAGTTTGATAGTATTTAAGAACGGGTTTTCGAATTCGCCCCATTGGTGTTTGAGACAAAACCTAAAGGCTAAAATTGTGGGTTTGATTCCTAATTTTGAACAAAAGGAATGGTTTTATGAAGTAATGGACTGTGTGGATAATATTGACCCATCATTAATTGGCCCGGCTCAATTATCTAGTTAGGGTACGGGTAGGGCTGGCATATCGTGTATACACGTACACGAAAAGACACGAACACGAAATATGTATACACGAACACGACACGATAACTTATCGTGTACTTTTTCCCAAACACGAACCTGTTTATACCTGCTTAACACGATAAGACACGACAAAACACGATAAGACACGACAAAACATATATGTTTAAGAACATGTTTAGTGAAACAAGTATTTTACCTATTTAGACAGGTACTTAACAGGTAAACATGTTTAAGAACCTGTTTAGTGAAACATGAACCTACATATAATATCATATTTTAATATTTTTTATTTAAAAAAATCTTAACAGGTAAACATGTATTTTACCAGTTTAGACAAGAAAATTAACAGGTAGATTCGTGTCTACCTGTTTAGGACACGAAACATGATAAGGCCATGCATGATACCTGTTAAGATCGTGTAGATTCGTGTCGTATATTCGTGTACGTGTCTAAAATTGTCAGCCCTAGGTACGGGCTTATAGTTCCGAGTTTTTGTACATGAGGACCACAATCAATTGAGCATTTGGATCGCACTTTGTTGAGGCTATCTCAAGTATGGGCAGCAAATTAAACGCTATGCTATGACTAATAATTGAATCATAACTGACATAACCTAACCAGTTTTAACCGATAACCGACATAAGCGATGATTATAGTTATGAAACTTTGGTTAACCGACCAATTGGTTGTGGTTACGGTTAAGAAGCTTTGGTTAACCGATATAACCGAAACCAAATTTAACTTGACATTTGCATAGTATGTATATGTGTGTGTACACACACTATGGTTATATCTAATGGCATTGGAGTTGCATCTCCAGTTAGTTACTTTTCTTTTAATGATTCGTTGACTTAGTTATATACTCTCAAAGCCTTTTGTGTCAACCATCATTTATTTATTTACTAGTTTAGATCCCGTGTTTACACACGAGGTGAAAATTAAAAATTATCATTATATAAAATTTTTAAATATTTATGTATATATTTTACATTGTAAAAATATATTACATATACTAAGTATAGAAACAAACCTAAAATATGTAAAAATTAATATATAATTAGGTTTTGAAAATACGTTAATTACTATTTAATGTAATTAGTATATTATTATAAAATAAATGTGTTTTATTAGTATAATTAGCATTTTCTTTAAATATATATATTATTATAAAAGAGAAATGCATTAAATAAGAGAGACGGAAAAAAAATGATAAGAATGAATATGGAGGCGACACGTGGCACTAAAAAACCTTTATTTATTATATAGTATAGATTTTTTCCAATATAATCACAAAAAAAAATTGTAGTGTTTTTAATCATGTTTATATCGGTTGTCCGTTTCTTGAGGGACAAAATTGTCCAATTCCTGTTGAACTAATGTCAGATAAGCTTGGAACCTGCATAAGTGCCTAACTGCGTTTGAACATGAATTTTCGGTTGGAACAAATCAAAATATTAAACAAAAAAAAATACATTGGACAATTAACCGAGCTTAACTTTAAACCGACGGTTAACTGACCCATGCTTAACCGACCGTCGGTTATGATTATGGTTGTGGTTAATCAATCTTTCATAACCAAAGTTTGATTATGATTATGGCTAAGCCTCCATAATCAAACCGAACCAAATTTGTAAGAGCCAAATTCATTGATGAGGAGCTTTTTTACCCATCTTATCAAGGGTATAATGGTCTTTATATTTTGAATTTAACAAGACTAAATTACAGAAAACAATCTTTAAGTATATACTAAATTACACGCGCAACCTTTATCTTCACTAATTACTCTAGACACCCTTTATCTAAATGGTTTGTATCAAGTTATAACCTTTAGACTAACAGAGGTTAGATTTTTCAGTTAGTTTTGTTTGTTTGTCCTATCCGTTTTCGCTTCCAGATCCATACACATTCGATAGAAATTTTGATTAATGTTTTTGCCGATAATTTGACTTAAAAGAAAGAAGATAAGATTGAAGACAGTAGTATTGATAAGTATTATTCATGTTTAAAATTAGTTGCAATCACACAAAACGTGATTACGGTAAAAAAAATTAAGAAAAAACGTGATTACGTAAAAACGTGATTACGTAAAAAAACACGCATGAAGTGTGATTATTTTAAAAAATTTGACATTTATACACTTTTTTATCTGGACGACGTGTTATTTTTTTCAAAGTAATTACGTTTATGCCACCGCGTTATCCCCAACCTTAGATCATATTAATCGGACGGTTGGAGGCCCTTCGTACGCTTCGTACGATTTAGACCCTTTGTACGATAACCGTCCCCTATATATATATATATATATTAATTTGTTAATCTATACTATATGATAAATAAATGTTTTGAGGAGACACTTGTCACTCACACATTCATCCTCAACATTTTTTCCCGCATCTCTCTCCTATTAATTATACAAGTTTTTTAATTTTTAATAATTTTTGTTTCCCGCCTCTCTCTTATTAATTATTCAAAAATTTTAATTTTTTTTTAATTTTTGTTTCCTTTTAAATTATAATGATTTTTAAAATTACTTTTATAAAACTTTTTTTATTTTAAAAAAATAGGTTTATTCATGAAAATTTTTTATAATTTGAACATTTCTTCATTCTTTTCTATAAAATATTTAAAAAAAATAACTATTTAACATTTTTAGAATTTACAAATTTACATAGGAACTGGTGTTTTATAACAAGTTGTATTTATTCAATCCATGTAATACATGAGTTTTAACCTAGTATAAGAATGAAGGGTAAATTAGTCATTTACATGTCATTTAACTGAAAAATCTAACGTCGGTTAGTTTAAAGGTTATAACTTGATACAAACCATATAGATAGAGGGTGTCCAGTATAACTAGTGAAGATTAAAGTCTACGGGTATAATTTGGTATATACCTAAAGGTTGTTTTCTGTAATTTAGTCTTTTAACAATATTGATTGATTGTTTTGGTAATTTGTGGATGGATGGTATCTCGGTTGTTCAATACGGATTTGGGGCTTGTCAGCATAACTAACATAACTAAAATTAAAGGATATAAAATAGGAAAAATCACTAAAATAGCCATTTTATCAATCTTTTTTATAAAAATAGGCATGATATTTTAACTTTACCAAAATAACCCACCAATAAAAAGGTGACATTTGGAAAAATTAGGCGAAATTTTCGCAAAAAAATAAAATTTCACTGAATTTTTTTTTCACTAAAAAATATTCAAAATTTCGCCATGGCGAAAAATTATGGCAAATTTTCGCTATTTTTTTAAAATTAAAAAAAATTCGGAATTTTAATATAACAATTATTTTTAAATCCTTCAAAAAAAACGAAATTTAATTAAATATTGTTTTCAAACAATATTTATACCCCTCTCTGCCTTTAATTTTTCTCAGCCAACAAACTTTATCCACTTATCCATACATTTTATCATCAAACAACTTCTCTCATAAATCTCACTAAATTATAACTTATTTTAAACTTCTTTCACTCTAAAAAATATTAGACTTTTTTAAAATTTCTCTAAAAATATTTGACTATCCAAAAAAAATTTCGCTAAAAATATTAGACTTTTTTTAAATTTTCGCTAATTTTTTTTAATCTTCAGAATTTTTTTAATATGGCAAATTTGTAATTTAATGGCGAAAATTTAATCATGTTTATGGTTTTCTAGTTAAATATGACAAATTTGTAATTTAATGGCAAAAATTTAATCATGTTTATGGTTTTCTAGTTAAACATGGCAAATTTGTAAATTAATGGTGAAAATTTGTCCTTAAAAGTGGCGAAATTTGAGACATGTAATTTAATATTATTTCTAGTTAACTATGGCAAATTTGTAATTTAACGGCGAAAATAAAAAAAAATTCGCCATTTTCCAAATTTACGTTACTTTCCAAATTTTCGCCATAAACAATCCCTATTCAGCCCCACAAAAATTGAAAAAAGAAATAAAAATAATAATAATTCCGGCGAAAAAATATGACAAATTTTCACCATTTTGGTAAAAAAAAAGTCAATGGCCATTTTGGATTTTTATCTTGGTCAATCGGCCATTTTGGTGAATTTCTCTATAAAATATTACTATAAGGGAGGTGGGAGTATCTTTTCAAAGTATCCTCTATGATGGGAGTGGTACCATTAAACCCTCTTATTTTTATTTTTATTTTAAATTAAAATAAATTAATGACCAAATTTAAAAACTAAAAAATTAATTAATTAAATATAATAACAAAAAATAAAAAGACAATAAAAAACAATTTTAAAAAACACGATGGGATTAGCCATTAAAAATAAAAAAAAAACCATGATTTTCTCATTAAAAATAATAACAATAAATAAAAAGATAATAAATAGAAAAGTAAAAATAATAAATAATTCAGGAGACGAGTGTTTAGCAATTAAAGACAGCTTTCAACCACCATTTCCATCCAATTTCGAAAGTTTGAGCAGCTAATTTCAACCATTCGGATGCGTTTCTTTACCCGCTGAGCATACCTGCTTGGCTCTACCCGTTGGACCCGCCAAAGGTGCGGCGGTGTACATGCGAAGCCGCCCCCTACCCGTTGTGAACCTGTGCTCCACTCCCAGTCCCCTAACGTCTCTATAACTGACTCATATAACTAAAATTAATAAAACGATGATAAGTTTTTGTAACACTGTTAGTTGTATATTTAGCCTAACATTAAAAATTATGTACTTGTATTTTCAAAATAATAAGAAGTATCTCTCTATATAATTGTTAACAAATTATCTAATACAAAGTTATAATAATACTTAAGACCATCACTCTCCCCTGTGCTTCAAATGTATTTGAGATAATGCTTTGCCTTAAATAGATAATTTACTATATCCTAAAATAATTTATTTCAATTCGAACCCATTTTAGTCGGATCTTGTTTTTTATTCGAATCAAATTGATTTTTTTGTAAAATTTTGTTTTGATATAAAGCCGTTTTGCTCAAAATCATTTTTAACCGAATTTATTTTGACCCGTTACAGACCCGGGTTGTGACTGGCTTAGTAAATGCATAGCCTTAAAACAATTATAATAAATAACCATTTTATTTATGTCAAAAAGGGAGTGAGAAGATGGATTTTAGGGTGAGAATGCGAAAGGGCGACCGAGTGTGGGAGGAGGTGCATATGAGGAAGAAGAAGACCAACTATGGAGTCAACCTGAAGACTGAGACATCCTTTTTCGTCTCTAATCTGCCGGAGGAGACAAATAACACAATGCTATGGAAGGCTTTTAAAGAATACGGGGTTGTGTCGGATGCTTATGTGGCAAAGAAAAGGGATGGCAGAGGAAATGTTTTCGGCTTTGTGAGGTTCAAAGGCATCATGAACGCGGAGGAGTTCTTATCCGGATTAAAAGAGGTCATAATACTACAAGCCCAGGTACAAGTCTCTTTGGCTAGGTATGACAAGTCTAGCAGTCCTCATTCAAAGAATATGAATCCCGGGAACCACGGCAGGTCCCGCATTAACCAAGCAGATAGAAGGAATGGGAAGGTTTCTGGTGTAGATAATGTTTGGGGGGCCGAACCAAATACCCGCTGAATGAAGGAAATCCAAGGACGAGTCAGCATCAATCAAGTCGCCCGGCATCATACAGGGATGCGGTAAACGGGGTGGGTTCGAGTGGAGCGAAAAACAATCTCTTTGTGCAACTAGAAGCTTTATTGAAGAGGAAACTAGCGTGTGGAGCAAGTTTCTAGTTAACGCCTCGCTATGGGGAGGGCAATATGTCCAATGTGATCGTATCGTGGGCCTAAAAGTACATGGTCTACCGCTTCAGTTAAGAGAGGATGCTAATTATGATAAAATCGGCGAGTTATTTGGCAAAGTAGTCTGGAATTCAGAATTTTCCTGGAGCTCGGATGACAACTCTATCGGGAGGTGTCACATTCTTACCAACCGGATGTCCAGAATCGACGAACAGGTAGAGGTGGCTTGGAAGGATACGGGATGGTATCTGAAATTTAGGATAACTGGTCTCTGGTATTCATTGAAGAGGCGGTACAAATCCTGGAAGATTGTAACGATCAACCGGAGAATAATATTATCATCGAAGAACTCGATGACGGGGAGTCTATGAGTCAGGCTTCGCCGGAGGTGGACTTCTCTCTGCCGGAAAATAATCTCATCAGGCCCCTGTCCCCGGTTTCGGATCATCAGGACAGATGCCATGCGCATTCAAGTCTCGATAAGAGTCGGACGCAATGCATGTTGGGGCAGGCAAAACAGGCGTGCATGGAGAAGCCTCATCCCATGATTTAGGCGGCGGCATTTTTTCAAAGGAAATCCGTCATTTTAAATTCCGGGCCCACCAAGATGCATCATACAGCAAGAGAACTAGGACCAGTGGGCCTGTTTTCAAGATGGGCCATTCGGGTGGAGAGAGGGCCAAAAAAAGGCCCAGGTGTTTTAAGAGCCCATCTAAAAATCCACGTGACCAAGTGGGCACCGGAGGCTTTGGCTTAACCTCATCTTTCCTGACCTAAATTCGCCGATCGAATCTATGGGGCTAAGGGACGACGGTGAAATCATCCCGAAATCAGTACCAAATTCATCAGATCCTGTCTCTCAATTACGGTCGGTCTCCCGGAACTTCAGCGAAGAAATGGAGGAGGAGATTCTCGAGACTATGAAAGTGGGAGCAGACATTGGCATCAACTTGAATAACTGGCGTGATTTGGTGGAAGAAAGTATCGTGGGCGAAGGCGGTCATGAAGGTAATCAATGAATTTCCTTTCAGCAAATTTAAGGGGGGGTAAGGGATCCGGGAAAACTTGATCGGATCCGAGGGTTAAAAACTTCGATGTGGGTGCATTTTATTGGCATTCAGGAGTCCAAACTGGGGAATGATACTAGGTTCGCATTTAAAAACTTGTGGGGGCGATCAATGTTTGAAGTTGAAACGGTAGAGGCGGTTGGGAGGTCCGGTGGCTTGATCTCAGTTTGGGATCCTTCTGTGTTTAGGAGTGTTGAGGTTATTAAGAACCAGTGATTTTTGGTCATAAGAGGAATTATGATCAACAATGGGTATCAATTAAATGTGGTGAATGTGTATGCTCCCAATGATCCGGTGGAGAGAAGGAGAACGTGGTCGGACTTGCTCCGTATTCGGAAATCCTCTCAGGGCTGGTGGGTGTTTTTTTGGAGATTTTAACGATGTTAGGTCTCCGGAGGAAAGGGTTAACTCTGAATTCGTGGCCTTAAACGCTGATCACTTTAACAGGTTCATTGACGATGCGTATCTAATTGAGTATAATATGGTGGGGGGCTTGTTTACCTACATGTCGGACAAAGGGGACAAACTAAGTAAGCTAGACCGGTTTTTGGTTTGCCGTGACTTCATGAATGAATGGCCGCTCGCCTCGGCTACAGTCTTCGCCAAAGGCATGTCAGATCACTGCCTTATCATGCTGTCGCTGGTTCCATCGGATTTTGGTCACATCCCGTTCAGGTTTTTCAATTCATGGTTGTATATCCCCGGATTCACAACTTTCGTGGAAGATTTAAACGCCACTTTCACATTCTCGGGTCTGACAGACTTGGGGCTAGCAACTAAACTCAGGTGGTTGAAAAAGAAAATAAAATTATGGGTAGTGGCTGAAAGGAAGAAGCAGACAGAGGTATATGAAAACACAAAGAAGGAGTTGGAGTTGTTGGAAAAGGAGGCGGATTCCTGGTTACTGACGGAGTCGGAACTAGAATTAAGGGTGGATTGTAGAAACCGGATGACCGGGTATGAGAGGTCTAAGGCTCGGGACCTTTGCCAAAAGACTAGAGCTAAATGGGCTTCGGGCGGTGATGAGAACTCGTCGTACTTTCATGGAATACTTAAAGCCAATCTATCTAGCAACCGGTTAAATGGCCTTTTAGTCGGGGATGTGTGGGAAACTAATCCGTTGGTCCTAAAGAACCTAGCTTTCGAGTTCTTTGCAGAAAGATTTAAGGAACCGCGCTCCTATCGGCCTTGTTTGGTCTGCCCTCATTTACCGCAGTTGACGGGCGCTGACGCAAGTCTGTTGACCCAAACTTTTTCTTTACTTGAGATAAAAAAACGCCGTCTGGGAATGCGGTGGCGATAAATCCCCGGGGCCGGATGGGTTTAATACCAAATTTTTGAAATCGTTTTGGGGCTGCTTTGAAGGGGACTTTGTAAACATATTCAACGAATTCTTTAACTCGATGACTATATCGGCTACTTGTTCCTCATCTTTCTTAGCTTTGATTCCAAAAAGGAAAGATCCGAGTGGATTAATGGATTACAGGCCCATCAGTCTCATCGGGTGCATTAACAAGGTGGTGTCAAAGGTCCTGAATAATAGGCTAAAATTAGTAATCGGTGGACTAATATCGGAGGAACAATCCGCGTTTATTGGGGGCCGAAGTATTTTGGACGGTCCGCTAATTCTGAACGAGGTGGTGGCATGGATGAAGAAGTCAAAAAAGAAAGGTTTACTGTTTAAAGTCGATATTGACAAAGCTTTCGATTCCTTAAGCTGGAGTTTTTTGGACTCAGTATTGGATCAAATGAACTTCCCGGTAAAATGGAGGAAATGGGTTATGGCCACATTATCGTCGGCTAGAGCGTCGGTTTGGTTAACGGGTCCCCTACTCACGAGTTCGACTGCTCTAGGGGTCTATAACAAGGAGACCCTTTATCGCCGTTTTTATTCATCTTAGCAATGGAGGCGTTGTCCGGGATCATGAAGCAAGCAACCAAGGTAAGTCTTTTTAAAGGATTGAGGTGTGGTACAAATGGGCCTTCCCTATCTCACTTTCTATACGCGGATGATGTGGTTTTCGTGGGAGAATGGTCTCTCGCGAATGCGGTTAACATTAAACGGATTCTTAGATGTTTTTACTTAGCATCGGGGCTCAAAATCAATTTATCTAAATGTAGCATTTTCGGCACCTGTGTGGAAAATTCGGAATTGCTTAGTATGGTAGGGATACTTCAGTGTAATGTAGGGAATTTTCCATTATAACATTTAGCGCTTCAAGTGGGCGCAAATATGAATCTAATTAGCGCGTGGGACCCGATTGTGGAAATGTTCAAGAGGAGGTTAGCATCATGGAAGGCGAAGTTATTGTCTTTTGGGGGCGACTCACAACTATAAAAGCGGTCCTAAATTCCTTGCCGACTTATTACTTCTCGCTTTTTCTAGCTCCGGTGGGGGTCATAGAGAAATTGGAACGGATTCGATGAAGGTTTTTTTTGGGGGGAACAGACGATGTTAATAAGATTAATTGGGTGGCATGGGACAAGATCGTCAAACCGAAGGCTCTCAGGGGTTTAGGGATGGGTTCACTAAGGGAGACAAATTTAGCTCTCCTAGCCAAATGGTGGTGGAGGTTCAAAAATGAGAGAAAAAAATGCGATATGGAGAAAGGTGATATGGTCAATTCATGAAAGGTCAAGATCGTGGAATGTAATTCCAACAAAATGTCTCAACCGGGTCCGTGGAAGCAAATAGTAAAGATGTCGGATGGGCTGAAGCAGTTGGGTTTAGACCTAGCAAAAGGATTTGCGGGGAAGGTAAGCCAAGGGGGTGAAATACTTTTTCTGGATGGACATTTGGGCCGGGCATGAATCATTGGCTGAAAAATTCCCTAATCTTTTCAATCTTGAGCGGAACAAGTGGTGTAAGGTAAATGATCGGGTATCCACTGGGTCGGGTCTTTCTCATGGGAACTGGGACTGGTGGCTGACCCGGGCAGCGCTGGTGCTACACGTGATCTAGGGTGCCTAACCTCATTGGTTTCGGTAGTTTCCTTGGGCTTATCGGAAGATTCTTGGAGGTGGAATTTTGACGACTCGGGGTTTTTTTCGGTTCGCAACGTTAAGGAAACAATTCTTCCCAGTTCGGTAGTATCTAGTGGGGGCCTTTTTGAATGGAATTCCTGGGTCCCGGTTAAGGTTGGTATCCTAGCTTGGAGAGTGGCAATGGAGTGGGTTCCAACTCTGGAGGCGCTTGCTCGGAGGGGGGTCGATATCCCTTCGGTTTTATGCCCAATCTGTGGGGAACGGAACATTTATTCCTTACATCTAGTTTCGCCCAATCAATTTGGCAATTGGTTGATCAATGGTGTCGTATTCCAAACTCCTTCGCTTTCTCGGTAAAAGACCTCTTGGAAGTGCACAAATTTTCCGGGTTATATGGGGACCGGAAAAAGGTAATTCACGCGATAATGTTAACAACGGTTTGGTGCATTTGGAATGCAAGGAATGGGTTATCATTCAATGGCAAGGAGGTTCTTTTACGTAACGTATTGGATGAAATAAAGGCGTTATCGTTCTTATGGGTGACCAACCGTTCAAAAGATTAAAGCTCTGGTATGGGAGAAATGGAACTACTTTGGGTGGTAGCAATATAAACGGGTGTTGTAAATTGGTTAGCTAATTGCTATCCTATGTTTATTGAATAAAATTTTTGTTGATCGTTCAAAAAAAAATTTATGTCAAAAGTAATTAATATGTTCTTGAACATTGGACAACCGATTATTTTACTGAAAAGTTTAAATTTAATTTCTGGTTTTAAAAATCTTATGGTTTTAATTCTTGAATTTAATGTCTTACAAAAACTTAAACATCTATCAGGAAAAAAGATAAAGATGATGGCAAAAAGTTTCATTTTCTTCTTCATAAAACTGATAGTTAAATTTTGTAATTAATAAATTTAGTAATTGTTTTCCAGAAATAAAACTTAAAGTATGATATATTTCTTTTTCTTTTTTTTAAAACTTGCCTATAATTTTTAGTAATTATTTTGGAAATTTGTGGGTGGATGGTATCTCACTTGCTCAATGCATGTTCATTGTGAGTTGTCATACACTTTAAACAAGTATAAAATCCAAAAATAAGTAAATAAGTATAAAACATTATAATAACACGTATGCAATTGACCCACATAACTAATAAAAATAAAAATAAATCAAATGGTGATTAATTTTTGTAATACAATTAGTTGTATTCTTAAATTCGTATTAATTATCTCCATATAATTGAATTTAATCTCATAAACTATAATTTATGTTTAAAGGTTTGTTTTATATGAATTTAAATATTTAAAAAAGATATTTCAAAAATGTTATTTCATTTATTTTTGCCAGCGAAGTCTCCACGATAACATATTTCCAATTCAACTCATCACTTCCATCACAATTCAGGTCAAATTAGGGTTCTAGGATTCCCAATTGTTTATGATAATTGACAATTTGATCAGTTCTTGATGGGTAAAGGAGGCGGTTGTTTCCCCAGCAAAAACAGAGCACCGTCGATTGTCGAATCGGATCCAGATCCTGCTCCGATTCCGGCAATTAACGACAATCATTCAATTCCGATTGAAGAAATTACGCCGCTGGTTGAAATCCGGAAATTGAGGATTTTTATAGTGTTTTATTCAATGTACGGGCATGTTGAGAGTCTCGCGATGAATATTAAGAAAGGGGTGGAGGAAATTGAGGGAGTTGAAGGTGTTTTGTTTAGGGTTCCGGAAACGTTGACGGCTGAGACGCTGTCGGCGATGAGAGTTCCGGTGAAAGGTGATGATATACCGGAGATATCGGCGGAGAAATTGGTGGAGGCTGATGGGTTGTTGTTTGGGTTTCCGACGAGGTATGGGTGTATGTCGGCGCAAATGAAGGCGTTTTTTGATTCTACTGGTGGATTGTGGAGAGAGCAGAAGCTTGCCGGAGTTCCGGCCGGATTTTTTGTCAGCACCGGGACGCAAGGGGGCGGCCAAGAAACAACGGCGTAAGTTACATTCTTTTGATTGGTTGGTTCACAAGTTTCACATTTTCATGCTTTTCTAATTAATTGTTTTTTTAATTAAATATATTTTTTAGTTTTTAAGTAGTTATAATACTTTTAGTAGGTGTATATTATGTAGTTTTATTTACTTCAAAATTAATTTTTCTATGAAAATTGAATATGGTGTTGTTACGTATTTAAGTTGAGATGCGAAAACTCTTATAAAGTTATACTTACATTGTGTTAGTTTATTTACATTAATTAAAGCGATGAAATTTTCGTTAAATACAATGAAATTACTTTTCATAAATTTACTTTCTAAATAAAAACATTATTCATTCATAATTTTCATGGACATTGTGAATGAAATAAATTTTGATGTAGATAGTAAAATTAGAAAGAAAAAAAAATAGTTCGTATGTATTTAACTGTCATGATGTAGTTTAATGTAAACTAAAATGACATGATTTTAAAAGGTTTTGTGTCTCGGTTTAGGGGTAAGATTACACCATATTAATTTTCTTTATTAATAATTAATAACTAATAATGTGGGATGTAAATGATATTAAAAGTGAACTATCATTTTAAGAGGTATAAAATAATAGCATGCCTCTTAAAAACTACCATTTGGTGGCTAAAAATAGCATCAATCTATTGTTTTCTATAAAATTTAGTCGGAAATCACATTGTTATATTTCTTATATATTGACTATATTATTGTTTTATGCCGTTGATTGCATAAAGTAAGGAAATTAAAAAAAAATGATTCTTTTGAAAATAAATAAAAAAAATTGTCATATTTAATCATTACTAGAAGATTTTTTCCAAAGCATCACTAACCGGTTGTTGTGGTTGCAGATGGACGGCAATTACACAGTTAGCACATCACGGCATGTTATATGTTCCAATAGGATATACATTTGGTGCCGGGATGTTCAAAATGGACTCAATCCGAGGTGGTTCTCCGTATGGTGCTGGTGTGTTTTCAGGAGACGGGACTAGAGAACCGAGTCAAAGAGAACTCGAACTCGCACGACATCAGGGTAAGTACATGGCCATGATCGTCAAAAGGTTCGAGTCTCACTCAAGCCAATGAAGAAAGAAAAACTAATATGGAAAATGTACATTTTTTAATGCATAATGTTACAAGAAATATTTTATTATTGTTTTGAAAAAATGGGTTAGTGAGGAAAAACCCTTTTCAATTTCCATTTATTTCTCACCCAATTTGTTGATTGTATGTGTGTTGATAATTAAATACAAGAGTTGTATCATGTATTTATATATTTTCTTTTCTTTGATATTGTATTTTTTTGTATCATTTTATTACAAGTATCAAGTAACATTGGTCGTATTTAAATACAAAACTAATTTCAAACAGTGAATGAAAAACAGTAGAGATATTTTATATGTAGTCTTGTATTTTACATTTAAAACAATATATATATATATATATATATATATATATATATATATATATATATGGTTAGGTTATAGTAAAAAGGGTTTTAAAAATAAGAAGGGTAAGAAAGATTTTAAGCTTGACATGTGTCATTTTATTGTTTTTAAAGGGAGGGCATAGTCAATGTGTAATATACCAGGTCAATGTGTAATACACCAGGTCAATGTGTAATACAAGGTCTGATATTACACAATGATCAGATCTGATATTACACAATGATCAGATCTGATATTACACAATGACCTGACATATTTGAACGAATTACACAATAATGAGCGAATTAAACAATGAGCTGGAAAACGTAAAACACAATGATGAAAACATATAACACAATGATGAAAAATATTTGACACAATGAACTTGTATTACACAATGACCTGACTAATTACACAATGAACTTGTATTACACAAGGACTTGACTAATTACACAATGAACTTGTATTACACAATGAACTTATATTACACAATGAACTTGTATTACACGATAAACTTGTATTACACAATGACCTGACTAACTACATAATGAGCTGGAAAACGTAAAACACAATGATAAATACATATAACACAATGAACTTGTATTACACATTGAACTTGTATAACACAATGAACTTGTATTACACAATGACCTGACTAATTACACAATGAACTTGTATTACACAATGACTTGACTAATTACACAATGAACTTGTATTACACAATGACCAGACGTGGTATTGCACAATGAACTTGTATTACAAGATAAACTTGTAATACACAATGACCTGACTAACTACACAATGAGCTGGAAAACGTAAAACACGATGATAAATACATATAACACAATGAACTTGTATTACACATTGAACTTGTATAACACAATGAACTTGTATTACACAGTGACCTGACTAATCACACAGTGACCTGACTAATTACACAATGACCTGACTAATTACACAATGAACTTGTATTACACAATGACCAGACGTGGTATTACACAATGAACTTGTATTACACGATAAACTTGTATTACACAATGACCTGACTAACTACACAATGAGCTGTAAAACGTAAAACACAATGATAAATACATATGAACTTGTATTACACAATGACTAGACGTGGTATTACATAATGAACTTGTATTACACAATGAACTTTTATTACACAATGACTTGACTAATTACACAATGACCAGACGTGGTATTACATAATGAACTTGTATTACACAATGAACTTGTATTACACAATGACCTGACAAACTACACAATGAGCTGAAAAACGTAAAACACAATGATAAATACATATAACACAATGAACTTGTATTACACAATGACCAGACGTGGTATTACACAATGAACTTGTATTACACAATGAACTTGTATTACACATTGAACTTGTATTACACATTGAACTTGTATTACACAATGAACTTGTATTACACAATGAACTTATATTACACATTGACCTGACTAATTAAACAATGAGCTGAAAAACGTTAAAAAAAATTGTTTTTGTTTATAACGACACTATGCTCGTTTTAAAGATAAAAAAATGCTCGTTATTATGGTGTATTTTTTTTGAAAAAATAATGTCGTATGTAAAAGTTATGAACCTTTAAAAATGAGGGGGGGACTTGATAAAAGTCAACAAAAGTGGCCAAGACTAAAATACCCTTCCAACAACTTTTTCTCCTACAATTTAATCTCAACCATTAAATATTTTCTACAATTTGATCTAATTACCCTAAATCCTTCTCACCTTTCTTACAATTAAATTTTTTTTTACCTGAACCTAATCCTATATATATATATATAGGGGTATGTTCTTTTGAGAACCAACAATATGTTAAGAACCGTGAGAACCGCATTAACTCTTCCTCTATTTATAATATAAATTGACTAGAATTCATGTACATTTCAATATGTTTAAGGTTTGGTTTTAAAAGACCTCGAATTTATGGTCGTTTTTTTAAATGCATATATGCACTCACACTATATGCACAAATGAATGCATATATGCATATTTTCATACTTTTCTTAAAAAAATTCAGGAGAGAGGAGATAAACTCAAACTAAGAGTGGGAAGAGATAAATAAAACATTGTTGTTGAATTTTACTTTTTCCACTAAAACGATATGTACACGTTTTGTGCGGTTCTTTCGGTTCTCAACATATGGTTAGTTCTCAAAAGAACATGCCCCTATATATATATATATATATATATATATATATATATATATATATAGGGAAGAGTTAAAATACTAAAAACTTTTTATGTGATAACTGTGCTAACCACTATCAAACAATAACATAATTTATATTTTTTTTCTTTTAATTCTTAAAAGAGTATTTAAGTATCGTGAACATATATCTTGAACATAAATATGGAAATGATGAGTCTTACATATGCGTACCAAATAATGTTACATATACGTGACACATAGTGTTTACGTATGTGTAACATTATTTGGTACGTATACATAACACTATTTTGAGAGTGATTATCATGGTAATCACATAAATATTGATTAGCATTTGAACCTCACCCTATATATATATAAGCGTTGATACGGTTCTCATCATACGAGCTCAGTTTTTCCACACTCGGGTGTCACGGTTACTGGATCATAAAGTTAACATGAAATAATAAAAGTTTAAAGTTAAAAATTATAACATTTTAGAACAGCTAAAAGCCTTAATGAAAACAGTCAATGACAAATTTAATACGATTACAATGACAAATTATTTTTTTGGGTATTTTTTTAATGTAATTATTAATCGTCACATTAGCACATATGCACTAGTCCGACTCATCAAATGCTATATCAACGAAATAATGCATGTTAATAAGAAAATGACGGTCAAATGTAAAACACACCACATGCTGCTTAGATCATTATAAATTTGAAAAATTAACAAATAAGAGTAAAGTTTAAATTTTGCCTTTGCGGTGCGAGAAACAGAACTTACACGGTTGAGGCGGTGACATTAACGTGACTAAGCATAAAAAAACGTGGTTAAATATTTTTTGCCCCACCTTAAACAGTTAAGGTGATGACATCAACGTGACTAAGTACAAAAAAATCGTAGTTAAATATATAATGTATAAAGTTACGGCGAGTCGGTTGTGGAGATCGAAACATAGATAAAAGACAGTTGGTGTCATTTTTCATGGTACCAGCACGTCACTGTCACTCGATATAACCCACGATACCTAAAAATACACTATCTCGAATATGACTCCCTTTTTAAAGAAGTTTATACCGGGATGTCAAAAAATAAATAAACAAACAAACGCAAAAGTTATTGGGATAGACTCGAAACTTTATAAACTTGACGGGGTTAAACCGACATTTTATAAATTTTGGGGGTGTTTTTTGATATTTGATCAAAATTAAAAGAGGAGAAATGATCGGTGGTGGCAACACTTCCTTTTAAGATGATAATTTGAAAAAGATTTGCTGATAATAACAACTACATTTTTAAAAGTTTAAGTAAATAATATTAAAAATGAGATAATTAACCATAGATAGCACATCAAGGATTAGTAAGGTGGTTAATAAGTCATCACTTAAGTAAAATGTACTTTTTAACTACTAGTCACACAAGTATCTATAAAGAATATGTTAGTTAAGATATTAAAACAACTATTTTTGTTTGATTATAGCAGGTTCTTCTACTGTTTTTGGCTTTTTAACGGCTAATGGTGACTGTATCGTAAGTGAACTGAACATTCAATGAACTGTTTGTGAATTGTTCAGTAGGAAGTTCATTTTGGTTCGATAACCGAGCGAACATGAATAGTAGTATTTTGTTCATTGAATAAAACGAACAAATATAAACACATGTCTCCTTTTTACATTTACATTCATGTACGTTGATTTATGTTCGTTTACATAGTCATTCAAATAAATTTAGCATGTGCATTTGACCATTAATGTGAGTTTATGCATTTATTTATCTTTCATTCCAGGCTTAAACAGTGACAATTAAGCTTGTATTTAACTTAACTTTTGAATCATCTAATGACATTGTTGTTTACTTTAAAATTTACAAGATATTGTTGCATCATTTGATTGGATTTAGACTTTAGTTTGGATATTATTGTTTACTTTAAAAAAAATGCTAAATATTGTTGGATCATCTATAGTATTTAGACATTAATCTTAGTGATATTATTTATCTTTAACCGGTGTATCTCTGTTCATATATGTTCTTTTATATTCGTATATGTTAACTTATATTCGTTTATAATATTAACAACGAACAAGCTTATTTTCCTAACTAACATATATAGTGGTGGGGCATTATAGGTCCAAACCTGTGAAACCCGACCCGTTAGAATATGGACATAGTTTATCTAATTAGTTGATTGACCGGTTGTAATGATATGTCTTAGGTATTTAATTACACAATTATGCTTCATTCACTTTTGTGAGTATCCCCATCGTGTATTCATTCTCGTCATTCATTTCCAGCTACATATTTTAGACAACAACCAAGTAACAAAAAGCATGTATCTATGAAAATTTTAATCGGTCCAAACGCCCGATCTATAAGGAACCGACACGCCTAACCCGTTAATCTCAGGATCGACCCACGGTTATCCATTCAGGTTCTCTTTCTCATATTCACTCCTAAACTAAATTATTTTACCGTATGTTTTTTTATGAATAATCTTTTATAAAAAGTTAGTTAAAAGTGGATTCGTGTGGCCACGACATCCCGCGATATTTCATCGACGTAACAGAAAAACCTCCCAATTTGGATAAAACTAACCCTTGCGGTCGTTATGCTTAACAATGGAGACTCTTCTAACCCTAAATCCACTCAAACCCCAACCCCATCTCTTCAAATTCCCCAATTCTCGAATTTGCAGTCCAATTAGCAACCGCAGGTGTTTGATTTCCCCAATTTCTTGCAAGCTCTCATCACAGCCCTCAAAAGACACGACCCAGAACAAGGTTGTGGTCCCCGGTGCAGCACCGTCGCTATCGGAAGAAAATGAGCCTCCGGCGGCGGAGGATTTCCGGCCAAAGAAGACCGGCGGGTTGGTAATAAAAAGGTTGACCAAAAGGGTTCTGGCATTTCTTGCTAATTTGCCTCTGGCTCTTGGTGAGATGTTCACCATTGCTGCTTTGATGGCTTTGGGTAAGTAGTCTTTATTTTGGATGATGATGCAATTTGACGTTTCTGGTCAAACAAATTGCTGTTTGACTATATATTTGATATGAGTTTCACATATTTCTTTAAAGTTCCCCTAGATATATCTAACTATGCAATATGTTCTTCAAATAGAGCAATGTTGGCGAATAATTTGTATGAATTTTTCATTTGAAACATAATAGGATTGACTCCACAAAAGTCAAAATTGGAACTTTTTTGCAAGTGATAAGAGTATGGTATATTGAATATCGGTTAATGATCATTGATTGTTCAATTTGTATTGTGATTAGAACAAGAACTTGTGACATATACAAGAAATATGCAACCAAAAATAGCCTAAAGTTTTATGTCCCATAAAACAAAGACACATTTGGACTTTGAGTTTTTGTGATAATTTCACCTTCAACATTGACATGAATATTTTTAAAGAAATTTATGACTTTATTAAACATCGGTAAAGCTATTAATGGATTAAGTTTATTATGAAATCGACAATGAGTTTGAATTTGGATGTTACTAAATTACAAACATGGAAAATGTTGCCCGTATACTTATGAATGCTCGATTTGGGTTGTATTTTATCTCAAACAAACCAAGTGTCAGATTGAAAGTAGCTAAAGGGGAACGGGCTAATTGTTTAAATGGGCTGAAAGTCGCACGAATGCCATTTTTAATGCACGTACCCTCCTAACCATTATATTGAAAGATTTTGATTATTAATATAATAATGTTTTTGTAATCATAATTAACAAATAAAATACTTATAGAAGTTTTATGAACAGGACCAAGAAGTGTTGGCGGGTCAACCTCCATTTCGCCCATACTAAAATACGACTCATTTCAACGTGAACCTGTTTCGACCGACCCATTTATCACCTCTACAGAATTAGCCTCATCTTTATGCAATTGTTTATGCAGGCACTGCAATAGACCAAGGTGAGAATCCGGAATACTATTTCCAAAAGTACCCTGAAGATAACCCGATTCTAGGATTTTTCACATGGAGATGGATACTTACCCTAGGGTTTGACCATATGTTTTCATCCCCGGTTTTTCTTGGAACTTTAATTCTATTGGCAGCATCTCTTATGGCTTGCACATACACCACACAAATCCCCATGGTTAAAGTAGCAAGAAGGTAAATGTTATATTTTGATGCCATTTGCTTTTACAATCAAGTCACACTTTTGAATTTTCAATTTTAAAATCAAGATATAGTGGAGTTCTTGGGCCCAAAGGTTGGGCCCTGATCATGCTAATTATATTTCTGATTCTTAATTAAAATACATGGGCTTTTTTCACAAGTTGTTTAACATGAACTTATATTACAGATGGTCTTTCTTACATTCGGCTAACACAATTCGAAAGCTGGAATTCTCAGATTCTCTGCCCAAAGCCTCAATTCAGGATTTAGGTGTCGTTTTATCAGGAGTTGGATATGAGGTATATAAAGGGGTGTTTAAATTTGCATTTTGGAATTGATTACTTGATTATCATGACTTTAATTCGTAAAATATTTAATATTCAGAAAAACATATTCTACAATCTATAATATTGATCTGGGTCTACAAGAATCCCTCTTTTTTGATATTATTAGTGGGTATTGAAAACATTTGGTAATAATCAGACATTTCTTATTAGGTTTTTCTGAAAGGACCATCTTTATATGCCTTCAAAGGGCTGGCGGGCCGGTTTGCCCCGATCGGTGTGCACTTAGCTTTACTCTTGATAATGGGCGGTGGAACCTATACTGCTACTGGAAGTTTTAAAGGTTCTGTAACGGTCCCACAGGGCTTGAATTTTGTTATGGGAGATGTATTAGGCCCAAACGGGTTCCTTTCTACACCTACTGAAGCTTTTAACACCGAGGTTCATGTTAACCGGTTCTACATGGATTACTATGATAGTGGAGAGGTGAGAATAGTTGTTCTTACAGGTGGCACTTGGGCTGGGGGGATCAAAATTTATAATACGAATCAAACAATTTTTTATCAACTTTTTCAACTTTAACGTACCAATCAGGTAAAATAGGAAGCACATAAAAGTTAGCATAAAAGGAAATGGGTCAAAAGGGTTCGGAAATAGCCCAAAATGTATTTATAATGCATAAAGTTTTCTAAATCAATTTCTTAAAAGAGTTGGATTATTATTGCATAAATACAGTTTTTCATAATCATATTTGAAATTTTACTTATTTATAGAATAAAACAAAATTTTGGACAAAAGATGTTTTGGGCCAACCTGAACCATACCAAAAATTACATGTTTTGACCTGAACTCATTTTGACCCGTTACCTGATTTGCCAGACCTACCAATTTTGCCACCTATAATCTTCGTTTTCAGACTCAAAGCAACAATCAAATAGCCCGTTAATATGTCATGTCTCATTATTGTGGCATAGGTTTCACAATTCCACACAGATCTTTCTTTATTTGATATTGACGGGAAGGAAGTAATGAGGAAAACAATAAGTGTAAATGATCCATTAAGATATGAAGGAGTTACCGTATATCAAACCGACTGGAGCATTTCTGCACTTCAAATACTTAAAGACGATGAAGGCCCGTTTAATTTAGCTGTTGCACCTTTAACCATCAATGGAGATAAGAAGCTTTACGGGAGCTTTTTGCCTGTTGGAAACGCCGATACTCCAAATGTCAAGGGAATGTATGATTTATCCCTTTTTTTATTTTTCTTAAATGAATTAAAGCTTATACTTTTTAGTAGACATGGCCAAATAGGCCAGGTTGGGTAACAGGTCAAAATAGATTCATCTTAGAACAGGTTGGGTTGGCCCACCGATGCTTTTTTGTGTTTTCTTAATATTTAATGTATTGATTGTCATCACCAAAACATATATTATTAAATAATAAACTTTTGACCTGTTTAACCCGATCACCCACTCGACCCGTTTCAGATTTTGCTAATTTTCTACATTTGACTTGGTATCAATAAAATAGAACCCATATTAACCCTGGCCATGGTTCTATATAAATGGGTTGAAATTTTCATTTTGGCTCTGTAGTTTATACTCATTTTTGTTTGGCAACAATATAATTTTTTCATGTTTGTTGAACCAGATCAATGCTTCTTCGTGATCTTCAGTCCGTTTTGTTATATGATCAAGAAGGGAAATTTGTTGGGGTTCGTAGGCCTGGCTCTAAGCTTCCAATTGAAATTAATGGTATAAAAATCGAAATTGTAGATGCAATTGGCAGTAGTGGACTTGATATGAAGGTAATACAGCTGTTTTATATGCAAAACGAGCCAGGTCAGATTGTCAAAATGGGTCGGGCCAGATTTTCCATGAACACTAAAAAGATTTAATAAATTGACTTAGAAGGTTTTTTGCCTTAGAAACACAATTTGGGCTGCTTTCGACCCGTTTGACCGGTTTCTTGTTTAGCTTTGACCCGTTAGTGAGACTAAATTGCATCTGTACAGACTGATCCTGGCGTGCCGATTGTTTATGCTGGATTTGGTGCATTGATGCTTACAACTTGCATTAGTTATCTATCACACACACAGGTATGAATCACAAAACATTTGACTTTTTTACTTCTGAAAGTCAAATATACATTTTGTTTGACAGATATGGGCTTTACAAGATGGAACAACTGTAGTAGTTGGAGGGAAGACTAACCGAGCCAAGATCGAGTTTCCCGGTGAGATGAACCGCTTGCTAGATCGCGTCCCAGAAATAAATGAACCAACTGATGTTATTTGTGGCTAGGTTCAAGCAATTATCCAGAAACAAGAAGATTCTTTTTCAGAGATTTGATTTAATCAAATACAGAAGTATATATATCCCAGATAGATCCATCAAGATTCAATCAGACTCCATTCAATTCAATTTCTTACAAAATATATAAAAAAAATATGCTTAGAAAATATATGAAAAAATAAAATTAAACGCGCCAGGTAGGGGTCGAACCTACGACTTTCTGCTTAGGAAACAGACGCTCTATCCACTGAGCTACAGGCGCTTACATGTTAAATGATACAATTGAAATTTGATAGATACAAATCCTATAACTTAGAAATATGCTTTTGCATGTGTGTATATGGTCTTAGTTGAGATTTTTCAATTCTCTTACTTTATTTTTTTAGTTGGGATTTTCTGTTTTTTTTTTTCTTTTATTAATTTGAAAACTATATATACTGTATTATATATACGTGTATAAAATTTTATTTCTTTTGTTTTATTTAAAAAATATATATATCTCGTTTCTATTAATTTTAATAATAGTAGCTATAAAGTAGAATGATACTTTGTATTTATATATGATGTAAAAAACTGTTAAAGGAACTAATATTTATTTAATAAAATATAGCAATAGAATAAATGCATATACAAGCTCGTTGCGATGAGGTGTTGATGCGGTTTTATTTTATTTAACGTGATGCCGTTTACCCTTCTCCCTTTATAAAATTACGGTCACAACAACAAATTCGGATTTTATAAAACTTCATTTTTAATAGTTGTAAGAGGGAAAAAAGTTGGTAAAAAAATCGAAACTTTGAGGCATCTTTGACGGCTTGTACGTTTGTGCTACGATGACTTGTACATTATTACGCACAACTCAGTTTTGAATGAAATTTGCACTGAAACGTAGATAAAATAAACATTTCATAACAGTATAAACATCATATTTTGAAAGTTATAAGATAAAAAAAAATGTGTGTGCATCATGTGTCAAAAGATGCTTGGGAAAAAGAAAAACAAATGAAAAAATATATGGTATAAAGTGTAAGTGTAGTCTTGAGGGGTCGTAATGTAACTTTAATTTTATATTGATGTAATGGCAGCTAAATTTAATTGTACATTAGTGTTTAAAACATTTGTACATATCAATTTGACATTATCAACATTGTTTTTATGGGAAGAGGCGTCGGTTGCTAATTGTATATGATCCTACCTCTCAAACTATAAACCACGTTTTCTATTTCTACACGTCATACAAACACGAAACCAAGATATAACAAATTATTTTCATTCTTTCGTTGATCCGGATACATTTTTCGTCTCATATTTGTTATTACATTTCGTGAAACCAAACACAAACACAAACAAATATGCACTAGCATTAGGCGTCTAAACCAACAATGTTCGAGTTCATCACATGTGCTTGAATTAAGAAAACAAATTTTATAAGAGACTGGAGTGTTTATAAAACCTAACAAGATTAAACTTCACAATTTTATTTTCTAAAATGATGATAGTTTCATGATTACCTCTACTTTTAGTTTGGTTATCATCAACACTTGATTTGAATTTGAAAAAACAACTAATCTTTTGAAAAGTAGGGATAGAAACACGTAGAAGCTTATCAAAAACCACCACCACCAACTATTGTCTAAATTCTTTAGGTCTTTTGCTTTTGGCTTGTTGAACGGTCCCTCCATTTTACATGAATCATTTGAAAACTCATTACTATTATTAATTCTTCTTATTATTAGGAGTGTTACTATTATTGTTAAATTTTATTTTATAATATTTTAGAATCCTAAAGTTTTATATGAAAGGTTGAAAGACTTATTTAAAATTATAGTTTAACATTTCTAGTGAATTCAAATACGGATTATAGGTAGCACTAGAAAAAAAAACAAAACTCTAAATCAGTTGATCACATAATACAATTGTTTCCAACCGAGTCTAGACATCTAAATTGGATAACTCGGTTTTTGAAAAAAAAAACTATTCAAGTTGTTCACTTCACAAAAGTAACACACATCTGAAGTATCTAAATGAGTATAACAAATACACGTGAAGAAATTATATCTTATCTATGTCTAACGTCTATTGCTTTATAAAAATGACTATAATACCACTGTTACTAAAAAGAAAAAAAATATAAATATTTCTTAAAAACCTAACTTCCTTATATATCTGCTATCTCATCTCTCGTTCCCAAATCAAGATCCACACTTCGGCTGTCACCGCTACATCCACCTCTGGCGGCCACCCCCAAATCAAGCAGCCACCTCCACCTACCTTCCTTCACCACCGACTGCAACCGTATTTAACACTAAAGTTTTACTTGATGTGATAAATGTTCCACTAAATTCAACTTAGACAAACTAAGATTGTATGCGACATGGTGGAGGCCCTAACATCTTTGGGTCAAGATGGCCTTAGGGTCGTGACTTCACCTGACTAGGATAGAGGTCTTGTCTATCTGAGATGCTTGTTATTATATTCCACGAAACTATTAATAAACTATTTTATTAATAGTATACGAAATTTCACACCCGTATGAATTCTCATGCCAAGGACTTCACGCTGTCATGGAGGCGTTGTTTCACGCCCTAACCATCTCCATATGCTACCTTAGTGCGCTAGTCATCGTCCCAATCGTTGTTAATCTGGACCTATGGAAAACAACATACGAAAATTATCCGGAACTTTAGACATAACCATGTTATACATTAAACGTCTCCTCACACTAAAACTAGAACCATACCACATAAATTGGTTAATTTTAGTAAATGCAATATTGCCTCTCATCATTAATTCAAGTCATACAACATAAATATGCTTTTTACAACTACCATAACGACCTTCCAAAACATTTCATCTTTCCCCCCTCCAAAACTTTTAATCTCCCTTTTCACCCCCTCTCTTTTTCTTATTTCTCGAAAATTAATTTAATCATACAGAGAAAAGCTGACCCCTCTAACCCCTCTGCATCTGCCCCAATTCTCTCCATCATTTCAAATTCATGATTCTAATTCGCATAAATAACCCACCATTCTTCAATTTACCGGTGGATTTCTCACGGTGAAATGTGGCCGTACCGGAGAAAATCAACCATCAACGATTACAATAACAATAATTATAACAACAATCACGACGACGATTGCAGCCCTAAGTCACGTAGAGCACCTTCAAGCCCTAATTTCAAACGCCGATCCTTTAAGGATATCGAAATTCTCACTCACGGTGACGATAACCTCTCCAATTTCAACACAATTGAAGAAAAAACATCTTCCTCCTCACAATGTCTCGACGGCGAAGTCAAAAGATCCTCCGTCTTCCACCGCGTCCACCTCGCTAACCGATTTACCCGCGCTTTTTCCCCTCGGTCGAAACAGGAACCAGCAGAAGCCTCATCGGAATTAAGCAAACTCGCCGGATCGGAAAAACCTGTAAAATTGGGGAAATTGGAGAAATATGAACCGCGGATAACGATTCCGGGATCGGAAAAACGAGTGGTGGTGTACATGACGAGCCTCCGCGCCGTCCGATCGACGTTCGAGGCTTGCCGGACCGTCCGATCGATCTTACAAGGGTTCCGAGTCCCCGTCGACGAGCGAGATCTGTTAATGGACGCATCGTTCTTCGACGAGATACGGAAGATAATGGCTCAGATTGGGCAAGGCTCAAGGGACGACAAGCGAGTGTCGTTGCCGCGAGTGTTCATCGGCGGGAGGTATATCGGAGGTGCGGATGAGATTGTGGAGCTCCACGAGATGGGAGAGTTGAAGAAATTTGTCTCCGGTTTGCCGGCGGTGACTCCCGGCGTTTGCGAAATTTGCGGTGGGTTCAGATTTAATCTGTGTGATGAATGCAATGGGAGCCATAAGTGCCCGTTGGAGGACGGTGGGTTTAGGCCTTGTACGGTGTGCAATGAAAATGGTCTCATCAGGTGCCCATCTTGTTTGAGCAATTAATAATAAATAATAATATTTTTTTATTGTTAGAAAGATTTTTTGAAAAAATATAATTTTTTATTCATATTTTTGTAGGTTTTTTTTGGTAAATTGGGATATTAGAAACTGATATTTACGCCGTAAATGTAAAATGTTTAATGTTACGATAAAATACTGCAATAGATCTTTTGTTATATTGTTGTATTTATAAAAAATGATCATCATCCTACTTATGTTTGTTGAAGCTGATTTTGGTGATGAATTTTAACCAACTTATAATGGTAAACATACCAACTAACAAAATGCGTTCTTGCCATGATGTAAGACGCTTTTCGACCATTTAGGGTCGTTTGGGTCTTGAAACGATACCCTTTTCTTCCTTTCCAAGATATCGTTTAGGTTAATAATCTCATGGCGTTGGATGTTTAAGTACACATTAATTTTTGGGTATATCATCCCCCAATTAATTTATCATGCTTACCGATACGTTCTTCTTTGGGAATTGATTTAGCACTTTCGTATTCGTCAACTTTTTCTTTATATTCTTAAACAAATTAATATTTTAGACATTATTTTTGCGATGAGAATATAACTCATGAACACATAAATAATAATATTTAACATCTGTGTTATATGTTCATATTTTTATTTTTATCAAAATAAAAAATGTATTTTACAATCTCTGACCATTTTAAAAGACAGTTATTCAAAGAATACTATACTTTTTACTTATTTAGTCCAATCTTTAGATAGTCAAAAGAGTTTCATAGTGCATGAAAATTTCATGAATTACAATACTCCTTTCTTAACCTTTTATCAAACTCCACTCTATGAAAAATTCAACCACTTTTCAACTAATATAGTTCTCTTATTCGAATTTATATGACAAATTCAACAACTTTTCAACTAATATATTTCTCTTATTCTAAGTTCCATACATAAGAATGGAGGGAATATAGTCCTATCATTGAGTTAGATAAAGGTGAAGGCATGTAATAGGTGCCATTGATCGAGTCACATGGACGGATAAATTATACCAAGTGTGATGAAATTGACCTCCATAAAGTGGCCAAATGAAGAGAACACGATGTTGAGTTCCCATTTTGGAGTTTAGGAAAGTTAAACTAGGACTTAGGTAGTGTTTGGTATGCATGAATGGATGATGGAATGGAATAGGTCATTTCGTTGGAGAAAAAAACATGTTTGTTAATCACATATAAATGAAATGGACCATTACATAAGGAATATGATTTTTTCCGTTATAATGATTTTCAATCCTTGCAGGAGGGGTGTTTTTTTCCATTCTTTCAAAGAATGAAATGATTTTGTTTAATTAATAACCAGAACCATGACCAGGGGCGGATGTAGTGAAGCGAGGGGGGGTGCACAGGAACCCCCCGAGTTTTGAAATTTTAGTGTAACGGTAGGTAAAAAAACTAGGGTGAACCCCCTAAAATATTATAGGGTGAACCCCCTTACGACGGCGCCCACTGCTGCTCGGTTGATCCGGTTGTGAAGCTATAAAACTAAGAACTCTTTCTTGAACTAAATGTGTGTTCTTGAGCATTCATATGATTAGAGGTAAAAAATTGATAGAAACAAATGAGTAGATGACTCTTAAATACAAATTAGTTGATTTTGTGAACATTTGAAGCATAATTTTCATGTTTTTTTCTTTGCTTTAGACCTCCAAAAATGGTTGAGCCGCCCCTGCCCGACCCGACCCGACCCGACCAATCGAACCGAACCGAAAATTTTTATGTCCGGCCCTATGAAATTGGATCATCTAAAAACAGTGAACCCCCTGAAAAAAAATTCTGGATCCGCCACTGACCATGACACGTCCCATAACCCTTCCCATGACTCAAACTATGACTCGACCCATGACCTGTCCCATGCCCCGACCCGAACCATGACTCAATTCATGCCCCGAACATGACCTGATCCATGCCTTGACCCATGAGTAGAACCAAGACCCGTCCCATGACCCGAACCATGGATCAAACCATGGCCCGACCCATGTCCCGAACCATGGCCCAGAGCGAACATGACTGATCCATGCCTTGACCCATGAGTAGAACCATGACCTATCCCATGACCCGAACCATGGGCCGGTCCATGTCCCGAACCTTGGCCCAACCCATGACTTGACCTATAATATAAATTTACTAGTTAAAAATATTTTATTTTTCATAAAATATTTTTCCGGTCTACCAAAGAACATGAAGTAATGATTCATTTCATTCTCATAGGGTAACCAAACAGGACAATGGAATGGTAATGACCCATTTCTTTCCCTTGTCTATTCCATTCACTCGTCCATTCCATTCCCTCGTCCATTCCATTCCCTCGTCCATTCCATTCCCTCGTTCATTTCATTATCTTATAACAAACAAACCCTTATAATTATTCTAACGTGAAGTTAAGAGTAAAGTGTATACATATGAATCATATAATAGAAAGACTATAAGGTAAACACAACTACTTAGTTTTTTACTGTATGGTAAACCCTGAACCCGCCTCACATAGGAAGACAGTGTAGCAAAGTGAACCTCTTTCTAAGCACTCCACTTGGTTCTATTCAATGAAAAACGGGTGTCATCACAATTGGGGATAGAAAATGAAGAATTTTTGTGATTTGGATCATTTCTTGAAGGGCAAAATTTGTTAGTTACATACTTATGAAATCCATGGTAAGTCAATTTCCTTAACGAATCATTTGATGCAGAGGTAGTTATGTAATATCTATATGTGGCTCAATTTTTAAGAGTCTTTTCCTAGTTTGAAGAAGTGGGAAGGAAAGGTGAGTAGGGAACAGTAAGGTTTAAAAAATAAGAAACATTGTAAACCCATGTAACATAATATTTATCATTTAGCCCCAATATTTACTAGGATTCAAAATTCTTGTTTAAATCTTATTCTAATAAAAAAAGAACTAGGACCACCACTTGGCGTGTTCCTGTGAAATCAACTGCTTATTTTCCCGTCTAAATCGTTCTCTTCCATAATCTCATCTATTCTTTGGTTAAAACGCAATTAACTAGCATTTTAATTAATATTTATTGTATGTATATGTAAATATCTATTTTAACTTAATAAAAAGCTTTTTGGGTTTGACCATGTTCATTTTTAAAAAGAAATAAAGTTATGCAATTAACATAAAAATCATTTTACATTAATCACATATAATATAAAAAAGTTTCAATATACATATATTTTAATTTGCATAATACACAATCATTTTTAACTAAGATACCGTATAACTATTTATATGTGATAAATGAAAAATAATCACATGTACGGCGAGAGAAAGAAAGACGGTTCTAAATCCACATTATTTATCATCTTTAAAACAATAAAGACAAGTATAAGTGAAGTTATTGTAACTTAACAATTAAAATTGGTTATTATTTAGCATCCTCTTTGTATGTAACATAAAGTATGTTGATGTATATATGTAAATTTTAAAATATTTATTTTGATGATCTTAAAAATTCAAACATATGACTAAATGTTAGTTCTAAAATATCTATATATTTATAAAATATACATCTCATTTTACTAAGATCAAACTATAATTCACTAAATGATGATCAATTAATCAACCAACAACAACCATGAGAATATGCTATTCACAGTTCGACCGTGGATATCCACCAACTTTTCGTTTAAAATACACCAACTAATGTTCAATGTGAGTTAATTGCGTAAGTTTAATCATATCTTAAATATTATTTTATAGTTCTTAAATTTTTATTACTAAGTATATATAACATTACATTTATTAACCTATTTAGTACACGGATTTATTACTAAGTATATATAACATTACATTTATTAACCTATTTTATAGTTCTTAAATTTTTATTGAATTATATATTATCAAGGCAAATTACATAAGAATAACAGGTAGACGGGCAACAAACTGCGCCGCCTTCCCCTTCTGATTTAACTTGGGCCTTAAAATATATAAGAAGTGGATTAGGTGAAATCCATCGGTCCATATAATCCAAAAGAATGCACTATACTTGCTTGCCAGTTGCCACTTGCATTAGCATATTGGAAAATAATATTGGGCCCAATCTTATATATTGCAAATCTTCATTGGTTTTGAGGAAAGGAAATCTTGCCCACCAAATCATCAATTACCAAACGAATTTATTATTAGTATTTATTTCGCAGGATCGAGCTAATGATTATGATTCATAAAATATATTAGTTATAAACTGTAGTATTAATTTCATAATTTGTATTTATACTGATTTTTTTAGAAAAGATAAATCTAAACATTTTATTCAGGATTGGGTTAAAACCGACCCAACTCGTGCCTAGACTGAAAGCAAGACTCAAACACCAAGATTTAAATTCAAGACCTATAAGGCCAGTTTTAACTCAACACCAGGGTACCATTGAGCTAGATGATTAACGGTTTGTATTTATTTTGATTAAGAGAAGAATGTGATTTTTAGATTTTGTATATCGATTGTAGTTGATATTTTCTATAAAATAACAACCAAAATGATTGTATCTAGGTTTTCTATGTTGGGACATTGTCTTAGATCACATATAATTATTAAATACTGGAGTAAAATTACATCTAAACCGAAGAAAATATGCTAATAATAAGTAAATTATGTTACTAATAAGTTTTTCTAAGAAATAATACCTTGATTTGATGTCTCAACCTTGTCAATTTAATAAAAACAAGTGGGTTATATCCGTGCGTTGTGGTGGCTTGATTTTGAATAAAACTCACATCGAAGTGTAATACAAAAAAATGTCGTAACAATATATTTAGAATTTTATAAAATGTTATATACCCAAAGTTATAAAAGAAAACCAAACCTTTACTTGGCTCGGTTTTAATTCAATCGTAATAAAATTATGCGGAAGGTAGTAGGGGGGTAAAACCGTGAAAAAAAACCAACTGCGCTGCGAACCCGCGCGTTGAAGAGGGTGTTGATAACATGCGTAACTAATTTACATAAGAAAAACAAAATCTGAACGTTGTTAATAACATTATAAACTATAGATAAAAAAACGTAACATACGTATGTAACTTTATATAAGAAAAACAAAACTTGGACGTCGTTGATAACATTAGAAACTTTAGATAAAAAAAATGTAACATACATATGTATCTTTATATAAGAAAAACAAAGTCTGGATGTCGTTGATAACATCAAAAATTCAGATAAAAAACGAAATACGACAAAATCGTGTATAATATTCAAAATTTTATATAAAAAATCATGTCAGAACGTTGATAAAAAAAGTCGCACCGAGAAAAAAAGGGAGAAAATCACAGTGGGTTAAATCTCGAAAAAAGCAACACTTTTGAAATGAAGTTTATATCACAAACATAAATCACAACGAAAAAAGCAAAAAGAAGAAGAAAAACAAAAACCCAAAGTTATTAACAAAAACCAAAAAATAAATCTAAAAACCCAAAGTTATTAACAAAAACAAAACAAATTTTTTAATGTAGTTGGCGTAGGTTAGTGCGTCTCGAACCTGGATGACATCCAGAGCCACACACCGCTTAAACCACTCTATTGTTGCTGCCCATTTTTATTCAGATCCTAATGTAAGAAATACATATTAAAAGAAATTACCTAAAAATCTAAAAAAAGTAAAATAAAAAATAAACCACACACTTGAGAGTTGTATCATGCGCATGCCAGGTTGTTCCAAGTGAACAGTATTTGGCGTGTGTGCACGACATGGGTTTATATATGATGGTCTATTTATATATAATTAGGTTAAATTCCCGTATATTACACGAGTTGAATAAATATAATATTATATATTATGTAATAAAAAATATATTTTTTGAAAGCTCGTGTTTTAAATGGGTTGAACAAACCCGTGAAATACAATATAATCTGTTAACACATACACTCGTCGAAATATGTTGAGAGATTTGTTTATTAATATAATATATAGATTAGTATTTCTTTAAAAATATATTAATACTAAAATAGAAATGTATTTAATAAGAGAGATAGATGGGAAAAAGATGATGAGAATGAATGTGAAGATAACATATGACATGAAAAACTTTTATTTATTATATAGTATAGATATAGATTTATATATAATGGTTTAAAAGGTAAAAGTTAGATCTCATGTGTATTATGGTGGAGGGAGTGGTACCCATTAAACACATGAAACCCTCTCATTTTACCCAATTAAATCTTGCAATGTCATATCATTTTTACCCTATTGAACCCTCTCCAACCATAAGAGGAGGGTGTGGAACCCATTAAGACCTTGAATTTTTTTTATTTTATTTAAATACTCAACACCCTATAAATGGTCCCCACAACAACTACAAAGCATTTGAAATCCACGGGTTTGAAAAAGCCCTCGGCCAACTCTCGCCACGTGTGGCGGTGTTACCCGTAAAACCCTCCCAACCCGTGTAAAGCCCACATGACCACTCCGTCCGCCCTTAAAAAAAGTTCATTACCACTAAGTCAATCAAGCTTTTGTAGGAAGGCTTGATTATTTATCTAATAAGGTACTAAATATCATTATCCAATAACACGTTTTCTTCGAAAATTAATATAAACTATAAAGGAGGAGAATAAGAGACTAAAAGGTACTTAGCTTTATTTTACCAATTGATTTATACAATCTTTACCTTGGAGTTTATTTTATTTTATGATATTGTTTTCATGGATGCTAATATATTTAAACCAACTCTCATTGTATATATTATATAATACATTTTTATATAAAGTAATAAAATATTTAGCTTTTTTTTATTAATTATATGACCAAACATTCGTCCATTTTCGATAAGAATATTAACCACAAGTCCACAAGTATTTACCACTAGTTATCATACATTACAATAACGAAAACTATATTGTCCAAATAAACAAGATAAAATATGCTATTATATTTATATAATATATACATTTTGCATAATATAAGAACTATTTAAAATACAATGCGATTACGTATATTTAATCTAATACCTTTTGAACCGGGTTTGAGGTTAAAACATCAATCTAAACGACTTGAAAATTTAAACTCGTGCATATATCCGACCGTCGGTACAAAACTCTTAAGCTTGCGCAACCGAGTTTTAGTTCCGGTTCACAATTCTTTTGAACCATTTTCTCTTAAATTTAACTTAGTTAGGAAGATCTACACTGACGAACTTGAGTAACGGTGACCAACTTGAGTCGCACTAACCAACTGAGTTGCTCTAACCATCACTGAGTTGTTGCTCTAGGTGACCATCTTTGAGTTGGATTGTTGTTTACATTGACCGTATATGTTATGTTGACCATGACTAATCGTAAATACTGGCATTAAAGTAATGCCAACTTTTTAAGCAGTTCACTTTGTTTATTATATAAGAAAAAATAAACGAATTTCTTAACATAATAAAAACACGTTATATTGTTTTCTACAAAATAAAAAGTATGTTTCCTTATATATATTTTTTTCATCAAACAACCGTCGAGAATTTGATGTTAATTAATTTCATTAATAACAATAAACTTTTGCTAATTAATCGTAACCTAATAAAGTTTCACTTAAATGATATAAAAAGATGTAATTGGTCTATCAAAGTTTCACTTCAAAGAAAATGAGATGATGATGATATTACGAGTGATATAAGATGGTCACTCAACATCTCTAAGTTGGGAGAGATCTTAGCCTTCAAGACATGTAACATGATGGAACCCCTCATATTGGGATTACTCTATCTTCCAAGCATCAACACACCCAATTTCATAATGAATAAGGCCCCCACATGCAATTGCTACATACAAATCATGCATCCAACACAAAACAAAAGCAAGTGCTTTTGGTAGCAAGTGTCGCTCAATAACCCCATCACTTCTATGTTATAGTTCTCTTTATTGTTATCTTTATCTTTAACGAATCAAAGTAAGATACTTTTTAAACTTACGTAACTAATACACGAGTCAAGTGAACCAAGCAAACAAAACAGATCAGAGGTCGTACAAAGTGTATCCAAATACATACAACCTCTTGAACTATTTTGGAGAAAAAACTAAACCGATATTATCATAATTTAACTTTGTAATTATTTTTATCATGTTAAATATATATACTTGTTGTTCGACATATTCATTCATACTCGACCTCTTTTTACACACCCAAATGCTATCGGACAAATATTCTTCTCTAATCATCATCTAACGAGTTATCAACGTATTAATATTAATCTTACTAGCTTCAACTCATAATAAATGCCCTCATTAAACCTATACTAATTATCTACCTAATTTAAGTACAAAGTCGCCATCTACCTTTCAATAAAAAGGTAGTTTGTAAGTCAATTCCTTTGAAAGTGAGTGTTATGAACTTTCAAGAAATTTAACTCGAGCTTGCTCGGTCAATCATTATTAAGATATTATGCAAGATCATCGAATGTTTTCATAAATTTTAAAAAAGTCATGACTCAACAATTAAAAAATGCTACAAAACTTCTAATTTGGTGTTATTTTATATTGGTGTAAAAGTCATAGATGCTATTGTAAGATAAAAAATTTTAACTAGGTAAAATCAAATGTCATGTAAAGAAAACTTGTACGGAACAAGTAAAAAATCACAACATAAATAAGAAAATAATACAAGGAGAACCGATTAATTAGTATTAAATCTGCAGGCGACCAATTACAAAGTGGCTTGTTCAAGTAAACATTAAACAAATCTTTTGAGTATTTTTTTCGAACACTTGATGGGCATTTATAGCTTCCCTTTGGAGACTTATAAGAGTCTTCCTTAACCTCCCAACATATACGGTCAAAGAAAGGAGTTTATATTTTTCTATATGTGATTTATGTGTTTTAACCTATGATTGAACCATAACTAAAAATTTTGGTTATTGAAAATGTAAAACTTACGAGTTGGTTTGGTTTTTAGTTATCGGTTATTTGTATATTACAGTTTGTTTATGGTTTGGTTAACCGACCACAATGCTTTCATTTTTGGGATTGGCTTAACTGGACCAGTTTTAATACAAATTTATGCTTTAATAAAAGTAAAAGATTTCAATATGTTTAATACTAATATTTAAAAGAGATACAATAAGCAGTTCAGTTATCTAGTGATTTGATTAGGTTTCTAATGGTTCAGTTATCTAGTGATTCGATTTGGTTTCTAATGGTTCAGTTATCTGTCAGTTTGATTCTGTTAATTTGATTTTGTAGATGTATGTAACCATCAAAAAATGTTTTCCCGTCCTTATTTTCCCTTGAGCGCAATAAAAAATGCTATATTTTGTATTTGTTATTAGCAGGTTAATCAATCTTTAAGGTAGAATTGGAGGTGGAAGAGGCCCCCTCAAACAGACACCGAACGAAATGAGTGGCAACAATGTCATAATTTATTGGGATGTGTGCAAGTATTGGAAGCCAAAGATGATTGGAGGTAGCTAGGGGATAGCTCCAATGGGTTCACGACAATCGGTCATAGTCTTAATTGCTAAAGATCAAAACATGGGTAGCATCGTCAATTTTAAATGGTGCAAGTGGATTCCAATCAAATACAATATTTTAGTTGGGAGGCAGATTTGGATCGCCTTCCAACTTTGATGGCTCTTAACAAGTCAAACGTCCGGTTAGACCCTTTGCTTTGCCCCCTTTGTGGAGATATGTCAGAAACGTTGGATCACCTCTTGTCTTTTTGTTATTATTCTTCGGTGGTATGACAACATGTTAGTCGGTGCAAAATTCCTCAAATTTATGCGTTTTCGGTTAGAGATGTATTGGATCTCTATACGACGGTTCCCATAGATGTGACTTACAAAAATATCTTTCAAGGAATTATCATCATTGCGTGTTGTGCATTTGGAGGGCTCGGTGATGCTCAATTCTTAAATAAACCGGCTAAAGTAGAGTGCATCATAGAGGATTTAAAGTCTTAGCTTTTTTTTTTTTGGTTAAATCTTAAGAAAGTTCTGTGAAAAAAGTAGGTTGGTTTCAATATTTTATAATTTATTTAATTATTGTTTTTTTTGGTTTGATCGTGTAATTCAGTTTATAGGTTTTTGTGTTAATTAAATAAATGTATTATTATTCTTACCCGCATGTTTTTTTCCTTCACTTTTTTTGTCATTTTAATTTACTTGAACCAAAAAGAAAAAGATAAAAAAAAAACCAAATATACAGAAAGAGATTTTTGAATTTAATAAGATATTTGGTATTAAGAGTTGAGTTTATAATTAGGGTATGACCTCAACATGATTACTATAGTATAAACATAATTTGTAGTTTAACTTGCATTGTTGATATAATATTTAACATGATGTGACATAAAATTATATAGCATAAAAAATTAGGAGCCATTTATCTTTTTTATACAACTAGTTAATATATACTACACATTAATGTATGTCAAAACTATTTAGTTAAAACTTTATATATTACATAAAATTTAAATTTAAATATCGTATTTTGTTTTATGTTTGTTATATTTAAAAAAATTAAAAACATATTATTTCTAAAAAACAAAATAATCAATAGCTTTTCTGAAATACCAAAAAAAAAAATATAACACTAACGTCACATTTACTTTTATTATGTATAAAAAGTCTCAAATTCAAACTTATAATTTAAAAAATTACTTAAAGCCTGTCCATCCGATGTCGGTTCAACTCATCCCAACCAAACCAGCTAAATATGGTTATAATTAGTAATAATACTAAATACATATATTCAAATTATAAAATTGCTAAATACACACATTCAAAATGATACACATATACAAACTTTTAAAGACCAAGACACCATTTATTAAAAGTAGTTGAATATTTATTAACGATAAATGCCATGGCCACCAAACATGGCCTAGTTAGAACATGGAAATAAAAAACCAGCACGTGACGTATCACATGTGAGAAACAGGAACAACAAGACGGCGGCCATTATATAAAAAAAAACCCGAAGAATCAGTCAATCCAACAAGACAAACAAAACCCAGAGAAACCATCTTCCAAATTCACAATCCGATTCAATCCCGTAACTGAAACCCACAATCCCGGGACTCGGTGACTCATTTTTTTATTCAAATCCGTTACTGATTACCGCGTTTTTTGCATCTTTCATCTCCTATTTATTAAAAACTTTAAACCCTTTTTCTATTTTGGTTTCGAAAATGGAGAGATTTTGGAAATTGAATCGGTTTAAGCTGCGGCTGGCGACGGTGGTGGCGGCTGTGATGGTAATTAATCACGGTTTTAGTTTCTGTTTATGTCTCAAGACAGAAGGTGAGGTGTTGATGAAGTTTCGAGACGGAATTGAGACGGACCCGTTTGGGGTTTTATCTGGGTGGAGTTACGACGGTGATGTGGCGGAATTGGGTCATTGTTCTTGGTTCGGAGTTGAGTGTTCCGACGGAAAAGTGGTCGTCTTGTAAGATTTTCTCACCTGATTGTGTATTAAGTGTTGTTGGTGTAATTGAATCAGTTAATTTGATTTTCATGAAGGGTGACTGCTAGGTGTTCGATCTAATGCCTAGCTGAATTCAATAACTGTGATTTTAACTTTTTAAGTATAATTTTAGTCCATGTAGCTTATGATTGCTAAAATTACAGGAATTTGAGAGATCTATGCCTTGGAGGAACACTTTCACCAGAGCTTGGGAAGCTGACATATATGAAATCCATGTAAGCATTCATGGCTGATATCTCCTGTTATTTTTTTCAAATTTTTCAGAACCGGCCGACAGAAAACCGACCAACTTGCGGGTCCACTCGTCAGTCGGGTAGATCAGATTTAAGAACAGGAAAGACGTAATAAATAATATAAAGTATAAAAGTTAAACCTATATATATACACAAAAAATATAAAGATTTGCAATTTTAAAGATATATGAAGGTAAATAAAATATGGAGCTTGAAGTACTAAATTAATTAGGAAATGAGATTTTTAAAGGAAAAAATAAGAAAAAATGGAAATCAGGTCTGACCACCTGGTCCGGTTCTCCGGTCCGACCGGTAACCGGCTTGTTCAAAAGAGAACGGAACAAATATGCATAACCGGACAAGTTCCCAGTTTTACCAGCCAGTCGGGTCCGGTTCTGAAAACACTTGTTTTTTTAGTTACTCATCATGTTTTAGTTATTATTTTCGTATTTTGTGTGTTGTATGTGCAGTATTTTACGCAATAATTATTTTAACGGAACAATTCCTCAAGAAATTGGGGGTTTGAAGGAGCTAGAAGTGCTGGATTTGGGATACAATAACTTTACTGGGCCATTTCCGGGTGATCTTGTTAATAACCTATCATTATCGATTCTGTGAGTTGTAATTTCAGCAGCAAATGATGTAACATGTTCAAAGTTTTTTTTTGCTGATTCGGTTTATAATATGGTTATTGGTGCAGTTTATTGGACAATAACAATTTTCTTGGTACTCTTTCCCCTGAAGTATACGATCTTAAGACGCTTTCTGAGTTTCAAGTAGATGAAAAACAGCTAACAAGCTCTCACAATGATGTTAGTTGTAATGGCAGGTCCGGTTCATGGTAAGTGCCTTAGAAGAGATAGCAAAATGGGTGGGTCAGGTGTGTAGGGTAACGGGTCGGTCAAAACCGCTAATTCTTGGTGTGTGACAAAATGGGCTGGGTTAGATTGACATGAAACACTTTTTATTTTAAAAATTGATTTTTTTTTATAAGTAATTAGTTTGTCAAATGTAATAATCTATTTTTTTTTACTATAATTGATTTAGGAGGTTTCATGCATTAAAAATTTGTGTCACTTTGGACTCTCTTTTCAGTTTATTTATTTGATCCATTAGAGGTAAAATTCATTCATAAGTAAATAAGTCGAAATTACCACCTTACTTCACCGACAAGTTGTCTGATTTTTTATTTCAAACTCGATATGTGACTAAACCCATATCGAATCTCGAATCAAAACATTCAAAATCTTGTTTTTTTTATTCTTATAGGAATGTTATCCAAACCGGAGATGCTACAGAAAGGAAGTTGTTACAAGTGTCATCGTCACCATCACCATCACCATCACCATCACCTTCACCGTCACCTTCACCAATCTCATCAATATCATTGTCCCCGTCACAAATTGACGCCCCTTCGCTGCCACCTGTACTTCCACCCTTGCCGGTTTTCCCGCCAACAAGTCCACCAATTCAATCTTTAGTGCCAGAGATCAAACCTGCATTAGCTCCCTCACCTGCTTTGTTTCCAAACTTTATGAAAAACGGTTCAAATCATCACAAGGCTTTAATATTGTCTGGGGTCATTGGGGGTTCTATATTTATATTTCTTACGGCTTTTGGTTTTCTTTTCTTTAAAAAAAATAAAGTCGTTACTGTTAAACCGTGGGCTACAGGTTTAAGTGGGCAGCTCCAGAAAGCATTCACAACAGGTTGTTTTTTCTTCTTCTTTCATTTTATTTCTAATGAGTAAATAAAAAATAGTTCTAAAGAAAAAGGTGTCGAATGGGTCAAACGGGTTGAAAGTCAGCCTGGCTTTACTTTTAATGCATAAAGTCTCAAATCATTATATTCAAAAAATTAGAATATTACTGAAATTATATTAGTTTAGTAATTTTAATAATTTTTTATGTCTGTAATTCAGGCGTTCCGAGTCTCCAACGCCCAGAACTTGTAACAGCTTGTGAAGATTTTAGTAATATAATTGGAACAATGTTAGATGGCACGGTTTACAAAGGGACGCTTTCAAGCGGGGTTGAAATAGCTGTAACATCAACCGCGATAACATCTGCCAAAGATTGGAACAAGAAACTAGAAACCCAGTTCAGAAACAAAGTTAGAAACCTTGTCAAACACATAAATCTTGTTTAATCTTTTTTTTTTGTTTTAGATTAACTTTTGATGGTTGTTTTTCAGATAGAAATGTTGTCAAAGGTGAACCACAAGAACTTTGTGAATCTTATTGGGTATTGTGAAGAACAAAAACCTTTCACAAGAATGATGGTTTTTGAGTATGCACCAAATGGAACTCTCTTTGAGCACCTACATTGTAAGTTACTTGGGTCAACTTTAACTTTTGACTTCTTCATCACCTTTGTTAGATTCGGTTATTATATCATATTCATACGTTTGCTCCAAAATTTTAAATTCATATAGTTATAGGAATAAATCAAGACCATTTTTTAATCTGAGTTGCCTAATCAAACTATGACCTTTTAATCTAGTTCTGAGTTCATGGTCAATTATTTGACTTCTTCATTATTTCATAAGATTCTTGAATCAATCATGCATGCTAGCCAATAATCCATGCTGTTAGTTTAAGAAACTTTTTAAGACCTTTTAATCTATTTAGAATCAAAAGTAATATTGAGAAGATAGTTGTCTTATTATTTTGAAAGTTGTAAGATTTTTATCTATACATCTAGATCACATGGCCTTAAAGGGATTAGGTAGTGATTCATTATTATTGGCCATTTTATGACAAATAGGTTAAAACAAAAGTACAAAACAGTTACTTTTTACACAAGTTGGTTTGAAATAAACACTTCCCATCCAAATATATTAAATATTGTTATAAATTGCTAAAATTGTATTATTTCAATAAAAATCTCACTGTTTAAATAAAAAGATTCAAGAGGTTTTATACACTATACGTTTCGGGAAACTTTGACCCGTTTGACCAGTTGAAGGCTAAATATTGCCACTGTACTGATGAATGTATGATTATTGTTATTTATTCAGTCAAAGAAGCTGAACATTTGGATTGGTCAACACGATTACGTATAGCCATGGGAATTGCGTACTGCTTGGAATACCTACACCAACTCAACCCGCCCATTTCTCATAAAAACCTAAACTCATCATCTGTATATCTAACCGAGGATTATGCAGCCAAAGTCTCGGATTTCAGCTTCTGGGACGCAACAAAAACGGGACCCACAAGAACTGAGCTTTTGGAGACCCCACCTTCTTCCCCACAAACCAATGTCTACAGTTTTGGCGTGATCTTATTTGAACTCATTACCGGCAAGATGATTAATGATTCTTTTGAAAACTCGGTATCAGATTTTTTGAAAACCGAACAGCCCGTAACAAGTTTAGTGGATCCAAGTTTGAGTTCGTTTGAGAACGAGATGATTAACAGGCTTTTTGAAGTGGTGAAAATGTGTGTTGTTTCTGACCCGAATCAAAGGCCTGAGATGAGAGAGGTTACAGGTCGGTTGAAGGAGATTACTGATGTCGCACCTGAAAGTGCAATACCTAGATCTTCTCCACTTTGGTGGGCTGAACTCGAGATCTTATCTTCAGCAGAGTCAAACTAAAAAGATTGGAACTGTTCATTTGTATCTATCAACTTTTGGACCGAGTTTTCTGTACATATTATTAAGAAGTGTTGATTTGTTTTTATCTTTTAAACCTCTGTAACCTAATAATCACCTCAATTAATAAGAACAAAAGAGAATCTTGAATTGTACAATGCAAAACAGAAGCTGGTATCATTCAGAAATTCATGAAGAAACAATGATTTTACAGCATACAACATTCAACTTACAACATGATTCCCAGGGATCATATACGTGTGAAATTCCCTTTTTACCCCTCTTTACAACCCAATCAAATTCATGTAATATGTTCTTTGAACTCTTTGATTTTCAGCTTTAGAGTTTCTTGTTCTGCCCCTCTTTTTTCACGCATTTCGGGCACGAATCTGCAGCTGTAATTGACCCAATGGAGGGCGTAAACATCATTTTACACCCTTGATATTTGTACAACTAACTTCATGTATATAACTCAGCAGATTGTTTTAGTGTTCGATTATAAAGCTCAAGGGTCTCTTTGTGATTAGGATCTAAACAGAGTGCTGCTTCACAATCTCTTAGGGCTAAATTATAATCACTCATCGACTCGTAAAATGCTGCCCGAAGATGCAGCATTTGCAGCTCGGGTTTAAAAGCTATGGCTTTTGTAAGCTCTTCAACAGCTTCAGTTTCCTTCAGTTCATCCATCAACACTGCAGGAATAATAAAGTTCATTACTTTAGAAATTTCATATATTTACTTCAATTAATATAATTCTAACTATGAAATAATGAGAAGTACCTGCAGCTCTATATCTGTAGGGGTAAGTCCTGAGTGGATCCAACTGAGTGGCCATACATAAATCACTAACCGCATTATCGCGATCACAATATTCTGAACGTTTTTCATGTGCAGATGCATTGTTTTCTGCTTTTTCTATCAATTTTGTCATCTCATCATATGCAGCTTTTTTTTCATCTTTAAGAAAATAGACGCGTGCCAGCCCTTGATGAGCTCTCGTATGCTTTATATCGAGTGCATTTATGTAACAATCTGCAGCAAGATCATGCTTCCCGCAGTCCACGTATATACTCCCTAGATTATTTAATGCCTGCAACAACCAAAAAAGAAAACTTTTTTCATGTTTTATCCCGAACCCATTTTGACCCGTTACCCACTTGGCCCGACCCGTCCATCTTGCCACGTGTATGTTTACATTTACATCTCACTTACTTGTCCTTTCCGAAGCCCGTCTGAAGGGCATTTGAGAGCATCAATAAGAAGTTGAATAACAACAGAAGAAGAATCTGGATCAAGAGATGCATCTGCAAGTGTATATGCTTTAAGAAAATAAGCTTCAAATGATCTTTGAATTGAAATCGATTCTTCAGCTTTGGATAAAGCTTCTTCACGGTATCCAGTATCGTATAAAATCCACCCTTCATAAACAAGTCTTTCATGCTTTGCAGTTGAAAGATTTCTAGCCAATCGTAAGCTTCGCATGGCTGCCTTTTGGCAGTTTAATCTGTGACCAGTATGTAAATGGCAATCTTATATTTAACTTACTGAATTACAAATGTACAATATATATACTTTTTAAGCTTTTGTAAAATAAATTTATTAATAAACATATAAAATTTTATAATATTGAAACTTTTAAAATTTTATAATATCAATACTTTCATAAATTTCTCCCTAATTATATAATAATTAAATACATTTTAAATTTTTTGTTTTTAATTATGTAAACGCAATTTAGTATATTAAATAAAGTAGTTATGAAAAATTAATGTAAAAATTGGTGACATGTAAAAGTTGGTGAAGATGTTGGAAAAGGTAAGGATGTGTGTGGGACGGATGCATTATCCGGGAAAAGTTTGTGGGGGTGTTACTACTATGTCAGATGACTAAACACGTTTGTGGATGTTTGTGAGTTTTTACACCGCAGATGCTCTGCGAATATATAGCCATTTTTAAGGAATGAAAGTGTGTGTTGCTATAATAAGGAATAACGAATGAAATGCGAGTACGTTGTCATTTATTGCATTAACCCCAAAAGTACAAAAATTAAAAGAATAGAATTGTATTAATAAATATGGAATTTACCTTAAAAGAAGTAAGGACTGCCTGAACCTTAAAACACTCTTTCCAGGATCATAAGCCATCATTTGATGTACTATAGCAAGGGAGCCAATGTCATCAATAGAAGACCACCGGTCATAAAGCTGCAGCCAACAATCTGCAGGAGTCCATTGTTTGACTCGTTGACTCAATAAGTCAACCAAATAATCACATCTCATTTTACCATGAAACATCATATAACAAGGTTCTAAACTCAATACTGCCCTCATATCCCTCATAGCAGCTTGATAATCTTCAAGAACAAGATAAAACCATGCCCTTAATTCAAGACAATCAGGAGAAACCTTAAATCTAATGATTTTATTGATCTCTTGAATAGCTTCATTGACTAAATTTTCAGTCAACATTGATACAGCTCGGTATTTATAAGGGTATGCAAGTGTAGGATCTAATTTAGAAGCTAACTCCAAATCTTGAATCTTTTTACTTCCAAGATTGTATAAAGATCTTTCTTGATACATCCATCCGCTCGGTCTTTTACAATCTGATAAAATCTTGTTGATCAAATCACGCGCTAAATAGGTTTTCCCTTGTTTATACATCGTTCGGGCTATACCCGTTGCTGAATAAACATAACCCATTTCATAAGCTGCCTCAAAACAACTTTGCGCGTTTCTATATTCTTCTTTTTCAAATAACAAAACACCTAATTGATGAAATGCAAGTGTTTTCTGCCATTTTTCTGTTGCAAACTCGATTAATCTTTCTGCAAGTGTCACCGCGTGTGATGATGTCATCTTCTCCTCCATGGCTACTTGTGTAAGGAAATAATAGAACAAAAAAGAAGCATGATTAACCATACTTAACTTCTCAATCGATTCGGGACTAGTAAACAAGCTTACAACTTTAGGATTGTTTAAAGAATTCGGAAGCTCTCTTAACAGAACTTGTAAACAAGCAGCTACAAGGAGATTTGCATCATCTTCAAAACCATATTCAATGAAAATCAATGCATCATCAACAGTGGAAACTAGTGATGACAGATAAACCTCACAGGCAGATTTCATCTCCTCACAACAAAACTTCTGCGAAAACGATAGAATCTCCAACACTACACTCGGAGACACGAAATCTAACAGCCTTTTTGTTCTACTAAAGATTTCAACCCCTCTCATTGCTTCCATAGACATCCCAATTTGAGTAAAATCAATGTTTTCCTTTGCTGATTCAACAAAACTACCATATAACAAGGTGTTCAGTGGGCTAGACAATGCAGCTATTTTAGTTCTAACACAACTAATCACTTCATTTCCAATACAAAAGTTAACAATTTCTGCTTCATTATCATTACCATGTGAAACAACATCAACATTCTCTGAGACATTTTCACAAACACATTGGCAACAATCGAAAACCGACTTACAACAACCATAACTACCATCAACCAAAGCCGATTTCGGGCATTCGAGAACCTTACCAATACAATCCAAGGCGGAAACACCAACAAGCTCGTCATCTCTCCGTTCATACCGGAGCCAAGCCGACAGTACAACCTTCGAATGCACGTCAACCGCGTGTGCCCTAGCCGACTGCAAACTCCTTCGAAACAGCTTCGGATCACCCAACGCGCACAATAGCGCATGCTGCTCCAAATACAAACACCTAGCTTCAGATTCAGAACCAGGATGCATGATTCTCCGGTACAGATTGGAAATTGAGTCAACAAAGTCAACGTGATTCAAACGTGAGTCAATCGGAGGTTCGATAAAGTTCAAATCGGGTAATCCGTAAGGAAGGTGGGATTTAGCATTGACGAACTGGAGTGAAATCGATTCGTCACTGTTTGAAGAAGATGACAGAATCGAATTGATCGTAAGCGCGTGGACTTGCGTCGGTTTTTTACACCGGTCTTTGAGCTTCAGGCCGCCGGATTTCATGGTGTTTGTAAATTGACGGATTAGATTCACTATTTTAGCTGATCTTGGTGATGGTGATGATGATGATGATGATGATGATGATGAACATTCATCGTGGGTGGCGTTGGAGATCGACATGAAATCAAGTAGCCGTTGATGAAACCGTGGGATGATTAAAACCTAGCCGGCGTTCACCACCATTGGCACAGAGGTTCTGATTACTACTGCGTGCATCCGTGATTGTATGAGAGAGAGAGAGAGAGAGAGAACATGTTTACAGGATTATAATTATAATTTATTTTCTATCAACATTATTTTGTTAAATCTTCAAAAAGATTTGTGGGTTTAAAATATTTTGAATGGTTATTTAATTAGAAAACATTATAAATAAACAATAATACATGTTGTTAATATACAACTATACAATAATGCATCGTATCAATAACATATTGTATCAATAACAGAGCTATTAGCGGTATTTTGGAAGGATTAGATGTCGACAAACGATCTATTATATGGGATGAGTTTTATAGCTAATTGTTATGATTTAGTTTGATTTATTATTAATAAAGTATGATTTAAGTTAAATTATTTTTATCATAAGTAATTCAATATTATTTTATTTGTGAGTATTTTTTGTTGGTTTTGGATGAAACTAACATATGCATCTTTTGGAAAGTCTGTTGGTTCTTTTATATTTTTATTAATTTCCATGTACCAAATTAGTTTTTAGACAAAAGTTTGTTCGATTTGCATGTGACTTTTTAGTGATTTTAAAGGTGGATAAATATTATTTTTTTAAACAGTAATTACATTTTCTTTTATATAATTATAAAATGATGTTTGATACTAAAGTAACTTGACATGAAAAACTTCGAGGATGATATAGACATTTATACGTATTATTTTTAATTACCTAAAAGACGGTTTTAGACAATGTGTATTTTCTCTATCCTGTTATACATAAATATCTTTCGTGCATTATACATCTATGCTAGAAAGGATAGGAATGAATCTTGACAAAGATCATTGTGATTTACGAATGGGATTTACACGATTGCATTTTGGTATATAGTTGCAAATTTGAAACATCAGTATGGACAGAATGGGAACACCCTAGAAAAGGTAGGATGAGTTCAAGCTGTGAAAACAAACTCTTGTACAAAATGTAGGGTAAAATTGTGCATATCAAATCAAGAAATGATCCGATCCCTCACCAGCTCCTGCGTAAATACATGAGTTGTGTCAAGCATCGGATTCAACCTTTATACAACAATACATACAACTTCTAATATTACACGTGGTAATGCATAATTGCATCATTGACCATCCCTATAATTTGATGTGTCTTCTTCTCATTAATATTAGTACTAATGGTAAACAAATAAACTTTCTTTTTAACAAATGAAATCCTTTAATATTAGCAAATTAAAATAATATAAAGACGTGCCATCTTTCAATTTTTTTTTTGTCAAAATAGTTATTTTTTCCTACAAATTAATAATTTAAATAAATTAAGAACAAAGATGAAAATTTAAAATATTATAAATAAAAATTCCAAGAGTATAAAAATTACGAGCCACATATTTCAAAAGTAGAGTATGGCATAGTTTAATACTTTATTCCTCCAAATGAGTGGCGAGTAACAAGGGATTAGGATCCAAGAAAAAATTAGTCAACGGGTCAATTTGGATCATCTCAAATTAGTTAACTCGTTAATTTAGGTCACCTCAAATTAGTCAACGGGTCAATTTGGGTCACCTCAAATAATTAACGGGCCAATTTGATCACTTCAGATTAGTCAACGGTTTAAAACGAACAAACAAGTATTAAAAAACTTGTTAACTTCAAAATAGTGTATATGGGTTACCCCATCCCCACCCCCCTTGCCGCCGCCACCGCCACCCCTACCACTATTTGCATCTGAAGCTGGATCAGTTGGGCTAAAACCCTGCAACTCACTGGATATTGTATGATTAGAAATGCATCAAATGGGCCGTTTTCTCTACTCATTTAGCCCTTCGTTTCCTTTCTGCCGACCGAACAAGTTTTTATGTTTACTTGAATCGAAACAAAAATAACCAATGATTTGTGATCGGTTTCACAAATTAAAATTTGAGTTGGTTTCATTTTTGTTTGGGTTCTGAATTTTCTAATCGAATCGATCACAAACCAACAATACATACAATTAAAATAAAAACCAACAAGCATACAATGTCGGTCAATTATTGGACAATAATGTTTAGAAGTACGAAAATAATTCATGATTAGGTATACTTAATCCTCATGTAGTCATGTTCGTTTGTTTTTCTAATTTGTTAATATATAAATGCAAGTTTTACAACCTTTCATTTATTTTCGAAAATAAATAATGGCATGGGATTCCATTAGCATGCAAAACAAACACTATACATGAGTGATGGACCAGATTCTTCATATAAACTAATTATTCTACTAATATTTAATAATTAATTTGTTAATAAACAATATTTTTCATAGCCGGATGTGTTATAAGGATGCATTTATAACGGATGCCTTACTGGTTTATTTATGAAACCGCTCGGACCGGAATCACAATAATTTAAAATTACGTTGTTAACAAGATATGAAGATTTTAATAAACAAAATATGGAATGTGAAGTAGTAAATAAATCAATAATTAAATAAGTTTTTTTTAAGATAAATAAAATAAAATCAGATCCAACCACCGGTCTGGTTTGCTAGTCCAGTACGTCCAACCATAACATGTCAATTCAAAGTATCTAAACATATACGTTATGTGACCAAATCCATTCCGACCGAACCGACTTTTGTCGGTGGCTCGATTATGGGTACATCACTGATAATAGTTATGATAATATATTATTTATTTATAAAATTTAAATAGTTTAAACAAAAAAACTATCGGATTGACTCAACTTCATTCGCTTTAATCTAGCCTAAAATCTATAAATTTTAATTGAGTGCTTGACTCTTTTTGACATGTTCTTTTTATCACCTCTAATTTGTTTAATATACACTGCTACTACATCTACACTAGCTATACAACTTGTATAGAATCGGTACGGGTCGTATAACCCAAAAGTCAAATTGTCATCGTCTAGACATGTCAAATCCGATCATCATATACGACCCGTAATGTGTCCAAAATAACCTAATACGGCCGAATTGTGTTCAGAATAGCCCAATACAAACCGTATTGTGCTTCGTATAGCCCCTATATAGATCGTATAGGGGGGGGGTGTATACCGTAAGGTAAGGATAAAATGAAAACCAAGTTTTTATGTGAAAATAATGAAAACTATTTTAAGCCAAACAAATAATCCAGATTATATATTATTTTTATTTATTATCAATGGTGTTTTGGTAAATGATATAAAATTTATATTACATATTTATTTGTTTTAAACTATCAGCCTCATGATTTTCTCCTTCAATATTGTTTTTTTTTATGTTATTGATCCAAGTCAAATACGATTATATTACAAATCCAAATTAATTTTATTTCTAAATATACATTTTATATATATTATATATTATTTAATTATTTTATTATAATTTTATATATAATAATAAATAAATAAATATATATATATATATATTTAATAAATAAAATAATATATTTATTTTTGTGGTTAAACCTCGTCTGGTTGTGAAGCTTATGGAATCGAGATGAAGAAAAGAGATGATAATCATAAAGCTGCGATTGATGTTAGGGTATGATGTGAACAATAATCATGCTAGTAGAATATTGGTTTGCAGATCAGGTAACTGGTTTTGATTGTATGATACATATTTTGATATCTATGAAGAATATATGTTTTGTTGGATGATAACTCGTTTTTGATTTTATGGTGCGTATTTTGAAAACACCTATGCTTGTTTTAATACACTTTTTTTTATTTCCAGTTTTATGCTTAGTTAATGGTTTGAAATGTTGGGTTGTGAAGGCTTTGGACCGGGCCGGACTGGGATGGGCCTTGGGCCATCTACGGCTGACCCCTATTTGGGTTGTTAAGGCCGGAAGAATAGGAGCAAGCAGGTGGCGGCTGCCTTAGGGCTGCTTAAGTTTATTACTTGTTGATTAAGTTATTGGCTTTTTTTTTTGAACAGACAAGGAAGCATATATTAGAAAACAAAGACCGCTCCAAGCAAGGAGCTAGAGCAGACCCAAAGTACAGCAGGAATCAAATTACAATAAAATTTAACCAAGAATCATAGGATAAGGAAGCCATACCGGCCCTAAATTTCATACACAAGAAGGAACTTTCCTGAATGTCTTCCACCATTTTATCGCAAGGAATAACCCGACCATTAAACACCTGATCATTTCTACATTCCCAAAGCTTCCAAATCGATGTCATAATCACGCTAATCAGAGCCTTTTTCTCCACCTTCGAGCGCTGAAGATCATAAGCCGAAGAGAGGACTTCTAAAACCGATAAGCACCCCACGATAGACGGAGCTTTAATACATGAACTTATTATCCTCCACATGTCTTTAACAGCTGAACATGACACCAGAAGGTGGTCAGTAGACTCAATCTCAAGCCTACATCTTGGACACAGGAGAGACAGAAATTGAACCCCTCTTTTGGAGAGCTCAACCAGAGTCGGAATCCTTCCTTCCAAAGCTTTCCAGATAAGGGTATTAACCTTGGGGGTAACCTAGTTGCACCATGACATTTGAAGCCTGCCTTGGGAGGGATAAGCAGCCATCCTAAGATCCTCATGAACCTCCTTCACCACAAAAGAAAGGTCTTTGTCTGACTTCCAACCCCAAGAATCCTCACTTGTTTTGAATTTAAAATTCTTAAGAAGTGCCATCAGATCAATAAATTCAGCCCATTCATGGTGGGATTGAGGATTTGCAGCCCAATTCCAATCCTAGATAATTTGATCCCCCTCCCTCCTATGGTTATCCATAATCCAGGCTCTCTTGTTTGCTGCCATTCTATACAACAAAGGGAACCCCACGCTGAGAAAAAGAGAACATGTTTACCTAATAAGAAAAATCCTAGTTGCAACCCATGGATGTAGGTTACCTCGACTGAACCACGCTAAATCTCCCATATTCTTTTTTTTTCTACTATTGTGCATGTGTGTATGATTGCTTTCGTTGAACCGCCTCTGTTCGAATACATAACAACTTGGTATAAGAGCTTTGAATCACAGCGAGGGAGGACTGCTGTTCGTATCCTGTTTTTGTTTATATTATTTTTTTGTTGTTTTACGGTTGCTGATCGAAGCCCGCCATTTGGCTGCTGATTGCCGCCGCAAGTAGGGAGGAAGAGCAGGGTTGTTTGAGAGAATTAAGAATAGAGGTTACATCGATTGATGTTCTTCTCTCTGTGTGTTTCAAAGCCAAAAATCAAATCAAATCAAATTATTCCTCTCATTCACTCACTCTCACTCTCCCTCTCCGTACTTGTCTTCCCTATAAACATATACTTACTCTCACGCCGGAGGCTGGTCACAACGACACCTCCCGGGGTCCTCATTGTGACGAGACTAACAGTGTTTCTGTTTTGCTATGTTCACCTCATTGCAACCTTTCTGGAGACTCCTCAATCGCCTGATCCCGATCCGGAGGTCTTGGAGTTTACAATTGTTATAATCATATAAAAGATGGTCAAATTGATGTTCTTCTCTATGTCCGTTTCAAAGCCAAAAAGATGATCAAGTATGGTGTCAAAGTTAATGCACAAAGAGATGGTGACATGTGAAGATGAAGAAGAAAATGAGACTATATATGAATTTGAAAGAATTGATGCTGCATTAAGAATATAATCATATTTTGGTTATAGAAGTATAAACATATTCATATCTGTCTTGATTAATTGGTCCTTTATGTCACGTTTAATATCTCCAATTTATTAGATTTCTAAATTTTTATTTGGTATACTAGTACTAGAAAACTGGAATCACCGTCGTCTCTCTTTGTTAGTAATCCGCCGGTTATAGTCATCAACGACGAGAATATACATGGTGAGGTGACCTGTGAAGATGAATCAACCCGTTCTAACGGTTCTAACCTGATCCGAACCTATCCCCTGCCGGAACAAAATGACTATTTTTTATAAACTGAAAAAGATGTGTGAGTTTATGTTTTTTTTATGTCATATATTGAAAGAGATTTGCTTTAGCCAACAGAGAATTTTGATAGAAATTAAGGACTTAGTTTATTTTTCTTAAATTTGTACTTGTGTAGGTGATTACTTCACCTTGATCATAATTTTGAATTTGCCACTCTTTGAAAACTCGAAACAAGTTATGAACAATTTGATTGTTATTTGTAATTTGAGTTATAGAATTGTTGCTTTGTAATACGTATATAACAGAAATATTAATATATATTTTTTATTTCTTTCTTAGTAAACATCCTTAAGTTTACTAAGTTGACCACAATCATGTTTCAACCAAATATGCTTGAGGCCCACATGATCGGCCCTAAGACCCGTCAAGGTAGTCTGTGTTCTTGCAAAATAATTTGAGGAATTTTCGTACTTATGTTGATATCTATTTTTATCAGTTTTTTTCTTTAGTGTTAACAATATTCGGCTATCGTTTGTGACGTTTGATGTTATTTCGTACGTTTTGTAGGTATGCCGTTTTATTTGTACTAACTGTTTACGTTTCTTTATTCCAAGTAATGTAATCGATTTTTAATCGTCAACATTTTTTTTTTGTAAAACCTGGATTTAGACTGGTAAGCTACTTTTATTAAATATTGTTCGACAAATCTTTGCAAAAGGCCGGGTCAACAAATATTACTTAAGCTTTTACAGATACTACTAGATAGTCGTTGTTTGGAATTACCCACGTTAGAAAGGAAGGAAGTGTTTTTTTTAATTCTTTTACTTTTTGCACGGGATATGTGTCATAACCGTTTAGCCTACACATAGAAGGACAAACACTTGGTACCCATCACGTCCCGTTAATGTTATATGACCCTTTTGACTTTTTCATTATATATACACAACATCTTTTGGTGCTCATCTCTATTTTAGTCAACAAAAAACTCATTAAAGCATATATTGTTTTACCCATACTGGGACGGGTATTCTACTAGTTACTAATGGGAGCAAATATGGTGAAACCTATTATCCTTTACTAATGGCTATCATTGTTGCCGATCCAACTCACAACACCCAACATCGCCAACGAAAAAGATTGAAAACCAAACCTGATGAACCTAACTAAACCAATTTTGGATTGAAACCCTTATTAATAGCAACAATTCGTTAGCTCATGGAAAAACCCACCGACCCAAAGACGCACCACCACCACCAGAGAGGAGGGTACCAGTGGATTAAAGCCTGAATATGATCCATAACGCCACAAACGCTGTTAATATTACAAGTTATTATGTCCTATAAATATTGAAAACAAAAAACCACAAAATTTGATCTCAACCAAGATCGACTCTTTTATTAATATTGAAAACAAAAAACCACACTTTACAATGTCCTCTAAACCCTCTATTTATACTAAAGTTAAAATAATCCTAAATCAACTCAAACTTAATTAAATAATAAAATAAATAAGCAAACTCATTCCTAGTCTAATAGGAACTCAACCAAACAATTAATAAACTAATATTAATAATTATCTTTTAATCAAAATTAATCCTTCAAAAATAAAACTATTGCATCCACCAACTCAAAATAAAATAAACACCAAATCTAGATTGTCAAAACAAAATAAAACATAACGATAAGTTTTCACGGATAAACAACATAGACACGAACAGGTTCGTTGGTTGACCAGCAGCTAGAAACCCACTCCATAAAGAACCCACGCTTGTTGTTGGACGATTTCATTATCCTAAATATAAGAATTAAACAAAAAGTAAATCTTAAGATAGAGTATTGGTAACAAAAAAGTATTCCAAACAATAAAGGAATTCAAATACAAACCCTACGTTGAAGACGGTTTGGTGGGGGTGAGGCGATAATTCATTTAGGGTAAAATTGTAATACCCATTCATCCCATTTTTGGGGAGAATCAATACGTAAAATAAATTATTATTTAAGTCAATAATAATCAAGTTGTTGAGGATTATTCGGAGATTGGTAAAATTATAACATAAAACCAACAGCTAGCCATACAATCAGGAAAACCAAATGAAAAAAGACAGACCAAACAAAACAGAAAAAGAAATACACCCTAACTACAAACAGCTATAGGTTTAAAGAACACCAATTATCCCACTCGAGTTAATTCATCTTACTATCTTAGCCCTACTTTTAATCCATAAAAACCCCATCGTCTTAATTTCTTCGACGATCTTTGCAATTGATATTGGGTGACTCTCGAACAAGTGTTTATTTCTAGCTTTCCATAGAACCAGCACACTAATAATATTATTGATTGAATCATGCGATGCTTGGGATCTTGAGGCTCTCCATTCTGATTTTGATGAAATAGTTCTTTAACCGTGAAGGCGTAAATCAAAGGAAGCTTTCACCATGTTGAGATTTGCTGCCATATGATAGATGCAACATAACATGCGGTGAAAACGTGATCTACCGTCTCGTCAACCTCCCCGCAAAAGACACATGCTGAAGAGGAGGTTTGTATGTTTTGGAGAGAATTCAAATGGACCGAAATATCTAAAAGAAAAAAAAATAATAAACCAATGCAAAAAAATAAATTAAAGATTGACTAGACATCTGAATTAACTAGCTTTATAAAATTCTATTGGTCGGGTGTTTTAACGCAATAACATGGCAAAAGTGTGTTGATTTGAATTACAAACAAAATCAGACAAGGTGTCAAATATGATATTGAGTATTACCATACAAAAGCGTATGTCGGCAATCCGACAACTTGCATAAGGGAGTGTTCGAGACTAGAACGATGAGTATCTTGCTAACTTGCAAATTCTTGTGCACTACTCACCTGCCTTTGCACTCGCATGCACTAAATCATTTGGAATACTTGGTGTATAACTATACCTTTTAATTGTATGTTTTATGATATACACTAAAATCATTGTATGTTAAAACTAGTCTCTTAGAAATAAAATTACTAAAACATATACAAAGAGAGAAATATGTAATTGATTTTAAGGGTTGAGTAATATGTAATTAATAGTCTTAGTAAGGGGATATATATATATATATATACATATATATATATATAAATCTCTTTTTACTTAATATAATTGAATCACTTGTTACAAAAATATAAAGAATATTATCTCAACCTAGAATTTTTATAAACTTGTTAGGGGTTTATACAAAGATGTTCATATTAGTTGATAACTAAGCATATTATAAAAATCATACATTAATTTTTTCAAACTTGTTAGAAGTTTAAAAGAACATCATATGAACTCTCGTTACCCAGATTGGTGTACAAAAGGCAACGGTTACAGTTACACCACAAACCGAAATTACGGTGGCAAAGTTGGGTTGTTTCCCCCTCACATGTGTAATAAACACATCAAAATCGTCTTCATTAAGTATGTCGATTGCTGGTTCAATTCCTTGTCCAGACGGTACAGCATACCTTATATCTAGGTCTTGATTGATCGAAAACCCCTTTCGGCTTCTGATTCTAGCAACAAATTCTTGAAAGGTCATATCAATTGTCATTCCTATGCTAGTACTGATATAATGTCCCTGGTACTCCATCGATCCGTTGGAAGCATACACCCAAGTAGAGGTGCACAAAAGGCGGTTTTTGAACCGAACCGGTTTCGAACCGGCCCGAACCGGTTTGGTCAACGCAAACACTAAACCGGTTTTGACCCAAACCGGTTCGGGTTAAACCGGTTTTGCAAGTATAAAATGTCGAACCTATTGAACCGGTTCGGGTTGGTGAACCGGTTTAAACCGGTTTTTTTTAAAAAAAATTTTTTTAAAATAAATTAAAAAATATTACAACATTACAATACGAGAAAAAGAAAAACATATAGTTCAACGTTTATTCATATTGTAGGGGTTCGGAAATCACAAAACATTACAATATTAAACATTACAATACGAGAAAAAAATATATATATTTTTATTTTTTGGAGTTTTTTTGTTTAATATTAGCCGTCATTCTCGGAGTTACTAGTGGATTCTCGTAGTCTATCATCTTCGGCGAGTTCTTCATTTGTAAGTGGGCTCGCCAATCCTTGGTTAACCTCAGATTCGTGTATGAGTTCTTCAACTTCAATTTCTTCTTCAAGCGAAGCCCTATCTTGTCTCCTATCTAACGCATCCAAATGGTCTTTCAAGCAAATGCACATTTCCATTGCCGCGGGAGTGAGTCTAGTTCTTCGAATAGATAAAACCCTGCCACTAAGAGAAAAAACGGATTCCGAAGCTACCGTGGAAGCTTGGACGGTTAGTAAATCACGGGCCATGGCGGAAAGGACCGGAAAAGTAGATTCGTTTCCTTTCCACCAAGCCAAAATATCAAAGTCCTCAAAAACATCCGGACTCATAAATGATAAAAAGTTTGTTCCCGTATACCTTCCGAGTTCGCTACTCGGGGTGGACCCTCTAGCCCGTTTAGTAAATTCATTTCTCATTTCGTTATACAAATTTAAGTTTACATTCCTCGAGCTACTACTTGATGCGCCCGCGCCCATCGTATCATGTGGGGTTTGTGTTGTACCATATTTATGTAAATAAATATCAAACAAATCTTGCAAACATTTGTTAAAATAAGTTTTTGTTACGGTTGAAAAATGAATATCTTCGGAATTCAAATCCAAATCGTAAGTTATTTTATCAATCAAGGTTTCAACACCGTAAACATTAATTGTAGGGTTTAATGCGGCGGCACAAGTTATAACCGGAGGCATTTCTTTAAAATATTTAACAAATTTTTCTTTCATCGGTTTTATCATTGTCGTAAAAAGAGTATTTTTATTTTCAAGTTCGGCTAATTTGTTACACATTAGAAATATTTGTTTAAGAGCCAAGGGACTTGTGGGGTAATAAACCCCGGATAAAAAAGTAGTGGCGGTTTTGAAAACTTCGAGCAATTCGGTTAAATTTTCAAGAATGTCCCAACTCGTAGACGGAAAACTTTGAATTTTACGACGCGGTTTTGAGGAAAGCATATCATGAAAAATTGATAAAGTATCTTTTTGACTTATAGCACTATGAAACATTTTATAAGTTGAATTCCATCTTGTTGGGAGGTCCCAATTGGGACCTAAGCAAATCAAACCCGTATCGTTACATAATCTAATATATTCATGGTATCTTTTTTTACTACTACTAAAAACGTCTTTAAGCATGACTCGAAATGCATTACTTATTTCAATAACGGGTTCAACCCCAAGCCCGTCTTGCACGGCTAAGTTGATGATGTGTGCAATACATCGATTATGGAAAAAAGCGCCGTTGCAAATCGGATTATATTTTAATATTAATTTTTGAACCGCATTTGTATTATTTGAGGCATTATCAAAAGATATTGAAAATAATTTATTTTGTAATTTAAAATCGGTTATCACATCATCTAAAATGTGAAATAAATTTTGACCCGTGTGCGGATATTCAAACATATCAAACGCGATTGTACGTTTCATCATTTGCCACGTATTGGGATCAACCCAATGAGCGGTAACGCAAATATATGAGTCGGGAATACCATGTGGAGCCGACCAAACGTCGGTGGTTAAGTTCACACCGGTTTCCAATTTTTCAAAACCTAAAATTAATTCTTTTTTTGCTTTTTTCCACATTTTTAGACAATCACGTCTAAGAGTACTACGACTTACTTGATGATAACGTGGTTGAAGGGCTTCTTGAATCATCCTCGTCGTGAGCGGGTTGTCGAAATGGTTGAACGGCAAACCTCTTTGAATAACTAATTTCGCCATTCTATCTCGAACAATATTTGGATCGAAGTTCCAAATTCCACCCTCGCTTGTCATAGATGCTTGACCCTCACCTGGAATATTCTTCAACCATCCTCGTCGTGAGCGGGTTGTCGAAATGGTTGAACGGCAAACCTCTTTGAATAACTAATTTCGCCATTCTATCTCGAACAATATTTGGATCGAAGTTCCAAATTCCACCCTCGCTTGTCATAGATGCTTGACCCTCACCTGGAATATTCTTCAAACTCGGACACGATTTTTCCAGATGAGTTTTTAGAGTAGAATTTGATTCCTTTTTAAAAAAACCACCACATTTTTTGCAACGAGGACGTTCCAACCCGTTAGACAACTCACATAGATCGTAGTTTGACCAAATTGCGGGGTTCCTCGTTGTTGGTATTATTTTCACAACGCTAACTTCGTTAGAGGAAACACCATAACTTGAAGAACCTGCCATTGCGTTTTTTGAAATTTTTTGAGCGTTTTTTGAGCGTTTGAGAAGTGTGATTTAACCAAAACACCCACTACCTATTTATAATGTGTTTGGGGGTTAAAATGGGTCAAAAAACGGTCAAAAATTGGTCCCAACGGCTAGTTTTTTTTTTGACCGTTAAACCGGTTTACCAAACCGGTTTCTCAAACCGGTTCACAAAAAACCGGTTGTAAACCGCTCGTAGCACAAATAGGTTAAACCGGTTGTAAACTGGCGGTTCGTATCGGTTTGAAACCGGTTCACACAAAACCGGTTATGGGGCGGTTCGGAACCGGTTTGGATTTCCAAACCGGTTTTTTTGTGCACCTCTACACCCAAGCGCCTCCGGTTTGAACGATCACATCGAAGCTCATGTTAGGCTGAAAAACAAACAAAAGAAAATCAAATAGACAATATATGCATAATCAATGTCAAAACTAAAAATGATAAAATTAGACATATAGTCAGTAACCGATGCTGAATAATATGGATAAATTTTAAATCCGGGGTGGATTATGATTTTGTTAATGCGTCTGGGAGATCCGGTTATGTGTTTATGGGATTCAAACATATATTTTTTTTAAAAACATACCATCAAAGACCAGAATTTATTGGCAATATTACTGGAATTGATATGGACATATTTGTTGTCAATGTTTATTGCCCTCGAATGCTCGCCATTTATTAGCTCTGGGGGACGAAAACTCGGGTTTCTTTCATAGAGTTATAAACTATAATATATCCAAGGGTAGGATAAATGGTGCTTGGATTAACACTCCTAATGAAATCAAAGAAGCATTTCTCATTCACTTTAAAAATAAATTCAATGAAGACTATATGTTGAGGCCGAGACTTTCGGCTAACGGATTCAAGAAACTATCTGCTTTGGATGCGACACTCATAGTCCAACCTTTCTCAAGAGATGGAAGAAATCAAAGCTGCGGTGTGGGAATGTGGAGGAGAAAAAGCGGCTGGACCAGATGAATTCACGTTTAAATTCATAAAAAGTTTCTGGTACATATTTGAAAAAGACTTCATGAATGATTTCTTCAAAGAAGGTAAGATAAGTAAGGGCTGCAATTCTTCGTTTATTTCACTAGGTCAAGGATCCTCATTCACCCTCGAAGTTTCGTCCTATAAATCTCAATGGGAGCATCAGCAAGGTAATCTAAAAAATCTTAGCCTTGCGTCTTAAAAGGGTGTTTGCTTATAAGTCATTCTCAAAAGCCAAGAAATCCTGGCTTTTGAAATGACTTGCTAATAAGCATTTTCCCACCACACTCCCAAACACCTTCTAAGTCGGTTATTGCAAAAGTCATATCCCCGTCCCAATCGGCATATATTCAGAATAGAAGTATTTTAGACGACCCCCTTATATTGAATGAAGTTGTTTACTGGATTAAAAAGTCTAAAGCTAGTGCTATGATCAGATTTTGAAAAAGCATTTGATTCAATTCAATCAATTGGAGTTTTTTTAACATAATTATGGAAAATATGAATTTTCCTTTAAAATGGAAAATAAGAATTTTACGGCTAGGGTATCTATCTCTGTTAACGGAGCAAATTTTTTTTTTTGAGCGATCAACAGAAATTTCATTCAATAAAACGGGTAGCAAAAAGCTAACCAGGAGTACTTAACGGAGCAAAATGCAACTATCGATTTGCTCCCACTGATTCTATTCCAAACTATTTATTTAGCAAATATGTACAGGAATTAGGGCCATGGCCCATGGGAGACAGACATCATGGATTAGTTTTAGAGATGTTTAGCCCAATTATCACATGAGCCCACTGTTTAATGTACTTTTGGGCCACCCCACTTTACTACTTGGGTTGGGGGGCTAATCAAGATTAGAAGTTTATTTTAACGATATTCTCCTTTCTATTTCTATTGAATATTGAAGAAAAATGAAATTGAATTATTTATTTTTTTATTTTTGTCTAATTTGTTTTTCATCCTCATACTTCGTATAATATACGTTTTTAACCCGTTTCATTTTCTAATGATTTCGTTTTTTTGTAATAACTTTCACTTATTTACTTTTTTTAAAAACGGACTGTGCGGCTGTCTTTAGTTTTTTTGTTGTTGCCGGTGTTGGTATTATCGGAGCCAGTATTAATATTGACTTTTTTTAAAGGGAGTTAAATAGAGTTTTTATTTTGTATCGTAGGCTATAGCGGACGCCAGGTTATGAGCGAATAGCACCGTTGCCGGTATTGGTATTATTGGAGCCGGTATTGGTATTTGATTTAATGCTATCGACGAGCCAAAAATAACATCATTGCTGGTTTTTGTATTATCGGAACGAGTATCGGTATGCGTTTCTACGGTTTTTGACGAACTGCATTACGCGGGAAAAAACGACTAAACTCCCGCCGCGAAGCTCGGGGAGAAAAACTAGTTTTATATATTTATAATTAAAAAAACATAACATCGTTAAAAAAGCACTGAAAATCGCGAATAAATTTTAATTTTTGATATATAATCATCATCGTCGTCTTCGTTTAGTGTTTATTTGGGGGTTCCGGTGGCTTCGTATGACGTTTGTGCTTGATCCTGAGCCGGGTTGGTTTTCACCGTCTTTCAATAACTCCTCAAATGAGCTCTCAAAGTAGAGGTGACGTGGCTTTAAGAAACATGTGACCATTCTTATATCGAGCTATTTCAGTACTATCTGACATTAGACATAAATCGAATTTTGTAAAAAATTGGGGGTTCTCTTTTTGCTAGTATCATCACCACGTTTGCTTCACTCATCATGTGAGCGTTTGAGAATCGAGAGTTTTTGAGCAGTTTTGCGTTTTTTTAGCGTTTGTGAGTTTTTGATAGCTACAGAAGTGTTGTGATCAAACCAGTACAACCATCACCTATTTATACAAACATATGGGGTCAAAGTGGTCCAAAAAAGTCCCTCAAAGCTCAAACAACTATAAACCCATTCAAAACGGCAGCTTTTTTGTTTGTAACGTTAATAAACAGTTTCATTTTTTAACCGTTATTCACTTTAACCGGTTCGACTCCTTGAAACCCCGAACCGGCTCCAAACCTACGGTTTTTTTCTACCCTAAACCGGTTATTCATTTTCCGGTTCCAAACCGGTTACAATATTGGTTAATATACAGTTACGGTTATTATTAACCGGGGTTTTTTTGCACCTCTAGCAGGGATCACCTCACTTTGGTTTATCAGCTAATTTCTCTGATATTTGTCAGTGGGTCGATTCTTGGAGTCCTGATTCTAGTGCTTCTGCCATATGACGTCCTATCCTTCTATTGTTTTCGGCAATGGTATGGCATCATGGTTTAAGGTTCAACGAGCCGGTTCTAACGCCTCTAAAATGAGTTTAATCGAAATTCGTTTGAGGCGGTTCCCTAGTTCTCCAACCCACCCCTATATATATTATATGGTTCCTTAAGATGATAAGATTTGACTACTCATGCGCCTTTGTCAACTAGCAAAACTTGCACTATTTGATTATTTAAGTTCAGGACAACCAAAGGAACCAAGAAGGCAAGCATGAGTCATCACATGCATGAGTTGTCTGCAACTCTGGAAAAAGATGCCAACATACAATCAAGTATACATATTTTCAGCTCAAATTTACAATTTTAAAATTACCCTTTTGCCCTTCAAAATAGAGTTATGGGAAGAAAGACACATTTGACTTGGATCAGAACTGGTCAACTCTCAGGTCCAAAGGCATGTATGATTAAAAATAAGAACTATAACAAAGGTGCCATTGACTTTGACCAAACTCGAACCATAGGTAGGAGAGGGGTGGAACTACAGAGGTCTAGGGTCCACTAACCTTTCGACCGGCTAAGTTTTCTATTAATAGAGATATCTGAACTTCATTCTTTTCTTATAGTTGGACCCTTTAAACAGGAGTCACTAAAGTAATTTAAATGAATCTATAAAAAAAAAGTTTCAACTCACAATTTGTAAACCCCAAGGCCTCCGTATGGGATCTGAGCATCAAGGAATTTCCAGAAAGGTGAAGTTGCGCTTGACCTAGCAAAATAGAAACACCGTTAGTCTCGTCACAGTGAGGACTCTGAGGGGTGTCGCTGCGACCAGACTCCGACGTGAGAGTAAGTATGGGTTGCAAACGGGAGAGAAAACAGATAGAGAGTGATTGTGCGTAATTGATAACCTGGTTCATACCTTGAGTCTAGGGGGTATTTATATCTGGAGGTTTATTTGTCTTTATCCTGAGGTGATCGTCCGCTTGTTGGATTGGATTCATAATGACTAGACCATTTTTGAAGTTGTTAGTAATGGTTTGCACATTATTGAGTCTCTTTCTATAATGGTTTGTTTGTTTGTTTTTTCCTTTTGCTTGATCCGGGCCTAACTTATTCCTTTCGGCCTTTATAGAGGCTCAGCTTCCAGACTTGCCTGCCCAGTCTGTCTTAAGTGTGCTTTTATGTGTATTCATCCGGACTTAGGTTCGTGGGATACGTCTGGCCTTCTTGCCGGGTTGTATCCCAACACAATTAAAAATTTATAGTTTCATCACAGATGGGCATTTTAAAATTTACCCAGAAAAGTTCAGATATCAAGATTTTGATCCAAAATTATGAACTTGCTTGAACAACAAATATTCTTAAACTTACCCAGTATTGCCCAAGATGATGCATTACAAGATTCTTTGATCCAAAATTATTATGGGGACTACTAATAGCACACGAGAATTGCTATTTGGACTTGGCCATATACGCATCGTATAGGGCAATACGATGCGTATAGCCCTTCACAATTTCCCATACCGGACATTCTCTTACAACATGGTCATTCCAATCCTATACGCATCGTATAGGACAATACGAGGACGTATAGCGTACGAGGTACTTTCTGCAACTAGTCATCTATCACCTCGCTATACGCCTCGTATAGAGATGTGATGGATGACTAGTTGCAGAAAGTACCTCGTACCCTATACGCACCGTATTGGCCTATACAATGCGTATAGGGCCCAAATTTTGTGTATTTAATGACACACGATATTCTCATTCGAACGTATACTTTCAAAAGAAAATTCCAAACAATCTCACAAAATTATAAACATGTCTTGGTGGTGGGATGGTAACTACGGTTTTCAGGTATATTCTAACGAGTCGGTGGAAAACAACCCGCAAAGTTCTGGCGTTCAAGAGGTGAACCGAGAGGAGGTCTCGTCCGACGTTTATTCTCATCAACGGGTAAGGCTTCCAGATTTGAACGAGCCACTGAGCAATCCCGAGTTCGTATACGGTGAACCGTCTTACCTTACATAGCCCACGAACGACTACGTGTACGGTGAAGTCTCATACCCGACACAACAAACCGACGACTACGTATACGGTGAAGTCTCATACCCGACACAACAAACCGACGACTTCGTGTCCGAAGACGAGGAACAAAACCATCAAAACGTGTCGTATAAAACTGACCAGAATTTTCAGTCTCGTGAACAGTTGGTGGATTGGGCGGTCAGGATAGGACGTGAGAATGGTTACGTCCTTGTCACCCGACGATCGAGGAGAAAAGGCGACGATCCGACGGAACCGTTTATCAAGGTGTGGCTTGTGTGTGACCGTCACGACGAACGTGCGTCTACTGCCACGGTTAGACGTGCCGGTAGCAAGAAAATAGGTTGTCCCTTTAAATTAGAAGGAGAGTACCAAGAAAATACTGGTGATTGGAAATTAACGGTGAAGGATGACAGTCATAACCACGATCCTAGTCAACATCTTGAGGCGCACTCCTTTGCGAGGAGACTCTCAGTCGGAACAACTTTTAGTGGCGAAGTTGTATTCGCAAAACATGTTGCCACGAAACATTCTGGCAAATATAAGGGAACAAAACCCACAGAGTAGTTGCATTAAAAAGGACATTTATAATGCGATACAAAAGATAAAAAACGAAACGAGAGTCGGTGAAACTCCAATGCAGATTCTGGAAAACCTGCTTTCTTCTAAAAAATACGTCTACTATACTCGGGAAGATCCTGCCACAAATATTGTGTAGGAGATATTCTTTGTTCATCCGAAATCGTTTCAGATGTGGCGTGCGTTCCCGCACGTGTTGATGATCGACGCGACTTACAAAACAAACATGTATAGACTTCCATTTGTTCAAGTGGTCGGTGTGACCACCACACACCAGTCGTTTTGCGTCGCTCATGCATTTATATCAAAAGAACGAGAGGAAAGCATCATCTGGGTGCTACTGCGAATAAAAGCAATGTTACAAAAGTGTATGGAGCCGCGCGTGATAGTAACAGACAGGGACAAAGCTCTTATGAACGCATGTGATAAAATATTTCCGGATTGTTCGAAGAACCTATGTCGGCGGCACATACACGAGAATATCGCAAAACATTGCAGTGCATCATTTACAGACGAAGACTGGGCAAATTTCAAGTATTCATGGTCGGTATTATGTGAGTCTCCCACGCCAGATATATACCAGTACAACTTCAACCGGTTTTACGAACGACTGTATGCTGCCAAACGAGGAAGTAAGTTTTCAATATAAAATATTTTCGGATTGTTTTCCAAGCCACCGCCCAATGGGCCTGAAAAACAGGTATCGAAACTATCTAGTTTCGATTGAACAAATGTTCAACCGAAACTAGTAGTTTCGATTGAACAAAAGTTCAACCGAAACTAGTAGTTTCGATTGAACAAAAGTTCAACCGAAACTAGTAGTTTCGATACTGTAATTTCGATTGACAGCATCAGTCTCAAAATTATACCCAACATTGAATAATTATTAAATATTTATATATTTATTCAATATTTTTCCAGGAGTTATACATTATGTGACTAAAAATTGGTTGGACCCGTATAAAGAAAAGTTTGTATCCGCCTGGTCCAACAAAAACCTCAATTTTGGTCAACAAACAACGAACCGAGTCGAGAGCCAGCATTCGCTTTTAAAGAGTTATCTTAGAAATGCTAACAGCTCCCTAGATAGACTTGTTGGGTTTGTTGATGAAATTGTAACAGATCAATATTATCAATTACAGTTTGCGTTTGGAACAAGCCTCATAAGAAAAATGGATAGCCACATAGCTATTGAATTGTTTGATAACCTGCACGGTAAGGTTTCACATAAAGCTCTAAATTTGTTAGAAAACGAGTGGTACAAGTTATCACATATACGGAAACAAAATGCAACGTGTGGTTGCCAACTTTTCAGTAGTTGTGGGTTGTCGTGTGCTTGTCGTCTGGCAAGTATCGAAGCTACATGTGGCAGAATCCCGCTAGATGCGTTGGACGTCTTTTGGAGGAAACTTGATTTAAAACCGTCGTTTGTCGATGATGAAAATGTAGACGTGGATAAAGTACTTGGTCAAGTGAGAAACAAAATTATTTCAGAACCTGATCAGGTCAAAAGAAGTATGCTGTCGAGAATCGCAGGGGTGGTCTTTCCGAGCAAAAGTAACAAGAAAGCGTCTGTGGTACAAGAAGATACTCGCGGTCGTCCAACTTTGAAAAAGCAACAACAAAGGAAACAGGATGTCGCGAGAAACAGCTCATTCACAGGATCCCAACAAAGCAAATGTGACCCTGCGAGACACAGCTCGTACATTGCGTCACAAGACTCGATACAAGCGAGTTCGGTCATTCAACACCGTCGTCCAACGAAGGGTAAAGGAAAGCAACCACAAGATGATAACGCCCATCTTGGTTTTCCATTGATTATGGGGAAAAATGCGGTTAACAATATAAATTGTTTTAAGGATTCGATACCGTCTGTCTTTCATCCGTACATTTCACATATACATGATGTAAATCCCGACGGTAACTGTGGTTTTCGATCGGTAGCTTTGGGCTTAGGGTTAAATGAAAACCGGTGGCTATTTATCAGACAACAACTTCTACAGGAGATGGACAACAAAGAGGAATGATGGAGAACTGTTTTTGACAGAGTCGCCTTTCAAGAGTATGATATGCTACGTCACACAATAGATTGGCAGGATGTGAAAGCCGCACCAGTTAGTCGTTGGATGTCGATGCCATACACAGGACTCCTAATTGCTCAAAGATTTGGGGTGATTGTTCATCTTTTAAGCATCGCCGGTAATCAAACATTTTTTCCATTGTGGTTTGGTCCAAACGTTCACGCTCAACATCAAACTGTATCATTAGTTCACGTCAACAGGGCTCATTTCATCCACGTCAAGTTAGACGGAGATTTTCCGATTCCCACGCCGAATGCACTTTGAAATTTGCACCGAAATGATGATGCAGCAAAATGGGAAAATATATACAGTGATCGTATTAAACGATTTAAGAAAATAATGGCTACTAATAGATCTACATTTCCACAATACTTCAAGACTCACGGATGATGCTTTATTAGTTTTTTATTAATTTTAAGTATAGGGTCAATTTAATTATTTTAAATTTTAATTATTTGTAATTTTAATTATTTTAAATTAATTTTAAGTTAATTATAATTAATATTTTATTATTTTTTGATTAATTTTAATTAAATATAACTAATTTTAATTTAATATAGTTAATTATTTTAAATTTTATTAATTTTAAGTATAGGTTATACGCCACGTATAGGTCAATACGTGGCGTATAGAATACCAAAGGTTGGTAGCTATACGCTACGTATTGATCTATACGCGGCGTATAGCCACTTGATATACCAGGAAAACGCAGCGTACAGACCCAAACGACACAAAACAAACAAACACAAACCCATACGCGATCGGCAAAAAAGCTCGTTGATTACGATTGTCGTCTCAAAAAAACTTCGAAAAGGTACGTCTCTACACCCACGATCATTAATGTTAGGTTTATATTGAATATTAGCGGGTAAAACTGGGTAGATTAGAGATTTTTGGATTGAAACTTAAGAACTATACGCCACGTATAGGGCCATACGTGGCGTATAGTTCGTCTGAGGAAGACGATGAAGCCATACGCCACGTATAGATATATACATTGCGTATGGCTCATGTTCTTGGCAACTTGGCCCGCGTATGGCTAAGTTTGCCCGGTAACTGGCCTGCGTATGGCTTGGTTGCCCTGCGTATGGCTTGGTTTACCCGGTAACAGCCTATACGCCACGTATAAGGCTATACGTGGCGTATAGGTTTAAAATAAAAAAAATTAATTATTATTATTATTTATTATTAAAAATAAAAAATAATATATTATTATTATTTAAAATTAAAAACAATATATTATTATTATTTATTTTTTATTATTTAAAATTAAAAACAATATATTATTATTATTTATCAGATATGGCGGATCATGATGATGATATTCATATGGAGGTGCTAGACGATCTTACGCACTACCCTTTTTTGGGTTTTCCGGCTGACTCGGAGGCGTATGCCCGGTGCCAGAAGCTCCGGGAGGTGCGGTTGGGTCCAGGGACTGCAGTTGATTGGGCGCTACTCGAGGAGGTACAGAAGGCCGAGCGGGCTAGGGCCATCATCGGCCAGGACACGCCATGGTCGCGTCTTTTTGATCTATCGTTCACGGAGACCTACCGAGAGGTGGTCGTCGAGTTTCTTTCGACGTTCATCTTCTCAGAGGCTGGGCTAGAGCCTCTTCCCGGGGAGGCGCCGGATATGGATCCGGATCATATTTCCTTTTCGATCTTTGGGATCGTTTACCGTCAGACCCTCCGTCAGTGGGCCGTCACGACGGGTTTCTACCACGAGCCTGAGACGGTCACGCCACTTTTTGAAGAGGCGGTGACGGAGGTGGACAAGGAGGAACTCCTTGTTTTTTGGGGCTTGATTTCAGATAGTCCTTGGTTGGTTACCAAGGGGAGGGTCTCGGGTATTAGAGACCCTTTGTATAGATATCTGCACCGGCTTATTTCGACGTCGATCGCACCGCGTCTGAAAAGCCGTGAGTGGTGCACCGATAGAGACCTCTTCTTTCTCTATTGTCTGCTTAGTGACAGGCGGTGCGACCTATCGACGTGCCTTGCACTTTATTTTGCATCTGCCTATATGCGGCAGAAGCGCGGGCTTTTCTATGGCGGTGCTTTCATCACGCAGATCATGCGCTCGGTTACACCATTTGACGTGCCTGAGCCTGCGATGTCACCGACCATTCCCCCTGTTCGATTAGACCGTCGCACGACGAGCGGCATGCGCATCACGCACCGATTCCCGCAGGGCCTTCGGTTCGTAGGGGCCGTCCAGGACAAGGTTTGGGTCCCGGTGCCGTTGCCGCAGATGCCTGGACAGGGGGACCCTCCTATGCCTCAGCCGCTACATGGTGTGGCGATGGAGAACGGGCCGCCGCACGTCGAGGCCATCCACGACCATCCGCCACAGCATCCCCGACACGTACGTCGGTCTGTTAGGCTGGAGAGGGCTACCCAGACATTGCTTGATGGCCCTGTTGCCGACTCACGGCGACAGGGTCGTCAACTCGATCGCATGGAGGACCTGATGATGTGGGCGGTTGGACAGATCGTTGATCTGTCACGAGCCGCCGGCATCGAGCCACGCCCACTACCACCGCGACGTCTTTATCCGGACGACCCCGTTCAGGATGAGGGCGTGGCGGGTCAGGATGAGGGCGGAGGCGGTCAGGGTGACGGCGAACCCGCTTAGCTTTAGTTATTTTATTTGTATTTTGTTTTTTTCGTTGTTATGTATGTAAAACATTTTGATGTATATATATTTAATTTTTTGATGTAATGTATATAATGTTTAGTTAATTTGTTTGGTTGTAATGTTTAATATTTTGTTTGGTTTGTAATGTTTAATACTTTGCTTGTTTATACTGTAAAAATATAACAAATGTTTAAAAAAATATATATATAAAATTTATAAATAGATAACAAACTTATATTAACAAAATTATATAAATTAAAATAAAAATAAACAAAATATAAATAAAATAAAAAAATTATAATTAAATAAAAAATACCTATACGTGGCGTATAGGTCAATACGCCACGTATAGGATTCATAAACGAACTCTTCCAACTTTTGAAGCAAAAATATAACCCGTGCCTCATACGCTGCGTATAGGTCAATACGCTACGTATTGGACCAGCCGCCAGACAGAGAATGACACGTGGCATTCTGTTGGCAGTGACTGAATTCTATACGCCCTCGTATTGCCCTATACGAGGGCGTATAGGGCGGCGGCGGGTTCAATTAGCAATATTCCGTGTGTGGTTGAATCACCCATTATTATTGACTTGGATAAAAAAAAACCGGATCTGATTGGTATTGACAGCTTACCCAAAAAAAATCTGGTTCATTAGTTTAAGACATTTCAAGATTTTTTATCTCAAATGTATGAATAACAAAGATTCTGAATGTTCACAGTAAAATTCAATATATGTATGAGCATATCAAGATCATTGATCCAATTTCTAACAACTAATTTTGATGATCAAAATCATAAAATACCCATGGGAACATGTAATATCAACATCTTAACAACATTCGACTCGAATTATTAGCTCTATACACATTACACATATACATGAGGATGACTGCTTTATATTTAAAGCATTTTAATCACCCAAAGCTTATATTTCTTTATATACATATATATAAGACAAGGTCCAGTCAAACCTGCATCAGATAACTGCTTGCAGAGTTTAAAATAAACTTCCACATTTCCTGATTGATTAATTCTTCTCCTTAATCCCTGCAAAACCGCAGCCCGATCAAGAAATTCAGGGTACACGCCCAAATCAAGCATCTTAAAGACCGTTTCGGCTGCTTCTTCATAATGAGAACCTTTGATGTAACCCCTTAAAAGCCAAGTTAATGTTTTCTTTTTATTTAATAAACTCGTAACCTCGATTCTTGTAAGCAATCGGGAAATAGATTTTATTTCTTTTTGTGAAGCACAAATGGCTAACACGATGTCATAAAGGTTTGCATCGGGTTCTTTTCCAATTAATTTCATTTTCCATAACTGTTTTTCAGCCTCGGGCCCATGGCCCGCACATATGTACATGGCTAAAAGGCGTTCATAAACCACCCCGTGAAATGATGGTCCGCCCTCTTCGATTACCCAATTGGATAGACGGACCCCGTCTGATAAAAGGGTAGATTGGTAATTTTGAATGAGGTGTGTGTCTTCTGCATCTAGATTGGATACCAAACCGGTTTTCGTGTAGGATTTTAACTTGCGTAAAGCTTTACTGAATTCGTTCAGTTCTTTGACGACAGCTGTCATCGCAATTAGATAGCTATAGACCTCAGGCTTCAGATTAGATTCTTTAATTTCGATTACAAGCTTAATTGCATCTCTGTAACTACCTTCCTCCTGATTAAAAAGATGGCATAAGTGATAAGTCAAAATAATTAGGTGATAAAAAAGGCAAAAAAACAAGCAAAAGTTGTAGGATATGAAGTCTTGATTTGATAATGGATAGCTTACGTGGATTGGATAACATGTCAAACGGGTTCGGGTCAGAATGCTTTTATATACAGTTTGAAACATGTCGGCCTGTCGGACCAACCTGTGTTAGACCAAAATATTTTTATCCCAGATTTTTAAACTCTTTATATATAATTTGTGTCAAATAATTAAAACAATTATTTTATTTAAATAATAATCTGTTTTTTTAATAAAATGATTTAGAGGGTTTTGTGAATTAAAAATGGGAATTTGGCACTTTGGATCCGTTCGGCCCATTTCCTTTTAAGTACTCTTTTCTAACGCAACCCGAATCGATTCATTCACAAGTAATAGGTAGAAAATGACACTTCTACATGCAACCAGTATTGTGTGTTTTGTGATTATGGATCATTAGATCTTACATACTCTAATAGAATTGTTCTGATATTAGTCCATCATCTAAATACCCCTAAAATTACAAAATAAAATAATCAAGTGAACCAAATAAACACAATAAGTACTTTCCAATGCACACTAATGGGTAAAAAGAAAACTTTAGATCAAACTTTGCCAAAAATGAGTTATACTGCATCTATTTTGAATCAAATTAAAGATCAGTGGACTCGGTGGCAAAGATGATGCAACATTAGGACCTTGGTTTTAAATTGCGCGATGCGCTCCGATGCGTTTGATCAAAAAATCCGATGCGCGATGCGAGCGCATCACGTATGCGATGCGCTCTTTATTAAAAAAATACTAAAATATTAATTATACATAAAAAGTTGTAAAATATATTATGTAATCATATTATCAAACAAAAACATCAATGTAATACTCTAACTATCAAACAAAAAACATATTATATTATCATATCATCAAACAGAAAACATCAATGAAACGGAAAACACATATTATCAAACTTAAAACACATATTATTAAACATAAAACATTAGGTCTAATACTCTAATTCAAACAGAAACCCATTTTCAAATGACCCTAATAGAAAAATACAAAATTTTCCATATTGCACGCAATATAGCGCATCTTGCGATGACCGCATTATGCGCAAAATGGCGCAATATCCACGCATCATGTAATCGCTACGCATCAAGTGCAGCGATGCGCTGAATGCAAAACGCATTACGCGCGCAATTTAAAACCAAGATTAGGACATATGCAATGCATACTTTTCAGTTTCAAGATTATGAATTCAGTACCATGTTCGGTCAGTAGGCCTCAAATATGAAAATTATGTAGTTACCTTAGTTATATATGGAAATTATGCTGTTACCTTAGTCAAATATGGATATTACGTTATTTAAATATCACAGAATAGCAGCGTACTTAGGTTGTTGGTGGTCTGTTTTCATAATTATACTCAATAATGTCAGCACTTACACTTTCTAGAAACGGGCTAGTTTGGTAATTTATTTAGTAACAATCAACAAGTATAGTCAGTAAAAAGGATGACACGGCAAGCTACCTCATCATAAAACGGGCCAGTTTGGTAGTTATACTATTGTAAAACTGAACCACTTCGGTAATTATGCTTTTCAAAAATGCCTGGCAATTTAATAACAAGCCGCTTCAAAAAATGAAGTGTCACATAAACAAGACAAGTACATTGCTAATCTATGACATTAACCCTTTTCTTAATTATGGAAGTTTATGCAAGTACGATCAAGTGTATTAGTTGATTACTTTTTAATACGTTTATTAATCCACGATTAAGCTAAGCAGTAAGCACCATTGTGTAGGGACGCCTGCCTCACTAAGCAAATGCTAATTATATAATGTGTTCAATAAAACACCATTTTGGTGTCCTAAGATCAAACATTTCTAAACTATAAAGACAATCAAGATAACGAAAACTAAAACTTACCATCATTTTCCAAGCGAGATACCCGGTGGGACCCCCTTTACGCCCGCGTTTATCACCATCTTCACACCCAATCCCCCTCCTCAAAACCTCCTTCACAAACAAAACCCCTGCATCTTTCTCACCCATATCCCAATACAAAGATATCACCTTCTCAATCATACTAAAATTCGGCTTCAAACCCACACACTCCATATCCACAACAAGATCAATCACGTCTTCGGTTTCATGTTTCCCTTCAATCAACTTCTTAACCCAACCACACATCAAAGAAACCATAAGCTCCATTGTTTCTTCATCAACCCTATTTTCCTTCTTCAACCACTCAAAAACCTCCAAAGCACACCATGAATCTCTACCCTCTTGAGTAAAATACACCAACACAAGCTGCAATTCTCTAGCAGATAACCTGGAATTCATTTCCCCAAGAACATCAGATGGCTCTCTTGTCATCCTTTCTAATTCCTCAATCGCCTCGAAAAACCCTTCACTCATTTCATCTTCATCATCGCTAGTTACAACGGTATCCAACTCCATAGCCTTACAAACCCTAAATTCACGTAATCTAATACCATCAATTTTGGGGATTATACGATTAGGGTTTCTGTTCGTAATCGAAACCCTAGAGCAGGAATTAACGGAAACGAGGCCATAAATTTTGGGGATTGTACAATTAGGGTCTCGATTAACAGAAACGAAACTCATAAAAGAAGCAATTCCGTAAATTGAGCCCATTTACGAGGAAATTTTAGACAGAGTTTAGGTTAAAACCCTCAAAATTGGGTGAGAAAACCATGAAATTGATAACGTAATCAATTATCGTTGAAGGATAGGTAATTAGGGGAAGAATGTGAGGCAATTGAACGATTGAAAATTTATGTGGTTAAAGATTGCAAGTTGTGGAATGAAGAATGGCGATTGAAGGGAATGGAAAAACACATTGAATTGTTAATGAGGATAAGTTTGAAGGTGGGGAAGACGACAATTTTCGAATGTGACACCGCACCGCATATTTGGTCAATTATGGTGCGTATGATCAAAGGATAAAAGATTAAAAGTTTTTAAGAAAGAAAAATCTAAAGTTACTTTTCAGATCCAACTCCTCTACCAAGACTTAAAGTATCAAGATTTGAACTCAAAACCTAATCCTTGGTTAAACTAATAATGACGAAGACTAGAAACTTGATTTGATGTAATTTTAAAATGGCAACGAAACAATTTAAAGACGGTCGATATATTTTATGACAATGAGGATATAAATATCATTTTGTCAAACTAAGTTAGGTAGTAATTGTATCAATGACGAGGGGGGGATTTATGGGGAAAGGCCCCTACGACGAGCACACTACTATAAAAAAATCCACTGTTTTAGAAAAAAATTTAATCAGACCGCGTTCTTTGATTTATATTAGGCCCCTTTTGAATTAAAATGGAGTTTAAGGCCTTCGTACTTCCGTGTGCGAATCCCTGTTGTACTTGGTTCAACTTTTGTAGGCATGTTTCTGAGAGAGAGCACGGACGTGCTTATTCTTTTTTATCGTTGGATGGCTTCTTAAAGCTTCCTGAATGTTCCATCTTAATTCCAAGGTAGGCACGTCCGTGTCTGTAGGAGCAAAGGCGTGCCTCTCCTCAAATTTTCATATATAGTTGACTTTTTCTTTGATTTTTCATTTTTTTTGTATGTGAGTCCAAATAAAAAGCAGAAAATAAAAGGGGAAGCAGTTAAGGATGTTTTCTAATATAATTGCTTCTAAATCAACCGGATATGAGAATGATTATGCGTGTAAAACATGTATATAATTATGCATATCACACATCCTCACACTTGAACTTTTGTTTGTTCTCAAGTAAACTCATGCTTCAGATCCATGGCTATAAGATAGATTTTCCTTAACGATCCAAGTTTTCTAGAGCATAAGACTATCAAGGATGTCAATACTCGAGTGATAAACCAATGAGTCAGTTATTATATTTTTGGGCTTTTAAATATGGAGATATTTTATAAAGGGTGGTAGCATGCCTATAAGAACTAGGATTATGGAGATCTTGATTCTTCAATACCAAATTGTATAGTGTGATTAGGTAATTTTTGTTACGGGTTAAAATTCAGAGCAGGATCCTGAGTGATGCATGATCCAAGATCCGGTATCCCGATAAGGTCAGTATCCTGAATAATACTAACGGCTACTTGTTTATTGCTTTATTAATCGCAAGTAAAACGTGTGCAACCACTAAAGCCTAGAGACTCGAACATGGAACTCGATGAAACGTGTGGAATGTGCGTAGAAGGCTTTACAAAGGTCACAAAGAGAAGATAGGGTCAAGACCACATTTTTCGGATAGTTAGTTAGCATTATCGCTGTATTTATTCAGCAAGTATTGATTGAATAGAACACACACTCATTACGCACTTAGCTCTCAGCATTCGTAAACACTTTTGTAACACGTTTAGATCGATCATTACTGCTCAACATTTGTAATCTTTTTACCATTTATTCAAGAAACGAGACAGTGGACGATTGTCATCTCCCGATGTTTTATGCCGGCGATCCCTAAAGATCAAGGGCTTTCCTCGTAATCATTCGTGTCAACTTTTACCTTTTTACGTTGTTTCATATCGATTTCACAAAGCATACTAACTCACTATCGAAATTTGGTTACAAAGTTAGTTTACATAATTTTTACCCAAAACAATTATGCGAGCGAATTCATACACCACCACAAGTGATTTGTATAATCCGATCGTGTCAAGTGGATTGAAGTTGGAAACATTAAGGAGGCATGTTAATGAGATTGTGAAAGAGAAGTATTAGATTACTATGATAATACACATTCTATGCAGAGAATGCACAACTATGATAGTAACCCTCAAGTCATATAAAATTTACTTTGTTTAACTTTTCTTGAAAGTATTAAATTACTATGATATTACACAACAACTTTATAATTAAAAGGAAAAGAACTTAAAAAATTGGAATTCAAATAAACAGAAAATTAAAGTTAACTTAGAGTAAGAATCTTTTTAGTTTTTATAACTTAATCTTTTGTTTATATGAATTCGTTTTTTTACTTTTATTTTTGAATAAGTAGCAAAAATAAAACAATTCCGTTGCCGGGACTTGAACCCGGGTCTCTCGGGTGAGAGCCGAGTATCCTAACCAACTAGACTACAACGGATTGGTGATAATTTAATCCCATTATTTTTAATATAGTTTTCAATTTCTGTTGATTAACAATTCAATTTTTTTATCATTAAATAGTAAACCTAATTGTCAATTTTTTACGGTTTTACAGAAAAATAGATTAAATTAAGAAGCAGTTAGCATAATAGGGCAATGACGTGGACTTTTTAGTAATTATTTAAGCCTTTCATTAAAATGTTTCTAATTTCATTAAAAGTGAAATTAGTGTTAACTCTATCGAATTCTGAAACCAAAAAATGGCTTAAGAAACATGGAAAATCATCAAAATTAATATGTTAGATTTTTTTTCTTTCTTCAAACTTAACATTGACTTTTAGCCTTTTTTTTAAATAAACATAGCCGATCAAGAGACACCCACCTTAGGAGAATTTCAGATCAGACACACAATATCAGCCAATATGTCCTCAAAACACACATTATATTAATAATAATTCTGATTGACTTTAATGTATGCAGACGCTTATTAGTGATAATTCTGATTGACTTTTAATGTACGCGCTCACTTATTAGAAATTATTCTGGTTGACTTTTAATGTTTGTTGAAGGTATGGTGACCTACGCTTCATCACACCGTGGCGACGGTGGGGGTCGAGATCCCCACGACATTTGAGTAGCTCTGTGCCGATTGCAAGTCTTGTAAGTTATTTGTTCTAGTTAAATACTTTTTTTATATTAGATATATTTTTAATTTGCTAAATTTTCAATTTCATGTATCAATATAGTGCAACCAAAGAGAGTGCAAGGGCGTGAGAGAAACTTAAATTTGTTAAAGAAGTACGCTATGAATGGCAGCATGCCACTACCCTTAGAATTCCCTCGAGGGAAACATACAAGTTTGTTGGAGAGAATACAAGTTAGTTTATAAGACAAATCTCCCCTGCTATTGAGAGAGTTTCTACATACCATCCAAGTTGGAACAGAGTTCCCGATGGTGTTAAACTTACCATATTTCACACACTTCATGTAAGTATAATATGTAATGTTTTATTTGTATTTTATTTTCATAACTATTAAATGTTCTCTCTAATTACTTTTTTTGCATAACTACGTTGATCTTGAAAGCTGGAAAGTAAGTCAGCAGTGGAATGAATAAGAGTGGGCATTAGTGAAGATTGTGCCTGAAGATATCGTGACTAGAAAACCACTTTATAAAACATTTTGATAGAGTTGGTGATTATGATAACATTGAAGAAGCAAAAAAACATCCTCATCCGACACTCACCCCAGAAGATTGGGCATTGCTTATTGATCGATTGTTCCCAGATCCTAGATATAAGGTCCGCTCCCACCAAAATTCAGATAATAGAGGAAAACATCCTTATTCAAATTCTGGTGGGAGTAAGTCGTATGCTCAAAGGCGATACGAGGAGGTAAGAAAAAATGTTACTATTATCCAAAGATGTATTCTCAATTCATTCAAATATTAGTAATTGTATTTTTGTTGTTTATAGGTGCAAGACAAAGAAAGCATGAGTCTTATTGGAGGTTGGAGAGATATGCACACTTCTAAGGGAACATGGGTCAATAATAGTACGTAACAAGCTTAGGTAAGTATATACTTTGTTATTATGTTGTGATTCAAAGTAAATTGCAAGTATAGGCCATTTAGAGTATATTACATACATTTATATCTAAATGGGTCAAAATGACCCGTACCGGTTTAATAGACTAGAATATCATACTTTCGTTTATAACGTATTAGGTTTTACGTTGTATTTGTATATGCATGTATATATATTTTAGTAATGCGCACATGAACCATTGACCCGTTTAACTCAAATCCACTAAAAGATGGATATTATTGCGTTTTGTTACTATTATTGTAGGTGTATTTTAATTTGGGAAATTATTTTGTTTATTGCGTATTGTTGGACAAGTTGATTATCCATTTTACAGCAGTTATGTTGTCGAATTTAATTAAAAATTTAATATATGCTTAGTGTATTATTTACTACAAATTAACTTCAAGATGAGTTGACCCAGTTGCAATGGGAAGCGGGTGATGGGCAAGAGGTTCTACAACGTGCCCTTGGTAAGAGATGTGGTTGGAGTCAGGGGTTGGGAGAAAAGTGAGAAATCTACTTACCAATGTCTCGTGTGTGTTTACCTCCCAATTAAATTGAATAAAACGGTGAGACAGATGCAAAATCAGATGGATGCTAGCAAATCCAACCAATGTGGGTTGTCGGTAAGGAGGAGGATGAAGATGAAGATGAAGATAGTTGAACAGTTTGTTATGACAATTAACTTGACGGTTTGTAATAATGTAACGATTTATTTTTAGGACACATATTTGCGATGGTTTGTAATTATATTTTGTTGTTTCTTATTATTCGACATCAAATTTCCAGTTTTGTTACAATAAATATTTTGCTATAAATATTATGAAAAAATCTGGATATTTTAAAAAAAAAAAATATTTTGATTTTTTTACTCTTCTTGATAACATGTCGTCGGGAAAAGTGGTTTCAAATTTATTTTTAATTTAATTACTTATTATTAACGTACTGTTGTTGCTGACATGTCGTCGGAAAAAAATAATTTTATTTTTCATTTATTTATAATAAGAAAAAAGAATTACGACGACATGTCGTCGGTAAAACTCAACCTCTCCCAACGACTATTTAAACCTTTAGCGTCGGAGCTATGCCAACGAGGTTTGTAACGACATGTCATTGGGACAGATATCTATGACGACATGTCATAGGCATAACTCGACATATCATACTAAAATTCTTGTAATGCTAGATGAACACACAATTGTTTTGATACAAGATTATAAACATGTTCATCAAACCACTACAATAGTCAAAGTTGCATAATTAAACGTGCCATTATAATAAATCTGACTCACTATTAAACATGTACACTAAAACCCATATAAAACTTATTAGCTCAAGTAATTAGACATAGTTTAGCTTCAAACTATTGGAGGAGAAAACCATGAAATTGATGACGTAATCAATTATCATTGAAGGATAAGCAATTAGGGGAAGAATGTAATTGCAACTTGTGGAATGAAGAATGGCGATTGAATTGTCTTGGTTTAATGAGGGTAAGTTTGAAAGTGGGAAAGACGACAATTTTGGAATGTGACACCACACCACATATTTGGTCAATTATGGCGTTGGATAAACTAATAATGAGAGGATGATTATAAAGTTGATATGCTGTAATTTAAAAAGGTCAACAAAAACGATTTAAAAGATGGTTAGTATATTTTATGATAATGAGGATATGATTATATGAATAATCATTTTGTCAAACTTAGTTAGGTAGTAAATGTATCAATAACGAGGAACCCATGACACAAATGAGAGATGTATGAGGTCGGATTGTCTAAAAATAAAATATTGTAAATAATGAAATGGGAAACATGTGGTAAGGTGAGAATATAAGCCTGAATCTGACAAAAAAAAACTCGAAAAATAAAAATATTCGGAGCGGTTATTCAGGTATTGATATGGGGATGGATACCTTCTTTATCAAGACACATCTTGACAGGGTTTGCTTGGGCTGTTACAAATTGTATCAGAGACAGAGGTCGGGCCGGTGTGTAAGACCCTAATTTCGGGAGGCCTCACTCATTAAATTTACTCATTCACAAATAGTTTTTAAACTTAAAATGCAATCATAGCAGCGGAAATTAAATGTCATTACAAAGTACCAAAATGTTGCCCAATAAAAACATTGTTCAAGAACATATAATTCTCATAATTAAAATCCATAGGTGCCAAAACTCGATTGCTAGGTAACTCTTCAGGGATAGCTAATCATGCATCCTCTCATTGTCCTTTTACACTTAACCTGACATTTATACTAAAAGTCAGCTAACGTTGGTGAGTTCAAGCCGTTCATTTGTTGTCGGAAATGGTTTTAATGTTCATTTATTTAATACGACTTGTAAGAAAACATGGCTTATCATTTATCATTCAATCATCGTCAATACATAGTTTAACGAAACATTCATTTATCTTTTATCTTTCGTTTAAGTCATACATTTATTATCCAAATTTGTATCATCATTCTTTCAGTACTTTTGTTATCTATTCACATGTGTAGTACACGAGATTCTAACATAGTATTTAAATAAATATGAAACTGGTACATACTCTTACGAAATATTATATTATAAAGCAAAGTTTAAAATATAGGCTGTTACATGACGTTGTAAGTAAGATGATAAGAAGACAATGACACCAAGCATCGTGGGAATTTTAGGGAAAAATCATGTGGTGGTCATGGCGTGTAGAATGAAGAACAAAGATTGAAGGGGATGAAAACAAAAAGGCCTTTCGGTAGGTGGAATTGGGACCGTTATGGTTTGAATCCTATCGGTACAACCCCTTGTCGATGGCCTCATGGCCTATCATCCCGAAAAAATCGGAGCGGGTTCAAATCTCATAAAATGAGTAATAGGTAGATTTTAGGAGTAAATTTTAGATTAGGGTGTGTTTTCTTTCAAAAAAAAGTTCTTAAAAGTTAAAATCTTTTCTTAGTTATAAATTTTACTTATCTTAACCACTATCTCACTCTCTTCTCATATTGTCCAATGTTTTCATAACTAAAACGGTTATCGAATCGGTCGTCTTCTCGGTTCACTGGTGACTTTACGACTTATTTTGAAAAATACTTAAAATATCACACAAAATAAAAATACTCTATTAAATTAAAAGTTTAATATACGTATTTGTTTTTTTTTAAATATATTATTTTCTTAAAAATAAAAAAGATTAAATGATATTGGAGAGTGGTTTGCACCTAGAAAAAGATTCAGCAGAGTGTATGTTGTGATTTATTTAACTTAAAAAATTTAGAAATTGTTATTCAATAAAAAATAGAAATTGTTGTTTGATAAAAAAAAATACATAGGTCTTGGGTGAAACTATGAAAAAGTCATTTAAAATTTTTTAAATATTGTAAAGTCATTTGGGGTTAAGTGGTGATACTCCCTTGAGGTTAAGGGTTCTACCCGCGTCATATACGGATTGATGAAAATTATTATGAATGACCTTAAAATGGGGTATTTGCTGTTAAAGCTAACTTAGAATAAGAATCTTTTTACTTTAGTAACAAAAATATTAACATTTCGTTGCCGGGACTTGAACACGGGTCTCTCGGGTGAGAGCCTAATATCCTAACCAACTAAACTACAACGGATTGGTGTTCTTGTACTCCCTTTCTTTTAGATAATAGTTTTCAGTTTTCTGTTGATTAACTTAAATCATTCAAAGCTTTTACTATTAAATAGGGCTACGACGTGGACTTTTTAGTAATGTTTTAAGCCTTTCATTAAAATGTTTCAAAATTTTATCGTCAACTAAATAGAGGTTAACCTCAAATATGATGGCTTTCCTCCTGAAGATGGTGAAGATGATCGGGTGGGTCAATGGCCCATAGTGATTCAAATTACCGTTAAAAAAATAGAGGTTAACTTTACAGAATTTGAGGAAATAAATACTAGTTCCATATTGAACAAACCTACAGGGCCAGAGCTGAGGATTTAAGGGCCCGGGACGAAAATAGGCCCCAAATGATAAAAACTTTTAAATAAAAAATTCTTTATTAAGACAAAAAAATGACACATTGTAATACTTTAAAAAAATTATATAATATATATATATATATATATATATATAAACATAAAAATTTTGGGCCTTTCGTGAGAGCGGGCCCTGGGCGGTCTCCCTTCTCATCCATGATTAGGTTAGGTGAGTGAAATTAGTTTTAATTCTATCGTTCTGCAAATCAAAAAAAGCTTAAAAAACTAGAAAAATCATCAAAATAAACAAAGTTAAACTTAATTTTTTATCAAACCAAATATTGACTTTTAGCCTTTCCAAATGAACATAACCATTTAGGAGACGCCCAAGGTAAATATATTCCGGGAATAATTGGCTTCCATTAAAAGTAAATATATTTGGATGGAGTACAACAAACAGGATACCGACGAAGACGGCGTTACACTAAAGAAACATCCATACTCCGTCAATGTCGTGTGTTTTTTTGTGGCGAGGGGGACGAAACGGTAGATCACGTCTTCACAGCATGCTATGTGGCAACCTTAGTTTGGCAGAAAATTTCGGCTTGGTGTCAGCTTCCTCCGATATATGCATTTACATTTAACGACTTGCTTCAACTACACTTGATTAGAGAAATTGAAGATTCGAAGAAAAAACTGGTTTAGTCTATTATATTATTGGCATGTTAGGTGCTATGGAAGACTAGAAATAAGCACTTGTTCGAGAACAAACTGATATCCATTACACATATCATAGAAGAAATTAAGATCTTGGGGTTCTGATGGATAAAAAAAATAGGGTAAAAATGTCCACAATGGAATGGGAAAATTGGGTTTCTTTTAAATTTTAGTTTTGATGTCTCTAAGTCTGCTTTTTGCTTAACTTTTATTTTTTCTTTCTATTGTATTAGCTAGCCTCTGACTAGTTCTTTGTTTGGTTAATGAAATGCTACCTTACAAAAAAAAATTTAGGAGACGCCCACCCAAAAGATGGGCTGGTTAAGGGCTGTTTGTCAAGTGTTGAACCATTAAGTGCTGAATCATTAGGAGGTCTGAAATGTTCAGCATTTTTCAGCTGAACCATTAAGATGTGGGTTGTCAGCGAAACAAACAACTCTTACCTCTGAACGATTCAGAGGTAGAGTCTTAATGGAATCATTAAGAGCCTAACAAACAGCCTTAAGCCGATAGCGTTGGAGTAGGCACATAAAATAGATGAATTTCATTTTAGACCCACAATATTAGCCAATAAATGGAGGACAAGTGTGTGAAACGACTACATAAATTCTGCTTCTCTTAATCCCCCTAAAACCTAGCCGATACAGTTAGCCAACAAATAGGTAAACAACTGATCTTTAGTCGCCTATTTAATGACCCTCTTCTCAAGCTTTTCATCTTGAGGCGGCTATAATACCCGACTACCTAAAATCCGTCGTCGTAATCCTGACAAATCACACAAAGCAACATCTTAGTAATCCGGCTGATAAATTGCCGATTTCTTTTAAAAGAAAGCTCAGATTTTTTTTAGAAAGGTATGTCGGTTAGGATGACGCTAACTCCTCCTAGCACAGAGTTCAAGTCCTGCCACAGAGGGTGTTACTGAAATTATGAAGTACGCCCTGTGAGGATTGAATCTGATACCTCTACAGGAGAAAAGTCTTATGACAAAACCTCCTAACCATCAGACCAAAGGCCTAATAACAAAAAAAAAAAAAAAAAAAAAATCTCAGCTAGATTGGAAGGCGGATTTATGAGATGAATGGTTCTAATCGTGCCACGTAGCCAATATGCAAAGATATAGCCGACCTTTTTTCCATCCTATATAAAGAAACACTACATTTTATCCTTAATCAGAATATTTTGAACACCTTAAGATTTTACATTATTAATTTCTTAATGTACTCTCCCAAATTTAAACAAGTAATGATTCATTTCTTATTGATTTCTATTTATTTCACCAATTCTCTTCCAAAACCTCCTGATATAATCTAAGTTTTAATCTAGTTCCTAGAACCGGCTAGTCGACTAGGCAAGCCGTTATATATCGAGCCGGCTTCAAGCGATACGTGTTATCATTTCATAGGACGTGATTTAGCTGACTATATTATAGTCGTCAAGTGGGTTACTCAGCTATATTATAGCACTAGGTTAAATTCTCGTGTGTTACACGGGTTAAATAAATATAATTATAATATTATATATTAAGTAATAAAAAAGTTATTTTTTAAAAACTCGTGTTTTTATACGGGTTGAATAACCCATGAAATACAATATAACTTGTTAACACATACACTCGTTAAAATATGTTGGAAGATTTATTAATACAAAGATTAGTATTTTCTTTAAAAAATATTATTAATAAAATTTATAGGTGTATTTAATAAGAGAAGAGTGTATTTGATGAAAATATAGAGGTGTATTTAATAAGAAAGAGAGGCGGAAAAAAAATGATGAGATTAAATATAGAAGTGACATGTGACATTGAAAAACCTTTATTTATTATATAATATAGATATTATGACTAAAAGTGTTTATGGTTTGGGATAATTGGTTGTGCATTTCATTATAATCAACCCTTTAAATAGGGAGAGGTTACATAAACCCTAATGGGCCTAAGCTATACATATTTTATGGTGTATGACAATTCGAAGTTTATTCCAATAGAATCAACCCTTCATATAGGGAGAGGTTACAGAAAAATCAAACGGGCCAAACCTATACATATTTCATAGGTATGGTTTCTAGCGGCTAGGGGCAAGCCGTGTGAGGGGTAAGCCGGCTTGTATGTAGCCGGCTAATGACACGTGTTGTCGTCTGGTTGGTATTAGGCGTGACAAATTTATACTCTCTTGTGATTAGCTTGTCGGTTACATGTCTGCCGGGTCAGGCGAAAAGCGGATATTTGGTGAAACATGATTGATCAATTTTGGATATGTTCATTTTTGTAAGGACATTTCCATGCATATTTTAGAAAAAAATCAGTTATCTAATATATTTATTTTGGTAATTTTCCTTTAAAAAACCCATGATAAATCTAGCTGAAATTCAATTGTAAATTTGACTCGAATATAGAATGTTAACTCTAGTTGCCCAGAATATGGAAGAAACCAATGACGATCGGACTAGAATATCTTAACCAAGATATTGAATTCTAAAAATGAAATCGAATACCCAAACAAATATCGTGTTAGAAGAGATATGTTTTTATGTTTACCTATAATTCTAAGTGTGAACATTTTTTATATGACTAAAATTAAGTATGAAATGAATTTACACATAACATGTGACAATAATTGCATGTTTTTATGTTTATCTATATTATATATACTCTTTATGAAAACTACACGTCTCTATATTAATTTCTTATACGTATACACATAGATAAACACGTTTATATTTGTTAGCAAGCTATAAACAGTCTTTCTTAATTATTGGCGGCATATACCATATCAATTATGAACAATTTGGTCAAAGTTAAGATTTTAATCATGACCCATTCATGTTGGCAAACACTAAACATATATATAGGATGCACATGGTATGATGATAACATATTTCAAAGGGTTTCACGGACTACACCATGATATCATGATGCATGTTTGATGATGATGATGATGATGATGATGATGATGATGATGATGATTAATTAATCAAAGGGAAAGAGTGAAGACAAACATGCTCATTCTGGAATGATGGTGTTGATCCGCATTAATAGGTAATGTTTAACATATACCTATGCAGTTTTTATTTAAATAATCTTGTTCATTTGGACTGTTTGTATTTAAATAATGTTCTTATTTAACATATTAAAATAATGCATGGGATTGTAGAGAGTTGACCTTATTACTGGCATTATGCCCATTTTTCTATGGTCTAATCAAACAAAAATTATATTATAGATTTAATAAATCCTTCATGCAAAACCCTAGACTTTATTGTCTCAAGAAACCATAGAAAACACACATAACCATCTTCAATGTGCAAGTGAATCTTTACCTAGTTTATTTTACATTAGAAAGCACTAATATTTTAATTAGTACGTTTGAATTTTTGTTAATTGTTGGATTTGATAAAATATATAAGAGAATAAAGTAATATGACAAACAATAGCATAATATATATATTGGATTCTTGGCCATTTGGAATCGTTTGTTTCATAACATGAACTTCTTTTTTGAAATGAAGAGTTTTCCCAACTGATTAGGGGTTTTAGGTAAGAGTTGAGGTTGTTTTGGTTTTGGGTGTTCCGTTAATGACATTCACGGAAGTTAAAAGCCCTATTCAGTTCCGTGAATCCCATTCACGGATGTCCACGTGTCCAAACCCTATGATCTTGTTAACATTAAGCATGTAAATATTTATTGATTATTTATCGAGTTTCATAAATCACATTCACTGAACTCGCCACATAGAACACTTCCGTGAACGCCATTGACAGAACCTATATAAACCAAAATAACTTCAACTCTTAACTAGAAACTCTCATCAGTCAAAAAAACTCTCCATTTAAAAAAAATTTCTTCATAATATACCAATAAACATAGTTGATAAACCTAATGAATTCAAACTTACTACCTTTTACTTTATAAGAAATAGTTGACTAAACATAGGTGACTAAAGTTGACCACCTTAAAAACCATTTGGTCTATGATAGGTATTTTTAAGTTTTAGTAAAGGGGTATGATTTGTATACAAGACACACTACAAAAGTTGTAAGTTAATTGCATTTTTTGTTTGTTTTAGGTCTTGTATCATGAGACATACAAAATAAATTTTAGTATGTAGTGATACCTAGAAATAGAGATGCACAAAAAAAACCGGTTTGAAAACCCAAACCGGTTTCAAACCGATACCCGAACCGGTCGTGAACCAGTTTAGATCAAACCGGTTTCAAACTGGTTCAAACCGCCGGTTTGAAACCTATACATTTAAACCGGTTTGAAACCGGTTTAACCCGAACCGAACCGTTTAAAAACTGGTTTTAAACCGGTCAAACCCGGTCAACGGCCCATCTCAAACCGGTTTCAAACCGGTCCGGGTTAAAAAAAACCGGTTGTTGACCAAACCGGTTCGGTTCGGTTTTGAACCGGTTCGGGTTAAAAAATCGTTTTGTGCACCACTACCTAGAAATCCTTGGGTTGAAAAATAATGAAACACATCTTGAACCATACCAGAAATAGAAAGAAGGATCTTTCGAGGGCAACATTACAGAAATACCATTAATAAAGTCGATAACAATATTCATTCGGAGTAGTCAAAGATATTATCTTAGTATTTGTATACTAGGAACATCCAACATACTTTCATGTTTGAGAACATGATTTAAGAGTGCTCTAAGAACATCGACTTTTGATTGAAAGTTAAAACAAGGGTTCTTTATTTAAAGTATGTATTTTGAATTAAATATAAAATGTCAATCTTTTTAATCAAAATTGGGTTGGAATATCATTTTTGACACTATCAAAATCATGTTTTAAACATTGGACCTAATTTATAAATTGGATGGTGAAGAGCACCGATGGAGATTTGGAGGTAATATTAGGTTTTTACAATAAGGAAAAATGTGGCTTATTGAGGACCGTCCCAAAAAATCAAGTGAACGAAATCGCTTGAAAAGAAAAAAATTTAAGTCGGTTCTTATTTTTTTGAGCAGTTTTACATACAAACCCCTCCAAAACATATTTCCCAACCGTTCTAAAAGAGCTTTTGTGTACTAGTGTTACTTTGGGCTGATTTTATGATGAAACATAAAAATTGTACTTATTAGTTTTTATATATTTATTGATTGTTAATTAGTGAACATAACTTGATAAATACGTAAAAACATGTATAAAAAGAACATGTATAATTAACGTCAAACTTTTTAACTAAGATAAATTTAGTCATTAGCGTAAAGAATATATGATCATCAACTCCTAAAATTGTTAATCATGTGTTAAACAGTGTATACTATTTTATTTTGTTTGCAACTAAAGTTTATATATAAGCTAGAGACTACTCATTTCAAGTTGATATATGTGAGACTTCCAACAAAAGTGAGGTCTGATTTTAATCGAAAGATTACCATGGTAAACATAAAAAGGAATATTTGTATAGCAATATTATAAATCAATATCCGGTATAAAGATTAACATTCTAGATTATAGCAAAAAGCTTCCTAATAACTACAATATAACTAACTATAAATCAAGAGTAATATGAATCAAGACTTTCAAGATTATTCATATCCATGTCCTTCAAAGAAGAAGTTAATTTTGAAGATATAAAAAAAAAAATTTGGATACACTAAAAGCAATTATAAAAGAAAGAAAGAAATACATTTTTAGATTAGAATACTCAAAGCTTTTATAAAAGATAAAAAAAAAAGAGTTCATAAACCTTTAATCAACGTATTTGGTTTGTTAGGAAAGATTAAGGGTTTATTCTTTCTTCCACTTGTAATTCTTGAAGTTTTGAAATTGTTGTGTGATTTACATTTTACAAAAAGTGGGTATCCAACTCCCTTGAAACTATGATCATGTGTTCATATTATTTGAGACCTACAAAGGTATAAGCGCATTGAGATAAACTTTTTTTAGATGAAAGCTTCAAAAACAAATTTCCAAACATGTCTTAATTATCTTGTGTGAAGGGCGTGAAAATCACACTCACACCTCCCGTACCAGATAACCTAAAGTGGAGGCGGATGGACATGATGTTTATTCTTATGTCTATCAGTCTATGTTGTTGAATTAGTTTATTTAGGTGATGTTTGGTGGTGTTAAGCAAACAATTTTAGTTGTGTCATTTATGTTTTAAGGATTGTAACTTTGTATGTATGTTATTTGATAATACATTATACACAAATAATTAAAATTGTGATTATATGGCATTGCATCCATTTAGCTGTATATACTACAATTTATTATTTTACTATTGATGTTATCAATTTTCAATTTTATACACAATCACTACATTTTATTTGCAATTTTGTTATATTATTGCAATATATGTATTTTATTGCAACACAATGCCAATTTAAAATTTTACTGCACTTTATTTGTAATTCTGCTAAATTGTAATATATTGCACACATATAACTTTCAAAAACCCCACACGTTAATTACCAAAATAACATCCTTTACAAAACATCACCCATTATATATATATATATATATATATATATATATATATATATATATATATATATATATATATATATATATATATATATATATGATGCTAATTAAAGAAATGAAAAGAAGCTAATTGTTTTTCTTCGAATTTAAGATTGAAACGTTTTAACTTTACCTTTAAGATTATTGTTCTTTACCTTAATAGCCCAGGAATGATCTCCATCTACCGAAAACACATGGGTGATCCATTGATAATTTTAGTGTCATCAATATCATTTAAGTGTAATTAGATTGACTTGTTGATCAAGTAAATCATAATATACATCAAACAATTCCGGAGGTGCGAAATGTACGTTTGGTTAAGTTTATTTGATTCTAAATATTTAGGAACCTTCTGTTGGATTTTATGAACCGACCCGATGGACAACGCGGCTGACCGAGCTATGACCCGTAAGAGTTACACCTAGGCAACTAACATTAAATCCACTTAACCTGCTTAACTAGTAATTACGAACTGTTAGCGAGACGATATATTTTATATATATTCGTTAGACGCGAATTATTATTTATACTAGTTTATAAATAATAATTGTATATATATTGTTTTAATCTTTCATTAAAACAATTAAATGGTTTCGGGCTTTTGCATCTCGTGTTGGACTATTGGCCCAGAAACAATTAGTGGGGTTTATTATTATTATATAATAATAACCTAATAATAGGTTGTCACTAACAAAAAGGAAAATCAGCCGCAAAGGGCTTTTTGGCTTTTGGTTTGTGATTTGTGATCGTCGGCCAATCATGCTAACTAGTCTCGCCGTCGGTTCTCCAGCAGCCCAATCGCCGCCGCTTTTGCAAGTTCCGGCCAACCCTGGTGCATCCCGTTCTCTCGCTTTCGGTTCGTGATCTAGCATCGGCTCGTTGTACTTAGGTGTCTCAACCGGTTAATTATTAACCACTAATGTATAATTAATCTCATCAGTAGATTAATTGTTTTTTTGTGTTTGCGTGTTCATAACCAGATCCTGTTCGGTTTGTCAGTGATGTTAAATAGGTTATGATTTTATTTTCCGCTGCGTATTTATTAATTAACTGAATTAATTAATTTCTCTGTCAAAACCCGTTTTTTACAAAAGTCAAACTGATCACCACTGAATTCCAACAGTGGTATCAGAGCCTGGGTTATAACACGTAAATCGGAACCGGTCTGGTTTCACCGGTTAGATTAATCACAAACTTTAACTATCTTGAAGTTTCTGATCTGATCTATTTTTTGGGGCAATTTTTTTATTTATTAATTTGGTCGATTTTTTTATTTTATTTGACCAAATATATTGCCCGTATGTGATTGTGTTGAATATGTAAATCTGGCCTGACCCATGTGATTGAGTTGTTTGTGTTTATTATTCAGTTTTTGGTTTTATGGTTTTGGCCCACTTTTGATGGCTAAAAGTTGTAATAGAATATGTTTTTTTTTTTTTTATGTAATGTAATAAAAACCCGAAGACAAATCTGAAGACGCAACATGAATCATGGATTCAGTGGGAGTCATCCGAGACGACTAGATGCACGGAAGTCCATCCTTGTGGTTGTTTTAATTTTGTGGACCCCGTGACCCGTTTGGTCTTGCTAACTGGCTCTAGCAAGATCAAACAAACTTGGCCCTAAAAGATTTACATATTTATGTGCTTTATGGTTGCTTTTGATTTTTTATAACTTAAATTTATAATAAACCAACCAAACGCCAATCGTTTTAAAAGGAGTTTTAAAATGTCACAATCTGTCACCGCAAGTTCTAATTTTGCAACTTGTAGAATTTTATAAAAATAACAACTGGTTTGTTTTTATAAAAATAAATAACCGCTAAAGTTTTGCAATTTAAACTAAATTTAATTTCAAAACTTATAACTTAATAGTTTTCAACTATTAACTTTAACTGGTTATTCAAGTCGCGACAAACTTAGTTTTAATAGGTTATTTGAAACTAAGTGTCCTGAGAGATGAAATGGTTCATCAAAATTGTCATGACTTTAAATAGTAAAACTGACTTTTACAACACACGTATGATTTAATCATTCGTTGTGTTTGACCCTATTCGGTAAACACTAAAATTGGAACCCATATTTAAAATCAATGGTCTATGTCATCCTATTATAAGGAACACTTGGAGCATAAAACGAAACATCGGTGTTTGGAGCCAAAGCACCGCACTGGATGCGTAGTTTATCCTTCCAAGGCGCAAGGGTTTCGTTGACACATCCGACCCTTCCACAAGTACCTGTTTTACGATGACTATTACTTTTCTCTTGTTACATGCCCCAGCTGTCAAGAGATTAAAAGTGGGCATAGATGAGGCTAAACATATCAATGCATAGACATGTTTTGTCTTAGTGGCCTTATACACGAGAGTTGTGCATCTTTCCACAATTGACACTAATTGTCAGTCTAGTTACCCACTTACTAATGTTGTATGCCACAGCTACCATTAGTGACTGATTTAGCAAGATTCTCACTCCTTATTCTAATTTATGTAATTGGGTCATAAATTAATAAGGATTTTTCACTTTCTTTATACTAATTTATTTTCTTTGCTTATCTTGACAGATGTCTACTGAAAATAATAATACTAATAACTCCTTCGCTCTCAAGTCTATCCTTGAGAATGAAAAGCTGGATAACACCAATTTTCTCTTGTGGCAGTGCAATCTGAGAATAGTTCTCAAGATGGCCAAGAAGCTCTATGTTCTCGATGCACCAGTCCCTGAGGCACCCGATGGTAACACGGCTGCCGCTCGTAAGGCCTGGGAAAAACAAAGAGATAATGTCACTGAGGTGGCCTGCCTTATGCTAGCCTGCATGTCCCGTGGGCTCCAAAAGAGCATGGAGGACCTGAGTGCCTTTGGCATGATTGAGCAACTTAAGGGCATGTTCCTGAAACAAGCCTGATAAGAACACTATGAAACCATGTCTCAGCTCATTCGTTGCACGATGCAAGAGGGCACGCCTGTTAGTGCTCATGTACTTAAGATGAAATGGTACATCGACCAGATGAACAAACTTGGATATCCCATGAAGGATGACATGGCTACTGATTTCATCTTAAACTCTCTCCCAAGCTCCTATGCTCAATTCGTAATGAATTTCAACATGAATGGCTTGGAGAAGACAGTGGCCGAGCTACATGGTATGCTCAAAACGGCTAGTGTTAAAAAACCTAACCCCAATAAAAGAGGTTATAATAGCAAAGGCAAGAAAAAGGTTAATGTTGCTGCCAAGCCTGCCACCAACAATAACAAGAAAGCTTCAAAAGCACCCCTCCTGTGGAGCGCCAATGCTTTGAATGCAAAAAAATGGGACACTAGGTAACTGTCCTGAATATATAGCCAAGCTGAAGCTGCAGAGGGCCAGTGGTGAGGGCACCTCTTCAGATATTCTCATTTATGTTATTGAAATTTTTACTGTTTCTAGCAACACATGGGTATTTGATACTGGAAGTGGATACCACATCATTAATGTCTTGCAGGAGCCTAAAAGTTAGAGGAAGCTAAAACAAGGCGACATGGAGCTCATCGCTGGTGATGGGAAAAGAGTACCAGTTCTTGCAACTGGAACATATCATCTCTCATGTCCTTCTGGCCTTGTGGTTGTTTTGAACAATTGTTTGTTTGCACCTGGTTTAACCAGAAACATTATTTCAGGAGTAAACTGCCATTTTCGTCCCTGTGGTTTGGTCAAAATTGCCACTTTCATCCAATAGTTTGTTTTTTTGTATCTAGGTCCTCATGGTTTTAAAATATTGCCATTTTCATCCTCGTGGTTTTAAAATATTGCCACTTTCATCCAGTCAGCTAACACCGTCCGTTTTTCTCAGTTAAATGAGGGGTATTTCAGTCCTTTTACTTATTTGTTTTATTTTTTCATCTTTTTTACTCTCACTTTTTAATCATCCCCAATTTAACCTCTAATTTAATCATCCACCTGCTGGCCTTCTTCCTCTTTTCCTGACCAGTTTCCGACGAGCACCACTGGAACACCTCCGTCGCTTGTTTCTATGATTAAAAAGTGAGAGTAAAAAAGATGAAGAAATAAAACAAATATGTAAAAGGACTGAAATATCCCTCGTTTAATTGAGAAAAACGGACGGTGTTAGCTGACTGGATGAAAGTGGCAATATTTTAAAACCACGAGGATGAAAATGGCAATATTTTAAAACCACGAGGACCCAGATACAAAAAAACAAACTATTGGATGAAAGTGGCAATTTTGACCAAACCACAGGGACGAAAATGGCAGTTTACTCTTATTTCAGTTTCTTTATTGTTTGAACAAGGATTTAAGTACGTTTTAATGGTATTGCTATTCTGCCTACTTAAATGATATCTTTTATTTTGAGGCTAAACCTCAAAACGGTATTTATGAGATTGACGTTCAAACTGACAATAACATATATTATCTTTCTAAACGTATCAAATCTGGCATTAATGATACTTTTCAATGGCATTGTTGACTTGGCCACATAAGCAAGGCACGCATTAAAAGACTCCAATCCGAGGGAATTCTTGAACCTACCGGACAGGACACATTTGATAATTGCGAGTCTTGTTTAGATGGCAAACTCACAAAGGACCCCTTCACTCATGTTGGTGAACGAGTCAAGGATCCGCTAGGCCTTATACACACTGATGTGTGTGGCCATTTCAGAACCATGTCTAGAAATCATGAAAGATACTTCGTTTCATTTATTGACGATTATAGTCGATATGCTTATGTCTATCTTATGAAACATAAGCATGAAACATTTGAAAAGTTCAAAGAGTTTCAAAACGAAGTAGAGAAACAACTCGATAAATCTATCAAGATACTTCGATCAGATCGAGGTGGCGAGTATCTCAGCTTAGAATTTCTTAATCATCTGAATGAGCACAGAATTATTTCTCTGCCCACTCCTCCTGGCACACCCCAACTTAATGGCGTGAGCGAGAGGAGAAATCGAACCCTACTTAATATGGTTCGATCGATGATGTGTAGAACTAACTTGCCTCACTCCTTCTTGAGTTATGCTCTTATGACCGCCACCCGCCTTGTAAATCTGGCACCGACTAAGAAGGTGGACAAAACCCCGCCTTGGATTTTATGGACCGACCCGATGGATAACGCGGCTGACCGAGCTATGACCCGTAAGAGTTACACCTAGGGCAACGAACATTAAATCCACTTAACCTGCTTAACTGGTAATTACGAACTGTTAGCGAGATGATATATTTTATATATATTCGTTAGACGCGAGTTATTATTTATACTAGTTTATAAATAATAATTGTATATATATTGTTTTAATCTTTCATTAAAACAATTAAATGGGTTCGGGCTTTTGCATCTCGTGTTGGACTATGGGCACAGAAACAATTAGTAGGGTTTATTATTATTATTATATAATAATAACCTAATAATAGGTTGTCACTAACAAAAAGGAAAATCAGCCGCAAAGGGCTTTTTGGCTTTTGGTTTGTGATTTGTGATCGCCGGCCAATCATACTAACTAGTCCCGTCGTCAGTTCTCCAGCAGCCCAATCGCCGCCGCTTTTGCAAGTTCCGGCCAACCCTGGTGCATCCCGTTCTCTCGCTTTCGGTTTGTGATCTAGCATCTGTTCGTTGTACTTAGGAGTCTCAACTGGTTAATCATTAACCACTAAGGTATAATTAATCTTATCAGTAGATTAATTATTTTTTTTTGTTTGCGTGTTCATAACCAGATCATGTTCGGTTTGTCAGTGCTGTTAAATAGGTTATGATTTTATTTTCCTCTGCTTATTTATTAATTAACTGAATTAATTAATTTCTCTGTCAAAACCCGTTTTTTACAAAAGTCAAACTGATCACCACTGAATTCCAACACCTTCACCCCTAATCAATTGGGGGGGGGTTTCCAAGGGGGCACCGCCCCTGGGAGCGGGGTACAAGGGGCGGCAGGCCCTGGCGGAGTCCAAGGGGCAGAACCCCTGCCGGTGGTCGAGCTAAATTTTTTATTTTAATAAAAAGTCCTTCAATCAAAAACTCATTAGAATTTGTAAATTCTCAAATTTACATGGAAATTCGAATGGTAAAACGGGACCTGTTTTGACCCACGACCTGACTTGAAATAACAGCCAAAATGCAGCTTCTGGAAATCTTAGGCAGGCCCTGGCGGAGTCCAAGGGGCAGAACCCCTGCCGGTGGTCGAGCTAAATTTTTTATTTTAATAAAAAGTCCTTCAATGAAAAACTCATTAGAATTTGTAAATTCTCAATTTTACATGGAAATTCGAATGGTAAAACGGGACCCGTTTTGACCCACGACCTGACTTGAAATAATAGCCAAAAGGCAGCTTCTGGAAATCTTAGGCAGGCCCTGGCGGAGTCCAAGGGGCAGAACCCCTGCCGGTGGTCGAGCTAAATTTTTTATTTTAATTAAAAGTCGTTCAATCAAAAACTCATTAGAATTTGTAATTTCTCAAATTTACATGAAAATTCTAATGGTAAAACGGGACCCGTTTTGACCCACGACCTGACTTGAAATAACAGTCAAAAGGCAGCTTCTGGAAATCTTAAATACGACGTTTTCTTGTTCATTCTAGGGTACGAAATAAAAACACACAGAAACACAAATTCGTTCTTGATTTTGCTCTCTAAGTCTTATTTGGTTAAAAATTCGATAGTACCATGAAATTGTGTCAATCTGAAAATGCATAACAATTCTCGGAGAAGTCCATAAAAAAGCACTCCCAATTACTACATAATTGACAATAAGGCCGTTGCAAATAAATAGTGTCAAACTTGATTGGAGGTCAAAATCAGAGGTGAAAAGAATAGAAAATGCATCAATCAATGATATATTTTTACTTACCACTTTGGGGGAAGAGTAAAAACGACGTCCAAATTATAACTTGTCTTTCAAAAAGCATTTCACCATTGTTGCAACAGAAAATGTAGAAGGAAAAGTACGCTCAAACAAGTGAAATAGAGAATAAAATGCTAACACAATTAAAAATAAGAATAAAAAAACAACCTGAAATGAAGATTTATCATTATATGCAAGGCACATAATGTTATTTAACACTAAAAACAAATGGACATCCACAACATAAACCAAATGTGTTACAAAGTGGCAAACAGTCGTAAGCATAATTTTTCAAAAGTATGAACTCAATCCAATAATCCATATATAGACATTGTCTAATGTTTTTGAAATTCATGTTCTTCTACATATTTTGTTAGGTACAAACTCCATCCAATATCGAAAAACCAAGTACATGCATGCATATAAGCTTATAAATCATTCAATGTATTTCCAAATCGTTTTAGGATGCAAGTGAGCTAAGTAGAGTAGATAGGACGCGATGATGAATGGGGCGTTTCCAAGTTTTACCTAGTTCAACCATAAACAAAGACTCAAAGAGATCGTACTCCTTGACTCGTTGCTTCTCAACGAAGCCAAATCATGCATCAACAAAGTCGATTCAGATGTCTTGTATCAAAAGTCTTCTCAATTTCATAGTCGCCAAAACACGTAACCTCATATTAAAATACGGCTATACAAAAGAAACTAACATCATACTGATAATGATCAGGATTTGCAAGTTTGCATAGAAGGATTATTAGATGTAAACTTGGTCTTTAAACAAAAATAAATAAATTCTACTTGTAATCTTTTCTCATATTTTTCGATTTGTATTCCACATTATAGGTATTTTATTTAGAAAAAAACCAATTAATTAAATTAAAAGATATAATAGAGTGTTACACGAGGGGAATCTTATGGAAAATTGAAGAAAGTGGAAAAAAGAAGAAATTTGTTTGTATCGACGGAGAAAAGGGAGAGAGTCGTAACATCCCAAAAGGAATCCGTCAACGACCGACATACCGGATAGCATCCGCACAGACTTAATTTCTCCCTTGGGCCCCACACCCATCTACCAATTTTATTCAATTAGTTAATTATATTAAAATATTATTTATTTTTATTTTTAATTACAATACGTTAAAAAACATTTTTTTTCCTATGTAGCATAATTTATACTTTATTATCACTTGTTATAAAAGTTTTGTTTATACGTAATGATAAAAAAAAGTAAGAATATATTATATGGATAATGGAATCATTTTTCATAAATACAAAGAAAGAAATATAAACGAGGTTTGATGGCCGACCTAGTTTTTAATATATCACATCACGGAGTCAAATAATGTGTCATGTGCATTTAATTCTGAGAAAACAATTCATAAAATGTTATAAAACGTGTATTTTTGAACAAGTACGTTGAAATCGTAATAGCTAGATATGTGTATGCATAAGCTTTATACATTGACCAATACATGAAAACATACAAATTTGAGTAACGTGGTGGATTTTTTAAGTTTTAAGAATAGCTAATATATTAGATATGATTACAAGCTTTTAAATCATTGATTCAATGATTATGAAGAAAATAATGTATTAGTTGATAAATTTTTTAACTACATATTTTTAACGTTTTACAAATATCATAATCTAAAACTGATAAATTCAAGAAGTTTTGTTGAAATTGTATCATCTAGTTACTAGGGTGTAGCTTCATTTGAGGCAAATGGTTCGAGCCTTGTTAGAGACGGATTGGTGTAATTATTATGAGTAGTCTAGGTGGCCGTCAAAAAGGTATTGTTGTTAAAAAAAATTTACTAGGGTGTTTACGTGGCATCCGGTTCATCCGGTTTTGAGAGTCGAATTATGAACTAGGGTTTTGAAAATTTACGAACCAAATATGAAGGTACAGAGAAGTTGGAAGAAAAGCTTGATCGCTTGGTAAACTTTAAATACATATTACAGGGATAACAATATAGTAAATGTAGGAGAAAAGTCAAGGATTATCTACAACTATTATACAACTAATATTGATAGCTAATATACAATAAACAATTAATTTGAAATTCAAATTAAGGTGCCTCTGATGTGGGCGTAATATGCCCCCATAAGATGGACAATCTAGGGACAAGGCCAATCTTGGAGAGCAACAAGTTGAATCTCGGGCGTAGAAGAGGTTTTGTGTGAGCATCAACTAACTGATCGTCGCCGGCTATATGAGTTACCTGTAGGGAGCCGTCCTGCACTTTTTCTCTAACAAAATGAAAATCTAAATCTAAGTGCTTCATTCAGGAATGAAATACGGTGGTTGCCGAATAGGTGGTGGTACTAAGATTGTAACAGTGTACACTGGGTATTATGGGGGGATTTAAAGCCGAGTTCGAACAAAAGTGACAACTTCGGTATCGTGAACTTCGGTTGTTGTTGAAGCAACAACTCTGAGTTCGGCTTCTGTGGATGAACGAGCCAATGTACTTTCCCGTTTGGAGCTCCAAGATATGGGATTGGAGCCAGGATAAACAATGTAACCAGTTGTACTTTGATAGTTGTCTTTATCACCGTCCCAATCTGCATCAATAAAAGCATGAAGATGAGGTGGTGATGATCTACGAATTAGGATTCCATGGTGGGTAGTGCCCATGTTACGCCCACAACACAACCACCTTAACTTGTAATTCAAATTAAGGTTGATGCGTTGTGGGCGCAATACCATCTAGTCAGGTTGGATGGCGATCGAACGATTTACTGGCTTGACTGTTTGAACATATTTTTTTTAAATCACTAGTTTGCATCAAAATTTTGAAAATGATATATAGTATAGTAAAGGTTAAACAGTCGTTTCAAGTTTTAAACTGGACTGACTCGTTAAACCGTCAAATCGCAAAAACCGAATCAACTGTGTCGATCTCAAACTGGCCAACCGCCCAACTTGCTTTGGTTTAAAAGTTTGGTTTCAACAGTTTTTTATCCTCCTTACTACACACTAAACTTTTACCGTAGCTTGCAAATTACTCCCTTATGCATGTGGTATGATAATTAATGAAAAGAAAAGAAAAGAAAAGAAAAAGAATAATAATGTAAGTGTCACTGTTTCGTGAGAAATGATGTACGACTCTCGCAATCAGCCATTTGTCGTCAGAAAATTAAAAGGCATTAACTAATATGAAGACTAGGGTGTGGAATGGAGAAGAAGTCCTCCATAACACATGGAAAATTTCCTGTTTGAAAACTTAGCCTAATAATAGCTACATATAATTCTTCATGCTTAAAAATACTCCATCAATAGTTTATCCGGTCTCATGAGTTCTTACAAACCATGTCATAAATGGTCCCATGGCCATGGCTATGCATGGCCCATGCATTTATTGCATGTATGTATGTATGTACATGGAATTAGAATAGAATATTTCATTTATTTATTGTAACATGCGTATATGGACAAGTTCACCCTTAGACTTTTAAAGGGTCTTACCCATGCCCATTTCTTTTGTCAATTAGTCTCAGATTCAAAGATAAATATACATCCCTTCTCATGATGATTAATCTTTAAAGATTGATGAATTCAACAACACCTTCTTCTTCTTCTTCTTTCTTCTTCTTCTTCTTATTATTATTATTGTTATAATCAGTTAGTTTCTGATCTTAAAAGCTTGGAAATATTGAAGAAAGATGATGGAAGATGGTGATGGTTTCGACATGAATGATCACTTGTGTTGCAAGAAACTTGAAGATTATGATGACGATGATGGAACGAAAACGAAATCAAGTGAGAGCTCAGGGAACAACAGCACGGTGGATCAACATGAGGGTGATAAGATGAACACATCTACAGGAGTTAGGCAGTATGTTAGATCCAAGATGCCTAGATTGAGATGGACTCCTGAGCTTCATCACATATTTGTTCGAGCGGTTGAACGACTAGGCGGTCAAGAAAGTAATTCATCAATTAATTCGTTCTTGAAATTCAAGAACTTGTTTTTTGTTTTTTGGTTTCTTGATTTTGTATGATCTTGGTTTGACTTACCTTGTGTTTGTGCAGGAGCAACTCCTAAACTAGTTTTACAACTTATGAACATAAAGGGTCTTAACATTGCTCATGTGAAAAGCCATCTACAGGTAATTATAATACAAAAGTTTAATAATTTTCTTGTAATTTCAATATATTTTCTTGATACACTAATTAAATCTTTTAAATTTACTTACAAGCATAGATGTATCGAAGCAAGAGGATAGATGATCATGGCCAAGGTATATGTTTAAAATTTCCCTTTTCAGATTAGGGTTTCAAGATTCTTGGTCTTTCTTGATTTGAAATGATTATAATTTCTTTGACTTTTATTTGTAGTAATAAATGAAGGAGACTATTATGCTACAAGAAACAATCACCATGTTCATAGTCTATGGCAACTTCCCATGTTCAATCCAAGGTCATATAGGCCAAATCGAAGGTACCCATTTCATTTTTCTTTCACAAATTATTTGTTTAGATCTTTATGTTCTTGAATCTAACATGAATCATTCACATTATCGATGTAGTAATTATGGGGCAAGCTTGATATCCAGAAACATCGCGAATACTAGAATGAAAGATCATTGCTTGATCAATAATGGATCTTACTCTACTAGCAAGATTTTGGACTCGTCTATGGAGGAACACAACTACAAGATTGCCCATCATGAGTTTGAAGATAAAGCAAGCTTGATGCAACAATGGATAATCAAACAAGCCTTAAACAACACTAGGTCAACTCTTGTAGATCATCAACTCATGAATAGCCAAAAGTTTGATAACCCGCGGCTTGAAACAAAGAAGAGAAAAGCAGTAGACAAGGGTCTTGATTTGAATCTATCTTTAAGTATGAATATAATATCACTAGAAGAGGAAGATGAAGAAGTAGACAGCTCTTTATCTCTTTCTTTATTCCCTTCTTCCCCAAAGAAGAAAAAACATTGTAGCTGGTTAGAAGACGGCGAGCGCGCAAACGTTCCAAGATGGGCGAGTACTCTAGATCTGACTATATGAATTCCAGAATTCTAGTGAGATGTTGTTGGTACTCGCTTATATTTAGTGTTCTAAAGGTTAATTTTATGATGATTATTGTTATTTACAAGCACTTATTATTATATTAGCTTGTACCGAGTTTCATGAACTCATCGTATTTCTTGATGTTTGTATGAATTGAAACCGTTGAATATCTATCCTTTTTATGTCTTTTAACATAATAGTAATCAAGTTTCTACTTTCAAATCGTGGTGGCTGGTGGCGGTGATGGTGATGGGAGGAGGAGCCATGGAAGCTTACTGATATTAGTGGTTGAAAATGGGACCAATTAATGTTTATTATAGCTAAGAAGGGCAAACATTCTTGCCATGCAAGAACATGGATCCATGATATATCACATTCCCCTAAGATTAAGGTGAACATATATTGTCTTTTCTTGTTCAGTTCTTGTTGTTTACAATGACTTGCAAATCCATTGTGTTTCCCTATATATATTTTTAATCTTGAGACATACAAACTACATACTTCAATGTCCATTTTTTTTTCTTTTATATTTTTTCTGTGTATTAATACTCCCCAGTTCCAAATCCTTACTTTTTTTCTCAAACTAACAAACATAAAAAATAAAAAAAGTGAACCCTTGAAAGTAACAAATATTTACAACAAGAACTCCATAATCATAAGTGTATAGAAAGCAATTAAAAAAAACTTAAGACTTCTAACCGCATAGAAAAATAATAACCTTGTGCGGTAAATCTTTACAAGTTTTAGTTCTGACAAAAGTTTGAAGACCTAAAAAGTAGGGGTGAGCAGACCTTTACCATTAATCGAACAGACGCCGAACCAAATTAATCGATAACAGAGATTAGCCGACGGTTATGGTGAAGATTCTTTGATTAACCGAAAATCGGTTATGGTTATGGTTAAGGGTACCCTGTAACCGAACCCAACCGACACATTTGTAACTTGTGTGTTCCATCCATGCAACTGTTAATTAACTCTTAATTATGAGTGTTGATCAGGTTTGGTATTGGGATTTCGGGTTAATCGATTTGGGTTTTTGATGTTTGATAGTCTAATCGAGATCCGACCCTAATAACAATCGGTTTAATCGGGTTTCGGGTAACTCGGCTACGGGTTTAATCGGGTATAGTGGTTAGTCGTGTACGGGTTAATCGGTTCGAGTTATTCGGGTTTAGAAAAGACAAAAGTTATTAGGATAACAAACATTCTTTAGAAATTTCCTTATATTAAGAACCATAGTTTATAAATAATAACTAGTATAGATAGTTTCCTGACACGGATGACCAGATGATACGTATGAGCAATGGTACGGATGAGTTATTCAAGATGATACCGAAGATTTTTTGTTTTGTTCTTGTTGTATTTAATTGTTAGTTAGATTGGTTTAGGCCGTTAGTTAGTTGGTTAATTTTATTTGTATATATACTGAGTTTCACCTTATATTTCGTTAATCAATCAAAAATTTTCCCCAATCTCTACAGAAATTTTGATTTAAATAACTCCCAGTCGAGTTTGTAATTATTACGCATTATTGTCTAATGATTTCACCAGTCGTCTAAAAACAATAAGACGACTCATGCATTTCCCAGACATTTAAAGAATATGTGTTTGGTTTTTGCAAGTAACATAATCTGATAATTAGAGAAGAGATGCTAAACTTCAAAACATCTATTTAGCAACTATCAGGTTAATTATCGGGTTAATTAGTTCATGTTCTTCGAGTTTTTAACGTGTGAAAGTCTAACAGAAACCCGACCCTAATAACAATTGGTTTAATCAATTTCCTGGTTAATCGGTTACGTGTAATTCGAGCACATGTGAAATCCGGTCGGGGGCGGTTAATTAATCGGATACGGGTAAAATCGATTGGCGTACTCTTAACTATTGTGCTTTTCCCTTTCTTTACCAGTTTTGACAAAGCGTTCCTGAGGATCTGAACATACGTTTTGATATAATTCGAGTGATATACATTTCAAGCATATTATATTTTTTCTGATTATGCGTCAAACTATATATAATTTAAGTTGTTTTATGATTTAGTTATATGAATATTTAATTTTAATTGTAGATACTAAGCATTCGACAGTTTGGCCGAGTGGTCTAAGGCGCCAGATTTAGGCTCTGGTCCGAAAGGGCGTGGGTTCAAATCCCACAGCTGTCAATATTTTTTTTTTACCTGGACCATTTGACCTGTTTCTATTTGTAGCCAACTAAAATTTTACCCGTTTAACTCGATGAAAATAAAATACAACCTCAACTATCCACTTTAGGTCAAATTGTCACCTCTACGATCTCAACCGGCTTTTATTTGTTCAACATAGTTTGATGAGGGTGTGCAATTAATGAATATCCATAGAATTATCAATTATGGCGTCGCCATATATGAAAATAGACCATGTTACGACTTTGCCTATGTGGGTCTAAGAAATTATCCAATATCATAGTAGCCCACCAACTTAGACTATGAGTTCACTTGTAGAACAAGACAATAGAATATGTGTTCACTTCTATAATTCCATTTTAGTCACTTGTTGGTTTGGAAGTTTGTCTTTATAGTACCTTTACTAAAAAAACAATATCATGTCGCGTATTATTACCAAGATACATTAAAAATCCTACTTGTAAAATTATGTTCTTGAGATTTACTTGTATACTTTAGGCATTTTAAATCACGATGTGTGATTCAAATACTATATTATATATGCTTAAGGGAAGCTCAATATCAAGCGACCTCTAATAACATAGTAAATCAGCTATCTCATATATTGCGAGATTTATAACATTTCAATATGTATATTTCATCATATGAGAATATACTCATTATAATCAATTCAGTTGTCTCATGTATTGTGAGATTTATAAGTATAGTTGAATCCATCATACGAGAATACTCCCATTATGATCAATTCAACATGTTTGTGAAAAACTTTATGCCGTCAATGTTTTCTTTATATCTTATACTTACATTTTTCACGTTTTGCTTTCGCACAAAGACTCGTTTATATAAACATGTTTTGTACGTATCATACTGTTTATGGATCTCAAACATTAAATTAATAGTTTGCGGCTAGTCAATCGTTTATATCTTTTTACTTGTAAATTGTAATCATCAATCATGTATCATATGCTCTCTCTCTAGTTAAAGTCCATTACAATGTAGCGGCCTATTGGGCTTTTCTTTACGCTTAATTAAGGCCTTTAGTAGCTTTGTGGGCCTTGTATTTGTGTTTTTGTGCATAAAAGGGGCCGGGTATCAAATAATGTTGCTAGCTTAAGTTTTGGTGGAAGGTGAGATTTAGTTAACTAATTCATGTGTTAATGAATATATATATAACGGTTTTTATCATACGAATCATATTAATCCAATGCAACACGTGTTTTTAGGACAAGGGATAAATTCATCCACGGCAAAATTACGCACAAAATTAAATAATCAGACATAAAAATTACGTAAAATATATAATAATTATGCAACTTATGTTAATAATAAGGCAACTTATGTTTATAATTACACAACCTATTTTATAACTACGCACGTTATATGTATAACATATCCACATTTTTTTAATCGATTTATATAATAAAAGTATAACAAATCTCAAATTAAAGAGATTTAAATGATCGTTTTATATGTAATTTCTTTTAAAAGAAAATACCCCCATGTCATTTTCACGCTTAAAAAAAGGTTAGCGTGACACCCCTGCATCTTAACCCTTGTTTTTCTTAATCAAACACTTAAAATCCTTTGAAGCCTTTGTATAATAAAAAAATCTTTTATATTTTAATCTTCATCTATATATATAATATAGTGGATTTATGGCCCAATAACAACTTTGAACGTTAAGAAAAATACCAAGTGTTGAACATAAAGAACATGCCTCTAAAACACATAGGCCAAACTTAATGAATCATTATCACTTTGAAGAATAACTAAATAGACATGCATGGATTCTTAACTAATTTTGTGACACGTTGCTTTAACTTAGGAGGTGCACGTTTTTTAACCAGAATTATCAAGAGAACCCTAGCTAGAATAAGGTGAGTTTCATGTGCCTTTTTTACTTACTTTTGGGTTGGATACATGCTTCTAAAATGTTTTGTATGTGTTGTACGTGTTGTGACTTTTGAACTTGGCAAGACCAAAATCTCTACAATTCCTCCTAGAAAGATCACAGTCATTAACTCTGGATAGAGCCTCATGATTGTATGTATAGAACTACTTTGGGAATCCCCCATGCTAGTGTCCTTATCTAATGGGTTGGATAATCCCCCTTCTCCTCTTGGGTACGGGAAAACCCACTGTGGTTCTAGGAATTGATTGCGGCATGCAAACTTGCACTAGAAGACCTATCACTTGTAGAGGGTGTAAGTCATGAAGGGTAACTTTCATACATAACTAGGTAGGGTTATGTAATGATCGCATGATTCATTCTGTGACTTGTCAATAAGAAACCCTAACTATAAGAAACAAGAATTATGTAATGTTGTGTTATGTTATGTCATGTTGTGACATGCTTGTTTACTTATTTGTTAAGTCTCGTGTCTAAACTCATGCGCTTACCAACTTTTTAATTGACATTGTGTTTAAGCAAGTATTTCAGGTAATCATAGTCAGCAAGAAAACCTTCCACGAGTACTTGGATTGAGTGAAGGCCTTGGACATGCTCGTGGAGTTTAAGACATTTGAGTTAGAAGACATTTTGTACATAGCCCGCCGCCCTGCTGATTCGAGCCGACCAAATGGATTTAACTATTTTTAGACAAAAAGAAAATAAAAATAAATAATATTTATAAATATCCTTTGATGATTGGCTTGGGACACTAAATATCTAACCAATGGTTGGCTTAGTCCAATAGAAATCGGTTGCTACCGAAAGTTGATTTGGGGCGGTAGGAACTCGGTTACTACCGAAGGTTGACTTGAGTCGGCGTGAACTCGAACAGTAAACATTCTTCGTTAATCCGTTGGTCATACTTTCGTCATTAATCTGTTCGTGAATTTACCACTACTCTCTAACCATAACACACATTGTTAATATGTCATAGATACCTTTCATCGTTGATCCATCACTAAAATCCATAGACGAATTCTTTACATTAGTCATGTTTTTTTTACTTAGTATCACTGATGGATTCGATAGCTACTATTTCCACCTCGATTGATGTGTCTTTCCATAAGTTACTAAAAACATTTTCCTCACACGACTGGTGTGGTATATAATAATTTCTCTACACATTATTGTATTAAAACTTATGTGACTTTTATTTGAAGTATTAAAACTTATGTGACTTTTATTTGAATTATTTAATAAAGTCACATGTATTATAACTTATGTGACTTTTATTGAAGTCACATGTATTAAAACTTTTGTGACTTTTATTTGAAGTATTTAATTATTTTTCTATTTTAAATTAGGTTATATACCCATGTATTACATGGGGTTATTTAATAGAAAAATGAAAATACAATAATGTGTAGAGAAATTAAAATTCAAATTAAGTAATAATTAGAATTCAAATCTTATAATATTAACAACATTAACATAATTAGATATTAAAACTTAAACTTACTTAAAATAGGGAAAAATAGAATATTTTAGTGAGAAAAAATATGGTGTTACCACGTGACATTAACTGGAATCGTTTATTAGAAGTAGGATATGAAAAAATAGTTTGATAAGCTGAATTGACATGTGACGAATTTTTTGAACAGGTTATATCCAATTTTAGGTTCATTTTTAGATTTTTAATCATTTTTATTTGAAATAACGAAATATAAATAATTCTATAAAAAAAATCGAATTTATTTATAGAACATCATTATTACTTATATATAATAGTTGATAATTATAAAAAGTAATATTTGTATATTACGCTTTTTGGATGGTCAAAAAATAGGAAATAAATAAGGGGCAACTTTGTAGAAATATAACCAACCTTCTAAATTGTTTCAATTAAGTAACTCGATCTTTTTTGTCTCAATTTGATCACTCAACTTTAAATGGGTGTTCTAATACTATGTTTTTTTAGATGTTTAACAGGTTACATGTCTACGTGGCATTTCTTTTTTATTTGATTATTTAATTTTTTATTTGCTGACATGGAATTAATAATTATTAATTTTTTCACTATTATAATTAAGAAAATTTCAAGACATGGAATTAACGATTATTAATTTTTTTTTAATTTTAAAATTAAAATAATTGCAATTCTTACATATAATATTCGATACAATGTTTAAAAAAGTTAATTCCATTTTTTAATATTAAAGTTAACTAATTTCAAACATTTTGTTTCAAACAGTGGAATATATTTGAAATTTTGATTTAAAATAGAAAAAAAAAATTGGTTTATGTTTGGACATACTTAATTTTAATATTAAAAAATAGACTTCATTTTTTTCGAAACACTGTATCGAACATTGTTTGGATCTTTTTTTTTTTGTTATGTTAGAAATTAATTAATTTTAATATTAAAAAATGAAATTATGTTTTTTTAAATACTGTATCGAACATTTTTTTTGTAACAAATGAAAATTTCTTAGTTATAATATTAAAAATTAATAATTGATAATTCATTGTTTTGAAATTTTCTTAGTTTTAATTCTTAAAAAAATTAATAACTGTTAATTTTATGTCATCAAATTAAACAAAAAATAAAAATAAAAAATAAATGCCACATAGACATGTAACCAGTTAAACAAGTAAAAAACATAGTATTAGAACAACTGTTGAAAGTTAAGTTACCTAATTGAGACAAAAAAAAATTAAATGACTTAATTAAAACAGTTTAAAAAGTTGATTATATTTGTTTGAAATTTTCCCAATAAATAATGTCTTAAAGCATTAAGTAAAAGAAAGTAGAAACTAAAGCGAAAAGGGGGAAAAGGGTTAATTGATAGATAAACAAAGGGCCCAAAAGCTAGTCATGAGGCACTGCAACTCACCTTTTTTAACTGAATAACAGTATCAGCCCCTAAGGTTATTTGATATGACAAACACTGCCCTCGGTATGAAGAAATTGCATAAAGGTTACATAAAACAATTTTTGTAACCTTTCTACGAATAATACCCTACAAAAATATTTTTTTTATATTTCTTTGTTGTTTTTACTTTGTTACTAATTTTTTTAACGAATTTTTCGTTTCAATGTTAATTTCCATTCACGTAACAGTTTATCTATTTTTCGATCTTTAGAACCGAGCCACAATAATTTCATACATTTACTTTATGTAGTTACTAAAGAAGTTCGCATACCCGCCGTATCGCGTGAGCTTAATTTCTAGTATCTACATATTTATCAAACCTAATACTTTATATACTAAAATATACAATTTATCAATTATTAACTAGAGTAAAGTGTCATTTTCATCCATATGCTTTGATCATTTTAGCTACTTTCTTCTAAAAACTTTTCTTTTAGCTTTTTCGTCTCTTTCTTTTCAAAATCTACCAATTTCATCCAATTGACTAACTTCGTCTACATTTTTACGTTAAATCAGGGTAATTTGGTTAGATTTTAACATATGAATTTCAAACCGACTATTGAATTAACGTTAAAATGTTGACGGAGTTAGTCATTTGGATGAAAATTGCTAAATTTTGAAAAGTAATGGACGAAAAAGCTAAAAAAAGTTTTAAAATTAAAGTGGCTAAAATGGTCAAACCACGTACTTTACTCTATTAACTAATTAATTAATTGCTTATTTGATTAGTAGGGGAAGGATCATGAAAAAACTCTTTTTTGTGACAAAACTCGAGAAAACCGACTGAAACGAACTCCGAATGAACGCATTTTTACGGCATTGGAACCGGCTCGGCGTTTAGGTTTTTGGAAGTGGGGTGGGAAGTTTAGGTTTTTGAGGGTTGGGTGGGGGTTAAGTTTTTGGAGGTGGGATTTAGCTTTTAGGCTTTAGATCGAGTTTGACGAGCCGGTTCTAACGCCACTGTAATGAGTTCAATCGAAGTTCTTATATGCCAGTTTTCGTGAGTTTTCTCACGAAGATGAGTTTTCTCACGAACCCAACTCTATCTAAATATTTATCAAAGATAAAGGACTCATAGTGAAGTACCCATAAAGTTGGTGGAAGTCATGCTAAGATTACACTTCTCGTCATTCTCTTCAAAATTTCCACAATAAAACTTGATAAATCTCCACCAACAAATCTCTAACGGATTCCTGACCTAGAATCCAAATTGAAACTGAAAACCCCCAAAAGCATCATGACTTTATGCGCAGTAGACTCCGCCAGAGCCCTCGCATGTCGCGACGGCCACGCGGCGGTTTCGCTAAAGCTTATCTCAATGTTCGTCATCTTCTTCACCAGCATCATCGGAATATCCGCGCCGGTGATGCTCGCTCGTCTCTTTCATGGCAAGCCTCTCTACGACAAGGCAATTTTAATCATCAAGTGTTTCGCCGCCGGCGTCATTTTATCGACTTCACTCGTTCACGTTCTCCCCGACGCGTACAACGCACTCGCCGATTGCCACGTGTCGTCTCATCATCCGTGGAAGGACTTCCCGTTCTCCGGATTGATAACTTTAATCGGCGTATTAACGGCGCTGTTAGTCGATTTAACGGCGACTTCGCACGTTGACGGGCACAGTCACGGACACAGTAACGGTAACGGAAGTAAGGAGGTTAAAAGCGGTTACACGCGGATCGGAGAAGAGGAGGAGATGAAGAAGTCGGTGGTGGAGATAGAGGTGGTGATGGCGGAGGAGGAGAGGCGGCGGTTGAAGGAGGAGGAGATGGTGAAATTGAAGCAGAGAATGGTATCGCAAGTGTTGGAGATTGGGATTATTTTTCATTCGGTGATCATCGGAGTTACGATGGGGATGTCGCAGAACCAGTGCACGATTAAGCCGTTAGTGGCGGCGCTGGCGTTTCATCAGATCTTCGAAGGGATGGGACTCGGTGGTTGTATCGCTCAGGTAACCGCCGTACACCGTCATTCTAGAAAATTTGCACAAATGGCCCCCAGGATCAAAGTATTATAAACTTAACCAAAACATTTGATTTTAAGTCGTACGTTTAGCCCTAAACGTTAATTCTAGTTAGTTTTTAATAGAAAATTATCTAATGTGACATTTGTGTGAGGGTAATTAAAAATTTTTTAAATCTTTAACTCTAATAAAACACTACCCTTTTATCCCTCCCAATTACAAACTACGTCGTTGAAGATGAGATCCCACATCGTTTGAACTTTGAACCGACAACACTAGAAGGAATGGAGAATCGTTCAACCTTGAGTGACGTAGTTTGTAATCAGGACGGGAAATATTAGTGTTTTATCATGGTTAAAGATTTAAAAAGTCTGAATTACCAATGTTTTGAAACCCGGACCGGACCGGCCGGTCTGACCGGTCCGGTTACATGTGTTAAACCGTTTCTGCAGCGAACCGGTGGTCGGACCGGTTGAACCGGCGGTCGGACCGGAAACCGGGTGGTCGGACCGGTTGAACCGCTTGACTATTTTTTTTTTATCTTTTTTAAGTCTCTTGGCTTCTTATTTTCGTAGGTAATTGTTAGTTTAAAATTATTGGAATTGACTTGTTGGTGGTTTTTGAAAGGATTAAAAGCTATTTAGACTGATATATTTTTATAATATTTATGACGTCGTCCGGTTCTTAAAGTCGGACCGGTCCGACCAGTGAACCGGTAAGGAGACCGGTTCGACGTCCGGTCCGGTTCTGAAAACATTGTGAATTACCTTCAATGGATTGCATATGGGGTAATTTTCTTTTAAAAACTAACTGATATTAACGTTAGGGTTAAACATGCAACATAATATCAAATGTCTGGGTTAAGTTTGTAACTTTTCAATCTTAAAAGCCAAACATTTAATTTTGATCAAATTAGTGGTGGCATTTACGAAATTAACTCTTTTATTGATGGATTTGGTTTAAGAATTAATTACACGGATGGCCTTGTGAATTATCTAGATTTTACTTTTGACTCTTAGGAATGAAAAACTACAAGTTTGGCCCAATAGTTTGCACGATTGTAACACTCATGACCCCTGAGTTGGATGTTCGTTAAGTTTATCCATTAAGTGAATGTAAAATGATCAAAATACTCTTTACATTTAAAAAAAATAAAAAACAAAAATCATAAAACCCATCTCAAACACTCCTTTTTTCATCCTCAAACTCCCACTTTCCTCCACCCCTACAATTAAATCTCTTTCAAATCTAGTGGGTTTTAAAACACCCCCTTTCTTCATATATATCCCTGGTTCTCTCTCAGCGGCTCCTTCTCAGCCTAATACCACCAGGCTGCAAATGTCGTCTCTCTCAGCCGCCACCATCGCAGATAGTTTTCCGGCAAGCCACCGCCGTTGCAAATGTTGTCTCTCTGCACCTCCGATCGACCCATTCTTCAACTGGGGGTTTCGATTTACAGCTTCTCTCCGTCGATTTGCAAGTGTACCTCCAAATATCATCTCTATGCAACGATTGGAGTTCTTAGGGGCTGATGAGTAGTGCCGGAATAGAGGCCGATTGGAGTTTTAGAGGTTGATGGTTGCCGAAAAAACGAAAAATATTCCATTTTGGTTTGGTGGTGATGAACGAGGAGGACGGTTGTGGGGGTGGTGGCTAGCGGTGGTGTGTGGGTTCAGGTGGGTTAAGGAGGACGGTGGTGGGTTCAAGTGGGTTAGAGGAGTTGGTGGCCAGCGGTGGTAGAGTATGGTGGTGAAGAAAGTCGGCGCTTGTGTCGAACGAAGAGGAAGAAGATGAATGACGGGAGGTGATGGTGGCGTTACTGGCCAGCGGTTCTTGGTGATGGGACGGGGGATTGGTGGTTTTAGGTTGATGGTGGCGGTGACGGCGGTGGAAAGTTTGTGGTGGTTACTGGTTTCAACGGGAGCCTCTTGGCGGTGGTGGTTTCAGGTTGATGGTGGCGGCAGAGGTGGATTCAGACCGGTGATTTCAGCCTTCGGTAGGAGTTTGATTGGAAGAAGAATGAATGAGTTTGAGATTAAAAGATTGTGAGATTTGGAAAGAAAACTCACATTTATTTGGAAAGAATGAATCAGATTGATTGATGTCCGACAGAACTTTTCACATAAAGTTTGATTATTCGGCCATGGGGTGGAGGATTCAGGGAAGAAAAATGGGGATCTAATTTATTTATTTATTTTTTATTTATAGGGTATTTTGATCATTTTTTAAAATTTAATAGAAAAGTTAATGGACATCCAACTCAGAGGCCATGAGTGTTACAATCGTGCAACCTATTGGGTCAAATTTATAGTTTCTCATTCCTAAGGACCAAAAGTAAAATCTGGATAAACCACATGTGTCATCCGTGTAATTAATTCTTGGTTTAATCTGAAGCGTCAATTTTGCATTGATTTCTGAGGCGGAAAGTCGTTTTGGCCACGGGGTGCATTATGTCAAATATGTCATGTGTGTTCTGTTTTTTTCTAATGTTTTAATAAATAACAATTAATGTTTTGTTTTAAATGCTTTTTAAGAAATTATTTTATATTTTATATGATTAAATATATTTTAAACGTATAAATTTACTGGTTTTTTATTTACATGTAAAATTTTTGTTGATTATTTATATTTTTCATGTGTCTACTTTTATTCTTTAAAAAAATGGGTTAGGGTTTTACTTTTTAAGACATTTCTAATTTACAAAATAAAATACATAAAATTTGTTCAATTGCGATTAAGAGGTAAAAATAATACTCGAGTCTTCTTATTGGTCGGTTCCGTATAACATGGTCAGTCGAATTGCCACCCTATAGAATTTCTCTTTTAATTTCTCCAGAAACCTTTTGTCGTACTAAACGCATGTGGCTGCTCTCCACTTGCACCGCCCTACTTGAACGCGGTGGACTATACCGCTTGGCCTCAAATAGTCAACTGAGTGTCCTCTTCGTTGTTCGCCCACTGAAGTTACAAAAGAGATACTCAGTTTTAGACCGACTGATGCGTAAGCATTTGCGCTCTAAGGCTGCACGCCACTTCTCTAGTATCACATTCAGGTCCTGCTTCTTTTATGCCATCAACACAATATCATCTGCGAAAAGCATGCACCACGGTATGGCCTCCTGAATCGACTTCGAAAACTCACCCAGGACAATCGAAAAAGGAACGAACTCAACGCATATCCTTGGTGGAGTCCCACCACCACAAGGAAGGGGTATGTATCCCCCACTGGCGTCCTGACACTCATCTTAGCACTATCATACATATCCCTAATTTACTCTATATACTTTCAAAGAATACCCCTACTCTTCAAACTATCCCAAATTACCTAACATGGCACACTATTGTAGGCCCTTTCAAGGTCGATGAAAACCATATGCAAATCCCTCGTCTTTTCCCTTCTTTGGTTCCCATGCGTTTATACATCTCGACATATGCAATGTTCTTTGCTTCAAACACCACCTTCTTGCTTTGCCTCCTTGTACCTCTTCATTCAGACTCGCTCTCTCGTCTCCGTCACTGCATCTCAAAAACTCCCTAAAACGCTCTTGTTTTGCCCGTACCTTGCCTTGCACCTCTTCGTTCCACCACTGTGACTCCTATGTTCGACGTTCTTTCCTGTTGTGGTCTCGAGTCTCCTTCGTTACTATTGTCATTTCGTTAGGTAAAATATTTTTTTCTAAATCTAATTAAATTTCTTTGAGAATGTTATGCTCTAGAAGTATATATTGCTTACTTGACACATTAAAACTATTAAATAATCTAGGGTGTGTTTTACTACGTAACATGAACTTAACACTAATTTTACGGGTTCAGGTAAGTTTCTAATCAAACTTTTAAACGCGATTAGCTAAACAGGTTTGAGGTCAAGTGAGCACGTTAAACTATTCTTATATTTTCTCATAAACGGGTTATATTGAATTTGTTTTTGACGTGCAGGCCGGATTCAAATTCGGGACAACGGCTTACATGTGCATAATGTTTTCTGTTACAACACCGATGGGAATAGCGTTGGGGATGATATTGTTCTCAATGACGGGGTACGATGATAGCAACCCGAATGCATTGATCATGGAAGGGCTTTTGGGCTCATTGTCTTCAGGGATACTTATATACATGGGTCTTGTGGATCTAATTGCTCTTGATTTCTTTCATAATAAATTGATGAGTTCTGAAACTTGGTTAAAAAAGACATCTTTTTTGGCCCTTGTTCTTGGCTCTACCTCCATGTCTATTCTTGCTCTTTGGGCTTGAACTTTAGTACCTAAATCTTTAGTTTTATGCAATTCACATACACTTTTGTAAAGATTATATCTTTTACATCATATGCATGTGTGTTTGTGAGAGACGGATTGGGTAGCAGGTTATAATGGGTTCGAGTAGAAAATAATTATTACTTAAATTAAGGTTGAAATGAGCCTGGTTATAATGGGTTCGAGTAGAAAATAATTATTACTTAAATTAAGGTTGAAATGAGCCTGGTTCAATTGATGGGCCAACGTTTCTCTCTTTTTCTTTTATGAATTGTAGGGGTGTTGATAAACCGTCGTACCCTAAAAAATCAATCAAACTGAAGCAAATTGACCGGTTTGAGATCCGAACGGTTCAATTCACGTTTTAATTTTCTCTACTTTGGCGTTCTAACGGTTCAGTCCGGTTTAAAACTTGGGACCGGCAATTTAACTTTAGTTATTTATATATATTTTTTTATTTTCTAGAACATGTAGTTTTATATATATGTACTAGGTTATATACCCATGTATTACATGGAGTTGTTTAGTAGAAAAATGAAAGTATAATAATGTGTATAAAAAATTAAAATAATGTGTAAAATAGATATTATATAATTTTAGAATGTGTACACAAATTTACTTAGTTGAAATATTTTATTACGTACATCAATAAAAGTAAAAGTACAGTTCACAAATTTCTAAATAGTTCTTTGTACACAACATTTGTTGTTTTGTTCATATTTATTGTCTTTATCAACTATCAATTGTTTAAATCAATCCCTAGCTTTTAATATACACACACGTGTATATACACACACACACGTATATGTATGTACATAAAACTAAAACAATAAATACAATTTTTTGTTTCCTTAATTAAGTAATAATAGAATTCAAATTTTATATTATTTTTTTTTTAAATCATTAACATAATTAAATTTCAAAAATCAAATTTACTTAAAATATGAAAAATTAGATGATTTTGGTGAGAAAAAAACATGGTAATGACACGTGACATTATTTGGAATCACTTATTAGAGTAAAAGTAAGGATTATAATAGGCCTGACAATCTTGACCCAAAAGTTCAAATATGAGCTAGTTTGGGCTTATAATTTTAAGTGTTGGGTTGATTTGGGTCCGACAAATGTTTCTCGGGGTCAAATTGGGTATCCTCTAAAACAAATAAAGTGAGAAACGGGTTAAACTGGGCTGCTAAAAAACCACGCGCGGGTCAGATTGGGCATCGCTTCATATTAGGTTTCCCGTTTCTGCCTTCTGGAGTTCATCGCACTGCCTTTCTGGAGTACAAATTTGGCGATTCTGTCTTTGTGGAGTTCATCGTTTCTGCCTTCTGGAGTTCATCAGTAACCGTCATTTGTTTTATAAATGATTGAGGTAACCTCAATTTCTTGTTACGAATTGAAATATCAAATTCTTTAATGTGTAATATCAAAACAGAATCGCAAATCGATTTCTGAGTTCTTCGAAACAGAGAAGGCAAAACAAAAACTCTACTTCTGGGTGATTGAGGTAACCTCAATTTCTTGTTACGAATTGAAATATCAAATTCTTTAATGTGTAATATCAAAACAGAATCGCAAATCGATTTCTGAGTTCTTCGAAACAGAGAAGGCAAAACAAAAACTCTACTTCTGGGTGAGTTTGACCCTTTTCTCTTCCAATTTGCCATTGTCGATTGCTCCGATGTGTGGAATTCAACTTTTAACTTCATAAATCAGGGGTTATTGTTTTTCCTTTAGTTGTGCATACTTCTTTTGTCAGATTTAGTGTTTAGATGCTTTTGTTTGGAATTGTATCCTTCATGTTTGACTGATCAAACACCTTTTCTTTTCTTACAGTAGCAAAGAAACAAATCCTAGCATGTTCAAATGCAATATATATATATATATATATATAGTCATATGTAGTGTATCCTTCATTGTTTAAAACAACCCGTTCTGACCCGTGACCCGAACCCGCCCGACCTGCCCAGTTTGCCAGGCCTAGATTATAATCATAAACCATTTTTACCAATTTTAAAAGTTCTTATATAAAGTAATGATTTTTTGAAAAAATAAAAATTGATTCAAACCTTCAAAACCGAAATACTAAACCACCAAACATCAGTCAAACAGACCGATGAGCCGATCTAACCATCCGACCAACCTATCTAATCAGACCGGTTAGGGTTGTCGTTCTCCTATCTAATCAGACCGGTTAGGGTTGTCGTTCTCCTAAACCATAGTCAGGAGTTCGACCCAAAATTTTCATCAAAAGCATGTCGAACCTGAAGGTTATATTCATCATTCAAGTTGTTTTTCTTTTTTCTGGATTTTTACACATTTGAATGATTTAAAAAAGAGTTTATAGATGGATGACATTAATGAAAAATATTAAATAGATTGTAAATAAACTGTAAAAATAGTTACTCTATGGGAAGTTGTTATTCAAATGTGTATTCAGTACATTTTCATTGATGACAATTACAATGTTTAGTAACCAATGTTTCGTGTAATATTTCATTTCATTTGTGCGAATTAGAAGTTGAATAAATCGTCGCGAGTAGCGTTAGCAAGTTACAAGCATATCCATCAATCCATAAGCTTGTATATTTTCTCCTGTACTCCTGTAACTCCCATCTGTCTCTCTATTATTGTATGCAATGGCATCTGAAACCACAACCTTAAAATCAGTATTCCTTAAGAGGTGAGATCCTGATCGGGTTGACCCGTTTTCTTTTTAGCTGAGTCTGTTTTATTTGACCCATTTGAGATTAAAAATAATGTAAAATAAACGGGTCGAAATTGCCACTATCTGTGCAACTGCACGCGTTGTTACCTCTATGTGTGGAATTTCTTTCAATGGTCTATCAGCAAAATATGCATATAATGCTCTCAAAACAGCCTGTATAAAAGCCAAAATCGAATGTAAACACTATTAATATATAACTTGATAAACATAAATTAAGTTTATTGATTTCTAAAAATGTGTCTTCATCAACCGGTTGATGTTATTGATAACTAAATAATAAAAAAAATAAGATTCAAAAGAAAGGGATGAAGTTTGAAGGTTAACCTGGTGAGATACTACTACAACAGGAGCCTGTTGTCGTTCAAGCTCGATTATCACGGGCTCCAACCTGCAATAGATTGAGGTTTTAAACATCCAATGATTGCATTAGAATAGAATTCAAGTATTAATAAATGTGGTTTAGATGTGGCATAATGGGATGGGTTGATTGAGACTTGAGACGGGTTGAATCGACCCAAAAACGTTTTTCTTCAGTTTTGAAAATAATTTACAAGTAGTTAATGTTTCGATTACAATTACATAAAGACAATATTATTACAGTAGTAATCTAAATCTTTATATAAAACGCTTTAGCAGGTTTTTAGCGTTTTCTTTTTGGATCTGATTGAGATAACACACAACCTATATTGATCCATTTAAAGAAATGGGTCGAAATTGAAGTTCATTGGGTAAGAAATGGCAAACCTTTGTATCACATCCAAATAAGACTCTCCACGAGGATACCGATACCTCAATTTATCCTTCTTTCGTGACCTTCAATGATTTAAGTAGATATTATTCACTTAGAGAAAGCAACAAATGATAGATAACTCGAGACTATTAATAGATGTAACCTTATCATGACTTACTGGTGTTTTTGTAAATTAAAAAAGATATAGAAAAACTAAAATCAGCAAGTATAAAGTTTGTAGATTTGGGGATAAAAATTACTCGTATTCCTCGGGAATGTTCTTTTTTATTTCTTCATATGTCATTCCATCACACACACCGGCATTTATCTCATCAAGTGCACGCCATTGAATCTATATAAAAAGAGAAATACAAATATTTTATAAACTATAAACGAAATTTGAAAATCTCACTTTCACACAAACCTTTGGGAATCCAACTATTTGATTTGCAGTCAAAATTGTTCTTTGCAATGTGCTTGTCCATATCTACAAGTTCAAAGTGAAAATGTTGTGAAAGACGAATGAATTGAGTAGGGGATTTGATTTGGAATGGTAGCGGTGGGTTCGGGTGGTTCTAGATGGCATCTCATGTAATATTATTCGAACCTTTAGTCAGCTGGCGTGGGGCCTTCACATCATAAATTGTCCATTATCCAAAAAGTATATCATTTGGGACCGTAAATTGATCGAACCGCACGTTCAGCGAACAGTTCGTGAATCGTTTATCGTAATTTGTAAAGTTTGTTTGGTAAATGAACGAATATGAACAGAGGTCACGTTTGTTTATTTATGTTCATGAACGTTCGGTAATGTGTTCATTTATGTTTATTCGTTTGTGTTTGTTGGGTCTTTAATGGTTTTTATATTTTATCTATTACAAAATATTTGTTAATTGTGTTTATGATAACTATTGTAACTATGTTAAGTATATTTATTTTTGTTGGATTTTGTGTAATGTTAATTTGAGATTAAAATGTTGATTTTTTTATTCTCAAATGAATTTGTGTTCGTTTACATTCGTTACATAGAATTATCGGACGAACATAAACGACCATGAACATGTTCATTTTCTTAATGAACGAACACGAACAAAAAATCTCATTCGGTTAGTGTTCGTAAACATGAAACTTCTTTAATAAACGAACATGAACAAGGTCTTGTTCATGTTCGTTCGATTTGTTTGCAGCCCTAGTATCCACTACGTGATTTGTATTTGTTACGATTTGTTGCATTTTTATGTATTGTTGGTAACTTATTTGTCGATGACAAGTGATTCATTCATATAGAAGTTTTTATTTAAGGCATTGATATTTGTATGTGTTTGTTGTCATTTACGTCGAATATACGCGGAGAAAGTGGGCACTTTGCGAGTCAATTTCTTGTATGTATGAATTTTATTAGCTGAATGTATGATTATTGACGAGAATAGAATTTGATACATGAGTGAAAGTAGATATGCAAATGTGGACTCACGTATCACATGACTATTGATATTATTTTTCTTTGGTATGGTTATACATATATAATGCACTTAGGAAAATGATAGCTTAAAATACGAAGAAAATCACATAAAAAAATAATTATTATAGATGCACACGCCATTATATATTTCTCACATATTAGGGACTTATATAGTCGTGTAGACATTTTATGTGTCCATTTTATATCCGTATAATCGTGCATCATCGTAAATGCATTTTTTTAGAACGACAGTAAAATTTTATAAAAGAATCCCAACTAGCAAGACACTAGAAGGCAACAAAAAACCAACATTACACAAAGTTCAGACGGTTTTGTATCCATAACGACTTACGCTTATTTTTCCTATTAAGTATTACCATGCCAAAGGATAAAAAAATGTCACCACTTCATCAAAAAATAATGATCTTTTACCCTGATTCTTCAAGAAAACTCCATCATTCTTAAGCTTTCAAATCGTCCACCTAACCACAAAAAAAATCAAGCAATAGTATCCTTCTTATCCCTCGTGAGAGAAATACTATCTAGCTAATTCATTAGATCAGACGAAAACTTAATCGTCGGAAACAAAACACTTAAAATAAATTAATTTGTGTTTAGACGTGGAATGAGGGTGACGTTGAATTTCATGCCATGCCCATAATGTCATGATTTGTAGATAAGAAGATATCCGTACACAAGGTTGGATGTCTTTTTCCGGGATGGAGATTGAAGCAAACATTATAATAACTATTGGGGTTGGGAGGTGGGGTTAAAAGGAAATTCTTGCAACTAAGAAACTGTGGGTTAATACATTGACCAAGAAAAAAACTCTCTTAACATCACTAATGAAGACTTTTTAGACTTTGAAGATCATATCGAAAAAGTCGAAATCTAACAAAACGAAGTAAACCTAAAGTGTTGCGAACGACTGTGATGGGAAACAAAATGGAATGTATCGGATTTTTAGCACGAGCAACCATCAACTCGGAGACCTAACAAAGCTTCTATAAATTCATAAAAATTTGTCGTTCAAAAAATAAAATTATAATAAGCGTTTCATATCAAGAAGAAAAACTCATAATAGATTAATCTATGATTAAGGAAAAAAACAAATAAACAAACTCCCTAGTTAACAACCTAAAGGAGTGAAGAGTAGTGCACTTATCATATTAAAGACATTTGGCCAAAAAATACAATTAATCCAAAAAATAAGAAATTAAAGACATTTGATATCACCCATTATATATCATAGTGAATGTCAACGTCTCAATCTATGGTTTATCTTATGGCATTATAATTATTCTCAGAGCTCTAGTTTAAGTCTAGATACTAACTTTCTATTAGTCTCTTAAACTGCGGCTCTGATACTAACTTGTCACAACTCAGTTCCCTATTACTAGTTATTGTGACGTTGATACAAAAAACACACAACACGGAAGACTAAACCACAAACATTATATTATAAACATAACATTGTTTTACAACTAGAATTGACTGGAATACAAAACATGGCTCCTAACGTATGCGAGACGTTTTTAAAAACATAACATTTTATTATTTAGTATATATAACATTATATTTATTCAACCCGTGTGATATACAGTATTTTTACATAGTAAAATAAATAAAAGAATTATTGTCTTGAATGAATGATTTAGAAATGTTGGGCCATATCTTGGGCCGAACCCAAACTGCATCCCCAAATTATCTACACACTAAAATTAGGGTTTCACTATAAAATCTTGTCTACCGCCATATCAATTGCCGTCGGCAAGCTTCTAGATCTCAGTATCTCACAATCGCCTTCGTCTTTCGGTACATCGAATACTTTCCGTTGTCAACATGAGAGCTAAGGTAATCAACGTTTTTCGTCAATCGCTTCTCAAATTAACAATCTGCAATCAATTTCTCATCATATTTTCTAATCTGAAATTTGATTAACGTCGTTGTGCAGTGGAAGAAGAAAAGAATGAGGAGATTGAAGAGGAAGCGTCGAAAGATGAGACAGAGATCGAAGTAAATCGACGGAAGCTTTCGAGCCGATGCGTCGATCTCGCGTTTTCTGATGCCGTATCGGTAGGTTTTTGTCTTATAGTTCGTGTTGGAACGATCGTCTCTTTGTTATCGGCTATTATGATAAGTTAATTTACAGTTTCCTATTCAGTTCCGTCGTCGTTTCTAAACTTTGTTGAATTTACAGTTTTCAGTGAAATCGATTTCATTAGTAATTTAAATTATTGTTCAATTACAAGTTTGTTGTGTGGTTAATTTGTTAATTTCATCAGCTGAGCTTAATTTATCGTTTTTGGATGTTGATTCATGGAGTGATGAAGTTATTTTGGAATAACTTTATGGTTTTTAAGATGCTAGGGTTTGATTATGATCATATTCAAAGTTATTGCAAATCTGATTCAAATTTTTTGTTGCTTGAACACCTGTTTCTTACATAAATTTCTATTTCTGAAATTGATTTATCATTTCTATTTTTAAAGATAAACTATAATCTATCTAGGTTTTCTAAGCAATTAGTTGATATTTGGGGATAACTATTTGCTCATATATTGAATTTTTTTTACGAAGTTCTGAATTTATTACATGTACTTATACTTATTTTAGTGGCCTTTAACTAATTGCACTTGTTAAGCATTTGATTCTCTTGGTTAACCATTAATCTAATATTGTCAACATTTTATTGTTATTTGTATCACAATAAACTGTGATTGTTACATTAGTTTGAACTGTGTGTATCGCTCCGATGTGCAACGCAAGATGCACATATGCGAGGCGTTTGTTAGTAAAACATTAATAACATTTAGTTAGACACTTTTAAAATTTTAACTTTGAGCTAATAAAATATTCTTATAATTGTTGGTTTTAGTTTGAACAAAAACTTAGATTTCTTTAGTCTTCAAATAATGGTCAAGTGCATAATGCATTGCATCATACCGTATTGCAAGCTCATCATGGAATTGCATCACATCAACTTCATCACTCTCCTTGTCTGCTATGTTCTCGTAGTGTGTGCATTTTAAAATTAAGAGTGACTTGTAATATTTCACTTAACTATTGTGAATATCGTGGGAACTCACCAAATGTGTTTTCTTATGGTATTAGAGTCTTCATTTTTGGCTTTTGTAACTTGAGTTTTGAGATTGAGCACCAACTCTTAAATATTCTTGCAAATAAGTTATCAATCTCAATATTAAAAAGCTAAATATGGGCGATGATATATACTTGCACACTTAGTGTTTGTGTAAAATATCGTAAAAGTTGGATAAACATATCTCCAAATTTATCATAAATTTTCTTAATACATATATTTTTTTATTTCATTTATTCTATATTTATTAAAATTGAGGCATAACTCTTCTATCATGATGTTGCCACCAAAGATTTTAATTGAAGGTTTTGTCGACGTTGTTCTTACTGTCTGGGATGACTTTAATTTTTGTCATGGCATATCGAAAAGGAGAAGAAACACTTGGAGAATTATCATTGTGTTTTGAAGCACATGCAATGCACTCTTAAGAAAGAGTTAAAAAGGCTAATTGCCTCATCAATGATTCTTATCAAGTTCACTTGTAAATGTCAAAAAGTGTGTTTAAGTATTTTTTTTTTTGAACGGCGGAATATTACTAAGCAAGGCTAGAAAGAACTAGCAAACGAATACAAACAAGGAAACAAACAACCAAGCAAAAGAAAAAACCAACCAAACAAAATGACCCCTCAGAAATTAAATGAGCACCATTTCTCCCAATCGAGAACCCCGATCTCTCTTCTATTTTTCGCCCATAAATAGCTTGAGCATTTAAGATCTTCGCACAACCGCATGAACGAGACCCGCTTCCCATAAAAAATAACCCCGTTTCTTAATTTCCAAATGCACCAAACTGCCGTTAACATCACCACTTGAAATGCTTTTCCCCTGTGCGAAGCAACCAAATCAGAAGAAGCCAACTCCAGAATGTCCCGAACAGAGAACACGAAGATGGGCGGGGTTTTACACCAATTGCTAATGAAACTCCATAGCATAGTGGCGTAATAGCAAGAGGTGAAAAGATGCTCCGAAGACTCCATTCTGATTGCACAGAGGACAGCAATCCGATGTAATGTTCACCTTTCTTCGAACCAAAGCCTGCCTAGTGGGAATCCTATCGAGATCAGCACGCCACGCCAGAATGTTAACTTTTAACGGGACCGAACTACACCAGCTGAACACGTATGAATCCGAAGATACACCTGCCGGACTCAGCAGCTCCTGCAAGGATTTAACAGAAAAAATGCCATTATCATTGTGTCACCAAAGCCAAGCCCCCTCTTTTACTTCAACCATATCTTTGAAATTCAAATTTCTTGAGCAAAACGCAACTTCTATTTTTTTATGTTTCCCCAAACCCCGGCGAAGACCCTCCTCCCAGGGATGCAGGCCGAGCCCCTGATAGGCCCATGAATGCTGAAAATCACCTCTTTCCACAATGAGTTTCCTTCTGACATAAAACGCCACCACCATTTTGCTAGTAAACTCAGATTCAATGTTTTGTTTAAGTATTAATTTAAAACTTTATATATTATACCATAAATGCTCAAGTACATATATCATTCTTAGTTAAATAAAACACAAAAAAAACATTACTATTGAAGACGTATGATGATAAAAGCCCATCTCGAATAGCCCAAGAACATGATTATAGGGCCCGCTTTAAGGGACATACACGCCGACGTGTAAGGGACAAAAGGAATGGGGAAAGGTTCCACCAATAGGAGAAGAGGGGTCACCATCATTCGGTTACCTTAGGGAAAGAGAAATTAGCTATTGAAAGAAGCCTATAAATAACAGTCATTCCATAGAGATAGGGTCGTTCAATCATGTATAATTACCAATAGATGTAACTTTAACATGAATATGAAGGACTAGTGATTGTAACCTATTCCATTCTTCATCGTGTTAAGTATTTTTAACTCTTCAACTATGAACATGAAATATAATGGAAGTAAATTAAGATAATAAAAAACTTTCTAATATAAGAGTAACCTTTTGATTTGACTCAACCTATGATCGTCAATAGTTATGGTGCAATGATCATTTAATGAACGAATTGTATTGACACTAGACATTTAGCCGTTTTAACATCCGAAAATTTGAAAATTCAAAAATTTTAGATAGTGGATTTCATTATCCGTATCCGAATTCGAATTTTTGGATTCAGATAGTAAAACGGATATCCGGTTTTTTTAACTTAAATATGTTTTTTAAATTAAAATCTAAATATATAAAATACTCTAAATAAAAATAATTAAAAAAACAATAAAAAACTAGTTTTGAGTAATTTATGAAATTACGACGAGAATACGTTTTAGTTTTTTTTAAATAAGAAGGCTAAACACATAACATAAAAAACCATATACTTCGTATATATTGTATTTATAACACTTTATAGGAAACAATATATAAATTTGGCCAAAAAATTATAATTTTCGAAATTACGACGCGAATAAGTTTTCTTTTTTTTGAAAATAAGAGAGCTAAACACCTAACATAAAAACAATATACTTTATATATATTGTACTCATAACACTTTTTAGGAAATATATCTTTAAAAAAAATTATTTTAGTATATTCGGATATCCGAATTTTTTTTTAAAATACCAAGTTTTCAGATAATTCGGATTCAAAATTTCGGGTTCGGTTTCAGATACGGATACTTTTGAACACCCCTACCTCTGTCTAAGTGTTTAATCAAATGCCACTCATTGGTTAAAGCCAACATGCAACTATAAGCTCTAGCCGTTCTCATCTTAGTGTGTGTGTTGCTATGATGGAAATGGTAATTACAATATACATTCTCGTCGTTCGGATACCTAATTATATTGTATGATTCTATAATCATATTGAATTCGTAGAGAAATAAGTTTTGAATCAAAGATTGTATTGAGGTTTTAAACATTAAAGAACTTTATTAGAAAAATTAATAAAGTGAACACTTTCATTAACAATCTAATGTTTTTCCAAATAAGTTCCAATTTGAAAACAAAGAAATCATACAAACAAAACATTCAAGAAGGATCTAACATAATCAGTTCACGTAAGTTTTGAATCAAAGATCAAAAGATAAATACTAATGTTGGAATTGTTGGGATTTAGCTAATAAATCAACAAGAAATGTAGCAAAAGGATGTAAAATTAAGCTTACAATCGAAAGTAGTTCTTGGATCAGAATAGATGAAAACCCCCAAGAAAATGCTCCAAGATCCTCTTCTAAACTTCAAAAAATCACCACGATAACCTAAAACTTGTGGCTTAAAAAGGGGGTGATGATCTTTCATAACTTTTTAGTAAGTTTGTTATAGCAGAACTTGTGCGTAGACAGAGACACAACTGGTTTGGCTAAATTCAACACGATAGTCTTGAGCTTCTTGTCTAGGATCTGCCTCTGGTCGCGTGGCATTTCTTTGTATATATGAAAACGGCTATATTCGCCGCTGACTCATTTTCTGTCTCTGCCAACTCCCATTGTAACGAAACTATCGTACTATCGAACTTTGAGATACCGTGAGAACAACCACTCTCCATCATAGGCTTAATCCATTTGAGAGACTTTTCAGCCAGACACATGTCAATTTCTGATGCATCCTTAACGTGTTTTTTCTGCCACTCTCTCTTATCTAAAAACTCTTCGTCTCTCCCGCTCCCCGTTACGGTTTTAGGTTGTGTATATTGATTTTTTTTTACTTTTATACATCAATATGTGAAAAAACAAAAAATAGAACGAGTTGGCTCGAGGTCAACTTTTCAGCTCGTTAAAATTTCGAGTTGAGCCGAGCTTGAGGCCATCCTGATTTGGCTTAGATCGTTTACACCCCTAATTCTGAGTCTTAGACCGACTCCGTTTTCTGCACACCGCCTCTGTTACTCTACCTACCCCTGTTTACATTCAACAGTTCACTAGACAATTCCCCATTTCCCCTGAACTTCTACACCTGACGCCTTCGCCTAGAATCAGGTCCCAAATCTCTTCATAAATAAACCCGCTGGTTGCTACTGAACTAGTAACTGTTGTAACTGTTTCGGACCAACCATTATGCAATGAGGATAACAATAATAGAGCTTGAACTTCATATTCGAATTTGATGCCCACTAGCACTAGTCTGGCCAATATCAAATTCGGATTGTTGATGTGTACAACTTCTTTCTTTCATCCTTGTATTCACCAGCCCTCGAATCAGAAATACTTTATTTGCTACTAAAGGCTCTTCATTCATGTTGGATAGTGCCTCCATCATACCATATGCTGCGGTTTCCTTCATGATGTTAAAGGCCACATTCCTTGACAATGAAGAGTAATTACAACCCGTGTTTTTCTATCTAGTGATTCTCAATCTGCTGGATTTGTTTTCTCTGGTCTATCCCCAGTCAAAACCACATCCAGACCCTTCTGACACAATAACGATTCTATCTGCATTTTTCACCCGCCATAATCCGTACCATTAAACTTTTTTGAAATAACCTTCCTGTCTTCTGCCATGACGAAACAAGAACACGACTAAACAAACAAAACTGAATTGAAATAAATAACCTGAACTTAAACAAACAGATACAATAGAACCTAATAATACTGATCACTGGTCTTTGGTCTCGTTTCTTTGATATTCAAACAAAGATTTGCGGTAAACAATACTCGGTAACTTGGTATCAAAAAATCTGGTAACACCTCTGATTTCTCGGCCACAAACACGACACATGATCTCGACAACATGATCAACCTTTCTTCGGTACTCGTTGATTCTTCTCGGCAATCCCTAGGCTGCGATTTGGCTAAACAGTACTATGCGACGGCTTGCCTGGAATCTTAAAACCAATGGGGTGCTGATATTTTCCTTCCATCGACGATCGATGGGTTGGCGGCTAGAGGGTTGCAAGCTGAAACCCTTTATCGATGGTACCTTCTGCGATCGTGTTACCCGTGTGTAATCAAGCCAAAGCTCTGATGACATTTGTTATGATTAAGCACACGAATACAAACAAAAACAGTAAATGGCACGGGGATTAAACGTGGTTCGGGCCAAACTGACCTACATCAGTCCACGGGATACAACTAGATAATATTATTTAGGGATGAGATCGGTACGGTATCGAAAATACCGGTACCGAATTTATGGAAAAGTGGGTACCGGTACCGAATTTGTCGGTACGGTACCGGTATTCATTACAAAATGTTCATCTTTTTCGGTACCCGTACCGAAAATACCGGTACCGGATTTATGAAAAAGTGGGTACCGATACCAGTAACGAATCTATCAGTACAGTACCGGTACTCGGTACCAGGTACCAAATGCTCATCTCTTATATTATATATGAGATGATAAAAATTATCTTTTGTCTAAAAAGTGTAAAAAATACATGTTTAGGCATGATGTTCATTAATTTTAGAAATGGTTTTTATGTTCTACTTTTGTGAACATATTTAAAGTTTAAAAAACAACATGCTTAAAAATATACTTGTTACACTATTTAGGCAAAATCTAATTTTTAGTTTTAACCCAACTTGGTGGACATATTTATAATAATAGAATTAGATTTAAACACCCTTCATCTCTTAAACTATGAGATTGCGAAAGCCTACTCAGCCCAACACATAGTATAGGGTTGCAAACAGATTTTAATGTTACGGTTGTATACCTCTCAATCAAAGTCACAAACAATATTAAATAACAAAACCAAATCAAATAATTAAAAAGGGGGACTCAAACCAGAGTAGTAATAACAAATAACAGACTGTATGCTGATATGCATTAACCTGACAACCAAACTCCAAACAGATGTAGAAAATACCATCTGTAAAATCCATATATCTATACCCGACCAGACCACTCTTAAAAAGCTCCAAATCGGAACAGAAATTGACCGACCCGACCCGACCAGTAACCATCACACAAACCAAAGACCCAAACCCAACAGACCGACTCCACTTCTCCATGTAAGGTGCATCACTACTCTTCCTTCTTTTCGGAATCAGCTGCTTTGACTTCGTTGACCTTTTCAGGTGCATCCTCCTTTTTCTCTTCAACACTCAATTTCTCAAGTAGTCCAGCAGCATTAGAAGCATCTTCGTTCTCATCCTTGCCCTTTTGAGACTCTGCCACTTCTGTAAATGTTTCCATAAACTTTTTGCAATCTGTAATTCAAGAGAACAAAAAAAATTAACATTACACCAATTATTATTTAAAGAAACAACTCTAGCACGAGAACAAAGAAATTGTGTTAGACGCTAATGCAGTGGGATGATCAGCAAAGAAATTGTGATCATATGCAAGAACTGGGACAGAAAGATGAGACGTTGCAACTACGGACAAGAATGTTGGGAGAAGTCTAAGTTAGCATTCAATACTAGAATGCAACCCACGCCTTTTGTTACAACCCAACACCAACATAAACAATATGCAAATGTTGTGCTATTAATATAGAAGAGGTTGCGAATGTCGCAATGTCATAACTTTAACAAGAACAGGGGCCCTCTTCCGTATTTAACCAACATCTCCTTTCCATCACCATATCTTGCTCAAACCTTTTACTTACAAACATCATTTCATCCCAATTTCAAAGATATAATTATCAATGACAGAACAGAATTATGAAATTGATTAAAAGTCCTGTTTTTTTTGTAAAACTAGTAACAATTAACAATCATCAAATGTCAATCATCTACCTTGAACTCCAAAATTAACAATACAACATGCATGAATTTAAAGCTCAAAGAACTTTACAGAATCAATAATCAATAACAGATCAGAAGTAAACTTACTGTCAACTGTTGCAAATCTGATGCAAAAGAGTTCATCCTTAAGTTCACCATCAGCAAAGTCAGCAGCATGCCACACACATGACTTTTCATTGCCAGAGTGCTCTTGAACAGTCATAGTAGGGATAACTACAATAACAGAATAACAGATTCAAATCAGATGCATAAAAATCACTAAATCCAACAATTTTACAAATCAGATCACAAAATAAAGAATTCAATTGTACCTAGATGATTAGCGCAGATCTTTAGGGTTTTGGATTGACGCATAACGAGACGAACTTTTTCAGTTTTTTTGTGCTTCAAAAACTTAACGGAACCGGCGCCTCGTTCCTTCCACTGGTTTCCATCCTTATCGAACCGATACAACTTCGCTTTACTGAGAATTCGAAAACTAGGTTAAAATCGAAACTGTAAACAGAAAACAATAAAACTATTTAAAATCAGATCTGGATCGAAAATTACAGATCGAGTATGGCGTCTTCGTCTTCTTCACCAGTACTGACGGCGACTTCTTCAAGCTTGACGATCGGAGCGACCTGTGCTCCGGTGTCTTCGTCTTCGGCGGCGGTGGTTTCCTCCTCCTTGTGCTCTGGATCGTTACTGGCCATTGATTTGAAGAGAGTATGAAGAAGTTGTGGTTTAGCCGATGAAAAGAGAATGAGATCGGAGCGTCTGGAGATAGAAACGGCGGCAGATGTGATGTGAGGGTTTCACGATAATGGAGACGTGAAGAGGTTTTTGTAATCCGATTTGGGCTTCTTCAAAGATTGGGCCGTTTGGGCTTAGCCTTTTTTGCATACCTAGTATATTTTATTTTTACATTTTGAAGTTGATAATAGCCTTGATGATACTTTGATCAAAATTTATTATTAGATTAACTTATAAGAATGATCAGTGTGGTTTAGTTTTTATCTTGAAAAAATATAGATTGGTCTCTATTTTTTCACGTTATACTACATTTGATCTTTTAATACTAAGTTAGTGGTTGATATACATGAATGTATGTTGGAATAAATTGGATTATTACGCTAGAATGAAAAAAAAACATGTTTGTTAATTACATAAGAATAAATTGACCACTAATAAGATATTTGATTTTTTTTTTCCTTTATAATGATTTTAATTCCTTGAAGGATAAGGGTCTGTTTGGTATGAGATAAATGAATGAACGATGGAATGGAATAGAATTGACGAATAAATGAAAGACAAGTGGAAGAAATAGATATTACCATTTCATTGTCGTGTTTGGTTACTCTATAAGAATTAAATGTATCATTACTTCGTGTTGTTTGTTAACAGAAAAATATTTTAGGAAAAATAAAATATTTTTAACTAATAAATTTATGTTATGGGTCGGGTCATGATATGGGCCATGGGTTAGGCCATGTTCGTGCCATAGATTGGGTCATGGATCAGGTCATGATTTATTAATTCGAGTCATGGGACATAGATGGTTTGAGTCATGGGTTGGGTCAAGGTTTAGGTCATGGTCTGGGTCATGGGACGAGGCATTGGTCGGGTCATGGTTAGGGCCAAGGGTTGGGTCATGGGGGCGGGCCGTGCTTTAGGCCATGGTTCGGGTCATGGTTCGAGCCATGGTGGAGTCATGGTTCGGGTCATTAATCAAGCAAAATCATTCTATTCCATGAAGGAATGAAAAGAGAACACTCATCCCAAAGAAATGAAAATCATTATAAAAAAAATATTCATATTCCTTATATAATGGTCAATTTCATTCATATTATACATGAATGAATGATGTAATGGAATGAGTCATTATGCTAGAATGAAAATAAAACATATTTGTTAATCACATAAAAATAGAATTGACCATTACATAAGAATGTGATTTTTCTCTTCTAATGATTTTCATTCTTTGGAGGATAAGTGTTTTCTTTTCTTTTTTTCTTTCCTTTAAGGAATGAAGTGGTTTTGTTTAATTAATGCCTCGAACCATGGCTCGACCCATGACCCAAATCATTACCCATCTTATTACCCGACCATGCTTAGAACCATGACTTGACACATGACCCGAACCATGACCCGACCCATGACACGTCTCATGTAATATTCAGGGTTTTCCGATGTATCAATTCCTGTTATCAGTTGTAACCTATCTATTTTCAAATTCAATGAACGTATCATCTCAAAAATCTTTGCACATATTATTCTCTTAGAATAATAAATATAAGACAATTAGGGTTATCGTTTAGTATATATATGTGTGTATATATATCCTTAGGATAAAACTTTATAAGTTATAATTATTATTGTGTAAATAAAATAAATAATAAACTTTTAAATACTTAAACTTGTAAATTAATAAACCTATAAATTATTACAAACTTAAAAAGGTATAAAACTTATATGATTTTATAAAATAAAACATTTTATTCATTTTATAAAATCCAGGGGCTAAACTGTCATTCCCTGAAACTTATTTTAAAAACAAAATGCAAGTTTTAACATAAAATGTTAAATGATCGAAACCTCAGGGACCTGTTGTGTAACTAACCCAAACATCCGGAACCCACACCAGTCGCGGGTTCGAGTCTTGCTCAGCCCGGTTCTCACCTCCGTTTTTCCTAAAACGCGTTTCCGGCTAGGTTCACCGAACCTCGATCTCCCTTCGCGCATGCGACTCAAATCCAAGGAACGTTAATTGTGACATCCGTCATTTTCAGGTTAACTCCGTTAACTCAAACCTCGTTAGTTCAAACATTATTCATTTCAAACTCCATTAACTCAGTTAGTTGCACGTACATTGCATTTAATCGCACACATCGGATCGCACTCGAGTCTAACCCGGAACGTTGGTGATTAGTCGAACATTAATATTACGAACATTAATAATTTATATTTTATATAAATTGCGAGTTTTATATAATCTTATGTGATTACGTGAATTATGTGAATACTATCGTTTTCGTACGTGTTTACCGTGTGTAAATCGTATTTAGTATTTTTATAAAAGTTAGTGTTTTTATAAAAATAAAAATAGAATGTTTTAATTATTAATTGAGTTAGTAATTAATTAATTAGAGCCTATGGGCTTTAATTAAGCTTGAAGCCCATCTTAAAAACCCATTAACTATTAAATAAGGATAAAAGAAGTCAAAAAAAAAAAAACATAAACCCTAACCACCACCCCTCATTCTCGTCGACCTCACCCCACTCCTCCCTAGTTCGACCGAGTTGAAGAAGCAAGCAAAAGGACCCCCGTTCGATCTCCGATCTCGCAATTGAACGCGTATTTGGACTCCTCTCGACATTCCTAACGTTTCTACGTAAGTCATTTCGTTAAATTTCGTCACTTTTTGATCCCTAAATTTTAGGTCAAACCCTAGTTCATCCAAACATGAAATTTTATAATAAAAATGTTAACTTTGTTATTGTTTTACACGTATTTAATGATTTTATGGTTAATTGCAAAACCCTAGATCCATGTGATTGGTAACGTGTTAAATATTGGAACTTTTTGATTATGTGAAGGATAGGAATCGCATGCTAGACGTGGATTATGATTTGTATAGTTGTAATTATATTAGTTGGAAGATTTAGAATCGATTTGATGTGTTAATTTTGTAATTTGAGCGTGTAATGGACAAGTTACTAAAAAGGGAAACTTTTTAGGTTTTCTAACTTGCATGCTAGACATGGTGAGGATGATGTGATGATGGTTATGAACTAGTTGATACATGGTTAGACGAATTGTGAAATCAGATTTTGAATACATAACCCGGTTTTACAAACTTTCCAAATAAGGAAACTTTAATTGTCAAAAGTGGTTAGAACTTGCTAATTAGACATGCATGATGTGGTTTAATGATTGGTACATGTTAGTTAAGACATAATAACCTGTTGTAACGTGTTAGGTGTTTGAAATCACGCATGCTAGTCATAGGTTACTAAAGATGGAAACTTTATTTGGAATTGTGACATACATGTTTAGTTCTATGCAATGGTTATGTGATAGGACGATCTTGAACATGTTATAGTAGTCTTACAAGCATACTAACAACGATAAATTTCACGAGACACAAATCCCGAACATACTTTCTATTTATAGAAACCTGCTATTTATAGAAACCTGCTATTTATAGAAACCTGCTATTTTTGGAAATCATGCTTGTTTGATTAGAACAATTAGGATTTGTTGCTAAGTGTTACAGCATGATCATTTGTGTATAATATAGAAGTATTATACTGAACAAACGTTAAATCATTAATCGGGTCACCAACGGGTCGTCGGGTCAAACATGAGTCAAACTTGTAAACTCTTTTCAAACACTTAAACAATGGGATTGTTTGGATATTTAGGGTTTGTATCAACTTGCACGAACATACACTTATAAACCGGTGTTTATAGGTGGCAGTTAGTCGTCAAGCATTTTAGATTGGCTTTCTTTCGCACATACTCTAAGGTGAGTTTCACGGCCCCTTTTCTTACGTTTTAAACTTGGGGGAGAAAACATGGGCACGAACATTTAGATCTTACGTTTCTTTTATATCACTTGTGTACTAAGCGCAAACATATCACGAAAGTCCTTACTTATCGAACCGTTAGTATATGGGTTAGCGAGGAAATCTTGAGTAGTACTACTGGGCACTGACAAGCCCCACCCGCGTTAGTCGCACTAACACGACAGGTAGTCGAACGGGTGTAACATTTACCTAAACATTACCATTGATTGTGATAGTCATGGTGGAAGGCAATTCAAACATACAGACAGTCAGCTTCGGTGTCGAAACGCTTTAGTAACATGTACTAGGTTAGCTACCTATGATATAATTGAATACGGTATTATCTAGTAAGTTTTACAAACATATAAACCTGTGAACTCACCAACTTAGTGTTGACACGTTTTAGCATGTTTTCTCAGGTAATTAAGTTACAAGCACGAGCTAAGGCATGCATGCATACGAAGTCTATCATTTGCAAACTCAAGAATTATTTATTTTAATTATCTCTGAATTGTTTATTTTGGCGCAACTGTTTTGGCGCATGCTTTTCATTTAACTTTTCGCTTCCGCAAGTCTTACATTAAATCAGTATTTTCATTACTAGTGTTGCATCGTGACTATGAGCAATACTAGTGGTTTTTATTAAACTCATATAGAGTCGTTCAACGGGAACGGATGACTGAGATCCTGTTATGTCACGCTCCTAAACGGTAAAACTCTGTTAGTGGATTTTGGGGGTGTGACATTAATGCTCAATTTCAACCGTAAACACACGTGGATTCGAAATTTAATCCGTTTGCATAACAATATTCGTTCCAATGGTACATGCATTAATTGACAAAATTGGTTATAAATACCGGCTTAGAAACCTCAACGACACCACTCACAAACACTCTAAACTCTCAATTCGTGATAATCGAACCTGCATTGCCGATTGGAGCTCGCGTCTGCCGACTTGAAACCCAGAACTCGTTCCCTCTTGTTTCATCACCAAAATCAGGTAAATCGAATATCCATCTCCGTCGTTTATGCCCAAGGATCGAAAGCCCTCTGTCAATTTACAATGACAGAGGCGAATTCGATTCGTATTCAAGGGTTGAAGAATCTAGGGTTCATATGGAATTGGGCTGGTTCAGGATTGTGTTTAAGTATTTTATTTTCTAGGTTGTAACTCAACAAGGCTCGTAGTCGAGTGGTTTGTGCGCGTGTGCGTTGGCTCAGGCGGCCCGGGTTCGAATCCGACCGGCCTGAGTTTTGAACTTTTATTTTTTATTGCACTTTTAATCAGTTTAAAAACTTCCATTTATTTTTATAAACTCAAAACCGGAATCTTTTTCTACTTTTATTTCCAAAATGTATTTTTAATTAATTAAAAACTTCTTTAACTTGTAATATAAAGTACCGAGAAATTACAAAAAATAATCTAAGTTTTTATAAAACTCATAAAATAAGCTGGAACTATTTGTAAAAAATCAGGAAACTAAATTTACCATTTATTTCCCATAATAAATAAAATCTTTTAATTAAACTTTAATACTTGTTTAATTAAACAGAAAGTTTATATAATTTTATAAAACTTATAAAATAATCTGAAATTATTTTATAAAAACGGGAAAAAAAACTTGATCTACTATTTAATTCTTATAATAAATATTTTCTTTATATTTTAAAATTTGATTTATTTTATAAACTTTACTTAAACAGAAAACTTATGTAAATTTTATAAAATTAAAAAATTATAAAATTTATATTCTTATTCTAGAAATCAGAAACTTATAAACTTGTACGTTTTATGAAGTTCATAGAATTTAAAAACTTAAAACTTAATTATTTATTTTATAAACAGAAAATGAATATACATTTAAAACTTACAAATAATTTCTAAATATTGTTTAGACTAATTACAAGTCATTTAAATAAAATGACTAATTAATAGGTAAATATTTCAAATAAGTTTAATTGATACTATTTGATAAAACAATTAATTACAAACTCTTTTAGGTAATTATTATTTACCTTTAATTACTATCTACTCTATTTAAATAAATTATTATTTATCTTTGATAATTATTTATTTGAGTAGTTTCATTACTCCACAATAAACATTTTTCTAGATAAACTATTATAAAAAATTATTTAACCTTTGTAAATAATTATTTATTTAATACTTATTTATTTCTTAAATATACACTTTACTTTTAATTATGATACTTGGAAGACTATTTAAAATCTTAATTAAACTTGTAACATTTACTTAAGACTTGCTATAATCTAAACTTTATAAACACAATCATCTCCACTTTTAATCTTGGAATCCTTGTCATGGATCTTATGATCAAATCGTTAAACTTTAGACTTGTCATTTAGGCTTGTTGTGAGGATATCTTTCCTCGAAACTTTACTACACTTATTCTTTATCGGATATTCTTGCATCATTTTAAGGTGAGTATACTTAGCCCATTTTTGCTTTGTTTTAATTCATAAACTTGGGGTGGAACATGTTCAAACTTTTTAGACTTATACAATTCAAACACAACTATGCTTATGTGCTCCCTATGTGTTATATGATTTTGACACTTGCATGCTTAAATTAAACTTAAGACTAGCATGTTCATTAACTTTGGCCGAGCCTACAGTGACAATAATAGATCTATTGCATTTGACCAATCCACCTAGATTGATTGACCATTCGGGGGGAGCCCATGGTGATTGTTACTGAATTTATACTTTAAACTTTTTAAGGGTAACCCTCAAGTTATACCTAAACTTGGTTGGAGGTTTGAAATGCACAATGTTTAACTTGTTTGTTCTCACATTTATGCTTAGGTGCAATAACATAGTGAATTGCAAAACTATAAAAGACTTGTTAAACGGTGTCAAAACCTTTGTATCTCATCAACTATTTTTAGTTGACAGTTTACTTAACATGTTTCAGGTGCTCAAGTTTGATGCTTATCTTGTGAACACGTAGGATGCTTGGACCTAGAAAGACTATCAATTTAAACTTATGTTTTCATTATCATTGTTGAACAACATGTTACTTTTCTTATGTTTGAAATCTTTAAATTTATTAATGCAATATTCCAACCTTATTAGTCAACCTTGTGCTTTTGAACAACCGCGTTCGCCCCAACGTATAATCCGTCGTCGGTGACATCTCATGACTCGAACAATGCCCGGACCCCTGACCCGACCCATGACCTGAACCATGGTTCGGCCGATGACTCGAACCATGACCCGGCCCATGGCCGAACCCATGAACCGACCCATACCCGAAACCATGACACGTCTCATGACCTGAACCATGGCCCGACCCATAATATAAATTTATTAGTTAAAAATATTTTATTTTTTATAAAAAAAAATTTGTCTACGAAACAACACGAAGTTATGTTTAATTTCATTTCCATAGGGTAACCAAACATGATAATAGAATGATAATGATTTAATGATCCATTTCTCTCATTTGTCTAGTTCATTCACTCGTCTATTTTATTATCTCATAACAAACAGACACTAAAGATAAATCAAGTTTAAGAACTCATACATAATTACCCTAAAATACTTTACATAACCATAATTATCCAAAAATTTTTTTAAAAAGGTCTAATGAGTAATAAAACCAAAATATAAATATAAAATATATAAAATTTAAATATACAAAAAAAATCTTTAATGAACCATACAAACAAACGTTATGTTAATTTACAACCTAACCCTACATGTATGTGAAAACATTTTTGTCAGGTTTTCCCGGATATGTCGAATTCTAGTTAGCTCCTAGCCTCATGGCACAATTTTTTAAGTTATCATCATGGGGTTACAAGGTTGTATAATTGACCATGTGCATGTGATATTTTCTTTTTGGGTCAACCAACCAAGGGGGAAAGAGCATGCTTGGTAAGACTAAGACCGAAGCAGTAGAAGTTAGTCCATAGACATTATTTATAAAGACTTTCCTCGGTCTCTTAAATAATTATATTGATATTTGTTACACTAAGATATAACACAAGTTTTATTATTGCTTAATTACTCTGATTTGTAAGATTTAAGTATGTTATGGGTTTAAGTGCAAATACTCAATAGTGAGTGTCATTATTTATGTTTATTTATATAGTGTACAAAAAATAAAATGTTGTGTAACATACATCTTTATTGCACCACAAAATGTATCTTGCAAAGTCACATTTAGAGTAGGGATTATGATAAAATGGAGACATGCATGGCGTTCCAAACACTCTTGAGGCCATTGAAGTGTTCCTTGAGTTATGAGGGCCTATTTTTTGGTATACAAGAAAAATCCAACTTGATAAACATTACCATTGGTTATATATGTAGAAGGAGGTGAGAGAAATGGGACTTGTTGTGGATGAAGAGTTAGGCAGCGTCAATGTACTACAATGAATAATCTAAGACTACTCGCTGCTACAACAAATACAAGTCAAAGTGAGGTCCTTGACGTTCTCGGTTGTATCATTTGCTTCAGGTATCTACTAAGATCAAAGCACCGTTAGTCTCACCGCAGGAGGGGTCTCATGCGATCAGCCTCCTTCGTGAGAATAAGATAACTATTTTTTGAAGGTGATAAGGTAATTAGGATCAAAAGTTGTGTAGTGTATTATGAAAATGCGTGAGTGAAGATGAAGATCGGACTTGGTACCTACGTGCCCAAGTCCTCTCTTTTATACCTGACTTTGGATGTGTATTTAGTTGTTCTGTCGCCAGCTCCTTACCACATGCAGAGTATCTTCTTCTCTTTCCTCTCCTTGCAGTAAGACCCTTTTTTTGGTGTAATGGGTCATAGTCTCCTAAAGAGACAAATATCCCGTTTTTCAAGGTCATTAAACCTTGTTGTCTTATAGCCTTGACTTTGTGGAGATTCCAAACAAGACCCTTTCATTATTGTCACGTCACCTCGTCGTTTGGGAGACATGATTTTGTGGTTCTACTCGGCACACACTTGCTTCTTGTACGAAGCTATGCTCCGTGAACGTACCCACGTCATCAGCCAACATGTAGGGGGCATAGTCCCCCGATAATTGATGCTACAAGGAGACTTCAAACAAAGCTGTACAAACAAATAATAATTTCAAGCAAAAAATTGAACCAACATGAAACTTAAATCAAATATTAGAATGAACATTTGTCCTCCCTCACGTGTATTTAGTAAGATTGTCCTATGTAACATAATAATATTATTGTTTTACATATCATACAATGTAAGTGGGATCAAGATGAGAAAAAGTAGTACCGGACTACTTATTTAGTTAGTGTTATACATAACCTTTTTCTAAAGTTGTTTTGGGCTTGTTTTATTTTAAATGTTGGGTCAATACACTTTGTATGTATTTTATATGTAAACATTTTGAGTCATTTTGGGCAGGTTAGTGATCCAAAGCCCAAAGTCTGTATTTGGTTTGGTTACGGGTAACAAAACCTAGAAGCGTAAGTATGGATATCAAACGGAATTTTAAACATCGGTTACAGTTACTTGATAACTGTCCCTACTATCGACGTGACGTTTCAAGTTTGACTAGGGTTATAAAGTCCAAGTCTGCATTCAGAAACTAGTGTCGATTATGTGTTTGACTCTTGAATGCAAAATCAAGTTCCAATAGAATTATAATCCAATTCTACTTTTATCTCCGTGTTCTTTAATTACTTCTTGTTCTTATGGCATCATCAAACTCGTTTTCTTCAAACGTTTTTGGGAATATGGCGAGCAAAACTTAGTTCAACCTTAATTGGATTACAGTAGTATCTAGTAAGATTATAAATATTAGAGTAAATTACAAAAACCGTCCCTGAGGTTTGGTCCAAAAATCACTTTTCGTCCCTTAGCAACACTTTGAGCCACCAAATTTCTAATTTTAACAGTTTTCGTCCAATCACTAACGGTGACTAACGACTGTGTTAACCCACCCTCACATGCACATCACGTGAGGGGAAAGTTGTCATTTCACCCCCATAAACTCTCTAGTCTCTCTCAACTCTCACTCTAATACTTCTCGTCAAACCAACACCACCGCATCGGCACCACACTAGATCTGGTCATCTTCCTTGTCTCCACCATCTTCCGACACCATCCCCACCGTCGTATACAAGAAACGAAACCATAGATCTGTTCCGATCTTGTGCAACCATCACCAAAATATCACACACCAAGCCAATTGTCATTTTGACCTGTTTTTAGATCTGATTTTCAAGGAGGGGTGAGATCTGGTGGGGGTGGTCTTCGTTCCTTCCTAGTCCCTCCGCTGGAGGTTCACTTTCCCTTCCTTCCGATCGGTCAAACACTATGCGTTTTTATTTTTGCCACTCGCGTTATGTGCACGTGAGGGTCGGTTAACACAATCGTTAGTCACCGTTACCCAACTGAACGAAAACTATTAAAATCATAAATGTGGTTGGCTCTAAGTGTTAAAAAGTTTCTAATATGATGAAAAAGTGATTTTTGGACCAAACTCGATGGATGATTTTGGTAATTTACTCTAAACATTATTATGATATACGGTGAAATTATTACAAGTTTTCTGGGTAGTTTATATTTAAGGACAAACCGTATGAGTTTGTTACCAACAAGATGACCAATAATAACATGCATATCTATATTTTGCCCAATTGCCCCCACAACTGAGGCTACAACAAACGAAATAAATGGAATGCAAGCTCGTAGATATGGAATAAATGAATATAAATATAGCAACGTTAAAAACAACTACCTTTTTTTAGTTTTTAACTATATCCATAATTACACAAATCAAAAACATTTTTTTCTACCATATTATAAAAAACCAGACTGAGTAATCGAAATGATAACTAGATTGTTTGAAGTCCAGTAATCAAAAACCATTTTTTTTTCTACATCCATAGTCTAATCGAGAAAACAAAATGAAGAACCCAAATCCAATATATAGATAAACGAAACAATGCAATCATGAATCTGATGAAGATCGATGGAGAAATCGAAGAATATATCAAAGAAGCTGTCATAGAAATTGAACTCAACAAACAAAACCAAACACCTTTTCCATCAAATTAAATCGAACATGATCATTTGATTATGTTAAAATCGAACCAGGAGTTGGTGAAGATGAAGAATCAGCGTTTGATGGTGCAGGTTTCATCTTCAATGGTGCAGTGACAATGGTGAGGAAGTGAAACGGGAAATGGGGAGAGCCAACATAGGGTTAACACCGGAAGTGGAGATGGGAAAAGGGGAAGAGAAAGGTTAATTTTGTCATTTTATATTTTTGACATTCTAGTTCCATTACATTTTTTTACAAATCAAATACAATACAAAGTTTCATCGGAAATCATTCCAATTCCTCAAAATTCCAATTCCTCCATAAACATTTTGTGAACCAAACGACTTGTTAGAAAATTTAATTAAAATTTAAAATTGCATACATTAATCCGATATTAAAATAAGCATAGATAATATCTTATAATAAACGTAAAATACTACTATTATTTAATAAATTTAAATAACAATAACTATATCCAATAAAATCTCAGTCATACCGAAGTTATTGATAAGGTCTAAAAATGATGAGACGTAAGAAATCATACCTTTATTCCAGGGAATATAGAGACTACTGTCAGAAAGACCCCGGCTCAACCCATATCCAGACATATAGAGTATAAAATTTTACTAGTGTTTTTCTAAACCGTAGCAAGTGTAGGATCGTGAAATTACAAGATGGTTCTGTTCTTAGTTGAAATTGGCGGAAACAATAACAACTACACAAATGTAATCGAGCAAGCAGAAAGAATACTTTTAGGAACACTGTTGTATTAAGCTTTTGCAGATAAACGATTACAATTGAAAAACTCAATCAGAAAGCACAAAAAGCACGCTTACAAAGAAGTGTTTACAGATTATTTATACTTCACTTAGAATCAAGACAGCCCCTTGATTCTAAGGATCAGATCTAACACAGACCGTTGATATGTTTTATCTAGCTAACTATTACACGTTTTGTCTTTATCTAGTTAACTTTATTGAAGCGTATTCTTTATGCATCATTACTTGCATGCTTGGAGAAGAGCATTGTTGCCCGTCATTGGTTGTACCATTGAGGTTCCTTCTGCTTTGAGTGTGTCAGTTGCTTTTGCAGAAAGTTGTCAGTGACGCTTGGTATGGATAGTCAGCTGCAACGATTTGTCTTCAAGGCACAAGGCTGTCAGCAACAAAGATGTTGATCAGCAGCAAGATGTAACCATCCAGAGCTGCTGATGATTTGCCTGTCAGCAGCATCAAGTGTTGATGCTGCTGAGAAGCTTATCCGCAGCAACTTTGGTCTTCAGCAGATAAGGCTATCCGTAGCAGATTTGTTCTTCAGCAGGAGAACAAGTATCCGAAGCAGATAAGCTTGTCCGCAGTAGTTTGTTAGTCAGCAGCAAACTCTGAGATCAGTAGCATTTGTACTTAGAGAATTTTGTAGCCATCAGTCTTTGGTTCTACAAACTCCCCCTAGACTGATGCTACCAAAATTTTCTTATTGCCTTTGTTGTTGAAGCTTTTGCACATTTCTACTATCCTTTCAAACAAAAGAAAAAGCTTCGAAAACAGCCATCTTGTACTTTGAAATACAGCCTGCAGTCGTCAAAACTGTCTGAGACTTTCTCCATTGGGACCATCTCCCCCTTTTTGGTTGCATCAGTGGACAAATGTGCATCAGTTTGGGTGCCCACTGATACAAAGGAGGGAGTAAGAAAAGTTGGGCATTGATGTGCCTCTATCATATTTACCCTGTCCGTCAATTTCAAGATATGAAGTTTCAGTCTGTCATCATCCACAGTTGTAGAATCCTTGGATCCAGATGGGGCCTTAGGCCTAGCCTCTTCATCCCCATCACCCATGGTTTCTTGGTACCTGGGATTCCTCTCAGTAAGGGGAGTTTCCAAGGAAGCATCCTCACTATGAGTTGCCGTGGTTGAGGTCTTAGCAATGTTGTCACTGTCCTCCTAGTTATTTGATGGACCAGCAGTAGTGACAGCCTCTTCCACATCCATTCTGTCATAACTCCTAGAGTGGACCTTCAGGGTAGAAGAACTTGGGATGGGTGTGTTGGAAGCAAGATCAATCAGTACCTCCGAGATGGTGGTAGTTGGAGAAGGTACATCATCTTGATCAGGTTCCTCAACACTTAAGTTCAGAAGAGAAAGGAAAGGCTCAGGGGGCTGTTCTATAGATCCGGGAAGTGATCCTGATCCTAATAGAGAGACATCCAAAGGAGTCTCCCTAATAATGTGGCTTTCCCTTATGATATTCTCACCAGAATGTTGTGATTCTGAGTGAGGGCTGTTAGGTTAGGTTTGGGCCTTGGAGGCAATAGAAGAAGGAGTTCTCTTGCCCCTTTTCCTAGTATATGTCGTTGCAACCGGGGCCCTGTGTTCCGGTTAAACGATAACATCCAAAACAGGTGTAAGTAATGTTTGTGCATGTGCATCCTTAGTAGTATGCACAGGGGTTCGAATGGTTGAAGCAGACTGTTGTTCAGGATGTGGGGTGGAGGGTGTGGGATCAGTATCAGCTGGGATTGCTGAACTGTCACCCAGGGTACTCTGTATGTTCAGCATTGTAGATAACACTGGAACATTGTCCCCTGAGAACCTTTTTGGAAACAGTTATCATGTTATCACTTCAGATCGGCGAAAATGCGGATCTTCGTGAAAACCCTAACGGGTAAGACGATCACGTTTGAGGTCGAATCCTTCGACATAATCGACAACGTGAAGGCAAAGATCCAAGACAAGGAAGGTATTCCGCCAGATCAGCAGCGTCTAATCTTCGCCGGAAAACAGCTCGAGGACGGCAGAACCCTAGCCGATTACAACATCCAGAAGGAGTCAAATCTTCGCCTCGTCCTTCTTCACGGCGGTGGCGCGAAGAAGCGCAAGAAGAGGACCATGGAAGACGGAGACAAGTGCGGAGCTTACCTGATGACATCCGCTTCTTTTCTGAGATATGCATTGGAGAAGAGTGTGGCTTCCGAGATGGTGATATCCTTGCCGTCTTCCTTGGCTTTGATTTGGGGAATCCCCTGTTCGGTAGAGTAGACGGCGGTACTCCAGAAATCCTCCATATGAGGGATATGTGTGACATGGTTGGTTGTGAGGGCAAATTGGATCTTTGATCTACATAAGAAGTCGATCATATCATTGAATCCTTCGGATATCTTTTCACTTGGTTGGGTATGACAGTGAGGGATGAAGGGCTTTGAAAGTGATGGGGACTTGAAAGAAAGTGATGTTGGTTTAGGGAGAAGTGGAAGGTGAAGAGGTGGAAATTTGATTTGTTTTTATAACGGCAGATGAGAGAAAAAGCAAAATGACTTATACAGTACAACCCAATTCACCTTTTATTGTTACAGCTGTAATACACCGAGGCAATCATGGTAAAGACTGACGGGAATTTTAACAGCGGGCAAAGTTAATTTGGACTTAAATTTACCAATCAGCAGCAAACTTGATTGCTGTGGATGCGGATGGTTAAGTCTGTCAGCAGTAAACTTATCTGCTGCTGATGGATTTAATAATCCGCAGCAAGGATGTTGCTGCTGACAGTCTTAAAGAAATCCTCAGGAAGTCTGTTCCTGCTGATAACTTAAAGCAGTCAGCTGCAAATCTTTTGCTGCTGAGGATTAAACCTGTCAGCAGTTGAAGGACAAAAATGTTGTTGACTTATAACTTTTATTACAACATAAGACAAAACACAAAAATAGAGTAGGGATGGATTTTAATCAAAGTTCATCATACCAATTGATTCAACTAAATATTTAAATCTAGCTTCATCAAAAGGTTTTGTAAACAAATCAGCGTATTGCTCATTCATATGAACTTTGGTTAAAATAATCCTCTTTTTCTCAGCTTGATCTCTTATGAAATGATACCTGATGTCAATGTGCTTTGTCTTTGAGTGCTGAACCAGATTGTTTGTGATTGAGATAGCACTCATGTTGTCAATGTGAATTGGAGTTGCCATGAAAGTCATCCCATAATCTAACATTTGATTTTGTATCCAGATGACTAGTGCACAACAACTTGAAGCTGCAATGTATTCTGCTTCAGCTGTAGAAGTTGAAACACATGTTTGCTTCTTGCATTGCCATGAAATCAATCTCCCTCCCAGAAACTGACATCCCCCTGAAGTGGACTTTTTGTCCAAGTTGCATCCCCCATAGTCACTGTCAGTGTATGCATATAGATTAAACATGTCATTTTTAGAGTACCATAGCCCAAGTCTTGGGGCACCCTTTAGGTATCTAAAGATTCTCTTAACAGCCTGAAGATGTGAGACTTTTGGAGCTGCTTGAAATCTTGCACAGAGGCATACTGCAAACATGATATCTGGCCTTGAGGCAGTGAGATACATGAGAGACCCTATCATTGCACGATACTGATGTTGATCAGTGTCTTGGCCATCTTTGTCTGGAGTCAGTTGATGATGCACTTGCATAGGGGTTCTTGCAGCAGAGCAGTCAGCCATTTTGAATCTTTCCAGAATGTTCTTTACATATTTGGATTGGCTGATGAAGATTCCATTTGGGACCTGTTTGACTTGTAGACCCAAGAAGAAATTTAGTTCACCCATTGAACTCATTTCAAACTTTGAGATCAGAGTCTCAAAGTTTTTGCACATCTGTTTCCTTGTTGATCCAAAGATGATATCATCAACATAAATTTGAACTAGTAAGATTTCTCCTCTAAATCTTTGATAAACAAGGTCTGGTCTATGGCACCTCTTCTGAAGTTGTTGCTTAGTAGATATCCTGACAAGGTTTCATACCAGGCTCTTGGTGCCTGATGTAGGCCATACAGAGCTTTGTCCAGTTTGAACACTTGAGTAGGATGTGCAGGATCTATAAAGCCTGGAGGCTGTTTGACGTATACTTCCTCATCAATCTTCCCATACAGAAAGGCACTTTTGACATCCATTTGATAGACAGTGAAATTCTTAGATGCAGCATATGCCAGGAAGATTCTGATTGCCTCCAGTCTGGCAACCGGAGCAAAGAATTCATCATAGTCAATCCCTTATTCCTGAGTGTAGCCTTGAGCTACAAGTCTGGCTTTGTTCTTGACTACAATGCCTCTCTCGTCTTGCTTGTTCCTAAAAACCCATCGTGTGCCAATAGCATATTTACCTGGTGGAAGATCAACAAGTTTCCAGACATCCTGCCTCTTGAATTGCAGCAATTCTTCCTGCATTGCTTCAATCCAGCTGCTGTGTTTGAGTGCTTCATTTATCTTCTTGGGTTCCACATAAGATAAGAAACAAGAAAACAGGCATATATTGGCCTCATGAGATTTGCTCCTTGTGAGAACTCCTTGGTGTATTTGACCAATAATATTCTCTTGAGGATGTTCTTTGTGGATCCTCTGTGCTGGTACCACCTCCAGCTGTATCCCTTACTCTAGATTGCTTTGATTTTGATCAGGGGCCTCTTCATTCATGGTGGAAGAGTCTTCAACCGCATTATCCACATCAATATTTTCAGCAAGAGCATCAGCAGCATTTACAACATTTACCGAAGAGTCTTCATTTAGATTTTCAGTTTCAGACAAGCTGTTGCTGGTGATATTAGACCGTCTTGTTCCTGCTTCAATTGCTTCCACAACTAATGGAGGATCAATTGATGGTCTTCTCATACTGATAGAAGATTTTGGAAAATCCAGTCTGTAGTCAGTGGATGAAGTGGAGGCAGGTGTTTGTGTAGACGTAGACTCCATATTTGAGAAGGTGAGAGGCTCAAATATTTGGGAGAATGAGTCTATGTCAAAGAGCCAGTTTGGTCCTTTTCCCTGCTCACAGACAATGTGTTCTCTGCATTCCACATTTGTTGATTCTTCAACAATTCTTGTTCTTGAATTGAATACTCGATAGGCCTTTGATTGAGAGGAATAGCCTACGAAATATCCTTCATCAGATTTGGCACCAAACTTAGGAAGAATCCCATGTGTGATGAGAATGGTGCATGGACACCCAAAAGGTTTTAGGAACCCAATATAGGGAATTCTTTGAAACCAAAGTTCATAGGGTGTTTTGTTGAGGGGTTTGACAATTAGAACTCGGTTTTGCACATAACAGGCTGTGCTAACTGCTTCTGCCTAGAATGTGAGTGGTAGTTTTGAGTCAGGCAACATAGATCTTGCTGACTCAATAAGAGTTCTGTTTCTTCTATCAGCAACTCCATTTTGTTGAGGAGTTCTTGGAGCACTGTATTGTCTTTCTATCCCCTTGCTTTCACAGAAAGAGTTCAAGGTGTGGTTCTTGAACTCTGTGTCTTGATCACACCTTATGATCTTCACCTTTTGATTGCTTTGATTCTCTACCCTGAGAATGTAGGATTTGAGAATTTCAGCAGTTTCATCTTTAGTTCTCAAGAAGTATACCCATGAGAATCTGGTGTAGTCATCAGTTATCACCAGACAGTACGACTTCTTGCCCATTGACATGACATTTGTAGGACCAAAGAGATCCATATGCAGCAGTTGCAGTGGAGTGTCATTTGTATTCAAGGTCTTGGGCTTGTGAGAGCTTTTGCGTTGCTTCCCCTTTAAGCATGCAATGCAGTGGTCTTCCAGCTGAAATTCTTTGTTAGGAATCCCTCTGACAAGATTATTCTTCACCAATTTGTTGATAGTTTTGATATTAACATGGCTTAATCTCCTATGCCAGAGAGCTGATTCATCAACTGAGGCCTTTGATAAAAAGCAGGAAACACTCCCAGATGGAGTGACTTCATTCATGTCCAGCACATAGAGATTTTCTTTTCTCTGAGCAGTTAATAAAATGCTTTCTGGAGGAGGTGTGGATAATCCTGGAGTCAGTACAAAACATTCTTTATATGTGAAGAGCATCCAATGCTTTTGGTCGCAGACCTGGGAAACACTCATGAGATTGAAGTCCAATTCTTTAACATAATTGACCTTATCAATGCTCATTCTTTCGTTGGACATAGTTCCTTGTCCAGTAATGGATCCTCCCTTTGAGTCACTTCCAAAGGCAACATATCCTCCATTGAAATGTCTGAAGTTTGAGATGATGGATCTGTTGCCTGTCATGTGCCTGGAACACCCACTGTCTACCACCCAAGTGTTATTCTTGTGACCTGGTTGTCCGTGCATATGATATATTTCTAATTAGTAGAAGGAACCCAAGAGTCTGCAGACTTGAAAAAGATGGTTGTTAGTTTATCCTTTTTAGTATGTTTGCAGTCAATGGAACCAATGACAGTGCTTGAAGATGGTTTGGCTTTCCATTGCCTTGTTGGTGATTTTCTAGTTTTCCTCACACTGTCAGTAGCAGATTTTGCTACTGATGTTTCTGGCTTGTTGACAGTAGATCCTGCTGCTGATAGCTTTGTTGAAGTGTCAGCATTCTTTGCTACTGTAGGCTTTGCCTTGGATTTTGCCTTATCAGCAGTGGACACTCTTGCTGCTGATGTCTTTGCCTTATCAGCAGAATATTTTGTTGCGGAGGATTTTAGCTTATCAGAAGCAGACTTGGTTGCTGCTGAAAGCTTCTGCTTTATTTTCTTGGGCTTAACTGGACTAACAACCGATGTATGCTGATCCTTCTTTACCCTTTGTCTTTGAGGGGCTTGATGAAGGATCTGGTTGAAAGGGTTAAACTTACAGTTTGCAGCAAAGTGGTCTGATTCACCACAAATGATGCAAGTTTGTTGAGATTTAGGAAGCTTCACTCTTGAGGGAGATAGAGACTCTCTGAACTTAGTTGCTTTGTCTTCGTAGCTTCTTACCTTCTTATTTTTGTTAGTCTTTTCAAAGGCATGCTGCTTTGAATTTCTTTGGTATTCCAGGTAATGAAAGCAGGTGCTGGCAGTGTGGTTATATCTGCCACACACAAAGCATGATTTTGCCAGTTTGTCTCTTGAAAGGTAGACATGGTCCTTTCTTTGGAACAGATCCTTGAAGTTCCATGGATGAGCTGTGTTATGTTCAAAGGTGGCTTCTTCTAAGGTCCTTTGAACATATGAAACTTTTTCTTCAGGCTTACGACATATATCAAATACCTTTCTCTTTGTGATTGGCTTGAACTGAGGCTTGGGGTTTGTGGGTTCTGATGTCTGTCCCTTTTCAATGTTTAGCTTTCTTCCATCTGGAGGATAGCTGATCTTGATCTGTTTGAATGGTACAGGGGCTGGAACAGCTGGAAGAACATCAGGAACTGCAACTCTATTCAGAACAGCTTCAGATGGGACTGCAGATGGGACTGCACTGGTTTCATCATGGTCTGAGTGAGTTGACTCAGATTCCGATGAGGTAGTGCAGTCTTCGATGAAAGGTTCATCCGTTGAAGGATCAAGGTTTCGGTTTGCAGTGTCAAGATTTTCAACATTGAAGCTTGGTTCGTATATGGCAATATAGTCAGCAGGAGGAGGAACAGCATTGTACTGATCATTGTTATACCTAAGTCCAGTTTTTACCTTCTCATAGACTTGAATATCTAAAAGTCTTTGTAACTTTTTGGAGGAAAATTCATATTTTTCAACATGAACTTTCTGTTCTGCCAGTTCAGCTCTGGTAGCTTTTAGTTTGACCAGTAGATCAGCAATCTGAGTTTCAAGATTAGTTTGTTCGTGTTTTAGCGATGAAATCTCTTTCTTAAGGCAGTTAATCTTTTCTTTATAAGTATTTTCAACCTTTTTGAACTCAGATTTCATCTGATGAAACTCTTCATTTTGATCTATAAGGTTTTGGTTGTGCTTTCTATAACCCAAAACTTTATCAATACAGGCTTGAGAGCAAAGATGTTCAAATACCTGAGGTGGTATCTCTGTAGTGTCTGCCATTAGAGCTTGATTGTTGACGGGCAGTTCTTCATATTGAAAGCTCCAGTCGAACTCAAAAGTTCCAACAGTTGCACAAGCTGCAGTTTGAACTGGAGGAGTAGCTTGTTGTTGTTGTCTGGGTTGGGCTTGGTGAGCTTGTCTTAACTGAGAAGTGACTGGATTTGCTCTTGGTGCCTTGCATTCTCTAGCAAAGTGACCCAGTAGGTTACAGTTGTAACATCTTAGTTTGATTTTATTCAAGCCAACTCTGGTGTTGGAGTTGTTACTTGGAATGGGTCTTCCGGTTCTAGAGTAGAACCTCTTTGCTATTATAGAGAGCATGGCATATGAGTGTTGTATGTCCATTTCTTCTAAATCATCTGTGTAGGTCCAGATTTCTCTTATAAATCACTAATTTGATCGATTACACACACACACAGGCGGAAACTGTGTATGGTGGTGAAACAGATGATAGAGACAGTGTTGGTGAAGATAACAGGCTAACCACACTATGAATCAACACGCAAATGGTATGAAAATGTAAGAACACAGTGAATAAACAACTACAAATTGTATTGATTCAAGAACAATGTGAAAGAGAAGGTTCAAGGTTACAGCCGCTACTCACACCCTAAACATTCTCAAACTAGGCTATTTATAGTAGTGACAGGTATCGAAACTATGTTCAATCGAAACTACTAGTTTCGATTGACCATTTACAAGTGATACACAGACTGTCGAAACTACCATCTATCGAAACTACTAGTTTCGATTGAACACACTCAATCGAAACTAAGTAGTTTCGATGGCCCAGACTTAGAAGTAAAACAGTAAATTACAGAAAACTGAAATTATATTTAATGAAATGACATAAAGTAAACTAGTCTAAAATTGTTTAAACATACAATAAATGACAACAGCTTATACATAAGATATGACTCTACAATCTCTCCCTAAGCTATTGCATTACTGTCTTCAGCTCTTCATCAAGCAGCTGGTCCTTCAGTTGTCCTTGGTATAAAAGGTTTGACATGGAGAGATACAACCCGTTGGTAGGCCTTAGCACCAGCTTCATCTTCATCACTGTATGCCTGAATGTGATTCTGAAAAAGAATCTCCAGATCTTCAGGCTGAAATTTCAACAGCTTCATAGGCTCAAAGATAGTGATGTCTTCCTTGCCCTCACACTCTATTACTACACTGCCAATGATTGGGTCGTAGTACCACTTTCTGAAGGTTTGTAGCTGGACAGGTACAGATTTTGGAATGGTGATGGTCTTGTGAGTTTGGGCAGGCTTGTATCTTAAGAACACATATGGCTTGTTAGTCTTAGGATGAAACCTTGTCTTTGAGATTTTCTTTTGAGTTTTCCTAGGCTTCATTCCTTTAAAATCATTATTGACTTGAGAATGCAGAAATTTCTCAAAGTCATAAGCCATCATGACCTTCCCAGGGTTTTGAAGGGGAAGTTTGGCTAAATCCCCGAGATCATAAAAAGGAAGGGTCTGGAAGTCAGTCATATTTTTAAAGTGCTGAACTCCCCCTCTATATCTTCTTATAATAAAGAGCTTCCTTTCAGCATCATCCTTCCAGCCAATTGGAGGCCTCTTTAGTTCTTGATGCTCAGCTATCCATTCATATGTTTTAGGAGTTTCCTCCTGAATGATTTTCCTAAACCAAGACTTTCTTGAGATTGGAGGTTCAGGTGCAACAGAAGGTGGATCTTGTGCTGGACTGGATTTGGAGACTGTAGTGGTTGGTTCAGGAGTGACTGTTTTGATAAGATTAATCTGAACATCTTCTTCACCTTTTTCTTCGTCAGATAAGGTTTGAATTTCATCTCCTTCTTCCGTAAAATATCTAGTTCTCTCAGTCTCTTTTTCTTCAGTGGTCAGAATTTCTGGATAAAGATCATTATACCCATAGTTTTCAATGTCATCTAAAAGAGCATTCAGCTCATCATCAGATGGTATGTCTTCTTCATCAAGAATCACGGTCTCTATTTCAGTGGAAGTCCCTTTCCCTCTCTTCCTTGCATCTCTTCTCTCACTTGCTGAGGGAAGGTTTAGTTCTGTTTCTTCAACTTTGACTTCAACTACCTCTTTTTTCTTTTCAGTATGGCCAGCAAATATAGTTAGTGCAGATTCTGGATTAGTCACAAGGTCAGGAGATGAGGGTTCAACTACAGATGTGGTCTCCCCCTGAGCTGTTGAAGTAGTTGGTTGTTTTTGCACAGGTTTAACCATTGAGGCTTTGAGCTGCTCCACCGCTTCAGCTAAAGCCTTGAATTCTTCTTTTTGCTGTGAGATTAGTCTCTGTTGTGTTTCAAGTTGAGTTTGTTGAATCTCAATCTGAGTATGTAAACCCCCAACTTCCAGCTTCAGGTCTTTAACCTTTTCCTGGACATCATGCAAATTAGTTTTTAATCCTTCAATTTCTTCATCTTTTTCTTGAATCTTATCCTGCATTTTCTTCAGATCAAGGCTTAAAGTTTTAACTCTTGGTACAGGAGAGGTTGAATCATGAGTTGGTGATGTGGGAGTAGTATGGATGGGTGATTGTTGTGGAGATGGTTGTGGAGTGGGTTGTGGAGTAGGTTGTGGAGATGGTTGTGGAGATGGTTGTGGAGTAGCTAATAGAGAATCTGATGAGGATGACAAGTCTTCAAATCCAGTCTTGATTTTCTTTGCCTTAGGCTCTTCTTCCTCAAAATCAGAACCTGACTCAACTTGTCGTTTGGAGGAAGATGCAAGATGCATTGTTCTATCATCTGAATCAGACTTGTAGTAGTCATATCCATAAATTCCTGCATCCAGAGTTCCACTTGATTCTGCAACTTCCTCCTCAGCTTCATGCATGCCAGCTTCAACATTAACTGCTGGCTCTTGAATTATCTGTATTTGTTCAACAAAAGAAGCCTCTATCACAGGCTCAATTATGGGTTATTCTTCTTCTTGAACAATAGGAATGTTTATCTCAATCTCAGCTTCATCAATAGGTGGATTACCTTGATCTTGTTCAACTTCCATTTCTTCTTCATCAGATGATAAGATCTCTTCTTCTAGATCAGGGTCAATATCAGGGATAAATTCTTCTTCTTCACCAATAATATGACCAAACAGGGGAACGTCAGCTATAGCCCTGTTGGTTCTCTTGTTAGTACTTCTCATATAGCTGAGAGTCTTGGCAATCATATGGTCGAACACAAAGGTGTTCCCACCTTGTTGCAGCTCAGGATGAAGATGATTGATGATAATTTGTAAAAATCTAGGATATGCCAGGAATTTCTCCTTCACGGCTCCTGTTAGATTGTCCTTTAACTGTCTGAAGATGAAGCCAGAAAAATTGTAATCTCTTCCCTTGATTATCCCCAAAATAGCTGAGCCCAGAGTGCTGTTTGCTGAATCAAACCCTCCTTTTCTGATTGATAGGCAGTGAATAAACACGTGCACTATGTATCATAAGTGGCTTGGTAAGGAGTTCTTGATTATCTGGCCACTTTTGAATTCATCTGGATGACCCAATCTTCTGAAGCATTCTTTAACATAGAAGATTGGAAATTCAATGGGTGCATCTGGATTGTCATTAAACTGCAGCACCTCTCTAACTGTAGCTTCAGAAAATAAGACTTCTTGGCCAAGCACAGTTGCTCTAATGTGCTCCATATTTTCAACTGCGATGATTTCTGCAATCTCCCAAAATTCTCTTATAGATGTCTCAAACACCGACAGATTGTTGCTGATGGCAAAGTTGATGTTGGAGTTTGCCAGGAAGTTTAAGACAGGAATGAACTCTGCAGCTTTTGGATCATTGGCATTTAGGAATGCACAGACATTGAGTCTTTTTACAAATAAGATGTCCATACTTGTAAAATTTATCAATTTTGCACAATAAGTAAGATTTCTAAAATACTTGACCGAAACAAGATATATCAACACTTAGAAAAAATCTGAAATCCTTACTGTCGAAACAACTAGTTTCGATTGAGATGAACTTGGTTAATTCAACAGACAACTTTATCGAAACAAGTAGTTTCGATAGATGCAATAAGCTTTGATCAATACTTAGAAAATTTTGAAATCAATACTGTCGAAACAACTAGTTTCGATGGAGATGAACGTATCGAAACTAACTAGTTTCGATCAGAGAAACTAGGGCAAGTTTGGGTGTCGAAACTAGTAGTTTCGATGAAAAATCTTTTGAGAAATTTTGAAAGTGTTGAATCCCTTTTGTCGAAACTACTTGGTTTTGAAACCCAAACCCCTTTTATTCATGATACTCAGACTAATATGAACAATTTTAATGAAGGGTTTAGAGTGGCCTGTAAGTGACAGAACTTCATCGTACCAAACGTGAGACTGTTATCTGCAAGAATACACAATAAACGTGAGTTCAAAGATGATTGAGATGTATGCAGACACGGATAAGCACAAAAACGACCGTTATTATGAAGATTTAGTCGAACAAATTTTAAATTTTGAAACCCTGGGTCTGCCGATTTGCAGAAATCATTCAAAATGAAGAAGTGAAACGTTACCTGATGATGGAGACGATGGTGACAACGGGGGATAATCAGGTGATGAACGCTGATATCTTGCAACTCAGACCAATGGCTTGAGAGATTGTGCGTATGACGGAGAAGATGAAGAGGGTTCGAAAATGACGAGTGAAACTCAGTATAAAGGAAGGGATAGATTATGAAGGCATTTAATTTGCGTAAGACAGATGACCAAAATACCCCTGTCGAAACAACTAGTTTCGAAAGTTTAAAGTAGTTTCGATATGTACAACTAGTTTCGATCAGTCAGAGAAGTTTTGATATGCACAATTAGTTTTGATAGTTCAAAGTAGTTTCGATATGTACAACTAGTTTCGATAGTTCAAAGTATATTCGATATGTACAACTAGTTTCGATCAGTCAAAGAAGTTTCGATATGTACAACTAGTTTCGATAGTTCAAATTAGTTTCGATATGTACAACTAGTTTCGATAGGTCAAAAGCAGAAACAAGACTAACATATATACACTGTTAAAACAGACTTTAACTATAGAAATGAAATTATACACAAGATATTTACACTTATCTTCTTGAAAAAGATCCAACATGAGATCAGATCTAGTCAGTCTCTTGAAACACTTCCTTTTGCAATTAACTATTGTGAGTCCCTGAAGATAGCTGATATTTGTGCAAAGTAAACCCGAGCATTTGTTTGTACTAAGATTTCATGTGATTAAAAGGTACCATTTAAGCAATATACAAGGTGTACCCCACATATTAAAATAAAATGATTTTGAAAACCTATCAATCCTCAAGAAGTACCCATCTTCATCCTATCATCTCTTTCTGATTAACCAAGGTACCGTCTTAGTAACGTCAAAGTACCACCAAAATAAAATAAGATATCCAAGTGGATTTAGAAAATTAAAATAAAATATATCCAAGTAGATATTAAAAAGGTACGAGCATTCTAGATCTTTACGTAAGCAAAACAGAAGAAGTCGTAAAATTATCCAAGCGGATAGAAAAATGTTAAACACCCGAGATCTTTGCGTAAGCAAAACAGACGGGGTCAAATCATCCAAGTGGATGGGAAAAGGATGAGCACCCGAGATCTTTGCGTAAGCAAAACATACGGGGTCATCGGTGGTAAATATCGTTATATTGACAGTCACTTGGAGTATGAATAGGAATCCAATACGTAAGTCTGTATCTGATTGAATTGGTTTTCTTAGATATAAAAAAGGGTTAGATGTTTCAATAATGGGTTCAAACACATAAGTATGAGATATATATTAGGGTTTTCACACTACTTACAAGTTTTAACCATATGTCGGGCCTACCAGCTATACCTCAGTAAACACCATCGCTTTTGGTCCATTCCATGTCCAAGAGATGAGATCAGACACTATCATTTCTCAAATGTCAGATTCAATTTTTTCCTGCAATTCAAAACCACTTGAAGATTATATACACAACAATTCTTTTCAAAATTAAAATATTATATTTCTCCCCCCAAAAGATTTGCGTGGATACTGTACATAAAAATAAAATCTTTTTGGAATTTTCTTTGTTAATTAATCAAAATTTAGAAAATAAACTACTATTCACACAAATTTACTGAAAGTTGATCATTCCAAGCATCTCCACCAGTTGGGCAAATATGGTAGAGTCAAAGGCCTTTGTGAAGATGTCTGCGGTTTGTTTATTAGTTTTGACTTCAACAATTTGAATATGCTTCTTTTCAACACAGTCACGAATAAAATGATGTTTAATTTCAATGTGTTTTGTTTTGGAATGCTGAACGGGGTTTTTGGTGATATGGGGAACGGCAGTGTTGTCGCACAGAATGGGTGTCTCATGGAATGTGATCCCATAGTCAAGCATCTGATGGTGTATCCATCTGACTTGGGAACAACAGAGGGCTGCGGCAATGTATTCGGCTTCGGTGGTGGATTGGGAAACGGTGGATTGTTTCTTACATTGCCATGAGACAAGGCGGTTGCCAAGGAATTGACAACCTCCAGAAGTGGATTTTCGGTCTAAGTTGCAACCCCCGTAGTCTGAATCTGAATAAGCCACAAGATCAAACAAGTCAGTTTTAGGATACCACATACCCAATTTTGGCTTATACCTTAAGTATCTTAAAATACGTTTGACAGCAGATAAATGAGAGAGTTTAGGATTAGCCTGAAAACGTGCACACAAGCACACTGCAAACATGATGTCGGGTCTGCTGGCCGTGAGATACATGAGAGATCCTATCATAGAACGATAGAGATGCTGATCAACGCTTTCACCATCCACATCAGGAGTCAAACAATTTCGAACTTCCACAGGAGTTTTTACTGGATGGGAATCAGCCATTTTGAACTTGGTCAAGATTTCTTTTACGTATTTTTCTTGATGTATAAGGATTCCTGACTCCACTGATCAACTTGTAGTCCCAAAAAGAACTTCATTTCCCCCATGGAGCTCATTTCAAACTTAGATCGCATTACTTCTTCAAATTCTTTGCAGAGACGGGGATTTGTAGATCCAAAAATGATATCATCCACATAAATTTGCACCATGATTGTATCCTTTTCATCCTTCCGTTTGAACAAAGTTTGGTCAATTGCTCCTCGTGTGAAACCATTCTCAAGCAGATGCTTTGATAAAGTTTCATACCACGCACGAGGTGCTTGGTGAAGACCGTATAATGCTTTGTCTAACTTGTAAACACGGTCTGGAAAATTAGGATCAATGAAACCCGGTGGCTGCTTGACATATACTTCCTCTTGAACTTTGCCATACAAAAATGCGCTTTTGACATCCATTTGATGGACGGTGAAGTCCATGTAGGCTGCATAGGCGAGAAACATTCGGATGGCTTCCAAGCGAGCCACTGGTGCAAAGAATTCCTCATAGTCAATCCCTTTTTCTTGATAGAAACCTTGAACCACCAGACGAGCTTTATTTCGAATCACGGTGCCGCCTTCATCCTTTTTGTTGCGAAAAACCCAACGAGTGCCGATTGGAACTTTGTTCTTGGGAAGATCTACCAAATTCCACACATGCAGCTTTGAGAATTGCTGTAGCTCTTCCTGCATTGCTTCCACCCAGTTGTTTTCTAGTAGAGCTGTTTTGATGTTCTTTGGTTCAGCTTGAGAGATAAAGCAAGAAAACATGCTGTTTTCAAATGCTTCACAGGCACTTCGGGTACTAACACCCACATTGAGTGGTCCAATGATGTTATTGGTGGGATGAATCTTGTGAATTCGCAGTTGAGGAATTTCATCTTCTTCCACGACTTCTTCCAAATTGGTAAGATTTTCAGCAGGAGGATCGGCAGTATCATTAATAGGATCTTCAGCAGGTGATTGTGGTGCAACATCTACTATTGGAATGGAGTTGTCTTCAACAGTTTCACTTGTTGCACCAGAACCGGAAGACTCCATATCAGATTCAGTATTAGCAACCACAGGAATTTCAACCTGAGCAGATGAGGAAGAGCCTTGATCATTTATGTTCCCTAGACTGTTCACAGAGAAGTAAGGATTAGCAAGAGTTGATTCAACAGAGAAATCAGGAAGATTAAATGACTTAAAAACTGAATCGACGTCAAAGAGCCAATTGGGACCGTCTCCTGCGTCCGTATGATTGTTTTCATGCCAATTGATATCAATGGACTCTAGCACTATCCTTTTCTTCTTATGGTAGACATGAAAAGCACGTTGATTGGATGAGTAACCAACAAAATAACATTCATCAGCTTTGGCTTCAAACTTGTTGAGCTGATCTGAAGTGTTCAGCATTGTGCACACACACCCAAATTTTCTGAAGAAATCGATAACTGGCTTGCTGTCACACCCCAACCGGGCGGCGGAACACGTCGGAGTATGACCCGAATTGTGACCAGATTGCTCGTAGCACTTGGAACTATTAAAATTTCATAATTTTATTCAATAATATTAAAAGTGCCTCAAAGGCTACAAATAGTTCAAATAAACAAGACAAAACATAGTTCCAAACAAGATAAAATCAGATTTCAAATTTCTAAGTCCAAGCCTAAGTGTTGAACATAAATCAAGCGTTGCTTGAACTTGGTGCACCTGAAACATGTTTAAAATAAGAGTTATCAACAAAATGAATTGTTGGTGAGCAATCATGGTAGATATAGATATAGTAGTTTAGATAAAGTACAAATTCCATGCTAAGACAAGTAATACATTATAGTCTTATTGTATATACACACAGTCCAAATTAAACCTTCCTTTTAAGATTTATCCAATTCAGATTGTCCAACATATAGTTAACAGTTTTTCAGTTTCAGAATTCATTACATGCATCCTAGATCAAAGAAATGCATGGGGTAGCTAACCCACATGGTACCACTAATTCCATTCATAGGCTGTCGAAACAGTTAATAATATGAACTAGTGTAATCAACAAATAAGCCACATAATGCAATTAAACAAGTCTAACATAAGGGAATTTGTTTCAAGTTGTGAGATTTGTCAATAGTGTAAGTGTAATTATATAGGAACATGTTTCACCCCAAAAGTGATAAAATGTATAAAGAGGGGCATGAAAACTCACTTGGTTTGTAAGTAGTTTCCGAGCTAAGTTTGATCCAAAGATATAATCCAAAGTAGGTCACAATTAACCTATTATAGTTGTAGTTTAGTCATTTAGTTTAAAGGAATAAGCTAAGGTTTGTTCGTGTTCTCGAATTTGGGAAATTAGGATTTTGAAAAGTTTAAGGTTTGAAAAGTAATTTGGTTATAGTTTAAGGTGTGCAAGTATTTAAATTACTAAATTATTATGTTTAGTAATTTAAATATAATTTCAGATTTTATAAAATATTTTAAGTGATTATTTAATTAATTACTTATTTAGTAATTTAGTTAATAAATGTGTTTAATTAACTAAATATGTCAAAAAGATAGTAAGAATATAAATATAATTTAAATTATAAATTTTATAAATATTTTCTGTTAATAAGTAAATTTTTATAAAATTTACTTATTTTTAGTTTAATTAAATCAATAATTCCATTGATTTAATTACAAAACAAAATTAGTAAAAATTAGTAAAAATGTCTAAAAGTTCCAGAAACTTAATATTTTGTTAAAAATATATAGATTAAGTTTCTGTAATTTTTGTATAATTTTTTGGAATAGATTTACTAATTTTAAATAAATAGTCCAAGCTTTAAATTTAGACTTTTAAATAATTAATTTTATAAACTCAGAAAGTTTTCTGTTTTTATTTTATAAAACAGTAGAGAATTTTATTACAAAAATTTGGACTATTTATTTGTACATTTTCGAGTTGTAAATAAAAAATTATGAATTTTTAAAGATTTAATAAAAAGAAAAATCAAAAATAGGAAAATGTTGAAAAGTGGGCGAACCGGCCACAAGGCGGATCGAACCTGGGCTACTTGGCTTAGCAGCAGCGCACCCGGCCATCTCGGCCAAGTGACTAACTCGTAAACAAACGGAGAGAGGTTCCTTTTAACGACGTTTTCGAAATAAAATCCCAAATCCGTTTGAAACACAAGAACCCTAATCTGAGTTTGTTCGAATTCGATGAATCCGTATAATAGGAACTCAATTAACCATAGGGCTTTTGTTATACGTTCAATTCCGAGCCTAATGACGTATTGAATTACCTGGAATGATCAACTGATCGAAGTTCTGGACTCGTTGTTCAGTTCGTCTGAACTGAGATTCCGAGAGAGAGAATTAGAGAGTGTTAGGAGTTGTGATTTGGTTCAAATGGACGCATTAGGTGTCGTCGAGGTTTGTACAACCTCAATTCGACAAATAAATTCGCGAATTAACGAGTTTTGATTACGGTTTAAGACGGTTTAAAGTTTTTAGCCGTTTTCTACTGTTACGAGTTAAAATTTCGAATTAAACGAGTTCATCATGCTCGTTTATGAGTTGTAATGGGATTTCAGTTACGAATCTTTGCTCTTATCATCTCAAAACGCGTTTTCGAATATTCAGAACCCAAAACCGGGTTCCCCTTGTTTCGAACCCACGACCCCTTTTGGGTGGGTTTTAAAACAGAAAAATACAACTTTGGTCCCTGAGGTTTGTTAAGTTGACTCCGGTCAACTTAAACTTGAAAATAAGTTTGAGGAAAGGCAGTTTAGCCCTTGTAGTTAAGTTTTAACCAAAAACTAAGTTAGTTAGGTTAAATAGGGTTTTTAGTTAATAAATTTGATATATTTTGATATTTAAATTAAATTTAAATTATAAAAGAATTGTTTATTTCTATAAAAATGATATAAAATGACATATTTTTATAGAACTTTATTTTAAAAATATTTATTTAATTAAACTTTATTTATTTGATTTATTTAGGAATAAATCTTATTATTTCTTAAAAATTCATAAAAATTTATAAAAGTCATTTTAATTTATATAATTTGTGTTTTAATTTAAATAAAACACATTAGGATTTTTTTTTCAAATTAAATAAGTATAATTTTTTTTACACTTAGATAATTTATGAGATTTATTTTATATAGTTTAGGGACTTTATTCAAATACCATGAATATTAGCCCTAAAACATAGTTTGAGTATGGTTTTTAGCCACATAGTTTAAGCAATTCATTTAAGAATTTTCACATATTATTAAATATGGATAATTAGGGTTTACAATAAATGCCAAATGGCCGGAAATTGTAAACGGAAAAGTACAGATATTACAGTCTCCCCTACTTTAGGAAATTTCGTCCCGAAATTAAGTAGTGGAGTTTGTGAACAGGTGTGGGTACTTGGCCTTCATTTGATCTTCACGTTCCCAAGTGAACTCGGGTCCTCGTTTAGATTGCCAACGTACTTTCACAATCGGAATTCGGCTTCTTTTAAGTTGTTTGATCTCTCGATCCATGATTTCAATAGGCTTTTCCACGAAGTGCATCGACTCGTCAATGTGAACTTCGTCAAGAGGAACTTGGAGGTTTCCCTCGGCAAGACACTTCTTGAGGTTAGATACATGAAACGTGGGATGTACATTGCTAAGCTTGTCGGGTAATTCCAACTCGTAAGCAACTTTCCCGATACGTTTGATGATTTTGAAAGGTCCAACGTATCGCGGTGTGAATTTCCCTTTCTTCCCAAACCGGACAACGCCTTTCCAAGGTGATACCTTTAAAAGAACCATGTCACCAACTTGGAATTCAAGAGGTCTTCTACGAATATCAGCATTCTTCTTTTGTCTCTCCCGAGCCAAACGAAGATTGTCGCGAACTTGGATGATTCGATCAGTGGTGTCTTGGACTAGAGCGGGACCAGTGATTTGTGCTTCACCGACCTCATCCCAGCCAAGAGGAGAACGACAATGGCGACCATATAAAGCCTTGAAAGGTGCCATCTCGATACTAGCATGGTAGCTGTTGTTATACGAAAACTCAGCTAGTGGAAGATATTTGTCCTCCCAATTGCCTCCAAAGTCAAGGACGCAAGCACGTAACATATCTTCAAGAGTTTGAATCGTTCTTTCCGTTTGACCATCAGTTTGGGGATGGTAAGCTGTACTCAAATTCAATTGAGTACCCATGAACGATTGTAGAGATCCCCAAAAACGGGAAGTGAAACGACTATCACGATCAGATATGATATTAAGAGGAACGCCATGTAGACGAACGATCTCATCCAAATAAACTTGAGCCAACTTCTCAGCTCCCCAATCATCTCGAATTGCGAGAAAATGAGCTGATTTCGTGAGTCGGTCCACGATTACCCAAATGCTATCAAATCCTCGAGGTGTTCTTGGAAGTTTGGTGATAAAATCCATGGAAATACACTCCCATTTCCACATTGGAATCTCGGGTTGTTCAAGCAAACCCGAAGGTCGTTGATGTTCAATCTTGACCTTAGAACAAGTAAGACATTTTGAAACGTACACGGCAACATCTTTCTTCATGCCGGGCCACCAATAGTGTTGGCGAAGGCCTTTGTACATTTTATCGGCTCCTGGGTGTATAGAATAACGAGTTTTGTGAGACTCGTCAAAAATTAAAGTACGAAGATCATCCCGATCAGGAACCCATAAGCGGTTTAAGAAGTGTAGTAACCCATTGGGTCGAGTCTCCAATTGTTTTTCAACTCCACAACCCAATTCTTTTTGCATGTTGTCCTCGAAAAGAACCTTTTGTTGAGCTTTAAGAATTTTGGTCTCGATATCCGATTGAATAAGAGCACAACATATGTTAGGATATTCTTTCCGACTTAACGCATCAGCCACCACGTTAGCTTTCCCTGGATGATATTTGATTTCGCAATCATAATCATTTAACAGTTCCATCCAACGACGTTGTCTCATGTTTAAGTCTTTTTGGTTGAATATATGTTGCAAACTCTTGTGATCGGTAAAGATTTCACATTTGGTTCCATAGAGATAATGTCTCCAAATCTTGAGAGCAAACACGACCGCACCAAGTTCGAGGTCGTGAGTGGTGTAGTTATCTTCATGAACCTTAAGTTGTCTTGAGGCATAAGCAATCACCTTACCCCTTTGCATGAGAACGCATCCAAGTCCTTGCTTTGAAGCATCACAGAAAACAACGAAGTCGTCGCTGCCATCGGGAAGAGATAGGACTGGAGCATGGCACAGTTTTTCTTTAAGAGTTTGGAACGCTTCTTCTTGCTCTTGTCCCCATTCAAAGATCCTACCCTTATGAGTTAGGGCAGTGAGAGGAACAGCAATCTTGGAAAAGTTAGAAATAAAGCGTCGATAATATCCTGCTAGTCCAAGAAAAGAACGGATTTCTGTTGGTGTTTTAGGAGCAATCCAATTCTTTACAGCTTCAATTTTAGCAGGATCAACATGAATCCCAGCCTCGTTAATAACATGACCTAGGAATTGGACTTCCTTTAGCCAGAATTCACATTTGGAGAATTTAGCATAAAGTTGTTCCTGTTTAAGAAGATCAAGTACTAAGCGAAGATGTTCTTCATGTTTTTGCTTAGATTTTGAGTAGATAAGAATATCGTCAATGAAGACAATGACGAATTTATCCAAATAAGGTCGACAAACACGATTCATCAAATCCATGAACACGGCAGGTGCGTTAGTCAAACCGAATGGCATGACAACAAACTCGTAGTGTCCATAGCGAGTTCTAAAAGCTGTTTTGGGAATGTCTTCCTCCTTAACACGTAGTTGGTGATAACCCGAACGAAGATCGATCTTTGAGAAAATAGAAGCTCCTTGGAGTTGATCAAATAAATCGTCAATCCTTGGAAGTGGGTATCGATTCTTGACAGTCAATTTGTTGAGTTCCCGATAGTCGATACACATCCTAAAAGATCCATCTTTCTTCTTGACGAATAAGACAGGTGCTCCCCATGGTGAGGAACTAGGACGTATGAATCCTTTATCAGAGAGTTCTTGAAGTTGACTAGCAAGTTCTTGCATTTCAGATGGTGCAAGACGATATGGTGCTCTTGCCACAGGAGTTGCACCAGGCACAAGGTCGATACGAAACTCGACTTGTCGTGTAGGGGCAATTCCCGGTAGGTCTTCCGGAAATACTTCAGCAAAGTCCTTAATCACAGGAATATCAGCCATGAGTTTACCCTTGTCCTTCTCTTTCACAACGTGAGCTAGAAAAGCTGGATAATTCTTGTTGAGGTACTTCTGAGCTTTTGTTATAGTCATCAGTTTTAAGCCTTTGGGTTGTTTCTCTCCATACACGTGTAGTACTTCACCAGACGACAGAGGAATCTTTATGAATTTGTCGGCACAAACGATCTCAGCACGATGTTTGGATAACCAATCCATGCCGACGATCACGTCGAAACTCCCAAGTTGCATAGGAGTTAAGTCAATAGAGAAAGTATGTTCGTTAAGTTGTAGTTGATTGTTTGCAATGATTGAGTCAACTTTAACGGATTTCCCGTTAGCTACTTCTACATTATAAGTTTTGTCTAGTTGGGTTCTAGTCTTAGCAAGCATTGGTTCAAAGTCAAAGGACACGAAACTTTTATCCGCACCAGAATCAAACAAAATAGTAGCATATTGATTATTGATCAGATACGTACCATTGACAACATCGTTGTCGGCTTGAGCTTGACTAGCAGTAATGGTGTAGACTCGGCCTTTGGAAGCAGAGATTGAAGCTTTTATTGCATTGGCCAGTAATGGACACTTATCCTTGAAGTGACTTGGATCTCCACATTGGAAACAAGCCTTAACAGTTAAGGATGGTGTGTTTTGTATCACGTTATGGCCTTGCACTTGAGATTGAGTGTTGCTTGGGGTTCGGCAACGATCTTGAGTATGTCCCAATCTTTTGCACTTTGTGCAAACCCAACATGGTGCATTGGGAAGATGGTGAGACTTGCAAATATCACATTGAGGATAACTCCCCGAATAAGCCTTCTTGGTTGGACTGAAGGTAGTAGTAGTAGTAGTAGGTGCTACTTGGCTCACAGGTTGAGCAGGTGTAACAGTCCCATAATTTTGTTTATGATTGGACTTTCTCTTCCTGTTTCTACCAGTAGGTTCAGGTTTAGAAGTCACAGCAGCAACCACAGCAGGTTTCTTCCCTCCTTTGCGGTGAAGGATTCCCGCATCGACATAAGTGTCGGTAAGTGTGGCTGAAAGACGAACAGCTTCTTCGATAGTAGCAGGTCTACTACTAAGAACAGCACTCCTGATTTGAATTGGGAGTCCCTTGCAGAATTTCTCAATCTTCCTAGCCAAGGTGTCGACTAGGTGAGGAACGAGTAGACCAAGCTCATAAAAACGAGTGACATAAGCAGAATTATCACCACTATCTTGGGAGAGAGTCCAAAATTCCTCCTCGATCTTCATCATTTTGTTTCGAGGACAGAACTCATTGATCATGAGTTCCTTGAATTCAGCCCAAGGAAGAGCCATAGCAACAAGAACGGTGCGAGTAGTTTTCTCGCCGTTCCACCAAGTTAGTGCACGCTTTTGAAAGACGCTTGAGCCATATTGAACCTTGAGTGCCTCGGGAACACCAGCATTAAGGAAGGTGTTCTCAATGCCCTCAAACCATTGGAGTAGTCCAGTGGCTCCTTCATGACCCGAATACTTTGGTGGTGAACACGAATTAAAGTATTTGAAGTTGCAAGCATTGTTGTTGTTGTTATTAGAAGAGCTTTGATCACGATGTTGAAACAGAGCTGGTAGTATTGCAGCAATCCGATCAACAATTTGTTGTGTGAGTGCCGGATTTGTATCAACGGGATCAGACATTCTATAAGAAAATAAAGTAAAATGCAAGTTTGAGATGAATAATAATATTCAAGAGTTAGCTTTGAAAGTAAAGATAGGCTTAAGTTTAAACACATAGTTAGTAATTGTGTTGGTTGGGTTTTACCTCACAATTACTTAGGACATATCAAGGTTAATAAGATTTCAACAATATTTGAGAAAGTCATGCTTTAGCCTATAAGTGAACACTCATCCCGAGAATCCCCAGGTAAGCGTAACAGGTCCAGTAATTTGGATTTGTACGAATACGCTTGCCTAGACAGGAAACTCAGAATACAGGCATTCACCCTTCCAGATTGCACGAGTTTCTGAACATTGTCAAAGTCTTAAACCTTAACGAGATTTTGGATAGACTTACAAAGTCTAGGGGGTTTTATAAAATATTTTAAAACATTGAAGAATTTCATATAAAAGAATATTGATGGAAATATAAGGTAAAGTCTTAGAATTTTGAGGATTTGTAAGATTTGTGTTAAAGATTTAGAATTTGACAAATAAACACATAAGTTCCTAATCATGCAAGACTAAAAGAGGGTCCTAAAGTTATAGTCTAGGTTAAAGATTTCTAAAAACCTAAATCTCTATAACCAAGGCTCTGATACCAATCTGTCACACCCCAACCGGGCGGCGGAACACGTCGGAGTATGACCCGAATTGTGACCAGATTGCTCGTAGCACTTGGAACTATTAAAATTTCATAATTTTATTCAATAATATTAAAAGTGCCTCAAAGGCTACAAATAGTTCAAATAAACAAGACAAAACATAGTTCCAAACAAGATAAAATCAGATTTCAAATTTCTAAGTCCAAGCCTAAGTGTTGAACATAAATCAAGCGTTGCTTGAACTTGGTGCACCTGAAACATGTTTAAAATAAGAGTTATCAACAAAATGAATTGTTGGTGAGCAATCATGGTAGATATAGATATAGTAGTTTAGATAAAGTACAAATTCCATGCTAAGACAAGTAATACATTATAGTCTTATTGTATATACACACAGTCCAAATTAAACCTTCCTTTTAAGATTTATCCAATTCAGATTGTCCAACATATAGTTAACAGTTTTTCAGTTTCAGAATTCATTACATGCATCCTAGATCAAAGAAATGCATGGGGTAGCTAACCCACATGGTACCACTAATTCCATTCATAGGCTGTCGAAACAGTTAATAATATGAACTAGTGTAATCAACAAATAAGCCACATAATGCAATTAAACAAGTCTAACATAAGGGAATTTGTTTCAAGTTGTGAGATTTGTCAATAGTGTAAGTGTAATTATATAGGAACATGTTTCACCCCAAAAGTGATAAAATGTATAAAGAGGGGCATGAAAACTCACTTGGTTTGTAAGTAGTTTCCGAGCTAAGTTTGATCCAAAGATATAATCCAAAGTAGGTCACAATTAACCTATTATAGTTGTAGTTTAGTCATTTAGTTTAAAGGAATAAGCTAAGGTTTGTTCGTGTTCTCGAATTTGGGAAATTAGGATTTTGGAAAGTTTAAGGTTTGAAAAGTAATTTGGTTATAGTTTAAGGTGTGCAAGTATTTAAATTACTAAATTATTATGTTTAGTAATTTAAATATAATTTCAGATTTTATAAAATATTTTAAGTGATTATTTAATTAATTACTTATTTAGTAATTTAGTTAATAAATGTGTTTAATTAACTAAATATGTCAAAAAGATAGTAAGAATATAAATATAATTTAAATTATAAATTTTATAAATATTTTCTGTTAATAAGTAAATTTTTATAAAATTTACTTATTTTTAGTTTAATTAAATCAATAATTCCATTGATTTAATTACAAAACAAAATTAGTAAAAATTAGTAAAAATGTCTAAAAGTTCCAGAAACTTAATATTTTGTTAAAAATATATAGATTAAGTTTCTGTAATTTTTGTATAATTTTTTGGAATAGATTTACTAATTTTAAATAAATAGTCCAAGCTTTAAATTTAGACTTTTAAATAATTAATTTTATAAACTCAGAAAGTTTTCTGTTTTTATTTTATAAAACAGTAGAGAATTTTATTACAAAAATTTGGACTATTTATTTGTACATTTTCGAGTTGTAAATAAAAAATTATGAATTTTTAAAGATTTAATAAAAAGAAAAATCAAAAATAGGAAAATGTTGAAAAGTGGGCGAACCGGCCACAAGGCGGATCGAACCTGGGCTACTTGGCTTAGCAGCAGCGCACCCGGCCATCTCGGCCAAGTGACTAACTCGTAAACAAACGGAGAGAGGTTCCTTTTAACGACGTTTTCGAAATAAAATCCCAAATCCGTTTGAAACACAAGAACCCTAATCTGAGTTTGTTCGAATTCGATGAATCCGTATAATAGGAACTCAATTAACCATAGGGCTTTTGTTATACGTTCAATTCCGAGCCTAATGACGTATTGAATTACCTGGAATGATCAACTGATCGAAGTTCTGGACTCGTTGTTCAGTTCGTCTGAACTGAGATTCCGAGAGAGAGAATTAGAGAGTGTTAGGAGTTGTGATTTGTTTCAAATGGACGCATTAGGTGTCGTCGAGGTTTGTACAACCTCAATTCGACAAATAAATTCGCGAATTAACGAGTTTTGATTACGGTTTAAGACGGTTTAAAGTTTTTAGCCGTTTTCTACTGTTACGAGTTAAAATTTCGAATTAAACGAGTTCATCATGCTCGTTTATGAGTTGTAATGGGATTTCAGTTACGAATCTTTGCTCTTATCATCTCAAAACGCGTTTTCGAATATTCAGAACCCAAAACCGGGTTCCCCTTGTTTCGAACCCACGACCCCTTTTGGGTGGGTTTTAAAACAGAAAAATACAACTTTGGTCCCTGAGGTTTGTTAAGTTGACTCCGGTCAACTTAAACTTGAAAATAAGTTTGAGGAAAGGCAGTTTAGCCCTTGTAGTTAAGTTTTAACCAAAAACTAAGTTAGTTAGATTAAATAGGGTTTTTAGTTAATAAATTTGATATATTTTGATATTTAAATTAAATTTAAATTATAAAAGAATTGTTTATTTCTATAAAAATGATATAAAATGACATATTTTTATAGAACTTTATTTTAAAAATATTTATTTAATTAAACTTTATTTATTTGATTTATTTAGGAATAAATCTTCTTATTTCTTAAAAATTCATAAAAATTTATAAAAGTCATTTTAATTTATATAATTTGTGTTTTAATTTAAATAAAACACATTAGGATTTTTTTTTCAAATTAAATAAGTATAATTTTTTTTTACACTTAGATAATTTATGAGATTTATTTTATATAGTTTAGGGACTTTATTCAAATACCATGAATATTAGCCCTAAAACATAGTTTGAGTATGGTTTTTAGCCATATAGTTTAAGCAATTCATTTAAGAATTTTCACATATTATTAAATATGGATAATTAGGGTTTACAATAAATGCCAAATGGTCGGAAATTGTAAACGGAAAAGTACAGATATTACACTTGCGCTTGTACATGATCTCATACGGTGTCTTGTTGCAACTTTTAGTGACAAGAACCCGATTTTGCACAAAACATGCAGTGTTGATCGCCTCAGCCCAGAAAGTCACGGGAAGCTTAGAGTCAACAATCATAGTTCGTGCAGCTTCAATTAAAGTGCGGTTTCTTCTTTCAGCTACACCGTTTTGTTGAGGAGTACGAGGTGCACTAAATTGTCGAGAAATTCATTTGCTTTCACAGAATGAATCAAGAGTTGCATTTTTGAATTATGTTCCATGATCGCTGCGGATAGTCTTCACACTTAGATTGAAGAGGTTCTCAATTTGAAGCAAATAGGTTTTTAAAATCTCTGGCGTCTCATCTTTCTTGGCTAAGAAAAACACCCAAGTGAATCGAGAAAAATCATCTGTTACCACCAGACAGTATGACTTTCATCCAAGACTCATGACACTCACCGGACCAAAAAGATCCATGTGAAGCAATTGGAGAGGAGAGTAAATGGAATTGGTGGTTTTAGGCTTATGTGAAGATTTGTGCTGTTTTCCCTTGGAACATGAGATACAGTGTTCCATAGGAGTGAAGTCTTTGAGAGGTAATCCAGTGACTAGGTTGCCTCGAACCAGTCGGTTCATCGTTTTGAAATTGACATGTCCCAACCTCTTATGCCACAGGAAAGATTCATCTTCGGAAGCCTTTGAGAGAAAACACGATTCAATGCCCGATGGGTTGTTCATATCCAAGCTATATGTGTTGTATCTTCTGGGAGCACGCATGAGAATAAGTTCTTCCAGAATCACCACTCCCGGCTTCAAGACAAGACATTCTTTTGAATTGAATAAGCCACAAAAGTCCTTGTTTCAAATCTGTGAAACACTCATCAGATTGTATTTCAACTGAGGAACAAAGTTGACAAATTCCAGACTATTTACTCCATTTGATACTGTTCCTTGTCCTTCAATCTTTCCTCCTCTTGGGTTTCTAGCAAAAGCAACATACTCTCCATCAATTTGATGATAATCTTGCAGCAAGTTAAAGTGCCCAGTCATATGTCTTGAACATCCACTATCTACATGCCAGATGTTATCGCCGGTTCTTCTTGATTGACCCTATACACAACGAACCATTTATACGATTTGACCAATATTGTTTCAGTCAAGAGATTTTAGTGTCAGGATATGACCTCTCATTGGAATCAGAATTACAACCATCCTTTGATGAAGCATGGTCATCAAATAGAACATGCCTAAATAGTTTTCATCAAATGACTTAGGCAACACATATGAATTTAATGAACTTTTGGAAGGTGATTCTTCATTAGAATTTGTGGTTGTCAATTTACAACTTTTTGAAACATGATTTGACGCACCACAACTAAAACAAACGTTTTCACAAGATATCTTAGCCTGATAATAGTCATCACACGATGAAGATGATTGTGATGTTGAGGAATCTGAACATGATACGGTTCTCTCATCAATAACTTTGTCTTGAAGACGATGTGCTTCCTTTAATCTGAAAAAGTCCATGTTGCTCATGGTTTCACGTGGTACATCATTCACAATAATTCCTGCACTTTTAAACTTGGTAACACATGGCATAACATTCAAAGATTTAGGAACAAAAGGCAAAGCATTTTTAAATTTAGAAACATCACATCCCAAACCCGTATGCTCAGCAGGCATAGAATCAAAATACAAGTTTTCAACGTGTTCACAAATATTTAGTTTAGACACGGACATATTATTACATTCATCCGACTCAAGTTCTTTTAAAATAGTTCTGTCATTGGTACTCTCATCACAATCATCTTCGGAATTTACACAATTAGATTCTGCACAAGAAGCAAAACTGTCAGAATCAGAGGATGTAATATAATCATCAGGAGATAATGTGCAAACAAAAGGTGTGGAAACATGTGGAGTTGGCATATCAGCAAATCTCCATGATTTAGAATAAGGAGGTGGATGAGAGTTATACCCAAGACCTTCTGTGCCTTTTCTATTAAATTGTTTATCAATTATTCCAAACAGAATTTTCTGATCCATATCCATGTGGTCAACCTGTAATTTGGCTTTTTCTGCCTTTTGGACTCTTTCAGTTAAAATTGTATTATTAATGTTTGAGTATTGAGTTGCACAATTAAAGAGCGATTTTCACCAGAAATATCATGAATTTTCTTTAAGTAAAGTTTCTCATTTTTGGCCACAGAGTCATACATCACCTTAATGTGATTTCGTTTATCAATCAGGGCTTGATTGATGAATCTGTATTTTTGAATTTCATTCAAGCAAGATCTAGAATTACACAGTTTAGAAATAACCTCAGCAGGCACAGCAGTGAGATCCTCAGCAGGTTCAATCATGACACACTTGCCCATGTCCTCCACATCAGCCATCAAGGCTTTATCAGCAGCTTCCTCAGCTTGGTCTCCCAAATGATAATGTCCATCAGCTTGACACACAAGAGCTGTGGAACTTGAATATGTGTTTGTCTTTGGAGGATTGACAGTTTGTTTTCCAGAGGAAATCTTCTTTTCTTGCTGATCCTTGGAGGACGGCTCCTTGCAGTTTTTGGCAAAGTGACCCAGCTGATCACAATTGTAGCATCTCACCTTCTTGATATCAAACCCAAGTGTCTTTCCCTGCTTGAATCTGTCTATGCCAGTTCTTTTGATGAATCTTTTGGCTCTTAAGGTCAACATGGCCATGCACCAATCAATGTCCATTTTCTCCAAATCATCAGGATTAATCTGCTCCAAGTCATCAGGTTGAAAGCTAACCGGTGTTAGATTTCCAGAAATCAGTGCATCATAGCACGACATGAAAGCAGTCATGATTGGGACATAATCATCAGGAATCATGGTGACAGTCTTTTGAGGAGCAGAGGAGCTGGTAGGATTAATTGCAGCAGCTGAAGGAGGGACATCAGTCTGAAAGTATGGGCTACCGGATGAGCTTGATCCAGCAATAAGAGCTGTGTTTCCAGACTGATTTGACGGGGTGACTGCTCCCTTCTTAATCTCAATTTCATAAGATTCAAGAATGCTATAGACTTCCTGTTGAGACAGAGCACTCAGATTCTCAGTCTTTTTGATCATGATTCGATACATATTCCATTCCTCAGGAAGAGAATCTAGGATTTTCTTGTTTAGATCAAGAGTAGGGTACTCAACTCCCATTACCTTCAACCTTGATACAATGCTTGAGAAACGGTTGATCAAATCAGATATTGATTCTCCCCTTACACTGCTGAACATCGCATATTGTTTCTTGATCAGATCTCTTTTGCTTTCCCTGACATCCTCACTTCCCTCATATCTTGTGCACAATGCAGCCCATAAGTCTTTGGCAGTTGTGTACTCGGCAAAGATGTTGAAAATATCCATAGGAAGAGCCATGGTAATAGTCTCGTAGGCCTTGTTGTCTCGGGCAATCAAGGCAAGATCTTTCTCATCATACTCAGATACTAACTTAGGACGTTGAACATCAGCAGTGGTAGTTACCGGTTTGTGGGGACCATCGATGATAGAACTCAACAATGTATAATCGTGAATTTGAAAGAAAAGCTTCATCTTTTTAGTCCAGTCATCAAATTCTCTTGTGGACACAAAAGCAGGTGGTCTATTTCCCCCAGAATAGTCTGTTGAACTTGAGGTGGCCATAATATTCTGAATCGAAACTAAACAGTAACTAGTTTCGATAGGACAACTTCTATCGAAACAACTAGTTTCGATAGGACAACTTTTATCGAAACAACTAGTTTCGATAGGATAACTTTTATGAAACAACTAGTTTCGATACTGAAAATTTCACAGACAAGTTTCGATAACCACAGTTTCGATAGAGATAAGACAAAAATCTAGTTTCGATAGTACCTTCTCCCGACAAAACGTAGACAAGAAGTTTCGATGATCAACAGAAATCAGAAACTGTCCCCAGTAGTTTCGATGCCTTCTTCTCCAAGCTCAGAAATACTCCATTGATACTAAGCTCCAGAAATCAATAATGCAGAAATGACAAACCAATCCAGCGAAAACCTTCGTCTAACACTCCTGAACACTAATCCAACCTCCGATTATGAAAATACGAGCAAAAACCCTTGGAAATCGATGAAACAGTAGTCGTCAATCAATAAAACAGTACTTCCGAGAATATATGTGCAAAAACCCAAAATAAGCTCAAAATACCTCACAAATCACCTAGAATCGATCAATAAACCTGATAACACTAAAAAACACTAGAGCATAAAGCTCTGATACCAATTGTAGGTCCAGATTTCTCTTATAAATCACTAATTTGATCGATTACACACACACACACAGGCGGAAACTGTGTATGGTGGTGAAACAGATGATAGAGACAGTATTGGTGAAGATAACAGGCTAACCACACTATGAATCAACACGCAAATGGTATGAAAATGTAAGAACACAGTGAATAAACAACTGCAAATTGTATTGATTCAAGAACAATGTGAAAGAGAAGGTTCAGGGTTACAGCCGCTACTCACACCCTAAACATTCTCAAACTAGGCTATTTATAGTAGTGACAGGTATCGAAACTATGTTCAATCGAAACTACTAGTTTCGATTGACCATTTACAAGTGATACACAGACTGTCGAAACTACCATCTATCGAAACTACTAGTTTCGATTGAACACACTCAATCGAAACTAAGTAGTTTCGATGGCCCAGACTTAGAAGTAAAACAGTAAATTACAGAAAACTGAAATTACATTTAATAAAATGACAGAAAGTAAACTAGTCTAAAATTGTTTAAACATACAATAAATGACAACAGCTTATACATAAGATATGACTCTACAATCTGGATGAAAGCATTCCAGATCCTCCTTGATAAAGGACATGTTGTTTGAGTTTTCAGAAACAAAAGCAGCAGAGGTTGATGTTTGAGGAGGAGCTTCTAAGAGAAATGGTGAGCTGTTTGTTTGAGAGATTGGAGTTTGAGGATGAGTGATGATGGGAGGATAGTAGTTACTTGAACTAGGACCCGAGTGCTCAGAATGGAGGGCAGAGGAGGTGGTGGTGGATGTTGAGGCTGTTTGGTAGCTTGAGCTTCTTTCTTTTGCCTGAATCATCTCTAGCTCATAGGTTTTTAGCATTCCAAAGAGCTCAGTCATCTGGAGAGTCTTCAGATTCTCCGTTCTTCTGATTGACACTGTGTAAAGTGTCCAGCAGCATGGTAGAGACCTGATGAACTTCTTGAGAATATCTTCATTCTCTAGCTTCACCTTTGAGCACTGCACCTCTCCTACAAGATAGGTAAATCTGTTGTATAGAACAGTTAGAGACTCACCTTCTTTCCAGACGAAGTTTTCATACTGCTGCTTCAGGATGTCTCTTCTGTTCTCTTTGACTTCCTCAGAGCCAGCAAACATTTTCTCAAGAGCTTCCCAGATCTCTTTGGCAGTTTTGTAACTTCTGAAGTTATGAAAAACTTCATTTGGAATGCACATTTGGATAGCTCCTAGTGCCTTGAAGTCCACCTCCATCCTTTTTATATCCTCTTTTAAGTACTTGAAGGGCTCCTTTGGAACTGATGGTCCTCCAGAGTCATCAGATGCCACCATGGGAATGTAGGGTCCATCCCTGATGGATTTCCACATTCCGTACTCCTGATAGCAGAAAAAACTTTCCATGCGATTTTTCCACATGTCGTAGTCTTCACTAGACACCAATCTTGGTGGTCGGTTGATGCTGCCGATGTCTTCAACCCCGTTGCTTTGTGCCATTTTTGTTCTTGGTAACTTGATGAAAGAGAGAGAGTTTAGAATAGAACCAGAAGTGATTAAACAAGTGTGAGTTTGTTTAATCTGAGCCAAAGCTCTGATACCACTTGTAGGATCGTGAAATTACAAGATGGTTCTGTTCTTAGTTGAAATTGGCGGAAACAATAACAACTACACAAATGTAATCGAGCAAGCAGAAAGAATACTTTTAGGAACACTGTTGTATTAAGCTTTTGCAGATAAACGATTACAATTGAAAAACTCAATCAGAAAGCACAAAAAGCACGCTTACAAAAAAGTGTTTACAGATTATTTATACTTCACTTAGAATCAAGACAGCCCCTTGATTCTAAGGATCAGATCTAACACAGACCGTTGATCTGTTGTATCTAGCTAACTATTACACGTTTTGTCTATATCTAGTTAACTTTATTGAAGCGTCTTCTTTATGCATCATTACTTGCATGCTTGGAGAATAGCATTGTTGTCCGTCATTGATTGTACCATTGAGGTTCCTTCTGCTTTGAGTGTGTCAGTTGCTTTTGCAGAAAGTTGTCAGTGACGCTTGGTATGGATAGTCAGCTGCAACGATTTGTCTTCAAGGCACAAGGCTGTCAGCAACAAAGATGTTGATCAGCAGCAAGATGTAACCATCCAGAGCTGCTGATGATTTGCCTGTCAGCAGCATCAAGTGTTGATGTTGCTGAGAAGCTTATCCGCAGCAACTTTGGTCTTCAGCAGATAAGGCTATCCGCAGCGGATTTGTTCTTCAGTAGGAGAACAAATATCCGCAGCAGATAAGCTTGTCCGCAACAGTTTGTTGGTCAGCAGCAAACTTTGAGTTCAGTAGCATTTGTACTTAGAGAATTTTGTAGCCATCAGTCTTTGGTTCTACAGCAAGATAATGTTATTATAGACATTTGCCCTTATTTCGAATATTAGGGAAAAAAATACCCGAGCATAAGTACTCTCATAGACCATAAAGAAAGACGTGATCTGAAAGTTTCAAATACCGGCCTCCAATTTTTTCACCCGATTCATGTTAGCACCGACTAATAGACCAATATATGCGATGGGTAGACATGCCATTTTACAACCCAATATAGTTGTCATTCTGTTAACTAGAGTCGAAATCTCTCCAATTCCAAATAAGTTTGATTTATAAAAATTTATTTTAAGACAGGAGGATAAGATTATTTTTTTCATTATTTATGAAAATCCAAAATAGTGGTTATTAACAGGATTATTAAGAAAATGTAAAATGTTGGAATCTAAAGGACGGTAGCAGTTACTTGAAATAGAGTTAACATGTTTAGGAAATTAGAATTGGGATGTCTCGCTTGCAACTGCAAAACTATTACGTGCCATTAACTACTTCCTTCGTACCTAGTACACATGTTCCTACCAACTCCTTACTCATCTTAACTTGCAACAAATTTATTTCTAGAAACTAGAAAATAACATAAGTAAATTACATATTCGTTCATTATATTTATATCATTTTTCAGATTTTGTCTTTTAGCCTAAACATTATCAAAGATCGTCTTTTATGTTTTCAAATGTTGCACGTTATGTCCTTTGGCTCTAACCCACTTTAGGGTATTATGGTAACATTTAGGTAAAGTAGTAAGGTGCCACACCCTTAATGAATGGTTTTGTTAGGGTACTTTGTGTCCCCTTCACCCTTACGATTATATAATACCTTTGTAACTTAAGATGCCATTAATATGAAATAAACCGTTAGTTATAACACTTTATGAGCAAAATAGGTTCGAGTCATAATAAGTGTTTTAAAAAGTTACAAATTTTGTTCGGATCAAAATGGATTTTCATCAAAATAGACCCAAGTTGAAATCTTACCTTTCTAAAAAGGAAAAAGGAATCAAAATCGTTTTACCCAATGTATTTCTTTTTATGATGACAAGTGATGACAGCTTGAGTTAAGCGACGACAACGATGATGGTGACGGTGACGACAAGGTGACGTCGACGACGAGGTGCTGTCAACGTGGAGGAGATTTATATTGATCGAGTGTATAATTTGGGTTCATCTAAATGGACTTATATCTAGATTTTTTTAATAACATTAACCTGTAACGAACCAAAATCCGGGTCTCGTTATAAATAAATAAATAATTCTAATAAATATTATGGTGAAAATAATATTTTAGAAATAAGTTGAAACAAGCGGGTTTCAAGTTAGTAACGGGGATATACTAGTTTTAACTAGTTATGGAAAGAAATGGAAAAGATTGAAAGTAGAGGGGCTAAAGGTGAAACATGGCAAATTTGTCATATTTGACCTTTAGAAGTCAAAATTGACTTCATTTTGGAGTTGGGTCGTTCAAGAGAAGAGGAAGAGAGGAGAAATCGGGTTGAAGCCAAAATTCGTGTGTTTGACGCTTGTAACTTGAAGGTGTTGGCTCACACATCACATTTCTAACATCAAGTAAGTGATTTCTTCCTCTTTGATCCACCATTTATGGTGTTCTTGTTGGGTTTTGTTGAAAACCCGAAATTATGGTTGCATGTGGTAAAATGGTGTTAGATTATTGATAATCTAGCTAAACTAAAGGTGTAGGAAGGTGAACAACACCATGGAACCCTTTGATTTTGATTTTTGAAAGTTAGGGTTCATATGGAGGAAATTGGGGGTTTTGGGGTTTTGATAAAAAATTGATAAATTGATGATGATTAAGTGTTATAGAGGTGTTAGACACTTAAACAAACCCCAAATTAACTTAAAGAAACTAGTTTGATAAAAATTAGTGTCAAGGTATTGGAAAGAGAATTCTAGTGGTTGAGTTGAGTTCTTGATTAAAGGGGGTGTTTGGATATGGAAATAACCCAAACGGGTCAATTTGGGTTGAAAATGGAAATTTGGGTGGTAAACTCAATTGTATGTGTTTTGAATGAATGATTAGATTACTAAACTAGGTGTGTATGTTTAGGCAATCAAATTGTGGGTCTAGAAGGCGGAGCGGAGTCGTCTAACCCAAAAGGTAAGTGCCTATGCACTTACTTAGTATTGATGATAAATGGTGAATTTTATGGATTATGTGTTATGTGATTGTGTGCATACTGGTGATATGATAAATTGTGAATGATTTAGTATGTGCAATGAATGAATGTAGTTATAGTGTTAACCTATAATGGTAATGGATCATGTGTTGATCATAAATGAAACGGAGATATGGCCTTGTGCCATATTGGAAATGGATCATGTGTTGATCATAAATGAAACGGAGATATAGCCTTGTGCCATATTGGAAATGGATCATGTGTTGATCATAAATGAAAAGGAGTTATGGCCTTTGTGCCATAATGGAAATGGATCATGTGTTGATCATAATTGAAACTTGTAGTAAGGGTGCAAGAATATGTAGCCTAAATGACAATTTGGGTGGAAACGGGTCAAATGGGTGAATGGGTGAAACAAGTAGGAATTTACTTGTTTGTTATGAATTTATCTTCATTACTAATGGTGATATGTGTGGTGAATGTAGGAAAAGCTCCGAGGTAGTCAAAGTCAAGTCCAAGGCGTTGGCGGATCCTCGTATGCATATTTTCATGTTTTGATGATTTGGTGGAATTTCCCCCTTTTTGATTGTAATTTGATAAACAAAACATGTTTTTGGGTTGTGATCATGTTGTTGAAGGGGTTTTTGGTTAAAACCCATGTGTTGGGCAAATTTGTTGTCTTGTATTTTGGAAAAAGTTGGAAAAATGGCTAAGTATGAAAACCTGCTGAAACCTGAGAAACTTTCTGAGTTTTTGACTCCCTCGCGTATCGCGAGGGAGGAAGCTTGTTTTCTCGCGCTACGCGAGATGGTAAAAAAAAAAAAATTCTGGGTTAAGACTTCCGCGCGTTAAAGTTTTGTTTTTAAAAGTGGTGTGTTTCAACTTGGTATCAGAGCAATGGTTTGAGGGATTTGGTGTGCGAGACACTAAACTCAAACCGGATGCTCTTGATATGGGGGAAATGATACGAGAATCCACGAAGGACTTGACTAAGACTCGGAGCTTTCGGAAATGAAAGGTTAGTAATGATTTAATAAGTGATTATGTATATATGTTGTAAATGCATATGATTGATTGAATGACAAAGTGTTATGTGTGCCGAAACTTGTCTTGTGAATTGTTATATGCATATGATAATTACACTTGGGCATAACGTATTATTAAACATGTCTGGCCAATATGATTAATAAGACGAGATGTGCAAGAGCTTTTATAATAACCATATGACAATGAACATTTGCAAGGATTAGGTGAAGGTGATCGTATATGTATGTGTATAAGTAGGTAAATATATATATATATATATATATATATATATACCCTAGGTGATTTGAAGGTATAGGAATGTTAAGGTATTTTTGGTACTATTTCTTAGTTAAGAGATGACGGACGAGGGTGACCACCACGAAAATGTTGATGTGAACGAAGAACCGTTGGATCCAAGGATCCAAGATATGATAAAGGAAGAAGTGGCCAAGGCGTTTGAGCAAGCCACAAATCTCTTGATGGAGGAAATGAGGGGAACTATTAAGCTCTCTCTTGAAGAGGTCATGAAAGAGAAAGATAAGGAACCTCGAGGTTGTACTCTCAAGGATTTCATGGTGATTAAACCGAAAGAATACGACGGTCAGGTGGACCCGATACTTAGCCACCGGTGGGTGGTGGATATGGAGTCGAATTTCGAATCGACTAGATGCAGGCCCGAGGATAGGGTAATGTTCAGTGTGCCTCTGTTGACTGGGAGGGCAAAGGAATGGCTGTTGAATCTCCGTAGAGAGAGAGGTGTTTCTGGGGTGACCTCTATGTCTTGGGAGGAATTTAAAGCGGCTTTTCTGAAATACCACTGCCCGCAAGCCGCGGTGGACAGGATGACTGAGGAGTTTCTCCTCATGAGACAGACGACTGAGTCAATTGACGAATTGGCCGGGGCCTTCTTTGATCGGGCCAAGTTTTGTCCGGATGTGGTATCGACCGAAAAGGGCAAGATTGATAGGTTCTATGCTATGCTAACAGTGGAATTCAGAGATAGCATATCTCCATCCTCATTTACCACGCTTGTTGATTTAATAAACAGGTGTCGGGAAAGGGAGGTGGAGTTAAAGAGGCAAGAGGCTAGGGGTGAGAAGAGAAAAAGGGAAATTGTGGAACAGGTGGTGAAGAAGATAAAGGGCGAGAGCCCTAGTAAGAAGCCGTTTGTTAAACCTTCTTCGCAAGATTGTAAGTTATGTGGAAAAGTGCATTTTGGGGGATGTAGAAAGGGTTCTTCAAGATGCAATAAATGCGGAAAGCCGGGGCATATGGCTAATCAATGCCCAAGCCAAGTCCGTATATGCTACAACTGTTACAAGCCCGGGCACAATAGGGTGGATTGTCCCGAGTTAAAGCAGCAAGGTGGAAGCGGGGTGAAGGTTGAGACGCCAAAGCCTAAGGGAAGAGCCTTCCACATTTCGGCGGAAGAGGCAAAGAACAACGCGGATGTAGTGTCAGGTACATTCAAGATTAACTCATTACCTGCACTAGTTCTTTTTTATTCGGGGGCTAGCCGTTCTTTTGTTTCCTTAAAAATTGTTAAGCATTCCTCTTTTGTAAGTAACAAGTTAGATGAACCCTTAGAAATCGAAGCGGCTAATGATAAGAGTTTCCTTGTCTTTGACATTTTTAAAGATTGTAAGTTGAGAGCGGGGGGCGAAACTTTCTTTATTGATTTGATTCCTATGGATATGGGAGATTTTGATGTTATTGTGGGGATGGATTGGTTGTCAAAGAATAAGGCGAGTATTTTATGTGGACCGAAGGCGATCCAACTTGTTTCCCCGTCGGAAGAGTCCATCTACATAGAAGGTGATAAAAAGGGTAAAGTAAGGTTGTGCACTTATGTGAAGAAGACCAAGTACATGGCGCGTGGGTGCAAGGCGTTCATGGCTTGTGTTGCGGATGTGAATGAAAGAGTAAAGGAGATTCACGATGTACCGGTCGTGAACCAATTCGTAGATGTGTTTCCTGACGAGTTACCGGGGATTCCGCCGGATAGGGAGATAGAGTTTGGAATTGACTTGATGCCGGGTGCTAAACCGGTAGCTAAAGCGCCTTATAGATTGGCACCGCCAGAAATGAAAGAACTCATGGAGCAATTACAAGAGTTACTTGACAAAGGTTTCATACGCCCAAGTGTTTCACCTTGGGGTGCGCCCGTTCTCTTCCTCAAAAAGAAGGATGGGAGCATGAGAATGTGTATGGATTACCGGGAGTTGAACAAGTTGACAGTGAAGAATAGGTACCCATTGCCTAGGATTGACGATCTTTTCGACCAATTGTAAGGGGCGTCATGGTTTTCTAAGATTGACTTGAAGTCCGGGTATCATCAGTTGAAAGTGAAGGAAGAGGATGTTCATAAGACAGCTTTTCGCACTCGTTACGGTCACTATGAGTTTACGGTTATGCCTTTCGGTTTGACCAACGCACCTGCGGTTTTCATGGATCTCATGAACCGGGTGTGTAGACCGTTCCTTGATCGTTCGGTCAATGTGTTTATTGACGATCTTCTCATCTATTCAAGGAGCGAGGGTGATCACGCTTGTCATTTGCGTGAGATTCTTGAAGTCTTGCAAAAGGAGAAGCTTTATGCTAAATTCTCCAAGTGCGCATTTTGGATGCGCGAGATCCAATTCTTGGGTCATGTGATTAATGAAAGAGGAATTACCGTTGACCCATCCAAGATTATGGCGGTTAAAGAATGGTCATCACCGAAGACGCCTTCGGAGATTAGAAGTTTCTTGGGGTTAGCGGGTTATTATCGGAGGTTCATCGAAAACTTCTCTCAGATTGCTTTGCCGATGACGAAGTTGACTCGTAAGGAGACAAAGTTTGTTTGGAGTCCCGAGCAAGAATCTGCCTTTCAACTCTTGAAAGAAAAGTTGACTAAGGCGCCTGTTTTATCCTTGCCGGACGGGACCGAGGATTTTGTTGTTTATTCGGATGCCTCGCATTCAGGGTTGGGGTGTGTTTTGATGCAAAGGGGGAAAGTGATTGCCTATGCATCTAGGCAATTAAAGACTCACGAGGTGAATTACCCAACCCATGATTTAGAGCTTGCAGCCGTGGTTTTCGCGCTCAAGATTTGGAGGCATTATTTGTATGGTGCTAAGTGTACGATCTACACGGATCACAAAAGTCTCAAATATTTCTTTGACCAAAAGGACCTCAATATGAGGCAAAGACGGTGGCTTGAATTGGTTAAGGATTATGATTGTGAGATACTTTATCATCCGGGTAAAGCGAATATTGTGGCGGATGCGCTTAGTAGAAAGTCAAGTCATTCACCTATCAAGGTGAAGTCATTTAAGATGACAATTTCATCATCTCTTATTGATGAAATCCGGGAGGCCCAAGTGTTAGCACTTGGTGGTGACTTGAAGAAAGAACGGATGATTTCTTATGTTGATAAGCTTGGTGAAAATAGCATGGGTTTGAAGACATGCTTTGATAGAATTTGGATACCTAGGTTGTCAAGTGTCTTGACAACTATTCTTGACGAGGCGCATAAATCCAAATATTCTATCCATCCGGGGGCCACAAAGATGTTTTATGATTTGAGGTGTCATTTTTGGTGGCCGGGTATGAGGCGTGATATTGTTAAGTATGTGGAGAGGTGTCTCACATGTTTAAGGGTTAAGGCGGAGCATCAAAAGCCGTATGGAAAGCTTCAACCGCTTGAAATACCGCTTTGGAAATGGGAAAATATAACCATGGATTTGATCACTAAACTACCAAAGACTCGAAAGGGTTATGATGCGATATGGGTAGTAGTGGATCGGTTGACGAAGAGTGCACATTTCCTTCCTATAAAGGAAACGTATTCTTCGGATAGATTGGCGGAAATGTATGTGAAGGAAATTGTGTCACGTCGTGGTGTGCCGATGTCGATTATATCGGATCGTGATACGAGATTTACTTCTCGTTTTTGGAAGAAATTCCATGAGGATATGGGGACTAGATTGAATCTTAGCACCGCTTATCATCCACAAACGGATGGTCAAAGCGAGCGAACGATTCAAACGCTCGAGGATATGTTGCGAGCGTGTGCCTTGGATTTTGGTGGTAGTTGGGACGACCATTTACCGTTGACGGAATTCTCTTACAACAATAGTTACCATTCTAGTATTGGTATGCCGCCTTTTGAGGCATTGTATGGGAGAAAGTGTCGAACACTCGTGTGTTGGGGTGAGATTGGTCAACGGGAGCTTGGTAGTGTCGAAGTGGTCAAGGAAACTAATGATAGTATTGACCAAATTAGAGCACGCTTGAAGGCGGCTCAAGATCGCCAAAAGTCTTATGCGGATAATAGGAAGCGGGCGATTGAATTTCAAGTGGGGGACTTTGTGCTTTTGAAAGTCTCTCCTTGGAAAGGGGTGATACGGTTTAGGAAACGGGGGAAGTTAAGTCCTCGTTTCATCGGGCCGTTTAAGGTGATAGCAAAGGTGGGTACGGTAGCTTATCGATTGGAGTTACCGGAGGGACTAAGTAGACTTCATAACACGTTCCATGTGTCTCATTTGCGGAAGTGTTTGGCGGATGAATCTACTTTTGTCCCTTTGGACGATATCGAATTGGATGAAAAGTTGAATTATGTTGAAGAACCGGTGGCAATCTTGGATAGGAAGGTGAAGAAGTTACGTAATAAAGAGATTAGCCAAGTATTGGTTAGATGGAAGCATAGAAAGGGGGCGGAAATGACTTGGGAAACCGAGGAAGAGATGCTCAAATGCTATCCGAACCTTTTTATGTGAAGTCGGGTTTCGGGGACGAAACCCAAATAAGGGGAGGAGATTTGTAACGAACCAAAATCCGGGTCTCGTATAAATAAATAAATAATTCTAATAAATATTATGGTGAAAATAATATTTTAGAAATAAGTTGAAACAAGCGGGTTTCAAGTTAGTAACGGGGATATACTAGTTTTAACTAGTTATGGAAGGAAATGGAAAAGATTGAAAGTAGAGGGACTAAAGGTGAAACATGGCAAATTTGTCATATTTGACCTTTAGAAGTCAAAATTGACTTCATTTTTGAGTTGGGTCGTTCAAGAGAAGAGGAAGAGAGGAGAAATCGGGTTGAAGCCAAAATTCGTGTGTTTGACGCTTGTAACTTGAAGGTGTTGGCTCACACATCACATTTCTAACATCAAGTAAGTGATTTCTTCCTCTTTGATCCACCATTTATGGTGTTCTTGTTGGGTTTTGTTGAAAACCCGAAATTATGGTTGCATGTGGTAAAATGGTGTTAGATTATTGATAATCTAGCTAAACTAAAGGTGTAGGAAGGTGAACAACACCATGGAACCCTTTGATTTTGATTTTTGAAAGTTAGGGTTCATATGGAGGAAATTGGGGGTTTTGGGGTTTTGATAAAAAATTGATAAATTGATGATGATTAAGTGTTATAGAGGTGTTAGACACTTAAACAAACCCCAAATTAACTTAAAGAAACTAGTTTGATAAAAATTAGTGTCAAGGTATTGGAAAGAGAATTCTAGTGGTTGAGTTGAGTTCTTGATTAAAGGGGGTGTTTGGATATGGAAATAACCCAAACGGGTCAATTTGGGTTGAAAATAGAAATTTGGGTGGTAAACTCAATTGTATGTGTTTTGAATGAATGATTAGATTACTAAACTAGGTGTGTATGTTTAGGCAATCAAATTGTGGGTCTAGAAGGCGGAGCGGAGTCGTCTAACCCAAAAGGTAAGTGCCTATGCACTTACTTAGTATTGATGATAAATGGTGAATTTTATGGATTATGTGTTATGTGATTGTGTGCATACTTGTGATATGATAAATTGTGAATGATTTAGTATGTGCAATGAATGAATGTAGTTATAGTGTTAACCTATAATGGTAATGGATCATGTGTTGATCATAAATGAAACGGAGATATGGCCTTGTGCCATATTGGAAATGGATCATGTGTTGATCATAAATGAAACGGAGATATGGCCTTGTGCCATATTGGAAATGGATCATGTGTTGATCATAAATGAAAAGGAGTTATGGCCTTTGTGCCATAATGGAAATGGATCATGTGTTGATCATAATTGAAACTTGTAGTAAGGGTGCAAGAATATGTAGCCTAAATGACAATTTGGGTGGAAACGGGTCAAATGGGTGAATGGGTGAAACAAGTAGGAATTTACTTGTTTGTTATGAATTTATCTTCATTACTAATGGTGATATGTGTGGTGAATGTAGGAAAAGCTCCGAGGTAGTCAAAGTCAAGTCCAAGGCGTTGGTGGATCCTCGTATGCATATTTTCATGTTTTGATGATTTGGTGGAATTTCCCCCTTTTTGATTGTAATTTGATAAACAAAACATGTTTTTGGGTTGTGATCATGTTGTTGAAGGGGTTTTTGGTTAAAACCCATGTGTTGGGCAAATTTGTTGTCTTGTATTTTGGAAAAAGTTGGAAAAATGGCTAAGTATGAAAACCTGCTGAAACCTGAGAAACTTTCTGAGTTTTTGACTCCCTCGCGTATCGCGAGGGAGGAAGCTTGTTTTCTCGCGCTAAGCGAGATGGTAAAAAAAAAAAAAAAATTCTGGGTTAAGGCTTCCGCGCGTTAAAGTTTTGTTTTTAAAAGTGGTGTGTTTCATAACCCATCCTTTTAAAGAATGGATAATCATTTTGAACCTGTATATTTAGACTATGTGTAACACCTCCGTGAGAGAAGAGCCGTGATGCTACCTCACCCACCACGGGCGTGAAACATCACGCCGGACCCGGGTGGGTGGGGGCGTGGTGGGGGGAAGGTGATGGAGGTAACGGGCGTGGGGGTGTAGAAGGCAAGAAAGAGCTGGAGGGGCTGGTCATCCTCACCCACACCATTACACACCTGGGTGAAGGTGAGAGAAACCGATGTCTACGTGGCGCCTACGTGGCGCCTACATGGCAAAGAAAATTATTCACCTTCACCTAAGTATTACGGATAGTCTTACGATATCAACGTAATTAGTTTCTTAAGCTTTTACACTAAGTTTTGATTTTAAGTCTTGATTGGAGAATTAAAATGTTGGTAAGTAATTAATATGAAAATGAATTGAAACAAGTTCAGAAATTGGTCCAACATTAAACAAAAACAGAATTCTATAATAAATGTGTCGGACGGATTCGGGTTTAACAACAATAATTTATTTAATGAAACAAACACACAACAACTGTAATTATTATCCGTGTCTCTACTGTTCCAACTACTACTTGTACCCTCTGCATAGTAGTTGGTACATTGATCATCATTAAGAAAACTCCCATTTGAATCTCTATATTCCCGATTTGTCATTTCACTTCTGCTTATCGTCGTTTCACCATCATTATTCCCCATCGACTCCGAATATTCCGGCCACGTCACCGTCATTTGCTCTTCTAAAATCAATAAATCATCTTCCGCGTACTCGAAATCCGACGACTGAGAGTCTATGACTGCTACATTTCTCACTGGCTCCCAGCCGTCAGATTCCCAGTTCGCTGATGAATTGGAAGATAATGTACTAATCCTCTGTCTTGCATACGACGAATTCGAATTCACATTTGAAGCATCAATCTCGGACGAATTATCGTCCGAGAAATTCGAATCGGACCAATCGAATACACACCTCGGGGACCATTTTTTGTCGATGAAATCCGACGGTGAGGAAGAGCAGGAACAGGATAACAGGAAAGGGTGCTGTAGCAGCTGATCACAGCTCCATCTTTCCAAACGGTTTCTTTTAAGACACTTGGATATAAAATCACGTAACTCATCGGAACTACGAGCTGGCAACTTCGGTAACTCTTCGGAGTACCCAATTTGACACAAAGTGTCAACTCCCCTGTCTTGCCACGCTGGCTTTCCGGTGACCATTTCAATAACCGTACACCCCAACGACCAGACGTCAGATTCCGGTCCTTGGTACTCACCCCGAACAACCTCCGGCGCCATCCACAACGGACTTCCACGTGTACCCGAACCCGAAACAGACCCACCAGATTCCACCGCCGACCCGAAATCCGCCAGCTTGGCATCACCGGGACCCACCCCGACCAACACATTCTTCCCTTTGACATCGCAATGAATAATATTTCTCGCATGAATGTAACTCAACGCCGACACTATACACCGTGTGTAACTCCGAACAGTGACGTCATCAACCCTTTTATCCAAATCAGCAACCGTGCCACATGGCATATACTCCATGTGCAGGTTCCGGTACACCGAAGAATTCTCCGTCGTGACGTCATCGCCGCGATACCCGACGACGTAATCCGACGACAGTGATTTCAGAATCCGAATCTCGTTCTCCAGAGCTTCGGAGAACCGGCCGGAGTTTTGTTTGACTGATTTGACGGCGAAGATGGCGCCGTTGGATTTGTCGACGGCGAGATTCACGGTTCCGAATGAGCCTTTGCCGATGCAAGTTCCGCGAATCCAATTGGGGGTGTTAGTCATTTTAGTGGGGATTTGGATTAATGGAGATAGGGTTTTTGTAGGTTATGTGGGGGTATTTATAGAGGAAGAAGGAGAAAGTTGGCGTGAGAATGATACGGCCTTTTAACATTATATAGATAGTTGATAGATAGTTGGAGGGTAATAAAGAGGGTTTCTACTTTTCATTATTTTCTTAAGAATATAATAAAATTCATGTAGTTATTCATAGTAAACAACTTTTTTACTACTACTAATAATAATATTGGGAGTTTGGAACCAGAGGTGTTTACGATCTGGTTCGGTCGTATTTGAAAAACTGTAAGTAGAACTGCTAACTGGTCGGCTCAATTTATGTCATCGGTCTGAAGTTTCAAACTGGATTATACGTTAACAGTCAAACAACGAAAGCCAAAATGGGAACCGAACCAACTGAATCCAATAAAAAACAAAACGACCAACTTGCTTCAGTTTAATCCGTCTCAATAGTTTAAGAACGTTCATATCAGAATACAATTATAATAATCAAGTAATAAATTTTTTGAATATTTTTATATTTAAAATTATCGTGTTGATAATTTTAGTGTCATTTAGTTATTTTGTATAATTGGGTTTACTTAATGACCAAATGATAAATCATAATGAAACATCAAACAAGTTGGTAAGTGTAGAATGCAAACTTGTTTGATGGTCCTGTGACTTCCGGAGTTCTGGTGCTAAAGACAATTTGTTGTGTCAAGCGGGCAAAGCCCACTAAATAACGAGGGTCCAAGGACAACGCTCCTGTTTAGCAGGGTCTTAGGGCCGGCAACTCATAGTGGGGTCCAAGGGGCAACGCCCCTGCTTGTGGTTAAGCATCAAAAAATTTATTTTGTAAGTGGAAATTTTTTAATTTGGCTGGGGTTCAAGTGGCAACGTCGCATGTCAGTTTGGAAAAACTATTATTTTTAATGTTTTGTTATACATCAAAAAATGATTTTGATACTGAAAACTACTAATGAATGTTTCTCCGGACCAGTTTGGCGATATAATTCAATCTGAAAGTGAACTATCACGATTGTCAGAGAATCCGAGTCACATCATATACACGAATCACCAAGAAATTTTCCATATATATCATCTTTGTAAATGAATATATTTATCAACCGTAATATTGTCATGTATATTGTTTTTTCACGTGTTATTACTTGAAAATAAGTAAAGAATTATGTTTATAAATTAAATATTTTTATAAAAAGACAAAAAAGAATATCTAAACAATCAATTTCTTCTAAACTTTGTGTTCGGTTGATATTTGTTCACTTAGAGACACATTTGAAGGTATTTGAAAGAATAAGAGCTTGTATGGTGGAATGATGCTTAAAAAACAAACCGATGGATATGGGGGATATAAGTGGATAAGGGCTAAGCATATCCACTTTCTTTTACTATAAACCTATGGATATGGGGGATATAAGACTTTTGTTACTAAGTTTTACTAACATTCACAACTTAAGATTTTTTTTAACATTAATTTTCTTACACCTAAATAAACATCTGATCTTGCATTTATAAATATTTAAATCCATAGAATTTTTCTGAGACAAATATCATACCATTCACAACTTATATATAAAAAAAATAAAATTATAAAAAGTCAAAGTAGTTTATATCTATGAATTTATACATAAAAGTGAGTTTATAATAAAATACACACTGTGTATGTAGTAAAGACCTACGTTTCATGCGAGCATGTTTGTTATTTTATCTGTGGGATCAGAAAAATTCATTTCGAAACAGTGTATGTTTGATACACTTATAAATGATATTTATAAATAAAAACATATTTATAATAATTTAGGAGCGTGCAAACAAGCAAACACACATGAACATGTTGTATTTTTATAAGAATAAGTCAATTAAAAATCCACGTTATTATACGCATGAATATATTGGGTGAAAACTCATAAACGTTCCGATATAGTTATCATTATTCAAGTAGTAAAACTATAAATTTGTACCTGTATTATTTATATTGTAATTTCAACTTAAAAATGCTAATTATATTTATTTATCTTTTACTTTTTATCTAATTAATAATTAATTCTCTTACATTTTTTGGTGGAGGTAGTTAATTTTTCATGAGTTTTCTTTTTAAATTATTAACTGTCAAATTTGTGGTCTTCAAATAAAACAGATAAAAAATGGCAAGAACACACACATGGAGTAGGCGACAGCAATAAAGGTTAAAAGCAATCTGGCGGTGGGTCCGGTTGCTGACATGGCTATCAAATATAACTCATGTCAACGAGAAAGAAGGATCAAAGGCCGGTAACAGATATGCGAACACCCAATAGGCAGGTCTACATTGTAGTATGTAGACGTGTATACTCGGCCTCCATACAAGCTATCTGGAATTTAGCTTTTAAAAATATTTTATTATTATTATTATTATTTTTATTATTATTATTATTATCAGTTCGTTAGTGAAAACTAAGTCCGTAAATGAACCGAACGTTTAACGAATAATTTGTGTTGTGAACCGTTCGACGAAAAGTTTGTTTATATTCGTTCGATTAATAAATAAACGAACATGAACAAGGAATTTCATTCGATTAGTTAAATGAACGAGCATGGACAAAGGTCTTGTTCGTTCAATTGCGTTCATTTATTTACATTCATTTATGTTCGTTTGTTTATGTCGTTCATTAAAGATCTTTTTATATATTTAAACTTTTTATACTTTTATCTACTTTATTTTTAAGTAGGGTGTGTTCTTTTGAGAACCAATCTTGTGTTGAGAACCAAACACGATGTTGAGAACCGAGAGAAACACATAAAACAGGGAAAACTTCACTCAATAGTAATCAAGTTTCTCAGGTGTTTCATTTAAATACCTTCAAGTTTTTTTTGTCATTTTAAAGTCACTCAACTTTTACTAAGTGTTACAATCCTATGTAATATTTTTATAAATGTTTAGTTTTTTAAGATTGAATGAGGCAAATGAAATATATATGAATATTAGTTATCAATAAGTGAAATTTTTATTCAATTAACTTAAAATAGGAGGTAATAGTGTAGAAAAAAAGTTTCATTAAATAATAAACAAGTTTCTAAATTGTTATATTTAAGTCGAATTAGAAAAAAATAATTGCTAAATAGTTAATAAGATTCATATATGCTTCATATATCTCATTCAAAAATATTACATAGGATCGGAACAACTACTGAAAGTTGAGTGACTTTAGAGAGACAAAAAAACTTTGATGTATTTAAATAAAACAATTGAGAAACTTGATTTCTATTATGTAAAGTTATCCCCATAAAACATGTACATATTGTTTCAGTTGAAAAGGTAAAATAAATAAAAAAACAATGTTTATTTATTCATATCCGCTCTTAGTTTGATTTTATTTTCTCTTTCATGAAATTTTCTAAAAAAATATAAAAATGGGCATATATGCATTTAGACAAACAACTAAAAATCACGTTTTCTTTTAAAGTAAACCTTAAATATACTGAAATTTAAATCGATTTTAGTCAATTTATATAACAAACAGTGTAAAGGTTAATACGGTTTTCACGATTTTAAACAAAATGTTAGCTTCTCAAAAGAAATATATTTGTTATGAAAACAGTTTTAAAAACTATACACGTATTTATAAAATGGTAACATATAAATAAAACAAAACAAATATATATATTAAATCTAAAATGGATAACACTTATTAACAAGAAACAAGTACCGTTTGTCCACATGAAAACATATGGCCAGGGAAAATCTGAGATAGACTAGAACCAACTTCCGTATGATATAGAAAAGGTGAAATGACCCTTTTGTTATGCAAGTGTCGAATTCGCATAAAACGTTATTCACAATTATTCAAAACGAAATAACGAGAGCGACTCTTTTTAGATATATTTATACAACTGTACACCGATATAAATGTTAGCTAACTTTTTACACTTATATTTATAAAGTACATGAAATATTTTATATATCTACTTTATATTCATGTATCGTTATAAATGTCTTGTAATGTATATACCTAACGGACTTTTTTTTATCATTTTATATTTGTACATGAAATACATTAAATATCTAAATTGTTTTATGTATCCACTTTATTTTCACATATCTAAGTTATTTTACACATCTACAATATTTTCTATAACAAAATGCATCAAAGTTATAGATTTAAAGACATTTATGATGATACGTGAACATTAAGTGACTACATGTCATGATTATATATAGTTTTACCTTGTTTATCATGAAAACCGTTATATTAAAGTATCCGGAAACGGCTATTATCGTGGTTTTTTCTTATTAAAATAGTATTTAATAGTGTATGGTGAATATATATAGTATAATATTTATTTTGGGTGTTGTGGTGGGATTTAATGTTGTAACCGAAAGCGAAGTTGTCATAACTCATAAGGGAATTAATGGAGGAATGGCTCATTCTCAAGTCGACATCAACCTCAACCATACAAAATGTGTCAGCTGCAAATTGAAGTATCCAATTCAAGATCTTGCTTCATAACTTCTTTGTTGGTTAGCATAATACATCAAAACATCACTTGATAAGGGTGATCTTCACTTATAATAAACTATATTATTTTTTAAAAATATTTGTTTTAATTTTATGTATTTTAATGGAGTTACAAAAAGTTAAAATTAGAGTTAATTACACGGATAACCCCTATGGTAAGCTCTTATTGCACTTTTAGCCCATAACTTTGAGAAAATACATGGTTGAACCATAATTTTACAACTTGTAACACCATTGGCCTAAAAAATAGATGGATTTTAACTTATACTGTTAGCATCCAAAAGAGAAATTAAGTGTTTGGGGTTGGGGTGGATGAAAACTAAACTATTAGCATGGGTCGCGTTCTTCAATGACAAATGGGGTCTTTTCTGTTCACATATTTGGGTCTCCCGGTTGGAGCTAACATGGATCTTACGAAAAGTTGAAAATTGATTATTGATAAATTGAACTCAAAGTTATCAAAATGGAAAGCGAACACTCTTTCGATAGGCGGTAGAATCACTCCCTACGACGGTTCTTAGAAGCTTACCTATATACTATTTGTCTTTGTACAAAGCCCCTTTACATGTCATTGACACACTTGAAAGTATTAGAAGAAAGTTTTTTTAGGGAGCAATCAGACATCAAATATCTGTTGGGTGGGAGAGAATCATATCGGCTAAAATTCAAAGAGGGCTCATAGTACGGAGTATTCGCTCAACAAACTAGTTTTGTTGTCTAAGTGGACCTGGGGATACAAGACTGAACCAACAAGATTATGGAGTCGATTATCAGGACGTATCCGGTGTTTGACGTAGCTCACGCATTTACGCAGGGTCGAAGGAATACTAAGATATGAATCCACAACCATGAGTTTTTTAAGATTATTTTTGTCTGTTTTCGAATTCGGTTCTAACAAAAAAATTAATATCTACTTTAAACTTTATGTATCAAAATAGAAAACGGTTCTTTTCTTTGGATTCGTAATAGGAATAGTAAGATAAATATTGAAGGGGGAAGGGAGGGGGGGGGGGGTCGAGTGGATAAAAATCCACTTTTATATATGTAACACCTTTTATTCAAAATTGGTTAGGTTTTTTCTAACCATTTTTGGTTGATTATATATTTAATTTCCTTGTTATTACAAAAAACGGTTCGTTTATTTTGTCGTTATTATATAAATGGAGTATGTAAAATGTTTAGATATGGTTTGGAAGATATTGAAGTTTTGTGATGTCGGGGAAGAAAACGAGTAAAGGGGACATACAAAACCAACCGAATTGGACGGTAGACATTTCAACGTGCATAACTAACTCAAAATACCAACACACATGTTAAACCTTAGACACTTCCTGCTATGGTCTCATACAAAAACAAAAAAAATGAAATACTAAAAGTAAGACATTATAACGATAACATATTGTCAAATTTTATCGAATAGATCATAACATTCAGTTAAAATACTAAAGATTGCTGCTCCTTTTGTGCTAGCAACGATTAATGAAGTTGTTTTATATTAGCTTTTGATCAAATATTCATCAAGTTTAACATCATAATCAAATTAAATTTATGTTTGCTTAATTTCACCGCTAGCAAAATCTTTAATAACCTATCTTAGTTCAAGTTTTAGCTTATGCTTTATGTATCTCAAACAATTTAAGTCCAAAACTGAAAAAACCAAACCGAATCCATTCATGAAAACGTAACCTATGTGTTTTCTAAAACCGAAAATTTGGTTTTGGATCTGTTTGAACCCAAAACGACCCAACCCTACCCATGACCTGATTGTAAGATTGATGATAGAGCATACATGTGGCATATAAGTTACACCTATATGGGTTTTCTTTGATGGCGTGACATCAAAATACTAAAAGAATATAGTGCCTAGTCAACAGAGGCGGATCCACATTTTAATATGGGTGGGCAATTGCCCACTGTCCGGTCAATACTAAGCCCATTCCCATTCCATTTTTTTTGATGTAGAAGTGACTTTAATCTTATTACTTGATTTTTTTGGTTCATTAATGACTGCTTTTTTTTTTTGAAAGGCGACTTTCATTTTTAAGTGGCAGTCGCATCTCCGAATCGGAGACCCGTTACCCCTCAACCTGACCACTACGTTGTCTGAACCGGGCCCGCGGGTTCAGAACGAGAGGCTTAGGCTTTCACCGGGAAACCATGGAGTCTGCTGCCACTTGACAGCAGTTGCGCCGCTACACGGGCCAAACCCCGCTAGCGTAACGCACTCCGGACTAAAACCCGGTTTGGCTCGGATTCGAACCTGCGTGGGCAGGTTGAATCTTCATCGCCAACTGCTTTAATCTTCATTTATAAAGTCCTTTTTTATTATTTAATGTCATACCTTCAAATTCTGCTCATTCATTACTTGAATTTGTAACATTATTTGATTTTAATTTTGAATATTATAAGATATTAACTTTGTTTACATTTTGTGGGTTTCCTCCTGAGGGGTGGAGATAATCGGGTGGACCAGTAGCCCGTCAGTAATCCAATTTGACGATAAAAAAAACTTTGTTTACATTTACGTATTTTTTAAAGCAATAGTTAACCTAATCCTAATCAATATTAATTTATTTTACTTTTTGAACCGCTTTTTAAAAGCAATATTTGATCGGCGTGTAAAGTTTTCTTAAGATCGACGAAAATGATAGTGTGATAAAAGGAAAAGAATTCATTCCGTGTCCTTGTATGAAATGTAAAACTTTTAATTTTTTTTTCCTCCGTTCCTTTTTTATTCACCCGTATTTTGCCCTCCTACAAAATATTTCTATATCCGCCACTGCTAGTCAACCACTTCCATCCACCCCAAAAAACGTATGACATTATAAAGTTTTGAGCTCAACCTCGGCTCGTTTACGACACGAATTTTGTTCATGACATGGAAGGAAAATGTGAGAAATGGGATAAATTGGTAGATGAGGCAAACCTAGTTTTGAGAAACCAATTGATGATGCAAATCTGTTCAGATGGTTAATTAGTTAAAATGTATGTTTTAAAACCTAACATATAACTAAAAGCTAATGTAACATTAATTATATTTTCGTTTAGTTTTCTCTAAATAAATTTTATCCGAGAAGTTGTTCATTTTGTCTTTGTCCACACAACTTGGGCAGCATATCCACATGCAATATTTGTTCTTGAATCTTGCATTGTTGTTTAAAGGCATGGGAAATTACACGTGACGTGAGCATGTTTCCGCTTATTTTTTGTTACATGAAAGCTGGATTTTGATGTAAACGAATTCATTTGGATTTTGAATATTAAAAAAAAGAGAAATTTTGTAGTTGTGTCACGAGAACAAATATGTTTTAAGATATTCAAATAAAATATTATTGTCAAAGTTTATATGCTAACCAATAATGAATCTACTATAAAATAAGTAGTGATTCGCAATAACTTGCACATATATATAAGATTACTAAATTGTCAAATTGTAACACTCTTTTTTTTTTAAAGGGAAATTGATTTTTAATAATTCAAATTATTATGTATTGACTGATGATAATTTAAATTAACTGTTTGATTGATTATAATCTCAATTTTCACTTTTATTATCAATGACGGTCTCAGTAGCATAACAATCATATATTTACACTTGATTCTCACTCGATGTCGCTTGTACATTTCTTCATTACATTTAAAATCGTCATTTTGAGCGAAAATAAGTGTAAATCTATGGTTATTATGCTACTGGGACTGCCATTTACAACAAAAATGAAAGTTATGATTATCGCACGTCAATCTGTTAGTTTGGATTAATATTAGCCAATGAGTCATAGTTTGGATTATTAAAAACGTATTTGCCTTATTTTAACTAAATAAAACCAGCTTTAAATAAAATACTTTATAAATAGAATTAAATATAACTAGTAAAACTATAAAAGCTCTCACCGATACCGGTTACAATAATATCAAAACACCGGCAACGATGTTGTTCGTTTGTAAGCGGTTGGGTTTGTCACACCTACGTAACGTTAACGTCGCTCGTTATAGCTTATAATACAAAAAAATTTTTGATTTTAAATACAACCCCGTTTGGAAAAAAATAACGAACATTAACAAAAAAAAACCTAAGGTCATCCGTCATTTTCATATTTTTAAAAGCATTGTTTTGAAACCGGACCGACCGGTCGGACTGGGAACCGGTGGTCTGACCGGTCCAGTTACATATGTTGAAATGGTCTTGCAGCGAACCGATGGTCGGACAGAAAACCGGGTGGTCGGACCGGACGAATCGGTTGACTATTTTTCAAAATCTTTTTTAGGTATGTTGGTTTCGTATTTCGTAGCTAATTGTTAGTTTAAGATTATTAGAATTGACTTGTTGGTGGTTTTTGAAAAGATTAATGGTTGTTTGGATTGATATATTTTTATAATATTTATGACGTCGTCCGGTTCTTAAATTCGGTCCGACCGATCCGACCAGTGGACCGATAAGGAGACCGGTTCGACGTCCGGTCCGGTTCTGAAAACATTGTTTAAAGGTAACGAACGAAAGTTATTACAGTAAAATGAAAATAATAGAACATCAAAGGGTTAAAAGCGCACGCGCATTAAGGGTGGAGCACGATCGTGTTTTCTCTACATTACGCGACATGAGTTTGGACGTTATCGCTTCTACAGTGAACACTGAAAACGGATACGATTGTACCAAAAGACCGGCACTGCAATGGTAACAACATTCGCTATAACTTTTGACACAAAAAATATACTCGATTATGAACACTACTCCGTTTTAAAAAAAAAGTTTATACCGGAACGTTCACAAAAATAAAAGTAAAATCAGTCGCACATTCCATTTAAAAAAACAAACGAACGAAAACTATTATATGAAAACAATATTAATAGAAAATCAAACCGATTAAAAACGTATATTATACATAGTAGAAGAGGGTAACACGTAAATAAGAAAAAAACGTTAAAACTAAAACTGAAAAAATATACTTGGATCATTTAAAAGGATTTACTATACATGCCAATTCTTCTTAGAAAGGTTTGTATAATTTTACTTATACAAACATCAACTTGTTGCATAAAAACATATGGTGCATAGAAAAGTACGGATTTGAGTTCAATATGACGATTAATGTTCAACTTTTAGCATCGATTGGTAAAGTTATGTGTTGGATCATACTTCAACAACTTGTTCTTGAATTAATTGTTTGGTTATATTTACAACGAAAGCGTTACTAATCAACAACTCTACTTGATTAATTAAGAACACAAGAAATATGAAACCACAATCAATTATAAATGAACACATTCATACACCGTTTGTTTATAATCTCAAAGCTATATACTAACTAACATATATCTAAATAATCGAAAAAGACAATTACTACTATTTTTGAGATTACAAGAGATAAATTCCAAATGAAGATTAAACGGGCTTAATCAAATCTTTATTTGATCATCCACAAACTCTTTGTCGGTAGCAACCCATTACCGATAGTAGCTTCTTGTTGATAGGAATTTTCCTTAAGTGGTTTTGTAAGTATAGTCCTCTAGGTCATTTTCCATACAATATGCATCAATGTTATCAAAGCCATGATTCTATATAAACATGAACGATTCCTTTATAGAGTACTAACATAATACCAAAGAGATAAGCATGAGGTTATATAAATTAACTAAGGGTGGAAGGGGTGGTCACAAATTCAAGGATTGGCTTGAATGGATAACAACTAAAATACTCAAGGATTGGCTTGAAACAATAACACAACTTATATAAATACACAATATCCTTCCAAATACTCACAACAACTAAAAGATTCAACAACATGAGTTTGATGTATGACTCTATTAGTGTATATATGGTCACATATTATGATATACACTTCTTAATTTGATGGCAATAAAACATGAACATATCATATGTTCATACCATATATTTTTAAATTATCATCAGAATATTCAAAAGATCAAACAAGCAAAGCAAATCAACCAAAAATATTAGACAAAAGGCATGCAAACAATGAACTACTCAACCGAGAATTCAACTGTGTTATGACCGATTTTTTTTAACGACTAATCTTATTGTACTCCACTTCAAATTTACTCCATGTCTCAGGTAAGACTCGAACCCAACACTACTTGTGTTATGACCGGTTAACTTAGACAACCTAGAGTCAACTTAGACAAAGTTTGAAGCTAGAAAATGCCCTAAAAATTAGGAGTTACCATAGAAAACCAAACCATAACCATAATCGATTGAGAAACCGATGGTTAGATTTTGATTTTTTTTTATAAATTACTTTCATGGTTCAGTTATTGTTTTATGCGTATAAATAACTAAATTAACTGAACTAACTGGCATCATAACGAACCTTAATATTTTGTTTTGTTATAAGTTATAATAGGTTCTCACCGTAAACACAAACACTGATTTCTTGTGGAATTTTTTTAAGACAAAACCAAAGATGATTAACAAAACTCAATGTTTGAGAAGTAGTTGATAAATGATTACATATGTTTCAATAATAAACATGATGGATCTTGTTTGATTTAATGTTTAAAAGATGACATGATAAGTGAAGTTGTCTAGCAAACATATGTGGACTAGATTGAGGAAAAAGAACACAACATAAGACGTGGGATGTTTTGTTGGTTTGTCGATTTTGAGTGCTCCTTCACTATTCACCCTCTTCTTTTAGGTGATCATTGACACTTGTCAAAGGACGCCGAGGATAATAATTTACATAAATCCCCCCTCGAATCTCAACACTCACAATTAACCCCCATCCCCACTTTTGAGATTGGACTTTTGACAAACATTTCAGCGTAAGCTATTATATTTTCATTGACCATTTTGCAATATACAGCATTTTCTGATCTACTTTTAATAAATCACAAGATACCACCTACTTTTTAATTTCTGGGATATTTTTTAATATTGTACAATTTTAATTAAGAATAAATTACGTATAAAGTAATAGTAGTATATTTATTCGATACAGCCATTACAAAAACTTAAGTTTAATATAATTTTCGTTGATCATGTATGATACATTGTTGGGGATTATTATGTAAGCATACACTAATTAATAACATTTTTATGTTTAACACGTGGTTAACGATTACTTTTTTTTTTTTGTAAAACTTAGATCGTCTCTAAAATTTTTCACCTTAATAACATAATAAGTGGGTTAAAATAATGTGAAATTGGTGACACAACAAGGCTTGAATGTTATGCATATTTTAATGGAAAAAAAAAAAGAAACATCCAATATAGAAGACTCAAAGCACGCACTTTACTATGTGTTTGTCTACCCCTATCGTATCAGGAAAACTTGTCTCTGTAGGCTACCAATCTTACATTATATTGTTAAAGGTAGCTAACTTTTTAAGTGGGGCCAACTTCGAGACATTATCAACTTAGCAGAAGGCGATGACACATGGACACCAACATGCTCAACATAAAATGTTGATAAGGTACATAAAAACCATTATAAATGTATGATGATTGAATTAGTGTATTGTTATCATGGCTAAAAAGTATAAATAAGGACAACGTTTTGCTACAAGTCTCTAACATATTTGCTCTCTCCGTATGATGCAATTGTTAAGAAATTATAAAGAGTTAGATGAATACAACAATTTACAAATATATGATGAAAACATTTATAAATATCTTGTAGTTTGTAACTAAAGACGTCGTAATATGGAGTTGAAGTAGTATTCAAGTCATTAAGAAAGAAAGATGACTCAAGCCTCTTAAAAGGAGCATTAAACTTGCTCGGCGTAGGCTCACCCTTTTCTACCAGGTGCCATAAATGCTTGATGCTATGACGTGAAACCATTTGTGTTGTCATCTTTTAATAAGTTGAGAACGTTGTGTATGATGACTCGAACGAGTATTTGGTCCAACATTAGGAACCAACAACGAATAATGATTGATCGTGTGATTCTAAAAACCTACGATAAATTACGATTATTTTATGTATGTGCTTGAACGAGCTATAAATTAGGGATGCTTATTGTCTAAAATTTGTGCCTTAAATAACATAACTAAGTAATGTATTGTCATTTCGTCTCAGGTAAGTGAACAAAACTAATCATACGCTAATCCAACTCTAAGTATGTATAGATGATACACAAAAAAAAAGTTGATATGTTGATTGTCCTTTGTGTACAATGTTATTTTTAGCATGAACTATTAAAATAGAGTGTGATACAAGAGCTAAAGTGTATAAGCACCCTCTAGGATTTGAATCTCAATTTTTTTGATTGTGAGATACACCATTTAATCATTAGAAATTTAGGATATCCATTTAGGGACGATATTTTTTATATTTTTAAGTATTCAAATAACTGTGTGTATTAATTCTAACAATATGATATTAACCGTGTGTATTAATTCTAACAAACTTTTATGGTATAACAGTCTTTATCAAATGAAAAGAGGAGAAAACAAAAACTTCAAGAAACCCTTCAAAATAAAACACCGATCCATGATCCTAACTAAAGACATAAAATTGTGAATCTTAGAAAATATAAGAAATATATATTACTCCCTATTATAAGAAATACTATATAAGTAGTAGCGATTGAGTTGAAATTGAAAGAATCCGATGACAATATATTTTATACAACTCTCATGTGGTTGTAGTAGTTGCTTTAACAAGGCCTCACATCCTGTGGATTTGGTTGTCTGCTAACTCCCAACTCCAAATCATATCTTCTTTTTCTTTCGATTCAATATAATAATATATCTATATCTATACATACTAATAAATAAAGGTTTTGGGATACCACATGTCATTCTCATATCCATCCTTAACTTTTTTTCCCCGCCTCTCTCTCCTATTAATGCTACAAGTTTCTATAAAAAAATTTAATTTTTGTTTTCCGCCTCTATCTCCTATTAAATAATAATGATTTGTTTAACTATTTTTATAAAACATTTTTTAATTAAAAAAATAGATTTGTTCATAAAACATTTACTTAATTTAAACATTTCTTTCATTCTTTTTATGAAAGATTTTAAAAAAATAACTATATAACGTTTCTAAAATTTATATTAAAAATTATGTAATATGCCATAAATATATAATATTAGATCTTTATTACTAAGTATATATATAATACTGTATTTATCCACCTTGTATAATAAAAATGGTTTCCAAGCTATACTATAATAAATGAATGACTATACTTGTACGTAGCGACTACTGATAAAATCTAATTTTTTTCGCTTTTCTCTCCTATTAAATAATGATGATGTTAAATAATTAAATATCTAAATTTTATTTTAATATTTTATTAAAAATTACTAAATCATAAGAAAACTTCAATTACATGTTATTTTAAAATACAATTATATAATTCTTAAAACTTCATTATTTGTTACTTATAACTTTTAAATCTTCATTAAATCTTTATTATAATACTTTATTTATTCACCCTTTATAATATACATGGTTTCCAAGCTGTACTATAATAAATGAATGATTATACTTGATACGTAGCGACTTCTGATAAAATCTATTTTTTTCGCCTTTCTCTCCTATTAAATAACGATGATGTTAAATAATTAAATATCTAAATTTTATTTTAATATTTTATTAAAAATTACTAAATCATAAGAAAACTTCAATTATATATCACTAGTACAAAAATATAGCTTTTGGGGCGGTGTAATTGATGTTTAGAGGCGGTTCTTACCCGCCTCAAAACTATCGCATCAAAAAATGTGTTTGTGTTTTTTTAGGGCGGTTAACCATCTTTAAGGGCGGTTAACCATCTTTAAGGGCGGTGGGTTTGCAAACACATCTTCGTCATCTTTTAAGGGCGGTCCTGCCATATTTAATAAAAATAAATAAATAATACCAAATAAAAAATCCAAATTGACGGAACCATATCTTTAAGGGCGGTCCTCATATTTAATAAAAAATTCAAATCGGAGAAACAATATTTGCAGAAACTAATTGCATGCAAAATATTTAATAAAAATTTAAATAAAAAATCCATATTACATAAACAAATTGCAGGCCAATTACAGAAACCAGATTCCAAAATATAAACCAAATTGCAGAAACAAAATTCTATGCTTTTATAAACCAAATTCCAAATTGCATCAAGCTATCTTAAAACCCACGATCCATAAACTATTCAATTTACAAACACCTTATTAAAAAGCACCGGCATTAGGTGAGCGAGTAACCCGTCGATCTCGCTTTGTGTAGCATAGCCTTTGGTATTCCAAATCTAAAAACAAATATATATAGAAAAAGTTAGATTTATAATATATATTTAGTGTGACATACAAAGTATATAAATTACTTACCGGGTTGAGAAAATTCTGTTGAAGCGCAAAGACAAAATCAAACATATATTCTATCACCATGTAGCCAAATTCCCATCCTTATTTTTTTTTAACCTACAATAAATTAACAATTAATTATTTAGCAACTAAAGAAAATCATATAACTAAAAAATAGAAAACACACCTCAACCATTGTCCATGTGAAATCTGTTCCCCTAAAGACATCTTGAATTACTTGCGAAAGAAGATAACTCTTTTCGGTCTTTTTGTCCTTTAAAAAATCACAAATGAATACTTCTTTCTTTGTAGGGGAAATAATAAATAGTGACCAATGTTCTCTACAAAACGTAAAGTTATACAATAACTAATTAACAAAATAAAAGAAAATTAACTAAATTAGACTAATATTTAAAAAATATATATTACTCCGCTAAATATGGTGCTAGAAAATAACAAACATAGTGTTAGAATGCCTGTGGCCTATAAATTGCCTCGACGTTCATAATCTACAATTAAACAAAAAATATTATAGTAAATACTAATATAAAAATAGATAAAGTAATATATAACTTTTTGATCAATCAAATATACCTTTATTGCACTTATAGGCCACTAAATGAAACAAGTAAGGGTGTGCTCCATAATAACAACTTTATCGGTGCGTGTCTGTTGAGGGAGCGGTATTTTCTTGAATTGGGCATGAGATTATCCACTTGTACTTTCAAGTAACACTCGTGTATGCAATTATTATGTAAGATCCTATCTGAAGTTGGATATGCTTAGCCTTTAGCTACCGTTAGACTAATAGTCAAATCGTATGGCCATAACAACTCACACGAACATATATTCTACAAAACCATCTACCGTTTTAATAAACAAATATGTGTGTGTGTGTGTGTAAATAACATTTATATTTAACTATATATACATAACCTGAATATTTGGATAGTCGCTATACGATGCACTAGTGGAGCCACAAATACCCCGTGCTCGCATCCAGCCTTTGTCTCTTCCGGTTCACGTTCACTCTCTCATACACCCTTTGTCTCGTGTACAATCCTCCGTGAACTTGTGTTCCACCTGTAACCTCAATATCCAAATATTATAAAAAACTCTCAGATATATATATATATATATATATATATATATATATATATATATATATATATATATATATATATATATTCCAAACTCATTACCAATTACGTGTGAAACTGTCAATGCTTGACCCTCGTGCTCTGGTCCAAAACAAATATAAATGATTAGTACTTAAGCAGGAACAAAAAAAGAAAAAAAAATACTATGTGCGCAGAAGGAGATTACCATAAGAATCACCAACACCAAAATCATGTATGAAAGGTAACTAAAATTAAAAGTCAAAGAAATCAACTAAATTGCAAAGTCAAAATTAGGATTGTGTTTTGGAAGTTGGAACAGAAAATGTAGTTGTTGAAAGCAGCTAAATTGAAATTCAGAATCCTTGTCATAATGCAATTGCAGATTTTAGTTAATTGATTGCTTTAATATGAGTTGAACATTTTCTAAAACATTGTATATCATGAGATTGACAAGGAATGCATTTCCACAATTTAGATTCTAAATTGCCCAATGAGGGGTTTACGAATCAGTGAACAACTTCCAAATATTAATGCATATGAACAGTTTGGTTTTGTCTATATATTAGCGGTGTTCATGGTTTGGTTTGAAACCATCCAACCGGGTCATCGGTTTGGTTTTGCAGCACGTTTTTTTTAATTAGTCGGTCGGCTTAAAAGCTTTCAAACCATACTAACCGGTTTGGTTTGCGGTTTCGACCAAAAAACAGCCGTAAAAAGCCGGACCGGATCGTGAGAATACAGTAATTTTAATTTTTGCAACAGTAGTCAAATGTCAGCTTCAAACACATCTGACAACAAGATCAAATTCTGTAGATCAAATAAAACACCTTGAGTCTAGGCAGTCACATAAGAACTTTTCCAAACTAATCTCATCTTCTGCAAGTTCATCTCAACCGGTGAAAACAACAATCAAGAACAAAGTAACCAAGCTACTTATTATGGCTTTTTCTCATCTGGTTACAGTTATTTTAGGCAGCCTATATAGCTCTCGGAATACACTTAACTGACACTTGCATTAACTTGTTGCCATCTATCTGATTAAATGTTTTTGGTTTTGTGATGAATCATATTTGCTTCTCTAGTTTAATAAATTATCCACATACCAAAAAAAATAAATAATAGAAAAACAACATTAGTCAGGCAGGCTAAGCATCTCATACATGACTGTAAATTGCAATCTAATTTTTTACACCTCAACTTCTAATGACTGTTACCATTGTTTTATTGCAAAATCGAAATTATCATTTAAAAACAATTAAAAAAACAAAATCACATATCTGTGCAGCCGATTGATTTCAAAACAAAAACACAGAAACGAGAAATTCCAACAATTAGACCCATTGAATCGTAATCTCCTGAAGGAAAAAAAAATGTGTTTTTATAACCAAATCAAAATGATCAACTAGCAATTCAGATGAAAACATGGACATCTAATGTCTTAATCTACATATAAAAAACAAGTTCAAGTTTAATAGTTAAGAACAAGAAAAATCACGCGTTCTTGTTCTTGCAATCGGAAAAAAACCTCCCGGAATGAGAATGATAAACCTCTTGTCAGTGAGCTGTGATCGTAAGACGGGTTAGTCAAGGAGGAGTTAGGGTTTTTTTTTAAGAAGAAAAGGGGATCCTGGTTAAACCTCTTCAAAACAGGATTTGGAGAAGAAATTAAAACCCGCGCGTACCTTTTCAAAACCGCCAAAAGAGGTTTTTAACTTTTTATTTAGTATTTTTTAATATTATATAATATACATAATAGTTTAGAACCCATGTAATTCACACGAGATGAAAAATATAAATATATAAAATTCTTAAATCTTTATGTATATATATTACAGGTGTAAAAATATATAATATATACTAAGGATAGAAAACAAAATTCAAAATACGTAAAAATTAATATATAATTGGGTTTCGAAAATACGTTAATTAATATTTAATGTAATATGACTTTCATTTACTATTTGAATAAAAATAAAAGTTATATAATTAGATTTTAAAGTTTCTTATAATAAAAAAATAATTCAAAATAATTGTTTTTATTAGTATATATAGTATTTTGTTTAAATATATATTATTATTAAAAAATATAGATGCATTTAATAAGAGAGAGAGACGGGAAAAAAATTGTAAGATTGAATATATAGATAACACGTGGCATGAAAAAATTTTATTTATGATATAGTATACAATATAGATATATAAAAACACTTCTTGCCTCAAAAGACTTTGGTTAAAAAATCCTTCCTATGTAATTCCTTCCACGTGTGCTTTTTGTACTTTGAAATGGGGAAGAATAGATTATAAACATACATTCTGATACGAACCAATTCTGGATTGGGTCACAATGGATCTGGTCACATTTGGATCGGGTCAGGTCCATTTGAAGCTGAATAAAGAGGAAACAGCTGAATGGAGGGAAACGAGAGGGAGGGAAGTCAGATGGAGGGAAAACATTTGAATTTCTAGAAGAAGGGGGTGATCCACGATTTTAGGGAGTCGAAATTTCAACACACAACTATTCCCTCCACAATTTTAGTTTAAGTATTTATTTATGCATTTTACTATTGCAGTCAATGTTTTTATTATTAAATTAGGGTTCTTACCTTGGAATTGGAGATTTAATCATTCTCGAATTAGATTACACTATCGTTAATTTGACTTTAATTAAACAAATTTAACACAACACTAAGTTTCGATAATTTCTCACAACCGGTATATAACGGTTTTTCTGAATCATCAAATAGTTGTTATAATTTTTCTTGATCATCACCAACATTAGTCTCTAAATCATTAAACATGCCATTTAAACTGTCATAACCATCATTTAAATAGTCATTGACGACATTTCCTAAATTAATCGACGACGTGTCATGATCAACAAATGATTTCCTATGCAGTGATCAAAAAGTTTGTCTAAGCATAAAACCATGTTTCATCCATGGTTGCCGAAGTCGCTAGGCGCTGCCAGGTTGGTTGACTGTGGAGTTGCGAGTACTCGGCCTAGGCGGGGAGTACTCGGACATGGTAAATTACGAAGAAGTTAATTTTCAGGAAATTATATATATATCAAATAACATAAATATATATTAATATTTATAACAAAATATGTGAATATCAATATAAATAAAAAATATACATGTTCAAATACTAAAGTATTTCAAAATTTTGTATTCATTCTTTAATATTACAGACATAGTAATCATTTAATTCTCGTCTTCCAATGTATCTCCATGAAAAACAATGAAAAGCCAACATGAATCGGTGAAAAACAGCGAAAATCCGAGTTGACCGAGTTGAACCGAGTTGGACCGATTTAGACCGAGATGGCCGAGTTGGACCGATTCCGAGTAATGTTGACCGAGTTGAAAAAAATCATCTCGGCACCCTACCGAGGACCCAGTACTCGACCGCTTAGGCCTAGTTTTACAACACTGGTTTCATCAAATGAAACTCTATATCTTTAACATTATCGAATCTTTGAAATTTTTTACAACTCATAGATGGACACCAAATCTTTTGATATCCAACATTCACTCGATTAGCTTCGACAACCTTAAGAAAACTTTGAACTCCAATAATATATGTTCAGCTAGTACGTGCAATATCGTATATCCCGACTTTACGATCCATCTGAAAATTAAAACAAACAAATAAATGTATGTATATGATGTAAATCGGTGCTCTAAGGTGATGGATCATAACCCACTTTTTGAATATTCTATCTCATATGTATACATTTTAACGAGTTGACTATTTAAGAAAAATCGACATCATTTCCCCGTAACTCCCCAAGTATGTGTGTAAGCCGCAAACTCGTAAGAGTAACGAGAAATAGCAACCAATTTTTTCTGAATGTCAACTCACTAAAATGTATACATACCCTAAATGAGATATAATACTGAAAAAACAGTTTCGAACGGGGACAATCCGAAATTGACCTCTATTAGATAAATTTCGGACGAGTATTTCTAAAAGGTTATCATAATTGAATATGCATACAAATATAAATAAATAAATAAATAAATAAAATACTAAATCTTTAATAAATAAATGGTAAACAAACAAATAATAAATTTAAATAAAAATGCAATCAATACTTTAAATTTAAAATGTTTAATAAGCATAATGATTCAACTTTTAAAATAATGAGATTAACTCAAATGCGGTGTTTTAGGTTTGGATCAAATAGTATATTTGCCGTATTTGGATTAAATAGTATATTTTTATTGAGGGATTGAAGTAAACTGAACCGTCCAAAACAATAAAACACCGCCCCCAAAAAAAGTGTTTGAATCTTGAATTGGATGTGGCTTTTTTGAGGCGATTGGGTAATAAACCGCCCCAAAAATTACCTCCAACCGCCCCAAAAATTAACTTTTGTACTAGTGTGTTATTTTAAAATAAAATTTTATAATTCTTAAAACTTCATTATTTGTTACTTATAACTTTTAAATCTTCATTATTTCTTATTTCACATGACTAATAAAATCCAATATACAAATCTTTATAGAAAATACTTATTTATAGCAAATTATATTTATTAAACCCATGTAAAACATGAACTTTAACCTAAATATACACAAATATATATATGGCAAGGTTATCGTATAAAGGACAATAAGCGTAGGAAGGCCTCCGAGTCGTTAATTAAATCAAATCTGAGGCCCAAAAAAACACGGTGATATAATTGTAAATAGCGTAAAAAAATATAAGCGCGCTCAAGTAAAAAAGAATATTCTAGTCATTTTGTAATGAGAACGTGCTCAAACCATCCCTGTAATCACCCTGATAGGATATGGTATCTAAATTTTAACAAGGGTCTCAATCCATCCTTATAAAATTATATTTCAATATAAAATATGACGTAAGTTACATCTTAGTAGAACAGTGTAAGTGTGTGTAAATGTGTTTGTATTTTATTGATAATTGTTAATTTGGGTTTACAATGAGATGGGTTTATGCAGAACCCGTATTTACATAATCTACCTCAGACTATCACTAATTACATTTGTGTCTTTTACATTAAGTCTCTGTTGTGGGTTTTTTTACAGGTTTGATGTTTTGATTTTACACATGTTTGTTGTTACTAAGCATGTCAAGCATTTTACGACGCCTTTTGACCGTTCAAAAATACATACAAGTTGACTGTTTCTCCCGGTTCTAAATGAATTTGAAATGGCCTAGTCATACGAGAATTTGGTGGGATTTTGAATATCGTATATGGGTTTTACACATGTGAATACTGAGTTTAAAAGAATCCACACTTATAAATAATTAGTTTTAGCTAGTGGAGTGTCACAATAATCTATACTATATAATAAATAAAGGTTTTTGTGGGACACATGTCACTCACACTTGCATCCTTAACATTTTTTTCCCGCCTCCCTCATATTAATTATAAAATTTTCTTTATTTTTTTATAATTTTTGTTTCCCGCTTCTCTCTCCTGTTAAATAATCTCCTATTAAATAATAATAATGATTTCTATAACTACTTTTATAAAACGTTTTTTATTTAAAAAAAATTAAGTTTGTTCATAAAACATTTTTATAATTTAAACATTTCTTCACTCTTTTTATAAAACATTTTTTAAAAATAACTATATAACATTTTAAGAATTTACAAATCTTTATAAAACAAATTTTTTATATAAATTTTATATATTCAACCTAGGTAATAAATGAGTTTTAATCTAGTAACTTTAAAAGAAAAGCTATCAACTAAAAAGCTAGGATTAATTGAGAGGTAGAATTATAGAAATGTTAGTCTAGCAGCAAGTAAGCTTCTATACTTGGTAAAAAGCATGGGCCCAAATGTTAGTGTAGCAAGTAGCAACGGTCATTTCAAGATTCAAAGTCAACCATCCATTCAAGCACTAATAAAATATCTCAAAACACACATATAGCCAGCACATCTTGACTGGTCTATCAATGGCCTCAACGGGTCCTTTCTTGGCTTCTTCTACATTGTACATTATGCATTATTACTTGTACACGTAACAATCTTGAAAACGTTTCAATTTTTTTTTTTTTTTTTTTCATATAATCTTATTTTTTTTTCAAATTGGAAACATGTTAACATATATCAAAAGAATGAACAAATGAAGTAAGTTGTTTAATTGTTACAATAAATAATGTCAACTAGGAACACTAAACATCAAAAAGAAACACTAGGATCATCAAAAACCCTGATAAAATTGTTTCTTGATGATCTTTTCAAACATCCCATTTCAATAATCAACAAAACCGACCCAACTGAATGATCATCACACTCGTGTCATCAAACGAGCCTCGTGAAACCGAGAGTTCAACGAGTTTCTTGCAAGCTGAAATCGCGTCTAGTTTATCTGTTGATGTGCAGAAAGGTCGAGCCAAATCAACCGCTTCTTGATTGCTAACTTTCTCCCATAAACCGTCAGAAGCCATGATCAAGAACTCAAATTCAGGCATAAGTTTGAAGATTTTGGTTTCGGGTTCGGCTGTAATCCATTGTTTTAGGCTACGATCGCCAATTCCTCGTGAAACGGCTAGTGATCCGAGAACTCGAGAAACGCCTCGGCTGCAATCGACATAACCACCCTGCAAATTACCCATAAAGATTCAGTCATTGGATTCAATAAAATATATTGAAAACTGAAATAAAACTGTAAAAGTGACGAAACCAGCGGAAGGTCAAGAGGGTCCATCAACCCTGGTAAAAAAATGAGTTTGTGGGAGTTCTTACCAGTGATTCGATTCGTTGTTTTTCATCCAGTCTCGAAGGGCGGTGATCCGAAGTGAGGGCCTCGGCCGTTCCTCCTCGGCTAACGACCGCACGACAATCACCCGCGTTGGATACGACAAGATTTCCGGAGGTGATGATGGCGGTTACACAACAAGCTCCACCTCGTTGTTCTTGTTTTAAAAACTCCGAATCCGTGGTTAAGTAACCTTGTTTGATTGCTTCAACGATTTCGGTTTCACCCCTCTTTTCCACTTCTTTTTGAATGTTGTTTTGAAGATTTTCGGATGCAAATTCCGCAGCTTTTAATCCACCATGGCCGTCGAAAACACTGAAGAACGCCTGAAAACGTCACCGGAAAACAAGATCAAAACCAATTCTATCATAGAAACAAGAAAAAACAAATATACACAGTAAAATCTCGGTAAGTAAAAGCTATCGGTAGCGTCTGAGTACTCATAGCAGACCCAGTTATAGTGCAACTACTAGCAGCAGGGTCTCGAAGAGTGATAAAGTCACATGTTTCGAGGCCCTCAGCTTCAAAAACTTTATCGACGTGTAAAAAAAATTTATAGTTTTACGAGATAATCACCTGCGTATTCTGCCCGTTAAAATCAACTTTAACGTTAAACCGATCTTCCATCGCTTCCCTCCTCCCTCTTTTACAATAAACCGAATACCCATCTTCATCAACCTCCACCTCCTTCCACCGGTCCTCCACCGTGGCACACGGCGTTGACCGGTCAGCAGAAAAGCTCAAAGATCCAATCGGAATATCTAATCTAGTAGGTCTCTTCCTCTTCGACAGCGTCGGAGATGTGGAAGAACAAGAAGTGGGTCCATCGTCGTTAGAAGATCTAATAAGTCCACTAACCGGCGGCGGTGGTTTCTGAAGCCGGAACTTGAACGACGACGACGGCGATGAGGAACAAGACGATGGGGAAGCTCGTGACGATGGAGAGAACACCGGTGAATTTGAGATTGCAATGGTACACATGTTTGGTTTTCGATCTGTGTAACGTTCGAATTTTTGGTTGGTTTTTTTTTAGTGTTTTAAGATGGAACTAATGTTGTTTGTGGAACTTATATTGGAGATTGTGGTCAAAGTGGGTCCCACTATTCTTCACCGTGTTATATTTGTGTTCGTTTCTCATTGCTGTAGAACTGTATTTTCGTTGGACTAAATTGCCCCCTCACGTAATTTACCCTGTTCCCCGAGTTTTTTTTAGTGAAGAATTTTTTTTCTCTCTAAATCTCTTTATTCCGAAAGGATGGATACAACCCTTGTTTTTCATTCATTTATCTCTCATTCCCTTCTTAACAAAATTTCTGAAACATGTTTTCTCTTATTTTCTTTCTTTTTCCTCTTTTAAAAAAACTCTGGAAGAAAGTTTCCTTCCCTCTTCTTTTCTTTTCCCTTCTTTTCTCTTCATAAAGGAGACTCGAGAACACATGCATACTTTGAAAGGTTATTGTCACTAATTTTAGGATAATATGTTATTGTTACATTAGAATAAAATTGTTTATGTACAAATACATACATCTTACTACTTGATGTATTATTTATTTGCTTTCTAAAAGAAGTAAAGCAAAATTTGAAAAGAGGTCAAATACAAGTCAAAAGATAAAAAGGGGTCAATATATTTGAAATCATATTATTCACATGTACATAACCTTCTAATCATTAGTTACTTTTATTTAATATATAAAACTGAAATGCTAAAGTTTTTTCATGTGTTTATGGTTTTCATGGCGCTGACATGACTGACAAGTTCACTAACTTGAAATATAGAGGATGTTTTTGTCGAACAACCACGGACATGAATGTGAGAATGACACGAATTAGAGAAAGAAGGATACGTCTGTAGCCCTTCTATTTTGGCAGTGGCAGAGCTTGAAGAAAAACGGAGGAGGCGAGATTTTTTTAAACCTAGAAAATATCATTATACACTATCAACAACATATTTCAGGATAATATTAATTCGGTACTTTTAAACCTAGAAAATAAAATTGATGCTACTGCATCAGTTATGTTTATTCATTAAAAAAACTTAGTCAATTAAAAAAGAGTACACCGTGTATAATGTTACCCTCAAAATAATATACGCCTTTCCGCATGTTGTGTCTGATCTTCAATGATTAGTGCTTGACTTCACGAGAGACAAAGGGGCCGGGAAAAAGAAAAGGGTATGTTTCGGTTTCTATACCAACTTATTGATCCATAGCTTGTATCGTATATGTATATGTATTTCAGTTTATGTAGATAACAAACAAAAAACTCGTTACATTGTTGTTGAATCGAATGGTGGTTGATTTGTTCCAAGAATTTCACAAACATGACCACCTTTGAACTACTCTTGCGTGTTTCAACTGACATCCTTGAGTATTTTTGTTTCTTTGGAGTTTGCTTTGTATCCTTTTGATCAAAACGTTCGGAACAGTCGGTCAGAACAATCCATTAGTTTCATTAAAATAGTTGCTTCTATGTAATCCAAACATATATTGTAGATTCTCTCCCTAATGACTCGGAAAAAAACGACACTACAGAGACGATCGTGCTAATAACGTAACAAAAATAAGAGGAGAAACTCAAGAGAATATCGGAGAAAATCATTTCATTTATATTCATCTATACATAACACACATATTATATTTTCGCACAAGAACCATAACCGACTCGATATTTTAGCACAAGAACCATAACATGTTAGAAAAGAAGTTCTTAACGTTCCATGCATAGTACTTTTACAAAATACATGGAGCTCATAGCATCATGAAATTTTTCATAACTGTTAAGACTTAAATGAAATAATTATAAAACTTATTTATTTTTTAACTTTTAGAAAGATTCGCTAAATAATAATCAATTTTAATTTTTTTTTATTATATATGTTTATGACTAAAAAAAGTGTTTTATGATATTCATTTTAAAATTAATAAATTGACGTAATTAGTTTTGAAGGGCAAAAGTGTCAAAACACATTATCACACGGAGTGGGTGTACAGAAACGGGGAAACATGGCCGTTAAAAGTTAAAACTTAAGGTCAAACACGTTATTTGTATAAGGGACTGTATAAACATTATATTGGGTGTGTTTGACTCGTTACACTCCTGTTCTTTTCTCAACTTACCAATATAAAATATCTTTTTCCTACTTGTACATGATGCACAACTAGTTGTACATAGCATCTTTTTTTATTCATGTTATATTTTTATATTTTATTTTTCTTAGCTGGGAGGGACAGATGGCATGTTTTAAGGGGATAGGAATCTTGAAGGAAACTACAAAGTTCGGTATTTGATAGCAAAATATTGTTTTTTATTTAATTGGAAACATGATTTTAGTCTTTACATGGCGTGTTTTTAGGGTTAGGAGTCAAAGTTGTGTCAATTTAAGGGAAATAAAATATTTTTAAAATTAAATTAAAATGACAACAACGTTTTTGGTAACTACTTACTATTGCAAAGATGTTGAGAACATACGACAAGAACATAACAAGTCTTTTAAAAATTTATCGTGACCAAATCAACGAAATAATTAGTGATGGAGTCAAAGCCGGTTTAAAAACTTGACGGAAGAACAAGTCGATTGTCACATCGTACTAAACGTGACTATATTTGAATGATTGAACCAAACTATAAACCAAATTTTTGTTTGGTGTTTTTCGTTTGTAAACAGAATATTACATTCCAATCAAAATTATCTTTAACCTCATCCCCAACTCATGTATAGTGTTTTTAGACATCTTGGGGGTTTACAACAACATAAAAGACATTTCCAACGAATTCTTGATTAATCCCCAATAATCTTATAATTAATATAAAAATCACGTTTCAAAACAGCCTTGCGCCGTAGAAATTCAACATTTTCACCCATTTACAGTAGGTATTTCACCTCAACTAAAAATTTAGAGTAAATTAAATTGTGAGATTTTTGGTTAAGTTGTGGGGTCTGATGTAATCATGGCGTCACAAATTTGTAACCCGGTTAAATATATTTTTACCATATGTGGCGTTTAAGGTGAATTACAAACCAAGGCGGGTGAATATTACAAACTTAATAAGGGTGTCTGACAGGGGTAATAATAAGTTGTTAACGGGGCGGGTTGTGGTGTGAAATACAATGAATGTCGGTATGTCATGTTATTTAATCTTTACGGTGTGAATTAATCTACTAACGGTGTTTGTAGTGTTTAAAGTTCGTATTAACAGGGATATCAAAGTTGATATGACCCGGTGTCGGGGTCAAGATAATAAGGGAACAAAGAAGTATACAACGAAGTTTTAAATCGTTGTGAGAGTCGTGCCTCAAGGGTGAAGCTTGACACGCTTTGAGTTTATATATTCGAATCATATTTTTATAATTATATGTGGAATGAGAGTCATCACTTAGCTTCGGCTAATATGTTGTGGTGGTGGTAATGTGCAGGTATAAGAGTCGTTTATATATGGAGGTGGTCAAGATATGTGGATTAAGCGGGTCGGCTTGGATTACATATCTTTAGGGGATTAACTGGAGGTGTTTATCCAGGAATAACGAGAGGGTCAAAGAGGTGGCATAACCCGACTTAAAAGATAAGTGAATAAATAAACCATTTCTAATTATTTGGTTGGGTGATAAACACATAATCATATGTGTATATGTATATATGTTAACGGGGATAATACTATAAATATATTTGAATTGTGAGCTTACTAACCGTTAGGGGATGTCACGTTACAGTTTTGGATGGTGAAAGGCGTTGGTGATCAAGTCCAGGGTTCGGGTCAACGGGATGGAGATTTGGAATTGGCGCGGTGCACGATTTTACATGGTCGTTTTGTAAAATCTTTTCATTCACATTGTGTTTTTGTATTGGCGTCTTGGAGTTTAAACTCCATATTGATTTATTACTTGCCGATGTGTCCGTGGATGCTTGGGTCACTTGGTTTGGATTTATTTGGTGTCTAAACAGGTTAATGCTCCGTAAGGGTTATTTATTTTACGAACGGTCATGTCGAAATTTTATAAGAAGGCTTGGGTGCATTTTATGAGTATTATTTGGGTGAATGTTGGTAAAATATTATATAAGGTATTACTTTTAATGAAATAAGTTCTTATTTAAAAAAAAATATGGGCCTATTTATAAATTTATGTTTTAATTTTTTGGGTGTTATAACTTGGGACTCAATTGTTTAAATATTTAAGGGAAACTTATACCTAAATGAATATAGTTGGAAATTCACTTTGATGTGGTCGAATTACTAAAATCAAATCTTATACAACATTGTATTGAGTTCTAACTCATAGTCGAACGCTCATAATGAAAAGTGTAATAGTTAACGAGAGTATACAACATGGTAGGGTGGTGATGTCGATGGAGTGGGAATGGGAGACTTGATAAACTTTGGTTTAATTCCTTTATAGTTTATAAGAAATGGTAAATCCTCCTATAAGTTGAATTTAGATTCCATCTTCAATAAATTCTATGAACCAACCAGATTATGAATTATATACATATTCGAATTCAACAAACCAAATTCTACTTTAAACTTTTCAAAAATAAAAAAGGCACTTTTTTGTTCTAAGTTCTAACTCATAGTTAGATATACATCTTGAGAGCTTACAAATATGAGTTACTTTCGGTACAAATAAAAATTTTGAAGTTTCTGTGTTTTGAACCCATGAATTTCTACAAATTCATATTATAAGTATATGCTAGCTTGAAAACATTCTATATGATAATTAGGCTCTCTGTAATGGAACCATGAACCAAGGCGTGGTCCACGCTGGAAGCGTGAACCGACGTGAAACACCGCTCTTTAGGGCGTGAAATCACGTTGGTGAACTTCTATCTTGTCTCCTATCTACCACATCTAAATAGTCTTTCAAACAAATATGCATTTCCATTGCCGTGGGAGTGAGTCTAGTTCTTCGGATAGATAAAACTCTGTCACTAAGAGAAAAAACGGATTACGAAGCTACCGTGGAAGATTGGACGGTTAGTAAATCACGGGCCATGGCGGAAAGGACCGAAAAAGTAGATTCGTTTCCTTTCTACCAAGCCAAAATATCAAAGTACTCAAAAACATCCGGACTCATAAATGATAAAAAGTTTGTTCCGGTATACCTTCCGAGTTCGCTACTCGGGATGGACCCTCTAGCCCATTTACTAAATTTATTTCTCATTTCGTTATACAAATTTAAGTTCACATTTCTCGAGCTACTACTTGATGCGCCCGCGCCCGTGTCCGCGCCCATCGTATCATGTGGGGTTTGTGTTGTACGATATTTATGTAAATAAATATCAAACAAATCTTGCAAACATTTGTTAAAATAAGTTTTTGTTACGGTTGAAAAATGATTATCTTCGGAATTCAAATCCAAATCGTAAGTTATTTTATCAATCAATAACGTAAACATTAATTGTAGGGTTTAATGCGGCGGCACAAGTTATAACCGGAGACATTTCTTTAAAATATTTAACAAATTTTTCTTTTATCGGTTTTATCATTTTCGTAAAAAGGGTATTTTTATTTTCAAGTTCGGCTAATTTGTGACACATTAGAAATATTTGTTTAAGTTCCAAAGGCCTTGTGAGTTAATAAACCCCGGATAAAAAAGTTGTGACGGTTTTGAAAACTTCGAGCAATTCGGTTATATTTTCAAGAATGTCCCAACTCTTAGACGAAAATTTTTGAATTTTACGACGCGGTTCTGAGGAAAGCAAATCATGAAAATTTTCTAAAGTTCCTCTTTGACGTATAGCACTATGAAACATTTTATGAGTTGAATTCCATCTTGTTTGGAGGTCCCAGTTGGGACCTAAGCAAATCAAACCTGTATCGTCACAAAATCTAATATATTCATGGTATCTTTTTTTGCTACTACTAAAAACGTCTTTAAGCATGACTCGAAATGCATTACTTAATTCAATAACGGGTTCAACCGCAAGCCCGTCTTGCACGGCTAAGTTGATGATGTGTGCAATACATTAATTATGAAAAAAGCGCCGTTACAAATCGGTTTATATTTTAATATTAATTTTTGAACCGCATTTGCCTTATTTGAGACATTATCAAAAGATATTGAAAATAATTTATTTTGTAATTTAAAATCGGTTATCACACCATCTAAAATGTGAAATAAATCTTGACCCGTGTACGAATATTCAAACATATCAAACACGATTGTACGTTTCAACATTTGCCACGTATTGGGATCAACCCAATGAGCGGTAACACAAATATATGAGTCGGGAATACCATGTGGAGCTGACCAAACGTCGGTGGTTAAGTTCACACCGGTTTCCAATTTTTCAAAACCTAAAATTAATTCTTATTTTGCTTTTTTCCACATTTTTAGACAATCACGTCTAAGAGTACTACGACTTACTTGATGATAACGTGGTTGAATGGGCTTCTTGAATCATCCTCGTCACGAGCGGGTTGTCGAAGTGGTTGAACGACAAACCTCTTTGAATAACTAATTTCGCCATTTTATCTCGAACAATATTTGGATCGAAGTTACATATTCCATCCTCGCTTGTCATAGATCCTTAACCCTCACCCAGAATTTTCTTCAAACTCGGGCAAGATTTTTCCATATGAGTTCTTAGAGTAGAGTTTGAATCCTTTTTAAAAACCCACCACAATTTTTGCAACGAGCACGTTCCATCCCGTTAGACATCTCACATAGATCGTAGTTTGACCAAATTGCGGGGTTCCTCGTTGTTGGTATGATTTTCACAATGCTAACTTCAGAAGAGGAAACACCAAAACTTGATTCGGCCATAGCGTTTTTTTGAGCGTTTTTGATAAACGGGAGTGTAGAGAGCGGATTTGAGAAGTGTGATTTAACCAAAACACCCACTACATATTTATAATGTGTTTGAGGGTTAAAATGGGTGAAAAAAAAGACAAAATAACGGCTCCAAACGGCTATATAGCCGTTTTCCCAACGGCTAGTTTTCGAAGTTGACCGTTAAACCGGTTTGCCAAACCGGTTCCTCAAACCGGTTCTCAAAAAACCGGTCCTAAACCGCTCATTCGCAGGGAACAGTGAACCGGTTCAAAACAGGCGGTTCACACCAGTTTGAAACCGGTTTCCCCTAAACCGGTTTAGTCTCGGGTCGGGTTCCAAACCGGTTTTTTTGTTCACCTCAGTATTATGACTTGTATGAATTGGGCCGAGATTTATAGTGAGCTTTGGGTTTTAGGATGGACTTGGGCATGTAGGTTGGGCTATAATTTGCTTGGGGCTTTATTTCCTATTGTCTTCATGTGATGGGCTTCTCGTGTTCGAGAAAAGGGCTGGAATGTTGATTGTATTACGCTCGTTTTCAAGCCCATTGTTGGGGCTTTATTTTTATGTTTCTATTGTTGTTTTGTTATGTTCTGTTGGTTGCATTTTCTAAATAGAGTTTGGTCTAGGCATTTTAGTGGGCTTGTTTGCCCTAGTAGATTAGCTTGGATCATTAGCATAGGTGTTTACTACTTGTTAGGTTTCGTTTATTGCTCCTTTTCTTTTTGGGTTAGTGTTGTCCTTGGGGTCATGTCCCGGGATGATACTCTCCTTTGTTTGTAGTTTGGGTTTTGTTTGTATAAAAGTTTACCAGATCACTGCCAATTTCCAAAAAAAGTACAAGGGCAAAAGAATTGCAGTAGACAACGAAGTTCCAACACAAATTCTTGATTTAAACGTACATATTTTATTGTTTTTTTTGCCTTGACATATCTCTTATTTATTTATGTTTTGTTGTCCATTATTTATTTATATTTTGTTGTCCATTGTTGTTGACTTGAACAAATTTTGTTAGGAGATGATCTACTCCTAACTATATCTTTATATCTTATTCATCAAAGTAAAATAAAAAGGGTCGTGCTATACGTACCCCCTTTGACTGTTTTTTTACTTGTTGCACCCCCCTAAGTTTTCAAAAAAAAATATACAATTTAAACTTTTTTGTTATTTTTTTTACTTTTGTCTTTTCATTAATTAGTCAAGTTGTTTGGTTTATTTAATTGTTTAGATTTATCTTTTTGAGCTAAAGATAAATATTAAATGTTAGTTTTATCCTTTACCTATTCTATTTCTCTACTTATTAGGAATTAGAGTTTGGGATTGAAATTGTTAAGTTATTTAATAGGTTGATGATTATGTTTGTGCATGTCCAACATTTAGTTTTCATCATTTAAATGAAATCAATTAGAAGAGATTTTAATCAAGATAGGTTCTTGTTGCATGCTCTGCTCTTTTTCTCCTTCTATGTGATCACCGCCCCCCAACTATTTACGTCAAACATGATCAAAGGTATGCTATGTTTCATTAAATTTTAATATGATATGCTTCGTTTTTAGCTATGGTTAATTTAACGAAAGCATGAGCTTGACTTTTTTTTATTTCTTTTTCAATTAATTTCAATTAACTCAAGACGTCTGCATTTTCTACCAAGAAGGTATTATTTTTGTTTAAAGGTTGTAGCTACGATTAAGCTTGTATCTGAAACGTACCCCCTTTCAATGAACTTTTACTTGTTGCAACCCCCCCCTTCTAAGTTTTCAAATTAATACGATTCAAACCCGTTTTTATTTATAAAAAGTGCTTTAAAACTTAAAGAATGGTTTTATAAACAATGATTATTCGAAGTGGGTAAAATGAGGGGGTAAGGCAAGTATGAGGGGGGGGGGGGGTTACAGCAAGTAGGAGGGGGTATACCCTTTATTTTATATATGGGCCATGCTATACGTACCCCATTTCAATGAATTTTACTTGTTACACCCCCCTCTAAGTTTTCAAATTAATACCATTCAAACCCGTTTTTATTTTATAAAAAAGTGCTTTAAAACTTAAAAATGGTTTTATAAACAATGATTATTCGAAGTTGGTAAAATAAGGGGGTATGGCAAGTATGGGGGGAGGGGGGGATACGACAAGTATAAGGGCTTATGTATAGCCTAACCCGTTTTTATTTTATAGAAAGTGTTTTTAAACTTAAAAAATAGTTTTATAAACAATGATTATACGAAGGAGATAAAATGAGGGGGCTACGACGAGTAGGGGTGTAAGACAAGTAACAAGGGGGATGGGTATACATTTTATTTTATAAAAAAGTGTTTTTAAACTTAAAAGAAGGGTTTTAAAAATATGGATTTTTCAAAGGGGGAAAATATGACAAGTTTAAAAAAAAAATTCCGGTGGAGGTACGACAAGTATGAGGGGGGTACATATAGCCTAACCCAATAAAATGATGTAGTTTCCCAACGTCCAAATGCAACATCGACAGTAACACCGGATAGCGAGGGGAAAGTTTTTTCTAGGCTCCAATCCATAAAAACTTGGAAACACTAATCAGTTTCACCAAATCCTCATTCAATATTTATGAAGCCACAATTTATAATTTCAAATACATAATTTGCAAAAAAAAAATATATAATAAAATGTTTAACAATATGTTTACAAAACGAAGGAGCAATTTTTTATTCTGTCCCTTAGATGTTCATAATAAATTGCGATCATGCCGTATTGGCTCATCACAATCAAAGTACTCCCACAAATAACATATACAATGTGTGTTGTTCAATGTGCTATATGTGTGTAATCGTAAACTATGTCGCGGCTCTCAGTGTTCTTCAACGAAAATAGAGTGAAGATTAATAAAAAAAGCTAAAAACAACACGCTTCAAATAAGCGAAGCCTTTGAAATTGAACAATTTCAACCAGAAACTAATTAAATTCATGCACTTGTCCTTTGTTACTCAGATTTTAAGCTCTGGAGTTGAAATTTTTGGTTCAGTCTGTACTGGTTTCTCATTGATTGTTATTATTGTTGTAGTTCATTTTCATATTGTTGATGGTCCGAAAAAAAGTGACCATAATCAGCATCAAAATCAAAAGTAGAACAGCTATCTTCATGTTGAAAATCAGAACCTTCATTGACGGTTTTCTCCCCTGTCTCTTAGCATCATCTGAATAAGATGAGCTGGAAGACACTCTAAAGTTTCTTATATTTCTTGTGTCCATTAACCAATCTTTTAAATGACTTTGACCTAGAACGTTTAGAACTCATCTTTAGGAGTAGATCCTTTATTCCTTCTATCAAACTCTATTCAAGTCAACAACAATGAACAACAAAACATGAATAAATATAAAAAAGATATGTCAAAGCCTAAAACAATAAAATATGTACCATTAGCCTTTTAGTAAGGTCAATCAACTAATGTGTCAAGAGGGAAATTTGTTCTCCTTCATAGAAACATTTAGTATACAACGAAAGTAAAAAAATGTTGAATTTTGGAACCACTCGACAGTTTCTTTAAGAGGAACTTAAACAAACCTTCAAAGCAGTTGGCCTTATCTTGAACTCATCTAACTCTCCTCTTAGGGTGTGAATATCTTCTTTCTTATTACCAGCTCCCTCAAAATCCTATTACAACATAAACACATTAAAATTGCAGCATAATCCTGCGAAAAAAAAAACAAAAGATACTGCAATTTGAATATTTTTGTGTTGAAATAGGATTCTAGGGAGCTGATAGAAAGAAAGGAGTTATTAAGTTATTAACACCATAAGAGGATAGCTAGAGGGGTTCAATATAAGGCCAGCTACTTTGGAGGTTAGTTTCGTTACATCTTACAGAAATTGTCAAATGGTTACCAAAAATCAATACTATTTACAAAAACTGTTGAATGTTGGATGACAATACTATTTACCAAAAATAGACTAAAAGACTAGAAGTATATATTTTATTGTTTTTGGCATTAACAAATCTTTTATATATTTACTCATGTTTTGTTATCCAATGTTGTTGACTTAAACAGAGTTTAATAGCAGAAAGAGATGATCCACTCCTAAAAATGGGTTCTGAGAGTTTAAGATCAAAGTCGATCAAAACATCGGTTAAAGGACAAAAGAAACCTTCATATAAAAACTTTAAAATGTCTCGTAGAAGACATGGAGAGAAAACTGCCAATGAAGGTTCTAATTCTCAACATGAACAAAGTGGTTGATTTTGATGCTAAGTATGGTCACTTTTCACTAGACCATCAGCAAAATGAAAATGAGATACAACAAGAAAAACAAATTAATGAGGAATCACTACATACTGAACCAGAAATTTACTGAGCTTGAAATCCATGTAACAAAGGTCAAGGGCAAGGGAATGGCAGTTGACAAAAAAGTTCCAACACAAATTATCTCAGATTCCAGTAAGTGTGGTAGATGATGTGAAGATCAACAAAGATCGTACATATTTTATAGTTTTTGGTCTTAGACACATTTTATTTAGAGTAAACTTAAGTTTTCGTCACTGAGGTTTGCATAAAACTTCAGGTTTCGTTCCTCTATAACACATTTCATCCCTAACGTTTTATGTTTTAATAGTTTATGTCCCTTGTCCTTAAATCCGTTAAGTTTTCTATTAGTGTTTGTGCAAATTACTAATATACTTCTCACCCCTTCTTCTTCATCAGACTTAATAAAATGTATATGATACTCAATAACATGAATGACACTTTCCTCTGACGCGACCGCCCTCCGGCTACCGGCTCTCCGACACCACCTCCACATGACCGACGACGGGTCTTGGTGGCTCCAACAAAAATGGCGGCGGCAGTAGAAATGGAACGAGGATGGCGTTCCGACGACTAAAACGGTTTTCACCACGTAAATACCCCGTCACCACGTTCACCTTGGTCATCATCGTCATTCTCCGACACCACCTCCGCATGACCGATGACGGGTCTTGGTGGCTCCAAAAGAAATCAGCAACAAAGATGGTGTTTCGACAACGAAAATGGTTTTCACCACGTAAATACCTTGTCGTCGTGGTCATCGTCGTCGTTTTTTTCGACACCACCTCCGCATGATCGACAACGGGTCTTGGTGGCTCAAACAGAAATGGCGGCGGCGGCGGAAATGGAACGAGGATGGTGTTATGACGGCGGAAATGGAACGAGAATTGCGAACTCGGCGGGACTTGTTAGCAGCAAGAGCCGTCACCTGGTTTGCCGTGGTCATCAACGTCGTTCTCCGATCAACACCACCATTGGCAGACAGTTGTTTGACGAATGTAAAAATGTAAAGTGTATAAAAATGGAGTCAAAATTGCTTTTTGAGTCTGATGGTTGAAGAAGAAAAAGGGGTGAGAAATCTATACATACTAATAAATAAAGGTTTTGGGGTGGCACATTTCACTCCCTCATGCCTCTTCATATTGGTTTTCCCGCCTCTCTCTCCTAATAAATGCATCACTATCTTATTAAATAATAATGAGATTATAAATATATTATTAAAGAAGAATAATAATTATATTAAATAAGAATATATAATAAGAATTCAAAATATAACTAATTAAATAAAAATACTAATTTGTTATATACACACACATTTCCACTTGATATATCTCGAGACTATCATAATATTCTGACAGATTGGGACGTATTTATAAATTTATAAGTTTTATCTTTTTTTAATATCCAATCTCGTGTACACGGATTCTAACCTAGTATATTAGTAAATTTGCACAAAAACTAACAGAAAACTTAACGGAGTTAAGGACCAGTAACGCAAAGTGTTAAATAATTGAACATCATGGATGAAATGTGTTATAAATGGACAAAACCTAAAATTTTGTGCAAACCTCAAGACAAAACTGAAGTTTACTTTTTTATTTCTTGTTGTTTTGTTAACAATTGTTGACTTAGAGTTTTTTAGCAGAAATAGATTATCTACTCCTAACTGTATGATACAAACTCAACCCTATCACCATGGGTCGGAGCCTAACCCAACTGACCGAGTTGATAGAACGCCAAATGGGTTTTCCCAGCCTCCAGCAAGCCTACTGATGCTCAGCCATGTTCTACTTAGTTGGGGGAGTTCATTAACTATTTCAGAAACTGCTTTAGTCCACTTTGTCTGATTAGGGCTTTTTATTTTACTTGTGTATTTGAATATCCAAGTCTATTGTAACAGGAGAATTGTCATCTTGAATTATAGCTATCTTAATTTCAAGTTTTTGGTTTCTATACTTTGGTTTCATTGCCAGGAAACTCGAAGGTGGAGCAGACCTGGTACAATCAGAAGGCAGTAACGTTGCTCAATTGACAGTCATCATGGCTTATCTGGTCGGCATAATAAAAACCATTACCACAAGATACATATTAGATAAAAACAAATCAAAATTGTAGCCTAGTTACTTTAAAGGTAAGTTTCGGTTCTTTTTAAAGAAACGGTTCTAAAAATTATAACATTTATTACCTCGGTTTTATACTAAATGTTTCTCTCAAAAAGAACAAATTTCCTTTTTGACAGATTAGTTAAAAGGCTAAAGATACATTAACTTGACACATCTTTAATATATTTTTTCATGTTTGTTGTCCATTGTTGTTGACTTGAACAACCTTTGATAGCAAAAACAGACTGTCTACTCTTAAATATAGGTACCAAAAGTTTAAACTCATAGTCATTCAAAAGATTTGGTAAAGGACCAAAAAAACCTGCATATCATTTTGATGCATCATTTTGATGACTTTTCTCCAAACGAATAGATAAATTAAATACACAAATAGAATCAAACAAAAAGAAACCAGTACAGACTGAACCAGCAGAAACAATCAATGATAACCATTAGAACAATATTTTGTAAAATTTGAACCCACTAATATATTTCATTATAAAATACAAAAACATGATTGTATCTGATGGAACCGATCCATCCAACAACACTAGCCATAAAAACATCCAACACATGACACTTTATTACAAATTACTTCTAAGCTTAATTCAATTGCTCTTTGTTCCTAATTGATCATAGGTTTAACCTAAAGCTACAATTGTTTGGAGTCCGTTTGATTCATACTCAAACTTTTTAACCCAAATTGTTATCATTATCCTAAAAAAATGCAAAAAAAAAATATCAAACAAACTTAACAAAAATGATGTAGTTTCCCAACGTCCAAACGCAACATTGACAGTAGCACCGGATAGCGAGGGGAACATATTTTTTCTAGGCTCCAATCCATAAAAACTTGGAAACACTAATCAGTTTCACCAAATCCTCATTCAATAAGTATGAAGCCACAATCTATAATTTCAAATACAAAATTCTCAAAAAAAAATTGTTCAACAATATGCTACAAAACAAAGGAGCAATTTTTTGATTCAGTCCCTTAGATGTTCATAATAAATTGCGATCATACTCGCAAATCAATACAGGTCTGTATTGGCTCATCACAATCAAAGTAATCCCACAAATAACATAAGTGTGCTATGTGTGTGTAATAGTAAACAATGTAGCGGTTCTCGGTGTTCTTCACCGAAAATCGAATGAAGATTAATAAAAACTAAGAACAACACGCTTCATCTTGCTTCTAGGGAACGAGTCAGACAGAAACTAATAAAATTCATGCCGACCAGATAAGCGAAGCCTTTGAAAATGAACAATTTTAAGAAAAAATGGAAGGGATTTGATGTATGAAATGATCATCGAACAAGAAATTTAATTAAAAAAAAAGGAAAAACTAAATACCTTCGGCTGCAGAGGTGAATGGAATGTAAACCCTAATTGGATATTATTGTTGGGGAAGGGAAGAGATGTTATATAGAGAGTGGGAACAAGTTACATCCGATGGTTGATATTTGTGTTTAGAAATTGACGGCTGAGATGTATAAGCCAGTTTGAGATAGCCGATTAGGTCAGGGAGCGGATACTTCTTTGAGCCGTTTATTTGTTTTATTTTTTTTGGGTTAATTTAATCGTTTTTTATGTCACAATATAGAATAGAAAGAGGCCCCGCGCGTTGCAGCGGGCCGGCGGCCTCAGGTTGATATTGCTAGCTCTTACCCATGCAAGTTGTGACGTGTTAAAACGGAGAAGAAATTAACGTCCTCAAAGGTGATAAAATAAAACGCAAACTTTTAGGTAAGTTTACCCCTGCACGAGTAGAGCGTATAAGATTTATGATTATGAATTAAAAAGCAAAAAAAAAATAACATGAAAAACGTAAAAGAAAATAAAGGAGAAAAAATTAAAGCCTTTAAAACAGGAAAGGAGAGCCTACGGGTTTCAAACTCGCTCCAGTGTTTCCTTTTGTTAATTCATTTCCTTAAGCATGTATTTATGTAAACTCAAAAATACTTTGAAAAAAAAAACAAAAGTAAGCATTAAGGTCTTGCACCTTAATGAGGCCTAGCTTCTAGGCTGATTCACCAGGGTTTTACCCACGTCGATCCAGGATTCGAGCCTCGGCGTTCAAAAAATAAAAATAAATACTATAATACAATTGTCATAAACTGCCTATACATCCAAACACATGATGCTAAAACAACAAAGCAGTATAAAAGAGTTGGTTCCATGTATCAGGCAAGCCAGGAAGGCACCAATGGCTACAATCAGTTGAATGGTCCGGGTTAGCCCGTTGACCCGGGCTCAAATCGCCCGTGTAAATTGACGGGTGCGCGTCTTTTCTCATTGCCGACAGGGTCGTGATATCGATTATGTATGCTGGGTTTCTCATGCCCCGAATCACCGTGTCAATGACCTTCATTTGGTCCGGGTAGTTCCCGGGGTAGGCGGAACCGCTCATCGGACTTGTCTCACCGTAACAGCTTTTTCCGATGCTGGTGGCACCGGTGCTCCATTCCGACGGGCTGCAATTGTTTCCACCGACGAGTTTATTGAATTTATTACGGAACAAGAATTTGGTGAAAACTGTTGATTGATTTAATGCAACAAAAAAAAAAGCAAACACAAGAGATACCAAGGGGGAATAATATTAACCACTCAATTTGCAAATTTGTAGGAATATATTATTTTATCTACGATATCTTTACAACTATACATTTAAGGTGTTTGTATATTTTATTGTTTTATATATTAAATAAAAAGATTTAACTATAAAAAAAGAAGTTATATGAGCCAAAATTTGTTTTCAATGTATATATTGTAGAACCTTTTTTAAATGTCATATTATAAGAAAGATAAATTAATTTTAAATTATGCATATTTCTAGCTATATTAATACATTAATAATTTATAAAAGGCACTGTTTCATCTTCTTTAAAAATCTTACTAATCTGACAAAAGAAAATCTTTTCAGGACACGTGTCATTCTCTGGTTACTCATCATCTTTATTTTCCCGACTCTCTCTCCTATTAAATATTAGATTTTCTATTTCTCTCTCATATTAAATAATAATCTTTATATTAATAAATCTAATTACGAATAATTATTATTTAATTATAGATAGTTATTTTATCATCAATCAAATAAACTTAATATGAACTAACATTTATCAATTAAATTTTAAAAACTAATATTCAAATGAAAATAAATGTTTTAAAAACTAATTAACAGACCTTATAATTGTCACGATAAATTACATTTTAAATTTTTTTTTTTTGACAAATGTGTTTGTTAACAAATTACATTATATTTTATTCAACCGATGTAATATACTGGTTTATTCAAACCGTGTATTACACGGGTTTTTAAAAATATAAAATTTTTATTACTTAATATATAACATATTATTTATTTAACTTGTGTAATACACGATATTTTAACCTAGTATGTTTAATATATTATCCAACTACTTTAGATCCCGTGTCTACACACGGGGTGAAAATTAAAAAATATCAATACATAAAATTTTTAAATATTTATGTATATATTTTACAGGTGTAAAAATATATTATATATACCAAGGATAGAAACAAACTCAAATTATATAAAAATTAACATATAATTGGGTTTCGAAAATACATTAATTACTATTTAATGTAATTTGATTTTTATTTACTATTTGATTGAAATAAAAGTTACATAATTAAATTTTAAATTTTCTTATAATAATGGGTAATTTAAAATACATGTGTTTTATTAGTATAATTAGTATTTTCTTTAAATATATATTATTATTAAAATATAGAAGTGCATTAAATAAGAGAGAGACGAAAAAAAATGATGACAATGAATGTGGAGTCGACATGTGGCACTAAAAATCTTTATTTATTATATACACTTTGTAACTTTTATGACATGCTATAGAAACTGAACCAAATATCAAATCGATTCTTTTATGGTTCAATAGGTCAACCGATTGATTTTTTTTCTTTTTCACATATGGCGTTGTTAAACGCTAGGGTTAGATTTGTTTCTGAATAATATAAAACACTCACGCAAATAACATAAACATGTGGTTAAGCTAGTTGGTATAACAGAACTAAAGGTCTCAAGTTAAAATCTTATGATGGGTTATCATGAAAAGGCAAACCATAGCGGCCCCACTTGACCTAACCGGTTCATGACTTGAAGCAGGGTTGACTTCGGGTCTTAGCGTGACAGAAACTGAATCGGTTAGTCCAATGGGTTCGGTTTAATCTCTAAAATAAAGAGAATTTTAAATTGGTACCTAACATTTAAAACCAAGAAAGTTGTGGCTAGAAATCAGGGCTAATAGGACCGGGTCTAGTTTGTACAACTATTTATTGGCTAATCCATTATGCTTGATGGACGGACCATCCTATGGATCCACCAGCCGACACTATTCTTTTTTCACGTCTACTTCTCGTTTACTTTTCACCAATTTATCAATATTTTTATTTATATAGTTTTTTTCGAAATACCATTTAGAAAATATTAAAATTAATACATTTTAAAAATTTGACGACATGCCTTGAAGCAACTGATAAAGTTATTGATTTATGACCTTGAGGTCACGAGTTTGAGCCGTGCAAATAACCTCCTTCTAGATCGCGAAGCGATCCAGCCCCTCCCTGAACCCTATGTAAATACGGGTTTTTTTGAGATTTTGAAAATTTGTATCATGAAAGATTAGAAAGACGTACTTGTAGTGAGTAGGAGAAACAGATTGGAAGAATATTCGGGTATTAGTGGATTTAACATGAGAATCAGCCCATTGGGCCCATGTTTTAAGGCCCGTTTCTAGTGCAGCCAGCCGATCCATATCCTTATAAAGAGAACCACCTGACTCCATCACGTCCCACCTGCACACCACCACCGATTTAATTACTCTTTACACTGAATTTAATTTTAGGTTAGTATCATAAAAGCTAATAAAAGTTTTTACTTTTTGTGAAAATTTCTATTAATCTAATTTTAGTATTAAAGTCACTAAACATATAAAAAAAGTCATTAAATATTAAAATACTAGCTTAGACCCCGAGTATTACACACGGGATGAAAAATATCATACATTAAATTCTTAAATTTATATATATATATATATATATATATTTTAAAGATGTAAAAATGTATTACATATACTAAAGATAAAAAAACAAAATTCAAATGATGTAAAAATTAAAATATAATTGAGTTTTGAAAATACGTTAATTACTATTTAATATAATTTGACTTTAATTTACTACTTGATTGAAAATAAAAGTTAAACAATTAGATTTCAAAAATTTTTATGATAAAAGATAATTTAAATAAATGTGTTTTATTATTATAATTAGTATTTTTTTAAAATATATTATTATTATTATTAAAAGATGGAATGTATTTAATAGGATAGAGAGACGGGAAAAGAATGATTAGAGTGAATATGGAGGTGACATGTGACATAAAAAACCTTTATTTATTAGATAGTATAGATATAGATTAGAGCATTCTTATCAGTTTATTTATTCTTATTTTTATAATTTAACTAAAAACCATCATTTTAAAAAAAATTATTCATTTTTTAAAAACATCTCATATCTCAATCTTTATCCTTATAATTTTAAAGAAATTGTTAAGGAATTAATATATTTAAGATTTCAGTGCACATTTTTTTATAATTTTAAGAATAAGGTTTAAAGAATATGATGTAAGATTTTTTAAACTTAAATTTTATTTTTTCTCTTATAATGTAAGGATATGATATACATACCAATACTGATGTGGATGCTCTTAGTGGTATATTAATATCTTTATATTTATCTAAAATCTTTTAACTTATCTAAAAATTCAATATTTTTAGAGGGAAATTACTATTAAGTTTTGCTTGATAAAAGAGCTAAAGTTATTATTTAAAAAAAATTCACAAGTACGAAGAGAGACTTTAATATATAAAAATAAATTAGAAACTTATTTTTAAAAAATATTTTATTAAAATGTATATTGGTTTCTTTTATATACTATCTTCTTAGTTTTTATTGATCGGATAATCTACTTATGTTTATTACATTTTGATTAAACATACAAAAATAAAAACAATACTAACCCTTGAAGTGAGCCTTTATGAGACCACCAATGACCGGTGTTAAACAACAACACATCGGCGGCCATCCACGCCCTTGAATTCTTCGAAATGTCCTCCAATTTAAGCACTCTCCGGCCACCGACGGCATCAATATCCACCAAATACATTGCCCGGTAAAAAGACACATCCACCCCATAATCCTAATTTCATTTCCACCAACATAAATTAATTAAACTCCACCCACCAAATTCAAATCATTCAATTACAGTACTTTTGAATGCATATATACTTTACCAGAAACTTAAATGTGGAGAGAGGTTCCCCTCTGATCATCTTCGTGGCCGTTCGCTGCACCGCCGACCACGTCATACAAATCAACGACTCCCATTGGTTCCTCCCCAACGAATCTCCGACGAACATCACCGTTTTCCCCCTCATCTTCATCAGAAACTCCAACCCGTTGAATCTGCTCAGAAACAATACATATCGTTAATGCTTAATTTCACTCTTAGCAGAGTTATTTGTACTTTTGTAGGGTCTTGGGAAAGTGGGATGACGGCAAACCTTTCCGGAGGCCCTAACTTGAAATATTTTTATTTTTTAGAGTAAACTGTGATTTTCGTCCATGTGGTTTGGCCATTTTTATCAGTTTCATCCAAAAGGTTTATTTTTCTCCTGTGGTGCATCATCGTGGTTTACAAAACTTGTCATTTTCATCCGGTTGGTTAACCCCATCCATTTTTTAATATTAAATGAGGGATACTTTTGTCTTTTTTAAACATTTTGGATGAAACTGACAAGAAATAATAATAGTGTTATTTGTACTTTTGTAATGAGCATAAACCTTTCCTCTACGCAAAGGACCTCATAGACCCCTAACAACATATTTTTTTAAGATACAGTATAGTAATCCAGATAACAAGTATAGTATCTGGATAACAAACTTTTACGGCTTACAAATTACAGTTAATCAAAATTTGGTTTTGAAATGGACCTGGGAAGTTCGCAATTGGCGGGTTTCCATCGATACTTGAGGTAATTGGAGTCGGGTCGGCCGTACATTTGGCAATTGAACTCCGGATCGATAATGGGGCAAGACGAAGCTTGGTAAATCGGGTAGGATTCGTCGTGGACCCATGAACCCATGAACAGAGCACATTCCGACTGGTTGGATTGACGGATTGGCACGCCGTGGGTGTTGATAGGATGAACTGGTCTAACTGATGAAGCTAACAGAACAAAGTTGAAGGTTAAAACAGTAATTAGAACACACAAAGAAGGATTGAAATTGGCCATTGGAGAAGATGTGTGTAATCTGGTTTTGGTTTTTGGTGGGAAGAAGGTAGAAAGGGGAAGGAATTTTGATGGATGGTTACCTTTTGTTGTGTTATGTGCATGTGAAGTTTAGGATGATATTGCTTCATGTATCTCGTGTATATATAGCGGTTGTTTGGTTTGGAAAATTTCGATTTTGAATAATCAAAATTAAAATAATATTTATTTTATAAAATGGCTTTTTATATGATTCTTTACTTGTTCACTTAATTTGTTGTTACTTTTTGAAAAAGAAGTAAACTTTGTAAAATCTTTTCCTTTCTTTTTACACATTAATTATGGTGTTTTCCGATTACACTTTTACATTGATTATGGTGTTGGCCATCTAATTAAGTGGATTTAACAGTTTTAATACAAGAAATGCTAAGGCTGGGCGAGTACCACCCCCCCCCCCCAGAAAGTGCTCGTGGAGATGAGGTGACACGGTGTGGGTCGTGGAACACCGCGCCCCCTGCGCGTGGACCACGGCGTGGAGAAGTTGGCGTGAGTATTCCCACGGCGTGGAAAGAGAAGTGGTGAAGGAGGTGGGGTCAAGACCAATGATGTGTAGACACGTGTATTTTCCAGGTGGGTGGAAAGTGGAACATCACGCCCCCCATATGTGGACACATGTGAAAATGAGGTGGCGTATATGTAGCAGTTTCCACACCAATTTTTTCATGGGTAATACCCTTAGCCTAATGACATGTATAGTTCAGGGAATATGGAACTAATTATATAAAGCAAGTTTTGTAACCAACTTTTATATTATTTTTCTTAACCATGAGAATCTGTTATCAGAAAATTCGAAGGACCTAACCAATACTCCGCTAACCAATGAGATCCAGTGAAACATAGATTGCAGAAGACAGATGATGTTCAAGAGAGTTAAAGACTGAAAACCAATGAAAACTAGATTTTCGCATGACACTTTTTTTGATAAAAACTTAAGCGCTTACCACCACGTCACCTGCCGGAGGATTTTGTGGTGTTCAAAGTTTCTCAAAAATGTTCTCAAAAATACATCTCAAGTTTCTTTTTTTTAAACTTAATTACAAACAGAATTATGTTAATTGTAAATATATTTTTTACTTTTGACCAATCAATAATAGAGTAAGCGTTGGACAAGAAGAAACAATTGAGAGCTAAATAGGCCCCAACAATTTTGAAAATAGTTAAGATATGAGTGATAGAGGGATTGTGTGGTTAAAGGCTCCATGACCCTACAATACAACTTGCTTAGGGCATGGGACCCTACCATTTTCATGAACTTTGCTATGCTATGCTAGTGTAGTCGCCTCTATATTTGAGAATTCGACCTTAACAATAATAATAACGACAATAAAACATGACATTGAAAATATCAAATTTTAAGGTGTTCACATGTTACATACAATATAACAAAACATCACTTACTATGACAGGAAAACTGAAGTCGAACACATAAAATAAAATAAAAGATCTACGCGGATTGAGATTATGTTCATCCTCACAATGTGGGAAAAAAGCATGTAGATATCATCATTTCACCAAAGGGGAAAACTTGAAATGCAAAAAAACAATGTTATATTCTTTGCTTGAAATTATGTTCATCCTACAACTAGAACTAGTATCTCATGGTCCCATTTTGCTTTCCTTTATGGCTTTCTATAAATAATTCAATGATATGCATTATGAAATGTCATTGAGACAGATATAAAACAGACTACATGGCCCCTCTGCTGCCTTGAGCTACCACTTAAACTCTTTATAATTGATGGAAAATATGATATAACAAAGGGGTATTTAGTGGGCCAATGCTTAACATGTGGGTATCAAAGATTTAAAGGTGGCCAGTGTGTTGTGATTTAAGGGCAAAATAGGCATTTCACTTGGTAATTAGGACTTAAAAATGTAAGAGTTAGTTACACGGATAATCCCTGTGGTTTGGTCAGATTACGGATTTAGTCCCTAATTTTGAGAAATTACGGGCTTGGTCTCAAGATACTTTCATTTTACACTGACGGTCCCTAAAGTGGATAGAGGTTAACTTTTTCAGTTAAGTGCCAGTGAAATGACCAAAAGGGTCTTATTTTATTTTTATTTTTTTATAAAGGGGTATTTTGGTAATTTCACAGCTACTTAACTGAAAAGTTAACCTCCATCCACTTTAGGGACTGTCAGTGTAACAAAATGAAAGTATCATGTGACCAAACCCGTAGATTCTCAAAGTTAGGGACTAAATCCGTAATTTGGCCAAATCACAGGGACCGTCCGTGTAATCAACTCAAAATGTAAAATTAAACCAGGAGACAAAAAAGGTGTTAATGAACAAGTTGCTGTACAACTGGTGTTGTTTATTGATGCAACTTAAATGCATTAAATTTGATTGTTGATAACTTGCTATTCATAGTTGACTGGCATGAAAATGGTATGAAGTAAGTTTGCACATTGTCTTGATGATAAAGATGAAGACCTAAAACTCTTTATCAATCCTAACTTCTAATCATAAGTTTCATTTAAGTTTTGAATCTTTAACAAAAACTGAATGCAGCCCCTGCCAGATTGATTGCCAGCCCACAAAGACAAGTGTTTGACCAACAACTTCATCAAATATTATATGTGTAAACCTGTGAAAGTTCAACTTAATAAACGAGTTAAATCGAAGTTGAAAGTCGTCTAAAGTTTATTTATAATACTACTAACAACTTCCTAAGTGGATAACATAACTGGAACTAGTATAAAGTTTATTTGGGTCAACTAAACTACCAACTACACACAGTAAGGAAAACAGAAGCAGAAAGTTAGGCGATTGGTAAATCAGGAAGCAGATCGTCAAGGTCGGTCCCGAAAATCCTCAAAACGATTTGACCCGGGACATGTAAAAAGAAAAGCGGGCCTTATGATATAAACTCAATAAACATATATAAAAAACATAATACGAGCTTATATATATAGAATTTTTATTTATTTATTGGTTTTCAGTTCAGGTTTATAAACAATTGGGCTTATATGAATAGATTTAAAAAAAACACATTTCTAAGTGGGTCTTTTTTAATTTATAAGTGGGTTAATAGAATAAATGGATAATACAAGTTGGGCCTTTTTTTAAATATATAAAATATAGAGTAAAGTACACGGATGGTACCTGTGGTTTACCAAAATTTTGAATTTGGTCCCTAGCTTTTCAAAAGTACATGGATGATCCATGTGGTTTGCACTTTGTAACACATTTAGTCCCCAGGCAATAAATCTAAAGGTTTTAGAAGGTCCAAGTTAGAGACTAAATGCGTTACAAAGTGCAAACCACAGGGACCATATATGTACTTTTGGCAAAGTTTGGGGACTAAATGCGTTACAAAGTGCAAATCCCATGGACCATCCGTGTGCTTTTGGAAAGCTAAGGACCAATATAAATATTTAGTAAACCACAAGGACCATCCGTATACTTTACTCTAAAATATATATAAAAAAAATTATAAACTACGGGCCCCTTAGAAGACCGGGCCCCGGACGGTCGCCCTCCCCGCCCCCCAAGAGCCGCCCCTGCAGATCGCATGTGGACAAGCAAAACTGGAAGCTGAAACTATGGCGTGCAGACCCCAACTAGACGACCCTCGCCTTCATCAACCACTTAATAAATGGAACATATGGTATAAAGAAAGTGTACTCCCAGTGTGTTGTAATTTAAATGTTTTACTTGTAATATGACAAATTGTTTTTACAGTATAGCAAAATAAATTTCTCTGATTCGGTCATGAGAGACAAACTAAACGATCTGGTTCACGTCACGTGTAGTTTCTTAAAACCAACATTTGTGTAGAATCTCAGGAATCACTGAATCAAACAATTCAATCAAGAAAATAAATAAAGAACAAGAAGATGGGATGAAAACAACGTTATCCAAGTTATCATGAGAGTCAATCGCAGGGACGGATTCACTGTGTTGTGAGAGGGTGGGAAGGCAGCCACTCACCTTCAACCAATTAGTGTTAATTTGCATTAAAAAAATTGGCTACACATGAAGGTAAGAAAAATTATTAGTATTGTCTAAAGATTATAATAACTATCATATTGAAATCTTATAGTAATAGTAGTTTTTATGTTTATCGTTGCAACAAACCGCTCGCACGAGTCATATTGAAGACTTTAAACAGTCGCATTTCAAGGAAAGCACGGGATTGGTAAATAAAAAACTTTCATATAATTTAGTATGTTGTTATTATGGGTGGGTCAATATAAAAGTATATTGTTATTATGTGTGTGTAGGTCAACTTTTAAATTAAATATGTCAAAATGATCCGAACCTACTTTAATAAGTTTAAAATATCTCTTTTATTTTAAATTGGTCAAAATGACTCAAACTCATTTTAATAGATTAAAATCGTAGAGTGAATTTATGAGAATTGTGACCGAAACAACTTTGAAAGCTATACTTGTGCGAGAATTTATGAGACCGGCATAATTATATATTACTTTTACTAGGTTATATACTCATGTATTACATGAGGTTGTTTGATAGAAAAATAAAAGTACAATAATGTCTAAAAAAATTAAAATAATGTATAACACAAGAAAGAAAATTCTTTGTTCTCTTAATTAAGTAATAATTATAATTCAAATTTTATATTATCTTTTTTAAAAAACATTAATATAGTTAAATTTTAAAATTCAAACTTACTTAAAATAGAAAAAATTTAGAAGAATTTGGTGGAAAAAATATGATGATAACAAGTGGCATTCGTTGGAATCGTTTATTAGAATAAATATTAGTAGTTATAAAATCGGTGACTATTTTTGTGACATAAAAAAGTTAATACTCAGCTAAAAAAATGTCTTAAAAATTAAATTAACATAATTTATAACCGTCACGTGAAATTTTATTAAACTCGTGTAATACACGGATTTTTAAAAACATAAAATTTTTTATTACTACGTATATAACATTACATTTATTCAGACCGTGTAATACACGGGATTCTAACCTAGTTATTACTATACTAGTGTTATAACCCGCGTATTACACGGTGCTGAATAAACGATACAATATGAAATGCAAAAAAATATTTTGAATTTAATTAATAAATTCTGTAAATATTTATGTATTACATTTGATGTTTTATTTATAATTTTTTCATACCTATCTATGATTAAAAGTTTTATCTTGTCTCTGCTTTTAACTCTGGAAATTGTCAGATATAGTTGCTCTATTTGAAAACCGATTGTTTTAAGAGCAAACCAACCCTTGATAGTGATTAACCATTATTTTTATTTATTGTCATTGCAAAACAAACAGAAAATAAAAATTGTTCTCTTTGTAGCTTGAAAAGAATTTATTTGTCTAAGGATGTTAAATTAATTTTTGGAATAAAGGTACAAAAAATATTAACCATATATTACACGGTTAAATAAATAAAATATTAAATAACTAGTAATAATAGAAAAAGAAAATATTTAACAGTTTGAATAAAGCTTTTCTTAGTTCTTCATTCTCACTATATCCACTTTTATTTTGATAAAAAAAAATGCAAAAAGTATCTCTAAGACGATCATCATTGCCCATTTTTCTTAACTGAATTGAAATTGCAACAAATTCTCCATAATTCAAGTATCCGTCTTTGTCAACGGCTGAAATAACAAAAATATTTGAAATTTTAATGTTTTTGTAACGGCAAAAAGTTCATTAAATAAACCAGCGAGTAGCTGGAAAATTTACAGATTACATATCAATATCTATCTATATACTATATAATAAAGAAAAACTATGGGAGACACTGGTTTCCACCTCTCTCTCTCCTATTAAATAATATCAAATGATAATCTTTATATTAATAAATAAAATAAAATTATATGGACACGCGTCACTTTTTGATTCATTTATATCATTTTTTTTTCGCTTCTCTCTCATATTAAATAATGATATTAAAAAAATTATTTTTAGATTGTTAATATAAATCTAATTACGGATACTGATTATTTAATTATAAATAGTTCAACCGATGCAATATACCGGTTTATTCAACCCGTGTATTACACGGGTTTTTAAAAATATAAAATTTTTATTACTAAGTATATAAAATTTTATTTATTCAACCCGTGTAATATTAAATCCTCGTTTTATTACCACCACTTTCTCAGCTGATAAATGCTCAGCAATCAACTGTAACTTTATTATTAGAAGGATTTTAGTATGACACCCACACGCACAAAATAAAAAATAAAAAAAAAGACAAGAAAACAAAATCTACAAGTTAATGAATTTTAAAAGTACCCTGTAATGCTCTTTTCTTGAGCTTGTTCATTATAGAGAAGTGCTTGAGTCTTGCTTTAAACATTTGGAGACTTTCTGGCATTTTGTATCCATGGATGATTTGTAATAAGAAGTAAAAATAAAAAAGATCATGAAATACTCATAAAACATATCAAGAAAGAATAACATACGACCACCGGATAGTAGAGGTGCCATCTTTATCCATTTACTTATGAATTGGGTTATTTTTTCTATAATGGGTAGAAATGTAAAATATAGCTAAAATGGATAGCGTAGAAAGTCCCCCAAACTGTGTTTTTAAACCAGATGACCTCAAAATCAATTTATTTAAGAATCATATTATTATTGAAATAATAATACTTTAGTAATCATAAATTAACAAAGTATACTGTTATTGAAATAATAACATTTCTGTAATCATACTTGGCACAACAGATTTTATTAGAATTTTGGTGAAAAAATGTGTTTAGTGTCAACCCAACCCTTTTGACTTGAACCGTCTTGGCCTGTTACTCTAATGGGCCCACCTGTCACCCAAAATCGGGTTTGTTACCACCTGTACAAAAAATAAAGGATTTTGACATTACCAAGAACTTCTTGAACAGTAAGATGCAACTTCGGTCAGGATTGACCATCTTCTTGACAAGATTCTTTGCACTATTATATACTATGAGCCAAGGATCCCTTTTGAGACCTACAACAGATCGAATAATTGCCTGTGCAACTCCTTGCTCAGTTTCTGCAATAAAACAGACCATTCTTTAAAACATGTTAGACTGATGGTTGTGGGGCTTTATTGAGAGTGGATTCATCCTCTAATATCACGCCATGTGGCGCTGACTGGATGCTGACTAAGCAGTGGATAAAGCCCCTGCTGAAGCACTTGAGGGTGTTGTGGTGCAGGTGAGCGGGGGCTTTATCGAATTAATTTTTTGTTTAATTATTTATTCAATTCATCCTCTAATATCCCCCAACGGCGCTCGCTAGCCCCACCACGCCCACCGCTCGCGCCCCCCATCGCCTGACCATGTTGTGGTGTGCGCGGCCAAGGTGGCTCGCGCCCACCCCCTTGCGCCCCCAACCACGCCCCACAACCATCAGTCTTGCTACTATTTCCTACATGAAGTTGCATAAAATTTAATGAAAGTGTTTCAATATATGATAGTTACAATAACTTCTATACTGATTAAATTATAAGAATAACACGGTTGTCAAGGCGCATAGGCCGAGCCCGAAGGCAAAATACAGGTGGGCCTAAACAAATTCAAATATATAAGTACACGTTTTTGAAATCCCGATGGCAAAAAAAAAAAGAAGTAAACTTGCATTTAACTATGAACCTCAAGTATTTTAGGAAGTGTTGATAACTCTACTGCAGGTAACTCCCTTAACTCATTGTTAGTCCCATGATATGTCTCATCTACATAAACAAAAGAAAAAACCAACTCATATGTAATCATGATAGTTAATATCCACAAATATATATAATATACGCTTTTAACCCGTTTAATTTTCTAGTAATTTCATTTTTCTGTGCTAACTTTTGTTCGTTTATTGGTTTTTAAACAAAATTCGCGGTTTTCTTTGTTTTTTTACCGATGTTCAGGTATAACGTTTTTTAAAAACGGAGTTATATTAAAACTTGAAGAAAAAAAAATTTATACGCTATAGCGAGTCTGCAATTCAGCATAAGTTTTATCCACCCAAATTAGCCGACATTGATAACCTCCAGACTCCCGCAGTGAATTAGCGCGGGTGAAAAAAAATCTGGTTACAATTAAATACTAAGCATGTTATTTTAAAGTAAAAAAGGCAGTGTAATCATATTTTTCAAGTGGAGAACTGATCTAGGATGGCATTAGATTATTTCATAATTACTAAAAGAGTTATCGTACACTAATACAAGAGTTGTAGAAAATTTCGCAATATTTCTAATAAAAAAACTAATATAATATTAGAAATTTAAACTAAAAACAGATTTTCAAATTCGAATTTTAAAGATATTCATTATTTTGTGTTGAAAATATCCAGATAAATCGATTTCCATAAATAAGTACTAAACCCTAGCGGTACTACTCCCTTCAAGAACGTATTCTTCTGTTCTCTACAAATTTTCAGAAAAAAAATCTTGTTTAATTTCTTGAAAAATATTAATAATTTTTAAACGGTGAACTCTAAAATTCATTATTTCACAACTAAAAGATTTATGTACACAACTAAATCTTAAACTAATCCAGAAGTTTAAAGATATAGTTTCTTTATTTTAATGCCTATGTAGAAAATTTCGGAATAAAATATTAAACAATAATAATTGTTAAAATCAGATTTTTAAATTTAAATTTTAAAAATATAGTTTCCTTATTTAAAAATATTGGAACGATTGGTATAAATAAGTAGGTATTCATGGAACTACTCCCTTGATCACCAAGCTAACTATTCTTCTGCTCTCAACAATTATCCAGCAATAATTCATGGAGAAATATGAAAGAATGATGGAAGTTGGACGAGGATCATACGGGGTTGTTTGGCAAGCGATGAACAAACAGACTGGTGAAGTGGTGGCGATCAAGAAACTCATCAAAAAGTATCACACGGATGAAGAATGCATGAACCTGAAAGAAGTAAAATCACTCATCAAGATGGCCAATCATCCAAACATCGTAAAGCTCAAGGAGATCATAAGAGAAAACGACACGATGTTCTTAGTATTCGAATACATGGAATGCGATCTCTACAAACTTATGGTTGCAAGAACGAAACCCTTCTCAGAAACAGAAATCCGAGAAGTGTGTTTCCAAATCTTTCAAGGTCTTGCATACATGCACCACAAAGCTGGCTACTTTCACCGCGATCTCAAACCAGAGAACCTTCTTGTTTCCAAGAATCAAGTCAAGATCGGTGATCTTGGGTTTGCCCGTGAGACAAACGGGCAAACGCCATTCACTCATAATGTCACAACACTTTGGTATCGCGCCCCTGAGGTTTTTCTACACGGGCCTTTTTACAACTCTTCGGTTGATATGTGGGCAGTTGGTGCAATCATGTGTGAACTATACACCACTCGACCGTTGTTTCAAGGTTCATCCGAAGCAGATGTAATGCATAAAATCTGCGGTGTGTTAGGCACACCAACAGAAAGTACATGGTTCTCGGGTCTTGATCTTGCTACAAATATGTGTTATCGGTTTCCAGATTGTCCCGGTCTGCGGTTTTCTGAACTGTTGCCTACTGCAAGCTCTGATGCGGTTAATCTCATTGCTTCACTTCTGTCATGGTGTCCGTATGAAAGGCCAACAGCTTTGCAAGCGCTTCAGCATCCTTTCTTCCATAGCTATTACCGTGTGCCGCCAACCGTACGCCTTGAAGACACATGCTGTAACATCCTTAATTCTGTTCCTCTAGTGTTCAGAGTAGCTAAGCAAAGGGAGTTGTTGAAGGAGACAAGAAGTTTACAAAGTTGTGCAACTGCCAGTGGGGTGGATGCAAATGAAGATCCAATTCTTAAGCTTCTGTTAAATCCGTTTGAGTTTTTCAAGTAAAAGATGATCAACTATGTGGTCCCTAATAGAAATATCATGAACTTATAATAGGATATTGAAAGTCTAATGTTTTTTGTTTTTAGATCCTAAATTTACTTGTACCGGATGTTTGGATTTGTTTTGGTTGATCAATAATATTAAAGATGTTCGGTTAAAAGCTTTAGGTTCAAGTTTCTTAAATGGTTTCTATGAATATTCTGAGAGAAAAATAGATAATAAAATAAGACTAATTAAAATTTTTTTAACGGCAATCTCTCGAATAGAGTGACACATGACCCGACCCATGACCCTAACCAAGGACCGACCCATTAATCGACCCGTGATCCGACCCATGACTCGACCCATGATCCGACCCTTGCCGGTATCCATGACCCGAACCAGGCCCCTAACCAATGAACGACCCATGACCCGTCCCGTAACCCGACCCATGACCCAAACCATGGACCTACCATGACCCGACCTGTGACCCGACCCATGACCCGACCCATGGACGTACCCATGACATGAACTATGCCGCACCCATGACATGACACATGACCCCGACCCATGCTCGTACCCATAACATTAACCATTACCCGTCCCAAGGCCCGAACCATGACCCTAACCAAGGACCGACCCATGACTTGACCCGTCCCGTGATGCGACCCATGACTCGAACCATGGACCAACCATGACCCGACCAATGTCTCCACCCTTGACCTGACCATGACCCGACCCATTCTCGTACCTATGACATGAACCATGACCCGAACAATAACACGTCCCATGATTCGACTCATAGTATTAATTTGTTAATACAAATATTTATTTTTTCTTAAAATATTTTCCTGTCTACCACGAAGTAATGATTTATATCATTCACACAAGGTAAGCAAACATGACAAGGGAGAGGTAATGGTCTAATTTTTTCTATTCTCCATTTCTTTCCCTTGTCAATTTCATTCGCTCGTCAATTCCATTACTTTGTTCATTGCATTACATCATACCAAACAGACCCTTAGAGTTTTTAAAATTACTAACTAATAAAACTTTTAACCCTCATACCATATATAATATACACTTTTAACCCGTCTACTTTTCTAATAACTTCGTTTTGTTTCTCTGTTATAACTTTTGTTCTTTAGTTTTTCATTAAAAACAGAAAACGTAACTTTCTTTACTTTTATTTTGTCAACGCTCCGATATAAATTTTATTAAAAACGGAATTTTATTAAAAAAAACGAGTATTTTTTTTCGTACGCTATAGCGACTGTACGTAAGTTTTAGCCCCCCACAAACGAGCTGAACCAAATTCGACAATGTTCCTGCCGGTTTTAGCCCCTCATAATATATATAATATACGCTTTTAACCCGTTTAATTTTCTAGTAATTTCATTTTTTTGTGCTAACTTTTGTTCGTTTATTGGATTTTAAACAAAGTTCGCGGTTTTCTTTGTTTTTTTACCGATGTTCAGGTATAACGTTTTTTAAAAACGGAGTTATATTAAAAGTTGAAGAAAAAAAATTTATACGCTATAGCGAGTCTGCATTTCAACATAAGTTTTATCCACTCAAAAGAGCCGACATCGATAACGTCCAGACTCCCGCAGTGAATTAGCGCGGGTGAAAAAAAAATCTGGTTACAATTAAATACTAAGCATGTTATTTTAAAGTAAAAAAGGCAGTGTAATCATATTTTTCAAATGGAGAACTGATCTAGGATGGCATTAGATTATTTCATAATTACTAAAAGAGTTATCGTACACTAATACAAGAGTTGTAGAAAATTTCGCAATATTTCTAATAAAAAAACTAATATAATATTAGAAATTTAAACTAAAAACAGATTTTCAAATTCGAATTTTAAAGATATTCATTATTTTGTGTTGAAAATATCCAGATAAATCGATTTCCATAAATAAGTACTAAACCCTAGCGGTACTACTCCCTTCAAGAACGTATTCTTCTGTTCTCTACAAATTTTCAGAAAAAAAATCTTGTTTAGTTTCTTGAAAAATATTAATAATTTTTAAACGGTGAACTCTAAAATTCATTATTTCACAACTAAAAGATTTATGTACACAACTAAATCTTAAACTAATCCAGAAGTTTAAAGATATAGTTTCTTTATTTTAATGCCTATGTAGAAAATTTCGGAATAAAATATTAAACAATAATAATTGTTAAAATCAGATTTTTAAATTTAAATTTTAAAAATATAGTTTCCTTATTTAAAAATATTGGAACGATTGGTATAAATAAGTAGGTATTCATGGAACTACTCCCTTGATCACCAAGCTAACTATTCTTCTGCTCTCAACAATTATCCAGCAATAATTCATGGAGAAATATGAAAGAATGATGGAAGTTGGACGAGGATCATACGGGGTTGTTTGGCAAGCGATGAACAAACAGACTGGTGAAGTGGTGGCGATCAAGAAACTCATCAAAAAGTATCACACGGATGAAGAATGCATGAACCTGAAAGAAGTAAAATCACTCATCAAGATGGCCAATCATCCAAACATCGTAAAGCTCAAGGAGATCATAAGAGAAAACGACACGATGTTCTTAGTATTCGAATACATGGAATGCGATCTCTACAAACTTATGGTTGCAAGAACGAAACCCTTCTCAGAAACAGAAATCCGAGAAGTGTGTTTCCAAATCTTTCAAGGTCTTGCATACATGCACCACAAAGCTGGCTACTTTCACCGCGATCTCAAACCAGAGAACCTTCTTGTTTCCAAGAATCAAGTCAAGATCGGTGATCTTGGGTTTGCCCGTGAGACAAACGGGCAAACGCCATTCACTCATAATGTCACAACACTTTGGTATCGCGCCCCTGAGGTTTTTCTACACGCGCCTTTTTACAACTCTTCGGTTGATATGTGGGCAGTTGGTGCAATCATGTGTGAACTATACACCACACGACCGTTGTTTCAAGGTTCATCCGAAGCAGATGTAATGCATAAAATCTGCGGTGTGTTAGGCACACCAACAGAAAGTACATGGTTCTCGGGTCTTGATCTTGCTACAAATATGTGTTATTGGTTTCCAGATTGTCCCGGTCTGCGGTTTTCTGAACTGTTGCCTACTGCAAGCTCTGATGCGGTTAATCTCATTGCTTCACTTCTGTCATGGTGTCCGTATGAAAGGCCAACAGCTTTGCAAGCGCTTCAGCATCCTTTCTTCCATAGCTATTACCGTGTGCCGCCAACCGTACGCCTTGAAGACACATGCTGTAACATCCTTAATTCTGTTCCTCTAGTGTTCAGAGTAGCTAAGCAAAGGGAGTTGTTGAAGGAGACAAGAAGTTTACAAAGTTGTGCAACTGCCAGTGGGGTGGATGCAAATGAAGATCCAATTCTTAAGCTTCTGTTAAATCCGTTTGAGTTTTTCAAGTAAAAGATGATCAACTATGTGGTCCCTAATAGAAATATCATGAACTTATAATAGGATATTGAAAGTCTAATGTTTTTTGTTTTTAGATCCTAAATTTACTTGTACCGGATGTTTGGATTTGTTTTGGTTGATCAATAATATTAAAGATGTTCGGTTAAAAGCTTTAGGTTCAAGTTTCTTAAATGGTTTCTATGAATATTCTGAGAGAAAAATAGATAATAAAATAAGACTAATTAAAATTTTTTTAACGGCAATCTCTCGAATAGAGTGACACATGACCCGACCCATGACCCTAACCAAGGACCGACCCATTAATCGACCCGTGATCCGACCCATGACTCGACCCATGATCCGACCCTTGCCGGTATCCATGACCCGAACCAGGCCCCTAACCAATGAACGACCCATGACCCGTCCCGTAACCCGACCCATGACCCAAACCATGGACCTACCATGACCCGACCTGTGACCCGACCCATGACCCGACCCATGGACGTACCCATGACATGAACTATGCCGCACCCATGACATGACACATGACCCCGACCCATGCTCGTACCCATAACATTAACCATTACCCGTCCCAAGGCCCGAACCATGACCCTAACCAAGGACCGACCCATGACTTGACCCGTCCCGTGATGCGACCCATGACTCGAACCATGGACCAACCATGACCCGACCAATGTCTCCACCCTTGACCTGACCATGACCCGACCCATTCTCGTACCTATGACATGAACCATGACCCGAACAATAACACGTCCCATGATTCGACTCATAGTATTAATTTGTTAATACAAATATTTATTTTTTCTTAAAATATTTTCCTGTCTACCACGAAGTAATGATTTATATCATTCACACAAGGTAAGCAAACATGACAAGGGAGAGGTAATGGTCTAATTTTTTCTATTCTCCATTTCTTTCCCTTGTCAATTTCATTCGCTCGTCAATTCCATTACTTTGTTCATTGCATTACATCATACCAAACAGACCCTTAGAGTTTTTAAAATTACTAACTAATAAAACTTTTAACCCTCATACCATATATAATATACACTTTTAACCCGTCTACTTTTCTAATAACTTCGTTTTGTTTCTCTGTTATAACTTTTGTTCTTTAGTTTTTCATTAAAAACAGAAAACGTAACTTTCTTTACTTTTATTTTGTCAACGCTCCGATATAAATTTTATTAAAAACGGAATTTTATTAAAAAAAACGAGTATTTTTTTTCGTACGCTATAGCGACTGTACGTAAGTTTTAGCCCCCCACAAACGAGCTGAACCAAATTCGACAATGTTCCTGCCGGTTTTAGCCCCTCATAATATATATAATATACGCTTTTAACCCGTTTAATTTTCTAGTAATTTCATTTTTTTGTGCTAACTTTTGTTCGTTTATTGGATTTTAAACAAAGTTCGCGGTTTTCTTTGTTTTTTTACCGATGTTCAGGTATAACGTTTTTTAAAAACGGAGTTATATTAAAAGTTGAAGAAAAAAAATTTATACGCTATAGCGAGTCTGCATTTCAACATAAGTTTTACAATTAAATACTAAGCATGTTATTTTAAAGTAAAAAAGGCAGTGTAATCATATTTTTCAAATGGAGAACTGATCTAGGATGGCATTAGATTATTTCATAATTACTAAAAGAGTTATCGTACACTAATACAAGAGTTGTAGAAAATTTCGCAATATTTCTAATAAAAAAACTAATATAATATTAGAAATTTAAACTAAAAACAGATTTTCAAATTCGAATTTTAAAGATATTCATTATTTTGTGTTGAAAATATCCAGATAAATCGATTTCCATAAATAAGTACTAAACCCTAGCGGTACTACTCCCTTCAAGAACGTATTCTTCTGTTCTCTACAAATTTTCAGAAAAAAAATCTTGTTTAGTTTCTTGAAAAATATTAATAATTTTTAAACGGTGAACTCTAAAATTCATTATTTCACAACTAAAAGATTTATGTACACAACTAAATCTTAAACTAATCCAGAAGTTTAAAGATATAGTTTCTTTATTTTAATGCCTATGTAGAAAATTTCGGAATAAAATATTAAACAATAATAATTGTTAAAATCAGATTTTTAAATTTAAATTTTAAAAATATAGTTTCCTTATTTAAAAATATTGGAACGATTGGTATAAATAAGTAGGTATTCATGGAACTACTCCCTTGATCACCAAGCTAACTATTCTTCTGCTCTCAACAATTATCCAGCAATAATTCATGGAGAAATATGAAAGAATGATGGAAGTTGGACGAGGATCATACGGGGTTGTTTGACAAGCGATGAACAATCAGACTGGTGAAGTGGTGGCGATCAAGAAACTCATCAAAAAGTATCACACGGATGAAGAATGCATGAACCTGAAAGAAGTAAAATCACTCATCAAGATGGCCAATCATCCAAACATCGTAAAGCTCAAGGAGATCATAAGAGAAAACGACACGATGTTCTTAGTATTCGAATACATGGAATGCGATCTCTACAAACTTATGGTTGCAAGAACGAAACCCTTCTCAGAAACAGAAATCCGAGAAGTGTGTTTCCAAATCTTTCAAGGTCTTGCATACATGCACCACAAAGCTGGCTACTTTCACCGCGATCTCAAACCAGAGAACCTTCTTGTTTCCAAGAATCAAGTCAAGATCGGTGATCTTGGGTTTGCCCGTGAGACAAACGGGCAAACGCCATTCACTCATAATGTCACAACACTTTGGTATCGCGCCCCTGAGGTTTTTCTACACGCGCCTTTTTACAACTCTTCGGTTGATATGTGGGCAGTTGGTGCAATCATGTGTGAACTATACACCACACGACCGTTGTTTCAAGGTTCATCCGAAGCAGATGTAATGCATAAAATCTGCGGTGTGTTAGGCACACCAACAGAAAGTACATGGTTCTCGGGTCTTGATCTTGCTACAAATATGTGTTATCGGTTTCCAGATTGTCCCGGTCTGCGGTTTTCTGAACTGTTGCCTACTGCAAGCTCTGATGCGGTTAATCTCATTGCTTCACTTCTGTCATGGTGTCCGTATGAAAGGCCAACAGCTTTGCAAGCGCTTCAGCATCCTTTCTTCCATAGCTATTACCGTGTGCCGCCAACCGTACGCCTTGAAGACACATGCTGTAACATCCTTAATTCTGTTCCTCTAGTGTTCAGAGTAGCTAAGCAAAGGGAGTTGTTGAAGGAGACAAGAAGTTTACAAAGTTGTGCAACTGCCAGTGGGGTGGATGCAAATGAAGATCCAATTCTTAAGCTTCTGTTAAATCCGTTTGAGTTTTTCAAGTAAAAGATGATCAACTATGTGGTCCCTAATAGAAATATCATGAACTTATAATAGGATATTGAAAGTCTAATGTTTTTTGTTTTTAGATCCTAAATTTACTTGTACCGGATGTTTGGATTTGTTTTGGTTGATCAATAATATTAAAGATGTTCGGTTAAAAGCTTTAGGTTCAAGTTTCTTAAATGGTTTCTATGAATATTCTGAGAGAAAAATAGATAATAAAATAAGACTAATTAAAATTTTTTTAACGGCAATCTCTCGAATAGAGTGACACATGACCCGACCCATGACCCTAACCAAGGACCGACCCATGACTCGACCCATGATCCGACCCTTGCCGGTATCCATGACCCGAACCAGGCCCCTAACCAATGAACGACCCATGACCCGTCCCGTAACCCGACCCATGACCCAAACCATGGACCTACCATGACCCGACCTGTGACCCGACCCATGACCCGACCCATGGACGTACCCATGACATGAACTATGCCGCACCCATGACATGACACATGACCCCGACCCATGCTCGTACCCATAACATTAACCATTACCCGTCCCAAGGCCCGAACCATGACCCTAACCAAGGACCGACCCATGACTTGACCCGTCCCGTGATGCGACCCATGACTCGAACCATGGACCAACCATGACCCGACCAATGTCTCCACCCTTGACCTGACCATGACCCGACCCATTCTCGTACCTATGACATGAACCATGACCCGAACAATAACACGTCACATGATTCGACTCATAGTATTAATTTGTTAATACAAATATTTATTTTTTCTTAAAATATTTTCCTGTCTACCACGAAGTAATGATTTATATCATTCACACAAGGTAAGCAAACATGACAAGGGAGAGGTAATGGTCTAATTTTTTCTATTCTCCATTTCTTTCACTTGTCAATTTCATTCGCTCGTCAATTCCATTACTTTGTTCATTGCATTACATCATACCAAACAGACCCTTAGAGTTTTTAAAATTACTAACTAATAAAACTTTTAACCCTCATACCATATATAATATACACTTTTAACCCGTCTACTTTTCTAATAACTTCGTTTTGTTTCTCTGTTATAACTTTTGTTCTTTAGTTTTTCATTAAAAACAGAAAACGTAACTTTCTTTACTTTTATTTTGTCAACGCTCCGATATAAATTTTATTAAAAACGGAATTTTATTAAAAAAAACGAGTATTTTTTTTCGTACGCTATAGCGACTGTACGTAAGTTTTAGCCCCCCACAAACGAGCTGAACCAAATTCGACAATGTTCCTGCCGGTTTTAGCCCCTCATAATATATATAATATACGCTTTTAACCCGTTTAATTTTCTAGTAATTTCATTTTTTTGTGCTAACTTTTGTTCGTTTATTGGATTTTAAACAAAGTTCGCGGTTTTCTTTGTTTTTTTACCGATGTTCAGGTATAACGTTTTTTAAAAACGGAGTTATATTAAAAGTTGAAGAAAAAAAATTTATACGCTATAGCGAGTCTGCATTTCAACATAAGTTTTACAATTAAATACTAAGCATGTTATTTTAAAGTAAAAAAGGCAGTGTAATCATATTTTTCAAATGGAGAACTGATCTAGGATGGCATTAGATTATTTCATAATTACTAAAAGAGTTATCGTACACTAATACAAGAGTTGTAGAAAATTTCGCAATATTTCTAATAAAAAAACTAATATAATATTAGAAATTTAAACTAAAAACAGATTTTCAAATTCGAATTTTAAAGATATTCATTATTTTGTGTTGAAAATATCCAGATAAATCGATTTCCATAAATAAGTACTAAACCCTAGCGGTACTACTCCCTTCAAGAACGTATTCTTCTGTTCTCTACAAATTTTCAGAAAAAAAATCTTGTTTAGTTTCTTGAAAAATATTAATAATTTTTAAACGGTGAACTCTAAAATTCATTATTTCACAACTAAAAGATTTATGTACACAACTAAATCTTAAACTAATCCAGAAGTTTAAAGATATAGTTTCTTTATTTTAATGCCTATGTAGAAAATTTCGGAATAAAATATTAAACAATAATAATTGTTAAAATCAGATTTTTAAATTTAAATTTTAAAAATATAGTTTCCTTATTTAAAAATATTGGAACGATTGGTATAAATAAGTAGGTATTCATGGAACTACTCCCTTGATCACCAAGCTAACTATTCTTCTGCTCTCAACAATTATCCAGCAATAATTCATGGAGAAATATGAAAGAATGATGGAAGTTGGACGAGGATCATACGGGGTTGTTTGGCAAGCGATGAACAAACAGACTGGTGAAGTGGTGGCGATCAAGAAACTCATCAAAAAGTATCACACGGATGAAGAATGCATGAACCTGAAAGAAGTAAAATCACTCATCAAGATGGCCAATCATCCAAACATCGTAAAGCTCAAGGAGATCATAAGAGAAAACGACACGATGTTCTTAGTATTCGAATACATGGAATGCGATCTCTACAAACTTATGGTTGCAAGAACGAAACCCTTCTCAGAAACAGAAATCCGAGAAGTGTGTTTCCAAATCTTTCAAGGTCTTGCATACATGCACCACAAAGCTGGCTACTTTCACCGCGATCTCAAACCAGAGAACCTTCTTGTTTCCAAGAATCAAGTCAAGATCGGTGATCTTGGGTTTGCCCGTGAGACAAACGGGCAAACGCCATTCACTCATAATGTCACAACACTTTGGTATCGCGCCCCTGAGGTTTTTCTACACGCGCCTTTTTACAACTCTTCGGTTGATATGTGGGCAGTTGGTGCAATCATGTGTGAACTATACACCACACGACCGCTGTTTCAAGGTTCATCCGAAGCAGATGTAATGCATAAAATCTGCGGTGTGTTAGGCACACCAACAGAAAGTACATGGTTCTCGGGTCTTGATCTTGCTACAAATATGTGTTATTGGTTTCCAGATTGTCCCGGTCTGCGGTTTTCTGAACTGTTGCCTACTGCAAGCTCTGATGCGGTTAATCTCATTGCTTCACTTCTGTCATGGTGTCCGTATGAAAGGCCAACAGCTTTGCAAGCGCTTCAGCATCCTTTCTTCCATAGCTATTACCGTGTGCCGCCAACCGTACGCCTTGAAGACACATGCTGTAACATCCTTAATTCTGTTCCTCTAGTGTTCAGAGTAGCTAAGCAAAGGGAGTTGTTGAAGGAGACAAGAAGTTTACAAAGTTGTGCAACTGCCAGTGGGGTGGATGCAAATGAAGATCCAATTCTTAAGCTTCTGTTAAATCCGTTTGAGTTTTTCAAGTAAAAGATGATCAACTATGTGGTCCCTAAAAGAAATATCATGAACTTATAATAGGATATTGAAAGTCTAATGTTTTTTGTTTTTAGATCCTAAATTTACTTGTACCGGATGTTTGGATTTGTTTTGGCCGATCAACAATATTAAAGATGTTCGGTTAAAAGCTTTAGGTTCAAGTTTCTTAAATGGTTTCTATGAATATTCTGAGAGAAAAATAGATAATAAAATAAGACTAATTAATTTTTTTTTAACGGCAATCTGTCGATTAGAGTGACACACCCCCGTCACACGAGGAAGCCTCAACGTGTTGTCTAAACTGGGTCCACCTGGCATCGAGGTTGGCGAGCGTTCAAGAAGAAAACCTCACAGTTAACGGCCCTGACGGCTTGAGGGATAAAACTAGGACTGACAAAACATGTCAATTCGAACTCTATTCTCTTGTGGATAAAAACCCGGATGCACCAGTCTAATTTAGGGGTCAATGACCAACCGAGATAGACATCATTTACGAGACTAGTTAATTAATTTAAACATATTGAATAAATACCAAAGTAAATCCGGACACGATCTCCGCCAGATTATTTCCAAATTTTTATTTAAGATCTCTTCCACACTGTTTATGGATAAAGATTTCGTTCATAACAATAACACCAGGATTTACAAATTATATTTCCCAACACTTATCCATGAAATTTTACATAATTATCCCTTGGAGTGTTATAGATTTGGGGCTCGAGACTTTGAGTTGGTAAATTTACTTGTACCTAGATTTGTTTTGATTGATCAGTAAACGGAAATAGGGTTTCCAATAAAAAGAAACTGGTTGAGAGGATCCGTGTGTTTTCTAAAATTGATCAAAATGGTTTGAGCGGGAAAATATTGTTGAGGTGAATTGTGGTGATAACAAGTGGCAAAAAATATATATTTTTTTAATTAGAATAGGGATTGATTTTTATTTAAGTTAAAAGCAAATTACTTTTTATATACTATTTATATTAACAGATTGTATCGTTTGTATTATATCTTGTATCTAAGTAATAAAAAGGCAAAAAATCAGATAAAAGAAAAGATGGATGATGTTAGTCATATGAACTGAAATGGAAAAAAAACTACAAACTATAATGTTTTTTAGGGAAAAAAAATAAGCTTTTAGATTAAAGTAACAATTTTGACTAAATCACACTGACAAAAAATGAACTTAGAAAAATAGCTCTAAAATGGCACCAGTTTTAAGCACCTCCAACACCGCTCCACACACGATGGAGGTGCTCTTATTAGGGGGTGCGGTATACTCCGCGTTAAGGTGCTCGTGAGGGCGTGATAGCCGTGAAATACTGCCCCCTCGATGGCATGAGGGGGGCGTGATATCTTGCGTGAGAAATCTCACGTCTCTCTCTCTCTCACACACACACACTATAGGATGGTTGATATGTCTCTATCTCTCTCTCACACACACACATTACAATGATATCTCTCACTCACTTGGGTATATCATATACCAAGTGAGAGTGGTGTGAACAACTTATCTAGATGACGTGACATCTACACCACAGAAATTTATTCTCACTTAAACCTCACTCACTTTGATATACCCTACGTCCTTTCATAGATATACCCTATATATGTCTTGACATAGTTTGTTTTGCTAAAAGAATACAATCGAGATTGTCTAATTGTCTTTCTGTTCGGGACGGTGGGAGTATGAATAGAAGCAAGGTGAGGTGATTGTTGACTTTCGATACAGGGTAATTTTATTTATTTTAAAACTATTTAATTAGTGTTTGCCGAAATTCTATATACTTAGAAAAGTTAGCTCTTTCTAGACAATTTGTTTCTTTTACAGGTAAATTTCTGAATCATATCTTCGTGTTCTTGGGTCTGAAAAAAAAGCCAGGATGAAGAAAGGAATCTTCCTAACGGGATTCAAAATTTTGTTAAGGAAAATAATAGAATACATGAACTTTCATATAGTTTAAAATTCTGGTTAGTATTAGTTACGTATCTTATCATATGATAACTTGGCTTAAAAGGCATTAATGGATGGTTGACGATTATAATAAGACATACATGTATTTAAATTTTAATTAGCAATAACAACTTGTATTAGTTTATAAATATTATTAGCTAAAAACATGACAAGGAAAATGTACGTTATTTGAAGTTGTACCAGAGAATCGAATAAACTAGAACACAATCAGAATTATCACCAAACGATTAAGAACTTTATTCATCAAACGATTCTAATTGTACGAATTACAAGAAAGAATTGAACTGGATTACAGAACATGAAGATCAAAGAATAATCAGATGATTTAGCACCAAATGCTCTTAACCTAACATAAAATTAACAAACTAAGAATACAGATTGACAAACTAGCCCCTGAAGTTCTGCATAATAGCATCTAGCACCCCTAAACTTCAAAGCACCACTTTAATGAATCTTTATATCAGCATTGACTTCTATTGACCTTTGACTTTTTTTTTGACTTCAACAATCTCCACCTCAATAGAAACAGTCAAACACAATCAACAAATTTGAATTTAATCAACCAATTCCCAACAATCCCAAACACTTTTGAAACTTAGGACCAGGTAACACTTTTGTAAACATATCACTTGCATTATCATCAGTATCAATATCTTCAACACTTATTTCCTTTGAAGCAATGATATCTCTAATGAAATGTAGTTTAACATTTATATGTTTAGTCCTCTCATGGAATATAAGATTCTTAGATAATTGCACTGCTCCTGAATTATCACAATACACAACAGCCTTCTCCAAATTCAAACCCAATTCCACTACAAATCCTTTCAACCAGATTGCTTCTTTAATAGCTTCTGTAAGAGCTATATACTCACTTTCAGTTGATGACAAAGCCACCACTTTCTGCAGATTAGACTTCCAACTTACCAAGCCTCCCATCACTTTAAAACCATATCCAGTAACAGATCTCCCTCTATCTAAATCCTTGGCATAATCTGCATCAACATAACCAAGTATAATGCCTTGTTCATCTAGACTCTGACCAAAAATCAAACCAACATCAGTAGTCCCACACAGATACCTCAATATCTATTTAGCACCTTCCCAGTGTAATTTTCCAGGATTAGCAATGTACCTACTTACAACACTTATACCATAGCCCAAATCTAGTCTTGTACACACCATCAAGTACATAAGACTACCCACCAGATTTGCATATGGTACTTTCTTCATATATTCAACCTCTGCTTCATTCTTAGGAGAATTTTGATTTGACATTTTAAAATGCTGCCCAAATGAAGTAGCAACAGTTTTGCTTCCCAACATATTAAACTTGGATAATACTCTCTTGATGTATATCTCTGAGTCAGTCTCAACAATTTTTGTTTTCTGTCTCTCTCTATCTCCATCCCAAGTATCTTTTTAGCCATTCCAAGTTCCTTCATCTCAAATTTAGCTTTAAGTAAATCTTTAGTAGATGTGATATCATCTACATATAAAAGTAGATATAGAAAATTCTTAGGACTGTATTCTCTGAAATAGACACATGGGTCATAACTACTTCTCAGAAAACCATTTGAGATCATATGTTGTAACATCCCAAAATGTCGAGAAATAAAGTTAACGAGTTCAAGCGGGCCGAAGTCGGGCCGGGTCAGTCGCGAACCGGGCTTGGGGAGGTCTCCCCTATAAATAGCCAGGGTCACCACATGTTTCTCTCATTTGCAATTCTAGAGAGAGAAAACCGTAGAGAGAAAGTGTCGGAATCACACAAGATTGCACCCGCTCGTGTCTCTTGCACTCGTGAGAAGAACCTCCGGATCAGAAGCTCGATTCAGGTAACGATCCGACCTAAATCTGAGTTTTTAGTTCGTTTTTGGGTTTTTCGGGTTTTGGGTGAAAAGGCAAGGTTTGAACGGATGAATCTGATAAATAATCATAGATTTGAGATCCCTAAGGGAAAACGAACGTTTTGGATGCAACATGTTCGGGATCTTGACATGATCAGACCCGAAATGCGAAAGTTAGGGTTTTCGCGAAGAACAGGTCGTGCGCACTTGCTAAGTGCGCACGGAGCAGGTCCTGCGCACTTGCTAAGTGCGCAGGAGGAGGAACCTGCGCACTTGCTAAGTGCGCAGGAGGAAGGACCTGCGCACTTGCTAAGTGCGCAGGAGGCAGAGTCTGCGCACTTGCTAAGTGCGCAGGCAGCAGGGTCTGCGCACTTGCTAAGTGCGCAGACATCAGAACTGATGAAGTAAAGTTAGTATGTTTAGAAGGGTTAAACCGTTAGAGTCGGTAATGGTCTGATGTGTATGTAACTACTCAATTCAGATCGTACGTGAAGTCGTTGGACCTTCGTTTAGGACAACCGAGACTAGCTTATCAGGTGAGTTCTAGAAGCCCTCTTTTAAATGTTTTTATATAATGTTTTCGGGCTGGTGTGTACACGTATGAAATGTTGTTTTATAAAATGATGTTTATGAAACTACGTTTACGAAAGGAAATGATTTGGAACGAAGGGTTTATGGAAAGAAAGTTTATGAACGGAATGTTTACGAACGAATGTTAAAAAGAAATGGTTTAATGAAAAGGTAAAAAGGTTTTGAAAGTGAAGGAAAGGTTTTATGAAAAGAAAACAAAAAGGGGCAAAGGTTTTAAAGAAGTCATTACAAATCTAATCTGTCGAATGAATGGAATTGACGAATGAAGTCTGGGAATGTGATTCCCAGCCTTGTGGTAGATTATGGACAGCGAGCCATAGTTACCACAAGAACAACATGGGCAATGTCTTTGTGGCATGTCAATGGTTTTGATGTTGTACAACTGGTATGGGAGTAACGACGGTTACTCGGGTGATGACGATCATCCTAAGCGAACGAGGTAATGGGAAATCAATGACGGCGATACGTAACGGTTGATTTCCAAAGGAAAGATGCGTGTTGGGCAATGACGGCGATACGTAACGGTTGACCCCACGCATTGAAGGGATGGGCAATGACGGCGATACGTAACGGTTGACCCACGTAGTGTATGGTTGTGGCAATGACGGCGATACGTAACGGTTGCCCACAACATTAAAGGTTCCTACGGGGACATAGAGACGCGTAACGATACAGATTTAGATAATAATGTATGACTTAAATGAATGTTAATGTTTTAAACAAATGATTGTGTTTAAATATGCGAAGGTTTACGAATGAAAGGCCCTATTTTCTTATACGAATGTTAAACCCTATTGAATGTTTGAATGATGAACCATTTCTTAAAACGAATGAAAACTAGAACTCACCAGCGTAGCTGACGTTTTTAAGTGTACACATTCAGGTTAAGGCAGGTTCTGAGGATGGACGGTGATGCTTGGCTAGAGATGAAGAGTTACCCGACTGCTTTTGAAGTCTGGCATCCCGTTATGTTTAGTTATGATGTAATTATGTTTACGCTTCCGCATGTATGAATAACGATTAAGTTATGTTTAAATGAAAATTTCCGCTGCGTTATCTGATATTCATGTTTAAGAACTGCTTGTGAATGAGTAAATCCAATAAGTGAGGCCTCCCGGGTTTGGGGCCTTACAAGTTGGTATCAGAGCAATAGTTTGAGAGATTCGGACACCCCCAGTGTCTGAACTTAAACTTTGAATGGGACCGAAAGCGGATGCCAGTACGGGTAACTCGAGCCACAGCATCAGGTATGAAGGTAGTATATATATTACGTATATAGTATGCCTTAGAAGAGGTTAAGTAAGGACTTGTGTTCTGATGGAATCACAAAGGTGGTCAAATAGAAATCGAAAGGTAGTGTAATGGTTAATTACAGATGGCCAGTGTATATTAACATCTTACAGTACTTATTGAATTTTATTTGTTAACTAGCGTGATGACATTGGATTTCTTGTCTAATAGAACGAAATGGCAAGGAGAGGGGACGGAAGGCGTGGTGGCCGTACCGGTGGTCGTACCGGCGTGGCAGGATTCCTGCGCGCCAAGAACACAGTGAAGAAGGAAGTGTTCACACTGAACCGGCGGTTAGTGTGCATGAAGCTGAGCAGACACAGGTTGAAGAGCAACCTTTCACTTTTGAACCAGAAGTGAGAGCAGCAATAGCTCGAGAATTCACAGAATTGATGAAGAATTCTCTGCCAGGTCTGTTGGCTGAAGCGTTGAAGCAGGTCAATGGGGCGGGTGGGTCTAGCGCGGCAATTGGTGCTCAGAACAATGAGACCGACAATGCACCGCCTGCTCGCGGATGTGATTATAAGTCCTTTAAGGCATGTGACCCGCCGATACTCACTGGAAAGAAGGACGCGGTGGCTACATTTGATTGGGTGATCCGTATGGAAGCTGCTATTCGTCTGAGCGAGTGCCGAACGGATCAAGTGGTAAAATTTGCTGCTAACTCCTTGAGGGAGGAAGCATCCCATTGGTGGGAAGGTGTACGTCAAGCTAAAGGGAGCGAGATTGTGGATGCGATGATGTGGGCTGACTTGAAAACTTTGGTAATCAAGAATTTCTGCCCAAGGAACGAGATTGAAAAGGTGGAGAGGGAATTTCTGGGTTTGAAGGCCGGGAACATGACGCACCGGCAATACACAACCCGATTTAATGAACTGGCACGTCTGGTGCAACACCTTGTCACTACAGAAGAGAGAAAGATTGCTTGTTATATTCAAGGGTTGCCGGACCAGGTCCGCACCTATGTTAAGGCAAACGCCCCTACTACCTATGATTCGGCAGTAGAGCTAAGCGGCGTGGTGTTTGACGATCTGGCACTGAATGTTGTTGCCGTTGAAGAGCAAAAGAAGAGACCGAGCTTCTCAAACAAGCGAACTAGGGGAAAGATGTTTGGGTCTCATGATAAGAGGGCTCGGGTGGGTGAGCCGACTGTTTGTAAGAAGTGTGGAAGGGAGCATGTAGGTGAATGCAGACTGGGATCTAGCTTGTGCTATAAGTGTGGCAAGACCGGGCACTACTCTCGAGAATGCCCGCAAGGTTACAAATGCTACAATTGTGGGGAAAATGGTCATATGAGTAGGGACTGCCCGAAGCCCAGGATGGGGGAAACCGGGAAAGGAAAGGGCCCGGAAAAGAAGGGAGAAGGATCTCGTGCAAAGACTCGTGCGTACGCACTGACGCAAGAACAAGCCAGGGCGAATCCCGATGTGGCGTCAGGTACATTCGTCCTTGACAACACTCTTGTTTCTGTGTTATTTGATTCGGGTGCCGGTAAGAGTTTTATATCTGCGTCTTTTTGTAAGAGAATGAAGTACGCCGCCAGTAAGTTAGAAAGGGCCTTTAGCGTAGAAACCGCAGAGGGTAGAACTGCGAGAGTGACCGATGTAGTTGACAACTCCACAATAAAAATAGAAGGACATAGGTTCCCTGTCAGATTGTTTGTTATGGTTTTGGGAGGGTTCGATGTCGTGCTGGGTATGGATTGGTTAACTGCCAACGAAGCACAAATCATATGTAAACGAAAGATAATCCGACTCAAGGCTCCGGATGGTAGCAAAGTCGAGGTTTTTGGAGATCGTGACGCCCCGATGCCAAATGTCATCTCAATGATTAAGGCAACGAATTACTTGAGGCGCGGATGTGAGGCTTATCTGGTATATGTAATTGATAAGTGTAAGGAAGTGAAGGAACTAGACGATGTACCCGTGGTACGCGAGTACCCGGAGGTGTTTCCAGAGGATTTGCCTGGGATACCACGCGATAGAGAAATTGAGTTCCGAATTGACTTAGTACCAGATGCCCAGCCCGTGGCTAAGGCTCCATATCGACTAGCACCAGTGGAAATGAAGGAACTTATGGTCCAACTAGACGAGTTACTTGAGAAAGGATTTATCCAACCGAGCATCTCGCCGTGGGGTGCTCCGGTATTGTTTGTAAAGAAGAAAGATGGTTCGATGAGAATGTGTATCGATTATCGCGAGTTGAATAAACGAACGGTGAAGAACAAGTACCCTTTACCAAGGATCGATGACCTGTTCGACCAGTTGCAAGGCGCAAGTTGGTTTTCGAAAATCGACCTTCGGTCCGGGTACCATCAGTTGAAGGTGAGGGAAGAAGACATACCGAAAACTGCATTTCGCACGCGTTATGGACATTTCGAGTTCCGCGTAATGTCTTTCGGATTGACGAACGCCCCCGCAGCGTTCATGGATTTAATGAATAGGGTGTGTCGACCGATGCTGGATCGATCGGTAATCGTGTTCATCGATGATATCCTTATCTACTCCAAGAATGAGGGTGATCACGCATGTCACTTAAAGGAAGTGTTGGAAGCTCTAAAGAAGGAGAAGTTGTATGCTAAGTTCTCCAAATGCGCGTTCTGGCTTAGGGAAGTCCAATTCCTAGGTCACGTCATTGGCCCGAACGGCATTATGGTTGACCCAGCAAAGATAGTAACGGTAAGTGAATGGGACATTCCGAAGACGCCAACTGAAATCCGCAGTTTCTTAGGATTGGCGGGCTACTATCGGAGATTCATCCAGGATTTCTCGAAAATAGCTTCGCCATTGACAAAGTTGACTCGGAAAGAAGTAAAGTACGAATGGGGTTTGACCCAAGATGAGGCGTTTAAGGAATTGAAGGAAAAGCTAACTCAAGCTCCAGTCTTGGCCCTTCCCGAGGGCAGTGAAGATTTGGTGGTATACTCTGACGCGTCGGGTCAGGGATTAGGGTGTGTGTTGATGCAACGCGGTAGAGTGATTGCATATGCGTCGCGGCAGTTGAAAGTTCACGAAGTCAACTATCCGACTCACGATTTGGAACTTGCTGCTGTCGTATTTGCATTGAAAATATGGAGGCACTACCTGTACGGGGTAAAGTTTACTATTTACTCTGACCACAAAAGTTTGAAGTACTTCTTCGAACAAAAGGAGCTTAATATGAGGCAGAGGAGATGGTTGGAACTCCTGAAGGACTATGACTGTGAAATAATGTACCATCCTGGAAAGGCAAACGTGGTGGCTGACGCTCTAAGCCGAAAGGATGTGCCTACTCCTATTAGAGTGAAAGCTTGCCAGTTGGTGGTAACATCGGATGTGATGAGAGAAATTGAGAGAGCTCAAGATGAAGCTTTGAAGGAAGAAAATATAAAGAAAGAAAGGATGGTTGGCCAACGGGACAAGTTGGAATATAACACCCTCGGTGTTAGAACGCGTTATGGACGGATATGGATACCTATGGGTGGCGAACTTAGGAGCAAAATCTTGGATGAGGCTCATAAGTCTCGTTACTCTATCCATCCCGGTACCAATAAAATGTACCAAGATCTGAAGAGGGAATACTGGTGGCCTGGAATGAAATGTGATGTGACGAAGTATGTAAGCAAGTGCTTGACTTGCTCGCAAGTAAAGGCTGAACACCAGAAACCGTATGGAAAGATTCAACCACTTGACATACCAGAATAGAAGTGGGAACACATTACCATGGACTTCATAACTAAGCTACCTCGCACAGCTAAAGGTCATGACGCCATTTGGGTAATTGTGGACCGTTTAACGAAGAGTGCTCATTTCCTACCTATTCGTGAGGCGTTCTCGTCGGAAAGGTTAGCAGAGGTATTTATCAACGAAGTAGTAGCGCGGCATGGGATGCCCTTGACGATCGTATCTGACCGGGACACACGATTCACATCGAGGTTCTGGAAAAGATTTCACGAGTCGATGGGCACGAGGCTGAATATCATCACGGCATACCACCCACAAACGGATGGTCAGTCCGAAAGGACCATTCAGCCATTGGAGGATATGCTCCGTGCTTGTATTATTGACTTCGGTGGCAGTTGGGACAGCCATCTGCCGTTAGCTGAATTCTCCTACAACAATAGTCATCACACGACGATAGGCATGCCGCCTTACGAAATGTTGTATGGTAGAAGATGTAGGACCCCGGTTTGTTGGGGTGAGATTGGACAGAAGGAATTGGGAAGTCTCGAAGTTATAAAAGAAACATCAGAAAGGTTTGATCAAATCAAAGCTCGAATGAAGGCCGCACAAGATCGTCAGAAATCCTACGCGGATAAACGACGAAGGCCTATTGAGTTTGATGTTGGGGACAGGGTAATGCTGAAAGTATGTAACATCCTGAGTTTTAGAGTGTGAAAGAATTCACGAAAATTTAAAACTTATATAAGAAAAGGGAAGCGGGCTTGGGCCGGGGTGTATAGGCCGAAAGGGACAAGGGTTTGGGCCCTTATAAGTCTCAAGACCAGCCCCAAACCCTCATTTGCAACACCATTTTCGGAATTCTAGAGAGAGAAAGCGAGAGAGAGCCTAGAGAGAGAAAGTCCCGGTTTTCGGACTAGAGCTTCAAGGATCGTTAGCAAGAGTCTCGTGAGTGTTTATCAACGAAAAGGAAGCGATTTCAGGTAACCATTTGTTCCAGATCTGCATTTTTATATTATATCGGGTTTGAAGGAAAAATCAAGTAAAGGTTGGGTTTTTACGTTTAAAAATGAAAACGAAGTATAGATCTAGACTCTCGGTTAGAAAACACAAGTTTTGAATGTAAAAAGTTCGGATCTTGACGATGTCAGATCTGCTTGCGAGTTAGGGTTTTGTGGGGAAGAAGACTGGTCTGGGACATGTATCGAAACTAGGTAGTTTCGATAGTCAACATATGTCGAAACTAGGAGTTTCGATAGTCAGCATGTATCGAAACTAGGAGTTTCGATAGGTCTGCAGGTACCGAAACTAGGAGTTTCGATAGGTCTGCAGGTACCGAAACTAGGTAGTTTCGATAGGTCACATGTATCGAAACTAGGTAGTTTCGATAGTCAGCATGTATCGAAACTAGGAGTTTCGATAGTCAGCATGTATCGAAACTAGGAGTTTCGATAGGTCTGCAGGTACCGAAACTAGGAAGTTTCGATGAGTCTGATATGTGACGAATTTTTATGATTGTACAGATTGTGTGAGATTCCAGTAGGACATCCCCGCTAAGATACCAAGTGAGTTCTAATCCCCTTTTTGCCTTCTTTAGGGGTGGTGTGCATACTTAGTGTAAAGTGTTTATTATATTTTATATATTATAAACTGAAGAGAAAAGCTATGTTTTAGTGAAAGGTTTAAAAGAGGCAAAAGTATGTTTTTCAGCAAAGTAAGATATATCATTTGGCAAGCGTTTACTATATTTTTATATACATAAACAAAGGCATGATATATATGATAAGCTATGTTTTAGAAAGCAAGATGTATTTTATGATAAGCTATGTTTCAGTAAAAGCAAAGATATATCATTTGGCAAGCGTTTACTATATTTTTATATACATAAACAAAGGCATGATATATGTTAAGTTATGAGCAAGATTTACAGAAATATTTATGAACAGTAAAGTGAACAGTTTTCCTTCGGGAATATGTACCAGCTATAAAGGTCCTTGGGACAGATGTTACTTGTACAAGATGTCAGATATGGGTTCTACCCATTAGTAAGAACCTTTGTGGTTCGTTAACGGTTGTACAACTGGGATGAGTGACGGCGGTTGCTCGGGAGGTCCACGCAACCTCCCCTTAGCGTTAAGCGGTATTGTCGGTTCATGGACGTGAGCCATGGGGGCATTGACCAGGGTATTGTCGGTTCATGGATGAATCCATGGGGGCATTGACCAGGTACTCGTCGGTTCATGGATGAATCCATGGGGGCGGTACAGTAGTGACAAGGAATTGACGGATAAGCGGTATTGTCGGTTCATGGTCGTTGATCATGGGGGCATTGACCAGGTACTTGTCGGTTCATGGATGTAAGCCATGAGGGCAGTACAGTAAAGAGGAATTGACGGTTTATTATACGTTTTAAACTGTTTGAAAAGTAAAGTGTGTTAAGTTTAGCCTTAATGGCAGTATATATATGTTTTGAAAAGTAAAGTATGTAAAGTTTTGCTTAAAAGCAGTATGTATGTATTAGTAAATCTTTTATATAAATGATTTAATGTAAACGTTAGAACTCACTCAGCGTTGCTGATTTTTAGTATGCACATCAGTTAAGTGTAGGTGGCAGTAGATGGAAGTGGATGCTTGGCTTGGCGAGAAGAGTTACCCGAAGACCAGAGTCTGGCATCCTGTCTATGTTATTGTTTTAGTTGATTCAGACAAGTTTCAGTTTGTATGTAGACATGTTATGTGTTTCCGCTGCGTATGTAAAGAAGATTAAATCGTTTCCGCTGTATTAATGAATGCCTTACGTTTAAAGTGCTATGTGTTGATGAGTAAATCCAATAAGTGAGGCCTTTCAGGAAAGGGGCCTCACAAGTTGGTATCAGAGACATAGTTTGAGAGATTTGAACATCCTCGATGTTCAGACTTAAACTGAGAATGGGACAGGTAGCGGATGCCAGTAACGGGTAACTCAAGCCAAAGCACCAGATATGTTTAGTAAGTAAAGTTTCTTTCCTAGTTTTAGAGTGTCAAGATAAGAATAGAGGCTTTAGTGGAACCATGAAAGCGAATAAATAGAAAACGAGAAGTGATGTAATGGTTAATTGCAGATGGCCAGTGTATATTAACATCTTACCTTACTTATTGTGTTCTACATATTCCCTAGCATGATGAAATTAAATCTTTTGTTCTCTATCTTTCAGTTAGAAATGGCTAGACGTGGAGGAACTAGAGGGGGTGGAGGAGGAAGACGTGGTGGGCGTACAGGCCGCCACGGTGGAGCTAGCACAAACCAAGTGATTGAAGGGAGTGTTCACACTACCCATACTGATACGGTGGTCAGTCAGCACAATGTTGAACATGCGGCAGAAGATGATCAGACATTCGAGTTCGAGCCGGCCGTGCAAGCAGCTATTGGCCGTGAGTTTACCCGGCTGTTGAAGGAAACCTTACCGGCCATACTAGATGAAGCCTTGAGGAAAGCCAAGGAGAACCCCAACCCAATTTCAGCCACTGAAGAGCCTGTGGTGCTCCCAGCAATGGGAGGACCAAACCTGGTACAGCATGTTGCGCCGCCTGCTCGAGGCTGCGACTACAAGGCGTTTCGGGGTTGTGATCCACCTGAGCTAACTGGGGAGAAAGAAGCAGCTGATACTTTAGATTGGATCAATGGCATGGAATCCACCATCCGCCTCAGTGACTGCCGGCCAGATCAAGCGGTCATGTTCGCTGCGAAATCATTGAAGGGAGAGGCAGCACACTGGTGGGAAACTGTGAAACAAGCTAAAGGTGACCAAGCGGTCGAGTTGATGAGGTGGAATGATCTGAAAGCTTTAGTAATTGAGAAGTTCTGCCCTAAGAACGAGGTCCACAAGGTGGAAAGGGAATTTCTGACTCTGCAAGCCGGACTCATGACTCACCGGCAGTATACTTCAAAGTACAATGAGTTGGCACGTCTGGTGCCCCATCTTGTGACCACAGAGGAAAGGAGGATTCATTACTATGTTCAAGGATTGCCTCCAAAGATCCGTACTTTTGTAAAAGCCAACACACCGAGTACCTTTGAGTCGGTGGTTGTTCTGAGCGGAGTTGTCTATGATGACATTGCCTCTGAAGTCATCGCTGAAGCACCCAAGAAACAAGCAGCTAAGCGCACTGCTGAGGAACTCCAGGGTCCTAACGATAGGAGGGCGAGGGTAGAAGCAGAGGGTCTATGCGGTAAATGTGGGAGGAGACATGGAGGTGAATGTAAGGCGGGTCAGGTGGGATGTTTCAGGTGTGGCAAGTTTGGACACCAATCACGGGACTGCCCGGAAAGGCCAAGATGCCACAATTGTGGGGGACAGGGACACGTGAGCCGAGATTGTAGGAAGCGCAAAGAGCCGGAAGCGGGAGGATCCGGAAAGGGTAAGGGTGCAGAGAAAGAACCTTACATCAACAAGGCCACAGCAAGGGTTTACCAGATGACTCAGTAAGGTACGTTGCAAACTCTTATTTGTGATATGCCAAGTTTATGATTTTATTTCCTTGAATGATTAGTTAGCCCCATCAGCTTAGGAGCCTTAGAACTAGATATTACCCGGATTAGATCCTCAGCGGTAGTTAATCACAATGGCCTTCATGACCAAGCTGCCTTGCATAGCTACGGTTTATGCCACCCATTCTGTGATTTGCTATCGGTATAGCTTATGGCAGGTTTCGAGGACGAAACCTATTGTAAGGAGGGTAGACTTGTAACATCCTGAGTTTTAGAGTGTGAAAGAATTCACGAAAATTTAAAACTTATATAAGAAAAGGGAAGCGGGCTTGGGCCGGGGTGTATAGGCCGAAAGGGACAAGGGTTTGGGCCCTTATAAGTCTCAAGACCAGCCCCAAACCCTCATTTGCAACACCATTTTCGGAATTCTAGAGAGAGAAAGCGAGAGAGAGCCTAGAGAGAGAAAGTCCCGGTTTTCGGACTAGAGCTTCAAGGATCGTTAGCAAGAGTCTCGTGAGTGTTTATCAACGAAAAGGAAGCGATTTCAGGTAACCATTTGTTCCAGATCTGCATTTTTATATTATATCGGGTTTGAAGGAAAAATCAAGTAAATGTTGGGTTTTTACGTTTAAAAATGAAAACGAAGTATAGATCTAGACTCTCGGTTAGAAAACACAAGTTTTGAATGTAAAAAGTTCGGATCTTGACGATGTCAGATCTGCTTGCGAGTTAGGGTTTTGTGGGGAAGAAGACTGGTCTGGGACATGTATCGAAACTAGGTAGTTTCGATAGTCAACATATGTCGAAACTAGGAGTTTCGATAGTCAGCATGTATCGAAACTAGGAGTTTCGATAGGTCTGCAGGTACCGAAACTAGGAGTTTCGATAGGTCTGCAGGTACCGAAACTAGGTAGTTTCGATAGGTCACATGTATCGAAACTAGGTAGTTTCGATAGTCAGCATGTATCGAAACTAGGAGTTTCGATAGTCAGCATGTATCGAAACTAGGAGTTTCGATAGGTCTGCAGGTACCGAAACTAGGAAGTTTCGATGAGTCTGATATGTGACGAATTTTTATGATTGTACAGATTGTGTGAGATTCCAGTAGGACATCCCCGCTAAGATACCAAGTGAGTTCTAATCCCCTTTTTGCCTTCTTTAGGGGTGGTGTGCATACTTAGTGTAAAGTGTTTATTATATTTTATATATTATAAACTGAAGAGAAAAGCTATGTTTTAGTGAAAGGTTTAAAAGAGGCAAAAGTATGTTTTTCAGCAAAGTAAGATATATCATTTGGCAAGCGTTTACTATATTTTTATATACATAAACAAAGGCATGATATATATGATAAGCTATGTTTTAGAAAGCAAGATGTATTTTATGATAAGCTATGTTTCAGTAAAAGCAAAGATATATCATTTGGCAAGCGTTTACTATATTTTTATATACATAAACAAAGGCATGATATATGTTAAGTTATGAGCAAGATTTACAGAAATATTTATGAACAGTAAAGTGAACAGTTTTCCTTCGGGAATATGTACCAGCTATAAAGGTCCTTGGGACAGATGTTACTTGTACAAGATGTCAGATATGGGTTCTACCCATTAGTAAGAACCTTTGTGGTTCGTTAACGGTTGTACAACTGGGATGAGTGACGGCGGTTGCTCGGGAGGTCCACGCAACCTCCCCTTAGCGTTAAGCGGTATTGTCGGTTCATGGACGTGAGCCATGGGGGCATTGACCAGGGTATTGTCGGTTCATGGATGAATCCATGGGGGCATTGACCAGGTACTCGTCGGTTCATGGATGAATCCATGGGGGCGGTACAGTAGTGACAAGGAATTGACGGATAAGCGGTATTGTCGGTTCATGGTCGTTGATCATGGGGGCATTGACCAGGTACTTGTCGGTTCATGGATGTAAGCCATGAGGGCAGTACAGTAAAGAGGAATTGACGGTTTATTATACGTTTTAAACTGTTTGAAAAGTAAAGTGTGTTAAGTTTAGCCTTAATGGCAGTATATATATGTTTTGAAAAGTAAAGTATGTAAAGTTTTGCTTAAAAGCAGTATGTATGTATTAGTAAATCTTTTATATAAATGATTTAATGTAAACGTTAGAACTCACTCAGCGTTGCTGATTTTTAGTATGCACATCAGTTAAGTGTAGGTGGCAGTAGATGGAAGTGGATGCTTGGCTTGGCGAGAAGAGTTACCCGAAGACCAGAGTCTGGCATCCTGTCTATGTTATTGTTTTAGTTGATTCAGACAAGTTTCAGTTTGTATGTAGACATGTTATGTGTTTCCGCTGCGTATGTAAAGAAGATTAAATCGTTTCCGCTGTATTAATGAATGCCTTACGTTTAAAGTGCTATGTGTTGATGAGTAAATCCAATAAGTGAGGCCTTTCAGGAAAGGGGCCTCACAAAGTATCCCCCTGGAAGGGAATCATTCGATTCAGAAAGAGAGGAAAGTTAAGTCCGAGGTTTGTCGGACCGTTCAGGATAATGGCGCGGGTTGGTGAAGTCGCTTACCGGTTGGAGTTGCCTGACGAGTTAAGTGGGATTCATCCTACCTTCCATGTATCACACTTGCGAAAGTGTTTGGCGGATGAATCGGCTCACGTACCACTTACTGACATCGAGGTCGACAACAGCCTTAATTACATCGAAGAATCCGTGGCTATCTTAGACCGAAAGGAAAAGCGTTTGCGTAATAAAGTTATTCCATTGGTTAAAGTCCAATGCAGGCACCGAAAGGGATCGGAGGCTACATGGGAAACGGAGGCGGAGATGAGGGAGTCGTACCCTCAATTATTTGACTTGTGATAGGTTTCGGGGACGAAACCTATTATAAGGGGGGTAGACTTGTAACATCCCAAAATATCAAGAAATAAAGTTAACGAGTTCAAGCGGGCCGAAGTTGGGCCGGGTCAGTCGCGAACCGGGCTTAGGGAGGTCTCCCCTATAAATAGCCAGGGTCACCACATGTTTCTCTCATTTGCAATTCTAGAGAGAGAAAACCGTAGAGAGAGAAAGTGTCGGAATCGCACAAGATTGCACCCGCTCGTGTCTCTTGCACTCGTGAGAAGAACCTCCGGATCAGAAGCTCGATTCAGGTAACGATCCGACCTAAATCTGAGTTTTTAGTTCGTTTTTGGGTTTTTCGGGTTTTGGGTGAAAAGGCAAGGTTTGAACGGATGAATCTGATAAATAATCATAGATTTGAGATCCCTAAGGGAAAACGAACGTTTTGGATGCAACATGTTCGGGATCTTGACATGATCAGACCCGAAATGCGAAAGTTAGGGTTTTCGCGAAGAACAGGTCGTGCGCACTTGCTAAGTGCGCACGGAGCAGGTCCTGCGCACTTGCTAAGTGCGCAGGAGGAGGAACCTACGCACTTGCTAAGTGCGCAGGAGGAAGGACCTGCGCACTTGCTAAGTGCGCAGGAGGCAGAGTCTGCGCACTTGCTAAGTGCGCAGGCAGCAGGGTCTGCGCACTTGCTAAGTGCGCAGACATCAGAACTGATGAAGTAAAGTTAGTATGTTTAGAAGGGTTAAACCGTTAGAGTCGGTAATGGTCTGATGTGTATGTAACTACTCAATTCAGATCGTACGTGAAGTCGTTGGACCTTCGTTTAGGACAACCGAGACTAGCTTATCAGGTGAGTTCTAGAAGCCCTCTTTTAAATGTTTTTATATAATGTTTTCGGGCTGGTGTGTACACGTATGAAATGTTGTTTTATAAAATGATGTTTATGAAACTACGTTTACGAAAGGAAATGATTTGGAACGAAGGGTTTATGGAAAGAAAGTTTATGAACGGAATGTTTACGAACGAATGTTAAAAAGAAATGGTTTAATGAAAAGGTAAAAGGGTTTTGAAAGTGAAGGAAAGGTTTTATGAAAAGAAAACAAAAAGGGGCAAAGGTTTTAAAGAAGTCATTACAAATCTAATCTGTCGAATGAATGGAATTGACGAATGAAGTCTGGGAATGTGATTCCCAGCCTTGTGGTAGATTATGGACAGCGAGCCATAGTTACCACAAGAACAACATGGGCAATGTCTTTGTGGCATGTCAATGGTTTTGATGTTGTACAACTGGTATGGGAGTAACGACGGTTACTCGGGTGATGACGATCATCCTAAGCGAACGAGGTAATGGGAAATCAATGACGGCGATACGTAACGGTTGATTTCCAAAGGAAAGATGCGTGTTGGGCAATGACGGCGATACGTAACGGTTGACCCCCACGCATTGAAGGGATGGGCAATGACGGCGATACGTAACGGTTGACCCACGTAGTGTATGGTTGTGGCAATGACGGCGATACGTAACGGTTGCCCACAACATTAAAGGTTCCTACGGGGACATAGAGACGCGTAACGATACAGATTTAGATAATAATGTATGACTTAAATGAATGTTAATGTTTTAAACAAATGATTGTGTTTAAATATGCGAAGGTTTACGAATGAAAGGCCCTGTTTTCTTATACGAATGTTAAACCCTATTGAATGTTTGAATGATGAACCATTTCTTAAAACGAATGAAAACTAGAACTCACCAGCGTAGCTGACATTTTTAAGTGTACACATTCAGGTTAAGGCAGGTTCTGAGGATGGACGGTGATGCTTGGCTAGAGATGAAGAGTTACCCGACTGCTTTTGAAGTCTGGCATCCCGTTATGTTTAGTTATGATGTAATTATGTTTACGCTTCCGCATGTATGAATAACGATTAAGTTATGTTTAAATGAAAATTTCCGCTGCGTTATCTGATATTCATGTTTAAGAACTGCTTGTGAATGAGTAAATCCAATAAGTGAGGCCTCCCGGGTTTGGGGCCTTACATATGTTCATCAAACCTCTTGTACCATTGCCTAGGAGACTGTTTAAGTCCATACAATGACCTTTGAAGTAAACAGACTTTGTTTTCTTTACCCTTCTCCTCAAAACCCTTAGGTTGATACATATACACTTTTTCTTCAAGATTTCAATGTAGAAATGCAGTTTTTACATCTAACTACTCCAACTCAAAATCAAATACAGCCATGAGTGCCAAAACAATTCTGATTGATGCATACTTGACCACATGTGAGAAGATTTCATTATAGTCAATTCCTGCTCTTTGAGTGAACCCCTTTGCAATAAGTCTTGCCTTAAACCTAGGCCATTCACTTCCTGGAATTCCCTCTTTAACTTTGAAAATCCACTTACAAGTTACCAACTTTTGACTTTCTGGTTTATCAATTAACACCCATGTTTCATTCTTATGTAAAGATTCCATTTCCTCCATCATTGCCTTGACCCAAAAATCTTTATGCTCAGATGAAACTGCTTCTTCAAAAGTAAGTGGTTCATACAAATTCTCCATCTCTGCAACATTAAAAACAAATGCAGAAATATCATCACATGTGTTGTATCTAACAGGCTTGACTATTTCTCTTCTTGGTCTATCTCTTGCAAGACTATAACTTGTAGTATTATTACTTGTATGTTCAGAATTGCTTTCAATATTTCTATCCACATTGTTTTGCTTATCCTCCACCTCAAGTTAAACAGACTTGTCTGTATGATCATTAAACTCTGATACTTCTACAATCTTATTATGTACAACATCCTTGTACATTAAATCTTCCCTGAATGCAACCACATCCCTGCTCACAAATACCTTTAGACTCCCATCATCTATCCTCCACAGTTTGTAACCTTTTACTCCTTCTGGATATCCAAGCATAATACATCTTTGTGCTCTTGGTTCTAGTTTTCCTTGCTTAATGTCACACCCCTAAATTCCACTAACGGAGTTTTACCGTTTGGAAGGTGACACACCAGGAACTCAGTCATTAGTTACATCAAACGACACTATATGGGACTTGAAATGCCATAACATAAAAGTTCAGAGTTAATGCGGAAGCGTAAACGTTAAAATGAAGTTAAAAATAATTACACACAACGAGCGTCAAATAATGTAATTAAATCACCTGTTTAAAATATTTGAAATGAATGATATGACAGTAGGACTCCATGCATGTCCTAAGTGCGCAACCTGTGCCAAAGCGACCTGAGAAACATGTAAGAAAAAGTGTCAACACAAGGTTGGTGAGTTCACAGGTTTCAAGTTTGCAATATGAGAGTGTTTGCCAGATTATGTACATTCAATATGCATATTTATAGGTAGCTAGCCTATGTTCATGTCTTACTAAAGCGCTCGCAACCGAAGCTAACTGTTTGTGTATTTGCCTCCTGCCAGGTCTATCAACTCTAGCAAATGTGAGTAGGCTAACATTTCACCCGTTCGATATCCAATCGAGTTAGCGCGACTAACGCGGGTGGGGCTTGTCAAACCCAGTAGTACTACTAAACATTACCTCGCTAAGATCCATATTAACGGTCCGATATAAGAAGAGGACTTTCTGTGATAGTGTGTTACGCTTAGCCTCAACAGTGATATCATATAAAGTACCATAATCAAATAGTTGCGTCATGTTTTCTCCCCCAACGGGAAAAACATGTAAAATAATATTTGCTTGCGTACATGTTTCTCCCCCACGGGGAAAACAAGTAAAAGTATGATAGTTGGTGTTCATGTTTGTTTCTTCCTCAACAGGAAAACAAGTAAAATACGTTTATGTGTAAGCATGTTTCTCCCCCAATAGTAAAACAAGTAAAAAGGGGCCGTGAAACTCACCTGCTTGGCGTTGAAGGTAGTTTCACACTAGAAGTAAGTTGGAACCACGAGTGTAAGTCTCAAAAGACCTACGAATGTCCTAAAATTATAGACACATAAATTAGGAATGATAATGGGGATTGTGACTGAGACACGGAAAGAAACGTCTTAAAGAACAACTCTAATAAGCAAGAGTGGACGAACGTGTCCACGAGTTTAGAAATTTCTTTACGCGACGGATGACATAAATAATAATATATATATACGAGTGGATAATATAATTAATTATATTATTATTTAGTCTCGATTGATTCACGGCGTTATAAAATGATTTGAAATAATATAAATATATATTATTTAATAATACGAGTCATAATTTGAGAATAATATAAACATATTATTTTACACGAGTTTACGGCTTAAAATAATATAAACATATTATTTTTACTTAATAATAATAAAAATGTATAAATTATAAAAGCGGGTATAATTTATAAAGATAAACTAATAATTCAAACCCGAGCCTACGAGTTGTTTTTCTGGGCTAAAATACATTTATATAATAATATCATATTATAAGGTTGATTTATATTAATTTAATATTCCAGAAAAACTGTTTCAAAAATGAATGTGGGAGCCCGGTCTCGAACCCGGGTCCCTCCCACACGCACACACTGACCAAACCATCACGCCCGCTAGGGTCATCGCAAACAAACCTGAGACTCATTTCTTTTAACATCCAGGTCAGACGCGATTTCCTTCCCCATAAGTTCCCAGATCGAATCCCGCCCCAAACACCGAATCTGATCGCGAATATGGTTTGGATTCACAGGGGTTTTGTTGTTTAGAAAATTGCGAAACTGATGATGCAAACAAACGTAAAAATGGTTGAGATTTGAGTTGTTAATTTCAGTTAAAAAGAGCCGAAAACCCTAGGTTAAGAGCACAGATCAAATAGATTAACTCCGATATTAAAACTTGTTGGAATTATGGGGTTTTTAACAAAGACTGAATTGCGAATCTAACCATACAACTTAATTTGATTGAGGTTAAGTCTAGATCAGGGTTCGATTAAACCCCATACGTGATGAACCCTAGAATCGGTTCATCACTGATTCGATGTTACATACTCGAATTAGCATAGGGCTTTCATAGGATTGATTATGGCGATTCTAACCATATAGTTTAATTAGATTAACATTGTGTCTAGGTTAGAGTTTGATTAAAACGTTTTCAAATGAACTCCAGAATCTAATTTTGTAAAATTGGATGTTGTTTAATTCAATTAACATGGGGTTATCATTAAACTGATTATTTCGAAACTAATGGTATGATTTAATTGCATTGAGAACAAGTCTAGAATCAAAAGCCCCAAATCCGATTTCTTATGAACTCTAGAATCGGATTATGATTAAATCAATGATGTAAGCCCTGATTAGGATAGGGCTTTCATTCTACAACATAAAACGAATCAAACGAATGTTTCAATTACCCGGTTGGATGTCGGATTGACAGTGTACGACTAAAACGGGGTTCGACGGCTGTGGGTTGATCTTCGGCGCTCCTGGTTGCTTCTCCGGCGCGGCTGGTGTATGGAATTTCTTCTGAGAGACTCGAACAAGATTCGCAGGTGTATAATTTGTGAGGGGAATACAAGAATTAGACGAATTCGATGATCGCTTGGAATAATGTCGACGGTTATGAACTTAATTACCATTATCTGAGTTTAATTCGATTAATGCCCACGATTAAAGTTCAATGATGAACGATTAAGGCATTTAGATGTTAATCAATTACAGAATTCGATTCATTTCTGTTATCAGTCGCGAATTTGAAATCAAAGAGCCTCGATTTTGACTTCTAAAAGTCAACAGAAGATAAAATTGTCAATTTTGACTTTGGGGAGTAAAATTATTCAATTTGGCATATTTACACAACTAGTCCCTGCAGTTTTGAGTTGGATTTGTGACAGAATCAGTCCCTGTGGTTAGATTTAGTTAACGAGGTTAAGTTTTTAATAGAAAACTTAACGGAATAGATAACGGAGTTAATTTAAAAAAAGTCGAATTGTCACATCATCTCCTAGTTGAAAGAATTTTCGTCCCGAAAATTAAATAGAATAGAAAAAAAAATTTCCCGGGTTATCACATCATCCCCTAGTTGAAAGAATTTTCGTCCCGAAAATTAAATAGTACCTTAAGAATTTGGCGCGGAGTGCTTAAACAGATTAGGATATTTGCGCATCATCTGATCCTCGCGCTCCCAAGTGAATTCCGGTCCGCGTTTCGAGTTCCAACGAACTCTGACAATAGGGATCTTACTGTGCTTTAACGTTTTAACTTCCCTATTCATAATTTCCACAAGTTCTTCGATGAAACGTAATTGTTCATCAACGTGTAGTTCCTTAAGAGGAACTGCGAGTGATTTGTCTGCTAGGCATTTCTTTAAATTTGAGACGTGAAAGACGTTGTGCACACCACTAAGTCTTTCCGGTAGGTCCAGTTGATACGCTACTGGCCCGATTCTCTTCATTATCTTGAATGGTCCAACATAGCGAGGATTTAGTTTGCCTCGTTTCCCGAAACGAATGACACCTCTCCAAGGTGAGACTTTGAGTAAGACCATGTCACCTATTTGAAACTCCAAAGGTTTACGACGCTTGTCGGCATAGCTTTTTTTTTACGATCACGAGCTGCCGCCATACGGTTTCTAATTTGAACGATCTTTTCGGAAGTTTCAAATACAAGTTCAGGACCTGTGAGTTGGCTATCTCCAACCTCAGTCCAACAAATGGGAGAACGGCATTTCCGTCCATACAGTGCTTCAAATGGAGCTGCCTTGATGCTAGTATGATAACTGTTGTTTTAGGAGAACTCCACCAACGGTAGGTGAGACTCCCAAGTGTTACCGAAATCAATCACACAAGCTCGTAGCATGTCCTCCAGAGTTTGGATTGTACGTTCCGTTTGGCCATCAGTTTGAGAATGGTATGCTGTGCTCATATCTAGACGCGTGCCTAAAGCTTTATGCAATGACTGCCAGAAACGAGAAGTGAATCGTGCATCATGATCCGAAATGATAGAGATTGGCACCCCGTGCCGAGAGACTATTTCTTTCAGGTAAGTACGAGTAAGTTTATCCATTTTGTCGGTCTCTTTGATTGCTAAGAAGTGAGCGGACTTTGTTAATCGATCAATGATTACCCATATGGTATCACATCCGGTATCACATCCGGTAGGGGTTCGTGGTAATTTGGTGATGAAGTCCATGGATATTTGTTCCCATTTCCACATAGGAATTTCTGGTTGTTGCAGAAGACCGGATGGTTTTTGATATTCAACTTTGACCTTCGCACAAGTCAGACACTTACTAACATAGGTGGCTATATCGGCTTTCATCTTCGGCCACCAATATAGTATCTTTAGATTATGATACATTTTGTCGGAACCTGTATGAATAGAGTAATGAGATTTATGAGACTCATCCATAACTAGTTCCCTTAGGTTTCCGAATACTGGAACCATATTCGCTCGGCAAAGTAGCGAATACCGTCAGATTTGACTTCAAGTTGTGCTTCCAGACCGCGCGTACTTTCCAACGGTAAAATTTCTTCTTTTAGGGCTTCAAGTTGAGCACTACGGATTTTGTCAGGTAATCCGGGGTGAAGTTTGGGTTTTGTTTCTTTTTTACTTAGGGCATCAGCTACAACATTAGCTTTACCCGGGTGGTATCGGATCGCACAGTCATAATCGTTTAAGAGTTCGACCCAACGACGTTGTCGCATGTTCAACTCTTTCTGCTCGAAGATGTGCTGAAGACTCTTGTGATCGGTGTAGATGGTGCATTTGGTACCGTACAAGTAATGTCTCCATATCTTAAGTGCGAAGACTACAGCTCCCAACTCTAAATCATGAGTGGTGTAGTTCCTCTCGTGGACCTTTAGTTGTCGTGAAGCGTATGCGATCACCTTTTCGTGTTGCATTAAGACACAACCCAGACCTTGAATAGATGCATCACAATACACTACAAAATCATCGGTTCCTTCCGGAAGAGCTAGAATAGGTGCACTGCAAAGTTTCTGTTTGAGGTGTTGGAATGCTGACTCTTGGTTATCGCCCCAATTATAGGCTTTACCCTTTTGAGTTAAAGCAGTGAGGGGTTGAGCAATTTTGGAAAATCCTTCGATGAATCGACGGTAATATCCAACCAATCCCAGAAATTGTCGCACCTCAGTCGGAGTCGTCGGTGCTGCCCAATTCTTGATGGCTTCTATTTTGGATGGGTCGACATGTATCCCTTTCTCGTTAACCACATGCCCTAGAAACTGAACTTCCCGGATCCAAAATTCACACTTGGAAAACTTAGCATACACTTGTTCTCGTTTAAGTAGTTCCAAAATTAGGCGTAGATGTTCCTCATGTTCCTCCTTGTTCTTGGAATAAATGAGGATGTCGTCGATGAAAACGATAACGAACTGGTTAAGGTAAGGCTTACACACACGGTTCATGAGATCCATGAATACCGCAGGTGCGTTGGTTAACCCGAAAGGCATAACCATGAATTCATAGTGACTGTACCTGGTCCTGAAAGCAGTTTTAGTGATATCCTCATCTCGGACTCTCAATTGATGGTAACCGGATCTAAGATCTATCTTGGAATAGAAACTTGATCCTTGGAGTTGATCGAGGAGATCATCTATACGAGGCAGAGGATAACGATCCTTGATCGTCACTTTCTTCAGCTCCCGATAGTGATGCACATGCGGAAAGTCCCGTCCTTCTTCTTGACAAACAGAACCGGAGCTCCCCATGGCGATGAGGTAGGTCGGATGAAACCTTTATCCAACAATTCCTTCAATTGAGTAGATAGCTCTTGCAATTCACTAGGTGCTAGTCTGTAAGGTGCCCGAGCGATCGGCGCCGCTCCGGGTGTTAGATTGATTTGAAATTCAACTTGACGGTAAGGCGACAAACCAGCAAATCCTCTGGAAACACTTCCAGAAAGTCACTCACGATGGGAATATCGTCAATTTTCTTCTCTTCTGATGGCTGCTCAGCAACGAGAGCCAAAATAGCAGTATGCCCTTTTCGAAGGCATTTCTGTGCTTTCATAAAGGATATGATGCCCATGACTGCACCAACCTTTTCGCCCTGAACGGAAAGGGTTTCTCCTATCGGGAGAGGGAGGCGAACGATTTTCTCAAGACAGATAATTTCGGCTTGGTTCTTAGATAACCAATCCATACCGACAATTATGTTAAAGATACCGAGTGTGACCGGCATAAGATCGATATCAAGTTTATGACTAGCCAACTCAAGCTTACAACCCTTAAGAATGTGGGTTGCTTCAATTATTTGGCCATCAGCTATCTCTATTATACACTTAGCTTCTAACAGAGTTGGAGTTCCTTTTATCATATCACTAAGTTTCTTAGATATAAAACTCAAGGAACTTACCGGTAACCACATTGTTATCGTATCTGGCTTCTCCGGATCCAAGCACGAAGGCTCGTCCTTTCGCACCATTCTCTTCATTATTTATGTGGTTGCCACCATTGTTGTTTCCTTGATTATTGTTGTTACCGTCGTTGCCCTGATTATTGCCGCTGCCATTACCATTACCATTTCCATCCTTCTTCGACTGAGGACAATCCCTTTGAATGTGTCCCTCTTTGCCGCACTGAAACATCCTCTGGTAAATCCTTGTGGTCGAAATGGTTGTTTGTTCGGAAGTGCAACCCTACAGTATTTCATAGCATGGCCCATCTTACCACATCGCTGGCAACGATTTCCCTCACAAGTACCGAAGGTGAAAATTACACTTGTTGCACTTAGGGTATCTCTTCGTATAACCACTCTGATTTTGTCCTGAAGAGGTCGACTCGTTGAAACTCTTAGCAGACTTAAACCTACTCTGTTGTTGATGGGGTTGGTTGGATTAAATCCTCGTCTCCTAATGTCACTGGATCATTTCATGAAGAAAGAAATTCGTTTACAGGATTGAATATGCTGGGGTATAATTAGAATTAGACCAATGATTAGTCACAAGATAAGGTAATAGGGTCAAATGAGATTTATTGTTGTAGCGTAATGGATAACGTGTTAGCTTAGAAAGAATTTCTCAAATTCCGCTTACATAGATGGAGTAGATGGATATGTCATGAGGTTCTACAAGAGTCTCAATCGAGTTGGTTTCAATGGTCACGTTTGGATGAGAGTCTTAATTTCACTAAGACTCTTACATGAGTGAAAATAACATTGATGGATTCCATTGATGGTAATTCAGTGTGTCCGTAAACATTTTCAACCTGATAGTCACGTCTATCAGCTGTTAAATGAGTTTAACGATACCAACTATTCGTTGAGTGGGTTATGAGAGTCTCTACAGATAGTGGAAACTTAAGTCTGTAAATCACTGATTAGGACCATTCATCCACACACTAGGTTTCACCAGGACTTACATGCACCTCAAATTACTATTACGTGTGCACCCGTAATGATAATTTGTTTTGCATGCTCACCCTAGTTCTCCTTGTCCTGTGTCATAATGTCCTTTAGCATGTATTGATGAGTATAGAGTGTTGTCAGATATGATAAGTCATTGAGAAGCTTAGTCATCAATCATAAGTTGATCAACTAGGACTCATATCAGGATGAGTCGTCGAGGATGGTTTAATCCGAGTATTCACTCGAGTGAGACACAATGCAGGAGTCCAATCCAGCGGATTATAAATGAGAACATGTAACGAACATGTACATGAGGTCCGACTTCGAGAAATGAAACTAATTCATGAATACAAGTTACAGGAAACAGCAAGGTAGCCGTCCTTTCAACTGAGTCAAGATAGGGTTTGAGTATGCATTGAGCAATGCGTTCTCAGGTTTGTGGTCAATCTATTCTCCACAGAATACCGAACAAAGACGCGTGCCCATGGATCAGGAAAGCGATGACATTTACGTGTCAATGGATTCTGCAATAATGCGTGCAACAGTCTGCCTTCATTCCGCGTATTGTTGTTGGCGAGTACAATAGGGACTCGCCTCCGACGATCCCAACTCCCAAAGAGATATGCGTTAGCGCTGAGTGTCGTCCATAACATGAACCTGAGAAAGCGCACCACACCCGACAGGTAATGGTAGTGTAAGTGACTCATCCGAAGACTCCGTCTCGTTGTCCTCGGACGGGAGTGGATGTTGTTCAGGTGATTCCCCGAGTGTCGCCACTGGGAATGATGATGCAGTGCAAATAATGTGTTCTTCGTCAGAAAAGGGTGATATGGATGTTGTCATTATGCCTACGATGCAATGTATGTATGGATACCATTTGTATCATGTATGAGTGTTTGTGTCGTATAACTAATGCATGTGTGCAATAATAGTCTAGTCTGCAATCCTAGTTCTCTATAACCAATGGCTCTGATACCAATCTGTCACACCCCCAAATTCCACTAAAGGAGTTTTACCGTTTGGAAGGTGACACACCAGGATCTCAGTCATTAGTTACATCAAACGACACTATATGGGACTTGAAATGCCATAACATAAAAGTTCAGAGTTAATGCGGAAGCGTAAACGTTAAAATGAAGTTAAAAATAATTACACACAACGAGCGTCAAATAATGTAATTAAATCAACTGTTTAAAATATTTGAAATGAATGATATGACAGTAGGACTCCATGCATGTCCTAAGTGCGCAACCTGTGCCAAAGCGACCTGAGAAACATGTAAGAAAAAGTGTCAACACAAGGTTGGTGAGTTCACAGGTTTCAAGTTTGCAATATGAGAGTGTTTGCCACATTATGTACATTCAATATGCATATCTATAGGTAGCTAGCCTATGTTCATGTCTTACTAAAGCGCTCGCAACCGAAGCTAACTGTTTGTGTATTTGCCTCCTGCCAGGTCTATCAACTCTGGCAAATGTGAGTAGGCTAACATTTCACCCGTTCGATATCCAATCGAGTTAGCGCGACTAACGCGGGTGGGGCTTGTCAAACCCAATAGTACTACTAAACATTACCTCGCTAAGATCCATTTTAATGGTCCGATATAAGATGAGGACTTTCTGTGATAGTGTGTTACGCTTAGCCTCAACAGTGATATCATATAAAGTACCATAATCAAATAGTCGCGTCATTTTTCTCCCCCAACGGGAAAAACATGTAAAATAATATTTGCTTGCGTACCTGTTTCTCCCCCACGGGGAAAACAAGTAAAAGTATGATAGTTGGTGTTCATGTTTGTTTCTTCCTCAACAGGAAAACAAGTAAAATACGTTTGTGTGTAAGCATGTTTCTCCCCCAATAGTAAAACAAGTAAAAAGGGGCCGTGAAACTCACCTGCTTGGCGTTGAAGGTAGTTTCACACTAGAAGTAAGTTGGAACCACGAGTGTAAGTCTCAAAAGACCTACGAATGTCCTAAAATTATAGACACATAAGTTAGGAATGATAATGGGGATTGTGACTGAGACACGGAAAGAAACGTCTTAAAGAACAACTCTAATAAGCAAGAGTGGACGAACGTGTCCACGAGTTTAGGAATTTCTTTACGCGACGGATGACATAAATAATAATATATATATACGAGTGGATAATATAATTAATTATATTATTATTTAGTCTCGATTGATTCATGGCGTTATAAAATGATTTGAAATAATATAAATATATATTATTTAATAATACGGGTCATAATTTGAGAATAATATAAAATATTATTTTACACGAGTTTACGGGTTAAAATAATATAAACATATTATTTTTACTTAATAATAATAAAAATGTATAAATTATAAAAGTGGGTATAATTTATAAAGATAAGCTAATAATTCAAACCCGAGCCTACGGGTTGTTTTTCTGGGCTAAAATACATTTATATAATAATATTATATTATAAGGTTGATTTATATTAATTTAATATTCCAGAAAAACTGTTTCAAAAATGAATGTGGGAACCCGGTCTCGAACCCGGGTCCCTCCCACACGCACACACTGACCAAACCATCACGCCCGCTAGGGTCATCGCAAACAAACCCGAGACTCATTTCTTTTAACATCCAGATCAGACGCGATTTCCTTCCCCATAAGTTCCCAGATCGAATCCCGCCCCAAAAACCGAATCTGATCGCGAATATGGTTTGGATTCACAGGGGTTTTATTGTTTAGAAAATTGTGAAACTGATGATGCAAACAAACGTAAAAATGGATGAGATTTGAGTTGTTAATTTCAGTTAAAAAGAGCCGAAACCCCTAGGTTAAGAACACAGATCAAATAGATTAAGTCCAATATTAAAACTTGTTGGAATTATGGGGTTTTTAACAAAGACTGAATTGCGAATCTAACCATACAACTTAATTTGATTGAGGTTAAGTCTAGATCAGGGTTCGATTAAACCCCATACGTGATGAACCCTAGAATCGGTTCATCACTGATTCGATGTTACATACTCGAATTAGCATAGGGCTTTCATAGGATTGATTATAGCGATTCTAACCTTATAGTTTAATTGGATTAACATTGTGTCTAGGTTAGAGTTTGATTAAAACGTTTTCAAATGAACTCCAGAATCTGATTTTGTAAAATTGGATGTTGTTTAATTCAATTAACATGGGGTTATCATTAAACTGAGTATTTCAAAACTAATGGTATGATTTAATTGCATTGAGAACAAGTCTAGAATCAAAAGCCCCAAATCCGATTTCTTATGTACCCTAGAATCGGATTATGATTAAATCGATGATGTAAGCCCTGATTAGGATAGGGCTTTCATTCTACAGCATAAAACGAATCAAACGAATGTTTCAATTACCCGGTTAGATGTCGGATTGACAGTGTACGACTAAAACGGGGTTCGACGGCTGTGGGTTGATCTTCGGCGCTCCTGGTTGCTTCTCCGGCGCGGCTGGTGTATGGAATTTCTTCTGAGAGACTCGAACAAGATTCGCAGGTGTATAATTTGTGAGGGGAATACAAGAATTAGACGAATTCGATGATCGCTTGGTATAATGTCGACGGTTATGAACTTAATTACCATTATCTGAGTTTAATTCGATTAATGCCCACGATTAAAGTTCAATGATGAACGATTAAGGCATTTAGATGTTAATCAATTACAGAATTCGATTCATTTCCGTTATCAGTCGCGAATTTGAAATCAAAGAGCCTCGATTTTGACTTCTAAAAGTCAACAGAAGATAAAATTGTCAATTTTGACTTTGGGGAGTAAAATTATTCAATTTGGCATATTTACATAACTAGTCCCTGTAGTTTTGAGTTGGATTTGTGACAGAATCAGTCCTTGTGGTTAGATTTAGTTAACGAGGTTAAGTTTTTAATAGAAAACTTAACGGAATAGATAATGAAGTTAACCTAAAAAAAGTCGAATTGTCACACTTAACATGAGCATAAGCCAAGGAACCAAATACTTTGAGATTTCCATAGTCAGTTATTCCTACAGACCATAATTCTATAGGAGTTTTCATTCCTATGGATGAGGATGGACATCTGTTTACTAAATAAGCAGCTGTTGTGACTGCTTCTGCCCAGAAACTTGGAGGTAACCCAGATGTAGACATCATGCATCTTACTTTTTCTAATAGTGTCTTATTCATCCTCTCCACCAACCCATTTTGTTATGGAGTACCAGGTACAGTTAAGTGTCTACTTATCCCATTATCTTTACAAAATTGATTAAACACTTTGTTGCAGAATTCAAGCCCATTATCAGTTCTTAATTTCTTTATTTTTCTGCCTGTTTGATTTTCAACCAATGGCTTCCATTCTTTAAACTTTCCAAAAGCATCATACTTATGTTTTATCACATACACCCAAACCCTTCTTGAATAATCATCTATCAAAGATAAGAAATACCTGGCACCCCAAAGAGAATCCGTTTTAGCTGGGCCCCATAAATCAGAATGTACATAGTCCAACTTCTCCTTTGTAACATATGTTCTTCTACCAAATCTCACCCTGTGAGCCTTGCCCATAATGCAGTGTTCACAAAATCCAACTCCTGCTTCTTTCACATCTTTGATTAATTGTTGCTTTCTCAACTCTGCCAGGCCTTAATCACTTATGTGACCTAACCTTTGATGCCAAAGAACTGTTTCTTTAGACCTGGTGTTTTCTACAACTGAAACAATCCCAGAACTTACTTTGCCATCTAGAATATATATATTATTATCTCTTCTTGTTCCTGATAATAATACCACAGAACCATTCACAACCTTGGCTTTCCCATTCTTGAGACTTACAGTTGCTCCACCCTTCTCAAAGGTTCTAAGAGATATCAGATTTCTTGTCAATTCAGGTATAAACCTAACATTGATCAAAGATACCTCTTGTAACATCCATGATTTTCAGACCATAAATTTTTTTTCCTTTATTCATTTTATTATGTACAATAATAAAATCTTGAAATCTCACACCTGTTCAAATATAATATGTCACAATAATTATTATTTTTAGCACACACCAATTCAAATTTTCTAAACCTTACATTTACGTATTATTTCGTTATTATATATAAATTTATATGAGCAAACATTTTGTTATAGCCAAAATAAAACATATGAGTTTTAAACCCTGCTTCTACAACTTTTAAACGAATACAAATACTTATTTGTAAATAAAAATGTAAATATATAATTGACTGAATTGAATAGATCATTATTTCAATTTTTCATCAAGTTGGAACTTTTTATAAAGTAATAGGAAATAAAACATAAAATGCTCTAGTTTTATATGTATATATATATATGTATGTATAAATATATATTCTTTTATTATCATTTAAGAAACCCCCCTACTATTTTAACACACAAATGGAACCCCTTTGAAATTAGACCTATAAACCCAATTTTGACTTATCCTTGTCAAGTTTGACTTTTAAAAGTCAAACAATCCAATCCTATTACAAACTCAATTAAATCCAACTGTTATGGGGTTCCCATTTATGCGTAATCGGTTCCAGTCCACTTCTAGACACATATAACCCTCCAATTCAATGAACCTCGCGGCCAATTCACAATTTCAACCGAATTTGACTCTTCTGAGTCATCCCATCTCAAGTCCTTGCAATACTAGGACTGTTTTCGATCGAAGGAGACTTTCCTTGTATGCGTAATCAGTACTAGACCTTTCCTGAATCTCAATAATGATCAAATTCAGCAAATTGCGCGGCTAGAATCAAGATTCAAACCAATTTGAAACGGTCAAACCCAGTCCAAATCATTTCCAAATCTGAGGATTTAACACGTTTAATACCCAAAGCATTGGCTTCGTTCTCGACTTCGCAGACGGGTTCCGAGCAGGTATAATCCCTAAATTGTTTTCAATACTATCGTTTTCTGTTCTAGCAATCTAACCAACCCCCTTTCCAAAGCATTGGCTTCGTATCCGGGCTAATCAGACCATCGCCGGAGTCCCTGGTCGCATTGCCGAGAACAGGGACGAAGGCCGAGTCTTGTTAAGAGTTTTAAGTGTTGGTTTTGATCAGCGATGGGCTTATAGCCCGGCTGGTCACACTCATTCCCGATAACAACCGAGACCCGAGTTCGATCCCCGGTTTCATCCGGTCCAACTTTTTTAAATTTCTTTTTTGTTGATTGTATTGACCGACCAGTTGACCGACCCATGGATCCCCTCTGCCCGACCCGGTTACCCGATTGACCCGCGCTTTTCCTACCTGGGCCGACCCGGTCCGACCCGTTTGACTATTTAATCTTATTTTATTTATTATAAATTAAAATAATTAATTTAAAACCCATTTAATTATTTTTAAATATTTTTAACCCACTAAAAATTATTTCGAGCCCGTTAACTCGGCCCGTTTATTTTTAACCCAACTTTTGAACATATTCAAACTCGTTGAATTTTATAAAATAATAAAACCGACGTTTTCATAAGTTATTTAATTATTGAAACCCACGAAAAATAATAAAATAACATTTTTATAAATAAATAAAAATACGCGTTATTTAAAATATAATATTTTCATGAAATTTAAAATAGGTAATTTATGATTTATAAAATGCAAGTGTTATTAAAAATATATATATTTCGAGAAGTTTAAATATTTAATTTGGAATTTTATAAAAATACAAAGTCTTACAAAAATTAATATTTATTTGTACAATGATTTTAAAACATATAATTTTTCGCAAAGGCTATTCCATTTACAAATCCACATATATTTACACAAATATACGCGTACGCGAATACATATTTGATACATATTCGTTTACATAGGATTTCATCGTGTATAACAACAATACAAATATCACCAACGCGCGTGAAGTAAAACCCTCGCTGCAAGGTGAGTTACATATCCCCTATTTACATTTTTATACATTTTGGGGTGAGACGTAATCTGTGCATACTTACATACAATTCAACTTGTGTTTACATGCGTAGATTATTGTGCTTTTGTGCATGGTCACTTGTTATGCTATGGATACTTTTAGGGTGGATTTTAAACTATGTGTGACCCACATAGTCTTGATTCCATGCCTATCACGTTAAATCTGTATGCTTATACTTACATGCTTACAATTGGTATACACATAGCGAATCCTCCACGTTATGCCGTGTCTTACCATGTCAAACCATGAATTGTATAAACGTTTTTAATTAAACTTTTATTATATTCAACCATATGTAAACTCACCAACTCTCGTAGTTGACACTTGTTTTGGATTACGTTTCAGGTGAAGATATGTGATTGTGTGACTATGTGTTGAAGGTGCTACACATAAGGATTTTGGACCTAGTAAAACAATTATGTGTAATATTCTAGAATAGGGTGTTGTAACTTGAATTGTAATTGAATATTTGATATTTAAATCTTATTAATGAAATATGCAACCTTAGTAGATCATGTGCTTATGAACAATCAACTAGTGTCCGCCTCGATGATTCCGCCATCGGTCGAGGTGTGACAGAAACCACCTAGCCCAACCGGTAAGACACTGCACCGCCGGGCTAGGTGGCGTGGGTTCGAAACCCCCAAGCCCACATCCGGCCTCCTTTTTGCGCAGACTCCTAGACTAAACCCGGTTCCCCTTCTAAATTAGCTTTAATCAATAGAGGGCCAGGTTGTTGAATACATTAGTCCATCTGGTCTGGTGGTAAGGTGACCTAGAGGCACACAATTCACCCGGGTTCGAGCCGGGTGAAGTGCAAATTATTTTTAAAATCCGTTTTACAATCCCAAATTTTATATAAATTTTTTTAAAAAAACCTTGCAACATGTTGAGCAGAATAAAAACCAAAGTTTCCAATTTCCAACGTAAATTCATTTTTATTATGAATTTTATTGTTAAAGTTGTAAATTAATTATTTAAAATAAAATTTTAGATTTTTAAATAATTAAAGGAAAATTAATTACCAAATAAGATATTTACTTTATAAAATATCTCCTATTTTAAAAACCAAATTTATAAAGTTATAAAATTTTAACTTTATTTAGAACAATCAAATTCTTATTTTTAAATGATAAATAGATAAATAAATTTATTTATTATAATCTACAATAAAAGGTTAAACATATATTTACTATAATTTGTCGCATGTTCATAAATAAATAAATAAATAAAAATAAACTTGTTTATTTAAATTATATTTGAAACAATACAATTTCATATTACTTTTCTTATAATTAAATGAATAAAAGATATTTGTTTAATTTAATTAGTTATTTAAACTCAAACCCTAAATCATTTATTTTAAAACTATTCATTTTAACTTTTCTTGTTATAAAACACTTATATAAATACAACCTCAATCACCTACACAACCCTTTTTCATAATTCGACACGAACTCATTATACAATTTCCCTATACTCACATCCGTTGAACTTTAATTTAGACATTTTATTAATTCATGTTTACACGCAATACACTTTAGGTTAACGTTGTGCGTTACGAGGATCACGTTGTTACCTAGTCTCTCGTGTTAGCTATACATTTAAATCAGGTGAGTATTACATAGCCCCCTTTTACACTTTTCGGGGTGAAACATGAACACTATACATTCAATTATTTACATTTACATAAACTACACAAATACAAATCCACTTTACATTCATGTGTGCAAATTTGAGCTTTATGTTTGAGTGCTAGGTGTGTTAACTGTTTGTGTGCAATTTATGTGCAATCATTAACTATTCAAGCCGACGGTTAACAATGATAGATCTATTGAGTCTGACAAACCCACCCAGATTGGGGTGATTGTTACCGACAACACAATTTGCATGCTAGTTACAAAGGTTTGATTATACTTTAGTTACACAATAGCTGCTCCCCATAAATGCCTTATTTTATCATGTTATGTAAGGATTTGTTTATTCACATCTATATACTTTCTATGTACAAACCTGTGTATGCTCACCAACTTTTTAGTTGACCTTATTTTATTCATGTTTCAGGTGCTATCATATGAGTTTGATCATGGCTTGCTACACATAGGTTTTGAGACTTAGTTAATTTAAATTTAAAGAACAAGTTGTATTTTCATTTATGTACTTGTTGAATTATGTTATGTTTGTTTGAATGGAAATGAATTTGATGATTAATATATTGCAAGATAGTCAACCTTGAGCTCATGAACAGTCTACATGTCCCGCTCCGACGTATTCCGCCGTCGGTTGGGGTGTGACAGATTGGTATCAGAGCCTTGGTTATAGGGAATTAGGTTATTAGACACTCTTGACCTAGACTATAACCTTAGGACACCCATACTATACCATGCTACTATATGCTATATGATTATTTCTTATGTGAATAATTTTACATGTTATACTAAATAATTACATCATATGATACAGTACTTAATAGTCTATGTATCACATTATCTACCAACTTTTGTCTCCTATTCATTGCTACCTATTTGATTTATTTAAAGTGATATCCTAAGTTTTCCACACACACTCATACACACTTAGTTCTTTATGCACCCTTAATCTCACACACAAAATATCACCATCTCTTGTGATCAAAAGCTAGACTATTGGGACTAATTGGGCCTAATGCCCATTAATAATAAACTAAGAATCCATTTACCCTCCAAGAAGAAGAAGCCTACTACATAATATAAGCCTCACTTTCGGGCCTCAAAGCCCAGTCCACAACAATTCTCATCATGACCATGAGCCCAACAATAGTGTTATTTATACATGATGGCTGGAAGAGCGTGTAGGCCCATGAGGGATTCTGGCTAAGGAAAGATAGGGTACTTAAGTGTGTCTTAGTGACCCACCCCTCTTTCCTGGGAATTCTCCTCAGGGACGCATTGCTTATAGGTCAAGTGTATTCCTAAAATACTATTGTGAAGACTCGGTGTTATGACTAGTCAAACTCTAAACCTATGAGAACTCCTATATTTGACACTCACTACTTTATTATCGTTACAACCTTTCCATTGTTTTTCTGCTAGGCATGGACTCCTACTCTCCTCCCTCCCCGGTATACCGTCCCGGAGAAGAGTCTGATTGGGAAGAAGACATCGGGTCACCCGTGTATCGGTCACCAACACCCGCAGCTGCTATACCAAGGTTTGATGTAAGGGCAAATTGGATTAGGAACACTGGCCCGAGACTTCGAACACCTGGATCACCCCCACTAAGAAACCAGTATCAGACACCCCATTTACACACTCAGTTACCACCCCCAAAAAGAGACCCGTATCTGGTGCCCGACCCGTATCATTCTAACCCTTGGGTAAGGCATACCATGGAACCCACTAGTGCTATGGGAATTCCAATCAATGACGTTCACCAATATGTGAGGACCTCAGAGTTTGAGAGGCAAAGGATGGAGCACGAGATAAGGCACAACTTGCAAGGACAAAGAATGGATAGCCTAGCGAACCAATTAGGGTACCAAAAAGAGTTAGTTTCCATCCTCGAAAAAGAAATGCTTGAGAATCGCACGGAAGCTGAAGCCAGATCGGCTACCCGAATGACCATAGCGGTGCTCATCTTGGTGATTATCTTCCTTCTAGTGGAAAGCTATCAGAGACGTTAGCAGAAATTTCTATTAATTGTCTTTAAATTTCCAGTTTGAGAACCATTTCCCTAAGTTTTGAATAATGTGTAACATTTCAGCAATTTAATAAATTTTATATTTTCCAACTCTAAAGTTATTACTCGTTGATTTGACATGTTGAGTGTGCATTACACCCATCATATCTTCATTAAGATTCTCCAAGAATCACCTTCTTCATTCACCACGATTTAGTATACTACCGACAATCTCATTCGTAAACAACTCATCCTATTAGATTTAAACAACCCTGTTATTTTCAAATCAAATGTTTATCAAACTTTTAAAAGAGTATTAGAAATATAAAATTCCCATAAACATTTTCACTTTGCAAGGGAACTTAATACAACCTAATTTATAAAAATATTACTTCAAATTAATAAACAGGTATGATTTTTCTCATTAAAGTAATTATTTCTAACACCTGGCTAAAGTAATATACAACTACTTGATTAGCAAATAATTTCTCTTAAAAATATTCTCCTTATAACAATTGAAAAAATAAAAAATAAAAAAATAAAAAAAAATAAAAAAATAAATTTTTTTTTCATATAAATTGTCTACTTCTTTAAATTATGTAACTCAATGGTTTCACTACTTTATATATCTACAACCAAGAACAATTTACCACTTTCTATTTTCAAACAAAGATCAGTATTTGTAAACACATTTCCCTGAATGTTTTCAGAACCTCCTCGTTATCTTTCACCTGTCGCTTCACGAGACGACCCATTTCGCGTAAACGCTAACCATCCCTACAAACCTCAACGAGATTTAAAGAGCTAGAACCTAACTACCACATCCTACACGAACATAAACCAACACGCTGCTCCGCAACACCTGATCACATGCAAAACTCGTTAGCATACGTCACAAACAAAAATAAACTAATTTACGTATGCACGTTCACAAGATACACAACACGATCACATAATACATGAAACTAGTTTATTTACAAATCCCAATTTACGGGATTGATAAACATGAAACTTGTTTATTTGCAATACACATGCTATTGGGTTGAACACATGTAACTTGGTTGTTTGCAATATACATGATACATAACAATTGTTTGTTTGGTACATAATACTAGATTGACTACATTACACGTGAGGGCTTATTGATTTACAAAATACATGATGCTAAGTTGTCAACATCATACATGAAATTCATTCCCTACAATACACATGATACTATGTTGTCTACATTACACATGAGGGCAGATTGATTTACAAAATACATGATGCTAAGTTGTCAACATCATACATGAAATTCATTTCCTACAATACACATGATACTATGTTGTCTACATTACACATGAGGGCTTATTGGTTTACAAAATACATGATGCCAAGTTGTTCACGCTACACATGAAACCTATTTGATTACAAGCTACGTGACCCTAGATCATACATGAGACTTGTGTGGTTACTTTATACGCGAAACCAAGTTACTTGCAATTGTTACAAATGATTGAGCACATTATACACAAAGAATGGTCATACACTTTGTTCACCAAACTTGGAAACCATAACACATTAAAACTACTCGGGGTTTGACGTATTCTTGTTCAAACACGAGTAAACTAAGAAACTTTAAGTTATACTACCTTATTACTCTCTAGTTGCTAACTGACCTACTTAAGGACATAGTTACTTTTAGCAACTCACATGTGAAGATGATAGACATGAACTAAGTGAAATTGTGCCCATCTTGACCCGCACACAACGGAAGGATCTATACGGACCATCCGATGATTCGAGTAATTACGGGTGCACACGGAATTATAAGAATCAGCGCATGGAAAATATACTACATTCTGTCGTGTGTATGACCTAAAACCTATCGTGATATATAACAACGAAACTAATGCAATATGACAAGGGCATGGTGGATACGCCGATGGTACTTCTTATATATAAGTGCCCTATCATATTATCAGAAGTAGCGTTGTTCGTGTCACGAGAAGTTTCGACCCAGACTAATGTTTATGAAATCTTTTACCCACCGACAATTTTAAGCATATTAGACTACATCTTACACAAACCCTAATTATCAAGATTCCATCAAATTCATTTCAAGTAATGCATTTCATCTTTAGAATCCAAATTATTATTCGACAGTTTCTCCTTAAATTTCATTTCAAAACAAAATCCATTATCATCATCCATACCTGACCTTGAGAAACACACCTGAATCTTCTTATGAATCGTACTCCTCAACCCAACTTTCAAAGTTCATTAAGAATCTAAACGTGACCCCGAGTTTACTTGTGAACGTAAGGATCAAATGAAGCTCAAATATCCACACTTCTTTCCAAATTCAGTAGCTTCCATTTGTTAAATTTCGGGACGAAATTCCCTCAACATGGGGATACTGTAACATCCATGATTTTCAGACCATAAATTGTTTTTCCTTTATTCATTTTATTATGTACAATAATAAAATCTTGAAATCTCACACCTGTTCAAATATAATATGTCACAATAATTATTATTTTTAGCACACATCAATTCAAATTTTCCAAACCTTACATTTACGTATTATTTCCTTATTATATATAAATTTATATGAGCAAACATTTTGTTATAGCCAAAATAAAACATATGAGTTTTAAACCCTGCTTCTACATCTTTTAAACGAATACAAATACTTATTTGTAAATAAAAATGTAAATATATAATTGACTGAATTGAATAGATCATTATTTCAATTTTTCATCAAGTTGGAACTTTTTATAAAGTAATAGGAAATAAAACATAAAATGCTCTAGTTTTATATGTATATATATATATATATATGTATAAATATATATTCTTTTATTATCATTTAAGAAACCCCCCCTACTATTTTAACACACAAATGGAATCCCTTTGAAATTAGACCTATAAACCCAATTTTGACTTATCCTTGTCAAGTTTGACTTTTAAAAGTCAAACAATCCAATCCTATTACAAACTGAATTAAATCCAACTGTTATGGGGTTCCCATTTATGCGTAATCGGTTCCAGTCCACTTCTAGACACATATAACCCTCCAATTCAACGAACCTCGCGGCCAATTCACAATTTCAACCGAATTTGACTCTTCTGAGTCAACCCATCTCAAGTCCTTGCAATACTAGGACTGTTTTTGATCGAAGGAGACTTTCCTTGTATGCGTAATCAGTACTAGACCTTTCCTGAATCTCAATAATGATCAAATTCAGCAAATTGCGCGGCTAGAATCAAGATTCAAACCAATTTGAAATGGTTTGACCGTCCACGGTCAAACCCAGTCCAAATCATTTCCAAATCTGAGGATTTAACACGTTTAATACCCACAAATCACGCGCATCAAATCCTTATACAATTACAGACCACAAACACGTCTCGATTCATCTAGAATCCAATCAATTACGCGTGAAATGATAGAAACGGCTGTCACTTGACTTCTAAAACCAAATCGGCTAATTGAGATATAATTGAACGAATAAAAACATCCACACACCTTCGTACCCCTCATTTCAAACTTCCTGAGCACCCAGTCGATCCCTATTACTCCTCTGGAACTCCGTCGAGCACCAAGAATCGTCGGGTTTTCGAGCTAGCCATCTGCACTCATCCCTTAATCAAATCAGGTAAGTCTTACACCATTCGCTTCGTTTTTGAGTGCTCTCCAATAGCCCTCTATCAATTGGAGAATACGAAATCAATCGGAGCAACTTTTAATCCTAGGGTTCATATATTTTTTTCTTTTACGCTAAACCGATTTGGGGATTGATTCAGTCATCAGTTGTAAACAATTGGAATCCCTTATAAGACAGCGAAACCACCTAGCCCAACGGGTAAGACACTGCACCGCCGGGCTAGGTGGCGTGGGTTCGAAACCCCTAAGCCCACATCCGGCCTCCTTTTTGCGCAGACTCCTAGACTAAACCCGGTTCCCCTTCTAAATTAGCTTTAATCAATAAAGAGTCGGGTTGTTGAATACATTAGTCCATCTGGTCTGGTGGTAAGGTGACCTAGAGGCACACAATTCACTCGGGTTCGAGCCGGGTGAAGTGCAAATTATTTTTAAAATCCGTTTTACAATCCCAAATTTTATATAAATTTTTTTTTAAAACCTTGCAACATGTTGAGCAGAATAAAAACCAAAGTTTCCAATTTTCAACGTAAATTCATTTTTATTATGAATTTTATTGTTAAAGTTGTAAATTAATTATTTAAAATAAAAATTTAGATTTTTAAATAATTAAAGGAAAATTAATTACCAAATAAGATATTTACTTTATAAAATATCTCCTATTTTAAAAACCAAATTTATAAAGTTATAAAATTTTAACTTTATTTATAACAATCAAATTCTTATTTTTAAATGATAAATAGATAAATAAATTTATTTATTATAATCTACAATAAAAGGTTAAACATATATTTACTATAATTTGTCGCATGTTCATAAATAAATAAATAAATAAATAAAAATAAACTTGTTTATTTAAATTATATTTGAAACAATACAATTTCATATTACTTTTCTTATAATTAAATGAATAAAAGATATTTGTTTAATTTAATTAGTTATTCAAACTCAAACCCTAAATCATTTATTTTAAAACTATTCATTTTAACTTTTCTTGTTATAAAACACTTATATGAATACAACCTCAATCACCTACACAACCCTTTTTCATAATTCGACACGAACTCATTATACAATTTCCCTATACTCACATCCATTGAACTTCAATTTAGACATTTTATTAATTCATGTTTACACGCAATACACTTTAGGTTAACGTTGTGCGTTACGAGGATCACGTTGTTACCTAGTCTCTCGTGTTAGCTATACATTTAAATCAGGTGAGTATTACATAGCCCCCTTTTACACTTTTCGGGGTGAAACATGAACACTATACATTCAATTATTTACATTTACATAAACTACACAAATACAAATCCACTTTACATTCATGTGTGCAAATTTGAGCTTTATGTTTGAGTGCTAGGTGTGTTAACTGTTTGTGTGCAATTTATGTGCAATCATTAACTATTCAAGCCGACGGTTAACAATGATAGATCTATTGAGTCTGACAAACCCACCCAGATTGGGGTGATTGATACCGACAACACAATTTGCATGCTAGTTACAAAGGTTTGATTGTATTTTAGTTACACAATAGCTGCTCCCCATAAATGCCTTATTTTATCATGTTATGTAAGGATTTGTTTATTCACATCTATATACTTTCTATGTACAAACCTGTGTATGCTCACCAACTTTTTAGTTGACCTTATTTTATTCATGTTTCAGGTGCTATCATATGAGTTTGATCAAAGCTTGCTACACATAGGTTTTGGGACTTAGTTAATTTAAATTTAAAGAACAATTTATATTTTCATTTATGTACTTGATGAATTATGTTATGTTTGTTTGAATGGAAATGAATTTGATTATTAATATATTGCAAGATAGTCAACCTTGAGCTCATAAACAGTCTACATGTCCCGCCCCGACGTATTCCGCCGTCAGTTGGGGTGTGACACCTCTGACCCATTATTCAGTTTCAACACAACAGTGCCTTGCCCTTTAATCTGACAAGGTTTATCATCACCTAATTGTACCACACCTTGATCTTCAAGACTAATATCCTTGAAATACTCCTTGTGAGGTGTCATGTGATAAGAGCATCCTGAATCAAGGATCCAATCTTCATTCCCTTTTCCATTAGTGATGACTAATACATCTGAGCTTTCATATCCATCCAAAGACTCATCAGTAGAATTCCCAGTTCCTTGATTCTTGGAGCTATTTGACTCATATTTCTTCTTCTTGTTTCTATATGGACAATCTCTCTTTAAGTGTTTCTCAGAATTGCATATGTAACACTTTCTTTTAAACTTTGACTTTGATTTAGAACTGCCTCTTGCCTTAAAGTTTCTCTGTTCAGACCTGCATCTCACAAATAATCCCTCACCAGTTTCTTCCTTTTCATCTGATCTTTTCTTTAGCTCTTTGAAATTCAAGGCTGCAAGGACCTCTTCCATAGAGAGCGTATCTCTTTCGTACATAAGTGTGTCCACAAATTGCTCAAATGATTTTGGAAGTGAGGTTAAAAAAATGATAGCATGATCCTCATCCTCAAGTGATACTTTTATATTTTCTAGATCTAGAATAAGCTTGTTAAACTCATCTGTATGATCCTCTATGGATTTACCTGAAGTCATATGAAAGGTGTAAAGCCTTTTCTTCCGATACAGACGATTTACAAGGGACTTTTTCATGTATAGGCTTTCCAACTTGGCCCAGATTCCAGCCGTTGAGGTTTCTTTTGATACCTCCCTTAGAACTCTATCACCGAGACTAAGAATGATTGCTGAATGAGCCTTTTCGAGAACATCCTTCTTTTCTTTATCTGTCATCATCACCGGTAGATTTACTTCTCCGACCAGCGCATCCACAACTCCTTGATGTACCAGGAGTGCGCGCATCTTTAGATGCCGGAGACCAAAATCATTTCGTCCGTCGAACTTTTCTAATTCGAATTTAGTATATACCATCGTCAATTTGATTCTAGTAACCTTCGTCTTTTCTAAACCGAGCAACCAAGCTCTGATACCACTTGTACCAGAGAATCGAATAAACTAGAACACAATCGGAATTATCACCAAACGATTAAGAACTTTATTCATCAAACGATTCTAATCATACGAATTACAAGAAAGAATTGAACTGAATTACAGAACAAGAAGATCAAAGAATGATCAGATGATTTAGCCCCAAATACTCTTAACCTAACAGAAAATTAACAAACTAAGAATACAGATTGACAAACTAGCCCCTAAAGTTCTGTATAATAGCATCTAGCACCCCTGAACTTCAAAGCACCACTTTAATGAATCTTTATATCAACATTGACTTCTATTGACCTTGGACTTTTATTATTGACTTCAACAGAAGTCAAAGTAAACACATGTTTAAAACTAACAAGATAGTTTTGTTTAATATAACTATAAGCTCATTTGGTTTTGAGTTTTATTAGCATTGTGATGATTCAAGTACTCAACTTCTAACTCAATCTAAGTTTGAATCATTTAGTTTCCAGATAAATGTTAGTTTTGATCTATACGTCTCAAAACAAACAAAATATTACTTTATCATTCATTTAAGAAATTGCTTATGTCAAGTGGTTGGGTGTTACGACAAAATGTTGCTACATCGATCCACTAGGCAAGTCTAGTTTGTCAGGCTACGTTAGTCCTTGTCATTTCGGGATTGGCCATGTCACAAATAGCAAAGGAAACCCGTTAGAAGTGGACTCATAGTGAGACTCTTGGGACCACCCAATGACAAGTCAGTATTATATTTACGATATACAAATGTTAACATATAATGTACGATAGTATGTAACTAACATGTGAGAACGGAGTATAGAGATGAGAGACTGAAGGGAGTTATATGAGGAGAAGGCTAGAGCCCTAGAGCCTAGAGGTAGAGGAAACGATTGCCCTCCCTTGCACATGAGAGGAGATTGCGTCAAATCTAACAAGTCAAATTTGTACGGAGAAAAAAAAATCATATAATATATAGGAAATAAACTAAAATATTTTTAATTTTTTTATTAAGGTCGTGCGTGTGTAACATATCCTACATAAACAACAACCAGTGAGATTCGGTTCCGACAATATGTACACTGGTATTTACCCGCTTAGAAATGATTCATGCCAAAACGCTAATAAAAAGAACATCAAAACATCAAATCTAGAATTTTATTAAAAAAAAAACACCATATTTAAAGGGTACTAAGAGGAAAACTAAAAAAAAACGAAACCAAGAAGCAACTTTGAAACATCATACGTTTGTGTTTCGATAACTTGTACATTATCATGAAAACTCTTTTTAAATGAAGTTTATATCATAACGTAGATAAAAATAAGCATATCACAACGTCACATTCATAATTTTATAAAACATCATATTTTAAAAGTTATAAAAGAAAAACAAAATGTGTCCAAAATTAAATATAAACTTTAAAATTAAAAATAAAGCCGAGGTGCATGTGAACCAGCTGGGGCATGGGATCGAACCCAACCCATGCAAGTGAAGGTGGAACACGCGAACCACCAAGGTGGGATTGACGGCCGGACGTTCATCCTTCGATGACTTGTAAATTATCTTGAAATCTTGGTTTTGAATGATTTATATCGATAATGGATAAAAATAAGCAAATTGCAACGGTATACGTGAAATTTTGTAAACCATCATATTTTAAAAGTTATAAAAGAAGAACAAAATATCATCTGAAATTAATTATAAACATTAAAAAAAATTGAGGCATGGGAAATGAAAGAACCAGGGGAGGGGAGGGGAGGGGTGCGCGTGGGATCCAGCCGACGCTGTGGGTAGAGGTGGGCAAAAAAACCGGTTTCAAACCGGGTCCCCGGAACCCGACCCGAACCGGGTTCACAACCAAACCGGTTTCAAAAAACCCGATCCGAAACCCGATCCAAACCGTAGGTGTTTTACCAGTTTTTAAAATTTTTTTGGATACCGGTTCTTAACCCGACCCGGTCCGGTTTCACCCTCAAACCGGTTTCGGGCCCGACCCGGTTCCGAACCGGTTCATGCCGTTGGATTTTCGATTTTAACGGCTTTATAGCCGTTGGAACGGGTATATGACCGTTTTTTTTTGTTTTTTTTGTATTTTGGAGCCCCTATAACTTGTATAAATAGGTGTGGGTTGTATCCGGGTAATTTTTTAAAAAATTAACGTTTTTTTTTTTTTTTAAATCCGGGTAAACCGGTTTGAGACCCGAACCGGTTTAGTAGCCAACCCGGTTTCAACCCGGTCCGATCCGGTTTGGTAGGGTTGGGTTCGATGATTCTTGAACCCGGTTCGTGACCCGAACCGGTTTGTACGTCGACCCGGTCCAATCGGGTTTTGCCCAACCCGACCCGGTTTTAAACCCGAACCGGTTTCCTAAAAAAACCCGATTTGTACACCTCTAGCTGTGGGTAGAAAGAGGGTGATGCACCAACCAGTTACGCCAATTTGTGTTTAATTCCTTACTTTATTTTCTTGTTACCTTTTAACGCCTTTTTTTTCTTATAACGAACGTTTTTTTTTATTTAGACTTTATATTTCCTAACTTACGTTAAAGAATAAAACACATTGTTTGAAAATAAATAGTGACAAATCACCTAAAACACATTTGAGAGAAATGGGAAAAGCCCAACACAACGAGATAGGCGTACACTTTAAAACGGTTGACCCTAAATCAACGGCCCAGATTAACTGTTTCTTTTTGCTCTCCTTACCAAAACAGTGAAACACACCCAACCCATTTCATTTCCCACTCGTGGCGCCCACGGTTCGTCAAAGGTCAACCCCTTCCCTTTCATCTCCTGTTTATAAATTCTGAACATCAACCAATATTTATTTCCTACACACAGAAAAAGAGATAGAGATGGCAGTAGGGTTTGTACGGATGTGGTGGTGTGCGGCGGTGCTCGCATTACTAATGACGGCTTCTATCGCCGGCGCAAACTCCGATTTTACCTCAGGTGATCTATTCTCTCTGCTGATTTCTTCACTAGACACCCACTAATGGCGATTGCCCTTGAGTTTATTTGGATTATGTTGGTTGTTAATAGGTAAGCTCGGGGTGGGTCGGGTTGAGTAACGAGTCAAAACATGTTTTTGATAAACGAGTTCATCATGATTGATGTAACTTGTGCCATTCTGATTTGGCAAACTTAGAAAAATGAGACAAAATCTTGAAATAATTATTTTTAAAGGTGTATTTTGTAAATAAAATTCTTGTCAACAAGTTCTTACCTCTGTAGTAATGAAATATATATAAAAAAAAATTATCATTTCGAATATTTCTTAGAGATTGGTGTAACTTGTGTCATTCTAATAAAACATAGAAAAATTAGAGAAAATCATGAAATAAAAATATTTTTGGGTATGTTTTGTAAATTAGTTTAATTTCACACAAGTTTTTACCTCTCCAGTAATAAAATACATGAAATTTTTTTGTATATTATGTTCGCATATCATCCCTTGTATCATTATATGTCTTGAAATGTATTGTATTTTTATAGTTGTATTATGTATAATATATATATAGTACATTAGACCAATCTGTAGTCTACATATGATTGTTTATGTAATATCGTGGTCTACAAATATACAACACACATTCAGAGCTAGAGCTCAACCACCTTGAAAAGGATGCCGAAGGGGCGGCTGGTCGTCGCCGCCACCCAACCCACCACCACCACAAAGTTGCGCACGGTCTTCCTCTTCATCTCCTTCTACCGCCACCGTCAACCACATCCACACCAACACCACTATCGTCAACCCCACCATCACACCGCCACCACACAAAAAAAACCCTAGATTTGAAGATCTGTCGCCGCCACCGTCGGAACCCAGGATGCCGCCCCCAGCCTCTGCCTCCACCGATACCCTAGATCTTGCCGACATCCAAGCTGCAGTTGCCACCACAAGGCAAGCCTGCCCAGCTCCTCCCGTCGCTGCCACCATACACGTGTGGCCGGTTTTTCAGTGACGTGCACCTGCGAAAGCCATAAAGGTTTCGGTTCATTATTTTGCGAGGTTTGCAATTTTCAGACACAATGGGGTAGTAGAAGAAAGAAAAGGGGAAAAACCCTAAAACCAGTTTGGAGGAGAAGAAGAAAGAACAAAAAAAAATCGTCCGTCGACACTAGCTAGTGTCGCCAAAGCAGGTGGCGACATTAGCAGGCAGCATCACTAAGCGGATGGCGAAATTAGGCGGCGACACTAAGCGGAGGAGAGAACGAAAGAAGATTGAAACCAACAATCTTTAAGTTTATGTCTGTTTACATTTCAAACATAATCGCTCTCACGCTTAGTTTGCGAGGGAATATTAGACCAATGTGTAGTTAGTGATAGTATAAGGTTGTTTATGTAATATCGTTGTCTACAAATACCACCTCCTATTATAACACTAATAACAACTTTACAATATACAACACACATTTGGTTTTACTTGGTATTTACCCATTTAATAATATTATTTTAATTCATATATTGTCTTTCTTGTGTTGTTATATTTTTTAATTTTTAAATTATTTATGATGTCATCCAGTTCTTCAATCTGACCGGATCAGTGGACCTCTAAAACGACCGACTCGACGTCCAGTCCAGTTCTGAAAACGTCGGTTACCTGTATCAAAAAAATGATGTTTTGGTCTTTTAGAAAGTAAAATACTTGCACGTAGGAGACAAAAGGAATCATTCTAAATCGCATGATGATAAAATATGCATCTTAAAAATGTTAATATATTGTTTTTATGGTTTTATTGTTTACGATAGGTGAAGAAGGGATAAAGATAATGACTCAAAGGAGGCTTCTAGCTGTACATCTTAACGACTACGGTGAACCATCAGCAAATCAAGGACATGATCCTAGAGGAAAGAGTCGTAAGCCTCCAAAGAAGCGAAACATCTAATTGTGTCTACATGTACCATGATAATGCTACAAATCTATCTACTAATTGAGAGAAAAAATGTATGTATTGTATAATCGTTTTTATGTATAACAAACGTAAAAGAAGGTGTAAACTTACTCCTATTCTTCCCTGTGATCTTTAAAAGATAGTATAATGATGGTGATGTAACATCGGTTGTTATTAACAACTTGTTAATATTTATGTTTGTGTTTCTTGTCGGTAACATTATTTTATTAGAAAATTTAGAATCTTGATTTGTTAGGGAGATTGGAATTGATACAAATCAATTAGGTAGCGTTTGGTATATAAGAATGAGAGGTGGAATGGAATGGATGATTACGAGAGAATAAAAAATAGTGTTTGGTTAGACGATGGAATGAAATCACTCAAATTCATTTCATCCATCCCCTTTGTTTTTTTATTTCATCCCCTCTTTCACCTTTCGCCACCATCACACCCTCCTACCACCACCAACCACCACCGCCACCGTCACCACCACCCACCGCCATCTCCCACCACCACCACCATTGTCGCCTCCTCCACCACCCACCACCACCACCACTGTCGCCTCATCCACCACCCACCACCACCTCCTACCACCGCCACCCTCACCCACAACCACCCAACGCCATCACCGTCACCCACCGCCACCCACCGCCACCCACCACCGATTTTATTTCTTCGTCTTTTCTATCTTTTCAAACAACATAAAATAATGATTTATTCCATTCCATCATGATAACCAAACAAAGACAATGGAATTGAATGGTCCATTTCATTACATTGTCCATTTCATTTTCTCGTTCATTCCATTCCTCGTCCATTCCATTATCCCATATCAAACAGCTTTTTCAAGTTTGATTCCCAATTAATACTAACATTATATAAAATGGTATATCAATACTATTAGCAAGGAAAACAATAATGATCTAACGACAATTCAATTATTACAAAATTGTTTGACAATTCAATTATTACAAAATTGTTTATATTAATATTACTAGTTTAGAACTTGTGTATATATACGGGTGATAAATATCAATAAATAAAATTTTTAAATCTTTATGTGTATATTTTACACGTGTAAAAATGTATCATATACTAAGGATAGAAAACAAAATCAAAATATGCAAACTATTATATAATTTGGTTTGAAAATAAATTAAATACTATTTAATGTAATTTGTTTTTCATTTATTATTTGATTGAAAATAAAAGTTAAATAATTAGATTTTCAAAATTTCATAAGTGATAATTTAAAATAAATATGTTTTATTAGTATAATTAATATTTTCTTTAAATATATATTGTTGTTAAAAATAGAAGGTGCATTTAATAAGAGAGGGAGACGGGGAAAAAATGAAGACAATAAATGTGGAGACGACACGTGACATGAAAAAATCTTTATTTATTAGATAGTATAGATTACTACTACTAGCAATAATTATAACAATAGTAAAATAAGTATAATATTGTTGTAAACATGAAGGTATCATTTAAAGGTATACTAAATATATGATCGAGACTTGAGATTGCCTGCTAATAGCTTGAGCCAAGCTTAAACGACTTTGAGCCTGAACTCAAACCTAAATTGTAGCTCATTTTATAACGAACTCGAGCTTGAATAGAATCGCAAGTCTAAACGAGTAAACGAACCCATTATTAATACAAATGTAACTATTTATGTTTGATATAAAAAAGTACAGTTACGGAATAAATATTACCTAATTGTAGCTCATTTAATAACGAACTCGGTTGGGTTTACATGAAACATGAATAATAAAATGATGTAAAATTTAAATTTAATATCTATCTTCTATCACCTTTATATTATGCAACTTAAATTCGTATATTATTAATTTTCATTTTTATTTAAATTTGAATAAATCTTATAGCAAAAGTGTTAACATAAATGCTTAATCATATAATTTAGAGTTAATTATAGGTTTGGCCGATGTGGTTTACCCAAAATTACAGTTTGAAATGTGGGAGATGGAAGAAGTTTCACCTGGGTTCACTCGTAGTGGCTTTTGTAATCGGTAGCAAGGGGTTCACACAAGATAAGGGTTGTAGGGTTTTTGTTTTGATTTTATCTGGAAGAAAGAGTTATTGGATCATGATTTGTGGCTGTAGAGATTGATGGAGAATGGATTTTTCTTAAAAAATGTATTTTTATTTTTATAAGAGATGAAGTGGAAAAAACAAAACTGCCCCGCATATGTCATGTTGAGGCAACATTAATAAACATATGGATAACGTTATTGTAACTATTGCCTGAAATTGTTACAAAAATACAACTTCAATAATTGAAAATGTAACTTCTAAACTAATGGACTAAAACTATAATTTTGGGCAATGTATCAACGTGTTGAATATTGGTTGAATGGGTTGTGGGTAAAAGTCCACGGGTCAGATTAGGTTGGGCGAAAATGACGTACGGGTTAGAATAGAGGTGTACAAATCGGGTTTCAAACGAAACGGGTTCGGGTTTAAAACCGGGTCGGGTTGGGCAATACCCGCTTGGACCGGGTCGACGTATGAACCGGTTCGGGTCATGAACCGGGTTCAAGGATCATCGAACCCAACCCTACCAAACCGGATCGGACCGGGTTGAGGACCGGGTTGGCTACTAAACCGGTTCGGGTCCCAAACCGGTTTACCCGGATTTTTTTTTTTTTAAAAATTAACCGTTAAAGATATTAACTTAACTTAAAAATTACAAAACATACAAGATAAAGTTTAGAAATTACAAAACAAATAATTAAAAGTTTACAAATTAAAAATACATTAAATATAAAAGTCTTCTTCGTGGATATATTGAAAATCCGGGTAGTCGGTACTAGTCGGATCCCGAACTCCCTCGTAGGAGGTCTTCGCCGATTGCTTCAATCAATCCTCCTTCCACCTCGTCCTCGTATATCTCTCCCTCGACTTCGAGTTCGCCTTCAAGGGAAGATATATGTTGTATTCTTTTCGCCGCGTCCAAGTAATCTTTTAAGCAAATGCACGTTTCCACCGATGGCGGAGTTAGTCTTGTTCTTCGTAAAGAAACAACCCTGCCACTAACAGAAAAAGCAGATTCCGAAGCTACCGTAGAAGCTTGGACGGTTAGTAAATCACGGGCCATAGCGGATAGGACGGGAAATTGGTTTTCCTTCCCTTTCCACCAAGCCAAGATATCAAATGTCTCAAAATCATGAGCATTCATACCGGTTAAAAAATTCGAACCGATATATCTACCTAATTCGCTACTTGGGGTATTACCCCGTTGACGTTTACTATTTTCATTAAGTATAGTATTAAATAAGTTTAACATTGAACTCCGACTAGTACTTGCACTTGATGGAGCGTTTCTAAATTGCTCATGAACGGTAGATGTTGTACCATATTTTTCAACATAAACAGTAAATAAAGTAGACAAATTTTGTGTAAAAATAGTTTTTGCTCTATCCGTTAAAAATATGTCTTCTTCGTATAAATCCAAACCGTAAATTGTTTTTTCAATTAAAGTTTCAACACCCGAAACATTTAAGCACGGGTTTGAGAAATGAGAGTGTTTTGGAATTGTGTGGTTGAACCAATACAACCCACACCTATTTATACAAGTTATAGGGGCTCCAAAATACAAAAAAAAACAAAAAAAACGGTCATATAGCCATTCCAACGGCTATAAAGCCGTTAAAATCGAAAATCCCAACGGTTCGAACCGGTTCCGAACCGGTTTGAGAACCGGGTCGGGCCCGAAACCGGTTTGAGGGTGAAACCGGTTCGGGTCGGGTTAAGAACCGGCCTCCAAATTTTTTTTTAAAGCTGGTTACACACCTACGGGTTTGGATCGGGTCTCGGATCGGGTTGGGTGAAACCGGTTTGGTCGTGAAACCGGTTCGGGTCGGGTTCCGGTGACCCGGTTTGAAACCGGTTTTTTTGCCCACCTCTAGGTTAGAATAGGCGGTGTGTTTTGAAAGGTTTTCTTCAATAATCCATTTCATACAAGTAACGATAGCTTTGACTGATTTCTAAGATACCCATATCTGTAACTATTACACCGTCTGTCCCCATTAACCACTCGGGCATCGACCCAACGCCTAATTCATTTTAGACGTTCCATAATCAACTTCCTTTCGTCTCCCAGACAGATTTGACAAATACATATCACTTGATCTAAAATACAAAGTCCCACTGAGTAGACTATTAGAAGGACTTGACAAATATGGATCACTTGATAGAAAATCCCACTCCCATATCTGTAACTATTACACCAGAGATTTGATCAATCAACAAGAACGATTTGTTATTACTTCCAAGAACGATTACAATAAAAATCAAGAAGAAAAGATTGAGATTACAACTGAATCCGGTAGAAGTTATATTTATCCCCAAATCCTGACCTAATCCATATTAACAACTACTAACAACCCGACTTTAAGGAATTACAATATCACCCCCTAAACTCTTCTAGACTTTAGTAAAATCTATTTCAAATAATAAGAAATGACAAACTGCCCCCTGCAGTATCCAAATAGACAGAAATTGTACAAAACTATAACAATCTCCACCTTTTTGAACACATTTCTCAATCAGTTAACAAAGAATTAACCAACTCCAATTAACTGCAAACACTTTAAAAACTTTGAAACCGGAAGTGACTTAGTCAACATGTCAGCAGCATTCTCTTCTGTTGAAACATGCTGCACTTGAACTTCTTTAGCATTGATCACATCCCGAACAAAATGAAGCTTTACATTGATATGCTTCGTCCTTTCATGATAAACAATATTCTTGGACAATTAGACAGCCCCTTGATTATCACATAAAACTAAAGTTTCATCAAACTTTATCCCCAATTCTGCCACTATGCCTTTAAGCCAAAGTGCTTCCTTTATTGCCTCGATTAAGGCAATATATTCAGATTCAGTACTTGATAAAGCCATAACATGCTGCAACGTTGCTTTCCATCTCACTGTACCACCTAACACTTTAAACACATAGCTTGTTATGGATCTACCCTTATCCATGTCTTTTGCAAAATCTGAATCTACATAACCCAGCACTTTACCTCCACCTACTGACCTATCACCAAAAGTTTAACCAACATGACTGGATACATTCAAGTATCTTAAAATCCACTTCACTGCATCCCAGTGCCTCTTTCCTGGATTTGTGAGATACCTGCTTACAACACTTACCCATACCTAATATCCGGTCTAGTACACACCATTAAGTACATCAAGCTACCTATTGCATTAGCATTGGGTACCTTTTCCATGTAGGCTTTTTCTTCTTCATTTGATGGACTATCTCTTGCAGAAAGACTGAAATGTTGTGCCAGAGGTGTAGCAACAGCTTTACACTTATCCATTTCAAAATTAGCCAACACTTTACATGTGTATGAACTTTGAGTTAACCTCAACCAACCCTCTTCTCTGTTCCTGGTAATCTCCATGCCCAAAATTTTCTTTGCCTCCCCAAGCTCCTTCATATCAAATTCACTCATCAACATCTGTTTTGTTTCAAGAACTTGTTGACTATCAATGCATGACAATAACATGTCATCTACATATAAGAGTAGATAAACATACTTCCAAGGAACAAATTCCTTCATATACACACAAGAGTCATAGTTGCTTCTTAAAAATCCATGGGTTATCATAAACTCATCAAATCTCTTGTTCCACTGCCTTGGACTTTGCTTGAGTCCATAAAGTGATTTCTTTAATAAGCAGACCTTATCTTCCTGCTCTTTAACTTCAAAACAAACAGGTTGATTCATGAAAATTTGTTCTTCTAGAGTTCCATGTAGAAAAGTTGTTTTTACATCAAGTTGCTCTAATTCCATATTCATTGCTGCAGTTAGAGACAACATGATCCTGATGGAAGAATGTTTGACCACAGGAGAGAAGATCTCTGTGTAATCAACTCCTTCCCTTTGTGTAAACCCCTTTGCCACTAGTCTGGCTTTAAACCTAGGCTTTTCAACACCTGGAATACCCTCTTTGAGCTTGTAAATCCACTTGCAGGATACTAGCTTCTTATCCTTGGGCTTGTCAACTAAGACCCAAGTGTGATTCTTAAGCAAAGAATTAATTTCATCCTGCATAGCCTCTTGCCACTTATCCCTATCAATAGAATTAACTGCTTTTATATAGGATAAAGGCTCTATGATACTTTTCGTTTCTGCATCCATAAACACAAAGGCAGAAATCTCATCATTGCTTCTATATCTAGCTGGAGGTTGGATTTGTCTCATTGGCCTATTTCTGGCCAGGCTTTGAGACACCTCTGTATCTGTTCTCACAACTCCACCTGAATCTTGACACTCTTGACTATTACCAGCCATGTCATTTTCAGTCTCTAACTCCACCTAAATTTCATGACCATGTTCAGTACCACTTTCATTATGCTTATTAACCACATCTCTATAAGCCATTTCTTCCCTGAAAGTTACATCCCTACTCACTATCACCTTAGGACTAGCATCTTCAAATCTCCAAAGCTTGTAACCTTTGACTCCCTCAGGATAACCAACAAATACACATTTTTGAGCCCTTGCATCTAACTTTCCTTGCTTCAAATGGGCATAAGCCACACAACTAAATACCCTGAGATTACCATATTCCTCTCTTCTCCCAGGCCAAGCCTCCATAGGTGTTTTCATCTCTATTGCAGAAGATGGAGACCTATTTACCAAGTAGGCTGCAGTTGAAACAGCTTCAGCCCAAAATGATTTGGGTAATCCTGAACTGGTCAACATACATCTCACCTTGTCCAGAAGGGTTCTGTTCATCCTTTCAACTAACCCATTCTGTTATGGTGTTCCTAGGACAGTTAAGTGTCTAGCAATACCATGATTTTTGCAAAATTGATTTGATGACTGCAAAATTCTAGGCCATTATTAGTTCTCAATTTCTTAATCCTTTTCTCAGTTTGATTCTCTACTAAGCATTTCCATTCTTTAAATCTCCCAAAGGCTTCATCTTTAGTTTTTAACATATACACCCACCTTCTTAAGAAATATCAATTAAGGATAGAAAATACCTTGCCCCTCCCAGAGATTGTGTCTTTGCAGGACCCCACAAGTCAGAGTGAACATAGTCCAACACCCCTTTGCTTGAATGTTTACTCCTCACAAACTTCACTCTATGAGACTTTCCCAGTAAACAGTTTTCACAAAACTTGGCTTCAGTGGTTTGAAATTCACCAAGCACTTGTTGTTTCTTTAGTTCTAGAAGGCCTTGATGACTTATATAGCCAAGTCTTTTACACCACAAGTCAACTTCACTATCTTTCTTTACTTCAGTGACTGCATTTAGGTCTTGTACAACACTGCCATTCAGGAGATAAATGTTGTTTTCACATCTTGTTCCAGATAATACCACCATTGATCCCTTTATCACCTTAGCCTTCCCATTTTTGAGACTAACTTCATATCCAGATTTCTCAAATAATCCAAGTGATAAGAGGTTTCTTGTGAGCTTAGGAATGTACCTAACCTTCTCAAGAACCACCTCTGTTCCATTATCCAACTTGAGTATAATAGATCCAATTCCCTTAATCTCACATGGTCTGTCATCTCCCAGTTGAACTACTCCAAGATCTTTCATCTGTATTTCTTTAAAATAGGATATATGTGGTGTCATATGATAAGACCCTCCTGAATCTAGTATCCATTCCCCATCACCTCTTCCCCTTGACACCACTAGGACATCTGAGCTTTCATAGCCATCATTTGATTCATCTTGAGAGACATTTCCCTATGCCTTATTGAAAGATGTATCAGCTTTCTTCTTCCTCTTTTTAGGGCATTCTCTTTTGAGATGTTTATCTGAATTACATGTATAACACTTCTTTTTAGTTTTAGACTTGGATCTTGAAAATGGTTTGAACTTGTTCCCTCTTTGTTCAGACCTTCCTCTTACAAACAGCTCATCCCCTTGTTCATCCTTGTCATCTGTTCTCTTTTTGAGTTCCTTTGAATTAAGTGATGCAAGTACTTCTTCCATGGAGAGTGTGTCTCTCCCATACATCAATGTATCCACAAAATGCTCAAAGGATTAAGGAAGTGAAGTTAAAAAGATTATAGCCTGATCTTCATCTTCTAGGGTAACTTCAATATTTTCAAGATCTAAAACTAATTTGTTGAATTCATCAGTATGATCCTCTAGAGATTTACCTACAGACATGTGGAATGTGTATAATCTCTTCTTGAGATAGAGCATGTTTGCCAGGGACTTCGTCATGTACAGCCCCTCAAGTTTTGTCCAAATTCCGACAGCGGATGTTTCTTTGGAGACTTCTCTTAAGACTCTATCACCAAGGCTCAATATGATTACACTATGTGCCTTCTTTAGAATGATCTTCTTCTCCGCATATGTATGATTTTCATGCATTCTTTGTTCACCGAGCAACGCATCTACAACCCCTTGCTGCACTAGTAATGCCCTAATCTTTAATCGACATAGACCAAAGTCGTTTTTGCCATCAAAATTTTCGAGGTCAAATTTAGTTGACACCATTGTTGATCTTCAATTCGTAATACGAAAACCTTCTCTGAATCGAGCCAACCTGGCTCTGATATCATTCGTAACTATTACACCATAGATTTGATCAATCAACAAGAACGATTTGTTATTACTTCCAAGAACGATTACAATACAAATCAAGAAGAAAATATTGAGATTACAACTGAATCCGGTAGAAGCTATATTTATCCCCAAATCCTGACCTAGAAGCTATATTTATCCCCAAATCCTGACCTAATCCATATTAACAACTACTAACAACCTGACTTTAAGGAATTACAATATCACCCCCTGAACTCTTCTAGACTTAAGGAAAATCTATTTCAAAGAACAGGAAATGACAAACTGCCCCCTGCAGTATCCAAATAGACAGAAATTGCACAAAACTATAACAATATCAAAGAAGAAAAGTACTTTAATTGGGGGGAAATCTTTCAAAATCCAAAGCATTTCAAGAAACGATTTATGAAAATTTAGGTCAAAATATCAAAAATTAAAGATGAAAAATACTTAAATTCTACGAAAATCCAATTAGGTTTGGTGTGGTCAATATCCCCTCATATTCAACAGCCAAAAGGGGGAAAAGCAAGACCCCACCACACACCGTAGAAGGAATCAACCAATTTCGACATCCACACCACCATCGATTTATGTTTGTTTCATCTAGGTCACATACGACTATTGTTCGTTTCATCCATGCTAGTGATGATTCCTCTATCTTTTTACCAACCCCTCTATTTGTTTATTTTCATTTCAAAAGCTGCTCGGTCTGACCCGAACCCAAATGGACGTGAAACCCGTTCTGATCCGAACCAAAACTACCACCTTTTTAAATCGGCTCGTTTAGACCCGGTATCGTCCGTTTTGTCAGGCCCAATACCAAATTATACATGTTTTTCATATCAATTTACCTAGATCTATAATGTTTTCCGTGATGAAAACATCGATTTTAAATATGTGTTTTGTGGGTAATAATTCTCATCAAAATAATGGAAGAGAGTTTTTACATGAGATGATGAGAAAGTCAAAGTTTGGGTAACAATTCAATTAGATTAAACTTAGGCAAATGTCATCGACTACTTCTTACCTTCCCTTTTTATAATTGGCAAAATTCATCCCTTCCCTCACATTTATTAAATAACAAAACTTACCCTTAACTTTGTAAAATATCACTTTGACCCCCTCATATTTTTAAAATCTCATGTTTACCTCTGGTAGTATATACAATCTAATTTTTTCCTTAATAACTTTCGTTCGTTAATTTTTTTCTTGACGTCCCGGCATAAATTTTGTTAAAAATGCAGTCGTATTCAATGTAGGGTATTTTTTAGGTGTCGTGTGTTAAATCGACTGACGGTAACGTGTTAGTACCGTGAAGAATGAGACCGACACCGACTAAAAAATATCGTTTCCGTTATCTATATTTCGATCTTCATAACCGAGTCGTTGTAACTTCATACGCTTCTTTTAGCCACACTAATATTACTATCGCAACCGCTTAAAGTCCGCCTCCCATCACATCGCACAAAGATCTCCCACCACAAAACGTGGGAGAAGTTTTCTAGTTCAATTCAATAAACATGGCTATGAGAAATTGAAGCCATAGTCATGGATCTTTCTAAACAATAATACACCTAACATAGCCGCCATCTGGCAGCCTTTTAATTTCATTTTCTGGTTAACCTTTTAATTTTCGATTAGAAATATCATCAAATAGAATTCCAGTCAAATCCGTCGTCATCAAACCACCGAACATAGTCGCCATCTGGCAGCCTGCGTGGTCAATAATCCCTTCTTTATCCCTCTTTTCCAACCTTTTCGCTAAAAAATACTCCACTTCACAGTCACTTCGATGCAATCCTCCAATTAATCAATTATCCTACCAAATTGTCGTAAAAAACCCAACTCCGGCGATGTATTGGTTCAAAAACCTGACCCGATTTGCCTATCCGGTCAAACACCGCGCCAAATTCACACCCACTTTATTCTCCCTCCAACACATCCACCAATTCTCCACCGCCGGCGACGCGGCTGCTCCGCCGACATCCGGGCTTGGGCCCACCAAGAAACCCGACAAGCCTAGAGTGGTGGTTCTGGGTTCCGGCTGGGCAGGGTGTAGGTTGATGAAAGGGATCGACAGCAGCTTATACGACATCGTTTGCGTGTCTCCTAGGAATCATATGGTTTTTACTCCTTTGTTAGCTTCTACATGTGTCGGCACTCTTGAATTCCGGTCTGTTGCTGAGCCGATTGGCCGGATCCAACCGGCGATTTCTCATGAACCGGGTTCTTTCTTCTTTCTGGCTAATTGCAAAGGCCTTGATGCTAAGAATCATGAGGTATGTGATATGTTAATGTATTTCACTTCAAGACTCTTTATTGTTGAAAAAGATTGAATCTTTGATCAACTGAATCTAAAAAAACAGCTTTTTAATCAAATTGTTTGCTTAATCTTTAATATTCCCATCTGGGTTTGTTCAATTATTGATGTAGAGAGGAAGCAGAATAATAACATATAAGTGTTCTTGAATATCCAAAAGGTGCCATTTTAAAGAATATTCCAAGTTTGGCAGGAATGACCAAATTTTGAATTTACAAATCGACTCATAAATGATGAAATTGACGACATAAATAAGCATGTAAATCAAAACAATCAATTATTTAACGTGTTTTATAGGCCCGGCGGGAAGTTCGTTTATGTTCGTTCATTTAATAAACGAACGAACACGAACAAATTTTTTTGTTCATTTAATTAAACGAACAAACATGAACACATGTCGTGTTCGTTCATTTATTTTCGTGAACGTTTGTTTATGTTTGTTCATTTATGTTCGTTTATTAATGTTCGTTTGTTTGTGTTCATTTGTTTTTGGATGAATCATGTACATCTGACCCTCTAATTTACATGTGTTTTTGGATGAATTATTAAGTATAAGACTTGTTCATGTGTGTTCATTAATGTTCATTTATGTTCGTTTGTGTTTGTTTATGTTTGTTCGTTTGTGTTCGTTTTATGTTTGTTCATTTGTGTTCGTTTTATGTTTGTTCATTTGTGTTCGTTTACGGTCGTTTAGCTTTTTAACGAACGAACATGAACGAACACAAACATTTCCATTTTTTAATGAACGAACATGAACAAAAAAATGTGTTCGATTATGTGTTCGTGTTTGGTTAAAATTAAATAAACGAACACGAACACGCCGCTGTTCGTGTTTGTTCGGTTCGTTTACAGGCCTAGAGTTTTACACTAAAAAGGAAAGATACTAAATTAGCTAAATTTTAGGAAAATCAGTAATTAACGAACTTAGATACTTTATTGGAGGATGTTGGTTAGCCACATGATCCGGCTCGTCAAAACCTTTCCGTCCACTGGTGAAGGCCAAATAACTACAATCATAACCCAAGTTATGCCTATTTTAAGTTTGAGCCTTTTCTGCCTTATTTTCCCTATCTAGCTGGTCCAGATAGGAGTCCGTTAACTCATGGATCAACTCCACATCAATTATCTTCTAATGAAAAAAATAGATTTTGATTTGTGAACTACGATCATGCACATTGGATGATATCATGAATCATGATGGTAATTTTTTTTCAAGATTCTTATTACACATGTCTGTTATCCAACTATATCTTGCTTTAAACAATTGTTTAACTGAGTTTTAATTCTTGATTATGAATATTGAGTTAATGGCATTAATCACAAACAACTTGTGAAATATTAGGTGCATTGCCAAACAATAACAGATGGATTACAAACACTAGACCCATGGGATTTCAAAATTTCATATGACAAATTAGTGATTGCTTCCGGAGCCGAAGCTTCGACTTTTGGAATCAAGGGTGTGAAAGAACACGCAATTTTTCTTCGTGAGGTGTACCATGCGCAGGAAATTAGAAGAAAGCTGCTTCTCAACTTGATGCTCTCTGATGTGCCAGGTATCTTAAGTTTCATAATTTAAAATTTGGTTTTTGTTTAATTTTACATATTTATGGTTAAATTTGTGGATTATGGGGTCGTCACAGGCGTTTCTGATGAAGAAAAACGTAGGCTTTTGCATTGCGTTGTTGTGGGAGGCGGTCCCACTGGAGTCGAGTTCAGTGGTGAACTTAGTGATTTCATCATGAAAGACGTTCGTCAAAGATATTCTCATGTAAAAGATTACATTAATGTTACCTTGATCGAGGTGAGGTTTATGCGTTTGGAGGTTATTCTTTGGTGGGTCGGACGGGTTGTGTAACAGGTCAAAATGAAATTGGTTTCTGGTCACCTGGTCAGGCCAGGTTGACCTGCAACAACTTTTTGTCCATTTTCTAAAAAGAGTTTATAAAAGCTTGACCGGTCTTCATCCCTAGTTACATTAATAGTCTAGTTTTATTAATAAAGTGATTTATGTTGTATGCATTAAAACAACAATTTTGGTGACTTTTGACATGTTCAAACCAGCTTCTACCATTTGATTTGTTCCCAATTTTGTTAAATTTTATGATTTGATCCGTTACGCACTCGAAACTGCCACCTTTGGTTTTTTTCTGTACATAATAATGGATTTTTGCAGGCCAATGATATCTTATCTTCATTTGATGATCGCCTTCGTGTATATGCTACTAATCAATTGACCAAGGTAAATATTTATCTTGAAAAAGATTAATAATTACATAACAAGGTGTAATCTTTGTGATATATACAATAGAAACATAACTAGTAATTGTGATTTTGTTTGATGAAGTTTGAATTTGAAAGTCAAAGTAGATAGATTACCGATTTCTGTCTATATTTGCATTTACCATATTTTTGTAGTCTGGAGTTCGTCTAGTTCGTGGAACTGTGAAGGATGTTCAACCTAAAAAGATAGTTCTGAGTGACGGGACTGATGTTCCATATGGTTTATTGGTCTGGTCTACTGGTGTGGGCCCCTCGTCTTTCGTTAGAAATATGGATCTTCCAAAGGCTCCTGGTGGAAGGTAATAACCTTTGATCTCAAAGGTCAGATGGGTTGAATAACTTTTTTATAGCTAAGAAGGGAACTTTCAAATGGGTTGAAAGTGACCCGAAGTGTAGGTTTAATACATACAAGTATACAACCTCTTAAATCATTTTATTCAATGGTTTTGATTATTATTGTAGTAATATTGTTTTCGTAACTACATTCAATACAATAATTACTTATTGATAATTTTTATTAAAAGAAAACGGGGAAAACGTGTTGTCAGATCAACCTAACCTGTTTCTACTCGCAGTATAATTGACATGTTACACTACCCGCCCGTTATATCACGTGTTTGATGATAATACATTCTATCAAAACATATTTTATGTAGGATTGGGATTGATGAATGGTTAAGGGTACCATCTGCACCAGATGTTTTTGCAATTGGGGATTGTAGTGGGTACCTTGAGAGTACCGGGAAATCCACACTTCCGGCTTTGGCCCAAGTAAGTGCACCCGGCCTAGCCCAACGCAGGTGACATATTACTTGTTTCTCTTTTCTTATCCAAGATCAACGGGTCTGCATATATGTTTCAGGTGGCGGAGAGAGAGAGGGGAAGTACCTAGCAGAACTTCTAAACAAGATTGGTAAGGCGAGCGGTGGATATGCCAACGGGGGTGGCGATATGGAACTCGGGCCCCCATTTGTTTATAAACATTTAGGAAGTATGGCAACTGTTGGGAGTTACAAGGCTCTTGTGGATCTCAGGCAAAGCAAGGTAACGTTTCTATGTTTTTTTTTCATCTTTTGACGGATATTGAACTAGTCAAACGGGCCGAAAGTTTAACCAATTGTGACTTCTAATCTTTACAATGTTAGAATTTGTTTTATTAAAATAGATTATTATCAGAATTATTTAACTTTTGTAAAACAGAATTTAAAACACTAAGTTTGTGTAAAAAATATAAAATTTTCTATGTAAATCATTCCGGGTAAACCCAACCCATTTCGACCCATACCAAAAGGTTGTCTGTTTTGACCCCCACCCAAATGGCTTGACACCTGTACTTATAAATGGGCCAGGTCATTATATCTTTTAACGTGTCGAAAGGATTAAAACTCGAAAGCTAAATGGAAAATGGTCAAATCTTAGTTCAAAAAGGCGCACCTAGGCACGAGGCGTTGTCAAGCGATGAGTCTTGCGCTTTTGACGGTGTGGGGAGATGGGCGTACATGAGGTGCAGGATTTTGTGCATCAAGAGGTTGTACATATAGCTTTTTAGCTTGTACATAGACGTTAGTTGTATATTAAATCGTATATAGAGGTTATTTTATCTAAATTTTGGATATATAAATACCTTGTGCCTCGCGTACGTGATGTGTGCGTCTGCGCCTCTTGCCTTGCGCCCAGGATCCGGGGACCCTATCCCATCGATACACCTCCCGCTTTATAAAACCAAGCGTCAGATGGTTGAAAGATGCCCAAATTGTGCTCTGTTGATGCTTACAAACTTCTTTTTCATTTATCTAAAGACATATATATTAATATTATAGTTGAAATTTTATAACTTTTGTATTCATATATATGACACAGTAATCATGTGTAAAATATAACTTTTCTAAACAAATCATTTTATATCAAACCCGCCTCATTGACCCATACCAAATGACCGCTCATTTTGCCACCTCTAGTATTTGTATAATTTTACAAGACTATTTCAACTTGTGTGGAAATTTTTATTATTTTAGGAAGCAAAAGGTTTGTCAATTGCGGGATTCACTAGTTGGTTCATTTGGCGTTCTGCTTATCTGACTCGCGTTGTAAGCTGGAGGAATAGATTTTATGTGGCAATAAATTGGCTAACTACATTCGTGTTTGGTCGAGATATAAGCCGAATATAAGCATCGTCAGAAATGGTACGTTTACTGTTCGTCGTCTTCATTCCACGGGTTATTATGTAAAGATTAGACGGGTTTTATACACGTCAAATATTAAATTCTAAAGTATATACGATTGGAGTTTTGAGATTATTGGTGATTACATGTTTTGGGGGATCGTTGTGTTTCCAAATCACACATCTTTAGTTGATTATCTGCAATTTTATGGTGAGTTTTGTATTTGGGGACCAAATAAATGGTTCAACATATAATGCTTCTTTAGATGGTTTATTTAAGATCATTATTAGCATACATTTATCAACTTTTATCATTATAATCTTAACCTTATTCAATTTATTCATTTGAGTAATAATTTTTAATTTCTTATACTGTATTTATATTTGAATTTAAAGAGTTTAATATGCAGATAAATGTGGTTAAACAAAAATGATTTGTTTGATGCGTTGAGTTACAACTTGAGAATGCTTGATCGAAAAATAGTTGGTTGGATTTGCGTGAGCCGAGAATTTTGATCCGGCATTTATGTGTGCAGGTTGTGATCACGAGTTTAGTTTTTTAATTGTTCATTAGACCAAAATTGAGGGCGGGCCTTGGAGCAACTGGTAAGGTTGCTGCTTTGTGACCGTGAGGTCATGGGTTAGGTTCGAGCTGTGGGAAAAAGACTCCTACAAAAAGTGTAGGGTAAGGCTGCGCACATCAAATTGCGAGGGTATCTTGCCCCTCCCTAGACCCTGTGCAAATGCTTGAGCTAAGTCAAGCACCGGGTACGTCCTTTTTTATCAGACCAAAATTGCATACCCCCATCCCATGTGCGCGAGGTGTGAGTAAAACCCTGGGGAGTTGCGGTTAGAACTTCGAGAGGACTGGGCTGAGAAAATTATGACTTGAACTAAAACTAGGCTTGTCGAGCCCAATAGTTTTGCTTGAGCATTTGTGTTTGGAGGTTGCTAATATGCACAAAGTAACTAGTTTAATAACCACTATAGCCATGTCAAAGATTAATAACCTATATAGCTAAGAGTTACGCGACATCATGATTGCGCATCCACTTTAACTTGCGCATCCCACTTTATTACATCAAATGCTAATCATTTCGTACGTGAAACCTCTCGCGTGTCATATTTCTTTCCTTGTCGTGAACAAAATATATGTTTTGCCAATAAACTTCATTGCAATGTGAGTTTGGCTCATGCATCTCTATATTCTCTTCACCTAGGGATGTCTATTTAAGGCATGAAGTTAATTCATAACTTTATAACACATTATAAAACACATACTACAGAGAGATCTTTGTTATTTATCGGTTGTTTTCTATCTGTAACGGTGATCCAAAATATGATAGGCGTTTAGCAAAGTATTGTTAGATGATGTTATAAGTTAGAATCAGTTTAATGCTTGAACTCACCATGCTTGTAAACAACCTCACATGTGTTTCACAAGACTAAGTCACCCAAATGCGTTCAAACATTGCGCTTTAAAGCGATCAACTTACCAAAAGTGAGAGCACTTACTGTCGTCAAGCCATAGTTGCAGGTATTCAAGACACGTGTGGGAAAATGGTGTGGTCTTCGTCTAGTTTTATGCTCCTTTTTAAAAACTAAAAAGTCTAGTCTTCTTGGTTTTTAAGTAAATTTAAAACTATATGATCTTCGTCTTAAAATCAGAGGATTAGTTGGATTTTTTGCCATCTTAGTGGCTAGTGCTTAGGGGTGAGTCAACCTTAACCGTTAACTGAAATTAATCGATAACCGAAGAAAAGTTATTGCAAAAAAACAAGAAAATAAAAACATCCTTCTATGGGATTCGAACCTAGAAAGACCAAGTTACTTGCTGCAAAAAGGGTATTAAGTTACATTAAAGGAACTTACAACTTTGGCTTGAAATATGAAAAGGAAACTGAAGGAGAACTGAGTGTATACACAGATAGTGACTACGCTTGAGATATAGAGGATCGCAAGCGTACTTCCGCCTATGTACGCTTGCCAAGTGGGGCTGCAATTTGTTGGTATTCAAGAAAACAAGACATAGTGATCCTCTTCTCCACGGAAGCTGAATATGTAGCAGCAATAGTGTGTGCTTGCCACTGTGTATGGGTCAGGGGCATATTGGTAGATATGGAAGAAAAGATGTCTAATGTGTCACCATCTTCTGTGATAACATATCTGCAATTAAACTATCCAAGAACCCAGTTATGCACATGAGAACCAAGCATATCGACGTGAGGTATCACTACTCGGAGTTGGTCAATAATGAAACTATCAAAATGGAATTTATTGGTACAAATGAGCAACTTGCAGATGGCATGACAAAACCATTGAGGGAAGAAAGCTTTGTTATTTGAGAAGAAATTGGAGTTTTGGAAGTTAAACAAGAAGCATGAGACTTGCTTGTTTAGGGGAGGAATTATCGTTTTACTTTCAATAATGGGCTTATTATTAGTTTAGCCCAATGGGTCAGTTTGTAATCCGGTGGAGTATAAACCAATGCTAGTCGTTTGATTAAGTCTATATTTTTTAATTTAAAAAAGTTAATATGTTACATGATTACCGGTATTTGTGTTTCCCGTCGCATCGCACGGGCACACATCTAGTTTATATTAATGTATTTGTTAGTAAGGACATGTTGGTCCATTCACACTAACTTAACAGAACAGTATTAACAGTGCTAGTGAGTTAGATCAAAATGACAAAAAAAAATAAAAAAATGAAACCACAGTAAAGCTAGGTGGAAAATAAAAAAAATGGATGAAAGTTGCAAATTGGACCAAACCACATGGACGAAAATGGTAGTCTACTATAAATACCTATGAAATTCTTCTCTCGCCCTTGATGAGGCGGGGTGCCATTGGTAATTTACAACTAATACACCTAAAATACGTTGTGATATTTGAGTCGGGGTGTTCCTTATGACGTAGTATCTCTAATGTGGACATAACATAACAAAACGATATATGATTTCCTAAGGTGTCACAAACACCAGCTTGTGACTCATCGTCCTCGATGAGATTTGCCCCATCATCATAAACAGATCATAACATGAGTGACCTAGATACCATTTGTATCACTTTGCCTCTTATAACAACTAATATTATATGTTTTACCCATAATGAGCTCATAAGTATGTTTTTGGTTACCAGAGTAGAAACTTCTCAGAAGGTTAGCCATCCAAGGATTGTTCCCACCAAAGCACATCTAATTGGGGAGTTCTCATCTCACACACAACCAATATGTAGAAAACGTGATGGTGATATTTGAGGTGGAGTATTTCTTACAACCCAACATCTCTTTTGTAAAGAGACGTAATAAAACAATATGTGATTTGTCTAAGGTGTCACGGTACTAATATTAATCGTGATAGAAAAATAAGATGATACGAATAAGTTAGACCCCCTCATCAAAACATATTATAGCCGAGATCCTAACCAACCTCACATATTGAGCATGTTAACCATTTGTAAATAAATCAGAATAAGTTATAACTAGTGTTAGAAGATTGTATAACTATTGTGATATTTGGCGTGTTGTTTAGTTGTTTTTAAAGTTGGTGAAACTAACCTTTGAATTTTAGTATATAAGTGCCTAAGTGGTTACCAAGATATCAATGTCGAATGTACCGTTAGAGTATCAAGGAAAGTAACATTTTAAATAGATAACAATTGTCATTAATGCCTCTCATTTAGTTCTATTTAGGTCAGTAGGTGGATAATTTTTAGAATAGCCATAAAATCAGTTGTAAAGTTTCACTTTATCGCATCCTTTTGAAATTATTATTTTTATTGCTTTTGAACGATCAAGAAATCATACCCGACCAATAAAAATCGTCACTTCATGCCACATATGCTCATACTTTATTATTTACATGCGTACAAATTTCTTAAGCATTTTACTCCATAAAACTAAATCATTATTATAACAGTTTGATTTAATAGCATATCTAAATGTGAAGACGGCACAACCCTAACAAAACCAACTAATGAGGTTGTGCCACCTCTACCAAAATGCTACTTTAATACCCTGAAGTGAAGGGGGCACAACCCTAATACTCTCATTTTTTTTATTTTTTTTTCATTTTTTAAATTAAAAGTAATATATATATAAAACTAGAAATAAAAAAATCTCACACACAGTTTAATTCTAAACAAATCAAATGTGATGAACAAACACAAATTCACACACACACATTTTAATTCTAAACAAGACGAGAGCTCCCATGGAGGCGGCTTTTCTCAGTCGGAAATCGTCCTCCATGGTCCAACGGAAGTCACCGGCAAGAGCTCCCATGGCGGCGGCTATGCTTGTTTCTGTCAAGGAGCAGATTGATTTAAAAACTATGAAGGTTTATGTGGGGCATACATCCAACTAAAAACCTTCACAAGCATCTACCATACTCGGGTAGATATACCCGATTTCTTCTACCATGAGCATACCCGCAGTGATAGCGACGGTGTATCCGCGTGAACCCGCTAACTCGTTCCCCTTTCACCCTAATATATTAAATATCTATATCATTTTGAAAAACTAAATTATTATTATTATCGCCTTTTCATTTAGTACTCTATTGTGTTTTTGTGTTTCTAATATGAAAATTGGTATAAACAAATATTAGAGTAAAGTATAATTTACGTCTCTATGTTTTCATTTTTTCTTCTATTAAGTCCCTGAGGCTAACGACTGTCACATATCTGTTAGTGATGAAGGATACATTCGTCATTTTACTTGGCTTTTTTAGGGCAATTTGCATCCCTCCCGTAACCCTTTCCTTAGACTCTTCATATCCCTCATCCTCTCCCAACCCATTTTGTCTGTAACCTTCTGCGTCCAAACACTTCTGAGACATTTCAATCTCCCCAATCCTCATCTGCGTCCCTCCCAACAATTCACATACTAGTCTTTTTAAGCTTAAGGGACTAATTATGTAATTTATTTAAATAGTATTAAAAACAATTAAATTTTAAAGGCTATCTATGTAATTGACTGAAATTAGTATAAAACTTGTAAAGAAATACGTTAAATCAATTAAAATCTCCCATCCCTTCGTGTGATATTGATTTCAAACCCTAGCCCCACACCTTGTCGATCATCCAACCCCCCAGAGAGAGTAAAGGGAGATAATAGAGGTTAGTTTGGTGGTGGTGGTTATTTTTTTTTAATTTACATAATAGCAACCCGTGCGTAAAAAGACAAAAATATCATTTCATTTAATAGAAAAAACAAACAATGTTGGAAACATGGAGTTAAATGAAACCAAAATGAAACTAATGGATTGAAAAGACCAAATTATAACTTTTGAGCAAATGACCATCACGTTTATATGATAATTTAAAGAGAAAATTACAAAACTTGTCGAAAATTACGAAGCTTGTCTTTTTTATATACGACGTACCAAAATATAGCCGTATCGAAAAGAAATCCTTTCCATAGTATTGACATAAGCGAGACATATGTTACGTATTCGCTTTTGTTGCGTATCATTCATTTATTCACGTCACATTAATATGTTCTTAAATGCATTTTCTATGCATATCACCTTTTTACTCATGTATCCTCATGAGTCGACCCTTTTCTTGATAATCTAGGGAACAATGTTTATAAAAAATACGCTACACAATGTAAAATTCATAATTTATTTATTATTTTTTTAGTTTGCATTTATATTAAACAACGGGTAGATGTAAACCTGCGTGTTGTGGCGGGAAATTTGTAAGGCTCGGTTTTGAATAAATGTTTAAAAGTTATAAGAGTAAAAAAAGGAAATCTTGAAGCAGTCTTGATGGCTTGTACGTTTGTGTTTCGATGACTTGTACATTATTACTCACAACTCAGTTTTAAAATATATAAGCACGTCACAACTGTATATTTAGAATTTTATAACCAACATATATTAAAAGTTATTTGAGAAAAAACAAACAAAAAGAGTGTTAGTTGTCAATGGTTGGTTGGGGAAAACAAAAAATAAGAAAAGAAAAGGAGTTAAATATGGTTTTAGTTGATTTGGCCCTGATAAAAAAGAGAATATATTACACAGATTGTCTTTTATTTATACTATAAATTACATTATGTGTTCTTTAACTTTAATAAATATACCACAGATCCTTTACACTAACCCTCATCCATTTCTACCATTAAATCCCATCATGTGCCCCTCGCATGATGGGTAATAGTCATTTCATTTTATTCTTCTCCTGGGTACCATTTTAAGGTTTCTTCTTAAAAGATGTGGCATGTTATTTTCTCTTCCTTATCTCCTTAGCACCTACCACCACCATCGACGCATTCTGGCAGACCTTGAACTCACCGGCGAGCCCTGAACTCAACATCAAGATCTGATTTTTGGGTTTGATTTCAACCGTAAAGTTTCCAATTGTTTCCTCACAACGCTCCGACTTTAAAATATATGGGTATATCACATACTTTAACTATCACATATGGATCATTGTCCGAGGACAAGATCCCTTTCTCGCTTACACATCAGGGTAAGACTTTTACTTTAGATGTGCCCACACCTCAGAGTGGGACTTTCTCGCTTACACCTCAGGGTAAAACTCCTTTAGTCATGCTTACAACTCAGGGTGATACTTCTACTTTAGTATGCCTGCAGGACTTTCTCCACCACCAAAATAAACTTGTTTGTTCGTCTGTCCCCCTAGCCGATGAATTCTATTCAAGATTCACAAATAAAACTTACATCCCCTCCCACATCTTCTAGTTGTTTTTCATCTACTCGACCTCTGGCAACCATCTCCAGTACCATTTCGGAAAAAAAAACGAGAAAAAATTGGAAGATGGACCCTAAACAGTCGTTCCTCGATTATGGGATTTCACGAGAACATCACCATCATGTGGTGGTTTGCTTCAATTATGGTATAATATGTATCAGTTCTTATTGACTAAAGTCTGCAAAAAAACGTAACTTTCATCATTTTACAGTCAAACCTACTATGTGATTATGGGGTTTCACCAGATTCACCCTTATTCACTAGATTTCGTAATTTTCGACAAGTTACGTAATTTTCTCTTTAAATTATCATATAAACGTGATGGTCATTTGCTCAAAAGTAAACCGCTTCAAATTTAACCCTCCCTTTCTCACCCTAAAAGTGAAGAACCGACATCAATTAACTCAAACAAGAGCCTAATCCTTGTAAATCACAATTGCAACATTCTATTAAGGGACAATTTCATATATACCCTTATAAACTTAGAAAATATAATATATGCCCAACCAAAAGTAAAACTATAAATATGTAAATGTATCACATATACTCATTTCATTTAAAACAATTTAAGAAATGACCACTTTACCCTTGTTTTTATAAAATTTTAAAATATCATATTTACCCATTTTTACTTTAAAATTTCATATTTGCCCATTGTCAACTTAAAAAAAATTACCCAAACAAAAATCATATGTGAGATTTGTCTCCGGGTTCGTTTTCAGCAAAAGAAACGTTTTAGTACTAAATACCAAATGTTTTATGATATTTTATATACGTTTGAATCAAACTAGTTTTTCTCTACTATATGATTATCATTTGAATATATATTTTTTTTGTTTGAGTTTTAGCAACTCAAGCCTCGTTATACAGCCAAAGAGGTTGTGGTGTAGTGGTTGAGGTGAGGCCTGAAGTCCCAAGGGACCCGGGTTCAATCCCTATCACCACCATTAATTTCTGAGGCATGCAAATAAGGCCTAGTTCTTAGGCTGATGCATCAGGGTTTTACCCACGCCGATCCAGGGTTCGAGCCTCGGCTCTCCCTCAAGCCCGGAAGGGGCCGTATTGGGTGAGATTTTTCCTTGGATGCTCTCCAACTCTAAAGCCAAGTGGGCCCGGTTAAGACAACATATTGGCCGGAGTTGGACGAGGCTCTCCCATGTGACGAGGCTCTCCCATGTGACGGGAGGTTGCGACGTCACAACATTCAATGTTCGTCGTTCAAAAAAAAAACCTCGTTATACCCACCTTCATTATTCCATTGTGATGACATTCCAATGAATATCAATTTTCATTTTGAATTGGGTTACATATGACATAAAACTAAAAAATAAGTTATAAAAATCATATAATAGATAATAGTATAATAGGAATAAAGTAAAAAAATCATTTAAATTGAGTATATATATAATATTTTTGATTTAGTGGGGTGTATATGATATTTACCCATATTTATAAGGGTACATATGATATTTACCCATTTTCTATATATTTTTATTTTTAAACTTTTAAACTATACCGTTGCGACATGCATATTTTTATCTAAGTTTCAATATAAAATTTATTTAAAACCAAACTAGGTCAGGCATAATATATTTTTTATTTTTAAATAAAATTTGGTGTTTCTTAACACTCATCTTCACAACTACGTAATTTTGTAGATCACAACTTTACTTAATAACAATTAGCAACATGGTATAAATAGTACTTTTTATAATTTTTTTTATCAACTATTTTTATCTACGTTTTCACTTAAATTTTGTTCAAAACCGAGTCGGGTCAAATGTGATATATTTTTACTTTCTTTTTTTAAATTCACTTACGTGTTTCTTAACGCTCATTTGTACGACGACGCAACTTTTTCTTAGTTACCGAATATACTGTCGCGACGTGTTTTTTTATCTATCTTTCGATATTCAAAACCTTGCCACCGCAACTTCATGCACTTCTCTTTACCTTCTTAACCACGTAAATGTCACTGCTACACACTACAAGAAAAAGACCCTATGCCGACGGAACCTATCCCGACGACATTTGTCGTCGGCATAGGTCACCCTGTGCCGACGACATGTCGTCGGTATAGGTTAATCACAAATTTTGAGAAGTGAGACCCTATACCGACGACATGTCGTCGGCACAGGGTTGAGCCGTATGGAGGGAAAATTGGCGCCCGGTGAAAAATTGGGGAAAACCCTATACCGACGACATGTCGTCGGTATAGGTTAAATTCTATTTTTTTTTTGTTTTTTTATTTTATTAAAACGTTTTCGTCGGTGGGTTTTTTTTTTTAATTAAAAACAATTTTGGGAAAACCCTATACCGACGACATGTCGTCGGTATAGGGCATTTACTTTATTGACCGGTCAAAACTCTAAGAAGACCTATACCGACGACATGTCGTCGGCACAGGATCCTATGGCGCCGATTATCTAGGCTATACCGACGAGTATAGGTCTCAGCGTCCCCTAACCCAACAGACAGGTTTCTGCTTCCCATTTTCACCCAAAAACAAAACAAAACTCTCTCATCTCTCTCTTTGGCGATTTCGCGTTTTTGAAGTGTTTTGTGGTGCAATTTTCACTAATCTCTCAGTTTTTAAGGTAAGTTAACATATATGTTTCAATTTTGACAATAAAATCAAAATTTTTGGGTATTTTGGTTAATTTCTTTGTTTTTGGTTAGGTGTTTGAAGATTTGACAAGTGTTTGAGGATTTCAAGCTATTTGAAGATATTTGCAAACTTGGTTAGTAATTTTTTTATAAATTATGTTTAGATTATGTTTGTATGTATATTGTTATGTTTATTTTGTATGTATGTATATATGATTTAGATGTATGATTTTATAAATATTTATGAAATTTTATTATGAAATTAGGTTTAGATGTGAATTAGGTTTAGATGAAATTTGGGAATTTGGATGTATGTTTGTATGTATATTGTTGTGTTTATTTGTATGTATGTATATATGATTTAGATGTATGATTTTATAAATATTTATGAAATTTTATGATTAAATTAGGTTTAGATGAAAATTTGGGAAATTTGTATGGAATTGTATGGAATTGTGTTTATATATGTAATTTGGGAAATTTGGGAAATTTGGGCATTTATGTATGGAATTGTGTTTATATATGTAATTTGGGAATTTGACAATTGTTTATGTATGTTTGTAAATGATATGTATGTATATTATGTTTATAAATATTTATTTGGCCATTTTTTATGTATGTTTGTAAAGACTATGTATGTAATTGTGTTTGTGTATATAATTTTAGAATTTGGGCATTATTTAGGATAACTATTTAGAATATACCCGTCCGAAATTTGGGCATTATGTAATTATGAGTGTATGTATATATCTTTGTATGTATATGTAACTTTATTTAATTTTGTTGCAAGTTCGGAACTCATTGCGGTTGGAGAGGTGTGAATAATATCTTATTTGTGTTTCATTGAATTTTTTTAAGGTACGCATCCCGACTTTTTTACCTTTATGTACGTATCATGTTGTGTACACTAGTATGTTTATTTAGGATAACTATTTAGAATATACCCGTCCGAAATTTATCTGATAGAGATAAATTTTGGATTGTCCCCTTTGGGACTGCTTTTTGAATATTCTATCTTATTTAGGATATGTATACATTTTAACGGGTTGACATTTAAGAAAAAAATTGGTAGCTATTTCTCTTTACTCCTTCGAGGTTGCGGTTTATCTGCATACTTGGGGAGTTAAGGGGAAATGCTGCTGATTTGTTCTTAAATAGTCAACTCGTTAAAATGTATACATATAAGATAGAATATTCAAAAAGTGGGTTAGGATCCACCGTCTTAGAGTACCGATCAAATCACATACATTAAATTATATAATTTATTACATGCATGTATATGTGTATGCTTATAACACAATAGATATGACACTAGATATGGCAATTGATAAAAGTTGGGTTACACTGGGAAATCAGAATTCTCCGGCTTTCTTAAGCGGTCTTCGCAACTTTATAGAGACGGCCAAGAACCATGTCGACGGTCGAGGTAGAGCGTTTTGCCCGTGTAGACGTTGTTGTAATGCGTGTCAACATGATTTGAAGACGATATATGGCCACATACATGACCGTGGGTTTCTACAATCATATCAGAATTGGATTTATCATGGTGAACAACATCCTCGTATGGCGGAGATAGCATCATTTTTTGCCCCAAGAACAACACCAACTCCTCCAATAACTATAATTTGATGAAAGATATGGCATAATACTGGACGCTCAACGGATGGTATGATGCGACATCCGGTTGATGGGAAGGAATGGCAAGAATTTGATGAAAGATATCCGGATTTTGCTAAAGAACCAAGGAATGTCCGCTTAGGTTTGGCTGCTGATGGTTTTAATCCGTTCGGTAACATGAGTCAGACTTACAGTATGTGGCCGGTAGTGTTAACAACATATAATACACCACCATGGTTATGTATGAAAGAGTCTTCTTTCATGTTAAGCTTGCTAATTCCCGGGCCTAAATCACCTAGTAAGGACATTGATATATTTTTAAGGCCTTTGGTTGATGAGTTGAAAATGTTGTGGGCTGAAGGAGTACAAGTGAGAGATGCATCAACCAAAACTGTATTTAGGATGCATGCGGCACTGTTATGGACTATCAACGATTATCCTGCTCGTAGTAGCTTGTCTGGATGGAGTGGTCAAGGTTATAAAGCATGCCCTACGTGTAACATTGACACACTTTCGTGCGCTATAACGAATAAGATAGCTTTTGTTGGACACATAAGATTCTTGCCTAGAAAGCATAAATGGAGGAACGATCTATCGTTTGATGGGAAGAAAGAGACAAAACATCCTCCCCGACGATTGACTAATGCTCAAATATTAGAACAACTAAAAAATCTCCCAGATCGTGTCCCGGGGAAACATCCAATGCATGGAGGGATTAAAAGAAAGCGCCTTACATCAGAGTTGAATTGGACTAAACGAAGTATCTTCTTTGAGCTGGATTATTGGTCTTCTCTGCTTTTAAAACACAATCTTGATGTTATGCACGTGGAGAAAAATGTGTGTGAGAGTTTATTGGGTACTTTGTTGATGAACGATAAATCAAAAGACACACACAAAACCCGCAAAGACTTGGAAAATATGGGTATTCGACATAACCTATGGCTAACACAAAAAAACAACAAGTTGTACCAACCACAAGCTCCTTACTCTTTCACACCTAGTGATCGAGAACGCTTTTGTCAGTTTATTCGAGGAGTGAGACTGCCTGATGGATTTGGATCAAATTTCAAAAATAAGGTACTTCACAATGATTCAAATATAATTAGGTTAAAGTCCCATGATTATCACATCCTCATGCAAAGATTGCTGCCAATAGGGGTACGATCGGGTCTGAACAAAAATGTGTCATCAACAATCAATGACGTTTGCACATTCTTTCAAAAAAATTGTGCACGATCAGTAGATGTGAAAGACATGTATGAAGCAAATGAGGAAGTGGTTAAGATATTATGCAATTTGGAAATGATATATCCTCCATCATTTTTTGACATAATGATTCATCTCATTCTTCATTTACCTGAAGAAGCTATTTTTGGTGGCCCTGTGTATATGAGATGGATGTATCCTTTTGAAAGATACATGAAAAAGCTTAAAGCATATGTTAGAAACAAAGCCAAACCTGAAGGCTCAATTGTAGAGGGTTATGTTGCAGATGAAGCCTTGACATTCTGCTCTATGTATCTGGACGGTATGCAAACCAAATTTAACCGACCAGATAGAAATGCAGATGCTGGCATCCCTAAAAGGCAGTTTCAAGTGTTTTCTTCACAATGTCGACCAATATCGAAAAAGAAAATCAAGACGCTCTCTGAACATGCCAACAAATCATTACAATGGTTTGTGTTGAACAACTGCGATGAAATCAAAGACTACAAATCGTAAGTTTTTTTGTCCATCTACAAGTGATAAACTATTATTATATTTTAATTTAATTCCACTAATTTGATTTTTATTTTGTCCATCTACCAGTGAATTTGTATCTAAATTTCCTGAACGCAATATGCAAACCGATTTTTCTTCATGGTTAAAATATGAAGCAAATGTATTTTCATCTTCATCTTCTACACCCGATAATAAAGAATTAAGGGCATTGGCACATGGTCCCTTGTACGCATATTCTTACACTGCTTGCATAGTAAATGGTGTTAGATTTGTGGTACAAAATCGTGATTCCAGACACACTACTCAGAACAGTGGTGTGGTTACAATAGGAGAAGATGATACTCCATTTTATGGTCAACTAGAGGAGATCATAGAGTTGAACTACATTGATGGTTACTCGGTTGTACTATTCCGTTGTAAATGGTTCGACACGAGAGGTAAAAGATTAATTAAGCAAAACAATACTATCATAATTGACATCGGCCGTGAATGGTATGTTGGCAAAGAATGGTATGATGATGTCCAATATATATTAGCCACACAGGCTAAACAAGTGTTCTATCTTCGAGACCCTTCTCGAACCACCGGTCAATGGAGGGTTGTTGAGGACGTTCACCATCGGAAGCTTTGGGATTATCCTAGTGTTGTTAATGATATAGATATATTGCACAACACTCAATCAAATAATTATACTTTGGTTGTCGACACCGGATGCGAAGGTGGTGAATCAAGTCCTGTTGCCGCGATTCCCCATGTAGATAGTCAATCTATTACACGGGAAACTCAATCATTTTTTGGTAACTTGGTTGTCGACTTAGGCTACTTGCCAATGCGTACAACTTTAAATGAGGGTGGTGAATCAAGTCATGTTGCCCCGATTGATCTTGATGAAAGTTTTATTAACGATGATGTAGAAGATGAAGAAGATGCATACAATTCAGATGAGGAAGATGAAATAAATGATGAAGAAGAAGATGATGATGTTGGCACACGTTATTGTAGTGATGATTCTGATTGAATGTATGTTAATAGATGTCTTTATATTTGTCTATGTTAAAAATGTAGTATTAGTGTTTAATAGATGTCTTTATATTTGTCTATGTTAATTATTAATTATTTATGCTCACTAATTATTTTTGGTGTAGAAATTATGGCAACGATGGCGCAATCACACGGTGGTGATGGTGGAGACGATGGATATGGGGGTCCGTACAACTTAGAATCGGGTTGTGCGAGTGGTAAGTTACTTGTTAGTGTTTAATAGATGTCTTTATAATTGCCTAACTTTCATGTGTCAATATAGGTAGTGCCTCACAAAAGAGGCGTTCTAAAGGAAAAAACCTCAAATTATATAAGAAATTTGAGGAAAATGGGAGGAAGCCTCTTGACATTGATGTTGAACTTCATGGCGGTGGCTACAAGTTCGTGGGTCCTAATGCAACTGATTTTATATGTGCTATCTCTTTGGAGGTTGAGAAGGTTGTCCCGCCATATTATCCTAACTGGGCCAAGGTTCCAAATGAGAAGAAACAGGCAGTATATCCCACTCTATTAGTAAGTATAGATGTTTTATAATTACTTACAATTTCATAACTATTAGATTTTTTCTAATTACTTTCCACTTGTAGGAATATTTTAATCTGGACGCCTGGAGAAACACTGAAAAGTGGCAAGGCGTTCAACTCGGAATCACCGCCGAGTGTCAAAGGGCTTATAAAGACCGCAAGGGAGAGATGAAAGTTCATTTCGACGAGAATGGGGGATACGATGATGTGGAGGCGGCGAGGAGTAATCCACCACAAGATGTTGATCAAGAAACTTGGGATATTTTGATTAATCAGCTGTTTTTAAGTGCGGGCTATAAAAACCGCTCGGAGAAGAACAAACAAAACCGAGCAAAACAACGCTACCCAAGTTTCCATGGCAGCAAATCATACCAACGCCGACACATGGAGGTATGAAATACAGTTGTTATTATTATACAAACATGCTTATTAATTCTTAGTGATATTATTTTTGTTTTTCACAGGGGACCGGCCCTATTGACGTGTTCAGATCGACCCATTATAAAGAAGGGACGGGCTGGGCCAATGATTTTGCATCAACAGATTATGTAAGTGAAATTATTTTTTTGTTAAAACATCCAAGTTTGACTTTAACGGGTCAAAATGACCCAAACACAATTTAATAGACTTAAAACAAAATACTTTAACTTAAACGGGTCAAAATGACCCAAACACACTTTAATATACTTGGAACATCCAACTGTAACTTTAAACGGGTCAAAATGACCCAAACACGCTTTAATAGACTTAGTACATCCAACTCGAGGCCAATTGTTGAATATGTTTGCTAGTATTATTAGTATTTGTTGTTATTAGTGTTGGTTGATTGGAATTTGTGAATTTGGGTCGTCTATTACTTATAGTTTAAAAGGTTGGTTATCCATTTTACAGCAGTTATGTTGTCGAATTTTAGTAAAATAGTCAACTGATTGTTTATTACATTGTTTAATGCAGGACCGAATACAAGAGGAGTATACAATATCATATGCTGAGTCTGGTGGTGACACATCCACTATTGATGAGTTTGCATGCATAGAGCGTGCCTTAGGTCATCGGCGTGGTCATATCCGGGGTGTTGGTCGTGTGGTGAGTAATCCCACACCGGATGTGTTCGGTACTCCCCCTCCACAACCACATTGGCAAGACGTTGATCAACGTGTGGCTAGTCTTCAACAACAATTCCAAGAACAACAACAACGCGAAGCCCAACGAGAGGAAGAACAACGATTGCAAAATCAACAACTAGAGGAAGAACGTCGTGTGCATAATCAACAAATGCTTGAAATGCAACGACAAATGGATCAAATGCGTCAAATGTGGGAGCGCCGAACTAGTAGCGATGATAACTAGCTTGGAGTTGTTGAGCCTTTGTAGTTGGTGTGGTGTTGTCTTGAACAATTTGCATATTTTTGTGTTTTGAATGTTTGATTTGTCTGACAAGTTTGTGGGTCAAACAATTTGTATGCTTGTTTTACGTTTCGGATATTAGTTTTTATTGGATTTGAATGTTTGAATGGTTTATATATAATTATTTGCAGGTTTTTGTTTTTAGAAATTTAATATTTCTGGAAAAATATTAAAAATTAAAAAATAAAAAAAACAGAAAGACCTATACCGACGGCATGTCGTCGGGATAGGTCTTTTTTAAAAATTATTAAAAAAAATGAAAAAAAACCTATACCGACGACATGTCGTCGGGATAGGTCTTTTTAAAAATTATTAAAAAAAATGAAAAAAACCCTATACCGACGACATATCGTCGGTATAGAATTTCTTTTTGAATTATTTAATTAGAACCTATACCGACGACATGTCGTCGGTATAAAATTTCTTTTTGAATTATTTAATTAGACCCTATACCGACGACATGTCGTCGGTATAGGCTGACCTATACCGACGACAGCTATACCGACGACAATCTTGGGCTATTGGGACGAAGCAATCCCGACGACACCTATCCCGACGACAAGTCGTCGGGATAGCTGATGCCGACGACAAGTCGTCGCTATAGGGTCAAAAAAAGTCGTCGGTATAGGGTGAAATTGTTGTAGTGACAACGTGTGACAACACCCACTAGTTAGAAACAAAATCCCATCTCAACGTCAAGACACACCTAACACACACCTATAAAACATAAACAACCATAATATCATTTTGAAATAGAAAACTCTAACCTAAACTAGGTTGAACTCGAGCACACAAAACGATTACGTAATTAACCAAATTTGAAGCCTATTCGACACCCCTAAAAAGAAATAAATTGTGTCACGCCACTAATTAACAAACAAGATGCAAGTCAACTTTTATATTAATTGGTAATGAAAGTAAGGACATTGTATTTAAAGATGAATTTAAAACTTCATCAATACAATGAATACGTAATTAAAGTTTATCAAATTTTAATACATCCTCCCAAACATATATATTTTTTTGAACGACGAACATTGAATGTTTCTTAAACATATATATATATATATATATATATATATATAAATGCTTTTGGCACAATACATGAAAAACACATGACATGATGTAAAATTCACAGTTAACTTTAAATATATAGTTTATAATGATTACATAAAATAACATGCGAAAGATAGAAATAATAGATTTCACGTCAGATGACAAAAAAAAAACCACAAAACACATGAGGGAAAAAAGTAGAAACTAAATTATTGGGATCTGTTTGACATAGATTATTTTATACGATAATACTTTTTTTGTAATTAGCATGAAAACACGTAAGGTTAAAATTTAATTTACTAATGTATGCATTATATATGTTTAAATGTAGTGTATTTACTAGTAAATACATTGTAGTTTCTGTAACATCCGAAAACCCGACACTTATATATGAGCTAAAGGATGGGCTAAAAGAAATGAGGAAAAGTAGATGGTGGACTTGGCCCACAAGGGTTCCCATAAACCCTAGTTCTTTCAAGGTCAGCCCTCATTCCATCTTCATCACACAAACCTTGTCGTGAGAGAGAGAGAGAGAGAGGGAGAGAGGGGGAGAGAGAGAGAGAGAGCTTGAAGATCTGTTCCAAGTTGTTTCTCCAGTATTGGGGAAGAAGAACACCAATGAACTTTAATAATAGAATTAAACATATGTAATACATTTATTATATAATTATATACCTATACATTTGATGAAGGCGTCTACAATGAAACACCCTCATTGGTTGGTTTTGGGCGGCTATGCGACGTGCTAGTACGTCCCAATTGGTTGTCTTTTTTTTTCGTCGACTTTTAGTGTCCATTTAAGATTGTTTGTTAGGTGGCTAACACCAAAGGGGCCTTGGTCTGGTGGTCTTCGCGAGCTGGACTCTTCCTCATATCCCTCCTCACCCACTCGGGTTCAAACTTTGGGGTGGGTTTTTTTTTTAACCTTTCTGTTGTACCCACCCGGGTTCGGACCTAGAGTTGCAGTTAAACTGACTATGTTGTACGGAACGGAGTGTTGGGCCATCAAGAAGACACAGGAGTGTAAACTGGAAGTAGCAGAAATGAGGATGTTAAAATGGATATTACATGAGGCTAGATCACATGAGAAATGTGCTTTTTTTAGGAAAGATTAGGTAGCTGGTATATCAGATAAGATAAATGATGGAAGACTGCGATGGTTTGGGCATGTGAGAATGAAAGGGATGACGAGGCTAGTTAGATCAATAAAAATCCTCATTGTAGAGGGGTAGAGGTAGACCCAAATTAACTTGAGATGAACATATTAGACAAGATTTGCTAGATATGCACCTCTCTGAGGACATGGTCGAGGATAGGAACTTGTGGCGGCATAGGATCAATTTAAGGACGTTTATGGAGGGGACGTAGATCTTTCTTAAGGTCATCCAAGGGGCTTAGTCCTAGCTACACTTGGGGTGGCATATGTTTGTTTTTTATACATGTGTATCTATTTGGTTACCTATACTATTTTTACTTTTTCATTAACCTCCTTTTTCATCATATACTAATAGTATAATACTATTATTGGTAACCTACTAATATTGTATTATTAAATTATTTTCTTGTGTGTTGCTTAAATCCTATATTTAGAAATCTTTCGCTCTAACCTTCTTTGCTTATCCTAATAGGTTTTCTTGAAGCTGGAGGTAGGCCTGTAAACAAACCGAACAAACACCAACATCGATGTGTTCGTGTTCGTTTATTTAATTTTAACCGAACACGGACACATAATCGAACACGTTTTTTTGTTCATGTTCATTCATTAAGAAAATGGAAATGTTCGTGTTCGTTCATGTTCGTTCGTTAAAAAGCTAAACGAACACAAATGAACAAACATAAAACGAACACAAATGAACAAATATAAAAAAACACAATTGAGCATAAATTTACATTAATGAGCACACATGAACAAGTCTAATACTTAATTATTCATCCAAAAACACATATAAGTTAGTAGTTCAAATGTACATTGTAACACACCACTTTTAATAACAAAAGTTTAACGCGCGGAAGACTAAATCCCAAGATAATTTTTTTTTTTTTTTTTTTTTTTTTTTTTGACCCTCGCGTACCGCGAGGCATTTTGACCACCTCCCTCGCGTACCGCGAGGGAGTCCCAAAAACACGCCCGGAACCCAGGTCTCTCGCGTACCGCGAGAGATTTCCCTGCAAGCTCTCGCGTACCGCGAGGAGACCCCTCGAAGCATCTCCGGAACCCTTGTCCCTCGCGTACCGCGAGAGAACCTATCCCGGTTCTTCGCGTACCGCGAGGAATCAGATTTCCAGAGAGTTTCAGTTTCCTGCAAAATTCATACTTAGCCAAATTTCCAACTTTTTCACTACTACAAGACATCCAAAAATTCCCAATACTTGGGTTTTGACCAAAGACACATCAACAACATGTAAACACACTAAAACACCATTTGTATATCAAATTTAATCCATCTACGAGGGTTTTCCCCAAAATCCCTATAATACCAAAAAAATGCATACGAGAACCATTCACGCCTTGGACTTGACTTGGACTACTTCGGAGCCTTTCCTACAACCATAAAAACATATCACCATTAGTAATGAGATAAACATGACAAACAAGTAAAAAAATCTACTTGTTTCACACATTCACCCACTTGACCCGTTTCCAACCAATTTGTCATTTAGGCTACATATTACTTGCACCTTTACTACAAGTTTCAATTATGATCAACACATGATCCATTTCCATTATGGCACAAAGGCCATAACCCCGTTCATTTATGATCAACCCATGATCCATTTCCATTATGGCACAAGGCCATAACTTCGTTTCATTTATGATCAACACATGATCCATTTCCATTATGGCACAAGGACATAACTCCATTTCATTTATGATCAACACATGATCCATTTCCATTATGGCACAAGGCCATAACTCCGTTTCATTTATGATCAACACATGATCCATTTCCATTATGGCACAAGGCCATAACTCCGTTTCATTTATGATCAACACATGATCCATTTTCATTATAGATTAACACTATAACTACACTCGTTCATTGTACATACTAAATCATTCATAATTGATCATATCACATAGTATGCACACAAACACATAACACATAAACCACTAAATTCCCCATTTATCATCAATACTAAGTAAGTGCATAGGCACTTACCTTTCGGGTTAGAAGATCCCGCTCCGCCTTCTAGACCCACAATTTGATTACCTAAACATACACACCTAGTTTAGTAATCTAATCATTCATTCAAAACACATACAATTGAGTTTACAACCCAAATTTCCATTTTCAACCCAAATTGACCCGTTTGGGTTATTTCCATATCCAAACACCCCCTTTAATCAAGAACTCAACCACTTGAATTCTCTTACCAATACCTTGACACTAATTTTTCATCAAACTAGTTTCTTTAAGTTAATTTGGGGTTTGTTTAAGTGTCTAACACCTCTATAACACTTAATCATCATCAATTTATCAATTTAGCATCATGATCCAAACACCCCCAATTTTCACCATATGAACCCTAACTTCTCATAATCAAAATCAAAGGGTTCTAGGATGTTAATCATCATTCTTTAACTTTAGTTTAGCTAGATTATCAACAATCTAACACCAATTTACAACATGCATCCAAAATTTCAGATTTTACCCAAAACCCACCAAGAACACATCAATGGTGAAATCAAACGGAAGATAATCACTTACTTGATGTTAGGAAAGTGTTGTGTGAGCCAAAACCTTCTTAAAACAAGCCTAAAATGCACGATTTAGCTTCAAAATCGTTTTTCTCCTTTTCTCCTTCTTCCAAGAACGACCCAAGGAAGAAAATGAGACCAATTTTGACTTTTTACTAGTCAATATGGCAGATTTGCCATGTTACACTTTTAGTCCCTCAACTTTCCATTTCACCCATTTCATTCTAAAGTTAGTTAAAACTAACATAACCCCACTACAAACTTGAAACCCACTTGTTTCAACTTATTTCTAAAATATTATTTTCACCATAATATTAATTAGAAATATTTATTTATTTGAAAACGAAACCCGGATTTTGGTTCGTTACAAATCACCTCCCCTTATTTGGGTTTCGTCCCCGAAACCCGTCTTCACATAAAAAGGTTTGGGTAATACTTGAGCATTTCTTCCTCGGTTTCCCAAGTCATGTCCGCTCCCTTTCTATGTTTCCACTCCACCAACACTTGGCTAATCTCTTTATTTCGTAACCGCTTCACTTTCTTATCCAGGATTGCCACAGGTTCTTCCACATAACTCAACTTTTCATCCACCTCAAAATCATCCAGTGGAACAAAAGTAGACTCATCCGCTAAACACTTGCGTAAATGGGACACATGAAACGTATTATGAAGCCTACTTAGTCCCTCCGGTAGCTCCAAACGATAAGCTACCACACCCACCCTTGCTATCACTTTAAACGGTCCAATGAAACGTGGACTTAACTTCCCCCGTTTCCTAAACCGTATCACCCTTTTCCAAGGAGAGACTTTCAAAAGCACAAAGTCCCCCACTTGAAACTCAATCGCCCGCTTCCTATTATCCGCATAGGACTTCTGGCGATCTTGCGCCGCCTTCAAGCGAGCCTTAATTTGGTCAATACTAACATTTGTTACATCAACCACATCCTTACTACCAAGTTCCCGTTGACCGATTTCACCCCGACACACGGGTGTCCTGCATTTCCTCTCATACAATGCTTCAAAAGGCGGCATACCAATGCTAGAATGGTAGCTATTGTTGTATGCAAATTCCGCCAACGGTAAATGGTCATCCCAACTACCCCCAAAATCCAAAGCACACGCACGTAACATATCCTCGAGCGTTTGAATCGCACGCTCGCTTTGTCCATCCGTTTGTGGATGATAAGCGGTGCTAAGGCTCAACCTCGTCCCCATGTCCTCATGGAATTTCTTCCAAAAATGAGAAGTGAATCTCGTATCCTGGTCCGATATGATCGACACCGGCACCCCATGGCGTGACACAATTTCTTTCACATATAATTCTGCCAATCTATCCGATGAGTATGTTTCCTTTATAGGTAGGAAATATGCACTCTTCGTCAACCGATCCACTACTACCCATATCGCATCATAACCCTTTCGGGTCTTTGGTAGTTTAGTGATCAAACCCATAGCTATATTCTCCCATTTCCAAAGCGGTATTTCAAGCGGTTGAAGCTTTCCATACGGCTTTTGGTGCTCCGCCTTCACCCTTAAGCATGTGAGACACCTCTCAACATACTTAACAACATCACGCCTCATACCCGGCCACCAAAAATGACACCTCAATTCATAAAACATCTTTATGGCCCCCGGATGGATAGAATGTTTGGATTTATGCGCTTCATATAAAATAGTTGTCAAAACACTTGACAACCTAGGAATCCAAATCCTATCAAAGCATGTCTTTAACCCCGAATTATTTTCCCCAAGCTTGTCAACATAAGAACCACCCGTTCCATCTTCAAATCACCCTAAAAAGCTAACACTTTAGCCTCTAGAATTTCGTCAATAAGGGATGATGATATCGTCATCAAGAATGACTTCACTTTAATGTGGTAACTTTACCTGCCCTCGTTACTCCCCCAAGGTTATCTCCGTCTTTAATGGTTTATTCGACAGCGGTACGCAGTTGTCTACTTTTGCATCAATTAGTTCGCCCACTATCTAAGATAGTCACTGTTTCATTTAGACAAGCCGTTTATCATTTATCTCATCATCGTCATATGAAATAACATCAGTTCCATCCTCCAAACGTTTTCGTGTCTGGTCACGCAAAATGTATTATGGAGTCCACTCGTTTCATCTGAGAAGTTCCCAAACATTAATCTATCCACCAATAAAGTCCCCATGTTGGACAACCCAACGATACGTGAACCTATCCTCCCATGATCTCCAACCCGAAACACCACTTTTCAAAGGAAAACTTTTATGACGTCAAGTTTCCACTTGAATTTCAACACTCCTAACCATGGGATACTTGGATTTTTGAACCACCTTATACGAGTAGTCAACACATTTGACAGCTAAGGAAATCCAAGTTCAAATCCCACGTCACCCATCTCTTAAATGGAAATTTCAAAACTACCTCACTAATCCACCCATTGAGACTCAAGGTCTCAAGTTCATATCTCTTTGGATTCGAAGATCCCAACACCCACAATTACACCCCTTGAAGCTCGAGTCTTCAACTCAACCATTCTTAACTGATAAAGTATGCGACCTCATCAAGTAAGGATACGACAACTTCCTCACTTGAATCCTCTTTCACAACACTGAAAGGAAAATTTTCTAACCGCGTACCAAACACCCTAAGTATCTCCATTGACTTAATCATAAGTCATCCTTTGAGATTTAAGGATCTAAATCACCGAATCCACTTTTGAAGTTCGAAGACTTCGCTTTCAAACACCGCTTGTGAAGTCCAAAAGACTTCCAACGTCACTTATGAAGTTCTAAGACTTCAATCACCATTAATGTACACATTCCACCTATGTACATTTTAACATTTAACCCTTGACCATAAAGTCCACAAACCGCGAGACCTTTAGTCAAGTTTATCCTACCACCGACTGTCAGTGACAAAACGCACTCTTCCATTTTCCTTTTCCACCGAAAAGTTTATGTACTTTTAGAACAAGCACATGGGTGCAATGACCCTTATCAAATCCCCTTTCTTAACTGGAATACTAAGTATCCCTTTATATCTCTGGTTGATGTCAATGGCACAAGCCATGTGTACACACCAATTCGTATGCCTCGTGTTTCACTGTCTCTAATGAGAACAGATTAACACGTCACCCCTTTATCATACTTGACTGTGATATGGTTACTAAGTAACCAAACACCCCTTTCACAATCATCGGATCAAAATCCATCAATTCTCCATCACGACCCGAAGTCGACTCATCGCAAGTAATGCACCTTCTTTCAATCACAATGGATTGCTTCAATGCCAATACCATTATAGTGATTCATTACTGATTAATCAAAGATTAATTCTCTCACCCTTTAACTCCTTTGGTTCGCACACCACGAATCCCCTTAAGAAAACAAGGTTTTCCTTCCGCTTCGGTTCGCCAACCGATATACTTTCCGCTCCCAAGGCTTCATACGGTTCCTCCCAAGGATAGCCTCAAGGATCCCTATTTCCTCGAAGGAAGATCGAAACAACATGATAGAAAGCTCTAGCCATCCTCCGCTAGATTGATGCATTCTATTTCTCCCATCCTAATCCATGATCCTCACCACCCACGAGGTGATACACGTCTAGACTCTAACATACCTGAGTCCTTAAGATGACTTCCATCCATCATTTCTTCTACTTACACATGTGCCCCTTAGTCTCCCCAACCAAATTTTAACTAAGTCATAGATATTCTACCTACTTATAGGTCTTTAATCTATGCGTATATGTATTACCCCCTTTTAATCATTCATAAACATACATACACATATAATCACCTTCACCTAATCCTTGCAAATGTTCTTTGTCATATGGTTATCATAAAGACCCTTGCACATCCCGTCTTATTAAACATATTGGCCAGACATGTTTAATAACACGTTATGCCCAATTGCAATTATCATATTCATATAACAAATCACAAAACAAGTTTCGGCACACATAACACATTGTCATTCAATCGTCCATATACATATACACCATATGTGACAACATTAATCATAACATTACTAACCTTTCAATTTCCGAAAGCTCCGAGTCTTAGTCAAGTCCTCCATGGATTCTCGTATCAATTTCCCCATATCAAGAGCATCCGGTTTGAGTTTAGTGCCTCGCGCACCAATTCCCTCAAACCATTGCTCTGGTACCAAGTTGTAACACACCACTTTTAATAACAAAAGTTTAACGCGCGGAAGACTAAATCCCAAGATAATTTTTTTTTTTTTTTTTTTTTTTTTTGACCCTCGCGTACCGCGAGGCATTTTGACCACCTCCCTCGCGTACCGGGAGGGAGTCCCAAAAACACGCCCGGAACCCAGGTCTCTCGCGTACCGCGAGAGATTTCCCTGCAAGCTCTCGCGTACCGCGAGGAGACCCCTCGAAGCATCTCCGGAACCCTTGTCCCTCGCGTACCGCGAGAGAACCTATCCCGGTTCTTCGCGTACCGCGAGGAATCAGATTTCCAGAGAGTTTCAGTTTCCTGCAAAATTCATACTTAGCCAAATTTCCAACTTTTTCACTACTACAAGACATCCAAAAATTCCCAATACTTGGGTTTTGACCAAAGACACATCAACAACATGTAAACACACTAAAACACCATTTGTATATCAAATTTAATCCATCTACGAGGGTTTTCCCCAAAATCCCTATAATACCAAAAAAATGCATACGAGAACCATTCACGCCTTGGACTTGACTTGGACTACTTCGGAGCCTTTCCTACAACCATAAAAACATATCACCATTAGTAATGAGATAAACATGACAAACAAGTAAAAAAATCTACTTGTTTCACACATTCACCCACTTGACCCGTTTCCAACCAATTTGTCATTTAGGCTACATATTACTTGCACCTTTACTACAAGTTTCAATTATGATCAACACATGATCCATTTCCATTATGGCACAAAGGCCATAACCCCGTTCATTTATGATCAACCCATGATCCATTTCCATTATGGCACAAGGCCATAACTTCGTTTCATTTATGATCAACACATGATCCATTTCCATTATGGCACAAGGACATAACTCCGTTTCATTTATGATCAACACATGATCCATTTCCATTATGGCACAAGGCCATAACTCCGTTTCATTTATGATCAACACATGATCCATTTCCATTATGGCACAAGGCCATAACTCCGTTTCATTTATGATCAACACATGATCCATTTCCATTATAGATTAACACTATAACTACACTCGTTCATTGTACATACTAAATCATTCATAATTGATCATATCACATAGTATGCACACAAACACATAACACATAAACCACTAAATTCCCCATTTATCATCAATACTAAGTAAGTGCATAGGCACTTACCTTTCGGGTTAGAAGATCCCGCTCCGCCTTCTAGACCCACAATTTGATTATCTAAACATACACACCTAGTTTAGTAATCTAATCATTCATTCAAAACACATACAATTGAGTTTACAACCCAAATTTCCATTTTCAACCCAAATTGACCCGTTTGGGTTATTTCCATATCCAAACACCCCCTTTAATCAAGAACTCAACCACTTGAATTCTCTTACCAATACCTTGACACTAATTTTTCATCAAACTAGTTTCTTTAAGTTAATTTGGGGTTTGTTTAAGTGTCTAACACCTCTATAACACTTAATCATCATCAATTTATCAATTTAGCATCATGATCCAAACACCCCCAATTTCCACCATATGAACCCTAACTTCTCATAATCAAAATCAAAGGGTTCTAGGATGTTAATCATCATTCTTTAACTTTAGTTTAGCTAGATTATCAACAATCTAACACCAATTTACAACATGCATCCAAAATTTCGGATTTTACCCAAAACCCACCAAGAACACATCAATGGTGAAATCAAACGGAAGATAATCACTTACTTGATGTTAGGAAAGTGTTGTGTGAGCCAAAACCTTCTTAAAACAAGCCTAAAATGCACGATTTAGCTTCAAAATCGTTTTTCTCCTTTTCTCCTTCTTCCAAGAACGACCCAAGGAAGAAAATGAGACCAATTTTGACTTTTTACTAGTCAATATGGCAGATTTGCCATGTTACACTTTTAGTCCCTCAACTTTCCATTTCACCCATTTCATTCTAAAGTTAGTTAAAACTAACATAACCCCACTACAAACTTGAAACCCACTTGTTTCAACTTATTTCTAAAATATTATTTTCACCATAATATTAATTAGAAATATTTATTTATTTGAAAACGAAACCCGGATTTTGGTTCGTTACATACATGATTCATCCAAAAATAAATGAACACAAACAAACGAACATAAATGAACGTTAATAAACGAACATAAATGAACATATATTAACGAACATAAACCGTTCACGAACATAAATGAACGAACACGGCATGTGTTCATGTTTGTTCATTTAATTATACGAACAAAAAAATTTGTTCGTGTTCGTTCGTTTATTAAATGAACGAACATAGAAGAACTTCCCGCCGAACAAGTTCATGAACAGTTCATAAACATTCGGTTCATTTATATGCCTAGTTGGAGGTCTCCCTAGAAGCAACATCTCTATCCCTTTGGATAGAAGTATTGTTTGCATACATCTCACCTTCCTAGACCTACCAGTAGTTTTGGTTATAGGTGGGATTTTACAAGGTATAGTTGTTGTTTTTTAATGGATTATTTTTTTCATTTGGTATTTTCCATTTTTTATTGACCTTATATTTTTCTTATTTTTATGTTATATTATTTTTATGTTGCAAATCTTAATGCTCCTGTTTTGTCACCATTACCGCGAGTTACGGCACCGCCGCGGAGCGCGAGCTATCCTCCTAGTTGAATACATAAGCTCAAGAAATGTTTGTTGTGTATAAATACTAGAATGATATTATCAATCTAACGATCCAGACGAAAACCGAGTTTTTAGTGTACGACTACACTTCAGGCGACACTCAGAAGTCTAAGAATGTCTAAGTGTCGCCATGTAAGGTCGTCGTGGTGAATGAGGGACACTTACTAGGGTTTCTCAAGGCAGGAGCAGCTGACTTGGGGAGCAAGGCTTAGGAGCTTACAAGTAGGGTATTTGTTTTTATTTGTCAATGTTGGTTTTCTGTGAGCCACCACCCCGAGGGAGGGGACGAAAGTTGTGTAATTTCTTGTAAAAAATCAATGGAATTTCTAACTTTGAATCTTCTATCTGTTTATTATTTTGGTTGATTATGTTTTTGACTCACAACAACCCGTCTCTACTCTTTTCTATCAAAACGAAACTGAAATCAAGATCTTGAGGGTTGAAATCAAAAGCTGAATACTTTACCTAATTCATAATTTTCTTTCAAGCTCGACGTGTATAATATTGTGATTTCCCTACAATTAACTATAAAAATATATATTAGTAATAGACCATGGTAACAAACAAGAGGTTTTATAGTTGAAAGAAAATACATTTTTGTATTTTAATATAAATCTATTTATTGATACTTATTAACCAAATAAAGTTAATATAAGTTAACATTTATCAATTACATAAAAAAGATTAATACCCAGTTGAAAAAAATGTTTAATAAATTAATTTAACGTAATTTATAATTGCCACGTCAAAGTAAACATATTTTGGGTGAGTGTATGTGTTAACATATTACATATTATTCAACACGCATAATAAACGAGTTTATTCAACCCGTGTAATAACAAGTTTTAAAGAAATACAATTTTTATTTTTAAGTATATAACATTATATTCAAATTACTCGTGTATTACACGAGATTCTAACCTAGTAGACATATATATATTGATACTATATTTTGAAATTTGGTATTAATATTTAAACAAACGGACATAAATGAGCGTTCATGAACGTAAATGAACGAATGTGGCATGTGTTTATGTTCATTCGTTTAATTAAATGAATAAAAAAACTTATTCATGTTCGTCCGTTTATTAGATATACGAACATAAACAAACTTCTCACCAAACGATTTACGAACGATCGGTTCATTTACAAGCGTATATATATGTAATAATAAAATTACATGACACAAAAAATAATTACATATATGTATAACATACTTTCATAAGTGTAATAATAAAATTATCTGTGTTCATCAATAACATAATTACTGCAATATGTAATACAATAATTACGCATATGTTATAACATATTTACATATGCATATGTCACATGTGTTCAATTTAATAGAATTACATATATATATATATATATATATAATAATACATAACTAGAAATTATACCCCGCACTTCGCGGCGGAAACCAGACTTTAAACAATTGATGCGGTGACATTAACATGGCTATGTAAAAAAAACGTGGTTAAATAAATTTTACCCCGTGACTCGTTGTGGAAGTCAAAATAAATTTTGACTCGCGACTCGTTGTGAAGGTCGAGACATAGATTAAAGATAGTTAGATAATGATACCGGTATTTTTCAGTTGGTGTCGGTCTCATTGTTCACGGTTGGCAGTCAATGTAACCCACAATACCTAAAAAATACTCAATTTTGAATACAACTTCGTTATTAACAAAATTTACATTGGGACTTAACAAAGAAAATAAACAAACAAATGCATTGAGGAAAAATCATATTATATATACTACAGGGTGTAAACTTGAAATTTGTAAAACTTGATGGGTCAAAGTTAAAATTTAGGAAGTAGAGGGATGATTTTTGTCAAGTTACAAACTTAAGGGTTAAGTTCGGTTGGTGGATGACTCCACCCTATTTTGAATACGACTTCGTTTTTAACAAAATTTACACTATGACGTCAACAAAATAAATAAACAAACAAACGCACTGAGGAAAAATCAGATTATATATACTACATGGGGTAAACTTAAAGTTGTAAAACTTGAGGGGGGCTAAGTTAAAATTTAAGAAGTGGAGGGATAATTTTTGTCAAGCTACAAACTTGAGGGTTAAGTTTGGTCGGTGGATAACTCCAACCTATTTTGAATACAACTACGTTTTTAACAAAATTTACACTAGGATGTTAACAAAAAAAAAGCAAACAAACGCATTGAGGAAAAACAGATTATATATACTACATAGGGTAAACTTAAAAGTTGTAAAACTTAAGAGGGTCAAAATTAAAATTTAGGAAGTGGAGGGATGATTTTTGTCATGTTACCAACTTGAGGGTTAAGTTTGGTCGGTGGATAACTCCACCAATGTGATCGAGTATTTATGTAAATGTAATAGAATTACATATGTGTAACATAATTATGTTATTACATATATACAGAGGAAGGATCTGATACAAAACACAATTAACATAAAAAGTGTAAGAACCAACAAGATGACGACACGTGTAAATGAATGAAAATCACTGGAAGGGTAAAGGAGAGAATTCACACATTTATTTGACTTTTTACAATAAATAGATGTTCTACCTATTTTTTTTTAACTCAAATAACTATCACATACTTTATTATTATTTTTTTAAAGTTATACCATAAAATCAAGAATTTTATCCTCTTTAATATGAGTATAGTATTGCTCTCTCTCTCTCTCTCTCTCTATATATATATATATATATATATATATACATATACGAAGAAGTTCATTTTAGAACACTTAAATATTGCGAGAAAAAGGGGAACAAACCTAAATCGTTTATTTTTTTGATCCATGGTAAAAAAAATTAAAAGTTTATACTTCTTACAACAATATGTATGTTTATGTATATAAAAAAACAATCAAACTAACTTTTTCATACGTTTTTATATATTTAAAAGTTTCCTACACAAGTGTAGGTTATGTGTACATGAATTACACATGTGTAGGTATGTATATAAACACAATTTTTTCATATATTTTTGTTTGAATTTTATGAAAAACAAATAAATATTACATTTATATAACTTTCTTATATTTTAAAACTTTTAAAGATTAAAAAAGTGAATGATTCGTTTTGTTCTACGTGTTCTCGCAATATTTAGTATTCTTAATTGAACTTTCCCCTATATATATATATATATATATATATTAAAATGAATCTTAAAAGAAAGCCATGGAAAAATGACATTTCATTGATAACAACACATGTACGTGCGATAACAACACGGTAAAAAATATATTAGGACAATGTAAATTGAGATAACAACACTAATTTTTGTGTTGTTATTCCGCTTACAGTATGTTGTTATCAAATTTTACACTATGTTGATATGTTATTTATGTGTTGTTATCGTGTGTAAATGTGCTGCTATCAATGCAATGTCAATTTTACACGACTTTTTATAAAAATCATTTTTTTTAAATATAGCAATAATTTACTCATATTAAAGAGGATAAGATTCTCGGTTTTATGGTATATTTTAAAAAAATAATAATGGATATAAAAGTTATTTGATTTAAAAAAAAATTAAGGAAACTATTATTTAATTAAAAAAAGTCAAAGGATGATGCTAAATTCCCACTTTTACCATTTCTTGATTTTCACTTCTAATTAATTACTAATTAATCTTAATCTTTAAATTAGTTTGATTAAGAGCCTAAATTGTTTCATACACTTTGTATTATAAATCTGTTTTGTTCATGATTTTTCTTCTATATGTAATAGCATAATTATATATAAGGGGAGATTCAAATAAGAAATGCAATTTGGCTAAGAAGTTTAAGAAGCAATCTTATCCATTCATTTGGATGATCAATGATAGAGATTTAATTGTAGAAAAAATAAGGGTGAAAATTTATTTAAGCAATAGTCACTTTTGTTGACTTTTTTCAATTTCTCCAACTTTTTTTAAATGTTCATAACTTTTTCGTAAGACATTATTTTTTTTTTAAAAAGAACACCATAAAATTGAGCGTTTTTTTCTATAATTTGAGTATAGTATTACTATATTTTTTTGTAAAAATAAAATCGACACTTAATGAAATTGTGTCATTTTACGTAAATGTGCTGGTTTCTTGTAAAACAGCACAATTTATGTAAATGTGTTGTTTCTTTAATTTGTGCTACTTTTAGTCAATTATTATGTGCCTAATTTGGTAGCATTCTTTAAAAATAAAAAATTTAAGCATTCATACACCACCAATAATGCCCACTCCTTCATCTCGTTTCAACAAAACGGTTCAGTAGTAGCAACAAAAAGCTTATGCATCAAAATGTTGTTTTGTGTTGGTTTGTTTTGTGTTGGTTTATATACTAGTTTTGTTGTGCTGGTTTTGTTTGTGCTTGGTTAGCTAAGAAGAGCAAGTTACATAATTAACCGTCTTGTTTTGGTGTTGTTTTATAGTAAAACAACACAAGTAATTATTATGTTTGGTGTTGTTTTATGATAAAGTGTCGATCACAATGCCATTAAAAAGCTACCAAACAGCCTCTTAATTGTGCTAGTTTACAATGCAGCACAATTAATTGTGTTGTTTTACCAGAAACCAGCACATTTACGTAAACTAGCACAATTTCATCAAGTGTCGCTTTTGTTTTTAGAAAAAAAAAATATAGCAATATTATACTCAAATTAAAGGTAAAAAAACACTCGATTTTATGCTGTAATTTTTTCTTAAAATAAGGTCATATGAAAAAGTTATGTAAGTTTAAAAAACGTAAGAGAATTTGAAAAAAGTCAACAATTGTCGGTTTTCTAAGAATGTCATCCGCCCCTTATTTTTCTTACACTTAAATCTCTACCATTGATCATTCAAATGAATGGATCAGATTGTTTTTAGCTAAATTGCACATTTTAGGGGAACCATCCCCTACATATATAATAACACAGTATGTATAATAATAAACTAGCAACATGCCATTCATGTCCATCGTATTCTTTGTGTTCTAATATGATGAAGGAATATAATGAACGTGTTCTGACTTCTGACCGAGATCGTAAGCCTCAACAGCATTTGCGGGTATATTCTTTGTAGATTGTCACGATCCATTGCTAAAACAAAAACAAAGAAGACACCAAAATTTTCAGCTTTTTCATTTTCTAACTTTTTCAATATTTCCATTTTCAACCCTTAATACTTTTGCTTCTTTCGATTTTGGTCACCAAAGTCTTCTACTTTTTTTGTTTTTTTCTTTTTTTTTTTACTTTTTCAATATTTTCATTTTCAACCCTTATACTATATAATATACGCTTTTAGCCCGTTTTATTTTCTATTAATTTCGTTTTCCTTTAATAACTTTCGTTCGTTAACGTTTTTCAAAATACGGAGGGCGCGACTGTTTTTAGTTTTTTTCATCAACATTCCGATATAATTTTTTTTTTAAACAGAGTTGTATTCAAAATCTAAGGTTTTTTTTATCGTTACCTATAGCGAGAGCCGTTACCGTTATACCGTGACGAGCCGAACCTGTTATGATTTTTGTAAGTTAGTTGACCTCATGAGAAAAAAAGGAAAAAAGTCAACTAAAAAGTCAACAACATGTGGAAATCAGGAGCCAAGAATGGCTATGCCTCCCTTAGAACCAAGCCGAAACATTCAGAAGCAACCAGTTGTCATCGGAGGACAAGCACGACCGTGCCTCCCTGAGCACGGTCATGCTCCTGGTCAAGCGTGTCTGTGCTGAAGCAAGGACAATTGAGATTCGCATGGTAGTATGGAGCATGCATGTGCTCCCCTAAGCACGGTCGTGTTCTCCTCCAAATTTGTGCCTATTAATAGAGCCTTGCCTCTTCATTTGAACCAAACAATTATGGAGAAGTCCTTCAAGGTTTCTCCCAGGAAAGAGTAGAGTAGAGAGAGAAAAAGAGTTAGTTATATCACCTAAGATCAAGACATATACCGTAATCACAAAACTTTTGGCTTTAGTTTGAATCCTTAGATCATTCCATGATATTTATATCACCAAGTGTTTGTATATTTATATCTATGGTCATTCTTTGCTAGTTATCTTGGATCACTAGAGTGAATGATGAAGCTTGGTGTAATCGTATGTTTTAATTAATGAAAAGTTATGTTTATATTTCTTAAGAATTTTAATTATAAATTGTTTTAAAAAGACACGAGTATTTAATTTTCAATTGTTTTAAAAGTCTTAAAGCTAGTGTATGGCTTAAGCAAGACATCTTGCTTAACCATCCATTCAAGTTTGTACGTCTTTATACAAAACTTGGTGCTACCAAGGGCCCGATTAATATAGATTTAGGATCGGTTGGTGGGTTTGGTATTCAACAAAGTTTTCGAGTCTTAACTAGACCTTGCATTTTGTGATGGTATTTCTTTCTTTCTTTTGTGTTGGCTCGTATTGGACTCTTAACTGCAACAATGTTGTTCAAGCTTGAGAAAGAGGAAATATTTATTTAAAATGTTCTATAATTAAGGTTACATAACTCTTGAATTATGAGGTCATATGAAAGTAACCTTATAAAACGGTGTGGTAGAGGTTTGTAACCCTTCTAACTTTTTCTAAGAACATAATCAGTTGATTTCGTCCATTAAAAGTGTGGCTTGACGGTGGTTGTGTATTCCAACTTTTCAAAAGGTCATACAACTTGGTAAGCCTTACGTAAGCCAAGTCAACAAGAACTTAGTCCTAATAACAACAACTAGAGGGGGAAACTAACGTTTGCGGGAGCCCGTTAGCACTCCAACAATTGTTAGAACAGTAAAATCGCCTAACGAGATGTTCCTAATAAATTAACCATGTCATTATTTAATTGTAACATTAGATTATCAAAGTGAATTCTGAAAGAAATGGATTGCCTGATAAATGTATACACTAGAGATGAGAGTATTTCCGAAAGAATGAAAAAAACATATATCATAGTTTAAAATCTTTGTATGATTATATAAGAGATTATAAGACATAAAAATCATTTTTTTTATAACCATTCATTTGTTGAATCCAAGTAATTAATCTTACCGAATAAACGCCGACAATGTTGATGATGGATTTAAGGCCATGATTTCGTACCTACTACATTATTACTGTTGCTATGAAAGAAGTGAGCATGTCGTCTTAATGGAAGGGAGGCATAGAAAAAGCGGAAAAAGGAAATGTCGCTACATGTAAATAAACTAGTTATAAATTATTAAGTTATATATAGAGCATTTCATAAGAGGGTGGGAGTAGTACTCTTCTAACTAAAGTACCCTTTCAAACTATACCAATCACAAGATGTCACCTCAATTAGTCAAAATACCCTCTTAAAGTACCCTCTTAGGTGGGAGTGGTACCCTCCAATCCTCTTATTTAAAAAAAATTTAAAACAAATAAAATTAATAAACTAAAACTTTAATTAATTAATTAAAAATACATAATAAATTAAAAGACAACAAATAAAAATACATAACAACAAATAAAAATTCATCTACTTTTCGTCTTCGTCCAAATCCGGGGTGTTTCTCGCAATATGTTCCACGAGATCAAATCGAAGACTAATAGTAGTCGAATTCGTCACGAGGATTACCGGTTCCGAGTTGTTTAATCGCCGATGTGCATTTTTGTAGCGCCGTTAAACTCTTCTTCTTTCTAGCGTCTTCACCCTCTTGAAAATATTCAAACCTAGCCTCTACGTCACCAACTATTTTTAAAAATAATCTCTTCAACATCCGAAATCTATCTCGAAACGTCGCTTCCCCGTGTGTTGGGTTTTCGTCAAAATAATCTCTTTTTAGAATCTCTAGAGCATGTTCACGATCACGGTGTACATACGTCCTTGATGATGTAGTTGTGTCTTCCTCTTCGGCTTGGACGACAATATCACATACGAATTGCATACTATCACCGTCGAACACGAAGTCGAGCGATTCGTCCGATGATTCGGGTGGGTAGTATAACGTACGATTCATATTTTGGTTGAGTGGATACAAAAGTAATGGTTTATATTTAGAAAGAATGTATTTTTTTGTGAAGTGAATAAAATGATTGGGTATGTATTTATAGGGGTAAAAAAAAATTTAAACGACTATATAGCCGTTCAACGGCTATATTTGACTAGAATTCAACGAGTTAAATACCCATTTCTAGCGGTTATATGTAGCCGCTGAGAGAACCCGCCTTCCACTACCCGTCGAACCCGCTGAGGATGCGGCGGTGTTCCACCCAACCCGCCCACTACCCGCTGGCTACCCGTCTTCCACTCGCACCCCCTAATATGAATGTGTTCTTATGATAATCAACTTTAACTATTGTACCGCGCAAGCAACATTGCCTACCTGACTGAACATGATTAAACTGGACCATCGTAAAAAAAAATCATTGTGGTTCGAATTAGGTTGACACGCCGGTTCACTCGTACAAAAAGTAGTCGAAGCCCTTATCCGGATTAGGGCAGGCGCTACTACAGAAAAAAAAATGTAATTCACTGAAATACAAAAAGTGTCACAAAAATTCAAAAAAGTGACGCAACAAACCATGAGAGCACCTTTCAAAATGCAAATAATTTAATATTCTCCACTACATGTGTGAAAAGTGGAAACATAAAAGTAATTACCATTATTATTATGAATTCATGAATGTGAGGCTTGGTTAACTGATAAAAAATTGTTAGGGACCTAAGAAACAATACTAGGGACATAAAACATATTAACGAAAACAAATGTTAATACGTAGATGCATAATCGTAAAAGAACAAATAGCAGTTCATGCATGTAATTACCTGTATGTTCATATTGCTAAGAACTGTAGACAAGTTCGCATTGGGATATGTTTTTGGATGATGTTCAATATAACATTGATAAGACACTTTCGTTGAGCAATAGTTTGTGAATGAGTCGAAGAATCACCATTACTTTTTGCAGTCAACATCCTTCCAACTAATCGAACATACCCCTTTATCTTTGGACCTTTAACTTTTGAGTAGTCATCATTTGAAAAACCATCTAGATCTTCGGTGTGCTTGTAGAGTCACTTGCACTAGCTTTTAATGAAGCCTAAATACATAATAATAGAGGTAATGTTAAAAAAAATTAACACACACATGATTATACTGGCAAAACGATCGGGTCAAAAAGTGGGTCGATTTGCTCAGAACCTGTATTGACCCGAACTAATCGAACATACCCCCTTTTTCTCAAAACCTGTTCTGACATAATGTGTTAAAAAACTCGCCCATAATAACCCAAAACTAAGTATATGGGTTTGCATTGCAAGGTATACATGATATATATGAACATTTAAAATACATATAAATACATTACCACAACCTCAACAGTTTTATCATCAACAATACTTCAATCTTTACGAGTGAGAGATATTATGTTCAATGTTATTTACCTTTCAATAGGGTAATATCTACCTAACCGCATCAGGACCTCCAAACTTAACCTCTCTGGTTAAATGGATCACCAAGTGCACCATTACAATAAAATATGATGGAGGAAATATCTTCTCTAGTTTATATAAAGTGAGAGCAATTTTAGACTCAAGAAATTGTAGATAAACTTCAGATAAATCCTTGTAACAAATGGTGCTAAAAAAACGCATAAGTCGATTATAACCGAGCTTACATGGTTTGGCAAAGTTCCACGTAATGCAATCGACAAATACTCTTGCATCAATATGTGGCAGTCATAACTTTTCATCCTAATTAGTTTGCGCTCACACATTGAGAGATGTTGGATGAAATATCATTGGGAGGCTTGATTAACTTCGAGGTTAGTCTTTTCACCCCGAATCATTTGATTGCAAGCTTTTGACATGAAAGTAGTATTACTTCTAGGTTTCTTTGGATGCAATTCCTTTCTTATACCCATTTTTTGTAAGTCAAGTATTATTTTATAGTTATCTTTTGGCTTTCGTTCTTCCTCCAATAAAGTACCAACTATGTTATCTTGTCATTTGCAACAATACGCACATACTATGATACATTTACGAAAGCAATCAAATGGCTCAAGAACGATTAGCTAATCAAAGACCATAAATTCGAACCAAAGGTTCCAAGAACCAAGTTTTTATCATTCAAATTCAATCAAAAACTAATCATAAACATTCATTAACCCTGATATTTATACTCGATCCTAACCACCTAAAGATAATGATAAACTAGAACAAATATGATAACAAATAAAAGATAAACATTAAATGATCCATGAAATAAAGAAACTTAAATAATTCAAATTCTTTCTTCCATCTCTATCTGTATCATACTCCTCATCTTTAAAAAAAACTCGTTCTCGAGTTTTGCATAAGCTTGACAACACAAATTCGGATCAAAACCACCAGGATCGAAAGGAACAACAACTCGTTTCTTATCCTTTACCATCATGATCCGACTACAGAGTTCAACTTCATGATAGATTTGCATTAGTTTATGTTGATCCAAGAGGCAAAGGTGTTGTTCAAATGACCCGTCTGGAAGCTCTGCATGCGCACCAAGTTGCTCAGTAAATGGGTTCGTCTTTACCAATTTTCCTTGCGGTCCCATTGGAGCCGTAAATTTATCTTTTTTTTGCACCAATAGCATTATTCTTTGATAGGGAAACTTCTAAGTATATTAAATCTTCAAGGACATCCAAGGCTTGTATAGTATTAAATCTTCCATATAATGTTAATTCTTTCGTGATATTTTTCTTAATTGGTTCATCATTATTCCTTTTGAATTGCACCCCAACTAAATCAACCTTATCCATAGAAAACCGATCATATTTTTTATTGAACCATTCATTTTGAAAATAACAAATTAAATGGCTCGCCAATATTCTCTATATTTTGAATTTCAAAATGCATAGTCAATCCTACCTTTTGCGCACTACCATTCAAGTCCTCCATGATTGTCGACACATTGATTTGAACTTCCAAAACTAAGTCAGCACCTCCACCCCCCAATCTATCGCTACCGGTATCCATCAACTCTTGCGAGTCACAACCGTCAGCCGCTCCTACACCATCAATACCCACGACACCACCTCCATTAACGATCGAAGTATATTTAAGAAAATCATCAAACAGAACCGAAGAAGCCAACGATGTTGGCGTTGTTTGCGCGGTTGAAAAACTTAAGGATGCTTCTTCTCCATCATCACTTTCATCCCAAACGACGGTACCTGAATCATCCTCACTTTCATCCCAAACGTCGGTATTCGAATTGGGTTCGTCATCCGTCAAACTCTCCTGATAGATAGGTTCAGAGAACCGGGGTGGGTGACAGCCAAACGGATACTGCTCTCCGTCGCCACCTTCATCCCTGACAACGGTGCTCGACTCGGTTTCCGTCTTGCGCATCTCCCTTTGCAACTCAAGATCTTGGATCCTTTGTCGGAGCCGTTTGATCTCTTGTTGTATTTCAAGATTTTGGACTCGTTGTTGGAGTCGCTTAATCTTGAGATCCTGTGGGTCGAGACCAACTCCACCGCTGCCTCTGTCGGCGACTCTGCGAGTTGAAGGTTGATCTTCTCCACGAGCACGCGAATAGAAAACATGTTTGTTGTTGCCTCTGTCGGCGATTCTACGAGCAAGCAAGTATTCCTTTCCACGTCGAGCCATTTGAGAACCAAAAGCTCTGATACCAACTGATGCAGTTACGGAAGCAATCAAATGACTCAAGAATGGTTAGCTAATCAAAGACCATAAATTCGAACCAAAGGTTCCAAGAACCAAGTTCTTATCATTCAAATTCAATCAAAAACTAATTATAAACATTCATTAACCCTGATATTTATACTTGATCCTAACCACCTAAAGATAATGATAAATTAGAACAAATATGATAACAAATAAAAGATAAACATTAAATGATCCATGAAATAAAGAAACTTAAATAATTCAAATTCTTTCTTCCATCTCTATCAGTATCATACTAGGTCATAATATCACTCATTTCCTTTTCTCTCAACAATTTCTATCTATAATTTAAATTTAATTTTAAAGAAATAGCAACTAAGAATCACAAATATCATTAACACTAGGTTGATGATAGCAACTAAAATTCAAGTAAAGCAACAATCACAAATCACTGCTAGGAGTGTGCAAAAAGATTTGAATCTGAAATCGAAACCAGACCCGAATTATCCAAAATTTTTAACCCGAAGTATCCGAAAATTCAGATATATTTGAATTTTCGGATTTGTATAGATTTTTCAATTCGGACATCCGAAATGTTTTATAAAAATATAATATCTATTAATAGTTTATTAAAAGGTTGGCCCTAAATCTCAATTTCTAAATTTACAAAAAAAAGTTCTTGTTTGATTCATGGAAAAAAGTTCTTCGTCATTATTTTGTGTATTCCCAAACTATTTTATGTTTGTCTATTTCATTGAAAAAGTTCTTGTTTGATTCTACGATGTCTCCCATATTGATTCCGATTAGGGTTCTAAAGAATTTTAGGATATCCGTTTCAATATCCGAAATTTTTGGATATCCGAATTTAAACACCTCTAATCACTACAGTAAGTCAAATTAGAAATCAGAATGAGAAATGTTACCCTAATTGAAGGATAAGAGACGAGTTGTAGAGATCCTTCGATTGAATTTTGTAAGCAAACGTAATCATAGTGAGAAACTGACCGGTTCAAATTGAAGGACAATCACTACTTGGAATGAGAAATTTACCGGTTCGAATTGAAGGATAATCATGTAATCAAAGTGCGAAATTTACTAGTTTTGAATTGAAGGATAATCACGTATGTGGGGGTTCGAAAGATGAGCAGCGACTCAGCGAACGCACGTTTTGGAATGGGGGAATTCACAGATTCAAATTGAAGTATAATCACGAGGTTGGAATGGGGGAATTCATTGCTTATCTTTCAAACTGAGTGACAATCGCGACCAATTAGGGGAGGGAGGATAATTCATGAGACAATTTTTGTACGAATGACCCATATCATCTCTAATGTGACATCTGTCATGACTCTATATTTTGACTTAACACTTTATCTAGACACAAAATGTTGCTTCTTATACTCTTCCATGATACAAGTTTTTCTCCAACAAACATACAATATCCACTCATATATCAACGTGAAAAAGGACGAGATCCCTAGACTTGGTGTCTTGAGATACCTCAATACACGAAGAGCGACATCCCATTGTCCATTATATGACGTGGCCATGAACTGACTCTTAATTGTCAAATAGTTAAGTTTCCCAACCAACCGCATGAATTATTTGGGATACTTCATTGGGTTCCAATCCTTTAGAAGGAGCTTTCTGGTATGAGGCATTGGTCTATATACTAGCTTGCATCCTACTAACCCGCACTCATATAGCATATCAAGGACATACTTTCCTATGAAAGAAGTATTTCTTATTGAGAACGAGATATTTCTATGCCAAGGAAGTATTAAAGACAAAGTGCTTAGCCATGTTAATGTTACCACCTCAAACGATTCTTTTTGTACTTAGTCACGTTAATGTCACCGCCTTAACCGTTTAAGGCTGGGCAAAATTTATTTAACCACGTTTATTTTTATGGTTAGCCACGTTAATGTCACCGCCTTAACTGTTTAAGCTCCGCTACCACCGCGGAGTGCGGGACAAAATTTCTACGTTTGATTAAGTCTTGTATCATATCAAATGATTTGAGAAAAGTCTTTTATCATACTAAAATGTTTAATCTTACTACTCTAATAAATAAAAATCTTTGGTGACACGTATTACTCTCTGGTTACTTCTTACCCTTATTTTCCCACCTCTCTCCTATTCATTATTAATTTTTTTCGTTTCTCTCTCATACTAAATAATGAATATTAAATAACAATCTTTGTATTAATAAATAAAATTCACATGGACACGTGTCACTTTCTGATTCATTTTTATTATTTTGTTTTCTCTTTTCTCTTCTATTGAATAATGATATTAAAATAATTTAATTTTAAATTTTTAATACAAATCTAATTACGAATACTTATTAATATCAACAATAATATGAATTTAATATAAATTAACATTTAACAATTAAATAAAAAAATTAATACTCAGTTGAAAAAAAATGTTTTAGAAATTAACTTAACAGAGCTTATAACTGTCACGACAAATTACATTTTTTAAAGACATATTTTGACAAGTGTGTGTTAACAAATTACATTATATTTTATTCAAACGATGTAATAAACCGGTTTATTCAACACGTGTATTACACAGGTTTTTAAAAATATAATTTTTTATTACTAAGTATATATCATTTTATTTATTCAACCCGTGTAATACACGGGCTTTTAACCTAGTACAAAATATATAAAATTATTTACTAAAAGTACATTAGTACAAATTTAAAAGAAAATATAAAAAGATGGATGAAGAGAAAAATAAATATATTAAATGATAAAAGTTAAAAATAAATAAAAATGTTTCCAAACAAGAAAAATATTAAAAAAAACGTTTTCAGGAAAAGATATAAAAAGAAAAATTCAAGAAAAATGTTAAAAAAACATTTGCAGAAAATTTAAAACGTTTTATTTGTTCGTTGACTAACTAAGAAAATATACGATTAAGTATTGACTGAATTTAATGTTAATTAACGTGATAAAAATACTATACACGTGATGTTTAAACTTTTTAGAGGGGCATCTCAATCATTTTTGGAGTCAAAGCGAAGTAAAAATTCGGGACGCTTTTCCAAAATCTTGAGCGATTATATTTGTTAATAGTCCATTTGGAATTCTTTTAGTTAAATTTTCCTTTTACAAATTTATTCATACCATAGGGACATGTTAGTTTTATGGTATTTCTCATAGTAAATATAACTTGAATTAAAATTTTAATTTATAAATGATTAAGTGACTTTAATAACATTTTTACGGTCGAATTTAATAGCAAGTAAATAAAATTTTGATATTTAAACATAGAAAAATAAATTAAACATATCACAGAAGTTTAAAAAAATATATCCAACCAGACATTTTTTATTTTGTGTTTAAATAATGAAAAGCCAATTAAGAATAAAAAAAAAGCAAAATGAGCGGTTGGTGGGTTTCGAACTAAAGTATCTTTGGAAACAAGAAGCTGAACTTACCAACAGACTACTTTTAATCTAATGTATACAAAAATCAAATTCTCTTTTATATAAACATAATAATGTTTTAAAAAATTGGGCCTCCAAATTTGGAGCCCTAATTATTTCTCAACAAATCTATCCAGCCGGCACTGAGTTTGTGCATCTCTATATAAACCCACCCACACCTTTGTTCTTGGAGCTAAGAAAACCAAACCAAACCACTAAGGTTGTTTGTTATCTTCTACAAACCTTCAACCTCTGTTTCAATGGCGGTTTTCCCCGTAAAAAACGGAAACCATGAAGAAATGGAACACTTTGACCCAAGCGCCTCTCCTCCATTCAAGATTGCCGACATCAGAGCCGCCATTCCCGCCCATTGTTGGGTCAAGAATCCATGGAGGTCACTCAGCTATGTCCTCAGGGATATTTTGGTCATTTCATCATTGGTTGCCATTGCTGTTTTCTTCAAAAACAGTTCATGGGTTTGGCCTGTTTACTGGGCTGCACAAGGCACAATGTTTTGGGCTATCTTTGTTCTTGGTCATGATTGGTACTTCCATTCACTTGTTTCTTTATGCATTAAATACTTGTACTTCGTGCAATGATAGTTGTACTTTCTGTACGGTTTAGATCTCAGATCTTGGTTTTTTGTCTGCTTTTCAGTGGCCATGGAAGCTTTTCAGACATCCCTATTCTCAATAGCTTGGTGGGCCATATCTTGCATTCTTCAATCCTTGTACCCTACCATGGGTGGTAAGTTTGTGATTTGTTATTAAAATTATAAAGTCACACCAATTATATTCGATACTCTGTTAACTAACGAGATTAGTTATATAAACTAGATTAGAATCTGATACGCTTACCATTGTGTCGCCCGTTGAAGGCCGTGATTTGTAAACTTTAATAGTTTATAATTTAATTAGTTATTGATATTTGAATTTCTTTTTTGACTCAGTCGCTTATCATTGTGTCACCTCGTTAAATGTTGTATTTATAAACTTTAATAATTTACCATTTAATTAGTTATTGATATTTGAATTTGTTTTATGTTTATGAGTACAGGAGAATTAGCCATCGAACTCATCATCAAAACCATGGTCATGTCGAAAATGATGAATCATGGGTTCCGGTAATACTCTTTATCAATTGTTATTATGTAAAATCTGGTCGATTAAATATATAAGACGATCAGATTTCATATAATAACGAATTATATTATTATTATAAAGCAAGTATACGTACTAACAAAATATATTAATATTTTTTTCTTAGTTGACGGAAAAGACTTACAACACATTGGATGTACCAACAAAGATGCTCAGATTCAAAGTCCCTTTTCCCTTGTTCGCATACCCTTTATATTTGGTATACATACAACCATACATCCTGATGCATCATTGATTTGTACGGTACAACTTATCAATGCACATCGGCCTCTTTTGTCTAACAATAATTTGATATCATGTATAAACAGTGGAAAAGGAGCCCAGGGAAATCCGGGTCACATTTCAACCCGTATAGTGACATTTTTGCCCCTAATGAAAGACGATATATTGTGACATCTACTTTGTGTTGGGCTCTCATGGTGATCAATCTAGTCTATTTATCCACTATCATCGGCCCGACCCTATTGTTCAAGCTCTACGGCATTCCGTACTTTGTGAGTACTTTTTTTCTGATTTTTAGTTGTACCGTAAATCTTAGACCCTAAACTTTAAATTGTATGGATTGACAGATATTCGTGATGTGGTTGGATTTTGTTACTTATTTACATCACCATGGGCATGAGGACAAGCTTCCTTGGTATCGCGGCAAGGTAAAGGTCTATTTAGTCCCACGTATATGCATTAATACATTACATTATTGGAAAAACGAGTTATATGTTATTTTTAAACAAGTAGTTTTCTATAAGGACTAAAACGTGTCGAAGAGGGTTAAATTGACTTTAAAACATTTATTTATATATTTTTTGTATAAAATATATGTCGTCTCAAATTGATGACGATTTTTATAAAGTTTTTTAAATAAAAGGTTTTATGCACAAAAAGTACATGTGAAAGCTTTTATTATCTTTGACATTTGAACCAACTTATTTATTAAAAATGTGTTGAAATTATCACCTCTGACGTGTTATATAGTTGCTTATATGATGTAAGTGACAAACAACGATTGTTTTTCGTGGTTGATAGGAATGGAGTTATTTGAGGGGAGGGTTGACTACCGTTGACCGGGATTACGGGATGTTTAACAACATCCACCATGACATCGGCACTCATGTCATCCATCATCTTTTTCCACAAATCCCACACTATCACCTGATCGAAGCGGTAAATATCTTGTCAAAATTTTATGAGATGATTGTTGATCACTTTATAAAACTTAATAATATTTATTTTACATGCTATGTAGACAATGGCAGCGAAGTCGGTGTTTGGGAAGTATTATCGAGAGCCAAAAAAGTCCGGTCCAATACCAGTTCACTTGATAGATAACATGGTTAAAAGCATCAAACAAGACCATTACGTTAGTGACGTCGGTGATGTAGTTTACTACCAAACTGATTATCAAATGATTGGGAAGAAACTCGAGTGAACCCTAATTTCAAGATTTCTTTATCAGATAGAAGTCTTTAAAGAAAATAAAACAAATTCAATTGTTATGCTAGTGTATTAGTTATCATCATGTAACACATTAAAAAATTTATAATGTGATTTTGATTATTGAAAAATCATAGTTATTAAATTTCTTTTTATCATTTAACTCGTTTGCAGTCTAGTTATAGACGATGTTAATTCTAGAAATCTTGCTCTAAAACAAAACTAACACAAATTTGTGGGCTATAAGCCTATTTTTGACATAATGACCGCCACCCACCGAAAGATATGTTGTTAATGTTCTTTCTTGATCGTACTTGCTTTGATTTTTTAAGAAACCAAAATTGAAAAGTTTGAAAGTACATAGACTAGTTTTGTAATTTACTAAAAATGGAGATATTTTGTTAGATTAACAAATGGGTGCATAATTTGGCTGACTATGAAAGAGAATCAATTTTATACGTTTTGGACCACCCAATTTCCATTCATACAAATATGGTCCCCCCAACAGATTTGCTAATGATTTTATGTTTTTCTTTTGTAATTTTTTTTAACGGCAACACCTAGATATTTTATGATAATTGGGTTTCTCTGCCGCAACACTTTGAACATCCAGGGCAGCTTACCCCAGGAGGAACTCTCAACTAGGTAAACCCCCTGACTGGTTACTGAACCTTTTTTTGTTGTGACCCGGACTTGAACCGGCGACCTTCCATTTGGAAACCCCTTTGGTTAACGATTTTATATGGCAAGGTGAATGCTACGATTTTCATTGAAACGGCCGGTTGCGAACTTCAATTTTGATATTTTTTTAACGGTATTCAACTGAATCAATTGGTTAAGTTTAATCGGTACGACTTGGTTCCATTGGTTTGGTTACCTTTTACACATATATCTATTTTAAATCTTTTTATTGATGTTCCATAACCAGATCGGTTATTTAAAAAGTCATCTTACAGGTCCACTAGCCAGACTCATTTAAAAAACCAGATGATATTGTATATAACTTAAAAGTTAATTTAAACAAAGTATAAAACCACCTTATCTTTTGATGTTGATTTGTAATGTGTAACAAAATATAAACCTTTAAATAAACCAAATATCTAACCATAATTAATAAATGAAACAATAAATAAATTTGAAGAAAAAGAAGTATTTGTTGAAAAACCGGTTCAATCTCCCGCCATGTTTGCCGGTTCAAATATAACAAACGGGTTTAAATGGAGATTGTTTAAAAGTATTCCTGATCCGACTCTAAAATAAGTGTTTTTTTTATACATCAAACGTCATCTAATTATTTGATCGGGATTCACTTTGACATTAAGGGTAAGGGGTATACCCTCACATTTTTTCTAAGTGAGCCCTCTCACTTGACATCTCAGCCAATCATACGATGTCATTTCACACCAACCCCCTCACATCCCTTTCTTCTGTGAACTCACCAACCACCTCACGCCCCCTCACGCCAGCCATAGGGGGCGGTATTCGTGAAACCCCTTCACGCCGTGAAGCCCTTCATAATTCCTAACCGTAAGGATATACCAGATACTCTAAGACCCACGTATTTTACATTGGGTAGTACTAGAAATCAAATTTATTGTATTAAAAAACTCAATTTAATGTCTTTTAAATCCACACCTTATTTTTAACGAACTTCACTTTTTGATAAAACTACAATTTATTATCTTTTTTTTTTTGAACGGCAATTTGGATCATTGACGGCCCACTGGCCCACCCGATCATCTCCACCCCCATAGAAGGAAACTCATCATAGGTGAGAAAACCCCCTGACACAACTTAGACCCCCTTTTTTTGTCACAAGTGGGACTTGAACCAAGACTTTATCATTTTTGATAAAGTGTTAGACATACACCTTTGTCACTAAACTAAGCTGGTGGTTGTGAGAAAACCCCCTTTATTATCTTTTATGAATGCACAAAGTTATGAGAATTAAATAAAGGCGTTCATGGTATGTCGCTGAGTGAGTCCCACTCCCACCACACATTTTAACCTTTTTCATATTAAAGAAAAATAAAAAAATTATTTTCTCTAACAAAATTATGTAACATTTAATTTATGTCTTATTCATTTAGATGTAACATATATGGTTTGCAAGGATCCAACTATTTCTTAAGAGTTTGATTATTTCTTGTTTAATTTTCTTTGTTGACATTTAAGTTCATTACTTATTTGTTTAATTAAGTTAAAGTGATTATTGAAATTATTGTTATTAATCTTTTGTTGATGCAATGGAATAAATTAAATTCAACAAGTGTAAGTAAAATCAAGTAGATGAGGTTATAGCATAGTGCATACATCTTTGTTCACTTGAAAATAAAATATTGAGTATAATATCTTCCACTGATAGATCTAGATTTTAAAAAAATACAAAAGTTATTCTAATTCATATTCGAAAAACACTTCAGCAAGTTGAAAGGTTCCGTACCCATATGATAAATGTCCATAAATTTCGCTCGCATCTCAAATTAAGACATGACAAATCATCTTACAAATACCAAAAGTCAAGAACATGATTTCAAAGTCATGTATGTAAATGAAAGTTATCGATTCTACTTTTATTGAGTCAACCCATTTTTCACGCGATCTATTTTGCCTCTCACGTTGAGAATTCTTGGATCCGTCATTCATAGTATGTAATAAGATGATTGACCTATTGTAGGAATTCTAGGTGATTTGTGTATTTATGATTGATTTGTATTTGTGATTGATTGGATTCTCTGATAATCACGTAGGTTTGCTTTGAGATTGAATTATTTCCATGGTATACATAGAATTTAATCAAATAAGAATCATATATTCAAGAACGAATATGTGAAAGCATGTTAGGAAATTCGTATATTTGACATTGACCAATACACATGTATATATGGGTTATACAGATATACTGGAATGTTATAACGGTTATTGATTGAAAACCGCTACAACTATCAATCCATAACTGATAAGTCATTTTACTCCGGATAGGCAATTTACTCCGGATGAACAATCTACTCTGGAGAAACAATTTACTCCGGATGAACAATTTACTCCGAAAAAGCAATCTAGTCTGGATGAGCAATTTTACTCCAGTGAAGTAATCTTTACTCTGGATGAGTAAAATGGTCAGCATGACCCAACTACCCTCAGTATCAAACTGAATCAGAATTCCTAAAGTACCAGATTCTAGAGGTCAAATCACGATCGTAAACCCCTTGTCACAATCATGAACAGAAAACCCTAAGAAATGACTTTGCATTGCATCAAAAGTGTGACCATGTGGATAGAGGCGAAGTATAGTGAGGGCTCGAGGGGCCCCCTGATTTTTTACTCAGTATTGAAAATTTATATGTATATGGGTGACTCTTCGCTTAGTAGTGTTAATTTATACATATTAAGTCGAAAATTTTATAGTTCCGGCCTCCCTGATAGGAAAAAAATCACGACCCCCTTATGTTTTTCTTCAAACTTCTCCACTGCATGTGGATCATAGAGCGTGATTGTGACATCCGGCTATTTAGGGTTAACTCCGTTAGAAAAATCCAGTTAAAGTTAACCTATTTAACCTAACTCAAACTCCAGGGACTGTTTCTTTCATTATTCCAACTCAAACTTCAAGGACTAATTGTGTAATTAGCCAAGACCTAACTTTATTTGATTTTGTAAAGTCAAAATCCAACATTTAAGCGCTGTTGACTTGTAAAAGTCAACTAATCATGTATTTAACTCAATTAGAACCTCAAGGACTATTTCTGCCAAGTTCCAAACCCAAATACATGAAATCACAGGGACTAGTTCTGTACATTACCCAATTTCGATTTGGTTGACTTTCAAAAGTCAAACCATGAGTTCTTGAGCCAAAATTTGTATTCAATAACCGATTTGAGCTCAATTTTGTAACTGAAATACACGTTAGTATCATTAACGATCATCATTATAGCTTTAATCATAGACATTACATGCAATTAAACTCAATAATGGGCATTTAAGCTATAACCGTCGACACCATGGTCTTATACGATCGAATTCGACTAAATCTGATTACCAATTCGCGATCCAATACACTGCACACCTTAAGTGAGACCCACTAAAGCTCTTACACCACCCAAGTTGACCGGAGGAGGAGGCAGAATCGCCGGGGATCAAACCACTCACTGTCGGAACACGTTCTAGTCGTCCTCTATCAATTCGATACTCAAGAAGGTAATCAAACTCTCCTTCAGACTCGTTTCAATGTATTGATCATAAGCCCCATGTTAATTCTGTCTCTTATCACCGTTTTAATCGAAATTCATATGCTAGGGTTCATGCTATTCCAGTTTAATCGAACCCCACTCCAGACCTGTTTTAAACCCGATTGAATTACACCATTAGACTCGTAATCGTCCGTTTAATGAAATCCCTTTACTAATTCAGTCTAATATCATCCAATTTTTCATGATCTTTAAAGCTAGGGTTTGTTCATAATCAGTTTGGGGTTTTTGACCTTAAACACTGTTTTATTGAAATTAAATTACATCAACAGGTTCGTAATTCCATTATTGTTAAAAGCCCTGTGATTATAACAAGTCCTAACATCGGAATCCTTTGATTTGATTCTGACTTCATAAACTAGGGTTTCGATACTCAAAACAGAAATTTAACGACTTTAAACTGATTGTTTTTGCAATTAATCACGAATACAGATTCGTCACAACCCGATTAACAAAATCCATGTGAATTCTTGGTCTATCGCGATCAGATTCGAGGGTTTTGGGACTGGGATCGATCATGGGTGAGTATGAGGGAGGGGCTCACTGGAGTTCCTTGTTAAAACCTTTTGGATCTGGTTTCCTAATGCAATACCCTAGCGGGTGGATGGGTTAAGGTGTTGGGCATGTGTGGGAGAGACCCGGGTTCGAGTCTCTCCACCAGTTTTTATTTTTAAATCATCTTCTTTGTATTATTTTTATATAAAAACCTTTTCCTATATTATTATATTAATATATTAATATGTTTTAGGCTTGCAAAACGCCCGTACGCTCGGGTTTGGTTTGTAACCCTCTTTCATTTAAAAATACCCACTTTTAAAATAATATATTTATATTATTTTCAAACCCCGACTTCGTATAAAAATAATATGTTTATATTATTTTGAACCCGTGACTTTATTATAAAATAATATATATTTATATATTATTTCGCCACGTTTATAAGCATTGTGTAACGTTTCAAATTTTATAAATAATATAATTGTTATATTTTTTACCCACGTTTATATACTCGATTAAAAATAATATATTTATTATTTTTTCACATAAATGACCATTTAGTTAACCCTTCGAACCTAAAAATAATATATTAAATTATATTATTTTTCTAACTTTTGTAAACGACTTTAACGTACGAATGTATTTATTTATTATTCGTTATTAACGTACGACACGTAACGCTTTTTCCTTAATGATTATATTAAGAAAGTTATATAATTCCGTAGACACGTTCGTCTACTCTTAAATCCTTAGAAAGCGTTAAGATGTGTTAACTTCTGTGTCGTCGTCACAAATCCCATATGTCCCTAACTTATGTGTTATAATTATAGGGAATACGTAAGCCGTGCAAGCTAACACTTGAGATTATAAATCTCATACTTGTGTAATACTACCTACTGCGCAACGCAGGTGAGTTTCACGGCCCCTTTTACTGTTTTTATTTGGGGGAGAACACATGTCACAACTTTTTGGTTTATTGTAATTCATATGATATCACTGTTGAGGCTAAGCGTAACACACTATCATGAAAAGTCCTCACACACATCGGACCGTTAATATGGTATGAACGAGGTAATTTTGGTAGTACTACTGGGTTTGACAAACCCCACCCGTGTTAGTCGCGCTAACTCGATTGGAGGTCGAACGGGTGTTATATTGACCTTAACACATTAGTCAGAGTTGATAGACCTGGCTGAAGGCAAACAAACAAACACACTGTCAGTTTCGGTTGCGAGCGCTTTAGCAAAACATGAATATAGGCATGCAACCTATTGATATGCATATTGAATGTACATAATCCGTAAACGCTTTACTTTAAATGATTGAAACCTGTGAACTCACCAACCTAGTGTTGACTCGTTTTCTTACATGTTTTCTCAGGTTGGCACTCAGGATCACGTTAAGTCATGCATGTGTCTTGGACTCCAATTGAAATAATTATCTACTGAATAATATTTATCTTTTGTTTGTAATTGGACTTACGTTGTTTTGCGCATTTACTTTCATTTAACGCTTCCGCATATACACTCTGAACCTTAATCTTTTATGTTATTACATTTCAAGTCCCATATAGTGTCGTTTGAAGTAACTGATGTCTGAGATCCTGGTTTGTCACCTTCCAAAACGGTAAAACTCCGTTAGTGGAATTTGGGGGTGTGACAGTGATGATGTCATGACCAAATTGTGACGTGATGTGATGAATTTTACAAATCTTTTGTAACATGGTGCTACCATGACAAGGTTGTGACAAAATGTCACATGCGTGACTAGTCATGTCATGGTGAGAAATGGGCTAGCATATGTGACAAGGACCTCCTATAAATACCACCTATACTGATGTACACCATTCTAGTCATTATACAACTCATATTAGGCTCATACGAGTCATACAGATGACATGCATGTCAGAATTGAAACAAACCCTTAGTTTTTTATGTACCAGAACGTCTAGTTGTTGATGTTCTCTTGTATTCGTCACCACGGTCACATTTAAGATACGCTTTGATAACATCTTTTTTTGCGTTTTTCTTCGATCTTTCGGTGTATGATATAACTATAATGAAATCTAGTGTTTTGCAGCCAATGCATCAAGTCCGAGATAGACATGAAAACCTGAAACAAAATGTGTTATTGTTAAAAAATGTATAGTTTGATAATTCAAACATAATCACGAATGGTATTCCTGATCGGTGGAAAACTAATATATATTGCTAAATGATTCACCACCTAATGCTAGATAGTTTTCGTCAAAACCCAATATCGCTAACCCGTTTTTTATTTAATTGATAATACGTGTGATGAAATATATCAGATTTAGAGAGAACTGCGTGAACAAACGAATGAAACATATATTCGTTTATATAGTATGTTTTGATAGAATTTTACGTCGTATCAAATAATTGGTTGAATCTTATGTCATATCAAATAATTGGTAGAATATTGTGTGGTATCACCAGATCATCTCTCTACTTTGAGAAGTTACACTCCAACTCTACGAGCCTGGAGCCGGAAACCACATAAATTTCTAAGAAATTCGATGAAGTCTTTAAAGCAACATGTTGACAAGTAGGTGATAGGCACAGCCTGACAGCAACAATAAGTTTTGGCCTTAGGTTATATATCGAATTGACCGGGGGAGTACCAGTTTCTTTTCCTTTAAAACTCCATGCATTTAAATTCCTGCATAGCATTCCATTACATGCATTTGTACATTGAGGGCAATGCACAGTTTTAAGTGTGGGTGGGGAATTAGAGATTCAAGACTGTTAACCTCAAAGCAGTAAAATTTAACTTGTGATTTTCTACCCATTTAACTAAAACATTACAAAAACTTACCTTTTATTAAACCCGAAAAAAAACTTTAAAAATATTTAAACCCTTTAAATCAAAACCTCTTATAGTTTGCACCTAATTAAATAAAATGAAGACATGACAAGTAGAAACAAACCGAAATTATGCATAACAAATCACTACACCATATCCCATCTGTTTCCATGTGAGAATAATCTGAGCCTTTTCACGAGCATTATTATCATTATTTTTGCATGCTCTTTCGTTTGGTATATTGAGTGTTTATTCGATTGAATTTTATACATAATTAGAACTTGTATGACTTATATATATCAAAACCATGAACTAGTGGAAGTATGAAAATGATTGAGGCACCTAGGACTTTTATCACCCTTATTATCCATAAAACCCTAAAAATCACAAAAATATTATCCACCTACATAGCCCTCTGAGCCTTAGCCTTTTCTTTTCTAAACCCATACTTATCACCTAACCAGCTTTTCGCAAACACCGGTTATTGGCTAACTGTCTTCAAAATGGGAAAATTATCCTATATTGTCATTTCAAGTTCATTATTATCGAGACAATTTAGGAAAGAATCTGCCCTACTCAGAAGAATTGAAATATACAAATGGTGGATGCATTAGGAAATTATTCGAACTATCTACAGGAAAAATCAAGAAAATATTATTTCAAAGAAATTGAGGAAGAAAGACTATTGAAGAATTTGTCTTGTAAAAAAAAAAGAGAGACAAAGTTGATCTTTTACCGGGAGACCTTAAATAACTGAACATGCATTCCTTTGATTTCAATTTGCTTTCCTGCCTTCATTTCGTAAAGCCTGAATTACCAACCGAACTCCGAGAAAAGATTTTTCAAGTAACCAGTGATGTAAGAAAATGGTGGCGCAAGCAAGAACAATTGCCACCATTCTGCGGCTTGTCAAAAAGTGCCGCCAAAAGAAGAGCCAAAAGATACGGTAGACGTAGAAAATATGGCAACTGGAGCCACGATGAAAAGTGTAGCAAGAATCAAACTCGAGCCCAAAGTGAATACACATACCTGATCGAAGTAGGTGCTATTAGGCGGCTAGCCGAAGGAACCGTACGGAAAGGTAGCAATTTGCATTACCCAATAAGGGACGAGTTGAACCTGATGAGAGATCTTGGTCTTGGCAATATGACCATTAACGAGCCCTCAAATTAGTTATACTCTCATAATCTGAGTACTGTAGAGGGACCTTTTAGTACTTTCCATTTTAAGCCATGAGGTCGTAGCTGAGTGTTTCATGATAGTTGCAGCCCTTCAAACCCTTTTAAAACCTGTAAAATGTCAAAAAGATTTTCATTTTCACCTTTAGTTTTACTTTAGCCACATTACAACCCTTAAAATTCCTCTTGATTCATGCATACTACATAGTTAGTCGGTGGAGACTTGATTTGCATACAAGCTTATGACCATTGCATAATTCGATTCGAACTCAAGTGTCCCACTTAGCTTACATTATCCATATATATATATATAACCCTAGAGTTGAGTAAACATTGCGAGTAGTGAGGAGTTTTTGCATAATCAAAGTTCTAGTAGGCTTGTCATGAATTCCATCATCTTAAATCAGAAAAAACACAAAAATAGAATAAGCAACTCAAGAGTTATCCCGGAGTTTCAACACTAGTTGAAATTCCATTACCCTTGTAAAGTTTTTAGTTATGAGTGTGATCATGCATGAGTTTGCTTGAGGACAAGCAAAGTTTAAGTATAGGGTGTTATGATGTGCCATCATTTATACATATTTTACATACATAATAATCCCACATTATGGTACTAATTGAATAATAATCTTGCAATTTATGCTTAAAATACTTATATTTTGTAATTGCAAGTTATTCGGTATTGAAAATATAAATCAAGCTAAAATCTATCAAAAAGACCAAGAATTCAAGCTTCTAGAAGATTCATTCTCGAGCATTGACCCCCAAGAAGTCAAAATTGGTTAACAAAAGTCAACCAAACAGCTAAAAGACAAATCTGGGAGGAAGCACGAGGATGCACGGCCGTGCATCCCAATGCACCGTCGTCCATTGCCGTCCATTGCCGTCCCTTGCTTCCCACAGTCCAGTACCGTGTCCTCTGTACCCTGTTTGATTCCCTGGGCCTTTGCACGACCGTGCAACCCATTACATGGCCGTGCATTGCATATTTTGAGGCCTATAAATAGGAGGCTTGAGTTCTTCATTCCACACACCAATCCAGACCTAAAGAACACTCAAGAAGAGAGCATTCTCGTAGTTAGAGTAGAGGGGCTCTTCCTCCTTGTTCCACAATAGGGGAGCCTACGAAACTCATCATTACGCTAGTCGTTATGGCCATTCGTGGCTAAAACTTCTTTGTATTGCTAAGGTGAAGATGATGTTTGGTGTATGTTAATGTTTAACCTATTAATGAAGTGGTATGTTTATGTCTTTAACTAATTCGTTCTTAGAAACCATCTTTTGATGGGCTTTTATTATTGTCTAAATCCGTTTTTATATTTGTGAGTGTCTTGATTTTAAAGAGTAAGATCGTAAAACCATTTTTAATCAAACTTCCTTTGAAACTCGTACGTCTTTATACGAGCAGAGATTGATAAGCCAAGGCTTCGTCTATACTTCTAAGATCGTACGTCTTTATACGAGATTATTATGCGACCAAAAATTGGTGAACTCATGTTGGGAATGGTACGTCTTTATACTTGGTCCCGTTGTTACACCGCCTCCCGGTGAGCAAAATATAATCACCTATTTAACTTTAATATAAAACATTTTGGGTCCGATGTCTTAAACCAACCCGGAGATGACCATTCAATGGAAATGTTGTCTCTAACGGGAGGTACTACCACTTTTTAAAAAATATAATTTGCAAATCAAATGTAGTGAGGACGAGGCTCTAGCGGTGACCCCGGTCACAAGTTTGTAGTAGTCATACCACTGAATTAGTTAACTTAACATTATCACGTACCAAGCTGATTCGAATCCTGAAGCAATACATTCCGTAATCTGATCATTTTCGATTTATTTACTATTTTTCTAGTTACATTTCTGTTACACACTTCACGCACATTTTTACTTTTATGTTATTTACTTTACTGTCATTTACTTTTCTGCTTCACAAGCACACAAAACCCTCTCACTAATTAATCTGGCTAAACGATAACAAAAGTTGAGTATTGGAACTCGACCATGTCCATTGGTTCGATACTTGGTTCTTACTTAACTATATTACGTTGTGATAAGAGAGCATTCTCGTAGTTAGAGTAGAGAGTAGAGTGGATCTTCCTTCTTGTTCCACAATAGGGAAGCCTACGAAACTCATCATTACGCTAGTCGTTATGGCCATTCGTGGCTAAAACTTCTTTGTATTGTGTCACAACCCATTCGGCGGCGGAATCACCGAACATGACGTGTAGGATTGTTCAAAGACATCGTGGCACTATTGTTGAAATATAAATTTAACCGATTTCATTAAACTAAGAATTTCAAATACAATTGTTTCAATTAAAAGAAATACATTGATAAACAAAAGACAAAAATATTTAAATTTGATATCTAAGGCGAAGTCCCTAGATTCCATTTCCATGGTAGCATCAAACATCTCCTGAAAACATGTAAAATAATATTTGATCAACAATAAAGTTGGTGAGTTCATACAAGTTTCATACATATAATAATCATGTTTAAAGCAACAATTCACATTCATAGACATACTTTACTAATGTTCATACAATTTGTAATGATGTAGTTCAAACCTATTGTTGACATAGCATACCTAGCATCCAAATAATACTAGTCGAATAAATAACATAACAAGATCGGGGGCTCCATAAAGGTAACGAAAAGCCGACGGATGTCAATCCTATAGCGCTACACTTGTTAAGTGCGGTTTTGCAAGAATTAATGAACTATTGTATTAACAGGTTGTATTTAAGCATGTAGTCAAGTTGTTGTCACATGAGCATGTTAATGAATTGTGTTTGAATAAAGTGTGAATCTTGTAGTGTATGTGTTTTGAATATGTACATGTTTTCAAGTCCCAAAGTGCAAAAATGTAAAAGGGGCAAGTATGAAAGTCACGGTTTGGCGTGGTAACGAAAGGATGGACGGGAAGGTGAAGAGTCGGGAATGCCGGTTAACCTAAAAGGTAACGTAGGCATAAGTTCGGTGGAGAAGAAATAATAAATAATATATATGTATAATAGTATCAAGTTGGTCATGCATCGCCGACGGCGGACCGAAACACAAACCCCTAACTTAGTTAGGAATTCGGATGGTCAAAAGTTAGTGTAGTTAGTAATATACCACTTGAAGTGGCCAAGAGAAAGGTTGGGAAATCCACAAACCTTGTTAGATTTATTTATAATATTTATGTATAGTATTTGAACACCTTGTGGCTATTGGATGTCTTATGGTAGATGAACCTATGTTCATCTACTTCATCCAAATACCTTAGCACAAGGCTTCCATCATAGAATTTTGATGGAAGCTTGGTTTGGTTTTATCACAACTAGATGTAAAATATCCAAACAAGAACATGAAGAAGAAGAAATGTTAGTTGAAAGACCACAACTTGGATCTCAAATGGTGACTTATCTTAGATGTTTACCATGGTAAACAAATGATAAGATCCTAGAGGTTTATCCAAAAGGGTGAAGGAAGAATTGTTAAGAAAAAAAAGGAAGAAACTTAAAGAAAAATAAGGTTTTTACCTTATAAAATTCTGTCAAAAATCTTGGAAGAAATGGAGCACTTGGAGAGATTTGTGAGAGAATTTGAAGGGTGTAAGGGTGGAGGAATGAAAGGGAGTGGGTATTTATAAGTGTGGATTAGAGTTTGGGGTATTAAATGAGTTAGTTGGGAGTTGGTGGTTGAAAGGGAGGTGATTCTTTTTTTTTTTTTTTTTTTAAATGAAATAATAATAATAATAGTAATAATGATAATAATGATAATAATACTACTAATAATAATAATAATAAACCGAGCGTGTATGGACGTGAAACGAGAATATAAATGTGTAAAAAAAGTGAAACGCGTGTTTGTAATATTGCACGTATGATGTTGTCTTGCATATGTATAAATGTAATGTATGTTGTAAACATGTAATTGAATAAATCCAATAAATTCATTGATCATAAGTCTCGGGTTACAATGGATTCAAAAATGAAAGTACAAGGGTACAAAATGTAAATAAACGATGATGTGGAAAGTAAGGATATTACAGTCTCCCCGACTTTAGAAAATTTCGTCCCGAAATTTCTTTCATGAGGAAGACTCTGAAAAAAGATGCGGGTACTTGGCTTTCATTTGGTCTTCACGTTCCCAAGTGAATTCTGCACCACGTTTTCCTTCCCAACGTACCTTAATGATTGGAATACGACTACGCTTGAGTTGTTTGACTTCACGATCCATTATCTCAACAGGTTTCTCGACAAAGTGCATTGTTGGGTTGATCTGAACGTCTTCAAGTGGAACTTGGAGATCTTCATTTGATAAGCATTTTCTCAAGTTAGAGACGTGGAAGGTGGGGTGGATGTTGCTAAGCTCGGTAGGTAGATCAAGTTTGTATGCAACAGAACCGACTTTCTCGAAAATCTTGAAAGGACCAACATAACATGGGGATAGTTTTCCTCGCTTCCAGAAGCGAAAGAGTCCTTTCCAAGGTGAAACCTTAAGGAAAACGAAATCTCCAACTTCGAAAGTAACCGCGTTGCGCTTTCGGTCGGCGTAACTCTTTTGTCGACTCCGAGCGGTACGTAGGTTGTCACGAATTTTGAGGATCTTGTCTGTGGTCTCTTGGATTAACTCGGGTCCGGTAATTTGTGTTTCGCCGATCTCGGTCCAACAAACGGGTGACCGACATTTTCGACCATAAAGTGCCTCAAATGGAGCCATGCCGATGCTGGTATGGTAACTATTGTTGTAGGAGAACTCGATCAAAGGCAAGTGCACGTCCCAATTACCATCGAAATCAATGACACACGATCGAAGCATATCCTCGAGAGTTTGGATAGTACGTTCAATCTGACCATCCGTCTGAGGGTGGTAAGCCGTACTAAGATTGAGTTGAGTACTCATGGCTTCATTGAAGTATTCCCAAAAACGGGAGGTGAAACGACTGTCACGATCGGATATGATGTCCAAAGGAACACCATGACGACTAACGATTTCCGCGATGTAGATTTGAGCTAGCCTTGCAACGGGGTAGCTCTCGCGGATGGGAATGAAGTGAGCAGATTTGGTGAGACGATCAATGATAACCCAAACGGAATCATGACGAGAGGATGTCAATGGGAGTTTGGTAATGAAATCCATAGCAATGCTCTCCCATTTCCAAACTGGAATCTCCGGTTGCACGAGCAAACCGGATGGACGTTGGTGCTCGTCTTTCACTCTAGCGCAAGTATTACACTTCGACACATAGAGCGCGATATCCTTTTTCATACCGGGCCACCAGTAGATAGAACGCAGATCCCTGTACATTTTGTCTGTACCAGGGTGGACCGAATACTGAGACTTGTGAGCCTCATGCATGATGGAAGAACGAAGATCGGAACGATTGGGAACCCAAACACGATTCATGAAATAAAGTAAACCGTTGGGTTTGGTCTCGAGTTGGAGTTCGGCACCACAAGACATTTCGTTGTACATGTCGCCTTCGGTGACCGAAAGATGTTGGGCTTCACAAATACGGACATGGATGTCGGGTTGCATACGAGCACAAAGGAACTTCACATGGTGCTTTCGGCTGAGGGCATCGGCAACGACGTTCGCTTTACCGGGATGGTAGCGAATTTCGCATTCGTAATCTTTGATTGTTTCAATCCCTCGGCGTTGGCGCATGTTTAGATCCTTTTGGTTATGAAGATGTTGGAGACTCTTGTGATCTGTGAAGACCACGCATTTGGTACCGTAAAGGTAGTGTCTCCAAAGCTTGAGAGCAAAGACGACGGCGGTGAGTTCAAGATCATGAGTTGTGTAATTCTTCTCATGGATCTTGAGTTGACGGGATGCGTAAGCGATGACCTTGCCTCGTTGCATGAGAACACAACCGAGACCAATGTTAGAGGCGTCGCAATACACCACGAAGTCATCGTTTCCGTCAGGAAGAGTAAGGATCGGAGCATTGCAAAGCTTATCCTTAAGTGTTTGGAAAGCTTCCTCTTCATTAGGGCCCCACTCGTAGGGTTTCCCTTTTTGAGTTAATGCGGTGAGAGGAACGGAGATCTTGGAAAAGTTGGCAATGAAACGACGGTAATAGCCCGCAAGACCAAGGAATGAGTGAACTTCGGTAGCAGATTTCAGAGCAATCCAGTTCTTGACTGCTTCGTGTAACACCCAAAAATAAAAAGAAAAGAAAATTCAAAATTTCACTCCCTCGCGGTACGCGAGGGAGATTTTGACAAAACCTCGCGGTACGCGAGGGGACTGCTTATACGCCAGAGAATCACCTTCTCGCGGTACGCGAGAAGATTTCCAACCAAGCCTCGCGGTACGCGAGGGAATAGTACACGCGTCAGGGCCAGAAAACACGTGTCATTCACCCTTGCCACCAGCCGACACGTGTCATGCTGACTCAGCACCGTTCGTGACACCTCATCCTCTCGCGGTACGCGAGGGATTTCCTTGGCCGGCCTCGCGGTACGCGAGGGACTGGAAAATCAGCCTATAAAAGGCCTTCAACGGGAATGAAATTCTGTACAGTTTCCAAACATTCCTTATACACAAACCCGATCTCTCAAAACTCTACGACGTCCCGAAGCGCTGTTCAAGAATCCAACGAAACCCTGCTCAAGCCGTAGTTCCGTCCAAATCCCGCAAAGTAGGTATCGTTAAAACTATTCATATATATATAGCCGTAATTATATATATATTCTCTCATATATATTCTCGTTAATCGTGTCTTCCCTAGGAAGAAACGTGTCGAGGTTCTGCTCAAATTCAAGCTTACAACCCTACCAGCCATCAAAATCAAGGTGAACACGTTTAACGCTTTTCAAACGATAAAACCATTTTATTTACGAAAACGGCATGAAACAAATTAAATACTTTAATCATAAGGGTAATCTACGTGATAGCATTCAGGCCATAAGCATACGTAGATTTGATCAAATGGTATACATGTGACGGGTGAAAGTCCGGTCCGTGGCTGGGTACAGATCATGAAAGGGGGTATCATAAGACTGAGGATATGGTTCCTTAGCAGATTATACGAGGGACGAGTTCCTGAGTATCATATAAGACTAAGAACAAGATTCTTAGCATCACGACCCTGGGAATAGGCTATCAGTCTGAGACATAGAGCTCAGCCAGTTGACCCCATGGCAGTTAACCCAGTGTATGTAGGTGGTATATATTTCAGGTGAAAAAGACTGCTGAATGTGTAGATTTACCATACAGAAACGTGCTTAAAGGCTTTAATTTGGTTTATGTTAAAAATCATTTTCGTGTCAGTTAAATGTGATTCACCGGCTTTATGCTGATGTTCATTTTCAAAACGTTTTTCACAGGTAGTGAAAGAAATCATTAAATTCAGGGTGGTGCAGTAAAGACAAGATCTTTAGGCATATTTAAATCCCTGTGGCAGACTAATACAAGACCAAATGTTGGAACGGACGTAGATCCTAAACATTTTAAATGGCTTGTATTATGTAAATTAATTCAGCAGATGTACATTATATAATAGACTTTTGAATGTCTATTATCATGAAATGAAAAGGGACGTGGATCCCAAGTTTTGATAAAAAGTACAGAATTAACCCTTGAGGTTATTTACATGACATTTCATTACAAAAAGGGCATCAAGTAAAAACAAAGACTTCCGCTGTCCAAATTTATGGGACCTCATTCAGATACCAGCATTGTCTCGCGACGCCCGGGCAGGGGTAGCCCGGGGTTGTGACAGGTTGGTATCAGAGACACATTCAAGGGTTTTAGCAAAATTAGATACTTGTATGATAGTATCTTAGCTTTAACCAATAGTTGTGCCTACTGAACGAACGGTAGGAAGATGCCTTTAACATAACCAATAAATTTCAGGATGACAGATCCATACTATTATCCTTATAATTACCCAAACTACTTCCCTGGAGAATCATCTAATCAAGTAGTACCAAGCTATGATGATTATGTCCACTATCTACCGACCCCGGAGAATTGGAACAGAATGGTCGCAGAACAAGTGGAGCAGACTCAAGCAAGGCTTGAACCTCTGAGAGAAGAATCAGAGTATTCAGTGGAAATGGAAGATTCAAGAGAATCTTTACGTACTGTTATGACATCTATGCCACTACCTCAATCGTTAGACATAGTATACCCTACCGGAACAATTCAAGAACATCCACCCAGTCCAAGTGAAGAAACTCCACATTCGATTTCTGAATCCGACAAGGCTGCCGTTTGTGAAGGCAGTGGTGGAAAGTATTTCTTTGATCCTATTCCAGAACATCCCGTTTTCAAGGAACCTTTCTTCTATGTAGATCCCTCCGATGGACGTCAGTATGCAACCGACGGAAAAGTCGTGTGGTCTGTTAACTCAGCATATCACGATCTTAGGATGGGACACAGGGAACCACCTCCTTGTTATGGATACCATGATGAACTGCCAAAATCAATTGATGAACACCTCGATCGTGCTCTTAGAGAGGCTGACGATCTACGTGCTGAACTATACTTCACCAGACAAGTCGTAGTTAAAAACGAACAAACTATATTTGACTACGAACTAGCCCAGGAAGACAGGAAGTACGCAGAACAATGGGTGGCAGATCAGTTGATCCAGAAAGGTGCTATGACCGAGACCCTGGGGAGATTCTATCAAGATTTGGGAGATGTGCTTCTCGATTAAAATGATAGTATTTGTATAATTAGCTAACTTTAGGTGATATAGATGCATATCTATATTTCTGTATTTGTAACAAATAGATGAAGTTTAAGCGATAATAAACTTCAAATTTTGACCCAAATTCTTGTCTTGTATTCTTAGATGTCTCAACAAAATAACAATAGCGGTCCAGCTACCTACATTACCAAGGAAAAAGGAAAAGAAGTTAATAATAATCCTGAAATAGCTACTCAACAACCAGAATTGCAACAACTAGTCAAACAAAGCATTAAAGAAATGCTTCCTGCCATAATAAAGGAAGTACAAGAAAACATCAAAACTCCAAGCTATGTAACCTCTCATTCAAAAAGAACAGAAAACCCTTCGAAAACCAACACAGAGCAAGTAGCAAGCTCTCGTAGAACTCAAACCTCGAAAAGATCCAGAACATCAAGCAATAAGTATTCTGAAGTTGAAGAATCGTTAAATCTAAGCAGTGAGAGCTCAGAAGAAGAGAATGAAACAAAAAGGTATAGACACAAAGGGTGTTCTTATAAAACCTTTCAGGACTGTAAACCTTACGAATTTAAGGGCACCGAAGGCGGTATTGCTACTCTTCACTGGCTAGAGAAGATGGAGTCAGTAATAGCAATTAGCAAGTGTGCTAAGAAAGATCAAGTACTGTATGCTTCAAACTCCTTCAAAAATGAAGCGTTGGAATGGTGGAATTCAATCATTTCTGCCAAAGGGAGGAGAAAGACAAATGCCATGGATTGGAAAGAATTTCGGGCAAAGGTGAAAAAGAAATTTTGCCCCAAGACTGAAAAAGAACAAGCTGAAAGAAAATTTCTGGAGCACCGAATGGTGGGTACCAATGATCGAGAGTACACTACCAAATTCTTTGAATATGCTCGATTGGCACCTCACCTGGCTAAACCCGAGTCGGTTCTCATAACTCGATATATTTACGGTTTAGTTCCAGAGATCCGTGATTTGGTGAAGGTTGTCTCACCAAAAACCATTGAGTCCACCGTAGAATTGACCGGTACCATGACGGCTGGATTAATCAGAAATATAGAGGAAAAGAAGAAAGTCGAATCCTCTATAAAATCAAAACCCGAGGCCAAAAGATTTAGCAAGAACTTTGGGCAAAAGGGGTTACCATTTAACAATCCATCATGCAAAACGTGCGGACGCAGGCATAGTGGAAAGTGTGTTTTTGAAACTCCATTCTGTAATCATTGCAAGGTCTCAGGTCACACTACTGAGAATTGCTTCAAGAGAAAGGGAATGATTACTTGTTTCAATTGTGGAGAGCTGGGGCACATCAGCACTAATTGCCCTAAGTTTGCAAGGACCGGAAGAGCTGGAGGATCAGGAGTTAAGATAACTCCAGAAAACAAAAAGACCGTACGAGCTTTTGTCATGAATGCTAACCAAGCTGAGAGAACGCCGGACGTAATTACCGGTACGTTTCTTCTTAATAATGTTTATGCTAAGGTCTTATTTGACTCAGGTGCGAACCGGAGTTTTATAGATTATAATTTCTGTAATCTATTAAACGAACCTTTAAGTCCCTTAGCTGAAACATACGAAGTAGAAACAGCGAACGGTGATTTGATAAAAATATCCCAATCACTGAACAATTGTTACATTACATTGGCTGGTTTCACTATCCCAGTACAATTGTTACCAATGTCAATAACTGGCTTTGACATTGTTTTGGGGATGGATTGGTTATCCAATAACCAAGCCGAAATCCTTTGTAATCAACAAGTTGTAAAACTCGTTACACCAACAAACAAAACTCTAACTATCCAAGGTGATAAACCCACAAAACCTATCCAGATAATCTCCATACTTAAAGCAACCAAGTGCTTAAGAAAAGGATATCTGGCATGTCTGGTATCAATTACTGCCTTGGAAAAGGAGAAGAAGATAGAATCAGTACATGTAGTATCTGAATTTCCAGACGTTTTTCCTGAAGAACTGCCTGGATTACCACCAGAACGAGAGGTAGAATTTCGAATCAACCTTGTACCTGGTGCAACTCCAATTGCCAAATCCCCGTACAGACTGGCACCCACAGAAATGGCAGAACTCAAGAAACAATTGGATGAACTTCTTGAGAAAGGTTTTATACAACCAAGTTCTTCACCCTGGGGAGCCCCAATTCTCTTTGTTAAGAAGAAAGACGGATCAATGCGCATGTGTATTGATTATCGGGAACTGAATAAAGTTACCATCAAAAACCGATACCCGCTTCCACGGATTGACGATTTATTCGATCAACTCCAAGGAGCTTGTCATTTTTCAAAGATCGATCTTCGTTCAGGTTATCATCAGTTGAAAGTGCATGATAACGATATCTCGAAAACTGCATTTCGAACACGGTATGGACATTTCGAGTTCACGGTTATGCCATTTGGACTTACAAATGCTCCTGCCGCATTCATGGACATGATGAATCGTGTCTGCAAACCTTACTTGGATAAGTTTGTCATAGTTTTTATTGATGACATACTTATTTATTCCAAAACCCAAGTTGAACACGAAACTCATCTTCGAACCATACTTGAACTTCTTCGAAAAGAGAAATTATATGCTAAGTTTTCCAAATGCGGATTTTGGTTAACGGAAGTACAATTTCTTGGTCATGTCATCAACGTGAACGGAATTCAAGTAGATCCTTCAAAAATCGAAGCTATATCCAAATGGGAAATTCCCAAGTCACCCACCGAAATTCGTAGTTTTCTGGGATTAGCGGGATATTACCGCCGGTTCATTCAAAATTTTTCTCGTATAGCAATCCCACTCACATCCTTAACTCGGAAATCTGTAAAATACGAATGGGGACCCAAACAATCTGAATCTTTTGAAACTTTGAAACAAAAACTGACAAACGCACCTATTTTATCCTTACCAGATGGTATTGAAGACTTCGTAGTTTACTGTGACGCCTCACATACTGGTTTAGGTTGCGTATTAATGCAACGCAAGAAAGTCATTGCTTATGCATCTCGTCAGTTGAAGATTCATGAAAAAAACTACTCAACCCACGATCTAGAATTAGGCGCTATAATCTTTGCTTTGAAATTATGGCGACACTATCTCTATGGGGTTAAGTTCACAATCTACACTGATCATAAAAGTCTCAAGTACATATTTAGCCAAAAAGAGTTAAATATGAGACAAAGAAGATGGATGGAAATCCTGAATGATTATGATTGTGAAATTTGTTATCATGAAGGAAAGGCAAATGTAGTAGCAGATGCCTTAAGCCGAAAAGAAAACGTCAAGCCAAAGAGAGTACGTTCTCTCAGACTTGAACTACAAATTGATCTTGTAAGTCAGTTAAAAGAAGCACAAGAGTTAGCTTTAAAGGAAGGTAACTTTGAAAAAGAAGGAATGAAAGGAATGCTTGACTTACTGATCAAAGGAGAAGATAATATCCTTCGCATGAATAAACGTATTTGGGTACCAGTTACAGGTGATCTTCGAGAGCGAATCCTCGAAGAAGCACACAAGTCCAAATACACCATACACCCAGGAAGTGATAAAATGTACAAGAACCTTAAAGAAAGTTACTGGTGGATTGGTATGAAAAAGAACATTGCTATCTACGTAGCAAAATGTTTGACTTGTTCCAAAGTCAAAGCTGAACACCAAAAGCCAGCTGGATTATTGCAACAGTTAGAATTACCAGTTTGGAAATGGGAATTGATAACTATGGACTTTATTACCAAACTTCCTCGAACCACTCGTGGAAATAATGCAATCTGGGTTATCATTGACCGTCTAACCAAATCAGCTCACTTTCTACCTATTAAAGACACCATGAGTATGGACAAAATGGCACAAATTTACGTTAATGAAATTGTAACGTTACATGGTGTGCCTCTATCCATAGTGTCAGATAGAGATAGTCGCTTCACATCTCGATTCTGGCAAAGTTTTCAAACAGCTCTAGGAACTCGATTGAACCTTAGTACTGCTTACCATCCACAAACTGATGGGCAGAGCGAAAGAACCATACAAACCCTAGAAGATATGCTCCGAGCCTGTGTGATAGACTTTGGAGGTAATTGGGATGATCATTTACCTCTAATGGAATTCTCATACAACAATAGTTATCACACAAGTATTCAGGCCGCACCATTTGAAGCATTATACGGACGAAAATGTCGAACGCCTGTATGTTGGTCAGATATCGGAGAAAATCAGTTATCAGGACCAGAGATAGTCCAAGAAACCACTGATAAAGTATTACAAATACGTGAACGTCTAAAAATGGCTAGAGATCGACAGAAAAGTTATGCAAATAAACGAAGAAAGCCGTTAGAATTCCAAATCGGTGACAAGGTATTATTAAAAGTTTCACCTTGGAAAGGTGTTATTCGTTTCGGAAAGAAAGGAAAGTTAAGTCCACGTTTTGTTGGACCTTTCAAAATCATTAAACGAATCGGATCTGTTGCCTATCAGCTTGAACTACCAGTAGAGATGGGTGGGGTACACGATGTATTCCATGTATCAAACCTACGTAAGTGTTTAGCTGATGAATCCTTGCTTATGCCTTTACAAGATGTGGAAGTAAATGAAAAGCTCAAATTCATCGAACGCCCGTTACAAATTGAAGACCGACAAATCAAAAAGCTTAAACGGAAACAATTGGTATTGGTCAAAGTAAGATGGGACTCCAGGCGTGGCCCAGAATATACTTGGGAACTTGAGTCAGAAATGCGCAAAAAGTATCCACATCTCTTTCAATGAATCTCGAGGACGAGATTATTCTAAAGGAGGGGAGGATGTAACACCCAAAAATAAAAAGAAAAGAAAATTCAAAATTTCACTCCCTCGCGGTACGCGAGGGAGATTTTGACAAAACCTCGCGGTACGCGAGGGGACTGCTTATACGCCAGAGAATCACCTTCTCGCGGTACGCGAGAAGATTTCCAACCAAGCCTCGCGGTACGCGAGGGAATAGTACACGCGTCAGGGCCAGAAAACACGTGTCATTCACCCTTGCCACCAGCCGACACGTGTCATGCTGACTCAGCACCGTTCGTGACACCTCATCCTCTCGCGGTACGCGAGGGATTTCCTTGGCCGGCCTCGCGGTACGCGAGGGACTGGAAAATCAGCCTATAAAAGGCCTTCAACGGGAATGAAATTCTGTACAGTTTCCAAACATTCCTTATACACAAACCCGATCTCTCAAAACTCTACGACGTCCCGAAGCGCTGTTCAAGAATCCAACGAAACCCTGCTCAAGCCGTAGTTCCGTCCAAATCCCGCAAAGTAGGTATCGTTAAAACTATTCATATATATATAGCCGTAATTATATATATATTCTCTCATATATATTCTCGTTAATCGTGTCTTCCCTAGGAAGAAACGTGTCGAGGTTCTGCTCAAATTCAAGCTTACAACCCTACCAGCCATCAAAATCAAGGTGAACACGTTTAACGCTTTTCAAACGATAAAACCATTTTATTTACGAAAACGGCATGAAACAAATTAAATACTTTAATCATAAGGGTAATCTACGTGATAGCATTCAGGCCATAAGCATACGTAGATTTGATCAAATGGTATACATGTGACGGGTGAAAGTCCGGTCCGTGGCTGGGTACAGATCATGAAAGGGGGTATCATAAGACTGAGGATATGGTTCCTTAGCAGATTATACGAGGGACGAGTTCCTGAGTATCATATAAGACTAAGAACAAGATTCTTAGCATCACGACCCTGGGAATAGGCTATCAGTCTGAGACATAGAGCTCAGCCAGTTGACCCCATGGCAGTTAACCCAGTGTATGTAGGTGGTATATATTTCAGGTGAAAAAGACTGCTGAATGTGTAGATTTACCATACAGAAACGTGCTTAAAGGCTTTAATTTGGTTTATGTTAAAAATCATTTTCGTGTCAGTTAAATGTGATTCACCGGCTTTATGCTGATGTTCATTTTCAAAACGTTTTTCACAGGTAGTGAAAGAAATCATTAAATTCAGGGTGGTGCAGTAAAGACAAGATCTTTAGGCATATTTAAATCCCTGTGGCAGACTAATACAAGACCAAATGTTGGAACGGACGTAGATCCTAAACATTTTAAATGGCTTGTATTATGTAAATTAATTCAGCAGATGTACATTATATAATAGACTTTTGAATGTCTATTATCATGAAATGAAAAGGGACGTGGATCCCAAGTTTTGATAAAAAGTACAGAATTAACCCTTGAGGTTATTTACATGACATTTCATTACAAAAAGGGCATCAAGTAAAAACAAAGACTTCCGCTGTCCAAATTTATGGGACCTCATTCAGATACCAGCATTGTCTCGCGACGCCCGGGCAGGGGTAGCCCGGGGTTGTGACACTTCGATTTTGGCTGGATCCACATGGATACCCTTATCACTAATAATGTGTCCCAAAAATTGGACTTCCTTAAGCCAAAATTCACACTTGGAGAATTTGGCGTAAAGTTCTTCTTTTCTTAGTAACTCCAATATTAAGCGAAGGTGTTCCTCGTGGGCGGATCGGGATTTGGAATAGATGAGAATGTCATCAATGAAGACGATTACGCATTTGTCCAAATATGGTTTGCACACTCGGTTCATGAGATCCATGAAAACCGCGGGTGCATTGGTTAGCCCGAAAGGCATCACCATAAATTCGTAGTGTCCGTATCGGGTTCGAAATACGGTTTTGGGAATGTCGTCCTTATGAACATGAAGTTGATGATATCCCGAACGGAGATCGATCTTGGAAAAACAAGACGCACCTTGGAGTTGGTCGAAAAGATCGTCGATGCGAGGCAAAGGATACCGATTCTTGATAGTGAGTTTGTTAAGCTCACGATAATCGATGCACATGCAGAACGATCCGTCTTTCTTTTTAACGAATAAAACGGGAGCGCCCCACGGGGATGAACTCGGACGAATGAAACCCTTGTCGGCTAACTCTTGAAGTTGACCGGCAAGTTCTTGCATCTCGGAGGGTGCAAGGCGGTAAGGAGCTTTGGCAATCGGAGTCGTACCGGGCATGAGATCAATTCGGAATTCGACCTCACGGGATGGAGGAAGACCGGGTAGGTCCTCGGGAAAGACTTCAGGGAAATCGCAAATGATGGGAATGTCTTTTACACCTTTGCCCTTTTCTTTCTTTTTCACTACTTGGGCCAAAAAGGCCACGTAGTTCTTTAGTAAATATTTTTGGGCTTTGGTGCAGGACATGAGTTTGAGTCCACCGGATAGCCTTTCGCCATGGATTTGCAAAACTTGACCGGATAGAAGGGGAATACGGATGAATTTCTCAAAGCAAACGACTTCGGCATGGTTCTTGGCAAGCCAATCCATGCCTACTATGACATCAAAACTCCCCAATTGCATGGGTATGAGATCGATCGAGAAGGGATGACCATTAAGGTCGAGAGTACAATCGAGGATAATCGTGTCACAAAAGGTGGATTTTCCGTCCGCGATTTCGACAGTGAAGGAGTTCTCTAACTTATTTCGGGTCTTAGCTAACATAAGTTCAAATTCTAGCGATACGAAACTTTTATCCGCACCGGTATCAAATAAAACAGAAGCATACCGACCATTGACAGGAAACATACCGTTCACCACGTCGTTATCAATTTGTGCCTGCGCCGCATTGATGTTGTAAGCACGGCCTCTTGGGTTTGTGGGTTGGTTTTGGTTGGGTGGTTGGTTGCGGTTGTTGTTGTTGGTGGGGTTGTTGTTGTGGTGGTGTTGGTTTTGGTTTTGTGGGCATTGTGGGCTCATGTGGTTTGGATCACCACAACGGTAGCAAGCCCGACCATTTGTGATGGCCGATGGGTTTCGGTTTGGTGGGGGAGCTTGGGTGTTTTGGGGTTGTTGTGGGTTGCGGCATAGGTTGGCAAGGTGTCCGAATTTGCCACACGAGGTGCATTTTCGGCATGGGAGGTTGTTTGGGTGGTGGTATTGGCAAGTGTTGCATAATGGGTAAGATCCACCATACGGTTTCTTTTGGGGTGTCGAGTCTTGGTTCATCGGCACTTGGTTAACAGGGGTGACAACCGCATAGTTCTGGGCTTGGGACTTGCGCTTTTTGTTGTTTTGGTGAGTAGGGGTTTTGGCGGGTTTTGGTTCGGTGACTTTGGGTTCGGTGGGCTCAACGGTGGCTTGGGTGGCGTGCTTCTTGGTGCCCCGAATGGTTAAAGTACCATCCTGAACACGGTTTCGGGAGAAAGAGGCCGCAAGGCGCATGGCCTTGGCGAGGTTGGTGGGTTCGGCGGCGGCGACCGTGTCCTTGATGACGGAAAGGGAGGCCTTGTATGTACTTGGCCACGGATCGCTCTATGGTGTCAACTTGGCGAGGCGCAAGGACGGAGAGTTGTTGGAAGCGGAGGTTGTAGGCAGCATTGTCACCGTTGTCCTGTTTGAGGGTGAAAAACTCCTCCTCGAGTGCTTGCAACTCGTGGGGAGGGCAGTACTCCTCGCGCATAAACGCTTTGAGTTCCTTCCAAAACAGGGTGACGATCTCCTCGTCGAGCTATCCCACCAAGCGAGAGCTTGCTCTTTGAAGAGGCTAGCGGCGTAGCGAGTCCGGAGGTGGTCCGGGGTCTCGCTTACCGAGAAGGTGTTTTCCATGATCGCAAACCAGCTAAGGAGCTTGGTTGCACCTTCGAGTCTCGTGAAAGATTCGGGACGACAAGCAAGGAAGGTTCGGTAGTGTTGGGCGTGGGAGTTGGGAGTTTCGGTGTTGGATTCGACCGATCTATTGGGGGTGAGGTTCTGGATGAGGCCAGGGATGACTTGGGCCATTTGCTTGGCCACGAGTGCGGCCAAACGCTTGTCCCTCTTATTGTTCCTAGCGGTAGCAGAGTGGCAAGATGAAGACATCTACAAAAGGGGATTGTGAGACTTAGATCAATGGTTTTGCATAAAAAATGTTGTCATATGAGTATGTAAATTTCACGTATGGCACAAGTAATCAAGTAATTTCATGTAATAGCACGTTTGGTCATGTGAATCATGTATGGAAATAGTGTATATAGCAAACATGTGACGATGAAAGAGCATAAATTTAATTGGTTCTCGAATGTATTAGCGTTTTGAAGTTAGTAAGGCGAGTAGCGAAAAGCGAGCGTCCACGAGATCGAACCAAGTTAGTATAATAATAGTAGTGAAAATAGTTTATATATAAAAGAGAGGCTTGTTTGTAAAAAGTTGGAGTGTCTCGTTAGCTCGGCTCTTGAACTAACGAAAACGTCGACTAACCCAAGTGGTCAAACCTTCTATTGAGTTCGGGAAACACGTTTTGGCCTAATAGATAAAATACTCTCACCGGTAATTCGGTTAACGGTATTTTACCCTTCCGGTTACTACGTGTCCCTAGTCAATAGCACAGCCGAGACTTTGGCGAGATTGAAAATTTTAAGAGTGGAACTAATCACCAAATTGTGGATTTCACTCCTAGTTTGGTGGTGTCGTTCCGTTTTGTATAGGGTTGGTGCCTTAACCGTTTGAGATAGAAAATCACTCCTAACTTTAACGGTAAGGTTTTCCAAGAGCGTTTGTGAGTGGAATTCTTTTACCGTCAAGGTGAGGTTTTCACACCTAACTTGATGGTAAATTCCTAAGTCTTAGGAGGAGTGAAACTTATCACCGAATGAGGAATTACCCTCTTTTGGTGAGTTCGTTTCTTTGGTGAAATATGAGTGTCTTGATGTCTTGAAATCCATGACGGTGTATTTAGTCCAAAGAATAAGTAAGAAGTAAAGGTGGTAGAACAAGCGTATTAAGAGTCACAAGGAATGGTCTAAAACGGGTCCTTAGTTATAGGCTAGGTCAAATAAGCAATTTTCCTAATTCCCTATAACCACGGCTCTGATACCAATCTGTCACAACCCATACGGCGGCGGAATCACCGAACGTGACGTGTATGATTGTTCAAAGACATCGTGGCACTATTGTTGAAATATAAATTTAACCGATTTCATTAAACTAAGAATTTCAAATACAATTGTTTCAATTAAAGGAAATACATTGATAAACAAAAGACAAAAATATTTAAATTTGATATCTAAGGCAAAGTCCCTAGATTCCATTTCCATGGTAGCATCAAACATCTCTTGAAAACATGTAAAATAATATTTGATCAACAATAAAGTTGGTGAGTTCATACAAGTTTCATACATATAATAATCATGTTTAAAGCAACAATTCACATGCATAGACATACTTTACTAATGTTCATACAATTTGTAATGATGTAGTTCAAACCTATTGTTGACATAGCATATCTAGCATCCAAAGAATACTAGTCGAATAAATAACATAACAAGATCGGGGGCTCCATAAAGGTAACGAAAAGCCGACGGGTGTCAATCCTATAGCGCTACACTTGTTAAGTGCGGTTTTGCAAGAATTAATGAACTATTGTATTAACAGGTTGTATTTAAGCATGTAGTCAAGTTGTTGTCACATGAGCATGTTAATGAATTGTGTTTGAATAAAGTGTGAATCTTGTAATGTATGTGTTTTGAATATGTACATGTTTTCAAGTCCCAAAGTGCAAAAATGTAAAAGGGGCAAGTATGAAAGTCACGGTTTGGCGTGGTAACGAAAGGATGGACGGGAAGGTGAAGAGTCGGGAATGCCGGTTAACCTAAAAGGTAACGTAGGCATAAGTTCGGTGGAGAAGAAATAATAAATAATATATATGTATAATAGTATCAAGTTGGTCATGCATCGCCGACGGCGGACCGAAATACAAACCCCTAACTTAGTTAGGAATTCGGATGGTCAAAAGTTAGTATAGTTAGTAATATACCACTTGAAGTGGTCAAGAGAAAGGTTGGGAAATCCACAAACCTTGTTAGATTTATTTATAATATTTATGTATAGTATTTGAACACCTTGTGGCTATTGGATGTCTTATGGTAGATGAATATGTTCATCTACTTCATCCAAATACCTTAGCACAAGGCTTCCATCATAGAATTTTGATGGAAGCTTGGTTTGGTTTTACCACAACTAGATGTAAAATATCCAAACAAGAACATGAAGAAGAAGAAATGTTAGTTGAAAGACCACAACCTGGACCTCAAATGGTGACTTATCTTAGATGTTTACCATGGTAAACAAATGATAAGATCCTAGAGGTTTATCCAAGAGGGTGAAGGAAGAATTGTTAAGAAAAAAAAGGAAGAAACTTGAAGAAAAATAAGGTTTTTACCTTATAAAATTCTGTCAAAAATCTTGAAAGAAATGGAGCAATTGGAGAGATTTGTGAGAGAATTTGGAGGGTGTAAGGGTGGAGGAGTGAAAGGGAGTGGGTATTTATAAGTGTGGATTAGGGTTTGGGGTATTAAATGAGTTAGTTGGGAGTTGGTGGTTGAAAGGGAGGTGATTCTTTTTTTCTTTTTCTTTTTTAAATGAAATAATAATAATAGTACTAAAGATAATAATACTACTAATAATAATAATAATAATAAACCGAGCGTGTATGGACGTGAAACGAGAATATAAATGTGTAAAAAAAGTGAAACGCGTGTTTGTAATATATAATTTTGTAATATTGCACATATGATGTTGTCTTGCATATGTATAAATGTAATGTATGTTGTAAACATGTAATTGAATAAATCCAATAAATTCATTGATCATAAGTCTCGGGTTACAATGGATTTAAAAATGAAAGTACAAGGGTACAAAATGTAAATAAACGATGATGTGGAAAGTACGGATATTACATATTGCTAGGGTGAAGATGATGTTTTGTAACACACCACTTTCAATAACAAAAGTTTAACGCGCGGAAGACTAAATCCCAAAAATTTTTTTTTTTTTTTTTTTTTTTTTTTTTTTTTACTCCTCGCGTACCGCGAGACAAACTAGCCACCTCCCTCGCGTACCGCGAGGGAGTCTCAGAAACGCAAACCCGGAAACCCGGTCTCTCGCGTACCGCGAGAGAATCCTCTAAGGGCTCTCGCGTACCGCGAGGGACTCAAAACTCAGAGAGTTTCAGTTTCCTGCAGGTTTTCATACTTAACCATTTTTCCAACTTTTTCACTTCACTTGACAACCAAAAATTCCCATATCACTTGGGTTTTGACAAAAAGCATTCATACTACATATTTTAACATAAACAACATTGTTTATGAACCAAAATACACGTCAAAAAAACGGATTTCAAACAAAAACCCATAATCACCATAAAGCATACGAGAATCCTCTTTTCGCCAATGAACTTGACCTTGACCTACTTCGGAGCTTTCCCTACATAACCACATTAACATAACACCATTAGTAATGAAATAACCAAAACAAACAAGTATATAAAACTTGTTTTCACCACTTTCACCCATTTGACCCGTTTACACACAATAAGTCAATTAAGGGTTTCATTATCACATTATCATTTCCATTATGGCACGTAGGCCATAACTTCATATCCATTTAGGATACGAGATCATAACTCCATAACCGTTCTATCCATTATGGTACTTAGACCATAACTCCATATCCATTCTATCCATTATGGTTCATAGACCATAACTCCATATCCATTCTATCCATTATGGTTCGTAGACCATAACTCCATATCCATTCTATCCATTATGGTACTTAGACCATAACTCCATATTCACATATCCATTATAGTACACATACTATAACTACATACATTCTATCATTTACACACTTCCATATACGTTCATACCACATATCAAATTATGCAACTATATACATCATACATACAACATTGCATACAAACACCATATCATCAAAACTAAGTAAGTGCTAAAGCACTTACCTTTCGGGTTAGAAGGTCCCGCACCGGCTTTTAGCTTTGCAACTTGATTACCTAAACACATTCACCTAGTTTAGTAATCTAACATACACCAAAATCATATTACAATTGGGTTCACAACCCAATTTCCCATTTCCAACCCAAATTGACCCGTTTTGGGTTATCCTCATAACCAAACACCCTCTTTCACCACAAACTCACCTACTTGAGTTTCATTATCTTAACCTTAACACTAATCTTTCTTTCAAAAATTATTATAAAGTTAATTTGGTGTTTGTTCAAGTGTCTAACATCCCAAAAACACTTAATCATCACTAGATCACCATTCTATCTTCATTTTACAAAAACCCCCAATTTTTCTCATATGAACCCTAACTTCTCATAATCAAAATCAAGGGTTCTAGGATGTTAATCATCACTCTTTAACTTTAGTTAAGTTAGATTATCAACAATCTAACACCAATTTACCACATGCATCCAAATTTTCGGATTTCACCCAACACCCACCAAGAACACATCAAAAGTGAAATCAAAAGGATGTTTAACACTTACTTGATGTTAGAAGGTTGATGTGCAAGCCAACACCTTCTCAAAACGAGCCTAAAACGCAAGATTTGGCTTCAAATTGGATTTTCTCCTTTTTCTCCTCTCTTGCTCAAGAACGACCCAAGCATGCAAAATGACCAATTTTGACTTCTCCAAGTCAATATGGCAGATTTTGCCCATTTACACAATTAGTCCTTCAACTTCCATTTCACCATTCCCTTTCCAAAACTAGTTAAAAACTAGCCTAACCCCATTACTAACTTGAAACCCGCTTGTTTCAATTTATTTCAAAATATTATTTTCAACATAATATTTATTTAGAAATATATTTATTTATAACGAGACCCGGATTTTGGTTCGTTACAAATCACCTCCCCTTATTTGGGTTTCGTCCCCGAAACCCGTCTTCACATAAAAAGGTTTGGGTAAAACTTGAGCATTTCTTCCTCGGTTTCCCAAGTCATTTCCGCTCCCTTTCTATGTTTCCACTTCACCAATACTTGGCTAATCTCTTTATTACGTAAACGCTTCACTTTTCTATCCAAGATTGCCACCGGTTCTTCAACATAATTCAACTTTTCATCCAATTCGATATCATCTAATGGAACAAAAGTAGACTCGTCCGCTAAACATTTTCGCAAATGTGACACGTGAAACGTGTTATGAAGTCTACTTAACTCCTCCGGTAGCTCCAAGCGATAAGCTACCGTACCCACCTTTGCTATCACCTCAAACGGCCCGATGAAACGAGGACTTAACTTCCCCCATTTTCTAAACCGTATCACACCTTTCCAAGGAGAGACTTTCAAAAGTACAAAGTCCCCCACTTGAAACTCAATCGCCCGCTTCCTATTATCCGCATAGGACTTTTGGCGATCTTGAGCCGCCTTCAAGCGTGCTCTAATTTGGTCAATACTATCATTAGTTTCCAAGACCACCTCTTTACTACCTAGTTCCCGTTGACCGATTTCACCCCAACACACGGGTGTTCGACACTTTCTCCCGTACAATGCCTCAAAAGGCGGCATACCAATACTAGAATGATAACTATTGTTATACGAAAATTCCGCCAACGGTAAATGGTCATCCCAACTACCACCAAAATCTAAAGCACACGCTCGCAACATATCTTCGAGCGTTTGAATCGTTCGCTCGCTTTGACCATCCGTTTGTGGATGATAAGCAGTGCTAAGATTCAATCTAGTCCCCATATCCTCATGGAATTTCTTCCAAAATCGAGAAGTAAATCTCGTATCACGATCCGATATAATCGACACCGGCACACCATGACGTGACACAATTTCCTTCACATACATTTCCGCCAATCTATCCGAAGAGTATGTTTCCTTTATAGGTAGGAAATGTGCACTCTTCGTCAACCGATCCACTACTACCCATATCGCATCATAACCCTTTCGAGTCTTTGGTAGTTTAGTGATCAAATCCATAGCTATATTCTCCCATTTCCAAAGCGGTATTTCAAGCGGTTGGAGCTTTCCATACGGCTTTTGGTGTTCCGCCTTCACCCTTAAGCATGTGAGACACCTCTCAACATACTTAACAACATCACGCCTCATACCCGGCCACCAAAAATGACACCTCAAATCGTAAAACATCTTTGTGGCCCCCGGATGGATAGAATATTTGGATTTATGCGCCTCATCTAAAATAGTTGTCAAAATACTTGACAACCTAGGAATCCAAATCCTACCAAAGCATGTCTTCAAGCCCATGCTATTTTCACCAAGTTTATCAACATAAGCAACCATCCGCTCTTTCTTCAAGTCACCACCAAGTGCTAACACTTGAGCCTCCCGGATTTCATCAATTAGGGATGATGAAATTGTCATCTTGAATGACTTCACCTTGATAGGTGCATGACTTGACTTCCTACTAAGCGCATCCGCCACAACATTCGCTTTACCCGGATGATAAAGTATGTCACAATCATAATCCTTGACCAATTCAAGCCACCGCCTTTGCCTCATGTTGAGGTCCTTTTGGTCAAAGAAGTACTTGAGACTTTTGTGATCCGTGTAGATCGTACACTTAACCCCATACAAATAATGCCTCCAAATCTTGAGTGCGAAAACCACGGCCGCAAGCTCTAGATCATGGGTAGGGTAATTCACCTCGTGAACCTTCAATTGCCTAGACGCGTAGGCAATTACTTTCCCCCTTTGCATCAAAACACACCCCAACCCCGAATGCGAGGCATCCGAATACACAACAAAATCTTCGGTCCCGTCCGGCAAGGATAAAACAGGCGCCTTTGTCAACTTTTCTTTCAAGAGTTGAAAGGCAGATTCTTGCTCGGAACCCCAAACAAACTTAGTCTCTTTACGGGTCAACTTCGTCATCGGTAAGGCAATCCGAGAGAAGTTTTCAATAAACCGCCGGTAATAACCCGCCAACCCCAAGAAACTTCTAATCTCCGAAGGCGTCTTCGGTGGAAACCAATCTTTAACCGCCACTATCTTGGATGGGTCGACAGTAATCCCTTTATCATTAATCACATGACCCAAGAATTGAATTTCGCGTAACCAAAAGGCACACTTGGAGAATTTAGCATAAAGTTTCTCCTTTTGCAAGACTTCGAGAATTTCACGCAAATGGCAAGCGTGATCACCTTCGCTCCTTGAATAGATGAGAAGATCGTCAATGAAAACAATGACCGAGCGGTCGAGGAACGGTCTACACACCCGGTTCATAAGATCCATGAAAACCGCGGGTGCGTTGGTTAAGCCGAAAGGCATAACTGTAAATTCATAGTGACCGTAACGAGTGCGAAAAGCGGTTTTAGGAATGTCATCTTCTTTCACTTTCAGTTGATGGTACCCGGATTTCAAATCAATCTTAGAGAACCACGACGCCCCTTGTAATTGATCGAAAAGATCATCAATCCTAGGTAAAGGGTACCTATTCTTCACCGTCAACTTATTCAACTCCCGATAATCCATACACATCCTCATGCTCCCATCCTTCTTTTTAACGAAGAGAATGGGCGCACCCCAAGGTGAGACACTTGGGCGTATGAAACCTTTATCAAGCAATTCTTGTAATTGCTCCATCAACTCTTTCATTTCTGGCGGTGCCAATCTATAAGGCGCTTTAGCTACCGGTTTAGCACCCGGCATCAAGTCGATCCCAAACTCAATCTCCCTATCAGGCGGAACCCCCGGTAACTCGTCAGGAAACACATCCGCAAACTGATTCACGACCGGCACGTCGTGAATCTCTTTTACCTTTCCATCCACATCCGTAACACATGCCATGAACGCCTTGCACCCACGCGCCATGTACTTGGTTGCCTTCACAAAGGAGCACAACCTCACCTTACCTTTCTTATCACCTTCAATGTAGATGGACTCTCCCGACGGGGAATCAAGTTGGATCGCTTTTGGTCCACATAATATACTCGCCTTATTCTTTGACAACCAATCCATCCCCACAATAACATCAAAATCCCCCATAGACATAGGAATTAAATCAATATGGAACGTTTCACCCCCCGCCTTTAATTTGCAATTCCTATAAACATCAAACACTAGGAAGCTCTTATCGTTTGCCGCCTCAATTTCTAAGGGTTCGTCTAACTTGCTACTTATAAAAGAAGAATGCTTAACAAATTTCAAAGACACAAACGAACGACTAGCCCCCGAATCGAAAAGAACTAGTGCAGGTAAAGAGTTAATCCTGAATGTACCTGACACCACCTCCGAGTCGTTCTTTGCTTCCTCCGCAGATATGTGGAAGGCTCTACCCTTAGGCCTGGGTATCTCAACTTTTCTTTCGCTTCCACCTTGCTTCAAATCCGGGCAATCCGCCCTAAGGTGTCCTGGCTTGTAACAATTATAGCATATACGAATCTGGCTTGGACACTGATTTGCCATATGCCCCGGCTTTCCACACTTGTAACAATTTGACGTTCCCTTCTTACAATCCCCATAGTGCTCCTTCCCACAAACTTTGCATCCTTGAGAAGAGAACTTGGTAAAAGGCTTCTTACTAGGGCTCCCGCCCTTTATCTTGCTCACCACTTGATCCACAATTTCCCTTTTTCTCTTCTCTCCCCTAGCCTCTTGTCTCCTCAACTCCACTTCCCTTTCCCGACACCTGTTTATTAAATCCACAAGTGTGGTGAAAGAAGATGGAGATATGCTATCTCTGAATTCCACAGTCAACATAGCATAAAATCTGTCAATCTTCGCCTTCTCGGTCGACACCACGTCCGGACAGAACTTGGCGCGATCAAAGAAAGCTCCAGCCAATTCATCTATTGACTCATTCTTTTGCCTCATGAGGAGAAACTCCTCAGTCATTCTATCAACTGCGGCTTGCGGGCAATGATACTTCAGAAAAGCCGCCTTAAACTCCTCCCAAGTCATGGAGGTCACACCCAAATCACCTCTCTCCTTGCGGAGATTCAACAACCACTCTTTCGCCCTTCCAGTCAATAAAGGCACACTAAACATCACCCTATCCTCAGGCTTACATTTAGTAGTCTCGAAATTAGACTCCATATCCACCACCCACCTGTGGCTCAGAATCGGGTCCACTTGCCCGTTATACTCCTTGGGTTTAATTACCATAAACTCCTTTAGAGTACAACCCTGTGGCACCCTTTCCTTCTCCTTTAACACGTCTTCGAGGGTAAGCTTGATAGCCCCTCTCATTTCTTCCATTAACAAGGTTGTGGCTTGCTCGAAGGCCTTAGCCACTTCCTCTTTTATCATATCTTGGATTCTTGGATCCAATGGTTCATTACTTGCATCTTCTGCCATCTCTAAACTGAGAAAATGAACCACAAACACTTTAATACCCTTTCACTTTCAATACCCTAGGTATCCATTACACATTCACTATTATATGTATTAAGTATATATATACCTACCTATATATATACATACATATATAACCACCTTCACCTAATCCTTGCAAATGTTCATTGTTATATGGTTATCATAAAGTCTCTTGCACATTTCATCTTATTAAACATATTGGCCAGACATGTTTAATAGTACGCCATGCCCAATTGTAATTACCATCTCCATATAACAAGTCACAAAACAAGTTTCGGCACACATAACACCTTAACAACATTCATCATACATATATACATACACCATATATATATATATTATCATTTTATCAAATCATTACTAACCTTTCATTTCAGCAAGCTCCGAGTCTTAGTCAAGTCCTACTTGGATTCTCGTATCATCCCCCCATATCAAGAGCATCCGGTTTGAGTTTAGTGTCTCGCACACCAAATCCCTCAAACCATTGCTCTGATACCAAGTTGTAACACACCACTTTCAATAACAAAAGTTTAACGCGCGGAAGACTAAATCCCAAAATTTTTTTTTTTTTTTTTTTTTTTTTTTTTTTTTTACTCCTCGCGTACCGCGAGACAAACTAGCCACCTCCCTCGCGTACCGCGAGGGAGTCTCAGAAACGCAAACCCGGAAACCCGGTCTCTCGCGTACCGCGAGAGAATCCTCTAAGGGCTCTCGCGTACCGCGAGGGACTCAAAACTCAGAGAGTTTCAGTTTCCTGCAGGTTTTCATACTTTAACCATTTTTCCAACTTTTTCACTTCACTTGACAACCAAAAATTCCCATATCACTTGGGTTTTGACAAAAAGCATTCATACTACATATTTTAACATAAACAACATTGTTTATGAACCAAAATACACGTCAAAAAAACGGATTTCAAACAAAAACCCATAATCACCATAAAGCATACGAGAATCCTCTTTTCGCCAATGAACTTGACCTTGACCTACTTCGGAGCTTTCCCTACATAACCACATTAACATAACACCATTAGTAATGAAATAACCAAAACAAACAAGTATATAAAACTTGTTTTCACCACTTTCACCCATTTGACCCGTTTACACACAATAAGTCAATTAAGGGTTTCATTATCACATTATCATTTCCATTATGGCACGTAGGCCATAACTTCATATCCATTTAGGATACGAGATCATAACTCCATAACCGTTCTATCCATTATGGTACTTAGACCATAACTCCATATCCATTCTATCCATTATGGTTCATAGACCATAACTCCATATCCATTCTATCCATTATGGTTCGTAGACCATAACTCCATATCCATTCTATCCATTATGGTACTTAGACCATAACTCCATATTCACATATCCATTATAGTACACATACTATAACTACATACATTCTATCATTTACACACTTCCATATACGTTCATACCACATATCAAATTATGCAACTATATACATCATACATACAACATTGCATACAAACACCATATCATCAAAACTAAGTAAGTGCTAAAGCACTTACCTTTCGGGTTAGAAGGTCCCGCACCGGCTTTTAGCTTTGCAACTTGATTACCTAAACACATTCACCTAGTTTAGTAATCTAACATACACCAAAATCATATTACAATTGGGTTCACAACCCAATTTCCCATTTCCAACCCAAATTGACCCGTTTTGGGTTATCCTCATAACCAAACACCCTCTTTCACCACAAACTCACCTACTTGAGTTTCATTATCTTAACCTTAACACTAATCTTTCTTTCAAAAATTATTATAAAGTTAATTTGGTGTTTGTTCAAGTGTCTAACATCCCAAAAACACTTAATCATCACTAGATCACCATTCTATCTTCATTTTACAAAAACCCCCAATTTTTCTCATATGAACCCTAACTTCTCATAATCAAAATCAAGGGTTCTAGGATGTTAATCATCACTCTTTAACTTTAGTTAAGTTAGATTATCAACAATCTAACACCAATTTACCACATGCATCCAAATTTTCGGATTTCACCCAACACCCACCAAGAACACATCAAAAGTGAAATCAAAAGGATGTTTAACACTTACTTGATGTTAGAAGGTTGATGTGCAAGCCAACACCTTCTCAAAACGAGCCTAAAACGCAAGATTTGGCTTCAAATTGGATTTTCTCCTTTTTCTCCTCTCTTGCTCAAGAACGACCCAAGCATGCAAAATGACCAATTTTGACTTCTCCAAGTCAATATGGCAGATTTTGCCCATTTACACAATTAGTCCTTCAACTTCCATTTCACCATTCCCTTTCCAAAACTAGTTAAAAACTAGCCTAACCCCATTACTAACTTGAAACCCGCTTGTTTCAATTTATTTCAAAATATTATTTTCAACATAATATTTATTTAGAAATATATTTATTTATAACGAGACCCGGATTTTGGTTCGTTACATGTTTTGTGCATGTTAATGTTTAACCTATTAATGAAGTGGTATGTTTATGTCTTTAACTAATTCGTTCTTAGAAACCATCTTTTGATGGGCTTTTATTATTGTTTAAATCCGTTTTTATATTTGTGAGTGTCTTGATTTTAAAGAGTAAGATCGTAAAACCATTTTTAATCAAACTTCCTTTGAAACTCGTACGTCTTTATACGAGCAGAGATTGATAAGCCAAGGCTTCGTCTATACTTCTAAGATCGTACGTCTTTATACGAGATTATTATGCGACCAAAAATTGGTGAACTCATGTTGGGAATGGTACGTCTTTATACTTGGTCCCGTTGTTACACCGCCTCCCGGTGAGCAAAATATAATCACCTATTTAACTTTAATATAAAACATTTTGGGTCCGATGTCTTAAACCAACTCGGAGATGACCATTCGATGGGAAATGTTGTCTCTAACGGGAGGTACTACCACTTTTTAAAGAATATAATTTGCAAATCAAATGTAGTGAGGACGAGGCTCTAGCGGTGACCCGGGTCACAAGTTTGTAGTAGTCATACCACTGAATTAGTCAACTTAACATTATCACGTACCAAGCTGATTCGAATCCTGAAGCAATACATTCCGTAATCTGATCATTTTCGATTTATTTACTATTCTGCTAGTTACATTTCTGTTACACACTTCACGCACATTTTTACTTTTATGTTATTTACTTTACTGTCATTTACTTTTCTGCTTCACAAGCACACAAAACTCTCTCACTAATTAATCTGGCTAAACGATAACAAAAGTTGAGTATATTACGCTGCGATACTTGGTTAATACCAGATTAATTATCGAACCATTATCGAACAAAAGTTGAGTATATTACGCTGCGATACTTGGTTAATACTCTCTCACTATATTAAAACAAACACATCAGTCGTATAGCCTCTATACGACTCGTATAGCTTTGTGGCATACGGTTATACGGCTCGTATAGAAAATCGATCAGAGGTATGTGACAAGCCATGTAGCCTTGTCGATGAGTCGTACTTTATACGAGTCGTATAACACATATACGACTCGTATAGCTTTGTTGCATATGGGTAGTATATGTGATATACGACTCGTGTAGAAAATCAATCAGAGGTATATGACAAGCCATGTAGCCTTGTCGGTGAGTCGTACTTTATACGAGTCGTATAGGTGTCAGATGGTGTTTGATTAGTTGTGAGGTGGGGTATATTTTGTTGTCCTTATGTGAGTGTAATGGTATAAATCTTTCTCTAAGAATTAAGAAAAGTTATAAAATTGGCCAATATTAACCAATCAAATGTTACATAAATTATAAACCTAATAAGACTAACACTCAAAATTGGCCACCAATCAAATATAGCATAAATTGGGGCAAGAACCGAAAACACTAGGATGAGGATTTGAATCTTTGCTACATTGATGGTTTAGTATGTTTAACTTATATAAAGGGGAATTCTAGCAGTTTTATCATAATATTTAACTTTTACAAATCTTAGTAATTTAAATTAAAATTTTTTATTCAAAATATTTGTAATAAGGATTATAATTAATTTTGATCAACTACAATATTTCATAAGATTTGAATTTATGTCCAAATTGTTTAATCATCACTAGAAGTGTTCATAAGCTACCACCTACCGGATGTCATAAACATACTTTATTCAGAAAATTACTACTTGAAATTCATAAACACTTAATTTCAAATAAGTAGGAGGGATTTCACTTACCAAAGGGTTAATCTCCACTTCTAAACATTTAACATTGCATGAAATTTGTTTAGATACCTTATCTTCACTTGAATTTTTGTACTTTTCTTTTGGCACTTAAATGATCGGTTCATTTTAGGCACTTCATTTCCTACTAATTATTTATGGAATGCATTAATATTATTACAACACATATTATTTTATAGTGTTTTTATTGTTTGTAGGTTTAAAAAGAAAATGAGCTAAAAACATATTAAACTAAAGATGAGATAAAAACAGCAAAAGAAAAAAGAAATTAAATAATTTTTGTTTTGGATCTGTAACAGCAAAAGAAAGAAGGAAAAAAAATATATTATGAAGACTTGAGGTTTTGGACTGTTTACTTGAAAGGAAACAAAAAGAAATATTAAAAAATAAAGATGGGCCAACGATTTGGGCTTGGAATAAAAATGAAATGGGCTGAATTTATCTCGGGCTGGGCCAACGATTATGTGTTTAATGTATGTGTATGTTTGAAAGATATGTTTCAAGTAACATTGACACGTGTTAGATTGTGATTATCAGTTATATGTTGATGATATGTTGTCTTGATGTGTGTATTTTATTGGACTAGAATCATTAAGTAACAACATGAAAAATTCCTTAGCCTTATATTGTCCATCATTGCATACATTGAATAAGGCTATGTTTATGAAGTTTGTTAGCAGTGTGAATTAAGTCAGGTTATACATAATGCTATCAAATTCAAACCCGGGTGTGATCGCTTAATTTTTGTCTCGTGTTTTCTTTGTGTGCTTTGTGTTCCGTTTATTAGTTTAATTGCAAATTATGTTAGTGTTAGTTTACTTCAAATCATCATCCAACTCTGTAGTCTGATTCTCAATCAATCGGATATTTTTGTTTTCCTTTTCCCAATTAAGCAAAACGTAGAATACTAACCATCCGCTCCTCGTGGTATTATACCCTACTTGCTCTAACTATCTAGGTTAATTAAGAATTTATATGGCTTGAAGACAGTCACCATTACACACACTTGCTATGATGTTTTTGCATCTTCATTATGCGACCAGGACTAGAGGTGTTCATCGGGTCGGTTTTCGGTATAGTCATATTTGATACTCTTGAAATTGAATTCAAATTCAAACCAAATTCGATATGGAATTCGAAAAATCGATTAGAATTTGAAATTTTAATTTGGGTTAATTTGAATTACAAGAAAAAAAATAAACAAATAATATACACACATATATATAAGTAATATTATGTTAGATTTCCGTGTATTAAATGGGCTGAATCATGAAAAGAATACAATAAATAAATATCTTATATGTTAATTAACTATTATTAGATTTTAGAGGGCCACAGTTAACAGATGACTTAATTTTATCAGAATTTATGAAAGAAAATATCATTCTAAATCCTATGTCCAGTACTGATTTAAAAAAAATTATAAGAAATATTTTGCTTTTCTATGTTAATATTGATCAAATATTATATAATGATATAATATAAATTTATTATGATATTTAATTATTTATAAAAAAATTAATAATATCATTAGAATTCGAACATCTATGTCAAATCGGTTCGAGAATCAAAGCTTAGAATTCAATTTGGAATCCGGATGCTAACCCTATTCAAAAATTTGAATTTGATTCGAATTTTAGGTTTTGAGGTTCAATTCGAATAATACCTAACCAAAACTACCCAAATATTTTTCAAGTTTAATTCGAATAATACCTGACCAAGACAAGCCAAATATTCTAAAAATTATCTTTGTCTATTTGACACATTTGGTCCTTCTAATCTTCATTATGATATTATTCAACCATTAAACAAAAAAAAAGTAGGATTATTTATGTAACCAAATTTCTAGTCACGCTTTTCACAATTATTTATTTAATTCACTCCAACACAATAGAAGTTAATTTCCTTCTATATATCAGGGTGGGTATCGTCTTTCTTATCCTCCCATTCTTAGCAGTCTCTCTTCTACTTTAGCGTCACATCACGTTTCTCACTATATCCCTTTCTCAACCCTCCCACCCTTTAACTTTTTAGGTTGTACATTGAGGGGGTGTTTGGGATTACTTTTGAAAACTCCTTATTAACTTTTGGAAAAAAATTAATAAGTAGTTTTAAAAAGTAAGTAGGAGTTACTTCTTGAAAACTCTTTATTCTCTTCTATTTTTTCGTCTCCTTTTGATATACCCAAACAAACTTTTAACTTTTTAAAAAAGTTAATAAGGAGCTCAAAAAGTAATCTCAAACATGCCCTGAGTTGTGCGAGTTTTACATCAACCATAACTCATCCCAAAAGACTAGTATGATGGGAGAGGGAGCCATTTGAGTTATAAACCCCACATTGGTTGCCCATACAACCGATGTGGGACAAGTCTCATACCTTGCAATGGTTTCAGTCCATAACAATTACACATCAAGTTTGAGATCTAACATGCAAGAACTGATTGTCGAACAATGGGAAGAGGAACTTGGAATCAATATTACTTAGCTTGTGAAATGAGATTTCTAATAGTATTATCTTAATGCAATTAACCATAAACAATTGATCAAAAAGAAGATAGTTAAACTAAACTATTCTAACTGAGGTTGATTTCGAATTTTTGATAAAACCAGGTACTTACTTCAGGCTCAAAGTTCCTTTTAGCTTTAAGATGTCTAATAATTTGATAAAGATATAATGTGGTAATTTTGTATCATTCACATTAACATGGTTGGAATAACATGAATATCATTATGAAAATTTCCCTATTATCATGGGTTGATTTCTCGTAATCGAACTACTAATAACAAAATACTAAAGAAGACTGGTATGGATCTTTTCTGTTAAGTACGTACAAAATAAAATTAAGATGAATCATGTAACAGGAAATGGCCGTGAATTTCATTTGTAAATGAATTAAAAAGATTTGTTTGGAGTTATCAAGTATCCCTAATCTAACCATATTAAACTTAAAGCCACTCAAGAGAGCTATCTTTATGCAACTAAATCATGATAACAACCAACTGTATTATCAACAAAAGTAAGGCAAAATCATAGTTGGTTTTTTTTTTTTTAACACATAACAAAATGTACAATACCAACAATAGTAAGGCAAAATCATACTAAAATCATACTTTGATTTCAAAGGAGCAAGACCATTAAAAACAAATGTTTAAACTTGAGGATTATGGGAGCATAATAGACAATGGATCATGAGGATTATCAACAAAGAATTGTAGTTCTTGGTCTAAAAAAGCACGGGACGCTCCAAAACATTTCGGTCCCAAAAAATGAAGCGCAAAGCTCGCAACACGTAGCGAAACATTGCTCTATGTACAACCCACACAGAAGTTGTGTCACTCATTTGTTTACATATCAATCTTTTTATTAAGTAAACTTTTTATAATTTTTTATCTGTTCAGTTTCTTATACATGTCAGCCTCCTATAGACCCTAGTTTTGACCAATATTGACCTAGCAAGGCATTTTCCAACTCGCCGTGCGTATGTTGTGATCCTTATGATCGTTGTAAACCAATATATCAATTCGACTAGGGAGAGACGATTGGTATAATTGTGGGATATGATATGGCCAAAACACTGCTGATTTAGGTGCTAAAACTTGCATTATACATAATAATAGTAATAATAATTACAACAAAATACCTAAAACATATCATTTCATCATAATTCTTGAAGGAAGACAAGCACACAAGGCATCATCTTCTTCAATCTTAACCCCTTCAACAACCACTAATTTCACCACAGATTCATTATCCACACTTTCTTTTTGCTTAACCTCCATAAAACCTCTATAGAGTACAGTTTCAATCCAATTCTCAGCACCATTTTTATCTGATACCCAATCTGATGCAAGTATTTGCACCATTACTTCATTCTCAATTTCCAACACAACATTTCTTCCAAATGATTTCTCAAAGCATTTGCTGATTCGTTTCAAGATTGTTTCAGCCCGGGAGTCAAAGTCAAACGGGTCGAAAACCACTTTTTCATCGACTTGATCTAAGAAATCTTCTAACCACAGCTCTTTAGTTTCAGAAACCGAATCATTGTCACTTTCTTCGGTTTCCTCCAATGGAAGATTCAAATCAAAACAAGATTTCAGTTTCTTGGCTCTTGGTACCAAAATTTCGAAATTGCCTATTTCGATTATCTTTCTTTTTTTCGACATCTCGGGGTTTCTAAAAACTGAATCTTTAGGGGAAAGAAGTAAACTCGAGTTTCCAGGCTCGGTTTTTTCAACTGAAATTCTCATTTGTAAGGCTTTTGCATTTAAGATTCTTTCTTCTGAATAGCTCAAGAATTCTTTCTCATTTTCCTCTTTACTATTGCTTGTGGTGAAAACAAAGATTGCATCAGTGATACGGGTTTCTCTACCACGAGCATCCGATAATTTTCCCGTTTTAATGGCCCGAGAAAGATTATCTTTAGTCACAAAATCGGCTTTATCTATGTGTTCAAGAAAAACAACCGACTGAGGTTTCTTGGTTAACTGTTCAGCAATGAACTCCATAGCGGTTTTTCCTCTAAATGATGGATCAGAAAAGTTTACATTTTGACGGTTAAAAACTGAAGTCGGGTGACTCGTTTGGTTTTCAAAGTTCAAATCTATAGAAATCAAGATTCCCGGGCTGCCAAAAACGACCTCTGCAAGTGCGCTGCTGATTTTCTTCTTGCCCACCGGGTCAGGCCCAGAAAACATAAACCATACATTGCGCCTTCCGGGCCCAGTTCTGACTCGTGTGATCGTTTGACTGATGGCCTGAATGGAACCATTTTGATATCCAACTTTATCTGCAAGTGCTCTGTAAAGTTGTTTAAAATCCTTTTCATTCGAAACATGCTTACTCGTTTCATCTATCTTAGCAGAACCCGGCACATCGAAGGTTCGAAGACGGGTTTTGGGGGCCGGTGGTCTCGGGTCTGGATCTGGTGAGACATAAACGGTTCCCAGGCCCAAATCTGTGGTTATGGAAGTTATTGCAGATGATGAAGTACTTGCAAAAAAGTCAACAGGTGGTGATAGATTTCTACATCTGCTTTCTTTATTTGAATCTTGGCCATTGATTTCTACCCTCTTGGGATCGGGCTGGAAGTGGTGAGGGAAAGGGATTCGGGCCCGAATTTGAGAAGTGCCTTGTTGTGGTGGTAACTTGTGATGGAGACGCTGGCAGATATCGGACCATTTCCTCTGGAGACCCATGATTCGGGCGTTGAATACACCACCATGATCTTTAGCCTGCACTGAAAAGATGGGCTATATGTTACCTATATAACTAGGGGCATTTCAAAACATGACACAAAAATAATTATGTTTTGGGTCGGCTAAGATAACCCGATTATCAAAGGGTCAACCCAAACACAACCTGTTTAATAAACGGGTTAACATGTAAACTTGTTTAAGTTAAGGTTTTTAAAAAGGTGCCTTCTTAGATTTTAGAGGGAGTTTTTAAGAAAATGTTAACATTTAAACTTTGATACTTTGTTTTTTTGATAATCCCCTTCCTGTTTTATTTCCAAAAGTGTTGAACTTTATCCATTACTCCAAACTATCTATTCTCACTTCCCCATCTTCAAATTCTTTCTATCCAGTTTCTCTAATCTCGAGCTAAATATCTAACCCAGGTTTGTTAACTACGAATGAGAAATAAGGAGCAAAAACAATTTAAAAGACATCAATTACAAAACAAGGTTCATTTAGGCTAGCGTTATTGGTTGTTTGAACTGTTACTAAGTAGCAAGTTATTACTCATATACGCAAACGAACATTAAACGGGTCAACCCGAAAGACAAGAAGATTTTAAGTATGTCCGTGTTAGAGTTGGCGTCTTTGACATCCTGTTTGGGTTCACCTATTCAACCCGTCAATCTGCCAACCCAAAATCCTTCAACCCGCCAACCGAACCCAACTGACACCCATACCTATAACCTATGTAAGTAGCATATCAAGAAAACAAAATTCTGAAGAAATCACACACCTCTACAACATTGTTTCCCTTAGTCGAATCAGCTTCAGGAATCTGCAACCAAGAAGCTAAACCCGCAGACTGTTGATCAGCCACGGATACCGTCTTCCCTCCCTTCTTCATAACCGCAACTTCTTGCTCATATTTCGCATTGCAAACATCACAACGAGCCACAGATTCCTCCGGTTTGCTTGATGAGCTTTCCACCTCTGTTTGTGCCGCGAAGAAGCCACCAAAGGGCACAAATGACCCCATCAAACTGTAATATCATGAGCATCGTACTGTCAGATAATGAACATCAATATCAGAAAATCATCATCTAACAGTTCATATAACATAAAGATTCAAAACAACACTCACCTGGATTTCAATTTAGAAATTGGAAGCAGATTCAAATCCCAATCTTTCTCCAAATTTGGAAATTTCGCCAACACCTTCATGTAAACCTCATAACTCCCAACTGATCCAATCAACCATAACTTCCCACCAAAATCCCTAACCAAATCACCCAACTGTAAAACAACATGTTCCAATGCTCCACCATCAAGAAACACCTTCAATTCCCCAAAATTCACAATCAAACCACAATTTCCACACCTCTCTGTTTTTGCCCTAACCTCCTTCACCTTCAAATTCATCAAATCCTCACTCAATTTCCCCGAAACAAACTCACGAATCTCCTTACCGATGTCAATAACGTTGAAACCCTCGCTCAAACCCTCGATTTCAGACGGCAAGAAGTTTAATTTACCGGTTTTTAACGACTCTGTAAATTCGGTGACTACGGCGTCGGCAGAAACCCCAATTAGCAACGGGTTTTTCGAGGTTTTTTTAACCAAAACGAGTCCGATTCGTTTGAAATCTTCTTGTTCATGATCGACGGCGAAGGGGAAATTAATCCCGGTCCGATTGAGATTCGAATCCGGTAGGTTACAGAGGAAAATCGGCGGGAATTTTAACGATTTGTTGAAACCGGAAACGGACGACGGCGGGTGTAGAATAGCGATTTTGATATCGGAGCTCCGGAAACCCGCGTCACCGAAAACCCGACTCACAATCGGGTCGTCGAGGATAGATAATATAAAGTGTTTAAGCTCCACTTTAATACATGATAATGATGATTGTGAGCCGTGGATTTGTTGATGCATCTGGTAGAAATGAAACGTCTCCGGTTGGCGGCGCTGGTTCGCCTGAGACCGTTTGATAGCCGCCATGAGCGAGTTCGAAACCGGCGGTTCGTTTTCTAGGGTTTTGGATTTGGAAGACGGGAGCCGGTCGAGCGACACGCTGACACAGAGCTCAAGCGCGCGAAACTGGAGCCGAGGGGAGTAAGCCGAGCTGCGTGCACGCGCACACGCGTCGCGTAAGGTTGACGTCGGAAGAGATAACAGAGCCGATACCGCGTGGAGAGAGGTGGTCTGGGAATGACTCCGCCGGCGCGCGACGGCGACGGCGTCGTCTAACGCACGCGCCGCCTCGTCGGTTAAGCATTGCCTGGCTGAGCTGACAGGCGTTGGCATCGCCGGCTAGCATATATATATATTTATAATTTATATAGAAGTATACAGCACCTGAAATCGGAAGGTGAATAAAGAATTGTGAAGCGGGGTTGAAATTATTTATTTAATTATTGGGTTGGGAATAAAGAATGGGGCCGGAAGGAGATGAATAAATGAAAGATTTTTGTGTTTATATGGCAGAAATAGAGCAGTAGTTATTTAGAGTCAGTTTGTTTGTGTGAGAGAGAAAGATGCCGTGTCCACTTGATGAACGAATGGGCCAAGCTCCGCATCAATGGAGGTCAACGTCACTGTCAAACTTTTTACAGGGAAAGAAAGTTGGTTTTCGATTCACCAATAATTTTATTTTATTTTATTTTTATAAATGGTATGGGCTCAACTGGCATGTCTCGTTAAATGATGCTCGTACATCAGTCTACCAATAATTTTATATGATCAAGTAATATAAAAAAGTACATTTATTTGAAATGTGGAGTGAAACTCTTAAACACAATCATTAAGGTGTGTCGTATTTTTTATTATTTGTTATTAAATTAAATATGGTAAATTGGATTTTAATAATTTAAATATTGAGTTATTGGTCGATAATAATCTATACTAATAATTTGACTTTTGTTACTCTCAACTTTCATTTTTTTTGTTAAAGTCAGTATGAGTAACATAATTATAATTGATTTATACTTAATTTCGCTCAAAATTATGATTTTAAATGAAATGGAGATGAATCAATGATACCTAGGTCTTTGATTGGTCATATACATAAAAGTTAAAGTTACCGATAGAAATACAACAAAGTTACTGTAAATGGGAGGCTTGTATACCCTTTTCCCATGGAAATATAACAAGAAAAGATAAAAGGAATTAAGATGGGCAAGAGGTAAGTTCAAGAAGAAACATAAAAAAGGTAACGAGTCTCTTAGGAATTTGTAAAGGAAAGGACAAGAAGTGAGAAAAAGGTCGGAACTTATTCTGTACAAGGAGCATTCAATGCTCACTTCAAGAGGTATCTAAAAGGATCCCCATAGCTTTGGTCCAGTGGTAGAGGCGATGAAGATTCAACCTGCCCATGCAGGTTCGAATCCGAGCCGAACCGGGTTTTAGTCCGGAGTGCGTTACGCTAGTGGGGTTTGGCTGTGTAGCGGCGCAACTGCTGTCAAGTGGCAGCAGGCTCCATGGTTTCCCGGTGATAGCCTAGCCTCTCGCTCTGAACCCGCGGGCCCGGTTCAGACAACGTAGTGGTCAGGTTGAGGGATAACGGGTCTCCGACTTGTCGGAGATGCGACTGCCACTTAAAAAATGAAAGTCGCCTATCAAAAAAAAAAGAGAAAAAATGAAGGTTGTTAAAAACTCATCTCTCTCTCTCTTAACCGAACTCTCGGAAGAGAATCCAAAGATATACACTTACTTCAGAACTTATTGTCACGTCAGAGGTTGGTCGTGGAGACACCTCCTCCGCAACGAGTCTAACGGTGTTCTGTTTTGTGTGTAATTTCTCAAGGTTAAAAACGAAGCTATCATTCCTCATCAATACCGGTGCAGATCTAGGACGCTACACCTTGAGAGTAAATGAAAGTGGTTTTAACCTTTTTTTCATTGTGTATCTAACAAAACAATAAAAAAAACTAACATATTTCACCCATATACCTTTTACATCAACTTACTTTACTTTTAACGTAAAGTAGTAGCAATGTTTTTTAATAGAAAAATCATATTTGTAGTTGAACCCTATTAAAATTTATATGACAATAAATACATCTGCTATACTGAAAATAAAATTTAAAATGTATTGTTATTTCATATACTTGCCGTTTATTTAATCAAAATCAGACCAGTTAAATCACGAACGTGATGATGATGATGAATAATTTATTTTCCAATAAGAGATGGTTTCTTTACGGAAGATGAAAGTGAAAGAATAGTTCCCCCCACCTATGTGAAATGCCTTTCCATCCAAATTTGAGCTAAAAGTAAAAGAATGTTAACCAGAAGTGGCTCGATTTGAACTCAAGATGCTTCACTTTTGCATTTTTGCATGTAGTGATCGTACTAATTTTTCTAACCATATATAGTATTATATTTGTATTTATCATATACAAAATGTATCATTGAGTTTGAAACTCGTTCAATTATTTGAACCACTTAGCCAATAAAAACAGTAGGTTTAATATAATATTTCAGTCTTCAAAACATCTTATTTAACAAGTCGTTTGTGTTTGTATGATTACATGATTTCGGCTTTTGTACCTTTAAAATATATGATTTTGCCTTTTCGGTACCTCAAGTTACACGACTTACACTTTTATTGTGATTTTGTCTTTCTTGCAACTTTGTAATTTCGCCTTTAGACATTTGAATTATGTGAAAAGTTAAAACACTTAAAAGAACCAATTGCATAATTAAATGATTTTTAACATTTTTATTGGTTTTTATTGCACCAAATTCCCTAAATCCACATTAAAACGGTACCCACATAAATTTGTTGTTTCAAGAGACATACTAGCGGTAAAGTGGTGCATTTTATAAATTTGGTTGTGAGTTCAAATCCTGTAAAATAAAAGTGTATTTGTTTTACAAGTAGAATAAGTGTAGAGTAGAGTGTATGTTCGTCGATAAAAAAAGCTAACAATTTTTTTTTTTGAATTTTTTTAAATTAGTGGGATATGCATAAAACTTTTAAATCAAAAAAGTATTTTAGAATAGTCCCACCCATGGGTTGAGGCAAAACACATTTTATACGCGTGTAATTTTGATGTTTGCCCGCCACTTATTTGACAAAATGTCAAAACGAAATGATGAATGTTTTAGTGGGACTAGTATTTCATGTCAATGATTTTTTGGAAATAAAATGTATTAGGATACATCAAAAAAAGTAAGTATAAAATAATGATAAAAGAACACGTTAAAACTCACCTAATCGATAAATTATAATGTTGTGACTTTCTTAAATATGTTGGATACAATATGTGTATTTTAAGCTAAAGGTGGTTTCAATCACAATATTATAATTGCATGGTTCGTTATACGTAGACATGAGCAACTTAGACAGTTAGACGTATCATTTTATACGTTAGACGCACTATTGTAATTGGTTTCAATGTACCCTTATAACTAGTTTAAACGTGCCATTATAATTAGAAAATTTTAAACAAACGATTATAATTAGTTTAGATACGGTATGATAATCAACGATACATCAACATTTAAACATCATTTTTTCTAAAATGATTTTTGGATTTAGAATTGGTCTTAGAGTTTGCAAATCACATAGATCAAAAAAATTTCATAAGATTAAATTATTTTATATTATTGATTTTACGTTACTTGTGCCTTTTTTATTTTCTAACAATGCTATAAAAACCAACAATGTCACCCATGGAAGTTGGCATGATGCAGAAAGGAAAGAGATTTTTATGATATATCAAAGTGTATATACATGTATATTTTTTTATTTATCCATATTATTTGTTTTTTTAGTGAGTATTATCTTATTTTAGCATTCTATTCTAACAACCTTATTTGGTAAGGTTTCTATCTTTTCTATTTGATTTTGATGATTTACTCAACAACTTCTTTTGGTGTGATGGTTAAAGAAAATATTGCTAGAGGTCTTTAAGTGGGTTGGGGCGCAGGGTGTTCAAACCCTGCGTCCAACAAATGTATTTTTTTTTGTTTTTAAGTTTTTCCTTCTTTTTCTTTTTTATATTTCTTATTTCTTTTCTTTTGATTAATTTTTTAAAAATTATTAGGCCGTAATGTGTGAACCATAATAATTTTTTCTATCTTTGGTTTAATCTCCAAACCCGTTTCGCATCAAATTCGTACGCTTTTTTATGTACTTAAGCACGTTAGTATGTACTCTACCCCTCAACTTTCGTTTTTTTTCTTTACTTTTTTTTTATATTCGTTTATAAAAATTTATTTTTTCAATGTTAACTCCTATTCACACTGCAATCTATCTATTTTTCGATCTCCATAACCGTGTAGCAACAACTTCATACGTTTTTTTATGTAATTAGTCACGTTATTGCCAACGAGGTTCACAAACCCGCCGCATCGCGCGAAAGACCGAGTTGTAGCAACTTTTTTTTTATTTACTTAAGCACGTTAGTATGAACTCTACCCCTCAACTTTCGTTTTTTTTTCCTTATTTTTTTTTATATTCGTTTATAAAAATTATTTTTTTCAATATTAACTCATATTCACGCCGCAATCTATTTATTTTTCGATCTCCATAACCGTGTAACGGCAACTTCATACGTTTTTTTTTATGTAATTAGTCACGTTATTGTCAACGAGGTTCGCAAACCCGCCGCATTTCGCGGAAGACCGAGTCGTTGCAACTTCATACGTATTCTTTATGTACTTAGTCATGCTATTGTCTTCGTTGCAACGCCGGTAACGAGTTTCGAAACCCCCCCCCCCATCGCGTGGACTTTAGTTATGCAATTAGACACGTTATCGCGTGGACTTTAGTTATGCATATAGCATATACAAACATGATATAACCCATAATATAAAAAGAAATATTCTCAAAAATATGATTTGCTTTGATTCCAGGACTCGACTTGTTATCCGTCCAACATGGTATAGGGAATCGTAAGTTATGTGAAGGGCCCCACGAAGAACCCCCCAAGTGCGAGGTATCCCCTAAAGTGGGACGATCCGCATAGGTTGGACGCTATAGAACACACCCAACATGCTACTTGGATGTCCGGCTCTATCTACGACCTGACATCCCCATGATACATAGATTGGATTCCACCGAAATCATAAAACGATATAATCAATAGATGTCTTTACATTACCCATTTTATTTGCTTAATGCTTTATCGCAAGTTTAATACCGCTAACATGTTTTAGCATCATCGAGCTGGGAGGCTATCATGGTAGATCACCACCAACGGCATACCGTTTACATGAGAGTATTTGATTCCCTTGAGCGGACTTATCATACATTAAAGTCCTTTGAGAGTTTATTTCATAAATGCATATACTACTAATAAAGTTTTGTAGAATCAACAAATGGCTATAGGTCACATCTACAATTGGCTACGAGCCACACATCCCATATAGGTTTTACATAAAGGAACGATTTCCTCTGTAATAAAATAACACCCGCTGGAGAAATCTTCGGACGAACCCTAGAAAATGAAATAAAATGGTAACGTTTATGGATGGAAATACCACCAGATGACCAAAGAACGGGCACACATACATATGTGCACATATATGTGTGCGTATATATGTATGTATATATACATATTTAGTCTCATGTGAAGTGACATATACCACGTGAAGAGCGGGCATTGGACGGTGGATCCTTACCGCATATTTACCAAAGTACGTCGAATCAAATTTGGGGGAAGGGGGACTGTTTAACTTTACCACAGGTTCGCATCACTCTCACTGTACGTACGGTAAAATATAACACTTAGCCACTGGGAGTGGTGACCCAGTGGTAAGGCTTTGGCCTTTGGTGGATTTGGTCACCGGTTCAATCCCCATAAATGGTGAGTGTGAAGTAATTTAGGAGTAAGGTAAAATATGATAGGTTTGCCTTTCAGGAAAAAAAAAACGTACTTTAAGAAAAGAAGACATAAAGCTTTATCACTCATGTGGCTTGTGTTTTCGATAGCAAATTTTAAAGAAATTTAGATAAAAAACTAAAAATAATTGGTAAGAAAAAGGTTCAAAGATACTTTTAGCAATGTGGATCTAAACTAAAAAAAAGAGTTTTTATTTCATATGGTTTGACACAAATAACCATTTTAGTCCAAAAGTTTAAATTTGTCTTTTTAGTCCAATAGTTTCAGTTTTGTATCGATTACAGTCCGGTCCACTAACCTCATCCATTAGTTTTGTTAACTATTATCTGATTTGACCATAATACCCTTATTTAACAAAACAAATAAATCTATACTATCCGATAAATAAAGGTTTTCTATGTGACGTGTCACCTTCACATTCATTCTCATTATTTTTTGACGTATCTTTCTCTTATTAAATACACCTCCATCTTTTAACAATAATATATATTTAAAGAAAATATTAATTATACTAATAAAACACATTTATTTTAAATTATCCCTTATAAAACTTTGAAATCTAATTATGTAACTTTTATTTTCAATCAAATAATACATAAAAATCAAATTATATTAAATAGTACTTAATATATTTTTGAAACTCAATTATATATTAGTTTTTATATATTTTGAGTTTTGTTTCCTATCCTTAGTATATGATATATTTTTACACTAAAATATACACATAAAGATTTAAAATTTTTATTTATTAATATTTTGACCTCGTGTGTATACACGAGATCTAAACTAGTGTTACAATATACACACATGGGAGTGCGTTTTTCTCAAAACAAATAAAATTGTGATAACCGCATTAACCGTGATACCACTGACAGACCTACTAAGGAGGAATGGGGGCAGTTGACCTTTATAAAAAAATAGTGATATATACACGTTAAAATCACAATCGTCCCCCGTAAAATTTTTAAATAGCACTCCCCGATTGCTCTAATGAAAAAATTTAGTGTTAAATATCGTTTGTTAACTGTCCCCAACATTTTCCAACCCCCATGGAAAAAAATTCTAGGTTCGCCACAATACTATCCATATTCTAATAAAAAAACTAATTTTTTTTGCCACTTGTCACCCTCACATTCAACCTCAGACTTTTTTTCTCGTCTCTCTCTCATATTAAATACATCTCTCTTTTTTTAATAATGGTTTATATTTAAAGAAAAATATTAATATATTAATAAAACACATTTATTTTAAATTATCTCTTATTTTAAGAAAGTTTAAAATTTAATTATGTAACTTTTGTTTCTAACTAAATAGTGATGTAAGTCAAACTATAAAAATTAATGCATTCACCCCTTGTAATATACGAGTTTTTAAAGCTATAAACGTTTTATTACTAAGTATATAATGTTATATTTTATCAATCAGTGTAAAATATAATAGGGTTCAACGGGTCATGCATAGTAGTTTTTTAACTCCTAAAACCCAAAACTTTATTTTCAGTAAGATCGGTTTTGCTATTCAAAAGGGGTGGTGACGCAGCTTGTTGCCCGTTTACCTGCCATTTTATTGTAATAATTTTTAAATGAATGGAATACTTATGTTTAACTTTCAAAAAACAAAATTCCGTGTAATACACGGGTTTTTGAAAATACAAATATATTATTATTAAATATATAATATTATATTATAATACACGGTACTTTAACCTTTTTTTTTAACGGCGAACATTGAATGTTGTGACGTCGCACCCCCGTCACATGGGAGAGCTTCGTCCAACTTCGGCCAATATGTTGTCTTAACCGGGCCCACTTGACGTCAGCGTTGGAGAGCATCCAAGGAAAACTCCCACCCAATACGGCCCCTTCCGGACTTGAGGGAGAGCTGAGGCTCGAACCCTGGATCGGCGTGGGTAAAACCCAGATGAATCAGCCTAAGCTAGGCCTCATTTGCATATCTCAGAAACTAATGTGGAGAGCAGAGATTGAACCTAGGTCACTAGGAACATCAGGTCTTTCCTTTACCACTCCACTACTAGCTCACAAAGTAAAATATCTAACCCTATACTCTCTGTACGCCACCATAGCCTCCCACCAACCTTCAAATCGCCGCCCACCCTCTTGTTCGAATAACCCGGAATCGATCCCACACTTTCTTTCCATCTTGATGATCGATTTGGGGTGACCGACTGTGCTTTTGATGGTGAGGTTGAGTTGCGTGACCGACTTCTGATCTGCTCCATTAACGCCACCTCCGATCGATTGGGCTTTTGATACTAACATGCTCATCATGATCGAAGTTATCCAAGATATCAACCTCCGTAAGCTAAATCGGAAGTCGTAAAGTTGCAAGCATTAGATGAAGGTTAATTGGCACACACCAAAGTGACTCTGCAAATTAGTCACAAATTGATTGTCTTTCGTGATTCTCCTTTTCGTAGCTAACTCCAGATCGGGACTGGTTAAGTTAAGCACCCATGAATGGACGTATTCCGGGTTCTACTTTTAGCGACCCTTTTGGTTAAGAAACTTGCAGGTGTTCAAGAAATTTGTGGAATGAAGAATGATTTGCAGAATTGCAGGTTAGGGTAAAGAAGAAGATAAAAAGAACAAAGGAGTTATTTGAGATAGTGGTGCTCTTTCTCCCATTTTATTTTTCTTGTTTGTTTTAAGGGGCTATCTTCTGGTTTCTTGGAGAGGCTAATTGATTACTTAAATGATTTAAAAGCTAGGGAGATGAAATCTCAAATTTTCTAGTTAGTTTCTTGCATTTTTGAAATGTTTTTGATGATTGGTTTTGATTATTAACAGTAAATGAGAAATTCAGAAAATGCAGAGAGGTGGGTTTTGATGAGTGGGTGTCGTCGGAGAAGATGACGAGGTCGCCGGAGAGACAACAGGGAGGGGGTGGGTGGGTTTGTATTTTATCAAGGGGGCTCAGTGAGAAATAGTCCAAGAACATTTTAGTCTTTTTTAAGTAAACAATAAAAATTGGATGGAGTTAGTGGACCGGACTAAAATCAATACAAAACTGAAACTATTTGATTAAAAAAAGATAAATTTAAACTTTTAGACTAAAATGGTTACTTATGTCAAATCACAGGGACTAAAACCATATTTAACTTCTAAAAAAATTACCAACGCTTGATATGGTTTATATAATTAAAAGATTAACTATATTATTATAAATAAACTAAATAGAGAAATATATATATATATATATATATATAAAGTAGAGTAACCTATTTTTAATCTCTATTAAATAAAGTTTCAATCACTTCCCGTGTATTGTGGAGGCTTAGTTGAAAAATTCTTTTCCCACTATTACTTTTAGCTTTATTCAATTATTCATTGGATTTTCATATTATTTAGTTACAAGACACGTTTACTAATAATATAAAATTAATTTTAAATAAGGAACTAAATAGACATTTAGAGTTTAGACATAGCAAATTATATTTAAATACTATTTTAAAAATTAACATTTTTATGATGTAAAAGTCTTTTTAATGCATGCTCAATTGAATATTGAATTGAATACAAATTAAAAGAAATGAAATGATATAAACGGATAGAAGAAATTCAACCAATAATATCCATCTCATTCTAGGTTGACTAGGTGTATACGTGTCTCACGAGTGCACCATGAGTATGAAAATGCACTCACGCGTCATTCGTATGCTATAATCAACATGATTGTGATCCGTCAAAATAAAAAGTCTCGAGCTATCATTTTCCATTTTCTTTTCACAATAATTACAAAAATATATAAAAAAATAGTAAATAAATGGACGACTCTACGATACAAACAACTAAAGCAATTATTTTACATACTTAAAAGTTGAAAAACTACTTTAATATATAATCTAAGCTGAAAATATATGTAATAATCTATTAATTTTTATGTTTTTAAAAAGAAATGAGAAGAGATAACTAAATGACTAAAATTTAATAATATTCGGCCTAAACATTAATATTTATCGTTTTGACACTCTATAAAATTACCGTTTTAAAATTTTTATTTATTTAGAAAACTTTCACGAAAAAACCTTAATTTTAAAGTTCGTTTTAAATTCCAAAATATGTTGATGTCTCTGAGTAAATAGATATAAGTGATAATTTATTTACACAAAATTATCTATTATAGTATAAAAACTATTATACCTTGTTGAAAACACTTTGCACCAAATAGTGACCATGACATGTATTTTTATTATATCAAATAAAATATCAATTAAACCACTTTTTTTTTTTTAATATTCGACCATATTTTTCATCAAAAGACTTTTCTTGTTTTTATGGTTTATTAGCAAATAAAATTGATCACATGTTAGATTCACATTTTTTTTTAAAATTGTATACTCTTAACAGTAGTTTAATAACATGATTAATCAGTTGTATTCATTTAAACACTACTTCAAAATAAGGGTCGTTTATCGAGTCGATTTTTTAGTTTATCATTTTGTTCACGTTAAACCATCCGGGTTGAGAAACTTTGGTAGCGTTTGGTATGTAGCAATGAGATGTGGAATGGAATGGACGATTACGAGGGAAGGAAAAAAATGGTGTTTGGTTGGACGATGGAATAGAATCACTCATTCCACAAGAAATGTCATTTCTTCTAAATCTCTCAAATTCATTCCATCCACCCCCTTGTTTTTTTTTTCATTCCATCCCCTATTTCACCCTTAATCATTCTACCACCATGACCAACCACGACCCACGACCCACCACTGCCTCCACCACCCACCGCCACCACAACAAGAAATGTCATTTCTTCTAAATATAGGGATTTTTTCCCTATATTGGGGGGCCGTAACTTTACAATTTTCGACTGGATACGTATAAATTAACATTATTGAGCGAAAAATCAGGGGGCCGACCCCCCCGGCTATACCTATACTTCACCCCTGCATTTCATTACACCATATCAAACAGACTTTTTGGGTTGTATACCCAATTCGAAATGTAACTCAATTTTGAATTGAGATTCATAAAACCGACTTGAATTCGGTTAAAGCTTTAACCATATTTAAATAATTTGCTTCAAGGCCAAAACTGGATTGAAAAAGTCAACATACTATAACTAAAGTTCCACTAGTCTAAAGTTTCAAACTACTCAAAACATATACTCAAGTTCAAAGTTAAATTAAAGAGTAAACTTTTTGTCCCTGTGGTTTGGTCAAAATTGTCACTTTCATCCAATAGTTTGTTTTTTTGTATCTGGGTCCTCATGGTTTTAAAATATTGTCATTTTCATCCTCGTGGTTTTAAAATATTGCCACTTTCATCCAGTCAGCTAACACCGTCCGTTTTTCTCAGTTAAATGAGGAGTATTTCAGTCCTTTTACTTATTTGTTTTATTTTTTCATCTTTTTTACTCTCACTTTTTAATCATCCTCAATTTAATCTCTAATTTAATCATCCACCTGCTGGCCTTCTTCCTCTTTTCCTGACCAGTTTCCGACGAGCACCACTGGAACACCTCCGTCGCTTGTTTCTATGATTAAAAAGTGAGAGTAAAAAAGATGAAGAAATAAAACAAATATGTAAAAGGACTGAAATACCCCTCATTTAATTGAGAAAAACGGACGGTGTTAGCTGACTGGATGAAAGTGGCAATATTTTAAAACCACGAGGATGAAAATGGCAATATTTTAAAACCACGAGGACCCAGATACAAAAAAACAAACTATTGAATGAAAGTGGCAATTTTGACCAAACCACAGGGACGAAAATGGCAGTTTACTCTAAATTAAAATTCTCACAATATATACTATAATTTATATAACTAAAGTTTATAATTATACATGAGTCACTTTGGTTCGATATTAATCTAAAACAAAATTATAACAAATATTTCCGTTTTTAGATTTTTATAGAGTTTGATTATTTTGGTTATTGGGAAAGGTAGTCCAATTAACAATTGGTTCTATATGTGAGTCACTTCAAGGTTGTTTCAGTTAATAAGTACAACTATATTTTAGACTTAAACTCGTTTAATAAATAAATTTTGATTGAAATTGACTCGGTAAAGGTTTTAAAAACACGACCTCGAATAGTTTATGAACAATGCGGTTAAAGTCCACACTTAGTTAAAAATAATATTATTTTTAATTAGTTAATAATATTCAAGACCCAACAAGAATTATTAATGAAAAGGTCAATTTAGTAAAAAGAAAAGAAAAAAGATGTCACATCGTGCCCTTTTTTCCTCCTTTATGTAACGATATCGTTGGATTCGGTTGGCTGGTAAGCACTTCTTTCTTTTTTCCTGAATTCCAGTTTTACCCTTGGAAGGGCTCCATTGCTAAAAGAGCTCCTTGCCTGTGACTGTGAAGGGCTTTTGGACTTTAACTCATCTTCATCTTCATCTTCATCTTCCAAATTCAGTGATCACCGTTCACAAATCATTATTATTATTATTTTGAATAAACCAAAAGATGCATTTGGGTGGTATGAATTTAACATCTTATAGGTTACATATCAGCTTATTTATTTTTATTTCTGTAATTTAATTAAATATTATATTAAAAAAAAAAATTTAATTTATTTTAATATCTCACGTCTCATTCTATATATTTATCTCTATCTCACTTACAAACACTTATTTTATTAATTTTTCTCTTTCTTATACACTCACAATAAATATAGAGTTTAAAGAAAGTGGATCTCTATATCTAGATAATCTCTATTTACTAAAGTAAAAAAAATTAAAAATATAGATGGAGATAGAGATGCTGGTGTAAATTCAAAATAAAAAACACTAAATAATAAAGATAAAAATATTAATGTGAATGCTCTTAATCCGAAGAAATCTAAGTAATTAAATCTAACTTAAACTATTTATAGTGAGAGAAATCAGGGTCTTATAAATTTGTAATTTATTTATTTATAGTGAGAGAAATTAGGGTCTTATAAATTTGTAATTTATTTCTTTACTTTAACATTCAACATTTTGATTTACATCAACTTTATAATTGTTAGATAACTTTAATGTGATCATGATGTTTTAGTTTGATTAAATTTACTTAAAATTAAAGAAAATGAGTATAGAAACATTTTTACAAGTGAAGAGATCTTGACTACACGTTTATACAAGACTATACTCATTTCTAGCTCATCGAACCCAATGGTTCAAGGAAGCAAAGCCCCCTGGTTGGGATCAAGCTGCCCAGTCAGCAGGAGAAAATTTTATTTGACATATCAGTTATACATTGGAAGTTGTTTCGAAATTTACGTGATTGGTGAAAATTGCTTGTAAAATTCATCACTAGCGGCTTCGTGGAAACTGATCTTTAGTCCATTGAGATTAGTGGCAAATGACCACTCAGTTGCAACGGATCAACAATGGCAATGGGGGATTAACAACAACTGATCTGCAACAACTCTACTGATGGATTTCCCATTGATATAACTATTTAATCGTCGACAGATATAACCACCAAATGTCAAAACCGGTTTGAAACTTGTTTTTGAGGGGGTTTCGATCGGATCGGTTCGGTTCAGGTTAAACCGGTTTTCTATTTATATGTTTCAAACCAGTTTAACAGTCGGTTTGAAAACCGGTTTGAGATCCTAAATTGTTTTTTTATGCACCTATAGATCTCGAGCCTAATGGAATTTTGGTTTGGCTCGTTTACACCCCTAGTGTCTATCAACACTGTTATTGAGTCTAAAGGTGCATTCTTTGAAAATGGTAGGTTCTCATCTATTCTTACGCCAAAGGACATGGTTTTAAGTTTGATGGATTCTTAAACATCAAACCATGAGCATGATACTCTCATGATAACACCTGAACCTCGAAGAGGTAATGGAGCAAGAAAATCTAAATCATATGGTTCTGAGTTTCAACTATACCAAGTTGAGGGATCAAGTAATAAGATTGAATCTTAATATCCTTATTGTTTTACATTGAGGATGATCCAAGAATCTTCTATGAAGCTATTGTTAGACTTGTATGCATGAGTAATGACATTTGACAATACTGCTAACGAGATAAAATCTAAAATGTTAGGCTTTGGGCAACGATTACAAAGGATGGATATATTAAAGGTTAATATAGTCCATTACACGAATATATAAAGATGCGAGATAATTATTTATGAAATACTTATCAGGACAAATAAACGGTTTGACGCGATAATCATTTATGAAATTATTATTATTATTATTTTTATTATTAATGAGATTAATAATAAACCAGTGAAAATATGTTTGGAACATATTCATTAATTATGATGATAATTTAATTAGAATTATAATCATATTAGATATAATTCTATGTAATTAACTAATCAACAACAACTCTATTGATGTAATTATGTGATAATTACGTGGATCATATTGTAACTAAATGAACCCTAAACCCTAATTTGGAGATCAAGTTAGTGGGTTATAAATAAAGGGTTAGAGGTGGAGATTATGGGACACACAATTAAACATGATTTGCAAGGAGTTGCAAACCCTAAATCTCATATCCCTTCCCTTCTTGTGCTGTCGTCCAACCTCCCGCTTGACCGACTGTCATTCTGTCAGCCGCTACTTGCGGGAGTCCTGCAAACGTCACTCTGTCATTCTGGTTCTATCAGTTTACGAGTAGGATTACTAGGGTGCTGTCAGGTTTCAGTTTCACGGTTTTTTATGAGTGTATTTGAAAGAGTTCAGTTTTTCAGGTGTTTTTATGTGAAGCTGAAGGAGTTCATATTTGTGGTTTCTTTGGTGATTGATCTAGAGGAGTTCATATCCATGGAGATTGGTGTATCCAAACCTAGCGACTGGAATCACTGTTCTCAAGGTGTCGAACTTGATCAGTCAGTCGGTTTCGTGAAAGGTATAATTATCTAAACAACCTATGGTTATGCTTGTTTTCGCCTTGTCAAACGTCGACATAACAAGAATTTTATTCAAAACCTAGTCACATTTTCGTTGCTAACACGCGGCATAATACTCGATTCTTATACTAAAACCTCACTTTATATTTGTCACATATATATTATTATTAATTAAAAAATCCCCTCCCCTCAATCCTTATCTTTCCCTTTATTTCTTTATAAGACTCCTACTTGGCTACTTCCTTTTGGCCTAACACGAGAGGACGTTTTCTTGTTACCCTCTTCCACGTGTCACTTTCCTACGGAAACGACACATATTTCGCCCTCATATCCTCTCTTCAATCTCTATCCCATTATTAATCAATTTATTTAATTTTAAAAAACCATTATTGTTTTCAAAGTAAGATAATAATTTTTTTAAACCCGTCATATTCGTAAGGCTTTTTATGATTTTAAAAACTAGATTACTCGGTTCAATAACTAGGTTAGTCAAAGTGTCAAACTAACCTCAAAAGACCATAAAAATAGTTGTTTTTAAGTATATTTATTCGCTAAGGTTTTTATCAAATAAATTGTTACATATATAGACGTGAAATACGTAAAAATATTTCGTGTTTATTTTTTTTTATTTACGTTATAATATGTTTATGATGTTACATGAAAATAAACCAGATACGTCTATAAATAAAGATATAATGTAATCTAATTAAATATAAATTATATGAATAAGACTTTTAACATTTTAAATAGGGGACTACTAATGGCACACGGGAATTGCTAAGTGGACTTGGCCATATACGCATCGTATAGGGCAATACGATGCGTATAGCCCTTCACAATTTCCCATGCCCGACATCCTCGTACAACCTGGTCATTCCAATCCTATAGTTTCGATTGAACAAATGTTCAACCGAAACTAGTAGTTTCGATTGAACAAATGTTAAATATTCTCGGCAACTTGGCCCGCGTATGGCCTGATTGCCCGCGTATGGCTAAGTTTGCCCGGTAACTGGCTTGCGTATGGCTTGGTTGCCCTGCGTATGGCTTGGCTTGGTTTACCAGGATTCATAAACGAACAACTCTTCCAACTTTTGAAGCAAAAATATAACCCGTGCCTCATACGCTGCGTATAGGTCAATACGCCACGTATTGGACCAGCCGCCAGACAGAGAATGACACGTGGCATTCTGTTGGCAGTGACTGAATTCTATACGCCCTCGTATTGACCTATACGAGGGCGTATAGGGCGGCGACGGGTCCAATTAACAATATTCCGTGTGTGGTTAGAATCACCCTTTAAATAATGCTTTTTGGCCTTGTCTTGCAAAAGAAGAAGGGTATGACAGGGAAATCTACTATTCTTGTCTTTTGGCAAACATCATGATAAAATGGCATTTATGCCCTTTGAGTGATACATGTTAAGGTTGTTTTCGAATCTTTATTATGTGCATACCTGTCCTTTCCTTTTTACCTTTTATAGTAAATGAATCTAATTCAATCTTCCACTTTGACAATCTTTTCAAAAAGCTACCCTTTATTTGTAAAGTTTTGTCAAATCTATCTCATCTTTAATATATTCCCCAAACACTATCTTTTTTCTTGTCTTTTCGGTAAATATCTCATATTCTCCATGATCACATTATTTTACCAGGTTCATATCTTCTTCAAGATCGAAAACAAAAGGTGCGTAAAATGCGAAAAGTTTACGGACAATGTGGATGTTAGCTATCTCGAGTAGACGTAAAAAAACACAAACAAAACTCTTGGTTAGTAAAAATAGACGGATGTTTAATACAAAACCAATTTTTAGTATAGAACTAGCTTAGTACCCCGTGTCTACACACATGATAAAAAATATCAACACATAAATTTTTTTAATTTTTTATATGTATTTTAAAAATGAATAAATGTATTACATACATGAATGATAGAAAACAAAATTCAAAATATGTAAAAATTAATATATAATTGAGTTTCAAAAATACATGAATTACTATTTAATGCAGTTTGACTTTCATTACTATTTGATTCAAAATAAAAGTTACATTTTTATATTTCAAAGTTTCTTATAATAAAAGATAATTTAAAATAAATATGTTTTATTAGTATAATTAGTATTTTCTTTAAAAATATATTATTATTAAAATATAGAGGTGTAATTAGTAAAAGAGAGACGCGGAAAAAAAATGATGAGAATAAATATGGTGACGACACGTGACATGTAAAAACCTTTATTTATTATATGGTATAGATTATGAGAATCGTAGAAACACGTGTACCTATTGCTTTTAATATGATACACAAAACAATTTTTTAATCACTTCTCATTTGCTCTGTCACTGCATGTGATTTTCTTCCACGCACTACGTACATGTGCTTTTGTGATTATCGCAGTTCTCTACTTAAAATTGTTACCGTACTAAAAGTGCCTCATGTAGAACACTTAAACGGTAGAAGATTTTCTACTAAACTTATATATAACATACTTTAAATACGTCATGTATGGATTTATGTTTTATGACTAACTCGATATACGAGTGTCGTATTTATTTAACTTTTTATTCAAAATAAATGTTAACTACGTTTTTTTTTCCATAAAATCTGGGTGACTGGGTATGTTGGGCTGGGCTAGATTTAGGCAAGAACCGAGACCAGAATTGGGCTTTAACTAATATAATTGGGCCACTGTGGTTCGTTGGATTACCCAGATAAGATGGCCCGATCGGTTCAAATTTTCACCTTGTGGCCTGTACTTTGGTCCGCGAATTTTCCAACACCCAACAACACTTATGTGCTGGTTTGGACAAAGTTTGCTCGTGTTCATTTATTTAAGTTAGTAAACGGACATAAACGAACATAAAATATATACACAATATTAATATTTTATTAAAAATATTTAATATATACACACATACATAAACAAACTCAAAAAACATAATGAACATATTACCAAACGTTCAGTTAATGAGCAAATGAGATGTTTGTTCGTGTCTGTTTGTGTTCATGTTCAGTCAAAAAACGGTCTGGTATGAAAATTTTGATTGAAATTGAGATGTTTGTTCGTGTCTGTTTGTGTTCATGTTTCAGTTAATAAGTACAACTATATTTTAGACTTAAACTCGTTTAATAAATAAATTTTGATTGAAATTGACTCGGTAAAGGTTTTAAAAACACGACCTCGAATAGTTTATGAACAATGCGGTTAAAGTCCACACTTAGTTAAAAATAATATTATTTTTAATTAGTTAATAATATTCAAGACCCAACAAGAATTATTAATGAAAAGGTCAATTTAGTAAAAAGAAAAGAAAAAAGATGTCACATCGTGCCCTTTTTTCCTCCTTTATGTAACGATATCGTTGGATTCGGTTGGCTGGTAAGCACTTCTTTCTTTTTTCCTGAATTCCAGTTTTACCCTTGGATGGGCTCCATTGCTAAAAGAGCTCCTTGCCTGACTGTGAAGGGCTTTTGGACTTTAACTCATCTTCATCTTCATCTTCATCTTCCAAATTCAGTGATCACCGTTCACAAATCATTATTATTATTATTTTGAATAAACCAAAAGATGCATTTGGGTGGTATGAATTTAACATCTTATAGGATACATATCAGCTTATTTATTTTTATTTCAGTAATTTAATTAAATATTATATTAAAAAAAAATTTTAATTTATTTTAATATCTCACGTCTCATTCTATATATTTATCTATATCTCACTTACAAACACTTATTTTATTAATTTTTCTCTTTCTTATACACTCATAATAAATATAGAGTTTAAAGAAAGTAGATCTTTATATCTAGATAATCTCTATTTACTAAAGTAAAAAAAATTAAAAATATAGATGGAGATAGAGATGCTGGTGTAAATTCAAAATAAAAAACACTAAATAATAAAGATAAAAATATTAATGTGAATGCTCCTAATCCGAAGAAATCTAAGTAATTAAATCTAACTTAAACTATTTATAGTGAGAGAAATCAGGGTCTTATAAATTTGTAATTTATTTATTTATAGTGAGAGAAATCAGGGTCTTATAAATTTGTAATTTATTTCTTTACTTTAACATTCAACATTTTGATTTACATCAACTTTATAATTGTTAGATAACTTTAATGTGATCATGATGTTTTAGTTTGATTAAATTTACTTAAAATTAAAGAAAATGAGTATAGAAACATTTTTACAAGTGAAGACATCTTGAGTACACGTTTATACAAGACTATACTCATTTCTAGCTCATCGAACCCAATGGTTCAAGGAAGCAAAGCCCCCTTGTTGGGATCAAGCTGCCTAGTCAGCAGGAGAAAATTTTATTTGACATATCAGTTATACATTGGAAGTTGTTTCGAAATTTACCTGATTGGTGAAAATTGCTTGTAAAATTCATCACTAGCGGCTTCGTGGAAACTGATCTTCAGTCCATTGAGATTAGTGGCAAATGACCACTCAGTTGCAACGGATCAACAATGGCAATGGGAGATTAACAACAACTGATCAGCAACAACTCTACTGATGGATTTCCCATTGATATAACTATTTAATCGTCGACAGATAAAACCACCAAATGTCAAAACCGGTTTGAAACTTGTTTTTGAGGGGGTTTCGATCGGTTCGGTTCAGGTTAAACCGGTTTTCTATTTATATGTTTCAAACCAGTTTAACAGTCGGTTTGAAAACCAGTTTGAGATCCTAAATTGTTTTTTTATGCACCTATAGATCTCGAGCCTAGTGGAATTTTGGTTTGGCTCGTTTACACCCCTAGTGTCTATCAACACTGTGATTGAGTCTAAAGGTGCATTCTTTGAAAATGGTAGGTTCTCATCTATACTTACGCCAAAGGACATGGTTTTAAGTTTGATGGATTCTTAAACATCAAACCATGAGCATGATACTCTCATGATAACACCTGAACCTCGAAGAGGTAATGGAGCAAGAAAATCTAAATCATATGGTTCTGAGTTTCAATTATACCAAGTAGAGGGATCAAGGAATAAGATTGAATCTTAATATCCTTATTGTTTTACATTGAGGATGATCCAAGAATCTTCTATGAAGCTATTGTTAGACTTGTATGCATGAGTAATGACATTTGACAATACTACTAACGAGATAAAATCTAAAATGTTAGGCTTTGGGCAACGATTACAAAGGATGGATATATTAAAGGTTAATATAGTCCATTACACGAATATATAAAGATGCGAGATAATTATCTAGGAAATACTTATCAGGACGAATAAACGGTTTGACGCGATAATCATTTATGAAATTATTATTATTATTTTTATTATTATTAATGAGATTAATAATAAACTAGTGAAAATATGTTTGGAACATATTCATTAATTATGATGATAATTTAATTAGAATTATAATCATATTAGATATAATTCTATGTAATTAACTAATCAACAACAACTCTATTGATGTAATTATGTGATAATTACGTGGATCATATTGTAACTAAATGAACCCTAAACCCTAATTTGGAGATCAAGTTAGTGGGTTATAAATAAAGGGTTAGAGGTGGAGATTATGGGACACACAATTAAACCTGATTTGCAAGGAGTTGCAAACCCTAAATCTCATATCCCCTCCCTTCTTGTGCTGTCGTCCAACCTCCCGCTTGACCGACTGTCATTCTGCCAGCCGCTACTTGCGGGAGTCCTGCAAACGTCACGCTGTCATTCTGGTTCTATCAGTTTACGAGTAGGATTACTAGGGTGTTGTCAGGTTTCAGTTTCACGGGTATTTTATGGGTGTATTTGAAAGAGTTCAGTTTTTCAGGTGTTTTTATGTGAAGTTGAAGGAGTTCATATTTGTGGTTTCTTTGGTGATTGATCTAGAGGAGTTCATATCCATGGAGATTGGTGTATCCAAACCTAGCGACTGGAATCGCTGTTCTCAAGGTGTCAAACTTGATCAGCCAATCGGTTTCGTGAAAGGTATAATTATCTAAACAACCTATGGTTATGCTTGTTTTCGCCTTGTCAAACGTGGACATAACAAGAATTTTATTCAAAACCTAGTCGCGTTTTCATTGCTAACATGTGGCATAATACTCGATTCTTATACTAAAACCTCCCTTTATATTTGTCATATATATATTATTATTATTAATTAAAAAATCCCCTCCCCTCAATCCTTATCTTTCCCTTTATTTCTTTATAAGACTCCTTGGCTACTTCCTTTTGGCCCAACACGAGAGGACGTTTTCTTGTTACCCTCTTCCACGTGTCAGTTTCCTACGGGAAACGACACATATTTCGCCCTCATATCCTGTCTTCAATCTCTATCCCATTATTAATCAATTTATTTAATTTTAAAAAAACCATTATTGTTTTCAAAGTAAGATAATAATTTTTTTAAACCCGTCATATTCGGAAGGCTTTTTATGATTTTAAAAACTAGATTACTCGGTTCAATAACTAGGTTAGTCAAAGTGTCAAACTAACCTCAAAAGACCATAAAAATAGTTGTTTTTAAGTATATCTATTCGCTAAGATTTTTATCAAATAAATTGTTACATATATAGACGTGAAATACGTAAAAATATTTCGTATTTTTTTTATGTACGTTATAATATATTTATGATGTTACATGAAAATAAACCAGATACGTCTATAAAGATATAATGTAATCTAATTAAATATAAATTATATGAATAAGACTTTTAACATTTTAAATAATGCTTTTTGGTCTTGTCTTGCAAAAGAAGAAGGGAAATATACTATTCTTGTCTTTAGGCAAACATCATGATAAAATGGCATTTATGCCCTTTGGAGTGATACATGTTAAGGTTGTTTTCCAATCTTTATTATGTGCATACCTGTCCTTTCCTTTTTACCTTTTATAGTAAATGAATCTAATTCAATCTTCCACTTTGACAATCTTTTCAAAAAGCTACCCTTTATTTGTAAAGTTTTGTCAAATCTATCTCATCTTTAAATATATTCCCCAAACACTATCTTTTTTCTTGTCTTTTCGGTAAATATCTCATATTCTCCATGATCACATTATTTTACCAGGTTCATATCTTCTTCAAGATCGAAAACAAAAGGTGCGTAAAATGCGAAAAGTTTACGGACAAAGTGGATGTTAGCTATCTCGAGTAGACGTAAAAAAACACAAACAAAACTCTTGGTTAGTAAAAATAGACAGATGTTTAATACAAAACCAATTTTTAGTATAGAACTAGCTTAGTACATCGTGTCTACACACATGATAAAAAATATCAACACATAAAATTTTTAATTTTTTATATATATTTTAAAAATGTATAAATGTATTACATATATGAATGATAGAAAACAAAATTCAAAATATGTAAAAATTAATATATAATTGGGTTTCAAAAATACGTGAATTACTATTTAATGGAGTTTGACTTTCATTACTATATGATTCAAAATAAAAGTTACATGTTTATATTTCAAAGTTTCTTATAATAAAAGATAATTTAAAATAAATATGTTTTATTAGTATAATTAGTATTTTCTTTAAAAATATATTATTACTAAAATATAGAGGTGTAATTAGTAAAAGAGAGACGCGAAAAAAAATGATGAGAATAAATATGGTGACGACACGTGACATGTAAAAACCTTTATTTATTATATGGTATAGATTATGAGAATCGTAGAAACACGTGTACCTATTGCTTTTAATATGATACATAAAACAATTTTTTAATCACTTCTCATTCGCTCTGTCACTGCATGTGATTTTCTTCCACGCACTACGTACATGTGCTTTTGTGATTATCGCAGTTCTCTACTTAAAATTGTTACTATACTAAAAGTGCCCCATGTAGAACACTTAAACGGTAGAAGATCTTCTACTAAACTTATATATAACATACTTTAAATACGTCATTTATGGATTTATGTTTTATGACTAACTCGATATACGAGTGTCGTATTTATTTAACTTTTTATTCAAAATAAATGTTAACTACGTTTTTTTTTTCATAAAATCTGGGTGACTGGGTATGTTGGGCTGGGCTAGATTTAGGCAAGAACCGAGACCAGAATTGGGCTTTAACTAATATAATTGGGCCACTGTGGTTCGTTGGATTACCCAGATAAGATGGCCCGATCGGTTCAAATTTTCACCTTGTGGCCTGTACTTTGGTCCGCGAATTTTCCAGCACCCAACAACACTTATGTGCTGGTTTAGACAAAGTTTGCTAGTGTTCATTTATTTAAGATAGTAAACGGACATAAACAAACATAAAATATATACACAATATTAATATTTTATTAAAAATATTTAATATATACACACATACATAAACAAACTCAAAAAACATAATGAGCATATTACCAAACGTTCAGTTAATGAGCAAATGAGATGTTTGTTCGTGTCTGTTTGTGTTCATGTTCAGTCAAAAAACGGTCTGGTATGAAAATGCACCCGACTCAAAAGTCAACTTGAAAATCATTCAATAGTCTGAACAATTAGATGGGCTTACTGATTAGTGATTTAAAAACGATATATACAACGATTTTATTACAAAATTCATAAGATTAAGACAATGCTGAGATAATGTGAGATGTTTAAGACACAAACTCGAACCTCATGAGTAGTCTTGCTGCAGTGTAAGGATATCCTTTACGGTCACACAACGGAACTGCACGGATTCCAGGCCTCAATTCAGAAACAGGAATACAGGTTTGACCAGCAAAGTCATCTTTCTCAGACATGTCATATTCATGTACTTCAATTCTAAGTAAAGCAATTTCAGGAAGTGTTAATTCAAATGTGAACTCTTCGTTCCAAACAGGTGTCCACGTGTCCTCTTTCGGTTTTGTCTTTCTCATTATTTCATCCGCGGGTGCTCCCGATATACCAACCTGTGTTTTATACAATACACATTTTGTGAGTTTTGGGCGCGCACACATATTCGTATTGTGTAAGAACTAGAGGAACACAACACGCTAACACAGATACTGGAAAAACGCTTGAACAATTAATTGGTGAAGTATAATATAGATTTAAAGTTTTAATAAAAGTTCAGAAAATAAAGTAAATATGAAATCATATCAAATAAAAACGATTTTGAGAATTTAGTTAAATAGGAAATTGATTGTTTACATGATTAGATTTAGTTACTTTTTTCTATTTAATCACATAATTCATAACAGCCAATTTTGCCCTTTTAAAGTTTTAAAACTTAACAGTAAAAAGACAATCCTGTCCTCCTCAAATATATAATATAGTATAGATATAGATGAGAAAATTGAAGTAATGAGAATAATAAAGGTTATTACCCTTGTGTAGAAATCTGGTGGGGAGTATGCATCAAAATGAGTTTGCTTGAAATCCAGATGCCATCCATCTCCCATATAAACTTTCACCTGGTAAATAAAAATATACTGGGGTTAAATTTATTTTTAACGGTTAAATGGGTAAAATCAAATTTTGTTTAAGATGAGCCAGTCAAATACTCATATGGGGTGTAGAATGAAAAAAAAATTGTAACCTAAACGGGTTAACACGTTTTTTGATGGATCAACCCGAACCCGACCCGTTTATTAAAGGGTCAACCCGAACACGACCTGTTTTTAAAAAGGACAACCCAAAACCTAATTATTTTCGTGTCGTGTCAGGAATCGACACCCCTAGTCAAAACACTAATTTGATTATTAAAAAGAATTTAAAATCTTGAAAAAGAATGTGTTTTGGTCCAACCCAACCAGTATTAGAGAACGATTAGTTCTAAACCAAACGCTACAAACTTGTTATCAGTTAGTCAACTTGTCCATTTTGCCACATCTAGTAATTAGTAAAATAAGCAATGATTTCATTTTTGTGATTATAGGAAAAATATTATCTCCATGATTAAAAAAACTTAATAAACAAAAAAGTTACTTATTTCAGTAAAAAGAAATGCTGACCTTTAAAGTTTCCTTCACTGGAAGCTTTGCTTTGGGGTCAAACACCTCATTATTGGGCCCATTTGTCATCAGAAAATCTGGTTTTTTCACATAACCACAACCTCCATTGGCCCGAAACATTCCATGCATTAACCAGAGTGATCTACCATAACCCTGCATCAAAATATTAAACTTAATCAATCAACATTACCAGTTTCATGGGTTTTACTAATATAACATAATCTAACATGCACACCTGCATGTTAAATGCAATCATTTGAGCTCCATGTAGCCAACCAACTAGTGGCTTGTAATTAGAGGAAGTAAAACGTGTGCCTTTAGGATATATCCTCAAAATATTCTTCTGGGTAAATCTGGAATAGAGAAAAGATCTTAAACTTGATAATAATACTAATAAAAATAAAATAAACAAACGTACCCAGTAAAATCTCACTCATAGCGTAGCTAGATGTAGGGTGTGGGGTTGATAATAATAATAACAATAATCATAATAATGATAATGATAGTAATAATTATTGTTATAAAAAATAACTTGATTATTTATACCTGATTATCTGCTGTTGATGGCGCTCTGCGGCCTTTTCCAATGCCTGTTCTGCCAAACTTAGGCGTCTAACTTTATCCTTTTCGACTTTAAGTGCTTCCTCTAAACCACCTTTGGGTTTTCCAGCATGAATAGCAATCAGATTCTTGTAAGCAGGACACGAATCAGAATGCTTTATGTGATGTTCTGAATCTTCATTATCATGATCACTTTCATCATTTTCATACTGCACATAATTAACACACAGTTCAATATACATATAACCATTTTGCACAGAGGTGAAAAAATGGTTTAGTTTTTCATTTTTATTAATGAGATTGACCAACAAACACTTTGTTGCCATTTTTTTTAATTATTTTATATATAATTAGTACGCTAATTAAGATTATAAAAATTAGTTGATTGCGGTAACGTTGTATGCATTTAAAGTAGATTTTGGGCAACCTTTAACGCATTTGCAAATTTGGTCCATGAGGGTGTGTGAGGTGTGCTACCGCATAGGGCCTAATGAAAAGATGAGACCAGTTACTATTCTACAGTTTATTAAACACTTGTTTCCCTAATGAAGTTTTAAATTTTCTAAATTGTAGTTACTAAGATCTTGTTTACTTTCTACAATTTCTTAGAACATGCCTAATGGAATAACAATGATATCTATTGAAATTTGAAAAATGATATTTTTGAAGAAAAATGGCTAGAAAGATTTGATTGAATAATTTGTATCAAAGAGTGCTACAAGGATATTGTTACTGGTAAAGTCAAATTGTTAAAGTCAAAGTTGGAATGCAGTTAGTCTTGTTAAGCAGGTTAATGAAAGTTTGAGGGCTGAATTGTATCTTTACAATTCAACATGGGCTAATAGTGGAAAGTTTTAGTTAGAGGTTATTATCTCCGGATTTGGGGATTTAGGGCTAGATAGTAAATCACAGTAGAGTTAGTTCAATTCTTTTCTTCTTGTAATTTCAGTTTCAATTGATCAATAATACTAGCTCTAATAGTTTGGTGTTATGTTTTGATTCATTGTTCTTTAGGTTAATTTTGTAACAGATATTAGGATAATATCATAATATTAAAAAAAAAAATCTTATTGTATCATCTAAAGGAGATATCCTTTTTTTAGCCTTAGTGCCTAACAGTTTGACATGTTCTCCTTTTAGCAATATTTTTTTATTTATTTTACGTGTTTAAGATAAAACACAACTCAAATTTACACATTCATAAATAACACGAAAATAAATATTGTCATGAACCAACAAACCTTAATGTTTTTCTCTTTGTAAGATAAGGCCCTTGAGGGCTCTTCGCCCCAAGCATCATCATCAATAGGATCTTTAACCCTTTGTGATTTAGTACGCTTGTCCTCTTCGGCTTCAAGGTACTCTTTTGGAGGTTTTGTTGAAATTAAAATCCGATACTTCAAGCTTTCCGGTGAAGGTAATTCTTTTAATTCACCTGATTCGGGGCAAAATAACATCTCCCCAAATGTTTCATCGACCATCTAGAGAAGGACCACGTGAAAGCATTAATAACAAGATAACACGATGGAGGATCATAAATCATAATACATAATAATAAACCTCAAAAAGTAGATAGAAAGAATTATTGTGATTAAATAGGTTGACAGGAGTCCTATACTTATAGGCTAGATCATTCTTTGGCCCCAAGTATTACACTAGATTTGGGCTCCATATTAACATCATTAAGGATCCTAATATAACAATGATATTGGCTAATAAACAGGAAGGAAACATATTCACCTGAGCCACCTTCTCTTGAAGATCAGGTGTAAGGTGGTCTTCCAGTGTGATAACAACGGGATAAACAGAAGCTGAGAAAGCATGCTCTTTGATTGATTTCAAACATCTTATGAGTTCCACAGGTGTTGTGAGGGTCCTGCATTCATACAAACAATAGGTTAACCATTAACATTTGTGGTTCAAAAATCTGAGTTTTTTGAGTGCCTATGTAAGAATTATCGGAGTACTAAAAACAAGGGCCTAAAAAAGAAAGCTATATAAAAGTGTCATCCTTCTGGACCATATGCAATGAGAATTTGTCCTTAGAAAGTGTCATCTTTAAACCATACTTTGAAGTTTGAAGTAAATTATTCAATCAAATATTTATAGTTAGTTTCTACAAAATATAATTTTTAACAGATATCATTGCTAATCCATTACGCATTTCCTGGGAAATTGTATAAAGTAAATACGATTTTAGTAACTTCAATTTATAAAAGCTTGTTTCTACTAAGAATAGTTGATAAATTTTTATATTGATTACTGGAATTAGAGAAACAATCTAAATGGTTAATAAGCTATAGAATATTAACATATGTCATCATTTCTTTATGTTGGTAATTTACGACCCATAAGGCCCATCACGAGTAGGTGATGGAGGGCCGATCCATATGGACCCATGGAGTTTCATTAAAAGATGTTAATGGGCTCAATCGATACACCGCCATTTCAGATAAGTTTTAGCATTCCTAGTTCGTAATGAATCAGCGAACAATAACCCTCTGTCAATTGCAGATGACAGAGGGTATCTTACTCAATTTGAATTTGAGTTCTTGTTCGTTTTGCGCTAAACCCGATTTGGGATTTTATTCGTTTTAATGATCGTATTTCATATTTGTTGTTTCCTAATTAGACCAGCGAAACCACCTGGTAAAGATATTTTAGGGTTTTTAACTGTTTTCTTGTTGACCAAGTTTTGGTTACCGTATAAATACATAACCATGATTAGGGTTATTGTGGAGGGAGTATTAGAGTTCATCCGAAATTGTGTGTGTGTTTGTTTATCAATTCAATCCTTTACTTTAGGCATATATTGATTATAAATTTTAAGGCATCAAAGCTTTTGAGACTCGCCCCTCAAGGCCTCAAGGACGGCCATGTCCAGAAGTATGTAGTGAATATAAGTTGCATAATTAAGAATGAGCCGGCGACTCATAGACAGTGGCTTGGTTAAGGGAACCCTTACCTTCCATGAAGAACGTGCACATTATCTTTAGACGAATTTGGCCATAAATCAAGTTCTATTACTCTAACACCTCGTTTCAGAGCTTTGATGATCGGGACATCACTGCAAGGGCTGCTTAGCTGGTTTCCAGTTAAGTACGAATTGTGGCCAGTGTAAATGAAATAATGCGATAAGGGCAGATTCATATCTTGGTGAACCTAACATGACAAGCCATGTCTAAACATCAGACGCATTGATAAATTCCTCTCATTCAATAAACAAAGACAATGGGAATACACAAAACGTCTCATAAACTTAAAATATAAAGTAATAAACTACGAGCATACACAAAACAAGTTGAGCAGAGTATTGTTACAGAAAAGAACAGTCAAGGTGCATGGATCTATGTTTTACTATACTGAATAATATTGTCAATTGTTAGGCGTATTATGAATGTAAGCCGAAATATTGTTTGCATAACAAAATAATTCTACAAATAAGGATTAGACGAGGTCGATTATTATGCTTAAGATCATCATTTATCCTATTTTATTTGATTTGCCATTCAAGTACCACATATTTTGCTGTAAGGGTTCTATCTTTCATCTCCATCACTACTTTTCCAAAAGTAGGCTGTAGGCCATCCTCACTGTCCTGTCCACATATGGAAGACATTTTTCCTCTCTCAATGTAACATCAAAAATCTAACTGGATTTAAATCTGTGTATATCTGGACAAAGAACTATTACTTTTCAGTGACACCACACCATTGACCATTATTGTCTCTGGATATGTCAGGTTACTTGACATCATTGCTTTCCAATAGTCCAGATGAAACAGAAATAGAAAAATCAAACTTACCACATATGTTCATTTGCCTTCACATTTAACAGCAATATATTCCAAATTAAATCAATCCAACACAACTGTTGGTGTGTGTATCCTAAATACCTAATTCCTACCCCAATTTTCAGTTTTCCATTTATCCAATTACCTCATCAGATATAATGTTTAACTAATTAAGGTAACAATCAAGCAATAATTAGTAAAATTAGTAAACTGTTTAGGGTTAATCAACACTAATATTCGTTATCCAAGCAGACAGTTACAAAATATGACGCAACAATCAAATATCTACTAGAATTTAATATTCGTAGATACCTGAGATCCAATTGGAGGATTAAGTTCCGAATTGAATAAATAATGATGAAAATCCTCTAATGTAAGTGTCTTCCTGTTAATTAACGACGTAATCGGATGCCGTTTATGAAGAACCTGCTCCACAATACGCTCGGCGTCTAATTTCGAGACTACACCTCCATTGCCGCCCTGACACTCCTCAATAAACAGTAGCAATTGGTCAGCGGTCATATGAATTTCACCACCGGAGTACTTCCGAAACGTTTCCTTCACATCAGACGGCGGATCGGCTTCCGTCACCTTAAACCTCCGTGAAAAGCAACAACACACTCTGTAAGTCCCCATTCAAGCTCCGTTGGACTTCCTTTCACCAGATCTGTTCAATCGAGTATCGATTGTAGATAAAGTGATTGCGTAGTGATCCTGCAAAGTCAACGTGAATCTCGTACGCAGATGTATACACTAGATGCATATACATACATATATAAATGCATAGAGAGAGAATTGATGTGTACAGTTGGAGATTGAAGACGAGTCGAAGCACATGTGTACTGAAACACGCATTGATTTCATTTCACACATAGACGAACATGGAGAGAGAATTTGGTATTTTATTTATAAATATTTAGTTTGGGGAAGAGAACTGTTGGGTCTTATTTATTAAGAAATGGTTGACGAATGATCTTCCCGCCTTTTCTTTTTCAACCCTCACTAAAGCAAATTCACACTATTTTTTTTAACTGTAAATTCACACTATTAATATAACAAGTAATTTAATGTTGTTTATTTTTATAAGTTATTTTTGTTTTTTTTAAAGGTTACTTTCTTAAACCCTACTTACTTCGGAAGCAGTTCGGGTGTTCCTGTAAGTCATCCATGTCTTTTTTAATAGGTTGTAACCGCAACGGAGTTGAACCGAGGACCCATCTGGGAGAAAAACCACAACCGGGAAACCCCTGGCTTAACCTGGAACAATTTGTCCCAAGCGAGACTCGAACCCTCTTTGTCCCAAGGTAGCCCCATGACTTTTTAAATGAGAGGTCATGTGTTCGAGTCTTGCTTGGGACAAAATGTTTCATGTTGAAATAGATGTTTTTTTCAGTTGTGGATTTTCTCCTGGGTGGTTTAGGTCCGAGTGACCACGCTTATGTTTTTTAAGTAGAAGATGATATGTTTACCAATGTGATCCGACTGTTCTAAAAAAAATCACAAACATGAAAAACCTGACATTTGTTTGCTTATATTTAATTGTTTTATGTATGTGTGAAACTTACATGAACAACTTTAAAATGATTACGTGTGAATGACTGAATATTTTATTATGTCCATGTGTTTTCTTAAATTACATAAATGGTCTAAAAGTTTATAATTATGAAAATATTTCCTATGTATGGAATTTTCTTTCAAAATTAGGTAATTTCTCCATGTAAAATACCAAATTACCTTTTACAGTTATTTTTAATCGTTTTTTTTTCTAAACATACACAATTTTTATTAATTATATAGTTATTATTTTTTTTATAAATAATAAACTAAAGAGACTCAACTCTGATAAAAAAAACACATGAAGCTTACCCACCTTTGTCCTATGTTATTTCATTCACACTTATACACATAGCAAGCACCAAATAACATTATCGATTTTATACATCGTCTCATAACTGTATCCTTAAGCCTCTCTCCTTTGTCCTTTTTCTCTCTCACAATCGCCTCCTCAACTCTTATTCAACAAATGTTTTGAAATCATTATCTCGGATCAACCATCTACGATAACCACAAAACCCTCCTTCGATCTACCAACCCTGCGAAAATTCCACCCTAATAACAATCAAAACCTAAAACAAACATGCATGTAACAATTAGGAAAAATTCATCTTATTTCGTTTTAAAAAAATCTAATGTTATGAAATAGGAATTTTCAAAGAAAAAGAAAATAATATTATCAATTTTAATACAAATCAATAAACGAATATCTATAGTCGTAAGTTATCATGTAAAATTCATTCTTCCATTATTAGTTAACTAAATACAATCTTTGCTTTAAAACAATTTAATAACACTTCTAGTTATCATTAAATGCATTTTCATTGATAGAGAATATTTTTAAAGTTAAACTTTTCTAGTGCCGTTAAATTTTTTTTTTAGTATTTTATTATTTCAGATCAAATTATATAGTTATAGTTATAAAACATGTAAATTTATTTTAAATATCTATTTTATATTCACAAATCATTATAAATATTTAATATTCTACAACATATAGACAAGATGACGAGTAGAAGAAAACAAGGCTTGTCTAGTGCATTTCTGACTAGTTCACCATTTCAGGTATTTCATTATTTGTTAGGTTGTTTATCGTATTCTTGTTAGCATATATACAAGTATGTATTAAATGCATAAAAACTTGAATAATATACGCAATACCGTATTTGTTTCAATTATTTAACTACATATATGATATTATATTTAGATTTAGACCAAATAGCACTTGAACGAACATAAGCAAATTAATGATATTTGTACCTAAAAAATACAAGAACTAAATTTTAATATTATATATTAAAGAATTAATTACACAGATGGCCCCTGTGGTTTGGTCAAATTATGGTTTTAGCCCCTGGGAATGAAAAACTACAACTTTGGCCCAATAGTTTGCACGATTGTAACACATTTGGCCCCTGAAGTGGATGCCAGTTAAGTTTTTCAGTTAAGTGTATGTGAAATGACTAAAATACCCTTACATAATAAAATAATAAAAACAAATATATATATATACACACATATACACATATATACTTATAATCTTGAGAGGAAGTCCAAAGGTTTGCAAGTCGTCCAGCACCGCCGTCGCCATCCACCGCCGCCGCCGCCGTCCACAACCAGCACCACCACCACCATCGTTCGTCTCCACCATCAGCCACCACCATCATTCGTCTCCACCATCAGCCACCCTCTGCGACTTGCGGTTTGCTCCTGGACCATTAAACAACGGTCTTTTTTGTCGTCCCTCCACCTCTCCCCACCGTCCTTCGCTTCCACCCCGGTTGGTCCGTGTTTCAGATTTGGGTGGTCCCTGTTTCAGATTTGGGTGGTCCCTGTTTCAGATTTGGGTGGTGTTTGCACGAATCTGATTTTGATTTAGGGTTTGGAGGAGAAAGGGGGTAAACGAATATGTTGAATCTGATTTTGATTTTGTGTGAATCTGATTTTGATTTAGGGTTTGAAGGAGAAATGGGGTAAACGAATATGTTGAATCTGATTTTGATTTTGGGTGGTTTTCAATGTTTGGATGTTAAAATCAAAGATGGTCCTTGTTTTGGTTTGAGGACTGTGGTGAGGGTGGTTAGAGGAGTACGGTGGAGGGGTGTCACACCCCGGCCGGCGGCGGATTAAACGCCGGGGCTGACACGGTTGTTCATAAGCACATGATCATCTATTATTAAATGACAATATTTATTCATCAACTTAAAATTATTCGTTACATAGGGAATGGAAAATGAAACGTTCAAAACAGAACATAGTTTAAATTTAACTAGGTCCAAGTCCTAGATGAGCAGGTAGGGTCCTCAAATGGGTGCACCTGAAACATGCGAGTAAATGTCAACTACAAGTAGTTGGTGAGTAACATAGGTTTTGACACTAACAAAAGTTTAGTAAAAATGATTTGAAATTCAATATTGTTCAAAGCGTAACTATGGCATGAATGTGAAAACATACAAGGTTCCAAGCGTACAATTCAATCCGTAGTAAATGGAAAACTGGTAAGTACAATCTCACTGATTGTGTTTTGGAAAAATAGTAATATGGTACACACAAAACCCGCCAAGGTTCGTGTGAACTGGAATCGGATTCCCCTATAAATGATCATGTTAGGTACTACCTTAGGCCTGGGTAGCAGGTTAATGAATGTACTAGCATGAACACATGTAATGGTCACCAAGCAGTTTAAGACATAAAGCACATAGTAATTAGCATGAGAACAATGGTATTGAATTCAGTATGTATAGTATGTAAACATGTTTCACCCCGAGTATTTGTAAACAATAGTAAAAAGAAAGGGGGCTATGAACTCACTTGTACCGAAGTTAGTAGGTTGTATGAAGTGAATACGAAAGGTAGGCTTCATGAGGATTCATCACCTTAACCTACACAGGTAATTGCATTCTAGACTAAACGTATGTCTAATAAAAGTAGGAAATTTCAAGTGTATCTGAGATTCTAGGGATCTGGGGTCGGATATAGGGTTTGTACGATTTTTTTTTAGGAACATATATGTACCAATGAATTAAATAATCAGTGTCTTCTGTTTGAAAATAAAAGAAATAAACAAATAGTTTTCTTTTGTTTGTAAATGTATAATTTAATAAATTAGTAAATAAATAGGTGAATAATAATTAGTTGGGAAATTAAGTAATTAACTACATAAATAAATAAGTAATTAATTAAATGAATAAATAAATTCTTTTTATTTATTTATTGGTTGAGTTTTCAATAGAATTAAATGTAAAAATAATGATCTTATTAATTAATAATTAAATCAACATTAATTATTAATTAAAGGTATAAAAGTATGAATAAAAATAGTTATATATATGAAAAAGAAATATGTATAATTGTTTGTAAAATAAAAGGTTTTAAAAAAATGGTTATAATTATATCATAATTGTAGTTTATAAACCATGGATGTTAAAATGATTGGTTTAAATCATTTAGGTTTTTATTAAGTTCTCGAATCTAATAATTATGGAATAAATGGTTTTCTTGAACAAGTTAAATTTGTAAAACAAAACAATTCTGAGTTTTATAGGTTTTATAAAATGAATTTCATTAAAAGTGATTTAGCTAATAAGGTCGAGTTTATAGTTATATATATATATATATATATACTAACACACGCACAAATAAAACTTCTCACGCGTCGGTCGTTATACGTTTGGGAAAAAAAATCATAAAATTATGGTTATAAATATATATAAAATATATTTATCTAAAAAAAAGTATTATTTGTAAAACCCTTGAAGTTTATAAAGAGGATGGAGTTATAATGATGATTTTTATATAGCATATATACATATATAAAAAAGATTTTACCATCGGTTTTTGATTGTAAGCTTGTTCAACTCCCGATAATTGATGCACCTTCTAAAGGTTCCATCCTTTTTCTTTACAAACAGGACCGGAACTCCCCATGGTGAGAAACTCGGTCTTATGAAAAAAAATTACTCGACGAGGTGTCCAAGTTTTTGTTGTATATTGGGTAGAAATGAAAAAGTATGAAAATGAAACTTTATGTTTGTCCCTCTTATGCTTTCCAAAAGCATTTTCCCGGACTAAGACTTTTCTCTTATTTCAGGTTTCATGTTTTCTAGGATTTTCCTCTCCATGTGCCTTCATGGAGCTAGGAATTGATGTTCCTCGGGAGCTCTTATTTGCAAACTTCGAGTCTAATCACTACTTTACCCCTTTGTTTGCACTACTTTTCAAGGCATACTAGCCTTTGGGTTGTAGCGTCTTGATATGTAAACTCATGTCTCGACTACCATACCTTCGAAGAATGTAAGCCATACGAAGTTCGATGTTTGTTTGGAATATTCACATTCCGTCTAGCTGAGGGAATGAATGGTAATACTGTGAGAATGGTCTCATCGAATTAGTGCTTTCCCCAAAATGGGCTTTGGGCTTGTCCACCCATTGAGTTGGCTGAGATGTTTTAGGAGTTTCACAATTTCCATTTTGTAGTCATTCAGTGTATCTGCACTTCCTTAGGGTTTGAATGGTACTTTGGTGACATACCATTACGTATTCCACTCATTCAGGTTATAGCCTCAAAATCCTTAGCACAAGGATAAACTGGAGGTAGTGAGTGTTGAACGTCGAGACTTTTATATTCTAACTGAGTCTACTCCAAGAGATCATTTCTTAACAATAGATGCTCTAGAGCTTCCCAATTATAGAAAACTAGGAGTGAAAGATGCAATCACACCTCTCTTCTAGGCTAAATCTGGGATCCATCCAACAAGATGAACTTTGGGGAAGTGCGAGTATAAAAGAGTAATAAATTATTCTTCTCAACTCTTTGTGGACAGTGGCCTATTGTGAATAGTTCGAGTTTACGTCCTTTATGCATATCATGAGCTAATGAGATTAGCATGAGATTCCGCATTTGGGACTCCTTTAAGGGTTTTGCATGTCGTTTTGGTTAGTGCGACAATAGTTGTTAGTCCACACTTAGGTTTCTTTGGCATTCGTTTGAGCATCAACCCCGGCTTATCTATTGCAGAGAGAATAGTCAGAATTAAAGGTATATTGAATGTTAATGGTTGCGAGAGCAATCCTGTTTGACCGATATTTTGAAATGTCCGATTTCCTACTTGTCTCATGTCGAGCTTCCACAATATCCATAGGTGCCATGTGTATGCGGGTCAGAATAATATCCTGCCCTATTACTGAAGTTAGTGCATAACACTCTTGGCGTAACTTTCAATCAATTGTGAGATTGAACTGTATGATGGATCATGAGATTATGCTATAATCTCCCACAATAGTTGTGCAATTATTGTAAGTGTTAGTTATGGTAACACTCAATTTGAAGCATTCCTGACAAGTAGAATCTCAAGGAATGAATGTGCGGATTCCTTCGCCGTTCAGGATTCACTAAGGATTGGTTGAATTCAATTTGAATTTCTCTCGTTCCTCCAAAACTAGGAGAATGCTTTGTGAGCACCTAATTGAGAAGTCTGATTTGTTGAGATCCAATCCTAAATCAAGTGATTGAGAACATGAGTTGATCATCAGCTTAGACAGCAAGACTCACTAAAGTTCCCATGCACTGCAAATTATGATTACGTGTGCACCCGTAATGATAATTTGCCTTGCCTGATCCCTATAGTGTTTCTTCTATCCCTAGCTTTTAAATCAAAAGGGACTTGAAATAATCATTAGATTGCGTGTGCACATTTGTACAGGAGTGTGTATTGTTTTATCGAATTACTCTTAATTATGTGTACCAATACTCGTGAATCTGCCGAATATGGCAGTTGTCAAATGAGGCTAATGGTAGAGAGGCACCACCAGTGTCTCTTAAAAAAATGTGCATGGTGAAGTTCAGGCACTATGTGTTGGGCAGAGATCCTCAAACGAGTGTCGAGCAACTCATGCTCCAAGTCTGTATATATGCATGGATCCACATGATCCTGATGTATGTCTGGGTCTCCTGACCCTTGGAGTTCTCTCCCATTTAGTCCTGCTTATTCACCTTGAATTCCCTTCTGTCTGGGCAATCATGCCTGCCATACATCATGGCGAGAGTCTAGGCATCCGATCCGACAACTTATGAAGGGGATTATTTATACCGTACTTACGTTAGGAAGATAATTGCCTCCAAGGCTGGAGTAGTTGTGGTGCATGTATAGGTACAGATTCTGGTACGAGTTCAGCCTGTTGTGATACCAAGATCGGTAACTGACGATCGTTGTCGTCGAAGTCCAAGCTCGGCTCGTAACTCGATCTTCTAAGGTTGCAGTATGTTGAGTACCCGTTATTCTTGACTCGTAATCCGAACAGTAACATGTTGTAAGTGTTTATTGTTTTCACATTGTTGTATGTGTTTAAGTGTTCATTACATGTGCTATGTAATTGTATTAGTGTAGCTAATGGTACCCTAGTGTAACTCCATACACTAATAGTCTACACAAATTGTTCGGCAACGGTTGGAATTCCTATGCTCAAGTCTTGGGTGTTTTTAGTGTGATGCAAGTCTTAGAAATCTTGGTCCCTAGATGAGTCCGGTTAGAGCCTAGGTATCACTAAGGACACCTAATTCGCTAAAACCATTGCTCTGATACCAATCTGTCACACCCCCATATTTTATTTACTTATTAAATAAATACAGGTTGTAACGATTGGTTCATTACACGATAGCGGAAGCCGTAATAATGATTTCTAAGACTTGATTACATATACAATTACTAAAACTAAGAAATACTATGATCTAAGTTCTTCTAAATCAACGACAGACTTGAGACTTGATATTCTACGTCCTTCCAGCTACTAGGAATTGATCCAACATAGCTAGCCTATTCCAACCGCGCCATGGCTAGAGGTCACCTGAGAAACATACTTGAAAGTGTCAACACAAAGGTTGGTGAGTTCACAGAGTTAGTTATATTAGTGCTTATAGTTTTTCCCCGAAAACCTGTTCATGACTTTACCGTCATAAAACTAAGTAGTTTTCATTTGAAAACATTATCATGACTTAACCGTCATAAAATATGTTTAAACCTGATCACTTTAACCTGATCAGAACCCTTTGTTTATACCTGATCACTTTAACCTGATCAGAACCCTATGTTTAAATTCAATTGTTCGTAAATAGTTTCAGGTGTATGTGATAAACAGAATAAGAATTGTTGACCCATTTGTAAACTAGCTAGGAATACAAATAATATGTTCATACATGAGGCGTAACCAAACCATGACAATTTGTACACGCCCCTAATTTCGTTATCCGGTTCTATGCGGCCATAAATCCTCCAGATTGTGGTTAGCGCGACTAACCATGACCGGGAGACGTCACTCTCCATAGTACTATTCATAGGACCCTAGGCTACAGTTAATGGTTACTACATTGTTCCAGGGGACTTTAGCTCAACTCGTTGTTCTCATCTCATGTAAACATAAAAGTCGTGCCTTATTCTCTTGTTATCCCATAAAATAATTATAAGTATGTGTTTCCCCCAATCGTTGAGTGTTGTTCATCCGAACAATCGTTGTGTGTTGTTCATCCGAACAATCGTTGTGTGTTGTTCATCCGAACAATCATTGTGTGTTGTTCATCCGAACAATCGTTGTGTGTTGTTGTGTCCAGCTGTTTAGTTGAGCAAGTTTTCTCCCCGTTTGTTTAAAAACAATTTAAAAACCAGTAGTAAAAGTGGGGTTGGGAGACTCACAAGAAGTTAAACCAAAATGTTCATATTGTCAAACGTATAAACAATGTAATTCATGTTTTCAAAACATAACAAGTAAGTATGTTTCTCCCCCGATGTTCACAAAACAGTAAAGAGTTAAAAGGGGGCCGTGAACTCACCTTGAGTTTGTGTATGCTTGCAATGATAATTGTTCTAGCCGAACTTGACTATTCGTACCCTAGATACCAAAGGGTAAATTGTGTTAAGACCGAACGTCTCATATTGCAAATTGTTCACCGACTTTGTAAATCTGGTTGCTTTTGTTTAAAATATCCTCTTAGTTGTACAATACTTGTTTTGTTATAAAACAGATCTTAGTTACTGCCCAAAGGGGACTGACACAGGTATCGAAACTTCATACTTTCGATTGGGCAATTGAGTATCGAAACTTCATAGTTTCGATTGAGTAGTTAGGTATCGAAACTATCTAGTTTCGATTGGCAAGAAGGGTATCGAAACTATCTAGTTTCGATTGAGCAATATGTATCGAAACTACCTAGTTTCGATTGAACAACTAGTATCGAAACTCCCAGTTTCGATTGAGTAAACTGGTATCGAAACTCCTAGTTTCGATTGAATAGGTATCGAAACTCCTAGTTTCGATTGAATAACAGGTATCGAAACTCCTAGTTTCGATTGAACAGGTATCGAAACTCTCAGTTTCGATTACTGCACTTTGATTGACAGAATTCGTCCTGTATATTTTTATGTTCAAATCTTGAATTTGACACACTTTTCTTGTTATCTTACTTGCGATTGAACCTTTTGTATGCTTAGATACGGTTTTAAAGAAAATAAAGTGGATAATATCGAGTTTTTACCTCTGGACAGAGATGACGATTTTTGAGAGAAAAAGAGAATGATCTTGACTTCTCCTGCTAAAACCCTTTGAGAAAACACTTGGAACTCTCCTTATAGCACTGAAATAAAGGATTCGAGTCTTCGATTATGGAAGAACCCCAAAAGAAAGTGGAGATAGGTATTCTTGTTGTTGTCGTAGAAGAAGAGAGAGATGACAGGGGTTGAGGGTTTTTGCTCTTGATGAATTGATAGAAAATGAGGTGGTATGGGAGATTGCTTAAGAAAGTAGAAGATGTTGAAATTTAGGGTGTGGGATGGACCCACATGGCCTTGAGGCCGAGATTTCTGGTCAATGGGAGTGGGTGGGGTTAAATAAATCAAACCATTTGATTTAAGTGTAAATTTAACCACTAGTGTTCATATTTAGTCGGGTTATCCTGGTACGTGAATCGGTAACTCCTAGAATTACCAGAATGTGAAATGAGACCCTGTACGATTTTTGTTAGACCTTAATGTCCTTGTTTGTGAAATTAAGTAAATCACAAAACAATTATAATTTAAACTTGTTTATAACATGTACGGATATTGACCTGAAATGTCGGGTGTCACAGATCAGGTCATGTCACTTTGTCAGGCATGGATGGTGGTAGTGAATTTAGTTCGAAGAGAATTGACGAGGAAAACTGTCGAAGTAAAATTTAGACTCCAAAGATGGGATGCATCACTTCGGATGGAAATGATGAGAATTTGATGGTTTAAGCTTGTTTAGGATATAGTCTAGTATGTTCAGAAGGTATCACTTGGAGGAGATTTCACAGAAATTGATCAAGGTTAAATTAATAGAGAACCCTACATGACACGAACAACGCTACTAATGACATTATGACAAGAGCACTTATATATGGGAAGTGTCAGCAGCGTATCCATCATGCCCTTATCATGTTACATTAGTTCCGTTACTGTAAATCACTATAGGTTTTATGTCATCACACCCAACAGAATTCACTATGTTTTCCATGCGCTGACTTTTATAATTACGTGTGCACCCGTAATTACTCAAATCGTCGTATGGTCCGTATAGGTCATTCTATTATGTGTGGGTACAGAGGTGGGGGAAACACCCAAAAACATTTAGTTTAGTATTGTTTTCATGTATGAGTTGCTAATAAGTAATTGTGTGTCTAGATGGTTAAGTCAATCAGGGAGTAAATACTAACAAGGTGGCACAACCCCATACATGGGTGCCCTAAGTAGATGGCATACCCTCCAGGTTACCCATAAAGTTTATAGCTCTCTCGTGTTTGAACAAGAATACGTCAAACCCCGAGTAACTCAAAGTTTCTAGCTACCAACTTTCATGGATAAAGTGAATGATCAAGCCTCATGTATATAGTGGGTAATTAATTGCCAACAATGTAAACAGTCTAGTTTCGTGTGTAATGTAAACACTCAAGTTTCATGTATAACGTAAATGATCTAGTATCATGCATATTGCAAACAACCCAATATCATGTATCATGTGAACAAGCTAGTATCATGTATATTGCAAACGGGTAAGTTTCAAGTATGACGTGAACAATCTAGCATCATGTATATTGCAAACAACCAAGTTTCGGGTATAATGTGACCGGTTAAGTTTCGTGTATAATGTAAACAAATTAGTTTTCACGTACAATGTGAACGTTCATATGTAAATAATTGACTCCCATGAGTAATGTAGCCTATCAAATTTCGTAGGTAATCGAGTTTTGCAGACAAGCGTTCTGCTTGGCGTTCATGTATCATGTAGGTAGTTGGATTTTAAGTTTTCAATTTTTGTTGAGGTTTATATGGGTGGTTAACGACTACGCGAAATGATTCATCTCCTTGAAGTGACTAGTAAACTCATACATTCCTGAAGGTGTAAGGTGATGGGAAGGTTTTGCAGGTAATCAAAATGAATATCTAATTTGTGCTTTTTGTTTGTAAATAAACAAATAATTGAAATTTTTACTCTTGTTTGTAAGTTAATAAATAAGTGGAAATAATAATTTTTGAGCGGATGTATAATTGGATAATTAAAAACCTGTTAAGAAAATGTTTCAAAAGATAGTAATAGCCTTATTATTTAATAATTAAGCCAAGATTTAAATAGCAATTAGTTTAACAGAATAAATAGTCATAATAAAACAATTAATCAAGTTATTATTAAAAGGATGAAATATTTGTTAATACTCTTATAAAACAATTTGTACAAGACGGGTATTAAGTTTTTTTTTATGAGGTAAAGGGGTTTGTAAATAGTTTATACTCTAGATAAAATATATAACCCAAGGGTTTAGTAAGGATTTTGTTTAAAAAAAAAAAACTATATTATTCAAACCAGGGAAAATAATTAGCTTACAAAGAAGGTTTAGATGTCAATCATTAAGGAGAGTTAAAATAATAACATTCATATTTCGGTACTGGGTATGGGTTCCAATTTTTTTTGTTTCAAGAAACGCGAAATGAAATATCTTGCTAACATTTCAGATACCTTTCCACCAGAAAGCAGATGGAAATCAAGACAAAAATCGTTGTGGTTATTCGTATTGTAAACCTTACTTTAGCCCTAGTATGTGCATCAAGTATTCCCTGGTCTCCACTCATTGTCTCAGAAACTCTACGGTCCTTACATATAGGTGAGAGGTATCAGTTGGATCTCCTATTGCACTGGTAAGTCCCATAACTTGTCTTGCTCTTGGTTCTGGATGGTCTAGGTTAGGTGCTAGATAAGGGTCTCTAGGAGGAGGTGATTCAGCTGCTCAGAGTTTTAAGCTTGCTCCTAAACCAATCTGCTCTGTGGTCAAACATGGATCTGGAGGTTAGTCGTGCTGGTGACCGGTTTTCTGGTGATGGGAATCCACAGCCTCACTCCTGTACTGACTCTGTTGCGGGGTGGTATTTCGAGGAGTGAGGAGGGTAAGAGGTCATGTCTAGCTCGGAAAAGGTCGTAAATGCAAAACTATTCATGAGTTTAGGATTTGACTAATCATAACACCGAGTTCTTATAATAATATAGGGAGTAACACTTGGCCTATAAGTAGTGTACCCACAACAAGGATTCCCAGGAAAGAAAGGTGGGTCACAAAGGACACAATGAGGTACTCAGTCTTTCCTTAGTCAGAACCTTCCATGGACTTACACTCACTTTTCCAGCCAACATGTACCATTAACATTAATTATTTAAACTCATGGTTATGGTGAGAATCGTTAGGGATTGTGTTTTGTGGCTCCAGGGTGTTCTTCACCTATTCGAGCAACTTTCCTTTGAGTTATAAGGTCTAAGGGTTTAAATCTCTTGCAAATGATAATAAGGGTGTTAAAATTTCCAAGGTATGAGGAGGAAGAGGTATAGTTGACTTAAATATGATTAAGTGTAAGAATCAAATAGGAGTTTTAGACTTGTGTACTAAATTATAATAATTAAGCGAATGATGTTTAGATTGCATTCATCTGGCATGTAACCAAATGGATGCTGTGACAAATCAAAGTGGTTCAAGTTCGTATACTTTCAAGAAGACATGCTTTGGCCTATAGGTGAACACTCACTTTGGGAATTCCCAGGAAAGCATACGGATCCTTCGGTTGATTTGGATTTATATGAAATGCTTTCCTAGATAGAAAACCCAAGGTACAGGCATTCACCCTTTCGGATTGCACATGTTCTCTACTAATTTTCCGAACCCAAAACTTTGACGGGATTTTAAAATTTTAGTAGGCATTGTGCCTAAGAGTTTGAATCTTTTCATAGGTGATTAGTGATGATGTGTAAAGATGAAAATGTATAAGTGTGTGGCAAAACTTAGGATAGCATTTAGTGATATCAAATAGGTATTGTGCAGAAAATTCAAATAGTGTAGCAAAGAAGGTATCACAGGGGTAGTAGTTTTGTAGACATGTAGATTATCAAATAACATAGCACCTAAGATAATTCGTATTGTATCATGCAACTAGATAATACGTAGGAATATTATACCAAGGTATCCTAAGGATATAGGCTATAGACTAAGAATATGTTTCAAGTAATTCATGTAGTTTCAAATAGTTTCATGTTGTCCTTGGAATGTTGTAGTTCATTTAATTGTATCATGTAAACGGAAGTAGATAGATGTAAGTAAGTATGTGTATAAATGAGCATAGAATGGAGTTCCTAATAAAAGACACGAGTTAAACTCATGTTTGGGACTCTTAGGTTATAGTCTAGGTCATGTGTCTAATAACCTAATTCCCTATAACCATGGCTCTGATACCAATCTGTCACACCCCGGCCGGCGGCAGATTAAACAACGGGGCTGACACGGTTGTTCATAAGCACATGATCATCTATTATTAAATGACAATATTTATTCATCAACTTAAAATTATTCGTTACATAGGGAATGGAAAATGAAACGTTCAAAACAGAACATAGTTTAAATTTAACTAGGTCCAAGTCCTAGATGAGCAGGTAGGGTCCTCAAATGGGTGCACCTGAAACATGCGAGTAAATGTCAACTACAAGTAGTTGGTGAGTAACATAGGTTTTGACACTAACAAAAGTTTAGTAAAAATGATTTGAAATTCAATATTGTTCAAAGCGTAACTATGGCATGAATGTGAAAACATACAAGGTTCCAAGCGTACAATTCAATCCGTAGTAAATGGAAAACTGGTAAGTACAATCTCACTGATTGTGTTTTGAAAAAATAGTAATATGGTACACACAAAACCCGCCAAGGTTCGTGTGAACTGGAATCGGATTCCCCTATAAATGATCATGTTAGGTACTACCTTAGGCCTGGGTAGCAGGTTAATGAATGTACTAGCATGAACACATGTAATGGTCACCAAGCAGTTTAAGACATAAAGCACATAGTAATTAGCATGAGAACAATGGTATTGAATTCAGTATGTATAGTATGTAAACATGTTCCACCCCGAGTATTTGTAAACAATAGTAAAAAGAAAGGGGGCTATGAACTCACTTGTACCGAAGTTAGTAGGTTGTATGAAGTGAATACGAAAGGTAGGCTTCATGAGGATTCATCACCTTAACCTACACAGGTAATTGCATTCTAGACTAAACGTATGTCTAATAAAAGTAGGAAATTTCAAGTGTATCTGAGATTCTAGGGATCTGGGGTCGGATATAGGGTTTGTACGATTTTTTTTTAGGAACATATATGTACCAATGAATTAAATAATCAGTGTCTTCTGTTTGAAAATAAAAGAAATAAACAAATAGTTTTCTTTTGTTTGTAAATGTATAATTTAATAAATTAGTAAATAAATAGGTGAATAATAATTAGTTGGGAAATTAAGTAATTAACTACATAAATAAATAAGTAATTAATTAAATGAATAAATAAATCCTTTTTATTTATTTATTTGTTGAGTTTTCAATAGAATTAAATGTAAAAATAATGATCTTATTAATTAATAATTAAATCAACATTAATTATTAATTAAAGGTATAAAAGTATGAATAAAAATAGTTATATATATGAAAAAGAAATATGTATAATTGTTTGTAAAATAAAAGGTTTTAAAAAAATGGTTATAATTATATCATAATTGTAGTTTATAAACCATGGATGTTAAAATGATTGGTTTAAATCATTTATGTTTTTATTAAGTTCTCGAATCTAATAATTATGGAATAAATGGTTTTCTTGAACAAGTTAAATTTGTAAAACAAAAACAATTCTGAGTTTTATAGGTTTTATAAAATGAATTTCATTAAAAGTGATTTAGCTAATAAGGTCGAGTTTATAGTTATATATATATATATATATATATATACACTAACACACGCACAAATAAAACTTCTCACGCGTCGGTCGTTATACGTTTGGGAAAAAAAATCATAAAATTATGGTTATAAATATATATAAAATATATTTATCTAAAAAAAAGTATTATTTGTAAAACCCTTGAAGTTTATAAAGAGGATGGAGTTATAATGATGATTTTTATATAGCATATATACATATATAAAAAAGATTTTATCATCTGGCCTCTAAAAGATGTGTATGTGATTTCCTTTAAGCTTGTATACATAAATACGTATATGTATGTGTGTAAAGGTGGGTAAAACAAGGCATTGTAACAAAAGAAAAATTAATTGGTTAAAACTAGGTCTGGTCGGGTTCGAACCCGCGACCTCAGTTGTATAGGGGAAGAGTTTTAACCATTTGATATGGGCTATATGCCATGATATGAACCAGGTTCGCTAATTTTTTTAAACAAGCAGACTCACATGCCTTCTTCCCCAACACACCCAAATCAAACCCTAGCCCCTAAATTACTCAGATTCATGGTTGGAAAACAAGAATGGAAATCCCGCAACAAGAGGATGTGTCATTACCTGAATCAATCCTAAATTCGTCGTAGACGAGGGTGCTTGCACCGGTTTCAGCAGTCGCGAACCGAGGATGGAAAGAGGGCTGAATTCGACTGCCTTGGAGTTCCAAAACGATCGACAATGATTCAAGAAGGTGTTAGAAGGGTGAAGGTCCTCGTAACAGTCGAATTGAATGCGGGATTTGAAGGGTTCGATCTTTGAGTTCGTGGGTATAACCGAAAGAGGCTTGAATGGATTTAAAGTCCTAATTAAGATCAAATTGAATCATTGTACTTGTCTGTAGTTGGTCATATATCGTCCCTACACCAAAAGCGTGAACCAGAAGCTTTGATTTCGGGGGTTTGGAACTACATATATCCGATTTTGACTTTGGGTGGTCAAACTTAGTTCCATTAAGTTTTAGGGTTTAATTCAAATGGAAGTGGGTTCAATAGGGTAGGTTCAAAGGCAAATTAGAGAGTTCAAGGCCTTAATTATTTGTTTGAACATCCTTTTAATCATTTATAAACATTGTTTACAAAATTTACAAATATCTAACTTATTATTTGTTTGATTGCTATTACATATAAAGGAGTAAATTTTATGTTCATAAAATTTATAAAAATAGTTTATTTAATAAAATCAAGTGTGTATATATATAATTACATATTTATTGATAAATAAATACATACACATATAATGGAATTTTAATATATATCTTAAACTCAAAGGTTTTATATTAACATTATAACACTAAAAGTTACAAGATTGATTTATTTAGTAAAATCATGTATATATATATATAAATATATATATATATATATGTTTGCTCCCATATTCACAAATTAATATATATATATATATATGATAAGAACTCACACGTTTCATTTGTATCTATTTATTATGATATAATAATTTTTTTTATATTTATTTAAACGTACTCATACAAACATAAAATAAGTAAGTAATATGCAACGCAAGATTGGAGATTTGAGTTGATATAAGTTTAAAATATTAATTCTTGTGACATAATAAGTTTGGACAAGTACGGGATTTAAATGTTATGTTATTATAAATAATTAATAAATAAATAAAAAGTGGCCGAAAAAATCATGGATGTTACAAGGGGGTGGTTAGAGGAGGTGGTGGGTGGGTTCAGGTGGTGGCCGGCGGAGGTGGTGGGTGGGTTCAGGTGGTGGCTGACGGAGGTGGTGGCAGACGGAGGTGGTGGCAGGCGATGGTGGTGCTTGGCCGTGGTGGTGGTGGACGGTTATATGTGTGTGTATATATTTTATTATGTAAGGGTATTTTAGTCATTTCACATACACTTAACTGAAAAACTTAACTGGCATCCACTTCAGGGGCCAAATGTGTTACAATCGTGCAAACTATTGGGCCAAAGTTGTAGTTTCCCATTCCCAGGGGCCAAAACCATAATTTAACCAAACCACAGGGGTCATCTGTGTAATTAATTCTATATTAAAATATACCAAAATTTGTACATCACACATGATACATGACAATATGACATAAAAACAAGTGAACTAACATTTCACTGGATGACAATTAAATAAAAATAAATAGTTTTTTTTGCTTGTAATGTCTAAATACAAACACATCTGTTTGAGTTAACATGTTTAATCCATTTTTATGTAAAATAACGTATTGCACCTTGAATACTAGTTTCCTGTAATTTTGTATCATACTATAATTCTTTTTTTATGAAGTTTTCATTATTGTCAGCATTGACGAGTCCATGATTTTTTTACTGGAATCACTCCTTGTTAACATTCGGTAAATTAGTATCACTCAATTTCCGGATACATAAACAGGGATAAACAGGGATATGAATTTCTAAATAACACGTAAACACGACATGCACTAAATACCAAATTCACAGGTTTGGGTTTGGGTCAGTTTCTTTTTGAACCTGCGGACTGAATTACTGTTTAATCCGTTTATTTGTATGATTTAAAATATATATGTATATATGTGTGTGTGTGTGTGTTTTTTTTAACTAATCCTACTCGTAAATCTACACATTTGTCCACCATGAGACAAAAATCCTCGATCACTTTGGGAGGAACACAACTATACACACCTTGATACCATTGGGCTATAAGCCCTTTGAAAATTTTAAAAATAAAAGAGATAAACAATGTTTTATAGTTTAAACGTAACTACAAATCATTAGGATAAGTAGGGTTATAATAAAACTATGGACTAAATTTAGTTTACAGGGTTTACAAAATAGATCTTAAACTACACTTTGGGTCATTAAGATGAGCCGTTCAAGGTGCTCCAGTCAATTGCGATAATTGGCATATTTTGACCCGACTTATTTTTGACATCATCTATTTTTGCCCCTCGTGAAGGAAATTCTTGAATTCGCCATTACGAGCACACCATTTAACACCCCTAATAAATAACACATGAGAAGATGTATCAGATATTATATAACACATTAAGTTTTTTTTGTTCCAGTGTCACGTGACAATCTCTACTTCTGAGTTAATTTATCATCAATGTAAAGTTTTATAAGATATAAATTAAATAAAAAATATTAGTACTTTAGTTTGAATGTGAATGTGTCAAAATATCAAGAGGCTATTTGATGGAATTTTTTACCCCATTTCATATGACTTTTAAAAAGTCAAGAGGTGAGTTCTCTGCTGTTCTTGCCCCATTCCTATTATCTGAGTTTAAAAGGTCAAACTCTAAAATTATCATGGAATTTATTTTAAATTCTAAGACTGTTATGTTAAAGTCCTTAAGAGTTGACACAAGCATAACATGGTTGCCATAGCTTTTGTAGTGAACTTGAGAATCAATATCAATTCCACAATCAAGATTTACTACGTTGACCCGATAAGTCAAACAGTGCCTCTTTTCTCATGATCTAAGTTTGGACAGGTCAAAATTATAAACTTTGAAGTTACAATATGAATTCATGAACCATTAATATCAAACTTTTAGATATAGTTGACCCTGAAAGTCAAAATCTGCATCTTTTCCATAATCTGATCTTAGACAAGTCAAATCAATAATTTTAAATTTCAAGATTATTATCAAATTTTAATTTTAATTCAATAAGGAGAACAACAGGAATCCTACAGCAAGTATAATCCTATTCTCTTTGTTTAAATTTGTTATTTATTTTGTAATAAACTATTAACTATTAATGTATAAAACTTTTTTTTAAACCACTCTTTGATTTAAATAAAAATGATGATTACAATAAGTGGTTGATAAACGGGCAACAAGTTGCGCCGCACCCCCCCCCCCTCTTTGGATTGCAAAACCGATCCTACTAAAAACAAAGTTTTGGCTCTTAGGGCCGAAAAATTACTGTGCACGACCTGTCACCCGCTGAACCCTGTTTGAAAATTCCAATGCCTCCGGGGGCCAGGAAATCAAATGTATCGAAAGCAAAAGGAATAAATACGTGTTGATTATATAGGCAAGCTTTCTCGTGTTTAGCAATTTTGCCTATTTCTGCCTTCAACGCAGCCTGACCCGCAACAAACCCATTGTCCCGGAGTCCCTACAAGAGGGGACACTCATGGAACTCTGTATGGTCCACACAAGCGTGTTTCCCCCTGCCCACCAAACACAAGAATGTCAGTTGGCCGTAGAGTAGACCTCTCTTCAAACGGATCTGTCAGAAAGTTTACGGGGGCCTCATTTTTTGCAGACATTCCTGCTCGCTTAAGAACATCACTAACCAGATCATGCCTGTATTTAAAACCAGGTAGCTCCTTGCAATGGACCACATGCTCACCAAAAGAATCCAAACAAATCTTCCGGCAAACCCGACAGGGTTCATCAGTCAGAAACAGAGCGATCATTAGCCGGTACTTAAGGATAGCCAAGTACTCCACAACCGACATATGTTGGCCCAATCCTTTAATGGGGACGACTGTAAGGAAATCCTGAGCCCGAGGAGCCCGAAGACATTCAAATACCGCTTTTTGGCTAGGGGATAGATCAAACTTCACTCCCAAACTCTAGATGATTATACTAAATAGGGCACTCGTCAAAGCATGTCGAGCTTTAGTGTCACACCCCAACCGACGGCGGATTATACGTCGGGGCGGACGCGGTTGTTCAAAAGCACAAGGTTGACTAATAATATTGAAATATTTCATTAATGATTTAAAGAGTTTAACATAGCAAAAATAACATATTGTTCAACAGAAAAGTAAACATAAGATTAATTCTTGGTGATCTTTCTAAGTCCAAGCATCCTACTTTTTCATAGATAAGCCTCACTCTTATGCACCTGAAACATGTTAAGTAACTGTCAACTAAAAATAGTCGGTGAGATACAAAGGTTTTGACACCATTTTAACAAAGTCTCTTAAAAGTTTTACAATTCACCATGATTAACGTATCTAAGCATAAATGTGAGAAAAACAAGTAAGTTAAACATTGTGCACGTCAAACCTCCAACCAAGTTTAGGCATAACCCGAAGGTTACCCTTATAAGTTTCAAGTATAAGTTTTTATTCAGTAACAAACACCAGGGGCTCCCCCCGAAGGGTCAATCAATCAAGGTGATTGGTCAAATGCAATAGATCTATCTTTGTTACTATAGGCTCGGCCAAAGTTAATGAACATGCTAGAATTAAGTTTAATTTAACATACAAGTCTCAAAGCATTCAACACAAAGAAGGCATATAATCATAGTTAAGTTCGAATTGTATAAGTCTAAAAAGTATAAACATGTTCCACCCCAAGTTTAAAAGCAAAAATGAAAACAAAAAGGGGCTAAGTATACTCACCTTGAGTGGAGTGTAAGAGTACTCAACAAGGATTAATCGTAGTGAAGTTTTGAGGAAAGATATCCTCACCACAAGCCTAAACGATAAGTTTAAAGTTTAAAGTTTATTCATAGAAATTCTAGAACAAGGATTTCGAGATTTGGGATTGACTAGGGTTCTCGGTTTGGGAAGACGGGGATGATTGTGCTATAAAGTTTAAGTGATAGTAAGTTTTAATTAACCATGCTTTAACTAGTCTTTATAAAATAAAATATGAGTTAGTAAATAAATAAGTTTTAAGGCAATTAAATAATTATTCACAAGGTTTTAATAATTATTTAAAATAATGGTTATCTAAAAGAGTAATTATCATGGGGTAATAATAATTACCCAAATGGATAATTCCCGATAGAAATTTATTTAAAATAGAGTAGATAATTATTTAAAGAAGAAAAAAAAAATAATAATTATCTAAAAAAAGTTTGTAAATAAATGTTTTATCAAAATTTCAAAAATGGTGCATTTAATTAAAGTAGTTTTCTATTGAGTATTCGTTTTATTTAAATGACTTGAATTTATTCTAAGTAATATTTAGAAATATTTTTTTTTAATTCTATAAATTTTATATGACGTTCAAGTTTATAAGTTTCTAATTTCTAAAATAGGGATATATGTTTTATAAATATTATAAAAACTTTCTGTCGAGTATTTAAGTTTTATAAAAGTTTAGGTTTATTTTATAGATTTTAGGGATTTAAAACTAATGTTAAATATTATATTTTTATAGTTTTAAACTTGGCTTTATTTGGTTAAAATGTTTTCTGATAAGGAAAACAAAAATAAAAATCGATTTTGAGTTTATAGATGTTCAACATATTTTATAAAAATAAAAGGGATTTCTAAAACTGATTAAAAGTATATAAAAGAATTCGAAATCAAGAAAAACGGGCGACCGGGTTCGAACACCCGACCTGTTCCGGTTTGGGACTGCACATGCGCACAAACCGCTGGACCAGGGAACTCATTTGAGTTATAATCCGGAACGGATTCTTTTAAACGCATACCAGAACTTGGCCCCAAATCGGATGAACCCTAGATTTTTCAACCCCCAAATTCGACTCGGATTACCCTTTGTTTATGAGATTAAACAGAGGGCTTTTCATCCTTTCACGAATTCGATCACAATAGACACAAGAATCACCTGATTTGGTGTCGTTTTGAGGGAGATTGGGTATGGGCTTGGGGTCGGCGGTCGCGATTTCGAATCCGGCAATGTAGCTCTGGATCGACGATTTTGGTAGTGGAGGGAGGTTAGGGATGATGTTTAGGAGCAGAGGGAGTCGCTATTTATAGCCAATTTTGGCATTAATTGCGCGAACGGGTCGAGGCGGGTGGTTGGGCCGTCCGGAGGTAAATCACACTCCACGCAAAGCTTCGTTCGAGGTTGATCATCATGGTGCCTTGGGGACTGGTCGCACGCGAGGGACGAGCCCGAGGTTCAGTGAACCTGGCCAAAAATCGCGATTTTGCGTGAAAAGGGACGAAAACCGGGGGTAGCGGGACTCGAACCCACGATCGGCTTCTGGGCAAACGTGTTTGGGTGAATGACACAACAGGCCCTCGAAGTTTCAGGTGTTTAACGTTTTTGTTAGAACTTTGTTTTTTTTTTGTTAATGACTAGTTTTGAAATTGGCAGAATTCGTCCCTAGATTTTGTAAAATAATAAAAATGGTTTTCATAAAATCTTAATTTTTATAAATTTTATTATTTTGACGTTTTAAGCATTTAAAATGTATAAATTTTATTTTCCTTTATACTGTACACATATCCGCGTATTTATTTTACATTTACTGAGAATTAAACCAACAAAATGCGTTTATTCGTTCTTTGAAATAGACGTGTTACAACAGGGGTCCGTATTTGGCAAAAAGGTGGTACATCGGAAATTACTGGATATTACATTTAGGGGGTGTCCTTATTAGAGAAACCGCTAAGATCGAAATCGGGAACGGACATTTGCAAGAGATCCGTCGCACACACATAATCAAAGTCTAAACCATCAATAGCACAACCCCGAAGAATGTAGTCCTGCAAACTCTAAGATTGCGCCCTCGAGGCTACAAAAGCATATATAGATACATTCTCAGCCTAACATAAACCCAAACCTCTAAAACAGATCAAAAATGATGCCAACCTCCATTGAATATCCTCCATTTAAAAAACTTAAAACTTTAAATTAGTGGGGTCGGTCTTAAAACTCGTTGGGGTCGGTTGGGATCAGATTGTATATATACTTATTAAAAAAAAGTCACGGGGTCGATTCCTACTACCTAGTTACGCCAGTGGAATCGACTAGCACGATGTTGATAAGTAATTAAGGATAGAGAGATTTTGTTTTAGCTTTATTTTTGATTTCTTAAAATAAAGAATTTTAAAATTACGTTTAGCGTTTAACTTTTCTCCTTTTTTTATAAAGTTTCAACGTCACTTTCATTTATTTATCGGTGTAGCTTTTCTCCTTTTTATAAAAAAATTCAAATTCGTTTAACGCCCTTTGTTTAACGTATCATGACGTGTCGGTCATAACACGCCGAGATAAGTTACTATGTTATAAACCCAAGTCCAACTACCCAAGAGGCCAAGATCATGCAGTGAAAACTTTTAAAATATGAGTTTAAAATGGATCCATATTATAAGGGCCCATCCAGAAGCCCGAAAAAACGACCCATATTACAATCCCCACCCCCACCCCAGCAGGAGAAACCCTTGTACCAATCGGACGATTCAAAACCAGCAAGAATCAGGTATATCTGCCATCTCTTTTTCATTTGATTTGGGTTTTTAGTTGATAATTCTATAGATCTGCCATCAGGGGCTGATAATTCTATATCGAATTTGTAGCTGATTTGGGTTTTTAGAGTAAGATCCAAATTTTCGATCTTTTGATTTTGGGTTTTTGTTTTAGACCTAGTCGTTTGTTTCTTATCGATTTCAATTCGTCTCAAATATTTGTGCTTTGGGTTGTTCCAAATCAAAATGTCAAAAAAAGGGGTTTTTATTTGTGATACTTGTAAGTTTACAAAAAAAAGGCTTTTTATAGAAATCACAATGTGAAATTAAAGATTGAGTTTGGATTGGTGCTATATTGTATGGAAGGTTTTTTTCTTCCTAAATGACTTAAACAAGAAAATTTAAAAATGTTTTTGACCCGTTCGAATCATTCTAACCCAATCCATTTTGACGGAAAATTCTGGATCCGTCACTGTCCGCAATTGATTTGATTCCTCCTGTGAGTGAAATTTTAATCTGGGTACTTTGTGTAAAAATCCTAGTGTGTAATTCATTTGCAGATTACTAATTTCACCAAAAGCATAATTTTGGCTTAAGTTTTCCACTGAAATTTATAGTTTTTAGTGTTTAAGCTAAGCATGTGTTTAGCAAAGGGTAAAATAAAATTAGCTATTTCAAAATAGTTAATAGTCTTGTTCTTTTGTGATAAGGGTATGGATAAAAAATCAAGTGAAAATGAGGTACCAACCTTCAATGCTGAGAATTTGCAAAGCAACATGAAAGTGGTATACTACAGGTCAGTTAGTTTTTCAATGCTGAAAGCAACATGATTTGGTTAATTCATCAGTTCTATAACTAACTAACTCTTGGTTATGCAGTCGAACATTTATGTCTATCATTGGTGGAGTGATTGCTGGAATATTGGGATTTACAGGCCTCATGGGCTTTGTCATTTATCTACTCGTCATGGCAATTACATCAGTTTGTCTAACAGCCCGCGCAGGTTTTTCCATCCATTCATATTTCGACACCTGGAATAGGGTTCTACTAGATGGCTTTCTAGGCGGGCTTATGGTAAGTATCTGTTAGCGCATTAATCCCATCTCATCCCATCTGCTAGATTTCTGTACTAACTAGCCAACTATCTCTTTTTTGTAGTCGTTCGTGCTGTTCTGGACGTATCCTTTTATTCTTATCACACTATGAATCTTTTTTATATGAAGACTACCATTTGCTTCAAAATTCATAACATAGTTGAAAATCACACAAAGTGCTTGCAAATGCTTAAAATCTCCCCATTAACAAATTAGATTATTATTATTTTATAATCTTATTTAATAAATTAGGCCGGGTTAAGAGGTCATCCTAACCTGACCCGCTCCCATTTTGCCACCTTAAGATCATATAAGTTGGATGTTTGTTGATAAAAGCATTTCCATGTGATTTTGACCCGTTTGGATGACCTTGACAAGAAAAAAGATTTGCATATGATATCGTGCATATCTTCTGATTCGGTTTCTGGCTTGTTTCGTTCAGATCTAAGGGCTCCGGTATCTTGAAATTTTACTTCCTGTTGAAACTCTGTATGTGTTTTTAGGACCAACATTTGATTTTGATGATAACACTGTAGTTTGTGCTGTATGGGTGAAATGAGTTGGGAAACAGATAATTTTAGGGTTTTCCAAATTACTATGGCACAATTAAATTATCGAAACGTGGCATGTTAAGCTTAAATTTCTGCTCGGTTGGCTCATATAGTTGCGAGCTTGAGCCTGAGTTGAACCTGGTTCGATTTGTGAACAGCCCTGGTTGTGTAACATGTCAAACAAATAGTTTTTGCACATGTAGAACATACCTTACTTTCTTGAGGCATCAAAGTGTTGACATTTAAATCATCAATCCAGTTATAATATGGGATGTGTATTTACCGACCATTTTTTCTCATAAACTTTTTAGAAAATGTATAATGTATGTTTTATATTCTGAGAAATCTCAACAATAATAAATAATTGTTACCAAATAAAATATACCACTCTCTAAATGTCAAGTTTTATCAACCAATGAACCATGTTTTTAAATAATATAATGATATAAATTCAGTAATTGCAGACGCAAGCTATTTAAAATTTTAAATATATTTAATGTATAAAATGCAAAATCATTAGTCATAAAAATTTTGTTATAATAAACAAAAATTAAGATCTAAAACTTATTAATAAAAATCGCAACAAAAATGAGAGTTAATAATAACGATATAATATCTAAAAATGGCTTTGAATAATTACTATATATATCATAAAACTGAGACACGAATATAACCTGTATTCTTTTTAACGTTTAGACTTTGAAAAAAAAACTTTTTAACGTTTAAAACTAGCAATTTAGACGAGAAAAGCCTTAAAAATTATACATAAGTAGGTGGACCGAGTGGCACCCGGTCAGTCAGTCTACAATCCTCTAAAAGTTCATAACTTTAATCCTACATCTCTAATAACTCATATTTTGATCATGTTCCCTTTCTCGTCATATAGACATGTCAAAAGTTATAAATTTTTACCACATTTTCTTGATGAATTCAGAAATTATCAATATAAAACTTTAGATATGGTTGACCCTGAAAGTCAAATGATATATCTTTTCCATAGTCCGACTTTAGACAGGTCAAATCAACTATTTAAATTTCAAGATTGTCATCAAATTTGTAAGAAATTATTAAACCAATATGCTCCCAACCATGAAGCTAAATCAAGTTAAGACGGATACCATAGCCTTTATGATTAACCAACTTGGAATTGTTCGAGTTCAATCGAGAATCATGCTTAATCGTTATAGTTGACCATAACCGAGAATCATGCTTACTCGTTATAGTTATGCTTACTCATTATAGTTGACCATAACCGAGAATCATGCTGACTCGTTATAGTTGACCATAACTGCAAGTTGGTTGAATAAGACTTATTTAATTTTTTTTAACCATAACGTGGTTCGCAAAAATCCCTACCATGAGAATGAAACTAGGACATCTGTGTTTCACTTTAAAAGTCAAAATCTAATTAGAACAAGTAGAAGAATAACTGTTTGACTTTAAAAGTCAAATCTAAATCTAAAACAAGTTGTCAGATACAAACACAAACAATTAAACGGATTGAAAATTTTCAACTCTACCAAATTGAAGGCAAAATCAGTCTATTGTTTACACAAAAATATACATGCTAAACTTTGTTTTGATGTGCATGTATGATTGAAACATTCACAGTTCATCATGCATTGGTTGTTCTAAGTCAAAGTCAACATTTGGAACAACAGGTTCATTGACCTGAACAAGGTTGTTTATAGGATCTCCAGCCATACCAGCTTTAATTGCACCAACAACCTTTCTTTGCAACTTGAGTATTCCTATTCTCTTTGAAACCACATAAAGAACAGCTAAGGAGAACAACAGGAATCCCACAGCAAGTATAATCCTGCCCACATAAAAGTCAAAATGTGATAATTTTGAAACTTTCATTTATGGAATCAATTCGGGTTGTGTTATATCCATAACGTGTCAAATGGGTAATATCAAGGATCAGAAAAAAAATGAAACACGTCTAAAAGTCACTAATTTTATTGCTTACAATCTCTTAAATGGTTTATAAGCAATATTTGACATCATTTTCTTACTTAAAAAGTTGTAAATTTTAGACAGAATTGTGAATTTGTGACTCCAGACAACCTGATCCTGACCCATACAAGAAAAGTAATTGTTTTGATCTTTAACCCATTTTGACCCGTTAACCCTCCTCCCCCCAGCACAATAAAAACACCCATAATAAACATAAATCTGCCACCTGTACAGTAAATTAATAATTTGTCTGACCTGTCAAGAACATCTTGGCGTTTCATTGTTGAAAGCAAGTTACGAGTTCGCGTCAGTAATGATACATGACCCTTGTATTCACTTTCTGCTTTCTTTAACACCCCGGTCGATTCCTCTGCAATAAACAATTTTTTTTATCAGGTAATATGAACATGGTTAATATAATAACTAATAAAAATACATACGATTATTTAAAACCAATTCCTAAAAAATATAATAATGAACATGGTTAATATTATAATTAATTTCAAGATTTGAGCAAGTGTAGTGCATACTGTAGAATACTACAATTTTTGTATCCACCATATAGGAGTGTTGGAAATCAGGCCCAAGAACACGAACACGTTTATTGATCGAAAATCAAGGATCAACTCTTTTTGTTTATTAAAACTCTTGGCACAATAAATCAATACAATATAACCCTATTTATAGCTAAATAATCCTAATTATACTAGAATACAAATTCCAATTCTAATCCAGCTCATACACCACTTTTAATTCTATTCTAACTCTAAGCAAACAATAGATAAATATAAAGCCAAACTATTTGACTCAAACACAAACACATTTTAAACTCCTTTTCTAATTTACCCTTGACTTCTTTTCACATATCAAGTTTGGATTGGATATGCATTTTGGAACTGATTATTCTGACTTGAAGTGGAAATATAATATGACATTAACATATGAAGACAATACTAACCAAAAGCCATGAGTGTGCTTCCACTCCGTTCAACCTCCTGTAAACATCATTTTTATATATTATTTTAAGAATTTGTTTGTAAATAATCATAAGTACAAGTTATAGACAGAATAAATGTTTAAGATTAATGACCTGAACCATCAATTGCCTTGTACGGCGAAGACTCTCTGTAATGCTCTCGGCTGCTGATGTCATTCCTGCTTTTGTCCTGATAGTAGAATACACTATTTTTACCACATATTAAGTAGCAATTATTTCTAAAACAATATTTATGCTTATAACATATATTGCATTATGATTAATGATGGAATATGCATACTGTAGGTTGCGCCTTCTAACTGTGGACTCTTCTCCACCTCCCAAGAGAAGCTCCCTCTGATATAAACAAAAAACTTGTATAATGTCCCATAATTAAAAATAAAAAATTTACTAGTGATACTATTGTCGTTAGAGGTGGTGGAATTGGCATGTCAGGCATGTTAGGTAGCGGGTCAAAATGTGTAAGGTTCAGCACTGGTCAAGCCGAGCCGCAAGCACATGTTTTTTTATCTACTGCGTTTGAATACATTTGGATGACTTTCGGCCTGTTTTATTTTTAGTTAAATCCTTTTGGCTTACCCTTTTAAAACTGTTCGAGATAAATCAATCCCAGATTCCTAGGTAAATGGGTCAAAATTTCCACCCCTAATTGTCATGTCACACACCTTAATAAAACGAGATAAAAAAGGATATCGAGATCGAGTAAAATCTCACATGACAGTAAGGAAAAACAACTAAATCAAGTTTATTACCTCTTCTTGGGCAGCTTTCCTCATGTTAGCCTTTGCTTGAAGATTAGCATTTCTCAAACTTGACCTCAGACTAAAAAGGAAGGGAAAATGAGAATAATATTCATCATTTCATCGATCATGTAAATAAAATTTCAAATCATTTCTAAAAAATTCCAACAATAAAAAATCTTGAAACCATCTTAAGAACAATCCAACTTCTTACAACTTACTACAAAAATCATTCAACTTTTTTTTGGATAATGGGCAAAGCACGGAAATTTTTTATAAAGAATGAAAGAAAAGATACAACAGACCAAGGGGTATAACCCCCGAACCAACACGGCTAACCCAAAACAAGCTTAAGGAAGCTCACAACTAAGACTAAGAAAGAATCTAACAAGAAACCTACCCAGAATTAGGTAGCACACTACCTTCATGCCAAGTATAAGTCCAACACAACTTAGACAATAAAACACCTATAGCTAAGCCCGTATGAGTATTACACAAATGCATGAACAAAATGCCACTAAAGGCAGAGGGTGAGGACTCCCACAAGTCTTCATCAGCGGAAAGCAGCTCAAGATAACCACTCCCCAGCCACCAAAGAGCACCAAATACAGTGCGACCAGTAGTTAAAGTTCAGCAAAAGAACAGACAAATTTGGCAACTTGAACACGAGGAAAACAGCCCAGAAAAACCCTCCGATAGTAACAGGGCTACAGTAGAAGATAGGACAACAACCATACAGAAGAAACAAAGCAGCGTGAGAGAGGCATCACGATAGTAAACCGTATACAGAAACAAGGAGACAAGTTTGTGAAGCATCCAGTTCTCAAGGGAGTCAAATAAATATCTATAGTAGTCACCACGAACCCAAGACTTCAAAAACCTGAACTGAATACCTGAGCTATGACTTAGAGCCACCATCATAAAGCTTTTTAAAGCACCACGTAGTCCACATTTAGAACTTTGCAAAGGTACGAAAAATAATCACATTATCCTTTTTCCCAGTTAGCCTTATCAACAGCTCTAACAGACTGAAACTTCTTTAGTCTGTCGGTTATCGCCCATTTTTTAGCACCAGGGATGCCAAAATCAGTCACCTCAAGATCAATGTCAATCATTCTTCCACAACTGAAGGGGAATCAGGCAGACAAGGGGTCAGAATACATGGGGTGACAGCCGGTAAGAGTAGCCGGGCAGATTTACCATTTTCAACCAAATCATCTTCACTATTCCAATAATTAGGGTATAAATCCGTCTGATCATCCGTCAAAACTTCATATTTATTACTGATACTACAAGCAGTAGGCTTTTTCACTGAGTTGGTACCACTTTGGTTCGAACAAGTTGCTGTCAGTAATGATAGATTTCTCAATCTAATTAGAAGTTTTAGAAGCACAATGATCATCAGACTTTTTCCTCTGAATTTTAATCTGATTGATTTAGTTAAAAATTAGCAAGTCCAGTGACCAAATTAGTAATTAAGTGTAAGTATGTTGCCAATTAGTCAAAATGCAATGATAGGTACAATTTGAAGTTTGAACTAAGTACATTAGTAACCAAGCGTAAGAACTAGTTAGCATAGCTCAAAAATCAGGAAACAGATATAATATAGGCTTATTGATTGTATCAAATCTATACATAATAAATAAGTAACTTATTGCATCAAGTGCCACAATTTTGCCAGCCTGATATTATTTTAATTCTATTTAATATTTCCTTTATTTTTTCAACCCGATTTTCTAACCTAGTTCTATAATAAATCAAGAACATTTAAGATAACTCATATGCTAAATATCAAACACTCTTTCAATTCAAAGAAATAGGTCAAGAATTTCACTAATTAGGGTAAAAACTTGATAATTTATAAAAGCAATAAACCTTTGTATCTGTTTGTTCCAGGATTGAAGCGTGAATTGGGCGTTTTGAATATGATCATCGGTGGGAAGTTGTGGGATCAGAAGATCGAGATTAAACTGTGCGGCAGACAACATAGCCAGTCCGTCTTGAGCAAGGCCGTTCAATCTAGGCAGCGATTCTTTCTTCCCGGCATCGTCACCGGTGGATCTAAATTTGCCGTGTTCTTCGATCGCTTGAATGGGGGCTAGGGTTTGGACATATGCGTCGTCCCAATCTTTCTTCGTCTTGTTGAATTCCTCAACAACGATATCTGTTGGAGATGATGCGTTTGCCTCCATAATCGATCGAAGGATCTTCAGTTGAGATTTGGGGTTTAGGAACTTAGGGGGTGTTTGGGAAACAACTTTTTACTTCTTTCAAAAGTAAAAAATATTAACCTTTTAAAACTAATTTTTTCATCAATTATTCAAACAAACTTTTAACTTATTACTTTTTAAAAAAAGATAATAAGTTAATAAGTTGTTTGAAAAGTAAATCCAAACACCCTGTAAAAAACCATTTATCAAAGGGAAAAATACCAAAATGAACAGTTTGTCCATTTATCACAGATGGTCCATGGGTTTGATTTTGAAAACTAAAATTTTAGTTATGAATTGGATTTTAAAAAAATAAATTTTAGTAATCAACACTACCGTTAATTTTTAAGATTTTAGGGTTTGATTTTAGTAAATTTTGAAAAAGTTTAAGATTTTTTATTTTTGCTTTTAGTTTCTTTTTTGAAAAGTATGATTGGGAACATGAATTTTCGAACCGTTAATTTTTGAAAATTTTAGTAGGTTTCAAAATTTTATTATTAATTAAAATTCTAAGAATCATATATGTTTCTAATATATAAGATTTAAAAAAACGCCACGTCAACAATTTAACCTCTTAAACAAGTCAATTATATAGTATTAGCACATTCTATACAAGTTGAGTGACTAAGTCGAGACAAAAAAATGAGTGATTTAATTAAAACAGTTGTGAAAGTTTGTTACATTTCTATGAAATTTTCCCTTTTTTTTATTAATCGTGCATTTTCAAACTCAACGGTGCATCTTTGGTGGTGTGTTTCGTTAATCACGGTGCGTCAACGTTTGACGCAAATACTCTCCATTAGGACACAAGATGCATCATGATGGTTTCCTACACTTTTTAGGCCTTTTAACTTTTTAAGTTTAACTCTATCTATGAAAGCGTTTATTACACAATCGATTTTATATAGCAACTTTATATGCCAACTTTTTAACTAAGATTCAGATTTATTGAACAAAAGTACTTCCAAGCAATTCAAACTTCTGATTGTTGTTTTTTTATCGAAGATATTTTTGATAAATATTTCGAGATATTCATTCTAGATTAGGTTTTTTGTCGAAGATAGTTTTGATAAACACTAAACAAATAGATTTAACATTTTCAACACCACCTCCGCCTCACCTTTATGAGTCCATGGGGGGAGTGGTAGCAACCGGGGGGGGGGGGGGAGCGAGGGTGGCAGCAGGGAGTGGTGGTGATGGTGGCGGCAAGGTGAGGGTAGGGGTGGGGTGGGGGGGCGATGGGTTGAGGGTGGAAGGGGTGGGGTGGGGTGGGGTGCGGGGGTCGCCTGGGGGGAGGAATGTTGATTACCACGACGGCGGGTGGTAAAGGCCGTGGTTATATGTAGTATTTAAAAACATTTCTATGAAATCCTTCAAAACATTGAAGGATTTTGAAAATTCCAATTTCAAATCTACCTCGTAGCCAACCAAACACACTAAGAAATGAAATTTAAATTCCAATTAGTTCCATCCAACCAAACGGCCCCTAAAAAATAAGAATGGAATTGAGGTTTCAATTCTAACAAATTTTGTGAACCAAACATATTAACAAATGAAATTCCAATACCATTGTATTCCGTGAAATAAATGCACCCATATGTGGAAAATGGAAATAGCTTACTATCAATATTAAATTGGATGCATTTGAGTGTTTACTTTTAACTTTCTAAAGAATAAGCAGGTAATTCAGGTTAAAATCTAGTAAGAACGGGTAATTTTATAATTTAAGACCTGCTGGCTGCTGTAACATAACACAAAAATACAGCGAACCATAGGACAGCCCATCCTTACATTTTCTATCTACAAATGGCCATAGAATGCAACACAGCCCAAAAAAAACATAATCTGCAGCCCCAACCAAAAAGCAAAAACATAATACAGCACTAGTACTAGCCAACACCCACATTTAGGACAGGTGCATCGGGTTGGAACCGGACCGGACCGAACCCAACCCGAAACCAAAAACATTGAAAAACTCAAGCTGAAGACCGGTCTGAGAGTGGGCCACATATATATAGCTTTTAAGGTTTTTTCTTCTTGCTGCTTTTACATGGTGTTATTACTATATTTGCTTTTTTGTGCTTCAAATTTTTACCTTTTTTGCTCGAAAAATCGTCACCAGAATCATCATTGTCACTTCCATCTCCAAACTTCTTGCTGTTTTTTCCATTACAAACCATGATTTTACTTTTGTCTTTTTCTTGCACCATCTCTGACTTTTCCTTTGGTCTCCAAATAAATAGCGATCTAAAGAAGTCGACCAACATGTTCTGGATAATCAGTTTTATACAACTTTATCACAATTAGTTATATGAGTATGAATATTCAAATTCGCATAACTACTTTCAAATTGTAAATCCAAATACCAAGTAACGGTTCTATGGAGGATCAAAGTACGATAAGAAAAATAGAAAGTGATGCTCAAGAGAAGTCAAAGTCAAACCTTGAACTACCCGTTGCTAAAACGTCATCACGTGGATGCAATTTGTTCACAGGACTAATTGTGGTTATGTTCGGGTCCATGACCTCAGCAACTAGTTGACCCGTGCTTATGTCAATAAAATCAATGGGATGCAAAGCAGCTCCATTATAGTTTTCACTTATATAGCGCCCAATAACCACAAGGGACTCCGATGAATCCTGCATAAAAGATCATCTGAAGTAAGAATTGAAATGGGTCAAACAGGTTGAGGTTCTATGGGGTTGATTTCAGCAAAGGTAGAAGAAGGTAGAGCCGGGTTGGGTCGACCGAAAGCGTTCTCTTTTCCATTTTTAGAATTGATTTATGAACAATGATGCCTAGATTATGACCCATTTGAAAAAAAAAACATCCGAAATTGGCCAAACCATAAGTAGATGGGTCAGAATTGCCACATGTAATGATAAACCTTTAATATTTTTATAGGATAAAAAATATAAGAATCGATGGAATAAAAACGAAGCATCACCTTTGGGTCCCACTCAGCCCGAAATGGAGTTAAATGCCTATTAAAATCATGGCTGTGCACAATTTCTCGGCTTGGGGTGTCCAAGTTACCAAAAACAGAATCCCACACACGGATTCGATTATCTATTGATGTAGTCACTATTTTACTTCCACTTAGAGGAGAAAAATAGGCAGAGTTAACAACTCGTTTATGAGGAAGACCGTGAAGACAAGATTCAGCTTCTAAGCGCCGCATATCCCAAATCCGGGCCTAAAATTCATAATCATATATTGCATAATGAATAAAAAATAAAAAAATAAACTGAATTCATATAGAGATAAGAAAGCTTACAAAGTGGTCATTTCCACAGCTTAAGAGAAGATCTGGCTGAAGAGGGTTGCAGTGCAATCCAACAACCTTGGTTCCTTTCTTATGTATTAAAATTGAATCTCCTTTTTTAGAATTGGATCGCGCATCTACCCTATAAAATGCACATGGATTATTCGATTTAACACTCGTTCATGCATCGACTTTGGTTAGAAAAAAGAGCGAGGCAACATACAAGTGCAAGGATCCAAAGTTATCTGCAACAAGCACAAGACCCTTCTCTGCATTCAACTCCATACCATACAGCATTCTCCAACTGCTAGGTCCCTATGTACACCATCAAACATTTAAAAAACGAACAGTAAAAAGGCTTTTAAAGACACTAAAAACTAAGCATTCACATTGAAATGTTATAAAAACACAATCAAAGGGAGTACCTGCCATCCATTTGGGTTGAGATCCATCAATGAAGTTGATAAACCAGTTTCCAAGTCTGTGCAGCTGATGGTTCCATCAGAAGATGCAGTATAAACCGTTCCATCATTTGCTGGACCGAACCTGCAAGTTCATTATATCAAGTGTTATATAAGCAAAGGTTTATTATTATTCACATATGCATGCAGTATGAAAAAACAATAACTTACTTCATGTTGTTAAGAAGACAGTTATGTATGTTCCCATATACAGTCTTCTCATACACCTTACCAAAATCCCAAACCCCTAATTGTCCTTTCTGTAATGAGAACAAAACTTAGAAACAAGAAACTTAAACTAATTCACCTCATAAGAACTTCAAAATATGCTAGCTAACCTTATCGCCAGATAAAAGAATGTTGTTATTAGTCGGATGGAATTCCAAGCATGTAACTCGTCTGCTATGGTATCTAATCACAGCGCAATTCACTTCATCTGGGATCACAAATGCTGGTTTTATCTTTGGTGCACCATTAAACAAACATAAAACACAAACAAAAAACATATTAGAAAAACGAATTACCGCCATTTTCTTTGATTAAATGGTAAAATTATATGATGAAGTAACCCTAAACTTACCGCAGAAACTCCATGGCGAACTTGCCGTTCAAATACATAATCCAAAGAACTATGTGTACGTTTACGAGAAGCTGGAATAACCCCAAACTCCATAGCCACCCGGTGAGGACAATTAACTGTCGTATGACCTTCATCATTCAATTAAACAAAATATTAGAGATGTATCAGTTGAGTTTTAGGTTCAATTTCATGACAGTTCTTGATTTATGAACAATTATATGATAGTTAAGTCAATAACAAAGCAAAATACCAGGCATTTTGCAGAGGAAACAGGGCTTCATAGGGCAATCAATGTAAGTAGCTCCTTGAAAACCAGCTTGATGACCAGTCCTCTTACAAACCTAAAACACACAGCATATCATTACAATAACACTATAACAGAAAAATAGATGTCGATTAATTGATGTCGATTGAACATCTAGGGTTTTAAATTTAACCTTACAGACTTTCTTAAGACTGATAGTAATAGGCGTTTTCCCTTTCTTATCAGCGGTAGACGAACCTCCGACGTCTTTACCTTTTTGATCGTCGATTTCTTCTTCTTCTTCTTCAGCGGGATCATCAGACTCAACGACGTCGTTTTCTACCTCTTCTTCGTCTGAACTTTCTTCGGTGTCAGTGTCTCTCTCGATAACTACCTCCGGGAACGACGTTCGTCTCGCTCGACTCGACATTTTCAGAACTCCGGCGAAGTGTGTGTGTGTGTGTGTGTGTGAGAGAGAGAGAGAGAGAGAGAGAGAGAGAGGGATTTTGCAGCGGAGAGAAGCGGGAGGGTATGTGAACCGACATGGAAAGTGATTTACAAAACTATCCCTGTGCTAGATGGTTGGGGGTCAAAAGTAAGGGTATTGTAGACATTTTAAGAAACGGAAACTGGCGGGAGCTGACGTGGTCGGTTATCGGCCATTCTTCTGGCGGTTGTTGCTACGTAAGTTTCCGGCGGGCCTTTCTAAATGTCCATGGGCTTCACAACGGGCCAATGAGTAAGCAGAGCCCATGATAACAGTGTTGGCCCAAACACTTCTCCGTTGCTCTAAAGCTTGTAGGAATTATTTCTACCAACGGTGTAAATGATAGCATAAGCTCGAGTCGTGAGTAATTTTTCAATCTCGAGAGGTTCGAGCTTAGCTTGTTTATTAAGTAATAGTTATTTTATGATGTATTCTTGAAGTGCCGTTTTGTGAAGGAAGGCATGCAGATCAACAATGGGGTGAATATCCAGCAAATGGCAAGCCAGATAGAAGTGGGTTTCGACTCGAAACTGGTAAAAAGGCTCTTGTATTTCATCTTTTACTCTACTATTTGGTTAGTGTGGATTGCTCGGATTGTCGTTGTCTTCAATAACGTTAGACTCTCATTCAAAGAAATAGACGAATTGATAGCGCAATTAGTCTCATGGATAAGGAATCGGTTCAAATTATCATTTCATTGTTTGATCGACTTGGTGCGCTTTCCCAATGGTTTGTTTTTAGTTTTTTTTTTGTTATGATTCTTGTAATAGGGCATGTTGTTCGGGTGTTTTTCTTGTCAAGAGCATACCTCGATTCCCTATTTATTGTATTTTCGTCTTAATCGGTCTGTATATTTATTCTCGGCCTAGCTTGTTTTAACAATAAAATCATTGCTATTAAACAAATTGAATGTAAAATTATATATCTACATTTATTTTAGTAAATTCCATTAATTACTCCCAAAAATATATTCCTATTCTTACTAGGCCATTCATTATTGAGATATAGTCGAGTCACTTGGTAATTTAAACGCAATGTCTTGATAAATATATTTTGGAAAAAAGGAACCAATCACCTGATGTCAGGTTCGCTAGTTTAACCGGTGAGTAACCAGTTAGGTTGCGTAGATGGTTTATTGTCTAGTCCAGTTTAACCGGTCAGATCAAATAAAACGACTTATAAATAATTAACCGGGTAGGTTGTGTAGACGGTTTATTGTCTATTCCAGTATTGTCTAGTTTCTTATAGCCTATTTTAGAATAATCTGTCTATCCAAAAAAAACATTGCTTAAAAATTAAAACTTGAAGAATAAATAAAATATTTTTGTGTCTCTCTTAAATTATTTAGTGGAAAACATAAAAGGGTTTGAGATTATAAAAACTCACACACAATGACAAAGGTCATGGATAAGGAAAATCATGTGAACTAGTTTCTAAATCCCGTGCTTTGTGGCGGGAGCCTGGTTGTTATTGGTTTGACCCGTTTACGTGGATAAAACTTATATCGAATCGTAGACTCGTTATAGTGTATGATATCAAAAAAACACTCGAATTTGAATACAACTCCGTTTTCAATAAAATTTAAAGCAGAACGTTGGCAATTTTTTTTAAGAAAACAACGCATTCCGTTATTTAAAAAACCTAACGAACGAAAGTTATTATAGAAAACGGTGTCGGGCCCATCGTTAAAAAATAGTTAACGAAAACATAGGCGTAACGGTAAAAATGATGTTAATAGAAAGGAAACATAAAGCTTAGGGGTTACCACCACACTCAAAAGAAGAAGAAAAATGTGATATCACGTATATAAAATATGCGATATGTTATAAAACTTAGGGGTGTCAATCGTGTCGGGTTGACGGGTTGAATTAGACAACCCGAACACGATTCGTGTATATCATTTTAACCATAACCTGGATACACATAAATTCGGGTCTACCCAAACCTGATCCATTTAATCTATTTATCTAAATTAGTCAAACGAATTGACTGGTTAAAAAGTGAGTATGAGTATGACCAGGGGCGAACCTATCTATAGGGTAGGGGTAGCGCCCGCTACCCCTCAACTTTTACGTGCACTGCAATTTTTTAGTTTTTTTACGCTTTTATGTATCCGGTTACCCCTTACGTTACCCCTAAAAAAAATTACGTTACCCCTCAAATTTTTATAAAAGCTAACACTTCATAAAAAATTTAAAATTTTATAAAAAAACTAATACTTTATAAAAAGTCCCCATATTTTATTAAAACATTCCCTAACATTTTTTAGAACCTTTTTTAACCAGATTTCGTATGAGCCTTCAGCAGCTTCTGGTCTTTTAATAACTAATATTTGGATATAAAATGATGGGTCTTCAGCAGCTTCTTGTTTTGTTGGGCTAATAACACTGTAACAGGTATAACAAAAAAAACACAAGATTACTGAATTAGGGAAAGAAGCAAAGCAACAGGTCGCATCCGGCAGCCACCGCCAACTGTGCTTTCCGCCATTGTTCAGCGCTGCTCCCCTGTCGCCGCCGGCCACCACACCGCTGCGTTGCCGCCAGTCTCTCCACCACAACCTACAGGTTATTTTACTCTTTATTCCCTCTTGTTTACTTGTTTGAAAAAGAAAATATACGGTTAAAAACAGTGAACCCCTTGAAAAAAAATTTCCGCCACTGATTTCATTTACGTGAAAGTACGGTTAAAAAAAAATCCACTACCCCTGAAATTTTGTTTTAGATCCTCCACTGAGTATGACACATGGTAATATAATTTAGGCGTTGATTATATATTATCAAGGCTTGCCTGAGAGGGGCAAGGTGGACGACTTCTCAGGACCCACTTTCCTAGTAGGGCCGAAATTTTTAAATATTATTTTTTTATATTATATATATATTTGAAAAAAGTTATGCATTGCGTTTACAAGAAGATATTGTATTTTAATCGTAAATTATTTGATTGAAAAGGACGAATAAATTGAAAACAAAATAATGAAGTGTGTAAGAAGAGTTGCTCGAAGTGGCATAAGAAGGTGCAGAATGAAAATATATGCCCGATAAAAAAAGTCGATTTGTCGAAATCCGTAATTTGGGATTTTCGATGTCTATCGAAATCCGCATTTGAATACCGTCAAAAGAGTGTCTTCCTTTTTCTCAATTCGACTGCTAAATTTCCGATGGGGCTTTAGCTCTGTTTTCCTTACAATAATGGCGAAGAGATATAAGGATTCGCTCAAATCACTTGAAGCTGATATTCAACACGCAAATACTCTGTAAGTGATCTCTGATTTTGACGCTATTATTAAGAGTTCCAACTGTAATCATTAACCGTTGTTTGGAATTTTGTGATGTGAATCAGAGCACTAAATTCAATCAAGGATGATGATGGATCATACCTTCAATTGAGATTGTATTTTAGTCCAGCTGTAGATTTGTTCTCCCATCTTTTTCCGTGGCTCGATTGTAGAATTGCTTGAGCCCTTGGTTTGATTCGTGTTTTCATTTATAAGGTATCAAGTCCCAATCGATTAACAAACAAGAAACACACAGGTTTGGAATGAGCTCTCCAAATTTTATTGAGAAAATTACTCAAAACTCTCAATTAACTCTCATACATGATCATGACTCGATTACATGTATTTATACTAAGCTAACCTAACTTGTTAACCAAGTAATACTAATCCAACTATAAAACAAATAACTAGAATAAAGGAGTACACACCGACTTGTTTTTATCCTTTCATCTTAATCCATCAGCTTATGGATTAAGCCTTGCTCCTTCCTGCACGCTTGTTTACTGCAGGCCCAACCCACACCCAGCTTGGGTGAGTCGGTAATTAATCCGGCCCAACAATCACCCCCCTAATTTCCGACTCGAAATAGGAAGGCTTTCAACACCGATCATCTCTCGCATTTCTTTGAACTTGTTTCTCGCGAGTGGCTTAGTTAAAACATCAGCTTTCTGTTGTTCTCCGGGTATATGACAAACTTCGACTTGCTCTCTTTCGACACACTCTCGGATAAAATGATGTCGAGTATGAATGTGTTTACTTCGACCATGGAACACGGGATTCTTTACGAGTGCAATTGCAGAGGTGTTGTCAACATTTATCACCACCTTTTGTAATTTCAAACCCGTTATTTCACCGAGTAGCTCCCGAAGCCAAACGGCTTGGCAAGAGGCTGCTGTGGCGGCCATGTATTCAGCCTCACACGATGAGAGGGCCACCGTAGTTTGTTTTTGTGAGCACCAAGTAATCGGTGCATCCCCATAGTAAAATATATGCCCCGTTGTGAATCGCCCGTCATCAATATCAACATTGTGACTGATGTCACTATACCCCGTCAATGCTTTGTGTCACACCCCAACCGGCGGCGGAAACGTCGGGGCGTGAAGCGTGCAGACTGTTCATAAGCTCATGGTTGACTAAAGTTGTAATATATTAAATAACCAATTCCATTTCATAGTTCAAGTAATCAAGTAGAATGTTTTCAAGAGTCAAAATACAAAATTTCTTTATTAATTTAGATACTAGGTCCAGTTCCTATGTGTAGCATCTTGGATATGAGCTCAAAGCTTAGTACCTGAAACATGTTTAAAACGAGAGTGTCAACTATAAATAGTTGGTGAGCATACATAGGTTTTGACACCACAAGTAAAGTTCAAATGTTTTGTGTACAATTCGTATGATACATGGTTTAAGAAACATTTATGGAGAATCTAAGTTAAGCAAGTTGCACAGATGTAACCTTGTAATTGAATAACATACCAATGTTAACCAAATGAATGGCACAACATACCAATGTTGGCCCAATGGAGGGCATAACATACCAATGTTAGCCCAATGAAGGGCATAGCAACACATGCTATCCCGTTGTATGTGTAGTATAATTGCACGAGTATGTCATGTGTATGTATTGTATAATTGCACGAGTATGTCCTGTGTATGTGTTGTATAATTGCACGAGTATGTCATGTGTATGTAGCCTTAACAGTTAGTATTCAGGCACAAAGCATAAATAAACACATATGACCATATGGTAGAATTGTACGCACGTAGTTGTAAATAGCGAGTTGTTGAAGGAACATGTTTCACCCCAAAATATGTGTAAAAAGGAAAATGGGCTATGTAAAACTCACTTGTGTTGGGTAGTGTAGTTTGCACAGATCAACAAAAATACCAAGCGTGTTGTAGGTCGCTACGTTTGACCTATTGGATAAATGTATAACGCGTGTCATTGTTTGTGTTATTTTTATGTCGAAAAATGGATTTGTATGTTTAGGGTTTGTTTGAAATAAATAAATAAATAATTTTATTTATCTATTTAGTACATTTTAAATAGTAGTGATATATATATTCTTTAAAATGCAAATTTAAATAAATGATATATATTTATATTTATTTAAATATAAATTTAAATAAATAATATTTGTTTAAGTCAAAACATACATTTGTATAAATGGTTTTATAAAAATGATTATATGAACTCACGATTTCATCGGTTTCGAACTATCGGGAATTAATCGTTTTAAATCTCTAAATCAAGGATTTGGTTTATAAATGATTCCCGGGTCTTGGGATTTTATAAAATAATTTTTATAATTACATTTTGAAATTTTTTAGCTAAAATATGTTAAATAGACTTTAAAACAGAAAAATAATTGATTCTGGTCAAGGAGCACGACCGTGCTCAAGTAGGGCACGACCGCGCTCGTTGCCGGGCGTGACCGTGGTGGTCTGAGCGCGCCCGTGGTCGAGTCAGAAGTCACTACAGAGGGTCTGGACATAGAGCACGACCGTGCTCGTATCTGGCACGACCGCGTCTAGTGTTTGTTTTTTGTCAAGACTTGTTTGCTCGGTAAGCACGACCGGGCCACACCTGGGGCACGACTGTGCTTGGTCAGGCACGACCGCGCTCAGTGATGAGCGCGACCGTGTCGGGTCTTCTCCAGACCCAAATCCGTCGATTCTTATATTAAATGCTTCTGTATTCTTAGGGCTTTCACTTAGAGGATGATTGCGAAGCTATCTATGAGTTTTAATTGGATTTATTTCGTGTTTAAAAGGTAGTTCGACTAAAAGTTTAGTTTCGGCTTTTCGTTCAAAAATCGGACAGACTTGAGTGTTTTTACTACGAATTGGCATAGGGCTTTCGTAGTAGAGGATGATACGAAGCTATTGGTGTATTACTTACTTGAGATTATTGGGCAATTGAATGCAGTCGGCTACGGGTCAAAGAGTCGAGCTTCTCGGCGATCGATTGGACTCCAGAGGCTGTTTGAGCGTCGAACGAGAGTTTTTGGAAGTTCGAGTGGGTGCATATGAGGGTGTAGGAAGCCTGCAACTTGCTCTCAATTGTTTAATTCGCGAGACTTGGTTGTGGTGGGTATGGGATTAAACAAATGTGCAAATTGGAGGACAATTTAGGCGTGTTGCAGGTTGAATTCAGTCGAGTAAGGTCTGACGCGTGAAAACCGGCTTTTCTTTATTTTAAATTTCGCGAATTCAGAGGGTATGGTATGGTTTGACTTCTGCAGAGTCAAGTGGGTTCATCAGCGCGACCGTGTCTACTTTAGGCGCGACCGTGCTTAGGTTGCAGGCGCGACCGTGCCTAGTCCTAGGCGCGACCGTGCTTGCCTAGTTTTGTAGTTTTTGAGTTTTGTCAGTTTTGGTCCTCGAGGCTTGTGAGATAATGGTGTTTTTGTTTAATTTGTTTATTGTAATAGAATAGTTTGTATATGTAACTGCATCGTAGTTTGTTTGTACACGAATCGAAACTGAAAATGTGTTTGTTTATTGAAATCAAACGATTACATGATGAAAATCAGAAATGTTACACTTTGCTACCTCCTCATGCATACCGAATATCGTAGCCCATGGTTCCTCGGACACATCTCATTATGTGCTTAACTGCAAGAGCGTGTGATGTCTTTGGGTTTTACATATACCGACTTACAACACCAACCGAATACGCAAGATCCGGTCGTGTATGTAATAAGTAACGAAGACACCCAATTTGCCTTCTGTACACCGTTGGGTCTACTTCCTGTTCTGTTGTATCTTTTGACAGCTTTATACCAGGTTCCATGGGACATTGGGTTGGATTACTTGATTGTATACAAAACTCCTTTAATATCTTTAAAGCATAACTCTCCTGTTTGATAAAAATTCCATCCTCCCTTTGAGAAACTTCAATGCCCGGGTAGTATGTTAATTTTCCCAGGTCACTCGTCTCAAAAGTTCCAGCCATTTGCTTCTTGAAATCAACAATCTCGGCTATATCCGTCCCTGTCACAATCAGGTCGTCAACATAAACGACAACAAGAGTTAATGATTTTTTATTGACCCGTTTATACACCGCTTGCTCATGAACACATCGTTGGAATTTCAGCCCCTTTAGAATCTGATCCAGCTTGGTATTCCAAGCTCTTGGAGCTTGCCTTAGCCCGTACAAGGCCTTAACAAGCTTATACACCTTCTGTTCATTATCGGCCTTTACATACCCTTCTGGTTGCAACACGAATACCTCCTCCTTGAGTTCTCCATGTATGAATGCAGACTTTACATCAAGGTGATGTAAGTCCCATCCCTCACTTGCTGCAAGTGCCATAACACATCTCACAGTCTCGAGTCGTGCTACGGGTGCAAACGCCTCCTCAAAATCAATTCCCGGTCTTTGCACATATCCTTTTACAACAAGGCGTGCTTTATATTTATTGATCGTACCATCTGCATTTCGCTTTAGCTTATATACCCATTTTAGCCCGATGTGTTTAACGCCTCTAGGAAGATCGACTAGAGTCCAAGTATTATTTTTCTCGATGGACTCTATTTCTGCCTTCATGGCTTTTTGCCAATTTTTATCTTCTTTTGCTTGAGAGTAAGAACCTGGTTCATCATCAACTAACAGCAAGAAATCTTCATTAGTAATATTATTAAGAACAAAGTCATTGAATCTAACCGGTGTAACGGGTACTCGGTTAGACCGCCTCAAGCCATTTTCTTCTTGAACCGGTTCATTAACCACTCCTGCTGGGTCTGGACTGTTTGGGTCAGAGTTCACTAGGCCTGGGCTGTTCGGGCCAGAATTTATGTCGGATTGGGAGCTGTTTTCTGCAGAAACCGGGCTCTCATTTGGGTTTTCAACAACATCAGAGTCATCGTCAATTGTACTAGTTCCTTCCCCCCAATTGACAACAAAGCTCTCCCATGCACATGCAACTCCTTCCATCCTTTCGAAGCTACTGTGCCATTCCCAGCCTTGTGTTTCATCGAACACCGGATTACGGCTCACTACCACTTTCTTGTTTCTTGGATCATAAAGCAGATAGGCATTCGAGCCTGGTTCTAGTTCGAGATGAACTAGTTTCCTTGACCTATCATCCAACTTCTTTAAGTGAGGTGTCAAGTTTTTTGCATAAGCGAGGCACCCGAAGACCTTAAAACGTTCAACACTTGGTTTCACCCCTTTGAACGTCTCATATGGGGTTAACTTTTCAAGTGCTCGGGTTGGTACACAATTAATTATTAGTGTTGCGTGTCTCACCCCTTCCCCCCACATGTAATTTGGAACGTTTGTTGCTTTCAAAATGCTTTTGGTCTTCCCCATTAAGGTCCTATTACGGCGCACTACTACACCATTTTGTTGTGGTGTATATGGAGCTGTTAAGTGTCTTTTGATGCCTTCATCCTCACAGAAACGTATAAATTCTGTTGAGGTAAATTCTCCGCCTCTATCTGAATGGAATACCTTAAGCTTTGAATCTGTTTCCTTCTCTATCCATGCTTTAAACTTCTTAAACACCTTGAATGCTTCGTCTTTCGTCTTTAGCATATACGTCCACATGTAGCGGCTGAAATCATCAATTAAGACGAATACATAGTTGTTACCTCCTATGGTCGGCGGTGTTATAGGTCCAAAAAGGTCTCCATGGATTAACTCGAGGATTTTTGTTGCTCGAAAGGTGGCTGTTTTAGGGAAGGGTTGCCTTGTTTGTTTTCCCATCATACAAGAATCACATAGCCTGTTTTCTTGTTTCAGTGTTGGGAGACCCTTCACAAGTTCCTTCGATGCCATTTGCCTTATTGAGTCAAAGTGGGTGTGGCCAAGTCTAGCGTGCCACAACCACGTGTCATCCTGCATACGAACTTGTAGACATACCGGCTTTCCAATCTTGAGCTTCACTTTGTACAACCGATTCTTGGTTCGTGTGACTTTTATTAGTAACCTCCCGTTGTTATCATGCATAGTCAAAAAATCGTCTTTCATGCGGATGTCACATCCACACTCGGTCGATTGCCCGAGACTTATTATATTGCTTTGAAGTTCGGGAATATAATAAACGTCGCTCAAAACTCTCTGCTCACCGGTCTTCCCTTCGAGTAACACCGATCCTTTCCCACAAATATTGATACATGACCCATCCCCAAACTTTACCTTACATGTTATACGGTTATTAAGTTCCGAGAAGAAAAGATAACTACCGGTCATGTGATTGCTCACGCCATTGTCTAGGTACCACACATCACCTTCCCTTGGTTCGGCCCCGTACTTCTTTGGTAATACTTTTTCTTCGTTCAAGAACACTGTTTCTTGATCACAACTTATCATGTAAAGAGCTGGGTCGGCTTTTGTGGCCTCGTTTAGGTTTGCTTCTTCTTATTTATTTTTCCGGTCCAGACAAACAGACGCGTAATGTCCGAACTGATCACATCGGAAACATTGTACATGGGAATGTTCCTTACCTTTTCCTTTTGATTGATCTCTTGCCTTGGCCTGTGGGTTTTCTTTTGTGGAACGCCCACTGTTATTACCACGACCCCTAGCTTGACCACGAGAGGAGTTGTGACCTCATCCCCGACCACTACTCTGATCAAATCTATTGGATGAGGTTTCTGATTTATCGAAGAAAAGCTTCCCTTGTCCTTCACCGGAAAACTCGGTCCCTTTGAGTCTCTCTTCAAAAGCCTTGAGTCTCCCTACGACTTCTTGGAAGGACATCAACTTCAAATCAGCAAACTGCTCGATGGACGCAACAATTGGCATGTACTTTGCTATTGCAGACCTTAGTAGCTTTCTTACTATTTTCTTGTCTTCGAAAGACTCCCCAAGGCTAGCAGCTTTTGAGACCAGATTGCTTACCTTGGCTGCGAAGTCATCAATTGCTTCTCCATCTTTCATCCTCAGGGATTCGAACTCAGACTGCAAGGTTTCAATCCGGGCTTCCCTGACTCGATCAGCTCCGATATACCTGGTCTTTAACGCGTCCCAGATGGCTTTAACCGTGTCAAACTGAGTGACTTGAACCACTAATTCTTCTGGAATTGCTTGAAATAACAAAGCAACAGCCATATCATCCTTCTTAGCTTCAATCTGTGAACCATCTCTCGGTTCTATTGCCTCCAGTATTGTAATATCCGTACTTTCCACATCATCGTTTATTTACATTTTGTACCCTTGTACTTTCATTTTTGAATACATTGTAACCCGAGACTTATGATCAATGAATTTATTGGATTTATTCAATTACATGTTTACAACATACATTACATTTATACATATGCAAGACAACATCATACGTGCAATATTACAAACACGCGTTTCACTTTTTTACACATTTATATTCTCGTTTCACGTCCATACACGCTCGGTTTATTATTATTATTATTAGTAGTAGTATTATCATTAGTACTATTATTATTATTATTTCATTTTAAAAAAAAAGAATCACCTCCCTTTCAACCATCAACTCTCAACTAACTCATTTAATACCCCAAACCCTAATCCACACTTATAAATACCCACTCCCTTTCACTCCTCCACCCTTACACCCTCCAAATTCTCTCACAAATCTCTCCAAGTGCTCCATTTCTTCCAAGATTTTTGGCAGAATTTTATAAGGTAAAAACCTTATTTTTCTTCAAGTTTCTTCCTTTTTTTTTTCTTAACAATTCTTCCTTCACCCTCTTGGATAAACCTCTAGGATCTTATCATTTGTTTACCTTGGTAAACATCTAAGATAAGTCACCATTTGAGGTCCAAGTTGTGGTCTTTCAACTAACATTTCTTCTTCTTCATGTTCTTGTTTGGATATTTTACATCTAGTTGTGGTAAAACCAAACCAAGCTTCCATCAAAATTCTATGATGGAAGCCTTGTGCTAAGGTATTTGGATGAAGTAGATAAACATATGTTCATCTACCATAAGACATCCAATAGCCACAAGGTGTTCAAATGCTATACATAAATATTATAAATAAATCTAACAAGGTTTGTGGATTTTCCAACCTTTCTCTTGGCCACTTCAAGTGGTATATTACTAACTATACCAACTTTTGACCATCCGAATTCCTAACTAAGTTAGGGGTTTGTGTTTCGGTCCGCCGTCGGCGATGCATGACCAACTTGATACTATTATACATATATATTATTTATTATTTCTTCTCCACCGAACTTATGCCTACGTTACCTTTTAGGTTAACCGGCATTCCCGACTCTTCACCTTCCCGTCCATCCTTTCGTTACCACGCCAAACCGTGAGTTTCATACTTGCCCCTTTTACATTTTTGCACTTTGTGACTTGAAAACATGTACATATTCAAAACACATACACTACAAGATTCACACTTTATTCAAACACAATTCATTAACATGCTCATGTGACAACAACTTGACTTCATGCTTAAATACAACCTGTTAATACAATAGTTCATTAATTCTTGCAAAACCGCACTTAACAAGTGTAGCGCTATAGGATTGACACCCGTCGGCTTTTCGTTACCTTTATGGAGCCCCCGATCTTGTTATGTTATTTATTCGACTAGTATTCTTTGGATGCTAGGTCAACAATAGGTTTGAACTATATCATTACAAATTGTATGAACATTAGTAAAGTATGTCTATGCATGTGAATTGTTGCTTTAAACATGATTATTATATGTATGAAACTTGTATGAACTCACCAACTTTATTGTTGATAAAATATTATTTTACATGTTTTCAGGAGATGTTTGATGCTACCATGAAAATGGAATCTAGGGACTTTGCCTTAGATATCAAATTTAAATATTTTTGTCTTTTGTTTATCAATGTATTTGCTTTAATTGAAACAATTGTATTTGAAATTCTTAGTTTAATGAAATCGGTTAAATTTATATTTCAACATGTAACATCCCAAAATGTCGAGAAATAAAGTTAACGAGTTCAGGCGGGCCGAAGTCGGGCCGGGTCAGTCGCGAACCGGGCTTGGGGAGGTCTCCCCTATAAATAGCCAGGGTCACCACATGTTTCTCTCATTTGCAATTCTAGAGAGAGAAAACCGTAGAGAGAGAAAGTGTCGGAATCGCACAAGATTGCACCCGCTCGTGTCTCTTGCACTCGTGAGAAGAACCTCCGGATCAGAAGCTCGATTCAGGTAACGATCCGACCTAAATCTGAGTTTTTAGTTCGTTTTTGGGTTTTTCGGGTTTTGGGTGAAAAGGCAAGGTTTGAACGGATGAATCTGATAAATAATCATAGATTTGAGATCCCTAAGGGAAAACGAACGTTTTGGATGCAACATGTTCGGGATCTTGACATGATCAGACCCGAAATGCGAAAGTTAGGGTTTTCGCGAAGAACAGGTCGTGCGCACTTGCTAAGTGCGCACGGAGCAGGTCCTGCGCACTTGCTAAGTGCGCAGGAGGAGGAACCTGCGCACTTGCTATGTGCGCAGGAGGAAGGACCTGCGCACTTGCTAAGTGCGCAGGAGGCAGGGTCTGCGCACTTGCTAAGTGCGCAGACATCAGACTGGTTAAGTAAAGTTAGTATGTTTAGAAGGGTTAAACCGTTAGAGTCGGTAATGGTCTGATGTGTATGTAACTACTCAATTCAGATCGTACGTGAAGTCGTTGGACCTTCGTTTAGGACAACCGAGACTAGCTTATCAGGTGAGTTCTAGAAGCCCTCTTTTAAATGTTTTTATATAATGTTTTCGGGCTGGTGTGTACACGTATGAAATGATGTTTTATGAAATGATGTTTTATAAAATGATGTTTATGAAACTACGTTTACGAAAGGAAATGATTTGGAACGAAGGGTTTATGGAAAGAAAGTTTATGAACGAAATGCTTACGAACGAATGTTATAAAGAAATGGTTTAATGAAAAGGTAAAGGGTTTTGAAAGTGAAGGAAAGGTTTTATGAAAAGAAAACAAAAAAGGGGCAAATGTTTTAAAGAAGTCATTACAAATCTAATCTGTCGAATGAATGGAATTGACGAATGAAGTCTGGGAATGTGATTCCCAGCCTTGTGGTAGATTATGGACAGCGAGCCATAGTTACCACAAGAACAACATGGGCAATGTCTTTGTGGCATGTCAATGGTTTTGATGTTGTACAACTGGTAAGGGAGTAACGACGGTTACTCGGGTGATGACGATCATCCTAAGCGAACGAGGTAATGGGAAATCAATGACGGCGATACGTAACGGTTGATTTCCAAAGGAAAGATGCGTGTTGGGCAATGACGGCGATACGTAACGGTTGACCCCACGCATTGAAGGGTTGGGCAATGACGGCGATACGTAACGGTTGACCCAACGTAGTGGTATGGTTGTGGCAATGACGGCGATACGTAACGGTTGCCCACAACATTAAAAGTTCCTACGGGGACATAGAGACGCGTAACGATACAGATTTAGATAATAATGTATGACTTAAATGAATGTTAATGTTTTAAACAAATGATTGTGTTTAAATATGCGAAGGTTTACGAATGAAAGGCCCTGTTTTCTTATACGAATGTTAAACCCTATTGAATGTTTGAATGATGAACCATTTCTTAAAACGAACGAAAACTAGAACTCACCAGCGTAGCTGACGTTTTTAAGTGTACACATTCAGGTTAAGGTAGGTTCTGAGGATGGACGGTGAGGCTTGGCTAGAGATGAAGAGTTACCCGACTGCTTTTGAAGACTGGCATCCCGTTATGTTTAGTTATGATGTAATTATGTTTACGCTTCCGCATGTATGAATAACGATTAAGTTATGTTTAAATGAAAATTTCCGCTGCGTTATTTGATATTCATGTTTAAGAACTGCTTGTGAATGAGTAAATCCAATAAGTGAGGCCTCCCGGGTTTTGGGGCCTTACAAGTTGGTATCAGAGCAATAGTTTGAGAGATTCGGACACTCCCAGTGTCTGAACTTAAACTTTGAATGGGACCGAAAGCGGATGCCAGTACGGGTAACTCGAGCCACAGCATCAGATATGAAGGTAGTATATATTTACGTATATAGTATGCCTTAGAAAGAGTTAGGAAAGGACTTGTGTTCTGATGGAATCACAAAGGTGGTCAAATAGAAATCGAAAAGTAGTGTAATGGTTAATTACAGATGGCCAGTGTATATTAACATCTTACAGTACTTATTGAATTCTATTTGTTAACTAGCGTGATGACATTGGATTTCTCGTCCTATAGAACGAAATGGCAAGGAGAGGGAACGGAAGGCGTGGTGGCCGTACCGGTGGTCGTACCGGCGGTCGAAATGGTGGGCGTGGCAGGATTCCTGCGCGCCAAGAACACAGTGAAGAAGGAAGTGTTCACACTGAACCGGCGGTTAGTGTGCATGAAGCTGAGCAGACACAGGTTGAAGAGCAACCTTTCACTTTTGAACCAGAAGTGAGAGCAGCAATAGCTCGAGAATTCACAGAATTGATGAAGAATTCTCTGCCAGGTCTGTTGGCTGAAGCGTTGAAGCAGGTCAATGGGGCGGGTGGGTCTAGCGCGGCAATTGGTGCTCAGAACAATGAGACCGACAATGCACCGCCTGCTCGCGGATGTGATTATAAGTCCTTTAAGGCATGTGACCCGCCGATACTCACTGGGAAGAAGGACGCGGTGGCTACATTTGATTGGGTGATCCGTATGGAAGCTGCTATTCGTCTGAGCGAGTGCCGAACGGATCAAGTGGTAAAATTTGCTGCTAACTCCTTGAGGGAGGAAGCATCCCACTGGTGGGAAGGTGTACGTCAAGCTAAAGGGAGCGAGATTGTGGATGCGATGATGTGGGCTGACTTGAAAACTTTGGTAATCAAGAATTTCTGCCCAAGGAACGAGATTGAAAAGGTAGAGAGGGAATTTCTGGGTTTGAAGGCCGGGAACATGACGCACCGGCAATACACAACCCGATTTAATGAACTGGCACGTCTGGTGCCACACCTCGCCACTACTGAAGAGAGAAAGATTGCCTGTTATATTCAAGGGTTGCCGGATCAGGTCCGCACCTATGTTAAGGCGAACGCCCCTACTACCTATGATTTGGCAGTAGAGCTAAGTGGCGTAGTATTTGACGATCTGGCACTGAATGCTGTTGCCGTTGAAGAGCAAAAGAAGAGACCGAGCTTCTCAAACAAGCGAACTGGGGGAAAGATGTTTGGGTCTCGTGATAAGAGGGCTCGGGTGGGTGAGCCGACTGTTTGTAAGAAGTGTGGAAGGGAGCATGTAGGTGAATGCAGACTGGGATCTAGCTTGTGCTATAAGTGTGGCAAGACCGGGCACTACTCTCGAGAATGCCCGCAAGGCTACAAATGCTACAACTGTGGGGATTTCGACCATATGAGCCGAGAATGTACCAAGCCCAGGATGGGGGAAACCGGGAAAGGAAAGGGCCCGGAAAAGAAGGGAGAGGGATCTCGTGCAAAGACTCGTGCGTACGCACTGACGCAAGAACAAGCCAGGGCGGATCCCGATGTGGCGTCAGGTACATTCATCCTTGACAACTCTTTGGTTTCTGTGTTATTTGATTCGGGTGCTAGTAAGAGTTTTATATCTGCGAGTTTTTGTAAGCGAGTGAAGTACACAGTTAGTAAGCTAGAAAGGGCCTTTAGCGTAGAAACCGCTGAGGGTAGAACTGCAAGAGTAACCGATGTAGTTGACAACTCCACGATAAAGATAGAAGGTCATAGATTTCCCGTCAGATTGTTCGTTATGGTTTTGGGAGGGTTCGATGTGGTGTTGGGTATGGATTGGCTAAATGCCAATGAAGCTCAAATTATATGTAAACGAAAGATAATCCAACTCAAGGCTCCGGATGGTAGCAAAGTCGAAGTCTTTGGAGATCGTGACGCCCCGATGCCAAACGTCATCTCAATGATTAAGGCAACGAATTACTTGAGGCGCGGATGCGAGGCTTATCTGGTATATGTGATTGACAAGTGTAAGGAAGTGAAAGAACTAGACGATGTACCCGTGGTACGCGAGTACCCGGAGGTGTTTCCAGAGGATTTGCCTGGGATACCACGCGATAGAGAAATTGAGTTCCGAATTGACTTAGTACCAGATGCCCAGCCCGTGGCTAAGGCTCCATATCGACTAGCACCAGTGGAAATGAAGGAACTTATGGTCCAACTAGACGAGTTACTTGAGAAAGGATTTATTCAACCGAGCATCTCGCCGTGGGGTGCTCCGGTGTTGTTTGTAAAGAAGAAAGATGGTTCGATGAGAATGTGTATCGATTATCGCGAGTTGAATAAACGAACGGTAAAGAACAAGTACCCTTTACCAAGGATCGATGACCTGTTCGACCAGTTGCAAGGCGCAAGTTGGTTTTCGAAAATCGACCTTCGGTCCGGGTACCATCAGTTGAAGGTGAGGGAAGAAGACATACCGAAAACTGCATTTCGCACGCGTTATGGACATTTCGAGTTCCGCGTAATGTCTTTCGGATTGACGAACGCCCCCGCAGCGTTCATGGATTTAATGAATAGGGTGTGTCGACCGATGCTGGATCGATCGGTAATTGTGTTCATCGATGATATCCTTATCTACTCCAAGAATGAGGGTGATCACGCATGTCACTTAAAGGAAGTGTTGGAAGCTCTAAAGAAGGAGAAGTTGTATGCTAAGTTCTCCAAATGCGCGTTCTGGCTTAGGGAAGTCCAATTCCTAGGTCACGTCATTGGCCCGAACGGCATTATGGTTGACCCAGCAAAGATAGTAACGGTAAGTGAATGGGACATTCCTAAGACGCCAACTGAAATCCGCAGTTTCTTGGGATTGGCAGGCTACTATCGGAGATTCATCCAGGATTTCTCGAAAATAGCTTCGCCGTTGACAAAGTTGACTCGGAAAGAAGTAAAGTACGAATGGGGTTCGACCCAGGATGAGGCGTTTAAGGAATTGAAAGAGAAGCTAACACAGGCTCCAGTCTTGGCCCTTCCCGAGGGCAGTGAAGACCTGGTGGTATACTCTGACGCGTCGGGTCAGGGATTAGGGTGTGTGTTGATGCAACGCGGTAGAGTGATTGCATATGCGTCGCGGCAGTTGAAAGTTCACGAAGTCAACTATCCGACTCACGATTTGGAACTTGCTGCTGTCGTATTTGCATTGAAAATATGGAGGCACTACCTGTACGGGGTAAAGTTTACTATTTACTCCGACCACAAAAGTTTGAAGTACTTCTTCGAACAAAAGGAGCTTAATATGAGGCAGAGGAGATGGTTGGAACTCCTGAAGGACTATGACTGTGAAATAATGTACCATCCTGGAAAGGCAAACGTGGTGGCTGACGCTCTAAGCCGAAAGGATGTGCCTACTCCTATTAGAGTGAAAGCTTGCCAGTTGGTGGTAACATCGGATGTGATGAGAGAAATCGAAAGAGCTCAAGATGAAGCTTTGAAGGAAGAAAATATAAAGAAAGAAATGATGGTTGGCCAACGGGACAAGTTGGAATATAACACCCTCGGTGTTAGAACGTGTTATGGACGGGTATGGATACCTATGGGTGGCGAACTTAGGAGCAAAATCTTGAATTCGGCTCATAAGTCTCGTTACTCTATCCATCCCGGTACCAATAAAATGTACCAAGATCTGAAGAGGGAATACTGGTGGCCTGGAATGAAATGTGATGTGACGAAGTATGTAAGCAAGTGCTTGACTTGCTCGCAAGTAAAGGCTGAACACCAGAAACCGTATGGAAAGATTCAACCACTTGACATACCAGAATGGAAGTGGGAACACATTACCATGGACTTCAAAACTAAGCTACCTCGCACAGCTAAAGGTCATGACGCCATTTGGGTAATTGTGGACCGTTTAACGAAGAGTGCTCATTTCCTACCTATTCGCGAGGCGTTCTCGTCGGAAAGGTTAGCAGAGGTATTTATCAACGAAGTAGTAGCGCGGCATGGGATGCCCTTGACGATCGTATCTGACCGGGACACACGATTCACATCGAGGTTCTGGAAAAGATTTCACGAGTCGATGGGCACGAGGCTGAATATCAGCACGGCATACCACCCACAAACGGATGGTCAGTCCGAAAGGACCATTCAGACATTGGAGGATATGCTCCGTGCTTGTATTATTGACTTCGGTGGCAGTTGGGACAGCCATCTGCCGTTAGCCGAGTTCTCCTACAACAATAGTCATCACACGACGATAGGCATGCCGCCTTACGAAATGTTGTATGGTAGAAGATGCAGGACCCCGGTTTGTTGGGGTGAGATTGGACAGAAGGAATTGGGAAGTCTTGAAGTTATAAAAGAAACATCGGAAAGGTTTGATCAAATCAAAGCTCGAATGAAGGCCGCCCAAGATCGTCAGAAATCCTATGCGGATAGACGACGAAGGCCTATCGAGTTTGATGTTGGGGACAGAGTAATGTTGAAAGTGTCCCCCTGGAAGGGAATCATTCGATTCAGAAAGAGAGGAAAGTTAAGTCCGAGATTTGTCGGACCGTTCAGGATAATGGCACGGGTTGGTGAAGTCGCTTATCGGTTGGAGTTGCCTGATGAGTTAAGTGGGATTCATCCTACCTTCCATGTATCACACTTGCGAAAGTGTTTGGCGGATGAATCAGCTCACGTACCACTTACTGACATCGAGGTCGACAACAGCCTTAATTACATCGAAGAACCCGTGGCTATCTTAGACCGAAAGGAAAAGCGTTTGCGTAATAAAGTTATCCAATTGGTTAAAGTCCAATGGAAACATCGGAAGGGATCGGAAGCCACTTGGGAAACGGAGAGGGAAATGAGGGAGTCGTACCCTCAATTATTTGACTTGTGATAGGTTTCGGGGACGAAACCTATTATAAGGGGGTAGACTTGTAACATCCCAAAATGTCGAGAAATAAAGTTAACGAGTTCAAGCGGGCCGAAGTCGGGCCGGGTCAGTCGCGAACCGGGCTTAGGGAGGTCTCCCCTATAAATAGCCAGGGTCACCACATGTTTCTCTCATTTGCAATTCTAGAGAGAGAAAACCGTAGAGAGAGAAAGTGTCGGAATCGCACAAGATTGCACCCGCTCGTGTCTCTTGCACTCGTGAGAAGAACCTCCGGATCAGAAGCTCGATTCAGGTAACGATCCGACCTAAATCTGAGTTTTTAGTTCGTTTTTGGGTTTTTCGGGTTTTGGGTGAAAAGGCAAGGTTTGAACGGATGAATCTGATAAATAATCATAGATTTGAGATCCCTAAGGGAAAACGAACGTTTTGGATGCAACATGTTCGGGATCTTGACATGATCAGACCCGAAATGCGAAAGTTAGGGTTTTCGCGAAGAACAGGTCGTGCGCACTTGCTAAGTGCGCACGGAGCAGGTCCTGCGCACTTGCTAAGTGCGCAGGAGGAGGAACCTGCGCACTTGCTAAGTGCGCAGGAGGAAGGACCTGCGCACTTGCTAAGTGCGCAGGAGGCAGGGTCTGCGCACTTGCTAAGTGCGCAGACATCAGACTGGTTAAGTAAAGTTAGTATGTTTAGAAGGGTTAAACCGTTAGAGTCAGTAATGGTCTGATGTGTATGTAACTACTCAATTCAGATCGTACGTGAAGTCGTTGGACCTTCGTTTAGGACAACCGAGACTAGCTTATCAGGTGAGTTCTAGAAGCCCTCTTTTAAATGTTTTTATATAATGTTTTCGGGCTGGTGTGTACACGTATGAAATGATGTTTTATGAAATGATGTTTTATAAAATGATGTTTATGAAACTACGTTTACGAAAGGAAATGATTTGGAACGAAGGGTTTATGGAAAGAAAGTTTATGAACGAAATGCTTACGAACGAATGTTATAAAGAAATGGTTTAATGAAAAGGTAAAGGGTTTTGAAAGTGAAGGAAAGGTTTTATGAAAAGAAAACAAAAAAGGGGCAAATGTTTTAAAGAAGTCATTACAAATCTAATCTGTCGAATGAATGGAATTGACGAATGAAGTCTGGGAATGTGATTCCCAGCCTTGTGGTAGATTATGGACAGCGAGCCATAGTTACCACAAGAACAACATGGGCAATATCTTTGTGGCATGTCAATGGTTTTGATGTTGTACAACTGGTAAGGGAGTAACGACGGTTACTCGGGTGATGACGATCATCCTAAGCGAACGAGGTAATGGGAAATCAATGACGGCGATACGTAACGGTTGATTTCCAAAGGAAAGATGCGTGTTGGGCAATGACGGCGATACGTAACGGTTGACCCCACGCATTGAAGGGTTGGGCAATGACGGCGATACGTAACGGTTGACCCAACGTAGTGGTATGGTTGTGGCAATGACGGCGATACGTAACGGTTGCCCACAACATTAAAAGTTCCTACGGGGACATAGAGACGCGTAACGATACAGATTTAGATAATAATGTATGACTTAAATGAATGTTAATGTTTTAAACAAATGATTGTGTTTAAATATGCGAAGGTTTACGAATGAAAGACCCTGTTTTCTTATACGAATGTTAAACCCTATTGAATGTTTGAATGATGAACCATTTCTTAAAACGAACGAAAACTAGAACTCACCAGCGTAGCTGACGTTTTTAAGTGTACACATTCAGGTTAAGGTAGGTTCTGAGGATGGACGGTGAGGCTTGGCTAGAGATGAAGAGTTACCCGACTGCTTTTGAAGACTGGCATCCCGTTATGTGTAGTTATGATGTAATTATGTTTACGCTTCCGCATGTATGAATAACGATTAAGTTATGTTTAAATGAAAATTTCCGCTGCGTTATTTGATATTCATGTTTAAAAACTGCTTGTGAATGAGTAAATCCAATAAGTGAGGCCTCCCGGGTTTTGGGGCCTTACACAACAATAGTGCCACGATGTCTTTGAACAATCCTACACGTCACGTTCGGTGATTCCGCCGCCGAATGGGTTGTGACATATTGGTATCAGAGCCGTGGTTATAGGGAATTAGGAAAATTGCTTATTTGACCTAGCCTATAACTAAGGACCCGTTTTAAACCATTCCTTATGACTCTTAATACGCTTGTTCTACCACCTTTACTTCTTACTTATTCTTTGGACTAAATACACTGTCATGGATTTCAAGACATCAAGACACTCATATTTCACCAAAGAAACGAACTCACCAAAAGAGGGTAATTCCTCATTCGGTGATAAGTTTCACTCCGCCTAAGACTTAGGAATTTACCATCAAGTTAGATGTGAAAACCTCACCTTGACGGTAAAAGAATTCCACTCACAAACGCTCTTGGGAAACCTTACCATTAAAGTTAGGAGTGATTTCCTATCTCAAACGGTTAAGGCACCAACCCTATACAAAACGGAACGACACCACCAAACTAGGAGTGAAATCCACAATTTGGTGATTAGTTCCACTCTTAAAATTTTCAATCTCGCCAAAGTCTCGGCTTTGCTATTGACTAGGGACACGTAGTAACCGGAAGGGTAAAATACCGTTAACCGAATTACCGGCGAGAGTATTTTATCTATTAGGCCAAAACGTGTTTCCCGAACTCAATAGAAGGTTTGACCACTTGGGTTAGTCGACGTTTTCGTTAGTTCAAGAGCCGAGCTAACGAGACACTCCAACTTTTTACAAACAAGCCTCTCTTTTATATATAAACTATTTTCACTACTATTATTATACTAACTTGGTTCGATCTCGTGGACACTCGCTTTTCGCTACTCGCCTTACTAACTTCAAAACGCTAATACATTCGAGAACCAATTAAATTTATGCTCTTTCATCGTCACATGTTTGTTATATACACTATTTCCATACATGATTCACATGACCAAACGTGCTATTACATGAAATTACTTTATTACTTGTGTCATACGTGAAATTTACATACTCATATGACAACAATTTTTATGCAAAACCATTGATCTAAGTCTCACAATCCCCTTTTGTAGATGTCTTCATCTCGCCACTCTGCTACCGCCTGGAACAACAAGAGGGACAAGCGTTTGGCCGCACTCGTGGCCAAGAAAATGGCCCAAGTCATCCCTGGCCTCATCCAGAACCTCACCCCCAACGGATCGGTCGAATCCAACACCGAAACTCCCAACTCCCACGCCCAACACTACCGAACCTTCCTTGCTTGTCGTCCCGAATCTTTCACGGGACTCGAAGGTGCAACCAAGCTCCTTAGCTGGTTTGCGAGCATGGAAAACACCTTCTCGGTAAGCGAGACCCCGGACCACCTCCGGACTCGCTACGCCGCTAGCCTCTTCAAAGAGCAAGCTCTCGCTTGGTGGGATAGCGAGAAGGAGCTCGACGAGGAGATCGTCACCCTGTCTTGGAAGGAACTCAAAGCGTTTATGCGCGAGGAGTACTGCCCTCCCCACGAGTTGCAAGCACTCGAGGAGGAGTTTTTCACCCTCAAACAGGACAGCGGTGACAATGCTGCCTACAACCTCCGCTTCCAACAACTCTCCGTCCTTGCGCCTCGCCAAGTTGACACCATAGAGCGATCCGTGGCCAAGTACATACAAGGCCTCCCGTCCGTCATCAAGGACACGGTCGCCGTCGCCGAACCCACCAACCTCGCCAAGGCCATGCGCCTTGCGGCCGCTTTCTCCCGAAACCGTGTTCAGGATGGTACTTTAACCATTCGGGGCACCAAGAAGCACGCCACCCAAGCCACCGTTGAGCCCACTGAACCCAAAGTCACCGAACCAAAACCCGCCAAAACCCCTACTCACCAAAACAACAAAAAGCGCAAGTCCCAAGCCCAGAACTATGCGGTTGTCACCCCCGTTAACCAAGTGCCGATGAACCAAGACCCGACACCCCAAAAGAAACCGTATGGTGGATCTTACCCATTATGCAACACTTGCCAATACCACCACCCAAACAACCTCCCATGCCGAAAATGCACCTCGTGTGGCAAATTCGGACACATTGCCAACCTATGCCGCAACCCACAACAACCCCAAAACACCCAAGCTCCCCCACCAAACTGAAACCCACCGGCCATCACAAATGGTCGGGCTTGCTACCGTTGTGGTGATCCAAACCACATGAGCCCACAATGCCCACAAAACCAAAACCAACACCACCACAACAACAACCCCACCAACCACAACAACCGCAACCAACCACCCAACCAAAACCAACCCACAAACCCAAGAGGCCGTGCTTACAACATCAATGCGACGCAGGCACAAACTGATAACGACGTGGTGAACGGTATGTTTCCTATCAATGGTCGGTATGCTTCTGTTTTATTTGATACCGGTGCGGATAAAAGTTTCGTATCGCTAGAATTTGAACTTATGTTAGCTAAGACCCGATCTAAGTTAGAGAACTCCTTCACTGTCGAAATCGCGGACGGAAAATCCACCTTTTGTGACACGATTATCCTCGATTGTACTCTCGACCTTAATGGTCATCCCTTCTCGATCGATCTCATACCCATGCAATTGGGGAGTTTTGATGTCATAGTAGGCATGGATTGGCTTGCCAAGAACCATGCCGAAGTCGTTTGCTTTGAGAAATTCATCCGTATTCCCCTTCCATCCGGTCAAGTTTTGCAAAACCATGACGAAAGGCCATCCGGTGGACTCAAACTCATGTCCTAATCCACACTTATAAATACCCACTCCCTTTCACTCCTCCACCCTTACACCCTCCAAATTCTCTCACAAATCTCTCCAAGTGCTCCATTTCTTCCAAGATTTTTGGCAGAATTTTATAAGGTAAAAACCTTATTTTTCTTCAAGTTTCTTCCTTTTTTTTTCTTAACAATTCTTCCTTCACCCTCTTGGATAAACCGCTAGGATCTTATCATTTGTTTACCTTGGTAAACATCTAAGATAAGTCACCATTTGAGGTCCAAGTTGTGGTCTTTCAACTAACATTTCTTCTTCTTCATGTTCTTGTTTGGATATTTTACATCTAGTTTTGGTAAAACCAAACCAAGCTTCCATCAAAATTCTATGATGGAAGCCTTGTGCTAAGGTATTTGGATGAAGTAGATGAACATAGGTTCATCTACCATAAGACATCCAATAGCCACAAGGTGTTCAAATACAATACATAAATATTATAAATAAATCTAACAAGGTTTGTGGATTTCCCAACCTTTCTCTTGGCCACTTCAAGTTGTATATTACTAACTATACTAACTTTTGACCATCCGAATTCCTAACTAAGTTAGGGGTTTGTGTTTCGGTCCGCCGTCGGCGATACATGACCAACTTGATACTATTATACATATATATTATTTATTATTTCTTCTCCACCGAACTTATGTCTACGTTACCTTTAAGGTTAACCGGCATTCCCGACTCTTCACCTTCCCGTCCATCCTTTCGTTACCACGCCAAACCGTGAGTTTCATACTTGCCCCTTTTACATTTTTGCACTTTGGGACTTGAAAACATGTACATATTCAAAACACATACACTACAAGATTCACACTTTATTCAAACACAATTCATTAACATGCTCATGTGACAACAACTTGACTACATGCTTAAATACAACCTGTTAATACAATAGTTCATTAATTCTTGCAAAACCGCACTTAACAAGTGTAGCGCTATAGGATTGACACCCGTCGGCTTTTCGTTACCTTTATGGAGCCCCCGATCTTGTTATGTTATTTATTCGACTAGTATTCTTTGGATGCTAGGTATGCTATGTCAACAATAGGTTTGAACTATATCATTACAAATTGTATGAACATTAGTAAAGTATGTCTATGCATGTGAATTGTTGCTTTAAACATGATTATTATATGTATGAAACTTGTATGAACTCACCAACTTTATTGTTGATCAAATATTATTTTACATGTTTTCAGGAGATGTTTGATGCTACCATGGAAATGGAATCTAGGGACTTTTCCTTAGATATCAAATTTAAATATTTTTGTCTTTTGTTTATCAATGTATTTGCTTTAATTGAAACAATTGTATTTGAAATTCTTAGTTTAATGAAATCGGTTAAATTTATATTTCAACAATAGTGCCACGATGTCTTTGAACAATCCTACACGTCACGTTCGGTGATTCCGCCGCCGAATGGGTTGTGACAAGAATACCGTGGACTTTAAAGAATGCCTTGATTCTTATTGCCCAGATGTTGTAATTCGTTGCATTCAACATCGGACATTGCAGGGAGGTCGAACTGTTTTCCTTGATCGTAACAGTCCGAATCTCAGTTTGGTCCGACATTGCTCTTCGTCCCTTCCTCCGCTTGTAAGTTACAGGTGTTCTTTGCTCCTGATCCAGCCCGCCTTAGGAATGATCGGAAGAGACTTCCTCCTTGAAGTCGGAAGCCGATTAAGATCAAGAGGTTCTTGAATGGCTCTGATACCAATTCAAGTACCAATCGATTAACAAACAAGAAACACACATAGGTTTGGAATAAGCTCTCCAAATTTTATTGAGAAAATTACTCAAAACTCAATTGACTCTCATACATGATCATGACTCGATTACATGTATTTATACTAAGCTAATCTAACTTGTTAACCAAGTAATACTAATCCAACTATAAAACAAATAGCTAGAATAAAGGAGTATACACCGACTTGTTTTTATCCTTTCATCTTAATCCATCAGCTTATGGATTAAGCCTTGCTCCTTCCTGCACGCTTGTTTATTGCTGGCCCAACCCACACCCGGCTTAGGTGAGTCGGTAATTAATCCGGCCCAACAATCACCCCCCTAATTTCCGACTCGAAATATTAATCCGGCCCAACAAGGTAAACTTTAATGTTTTTATTGTGATAAATAAACAACATTAAACCTTAATTGAGGTGGCGCAGTGGTAAACGTTGCGGTGTCAATCCGGTCAGGTTGGCCGGTTGAATTATCAAAAACATCAACCCTAACTAGATACACTTAAAATCGTGAAAAACTGAAAAATAATATGTTTAACCCATTTATCTAAACTCGTCAAATGGGTTGAAGGATTGTCGGGTAGTAATCAAGCTGTAAACACTTAATTGGGTTAGTGTGTTTTAATAAACGGGTTAAACATGTCATGAATGGGTTTACATGCTTAATTAAACAGGTTGACGGGTCAACCTGTTTAGTTAAACGGGTTAAACAAGTCAACTTGGACATGACCGTTTAATTAAACATGTCGACCCAAACATGACATGTTTACTAAAAAGGTTAAATATAACAACCCAAAACCTGATTATTTTAATATCGTGTTTGAGTCGTGTCAGAAATTGGCACACCTAGTAAGCGCTTGAATCCTAGCTGAGGTCTCGAGATCTCAGGTTTGAACCCATCTTCAGTTGGTTTATGTCTTTCACCCCATTAAAGGTCGTCTGTATAGCACAAGCTGCATTTTACCCAATCCTATTGGTTGGTAGCATGGTACTGGTGGGGGTCTGTGAGTTTTCTGTTAACGAGTTCTCACGGTTACCAAAATAAATAAAAAAATTAGGTTGATTGTTTGTTCAGTTGGTTTATGTCTTTAACCCCATTGAAGGTCGTCTATCCAACACAAGCTGCATTTAAACAATCCTATAGGTTGGTAGCATGGTATTGGTAGGGTCCCGTGAGTTTTCTGGTAACGGGTTCTCATGGTTACCAAAATAAAATAAAATAAAAAATAAAAATTAGGTTGACTGTTTATTCACCTGGCTGCAAAAATGCTTGCTAAAACAGATACATGCTGATGGCAAAACTACTATGCATGTTCATGAAAGGAAAGCAAGCATGAGGCAGTTTTATGGTGAGAACTCTGAAAATTTGTGGCCTTTGAAGTTGATCTGTAACATGTTAAGAGTGTTTTAATGTAAAACTTTGTGACACAGGTTTTGTATTTCCCTCAATAATGCAACTTCAAAGTGGGATTACTGATCTGGAGGAGAGGAAACAATAAGAGATATGGTTGACGAGCTACTCACAAAAGAACAATCCCGAGAACGAAAGGCTCTCGGATGTTGATGTAGAAAGAGAAGCCGAATGCGGGATTTGCATGGAGACTAATAACAAAGTGGTGTTGCCCAATTGCAACCATTCATTATGTTTGAAGTGCTATCGCGATTGGTAAGATATGATTTTACTAATTAGTCGTTTGACCCATTACCCAACCTGACGAGTCAAGGGTAATGTTGGTCAAATCTTGACCATTTTAGTCAAATTATGATAACAGGTTTATTAGGGATGTGAATTTCTAATATGACACGAACCTAACACAAGTTCACGGATTTGGGTTTAGTCTAAACTGGTTCGGGTCAGTTTCGGGTCGAACCCCACGAACATGTTTAGCTAAACGGGCCGTGTTCGTGTCGACCCGACGGGTTCGCGGTTTGACTCAATCAACCCATTTATTTTTTAGTTTTCTAAAACATGTTTTATATAATAACTTTAACTAATTGGTTATTTTTATACCAAAATTAAAAATTTTAAAAATAAATTGGCATAGTTTAAACATAAATGTTTAAAAAGATAAAAATAATATGTAAATTTAGAATTTTAAGTATTAATATGTAAACAAAATAATTCGGATTAAACAGGTCGTGCTCGTGTCAACCCGTGAATACACCAGTGTGTTTTGGGTTCATGTGTGTGACACAATTTACAGTTCGTGTAAATTTTTTGGGTTACACCGGCGAACACGACCTGTTTAACAGCCGTAAGTTTTACACTGCTAGTCTGCAATTAATCAATTTACATCCAAACTGGTTTTGTAATTTAATCTTTCAACAAAACATTGTTTTCTTAGCTTTTAACATGAATTCATACATACCGGAGTGTTGTAAAGCTAAATGTTTCACTTTTTTGGTTAACCAGGCACAAGAGATCGCGATCATGCCCTTTTTGCAGGAAGAGCTTGAAAGGAGTGAAGTTAACTGATCTCTGGATTTATATTGAAGCAAGTGACATAATTGATCTAGCCATAATCTTGAAATAAAACACAGAGAGGTTGTTCATGTACATAGAGAAATTACCTCTTGTTCCAAATTCCTGAAGATTAGTCATATAGTGTACATATTTGCAAACTTAGAGCTGTAAATTCTGCTGGCTTTAGCCTGAATTCTACTGTTTTATATATCTAGATAGTATGGTTTCTTTGAACCCGTGTTGATCTCCTAGTCAAACGAGTTGACCCGATCCTAAATCATGCGTGTATCATGCCTAAAACTTATCACTTACCAATAATCTTTACATGAACAGTCTCCTGCTTTAAAATGGTGAAACCTGTAACGGTCTCTCAACAAAATCTCTCTATCATAAACCTCTGAAATCATCTTTGCAACGTTATGGCAATCCCTACAAACACGAAGATTCTTCATGACCCGAATTGGTTGACTTTTGGTCAAACTAATGAGCCCAAAAGCAATAGCTAACTTCTCACTATGAAGATGTAATGCTTGTTCTTGCATATCTTCTTCTTCAACACATTGAAGCACTTGAGACCGATTCGGTTCATACCCGTTTGACTTTAACTTCTCAAAAACCTCATTCAGCTTTCCATATATCAGTTTGGATTGCGCGTGTGTGTTATCTCCTACAACAAACTCATGAACAGTACCGTTGACTTCAACTGAACTACACCCTGGTTCTTTCTTTAGTCCAACATCTTTCATTTGTTTTCGTAAATTAGCAACTTTATCCCATTTTCCTGATTTAGCATATATGTTGGATAAAAGAACATATGCACCATGATTCCATGGCTCCAATTCAAGCAAACGCGCGCTAGCCTGTTCAGCAACTTCTACATTTCCATGGAGTTTGCACGCACCTAACAGAGCTCCATAAACCGAAGCTAAAGGAGGCATTGGCATTGACTTTATTAAACTTATAGCTTCTTCCAAATGACCAGCGCGGCCAAGCATATCCACCATGCACGCATAGTGTTTGACCCCGGGGGTAATTCCATAAACGGGCTCCATTTTCTTGAAGAAATCCCTGCCATCTTGCAACAATCCTGTGTGGCTACACGCGCATAGTAAGTTTGTAAAAGTGACACCGTTAGGTTTGATGTTTGATTCTTGCATTTTCTTGAAAAGTCCAATCGCGTCTCTTCCATGTCCATGCATTGCAAAACCAGCAATCATGGCACTCCAAACAAACACATCTTTATCATCAGAAGAATTGAACACCTCAAGAGCCTTATTTAGATCACCACATTTTGAATACATATCAATCAGTGAGGTTATGAGATGACAAGTGAGTTTAATTTTATGTTTCTTGATATACACATGGATCCAACCACCCATATCCATCGCACCCACTTGAGCACACGCTGATAGAGTACTAACAAGAGTAACACCATCGGGTGCTGCTTTGTTACTCACTTGTAACTCATTAAAAATAGCCAAAGCTTCTTTCGCGTTGCCACTTTGTTCACAAGCCGAGATTAACGCGTTCCACGCAGCTATATCCTGACTCGGCATACTCTCAAAATGCCTCCTGGCAGTAACATAATGACCTGATCTTGCATACCCAACTAGCATTGTCGTCCATGACACAATATCCTTCTCAGGCATTTTATCAAACAGTTTCTGCGCGTCCTCTACGCTTCCACATTTCACATACATATCAACCAATGCATTGTTCAAATTCAAGCTTCCTCTAATCCCATTCTTCTCGATATTCGAATGAACCCATCTCCCAACCTCCAAATCCAACTTCTTCGTACAAGCAGTTAAAACGCTCATCATTGTAACTTCATCGGGCCTAAAGCCTTCACGTTGCATTTCATGAAACAACTTCAACGCTTCATCAGGACTATCGCCCTGCGCAAAACCAGTAATCATGGAATTCCAAGAAACAACATCCCTCACAGGGATGTTCAAGAAAACCTTATAAGCAGAATCCAAACATCCACATGATTCATAGAAATGTATGAGAGAATTAAGTACGAAAACATCAGAACCGAGTGACATCTTAACAACCATCCCATGAACAACCTCTCCCACTCTTCTATCCAAAAGCTCAGCTGCTGCTTTAATCACAAAAGGGAAAGTGAACTTATTGGGCAACACTTCATTGCATTGGTAAATCATTTGGGTGAAGATCAAGAGGCTTTGAATGGGCGTTTGACTCGAAGAGTACGCACGAATGAGAGTGTTCCAAGTGTAAGTGTTTGGTTGGGGAATTTGGTCGAACAGTTTATGTGCATAATCAATGTCTTGTACAGAAGACAGAGCAAAAGCGGAAACGAGAGTACTGGCTGAAAAGGGGTCATAGAAGAGGCCGTTGCGGAGCATTTGGGCGTGAATTTGTTTGAGTTGCTTCGAATTTGAAGATCGGTTGATTAGTAAAATTGTTGGGTGGTTTGAAAAGTATCGGTCTTTATTGGCCGATATATAAGTAGTAGGAGAAGGAGGAGAGACGCGGTGATGCGGCGGTAGGGAGGTGATCGGCATGCTCATGGCTGCCAGTAATAATCAGCTTGATGCGTGTTAAGCTGATGCCGGCGGCAAAAACCTCGGAGTGGTTTTAGTGGTTTTGGGTGACACAAATATTTAAGGGTTTGTACACTTGTACCATAGCATAAGCAACTTGTACTTGTTTATCAAAAGTTTAGAGTTGTTCGCACAAATGCCTCGCGTGGTTTGGTTAAATTGTACGTTTGGCCTTCCAAGTTTTAAAATTGGCAAACTTAGTACAAACTTTCGTAACATTGTTGTGTTTTTAGCCCTAACGTTAAAACCAATTAGTTTTAACAAAAAATTAGTCCACGTGTTATTCACGTGACTTACGATTACAAACTTAACCTTAAAAACTATCTAACCTTGTGAACCAAAAGATAAAGCTATAACATTTCTAAATACATATCAACACGTGTCTTCCATAGTAGCCATAAATTATCTAACCTTGTGAACCAGTTCTTTTTGCTAGTCTTTGAACAAGCTGAGTCAAGGAAACAATGACCCTTAAACTCGATTGGTTCTACTTCCAAATATGCCATTAGGAAAAACTTCATTTTTGTCGAATTCTACATGGTTAATACCAATGGGACATTCATATTGGAAGTGTTTCATTTGGCGACACTTGTAACATTCAACCATGGACCATGGATTTGTCAAAGTCACCACTACCTCTACCTTTACCATATGATCTCTTCCTCTACCACGATTTGAACCGACATCATCAACTTTCAAGGCATGTTCATCATACCCCTTTCGTTGCCGTTTTTGTTCATGAACAAGAAATGATTTGCAGCTCATCAACAGAAAGGGTATCCATATCCTTTGATTCTTCAATTGAACAAACCACAAATTAAAATTTACCTTTAGTGTTCGAATGAACTTTTCAACTATCTTTACATCACCCATGCCTTTGCTACAATTCCTCATTTCATTTGTTGTGGTCTTAACTCTTCCGAAGTACTCTATTACCGACTCTCCATCCAGAGATCAAAATCACTTTGCAGGCGCTGCAATTGAGCCCTTTTAACTCGAGCATTTCCTTAATACTTGAACTTCATTGCATCACATAATTGCTTGACCGTCTCTTTTTGGGTGATCGCCTTGAGAATTTTTTTATCGATATAATATAACAATAAGTTTCAGTTCCTATAGTTCCTTCTTTCTAACATTTGAAATCTGACCTCTCGCTCGTGGTTCAGTATAGCCAATTGCAATGACATGTTAGTATTCCTTCGAACAAATCAAATTTTCCATGACCAAGATCCAATGGTCGTAGTCACCATCAAACTTAGGGACTATAAGCCCATGTGAAGAGTTACCTTTTGCCATCTTGTTTCGTTTTCCTTTCTTAAACACTCAATTTCGCTCTAATACCACTTATAGAATTCAAGTAGTATCAAAAAATGCTCACCATTTTTTTGTGTTATTATTAATGAACTGGAAATGGCTATTTATAGCCTTACAGACCCAAAACAGAAAAAGTGAAAAATGCCTACATCTGACACCAAATTAGACACAAACAAGACTAAACCAAAACACCTAAAACTCAATCAATATAACCGTTATATGACTCGAACAATATCATCCGTCTTTAAAATCACTCTCACTAGTAAATTGACAATCTTTTATTACGATAACAAGTCCAGTTTTCAAAATATAAGATGGTATATCGTCCATCCATCCCACCTTGTTTAAGTTGATTTGTATCGTTTTTGACTTTTCGTCTATAAAAGGAAACGGAAAATAGGTAGATGAAGTTTCACGTTTTGTTGGAGAATAAAAAAGCTATTGAGTCGGTCAAGACACGTGGCACAACATGAGTGATACCGAACCCGTAGATCTGATTCCCGTGAACTCCGCGTTTCAACGAAACCAGTGAAACCACCGTCCAACCCCATCATGCGGGCCCCACCTTTCTTCATCACCAGCAAGTGGAAACACAATATTAACACTTAACCCCCTATACTTTCATCCTGTTTACGACGATGACACAAAACGACACCTGTCAATTCCAGCTTCCATATACGGTCACGTGCATACGGAAATAAATACATCAATTTATACGATGTGATTGATTAACATTTGCCTAGATTTTTCCTAATGTGTGTATACACATCTAACCTTACACGTCTCTTCCATTCGTTAAGTTCACCGTCGCCGGAAAACGCCATAACTTCCGGTAACTTAAAACAATGTTTCAATTTCCATTGGTTTATGATTTCTGATCCGATTTTAATGCCTAAAACTATGTGTTTCTATGTGCGATTTCGCTTTAATTTTGTGCAGATTTGGATCTAAAAGCATTCAAACCTCAACCTTTCTTTCTCTCTCCGGAGAATGGGAGTGAAGGTGGCGACCGGATGTTTGAATTGGTCACAACCTTCAATTTCACACACCACGTCATCATCTTCAACCCTAGCTTCTGCGATTTCTTCACCTTCGTCAAAACGACGTAGTTTAACCGACGTCTCATTGGTTTGCCGATACGTCCACCGTTCATCCGTGTTCGGGAAGACGCTCAACAGATCTCGCTCGTGTGAAACCCTAACATTATCGAGATCGCAAAAATCGATAAAACGAATCGTAAGTGCAACTTTCGATTCAGAATACACCGACGAGGAATCGGACCTATTCGTAAGGGAGATTCACGAATTAGCAATCAGATTCCAACTATCCGATGATGACGATACCGATTCGTCGGTATCGGAACCGGAGCAACGGAATTCCGACCAATTCGGCGGCGAAATTACGAATTGGTTTGGGGATATGATTCCGGCGAGTATAGAACGGAAGGCGAACAGCGTGGATTTACCGTTCTCGTTACGAATCATACAACGGAAGAAACAATTGGAAGAAGGATTCAGAGAAGCAGGGGAATTTGCTTACTGTTCGATGAAGAAAGCTTTCTCTTCAATGGTGTTTATAATCCGAGAGCTTCAAAGTTATACTCTGCAAATGAGAGAAGTTTTATTCTTCGAAGATTTGCAGGAGATTTTAATGCGTGTTCAGAAAGAAATGAATGCATCATTCGTTTGGTTGTTTCAGCAAGTGTTTTCACACACACCTAATTTAATGGTGTGTGTGATGATCCTGTTAGCGAATTACAGTGTTTACTCGATGTCAAATCACATCGCAATTGCAGCACCGCCGCCGCCTTCGGCGACCGTCGAATCAGTTTCCAACGTCGTAGATCAAACGTATAAGGAGTTCGATTTTTCAATCGGCGGAATCAACGGCGGCGGCGGGAAATTCCGGCCGGTGAGTAGCGGGACAGACGGTGACGGGAAGTTTGATGAGTGTATTGAACATCAGACGATTGTTCCTGATGGACCTTCGTCGTCGACGGTAAATCCTGCCGGTACGGACGAGGAGTCGGTTTCCGGTGAGGTGTCTGAGGTGGAGGAATGGGGGTTATGGAATTCGGTGGTGGCGGAAGCGGAAAGTATGCAGGAGGTGATCGGAGATGGTGGTCTTGACAGTGAAACCATGCGAAGATTTGTGTCGCCGGTGACGGTGAAGATGGAGGAAGAAGTGGGCACAGAAGATTACTTGAAAACGGAGCTTGTTTATCAAACGGGTTTATCGAAAGAACCCGATAACCCGCTTCTTTTGGCTAATTATGCTCAGTTTCTCTACCTATTTTCCCATGATCACAAAAGGTACGATTAATTGAATATTATTTCCTTTATAGTTTAAGTTAGTATTAAATTAAATGTTAATCAACTTTATTATAGGTAATCAAAATACAGTAATGCCTATATTATCTAAACAGTGATTCTCATTATTGGGCAAAAAATATATCACAATTTTAGTATATTAAAGTGTTTGAACTTATTTAAAATGTTGGTATTTCTTAAATTAACTTATTTAAAATGTTGGTATGCCGAGGTTAAACGAGCTCAAGCTTGAGCTTATACTGGGACTCATTTAATAAACGAGTTTGATCCTAAGTTTCACATATCAAATTTGAGTAGTCTCGTGAGCCTAAACGTACATTTTATTTATAAAATTATTATTTATCGTATTAAATATATATTACCCTCTTATTGAAAAACAAAGTGTTTTGAATAGTAACACTAATTTTTTTTTATTATTTTATTTAATTTTTGTTTAAATTTCTTTTTCACCCTCATATTTTGTATAATATACGTTTTTAACTCGTTTCATTATCTAAATAGTATTGGTATTATCGGAGCCGATATTAATATTGAGTTTTTTTTTTAAAACGGAGTTAAATAGAGTTTTTATTTTGTATCGTTGGCTATAGCGGATGCCAGGTTATGAGCGAACGGTCTGCATTACGCGGGGAATAAACGACCAAACTCCGCCGTAACACGGGGCGGTTCGAGTTGTTGTACGTTTCGACGCGGCGTCGTAACGCGGGGTGGTTCGAGTTACTATACGTTTCGACACCGCTGCAACGTGGGGCGGTTCGAGTTGCTCTACGTTTCGACGCCGCCGCAACGCGAGGCGGGTAAATCCCCTAGTTTATATAATAATTATTATATTAAAAATTGTGATAAAAGTAATTAGTAATATATATTATGTTATATATAAATTTTACATATTATATTATATTTAAAATTTAAAATAGCCAATCTCAAGTTTGAAAAGATACTCACGACCCAAGCTTGAACTTGAGAATAAAACTCTAAATCAGCCAAGCTTGAGTTTTAACTCTCTTAAGTTATACGAATAGAGCTTGAACTTGAGCTCTTTTAAGTTAAATGAGCCGAGGTAGAGCTTAAATGAGCTTTGGCTCGGCTTATTTACACCAACTACGTAGTTTTTTTGGATGCTATGCAACTTTTTTATTGACGCAAGAAACACTAGATTAAGTTTTCATAGTTTTTAATAAAATTTATAACATCTCTTATATGATAAAAGTTATCCATATCAACAGTTTTATATATTTGGAATGCTATTTCATTATATTTTGACTATTTATAATAATTTTTTACAATTATGTGCATCTGAAATAAATTTAAACATGTCAAAGTGAGAAAATGTGTTTGTTTTTATATGAAAAAAAAAGCATCAAATCTTATTGTTTTGTTTTGAAAAAAACAGGGCAGAAGAATACTTCAAAAAAGCTTCAGAAATTGAGCCAAAAGACGCAGAAGCATTGAGTAAATACGCAATTTTTTTATGGAATGCTAAGAACGACTTGTGGGCTGCTGAAGAGACCTTTTTGGAAGCCATTTCTGCTGACCCTCATAACTCTTTTTATTCCGCTACTTATGCAAATTTTCTATGGAGCAACGGTGGTAATGACACTTGTTTCCCACTTGAGTCGCCGGGTAATGCCAACTCCGATGAGGTTTAACCACCACGCACGGCCAACGGGCCATGGCAATGGTCAGAGAATATAGAAGAAAGGAAACGCTAATAAGTTTACTACGGCATACATTTCTTGGTTTAGCATAGTTTTTCTTTTTCAGAAGTGGAATGTTTAAGTTCAGAGTAATAGTTTTGTTTTTATGTTGCTCTGGGTTTAGTGATTCCTATCCTGAGAAAGATAAGAAGTTTTGGTGTACATTTTATTTTAATAAAAGAGAAGAATCGAGTTGTTTGACATTTTTAATCAACGAATTGGTACCCTAAACTGACTTGATTTTTGGCTTTTTTTTTATACTAGAGATAATAAACTTTTATTTCTCTAAGGGTGCGTTACATGTTTGGTTTGGTCTGGTCTTTAGGTTATGGGTTTACTCTCCTCTCAGGCTTCCCAATTGTATATCATGTGATTGTCATATCACACTTTACTTCTCTCTATTCCATCAAGAAAATACACTCCTTCCTTTTCACTTTTTCTTAAATAAAATAATAATATGACACATACGAACTAACTTTGACACGGTGAAAGCACAGGCCACCAACAATAATAACCAAGTCAAAAACTTCTTGTTTGGTTGCCCACCGCAGAATAACAAACACCTCTTGTTTGGTATCCCGATTATAGATCCAACACCACCACCACAAACCCCATTTCTGCTTGAACCACCACAGTGCTACCTCAGTCCCAACTACAACCAACAATTATGCCGAATACTAACCCAGTCATAAAATGAATAAATTGGAACAAACCGAATGGAAACACCAAGGTGGTATTTGGAGCTAAGTAGGTGGACATTTGAAGATTTGTTCCATCCAAATATTAAAAACTAACTTACCCACACATTGGTTCTTTCTACCAATAAATTGATAGATGGCGTCGGATTGATGATGAAATTACCAAGAATCAAGAACCAAACTTTAGTTTCAAATATGTAACTATCCAAGCAAACCATGTCACGATATTGTACGCTTTTTCCCTCGATGGGTTGCCCATCCATGAATTCACGGTTTTTTTCACTCGACGAGCTGCTCACCCTGGAAAAATGTGTCTTTGTAGAGAAGGTATCAACCCTCTTATAAGGAAGGTTTCGTTCTCCCCCTCAACCAATGTGTGACTTACATCTCCAACCCCCCCCCCCCCCCGTCCGACTCCTGACTCTGATTCCATTTGTAACATCCGACCTCTCGTACCAACAACCGTGCCTGCTTTGCCCACTAGGAGCTCGCGTGTTTTTTTTGTTGCACATGTGAAAACTTCTCAAGTGGTCACCCATCCCTGGATTACTCCCACCCGATCATGATTAACTGTAGAGTTCTCTTCTTATCCACAACCAATGCGCTCAGAACGCGTTGATGATATTTGATGTCGGGCGTGTCTTATGAACCAAGAATCTCTCATGGCCACTTGAAATTTTCCTAGGGTGTTAGAATAGGCCATGCTAAACTTCTATGTATCGTTACAATCACCCCCCTAATGGACTCATCGTCCTCGATGAGTTTTGCCCCATCATCCCAATCAAGGATGTGGGATTTTTCTAAGGTGTCCTCATGGACAACCCGGGGACTCACCATACTCGATGAGGTTTGACTCACCATCCCGAACGACACAAGAGCTGCTCTGATAACATTTTTAACAGCCCAAGCAAACTGTTGCAAGGTATTGTCCGCTTTGCCCCCGATGGGTTGCCCAACCAGGAACTCACAGTTTTGTTTTCACCCGACGAGTTGCTTGAGCAAGCCTTTACGAGTTTCATGGACCATCCAGGAACTAACAGTTTTGTTTTTACCCAATGAGTAGACTGGATCATCTCTGTATTACGATGTTTAAATGAGGGTTAGATCTTCTTACCTTGTTAATGTCCAGTGTTGTAAAAATCGCGCCTAGGCGCCGATTAATCGCTAGGCGCTCGACTAAGGAGGAATTTTGACCTAGTCGGTCCAAAAATCGCTAGACGGTCCAAATCGCGCCTAAGCGGCCAGATTCCGGCGAAAACCTGAAATTTCCGGCCAAATACCGACGAAAACCTGAAATTTCTGGCCAAATTCCAACGAAAACCTTTGGTGTGGTTTAAAAATGAACATTTTTAAAAAAATTACATATAAAAATGTGTGTGTATATATAAAAACTGAAAATTACATGTAAAAATTCCAATCCGATTAATCCCGCCTAGGCCCCGATTAATCTCGCCTAAGCCTAGACCCTACCCACCGCCCGACTAGCGCCTAGCGATTTTTACAATACTGTTAATGCATTTGCAACTACATTGTACATAGAGAGTAGAGAGAGTTGTGACTAGTAATCATATGATGTCCTTAACTTTGTAGTTTGTCACCATCAAGAAATTCCAATAGTTTTTTTTTTTATCTTTTCTAAAACTTTACCTTTAATATATGTTGTTAACGTTTATACCTTCTCGCCTTTTGGTAGGTTGATAGTGTCTAAAAGTTTTCACCGTACTAAATTAGCAACCAACATTAACAATATAACGCAACTCGGTAGTCTATATTGATTTTTAATGCAATTTTATGAGTAGGGCTCGCTCCTAGTAATTATGTCGTTGTGCCTAGGTTATGAGTGCTCTCAGTCACATAAATAGTTTAATATGCTCATTGGCGCCTGACCTTGAGACATGGATCATCTAAGCGCGCATTAGCATGACGTACTCATACTCCTCGAACCAGGGTTTAAAGCTGAACTTCTTATTAGGAGGATAGATGAGACGATTAAGGTGAGATCCAATGTAGATTCAACTTTCGATTCATTCGTGGGATCCGGGCGGTCCAGGGAGACCACCATGGCTCCTCTTTTCTCGAGAATTCATACATCCCTTATCAGTGTATGAAAAACGAAGCGCCTAAAAACACATCTTCACAAACCGAGAACCACGAGCCGGAAATAATAATTTTGGTTGGTATTTACAATTTGTCAATTATGAAAGTGTTTAATCAATTAAAAACAATTGTCAAAATAATTACTATTAGAAGAGTACTCAATTTACGGAATTACAATCATGGCTTGATGACCTCTATTCTTCTCATTTCTCCGAAACATCCTCCCTCAATAAATACAACCGTTAACAAGAAAAAACAAATAACTATCGACCAGCCAATCATTTCTTGCCACGTAATCTCTTATGTAAGAAAGGAAGTCCAAAGGTCATAGTCAAAAAACATTCTCAACCATCGGATTAACTACTTGATCTAACGGCTTGAATCACATGTACATAATGAACACAATGCTATACACAATTTTAACTACATTATGCAGCATAAATACACCACTACTGTAACGCCCCTTTCTTAACTCAATCATGGAAGGTGGTGACTACGGTGGTGGTTACGGCGGTGGCCACGGTGGCGGCTTTGCCAATTATATGAATTATTATCATAACCATCCTTCTTTGTACAAGCCTGCACCACCACCATTAACAGCCATTGATAGATTCTTATGCAGTCGAAATCGAGTTGATCATCATCAAACTCAAAACAATGAGATCAATCAACCGTTGATCGTCTCTTCAAACGGGCTTTCGAACTTATCTTTTTCGAGTAACATGTTCAACAACTATTTACCATCGATCAAAAGTTATACGGTTGATGTTAATTTCAACGATGTGTTTACTAACCCCATCGGGGAATGTTTAACGATGGAAGAACTTAGAAATTACCCAATTTGTGATCGAAATCGAGGATCTAACCGGTTTGTAACCGAACGAGAAGAGATTTCAACAGTTTTTGAGAAGAAATCGAAAAATGGTGCCAACTCTAAGGTTTTGATCAAGGGACAATGGACAGATGAAGAAGATAGGTAAAGTTGTTGTTTCTAACACTTTTTTTTTAATCTTTTGTGATTGCTAATGTAATTTGTTTTACATTTTAATGAATGAATATTAATGTTTAATTTTTAATTTTTATTCGTGTTTTTAGCGAGTTGATCAAGCTGGTGAAAGAACATGGAGAACGAAAATGGGCTTTGATTGCGGAGAAAATGACCGGAAGAGCGGGGAAACAATGTCGTGAACGGTGGCGCAACCATCTACACCCCGATATCAAAGTTGTGCTTTTGTAATTTTTATCTACGTAACAAATCCTAACTGATATATTTTATCTATATATAATTTGCTTTGATTTAGTACAATTTAACTACAAATATCAACATTTGAGATCAAACAACTTAGTTTTTGTGTCCATTTTTTCTAATATTTTTTTTTTACAAAAAACAATCTTTTATACTTGGTATATCTTTTCTTCTTTATAACAATTGATTATACAATATTTTTCTTGAATTTTATATAGGAAGTTTCATGTGATTCTTGAATACTTTATTCACCAAATGATTATAATGTGTTACAAAAAGGTGTATAAAAAGGAATTTTCATTTGTTTGTCACCAGAAAGATACATGGAGTGAAGAAGAAGTGAGGATGCTAATTGAAGCTCATCAGAAAGTAGGCAATAAATGGGCAGAAATCGCGAAATTAATCCCGGGAAGAACCGAAAATTCGATAAAGAATCAATGGAATGCAACAAAAAGGAAGCAGAATTCGAGTAGAAAGAGCAATAAAAATGATTGCAAAAGTGATAAAAAATCATGTAAATCAACTCTTTTACAAGACTACATTAGAAGCAAGACTAGTGATCACAATCTTGCCACCGCGAATTCGACCGTTGTAGTCCCTGAGCTAACAAGTTCAAACAACAGCATTGCTTCTGATCCATCTATAGAGATCACTCAGTCCTATGAGGATGAGTTGAGTTTTATGCAAGCCTTATTCGAAACCGCCACCTATAATGAGTCCTCTGGCCATGTTTCGGAACTCGAATCTTCGAATTTCGATCATCTGTTAGGGTTTTCTTCAACTCCTTTTGATGAGAATTGGAATGTGTTCTTGAACAATTACCATGAAGATGATATGTCACAAACCCTAGTTTGAAGAAGGAGGTTATCATGTTCATGCTTGTGGTTTTTCTTAAATTTTATAAAAAAGTTTTAATAAGTTCTTATGACCAAAAATTAGCGGACCCTATGGTAGAGATGGATTCAATGATTGACGGTTTTTATAAGGTTGGAACTTTGTGATTTTAAGGTTGCTGGTTATTTTTTCTATTTATGTTTTATGTATCCTAAGTTACTGTTTTTTTGAGGTTTCTTTTATTATGGGAAAGTAGACTACATTTAGGGAGGTTTTACCTTTAACTTCTTTTTAACTTTGAAAGTAGACTACATTTAGGGAGGTTTTACCCCAACAACCATCGTCGCTTCTAGTTTTATATGGCCTTGGTTTCGTCATTCGATTTTTTGATGTTTGGTCCTAATTTCATCATTCGATCTTCGACTATTGGAACACAATCGACATGTTGATTGCAGAAGTCGTTGGAACAAACTCGACTTTTGAACAAAGTTGATTTCTTCTTTTATTTCTGGTTTCAAATCACCATTCGATTTCTGGTTTCATGGCGTAGCAAAACAGATTTCGCACAAATGTTATTTTAGAAAAATTGAGGTTTGATCTACATTTGTTTGCATTTTGTCACATTAGAAAGAAAAAAAAATATAAGGATAGATATTATGAATAAGATGAGGAGGTTTTAGAAGATAAACAAAATTTAAGAAATTGTGATTCTTAATGAAATCATAGGGACTATATTATTTGTACTAATTTCATTTTTATACACCACTTACATTTTACCTCCGTTTACTGCACTATACATTATTATATATTATTAGTAGCTTACTAATACTATATTTTTTTAGTCCTTTTGTTCACTTATTATTTTTAAGTAGATGACTATTTAGTTCTTCTATGGTTTTTTGAAGTTGGGTCTCCATAAAAATAACATTTCTATCATCTGAGATAAAAGTATGGTTTGCATACATCATGCTTTCTCTATACCTTATCAATAGCTCCGCTATCAACTGGAATTTTCAAGGTATGATTGTATTTAAATTACAGGGACGAGAAAGCCACCAGCTAAATGCGAGAACGATTATAGCTTGAAATGTAAACTAAATATATAAACAATTAAATCTTTTTTTTTTGTTTCTTAACCATATCTATTCACTAATTTAATCCTCACTCTCTTAATTTTTTGGAATGTGTGTTGGGTATGGGTGGAGGCTTCCCTCTAAGGCTAAGGGGAGTACCCCCGTGAAAGCTCCGTGGAGAATGACATGGCAGCGTGGCCAGCGTGGTCCACGGGCGTGGGGAGGCAGGGTGGGTATCTCCACTCACGGCGTGGAAATGGACTTGTAGCCGTTGGGGGTGGGGCCTACCTCTCAAACGGTTCTTCTTCTCCAGTGAAATCTCCATTGTTGTTGCTTCTGGTTTTTTTTTCCTCCGACGGTAGGCTAAGGCAACGCTTCTTCTTCTTTGTTTTCTTTGTTTTCTTTGAAAACCAATATAGGGTTGGGATGGTGGGCAACCCATGAAGCCCAATTAAAAGCCACTTAACTTGTTAAAGACCAATTATCTATTTAGCACAAAATTATTATCATTATTATATTTAACACAAAATTATTATTAATGTTTTTTTTATTAATTATTAAAACAAATCAATTAAATTATTAAAAAAATGACATGGCAGTGTAGAAATGTGAAACCATTACCCTCAAATGTGGAGAATGTGAAAAAGGCCATGGAATTTGATGTGACACTGACGTAAAGGGGTGTGAAAATGTGGAGGTAGTCCCCTTAGCCTAAATGAAAGTCAAGGGCAAACTCTCACCTTTTTAGAGCATTCACATAAGTTCTTTTATTCTCATTCATATCTTTAAAATTTAGAGAAAATATAAGAATTTATTGTTTTTTCACTCCACATCAGAATCTTCAACCCTAAAATTTAAAAGAAAACATCAGGAGCCCCTATAATATAGGGAGGTACTGTTCAACTCTATATTATTATTTTTATTATTTTTTTGTGAATGATTGAGTGGATGAAAAAGAAAAACTAATGAAAAGAATTAAAAAAAAGTTATTATTTAATTGAATAGAGATAAATATGGGAAAATCTTATGTGAGAGGTTTTAAAAAGTCTTTAAATTTTAAAAATAAATGTGTTTTTTAATTAAATTATAGGGATAAAGATGAGAAGACCGTTAAAAATGCTCTTAGATCTCACTCATATCCAAAAAAAACACATACAACCCCACCCCCCATCCCCACCCCACCCCACCCCACCAACTTCCATCCAAGGCTTCCATCTTCAACCTTTCTTCTCATTTTCGGTCACCCCTCTAACGTTAAATTATGTGAACCCTAGTAGTGTAGGGGCAGCGGTGATGATGATGGTGGCGAAAGCGAGGGCTTAGTCTATGGTTGTGAACGGATCTAGGGTTTGGTGGTTGTTTTGTTGTGGTGCAACCGGATCTTTGTTTTTTTAAGAGAGGAAATAAACTAAGATCTATGAAGGTTGTAGCAAGAAGAGAAAAAGGGAGAAGAAGGTTGGGGCTGGCGGCTGCTGCCGTCTAGGGTTTCAACGAGGGTTGTGAGCCTAGATCTGATACCAAATTAAACTTTGTATTGGTATTGTATTTTATAGATTGTGATTGTATTGAGAATTAGATAATTAGGGATTACAATAGATGTGGTATTTGTAGACCACAAGTTACAATTTATACCATACAATAATACCCTCTTATACTTTGGTCTAATACTCCCCCCGCAAACTAAGCGAGGGAGCGATTTTGTTTGAATTGTAAAAAAACATAAACATAAAAGATAACTGGTCTTCAATCTTCTCTCGTTCTCCCCTCCCGCCATACACTTACTGCCCGCCACCACTTCGCCGGACTCTGTAGCCCTAGATTTTTTTTCTGGAACTTCGTAGGCTTGTGCGAGTACTCCAAATTTGCGGGTACTCGTTGTTGTGCGAGTACTAAGATGTTGGGGCGAGTACTGAGATGTTGGGGCGAGTACTCGTGTAACCCTAGATTTGCGAGTACTTGTTGTTGTGCAAGTACAAAGATGTTGGGGAGAGTAATCACGTAACCCTAGCTTCGTCGAATGCTTCTTTGGTGACTGTTTGAGCTTCCTAGCTCTGATACAAAGACAAACCACAAATAATGTATTATATTGAGATTGTTATTAGGGTTATAAAATAGGTCTCAATATATAGAGCCTAATATTATATTCTAGTATTCTAAACTATCACTAATAACATTGTGGTCTAATTGGGGGCAACACCCCAAGTTAGCAGGGTCCAAGGGGCAACGCCCCTGGCTGGGTTGATTGCCTATCTGAAGTAGATTGTTCTCATCACAGTAGACTGCCTCTCCGGATGCACCCGGAGTAGTTTGCCTCTATGGAGTAGAATGACTTAGCATTTATGAATTGACGATTGTAACGGTTTTTAGCCAATAACTGTCATAACATTCCAATGTTTCTGTTTACCATATATATGCCTGCGAATTTTGTCGGTACGAAAAATAGAAATATATCTCGAATAACTACAAGGAACACTATCTTGATTTTCTCAACCAACCGTACAAATTTACTTCTAGCAAAAATCTAGTCGGTATCCAGTTTGACAATAACATTTGCACCCCAAGGCCAAAGATAATTAATGGTAGGGCACCTTGGTCATTCTTTTTTTTTTAAATCTAACTTAGATCATTTAATGTTACTCTGATCATAATTTAATTATATAAAAAAAAGTAGCTTAGAATAAAAAAATTCAGAACTTCTAATTAGGCTCGTTCGAATAGCTCGCCGGACAAAATCTGTCTGAATTTAAAAAAAAAGCTCGCTCAAGTTAATCTTGTTTTCAAACTTAGCCAACTCGACTCGTTTACAAACCAAGCCAACTACGCTATGCTAACGAATTGTTTTTATTTTAATTTATTATAAATATATATAACTGTTTCAATCGCTTGAAATAAGCGCGACTCATTTACAAACCAAGCAAAATATGGGTGACCTGACATAACACAATTTTTTATTAAAAACTAGAGGACAAATAATACATAAAGATGAGATACCACCCATTTATGAAGTGGGGTCTAACTGGGTTTATTTTTTTATTGACAAAAAAAAAAAAAAGTCCAAGACCCATTACATAAACAAAAAACAGTACATACCCACAACTTACATAAACATACATCCCTATGGTCCAGTGAGCTTTGGCCCTATAAGCCTATTTGCGAGCTTCTATACCCTGCATCGCCCCGTACTCTGCCGTCAAAAGATCTCGTCAAAATTATAATCAAACGGTGTAGACAATCACAAAACAAGGAAGCACAGCCCTTGGATTAAACACGATCAGCTCATCCTCTTCGTCTAACCTGTCCCGCGCCGCACCAGATCCTGCCCCGACTAAAGAATCATAACCCGGATCATCTTTCTCACTCATTCCCGGATCACACCCAACCCGACCCGCAATGACCCGACACACCAGCATCGCCCGTTTCAAGCCCATGAACCGGAATTCCTCCTCGATGTCCTGAGGAACTGCCACGTGTCCCTTCCAACTGTTCGGTAAAGTCGATATCCCGTCCAATTTGGGCGAAAACCCGGATTCGATTATCCCACACACACTACAATACTGTTGGGAGCAGATGGTGGAATTACCATTTTGCCCCAGGTCGCACATGAAAGTCGTGCAGTGAAACCGTAACAACTCGTTGCCGTCGGCGATACACCGTGGTCGTGGTCCACCGTGACGCGCCGCCTTCATCTTCACGCTCTCCCGGTATTCTTCAAACCGGGTGAGTATCTTGGGGCTGTTGTGGATCTTCATGACCCGGTGGATTGTCGGTGCTTCACCTGGCCAACCCGACCCGAATATTATCCGGACCACGTTCTTACCCGGATCGTCATCCGACATTTCGCAAACAGCGTGTTTGATCGATTGGTGTTGTTCAAGTGAACCGGGTTTTTGGAAAATCTCACCGCAGTTGGGGCACGGGTGGATTTCAGTTTGGTTGCGTAGAGGGAGGTAATCGGATCCGGGTCGGGTTGGAAGATGGTGGTCTGGTGGGAGGGTGGATTTTGATGAGAAGATTCGTTTAATGAATGAGAATGAGGATGACCAGGTGGAGGAGATGGGTTTGAGGTTGGTGGGAGAGGGTGGTTTTGGGCGGTGGTGGGAGGTGTAGAAGATGATGAAACAAGCGAGGTGGAGGAACATGAAGAGGAGGGGACGTAAGTCGGCCATGGAAGCAATGAATGGTGTTGATGCAGGAAGTTCATGGCATCTTCTTGTGCTGTGCTACTCCCTCTAATTATATATACAAGGGTGTTTTGGAAATGGGTTACAAGACTTCGTTTTGCCATCTAATAATGACCGACAACGCTAGAGGTGGTTTTGACCGGTTCGGTTTGGGTTAAACCGGTTTCAATGTATAGGTTTTCAAACCGGTTTGACAATCGGTTTGGACCGGCTGAGATCCCAAACATGTTTTTTTGTGCACCTCTAGACGACGCATCTTGTTGGTCGATTATCTTCTATTTTGATTTAAAAGTTCTTTAAGTTTTAATGAAAAGATTTCTTATTTATTTACTCCAAAGTCCGTATTATAGATTGTAAAATAATAATAACAAAAAATAGAGATAATTTACGTACATTAGGTCATTCTTACGAAGCTTTTCAATTTAGAATAGGCGAACACCACCAACCGCCACTATTTGTTGCCACCATCAACTTTTTACAGTCATGGTTATCACTACTAAACACCATAAAAATAAATATATGGTTAGCCCATTTTATCTAACATGACCCTTTCAACCCAAACTTAGTTATAACCAAGCTTGAAAAATACAATTGCACATGTATTAGAAAAGGTCCATTAGTGATTGTTTAATATCTCAAAATCGAATTTTGTTTCAAACCATGTCTGAGTGTTTTTCATAGTCTATAACGTCAACTAAAGAGTTACGACTTACAACCAATCAACCAGTGGCGGAGCTTGAAAAACTAATAAGCTTATCGCTATGTTTCGGGTTATATATTCGGGTCGGGCCAAACAAATCAATAATAAATAACTTTAAATATAAAATAATCTATTATAATGCGAGAGAAAAATGGTAAGTACCTGGAAGAAAATTACAACTCAGCCCGACGACCTTTAATATTTTTGAATTCATCGATTATGGATTCCGAATCAAACTTATTAGCAATATCTTTTTCTATGTAAATCACCAAGCGATTCGCGAGATACTCGTCTGTCATCTTATTGCGAAGCCAATTTTTGAATATTTTCATTGCTGAAAATCCTCTTTCTTTGTTGCAGTAGAAACTGAAAGTGTCAAGATAAGCCGAACCACTCTATCAACCAAATAATAATTTTCACGTTTCTGAGTTTCCACCAGACTTTTGCATAAATCTGAAATATTTGATATACCAGTTAGCTTGGCATTCATTTTCATCTCAATATTAAAATCTTCTAACTGATATGGTAATTGATTCCTCTCCTGCTCTGTAAAATCCTCAGGATAATACTTCTCAACTAGAAGACAAATCTGATCAACATTAATCTTTTTTGAAACTAAACTAGAACTAAGAGATAACAACTCCATCGTTTGCTCATTGAATCTATTATTCAACTCATCTATCTGTTTGTCCAATGTGGATGTAAACAAATCTACTCGGTAATAATGTCCAAATGTAACATGAAGATCTTTTTTTCGAGAATACTCTAACCAATTGGGATAAACACTGAACCAAGCATACTGGAACCTACGAGTATGATTCTTTGAACCTTTATTTTGATACTCCGTAAGACTTACTTGGTAAGGTCCTAAAGAAAGATAAGCACGTCTTACTTGTTCTCTTAAATGAACCGGATACTCCCAAATTGGTTTTCGTTTAGCTGGATCTCTTTCTATATTGTTAATATCCACTTCATTAGCAATATTTTCTTGTTATGGAGGTTTAGAATTAGCATGATTTTCTTGTTGATTTTCATGCTCTTGCGGCTCACTTGTTGCAGCTTTGTGACGTTTGCTTACTTGCTCATCATCATTTCTTTTCTCTTGTTCATCATCAATTCTTTTGAAAAAAGAACTAATAATTAAAGTTTTCAACTTTCATATAATATGCCTAACAAAAAAAAACAATAGTCATAATCGATTTCATTTCATCAATTCATTATTCATCATCAATCAATCTGTTGCTCGTCATAATCTATTCATCAATTCATCAATTCATTATTCATCATTAATCAATAATCCTTAAGAATGCAAGAAATAAATAATCATTCCTAATTATAATCCTAATACTTAACAAAAATACAACTAAAGAATGAAAAAAAAATCAAGAAATTAGGGCTTGATTCAAGAATGCAAGAAATCAAAAAATTAGGGCTAGCTAGCCTAGTATAGTACCTGTGATGTAAGCGGAGCAGCGAGCAGCCTAGCAGGGCGCCGGCGACTGGTGGTGGACGGCGAGAAGCGGCGAGCGACGGCGGTGAATGGAGGCGACGGCAGCAGCGATTTGGGAAGGGAAGCAGTGGTGGTGAACGAAAATGATTTGGGGCAGCAGGGTCGATCGATGGTTTTCTTTTAGAGAGGTTAGGTTAAAAATAAGTTTTCATTTTTCATTTCTCCCCCTAAACTTACACTTTTATTTTTAAAATGAACAATTTATTTTTTTATCAATTTTTTTCATTTCTCACCGATAACTTATCGAAACAATCTCAACATTGCAAGAATTCTTAGGGAAAAAAGTAAGCGGGGGCCAATAATTCTTTAGCGAACAAAATAAGCAGGGGCCGGCTCTATACGTAAAAAAAATTTCGGACGAAAACGGAAAAATTAACAATACTGACGGAAAAAACGGCAGGGGCCGGGGCCCTCCCTGGCCCCTTGTAAGCTTCGTCCTTGCAATCAACCATTGTGAACCAGAGCAACCATCGACTGTCGTTCACTGCCTTCATCCTCCACTTTGCCTCCGATGGGTTGCTGTCCAACCGTCATAGTTTGCATAATTTATTGTTTCTTAATTCTACAACTGAATGCTTATTTTGTTGAGTAATTAGGAAGTTATGATTATATGCTATAGGTTTTAAAGGGTTTATGCTCAGGGATGTTACTTTGAAAGTGATTCTTATGTTTTGTTTGAAGAATATAATACAATTAGTAGTATACTTTAGAATTTGCAAACATGTTCTTTTTTTTTCATTTGTATAGCAATGTGATGATTTATCAAATAGTTTTTCAAGGATTGAATCGATAAACACAAACACACGATATGGTGAAAAACTGAATACATAATGTCTAATCATAACTCGGTTTGTATAGACTAACCATAACTTGCTAGCCAAGACAATACTAAATATAATAAAACTCTAATTGCAACCCTTTAAACTCGAACCCTCCAACTACTCGTGTTGGCCTAATAGCCGAAACTTACCGACAGTTTTATTGATTATAAGTTTAAGAATTGTTACAAATCTAGAAATATTAAAATATTTTTATTTATTTCATGAAATTAAAAAAGGGACCACAGAGTTATAATTAGACATTATGTATTCAGTTTTTCATCATATCGTGTGTTTGTGTTTATCGATAATATTTAAGGGTGTAAAATATATGTAATTAAAGAAATACAAGTTTGAGCAGGGTCTTGTGTTGATCACGTGAACATTCTTGATTGTAAAATATATGTAATACCCTGTTGAGTTGATTCACTAATGTCTATTCTTAACCTTTATGTGCTTGTTAATATTCTTCTTTTAGAAAAAAAGTAATATATAGAAATAAACAAATATACATGAACCTATCTTAAGAAGTATATTATCAAACATACATGAATGAACACAAACCGTGTTTATGAATAAATAAACTAACTTTCAAACGAGCAGTTAGCTAACTGCACGTTGAGTTCGTTTATAACTCTAATCATACCAACACCAATGGAGTGGATTCCAACAGAACATTGGTTAAACAAAAACTTAGCAAGAAACATAACTAGACCCGGTTAATGAAGAAGATGTGTTGATGAACTCGATGCAATCCTTAAAAGCTTCTTCTCTCAACGGAGAGAAAGAAAGCCGTTTTGGTGTTACCAAGGATGATACCGTACTAGAACCCTGTTTTCAAGGAGCAACGAAACAAAAAACAGCCATAATCCAGTTACCAACATGTTTAAGGTAATCCAGCCATAATCTTGGTTCCACCATCAACCCTTTTGCTTAGATTCAGTTTGCAGGACATGGTAGCTTTCGTGTTAACTGTGTACGTTTACACCGATACTGTGTGTGCCTTGGGGTAGAGGTGGAGAGAAAGGATCAAGTTTAGGATATACATAATGAGGTATTTATAAGTAAAAGAGCGATAGGGTCATTAATCATGGAACACTGAAACCAGTTTTTGACTTCCACCTAGCCAGTAGTACATAGGAATTTAATATGGACTCTGCAAATAGTGGGGAGATGGTGGCAAACTTCCATAGTTGGAAGTTTAGTAAATTACTACTAGTGTAAACGAACCAAGCCACTTGAATTAACTCGATAAAAGCTCGAATCTAGCCTATAGCTTAAACGAGCTAGAGCATATACTAGAGCTCATTCTAATAGCATTTTTTTTTGCTAAATACCAACCTGCCTGGTTTTGACCGGTTCAATTACAAGCACTTCAACTGGTTTTTCAAAACCGATCCATGCCATGGTTATTGCCTTACCAGTTAAACCAGCCGGTCCGGTTTTCAAAAACTTATTTAATTTCATTTACTTATGAGAGTTAGTTTGGGTTGTGGGTTATCTCAAACAATTTTAATAATTTCTTTTTTGCTAAATACCAACCTGCCTGGTTTTGACCGGTTCAGTTACAAGCACTTCAACCGATTTTTCAAAACCGATCCATGCCATGGTTACTGCCTTACTGGTTAAAGTGTTAAACCAGTCAGTCTGGTTTTCAAAAACTTATTTCATTTCATTTACTTATGAGTTAGTTTGGGTTGTGGATTATCTCAAACAATTCTAATAATTTTTTTTTTGCTAAATAGGTCTAGAAAGTCAGCCCGGGTTTATCCTTAATTACATACCTCTTAAATCATGTTATCAAATACTGGGAATAGATAATAGCACCATTTAATCTAAATAGTTTTCCTAAACATGCTCTCATAGCAAGATCAAACTGTGGGTTGCTGCAAACATGATTATTATCTTAACTTGAGAATTGATATTAGAGTGAATATATACAAACACAATATTGTATGCAACTACTCATCATCCTTTACAAGCAGTATTTCAGTACCACCATTAATGGCACCATCCAAGAAATCCCTTAATTCTTCGATACTTTCAAACGCGTAAGGCGATGCAAAATCACTATCCAAATTATACCAAACACCATTAATCTTTTTCAAACAAACCCAATGTCTGCCATTCCAAATCCCACCATATCTTTTCACAGGAACATTTAACACGATTCCAGTTAACTTACTTTCAGATTCATCAAGATTAATGGAAGAAGCTTTATTACGCCGATCATGCCAAATTACCTTCTTACCCTTCCCTCCCACTGCAGTAATTAACACGTTTATATCATAATTACCTGTTAGCGAATTATGATGAGGCTTGAATATGACCGAAAAGCGTGTCCAGTTTCCTTTGTATGGATCTTCAAGAACAAGTTTTTCAGCTATATCATCCAAATCTTTTCGCGTAAATGCATCCTTCTCCTGAATAATCGCAACAAGAAATGAAATCAATTTTACCAAAATTGCTCATAATCTGTTGAAACTGGAACTTAATGCAGTTTGAAACATATGAATCACTACTGTGGAGCGATTAATTAACTGAAACTTTTATAACTGAAACCATGAAATTACGATGAATCTATACCAAGTTTTGGAACTTATGGAGTGATTAATCAAAAAATTAACTAAAAATTTCATCATCTACTTATTCCATAATAGTTGATCTGACCTAATTTCACTGCTGTTAGTACAGTTCTCTAAGGAATTCATGTAATCAAATCAAAACAATATCCAATTGATGAGATACAGCTACATGAAATCGCGATGAAACTATACCAGATTTTGGAACTTACGGAGTGATTAATCAACAAAATTAACTATAATACAGTTAGATCTGATCTAATTTCACTGTTGTTAGGAATTCATGTAATCAAATCAAAACAATATCCAATTGACGATATCAGCTACAGAATCGAATGGTTTGAATACAGATCATAAACGAGTATAAAACCTGGAAGAGATTGTTGAGGGCGTGTAAGAGGCAAAATTGTAACTTTTGCCTTTCATGATATATCTGCTTCTTTTCGTCTGCCATGAAGCTCGTATGGAATTTAGGGTTTTACGACGAGGGTTTCGAAAGAGAGAACGATGAGATCCTATTTTAAACAAATTTTTTTTATATTTTTACGAAAACAAGATAAACCGTATATATATATATTTTAATTACTAGTGTTAGAACCGTATATAACGCGATTATAAATAAAACAAAATTAAAACAAAATACAATACAATTTGAGACAAAAAAATGATTAATACAGTCCATAAATCAGTAAATATTTCTTTGTATGTATCCTTGTCTAAGAATAAAAATTTTAACCCGTCTCTGCTTTTAACTCTTGAAAGTGCAACATATAATCGACAACTTAAATTACATCAACACTGGGATAACTATTACAATGTTGTTAGGGATTTTGCGATAACCATCATGATTGCCTATGTTATGAATTTGTGTTTTGGTTTTACACTTAAATTGTTGTACGGCTATTAACCCATTTATAGGTAAATAAACTTTATTCATTGTATTTTTTCTCTCATATAGTGGATTATCTAATTATATTACAACTTGAAACAACAAAACAACATCAATACATCATCTACTATATCTCAGTTTATCACAACAAACACCCTGTAAAATTTTAAACTCCCATTATTCAAAGTCGCATTGAATTGCATGCACATCCAAACACCCTGTAAATTTTTAATCTCTTCTTAAGCGAAGAAACCTGTCATCAAGCACAACAGATACTGTAATAATTAGGTTAGATCATTTTAAGAAAATGGTTTATCTTCATCAATTGAGACAGATACTTATATATCTGGGTCATCAAGCATTTTTATTTCACATTGTCTAGCTTTAAACCATTTGAATTACATTTCAAATACTAAACAGAATGTAAAACTCAATGGGTCAATGTAAACATGACAAATAATTACTCAAAAAGAAGACTGCAGATATGGAATCGTTTATGAAGAAAAATGACAAAGTATGCGATTAAAGCAGAATATAAATACATGGAGTTTGATCTTCGAACACGACCTTTGAATGATGTCGAACGGAGAAGACCCAACAGGAGGCTTAAATAGGTGAAGACAGATGATTTAAAATAGAGACTTTATGAGAATTGTGTTGTAAATGAAGGTGTATTTAAAGTAAGGGAAAGTCAAATTTTAATGGCGTGATTGACTTGATACGTTTAAAAAACAGAATGATTTTGGATTAATAAAAAATATACGGGATTTTTTCAATTAAATCATTTATTATTTGCTCAAATTATGGTAAGTTGCCAAAAATAATTTACACGTTTTTTTAATACCTACTGTGATTAATGAATAAGACACAAATATGGGAAGAATTTGATTGAGAAATTGCAGTGATTGAAGCAATCAATACGAGTTTGACTTCATTTGGATCGAAAAAAAAATCTTATTAAAAAAAAAAAAAAAAAAATTACTGTAATTAACATAATGTGAATTTAAAACTTAAATTAATTTTTTCAAAAATACTAAAAATAAGGAAAATTAGGGGATTTTAACATAATTAGTCGTTTTAAATTTCAAAACTTTGTAAAATTCAATTATCGTTTCTAAAAGTACTTGCCTCTGACCACAATTTCCTAGAATCACACAATTGTTGGTATATAAACTCACCCCTTGACATGATTAACATCCTCCCACATTCGTGGTTGCTTAAAAGTTTTCCCTGCAGACCTATGAAACAAAAAAAAATGTTGTTTTTACCAAACTATTGTTTATGAAGTTATTTAACAAAAAACATGAAAGAAATAGTATAAAATCCAAAAAACGCAATAACCTAGGGTTTTATAAAGAGATCCAAAAATCTTACAATTAGAACAGAGAATCATAAGACACAACAAGTAGATCGAGCAAAAATTGTAATATAACAAATTTTAAATTCTTAAAATTTAGTAACAAAGAATCATAAATCGATACCAATAATATAACGGATATTGAAATAATCGAACAAAAAAAGATATTACATACCGATTGAGAGTTGATACGATGTGATGAGCTTATGAGACCTAGATATTGAAAGGGAAATAAGAAGTATGAGGTTAAAACATAAGATTCTTAAATATATTGAAAGAATGAAAGGGAAATTGAAAGAATAGATCCAAGATATACATTACCAACCGATTGTGTTTTGATTTTGAAGGCAATTGAATATCTTGAAAGAGATGTGATGGTACGCAATATCTGAATCGGCGATTGTTAGGGTTTGTGTGAAAGTTAACGGATGAGAATGGTGTAAATGGGTTAAAAAGGATTAAATAGTTCATTAGGCGGGTCCAATCAAATCAATAATTATCAAAAAATTCAATTTGAAAACTTAAATTACTATACAAAACCCTGATGTTTTGGATTTTATCAAATCAATAGTTATTGAAAAATTGATCAAAATCGCCCAACGACCAATTTGAAAACCGGCCAGCGACCAACAATAAGATCGATAAGAAAACCACAAATAGATTAAGAGTATAGATTACATACAGATTCTTGATTTGATATACCCGTTCGGTTGTTGAAGATGAAAGGAAGAGAGCTCCCTGCTCTTTTCGCCCTCGAAGTTTCCAAGTCTTGCTTTGTGGCGGACCGGTTAACCAACGATCCGTCTAAAACTGGACAGAACGTATTCCTACCCTCACCGCCCATGCTGCTACAAACCTCCTTGTTCTTTCAGAATCTTGCTTGATTTGTTGTGGCGAGCTTAATGAATCGACTGGACATCTTTTTATCTCTTGCGGTCTTGTGGCAAATAATTTCTCAACGGTGTCACATCTCTTCTATTTATGCCTTTGTATAAGAGACTTAATTGAAATTTATGAAGACTCCTCATGTTCAAAAAAGAAGGAAAAAGCGTTTATCGGGTGCATACAGAAGGCGCGAAATGATTTGGTTTTCAATCAAGTTCCCATTTCTATTGTTAAGTTGGTTGAAGATATCAAACATCTCGGCTTTCTGTTGGTCCGTAACAGAACAAGAGCATTGGCGTTAACTTGGGAGCAATGGCGATCTTTCAACTTAGCTTGCTTAGATAGTTAGCTCTGCTTTGTATTTATGGGTTAATGTTGTATATACCCCGGAGTCTCGTCATATTTTGGCCGTTCAAAAAAAACTTAGTCTTGACTTCAAGACGAAAAAAGGTCATTAATCTGGTGGTAAACGTTATTCAAACTGCCTTCATCGCTAATAGAAATATTATAGGTGGGGGGTGTTTCGCTAACCATCAATGAGATTTTCCGTGGCTTACATACTCAAAAAGAAAATTTATGTTTTTTAAAAGTTGATTTTGAAAAGGTATTCGATTCAGTAAATTGGAACTTTCTTGACTCGGTGTTGGGACAAATGAGATTCCCTAATACATGGAGAAGTTGCATAAGCTCTGCTAGATCATTGTTTTGGTTAATGAGCCTCCAACAGTTGAATTTCAAGTATAAGGCCGCAGGAGGGGGGGTTATGACCAGGGGACCCACTATCCCCATTTCTGTTTGTTATTATGACAGAAGCACTTCTTGTATAAACAACAAAAGCTTGTTGGTCCAACAAATCAACAATGGGCCGATTGTTTCACATTTGTTATACGCAGATGACGTAATATTCTTCTGCGACTGGTCTTTATCAAACTTTCAGAACCTCGCAAGGATACCCAGGTGTTTTCAATTAGCTTCGAGATAGCGGGTCAATTTTATCAACAGTTATGCTGTGAGACGATGAATCGGCTAATCATCTTTTAGCAAACTGTACTTCTGTATAATCTTACCTCACACACTGCATATACAAAAACAGATTAATAGATTATTGTTGAAAGGATATAATTTTTATAATCTTACTTCACACACTGCATATTCATAATAAATTTGAAAAAAAGTTGTTATGACCAACCCAACCTGTTTAAATCCTTTAACCCACCCATTCTACCAGCTCTTCAAGAAATGATAGAATAAGATGATACCTACCTACTTTTGAAACTCCCAATCTTCTTAACTGCTTGATGGCAAAATCATCATTTGTGGATTCTGAAGGTGCGCAAAACTGTGTTCACCTGCAAATATCAGGTCTTTATGGTGAGTAAAGTTGAACTCTTCTTCAAAGCTATCCCCAGTAAGAATCAGCCTTTTTTTCTCATGTGGGTCAAACGGGTTGTTTTTAATGTTCTTGATCTTCTTCTATTCATCAGACTCTAACCTCTAGGTTCTTTCAACCTCTGAAATTCCAAGATCCATTAGACTCTTCTCCATATATCATCTATCTAATGAACGGTCTTGTTTCTGTGATGATCATGTGGTTTCTCTTTATCTTGAAGAACATTTTCCTCGATCAAGGCTCTCTTGTCTACCAAATTATCGTTTAAGATTGTTGTAAAAACAACGCTTTTGTGCTCTTCATTCATGTTCTTAAAGTTCTGTTACTTGTCTTTGGCACTTTGTTATGTTGTTTGGGAACATGAGCATGATTCAAAGGCCTAAATAGATGCAATTGCTTCCATTTTTTACTTTTGATCATGCAAATCTGCAGTTTTAACCTTTCGACGATTCATACCTGTAAATATTTGATGAACAAGAAATGCAATGTGTTAAAATGGTGAAAACAAAAGGAGAAAACAGATACAAAATGCATAAGAATATGTGTATTTTGTAACACGGCATAAACAATTTTAAGCAACATTTTCACAATTTTGACCACGAAATTTTGTATCTCATTCGCGTCCATACTACTTAATACTTCATAGCCTCCCAAATTACATGTATAATTATTCAAATTTCCAATCTTAATCACATAAACAAACAGAATTAGTGAAAGAATTATAACTGTAAACAATAGGAAATAAAAAAAAATATAGAAAAGGATCAATATTTTCTTACTTTACCTAGAAAAGATTGAAAACTGTAACTTTCTTTTTGTTGTGGCTGCTAATGTGGTGCGCGCGATTTCTTTGGTTGTGAGGTTTGTTGGATCCTCAAATTCAGGAGTCCCGAAGTTTCGAACCCTTCTTTCCCACACACAAGTGAGACCGTGCTTTATCTCTGCAAACTCCATAGTTGCATAATATACACAATGGATGATTGGATCATTGGAAACCCTTGGTTACAAAATTCATGAGTTTTAGTTCTAATCAGATGTGATCTATGTTTCAAAAACAGTCCCAGAAAGAAGACTGTTGAAAGGTATTAACCAAAGGAGGTTGTTTCAATAGAACGATGAAGCTTATAATGAATACATGTGTTGTATACATTTATTTCTTGAAGATCAAGAACAAGAAAATGAAAAAGAAAAGAAAGAAAACGTTGTTTTTTCAATCGAACAAGGAAGCTTATAAACCGGTGCATACATAATAGAACACAAGTAAACATACAACACCTTAATGCCTCATATCAATATCCCATTTAATCTGCTACAAAGATATAAATTTACCCAACAGAAATTTAATGCACCTACAAAGGAGAAATATGAAATATCCATAACCAGTTACCAAAACAAATGATTGTCCAATGGGTCAAAGAAGTTGTGGGTTTCAAGCATCACTTGGTGACAACACAATCTCCTCTGTCTCTGTTCCTGTTTGTTCATGTTGAAACAAGGAACCAATAAATAACCGAATCGAATAATCCAACTCCAAGATTTATAATTTATTGTTTAAGAACAGTTCCTGGATCTTTAGTTTAGAGACAGTTATCCAACTCAAATTCAATCTTGATCAATCCAAATTTGGTAAAACCTAGGGGCGCTAAACGGTCGAGTTCCTGGATCTTTAGAGTATTTACAGGTTGACACAAACACGACCCGTTTAATCCGAATATCATTTTCGCATCAATCCAAATTTGGTCAAACCTAGGGGTGCTAAACGGGTCGAATTCCTGGATCTTTAGAGTATTCGCAGGTTGACACAAACATGACCCGTTTAATCCGAATATCATTTTTGCATATTAATACTTTAAAATGACAATTTTACAACAAAAAATACAAATGTATATAAAACAATTACATTTTAATTATAAGATCTTATGTCAATTTCACTTTTAAGTTTTAAGTTTAAAATTTTAGCATAAAATATCCAACCAATTTAATTTATGATACAAAACACATTTAAAAAAAAATGGGACAAAGAGGTAAACCCGTGAACCGGCGATTTGGCACTAACACAACCCGGCAACCCGCTTAGTTAAATGGGTTTGACCCGAAATTGACCCGACCCGTTTATACTAAACCCAGACCCACTAATTTCATGTTAGGTTTGTATTCGTAAAACTCATTCAATATGAATGTAAATTGTAATTCAAGAGATTATAACATTCTTATAGTCAATCAATCAACTTACCTTCTTCATCTTCATCCTCATCATCATACCCATATGCATCATTCAAGTAATCCAATCCAGCTTGTGTAAACACCAATTTATCCGCATTCAAAATGTCAAACAAATTCAAAGTCCTGGGAGTCAACATTTTCAACGTCCCAATATTCCTACTCGACAGAACCACATTATCATCAACCTCCGTCATGAAGAACATCGATTTCTCCTTCGGATCAATCCCCCATCTCTTCAACGCTTCAATAAAATCCCTAGTTTTCGGTTTCTCAAATTTCTCCCCAAATTCCTCCACCACGATTCCGTTCACGGCGGCGCTAGCCAACGCCGTCGAAATCGCAAGCCGCTTCTCTTTTTTATTAATCTTCACGGACCAATCGCGTGGTTTGGGGCCGAACACGACTCCTCCGCCGGGCCGGAGAGGGGTACGTTGAGACCCCCGGCGAGCACGGCCGAGTTTTTTCTGCGGGAAGGGTTTTTTTCCTCCTCCGCGAACCTCCGCTCGGGTGAGAGTGGAGGCGGTGCCGCGACGCTTGTTGTTTAGGTCGGTGGTGATGCCGCGGTGGACGACGGCGCGGGCGGTGTCGGGGCTGGCGGACTTGAGGTTGAGGGTGGTTTCGCCAACCTTGGTGCCGTCGAAGGAGAGGACCGGGAGGGTGGCGAGCTCGGAGCGGATTCCGGAGGAGGTGGATTTGGGGAGGTGGGGTTTTGGGGGTTTGACGAAGAGGGAAGAGGAGGGGGTTTGGTTTGAGGAAATGGAGAAAATTGAGGAGGAAAGGAATGAGATTGAAGATGGTGGTCGTACGAATGTCGCCATTGTTGTGTGTAAGGAAGGTCTGGTTGAGTGTGTGTGTGTGTTATCCTCTTGCCTTCAAGATTTTGCAGTCCTATCCAGTTATGCTTTATGGATAGGTAGCTTGTTATTTGGCCTTTGGATTTTAATTTTCTGTAGGTTTAAAAAAATGTTTTATATTTTAGAAACACACCTAAAAATATGTCTAATAAAAAAGTTAAACGAAGAGTACCTTCTGATTTAATGACATTGATGACATTGATGATTACCTTTCATATATATGGTATGGGTTTAAATCATATAAATAACAGGTTTAAGTAGTGTTTATGAGAAAAAAAAAATTATTGTTAAAAAAACGAGAATATCAATTATCGTTTTAGGCATGTATGCAAATTTAATTGAACATAAGTTGGGTGAAACGAACTTATGGTACAAAATTTATGGCTGAAGTTATATGGTTTATGTTGAAATAGAGTTTTAACATTGAGTATAGACTACTTAGTATTTCTACAAAGTACTTGTGAAGCTTCGATTGATTCTAAGGTTGTAGTTACCATTGAAGTTTAGAGTTCAATATAAGTAGAAAGTGAGTTTAAAAGAGAGTACTAAAGTATAAGTGAAGTTTATGTTAATACGGAAATGAAATAGTGTTTCTACTTTGTGATTTTGTTGAGTGAGGTTAATACGAAAGAACTTAAGTTTGTATTGAAGAACTTAAAAGGTTAGGTTCTGGCTAAAGACTTAAGTTACTACTAAAGAACATGTTGCTACTGAAGAGCGTGATTATTACTAGATGATCGAAGACTCATTAGTACTTCAGCATTAAGTTAATGTTACTTAAGACTAAGTTACAACTACGAGATTACATGACAGTGGTGTTCAAGAGTATTTCTTAAAGAACTTGAAAGTTGAAAAACGAATACAACTTGGTTTTAAATGAAAGAAAAAAAACAATACATGAACACAAGATTTATAGTGGTTTAGGTGAATATTAACTAACTCGTCTTACACCCCTCCTTCCACCAAAAGTCTATCTTCACTGCTAGGGGTGTTCATTATTCAAATCACACTTGAATACCCCGGAATTCGATTCGAATTCAAATTTCATGTTACTTTAAGTCAAATTTGAATATTTATATAACCCGAATAACATATATATATATATATATTATATTTTTTAAATTGTATATAATCATTGGGCTTGTTATTTGTTTAATTGTTTTGAGATTGTTTGGTTGGGGCTAAATTTGAAAAGGAAAAATCTAATCCCTGACTCATCAATCATCGATCGATTCAACTCATTCAAATCTGACATTCATATGTCTTAATGTAGAACTCGACAATCCTTGACCATTGTTCAAGCAACGACCTAATTCACTATCTTGTAAGACTCTTTATGTTAATTTTGCAATCATACATGTCTTAGATTGTTAAAAGTTTAGTAAAATACTAATTATTAACTTTTTTTGTAATTTTTATAGATTTTCTCTTATTCGAATATTAGTCGAATTCAAATACAGTTTTCAAAACTTTAAATTCAAATAACCCAAAATTCGACTAATTTGACTCGATAAACACTCCTATTCAGATTCAGATGAACTTCTCTCTTAGGTTAGTTCTTTCTAATTGGGTAAAGATGATCAATCTTCTCCCTAATCATTCTTTTGAAAGAGATCAACAAAACTTCTCACTAATCAAGATGACCGTCACCTTTTTATTATTGTGTGAGTGTACATACAAATCAACCCATATAAACAAGTGTTGGTGAGGTTACAACAACGAGGATATAAAACACATTTTTTTGGTCTTATATTGGATATTTGTATCTTGACCTGTCACTTAATCATGAAAATGGAATGAGGTTATAAAAGTCCCTTTAAATTTGATTTTTTGTTTGGCAAAAGTTTGAGTGTAAAATGGCGATGGAGTTACCGGTATGTAGAAAAATCGAAAACCGAATCGTATCTATAGTAAAAACAGAACCGGATTGTGAATTCGGTTTTCAGTTCGGTTACTAACCGTATCCGAATTGTGAATTCGGTTTTTGGTTCAGTTATCGGATATATTATTTTTAAGTCTGTTTGTTCGGTTAGACATATTTCCAATACGGTCTGATTTATTCGGATACTAGATTATATACCTATGTATTACATGAGGTTGTTTAATAGAAAAATAAAAGTACAATAAAGGGGTAAAAACTTTAAGATAACATGTAAAACAAGAAATAAAATTATTTGTTTTACTTAATTAAGTAATGATTACAATTCAAATTTTAAAGATATATTTTTAAATCGGTTTATTTGGTTGAATTCAGTTGATTAGAAATATTTTTAATTCGGTTAACAGATAAGAGTTAAAAAAATCAAAACAGAATAAACCGTTAAGCGATGTGATAAATGGAAAGTAGACCGGTTGGCACCCACGTCATCAACGTGGGTCCCTTTCTCCCACCAAATCCACTACACGGTTGACTAAGAACTTGACTCCTCTGCCACCCTTCACCACCATAACCTTCAAATTGTTTCAGTCCGATCGTTCAATAGCTCGTTGACCGGTTATACTGTCGGCTAATTTCCTTTTCCGATCCCGTAACAATGGGAGACACGGTCAATACTGCTTACAAGAACGCAAACGAGCCGATCGAAGCTCGAGTGAGAGATCTTCTATCTCGTTTGACTCTCAAAGAGAAGCTAGGTCAGATGACTCAGATCGTACGCATCGTTGCCACTCCTGACGTCATCAGAGATCTCTGTATAGGTAACTACATACTTGCTCCTTTCAGTTAATCGATTTCAATTTATGTGGATTTGTTGCCAGGAAGTGTTTTGGGCGGTAGCGGAAGCAAGCCTCGTGACAATGCGACGTCGTCCGATTGGGCGGACATGATCGACGGACTCCAAAAATGCGCACTGGAATCGAGGCTTGGAATTCCGATCTTCTTCGGTACTGATGCTGTTCATGGCAATAATAATGTTTACGGTACGACTATTTTTCCTCACAATGTTGGGCTTGGAGCTACCAGGTTGGTGTTAAAATCGTTAAATTGTTAAAATAGTAAATTCTAGTAATGTAATTTGATTGAATGTGTTGCAGAGATCCGGATCTGGTGGAGAGGATAGGTGCTGCAACTGCTCTGGAAACTAGGGCTAGTGGCGTTCAATATACATTTGCTCCCTGTGTTGCTGTAAGTTCTTTATGATATGATCATCAAAATTCAAAAGTACAATATTATTGTATAAGAAAGAGTTGTTAGCAGTTAATGAACCAATTTGATATTTGGTAGTGACTTCTGTTTCTTAGATTTAGGGCATGTTTTGGTTGGTTGGAGTTCATCTGAATTGGAATTTGTATGATTGGAATTCCAACAAAATCCTTCAAATGATGGAAATCAGAATCCCTCATTCAAGGGAAACATTATAATTTACGTAATAACCCTTGCCGCTTTTTGTTCCATATTTTTCTCTGTTTAATGGTTATTTGAGTTTGAATCTTTGTTTTATATTTTGTTAGTTTTAAGGGATAATTTTGTCTTTTTAGGTATTTTTACACTCTAATTCCATTAACAAATGTATCAACCAAACACATCATGGATTTTCAAAAGAATCCTTTAAATTCCAATTCCAAAACAGTCCATGAACCAAATGCTCCCTTATAGTTTGAAACCTATCATTTGCCTGGTTATGATACCTTCATATGTAACCGTCATAATCATACAAATAGTCTCCTTATATAGAAAATTGGATTTGACATAGTTCTGAAAAGTCAAAATTAGTTGATTGAATCACATAACCTTTTTATTGAACCACATCCTTTTAAATGGGGATGTGTATTCATTACATTTGCAAATCTGGGATAGTTGTGCAGAAAAAGTGGTCATGGATGCTCTATATTCATGCCCATTTACATCATCCATACACACCACATTCCAATTTCAAGAATATTATCTGTTTATTAGCCTTTAATTGCCAATTTCTCTTATCCCGTGAATCTATCATAGAAAATTAGCCTGCTTGATATAAACTAATAACATGTATATTTCATCAGATATTCAGGTTATGAAATGTGAGAGGTTTCTAATAAAAGATATCACAACTTCTTGTGCTTCCATGAAATATAGTAATCTTTGTGCTGATGAATTGGATTGATGTTGGTAGGTATGCAGAGATCCTAGATGGGGAAGATGTTATGAAAGCTATAGTGAAGATACACAATTTGTTAGAAAGATGACATCACTGGTAACAGGCTTAAAGGGGAAACCCCCCATTCACCACCAAAATGGATATCCTTATGTAGCTGGAAGGTAAAGAAAAAACATCACCAACCATCAAATTAGTAGTTTTAATTTACTTTTAGCATCATAACGACATTTTAATGTTCTAGGAACAATGTTATGGCATGTGCAAAACATTATGTTGGAGATGGAGGCACTGACAAAGGAAAAAATGAAGGGAATACTATAATCTCCTTTGATGATTTGGAAAACATCCACATGTTACCTTATCTAGATTGCATTTCAAAGGGTGTTTGCACTATTATGGTATCCTATTCTAGTTGGAATGGAACTAAAATGCACTCTAATCGTTATCTCCTTACAGATATTCTTAAAGAAAAGTTGGGTTTTAAGGCAAGTATAATATTTCATTTATCAGCTTGTGGAATGCCCAATTGAGTTCTACAACATTGTTTTTTTTATGTAAGGAGTATAGAGGTGGCAATTCCGGGCCATTTACTTTTGAATGGGTTGATTAGGGTTATGTTATAACTAACTGGCCAAACAAATAAAATTGAAAAAAAAAGATTAGATTAAGAGTGAACATGTCAAATTGGTGGACACTCACCAAAGTTATTGCATAAAACCATCGGAATCATTTTATTCAAAAAATATGTAATAGTGTTTTGTAATGGTGATTGGCAAACTATCATTGACAACAAAATATGAATTTTTTTTGGACAAAAAGTGTTTCGGGTTAACAAACCGTACCAAAGAATCACACTTTTTGACCCGTTACCTGACTCACCCAGTTTGCCACCTAATAGAATACTCACCCAATTTTTCACCTCTAATAGAATGTTAAATTGACTTCTTTTTTTTCCTGATGTGACACTTGAAAACCGGTTATCTTAGGTAAGCTTCAATCAAGATTTTTTGAAACTGCGATGCTTTTTTTCTGGCCTAAACTAAGTTTATAACCCAAAGTTGGTTATTATTTATGCAGTTAAACCGATACGGATTTTAGTTCCCCACAACTTTTTTTTTTGTGTGTGTGTGTAGAATGTCTGTTAAAGTAACTAAAGAAACTTTTTACAGGGTATTGTGATTACAGATTGGGAAGGACTTGATGGATTACATGATCCTCATGGTTCAAACTACAGAAGTGCGGTTTTATCTGCAATCAATGCAGGAATTGACATGGTAGGTTAAATTATATCTCACCAAATCAGAAAGTTTTACATTTTATACCCCTCTAGTTTTAAATATTTGTAACTTGCAGGTGATGGTTCCGATCAGATATCAATTGTTTTTGGAGGATTTAGCATATTTGGTAGAATCAGGAGAGGTATCCATGGCAAGAATTGATGATGCTGTTGAACGTATATTAAGATTAAAATTTGCTGCAGGACTTTTTGAACATCCCATGGCAGATAGATCCTTGCTCAATATTGTGGGCAGTAAGGTACACTTCAGCTAAAACTGGTAAAACGGGCTAGTCAGGTAACGGGTCAAAACGAGTTCTGAACAAAATGGATTAGGGTCAAAACGTGCCTTTTTAAGAAAGTATAAATTTGGTTCAGTTCAAAACGGGTTCTGACCAATATGAACTCGGGTTGAAATGACTCGTTTTAAGAGAAAAAGGAAGTATCAAAATGGGTTGAGTTAACCAAATGAGCCCATATGCAAACTATTTTTACCCAAATCAACCCATTACTTAATAAAACTAGTTATGATTGTCATCCATCCCTACAGTTGTAGACTAATAATCTAATATGTTTACCCTATATTTATTTTTGTTTTTTTAAATACGAAAAATTCATTGTCCCAGCCACACAGAGAACTAGCACATGAAGCAGTTCGGAAGTCGCTGGTTTTGTTGAAAAACGGGAAAGATCCAACAATACCATTTCTACCATTAAACAGAAATGTTAAAAAGGTTCTTGTTGCCGGCAAACATGCAGATGATCTGGGTTACCAGTGTGGAGGTTGGACCGCCAAATGGGAAGGTGCCAGTGGAAGAATCACAATTGGTAAGTCATAATAAGTGGTACCTTTAATCATGGGTAAGCCTAGCAAAACGGGCAGGTCTAGTTTAGTAACGGGTCAAACTGGGTTCGAGTCAACTAATTCAGAACAAGCTCTGATCAAAACAAACTGTTTTTAAAAAAACATCAATTTGGTTTGGGTCAAAACGGATTTCTAACCAAAGTTGGTTTACCTTGAAATGGGCCGTTTTAGAAAATATATATATATATATATATCTCAAAATAGGATCACCTACTATATTTGCTTTTATGACGGCTAGTGGCGGCGATGGACGGCAGTCGTGGTGTCAGCAGTGGATAATCTTGAGTAGACCAAGTTGACCCGCTATATGTTTTTAGTTAATACAAATGAACCCTTAAACAAATTTTTTTACCCGAATCAACCCTTGTTGATGAATTGGCCATAATTTCATGGGGCATTTCTATATATACCTTGAAAACTTTATAATATCATATTTACCTGATCACGGCTCATCAAATCATAAATCATTGTGTCACGTCTGAAAACATTAAAACCAATTTCTATAGGAACAACGATTCTTGATGCTATAAAAGAAGCAATAGGTGACACCACTGAAGTGGTATACGAAGAAAACCCGACAACTAAAACCCTTTCCGAACATGATTTCTCATATGCAATCGTGGCCGTTGGTGAAGCCCCTAAATGTTTAATATTTTTTTTCAAGGTAAGGACTGACAAGTCTCTAGCATTCTATGAGGTTGATGACAATCTGGATGTACGCCTTATGCAAGACATATTGTTTAGTTACTCTTTTTACAACTTTGATCTTTGTTACTGTCAGGTACACGATACCACTGTAATTATTTTTGCTAAGAGCATGAGTACTTGAAGGTCTGATACAAAAGCTGGTAAAAGATCTTAACCGGTTCAAGTCATAATGGGCCATTTTTAGTACGAACCAAACGGGATGAGTCTGGTTGGGTTGACCCGAAACGGGATGAGTACTTTGGCTTTAGAGCCATCAGTACTGGAAACATTGGATGCATTGGTTGCTACTTGGTTGCCTGGAACAGAAGGAAATGGCATAACTGATGTTATTTTTGGAGATTATGAGTTCCATGGGCGGCTTCCAGTTTCATGGTTTAGATCGGTTGATCAATTGCCTATGGATTCTCATCAGAGCACATATGATCCCTTGTTTCCACTCGGCTACGGGTTAAAATGTGCAACACCCATTTGAGCTTGTGATCTCCACGTCTGCATGGTCATGCTTTTGTTTGTTTTTGAAATCTTAATTCACATGTTTTAATTTTGTGTCCGCTAGTGGTACCTTGTTTCATGGTAGAGTAGTGTGTCATGAGTTGGTATGAATTAGTGGGATTATCCATTCTTTGTTGTAGAATATTTAGCATTTGGAATTTCATGGTTTAAATATACCAAACAAACTCCTTTATATATAGTGGTTAAACCATCACAAAGAATTAAAATGAAAGACTGATAGCTTGGGTTATAACCGCTAACAGTTATTCAATTATAATAGTGTGAAAAACTTCAGCAAAAACTTTAGTATATAGTTACCTCTCATAACTTGCATGTCAACAACTTAGTTATTGTGCTCGACCAAGTTTTCACCGATGACTTGGTTGCCACCTTTGTAATATAAATATAATAGATCAAATAACATGCATAAGCATTATGACCTAACGATAAGCAATCCTATACAAGAATCTTTTGTTTTGCTTCAAATTGATTAACCGCTATGTTGTTTGTCAAACCGATGAATAACTGATGCTATGTTAGTCTTTTTGGTAATCATCACAATATATAGACATGTTTTCTTTACAATAATGTGTCCCGACTCCCGAATCAAAACCACTATATATATGCACATTAAACAAGCTCTGCATTCCATGAGCCCGAGACTAAAGAATCATATTACTAGAGCCCTCAATGTAAGGTCGAAAAGTATTAGATAACTAAGTATTAACATTAAATACCCTGAGAAGTCATATCGATAACGATAATGTCCAATGCATGGACTTGCGAACAATACCATAACCCATGGGGTAATACTTCAACATGCCATGGCTAGCAACGCCGCGTTCGGCACCGCGCCATATGGCATGCATCATGCACAACATCTGTGACGGAATAGTCCAAATGTGGTCTTACACTATAAATACTCCTCTCTTTGCGAGATAACATTCAATTCTACACCCTACCATGGATTTAACATACTCTCTTGCTCTCATTTACTTCCCAAAAACTCAAATTCTCAAGATGGTTTTATATGCGGAGTACTTACTCTATTGTCTGGTCCCTAATAAACTAATAAAGACAACTTAAATACTCACGATCGTGCGTATATTACTAACCACATACTCCTTCTTGACACAATACCTTACTTTAGTTATCTACAATAATTAGGTTTTTTTGCATTACTTGTTAGACGATATCAAACAAACACAAAAAAGTGGACAAACAATTGATGATCGATCTGCAACATACTATCGACCACCAGAAGCATATTTTGATGGCTTTTGCTCTTTGATGTATTTTGAAGAAGTAATGGTTGTTTTCACCGAGTTAAAAATACAGCTCACAAGTTCACAAAGGTGAAAAAGTATGATGGTGCTTTTAATTGGGAGTTGTTGATGTTAAGCGACAAAATTAAAGGTTTATTGGGAAATCAGTAATGGGCGAAGATTCTAAGAAACAAAAAAAAAGACGTGTGAATATGCAAGTGATGGCTTTAGAACTCTGGATCAAGGTCAAGGTCATTTATAGCATGTAACCATACAACCTCTTCACCGAGACTCATTGATCACCGACGAGTATCTCAAATCTCATAGTGTCACCGATTAAAGAGAAAGCCATATTATTTGTCACGACTAATCCATTTTTGATTAGGTTTAGTTGGGTCAAACCAAGTTGACCTGGGCTGATCCGTTAACTAAAATACATTTTTATGTATTTATTTAATATTATTTGCAAACAAATCCACCAAATATGTCGAATAATTTACTACAATTCAATTTTTTAATTGACGACATTAAATGATTTTATTTGGGTAATTTTTATTAGAGTAAACTTTGTTTTTGGCTCATGTGGTTTAGTCAAAATAACGGTTTTGATCAAATAGTTTTAATTTGACTTTTTTGATCCATGTGGTTACCTAATTTTCTCAATTAATACCAACCCACTAACTTCGTTAATTTTTTCTATCGAAAGTAAAGGTATTTTAGTTTTTTTAATAGTAAGGAATGATTGTATCATTTTCTATTAATACAAGGACCAAATAAACAAAACAAAAATTATGTCTTCCCCCAAAACAAAAACCCATCATCATCTTCCACTCCTGCTCCCCTCCCTTCCGCCTCCCCCTACCAGTTTACCACCACCAGCCACACAACGGCACCACCACCAACTTAAATCCTCATCTTCCAATCTGGTTTTCGGATATATACACACAAACACCGAAGATGGATTCATCCTTCACCAATCACGTTCACTGGCGACCACCCCCACCCCATCATCTTCCCCCCTTCAACCACACCACCGCACTCAACACCACAACTATCATCCAAGCCTGAAACCCATCTCCTTGTTCGTTTTTCCGGCAACGAAGAGAAATAGATGGTCCAACCCTGTGTTCGTTGTTGTCGCCAGAAGCCAGATCTTAGCCGTTCGGTGTGGAGATGGTTCAATCGTTGTGGAGATGGTTGCAATCGATGGACTGAAATCGATGCCATAAGACAGAAACCAGATCTACACTACAGCACCAAAAAATCGCTAGCAAAATACCCATACCGGAGGTGGATGAGCTCACATCAAAGGTGGACTCGGTGGTTTTCGCGTTCGCCGGTGGTGGTGAAGATGAGGTGGTCGCCGGTGGTTTTCGTGTACGTCGGTGGTGGTGGACTGGTGGTGGTGGTGTCTGTTTGAAGGTTTTGATGGTGGGTGGGTGATGAAGAAAAGAGTCGCCCTTGTTTTTAATTAATTTACACAAAATAGTCCTAGTTTTATATAAAAAAAAATTGACATAATTAACTCCTATATATGAAAAAGACTAAAATACTCTTATTTTTAATAAAAAAAAATTAACGTTGTTAGAGAATTGAGATTAATTGAGACAAATTATATACCATAGTAACAAAAAAAGTCAAATTAAAACTAATAGACTAAAATCATTATTTTGACCGGACCACATGGGCCAAAACTCTTTTTATTATTTAACTAGATTAAAGCTCATGTTTTACATGGGTTGAATAAATACAATTTGTTACAAAACAGTATTTTCTATAAAGATTTGTATGTTTGGTATTATTAGTCATCTGTGAAATAAGAAATTATTGAATTTTTCTTATGATTTAGTAATTTTTAATAGAATATTAAAATATAGATTTTATTAGAAAACGATACGCAGCAATATAGTTATTCATTTATTATAATATATGTTAGAAATACATGGTTAATAAATACAGTGTTATATATACTTAGTAATAAAGATCTAATATTACATATTTTTGACATATTACATAAATTTTTAATACAAATTTTAGAAATGTTATATAGTTAATTTTTATAAGTATTTTATAAAAAAAAAAAAGAAATGTTCAAACTATAAAAAATGTTTTATGAACAAAGCTATTTTTTTAGTTAAAAATTGTTTTATAAAAATAGTTATAAAAATTATTATTATTTAACAGAAGATAGAGGTGAGAAAAAAAATTATATTTTTTTATAGAAACTTGTATCATTAAATAGTAATTTTTTTTTATATAAACTTGTATCATTAAATAGGAGAGAGATACGAGAAAAAAATGTTAAAGATAAACATAAGAATGACATGTGACATCTTAAAACCTTTATTTATTAGTATGGATAGATACGTTTTGATTTAAGAAACCAATATCCGATTAAGCAATGATTCCATCCACGTCGACGTCGTTCTCGTGGGTCCCTCTCTGCTACCAAACTTTCAACCAACCGATTGTTAGCCGGCACAAGCAGACAGTTACACTTACACATTCTTCTGCTACTTACTTGTCACCCTTCAGATCCTTTCATTCCGGCCATTCAATTGTACGTTGTAGCTCGTTTGCCGGTGATACTGTTATCTTCCTGTCACACAGCCGATCAACTTTGATACCGTCGTCAATTTCCTTCTCCGATCCCGTAACAATGGGAGACACGGTCAATTCTGTTTACATGAACGCAAACGAGACGATCGAAGCTCGAGTGAAAGATCTTCTACCTCGTTTGACTCTCAAAGAGAAGCTAGGTCAGATGACTCAGATCGAACGCGCCGTTGCCACTCCTGACGTAATCAGAGATCTCTGTATAGGTATGCGTAAATACATACTTGCTCCTTTCAGTTAGTTGAGTTCAATTTATGTGGATCTGTTGCCAGGAAGTGTTTTGAGCGGTGGCGGAAGCAAGCCGTTTGACAACGCGACGTCGGCGGATTGGACGGACATGATCGACGGACTCCAAAAAGGCGCGCTGGAATCGAGGCTTGGAATTCCGATCTTCTATGGTAGTGATGCTGTTCATGGAAATAATAATGTTTAAGGGTACGACTATTTTCCCTCACAATGTTGGCCTCGGAGCTACCAGGTTGGTGTTAAGTTGCATAAAATTGTTAAATTATTAAAACTCACCTCTTACAGTTGTGTGTTTATATCTGATCTTTGCACATGAGTAACTTCCAGTGATGTAATTTGATTGAATGTGTTGCAGAGATCTGGATCTGGTGGAGAGGATAGGTGCTGCAACTGCTCTGGAAACAAGGGCTAGTGGTGTTCAATATGCATTTGCTCCTTGTGTTGCTGTAAGTTTTTTATGATATGATCATCAAAACAATAGTAGTGTTTTAGCAACAGTCATAATCATACAAATAAATAGTCTCCTTGTGTAGAAAAATGAATTTGACATGGTTCTGAAAAGTCAAAATCAGCTGAATGAATTACATGACTATTTTTTGGACCACATCACTTTAAATGTGGCTGTGTATTCCTTACATTTGCAAATTTGGGGTAGTTGTGCAGCAAAAGTGGTCATGTACACCATATTCTAACTTGATGAATATTTTCAGTTTATCAGCCTTTTTTTAAATCATAAATAACACATTCATTTAAAGTAAAAAGATGATTACAATAAAGTGGCAAGTAAACGGGCAACAAGTTTCGCCGCAACCCCCTTTTGGATAGTTTTTACGTGATTGCCAATTTCTCTTACCCCGTGAATCTATCATAGAAACAAGCCTGCTTGATTTAAAGTTTTAAACTAATAAACTGTCTATTTCACGAGAATCTTATCATATTCAGGTTATGAAACTTGGAAGGTTTCTAATAAAGATATCATAACTTTTTGTGCTTTAATGAAATATACTAATCTTTGCGCTGATGAATTGAATTGAATTGATGTTGGTAGGTATGCAGAGATCCTAGATGGGGAAGATGTTATGAAAGCTATAGTGAAGATACACAATTAGTTATAAAGATGGCATCACTGGTAACAGGCTTGCAGGGGAAACCCCCCATTCACCACCAAAATGGATATCCTTATGTAGCTGGAAGGTAAGAAAAAATTAGTAGTTTCATCTTTTAGTTGAGTTTTAGCATCATATAGACATTTTAATGATTGTTTGGTTCTTGGAACAATGTTATGGCATGTGCAAAACATTATGTTGGAGATGGAGGCACTGACAAAGGGAAAAATGAAGGGAATACTATAATCCCGTTTGATGATTTGGAGAACATCCACATGTTACCATATCTAGATTGTATTTCAAAGGGTGTTTGCACCGTTATGGTATCCTATTCTAGTTGGAATGGAACTAAGATGCACTCTCATCGTTACCTTCTAACAGATATTCTTAAAGAAAAGTTGGGTTTTAAGGCAAGTATGGTATGTATCTATCTGCTTATCATTATTCTTTGAGTTCTACACAACATTTTTTTTATTTTAAGGAGTATAGAGATGGCAATTTGGATCCATTTACCTTTGAACGGGTTGATTAGGGTTATGTTATAACTAACTGGCCAAACAAGTAAAATGAAAAAAGATTAGATTAAAAGGAACAGGTCAAATGGGTTGAAACTCATACGGAGTGTATTGTTATCGCATAAAGCATCTAAATCATTTCATTCTATAAATAAAATTATACTGAAATAATGAAGTTTTTAATAGCGATTGAGAAACTAACCTGTACCACATTTTGTCACCTCTAATAGAATACTCACCCATTTTGTCACCTGTAATAGAATACTCTTCTTTTTGTCGCCTCTAATAGATACCCACCCACTTTGTCGCCTCTAATAGAATTTTAAATTCACTTTTATCCTAACAAGACACTTGAAAATCGGTTATCTTAGGTAAACCTTTATCATTTTTTTAAAACTTTGATGGTTTTTTATGTCCTAAAACAAGTTTATAACCCAAAGCAGACCAAAGTTGGTTATCTTTTTATTCAATTAAACCAATATGATTTGAGTTCCACACAGCATTGGAATTTTTTTGTGGGTATAGAATGTCTGTTGAAGTTACTAAAGAAACTTTTTACAGGGTATTGTGATTACAGATTGGGAAGCACTTGATAGATTCTATGATCCCCATGGTTCAAACTACAGAAGTGCGGTTTCAACTGCGATTAATGCAGGAATTGACATGGTATAGTAAACTATAGCTCCCCAAATCATAATGTTTTACACTTTATACCCCCCTAGTTTTAAACATTTGTAGCTTGCAGGTGATGGTTCCATTCAGATATCAATTGTTTTTGGAGGATTTAGCATATTTGGTTGAATCAGGAGAGGTATCCATGGCGAGAATTGATGATGCTGTTGAACGTATATTAAGAGTTAAATTTGCTGCAGGACTTTTTGAACATCCAATGGCAGATAGATCCTTGCTCAATATTGTGAGCAGTAAGGTATGCAAGAACTTGCAGTAGTTGCAGATTAATAATTTAATATGTTTAACCTATATTTATTTTATTTCATTTAATATGACAAAATCATTGTTCCAGCCAACACAGAGAATTAGCACGTGAAGCAGTTCGGAAGTCAGTGGTTCTGTTGAAAAACGGAAAAGATCCAAGAAAACCATTTCTACCATTAAAAAGAAATGTTAAAAAGGTTCTTGTTGCCGGCAAACATGCAAATGATCTGGGTTACCAATGTGGAGGTTTGGACAGCCACATGGGAAGGTACCAGTGGAAGAATCACAACTGGTAAGTCATAAGTGGTACCTTTAATCATGGGTAAGCCTGGCAAAACGGACAGGTCAGGTTAAGTAACGGGTCTAAACGGGTTTGGGTCAACTAGGTCAGAATAAGTTATGATCAAGTTGGGATCGGGTCAAACTGAACTGTTTCTAAAATTATCAATTTGGTTTGGGTCAAAGCGGGTTCTCACCAGAGTTGGTATTAAAATGGGTTCACTTGCTATATTAGCTTTTTATGGCAACCAGTGGCACAGCTAGTAGTCGTGGTGTCGGTGGTGGATAATTTTGAGTAGATCCAAATTGACGTGTTGTATAATTTTAGTAGACCCAAATAAACCCATAAGCAAATTGTTCTTCCCCAAATCAACCCGTTTATTGATGAATGGGCCATAATTACTGGGTCTAATAGCGGGTCAATATATATATATAACGTGAAAACTTGTATTATATCATATTTACCCCGTCACAACTCATCAAATTATCATGTTACGTATGAAAATTTGAAAAACAATTTCTATAGGAACAACGCTTCTCGATGCTGTAAAAGGAGCAATCGGTGACAACACGGAAGTGGTATATGAAGAAAACCCAACAACTAAAACCCTTTCCGAACATGATTTCTCATATGCAATCGTGGCCGTTGGCGAAGCCCCTTATGTTGAATCGGGGGGGTGATAATTCAGAACTCACAATTCCCTTTAAAGGAGACGAATTACTGAAACTTGTTGCACAAGAAATCCCAACTCTTGCAATTCTGATATCAGGCAGGTCATTGGTTTTAGAGCCATCTCTACTGGAAACATTGGATGCATTGGTTGCTGCTTGGTTGCCTGGAACAGAAGGAAATGGCATAACCGATGTTATTTTTGGCGATTATGAGTTCCATGGGCGGCTTCCGGTTTCATGGTTTAGATCGGTTGATCAATTGCCTATGAACTCTCATCAGAACACATATGATCCTTTGTTTCCACTCGGGTACGGGTTAAAATGTGAAGTTTGAACATGAGTCGTTGATCAATGAGGTTGTTTCTTCTTTGTTGTAAAATGTTTAGCATGTGGAGTCTACCACCTCTAATAAAGCTTTGTTGATCCAATTACACAAAGATTAGAGTTTGATTTATTGTTCTTACACTAAGCTTTTTGCTTTGTGAGTTTGGTTTATTAAATAACCAAGTTTATATGAGTGGTTAATACCCCGCATGTTTCTGCGGGGCACGTTGTGACAACTTGGTCCTGAAAATCAAGCACAAGGTTCAGCTAAATCTTAACCAACCTAAGTTTAAATCGTTTACCAACCAGACATAGTATACTATCAAATATTTGTATGAAAACATACAACTTTAAATGAATGCTTTAATAAGATATCTTGCTTAAGACATTCATAAGATTTAAAACTTGAGTGAAAGGAAATCAAGAACTTATGTCTGTAAAGGAAAATCATGGCCAAAAGTTAACCAAGAAACCTAAACACACCATACATTAATTTAAAATAACAAAATAAACTAAGGTTCATCAAAACTCAAGTGATACAAGAGAACTAGCAAAAAAAAATGGTCATACAAATGAGTGAATGACTACACCAACACTTGTCGATATAATAACGGAATGATCCAAGGATCAAACCAAAGTCAAAGTGAAGTAATTGTCTCTAGATACTTGAATATTAACTAGGATTCTACACTAGTTGGTACACTAATATTTACATATAAAGGGGCTAGAAAAGTGGGATTTTACCTCTTGAAGTGCACACCAATGAATGAAGCTTGAGCTTTTTTTATAGGAAGAGAAAGGGTGGAGGCACGGGCCTCCCTTCGTACAATGGTACAAAGTACTACAAACAAATCTTTAGCTTTTCCAGTGACCGTTAGGAGGGTACACATGCACAGTCATGCACATGGATGCACAAGTCACAACCATACCTTGGGGTTTGACCAAGCATTGACTTTTTGTCTTATTCTAGGGCTTGGTTTCTGCTGAAATCAAGGGGCATGGCCGTGCATGACCATGTATGACTTCTGGCTTTTAAAAAGTCTTCATTTTGACAAATTTTTCTCTTCTTTCTCACATGAAGGACTAAATGGTCTACAAATTCAAATATAAAGTAACTAAGTATCTTTTCTTATGGATATGCATAAAAACTAGTTAAATATGGGTATGATATTGTATGAAAAACATGTATAATATTTGATACATCAATAATTATCTAATAATTATTATTTAAAATACAATTTACTTATCAACTAATTGATATTTAGATAATCATCAATCATATTGAAAACTTGCCTAGTTAAACCCAATTTGTAATTATCAATAATTTGATAATTGTTAATCCTCAGTTATCAATTATTTGTAATCCATTTACAAATGATCAAGTATCCCCTTTTATTTATTCTAAATAAATAATCTATTTATTTCCCTCTTGCCGGCATTTGTGTTTAGATTATTTATATCTTTAAATAATATTTATATTCATTGCTCATAGTATAACCTTTTGGATCCTACCTTAATAGCAATAGTGTCAGATGTCGTTAGTTGGACATAATGTTCCCAACACTTTAGTCCATCTATCCCTCCAGTCGCAGCTGTTACAACTGGCCTGCCGATAGAGCCTCCACCGTTACATTTCACATATGCTCTGTTACACAAGGACAAGACAATAGAGATGCCTGATTCATAATCGAACCATGACCCTAGTATGTCCTCGGTTCCGCTTTCTACGACCATGCCTGATACACCCTTGCTAGATACTACCTATGATACACCTTTGACAAATACTACCCATGTGTATACCAGTTTATGACCCACCTGGTCTATTGCTTTTCGTAGTGGTGAGCAGAAAAATCGAATTAACCGAACTGAAACCGAAAAAACCGATAGTCTGATTTTTTATTTTTTGAAAACCAAAAATTATGGTTCGGTTTCGGTTTTGTATTTTTTTGAAAACCAAAAAAACTGAACTGAACGTATATATAAACTTTATAATATATTATGTGTATGCATATATGTATTACACATATTTGTATTAATAGTAGGTTAAAATTTCTATTTGTTATTGAATTTGTGGATTCTAATTTTTGTTTTTGAATGTTAAGTACTTTATAAGAAACTAAAAAATTATGTAGCACAAAATTTTTAGGCCTTAATGTGTAATAATCAATTAATCATTAGTTAACTAAACATAATTTATTTCAAAAAATTCAACTCCAATTGGTAAACCGAACTGAACCCATTGTAAAAACAGAAATTAAAATATTTTAAAAAATTCGAAAACCAAATCGACCCATGCACAGGCCTAGATCGTAAGTAACCTAGACAGTAGACGCCACACTTGTTACCATATTTTGGATTATGTTGGCTACTCTCACCTTTCACCTAAGTCTCATGCATATACCACTTCCTTTGATTCCTACCCACAGGGATGTGATTACAGCGCTTGCTCACCCAGGATGACGACAAGCTATGGAAGACAAGATAGGAGGCCTTCGAGCCAAGCATACATAAGATTTTGAGACGCTTCCTCATGCGTATTATTGGTTGTTGTTGGGTGTTCATAGTAAAACTCAACCCTGATGGTTCTTTGCATCGTCTGAAAGCTCAGTTGATGAGGGTTATTTTCCAGGCGTATTGTATTGATTATGATGAGACTTTCTAGCCGGTTGCTAAAATGCCATATGTCCGCATTTGCATTGTTTTTGCTGCCATTAATCATTGGCGGCTCCACTAGCTTGATGTGGGGCTAGGTCCCCATACCTCTGTTTTTTTCTAGGGTGATCCGGGCTTTAATGTTCGAAAAAAATATATTATATTGTTAGTTTCTAGTATCAAAAAAGAGACCTTCGCCTTTTTTAAAAACCGATTCAAGAAAAATGTCCCTATATGGCCTGAGCTGCACCGTGACAACCAAAAATCTATATCGGATGAGGACAAGGATCGACTTGTGGCTCCATTCAGTAGGGAGGAAATCAAAGATGTTTTTGGATGCGGGGATGAGAGGGCTCTGAGGCCTGATGGTGCTAACTTCAAGTTCATTAAACATTTTTTGTCTTTATTCGAAGATGATTTCATGAGTATTTTCAATGCTTTTTACAGTAATGGGTCTATTAGTTGCGGTAGTGGCTCTTCGTTTATTACCTTGATTCCTAAGATCAAAGACCTGGTTAGTCTTAATAATTATCGCCCGATTAGTTTGGTCGGGGCTATCAGTAAAGTCATATCCAAGGTTTTGGCGAATCGGATGAGAAGTGTGATGGATGATGTGATCTCGGATTCTCAGTCCACGTTCTTGAAAGGGAAGTTTATCCTTGACGACCCTCTGATTGTTAACGAGATCATCTCGTGGTTCAAGAAGAAAAAATCTAAGGCGTTTATTTTGAAGATTGATTTTGAAAAAGCTTACGACAATGTTAACTAGAATTTTGTGATAGCCATTCTCAACCATATGGGGTTCCCGCTTTGTTGGTGTAATTGGGTTAGTGGGATTCTGAAGTCGGCTAGATCTTCTGTTTTAGTTAACGGATCCCCGACTTTTGAGTTCCAATGTGGTAAAGGTATGAGACAATGAGACCCTCTCTCTCCCTTTCTTTTCTTGGTTGTGATGGAGGCTTTATCTTGCATGCTCGATAAGGCGCGTAATGCGGGGGCAATTAACGGTATTGGGCTCCCTAACGACGGACCGACGGTCTCTCATCTCTTGTATGCGGATGATGCGATCATCCTTGGAGATTGGTCTAAGGAAGAGGTGATGAATGTGGTTAGAATTCTGAGATGCTTCCTTTGACACCTGCAAAATTCAGAATGTAAAAACCTAAATGTTAGGCTAAGCCTAACTAGGTCCAATAGAAATTCAAGCCCATTTAAGGGCCAATAAGGACCCAAGCTGAATAGAGCTTCAAATTCACACAATCCGAACATCATACTAGCCACTTGATTTCATTTAATAACTTGTTACGCAATCCTAAGAACTTACGAAACAATAGAAGCACATACGCGGTTCAGTGTTTTAAACGTTAAACGCGTCAGACAAAGGTTATTATCGGATACTTGGCAAAACGATTAAGAAAGATATTGAATTAGTAATATTCATTTGAAAATATTGTTTCGTTAAATACACGTGTAGTACGTATATGTGAACGTTAAACTGCGTAGATGCCTGTAAGATTAACGATAAGCGGTACGGTAATTACTGATACGTATTTTGATACGAAAAATATTATAAATATTTATTTTAATCTTACTAGTAAATAAAAAACCCTAAACTCGGAGCGCGAAACATTCAAAAGAACGAAAGCGTTATAAACACGAAACCAACGCGTACTGGTTCGTATATCAATTGAAGTGGAGACTTCATGATTTTAAATAGTTATATAATATTATTATTAACGTCTCATAATTCTAAGTATTTATAACATAATTATTCGGGTGCTCGAGACAGATTAACACAAAAACGAGACAAGACGGGTTCGCTACGCGAGTTAGACACGTTAAAAACCCTAGCTATATATACATCTCAATCTCCCTTTCTCCATTTGAAAACCCAGCCACACTTTGTGTGTGTGTGTGTTCAGAGAGAGAACGAGAGAAAGGAGGGGGGCCCGGCTACCTTCCGGCGGCCTCCTCCGACGAACACGGCAGGAAACAGAGGACGAAAACCGGGAGGACCCGGTGGTTGTTGAACCACGAAAGAGTGGCTCCTCAACTGTGTTCAGGCGGCTCCAAGGCCGCGTCTGGCGGCGGCGCTGACGAAAAGCGAGGGTGGAGGTGGAGGACCGCAGGGTCAACGACAACCGACTGCACCTCCATTTCGTGCTCTCCGACGAAAAGAAATTGTTCCAGTTTACATACAACTCCGGTGGGAGGTAAGAACGGTAGATCTACACTTGATAGTTCCTGTTCTGTTCAAATCCGGCGTTGGGTGGCGTAGATCCGACGAGCAGGGAGATTTTCCAGCATTTCCAGCTTTTCCGGCGACAGAAAACGGCGGTGATTGTGTGGGGCAGAGGGGGCGGCGGTGAAGGTCCGGCGACCTCCTGTGACGGCGACGACAGTGTTAATAGAAGAAGGTGGCTTCGTGCGTTGTCGGTAATCTGAGGTGAAAATCCGAACTCGAGTCTATATTCTTGTTAAATAAACCTTGCTAACATTAGATCAGCTGAACACTTTGTAGATCTAGCGACTTTTGGCGATTTTTGGGTGTTCGAGTTGTCGAAAACAATGATATTGCGTTAATGATGGTTGGAACGAGATCGTTAAGCTTGATTTAAGTTCTCTAGGGACTCGTTCAACAAAAGTCAAACTAGTAACACCTGTCAATACGGGTCAACGGATACGAACGAGTTACATATGCGAACCGAGTGAACGTGAAGGTATAAAATGCAATGTAGTGATCATATTTAGTTTCATAAAAGTTAAACGCGTATACGGTTATTTGCGTTGAGACCTAAACGACTTATTAACGATAAAAATAACTAATAACTTGATTAATATTAAGGGAACATAAAACACGCATATTTAATATAGAAAAACTCATTTGGATTGAATATATATTTGTTAATAAACGAGAAAGTGTATTCGTAAATGAGCAAATCGATTAAACGAGAAACTTAAAAGTGACTAATGAGCGGTACTTACGACTAGTAGATATCATTACGTGAACGTGAATATTTGTGGTATAAAACGGTTTATACGACTAAGATATGATCAGAATAACGTTAGCATTAAAGATTTTATATAACGGTATACATATATGTATCTATACATACACACATGTATATAAATGTTTACATGTTTATGAAATCAAATAATTATTTTGGAACATGATAGTTATTCTCGAACATATATTTGCACATTTATGCTCCTGAATGTAAATTAAATATACGTATCATTATGAAGTTTTGGAAAAAAGGTACGAACAATTGAAAGCTTAACGAATATGTTTCAAATAAATATGAATACTTAGACTTTTATTAATTTTGACAAATATGTTGTCACATATATACAATGATAATTATATCTAAATGTATAATTATAAACGTTTACATCCTATAAACCCTTGGATGTTATACAATACGATATTTAGCTGTAAACACATACACACAAAAAAATATAATATATAAGTAAATATATACGTATAGGGGTGCCTTGGATGTTCTTCAAGACCACATTCTTCGTGAATGTGGTGGTGGGTTGTTTGACTCTGATTATAGGGGTGCGTTGGACACTCTGCATAGTTCTCTTCCCGATCTTGATATTGACGGTTTCTATATTAAAGACACCGCCCCCTTTAAAGCCCAGAAAATTTTGGCGAATGCTTTATATAGTGAAATTGTCAAGACATTTGAAGAGAAGTTCGCTTTGTCCCCGCGGCAGCGAGCCGTGCTCGAGTGTTTGCGAGCCCCCCATGCTCAGGATTTCCTGTCGGTTGTTCCCATCGAAGGTTTAGGGCAATGTATGTCGCCAGTGGAATATCGGGCTATCCTCAAATACCGGCTGATGGTACCCCTTTTCCCGGTTGATGACCCGTGTCCCGTTTGTCGGAAGGCTTGCTTGGATTCTTTTGGGGAGCATGCTGTCCATTGCAGAGAATTACCGGGCTTCAAATACCGACATGACCTAGTTCGAGATGTGCTTTTTGATGTCCTTAAGCGGGCAGGGATCTCGGCTAAAAAGGAAGCCCCGGTGAACTTCTTGACCGACCCATTAGATGGGAGATCAACCCTTCGGCCCGCTGACATTCTTGTTTTTGGATGGGAAGGAGGGAAACACGCATGTGTTGATTTGACAGGTGTGTCCCCCCTAGTTGGGATAAGGGACCATGGGTTTAAGGCGGGTCAGGCGATAAACAAGGCAGAGGCGGGTAAAGTAGCTAAGCACGAAAAAGCTTGCCTCGTGAATCAGCACGTGTTCGTACCGTTTGCCTTTGACACCTTTGGCGCTCTCGCCCCTGATGCGGTGCGGTTCCTTAAGCGGGTTCAGCGGGTGGTCAGCAGTAACACCGCATATATTTATGGGGGGAACTTTGTGTTTAGTAGAGTAGGATTTGCTATTCAGAAGGGGGTAGCGGCGCAGCTTGTTGCCCGTCTACCTGCCATTAGTTTGTAATTGTGGCGGTCATCTCGTATTCGATTTATGGATTCCGATTGAATAAAAAAAAATATATATATATATATATATACTAAACATCGACATATGAATCTAAGTATATTCTACATGAACCATAACGTTTACTGGCGAGATACACGACTGTACGGATATATTATTAGTTTTAATTTTATATATATGCATACTTATATATTAACACTTGTATATAATAAAACTCTATGATAATTCATTAAAACATAGAGTTGCACACATTCTGTTAAAGGACACGCGAACAAGAATTTTGATTATTAATTATAAGTGCATATTGTTTTACACAACCGCGAGCTTGATAAATTAATACGTTTGAACGTGACCATTGGAACACAAATAAGTTGAGAATCCCGATTTGACCTAAATAATAATTATCATCAACCGTTAAGTTGACATCATGGCTCAAACGCACACGTGATAACTCGACGCGAGTTTAGATTTGCTTTATAACATTAGGGTTAGTTAATAAAGCTCCTAAAGTATCTACAGGTTTCGTAGGACTCAAGTAAGACATACATCTGTGACTATTACATTATGTGGACTTTGGTTTCCATTACTAGTTGGATGACATCATCGTTCCTAACGCACTATCAGGTGAGTTTCACGGCCCCTCTTTATTTTTAAATGTTTTAGAAACATCGGGGGAGAAACATACTTGCTTTACACGCTTGAGAACATGAAACATATTACTTGATACGTTTGGAGAACACGAAGTATATTTACAATTAGTTTTTGTATGATAACAAGAAAACAAGACCCGACCTTTATGTTTGCATGAGTTAACACATATAGAGCGCTGGAAGTCCCCTGGCCATCATATTTATAATCATTAGCTATAGATTAGCCTGTGATTCGATGGATAGTACTATTGGGATTGACACCCCCGGTCATGGTTAGTCGCACTAACCATGGGTCCCTCTGGCCAAATGACCGCATAGTGTTCAAACATTTGCTCGTGAGGTACGAGTGAGAGGCGAAACACACGTGTCATGGTTTGATTATGCCTCATGTATGTACATATTATTTGTACTCTTAGCTAGTTTACAAATGGGTCAACATTACTTGTTTTGTTTATCATATACATTGAATCGTTTTCGTGCAGATGGATCTGCCAATCTTTGTAGTGCAAATTGGTTTTGTTTTCATTGGGAAAACTATTCGTTTTATGACCATGAGGTCATCACATGTTTTCATTGGGAAAACTACTCGTTTTATGACTATGAATTCATCACATGTTTTCGTTGGGAAAAACTACTCGTTTTATGACTACGAAGAAGTCATCACATATTTTCAAGGAAAACGACTTTACATTGCAAAAATTAAATCTGTGAACTCACCAACCTTTGTGTTGACATTTTAAGTATGTTTTTTCAGGTAATTCATAGCTATGGCACGGTTGTAATAGGTTAACCCTTCAGATCAAAACCTAGAAGTCGAAAAAGCATGATTGTCAAACCTCGAGTCGGTTTTCACTTATATGGTTCTAGGTCATTGTACTATTTCATTTTAGTTTTGTAATGGTGTTCAATATATTTATAAGTCTTTACTTTAGCTTTCGCTGTTGTGTAATGTTACCAATCGTTGCAACCTAGATTTATTTATTTATTATTAAGTGAATAAATTTGGGGGTGTGACACTTCCACATGTGCTAAGGTTTAAAAATCAATATTGCCAAATCTAATCTTTACGGTATAGGGGTGGGGACTGCTGAGATCGATGCTATGGCTAGTGTGGTGGGGTGTAAGCCGGATGCCCCTCTTTTTAAATATCTTTGCATTTCGATTGGAGCCAATATGAATCGAATCAATAACTGGAAACCGGTTTACGATATTTTTGAAAGCCGTCTTGCGGTTTGGAAGTCCTCCCTTTTATCCATTGGAGGGAGAATTACGTTGATAAAATCGGTTTTGGAGAGCCTCCCAAATTATTACTTCTCTTTGTACATGTGACAATTCGGACTTTTCAGTTAGTCCCGTTAGAAATTCAGTTAAATATTCCATTAAATCCTAACCCAGTTAAACTAATCTTGAATCGTTGGGATTGAGTCTATCATTTCTTAATCTCAAACTACAAGGACTAGTTCTGCCAAGTCCCAAAACCGAAATTTTGACTTTGAAAGTCAAAGTAGAAAGTGTTGTATTCCTATTTGACTTTTAAAGTCAAACCCGTAACCTTCAATTCGTTCGATTTCGCGGCTGTTAAGACTTGTATTGATGAGCTCGACCTCATCGTAATCATCTACGTACGTTATAGCATCCCACATGATTGAAATTTAACCACATTAACTCCGTTTAAACCGAAACCGTCAAACCGTACAAGAACACCTCAAATCGATCAAATTCATCTACCATTTTTGCAATCAAACAACCTGCGCATACTAGACGAACACCACTGATCTTTTCCCCCACATCAGTTTCGCCGGAGAAGCAGTCAGAGTCACTGGAGACTAAACCATTCGAGGTTGAAACCCTAACTAGTCGAACTTCATCAATCCGACATCAATTGAGGTAACCAAACACACCTGTAGACTCGTTTTCACCCGTAAATCAAAAGCCCTAAGCTAATTCTGGTCTATATCATCGTATTAGTCAAGTACCGAATCTAGGGTTCATCGTCTAAAAGGCTTAATCGAAATCAACCCTAGACTCAACCTCAATGAAATTGAATCATAGGGTTAAACTCGCAATCATTAACTCAATGAAAACCCTATGATCCCCACCCTTAATCTTATCAAATTTAACCGAATCGAATTCATGTTAGAATCTAGGGTTTTCGGGATTTCAATTGAGTAATTAACCAACCTAAACATGTTGTTTTTGAAATTAAAAACACCCACAGGTTCGAAGTGGATTGATGATCAAAACCCCTAAACCCTTGTTGCAAATCATTGTTGAAATCGATGGATTTAGGGTTGAGTTTGAAATCGGGTTCGCGTTAGGGGAGAACACAGGAACCTCGGGTGTTAAAACCATTTGGAACTGGGTTGTGTTGCGATTACCCAAGCAGGTGGGCTGGTTAAGTTGTTTGACTGATGGGGGGGGGGAGACCCAGGTTCGAGTCTCTCTGCCCCCATCTTATTTTTGAGCCACTTTTGTATATTTTATTTATATAAAATCAAAACATATATTATTATATTAATATATTAACGGTTTTGAAACCCGAAAACAACCAAAGGCTCGGGATTTATTTTATAAAACATTTTTAGAGAATTTTAGTGATATTAAAAATAATATATTAATTATATTATTTCACAAAATTAATATTTAATTTATGAAAACATACAAACAATTGTGTTTATATTAATGTTTAGGTTTAGTTTTATAACCGTTTTAATATAATTTTTCACTATTAAAAATAATTGTTATATATTATTTTCGTCGCATTAGCGAGCATTGTGGAACGCTTCGAAACTATAAATAATATAATTAGTTATGTTATTACCCCCGTAATTATATTCTCAAATAAAAATAATATATTATTATTTTTACCACACAAATAGTTATCGTATTAACTATGTAAGTTTAAAAATAATATAATAATATTATTTTTCTAGACTACTATTTAATGACAAAACGCTCGAATCTATTTATTATATATTATTTGTCATTCATCGCGAAACGCATTCATTCTAACTTAGAAATCCGTATTCCCGTAAACACGTTCGTTTACTCGTTGATCTTTAGAGCGTTTCTTTAGGAGGGTCCTTACCCCGTGTCGTCGTCACATATTCCATTTTTATCTCTAATTTATGTGTTTATAATTTTAGGGCATTCGTAAGTCTTTTGAGGCTTACACACATGGTTCCAACTTATCCTTTGTGTGATACTACCTACAACGCAGGTGAGTTTTCACGGTCCATTTTTATTGTTTTAACTTTGGGGAGAAAACATGATTAACTATTTTTTAGATTTTGTAAATTCGTTTGTTATCAATGTTAAAGCTAAGCGTAACACGCTATCACAGAAAGTCCTCATCTTATATCGAACCGTTAATATGGATCTTAGCAAGGTAATATTTAGTAGTACTACTGGGTTTGACAAATCTCACCCGCGTTAGTCGCACTAACTCGATTAGATATCGAACGGGTGAAATGTTAGCCTACTCACACCGCCAGTGTTGATAGATCTGGCAGGAGGCAAATAGACAAACAGGCAGCTTCGGTAGCTAGTGCTTGAGATAAACATGAACATAGGTTAGCTACCTATAGATACATATTGAATGATCATAAATCTGGTAAACGCTTATTTATATATTGAAACCTGTAAACTCACCAACCTCGTGTTGACATATTTTCTTACATGTTTTCTCAGGTCGCTAAGATAAAGCACATGTGCACATTAGGGCATGCATGAGACTCATTTATTTTGATTGTTGCTTATTTATGTTTGTTTGGATTATTTTGTATTGTACTTGTCTTGGTTGGACGTTTGGACTTTTGGTTTGGGCGCGTGTGTTTTGCGCATTTACTTTTCTTTACGCTTCCGCATTGAAACTCTGATTGACATAATATTTTCATTTGAGTCCCATGTAGAGTCGTTCAAAGTAACTAATGTCTGAGATCATGGTTCGTCACTTCCTAAACGGTAAAACTCCGTTAGTTGAAATTTGAGGGTGTGACAGTACAAGGCTCCTATAAAAGTTATTAAAGATCTCGAATCCTTGATAAAAAGATTCCTCTGGGGTGGGTCGGTTCAAACCAAGAAGATTCATTGGGTCGCTTAGGACCAGGTGGCTTTGCCTAAAGAACAAGGAGGCCTCGGGTTGAGTAAGCTTAAAGACGTAAATGAGGCTTTATTGGTTAAATGGGGATGGCGATTTAAGAATGAGGTTAACAGTTTATGGAGAAAAACCATTGTATCCCTCCACTCTAGCTGGGATTGTATCCCTTCAAAAAATCTCTAGGGGGAGTTTAGTGCAATATTGCAAGGGTGGTAGTCAGAACCATGGTGGCAGGGACTCCTATCCGTAATTTTTTTAAAGGCATGGTTGGCGATGGGAGTTTTGGATGGACTCATGGATTGGCGAAGAGCCCCTGCGGTACAAATTTCTTGCCATTTTCAATCTCGAGGCAGCCAAAAGATGCAAAGTTAATGAGAGAGTGGGGGGTAACGATGTGAAACTGTAACAGCCCAAGCAAACCGTACCTTGTCCGCTTTGCCCCCGATGGGTTGCCCACCCAGGAACTCACGGTTTTGTTTTCACCCGAAGAGTTGCTCGCCCAGGCAAAACGCGTCTTGATAGAGAAGATATCCATCCCCTTATAAGGAAGGCTTCGTTCTCCCCCTCAATCGATGTTGGGATATTACAATCCACCCCCTTACGGAGCCCAACGTCCTCGCTAGCACACCAGTCCGACCCCTAGCTCTGATACCATCTGTAACAGCCCAAGCAAACCGTACCAAGATATTGTCCGCTTTGCCCCCGATGGGTTGCCCACACAGGAACTCAAGGTTTTGTTTTCACCCGACGAGTTGCTCGCCCAAGCAAAACGCGTCTTGACAGAGAAGGTATCCACCCCCTTATAAGGAAGGCTTCGTTCTCCTACTCAACCGACATGTGATATTACAGACACAACAGTCGGGATGGAGGTGGAAGAAAACCGTGATCTGCAGCTTCTGTCGGCATTGTTAAGTGGGGTCAATCTCTATGGCTTGCCGGACCGCTAGCGGTGGGTGGTGGACTCTTTCGGTGACTTCTCAATTAGTAACGTTAGGAAGATGTTGTCCGGCAGTGTGGATGTTAGTTAAAGATTTGTGATGCGGTGGAGCAAATGGGTCCCGTTGAAGTGTAACATCTTCGCGTGGCGGGCGGAGATGGATAAAATTCCGACTACCACTGCTCTGAGGAAAAGAAATATCCAGGTAAACGACACTATGTGTCCTGTTTGTAACGACTGGGAGAAGACTTTCGAGCATGTTTTTGCTTCATGCGCCACAGTGGCGATCATTTGGCAACATATAAGCACGTGGTGTAAGGTCCCATACTTGTATGCATTCTCTTTCAAGGATTTTCTTGAATTTCATAAGTTGGCGGGTATCGCGGATCATCTCAAGAAGGCGATTCACTGTATTGTCATGATTACGTTTTGGAGCCTTTGTAAGGCGAGGAATGATTTCAAATGCTCGGGTGAGACGATAAAAATTGAGAATATCATTAGTCACATTAAAGCAGTGGGTTTTCTATGGTTCTCGTCTAGATTTAAACATAAGGATTTATCTTGAAAAAAATGATGTAAAATTGTAATTATGTAAGTGTTCTGTTTTCTTGCTAAGCCTGTTTTGGGTTGTAGCTTTTTCTAATGAAGTTTTACTTTTTAAAAAAAAATATTATATTGTTAGTTTATGGCCCATAGGCCGATATTAATATTGGTTTTCTAGGGTTTGTAATTTTGTAACCGGTCATACCATTAGTCTCCGGTCACACAGCCACAGGCGATCAACTTCAATTTCCTTTCTCCGATCCCGTAACAATGGGAGACGCTGTTTACATGAACGCAAACGAGCCGATCAAAGCTCGAGTGAGAGGTCTTCTATCTCGCATGACTCTCAAAGAGAAGCTAGGTCAGATGACTCAGATCGAACACGCCGTCGCCACTCCTGACGTGATCAGAGATCTCTGTATAGGTATGCATGTGTGCGAATTTAGTATTTACTTGCTCCTTTCAGTTAATTGCTTTCAATTTGTGTTGCCAGGAAGTGTTTTGAGCGGTGGCGGAAGCAAGCCGTTTGACAAACGACGTCGGCGGACATGATCGATGGACTCCAAAAAGGCGCTCTAGAGTCGAGGCTTGGAATTCCGATCTTATACGACGACAGAGATGGAATTGTTAATCCTTACGGAACTACTATTTTCACTTGCTGTAGTGGCCTCGCAGCTGCCGGGTTGGTGTTAAAATGCGTATTTATGAATGATCTTTTAACTTCCGGTGACGAATTTTGGTTCAATGTGTTGCAGAGATGGGGATCTGCTGACGAGGATAGCTGATGCTTGTGCTACTGCTGTAAGTTCCATTGTAACAACATGTATTGGTATTTGCAACTGTTTGATATTTGAATCTCCTTTTGTGGAAAAATGAATTTGACATACTTCTCAAAAGTCAAAATTAGCTGAATTAATTACTTGACTATTTTATAGGACCACATCACTTTAAATGTGGATTATGTCAAATTAGGGTTATGTTATAACTACCTAGCCAAACAATTAAAATGAAAAAAATATGAGTCTAGTACACCGATGCTCCCTGTGTATGTCCAAATTTTGGATTTGGTAAGTCTGAAAAACTACACTTACAGTCCCAAATTAAGTATAAATGTAATATTTTTGGTCCCTGGAGTGGATAACCGTTAACTCTTTTGTTACATATTTTGGAAATCACCAAAATACCTTAGATTAAAAAATAGAAATTAAAAAAACCTGTACGGCACCACCACTTTTTTTTTTAAACATATTTTTTTTAATCTAAGGTATGTTCAAAATATTTAACTGAGATTAGATTTAAAGGGAACATGTCAAATTGGGTCAACAAACTGTACCAAAGAATCACCTTACCTGTTCTGTCACCTCTAATATAATGTTAAATGGACTATTTTTTCCCTGATGAGACACTTGAAAACGGTTATCTTAGGTAACCTTTAGTCAAGCTTTTTGAAACTGTGATGGTTTTTTTCTGGCCTAAACTAAGGTTTATAAACCAAAGTTGGTTATCTTTGTATGCAATTAAAGCAATACAATTTTAGTTCCACACTTTTTTCCTTTTATGTGTATAGAGTGTCTGTTAAAGTAAGTAATTGAGGAAACTGTTTACAGGGTCTATGGATTGAAGATTGGGAAGCACTTGATCAACTCTATGATCCTCATTGTTCAAACTACACAAGTGCACTTTCGTCTGCGATTAATGAAGGAGTTGACATGGTGTAGTAAAATATAGCTCCTCGAATCATAATATTTTACACTTCATACCCGTCTAGTTTTTAACCTTTGTAACTTGCAGTTGACGATTCCGTTAAGATATCAATTGTTTTTGGAGGATTTAGCACATTTGGTTGAATCAGGACAGGTATCCATGGCAAGAATCATGGTTTAAAAAAATGGACGCCTCGAGGCGAGGCGGTCAGATAGCGTATATGAGGCGGCGCCTCAGGTGGGTTTTTAATTCGTACGCCTCTAGTGCTGAGGCGGTACGGAAAACGGCTGAGGCGGTTCGCAGGGGCTTTTTAGGGTATTTTTCCCAATCATTTAGGCGGGAAAAAAGCAGGCGGGACAAAAAGCCCAAAATATTATCCTTTATTTGACCTAATCTCCCACACATTCCATCGCTCACTTCTATCGAAGCTGCTGGTCTGTTCTTCTTGCATCGCGGGAAAAAAAACCCAAAAAAATCCATGTGTGTTTTTGAAAATGATGCATTTTATGGGTGTTTTTGATGAAGATGCTTGTGAGGATGGCGAGGATGAAAATGATGCATTTTATGTTGTTTGAGTTTTATTACAAACTTCATGTGTGTTTTTGATGTTCTAGACTTTATGTGTCAATTTCAAACATTTAGTATTTTATTTTTTATAAGATATATAATTTTTATATTTATTTTTTTAATTCCGCCTCGGCCTTGGAGGGAAAACGCCTCGAGGCGCGTTTCCGTTCTTTTAAACCTTGGCAAGAATTGATAATGCTGTTGAACGTATATTAAGAGCTAAATTTGCTGCAGGACTTTTTGAACATGCCATGGCAGATAGATCCTTGCTCGAGAGTAAAGTACACTCGCAGATTAATAATGTAATATGTTCAACCTATATTTATTCCCCTTTATTTTTTATTTTATTAAACATGATAAAATCATTGTTCCAGCCACATGGAGAATTAGCACGTGAAGCGGTTCGTAAGTCACTGGTTCTGTTGAAAAACCGAAAAAGATCCAAGAAAACCATTTCTACCATTGAACAGAAATGTTAAAAAGGTTCTTGTTGCCGGCAAACATGCGTATGATATGGGTTTCCAATGTGGAGGTTTGACTGCCCCAGCTGGTAAGTCATAAGTGGTATGGGTAAGCCTCGCAAAATGGGCATGTCTGGTTGAGTAATGGGTCAAAACGGGTTAGGGTCAAAACAAACTGTTTTTAAAAGTAATAATTTGGTTTGGGTCTAAACGGGTTCTAATCAAAGTTGGTTCACCTTAGCAGGTGTAACCACAGGTCAATATTTATATTTATATATAACGTGAAAATTTATATAATATCGTATTTACCCATCACAATTTCTATAGGAACAACGATTCTCGATGCTGTAAAAGAAGCCGTCGGCGACAACACCGAAGTGGTATACGAAGAATACCCGACAGCTAAAACCCTCTCTGAGCATGATTTCTCGTATGCAATCGTGGCCGTTGGTGAAGAAATCGCAAATCTTGGATCAGCAGATGATAATTCAGAACTCAAAATTCTCTTTAAAGGAGACGAGTTACTGAAACTTGTTGCACAAGAAATCCCTACTCTTGCAATTGTGATATCAGGCAGGCCATTGGTTTTAGAGCCATCAGTACTGGAAACATTGGATGCATTGGTTGCTGCTTGGTTGCCTGGAACAGAAGGAAATGGCATAACCGATGTTATTTTTGGCGATTATGAGTCCGGTGGACGGCTTCTGGGTTCATGGCCTAAGGATTCTCATCAGAACATACATGATCCTTTGTTTCCAGACGGGTACGGGTTAAAATCGAAACTTTGGTACGATTTAAAATCTAAACTTTAAAAAGTTGCATATTTGAGTGATTTTAAGCAGTGTTGTAAAAATCGCTAGGTGCTAGTCAGGCGGTGGGGTAGGGCCTAGGCCTAGGCGGGATTAATCGGATTGAAATTTTTATATGTAATTTTCAGTTTTTTATATATGCACACGCATTTTATGTAATTTTTATAAAAATGTTCATTTTTAAACCACACCAAAGGTTTTCGCCGGAATGTTTGCCGGAATCTGGTCGCCTAGGACCGCTTAGGCGCGATTTGGACCGTCTAGCGATTTTTGGACCGTCTAGCGATTTTTGGACCGACTAGGTCAAAATTCCTTCTTAGCCGAGCGCCTAGCGATTAATCGGCGCCTCGGCGCGATTTTTACAACACTGATTTTAAGTAACTCTACTGTTTTTAACTACTGACTTTTTAGTTTTTAACTAGGGTTTATATTTTAAAGTTTTTTAGAGTATTAATTTGTCATAACATATATTTTTGCTTATGGTCATAATTTGTTGAAGCCCTAACCCGGTTCGGGTTGTGGTTAACGAAAGCGAAAGCGGGTTTTGACTGAACCGGGTTGGGTTTTGGAGGGAGGTTTGACCGGGTTGAAACCGGTTCTTGAGAATGGTTTGACCGCTTCGGTTCGGGTTCAAACCGGTTTTATATATGGAAGGCTAGAACCGGTTTCAAACCTACGGGTTGAATAGGGTTGGAACCAGTTTGAATGACTATTGGGTCGAACCTGAACAGGTTTCGGGTCAGAAACCCGGATTGGGTGGGCACATCTACTATGCATACGTCATAGTTTCAATAATTATACATAAGACTATTATATGGAATTTTCATTGGTTGTTCATGATAGGGCGGTTTGTTTGGGTTTATGTAGGGGTGGCAATCTTGACCCATTCTTCAAAGAATGGATTGATTTGGGTAAAAAATCAATTGTATATGGGTCAATTTGGGTCATATTAGATTAGTTAACGGGTCAATTTGGGTCACCTCAGATTAGTCAACGGGTCAATTTGGGTCACCTCAAATTAGTCAATGGCTCAAAATGTATTATAAAACTTGTTCACTTAAAAATAATGCAAATGGGATAGCCACCCCACCAATGTCACGCCACCACCCACCGCCACCCACTCTACCGCCGCCTCGCCGCCACCACCCCCGACGCCCACCCACCCTCGCTGCTGCCGGCTCCCGCGGCACTCTTCCCCCAACTGCTGCCCCGCCACTAACACCACCTCTTCTCACCACCAACACCACCCGGCGTCTTGCTGCGTTCGACGCTTTGCCGCCACCACCACCCGATGACATGCTGCCACCAACCCGTAAATGCCACCCGCATTCGCCGCCGACCACCCGCCACCGTCTGTTGCGGCGACCTACCCCACCATGACCCCCCCCCCCCACCCCAACACGCCGTCATCGCCCTATTGCCGCCACCACCGTTGCCACCCACCCCCACCTCCACCCCACCCTACCCCCCACCCCACCCACCCACCACACCCCGCAACCATCACTCGATCACTGCCACCACCGTCGCCACCCACCCCACCCCCACCGTACCCCCACCCTGACCCTACCCCCACCCTTCCCCACCCTTCCCCCACCCGCCCCACCCACAGACCCCACCCTACCCTCGCCGTCCACCCTACCCCCACCCTACCCCACGCTACCCCCCCACACCAACCCACGCTACCCCCACCCCCACCCTACCCTTGCCGCCCACCCCACCCCCACCTTTCCCCACGCTACCCCCCACACCACCTCACGCTACACCCACCCCCACCCCACCCCACCCCACGCTACCCCCCACCCCACCCCATGATACCCCCACTCTACTCTACCCCTACCCCCACCCTATCCCACGTTACCCCCACCCCACCCCCGCCCCTACACACCACCTTTCCCCCACCATTTGGGGTGGGGGTGTTGGTGGGTGGGTGGGGGGTGGGTTGTGGTGGTTAGGGTGGGGTTCATTTGGACTCGAATCCAATTGATAGTTTTTTTTAAAACGACCCGTTTTGACCCGGACTAATTTTGCTCCAAACCCCTTTTGACCCGAAGTCGTTTTGCTCCTAACCCATATTGACCCGAACCCGCCCGACCCGCCTAGTTTGCCAGGCCTAGTTTTATGGTAAAATACGAGAACATGACATAAACTATCATATTTTTTATAAAGTTGACCAAAACATCAGTAAAAGACGAACAATACGTGATTTAGTGGTTTGTCTATAAGTAGGTTCTTAAAAACAATTAGCTAGAGAAAGATATTACCAAGAAAAAGAAAACATAGAACATGTTTGTGGTCCTCAAAGGATAAGATGCTTCATGTGCTAGTGGAATTCGAATTTGGATTCGGCTTCTACTAGCAAATATCCGACATAATTTGATGTTAGCAACTCGGTTAAATGATGATCGAGTATCTTAATAGACATTTTGATTCCATGTTAGATATTTAGAATCTTAGAGGTGATGATAGATAGGTTAGATGTATGACGTTTGTAAAAATATAATCAAACGGTTAAAAGTATTTCTATATTTATGTCTCTCAAACAACTAACGCGTATATATAGAGATAGTTGGTTAGCCTTAATGCTTAACCCAAATTGGCCATAATTTTAACGAGAGGAAGAGGAACATTTAAACTAAAATAAAAATCAATAAACAGTGATGGCAACAAACCCTTGGTGAAGATCTCATGATATTGAGAGCTTGATGGAACATGAAGAATGCAAAACTAACTCGTCACAACTTTTTCCTGAACGAAATGAATGTTCATCACAATATGTTTGGTACATTGATGTTTTACCAGGGTAGTGGACAAATAGATTGCAGTGGCGTTGTGGGGGCACGAAGCAAAGCACAATAAAACTAAAAAAAAGAAAAAGATTGTGTGCAACATGTTTAAAAACATGCTCAAACAAGTGAAGCAACACACTCCTAGTCGTTTCAAATTAAAGGTCTGTTCATACGTATATCGAGTTATGTGATCCAACCGCGACAATGGCAGGACCTCTGATTTAGACGTAAAAGTTAAATTTCCGACTCATGATTAAAGATGCTTTAATCCAACAAGAAAGACTAGTCATCCACGTCATAGCGAGAGTTTTATTACGAAGAGAAAGAAAGACTCGTTTACACCCCTAGGTGGTGGTGACAGTGGCGGTGGTGGGAGGTGGCGGCGGCGGTGGGAGGTGGCGGTAGGTGGTGGCGGCGAGAGATAGCGATGGGTGGTGGAGGCGGTGGCGTTGGTGGGTGGTGGGAGGTGGTGGTGGGTGGTGGAGGCGTTGGTGGGAGGTGGTGGTGGGTGGTGGAGGCGGTGGTGGGAGGTGGTGGTGGGTGGTGGAGGCGGTGGTGATGAAGGGTGAAAGAGAGGATAGAATGAAAAAAAAAGGGGGTGGATGGAATGAATGTGAGGGCTTTAGAGGGAATGATATTCCTTGTGGAATGGGTGATTCCATTCCAGCGTCCAACCAAACACCATTTTTTTCATTCCCTCATAATCGTCCTTTCCATTCCACCTCTCATTCCTGTATACCAAACGCTACCTAAGTCTCCGCTCCACAACTTTGGGTTTTGTTTTTCCTTTTATGTGTATAGAGTGTTTGTTAAAGTAAGTAATTGAGGAAACTGTTTACAGGGTCTCTGGATTGAAGATTGGGAAGCACTTGATCAACTCTATGATCCTCATTGTTCAAACTACACAAGTGCACTTTCGTCTGCGATTAATGAAGGAGTTGACATGGTATAGTAAAATATAGCTCCTCGAATCATAATATTTTACACTTCATACCCGTCTAGTTTTTAACCTTTGTAACTTGCAGGTGACGATTCCATTAAGATATCAATTGTTTTTGGAGGATTTAGCACATTTGGTTGAATCAGGAGAGGTATCCATGGCAAGAATTGATGATGCTGTTGAACGTATATTAAGAGCTAAATTTGCTGCAGGACTTTTTGAACATGCCATGGCAGATAGATCCTTGCTCGACAGTAAGGTACACTCGCAGATTAATAATGTAATATGTTCAACCTATATTTATTCCCCTTTATTTTTTATTTTATTAAACATGATAAAATCATTGTTCCAGCCACATGGAGAATTAGCACGTGAAGCGGTTCGTAAGTCACTGGTTCTGTTGAAAAACCGAAAAAGATCCAAGAAAACCATTTCTACCATTGAACAGAAATGTTAAAAAGGTTCTTGTTGCCGGCAAACATGCGTATGATATGGGTTTCCAATGTGGAGGTTTGACTGCCCCAGCTGGTAAGTCATAAGTGGTATGGGTAAGCCTCGCAAAATGGGCATGTATGGTTGAGTAATGGGTCAAAACGGGTTAGGGTCAAAACAAACTGTTTTTTAAAGTAATAATTTGGTTTGGGTCTAAACGGGTTCTAATCAAAGTTGGTTCACCTTAGCAGGTGTAACCACAGGTCAATATTTATATTTATATATAACGTGAAAATTTATATAATATCGTATTTACCCATCACAATTTCTATAGGAACAACGATTCTCGATGCTGTAAAAGAAGCCGTCGGTGACAACACTGAAGTGGTATACGAAGAATACCCGACAGCTAAAACCCTCTCTGAGCATGATTTCTCATATGCAATTGTGGCCGTTGGTGAAGAAATCGCAAATCTTGGATCTGCAGATGATAATTCAGAACTCAAAATTCTCTTTAACGGAGACGAGTTACTGAAACTTGTTGCACAAGAAATCCCAACTCTTGCAATTGTGATATCAGGCAGGCCATTGGTTTTAGAGCCATCAGTGCTGGAAACATTGGATGCGTTGGTTGCTGCTTGGTTGCCGGGAACAGAAGGAAACGGGATAACCGATGTTATTTTTGGAGATTATGAGTTTCGTGGACGGCTTTCGGTTTCATGGCCTCAAGGATTCTCATCAGAACAAACATGATCCTTTGTTTCCAGACGATTTAAAATCTAAACTTTAGTAATGTTGCATATTTGAGTGATTTTAAGTAACTTCGTACTGTTTTTAAGTACTGAATTTTTAGTTTTTAGCTATGGTCTATATTTTAAAGTTTTTAAGATTATTAATTTGTCATAACATATCTTTTTGCTTATGGTCATAATTTGTTGAAGCCCTAACCCGGTTCGGGTTGTGGTTAGCGAAAGTGAAATCGGGTTTTGACTTAACCTTGGTCGGTTCGGGTTTTGGAGGGGGTTTGACCGGGTTGAAACCGGTTCTTAAGAAGGGTTTGACTGGTTCGGTTCGGGTTCAAACCGGTTTTATATATGGAAGGCTAGAACCGGTGTTGAACCTACTGGTTGAATAGGTTTGGAACCAGTTTGGGTCACTATCGGGTTGAACCCGAACCGGTTTCTGGTCAGGAACCCGGATTGGGTGTGCACCGTCGTTTCATTTTCTATTCAGAAGACTATTATAGGGAATTTTCATTGGTTGTTCATACGAGAACAAGACATAAACTATAATTTTTTTATAAAGTTATTTAAAACATTAGTAAAAGACAAACAATACGTGATTTAGTGGTTTGTCGGGAAGTCTTATGTGATATTGATAGTAAGACGTAAGACGACAACCGGTAAACAGTGTGCTTTCTTTTTCATAATTTTATTTCTCCTTTGGATTTCTTTATTCACCAATTCGATGGATAATAACCTCAATGTTATCACTCTTCAATGATTTTTTTTTGTCCATCCCTAATAGTAAAAGCAATCAATAATGATTTTTTTTTCTATTTAAAAAAAAAATAACAATTTCTTTTGTAAAAATATGTAAATACTAAAATATAGAAAACCATGTTAAAATGTTTACAACGTCAAACTAGAATTACATATATCCCTTTATTTTAAAAACTGAATTACATGTTTACTCAACCCAAAATAAATTACATATATCATCTTATTTTATAAAATTATACATTATGACAAATAACATTTTAAGTTTATAAGAAAAACACAAGTCTTCTGATTCTCGAACCAGCAACACGACATTTTGATTCAAACCTAACTTGTGATTCAATCAGCGATTGCTTCCTAACCGGCGATTGGCGATTTTGATTCCATCTACCACAGTACAGTGGCTGATTCATGCGAGATATGACCTTCTGATCCAAGTCGGTTGATTCCAACATGTGTGTTTTTTTACGATTCCAACATCCAATGTTTTGCGATTTCAACTGATTCTTGAACCATCGATACGACATTCTGATTCAAACCTAACTTGTGATTCAACCGGCGATTGGCGATTTTGATTCCATCTATCAGAGTACATTTGCTGATTCCTACGATAAAACCTTCTGATCCAAGTCGTTTAATTCCAACATGTGTGTTTTTTACGATTCCAACATGTTTTGCGATTTCAACATCCAACATAAAAACTTTGACACTTATTTTGTATATTTTGGTGCTTGTCAGAAAAAAAAGAACGTAAAAATTGATTAAAAAAACAGCAAAAAAAGTAATAATAATAATAAAAGAAAAAGAAGTAAAGACCGAAAAAAGGTGAATAAAAACTAGTTAAAAAGAATAAATTTAAAAATTTTAAGTTTTAGTAAATAAAAAAAAAGGTGAATAGTCATCTATAGTTTATTTTTAATAAAATAAATCAAAATGGGTAATTTGATATTTTTAGATTTAAGTAAGAGGATATATGTAATTTATATTTTAGGTTAGGTATATATGTAATTTAAAAAGTTTGTAAGTGAATATATGTAATTGTCCATTTTATTAAAATCTTTAACATATAGACAACACAGTTAAAAATAGTTTTTTATATACTTTTATTTTACTCTTTTTATCTATTATTTTTTTTATTAATCAGAATTTATCAAACAATTACTACATCAAAATGATCATTGCAACTTGAGTAAAAAATAAAAACCGTTATTGTTAATTATATTATTTAATACCAAATAATAACTTTTAAATACACAAATCCAAGCTCCCTCTTCCTCAAAACAAAAAGTTTGTTCATTTGTTGCACTAAGTTAACACTTTAACATGGACAGTGATAGAGACACCACATAAGAGATCTAGGTAGATCTCAATGACCCACATCAAACACCATTAAGAAACTTTTTATTTTAATTTATTTTTATAAAATTGAGCTAATCCCTCCTTTAGGTATATTCTATTTCTTGATTTCAACATCATTCTACACAAAAAAGAATAAGATGTTAACCATCAATAATGAGGGAATTCATATAGCAAGTAGACTTTATGTGTGGGGTTTATCCACTCCCTTTTCACTACTTCAATATGGTTTATGAAAGATTTGAGTATTTTCTTTCTGGAAATTCTATTAAGATAAATATGGGAATAACTTTATATTTTGTCATAAATCATAATCATATACTCCTAAAACCGTAAATAATATATATTTTAAATGAGCCGACGTGATGCCAACAAAGCCTTTTGCTTTTGTAAGATTCGTACGACAAAGTAACAATCTCATGACGCTTGTATAGACTAAACATGTTATATCGTGTAGAATCGACGGACACAAATTCACTTAAAAGGCAAGGTCTTATAGAACTTTGCTTTAGATAGATAAATCTTGATTATATGTTATTTTAAACATTTTTTATACTTTAAAGATGTAGTAAAACCGATAGATCTTGACTTTTGGGAGATGATCCAAAGTAATCTTCAATAAGTGAACCGTGAGTGTTAAAAAGCAAATCTATTGGCCCATAAAGAAGATAGTTTTAGATCGATGAATCCACTTTGTACAAGGAAATCATGCTTTTAAGTCTAATCATTAAAGAAGTGTATCTATAAGTAGGGTCTTAAGACAATTAGCTAGAGAAAGATATTACCAAGAAAAAGGAAAACGTAGAACATTTTTGTGGTCCTCATAGGATAAGATGCTTCATTTGCTAGTGAAATTCGAATTTGGATTCGGCTTCTACTAGCAAATATCCGACATAATTTGATGTTAGCTGTTGGATTTTATGGACAGACCTGATGGACAACGCTGCTAACCGAGCTATGACCCGTAAGAGTTACACCTAGGGCAACGAACATTAAATCCACTTAACCTGCTTAACTGGTAATTACGATATGTCAGCGAGACGATATATTTTATGTATATTCGTTACACGGGATTTATTATTTATACAGGTTTATAAATAATAAAATATATTTATTGTTTTAATCTTTTATTAAAACAAATTAAACGAGTTCGAGCTTTTACATCTCGTATTAGACTATGAGCCCGGAAACAGTTAGTAGGGTTTATTATTATTATATAATAATAACAACCTAATAATATGTTTAACACACAATTGGAGATTAGCCGGCAAAGGATAATTAATTTTTCCTTTTGATCGAAACAAGCAGAGGCAATATTTTGCTTTTTGTTTTGTTTCTTCGCCAGCCGCCAAACAAAAAAAAAACAAAACGGAATCATCCTTTTGGTGATTTCCGGCGACCTCCAAGCCAGCCCCAGCCGTCGCTGCCTGCCCAGTTCTCGGTCAGCCCCGGCGTCCCATTCTCTCGCGTTTCGGTTCGTGATCTTGCATCGGTTCGTTGTACCTCGGTGTCTCAACCGTTTAATCATTAACCACTAAGGTATAATTTATCTCATCAGTAGATTAATTGTTTTTTTTTTGTGTTTGCGTGTTCATAACCAGATCCTGTTCGGTTTGTCAGTGCTGTTAAATAGGTTATGATTTTATTTTCCACTGCGTATTTATTAATTAATTTCTTTGTCAAAACCCGTTTTTACAAAAGTCAAACTGATCACCACTGAATCCCAACAGTGGTATCAGAGCCTGGGTTATAACACGCAAATCGTAACCGGTTTGGTTTCACCGGTTAGATTAATCACAAACTTTAACTATCTTGAAGTTTCTGATCTGATCTGTTTTTGGGGCAATTTTTTTATTTATTAATTTGGTCGATTTTTTATTTTATTTGACCAAATATATTGCCCGTATGTGATTGTGTTGAATATGTAAATCTGGCCCGACTCATGTGATTGAGTTGTTTGTGTTTATTATTCAGTTTTGGTTTTATGGTTTTGGCCCACTTTTGATGGCTCAAAGTTGTAATAGAATAAGTTTTTTTTATCTTATGTAATGTAATAAAAACCCGAAGACAAATCTGAAGACGCAACAGGAATCATGGATTCAGTGGGAGTCATCCGAGACGACTAGATGCACGGAAGTCCATCCTTATGGTTGTTTTAATTTTGAGGACCCCGTGACCCGTTTGGTCTTGCTAACTGGCTCTAGCAAGATCAAACAAACTTGGCCCTAAAAGATTTACATATTTATTTGCTTTATGGTTGCTTTTAATTTTTTTATAACTTAAATTTATTATAAACCAACCAAACTCCAAACGTTTTAAAAGGAGTTTTAAAATGTCACAATCTGTCACCACAAGTTCTAATTTTACAACTTGTAGAATTTTATAAAAATAACAACTGACTTGTTTTTTTATAAAATAAATAGCCGCTAAAGTTTTGCAATTTAAACTAAATTTAATTTCAAAACTTATAACTTAATAGTTTTCAACTATTAACTTTAACTGGTTATTCAAGTCGCGACAAACTTAGTTTTAATAAGTTATTTAAAATTAAGTGTCCTGAGAGATGAAAGGGTTCATCAAATTTGTCATGACTTTAAATAGTAAAACTGGCTTTTACAACACATGTATGATTTAATCATTCGTTGTGTTTGACCCTATTCGGTAAACACTGAAATTGGAACCCATATTTTAAACCAATGGTCTATTCCATCCTATTATAAGGAACACTTGGAGCATAAAACGAAACATCGGTGTTTGGATCCAAAGATCCGCACCGGATGCATAGTTTATCCTTCCAAGGCGCAAGGGTTTCGTTGACACATCCGGCCCTTCCGCAAGTACCTGTTTTAGGACAACTATTACTTTTCTCTCTTGTTACATGCCCCAGTTGTCAAGATATTAAAAGTGGGCATAGATGAGGCTAAACATATCAATGCATAAACATGTCTTGTCTTAGCCGCCTCATACACGAGAGTTGTGCATCTTTCCACAATTGACACTAATTGTCAGTTTAGTTACCCACTTACTAATGTTGTATGCCACAGCTACCATTAGTGACTGATTTAGCTAGATTCTCACTCCTTATTCTAATTTATGTAATTGGGTCATAAATTAATAAGGATTTTTCACTTTCTTTATACTAATTTATTTTCTTTGCTTATCTTGACAGATGTCTACTGAAAATAATAATACTAATAACTCCTTCGCTCTCAAGTCTATCCTTGAGAATGAAAAGCTGGATAACACCAACTTTCTCTCGTGACAGTGCAATCTGAGAATAGTTCTCAAGATGGCCAAGAAGCTCTATGTTCTCGATGCACCAGTCCCTGAGGCACCCGATGGTAACACGGTTGCCGCTCGTAAGGTCTGGGAAAAACAAAGAGATGATGCCACTGAGGTGGCCTACATGTCCCGTGAAAGAGCATGGAGGACCTGAGTGCCTTTGACATGATTGAGCAACTTAAGGGCATGTTCCTGAAACAAGCCCGACAAGAACGCTATGAAACCATGTCTCAGCTCATTCGTTGCACGATGCAAGAGGGCACGCCTGTCAGTGCTCATGTACTTAAGATGAAAGGGTATATCGACCATATGAACAAACTTGGATATCCCATGAAGGATGACATGGCTACTGATTTCATCTTAAACTCTCTCCCAAGCTCCTATGCTCAATTCGTAATGAATTTCAACATGAATGACTTGGAGAAGACAGTGGCCGAGCTACATGGTATGCTCAAAACGGCCGAGATGAATATCCAAGGAAAGAAAAATCAAGTTCTGATGGTGTTAAAAAACCTAACCCCAAGAAAAGAGGTTATAATAGCAAAGGCAAGAAGAAGGTTAATGTTGCTGCCAAGCCTGCCACCAACAATAACAAGAAAGCTTCAAAAGCAACCCCTCCCGAGGAGCGCCAATGCTTTGAATGCAACAAAATGGGACACTAGAAACGTAACTGTCCTGAATATCTAGCCAAGCTGAAGCTGCAGAGGGCCAGTGGTGAGGGCACTTCTTCAGGTATTCTCATTTATGTTATTGAAATTTTTACTGTTTCTAGCAACACATGGGTATTTGATACTGGATGTGGATACCACATCATTAATGTCTTACAGGAGCCTAAAAGTTGGAGAAAGCTGAAACAAGGCGACATGGAGCTCATTGTTGGTGATGGGAAAAGAGTACCAATTCTTGCAACTGGAACATATCATCTCTCATGTCCTTCTGGCCTTGTGGTTATTTTAAACAATTGTTTGTTTGCACCTGGTTTAACCAGAAACATTATTTTAGTTTCTTTATTGTTTGAACAAGGATTTAAGTACGTTTTTAATGGTATTGCTATTTCTGCCTACTTAAATGATATCTTTTATTTTGAGGCTAAACCTCAAAACGGTATTTATGAGATTGACGTTCAAACTGACAATAACATATATAATCTTTCTAAACGTATCAAATCTGGCATTAATGATACTTTTCTATGGCATTATCGACTTGGCCACATAAGCAAGACACGCATTAAAAGACTCCAATCCGAGGGAATTCTTGAACCTACCGGACATGACTCATTTGATAATTGCGAGTCTTGTTTAGCTGGCAAACTCACAAAGGACCCCTTCACTCATGTTGGTGAACGAGCCAAGGATCTGCTAAGCCTTATACACACTGATTTATGTGGCCCTTTCAGAACCATGTCTAGAAATCATGAAAGATACTTCGTTTCATTTATTGACGATTATAGTCGATATGCTTATGTCTATCTTATGAAACATAAGCATGAAACATTTGAAAAGTTCAAAGAGTTTCAAAACGAAGTAGAGAAACAACTCCATAAATCTATCAAGATACTTCGATCAGATCGAGGTGACGAGTATCTCAGCTTAGAATTTATTAATCACCTGAAGGAGCACGGAATTATTTCTCTGCCCACTCCTCCTGGCACACCCCAACTTAATGGCGTGAGCGAGAGGAGAAATCGAACCCTACTTAATATGGTTCGATCGATGATGTGTAGAACTAACTTGCCTCACTCCTTCTGGAGTTATGCTCTTATGACCGCCGCCTGCCTTGTAAATCTGGCACCGACTAAGAAGGTGGACAAAACCCCATATGAGATATGGCACGGGTCTAAACCCAATTTGTCTTACCTTAGAGTATGGGGATGTGATGCATATGTCACCAGCGATTCTGATGACAAGCTCGATCCCAGAGGCGAAAAAGTTGTTTTCGTCGGTTACTACAATAAAAGCGGATATTATTTCTATCATCCTGATGCAAACATTGTTTCCATCAAAAGGAAAGGACGCTTTCTCGAGGAAGATCTTCTAAATCGACGAACCGGAAATAATATTATGGATCTTGAAGAAATTCGAGAAACACAAACAACCGCTGAGGAAGTCGGAGCGTCTGATCAACAAGAAGTTGTTGCTGCTGAATCAGACATAAACACAAGCGTTAACAGAAGTAGCAGGTCTCGTAAAGAACCTAATAGATACCTATGGCATCTTGAAGCTTCTAAAGTCCTGTTAGTAGCTGAGTCAAATGACGAACCTACAAACTACAAATCTGCTATCTCAGATCCTGAATACGAGAAATGGCTTGAAACCATGAACGCCGAGATGCAATCTATGCGTGATAATCAGGTTTGGGACTTGATTGAACTACCCCCCGGTTCTCGGGCAATAGGGAAAAAATGGATTTTCAAAAGAAAAACCGACATGCATGGTAATGTACAAACCTATAAAGCACGGCTAGTTGCAAAGGGTTTCACTCAAACTCAAGGTATTGACTATGATGAAACTTTCTCACCCGTTGCTATGATCAAATCGATCAGGATACTGCTTGCCATAGCCGCGTACCATGATTACGAGATATGGCAAATGGATGTTAAAACCGCTTTTCTTAATGGACATCTCTCTGAAGATGTCTATATTGTTCAGCCTGATGGTTTTGTTGATCCAAAGTATCCTAGTAGGGTCTACAAACTGAATAAGTCTATTTATGGACTTAAACAGGCATCTCGAAGCTGGAATCTTTATTTTGATCAGAAAATCAAAGAATTTGGTTTTGTCAAGAATGAAGATGAGCCTTGTGTTTACAGAAAGGCTAGTGGGAGCACTATATCATTTCTCATCTTGTATGTGGATGATATACTGATCATTGGAAACAACATCCCTGTGCTTGACAAAGTCAAACAATGGTTAGGATCTTGTTTTGCAATGAAGGATCTTGGAGAAGCTGCTTACATTCTAGGAATCAAGATCTACATGGATAGATCTAAGCGGCTTCTAGGGCTAAGTCATAGTACTTACATAGACAAAATGATGACACGCTTTAGGATGAAAAAATCCAAGAAAGGAGGTGTTCCGATGACTAAGGGCACTGTGTTGAACAAATCACAATCTCCTTCCACGGACATTGAAATTAAGGAAATGGAAGCAATTCCATATGCCTCAGCGATTGTTTTATCATGTATGCTATGTTGTGCACTAGACCTGATGTCTCGTATGCTTTAAGCATGACCAGCCGTTTCCAGCAAAGTCCTCGCATTGCCCATTGGACTGTAGTCAAGAACATCCTGAGGTACTTGAGAAGGACCAAAGACATGTTCTTAATATTTGGAGGAGTGAAAGAGGAGCTCACTGTATGGTGTTACACTGATGCTAGCTTTCAAACTGACCGAGATGACTCTCGCTCACAGTCGGGTTGCGTATTCACTCTCAATAAAGGAGCTGTCTCATGGAAAAGCTCCAAACAGAGTGTAGTGGCGGATTCAACCACCGAATCTGAGTATATAGCCGCATCAGATGCTGCTAAGGAAGCTGCTTGGATGAAGAAATTCATTACTGACCTCGATGTGGTTTCGAGTATTCGCCAACCAATCGAGATACTTTGTGATACCGCAGGTGCTATAGCTCAAGCCAAAGAGCCCAGATCTCATCACAAAGCCAAGCACATTCAAATTAAGTTCCACTATATACGGGAAATTGTGGAACGTGGAGACGTCGTGATAAGCAAAGTAGACACAGATCAAAACCTACTGGACCCGTTTACTAAGCCCATGGCTCAGGACAAGCATGATCTTCACATAGATGCTATTGGTCTTAGATTTGCTAGTGATATGTTTTGATTTAGTATTTTGAATGTGCGAACATTTAAACAGTTGTACTTTTGAATTCTTTTTTGTTTACTGATTTAAATGCAATTCTGAATTCTTATAACTGTGTTCGATTTTAATACGTTTAATCCATGAATCTTGTATTCTTAATTATCCGTAGTCGGTCAGACTCGTGGGAACGTCTCTGAATTAAGACTTTTCTAAACTTCGGCTCAAGGAGTTGACTCCGAACTTCACAGGCCTCATTTTTTAATGACGTTGGATGTAACTCGCATCAAATCATCTTTATGGATCTTTGTCATAAGATGTTTTGCTATTGGTATACTCATTAGTATCCTCTGACCTGAGATACGTACTAGAACTGTCGTTTACCAAGAACCATTCTTTAATCACTGTCAAACGCTGTCGCGTAATTGCCAATCATAAAGACTTTGATTAGGAATAGTTCTGAAGTTCAGTGGGAGTTGTATGTAGTCAATAAGGGATTCTGTAATCTTACATTACATGTAACAGATAGGCATCGTGGCGCCCTCGTTGATTCAAACTGGTGATGTGTAAGGCCTTACCCAAACTTACTGTGGGTTTGATTGGACCACTTTGATTCTTGATCGAGAACAATAATAATTGAACGCCATATGAGAATGAACTAAATCCACGTCTCATTGATTCAATTGATGTTTTATACGGAAATGATGAATGACAACTATTGCCATAAGTCTATTGTCTTGCTTTAGTTAGCTGTTACTAACACCGAGATATTTGGTTAATGACTTTAAAGCGTAATACCTTGTTAGGGACAACCATGTGCAGCTAGAGCGCCGCTAACTGTTTGCGTTGATTTATCGTGAATCGTCCAAGTGGGAGATTGTTGGATTTTATGGACCGACCCGATGGACAACGCGGCTAACCAAGCTATGACCCGTAAGAGTTACACCTAGGGCAACGAACATTAAATCCACTTAACCTGCTTAACTGGTAATTACGATCTGTCAGCGAGACGATATATTTTATATATATTCGTTACACGGGATTTATTATTTATACAGGTTTATAAATAATAAAATATATTTATTGTTTTAATCTTTTATTAAAACAAATTAAACGAGTTCGGGCTTTTGCATCTCGTATTGGACTATGGGCCCGGAAACAGTTAGTAGGGTTTATTATTATTATATAATAATAACCTAATAATATGTTTAACACACAATTGGAGATTAGCCGGCAAAGGATAACTAATTTTTCCTTTTGATCGAAACAAGCAGAGGCAATATTTTGTCTTTTGTTTTGTTTCTTCGCCAGCCGCCAAACAAAAAAAAACAAAACGGAATCATCCTTTTGGTGATTTCGGCGACCTCCAAGCCAGCCCCAGCTACCTGCCCAGTTCTCGGTCAGCCCCTGATCGGTGTCGAAGGGACCGGTCAAAGATAAAGAATTAGAGTGTCCTAATCACCTTAAACTAGTTAGGGTAAGAAGGGTGTTTAACCACGAAGAGTTTATGGTCGGTGCTTAACTTCAATTAACAATGTGATTTATAAAGTTGCAATGGGTCTTTCTGACTAAACACAAGCAATGATTGAGGTGAAATTAACAAATCCAACAAGAAATGATTATCAACTAGCAAAACGATCACGAGTAATCAAGTAGCAAATAAACGGTTTAAGTTGTAAACAATAATTAAAAAGGATCACACCCAGGTTTCAAGTTTACAAGTAATTAGGGATTATCACACCAACATATGAGTTCAAACAATCAAATGGTTATCCAAATCAAATTAACCAAATCTAACCAAGAACATCAACATTCATACATCATCGACAAATAGTGTAAAACAATATTCACGAATGAAATCGAGACAAATGTATGCAATATAGAATTAGATTAATCAATAGATTCAACACAAATCAAAGTTCCTAGCAATTATCATCTAACGAGGTTAATGGTGCAAGAATTTATCGACTCCCGTGAGTTCATAACCATACTAAACACAAAGATTCAAGTATTTCAAACCAAGCGATTACAAGAATTGTTTCTCAACACTAGCACATGATAAAACCCTAAAAACTTACAAACAATCCACCCGGGAATGATTACCGGTGGATTAGCCGCTCATGGTTGTGGAATTCATCTTCGGTTCTTCAATTTCTTGATACCAATCTTCAATAATATGTTTCTAGCCTCCAAAACTCTCCAAAATCGCCCAAGAACTGTGTAGAAAAAAATGATCTCCAATTTGGGGAAGAAACCCCTAGCTAAACACAGAAAATCGGCTGTTTCACTGAAAATCCGCATCTGAAACGTAACCAACGTAAGCTTACGCTGGGGGGCGTAAGCTTACGCCGCATCCCTGAAACATGCTGTGAAAGAATTGGTTAGGTGTAAGCCTACGCTGGACGGCGTAAGCTTATGCTGGGTGGCGTAGGATTACACAAGGTGGCGTAGGCTTACGCTGGATCCTGCATTTTTTTGCCCCGTTTCCTCCGTCTTCCTTCCAACTCTTGCATCTCTCGCATAATATCTTCTAAAATCATACATTAAGCTTCCAACACCTGCAAATGCATAGCTACACAAAACCTTTGTATTCCCCATATTAATTTGCATAAATATAGTATATTGCACTCTTTAATATATGAAACTTTAGTCACCTATCAGCCCCGACGTCCCGTTCTCTCGCGTTTCGGTTTGTGATCTAGTATCGGTTTGTTGTACCTCGGTGTCTCAACCGGTTAATCATTAACCACTAAGGTATAATTTATCTCATCGGTAGATTAATTGTTTTTTTTGTGTTTGCGTGTTCATAACCAGATCCTGTTCGGTTTGTCAGTGCTGTTAAATAGGTTATGATTTTATTTTCCGCTGCGCATTTGTTAATTAACTGAATTAATTAATTTCTCTGTCAAAACCCGTTTTTACGAAAGTCAAACTGATCACCACTGAATCCCAACATTAGCAACTCGGTTAAATGAGGATCGAGCATCTTAAAAAACATTTTGATTCCATGTTACATATGTAGAATCTTAGAGATGATAGATAGGTTAGATGTAAGATGGTTGTAATAATATAACCTAACAAATGGCTGAAAGTATTTGTATATTTTTGTTTCTCTCAAACAACTAATTTACATGCGTATATATAGAGATAGTTGGTTAGCCTTAATGCTTAACCCAAATGGCCACAATTTGAACGGGAGGAAGAGGAACATTCAAGCTGAAACGAAAATTAATAAACAGTGATGGCAACAAACCCTTGGTGAAGATCTCAACATATTGAGAGTTTGATGGAACATGAAGAATGCAAAACTAACTCGTCACCACTTTTTCCTGAACGAAATGAATGTTCATCACAATATATTTTGGTGCGTTGATGTTGTACCAGGGTAGTGAACAAATAGATTGCACTGGCGTTGTGGGTGCACGAAGCAAAGCACATGAAAGTACAAAAATAATAATTTGTTTCCAACATGTTTAAAAGCATGCTCGTACAAGTGAAGCAACACACTCCTAGTCGTTCCAAATTAAAGGACTGTTCATACACATATCGAGTTATGTTGATCCAACCGCGACAATAGTAGGACCCATGGTTTAGACATAAAAGTTAAATTTCCGGCTCATGATTAAAGATGCTTTAATCCAACAAGAAAGACTCGTCATCCACGTCAAAGCCAAGTCACTATACTTTATTATGAGCGGTTTGTTGTCGATGACTTAGTGAAAGACGACTAGTCACATGTAGAGAACATAGATTTACAGGGTCCATTCATTAGAGGTATCTACATGCGCAAGACAGATGTAAAACTACTAATATGATTCAAACAAATTGTCGTTATAACAAGACGATAAAACTCAAATGGAGAAACTTTCGTTCGATGTTTATAAGGTTCTTTGTCCTTTTAATGTTCTTCCAAAGCAAAATTCCTAGGAACATCATGATCATAAGGTGCTAAACAACTATAATATTCACATTATAGATAACACCACAAGAGGTAACCAAAACACCATGGAAAAACATCTAAGCAAACTACTCGAATCAAACCAAAAAGAAATCAACCATTTTCAAAATCACTACATACCATTAAAACAGTTGCTCATCAAGTCATCCATGAGGGTAATGCATTGCTGGTTGCATCTGAAAACCCATGCTTTGAGGTGCACCATAAACTTCACCACCATCGCCACCGCCACCACCCATTCTAAATCCTATAGTACCTCTATATTGAGAATCCATGAAGATACCACCATTTGTTTGGTTAAATGCCGCCGCTCCACCACCACCACCACCATTGGGCTGATTCCACATAAACTTACATTGCTCCGGTGATGTTCTTTTATTTTTCGACAAATGGTTTTGACTTTCGTTTACATTAACCGTTGTTATGTCATGAATGCTTGCTCTTCTTTTATCTTTCCCACCCGAAAGCTGCCGGATGAAATATTTCTGAGCATGACTTGCGACTTGTGTTGGTGTTCGCGTTACAACATAATTTCGCGATATATTCCTCCAATCTCCTTTCCCATACTTCTTCAACCCCAAAAGAAACAACCTTCCATCAAATTCAACAACACCCATTTCAAATCACAATCAAATTAATCAAGAAATTAAATTCAAACTCAAATTCAAATATATTAAACACACAAACATAAACTTACTTATGCTCTTCTTCTGTCCAAGGAACCCCCTTTTTCCTCTCTTGTTCAACAGGTCGGCCGGTAACGGCCACCGGAGACATTGTCCCTCCGCCACCATACGGCGGAGACTTGCACCAATCAAACTCATGCCCATCCCCCCATTCTAAAGTAAAAGGACACGTGTTATTATTATACCTATACTTTGGTGAAAACCCTGCTTCAATACTACTCACATCATCTTCTAACTCCTTATACTGCCTCTTCACATCCGCCACCGTCTTCCCCGGCACCATCTCCGCCACCCTCTGCCACCGATCAGGGGTATCTTTATCAAACTTCGCCAGAGCATTTTCAAACAATTTATTCTCAACAGGGGTCCAAATTGTGCTCTTTAAGCTCTCATCCATCACCCAATTTGACGAATTTGAAACAAACCCTGTTTCCCACTTCATCAAAATCAAATAAAAATCAAATCTTTATCAAAAAGATGTGAGCTTTGGAACAGGGGAATCTTTAAAAGACCCAATTTTTCAGATCAAACCAAAGGGTTTCACAAAACTAGATTTGTAGACATCAAGAACACAAAAACCCTAGATACAGTGAGCAGAATCTGAACTGATGACATGGTTTCTGAAATTGGAAACAGGGGAAGTGTTCGACATCTTGATTAGGGCTTAAATTTGTGTAAATTGGGAAAGATTTATGGATTTGGAGTTGAAATTGTTGGGGTTTTGGGGTTTGTGAAGGAGAAATGGGGTTAAATGGTGGTTTGATTTGATGATTTCTACCTTTTTCTTTGGGGGAAGGAAAACAGAGGAGAAAATGAATCTAGAGATAGAGAGAGATTGAGATGGAGAGAGAGAGAGAGAGAGAGAGAGAGAGAGAGAGAGAGAGAGTGAGTGAAGGAGAAGGTGGTGAATTATGATTGGAAGAGATGGTGCTGTGGGCACTGCAATTTAAAAAGAAGTAGCCACTATTTTAATGTGAATTCTTTCCCCTCCTTAATTATTATTATTTTTCTTTTTTCCCCTCTTTCATTATTGTTTTTCTTTATAAAAAGAAAACAAGGGTAGTTAAAAGAAAGTAGTAAAAGAGTTAAACTCTTAAGCATTTACATTCACATTAGATTTTTCATTATATTTTTATAATTTAATTAAAAATTATTAGTTATTAAATTTATCTTTTATTTTTCAAAACCTCTCATATTTTATTCCCTATCTTTGTCTATATATTTCTTTTCTTTCTTACATTTTTATTTTAACTAACTATTTTGTCATAATCTTTTTTCTTATGAAATTGATTTGCAATAATTTTTTATAGAACGGTCAATTTGAAAATGATCATTTTGGTTGAGGTTAGGACAGATCGATTTAAAAAACAAGAAAACATAAAGATTAATCATATTATCGTAATATTCATAAACCTGTAAAGATTTCAAGTAAAATTAAGCATCCAAACATTTAAATTTTAAGTTAATAACTATAATTTTCTAAAAATATAATAAATAGTTAAAAAAGATAGAAACATAAGTTATGACGTTTTATAAAATAAAATGAGAATTTAAAAACTTAAACTTAAAAAAAGTTTTGGGGTGATGAATACATGAACTCCTAAATGCAAGGATTCACTTTAGTTACCTCTGAAAATATAAGGATATGGTATAGGGATAAGGGTGAGTAATCCGTGGTTCGAAACCGTTAGAACCGTAGAACCGGACCAATTGAACCGGAACCGACCCGCGAAATACTAAACATGTCCGGTTCTCGGTTTTTAATATGGCCATTAAACGGTTCGCGGTTCGGTTCGGTTAATAACCCGACGGTTCCGGTTCGAAACCGTTAGAACCGTTTGTTTGTTTCCAATTAAAAAAATATTTAATAAGTTATTTCAAAGATCGTTTCTCATCCCTCGTTTTGAGACAAAAAGCCCAGCCTAGTAATTGTGTTTTCTTTGAAGATTGAAAACATATCTATTTTTTCAAATGGCATATGATGTGGCGTTTTCCTTGCTTCACCATTTTCTTTTGTGTAGTTCTCTATTGTACTAGAAGAATGAAACTTACAATTTATAGTAAAGCAATATATTGATTGAGATTGACTTTCACCATTCAGTTTTTGTTAACCTAGCAAAATATGGTTAGATTAATTCTTTGCTTCACCATTTTCTTCTTGTCCTATGTCGCTATTAAAAATCTAGGGTTTAAATATCTTTCGATTTGCATATCGGATTCCATTACTGTTTGAGCAAGGTGCTGAAAAACGGTTCGGTCCAGCAACAAAACGGTTCCGACCCGTTTAATACGGTTCCGGTCCGGTCCGAACCATCTATATACGGTCCGGTTCTCGGTTGACAAATTTCCATTCAAACGGTTCGCGGTTCCGGTTCGGATCGTCTCGGTTCGGTCCGGTTCGAACCGAATGCTCACCCCTATATAGGGATAGGGATGGGGAATGAGATGGAGTGGTGTTTTTAGATGATTTTTTGGAAGTTTAAGAATGGATATAGGTATAGGGAATAGATTGGGAATGCTCTTAGAGTATTCACATCAGTCTTTTCATCTCCATCTATATAATTTAACTAAATATCATTATTTTTTTAGTTTATCTTTAAATTTGTTTTAACCTCACGCATCTCATTCTCTATACATATCTTTATCTCATTTATAAACACTTATTTTATTATTTTTTCTCTTTCCTATATACTCACACAAAGTATAGATATTTATGAAAACATGTCTCTATATTTAGAAAATCTTTATTTACTAAAATATAAAATTCAAATATAGAGATCCCAATGCATGTTCAAAAATAGAAGAAAACTTTAAATAATAAAAATGAAGATCCTAATATGAATGCTCTTAGAGCATCTAAAACAGGGCCCCTGTCTCTATCTCCATCTATATTATTTAAAGATTTCTTTTATTTTGCATCTCTATCCACATCAGTTTTCTTCATCTTCATTTCTATAATTTAACTATATATCACATTTTTTTCTAATTTATCTTTAAATTTATTTTAACCTCCCACATCTCATTCTCTATATCTATCTTTAAATTTTAGAGTTTACTAAATTGAGATTTTATAAATATAGAGATCCATTTTCCTCATTTTTTATATTTTTGTGAGTGTTTTGAAAAGAGAAAAAAATAATAAAATAAGTGTTTGTGAGTGATATAGAGATACAAAATGAGTTATGTGAGGTTAAACCAAATTTAAAGATAAATTTGAAACAAATATGATACTTAGATTACAGAGATCGAGATGGAGATAGTAATGTGAATGCTTTTAGAGAATTAGAGTTCCAGCTAAACTTAAGGTGGACTTGTTTGTTTAATATAAAAGATATTAAACTTAGCTCGTTTAAAGCTTTAACTTTAAAGCTTAGTCTCGGCTGATACTCAACTCTTTTATTATTTATTAAGTAATTAATTATTTTATTTATATACATAAATATATAGTTAGAGTTTTATGTATTCTAAAATATATTATTTAATAAATTTTTATCATGTATAATGATATTTATTATTTAAAAAATGATTGTATTTATATAAAATATGGGTTCGTGTATATTCGCGAGCCTAATCAATCTCAGCACGTGAAACTCAAGCTAAATTGCATTTAAAATTTTGAATTTTTCAAACTCTTCAATTTCATTAAAAGCTCGAATCCTACGCTTTTTTCACTCCTACATGAAAGTAGGGTGGTAGTTCATTTATAGGTTAGGTTGAAGGTTTACTAGAACCTAACTTCAAAATTAGGTGTTTAATTAATAATGTCGAGAAAAAATCATTCATAATCTTCCCACTCCATGTCGTTCCTTCACTCACATCATCGCGGTAAAGTCAGCACCACCCCACCGACCTTGCTGCTCTCTTTGCCTACTCGACGCCTCCGCCCTAAATGTAGGCAACTCAAAGATGACTCGCAAAACGTATATGTTTAAATGGGTTTACAGGTTAAATGATTTGTAAACAAGTTAGTCAGATAAATGAGTTGTCGACTTAAACTTATAATTTTAAACGGTTGACAGCTCAACTTATTAAGTTATTTATGATCCAAACCTGTTTAAACACAAGTATTTAACACTTAGTAACATATCCAACACTTAGTAACGAGTCCATGACACGTCACAAAACGTGACCCTTAATTAGAAGCACATTTATTTCGATTTAAATAATCATAACAAAATAGTTTGTAATCAATATAATTCATTTTATATGGTTAAATATTATTATATTTATAATAAAGGAATGAAATACAAAATAATGAGGGACTTTTTTTTTATCAATTAGACAAGATGTTGAAACAAGCAAGTCATTGTGCTTCGTTTACTTTTGTTTTTTTTAACTGGCAATTAAAACCCGCGCTACGCGGTGGACACGTATTACATAGTAAATCAAAACGTTAAAATGTACGGAAGGGGAAAAGGAAAAGAAAAAACACGCCAGCCCTAGGAATCGAACCTGGGTGGATAGATAGCAGGCTGAAATTTAAAAGGAGTGCACAAATCAACTCAACAATGTAAATCAAAACGTTAAAACGTAGGGAAGGGGAAAAAGAAAATAAAAAACACGCCAGCCCTAGGAATCGAACCTGGGTGGATAGATAGCAGATTGAAATTTAAAAGTAGTGCACAAACCAACTCAACAAAGTATGGAGAACTCCACATTTATAATTAATTTTTATACATACACATACTCCCATTTTTTGGTGGTATGAGAGAGTGGATGTTACAAATTATAAATAATTACTTAGTTATAATCAAAAAAGATTTACAAAATAAAACACTGTCTTCTACTCTTTATAGCATTCAAGAAGGATTTTTGAAAAGACCAAATTGTCCCTGATTTAACGTTAAAATGTAGACGGAGTTAGTTAAGTGAATGAAAATTGATACATTTTAAAAACTCAGGAAAAAAAACTAAAAAAGTTGTGAGGCCCCAATCCCGGGGGACCTCACGTTTTGGATTTATTCATCAACACATAGCACTTTAAACATAAGACATACATTACACAGCGGAAACGATTTAAATCTATACATATGCAGCGGAAAACATAACATGTCTAAACATAACTTGTCAAATACAACTGAAACTTGTCTTAATCAACATAATCAAAAGAAAACATAAACAGGATGCCAACTGCTGGTCTTCGGGTAACTCTTCTCGCCAAGCCAAGCATCCACTTCCATCTACTGCCACCTACACTTAACTGATATGCATACTAAAAATCAGCAACGCTGAGTGAGTTCTAACGTTTACTTTAAATCAATTTTACAAAAGATTTACTAAAACACATATACTGCCATTAAGGCTAAACTTGACACTTTACTTTTCAAACATATATACTGCCATTAAGGCTAACTTAACACACTTTACTTTTCAAACAGTTTAAAACGTATAATAAACCGTCAATTCCTCTTTACTGTACTGCCCTCATGGCTTACATCCATGAACCGACAAGTACCTGGTCAATGCCCCCATGATCAACGATCATGAACCGAAAATACCGCTTATCCGTCAATTCCTTGTCACTACTGTACCGTCCCCATGGTCAACGACCATGAACCGACGAGTACCTGGTCAATGCCCCCATGGCTAACGTCCATGAACCGACATTACCGCTTAACCGTCAATTCCTTGTCACTACTGTACCGCCCCCATGGTCAACGACCATGAACCGACGAATACCTGGTCAATGCCCCCATGGCTTACATCCATGAACCGACAATACCCTGGTCAATGCCCCCATGGCTTACATCCATGAACCGACAATACCGCTAAGGGGAGGTTGCGTGGACCTCCCGAGCAACCGCCGTCACTCATCCCAGTTGTACAACTGTTAACGAACCCTAAGGTTCTTACTAATGGGTGGAACCCATATCTGACATCTTGTACAAGTAACATCTGTCCCAAGGACCTTTACAAACTGGTACTCATTCCCGAAGGAAAGCTGTTCACTTTACTGTTTATAAAACTTTCTGAAACATAGCTTATCATATATATCATGCCTTTGTTTATGTATATGAAAATATAGTAAACGCTTGCCCAATGATATATCTTACTTTACTGAAACATAGCTTATCATATATATCATGCCTTTGTTTATGTATATGAAAATATAGTAAACGCTTGCCCAATGATATATCTTACTTTACTGAAAACATACTAGCACATATATCATGCCTTTGTTTATGTATATGAAAATATAGTAAACGCTTGCCAAATGATATATCTTACTTTACTGAAAACATACTTTTGCCTCTTTTAAACCTTTCACTAAAACATAGCTTTTCTCTTCAGTTTACAATATATAAAATATAATAAACACTTTACACTAAGTATGCATACCACCCCTAAAGAAGGCAAAAAGGGGATTAGAACTCACCTGGTATCTAAGCTGCAACGATCTACTGGATCTCACACAATCTAAACAATCATAACAATTTGACACTTATCAGACTTAACTCGACGCTAAACGGTTTAACTACTCTAACATACTGACTTCACTTAATCAGACCTGATGCCTGCGCACTTAGCAAGTGCGCAGACTCTGCCTCCTGCGCACTTAGCAAGTGCGCAGGCTCTGCCTCCTGCGCACTTAGCAAGTGCGCAGGCTTCCCTTCCTGCGCACTTAGCAAGTGCGCAGGCTTTCCTTCCTGCGCACTTAACAAGTGCGCAGGTCCCTCTTCCTGCGCACTTAGCAAGTGCGCAGGACCTGCTCTGTGCGCACTTAGCAAGTGCGCACGACCTGTTCTTGGCGAAAAACCCTAACTTTCGCATTCGGGTCTGATCACTTCAAGATCCCGAACCTGTTTGCATTCAAAACGCTCGTTTTCCATTAAGGAACTCAAATCTATGCTTATCTTTCCGTTTCATCTGATTAAACATAACCTTTTCACCCAAAACCCGAAAAACCCAAAAACGAACTAAAACTCAGATCTAGGAGAATCGGTTACCTGTAATCACTTCCTTTTTGTTGCTAAACACTCACGAGACTCTTGCTAACGATCCTTGAAGCTCTAATCCGAAAACCGGGACTTTCTCTCTCTAGAATCTCTCTCACTTTCTCTCTCTAAAATCCGGAAATGAGAGCTTTTGGCTGATCTTGAGGCTTATAAGGGCCCGACCCTTGCCCCTTTCGGCCCATACACCCCGGCCCAAGCCCGCTTCCTTTCTTTTTATTTAAGTTTTAATTCCTCGTGAATTCTCTCGTGCTCTAAAACTCGGGATGTTACAAGTCTACCCTCCTTACAATAGGTTTCGTCCTCGAAACCTGCCATAAGCTACACTGATAGCAAATCACAGAATGGGTGGCATAAACCGTAGCTATGCAAGGCAGCTTAGTCATGAAAGCCATTGTGATTAACTACCGGTGAGGATCTATTCAGGGATATATCTAGTTCTAAGGCTTCTAAGCTGATGGGGCTAACTAATCACTTAAGGATTCAGTAACATGATCACGCCATAGTAAAAAGATAAATAAATAGGAGTTGCAACGTACCTTACTGAGTTATCTGGTAAGCCCTTGCTGTGGCCTTGTTGATGTAAGGTTCTTTCTCTACACCCTTACCCTTTCCGGATCCTCCCGCTTCCGGCTCTTTTCGCTTCCTACAATCTCTGCTCACGTGTCCTTGTCCCCCACAATTGTGGCATCTTGGCCTTTCCGGACAGTCTCGTGATTGGTGTCCAAACTTGCCACACCTGAAACATCCCACCTGACCCGCCTTACATTCACCTCCATGTCTCCTCCCACATTTACCGCATAGACCCTCTGCTTCTACCCTTGCCCTCCTATCGTTAGGACCCTGGAGTTCCTCAGCAGTGCGCTTAGCTGCTTGTTTCTTGGGTGCTTCAGCAATGACTTCAGAGGCAATGTCATCATAGACAACTCCGCTCAGAACAACCACCGACTCAAAGGTACTCGGTGTGTTGGCCTTTACAAAGGTACGTATCTTTGGAGGCAACCCTTGAACATAGTAGTGAATTCTCCTTTCCTCAGTCGTTACAAGATGAGGCACCAGGCGTGCCAACTCATTGTACTTTGAAGTATATTGCCGGTGAGTCATGAGTCCGGCTTGTAGAGTCAAGAATTCCCTTTCCACCTTGTGGACCTCATTTTTAGGACAAAACTTTTCAATTACCAACGCTTTCAGGTCGCTCCACCTCATCAATCCGACCGCTTGGTCACCCTTAGCCTGTTTCACAGTTTCCCACCAGTGCGCTGCTTCTCCTTTCAATGACTTTGCAGCGAACATGACTGCTTGTTCCGGTCGACATTCACTAAGACGAATGGTCGACTCCATGCCGTTAATCCAATCTAAGGTATCTGATGCTTCCTTCTCCCCAGTAAGCACGGGTGGATCACAACCCCGAAATGCCTTATAGTCACAGCCGCGAGCAGGCGGTGCAACATTTTCTACTAGATTTGGTCCTCCCATTGCTGGAAGCACCACAGGCTCTTCAGTTGTGTTAGGGCTCTCCTTGGCCTTCCTCAAGGCTTCGTCTAGTATGGCCGATAAGGTTTCCTTCAACAGTCGGGTAAACTCACGGCCAATAGCTGCTTGCACGGCCGGCTCGAACTCGAATGTCTGATCATCTTCTGCCGCATGTTCAACATTGTGCTGACTGACTACCGTATCAGTATGGGTAGTGTGAACACTCCCTTCAATCACTTGGTTTGTGCTAGCTCCACCGTGGCGGCCTGTACGCCCACCACGTCTTCCTCCTCCACCTCCTCTAGTTCCTCCACGTCTAGCCATTTCTAACTGAAAGATAGAGAACAAAAGATTTAATTTCATCATGCTAGGGAATATGTAGAACACAATAAGTAAGGTAAGACGTTAATATACACTGGCCATCTGTAATTAACCATTACATCACATCTTGTTTTCTATTTATTCGCTTTCATGGTTCCACTAAAGCCTCTATTCTTATCTTGACACTCTAAAGGTAAACTTTACTTACTATACGCTTCTGATGCTTTGGCTTGAGTTACCCGTACTGGCATCCGCTTCTTGTCCCATTCTCAGTTTAAGTCTGGACATCGGGAATGTCCAAATCTCTCAAACCTGGCTCTGATACCAACTTGTGAGGCCCCAATCCCGGGGGACCTCACGTATTGGATTTATTCATCAACACATAGCACTTTAAACATAAGACATACATTACACAGCGGAAACGATTTAAATCTCTACATATGCAGCGGAAAACATAACATGTCTAAACATAACTTGTCAAATACAACTGAAACTTGTCTTAATCAACATAATCAAAAGAAAACATAAACAGGATGCCAACTGCTGGTCTTCGGGTAACTCTTCTCGCCAAGCCAAGCATCCACTTCCATCTACTGCCACCTACACTTAACTGATATGCATACTAAAAATCAGCAACGCTGAGTGAGTTCTAACGTTTACTTTAAATCAATTTTACAAAAGATTTACTAAAACACATATACTGCCATTAAGGCTAAACTTGACACTTTACTTTTCAAACATATATACTGCCATTAAGGCTAACTTAACACACTTTACTTTTCAAACAGTTTAAAACGTATAATAAACCGTCAATTCCTCTTTACTGTACTGCCCTCATGGCTTACATCCATGAACCGACAAGTACCTGGTCAATGCCCCCATGATCAACGATCATGAACCGACAATACCGCTTATCCGTCAATTCCTTGTCACTACTGTACCGTCCCTGTAATATCTGTACTTTTTCCGTTTACAATTTCCGGCCAATTGGCATTTATTGTAAACCCTAATTATCCATATTTAATAATATGTGAAAATTCTTAAATGAATTACTCAAACTATGTATTAGGGCTAATATTCATGGTATTTGAATAAAGTCCCTAAACTATATAAAATAAATCTCATAAATTATCTAAGTGTAAAAAAAAAAAAAAAAAAAAAAAAATTGTACTTAATTAATTTGGAAAAAATCTTAATTGTGTCTTATTCAATTAAAACACAAATTATATAAATTAAAAAAATGATTTTTATAAAATTATTATGAATTTTTAAGAAATAATAAGATTTATTCCTAAATAAATCAAATAAATAAAGTTTAATTAAATAAATATTTTTAAAATAAAGTTTTATAAAAATATGTCATTTTATATCATTTTTATAGAAATAAACAATTCTTTTATAATTTAAATGTAATTTATACATTTAAATATCAAATATATCAAATTAATTAACTAAAAACCCTATATAACCTAACTAACTTAGTTTTTGGTTAAAACTTAACTACAAGGGCTAAACTGCCTTTCCTCAAACTTATTTTCAAGTTTAAGTTGACCGGAGTCAACTTAACAAACCTCAGGGACCAAAGTTGTAATTTTCTGTTTTAAAACCCACCCAAAAGGGATCGTGGGTTCGAAACAAGGGGAACCCGGTTTTGGGTTCTGATTATTCGAAAACGCGTTTTAAGGATTCGAATTCGAAAACTTGTAACTGCTATTCGTTTATTATCATTAAACGAGTATGATGAACTCGTTAATTCGAGGAATTGAACTCGTAACAGTTGAAAACGGCTAAAACTTTAAACCGTCTTAAACCCGTAATCAAAACTCAATAATTCACGCATTAATTGACGAATTGATGTTATAGAAACCTCGACGACACCTAATGCGTCCATTTGAAACAAATCACAACTCCTAACACCCTCTAATTCTCTCTCTCGGAATCTCAGTTCAGACGAACTGAACATCGAGTCCAGAACTTCGATCAGTTGATCTTACAGGTAATTTGATACGTCATTAAACTCGGAATTGAACGTATAACAAAAGCCCTATGGTTAATTGAGTTCCTATTATACGGATTCGTCGAATTCGAACAAACTCAGATTAGGGTTCTTGCGTTCAAACGGATTTGGGATTTTAAATTCGAAAACGTTGTTAAAAGGAACCTCTCTCCGTTTGTTTACGGGTTAGTCACTTGGCCGAGATGGCCGGGTGCGCGTATTACGAGCGAGAGGTCACGGGTTTGAGCCCGGCTAAGGCCCTCACCCGTGAACCTTTTTGGCTTAAACGAACACAAACCGGACCCAAGATCCGGGTTAAATATAACCCAAATGCACTTATAACCAGGTTAGCCACTTGGCCCAACGGTCAGGTGCACTGCCGCTGAGCCAAGTAGCCCAGGTTCGATCCGCCTTTGTGGCCGGTTCGCCCATTTTTCAACATTTTCCTATTTTTGATTTTTATTAATTAAATCTTTAATCTTTAAAAATTCATAACTTTTTATTTACAACTTGAAAATGTACAAATAAATAGTCCAAATTTTTGTAATAAAATTCTCTATTGTTTTATAAAATAAAAACAGAAAACTTTCTGAGTTTATAAAATTAATTATTTAAAAGTCTAAATTTAAAACTTGGATTATTTATTTAAAATTAGTAAATCTATTCCAAAAATTATACAAAAATTACAGAAACTTAATCTATATATTTTTAACAAAATATTAAGTTTCTGGAACTTTTAGACATTTTTACTAATTTTGTTTTGTAATTAAATCAATGGAATTATTGATTTAATTAAACTAAAAATAAGTAAATTTTATAAAAATTTACTTATTAATAGAAAATATTTATAAAATTTATAATTTAAATTATATTTATATTCTTACTATCTTTTTGACATATTTAGTTAATTAAACACATTTATTAACTAAATTACTAAATAAGTAATTAATTAAATAATCACTTAAAATATTTTATAAAATCTGAAATTATATTTAAATTACTAAACATAATAATTTAGTAATTTAAATACTTGCACACCTTAAACTATAACCAAATTACTTTTCAAACCTTAAACTTTCCAAAATCCTAATTTCTCAAATTCGAGAACACGAACAAACCTTAGCTTATTCCTTTAAACTAAATGACTAAACTACAACTATAATAGGTTAATTGTGACCTACTTTGGATTATATCTTTGGATCAAACTTAGCTCGGAAACTACTTACAAACCATGTGAGTTTTCATGCCCCTCTTTATACATTTTACCACTTTTGGGGTGAAACATGTTTCTATTTAACCACACTTACACAATTGACAAATCTCACAACTTGAAACAAATTCCCATATGTTAGACTTGTTTAATTGCATTATGTGGCTTATTTGTTGATTACACTAGTTCATATTATTAACTGTTTCTACAGCCTAGGAATGGAATTAGTGGTACCATGTGGGTTAGCTACCCCATGCATTTCTTTGATCTAGGATGCATGTAATGAATTCTGATACTGAAAAACTGTTAACTATATGTTGGACAATCTGAATTGGATAAATCTTAAAAGGAAGGTTTAATTTGGACTGTGTGTATATACAATAAGACTATAATGTACAACTTGTCTTAGCATGGAATTTGTACTTTTATCTCAACTATATTATATCTATATCTACCATGATTGCTCACCAACAATTCATTTTGTTGATAACTCTTATTTTAAACATGTTTCAGGTGCACCAAGTTCAAGCAACGCTTGATTTATGTTCAACACTTAGGCTTGGACTTAGAAATTTGAAATCTGATTTTATCTTGTTTGGAACTATGTTTTGTCTTGTTTATTTGAACTATTTGTAGCCTTTGAGGCACTTTTAATATTATTGAATAAAATTATGAAATTTTAATAGTTCCAAGTGCTACGAGCAATCTGGTCACAATTCGGGTCATACTCCGACGTGTTCCGCCGCCCGGTTGGGGTGTGACAGATTGGTATCAGAGCCTTGGTTATAGGGATTTAGGTTATTAGAAATCTTTAACCTAGACTATAACTTTAGGACCCTCTTTTAGTCTTGCATGATTAGGAACTTATGTGTTTATTTGTCAAATTCTAAATCTTTAACACAAATCTTACAAATCCTCAAAATTCTAAGACTTTACCTTATATTTCCATCAATATTCTTTTATATGAAATTCTTCAATGTTTTAAAATATTTTATAAAACCCCCTAGACTTTGTAAGTCTATCCAAAATCTCGTTAAGGTTTAAGACTTTGACAATGTTCAGAAACTCGTGCAATCTGGAAGGGTGAATGCCTGTATTCTGAGTTTCCTGTCTAGGCAAGCGTATTCGTACAAATCCAAATTACTGGACCTGTTACGCTTACCTGGGGATTCTCGGGATGAGTGTTCACTTATAGGCTAAAGCATGACTTTCTCAAATATTGTTGAAATCTTATTAACCTTGATATGTCCTAAGTAATTGTGAGGTAAAACCCAACCAACACAATTACTAACTATGTGTTTAAACTTAAGCCTATCTTTACTTTCAAAGCTAACTCTTGAATATTATTATTCATCTCAAACTTGCATTTTACTTTATTTTCTTATAGAATGTCTGATCCCGTTGATACAAATCCGGCACTCACACAACAAATTGTTGATCGGATTGCTGCAATACTACCAGCTCTGTTTCAACATCGTGATCAAAGCTCTTCTAATAACAACAACAACAATGCTTGCAACTTCAAATACTTTAATTCGTGTTCACCACCAAAGTATTCGGGTCATGAAGGAGCCACTGGACTACTCCAATGGTTTGAGGGCATTGAGAACACCTTCCTTAATGCTGGTGTTCCCGAGGCACTCAAGGTTCAATATGGCTCAAGCGTCTTTCAAAAGCGTGCACTAACTTGGTGGAACGGCGAGAAAACTACTCGCACCGTTCTTGTTGCTATGGCTCTTCCTTGGGCTGAATTCAAGGAACTCATGATCAATGAGTTCTGTCCTCGAAACGAAATGATGAAGATCGAGGAGGAATTTTGGACTCTCTCCCAAGATAGTGGTGACAATTCTGCTTATGTCACTCGTTTTTATGAGCTTTGTCTACTCGTTCCTCACCTAGTCGACACCTTGGCTAGGAAGATTGAGAAATTCTGCAAGGGACTCCCAATTCAAATCAGGAGTGCTGTTCTTAGTAGTAGACCTGCTACTATCGAAGAAGTTGTTCGTCTTTCAGCCACACTTACCGACACTTATGTCGATGCGGGAATCCTTCACCGCAAAGGAGGGAAGAAACCTGCTGTGGTTGCTGCTGTGACTTCTAAACCTGAACCTACTGGTAGAAACAGGAAGAGAAAGTCCAATCATAAACAAAATTATGGGACTGTTACACCTGCTCAACCTGTGAGCCAAGTAGCACCTGCTACTACTACTACTACCTTCAGTCCAACCAAGAAGGCTTATTCGGGGAGTTATCTTCAATGTGATATTTGCAAGTCTCACCATCTTCCCAATGCACCATGTTGGGTTTGCACAAAGTGCAAAAGATTGGGACATACTCAAGATCGTTGCCGAACCCCAAGCAACACTCAATCTCAAGTGCAAGGCCATAACGTGATACAAAACACACCATCCTTAACTGTTAAGGCTTGTTTCCAATGTGGAGATCCAAGTCACTTCAAGGATAAGTGTCCATTACTGGCCAATGCAATAAAAGCTTCAATCTCTGCTTCCAAAGGCTGAGTCTACACCATTACTTCTAGTCAAGCTCAAGCCGACAACGATGTTGTCAATGGTACGTATCTGATCAATAATCAATATGCTACTATTTTGTTTGATTCTGGTGCGGATAAAAGTTTCGTGTCCTTTGACTTTGAACCAATGCTTGCTAAGACTAGAACCCAACTAGACAAAACTTATAATGTAGAAGTAGCTAACGGGAAATCCGTTAAAGTTGACTCAATCATTGCAAACAATCAACTACAACTTAACGAACATACTTTCTCTATTGACTTAACTCCTATGCAACTTGGGAGTTTCGACGTGATCGTCGGCATGGATTGGTTATCCAAACATCGTGCTGAGATCGTTTGTGCCGACAAATTCATAAAGATTCCTCTGCCGTCTGGTGAAGTACTACACGTGTATGGAGAGAAACAACCCAAAGGCTTAAAACTGATGACTATAACGAAAGCTCAGAAGTACCTCAACAAGAATTATCCTGCTTTTCTAGCTCACGTTGTGAAGGAGAAGGGCAAGGGTAAACTCATGGCTGATATTCCTGTGATTAAGGACTTTCCTGAAGTATTTCCGGAAGACCTACCAGGAATTGCCCCTGCACGACAAGTCGAGTTTCGTATCGACCTTGTGCCTGGTGCAACTCCTGTGGCAAGAGCACCATATCGTCTTGCACCATCTGAAATGCAAAAACTTGCTAGTCAACTTCAAGAACTCTCTGATAAAGGATTCATACGTCCTAGTTCCTCACCATGGGGAGCACCTGTCTTATTCGTCAAGAAGAAAGATGGATCTTTTAGGATGTGTATCGACTATCGGGAACTCAACAAATTGACTGTCAAGAATCGATACCCACTTCCAAGGATTGACGATTTATTTGATCAACTCCAAGGAGCTTCTATTTTCTCAAAGATCGATCTTCGTTCGGGTTATCACCAACTACGTGTTAAGGAGGAAGACATTCCCAAAACAGCTTTTAGAACTCGCTATGGACACTACGAGTTTGTTGTCATGCCATTCGGTTTGACTAACGCACCTGCCGTGTTCATGGATTTGATGAATCGTGTTTGTCGACCTTATTTGGATAAATTCGTCATTGTCTTCATTGACGATATTCTTATCTACTCAAAATCTAAGCAAGAACATGAAGAACATCTTCGTTTAGTACTTGATCTTCTTAAACAGGAACAACTTTATGCTAAATTCTCCAAATGTGAATTCTGGCTAAAGGAAGTCCAATTCCTAGGTCATGTTATTAACGAGGCTGGGATTCATGTTGATCCTGCTAAAATTGAAGCTGTAAAGAATTGGATTGCTCCTAAAACACCAACAGAAATCCGTTCTTTTCTTGGACTAGCAGGATATTATCGACGCTTTATTTCTAACTTTTCCAAGATTGCTGTTCCTCTCACTGCCCTAACTCATAAGGATAGGATCTTTGAATGGGGACAAGAGCAAGAAGAAGCGTTCCAAACTCTTAAAGAAAAATTGTGCCATGCTCCAGTCCTATCTCTTCCCGATGGCAGCGACGACTTCGTTGTTTTCTGTGATGCTTCAAAGCAAGGACTTGAATGCGTTCTCATGCAAAGGGGTAAGGTGATTGCTTATGCCTCAAGACAACTTAAGGTTCATGAAGATAACTACACCACTCACGACCTCGAACTTGGTGCGGTCGTGTTTGCTCTCAAAATTTGGAGACATTATCTCTATGGAACCAAATGTGAAATCTTTACCGATCACAAGAGTTTGCAACATATATTCAACCAAAAAGACTTAAACATGAGACAACGTCGTTGGATGGAACTGTTAAATGATTATGATTGCGAAATCAAATATCATCCAGGGAAAGCTAACGTGGTGGCTGATGCGTTAAGTCGGAAAGAATATCCTAACATATGTTGTGCTCTTATTCAATCGGATATCGAGACCAAAATTCTTAAAGCTCAACAAACGGTTCTTTCCGAGGGCAACATGCAAAAAGAATTGGGTTGTGGAGTTGAAAAACAATTGGAGACTCGACCCAATGGGTTGCTACACTTCTTAAACCGCTTATGGGTTCCTGATCGGGATGATCTTCGTACTTTGATTTTTGACGAGTCTCACAAAACTCGTTATTCTATACACCCAGGAGCCGATAAAATGTACAAAGGCCTTCGCCAACACTATTGGTGGCCCGGCATGAAGAAAGATGTTGCCGTGTACATTTCAAAATGTCTTACTTGTTCTAAGGTCAAGATTGAACATCAACGACCTTCGGGTTTGCTTGAACAACCCGAGATTCCAATGTGGAAATGGGAGTGTATTTCCATGGATTTTATCACCAAACTTCCAAGAACACCTCGAGGATTTGATAGCATTTGGGTAATCGTGGACCGACTCACGAAATCAGCTCATTTTCTCGCAATTCGAGATGATTGGGGAGCTGAGAAGTTGGCTCAAGTTTATTTGGATGAGATCGTTCGTCTACATGGCGTTCCTCTTAATATCATATCTGATCGTGATAGTCGTTTCACTTCCCGTTTTTGGGGATCTCTACAATCGTTCATGGGTACTCAATTGAATTTGAGTACAGCTTACCATCCCCAAACTGATGGTCAAACGGAAAGAACGATTCAAACTCTTGAAGATATGTTACGTGCTTGCGTCCTTGACTTTGGAGGCAATTGGGACAAATATCTTCCACTAGCTGAGTTTTCGTATAACAACAGCTACCATGCTAGTATCGAGATGGCACCTTTCAAGGCTTTATATGGTCGCCATTGTCGTTCTCCTCTTGGCTGGGATGAGGTCGGTGAAGCACAAATCACTGGTCCCGCTCTAGTCCAAGACACCACTGATCGAATCATCCAAGTTCGCGACAATCTTCGTTTGGCTCGGGAGAGACAAAAGAAGAATGCTGATATTCGTAGAAGACCTCTTGAATTCCAAGTTGGTGACATGGTTCTTTTAAAGGTATCACCTTGGAAAGGCGTTGTCCGGTTTGGGAAGAAAGGGAAATTCACACCGCGATACGTTGGACCTTTCAAAATCATCAAACGTATCGGGAAAGTTGCTTACGAGTTGGAATTACCCGACAAGCTTAGCAATGTACATCCCACGTTTCATGTATCTAACCTCAAGAAGTGTCTTGCCGAGGGAAACCTCCAAGTTCCTCTTGACGAAGTTCACATTGACGAGTCGATGCACTTCGTGGAAAAGCCTATTGAAATCATGGATCGAGAGATCAAACAACTTAAAAGAAGCCGAATTCCGATTGTGAAAGTACGTTGGCAATCTAAACGAGGACCCGAGTTCACTTGGGAACGTGAAGATCAAATGAAGGCCAAGTACCCACACCTGTTCACAAACTCCACTACTTAATTTCGGGACGAAATTTCCTAAAGTAGGGGAGACTGTAATATCTGTACTTTTTCCGTTTACAATTTCCGGCCAATTGGCATTTATTGTAAACCCTAATTATCCATATTTAATAATATGTGAAAATTCTTAAATGAATTACTCAAACTATGTATTAGGGCTAATATTCATGGTATTTGAATAAAGTCCCTAAACTATATAAAATAAATCTCATAAATTATGCAAGTGTAAAAAAAAAAAAAAAAAAAAAAAAAATTGTACTTAATTAATTTGGAAAAAATCTTAATTGTGTCTTATTCAATTAAAACACAAATTATATAAATTAAAAAAATGATTTTTATAAAATTATTATGAATTTTTAAGAAATAATAAGATTTATTCCTAAATAAATCAAATAAATAAAGTTTAATTAAATAAATATTTTTAAAATAAAGTTTTATAAAAATATGTCATTTTATATCATTTTTATAGAAATAAACAATTCTTTTATAATTTAAATGTAATTTATACATTTAAATATCAAATATATCAAATTAATTAACTAAAAACCCTATATAACCTAACTAACTTAGTTTTTGGTTAAAACTTAACTACAAGGGCTAAACTGCCTTTCCTCAAACTTATTTTCAAGTTTAAGTTGACCGGAGTCAACTTAACAAACCTCAGGGACCAAAGTTGTAATTTTCTGTTTTAAAACCCACCCAAAAGGGATCGTGGGTTCGAAACAAGGGGAACCCGGTTTTGGGTTCTGATTATTCGAAAACGCGTTTTAAGGATTCGAATTCGAAAACTTGTAACTGCTATTCGTTTATTATCATTAAACGAGTATGATGAACTCGTTAATTCGAGGAATTGAACTCGTAACAGTTGAAAACGGCTAAAACTTTAAACCGTCTTAAACCCGTAATCAAAACTCAATAATTCACGCATTAATTGACGAATTGATGTTATAGAAACCTCGACGACACCTAATGCGTCCATTTGAAACAAATCACAACTCCTAACACCCTCTAATTCTCTCTCTCGGAATCTCAGTTCAGACGAACTGAACATCGAGTCCAGAACTTCGATCAGTTGATCTTACAGGTAATTTGATACGTCATTAAACTCGGAATTGAACGTATAACAAAAGCCCTATGGTTAATTGAGTTCCTATTATACGGATTCGTCGAATTCGAACAAACTCAGATTAGGGTTCTTGCGTTCAAACGGATTTGAGATTTTAAATTCGAAAACGTTGTTAAAAGGAACCTCTCTCCGTTTGTTTACGGGTTAGTCACTTGGCCGAGATGGCCGGGGTGCGCGTATTACGAGCGAGAGGTCACGGGTTTGAGCCCGGCTAAGGCCCTCACCCGTGAACCTTTTTGGCTTAAACGAACACAAACCGGACCCAAGATCCGGGTTAAATATAACCCAAATGCACTTATAACCAGGTTAGCCACTTGGCCCAACGGTCAGGTGCACTGCCGCTGAGCCAAGTAGCCCAGGTTCGATCCGCCTTTGTGGCCGGTTCGCCCATTTTTCAACATTTTCCTATTTTTGATTTTTATTAATTAAATCTTTAATCTTTAAAAATTCATAACTTTTTATTTAAAACTTGAAAATGTACAAATAAATAGTCCAAATTTTTGTAATAAAATTCTCTACTGTTTTATAAAATAAAAACAGAAAACTTTCTGAGTTTATAAAATTAATTATTTAAAAGTCTAAATTTAAAACTTGGATTATTTATTTAAAATTAGTAAATCTATTCCAAAAATTATACAAAAATTACAGAAACTTAATCTATATATTTTTAACAAAATATTAAGTTTCTGGAACTTTTAGACATTTTTACTAATTTTTACTAATTTTGTTTTGTAATTAAATCAATGGAATTATTGATTTAATTAAACTAAAAATAAGTAAATTTTATAAAAATTTACTTATTAACAGAAAATATTTATAAAATTTATAATTTAAATTATATTTATATTCTTACTATCTTTTTGACATATTTAGTTAATTAAACACATTTATTAACTAAATTACTAAATAAGTAATTAATTAAATAATCACTTAAAATATTTTATAAAATCTGAAATTATATTTAAATTACTAAACATAATAATTTAGTAATTTAAATACTTGCACACCTTAAACTATAACCAAATTACTTTTCAAACCTTAAACTTTCCAAAATCCTAATTTCCTAAATTCGAGAACACGAACAAACCTTAGCTTATTCCTTTAAACTAAATGACTAAACTACAACTATAATAGGTTAATTGTGACCTACTTTGGATTATATCTTTGGATCAAACTTAGCTCGGAAACTACTTACAAACCATGTGAGTTTTCATGCCCCTCTTTATACATTTTACCACTTTTGGGGTGAAACATGTTTCTATTTAACCACACTTACACAATTGACAAATCTCACAACTTGAAACAAATTCCCATATGTTAGACTTGTTTAATTGCATTATGTGGCTTATTTGTTGATTACACTAGTTCATATTATTAACTGTTTCTACAGCCTAGGAATGGAATTAGTGGTACCATGTGGGTTAGCTACCCCATGCATTTCTTTGATCTAGGATGCATGTAATGAATTCTGATACTGAAAAACTGTTAACTATATGTTGGACAATCTGAATTGGATAAATCTTAAAAGGAAGGTTTAATTTGGACTGTGTGTATATACAATAAGACTATAATGTACAACTTGTCTTAGCATGGAATTTGTACTTTTATCTCAACTATATTATATCTATATCTACCATGATTGCTCACCAACAATTCATTTTGTTGATAACTCTTATTTTAAACATGTTTCAGGTGCACCAAGTTCAAGCAACGCTTGATTTATGTTCAACACTTAGGCTTGGACTTAGAAATTTGAAATCTGATTTTATCTTGTTTGGAACTATGTTTTGTCTTGTTTATTTGAACTATTTGTAGCCTTTGAGGCACTTTTAATATTATTGAATAAAATTATGAAATTTTAATAGTTCCAAGTGCTACGAGCAATCTGGTCACAATTCGGGTCATACTCCGACGTGTTCCGCCGCCCGGTTGGGGTGTGACAGATTGGTATCAGAGCCTTGGTTATAGGGATTTAGGTTATTAGAAATCTTTAACCTAGACTATAACTTTAGGACCCTCTTTTAGTCTTGCATGATTAGGAACTTATGTGTTTATTTGTCAAATTCTAAATCTTTAACACAAATCTTACAAATCCTCAAAATTCTAAGACTTTACCTTATATTTCCATCAATATTCTTTTATATGAAATTCTTCAATGTTTTAAAATATTTTATAAAACCCCCTAGACTTTGTAAGTCTATCCAAAATCTCGTTAAGGTTTAAGACTTTGACAATGTTCAGAAACTCGTGCAATCTGGAAGGGTGAATGCCTGTATTCTGAGTTTCCTGTCTAGGCAAGCGTATTCGTACAAATCCAAATTACTGGACCTGTTACGCTTACCTGGGGATTCTCGGGATGAGTGTTCACTTATAGGCTAAAGCATGACTTTCTCAAATATTGTTGAAATCTTATTAACCTTGATATGTCCTAAGTAATTGTGAGGTAAAACCCAACCAACACAATTACTAACTATGTGTTTAAACTTAAGCCTATCTTTACTTTCAAAGCTAACTCTTGAATATTATTATTCATCTCAAACTTGCATTTTACTTTATTTTCTTATAGAATGTCTGATCCCGTTGATACAAATCCGGCACTCACACAACAAATTGTTGATCGGATTGCTGCAATACTACCAGCTCTGTTTCAACATCGTGATCAAAGCTCTTCTAATAACAACAACAACAATGCTTGCAACTTCAAATACTTTAATTCGTGTTCACCACCAAAGTATTCGGGTCATGAAGGAGCCACTGGACTACTCCAATGGTTTGAGGGCATTGAGAACACCTTCCTTAATGCTGGTGTTCCCGAGGCACTCAAGGTTCAATATGGCTCAAGCGTCTTTCAAAAGCGTGCACTAACTTGGTGGAACGGCGAGAAAACTACTCGCACCGTTCTTGTTGCTATGGCTCTTCCTTGGGCTGAATTCAAGGAACTCATGATCAATGAGTTCTGTCCTCGAAACGAAATGATGAAGATCGAGGAGGAATTTTGGACTCTCTCCCAAGATAGTGGTGACAATTCTGCTTATGTCACTCGTTTTTATGAGCTTTGTCTACTCGTTCCTCACTTGTTTGTTTAATATAAAAGATATTAAACTTAGCTCGTTTAAAGCTTTAACTTTAAAGCTTAGTCTCGGCTGATACTCAACTCTTTTATTATTTATTAAGTAATTAATTATTTTATTTATATACATAAATATATAGTTAGAGTTTTATGTATTCTAAAATATATTATTTAATAAATTTTTATCATGTATAATGATATTTATTATTTAAAAAATGATTGTATTTATATAAAATATGGGTTCGTGTATATTCGCGAGCCTAATCAATCTCAGCACGTGAAACTCAAGCTAAATTGCATTTAAAATTTTGAATTTTTCAAACTCTTCAATTTCATTAAAAGCTCGAATCCTACGCTTTTTTCACTCCTACATGAAAGTAGGGTGGTAGTTCATTTATAGGTTAGGTTGAAGGTTTACTAGAACCTAACTTCAAAATTAGGTGTTTAATTAATAATGTCGAGAAAAAATCATTCATAATCTTCCCACTCCATGTCGTTCCTTCACTCACATCATCGCGGTAAAGTCAGCACCACCCCACCGACCTTGCTGCTCTCTTTGCCTACTCGACGCCTCCGCCCTAAATGTAGGCAACTCAAAGATGACTCGCAAAACGTATATGTTTAAATGGGTTTACAGGTTAAATGATTTGTAAACAAGTTAGTCAGATAAATGAGTTGTCGACTTAAACTTATAATTTTAAACGGTTGACAGCTCAACTTATTAAGTTATTTATGATCCAAACCTGTTTAAACACAAGTATTTAACACTTAGTAACATATCCAACACTTAGTAACGAGTCCATGACACGTCACAAAACGTGACCCTTAATTAGAAGCACATTTATTTCGATTTAAATAATCATAACAAAATAGTTTGTAATCAATATAATTCATTTTATATGGTTAAATATTATTATATTTATAATAAAGGAATGAAATACAAAATAATGAGGGACTTTTTTTTTATCAATTAGACAAGATGTTGAAACAAGCAAGTCATTGTGCTTCGTTTACTTTTGTTTTTTTTAACTGGCAATTAAAACCCGCGCTACGCGGTGGACACGTATTACATAGTAAATCAAAACGTTAAAATGTACGGAAGGGGAAAAGGAAAAGAAAAAACACGCCAGCCCTAGGAATCGAACCTGGGTGGATAGATAGCAGGCTGAAATTTAAAAGGAGTGCACAAATCAACTCAACAATGTAAATCAAAACGTTAAAACGTAGGGAAGGGGAAAAAGAAAATAAAAAACACGCCAGCCCTAGGAATCGAACCTGGGTGGATAGATAGCAGATTGAAATTTAAAAGTAGTGCACAAACCAACTCAACAAAGTATGGAGAACTCCACATTTATAATTAATTTTTATACATACACATACTCCCATTTTTTGGTGGTATGAGAGAGTGGATGTTACAAATTATAAATAATTACTTAGTTATAATCAAAAAAGATTTACAAAATAAAACACTGTCTTCTACTCTTTATAGCATTCAAGAAGGATTTTTGAAAAGACCAAATTGTCCCTGATTTAACGTTAAAATGTAGACGGAGTTAGTTAAGTGAATGAAAATTGATACATTTTAAAAACTCAGGAAAAAAAACTAAAAAAGTTGTGAGGCCCCAATCCCGGGGGACCTCACGTTTTGGATTTATTCATCAACACATAGCACTTTAAACATAAGACATACATTACACAGCGGAAACGATTTAAATCTATACATATGCAGCGGAAAACATAACATGTCTAAACATAACTTGTCAAATACAACTGAAACTTGTCTTAATCAACATAATCAAAAGAAAACATAAACAGGATGCCAACTGCTGGTCTTCGGGTAACTCTTCTCGCCAAGCCAAGCATCCACTTCCATCTACTGCCACCTACACTTAACTGATATGCATACTAAAAATCAGCAACGCTGAGTGAGTTCTAACGTTTACTTTAAATCAATTTTACAAAAGATTTACTAAAACACATATACTGCCATTAAGGCTAAACTTGACACTTTACTTTTCAAACATATATACTGCCATTAAGGCTAACTTAACACACTTTACTTTTCAAACAGTTTAAAACGTATAATAAACCGTCAATTCCTCTTTACTGTACTGCCCTCATGGCTTACATCCATGAACCGACAAGTACCTGGTCAATGCCCCCATGATCAACGATCATGAACCGAAAATACCGCTTATCCGTCAATTCCTTGTCACTACTGTACCGTCCCCATGGTCAACGACCATGAACCGACGAGTACCTGGTCAATGCCCCCATGGCTAACGTCCATGAACCGACATTACCGCTTAACCGTCAATTCCTTGTCACTACTGTACCGCCCCCATGGTCAACGACCATGAACCGACGAATACCTGGTCAATGCCCCCATGGCTTACATCCATGAACCGACAATACCCTGGTCAATGCCCCCATGGCTTACATCCATGAACCGACAATACCGCTAAGGGGAGGTTGCGTGGACCTCCCGAGCAACCGCCGTCACTCATCCCAGTTGTACAACTGTTAACGAACCCTAAGGTTCTTACTAATGGGTGGAACCCATATCTGACATCTTGTACAAGTAACATCTGTCCCAAGGACCTTTACAAACTGGTACTCATTCCCGAAGGAAAGCTGTTCACTTTACTGTTTATAAAACTTTCTGAAACATAGCTTATCATATATATCATGCCTTTGTTTATGTATATGAAAATATAGTAAACGCTTGCCCAATGATATATCTTACTTTACTGAAACATAGCTTATCATATATATCATGCCTTTGTTTATGTATATGAAAATATAGTAAACGCTTGCCCAATGATATATCTTACTTTACTGAAAACATACTAGCACATATATCATGCCTTTGTTTATGTATATGAAAATATAGTAAACGCTTGCCAAATGATATATCTTACTTTACTGAAAACATACTTTTGCCTCTTTTAAACCTTTCACTAAAACATAGCTTTTCTCTTCAGTTTACAATATATAAAATATAATAAACACTTTACACTAAGTATGCATACCACCCCTAAAGAAGGCAAAAAGGGGATTAGAACTCACCTGGTATCTAAGCTGCAACGATCTACTGGATCTCACACAATCTAAACAATCATAACAATTTGACACTTATCAGACTTAACTCGACGCTAAACGGTTTAACTACTCTAACATACTGACTTCACTTAATCAGACCTGATGCCTGCGCACTTAGCAAGTGCGCAGACTCTGCCTCCTGCGCACTTAGCAAGTGCGCAGGCTCTGCCTCCTGCGCACTTAGCAAGTGCGCAGGCTTCCCTTCCTGCGCACTTAGCAAGTGCGCAGGCTTTCCTTCCTGCGCACTTAACAAGTGCGCAGGTCCCTCTTCCTGCGCACTTAGCAAGTGCGCAGGACCTGCTCTGTGCGCACTTAGCAAGTGCGCACGACCTGTTCTTGGCGAAAAACCCTAACTTTCGCATTCGGGTCTGATCACTTCAAGATCCCGAACCTGTTTGCATTCAAAACGCTCGTTTTCCATTAAGGAACTCAAATCTATGCTTATCTTTCCGTTTCATCTGATTAAACATAACCTTTTCACCCAAAACCCGAAAAACCCAAAAACGAACTAAAACTCAGATCTAGGAGAATCGGTTACCTGTAATCACTTCCTTTTTGTTGCTAAACACTCACGAGACTCTTGCTAACGATCCTTGAAGCTCTAATCCGAAAACCGGGACTTTCTCTCTCTAGAATCTCTCTCACTTTCTCTCTCTAAAATCCGGAAATGAGAGCTTTTGGCTGATCTTGAGGCTTATAAGGGCCCGACCCTTGCCCCTTTCGGCCCATACACCCCGGCCCAAGCCCGCTTCCTTTCTTTTTATTTAAGTTTTAATTCCTCGTGAATTCTCTCGTGCTCTAAAACTCGGGATGTTACAAAAGTGTTTTTGAATTAAAATGACTAAAATGACCAAATCAAAGAAATAAAAATGACACTTTACTCTATACTGTTTTATAACCTTTTCTTTTGGAAAGTATTTAAAAGTAAGCTTTAGCGATTTATATGTATTAATGTATATGAATATCAAGTCTTTTCTAATGGTGCTTTGGCAACATGTTAGCGTGTGGTGTAGAGTGCCGAACATCTTTGCTTTCACTTTCAGGGATCTTCTTGAGTGCCATAGATTCTTGAAGTGCCCGGATAGGGCTAAAGAGGTTATTCAGGGTATTATCATGACGGGTTGTTGGAGTCTTTGGAGGGCGGGAAACAATGCTAAGTTTTCGAGTAAAGTGGTCAAAATTCAGGATGTTATTAGTGAAACAAAGGCTACGGGTTTCCTGTGGTATAATTCTAGATCGAAACGTAAGGTTGCGACATAAGAAAGTTGATGTAAATTTGATGTAATGTAATTGTTTGTTGTTGGGTTGCCGACCTGTTTTGGGTCGATGGTGTGTGTTTTTACCAAAAGTTACCGTTAAAAAAAAGCCTTTTCTAATAGATAAAAACAAAAACTTATCTACAAGTTTAAAAATACTATATATAAAACCTGGTTGACTAAAAACACAAATTAAAAAAAATCCATCAATCCAAAAGAAGCTACTTGGACCCACCAAAGCATCCAATGGTATCCGAGTACTGTAGACGCACATCCTAAAATGTATGTTTAGTAAATGTTTAGGGTATCGTTGTGTTAATTGTTAATTTCATGTTGACACGTATGATTCCAGTATTTGAGACTATAAAACCACTGATTTTATGAGCATCTCGTTAATAGTTTTATTCTTATTTTGAGGCGTGTTATTATTATTATTTTTTTCAAAACAGATTAAAATTTTGATTATATCCTATTCATAGAAAAAACTTAAAGTTGTAAACTTATTCCCATTTCCTATATTTTCCTGGTCTCGTCATTATAGAAAAAAACTGAACCTGACGGGAATATTGAAATATTTGGGACGGGAATTCGGTCAAAAGATTGATAAAATATTGGCGGGTTCGGGTATGGGAGGTGAGACCTCTCCTGATTTCTCAAAACCATATACTCGTTTGTTGGAACCATATACTCGATAAATTTTAGTTTTTATTTTTATTTTCTCTTGACAATTTCTTGTAACGGTAATTCCACTAACTTAATTATTTGGAAGATGAACTTTTATTTTGAAATATGAGTTTGATGATATTATTTATATTTTCTATGACATGAGGTATGAAGTATACACGTATCTTTTGAGATTTATATCATCATGAAATTTACATATTTTAGATATTTTAAATATTTTATTGTGATAATGATACATATGTAATTTATCTTATTTTAATTTGTTGTAGTTGTTAGAAACATAAATTATCTAGAAATTAGAATGGTAAGAAAAGAAACTGTACTTGAAAATCTCAACTGATACTAGATACCTTACATGTATTAGGCCGGTATAGAATATGATTTTATAATTAGATATGAGATTGAGATTAACAATCATCACTAATCATCCTATTACCATCAACATAAGAGGATTTTTGTTCTATAAGAGAAATAATAAAACTATCTGTCAACATTTAATTATTTGATGATTATTATTTATTAAAAATTAATGTTTAGATGAAATCAAATAATCAAATAAAACTGTATCAATTATTTGATATTTTAAAATAATTTGGATGTTAATTTTATTTTCTACTTAGAGAAATATCAAATATTGGACAACAAGATTTAATACTATATCCATGAGGTTGTTCAATTCCAACTTTCACTTATTTTCTGTTTATAGTCCTTTTAATTCTTTAAAGATCGTTTGTCACGTAATTTATATTTTACCCGATCTTATTATATAACATATTTTACCTGATCTTATTATATAACATAGTCGAAACAAAGTAATCTAGGTCTTTACAGTTTAGTTTATGCATTGTTGAAATTTTGCTTAGGGCCTTAAAATCTCGATTTTTAGGATTTATAATTTTATACTTATAAATTATTGAGGTTTATATTTTTTAAAGTTCTTAATTGCATGATCGAATATAACTGCTTGCTACTCTTTAATTGTTGATAGTTGAAATTGTTAATACAAATCTACTGATAAAATTGTTATGGAAAATCAGGGTGTTTAGTAGTGGTGTTAGTAGCAAATCTTTAAAGGAAATAAACTGTGGTAATTTTGCACAAGCTAACTCTACAACATACACTCTTTTGGCTCTGATAACAGTCACATTTGATTCGGAAAGGATGTGTTTTCTCGTTTGGTTTGAAATTATTAGACCAAATGTTATTAGTGATAGTATAAGAACTCAAGTGTAATATGTCTCTTTATATAAGGAGACCCTTGTAACTATAATCTACAACAATCTCAATATACAACATAATATTTGGTATAACTTGGTATCAGAGCTAGGAAGCTTAATACTCGTTGAAAAACTCGATGGCCCTTCATTTCTTTCAAAACCCTAGTTCCTTCTCCTTCAATTGTTTCCTTTATTTTATAGTCTTCCTTTCTAAGAAACAGATCCAACACCACCTTCATCTCACCGCCGCTACAACCAACTACCACCAAACCTTAGCCACTAAAGGGTGTTTAGTAGTGGTGTTAGTAGCAAATCTTTAAAGGAAATAAACTATGGTAATTTTGCACAAGCTAACTCTACAACATACACCCTTTTGGCTCTGATAACAGTTACATTTGATTTGGAAAGGATGTGTTTTCTCGTTTAGTTTGAAATTATTAGACCAAAAGTTATTAGTGATAGTATAGGAACTCAAGCTTAATACTCGCAGAAAAACCCTAGGCGGTTGCCGCCGTCGCGGCCCTTCATTTCTTTCAAAACCCTAGTTCCTTCTCCTTCAATTGTTTCCTTTATTTTATAGTCTTCCTTTCCAAGAAACAGATCCAACACCGCCTTCATCTCACCGTCGCTACAACCAACTACCACCAAACCCTAGCCGTTGTCGTCGCCCCTCATCGCAACACACAATTGTTGCTCATCAGAAGCTGTCATCGTTGTCACCTGCTCTCTAGGGTTCGCAGATATAAAACATTTTTGGAACCCTAGATGTCGTCACAACGCGACGCTACCATCGCTTCACAACCAACACGTTGTCGCTACACAAAAGTTGTTGTCGCGGTTCAATTTTGATCGAAAGTTGGTGGTCTGTGAAGAACTTTTGATCAAAAGTTAGCAGGGCCAGGGGAGACGCCAACATAGGTGTTCATGTCAACCTTCGGTTAACGAGGGATACAATTTGCCATCAACCTCCATCATCACATGCAACTGGATCTCATATATGTATATCTTTACTTATTCAAGCTACAATCTCTCCCGCGTTTAGCTTGCAGGAGAATATTAGACCAAATGTTATTAGTTGTGTATGGACTTAAGTGTAAATCTCTCTATATAAGGAGATACTTGTAATCCTAATATAGAATAATCTCAATATACAAACACAATATTTGGTTTAACTGAGATTTATTATCACACTATGTTTGATGATTATATATTTGATAACTTTTTTAACACCAATTTGGACTACTGACGGGCAATTGACTCACCCGATCATCTCCATTATCCTCAGGAGAAAACACACTATAGGTGAGAAAACCTACCGGCCCAACCTGAAACCCATTTTTTTTGTCATAAGTGGAACATGAACCCAATTATTGACCTTGCTCATTTATGATGTAAACAAATTAGGTGATAACCTGCTAAGGTATATATTATTTTTAATGAAATCATATATTTTAAATTAATATTTATTTTATTTTATTTCACAACTAATCACTTCATTCTTGGATTATCACTATGACAACATCTATTAAACTAAAAGTTAAAAGCTTAAAAAACTCAAAAAACACACCATAAACATGACAAACATCTTGTTTTAGTAGGCAAATTTCGAATTAAATATAACATGTCTTTAGCTTGTATTTTAACACCACCACGCGTCCATCCATTCAAGTGTATAGGACGTAAGTACCCCCACATACTCACATAACATAGAGTCAACGTTACCTACGTAGTAGGTAGTACATATAACTTCCATAGAGGCTAGAATTTATTCTAAAGAAAAAATTGATCTCTCTTTAATTACTCAAATAATGTATATGACATGCAAAGTTTAATGTACCTAGTCATTTTCTCTCTAGAAATTATGTACTATTGATAAACCGTAACATATTCGGTCTGCGCTTATCCTGTAGGTTGCCATTGTCGGTTCTTGTTTTGTGGTGTTCTCAACGTGGACTTTGATTTGGAAATGGCTTGAAATTCCGTCATGTTTAGATTTATCTCCAATTTCTATTATCTACTACATTGATTATCGGTATCTAAACTTAAAAAAAAACTTCTTCCGGAAGGGATTGACATGACTACTTAGTGGGTGCTATGAAGATTCACGAATGATCGGGTGTTTAATTCCATCGTTAAGAAGAAAGCTTTCATTTTTTATGATGTCCAAAATTATTCGTTTTTTATGGTTTGTTAATAGAATCAGTAAGGTAAACATTTTTTAGATGGATTGGCTTAAGAATCGTTTTATGTTTTTGTAATTGTTTTCTTCCCCTATCTAGTTTCTTGTAAAGTGTGTGGTGGTAATATATTGCATGTTGTTTTAAAAAAAAGTTGGGTTTGAAGTAAACATGAAGAGGATTAAAGTTTTTATATTATTGTTTGAAATATTAGGGTAAAATGATCATTTTATATGAATTTAATATATTTTTAATGTATGTTACTTACAATGACAAAACATGTTACAGTTTGGACACTAGGGACCAAATCCATATAATACTCATATCACAAGGACTATTCGTATAGTTAACTTCTATATTTATTTGTTAATTCTACATAAAATATTTTTTTTCACTATGATTTTACATCCCGTACATTCATTCCATCATGTATCTCTTTTCATCTATATATATATATATATATATATATATATATATATATATATATATATATATATATATATATATATATATATATATAGTATCTCTTTTCATCTATATATATATATATATATATATATAACTCTATTAGTTTAGATCCCGTGTCTACATACGGGGTGAAAAATATCAATATATACGTCAACGGGTGGCAGCTACGCTATTCTTTATTGAAGTGATACCAGATTACAAGTACATAAGCATGTTTATATAGAAAACTGATCTAGGGTTAACAAATAAAATAAACATGTTGAAAAACTCTTCACCCTCTCTTCTTGCACGTCAAGGCAACCCGAAAGGTGTCAAAGGCCTACGAACCCAACACTCTTCTCGTATTATTTAAGAGATATTGAGGTCAAACTCTGCTTGTTTTGACCTTTAAGTCCAAAGCTTGAGCTCGACTCGTTTATGTTTATTAAATATTTAATTCACATATATGTGTATATATAAAAAAAATATTATTTAGTTAACTTTACCAAAATTTTACACATACAAATATTTATATTTAAATAGAAATCATTATATTGATATAAATAATAGACTTGTTTTGACTTGCTAGTTAAGTCCAACTCAGACTTGAACTTGCCTATTGAATGAGCTCTAATATAGGCCCGAGCTTGAACTCGACTAAGTTCACTCGATTCGAGCTTTTAGCAAGTCAATCTCGAGTATCTCACGAGCGACGTAACTTGTTTACACCCCTACGGAATTCGGTTCGGTCTTCAGTCTCCTTTTGTTTTGTCATTTCTGAGTTTCCGGTTCAGTCCGAATTCAAAACAAGTTGGTTTGTTTTTAAGCTCGTACTCACTAGGGTTGTAAACAAGTCAAATCTCTCGTGAGCCTTTTAGAGATGGAAAGTTTTCTTAAGTTAAACAAACTATGTTAGACCTTGGTCAAGTCAACTCTATTTAGTAATCACCCATAGGGCTCGCACGCATTGTCTATGGGTGATTGTAATTGGAATTTAAGTAATTAAACGGGTCATTTTCTAATACCATCTATATTTTATCTTTCTATGGATGATTGTACAAACACAAGGTACAACGCACATTAGTTCATCTTTCTTCTCTCCTTCCCGTGAAGATCTTCACGTAAATCCTTCACTCACCCCCTCATGCCATTAAGGGGGTGGTGTTACCTCCACCTTCACGCCTTGAAGGGTGCTCACGAGAGCCCTCACTTGGAGTATACCACTTGATCTTAAAGGGTAGACTTATAATATATTGTAGGGGTGGCTCTACAGTACAAGTAACTAAGCAACTGCTTTAGGCCCTCAAATTTTAAGGGCCAAAAGTTGAAGAAACTGCTTTAGTCTATATTTTAACATAAAAATATATGTGATAATTTATCAACTTTTATGTTTTTTAAAGAAAAATAATATTTTGTCAACTTTTGTGTTAATAACTTAACATTATACATTTTAGTAATTTTTATATATTTATAAAACTTTTACAAAAAACTACAATATTGATGTTCGTTTTAGGTACCAAAATATGTTTAGCCGCCCTGGTATATTGAATCAATGAGAAGATTTGCATTAGAGTTTAAGTTTCGTGTCATTTACATTTTCGAATTAAACAAGGAGACCTTGGTTTGTGTCTACATTAAAGCCAACCACTACATGATTCATGATTGTGTCTACATTAGTCAGAGCGATTTAGCGTCAAAAGTTTCAGAAGCATCACCAAAGGACACTTGGCTCAATAGTATCCAGATATGTTGTACGGTGTCCCCTTCCTAAGAGGTTGTATGTTCTAGTCCCATCATAAACAAGTGGTGTAGATTTAAAGTGAATTTAAAGTGTGTATAAGTTTGTTGTTCAAAAAAAAAATCAAGCATTGCGTCTCTTTGAAAAGTTGTAATTAGCGACAGTTGATGATAGGTATCACAAATGCAACATGTGCCAGGGCCATAGCAAGTTAATAATTATTCTGAAACATTACTATTTTGCCTTTAAGAGGATTCACAATTCATTATCTATTCTCATCCTTATAATTTAATATAAAAAACATAATTTTCTAAATTTATCTCTTAATTTCTAAAACCTCCCGCATCTCATTCCCCATATGTATCTCTAATCAATTAAATATTATTTTTTATTCTTTTTTAAATATTTTTTCTCTTTCTTCCACGCATAAAAAATATAAAAAATTTGGAGAAGATGGATAATTAGTGACCCCTCAAATATGGGGATGGGTTTGTCTTCTCCTAAAAATATAGGGATGGGTTTGAGGATGTGGGATGAGTTGGGAATGCTCTTATATACAATGACAATATCTACAATTTTGACACTGAACTAATATTACATCATATACCAGATTACTAGATATTACGTATGAGACCGAACATTTCTAGTTACTTGAAACTCTTGAAAATCTGGAAGCTTTATTGTTTCATTGTATCATAGGAAGTGGTTCCCAGCAAACTCAAATCACATTTTTCTATGGGTGAGCAATAACCGAACCGTTAATCGAAACTGAACCGAAAACCGAATTAATCGAAAACCGATTAACCAAAAACCGAATTAATCGAAAACCGAATTAACCGAAGATCGGTTATGGGTTATTTTTTGTACCCTCAGTTAACCGAAATTAACCGAACCGAACCATCCATATTTTCATATATTTCTATCTTTTACACCTCAATTTCATGCATTTCATGTTTTATACCTTCATTTCATGTTTTATACTTTCATTTCATGTATTTATACATCTATTTCGTGTATTTATATATCCATTTCATGTATTGCTAAACAAAAATTATAGCCGAAGTTTGGTTTTGGTTATTAACCAAAATTAACCAAACCGAACCGAAATCCGACAAAATAACCGAACCGATTAATCGAAAACCGATCGATTAATAAAATAGAATAACCGATGACTTCGATTTCGGCTAAGACTAATAACTGAACTGAACCGCACCATGCCCACCTCTACATGTTTCTGTTTAATGGTGGTGATAAAATTGTTTTAGCGACATAGATCACTCGCATCGAAGTGGATAATTAAACTAGGGATGAGATTGGTACCGTATCGGTACCGAATTTATGGAAAAGTGGGTACCGGTACCGGTACCGAATATATCGGTACGTTACCGGTATTTGTTACAAAATGTTCATCTTTTTCGGTACCCGTACCGTACCAGTACCGGTACCGAATTTATGAAAAAGTGGGTACCGAATCTATCGGTACCGTACTGGTACCAAATGCTCATCCCTAAATTATACTTTTGGTTGTCATTTTTTAGATAGTTTAGCCAAATTGATTTGATTGAATGCGTAACATGATGGCGAATTGCAAAAACTTCAAAAATCTCTAGATTGGCATTGAGTGATGGTTGGTTGGTAAGTTCAAAAATCAAAATGATAAAAAATAAGTAGCACGTATGAGGCCTTTTAGAAAGTAGATCAAGATTTGGATTAATCCAAGCTGTCTTACAAATTAAAGAAATATTAAGTTTATATGTAATCCCAGAAATTTTAAGAGATGTAACTGGATTTGATTTAATTAGAATAGAAATAGTTCCACTAAATTCTTTTACTTGAAAAAAAAATCAAGAATTCACGTGTCAAATAACAATGGGATCTATTCTTTTAAAAACCAATAATAAGACTGCCTGCAACGCTAACAGACATCCATCTCATAAACAGTCCTAGTCAGCATGTCACATCAACTTATCTTTCATCCTTCCCTCAAACTCATTTTACTCTAACACTACCATACTCATCCATCTCATAAACAACCTCATTATTTCCACATCATCTTTTTTTTTTCCATTTTTTATTTAAATTACTATTAAATAACTTAAAATAATTAATAAATAATTAAATAAGTAAATAATAAAAAAAATTAAAATTACATTAAATTAAATAAAAACAACAACCTAAAACAATAAAATCAAACAACAATACCAAAGTTAATAAATAGAAAACATAAATAAGCACGTCCCTAATTCAGAGGATGGACACATCACTGACCCCGGAGCAGAATACGAACCTAACTTTGAAGATGAGGAAACAGATGGCGAGCGCTTGAGGTACCATGACCCATGGGAAGACGAGCGTTCAGCGGATTCAGATTGCTCGTTTGATTCAATAGCACATATTTAATTATGTTTTAATCTTATTTAAAATTAGGTTTAATTATGTTTTACTCTTGTTTAAATTAGGTTTATGTTTTAAATTAATTTTAAATATGTTTAAACCATAATTTAAATAGCATATACTAATTAAATAAACAAAAAAAACTTAAATATTACCGTTGAGAAAAAAACAAAATATTAAAGTTTATGTGGGACCCACTAAATTCAAACAAATAAAGCCCATAGGGGCGGATGGTTGGTCATGGATGGCACACCCTCAATACTTCCAAGCAGGGAAAGCCATGCCAGGTGGCTCATTGGCGGCTTCAATCCTCCTGCGTTGGAGGCAGCCTAAGTAGAGAAACATAAGAACCATTCTAGACCATTCAAATTTTTTTTACTTTTCTAGTTTTTTTATTATTACGGGTATTATGGTAATTTTATCCTAAATCTTTTTAGATCATGTTATTCTTCGAGAACGTGGGGCAAAAGTATGTCATAAATTTCAACATGAAGTATGTTTTACGAATTTTTTTTAATAAATCATATCATCCAAATACTGTTTAAATTATTACGTTTTCTATGTGTGATTTTATTTGTGTTTTATGTTATATAATTTATATTTTTTAACTACGATTACTTTAAACACTTTAATACATGTTTTCATAAATTGGTTCATATATTTCGTTTTTGTGTCTAGGTTTTCAAATAAAAGTAGTTGTTTTTTCAACATATTCATTTTTTTGTTTGGGATTTTTAATTTAGCAAAATCTCTATCTACACATAATCTAATAATGAATCAATTATCGGAATTTCGTAGTGTTCGGTTTACTCAGTTGGAAATGTACCATGTAGCAATGAAGTCAATTTGTTGCTATCCAATAATGAACCAATTAAGCAAAAAAAAAATATGTATGTAATTGTTTACAATTTTTAGGTTATTTTCTTCTATTAACATGTATATACATTATTGAAGAAAAATGTTGCACTGGTATCCATTGCATATATATATATATATATATAGGGGCATGTTCTTTTGAGAACCAATCATATGTTAAGAACCGTGAGAACCACACAAAAAGTGTACATATCGCTTTAGTGAAAAAAGTAAAATTCAACAGCAATGTTTTATTTATCTATTCCCACTCTTAGTTTGAGTTTATCTCCTCTCTCCTGCAATTTTTTTAAGAAAATTATAAAAATATGCATATATGTATTCATTTGTGCATATAGTGTGAGTGCATATATGCATTTAAAAAAACGATTATAAATTCGAGGTCTTTTAAAACCAAACCTTAAACATATTGAAATGTACATGAATTCTAGTCAATTTATATTATAAATAGAGCAAGAGTTACTGCGGTTCTCACGGTTCTTAACATATTGTTGGTTCTCAAAAGAACATACCATATATATATATATTGATTAACAAATCTACCTTTAATAAATTCATTTGATTCATTGTCTTTGGGTTAAACAGATATAATGCATTTATATTTACATAGACCTTTATGAATATTACAATTTATATATAAAACATATGGTATACATTAAATTTTTAACCTTAACGCACAAGTGCATCTTTTCATCAATATCAATTTCCATATTGCATACATGCCTCAATAGAACATCCCTCTAATATCCCTTAACAACAAACTACACATTTCTTTTCGTTCGCAATCAGAGATCGAAAATGATCACACTTCGATTGTTTAAGAAATTGTTGTATTGATTGCAGAAAAACGGAATTGAAACTTGTACTATCTGAAATGCGTGAAACACTTTCAGATCAAAACTATCAGGCGGTTCACCCCAAATGTTTGATCAGATACAAATCAGAGAATTTAGAACACCAAATATGGAGGGTATTTGTGATGATATTGAACGAGAAGTGAAAAAGCATATGATCAATCAAGAGATAATATGGGAAAACAGATAATTGCATTCCAAATTCGAATTTTATATATAAAATCCGCCCAATTATTTACACAAATTTTATAAAACAATTTATTAGAAAATTAATTTCTAATACATTTTTTGTAAAGTAATAAGTGTCAAAATAATTTTCAGGACTTTGTCCCTTGGACCCCGCTTCCCGGGACGCTGCCCACGGACCCCCATTATATCATGATAAACTCAAATAAGCGTGCACTTCGCACCTCCTAACTTATTTGCTATTTATAATGATGTATTGATCAAACATGTTAATCCAATTACACTAAAATATCCAACATAAATGACAAATCAGTTTACCAAAATCAAAATAAAAAGTCAAAACAAGAAGGATGAAGAGAACCACATTCTTCGTAATAAAAAAAATTAACCAAAATCAAAATAAGAAATCAAGTTTTGACTATTCTCCGGTTCTTATAAGGAATTCTGATTTATAAATTTACCAACCGAACGATAAAAACATTCTAACTTATTTGCATAAATTTTACAAACAAAACACAAACACGATCAAACACAAATATGTTAAGACACAAATATTTTGCTGAAAACGGTCAACAATCAATATTGTAAACTCCTTTCCGACACCGTTTCGAAAACGGAAAATTCGAAAACAGATAAGGATGTTTTTTTAAACGACAACACCTAGATATTTTAGGATAATTGGGTTTCTCCGGGGCAACACCTAGAACATCCAGACAGCCCACCACAGGAGGAACCCCCAACTGGGTAAACCTCTTGACCTGGCCACAGACCCCTTTTTTACTGTGGCCAGGATTCAAACCCAAGACCTCCATCATAGAAAGTTTTTAGACTACAATTACATCAGATGACCAACGGTATGCTTACATCATCCCCTTCATCATGTCTGTTAATCAATTTGTATTTTGGAGACAAATAGTTTAATGTCAAAATATTTAAATAAATGGTTTAAAATATAATATAATTGAAGTAGAAGTAGTTCCATCCACCAATAATATTCCACAACCCAAAAAGTGGTTGGGCCTTTCTCTCACCCCTAATTAATAAGGGCACCTCGTTCTTCATACCTAATTTACCATAAATATATTGCCTTTTTTTCAGCATAAGTTTTAGTTTATAAATTTTATTTTATTATTAAAAAAAAATCGTACCAATATGATATGATATGATACTTTTCTCTAGTAAAAATGGTGTAAATTTAAATCTTTGTATTATTTCATATAGATAGAATACAAATCATGATGTTATTTTTTATTCTTAAAGAAGCCTCTTTAATCATTTTAGGTTTATGTTGTATTCCAAAAAAAGATCGGACCGATTATGATTTGCACATATAGTACAAATGCTTTTGTTTTCCCTTTCTTTTACTTACAAAAAAAGATTTAAAAAAAATAGGAATCCTTTATGATATAAAACATATATATTACCACTTGTTTTTTTAAACAAAACCTTGATACTTCAATGTAGTAGTCTAACTAAAACAACCATATTTTTTTCTAATTGTTAATAGAAATTCGAATCCATCCAAAAATAGATCAAGTTAGATGATATGTATGTATAAAAATTACTATTAAAAAATGTGACAAAAATATTTAAAATTAAATAACTTTAATAATGACATGCATTGGTTATATTTCATAATTTTTAAGTTTTTGTAAATAGGTTTAACGAGTTTATTAGCCATTTTTAAAACTTTGGTTAGGAAAAGAAAAACAATACAAAAAAGCGTTGCTAGATGTTTTGCCTAAAATAGAAAGTTAGAAAAATGTGGCTATTCTTTCTCCACCTTTGATTTTTCGATTTTCTTATTTTCACAACTTTTTTAAAATTGGTCTGACTACTAAACCAATAAAAAAATCAATTCTATAATATGTTCGATGATTATTAAATATAAAAACATTAAAATTAAATTTGAAATTTTAATTATAATAAAATGCCAAAATTGTTTTATTGTTTTGGTCACCCCCGAAGTTGTAGGTGACCCTTGATGGACGAAAGGGGTAAGGACTGCTTTTTTCTTTCCCAAAAACAAATATATAAATTTAAATAAACAAAAGTATATAAATATTTATTGCTGGAAAATGATGGGTGTACTGCTCGTGCTCCATCATTGTTTATTAATTAATTAAAAAAAAAAACACATAAAAGTTAATGAGTTATTTTTTAAATAGTTTTAGTTCTCAATTTTAAGTACACGTTTGATTATATTAAAGAGTAACGTCAATGCATTGAAAACAATATTGTTGTTCCTATAAGAATATATAAAAAATGGGATATATGAAATGACAAATATTTAAAAAAATTTAATAGTATACAAGTAAAGATTACATCAATGTTACGATGAAGGACTTAGCTGTAATCTTTGATCCGAGCTTCTTATATAACGATAGATCTAAATGTGTAATTTATGACAAGAAAGAGCGATGTTAGAGATAGAGACCGAGACCTAAAATTCATTGTGAAAGTTATAGGATTATGTCGATTATCTAAAATTCATTGATTTCTTTTGTTCTCAGCTGATTGAGGCTTCAATTTGTATTTAAAAACTAATGAGCATCAAATGCTTAGCTACTCACATACCGGCTTGTTAAAAGATTTACTTGAAATCGACTTGTTAAAACCTCGAATCACAATGAGAAGGTGACAATTCTTTTATAAGTTAAGAAAACATCAAGAGGTCGGGTACATGTTGTGTAGACAGAATAATCCATTAACGTCACTCGAGGATGACGACCTCTTGGAGGGTTAGGAGTAGGAATTTTGGTTGGGGTGTCATTAGTAGTGGGAGATGAATCATTTGTTGCGTATTCAATTGAGAATATTCACATGTTGGGACTCATGTTTCATATTCTTAGAGTTGAAATATAGAAGCCTAAAAGTAGACTTCAACCTAAGGAAATGGAAATAATTCGACGACACTAGTTAGTAAATGAGTTGAGCGCTTGTGAGCTACTTGAGATCGGTTCGCTAAAAACTCGAATTAACTTTAAAAACTCGAATTGAGATAAGTTTGAGTCCAAGCTCCAACTTATATTTGAGATCCTTTAATAAACAAGCTCAAGTCCAAACTTCACATATCAAACTTAAATAGGCTTACGAGCTTAAACGAGCCTATTATTTTATATAATTTTGTTTAATATATTTAATATAGATATATACATATTTACACAATAATTACTAGGGGAGCGATCAAGAGAAAATCACAAAGTTAGACGAAAACCGAGAAAAACCACTAAAAAAACCACAAAGTATTGGCTTACGTATAGGTAACACATCAGGCCTTTGGTCTGGTGGTCAGGGGGTTTTGCCATAAGGTTTTCTTCATGTGGTGGTCACATGTTCAATCCACACAGGGTGCACTTCATAATTTTAGGAACACCCTCTGTGGCAGGAATTGAACTCTGGGCTAGGAGGGGTTAGCGACATCCTAACCAACATTTCGTTCTTAAAAAAATAATAATAATAAAATAAAAAATAAATATTATTATATGATTGGTTAAAATTAATTTTTTTTATGGTTTTCTTAATTTTCGTCTAACTATGTGATTTTCTCTGAAACCCTCCCCATGATTACTATTATATATCTATGATAAAAAAAATTAAAATTAGGTAAGTCTTGAACTAGGGCTAATATAAATGATTATAGTGTAACGTAATGGTGCACAAAAAAACCGGTTTTTTTTAACCCGGTCTAAACCGGCAAACCGGTTTAACCAAACCGGTTCGGGTTACCCAAAAACCGCCGGTTTGAAACCGGTTTGATGCTTTCTGGATGAGATCGGGTTAGGGACCGGTTCAAACAAACCGGTTTGATAAACCGGTTTTCGAGCTGGGCAAAAAAAGAGCCGTTGGGGAAGGCTATATGGGCGTTGGGGTCGATTTTAGCCGTTTTTTGGCTCCATTTGCACCCTTAAAACACTATAAATAGGTGGGGGGTGTTTAAGGTTGATCACAACTCTATTTACACTCTCTAATCTCTAAAACCGTTCTTTAAACCGGTCAAAAACGCTCTCTAAACTCTAAAAAAAAAAAGCATGGCAAGTTTTGGTGTTGGTGGTTCCTCAAACGAAGTTACCGTTATGGAAATTCGAGCAACAACGAGAAATCCGGTAATTTGGTGCAATTACGATCTATGTTTGTTGTCAAACGGGAAGGAACGTGCTCGGTGCAAGATGTGTGGTGCGTTTTTGGGGAAAGATTTAAACACTAGTTTGAAAATGCATATGGAAAAATCTTGCCCGTCATTGAAGGGAATTCCAAGTGAAGGTCAAGCTTCCATGACAAGCGAAGGAGGAATTTGGAACTTTGATCCAAATACTGTTCGAGATCGAATGACGAGGTTAGTGATTCAAGAAGGATTGTCGTTCAACCACTTTGACAATCCGCGCTTGACAAGGATGATTCAAGAGACACTCCAACCACGTTATCATCAAGTAAGTCGCACAACCCTTAGACGAGAGTGTATAAAAATGTGGAAAAAAGCAAAAAAAAAATTAATTTTGGGTTTTGAAAATTTGCAAATCGGTGTAAACTTAACCACCGATTTTGGTCGGCTCCACATGGTATACCCGATTCGTACCTTTGCATTACCGCGCATTGGGTTGATCCCAATACGTGGCAAATGATGAAGCGTACAATCGCTTTTGACTTGTTTGAATATCCACACACCGGCGAAAATTTATTTTATATATTGGATGGCGTTATTAACGAATTTAAATTACAAAATAAACTTTTTTCAATGTCTTTTGATAATGCATCTAATAATACAAATGCGGTTCAAAAACTAAAAATTAAATATAAGCTGGTTTGCAACGGCGTTTTTTTCCATAGTCGATGTGTCGCACACATCATTAACTTGGCGGTGCAAGCCGGGCTTGCAATTGAAGAGGTTTCAAACTTAACATATACTTTTCGACAAATGCTTAAAGATATTTTTAGTAACAAAAAAAGATACCATGATTATATTAAATTTTGTCGTGATACGAATAATCTTTGCTTAGGTCCGAATTGGGACGTCGAGACAAGATGGAACTCGACTTATACTATGTTTTATAGCGCTTTACGACAAAGAGAAACTTTAGAACTATTTCATGATATGCTTGCCTCAAAACCTCGTCGTAAAATTCTAAAGTTTCCTTCTACAAATTGGGACATTTTAAAAGACGTAACCGAATTGCTTGAAGTTTTCAAAACCACCACCACTTTTTTATTCGGTGTTTATTATCCCACAAGTCCATTAACACTAAAACAAATATATTTAATGGCTAACAAGTTGTATGAACTTGAAAATAAAAGCACTCTTTTTACAAAAAAATGATTGAACCGATGAAAGAAAAATTAGTGAAATATTTTAAAGAAATGCCTCACGTTATAACTTGCGCCGCCGCGTTAAACCCTACCATAAATGTTTACGGGTTGAAACTTTGATTGATAAAATTACTTACGCTTTCAATTTGGATAGCGAAGACATCCATTTTGCACAAGTTACAAAAACACATTTTAACAAATGTTTACAAGATTTATTTGATGTTTATTTACATAAATATGGTACAACTCCGACTCCACATGAAACAATGGGTACATCATCAAGTGGTAGCTCGAAATATGTTAATTTGAATTTATATAACGAAATGTTAAATAAATTTAGTAAACGGGCTCGAGGTACCACCCCGGATAGCGAACTCGGAAGGTATATTGGCACAGACTTTTTAGCGTTTATGTCTCCTACCTTTCTTGAGGATTTTGATATTTTGGCATGGTGGAAAAAAAACGAAGCTTCGTTTCCGATTCTTTCCGCCATGGCTCGTGATGTACTAACCGTCCAAGCTTCCACGGTAGCTTCGGAATCTGCGTTTTCTTTTAGTGGCAGGGTATTATCGATACGAAGGACTAGACTCACACCCGTAGCGATGGAAATGTGTATTTGCTTGAAGGACCATTTGGATGCGATGGAAAGGATACAAGACCAAACTTCTCTCGAAGACGAAATTCAAGCCGAAGAAACCATACACAACAACGAGGTTGATCTTAGAATATCCGAACCAGTCACCGATGAAGAACTAGCCGAAGATGCAAGGCTACGAAACTCTAGTTCCGAAGACAACGCACAAGAATAATCAATCAATATTCCAAAAAATAAAACGTTGAACTTAATGTTTTATATTTGTTATATTTTTGTAATGTTTTACAATTTTATAAATTTATCTTGTCATGTTTTTTAATTTCCGAACTTTCCAAATATTAATAAACGTTGAACTTTAAGTATTAATGTTGCTATATTTTTTTTTGGATTTAATATTAAAAATGTAAAATTTATTTGAATTTTTTTTTAATAAAAATCGGTTTAAACCGGTTTAAAGGGCAAACCGGTTTAAAACCAACCCTAACCGGTTTGACCGGTTTGACATTTCCCATTACTAAAACCGGTTTAACCCGAACCGGTTTGGGTCCAAACCGGTTTTGACTTTTCGTTGACCAAACCGGTTCGGGTCGGGTTGAACCGGTTTGGGTTAAAAAACCAATTTGTGCACCACTAGTGTAAGGTAGTTAAAACTACATCTCATTCGATTGGGGGCTAAAGATGGATGCACTTGAGCCAAGTTCATAGACTTGATAAAACGTAGTGTTGGCCCATTGGGCCTAAACTATAACAGATAACGCAACCTTATTAGCGTTTACTGCTTTCTCTCTCCATAGGAGGGGAATTCACTCCTTACATGCAATCCTTCCCATTTGTCATTAAACTAGTATTTGATGCCGCGCTTCATGGCGGGTCACGGACTCGAACCAAAATACAAATGATAACACGTCGAAAAACAAATAAAAAAACCTATCCCATGCAACGACGGGGACATCAATTTTTTACATTGATACAACGTAGGTGTAAATATGTAACGTTTAAATAAGAAAAAAAACGTACTTATCTAAATTTTAAAGCCTAAACACTAAAAAAAACGAAGGAAAAATAAAAATAAAAAAACTGAAAAAAAATTAAGAATTAAAATATATGAAAAAAAAGCTAAAAACTTGAGGAAAAAAACATGATGCCCTAAGGATCGAACCCAGGTTAACACGAAGCATGGCGCGCGCTGTTACCACCAGACCAATGAATCCTTTTGTGTTTGTTCTCCCTCATTTACTTTTTTAAATACACATAAATTCTGGGAAAATTCAAAAAAAAAAAAAAAAAAAAACTCATCCAACCACCACTTGACACTTGGCATAACCGCCCAAAACATCCAATAACAATTAAGAACTGTTCACCTCTAGCTTAAAAGTATATAGTTATAATACCCTTACTTCGCAAATTCGCATCTCGTTCTATTTGGAGAATCATATTCTCCTTCTTTCAGTGTGCCTTACAACTTTTCCCACTAGCTGCTAAAATATTTTCCCAACTAGGGGTGTAAACGAAACGAGCCGAGCCGAGCCCGAGCTCGACTAGGCTCGTTTAACTTACTGAGAGCTCGGGTGTTAAGGGAATTCATATTTCTTCCATTCATTCGGTTTTATATACGATTTTGTACTCGTGTATTTCTCACGTATGAAGATAGTATCATTATTATTATTTTACTAGGTTAGAATCTTGTTTATTACACAGATTGAATAAATATACTATTATATACTTAAGAATAAAAAGTTTATGTTTTTAAAACTCGTGTATTATACGGGTTGAATAAAATATAATGTAATCTATTAACACTTATACTCGTCAAAATGGAACAATGTGAACCTGTAAATATATAATTAAAAGTTTTTACCTTGAATCATAATTGGCTATAAAATTGTTTTCGATTTATAGAATTCAAAATATGATTGAACAAACTAATTGATGATAAACACAATTTTAAATTTAAAAAATGTGTAGATAAAAATTGAAACAAATAATTAATTTAGTTGCCTAAAATAGTGGAGTTTATTATTAATAGGTGAGAGAGGCGGGAAAATTAAAATGAGGAGACCTAGAAATGTGACAAGTGTCATCATAATTTACTTGTTTATTATGTAGTATAGATATAGATTATATATTTAATAAAAAATTACCCATATTTCTTACATATATTAGTATCTGTCTTATATAATAAACAAGTAAAATGGGGTGACACGTGTCATTTTCTGGTGCGTCTTCAACATGTTTTTCAGTCTCTCTCTTCTATTAAATATTAATCTAATTATGGATGGTTATTATTTAATTATGGATAATTATTGTATCATTAAGTAAATAAATTTAATATGAAATAACAATTATCAATTATAAAAAAATTTTAATACCCGATTAAAAAAAAATTAAAAATTAACTTAACAAAATTATAACTGCCACGTCAAAATACATTTTAAAGACATATTTTGACACGCGTATTTGTTAACATATTACACTATATGTGTAATACACGAGTTTATTCAACCAATGTAATACATATGTTTTTAAAGACATAATTTTTTATTACTTAGTATATAACATTACATTTATTCAACCCGTGTAATACACGAGATTCTGACCTACTTAATAATATACATGTAAAAAGTAATCAAAATATAAGTATGCTTTTCATTAACTAAGTGATGCCATTAAAAAAGTTATGAACATGAGGCGAAATGAATCTAATGAATTATGAAGGGGTGTTGTCACTCCAAATGCTCAAAGAGCCCCTCCTCCAATAGGAGATGGCATGTGATGTGTGGTGTACCAAATCAACGTCCACGGGACCACCAGAGAGAATCATTGGACTATTGGAGTTGGAAATTTGTGAGTGGGGTGGGGTGGGTTGGGTTGTGAAGATACCCAAGGCCCAAGGGTACATGTGGTCCACTTTGTTTTAATTATTTAGATTATAAAAAAGAGAACATATTTTATAAAATGGATTTTTGTGGATGAACATGCCCGGAAGACATCACCTCTTCAGGAGGCCTCCAAGAAATTAAGTATTCGGCTCGACATAAAAAAATACCCTTATTTTTTATAATTTTTTAAATATTTTATAAGTTATTTTTTTTAAAAAAATTGCCCTAAATTTTATAAAATTTTTCAGATTTTATAAGTTATTAAATTTTTTTATAATATATATAACTTTTTTAATTATGCCCCACTCATAAACATGCCCCGACGTAACGACCCAACCTGCACCCCCTTCTGAGTCGGCCCTGCACCTCTCCTATGTTATAACATAATTATAAAATGGATTTTGTGGATAAAAATAGCTTTTAATAATTTCTTAGTATAAAAAAAAAATAGTTGAAAGTTGATACTATAATATCTTTCAATGCTTTAATAGTTCTTACAATTTACAAACATTTTAAAAATAGAGAATTTCATATATTCTTTCATAATTTTCATACTTTCACATTACTCAATCAGACTTATAAATATTAAATTACTCAATCAGCTGCATTTTGTTCCAATTAGCTTCTTTTTGCAGCCGCAAATTCACATCTATAGCACCTACTTTGGAATAATTTCGGTAGCTTTACACAGGGAGTTCTCTGGGTAAAGAAACTAAAGCTTTAGCTTTTGGGCCACCATATTAAAAGGGTCTCCGGTTTTTAAATTTTTTATATATATATATGTTATTTGGGTAAAGAAACTTAAATAGTAAAATCTGTCTATCTAATTTTCACTCTATTGCCTCTTTTCGTAGAAATCCAAAATCTATTCTCTAATCTTCCTTGTAAGGGTCAATTCGATTTTTCATTCTTAAGTTGTAAATGGTTCTCATGTCTGAGTTCTCTTCATTGGAGTTAGAAATTTGGAAAGCCACAAGGCATATAAGAATTTTCTATTTGGATTTTAATTCTTAAGTTTTAATCGGATTTTGCTTAGAAACTTGGTTTTCATTCTTAAGCCAAAAGCAGATCATAATATTCTATTTGGAAATTGGATTTTCTGCTTATCTGTTATCACAGGTAGAATTTAAGTTTTATCTATTGATTGTTATTATGTGATATTGTATAACTTTACAAGGTTCATGGTTAGTTGATTGTTGAGTGTTAAATCACATGAGATTAAACTTGATAATCTGACTTAAAACTTGAATTTTATAATTTTTTTAATGTGTGAATTTGCCTAACTCTGTGATAAATCTTGCTCTAATCATGTCAAATCGAATTAAGAATCATGAATGTGGTCATTCTAAAAAAACAGAAGCGATAAGTTGTAATATAATCAGAAAATTGTTCTTTTACTAAAATTTGTAACAACCCTAAAAGATTATGCATGTCTAAGTATATACAAACCTATAAATATAGATGAACCTCTAAATGTAGACGAACCTAAAAACGTTGATGAAATTAATTATAATTATGAACCTCGCCAAATATTATTTTTTAGATGATTATTGCTGGTCCCAAACCTAGATAAAAGAAGAGGGTTTATGACATGAACTTTGTGGAAAAGAGCATCGTATTTTTGGTTCGCTTTAGGCCACCTAAATCGTTGAGACGCCCCTGGCTTTACAAACAGTATCGGTAACAAATAATTTAATTTAGTTGTTCATCTGTTATATATGTAAACAACTAAACATATATATAAGTTCAAACAGTGTCCTTATGTATTCCTAGTGTTTTCGTGTGTTTTTTATTAGTTTTATATTTGTTTTGAGTCATTTTTGTATATTATTGAGTCGTTGATTTGTTTACAGGTGCTCGTGAAGATTACAAGTCAAAACATGAAGAAACCTAGCAAGAGAGTGAAGCCAGAGTTAAAAGTGAAAAAAGTTGAAAAATAGAGCTCTCGCGGTACGCGAGAGAGGAGGAAGATCTCGCGGTACGCGAGGATCTTCATAATCATCAAATTTACTTAAAAAAACTTCCACATATGCTTTTATGACCTGCTTCACCATTAAACTGTTACGCATTATATGGTCTTTTTGCGGTGAACATGCTGAGGATCTACGGATTTTACTATGATCGTGTATCAACCAGACTTGCCAAAAGCATACAATATTGGAATTAAGATTCGTTCACATAATCCGTGTTCGTGTACTCAAGTTTTATTCTCCTCATGAAACCTCTTTTATTAAGATTGGAAAATGGTGATAATATAGCAATTCAAATTTACTTTATTGATTACGTTTTATATTTTCCAATCATTTTTTTCTGGTGTTTTGGTTTTTATAATAAGGATTATGCTATTATTATGTGTATTATTATTATTTTGATTATTATTATTATTGTTGAATTATTATTAATTTAAATTTTATGAACATAAAAGTAGTATAAACTAAATAATCAATTAAATCCACTAATTAGTTTAAACCTAATACACAGTTCAAACCAACCCAATATAGAATTTGACCCAATAAACATTTTAACCAAATACCCATTTTAAAACATTAAGCCCATCAAACCCAATAAACAATTTAACACTTTAACCCACTAATGAATAAAACTAAGCTCATCCCATTACTATACCCCATTCAACATAGGAGACAACACTCGTCAAACAGTAACAAAAGGGTTGTACGTGGGTTGTGGGAAGAAGGGTTTGGGAGATCAATTTCGATCAACAATTGAAAACTTGTACCGCACCGCCGTCAAATCGTCAATTGTCAGATTCCAGAACACCACCACTGTCATCCACTTGCATTAAACATCAATATTCAACATCCCAAAATTCCGAACATAAATTGACTTGATTCATCAATTATAACAACCTTAAATTAATTTGAGAATTTTTTTTAATAGCGGTCGACATATTTTTATTATGTCTTTGAAATTTAATTTGGTTTTATTTATTTTATTATGTGACTCGATTCAACTTGAACCGGACCGAATAGTTTAAATTTTGAACAATAGACGACTTATCAAATAAAATTACCGGGGCCGTCACTAATCGGACGTCGACGGCTTACCTCTATCCACAATTTGAAATGCGTGCCAACTACTACCAAACCTTCACTATCCTCCTTGACGTTTTAAGAAGACTCGAAAGATATCCGGCTACCTCTCAGATCTTCGTGTTGACATTACGACATGTATATCACATATTACATAATCAGTCCTCATGCTTTGAAAAGTTACGTCGGCACCCTTGAAAATTGAGAGGAGTTTCAAAATAGGTGATTTAGGGTGTAACATAAAAATCGACGTATCTAAAGACTAAAGTATTTTTCAAACAAAATCATCTTTTTATAAAATTTTGATAAAATACTATATAAATTAAAATAAATCAACCCCATAATTATATACAATTAAATGTCATGTTAAGAAAAGAGTAGGAGACTTTTCAACACTTTTATAATTGCTGTTTATAGGAAATGTATTTTTTGGAAAACAAAAAGGCCTCATCTTTAATTACAAAAAATAATACTAAGATGGAGAACAAATAAAATACGTCTCCTTTCCAAATCTTTAGAAAAAGACATATTTTGAACTAGAAAGTGTTAGGCAAAAGAATTACAAAGAAATAATTAAATGGATATTGTTCACATATTGAACTCTATCACCACATGAATCAAAAAATCATGTTAAATACTTAAATCCATAAACCTAATCATGACACGTGTAGTCACATGTGACAACCATGTCTCGTTTAACCTGATTTTATTTTATTATTATTTTTTAAACTAATACTCTAAAATTATAAACTACTATGATAAGTACAAATTATTTAAAACAATTGTGGCCATTGGGGTGGTGGCCTAATGGTAAGAGCAAAATCTCTTAACACCATGGTCATGAGTTTAAGTCACAGGAAGCTCAAGAAATTTATCTTTCAAAAAATTTAAAACAATTGCGTTTAAACTTTTTTTTCCTTCTATTTTTTTTACAAAACAACTAATCGTTTAAGTTGTGACATAAAACACCGACAAATTGTTTTTATCTTTATTCTAATAAACGATTCCAAAAATGTCACGTGTCATTATTATATTTTTTCTCACTAAAATTTTCTAATTTTTCCTATTTTAAGTAAACAAACAATTTTGAAATCTAATTATGTTAATTTTTCTTTTTCAAAAAAAAAATAAAATAAAATTTGAATTATAATTATTACTTAATTAAGAAAACAAAGAATTTTATTTATTGTAATTTTATTTTTTTATCAAACAACCCCATGTAATACATGGGTATATAACCTAGTGTTATATATATATATATGTATTCAACACTCAAATGAGCTAAGCTATTAAATATTTTCAAATAACTAGACTTGGTAAAAAGGAAAAAAAAAAACCAGCCACTCGAACAAATCTGTCAGTAATTAGCTAATATTATTGGTAAATTATTTTGTTTTAGTATTTTATCCACAAGCATGCTGCATATCTACATAATCACGTTTCTTCAATGTTATTTTAAATCCTAATAATTATTTTAAGAAGAAAACAAAATTGCTGTTGGTTTCTTGCAATGAAAATCTAGGGACTTAACATGGTTTGGATAAATGTTAAGGGTGTCTCTCTTTTTAGTGGTGGATTCAGGAATATCAGCTAGGGGGTGATAAAAAATGGGTCGAGTCGTAAATGGTTGGGTCAAATAAAACGTGAAACTCTACAAATGTTATGACCGCATGTTTAACAAAGTTTATTTAACCTTAATAATTATTTTAAACTAGCTTTAACCCCATGTGTTACACGGTGTGAAACATTAAGATTATATTAATAAATATCTTAACAACTTTTTTATACAAATTTGATATTGTATTTGTAACTTTTTTATTTTGTTACATGTTAAGATTATATGGATGAGAGTAATCAAACCATAAAAAAATGCATGAAAATACATTTCATAAACTGTATACTTTTTACAATACATTAAATTACATGTCAAATGAAACATATACAATAATTATTTATAAATTTGAAAATACTTAATTGTATTCAACATTTGACATGGTATTGGTAATATTATAATGTTTACCAAAGATTAATAGTTTGAGTCCGTCTCTACTTTTAACTCTTGATAATGCAACATAGAACTGATCATGAATAAACACTGGATCTTTCAATACAAACTAAGGGGGTGTTTGAGATTCCTTATTAAAACTAACTTTTGACATCTTGCAAAAGTAGAAAATACTTACTTTTCAAAAACTACTTTTCCACCATTTTAAAACTAACTTTTTCATCAATTACCCAAACAAACTTTTGACTTATTATCTTTTTGAAAAAGGTAATAAGTTAATAAGTAGTTTGAAAAGTAAATCCAAACACCCCCTAACATTTGAAAGTGATAGCCCTAAACTTTTATTCATGGTCATAAAGTCTTGTGCTATAAATGCATAAGCGGGTAAAAAGTACATGTGTTGAGCTACCAAAGAAGTAATAACCCCTAAAGAAGCTAGAGCAAGGCCTAATTGAAAATGAATCGAATTATTAGTTGTGTCATAGATCGTTCGGACCTTTCAATTCATAGATGTAGATCTCGGACCTATGAATGGCAAAACATACAACAATTGTATATTTTCTTCTTCGAAGTTTAAAAAAAATGAAAATTTTTTGTCTGAATATGTTAACCCAATTATAGGACTAAAACTGTGATGACCAATGTTGCTTCCAAATATAATATTCCAGAATTAGCCTAAATTGGTATTTACAAACAATTTTTAAATTTTTTTAATAAAGTATTGACTGACTTACATGATACATGTCCACCCCTCCAAGTAAGCTATATTCGCCCATGTGTCTCTATCTATAATCTAATATAACATAACTTAAATCTGTCTGAGGAATTGTCCCATGTAATCAGGGGCGAATTTTTATGAGGGCCCGGCTCCCTCCCCCAATTTTTCGCTCAGTAGTGTTATTATATACGTATTTGGGCGGTTTTTCGTTCAATAGTGTTAATTTATACGTATTCGGCTGAAAACTTTATAGTTCCGCCCCTTGATAAGAAAAAAAAATCCCGGCCGCCTACGTTTTTCTTCAAGCTTCGCCACTACATGTAATGTGATTCTTTTTACCTTTATATTGAAATTATTTTATTTTCTAATAACTTTTAATATATAATTAGTAGATTTACCCATACAATACAACAAGATATAAAAAAGTTTATGTACCATAGTATTAAGTTTTATCACACAAGCATAATATATTCTCGTGTAATAAAAAAAAATAAAACCATAATACGTCCACAAAAATTACTTTACATCGATATGAAAATAAATGTTAAATTTGTCATTCGATTAACGATGAAAGTATAGATCAATATTGAAACTATATGTAAGGAAAAATTTGTTTTTCTACAAATTCTAAGAAAAAATATAGTTGTATATTCATTACTAGGTTAAAATCCCGTGTATTACACGGGTTAAATAAATAAAATGTTATATATTTAGTAATAAAAAATTTATATTTTTAAAAACCCGTGTAATACACAGGTTGAATAAATCAGTATATTACATCGGTTGAATAAAATATAATGTAATTTGTTAACAAACACATTTGTCAAAATATGTTTTTAAAAATGTAATTTGTCGTGACAGTTATAAGTTAGTTCATTTGATTGATGATATAATAACTATTTATAATTAAATAATAAGTATTCGTAATTAGATTTATTAATATAAACATATTATTTAATATGAGAGAGAAATAGAAAATCTAATATTTAATAGGAGAGAGATGCGAGAAAATAAATATGAGGAGTAACCAGAGAGTGACACGTGTCCTGAAGAGATTTTCATTTAGAGCATTTACAACCCGTTCTTTATAATTATGTGAGTGAGTTTTGTATATTTTATGGAGTGGTTTAAAGTGGTGTGAGTGGAGGAGAGAGAAAAGATATAAGGTTTTTGTAAATATAAGGATAAAAGTAGTGGTTTTTAGTATAATTATAAGGATAAGGATAAGAAGAGAGAAAAGTAGAGATAAAAGATAGAAAAAGTAGTGTTTTTTAGTGTAATTATAAGTATAAGAATATGGAATATAAAGAACGGATTAGGAATGCTCTTATTAGAGTAGTAAGATGTCAAATACTAAAAGAAACTTACATTTGACTTGACATTAACTTCGTCAAAACTTTTTATTATGGACTAAAACTTAAGATACTTTTTAATATAAAAAAAAGTTTATAAACCAAGTAATGTGATAAAGGTCTATTAGCAGATGTTAGGAGCCAATGGGGTTGGTGACCCATTGGTAGAGGAAAATTCTTTAAAAACACTAAGGATTAAGTAGGTTATGGGTTAAAGTCCACTTCTATAGGAATAAAGAAATTTGTTTTAAAAAAAAAGCGGATGTAGGAATCAAATTAAATAATGTTTAATTTGAAATTTTATTAAAAGCAAAACATTTAGATATTGTTATGACGGTGTGAACTAAAATAGATGTTTGGTGTACAACTAAATTTAATATTTTGTTTAGTTTATATTTTATATATTCATATAAACTTTATCATAAATTAATTTACTTTTTTGTTTCAAAATATACTTTATTTATATTGTTTGACAATATCTTCTTATTCGTATATTGTGCATTTAATTTTATAAGACTATAAGCTAAAAAATTGTTTAGACATTAAGTTGATGTCTTTCTGAAACGAACATATTAGAAATTAAAAATATTGTAATACAGTAACAATGTAATATCAAATTGATTTAAAAAAATGATATGAATGAGTTACATCAAATTGATGACTTGTATATCAAATTATGGCTAGATATATTACACTTCAATTTATGTTCTGATATATTACATTCTTTATGAGTTATGATATACTATACTTCTTTATCTCATCGGTCGTTCATTTATTGTTGCTATAGTTTATCCATGACTACGAGTTAGCTATAGTTACTATTCTTACTATCATTATGGTTGACTCTTTATTTTATGCTAACAATAGTTTACCATTATTATTAGTACTTTTGTATGGTTATTACTTAGATTTCTGTAGCTACATTATTTGTCCGTATAAAAAAAAGTTTTGCAGCTCGAGATCTCTATTAGAGCAGCTCTTTATCTCTCAAGATAGAAGAAATATTTGCCCTCATCTTACCATGCTACACTCTATCCATAACTTGTACAAGTGATATTTTACATGAAATAAAATCTCATATAAAACCATGTATGTTTGTTTGTTTATTTATTCATTAGAAACTAACCCAATTAGCAAAGTCGGATACCTCCTACTTTGTTAAAGTGTCATAATTAACTTTTTAACTTTTTAAAATATCACTTAAACCCTCTTAAGTTTCTAAAGTCATTTGTCACTAATTAAAACTTACCCTCAAGTTTATTAAACTGTCAAGACTAACTTCTTAACATTGTAAAATGTTACTTTGACCTCCTTAAATTTCTAAACTTTAGAGTACCCCTGTTGTATAAAAAATCTGAATTTTCCTCAACAGTTTTCGTTAGTTAATTTAATTTTTTAAAATAATAACAATCTGTGACCGTGTTTGATTTTTTTTTCTTGGGGCGTTCCGGTATAAATTTTGATAAAAACAAAGTTGTTTTTAAAATAGTGTATATAATTTTTAGGTATCGTGAGTTATTTTGACTGACGGTAACATGTCAGTACCATGAAGAATGATACTGACACCGACTGAAGAAAACCGGTACCGTTATATAACTGTTTTTTATATGTGATTCGATCTCCACAACCGACTCGACGTAACTTCATAAGTTTCTTTTAAGTATATAACAACGTTTCTTTTTGTGCTTAGGCATGTTAGTGTCACCGCCACAGCCGTTTAAAGTCCGTCTCCAGCCTTTTATTATTGTAGGTTATATCGACTAAAAGTAACGTGTTGGTACCGTTAAAAATGAAACCTATACCGATCGAAGAACGTTGGTGTCATTAACAGTTTTCTATCTATGTTTCGGTCTCTATAGCCGAGCCGCCACAACTGCATGTTATTATTACTGCTACAAGATTTATAACGAAGTTTACAAAACGGTATTGATGTTTCGTCGCAACACGCGGGTTCCAATTATTAGTTATTACTAGGGGTGTTCACGGTCCGGTTTTCACGGCTTTTTGGTCAAACCTTGAGCCAAACCGTTAGTAACAGTTTTTTATTTTTGTAAACCAAAACCAAACCGTTGAAATTTCAAACTGAACCAAACAAGCCGTTTTGGTTTCACGGTTTGATCTCATTGGGTTTTTATACAAGTTATCCAAAAATGGTATGAAATAAAAAAAAGTCCAAAAGCTATCCAAAATATAGTTGCCAAAAACTGTCTAGAATTCTCATTAGACAAGAAAAATACAAGTTATTTAGATTTGTAGTAAGAAGAAACTCTCTAGAACTAAAAAAAAGCTATCAAATACATCAAAACAAACTAACAAATAAGGCCATGGTTGTAGCCAAATAATTTTGTCAAAATAAAGTTATGAGAGATTAGGCTTAAAGTCTCAATAATCTGATATATATGAATATGATTAGTCATTTAGCCTAACTAAGTTTAATATATTGTTTATAATTGTTACACACACATATATATATATATATATAGTTAAATGTATTTAATAAGAAATATTAAAAAAATATATGTTTAAACCTAACGGTCCGGTCGTTTTTTGCTATAAACCGTAAACCAAACCGTTCATTACGGTTTGAAAATTTTGAAACCGTAACACAAAAAAACCGACCGTGAAACCAAACCGATGACCGGTTTAAACGGTTTCGCGGTTTCAAACCGAACCGTGAACACCCCTAGTTATTACAAATTAGGTTAGAATCTCATGTATTACACGAGTTGTATATTAAAAACGATATAATTTATAATTTGTAAATAGTCTTAACTTATCAGACTATTATGAACGTCTCGAGATATATCAAGTGAAAATGTATGTGTATATAACAAATTAGTATTTTTCTTTAATTAGTTATATTTTGATTTCCTATTATATATATATATATATTTATTTAATATAATTACTATTTTTTTTAATAATATATTTATAATATAATTATTATTTAGTAAGATACATGTTTATTTATTAGGAGAGAGAGGCGAGAAAATCAATGTGAGAAAACATAAGAAAGTGATGTGTCAAACTTAAACCTTAAACCTTTATTTATTAGTATAGATTACTAATGTTATAAGTTCTATAATAATAATATGTATGAAAGAAATCTTTTTCTAACAATAAAAAATATATTCTGAAACTAAGATACAAATCATACCTTTATCTATATTAAAATATAGATAAAGGTAAGTATGCCATAATAATGATAAAATATGTATGGTACAACTCATGTTTATTTCAACTCTTTCAACCACAATTGTTTTTTTTTTCAAAATTAAAGTTACTAAAATCTTATTGTATTCTATAAAATCGCATAACAAATAACATGTTAACACCAATAACAATATTACATTTTAAGGAAATATAATTATAAAATATATGAATCACAGACTTATACCAAACAATATATTTAACATTTTAACATAATAAATTAGTTAGTAATTAAATTATCCCCTAATAAAGGTTTAAAAAGGGTATAAAAATTATCCTTATTAACAATATTTTCCAAACTTATAGCAATGATTAAAGACAAATATAAGAAAATAAATAAACTTAAGAAGATATTAAAATAAAATAACAAGTGGGACAGATGAATCATTTATTTCTTTTGAATCTTTTGGCATACGCAATTACTATTTGACACTCAAGATTCCTTGTGAGCATTACAGTGTGAGTGTGTGACCCATAAGTCAAACATTAAAACCTAATTTTAAACACCCATTTGCAAACCATTCGGTCATCACTCTTCGGTCTTCGCTGGCTGTTCTTCAGGTACTCCATCTCACCATGAATTTTCACTTAAAGTTCTTATTTTTCTTTTTTAATTTTCTGTTCTTGAAAAGGGTTCTTGATTTTGATCTCTGGGTGTTTGTAAAAACCTAAAATTTTGAGCAATTTCAAGATTTTTCTGGGTAGGGTTCCGTTTCTTTCATTCTTTGTTAAAATTATATATTTTATGATCACAAGATTCGTTTTTTAGTGTTTGGATCGAATATTCGTCAAAAGTGATTATTTGGGATTAGTCAAAGATTTATGATTTAGTTGTTAATTTGATTTGTTATATTTGCAATTTAGTTGTTAATTATTTGGCATTTAGCCCATAAATTTGCAGTAATGGCAGAAATAGTAAATACAACCAATAAGTTTGATACAGAAGAAGATACATACACTAAAGATGGCACAGTTGATTACAAAAACAACCCTGCTAACAGGAAGACTACAGGAACCTGGAAGGCCTGCCCTTTCATTCTTGGTAAATCCTGCACTTTTGACTTTTGAAAGTCAACCCTGTTACTTTTCATATCTCAGTTTGATGCACATAGAGTAATTTTGTAATCTTCAAGTTATTTCTTTCCCACCAGTTTTATTACAGTGGTTAATAGTTATCATTTATTTGTATAATTGATGAGTTATTTAATGTCAATTTTGAGGTTAAAAAACAGCTTATTTGACTTCTGAAAGTCAAAAACTGACCCGTTTTCATGAGGCTGCTTTTGATGATTCAATTTGTTTAACAGGAAACGAATGTTGTGAACGATTGGCATACTATGGAATGAGTACAAACCTGTTACTTTATTTTAAAAATAACCTTCATCAGCACAGTGCAACCGCCTCAAAAAACCTCTCGAATTGGTCTGGAACATGTTATATCACACCATTGTTAGGGGCCTTTCTTGCGGATGCTTATCTGGGCCGATACTGGACCATTACTATCTTCTCAATCATCTATGTCATGGTAAGTTTATATGCATACATATTTTATTATATATGTGAATTTAAACATATAGGTGTCTGATACTTGGATGCTTTGTTGAATTTTATTTTTCAATGGGTCAAACAGTTAAAATGTGAAAACTTAGCTAAAATGAAAATGGTCAGACGGGTCGAAGTCACCCAAAGTGTTTCCAAAAGCTTAGGGTGTGTTAGTTGTGGGATGAATAGGGACAAAAAAGTGTTAAAAGGGCCGCAGGGTGTAACCGAGCCAAGGCGAGCTCGGCGCATTTAACTTAAGAGAGCTCAAGCTCGAGCTCGGCTTGTTTAGAGCTCTAGTCTAAAGCTCGAGCTTGGCTTGTGAGTAGTTTTTCAAGCACGAGCTCGGCTCGTTTATTATTTATTTGTTTTTATTTTTTGAACATCACACACTCTATATAATATACACGACTTGTCCACCACGAGACTAGAACCCACAACCTAAATTATTATTTTTGTATATATTTATAATTATAGTTTTTGTGTATAACATAATATATATTATTTAATTATTTTTATCATACTTTTATATATAATTATATTATTATGTAAAATATATTTTTAATACATTAAATAAAAATTGTATAAATAAAAGGGCTCATTTAGACTTGCGAGCCTCCTTGAGCTTGATATGTGAAGCTCAGACTCGAGCTCGTTTTTTAAATAAGCAGGCTCGTGAGTCTACTTGAGCCTGATATGTGAAGCTCAGGCTCGATTCAAGTTTTTAGCGAGCCATTCTCAAATGGCTCGTTTACACCCCTAGGCTGCCTAATCCGACCCACGACATGTTGGACCCGAACAAAAAATTAACCCGTTTTGAGCTGCTACCTAACCCACCCATTTTGCAGTTTCTAACATTTATGATTTTGACTTCGTTATCCAGGGTATGACTTTATTGACAATATCAGCATCTGTTACTGGACTAAAGCCAACTTGTGTGTCAAAAGAGAATTGCCATGCCAGCAGTACAGAAGTAGCAGTCACATTTTTGGCACTTTATCTAGTGGCACTCGGAACCGGTGGGATCAAACCGTGTGTCTCATCCTACGGTGCAGATCAATTTGATGATGCTGATGAGGGGGAGAAGAAGCACAAGAGTTCTTTCTTCAACTGGTTTTATTTCTCGATCAATATTGGTGCATTAATTGCTTCATCTCTTCTTGTTTGGATCCAAGATAATGTGGGTTGGGGCTGGGGGTTTGGTATCCCAGCTGTAGCCATGGCTATTGCGGTTGCATTGTTCTTTTCGGGAACCCGATTGTACCGGAATCAGAAACCGGGTGGGAGCCCCTTGACCCGTATTTGCCAGGTCATCGTGGCTTCTTGGAGAAAACGTAGGGTCCACCTGCCTGAGGATAAGTCTCTTTTGTATGAGACAACGGATACTAAGTCTACCATCGTGGGAAGCCGCAAACTTGATCACACCAAAGATTTTCGGTAAACAAACTAACATGTTTTTGACATGTCTTAACGTACACATAAAAATAACTTGTTTTGTTCTGAACCCATTTTGACTAGGGGTGTGAATTTCTAACACGACATGAACCTAACACGAAATCGCAGATTTGGGTCTAGTCTAAGCGGGTTCGTGACAATTTCGGGTTGAACCCTTGGACACTTATATATAAACGGTCATGTTCGTGTCAACCCAACGGGTTCGTGGATTGACCCATTTAACCCATTTATTTGTATATATATTTTTTAAAATGTGTTTTATGTAATAAATTAAACTATTTAGATGCTTTTTATGCCAAAATTTAAAGGTTCAAATACAAGTTTGTATAGTTTAAACCTAGATCATGTATCTAACACGATTTTCAGGTTCCTGTCAGGTTCGACCCGCAAACACTACCCGTTTAACAGGCCTAATTTTGACTAACACATACAAGTACCCATTTTGATCTGCACCTATTCGACCTCTAACTCAAGCGGGCCAAATTGTTGAAGTAACAAAAAGTCGGGTTATAATAACCTAAAATGTATTTTCTTGTAGTTTCTTCGACAAAGCAGCTATGGAGTTGCAATCAGATCATGCCAAAGGATCCATCAACCCGTGGCGGCTTTGCACCGTGACCCAGGTCGAGGAACTCAAATCCATCATCAAACTCCTTCCGATTTGGGCCACAGGTATCATCTTCAGCACCGTCTACAGTCAAATGAGCAACTTATTTGTCCTCCAAGGTTCTTACATGAACATCAAAATCAACAACTTTGAAATCCCTCCAGCATCACTCAGCATATTCGACACCCTTAGCGTCATCTTTTGGGTCCCAGTATACGATCGGGTCCTTGTACCCGTGGCCCGCAAATACACGGGCCACAAATCGGGTATCACCCAGCTCCAACGAATGGGCACAGGTTTAGTCATCTCGATTCTTGCAATGCTATCAGCCGGAACTCTAGAAGTCATCAGGCTCGGGATTGTGAAGAGAAACGATTATTATGAGCGAGAGCACATGCCGATGTCGATTTTCTGGCAGGTCCCGCAGTATTTCTTGATTGGTTGTGCTGAAGTTTTTACATTTATTGGACAACTGGAGTTCTTTTATGATCAAGCCCCTGATTCCATGAGGAGTTTGTGTTCTGCTTTATCGCTTACAACCGTTTCTTTGGGGAGTTACTTGAGCTCTTTGTTGGTGACAATCGTGATGGCGGTTAGTACTAAAGGCGGTAAGCCCGGGTGGATACCCGATAATCTGAACCGCGGGCAGTTGCAGAACTTTTTCTGGCTTTTGACTGCTTTGAGTGTGCTAAATTTCGGGGCTTATCTTGTTGTGGCTAGGTGGTACACTTATAAACGCGCTGTCGGGACTCTTCGTTAGCCGGTGCAGTTGTGCAAAGATTGTTGGATGTTTGTTTTGAGTTTATGAATGTTCTGTTTGTCTATTGGCATGTTTAATGTTTTATAAAGATTAAAGGGATTATAGTTTATATAATTATGAAAGGATGTTGGTTGAATGCATATTTTGTTCTTGCATGTTAGATTAAAGATTTAAACCAAGTGTTGGTATGGTCTTTTGTTAACAAGGTTTTTTGTATTTTGAAAGTGTGACATAATTTGGAAGACAAAAATAATTTGGACTTTTTAAGTGACTCAAGTTATATGAAATTAAGTTTGGGATAATTCAAGAGAACACCTGGGTTGATATTGTAGGTGAATTTTTGTTGTAGGGGATTCAAAAATGTATATTCTATGTGATACCAAATCCATATAGACATTATGTCTATGTTTGTATACATATACATACTAATTATGGTATTTTTTCATAAAATAATGCAATGGTTAAATGTGTCTAATACATAACATATAACATATGACAACATTTATATTTCATTAATCAAATTTATGTAAATAATATAAACAAATAGTTATTTTTCTCACCACTTTCACTCACATGAGTATATCCCTTACCATGTGAAAGTGGTGTGAAAATCTCACATATGTGTAATCGGTTTTTTTTGTTAACTTCACATATTACATATATGTAGTACAAACAATTATAACTTTTCTCATCAAAATCTTCTAATTTTTCCTATTTTAAGTAAGTTTGAATTTTGAAATCTAATTATGTTAATGTTTTTTTTCACAAAAAATAATATAAAATTTGAATTCTAATTATTACATAATTAAGGAAACATCAACATAGTATAAAATTTTACAAGCGTATAAAGATTTATGATTGTAGAGTATATAAAATTTACAATCCTCAGCATACCCATGTAATACATGAGTATATATATATAAAAAAATTTCCAATGACCATGTATCAATATTACACATATGTAACAGATGATAAAAATTAGATAAAATTTGTGTATCAAAAAGTATTACACACATACATTCAAAGATCAACTATTATTATAACATATATGTAACTAGGTTGTAACTTACTATTCATCAAGCAGTCTACCCGTTTCACCCTTAGAGAATATAAATAAACCCAAAAATTTCAATCAACTTTAAAAAATGCTACTAATTGATCTCTACCATAGATCAAACAAGATCAACGGTTGTAAATGGTTTTCTTGTTTTTTTTTTATTTTAGAAGATGATTTTTTCATTAATCATATCCTGTATATATAAATGGTTCAATGCACGTGAATTAAACCATGTGCTTAATTGATTTGTATTTTCTTTGCAACTTTATATGCATTAATCATTTAATGAAAAATAATGCATAGTTTTATAAATCATAAGTGTTTATTTTATAAAAGGTTGAAAAGTTTATAAAATACAAATGAAACTATATAAAACAAAGTCTCTTGAATTGAACTATGTTGGTTTGGCGGATCAACCTTAGGGAGGCCATCATTGGTAGACCGACCTCATATGTGTTCCACACTAACCACTACCTTTGTAAAGTGGTTTATATTGTTAGGCATCTAATGTCACAGGCCAAATATTTGAAGAACGCTTTACTATGTTTGTATTTGAACGATTGGGTTTGCTGCTAGTCCGGACTTCATCGGGCACGACCTCAACGGGATAAGGTGTAAATGCTTAGTTGGGCTTGCACAACGAACACATCACTGGTCGCGAGTTGTTGTCACTCGTTTGATGAGTCCAAGGCAGGAGAAACTAGTAGACTCTGGTCATAAACGAGACGGATTGACTGGCCTTTAGACATACAACCCAGGGCGCCACACAGGGCCTCGAAAGATGACCCCGTGACACTAAGCTACCAATGAACGGAGTGCTTTCACAAAACAAATATTATATAAGAATAAATCAAACTTTATATAAACCTTTTAAGTTCTATTATGCACTCCATACCTCTTAACCATTATTATAATGTAACTAAAATCCATATATTCTTGTTTGTGAATTACAATTACAGTAAAATAGTTAGTAATAATAAAATCAACGACAATTATCCTCTCGTTTTGATTTCAAACTTCAACATTATTCATTGATTTAGATGTTTATTACATACATAAGCATTATCCATAGTTCTTATCTTTTATGAAATACAACAATAGCAAATGACATGACAAAACTTCATATGGTTTATAACATGATAGAAAAAGTACACATATCGTAAGCGATCCTAGTGCCAACACCCCCAACAACCGCCCCAACAACTATCACCCTTAGGACAATCTGCCTTTTGTGAATCGACAACTGCACAAATGCAAAAAAAAAATGATCATTTAAAAGTAACTGGTAACATGTCCGCGTGCGTTGCGCTGTGCTATACCTGGAAAAATAATGTCCTCGAAAGTCTGTAAAAGTTTGAAATGCTTAGCGCAGGTAGCGTTGTTCAACCGTATGCGTTACGCCATGGACAATGATAAAATTGGAAACTTTACATAAAAAAATGAAATCGTCTAAATTTTTTTAACACGTCACAGCGTGTTAAACCTCAGAAAAAATGACGTAAAATAACAAACGTTATATCAAAGATCTTAATGGAAATGTAAAAAAAAACATCGGCGATGGGGTGAACAAAAAATAGATGTAAAATTAAATATAAATAAATCCACATGCGATGTCGGGACGTGCGTAGTGACGTGCGTAGTGATGGCTCGGTCATGAACATAATATGCATAATACCTTAAAAGTTATAAGCCAAAAGTAAATATAAAGATTTATATTATAAAAAAATAATGACGTATCATGTGTCATGGCTGATGTCGTCAAACCAGAACGCGCGGGGGTGGAGAGGGGTGGAGTACCGGGTTTTGACTCGTGCCTATTCCTTGTGGGGCACGCCCCTTACCATCGTACCATGCTCCATATTTGGTAAACCACTGTGTTTGATGTGTGTATAAAGAGGGTCAAGAGAAAACTCATCTTTGATGAGAAAAAATAGAATTCTCCACTCTTTATTTTTTTTGAACTTTTTTAATACTAAGTATATAATATTAGATTTATTCAGCCGATGTGATACACGAGATTCTAACCTAGTAATCTGATATTTTGAAATGATCAAATTAATAAGGGAAACTTACAAAATAGTAATCAACTTTTTTATATGTTTTATTTTAGTCACTTAAACTTTTTTTTCTGTTTTATTTTAGCCACTCAAGTTTTCTCATTTGTTTCATTTTAATCACTTAAACTTTTTTTGTCTCATTTTAATCATTCAAATTTCATATGTTGTTCTAATCTTGTGTAATTTCAAGGTTAACATGTTATTTATTTATTTATTTTTTATGAATATGATAAAAATAATTGGCGGCCACCATACGTAAATACATAGGTAAATGATAAACAAAACATGTATGTGTGTTGTATGGATGAACAATGAGAATTTAATAATATACCTTTTGAATCATGAGTTTGAGAGAAAGATGTTCTTCCCGCATAAGCAATGAGAATAAACGCAAGAAGAAGGATGAACAAGAAAGTGAACCCATATGACTTCATTTTCTGAATAGCCAACAACTACAAATTTGGTTATAAATTGATTATTCGATATATATTGGAAAAAGCATATTCTAATTCAATGAATCTTACGTATGATAGTTGAAATTTTAGCCACCCACGACCCCAAAAGGTAATATTGTGCGTGGCCTACCATATAGATTGACACGACGAATTCAAAACAAGTAGAAAGGAATTTATAATCTATAAATAAATATTATTATAATAAATTTTTAAGTCTACTGTCATTTTCGTTCATGTAGTTTAGTCACTTTTATCAGTTTTATGCAAAAAAAATATTTTTCTCATGTGTATCATCATGGTTTACAAAATTTGTCATTTTCATTCAATCAGTTAACTTTATCCATATTTTAACCTTAAATGAGGGGTTATTTAGGTCTTTTTTATATATTTTTTATGTATTACAAGAGTTGAATAAATCCAACTTGTTATAAACGAGCAGTTTCAATGGAGATTTGTATGTTGGATATTATTAGTCATTGATGAAATAAGAAATAATGAACATTTAAGAATTATAAATATCAAATAATGAGATTTAAGAATTATAAAATTATATTTTAAGATAAGATATAATTGAAATTTTTTTATGTATTAGTAAGTTTTAATAAATATATTAGAATAAACTTTAGATATTTAGTTATTTTAAAATCATTATTATTAAATATGAATGAGGGTTACTTAATATGAGAAATATGCGGGAAACAAAAATATAGACTTTACCATAAGTCGACTTGTGACAATTCAGGTTACTTATTTATTATAATAAAATTTTATCAATATTTTAAACCCTTAATTATTCCCCTAATCCCTTAAACCATGTTTTACTTGGGTTGTTAATTGGGCAAATACGATCGTATTTCAAAAGGGGGAGTCGAACTTTGGGAATTCGGGATTCAATTACGATTGATTTTGAAGAGTTGTTGACTAGGGCAAATAAGACCGTAAATCAAGAAGATCATCATACTTTAAGAAAATGATAGTCACAGTGACGATCGTAATTCAAAAAGATGTTGGCCAAAATGATGATCGAAATAGATGTAACATCCCAAAATAAATAAAAACCCAAATAAAAGAAAAAGGAAGGTGGGCTTGGCTAGGGGCCGGCCCATGGGCCCGAAAACTGAGAAGAACCCTTCTAATCAGTAGCCATTTCCTCCTGTGTCCTTCATTTTCTTCCTGCGCAAGAACCTTAGAGAGAGAGAGAGAGATCGTCTAGAGAGAGAAAGCTCGGATCAAGCTCAAAGTCTCGAGGATTGTTGCTCAACATCTCTGGAGCATAAAGGAACGAGAAGGAAGCTATAACAGGTAATTATTATGCCTAAATCTGAGTTTTTGTAACTTTCGGGTTTAGGGTTAATAATCGAGTAAAGATTTAGATTTTTACGTGTGAAACTGGAAACAAACCACGGGTTTGGGTTCATGGGGGAAAATGGAACATTTCGAACGTAAAAAGTTCATAGCTTGATCGATTAGAACAAAGGGACCAGATCTAGGGTTCTGTTTGGGGAAGAAGACTGCACAGTCGAAACTACTAGTTTCGATATGGACGCATCTATCGAAACTACCTAGTTTCGACAGGGGCAGACCCATCGAAACTACCATAGTTTCAATATAGACCCAAGACCTTAACTAAGAATTTATATAAGTCATACGACTCGAAACTACTTAGTTTCGATAAGAAGCAGTGACTCGAAACTACTTAGTTTCGATAAGAAGCAGTGACTCGAAACTACTTAGTTTCGATAAGAAGCAATGACTCGAAACTACTTAGTTTCGATAAGAAGCAGTGACTCGAAACTACTTAGTTTCGATAAGAAGCAATGACTCGAAACTACTTAGTTTCGATAAGAAGCAGTGACTCGAAACTACTTAGTTTCGATAAGAAGCCAGGGCTCGAAACTACTTAGTTTCGATAAGAAGCCAGGGCTCGAAACTACATAGTTTCGATAAGGAGCCAGGACTCGAAACTACCTAGTTTCGATAATGAAACCATGACCCGAAACATCTGAGTCAAGCCTAGTAATGTCTAAGTGTCCCCTAGGAACACAGCCTTACGCCTATGACTTGATTATACAGATTGTGGGTGACCATAGTGACATTCAGGAACCGGCTAGGTGTAAACAGAAACGATTCATCTGGTGAGTTCTTATTGCCCTTTTTCCTAATGGTTTTGGGCTGGCATGCATACTGGTATAGTATTTTATAAAAATGTTATTTTTATAAAATGAAAGGCAAAGTATAGTATTTTATAAAAATGTTATTTTTATAAAATGAAAGGCAAAGTATAGTATTTTATAAAAATGTTATTTTTATAAAATGAAAGATAAAGAACAAAAGAGCATAGTATTATCTTTTAAACAAGTTTTTGAAAGATAACAATGAGCTAAAGAAAGAACGATAAAGGAGCCGTACTTCGGTACAGCTCGACAGTGACAGTGACAAATACCATGTTATATGCTTATGTGTAATATGTGTTATTTGTCTATATGAAAGTTATGTGATTGCATTTCTATTTGTGTAATAGTGTAATTGCATTGCATAGTAGTTGCATAGTAGAAAGTCCTGCAGGCATGCTAAAGTAGAAGTCTCACCCTGAGGTGTGAGCAATGCTAAAGGAGTCTTACACTTCGGTGTAAGCAATGCTAAAGGAGCCTTACACTTCGGTGTAAGCAATGCTAAAGGAGTCTTCACTTCGGTGTAAGCGAGAAAGTCTCACCCTGAGGTGTGAGCAATGCTAAAGGAGCCTTGCACTAACGTGCAAGCGAGAAAGAAAGTCCCACCCTGAGGTGTGGGCAGCGCTAAAGTAAAAGTCTTACCCTGAGGTGTAAGCAAGATAGGGATCTGGTCCTCGGACCACGATCCATATGTGATAGTTAAAGTATGATAAAGTCACTTGTCAAGTATAAGTGAAATGATAGACAGAGTACAGTGGGACACCCTAACGGGTTTCCTTAAAGATTAACAACTTTACTTCTAAGTATACTAAGAGAGCCTCATTATTGGTTTAACTATATAACATAGATTATTTTGCTATAATAGTTTTGCTTTATTTATTGTTATAAGATAGATTATTTTGCTACAACGACTTATGTGATACATGAACAACACCCATACAACATTTTTCAACTAATGATTTCATACACAAATATCATTACAATTTTAACATGAACAACTTAAAAAAAACCCAAGAGAGAAGGATATATAGTCAAATCTAGGGTTGTTCATAAAACTTTGAATCCGAAACCGAACCCAAATTATTGAAATTATATTCGGATAGTGATTTTAAAAACTTCAGCTATTACAGATATCCGAATATCCGATATATTATATTTATATATTTTTAATTTTTTATAATATAAAAATAAGTAAATTTGAATCCGAACCCGAAATATTACATTTATATATATGATTTATTTTATTATTATTTTTTCGGATACAGATTCGGATAGTGAAATAAACTATCCGAAATTTCTGATTCGGATATCTGAATTTGATACCCCTCGTCAAATCTAGAAAATTTGCTCTTTTTCAAGAAAAAGATGATATTTAAAAAAATAAAAACAAATCTGCAGAACCTTGGCTAAGCTCGAGCATGAACACAACCAAAGTTGTTTGTAACATTCTCTTTACTTCATTCGCAATTGCCCCAAGGAATTGTGTTTCCGTCATAAGTATTCATCAGCATGGTTTTTCGTTCCCATGTCAGTATTCGTGTCAATGTTTATGTCAGCATCGTCTGGGTTACGTGATCTAGTAGCGGGTACTCGACCCCTACCTCTACCTCGTCCTCTTCCTACCAATTAGTACCTACACACAAATGTAACTCGTCAGAATTCATAAAACCGAAGAAATGAACAACATTTGGCCAAAAATGTTTTTAATTATATGTTTTCTAAGTATTACCCGTTATATGTCATAATGATTATCAACATCTCAACTTATGGCTAGCTTATCTTATGGCATTCCAGCTAACCGCAAAATCCGAGTTGATGTCTATATACTAATCTCTTTAGTATCTAAATATCTTAAATTGTGGCACTGATACCAACTTATCACATACCCGTTCCCAAGTAGCAGTTAAATGTGACGGTTGATACAGAGAACACATAGCGAAAATTAAAACCTCAAGATTTTATAAATGCATACATTGTTTTACAATTGTAACTGATTGTTACATAATAACAACCAATACATATTAAGGAACCCAAAACTACATGCCTTATTGTTCTTCCGAACATGCCTTCAGCCGTCCACAAAACACTTTGTTTGTTCACACACCTGGAATGACGATAATCTATAGCTTCTAATCTAATGATCATCTGATATGTGTTTAAAATATTTGATAAACTTAGATCAACATAAGTTTATGAGTTCCTCTAAACTGAGATGTGAATGTAAAATGTTTTCAAACTATTTTTGGTATCTTGAAAATGTGGTATTCCGGTTGTAACAAACGCTTAGTATGTTCCATCAAGATGTGACCTACGAATGAAATTGACCCTCCCATACGGATGTGATGTGTGTTGCCAGAAGCGGAAAAGTCGACTGGTATATACATATAAGAAAGAGCTCAAAGCCGGGTTGTGGCTATTGAGTAGGGATTTGGGGGTTGTTCGAGTAGTTTATGTTTCAAGATATGTTTTGAAAACAACTCTTTTATTTATGATTACTCACCAACTTATGTTGATACAAGTTTTTCAAATATTCTGAGCACATCTCAGGTGATCATTAGATTAGAAGCTATAACTTGTCGGCATTCTAGTTGGATGAACATATAAAGTGTTTTGTGGACGGCTGAAGACATGTTTGGATGACACAATAAGGCCTGTAGTTTTGGGTTCTTTGATACGAATCATTTGTTATTATTTAACAATCAATTACACTTGTAAAACAATATCTATATTTATAAAAGCTTAAGGTTTTAATTTCCGCTATTTGTTCTTTGTATTAACCTGTGACAACATGGTACAACTCCCCACATCGAACCAAGTCCAAACCACAAATATGAACATAGCTTGGACTTCACACACACACACACACACACATATATATATATATATGTATATATGTACTTGCAATTATTATAGGGGACTAATAATGGCATACGGGAATTGCTATGTGGACTTGACCATATACGCATCGTATAGGTCAATACGATGCGTATAGCCCTTCACAATTTCCCATGCCCGACATCCTCGTACAACCTGGTCATTCCAACACTATACGCATCGTATAGTTCAATACGATGCGTATAGCGTACGAGGTACTTTCTGCAACTAGTCAACCATCATATCGCTATACGCCACGTATAGATCTATACGGGCGTATAGCGATGTGATGGTTGACTAGTTGCAGAAATACCTCGTACGCTATACGCACCGTATTGACCTATACGATGCGTATAGGGCCCAAATTTTGTGTATTTAACCATGTAAAATTCTCATTCGAACGTATCGTTAAAAAAAATTTCAAACAATCTCTCAAAAATTATAAACATGTCTTGGTGGTGGGATGGTAACTACGGTTTTCAGGTATATTCTAACGAGTCGCTGGAAAACAACCCGCAAAGTTCTGGCGTTCAAGAGGTGAACTGGGAGGAGGTCTCGTCCGATATATTTAATGTTTAGTTTATTTGTTTGTAATGTTTAATATTTTGTTTGGTTATACTGTAAAAATATAATAAATGTTTAAAAAAAATATAAAATATATAAAATTTATAAATAGATAACAAACTTATATTAACAAAATTATATAAATTAAAATAAAAATAAACAAAAATATAAAAAAAATATATAATTAAATAAAAAATACCTATACGTGGCGTATAGGTCAATACGCCACGTATATGATTCATAAACTCCAAATCTTCCAACTTTTGAAGCAAAAATATAACCCGTGCCTCATACGCTGCGTATAGATCAACACGCCACGTATTGAACCAGCCGCCACAGAGAATGACACGTGTCATTCTGTTGTCAGTGACTGAACTCTATACGCCCTTGTATTGCCCTATACGAGGACGTATAGTGTGACGACGGGTCTAATTAGCAATATTCCGTGTGTGATTAGAATAACCCTTATTATAGGTTCAAATTCAACTGACGTGATTTAGAGGACAGACCTAAATTGGACAAGTAATGTCAAATCAATTGAAATTCGGAATTCAAACGTTTTTTCTTCGATATAGCCTATAGGTTCCATATAGGTTCGTGGAATTTGCAACCCATATTTTTCCAAAATATTCCAAATTTCTATCAATAGACTCAAAACTTTTATAAACCCTTTTTTTTTTGGATTTATCAAAGTTTATTTGAATCTATTTTATGCTCATACTAGTGGGTTACCGAAAACAAAAATAGATAAAAAAGAAGTAAAAAAAAACAATACTCGTGCATTTGAAAAGTAAAATACCATAATACTTTAAAAGTTATAGCTTAAAAATAATTATAATGATTTAAATTATAAAAAAAAATAAGTTTTTAAATTAAAAAATAAAGAATTTAATTAAGTTCATAAAGTAAAAAGGTCTCTTCATCTTAGTTGGCACGTCAAAACTAGGGGTGTCAATTCCTGACCCGACCCGAAATGACAAGAAAATAATCAGGTTTTGGGTTGGTCATTTCAACATGTTTTAAAAACGGGTGGGTTCGGGTTGACCTGTTTAATAAACGGGTCGGGTTGACCCGTTTAAAAACGGGTTGACCCGTTAACCCGTTTAGGTTACAAAATATATATACATTAAAGAAACGACTATTCTTTTACTTTTGTATTTAGTGTTAAGATAAAGGAACTGAGTTATACCAAAAAAATTATTTTTTTTTCTTTCTATATATATAATTAATCAATTAAGTTTTGGTTTACCTTAAATGAATTAGAATTTTGATTTAGTATTTTATGATTTTGATTTGGATAAATGGGTTAAACGGGTCAGGTTCGGGTTGACCCGAATTTAAGTGTATCCAGGTTAGGGTTGTAATTTTTGACACGAATAAGAATATGGGTCGGGTTCGGGGTACATAATTCAACCTGTTAACCCGTCAATCCGTCAACCCGATACGATTGACACCCATAGTCAAAACGCTCTTCGAATGTCCGAGTTCACGTACACCTAGTGCTCCTGACACCCCCATCAAACGTTTGACCTATAAATCAACTGCTTCTTATAATACTTGACAATTTTCATAGGAAAAACCAAACATCTTAACTCAATGTTTTAGCCTGACCCAGAACTTAACTCATCTTTGTGACGTCTTGATTGGCTCGAATACGAAACCAAAATAACCGAACTGTAAGAAAAATAACCAAAGCAACTGAAACGAAATAACCGAACCCAATAAAAAAAAACGACAGTTTGGATTTATGTTTTCTCAATTTATCGTCTAACTCAATTTATCTGGACCATCTCTCATCCTCGCTTCTTCCTCCGGACCATCACTGTAGAATTTTATTAGTAAGTGTCGGTAGGGTTCCAGTGGCAACACATGAAATTAGTGTTGAAAAAATTAGCAAAAAAGTGGTTTTTCGCCAACTTTGGACGCAATAATTATAATTATATATATGTTATATAATTAATTATTCATGGGTTTGTGTTCTATTATGTCACTGTTTCTCAACGAACCAAACCATGTCCAAAACAGAGGTAAGATGAACGAGATATCGATATTCGAAGTTAAGTGGTTGAATGAATAATATGGAACTTTGTTGATTATAGTAGGAAACTAGCTTATAACCTGTGTACTACACAGGGTGAAAAAATATCAGTATATAAAATTCTTAAATTTGTATATATGTATCTTATACGTGAAAAAATGTATTACATATACTAACAATAGAAAACAAAATAAAAAAATATGTAAAAATAATATTTTTTTGAGTTTAAAAAGTACATAAAATATTATTCAATGTAATTTGACTTTAATTTTACTATTTGATTGAAAACATAACCTAGGTAATTACATTTCCAACTTTCTTATAATATAAGATAATTAAAAATAAATGTGTTTTATTAGTATAATTAATAATTTGTTTAAAAATGTATTATTATTGAAATATGGAAATGTATTTATTATGAGAGAGATGCGGGAAAATTTTTATAAGGATGAATATGGAGGCGACACGTGGCATTGGGAAACCTTTATTTATTATATAGTATAGATTGTTGCAACTTCTTGATTAATCTTTGTCATAAATTAATATGAACTAGTTTCTTTTCTCGTCCGCGCTTCGCTGCGGTAGTCTAGTCATTATTGGGGTCAGCTCGTTTGGGTGAAGAAAACTTATGTCAAAACGTTGACTCGCTATATAGTGCACGATAGCAAAAAAATTGAATTTGAATATAGCTCCATTTTTTAAAAGTTAAACCTTAACGTGGACAAAAAATAAAGGAAACGCGTTTTGTTTAAAAACAAATTAACGAATGAAAGTTAGTGAAGAAAAACTAAACTAATAGAAAACTAAACGGGTTAAAAGCGTATATTGTATGTAGTATGAGGGGCTAAAATGATTCCCTCTCGCATCGCGGCGGGGACATGGTCGTTGTCGGTTTGTCTCCTTTGCGGGGCTAAAACTTACGTACACTCGCTATAGCGTACGAAAAACAAATAATCGATTTTGAATACAACTTCGTTTTCAATAAAATTTATGCCGGGACGTTAACAAAAAACTAATGAAAACCACGCTTTCCATTTTTTATAAAAAAAAATTACAGAACGAAAGTTATTATATAGAAACAAAATTAGTAGAAAGTTATACGGGTTAAACACGTATATTATAAATAGTATAAGAGTTAAAAAGATCAAAAAATAAATAAACTACACATGTAACGCCCCCCTTTCATACACGTTGTAAAATAAATAGAGTTTATAATGTTTTGTTTTTGACTTATAATTCATTATATGAATCAAATAGAGGTTTTATTTTGTCTCATAAATCCATATTAAACTACTTTATTTGTGGTTAATACAAATTAAAATATAGAGTTATGCCATATTAAACTAGTTTAATTGGGGTTAATACAAATTAAAAATAGATTCCAATAAACAAAGTGAAATTCCCAAATGAAAGTCTGTTAAACGGGAAAATACTAATGAAATCAAAGAAAAACACAGATCTAAATCGGTCTTGTGGATGGTTATTTTGCTGCGTTTTAGGTTTAGATTGTATGTGAAATCTAAATCATCTTATGTTAACTAGAGATGGTGACGGGTTAGGTGTGACGTGTTCCAGTTATACATCGAAAGCCACCATTGAAAGCTACAATCTAACCGCACACGAGCATTTTTGCCATTATTGAAGGCTTAACAATCGACAACGATTGATGAAGGTCCCGATGAAAAAGGGACATCCATTTAGTGAAGATTCTAATGACTAAAGTTCTCATTAAACTTTCGTTGAACAAAGGATAACGGGGATCATATGGAGTTCCATTAATTTGCTAACCATCGATTTTGGGATTTTTAATGGTTAATGGGTCATGTAGTTTTGTTTTGTTTTTTTTATACGTAGGGTATTTTAGTCATTTATAAAAATATAAAAGTTTTGACAAATGTTAAGCTATGTGTAGTACCGTTTGTGAGGGGAGGGGTGTGAGCCACCTAGCATGAGAGGGGCGTGGGGAACACTGTGCTGCCCCCTCACGGCTAGGGGCGTGGTTAGCCACTCGCGAGGCGTGGGTGAAGAAGGAATTGTTTTCAGATTTTTTTTTAATTTGTTTCAGCCAATAGAATTAAAACATGTGTTTATTTCTTTTTGTTTTTAATATAATATTTAAAGCTAATCGCACTCATTAAACCATTACACGTTATCTTTTTGCTCACACACAAATACCACTTACGTAACACCTACATGACACCACCTTTTTGCTCACACTCATTAACCATTACACATAGTCTTAACGTTAAAAGACCAAATATTATCCATGAATAAACCGTGAGGACCAAACATGTAATTTATCAAACCCTAAAGACTAAAATCATAATATTTATATGACATGTACTGTTCCATAAAAATGAAAATAGAAATTGATAATATTCATCCGCCGCTGAGATTGTTCACCGTCACCGGCCGACGACAGACTTCTTATTTTCTTTTTTTTAACCTCTCACTTTATCATCATCATCATCATCATCGTTGTCGTCTATGCGTAAATCTCGTGTCTGATTTAAAGATCTAAAATTATATTTCAGATGATGTACGGAGAACGATTTCTTTGTGACTGAATTATAACAGGAGACTAAAGAAGATCAATTCTTATCCCGGCGGCGGAGTTGAATTCTGAATTTAGCAACGGATTCGCTTTTCAATGACACTTTTTGCGACGCTTCAATTCGATGTTAAGGTGATTTAAGTCTCTCATCTTAATTAAAATAAATATTTCCATTTGAGTATATGATCTGCAAAATAATGAACGTTAATTATGTTCTAAATTCTTTTTAATATATTATGATGTGTTTATTTGTTTCTTGGTTTAAGCCCAATGAATTGGAGTTGTTTTGGTATTAAAGAATTAGAATGAGATAATTAGTCGCGGTTTAAGGGCGTTTAGATATGTGTTTTAAAACAAGTATTTTTAATATTCAAGAATTAGAGTAAGAAATTAGTTGTGATTTAAGTGGTGTTTGGATGTGGGTTTTAAAGTGATTATTTTGATTTCAAGAATAAGAAATTAGTTGTGATTGTAACTTTGTAAGTGGTGTTTGGATGTGTGTTTTAAAGTGATTATTTTTATTTCAAGAATTAGAAATTAGTTGTGATTGTAAGTGGTGTTTGGATGTGTGTTTTGAAGTGATTATTTTGATATTCAAGAAATAGAATAAGAAATTTGTTGTGATTTAGGGGTGTTTGGATGTGTGCTATAAAGTGATTGTTTCATATTCAAGAATGAGAATAAGGGGGTGTTTGGGATTACTTATTAACTTAAAAAGTTTTTTTTTGTCAAAATGACTTATTAACTTATTACTTTTTGAAAAGTAGTTTTTAAAAAAAGTGTTTGGATTAACTTATTAGGTGGGGAAAGTTAATAAGTCAATAAGTTGTTTTTTAAAAAGTGTTTGGCTTGATTTATTAATAAAAAATGACCAAAAAGGACATTCTTTTATAAGTTAGGGATATTAGGGTTGAGCAGCTGTTGTGATCGATGTATATCGGTAATTTTCACTCCTAAAAGTTATAAATAGAAACAAAAAGTAAGAATTTCTTACTTCTCAAAAACAACTTTAACTTATTACCTTATTCCAAAAGGTAATAAGTCATTAAGTTATTTTGAAAAGTAATCCCAAACACCCCCTAAGATAATTAGTTGTGATAAGAAGAGTGTTCGGACGTGTGTTTTAAAAGTGATTATTTTGAAATTAAACCATTAGAATAAGATAATTAGTTGCGATAAGAGGGGTGTTTTAAAGTGACTATTTTTACATTCAAAAATCCGAATAAGATATTTAGTTGTGATTTAAGGGGTGGCTTGGACGTGTGTTTTAAAGTAGTTATTTTGATATTCAAGAATTAGAATAAGATGATTAATTGCAGTTAATTAAAGGGGTGTTTGGATGTGTGTTTTAAAACCATTGTTTTGATATTCAAGAATCAGAAGAAGATAATTAGTTGCAACAAAGTGACTAAAGCTAAAGATATTCCTTTTCGAAATCAGATTAGGTTGACCTAAAAAAGTCCAAAAATCACAATCAAGTTTGCATCTTGCAACTTGATGTTTGGTGCATCATTGTGGGAGAGATAGTTGCCATCAAAATCAGGTTGGTTATTCTTCTTGCTCAAGTTTTTCTTTTATTTTCAATATTAACATCATTCAAGCGCTATGAGAAAAATCTTAAAATTTGTTTTTATAGGATCGTATGGACAACTGTACATACTGCTTTAAATATGATACATAAGTCGATTATGTAATTTTTTCTCTCACTCACTCACTCACTATATTTCCACAGCACTATTTACAAGTTTTATGTGGCTCTCGTGATTTTTTACTTAAAGTTTGTTCTATATTGCTCTTTATTTAGCAAAAAAAACACATATTTTCTTTGTTTGTAATGGCTACATTGACTAATAATTACAGAAAGAAATTCCATATATATTAATTTCAGAAAACTCAGGAAGAAACATTCACACAGCAAAGCATATTTTTGACACTAATAGAAGGAGTTACAAATATTCAAAAACATTAACCATGAAGTCAACTTCAAAACACAAGAAGTCAACTCCAATGGACAGGTTCAACTACATCAATGATGATAAACTAAAACTGGCCATCCCAATTGGCCCGCGTTTTCAAGCCGATGTGCCCGAATGGACAGGCCCACCTCGCGAAAACAACGCTTCTCTTATTGAATCAAACGGTTTTAAATGGTTAGGCATCGTGGTTTGGTCTATGAAAGATACGACCCCAGAAATTGGGAAAGGAAGACCGGAGTCTTGTGATTGTACGGCCCCTGGTTCCATCCTATGTGTCAAGCGCCACATCAGCAAGAAAACAGCCCACCTGCATGCTGTCTTGGGACCCGCTTTCCGGATATGGAAGTTTGATCAAATGGGAGAAGCTGTTGCCAAATTATGGAAACAACCAGACCAGCAGAGACTCACCTACCTTATGAAAAACAATCCATTTTCACAAGGTCAAGATTTCATCAAACCGGCTTTGGAATGTTTTCCGTTAAAGTCGAAGACAGATATAGTCGACTTTTACTTCAATGTATACATCCTTAGACGAATGAGCATACAAACAAGATCAGGATGTATGATGGTTAATACCGATGATGAAGAAGAGAAGTCAAAGTGTCTTTCTAAAGGGTCTAGAAAGAAGGCACGGGTTGATCGTGCGACCTCGTATAGTCCTAAACTTGTGAAGGCGAGGTACTTGACCGGAAGAAGATGATCATATATAGGAAACCGTTTAGGTGAGATTGGGCACACATACTACAACTCGAGCGTCGAAGAACAAATATGTAAGTCCCATATCGCCGGTAATGTTCATCTTCTCGCGTCACACAACTATCTCCCTCAAACTATAAACATTGAGAATCTATTAAGCAAAGTCGATATATTTAGGGCGAATTCCTTGGAGTTTTGCTTCTAAGATTGGCATACTCGACTTTCTTTGTCTTTGCTTTTCGTGTGATAGTGTGATCATGTTTAGGAGAGAGTGAATCAAAGTTTTCCTTCATGTTTTTTCTCCTCTCTCCTTGATTGACCCAAACACAAGACTTATTTTATTTCCTTTTTTGCGTCCTTCTTTTTCTTTAAAAAAAAGTAACTCTAGAACATAATGTTAACCAGAGGTGCACAAACCGGTTTTTAGGCTAACCTGGATCGGTTTAGAAACCGGTTTAGATCTAGTTAAAGAAAGTAAAAACTGGATTGGGCCAAACATGATCAGATTAGATACCACTTTTATAAAGTGGAAAAACCAGATCGATTTGTAAGCGGTTTTGGTTTGATCATATCGTTTTTAACCAATTTCAATGAAAATATCTCAAACCAATTTCAAAACGACGGATCATATTGGTTTCGCACCGGTTTCACCAAAACCGGTTTTCAGACTGGTTTCGGATCATGATCCGGTTCGGATGTGCATCTCTAATTTTAACAATATATTGGATCACAATATACAACTAAGGTGATGATGGTTTGGTTCTTAATGGGTCATAATGGCCTCTAAATATGTGTGATGTGAAGGTTTGGTTCCTATCACGAAGAACCAGTTATACAACTATTGGCTAACCACAAAGTCCTCAAAAAGAGTGTTGCCAAGCAAAACATTCTCACGCACACATAACAACATAAACACTATTCCCATAGGAACCATCCCCTTCCTTTCCCAAATATAGACAATGCCATGACTTTCTAAACGCTGATCTTCATTCTTTTATTAAAAACAATTCACACTTTACTTACATTCATAACTTGCATAAAAGATTAATTTGCCTGCTTTACCTTTTTCCTTAAACATTCCTTTTGTTTTTGTTTATTAACACACATTTAACATAATATGTACACCACCCTAAAAGTAGGCAAAAAGGGAATCTAAAACTCACTTGTACAAGCTAGCTCCTGCGTGCTAATAACCGAATCCGGCTAGAGTTACTCACAATCTGGATATCGGTTAAACACAGTCAAACTTTCATTATAAGTAACTCTACTAAGGTATTCGCGCACAGGAATATTATGTGAGTACTTCAAAGTTTGTGCACCCTAAAACTTCCCACCAAGTACTCTAAGTACACGCACAAGGTTTGCAAATACTCAAGGTTCACGCAAGGAGTATTCTTGCGAATAATCCCAGTATTCGCATGAAGTACAATCTGCGAGTACTCCAAGTTCACGCGCATGTACTCGGCCGAGTACACCATGTGCGTACCCGGTTCATCCTCACGAGAAAACCCTAATTTTTCATGTTAAGGCGTTTGTTCTCGAAAACATATCAAGATCTAAACTTTTTACGTCCAAAACATGTGTTTAGTTTCTAGAAGTCTAGATCTTTCTCTTTTTCTACCGTCACTCTCTCTCTCTCTGTTTCTCACTTCACGCTTTCCGTCTAGATCTTTCTCTTTTTTACACCATGGGCTACTCTCCTTTATTTTAGATTTTAACCCTTTTAATTTGATGTCATCGAAATTAACTCATATTCAATTGATTTTTGCCCAAATGAACTCATTTTTTAAAGGATATGTCAAGATTACCACCCTTAGTCAAAACCGTTTCATTAAAGAATTAGATTATTATTAAAATAATTTATATTTTATCATCCTAGTTGACACAAATTGTTCATAAAAGTATTTTTAAAACGATAAACCCAAAACTTTAGTCGGAACGGAAACCTGAGAGAAGACGCGCTATTCGCAAACCAGTATTTTCCCCTTAGAATCCCACTCCCAAACCCTAGATATAAAAGCATATGTTTCCTTCATTCCTTCCAATTTCAAACCCTAGCTCACACACACACATAGAAAGGAAAGTCTAAACCATAGTTACCTATTACGTGGTTCGTTCCGGTACGGGTACGTGGTTCGGGTACGCAATTTGCTATAGTTAACATATTCGGTACGGAGGCGGTAGGCTCATTTCGGTACGAACCGGTACGGTGTACCATAGAGTCCGGTTCAGTGTACACAATTCAATAAAGAAATTACCAAATTTCAAATCCAAATTACCATAATATTGACCTGATCACAGTCCTATATTATCCTTTATATTGATTTACCTTTGTAATTGAATAGTAATATTTTTGAATTTCTAATTTTTTTTTCACCCTCATATTTTGTATAATATACCTTTTTAACCCGTTTTATTTTCTAATTATTTAATTTTTCTGTAATAGCTTTCAGTTATATACTTTTTTTTAAACGGACTGTGCAGCTATATTTAGTTTTTTTGTGTCGGTATTGATATTATTGGAGCCGGTATTGGTATTTGTGTCGGAGTTAAATACAGTTTTTATTTTGTATCGTAGGCTATAGCGGATGTCAGGTTATGAGCGAATAGTAATATTTTTGAATTTTTAATTTTTTTTCACCCTCATATTTCGTATAATATACCTTTTAACCCGTTTTATTTTCTAATTATTTCGTTTTTTTGTAATAACTTTCGCTTATTTACTTTTTTTTAAAACGGACTGTGCGGCTATCTTTAGTTTTTTTGTGTCGGTATTGGTATTATTGGAGCCGGTATTGGTATTTGTGTCAGAGTTAAATACAGTTTTTATTTTGTATCGTAGGCTATAGCGGACGCCAGGTTATCAGCGAATAGTAATATTTTTGAATTTTTAACTTTTTTCTAATTTTTTTCACCCTCATATTTTGTATAATATACCTTTTTAACCCGTTTTATTTTCTAATTATTTCGTTTTTCTGTAATAACTTTCGCTTATTTACTTTAAAAAAAAACAGATTGTGCGGCTATCTTTAGTTTTTTTTGTGTCGGTATTGGTATTATCGGAGCCGATATTGGTATTTGTGTCGGAGTTAAATACAGTTTTTATTTTGTATAGTAGGCTATAGCGGACGCCAGGTTATGATCGAATAACATCGTTGCCGGTATTGGTATTATCGGAGCCGGGTTTTTTTTTTCAACCGTTTAGGTTCAGCTTCGTGCCGTATAAATTCGACACCGCCGCAACGCGAGGCGGGCAAAATTCCTAGTTATATGAAACAATCAAAACGTGCAATAAATTAAAAAAAAGTCAGAAGAACTCAAGATTCAAGAATGATGATCAATGTTTTGAAAACCGGACCTGCCGGTTAAACCGCGAACCGCTTGTGAGAACGGTCCGGTTTCTGCTTTTTAACCGTTTCGACATTGAACCGGCCGGTTTTCTCTGAACCGGGTTAGACCGGGAACCGGGTTGAACCGGTTCGCTCAATTTCATACGGATAGAAAGATGTTTCTTACGCAACTTGCTTTGTTTTAAAGAGAGGAAAAGGCTTCAAACTTTACATAAAGGGGCGATGTGGGACAAATTGCCATGAGGAAGGAATTTTAAAAACCCTTTGTCAGCCACAAGAACAGAACTTGTAACCTTGAAAGAGAAACCAAGAGTAGTTCATACCAGTTAGGCTACAAGGGAATTGTCCTAAAATTATACTGAAATTAATTAATACTACATCTTCATGTATCTTCATACCAAAGGAATTGTGATAAATTAATAATATGCAAACTAATTAACACTACAACTTCATGCACCAGAACCAGTTTATTTAACTTTCTATAAAAGTTTATAATTTCTATATACAAAGGTAAATAAATATTACAAACTCATCCGGTTCTGAAATCCGGTCCGACCGGTCCGACCAGTGAACCTCTAAGTATTCTGGTTCGATGTCCGGTCCGGTTCTAAAAACATTGATGATGATGTTACCAAGCAGTTTAATTCAAAATTTTGTCAAGATTCAAGAATGATTGTTGTTAATGGTACGTAAAAAACGAGGAGACGTTCTTGACCTTTGGTAACCTAAAGCGTGTTCCTATTTATTTCCCGCCTGAAAAATTGCAGACCTAAATATCAACCTAAATCGCGTTCCCAATAGATTGGTACGACCTGCAAATCAAACCAGTAGACGTACTGGATACCTATCGGCACAATCGGAATATCAATTCGGATCGTCGTACCATCAATTTGAAAACGTGAATTGAATAGCGATCGGAACGCCGGCGTATTGCGATTGGGTACGTTTCGTACCAATACGAAATTCATGGCTCCTGGAGCGATTTTGGTAACTATGGGCTAACACTTAGGTGTTAGACATAATATGATTAGAGAATTAGTCATTAAAGGTGTGATATCTGTTGAATTTGTAAGATCTAAGCTTAATTTAGCTGATCATCTAATCAAAGGGTTATGAAGAGATCTCCTGAACAAATCAGCTAAAGGAGTGGGTTTAAAGTCTATTTAAATATCTTATGTCAAGACACAATTCCCATTTAATACAATATTATATGTAGAATTCAATGTGGCAAGCTTGTCATAAAGATATTGGAACACATTAACATAGCCATCCCAAGGTTGTGTTCAAACCGCAAGATAACTAAGGTTGAAATTTAACTTCTTAATAGTTCATTGATAAATTGCAATGCATGTGCAAGAATAATGAACTACCTATAAGAATATGAAGTTTAGCCGCTTCAAGAAGCTTTGAACTTAAGTTTTGATATATTTTTTTGAAGGATTGGGACACAAACTAGTAAAACATTGTGTCAAGTGAAATTTGGATTTGTAAACATACGTGTATGTTACCTACATGTATTTAAATGGATAACTTGGGTTCAATCTACTGTAATACCATGTTATTTTAATATTTGTATCGTGTAATATACTAAAGTGAGAATTCAATCCACGGGATATTTTAATTTATGCATATGTTTGTTTTTATGTGGGGATGGTTAAGTTAATCATGGATATCATTAAAATGGGGGAGGAATGTTGGTAATTTTCGTGTTATCAACATATATTTTAGTATATTTTATTAACTTGTCGATCGATGTAATAACATTAGTGATTAACCGAGTTGGATGACGCGGAAGTTCGGGGTCGTTTAATATTAATGTTATTTGGTTCTGTTATATGGAAATTAAGTTGGGCTATGCTAGTATATTAGTGTGCTCCTAATTGATTAAAGAAAATGGTCTCGTAATTTTTACATTTGGGCTTAAAATATTAGTGTGCTCCTAATTGATTAAAGAAAATGGGCTCACTAATTTTTGCATTTGGGCTTAAAGCTTGGCCGGTTATAACAAGGCACAGATATACGCATATATGTATTTGTACTTTCTCTCTCTGTTCGACAAAAACAAGAAGCCTAGAATGGTTATATGGTGCCATCGATCAAGAAATTCTTAAGGACGAAATTTCTAGTAGTTTTATGTTATTGATTTTTTTTTATATAATTTGGATGATCATTGTTCTTGAATTGTTATTCTATGGTTTTTAGTTTGCATTTTACATGTTTAATACCTAAAGTTGTAGTTTTCACGGTTTTGTTTTTAACTTTGTTTCCAATGCTAACACTTTCGATGATATATTCCACGCATTCACATGATATTTTCAACACATAAACTTATCAATTTAGAGGCATAGGAAAACGGAACATTAATGGTATCTATTTCACTGAAATTTAATAAATAAAAATAGGATTTTGTGTCTAACTTGTTTGATTTGCATAATTCGTTGTAATTGGAATGTACTATTTGTTAGCTGAATTCATTGGAAGTGAAATCTGAATTTAAATGATAACATGTTTGGTTGAAAAATGAATGAAACTATATTAAAATGAATTCCCTCAATTCCTTACGTAAAAGAATTATCCCAAATTGTGAAGGAACTAAACCAAAGGAATTGGAATCTCTTACGCATACCACTTCTATCATAGCTGCCTCTGACACTGGCACCGTCGTTCATCGCAACCGCTACCACCATTGTCAAAGTCACTATTGTACCCCATCTCCGCCATTGCCATCACCACATACGCTTACGCCATCACTAGTCGTCGTAAAAGCAAATATAGTGATTGAACTCATTTAATAAAAGGCCATTTCATGGAAAGCATAATTTAACCCAAACCAAATTAATGTTTTATTTTTTAAATGGCCCCTTTGAATGTTGACCCACACTTATTAAGTAGTGATAGAAATACATATATTTGAATCTTCTCATGTTGAAGCCAGAATGAACATGAAAAATAATAGAATGCATTGATCTTGCATAGGGGAAAAACCTTAGCATGAGATAGGGATAATGAACTTCTTAGAGCTCGTCTAAGCTAAGCTTTTAAAGCAATTACACCTAGAAATCGATTTATTCGACTCATTCTTCAAGAAATAAGTTAGATTTGGATAATTTTTGTTCGTTAAATGACTGTCTACTCAAACTTGCCAACTTATTCGTTAGATTTGGATATTTTTTGTTCGTTAGATTTGGATAACTTTTGTTCGTTAGATCGACTCATTCTTGATGATTCTCTTATGAAAATTGCTAACTTGGAGTTGGTAAGATTGCTAACTCAGAATACCAACACAACCACAGTTACCTCCATCCCGCCGGGACGGCAACTGAAGTCGGCACGTACTTCTCACCACCGACATGGCCACAGTCACCACCACCTACTCCTTTCCGTTTTCACCGACACGACCAGTCGACCACCTCCGACCAATTGGATGCAACCACCTTTGCCAGCACCGCCACCTCCATCGTCACCTTCACGTCTCCACCCGTCATTGCCACTTGCCACCATAAAAACAAATATAGCATATGAACCTACTTTGATATTTTGTTTTTCGAAAACGACCCGTCGTAACTCATGCCCATTTTGGTCAAAAACCCGTTTTGACCCGAACAAAACTGATACTTTTCTAAAACGACCCGTTTTTAACACATTACCTCACCTAACCCGGCCCGTCCATTGTGCCAGGCTTAAAAACAATCATGAAAAGTAAATCTTGAAATTTTACCTCATTAACCTACAAACAAGTTATTTGAGTTATGTTTTATCTAAAATGGGTCAAATTTATACGATCAGATTGAAAAGCTCTTAGAACATTCTGCATCTCTTTATTCATAAAGCTATTGGCGAGCCACCCCTACACAACCCGATACGCCTATTTTGCCATAGGTAAAAAACAGAGAATTTTTAGTATCCATGAAACTACAATTTCCAAGAAATGGCATCCATCTTGGTTGAAGCAGCTCAGATAATATACATCAAAAGTCAAAGCAATAAAAGTCAATTACATGTAATAAGCTGTATAAATGCAAGTTCTTATATGGCATTATACTTTTGCCCAAAAAGCAAAACTGGGTGTATAAAAAAAAGGTTAGATGTTTATGAGTGTGGCATCACTTCACAAAAGGAATCCCAGACGGAACCCGTTGCATATAAGCATCATATTCCAACCCGAAAAACTGTTTCAAGAAGAACTCTTCATACGGGATTCTACTGTAGAAAAAACTCAAAGTGATTATTGCAAATGCAACGGTTGACACAGGGTTACACAGCATTATTTGAGTACCTACAGACCAGATCAAGAAACCAGTATACCCCGGATGACGGACTATACCATAAACACCATTAGTTATTAATTTATGATGTTCTTCATGATATCTCCGAATAATATGAGTAAAAGCCCGTTTAGCAGTAAGAATCGCGAGCTTCCTTATGGTTTCCCCAAAAATCACCATGAAAAGACCGAAGTTGCTTATCAACCGATTTTCTTTTAACTTTGGGAAATAGTAAAGTTCAATTAGATATTCAATAACTGAGAACATCATTGCCAGGATATAATCTTTGCTGATTAAAAGAGACTCTGTAGTTACTTTAGATTTCCCGTGACACGCGATTGCTAAAAGGTATTCGGAAACATGAAAGAAGAATAGTGTATAGAACATTTGTGACAATTGTCTGTGAGCAGAATCATTGAATGTTTCCATCATGTTTTTTCAAACTTTAAACAGTTCTTTCTAACAGATGGAAGGTTGAACCGAATTCTATCCAGGAATTCAATAAGGTAAGATCTGTGGTTTACTTCAGACCTGAAAAGGATAACATGAGCCAATTTTCTAACCATATGCCTAAATTTTGGGGAAGAAAACCCTAATTAGTAATTCATGTTCATATCATGTAATAGAGCTAAAATCAGTAAATCACGATTCACATGTAAGGCGTTTATGTTTTCCCTATAGGGCTGTAGACGAACTGAACAGAATGAGACTTTGTTCATGTCCGTTCGTTAAGTTTTTATCAGACAAACAAATAGTTCACGAAAACATAACCGAACAAAATTTTGTGTCCGTGTTCGTTTATTAAGGAAATGAATTTGTCTGTGTTCGTTTGTTAACATTATAAACGAATGCAAACGAACATAAACATAACACAAATGAACATAAATTAACCAAACTAACACAAATGAACATAAATGAACCAAACTAACACAAACGAACATATAATAATTAAATTTTAATGGTAAAAAAATGTAAAAGAATACTAAAAGCTTGTAACAAACGAACATTAGTGAACAAATTACCGAACATTCACGAACACTACCAAGTGAACGCGGCCTTTGCTCGTGTTCGTTTGTTTAACTAATCGAACGGAATTTCTTTGTTCGTGTTAAACGAATAAACGTAAACGAACATCCACACGAACATACTGCCCTATAGTTCCCCTTGACTGAGACGATCAAACATCAATTTGATTTCACCTCAACTTTTATTACAGAAGAAAATGAAGCATGAAGACTTACTCTGTCGCGAAGCAAGGAATCGATTTCTATTTTTTAATTTTCGCATGAACGATGATCAAATTGAATCAATCATCATCTCTAACTATTACAAAAAGTTTCGATTCATAATTTGTGTGGTTACGTAAACGTTTATTCGAAATCTAATTCGAAGCTCTGATTGTAACATCAAAACCTAATTCAAACATTTAATCTGCACAAATTAGTAAAAATAGCATAACGAAGGCTGAAAATAAAACAGATCTATTCAAATCAATTACGGAAACGATCCTAGAACTGGAAAATTTCAGATTTTATATTTTAATCAAGCAAGCGATTATACACATTTACACATGGCAATTCGCGTTACGAAAACGGAACAGAAAACTTACAGAAAAGACGTCAGAGATCGAGTGAAACGAGAAGAGGTCCGGTGAATTAGTTGGAGGAATAGCAAGTGCGTCAACGCAGATCCGAGTGGCCACCAATGAGAACCTGACGCGCCACCGTGGCCGGTGGCCGTGGATGGAGATGAAGGGCTGAGATGGTGAAATAAGATTAGGGAGAAACTGAATTCAGTTTGCCATATTAGAAGTTCTATAAAAATGCTGTTAAACTATTAAAAGTACCCGGTGTCGACAACATATTGCAGATTTTTAAACAAACTAGTAGTTTTATCCGCCGCACGTTGCGGCGGCTTCGAAACGTATCCTAACTCGAATTCTGTGTCATGCGGCGTGAAACGAATGTTAAACATTTGAGGCGGTTAAAAAAGAAATTTAGTTAGGTACGTAAAAAAACATATGAGGTTATGGCTACTCGTTTAACCCTGAAAGAAAATGTAAAAAAAACAAAAAAAATGTTTTTACGTTAACATTAACGTACTTAAGTACATAAAAGTAACGAACAAATCTGAGACGAATCGTTTTAAAGATCGAACCATAGATAAAAAAATGTATTATGTCTCTCATATTGCGCCTAATAATTAAAAAAAAAGAATAATCAAAATAACAAAAAAATTAGAAAAGAACAAAGAAAAAAAAGTTTGAAAAATATTGATAAAAATGGTGATAACCCGGCTAGAACTTGCGACCTTAAAATAAGTCGTAAGTGAAATTTATACTGAATCGCAAGAATTGAAAAGTCCTTCGTTGAATGGGATGAGAAAGACAGGTTCGGGAATGGCCGGATTAGCAGGAGGAAGGGCGGCCCCAACCTGAAACAAATGTGTATGTATATAAATAAAGAGATTGGTTATGGCTTTGATAGGACTCCTTCCCAAAACCTTGTTTTCATTTATTTAAATAAAAGGTTGATTTAATAATAAGATTAAAAATAAACTCAAAACAAAAGCTGACAAAAGCAAAAGAAAAATGTTGGAGTTAGGATTTGATCTTGGGTCATTTGGAAAAGGGAGCGTTGAAAAAAGTTATGGGCTCTAACCAACACACAAACCTTGATTTGTATGAAATCTTTGTAAAAAAATATATATAACATAAAAATGAAAGGACAAAAAAACACCTGCCTACTGAAGAAAGGCTTACTTGGAAAACATAAGGGCTCTAACCACTACCTCAGATACTAACTTTTAAGTTTTGTAAAAATTAGTATGTGAGATAGTGTGATTGATATCTTTGTAAAAATTATTCCTTTTAAAGGATTACAATTAAATACTAAATATAAATAACATATATTTAAAAAACATATAATTAATCATCTATTATCATGACAACTAGCCGGTTTTACCCACGCCCCGCGGCGTGTGTCGGGCCAAGCGTTAATAAAATTTAAATGAAAATGTAGACGTAACGGTAAAAAAAATGTTGATAAAATAAACATAAAATTAAATAATATATATATATATATATATATAAAATATTACCGGTTCGGGTAGTCGAAAACCATAAAAGCGAATAACGACAACGGTTCCGATAATACCAATAACAACAATGATGTTGTTTGCTCATAATATGTTTGGCTTGTTATGATACCACAACGGTAACGGCACTCTAGAAATGTAGTATGATACAAAAAAAAACTTGATTTTGAATAAAACTCTGGTTTTATAAAAATTATATTGATTTTGAATAAACTCTGATTTTGAAAAAAACTTACTCCACATCATAAATCACTTGTCATGTGCATTTTTATTATTTTAATTTTCCTTTTAATTTTTTTTCACTTCTATTATTATTGTTGTTTCGTTTTTCCATATTATGACGATAAGCACATTAAGAAAGTAAAAGGTCTCTACTACTACCTTCTGCACCGCCACCCTACATAGAAGTGTAAACGAGACGAGCCCAAGCCCAAGCTCGTCTAGGCTCGAGCTTAGCTTGTTTAACTTACAAGGAGCTCGAGCCTGGGCTCGTGTGTAGTTTTTTTAAGCTAGAGCTTGCTTTAGACTCGACTTGTTTATTATTTACTAATTATTTTTTATATAACTATTTATATATATTTTTTATATTTTATAATATACATTATTTGGTTATATTTTATCATAATTTTATATATACTAATTATTATATAAATACATATTTAACACACTAAATAAAAATTATATAACTAACATTCTCGTTTAAGCTCGCGAGCTGGCTTGAGCTCGATAAATGAAGCTTGAGCTAGTTTCAAATAATCTTATTTTTAGACTTGAGCTCAGACTCGAGCTCTTTTAAGTTTGGTTCGATTCAAGCTTTTAGTGAAGTTTATAGAAGTCAAAACGTAAGTTTATAAGAGCATCTCAGATGGAGCTCTTCATAGATAAAGTCACGGTTTCTCTGCACGGACAGATCGCATGAACGCCTAAGACGCACACCCTCTTCCTCTCCTCCCCTCTTACAGTCGCCCACGGATAATGGTCCTCCCTCTCCTCCACATGAGCTCACAGGCAGGCGCCCATTGGTGGTGCTAGAAGGGTACTGGCAAAATTCCCCTCGTCAAGATTCGTAACTATATACTATCTTTTAGCTTAATAATAATAATAAATATTTCTATGCCATATGCACCACTCATGGGTTAGCTATCTGTTCAAGAAAACACAATGGTCAAAACATGAACACAATGGAAAGATGTTACATATACTCGTTACGCACCTTTATGAAAGAGAATCATAACAGGAATGTGAGACGAGAAAGAAACATAGACGCGGTAGACAATTTCTGCATATGAATGGGTAAAACCGTCATTTCAACAGAACACGTACAGTTTTCTAATGAAAATTATTTGTTGTGTACAAATCACATCGTTTTTCATAATATAGTCACAAACCCAACAGGCCTAGGCGTGTTGGGATCGAATAGTGATAACCTTTCTTAACCAAATTATCAACTAATTTAGGATTAGTTTAACCAAAATAAGCATCAATATTGTCAAACTTGAGCCATTAACATGTTCTTATTTTCAATCATACATTTAGAAAAAGAAAACTTAAACTTCTATTATTCCCATGACCGAAAGAGAACACCAAGCGCGATACAAGTAAATTGATAGGATCTACAGATTTATGCAACAACTTATGGAATGTTTATAAAAGTACCTTGAAAGAAAACCTTAATGCAGGCTGTGCAGCTGAAAACCACTGGTGGCCATTGATGGAGCCCTGCTTTTTCCAGCTTTGTTCCTTCTAGAGTTCCTAAATGGTGTCAAATACAGCCTAAGCAAACCACTGTCAATATCACTAGTTGAATACCACGTGCTCCTGTTTCTATCCAACACAAATTCATCCCTTCTGTTTCTTGAATTTACAGAACTAGGGTTTCCAGCAAGTTTTGCACTTGAATTTCCCATTCCAAGATTCTTTTTCTCACCATTTTTGTTATCAAGTTTTTGCTTGTGACCCCATAGATTACACACTTTTCGCCACCTGTTTGACATCATCTTCTTCTTCTGATCGTTTGACGGGTTCACCACACTTGTTTTGATGGTGGAATCAGGTGCATTTGAAACAGATTCAATGTTGTTATTCTTGATAGAATTCAAATGCCAGTCTTTTAGTTCCTTTTCAGTTATAACCAACTTTGTACCTTGGAAAATAACATCACTTGCAGGTGAAACACGCGCAATCGAAGCAGATTTCATATCATCACCACCTAATCCTTCTGTTTTCCTACTGGAACTCTTCATCGAACTCGAACTGCTCCCTCTGTTCGAATGAGAAGAATCTGAATTTGACTGAGCCGAACCACCAGAACTAGCACCGTCTTCGCTTATCGAATGCAGGTTTTCCATAGCGGTATTGGTGACCCTGTTTACAGAACCTAACATCATGTTATCCACAGCGGAGAGCATCGGTGTAAGCCGAGGAATTGTTCTTGCCATCATGTATCCATCCCAAGAGGCTCTATGTTCATCGAACGAAAACCGCGGTTCTTCAACAGACAATCGATGTGCAGCATCGATTGAAAACCTAGGTTCCGTATCGCAAGATCTTCTACCCAATCCATAATCTGCTACCTCAGATTGAGAATCCCTAAATTGCGATGTTTGCCCTAACTTTGACCGGCCAATTTCGCCATTGATGCATCTACTTTGCTTCTTCTCCTTCTGCTTCTGTCGCCATTTCCGCCATTTCTGAGTGAAAACAGAAGCTGCATCCATTAAATTCCTCCTCTTGTTATGCAACTCCATCTCGATTATCTCTTTCATCGTCTTCAGATCCCCTTCTATAACCTCATCGTCATCATCAATTTCATTTCGCACAATTACATCATCCAAAACCCTAATTTCACCATCATCGTAACCGTAACCGTCACCGTCATCGACATCATCTTCTTCTTCAGCAGCTTCCTTCGTCTCCATCACCGGCTCCGCGACGCTAGAAAACCCTAGATTCATCAATTCAACCGTCACAGCACCTTCTGACGTTTTCTTCGAATCATCGACGAACAGATCGGAGAGAGTACTCCGAGCCCTAACATCACACGAATTTCTCCGCGGATCGACAACCAAATCGTTCAAAACCTTACGATTTTCGCCGGCGACAGATTTGCTCCGGCGAAACTCCGGCACCGGAGCCGACGAAGAAGCGACGCCGTGGCCTCTGGTCCGGCGGCTACTTACAACAACCTTCTCAACTTCTTGAGAACCGGAAGAAGAATCTAAACCGGCGAGACGATCTCGTAAACACAATGCGCAGAAACCGGTGATAGGTTCGCTAGGGTGACGGTGACAGGCGGAGAAACGGCGAGTGCGAGTACGGTTTCTGGTGACGGTACGGATTTGGGGATTCGGCATCGTTGATTAGAAGTGGTGGTGTGTAACGGCAGAGAAATGTATCATATTAAGGGGTTTCTGTGAGAAATTAATTTGGAGTAAATGCAGTAATTTGTACACTATACCATAAACAGCCTTGAGAGAGAGAGAGAGAGAGAGGATGATGATGATGACAAAAAGAGCATCTGAGTATTTAGCAGAGAAACCCTTCATAAACCCCACCCGCCATAGAAGAACATGATAACTTTTTCTCCGTGATGATGTTTAATTGAGTTTGATCAAGTTTCTAATTTCTACCCCTAACTTCTTTTCTTGGTAAATTTGCAACCCGACTTTACCGGTACAATACTTACTTGACACGGACATTAGATGCGCGGCGTCAAGTCAACTCTATGCATTAAGGCCATCGGGTATGGTTCGTGAAAGATACTCGTGAGAGCTGATGTTGCGTTCATACTTACGGAAACACCACTCCTCTCATTTGTGAGTGGCTCACGCATGAATGGGCCCACGCTCATGAGATTACCTCTTACTCTCTACCATTTCACTTCTCATTCACACTCACTCACTAGAACACCACTGCCTTTATACGTGAGTGGTGAGTGAGAGCTTAGATGACATCAATTAACACTCAAATTTGTGAGTATATCAGATGCCTTAAAAAATAAGCGCTTTAAAGTCCTTAAGTCTGAGTTTAAAAAAAATTGGACATTTTATTTGTAACCAGTTTCTACTTTAACAACATGGGATGACGTATACTTTATACTTTCATGAATGTTGATGAAAAATCTTAACTTTTAAAACCTTTTTGAGGTTTACATTTTTACTTTATTTATAATTTATTATAAGAAAGTGATTATTGAAAAAGTTAAACTTTAGCTTGAGGTTCTAAAATATATTTGAGCCACTCTCTTACCCCATCACTCCTTAGATATACATGTGTATTTTTAAAACAAATCTTTTAGTGTTTTAAAAAAAAATGTTACGTATTACATTCATCAGTATCGTAAAATCTTAGACATAGCACTGCTTGATATGACATCATTTGGATTAAAGAAAAACATGATACCATCAAGAAGATGGTATATCGAGTCTTTTGTTTGCGAGCGTAAGGAAAATTATGCATGTGTATACGATATTACGATGCCTCGTGTAACCTCATTTATAAAAGGTTGGGGGTGTGAAATGCTTAATTGGGAAAGTAATGAGGCAAAAGTGAAAATTGACCTATTCGCGAGATCTGGAAATTGTACTACGGTGGATGCACGTGCATTCTGGGCAGTATTGGAAACTGTGCGTAAACATTGCCCGAAATACGATGCCTCGTGTAACCTCATTTATCGGAACTTTGGATACTAACAAGTAAAAAGTATCCAACAAACTACTAAATGCACATACATAAATAACAAATAGTTCATTGTTTTAATATAAAATTATTTATTTTTTCTTTTGTTTACTCTTCATTTTATTGGTTTTATGAAGAGGTGCTAAAAAAAACCGGTTTGATAATCGGAAACTGATTCGCCTCAAACCGGTTCCAACTCACTCTAAACTGACGGTTTTAAACCCGTTTAAGGTATTTAGAGTCAATACCGGTTCATTCAAACCGGTTCAGAAAATTTGGTTTTAAACCGGTTTGCGACCGGACGTTAAAATAGCCATTGGACTGGAATTTGACTCTTTTTGGCCTTTTTTCACCCTTAATTCACTGTAAATAGGTGGGGCGTTTAAGGTTAATCACACATCTCTTTACACTCTCTAATCTCTAAAACCGCTCTTTAAACGCTCTCTAAACTCTCAAAAAAAAACATGACAAGTAGTGTTGGTGCTTCCTAAAGCGAAGTTATTATAGTGGAAATTCGACCAACAACAAGAAATCCAGAAATTTGGTGCAATTACGATTTATGTTTGTTGTCAAACGGGAAAGAACATGCTTGGTACAAAGATGTGTGGTGCGTTTATGTGGAAATTTTCAAACACTAGTTTGAAAACTCATATGGAAAAATCTTGTCTGAAAAGAATTCCAAGTGAAGGTCAAGGCTCGATGACAAGCGAATGAGGAATTTGGAACTTTGATCTAAATATGGTTCGAGATCGAACGGCGAAGTTGGTGATCCAAGAAGGTTTGTCGTTCAACCACTTTGACAATCCGAGCTTAACAAGGATGATTCAAGACACACTCCAACCACGTTATCATTAAGTAAGCCGCATCACCCTTAACGAGATTGTATAAAAATGTGGAAACAGACAAAAAAAGAATTAATTATGTGTTTTAAAATTTTGGAAACAGGTGTAAACTTAACTACCGATGTTTGGCCGGCTACACATGGTATACCCGATCATGAACTTTTAAAAAGGTTTTATTGTATTTATTTTTTATGTTTATGTCATAACGTATGTAAACTTTTCAACCAAAATATTTATAAAAGGAGAAGAAGAAAAAAAAAGAACACTAAAAGTTTAGTTTTATAAAAAATCTTCATCTCTATAATTAGAAATGTCTTGAAAATATAAAAATCTAACCCGTGTTTTAAGGAAGTAAATAGATACATTAAACGTGGATACACGACTAAAAAAATTTCAGACATTAATGAAAGAAGGAAAGTAAACATAAAGTTTTATTAAAAATCTTTATCTCTATAATTAGAAATGTCTTTAAAAAAAATAAAACACTAACCCGTATTTTAAGGAAATAAATAGATACATTCAAAGTGGATACATGACTGAAAAAAACCTTCACACGTATATAAGAGAACTAGGTTATATACACATGTATTGTATGTGGTTGTTTAATAAAAAAATAAAAATACAATGATGTCTATAAAATTTTTAAATAATGTGTAAAACAAGAAATAAAATTTTTTTGTTTACTTAATTAAGTAATAATTAGAATTCAAATTTTATATAATATTTTTTAAAAAATAAAAACATTAACATAATTAAATTCAAAATTCAAACTTACTTAAAATAGAAAAAATTAGAAAATTTTAATGAGAAAAAATATGGTGATAACATGTTTCATTATTTGAATCATTTATTAGAATAAGGATTTTAAGACATTTATGACTTATGATAATTATAATACATGAAGAAAAAATAAATACATGAAAAAGTTTAACGTAATTCATGAATATAAAGGTAAACGACTACCTAACATGCCTCATAAGCAGTGAGGGAGCTTGAAGAAAAACGCATGGGGGGCCGGGTTTTTTTCCCTACAGGGGGCGGAACTATAAAATTTTCGGCCGAATACGTATAAATTAACACTGCTAAGCGAAAAATCGGCTGAATACGTATATATTAACAATTCTGAGCGAAAAATCAGGGGGCGCCCCGGCTCATAAGTCATAACTAGACCACGGATATTAGAAATCCAATAGGGCCGATCTAAATATATTTTCATTATAAGTTTATAACAACTAGGGTGACAAAAAGTCTGGCCCAGTGGGAATATATGAAACATTCGAAGTATACTTGAAACTCGACGAGTATGAGATCAGGTATGAGATCAATTTTTAAAATTTTCACGGGTATGAGATTGAGTGACAACCAACCCGATTATCCGAAACCACATACCCGTTTATCTGAACCATATACCATAAAAGTTTAAATTTTATTTTTCTTAATACTTGTCTATTAATATTTATTTTTATTAGGTTCATTATGTGAAAAAATAAATTTTGTTTTGGAATATGTATCTGATGGTATTATTTATATTTTGTATGTTGTGAATTATATATATAGGGTTATATTCAAATGAGAATTCAAAGTATTTTGAGAACTCGCGGTAAACAACAATAAATCATTTATTTATCTAATATACTAACATTATTATTAAAATACAACATTTTTATATGTATTGATAAGTTTAAATTCACTTGTACTCGTATATTATAAACATTTACATATATATGTAATTATAATAATATTGTTTAACTATGATGACACTTACATGTATGTAATGTATTATATTTTAATTTGTAATAGTTGTTACATATATAAAAACTAAATAACAATTACAGTTGTAAAAAAAATGTACAAGGAAATCCCAAAAATGTATTTTTTTTAATAAATTAACATGTATGCCTAGTATCTGACGGGTAATTATTCGATAAATACCCAACGAATAATGGGTAAGGCATGTGACACGATTTTACAAGTGAATATGGGAATGTGATTGCATCATATTTAGGTTCGTATCAATATCACACTGAAAACACGTTGTATTTAACACCCTTACTTCTAGTGGAAATCAATTAAATGTGATTGAATCTATATATACTATATAATAAATAAAGGTTTTTTAATGTCACGTGTCACATGTCACGTGTCATCTTCATATTCATTCTCATCATTTTTTTTCACATCTCTCTCTTATTAAATACACTTCTATCTTTTAATAGTAAATTATTTTTCAAGAAAATACTAATTATACCAATAAAACACATTTATTTTTAATTATCTATTATTATAAAAAAAAACTCTTAAATCTAATTATGTAACTTTTATTTTTAATCAAATAGTAATGAAAGTCAAGTTATAATAATTGGTAATTAACGTATTTTCGAATCTCAATTATATATTAATTTTTACGTATTTTAAATTTTGTTTTTTATCCTTAGTATATATATAATACATTTTTACACCTATAAAATGTATACATAAAGATTTAATAATTTATGTATTGGTATTTTTCAACCCGTGTGTAGTACATGGGTCATAAACTAGTTAATTAATAAACATAAACAACCTTTCAATATCAACTACACCCCTCTTATAATAAATAATGTATCTCTTATATTATAAATTTTAAACTTTCACTTTTGTTCATATGGTTTAATCACTTTTGTCAGTTCTATCCAAAAAATTTATTTTTCTCAAGTGTATCATCGTGGTTTACAAAGGAGAAAATGACAAGTTTTAAGGAAATAAATAGATACATTAAACGTGGATACACGACTAAAAAAAACTCCAGACATTAATGAAAGAAAGAAAGTAAACATAAAGTTTTATTAAAAATCTTTATCTCTATAATTAGAAATGTCTTTAAAAAAAATAAAACTCTAACCCGTATTTTAAGGAAATAAATACATACATTCAAAGTGGATACACGACTGAAAAAAACCTTCACATTATATAATAGAACTAGGTTATATACACATGTATTACATGGGGTTGTTTAATAAAAAAATAAAAATACAATTATTTCTATAAAATTTTTAAATAATGTGTAAAACAAGAAATAAATTTTTTTTGTTTACTTAATTAAGTAATGATTAGAATTCAAATTTATATAATCTTTTTGAAAAATAAAAACATTAACATAATTAAATTCAAAATTCAAACTTTTGTCAGTTCTATTCAAAAAGTTTATTTTTCTCAAATGTATTATCGTTGTTTACAAAGAAGAAAATGACAAGTTTTGTAAACTATATGATACACATGAGAAAAATAAACTTTTCGGATGAAACTGACAAAATAACTAAACAACAAGAACAAAAATAACATTTTACTCTAAATTTTAAGTTTTTTTTCAAATAACTTCAAAATAAATCTAATATTGACATGTTATTGGTGTTTAACTTTGTTATAATCTCATCATAAAAGAATGACAAAATACAAATACTATTAAGATAAAAATATATATATATTTTCTATAATTTTATTTCATAAAAACTTTATTATACACATTATTACGAACTAATTGCATCATTTAGAACAATCTAGCAGCCATTTTTAAGTTTAAACCATGGTTCATAATGGATAGGGTGACATAGTAGCTAGAATTCATAAAGTTTAGGAGTTAAAAGTTAATTGAGTATTATTTTGTTTGTAGTTGAGTAATAAGGTTTTGGTTGTGAAGTTGAAATGGCTATTATTATGTTTCGTTTTAATGTCAATGAATTGGATTTTATGAAGTGGATTTAATTCACTTTGAGTTTCGGCTGGTTTGATTTATGTAATAAACTTCATTAATCAGAACCAAAAGGCAACTTTATGTGTTAAATGATGCCCCATTCGTCATTACGTTTGGTGGCCCAGTGATAAAGGAAATCCTTTTTAAACACCAAGGTCCCACTTCTACAGAAATAAAAAAATTTGTCGTTCCAAAAAAAATGATGCCCCTTTCCCTTGATGTCTAGGGTTTGAGTCCCGCTTCGGACTGTGTGGTACAATTTAGGAGTAGATTATATGGATGTGTGAGTCGTTGTTCTAAAAAATATAAATAATTAGATACAATTTTGATCTTTTAGAATGGCTTTTAAGGTCATGTTCGGCCGATTTTGACGAAAATTATATCCAAACGTAAAGTACGGTTTAAAAAAAATGACAAATCGGTTGGATCAACCTATTTTAGTGGTTTGGTTGTTTGAACTTATTTTTTGATTTTTCTTTCCAAAATATTTAGCTTGTATAAAAACTTTCAAATGACAATGATGATTCATGAATAATTGAAATATAATAAATATACATAACTGAATATTCTGAAAATAAAAAATAAACAAATAAAAAGGCTAAACTGCCTTCACACTGTGGGTTCTAGTTTTAAATAGTCAGCCGGACAACTAAACCGTGAATCAAACTGTAAAAATCTCAAACCGGTTAAACCAACCAGCTTGCTTCGGTTTAATGGTTGAGGAGGTTCCATGAGTTTATGAGCACCTCGATTTTAGATAACTTGTGGAGAACATAACTCAGGTATTATTTTGTGGCGTCGTAAAAATCATAACAATTAGGTTTTTATTAGAGCCGGACTAGAGGATTCGATAACTTGTGAAGCTCGCCTAGTATTCTTCGCTGCAAATTCTTTAATCACCTCTTCGTAGTTTATACTCTCTAACACTTCGTTCTCGATAACAATTATCGTCAATCCGTTAAGCCTTTCTTGGGACATAGTGGACCGCAAGTAAGATTTTTAATCTATAAAAAGTCCTTTCTGCAGATGCCACTGTGACTAGAATAGTCAACAATATTCTATATATAACGCATGCAGTTGGGTAATAAGGGAAGTCTCTCAAATGGTTCAAAACATCTATAGGGTTGTTAAATTTAGTTGTTCTTGATGTCTCAAATAGCTTCAACTCTATATAAAGTTAATCATCATTAATATCCAATCTTCCTTTAAATTTGAGTTCCTTTTCAAGAAACTGAAAAGACACCTTAAGATCTTCATCTTCAATTACCCTCAACTTATGTGGAGACAAAAAACCAAATAATTTCTCATTAGTTTTGAATTGTTCAAATCTGGTCTCAAGAGAAGCAATATCTTGATCAACGAGAAATAAGTTTTTGCTCACTATATTCTTTCGCATGTTCTACTTCTACTTCTATATGTTCTTCAACTTCTACTTCTACATGCTTTTTAACAGACGGTTTAGATAAAAACTTAAGTAAAACACCGGCTTTTTAACAGACGGTTTAGATAAAAACTTAAGTAAAACACCGGCTTGAGATTTTACCATTTGCTCATCTTGTTGTTTCCTTTTTACGTTTTTGAGCACTCGATGCTTGTTTAGGAGTCATAGTTTCTTAAAATCAAATGCAAAATAAAATCAAAGGCATAATTTTTTAGCACCCGTTGACACATACAAAATTAGGGCTAATCAGTTAGTCATTCTAACAATCTAAAATCACTAAATTAGGGCTAACCATTAAGTCATTAACAATTCTATATTAAAAAATTAGACACAACATTCAACAAAAACTCAAATTTTAAATTATAAAATTATGGCCTAATTCAAATTCAATCTACCCGATCTAATAAAATTACCTTAACTAAAGAGTGGAAGGATTCATCATTCAAGAAGGAGCCGGAGGACGGCTGTGGAGGGCGTAAGGGCGGCGTCAGGTGGTGGACTGGTGGAGGCCGGAGGCAGCAGGCAGCAGGCCAGCAACGTCGATCAGGCCATCAGGGGGTGGAGGCTCTGCCTTGGCTTCGTCGATCGGTGGTGGAACGTTTTTTTAATCCAAGTCAAAATATACAAATAAATAGGTTGGATTAGATTCATGGGCCTACTTGTTTAACATTATTAACTCACTTTAAAAAAAAGGCCTAATTGTTTTTAAAAACAATAAAAACTTACTTATTTAAAAAGACCCAGTAATTTTTTTTAAACCTATTTTTTATTGGGCCTCTCAAAATATTAGGCTCACTATTAATGTGATACCCGGAGGCCCTGATTTTTATGGTTCCTAAATCCTTGCATACACTATCATTATTTGACACGTAACATTATACTTCGGTGCATATTGGACACAAATAATTTGAGTACCATTTCCAAAGAATCAAATCAATATCAAAATCATTTAATACTTGCAAGTTCTTCTTGTGCATACACGTAGCATTATACATGGTTAGAGATGTATCTGACTTTGTCCAAAGTCAAAAGTAGAGATAAATTTACACTGTTACGATAAACTTATGAATATAACATCAAATGTTGTATACAAATAAATATTTCGAGGTTTGTAAACTATAAATGTATTTAAAGATTTATAAATTGTAATTGTAAAAGTTACCATTTTTCATTATTACATGTAGGGGTGGGGATCAAGAGAAAACCACAAAGTTAAGTGAAAACAAATAAAACCACTAAAACAATGTGTAATAGTATGTGTTACGTATACGTAACCGCAATTTTTTGGTTTTCTATTTACGTATACATAACAATATGGGTTACGTATACGTAAGCCAATATTTAAATGATTTTTTTGATAAAAATGTGTAATATCACATTGATACTCTTGCAAAAAAATAAAAATAAAATAAAATAAAAAATAAACATTATTATATTATTGGTTAAAATTGGTTTTTTTAGTGGTTTTATCGGGTTTCGTCTAACTATGTGATTTTCTCTTAAACCCTCCCCATTACATGTAATATGTAATTATTTATTATAAGAAATATTTACAGATTTCTTTATTACATCATTTTTATTACTTAACCCCGTGTAATACAAAGAAGTTCCAGACAATTTGAGGTAGGAAATAACTCAGAAATCTCCATTTTTGTCAAAGTGGGTGAAACATAGGGTTTCACCGTAAAGTTTGGATTTTTAATTGAAAATGCCCATAAAAACGATAGATCTGGTCTTATTTAAGATAAACATAGAGTTTGAACGTAAAAAGTTATAATCTTGTATCGAATCAGAGAAGAACTAAGTTTTGAAGGCGTCGAAAGTTTCAGACGAAAGTATTGGGATGTAAAATAAATTTTGGACTAAAGTTTACGAGAAAGTTCATGCAGAAGTTTCCCCATATTAACAAGAGTCTTGTATTCGATACAAGTAATAAGAGTCGTACCATGTGTAAGAATGCTAAATAAGTCCTTTCAATATGTTTTATATAATAGTATAAATACCTCAAAGTCATATATATCATAAATAAAGTAATATCAAAATGTATATTTAATGTCTTTTAATAGCATTTATATAAAGATTGCTACTTAAGAAACTATACACTAACTGTTAAAATATATGTCAAAAAGGTTGTGGTGTAGTGGTTGAGGTGAGGCCTGAAGTCCCAAGGGACCCGGGTTCAATCCCTGCCACCACCATTAATTTCTGAGTCATGCAAATGAGGCCTAGTTCTTACGCTGATGCACCAGGGTTTTACCCATGTCTATCCAGTGTTCGAGCCTCGGCTCTTCCTCAAGCCCGGAAGTAGTGGTGCACAAATCGGTTTTTTAACCCAAACCGGTTCAAACCGACCCGAACCGGTTTGGTCAATGAAAAGTCAAAACCGGTTTGAGCCCAAACCGGTTCGGGTTAAACCGGTTTTGGAGGTGGAAATATGTAAACCGGTCAAACCGGTTCGGGTAGGTTTAAACCGGTTTGGGTTAAAAAACCGGTTTAAACCGGTTTTTATTTAAAAAAAAAATTTATATTTTTAATTTTCGATTTAATTAAATAAATCATTTAATAAATGCTAATTACTATGTTTTTTAAAAATCATTTAATAAATGTTATTTAATGCTATTTAATGATATTTAATGCTATTTAATTCATTTAATAAATGATATTTAATTATATTTAATGCTATTTAATTCATTTAATAAATGTTATTTAATGCTATTAATGATATCTTATGCTATTTAATGCTATTTAATTCATTTAATAAATGATATTTAATGATATTTAATTCATTTAAAAAAAACCGGTTCAAACCGGTTTTCTAACCCGGTTTAGCCAAAACCGGTCCCAACCCGATTTTCTTCAGAAATCCTCAAACCGGTTTCAAACCGGCGGTTTTTGGGCAACCCGAACCGGTTTGGTCCAAACCGGTTTAACCCAAACCGGTTTGCCGGTTTGGACTGGGTTAAAAAAAAAAACCGGTTTTTTTGTGCACCACTACCCGGAAGGGGCCGTATTGGGTGGGATTTTTCCTTTGATGCTCTCTAACTCTGACGCCAAGTGGGCCCGGTTAAGAAAACATATTTGCCGGAGTTGGACGAGGCTCTCCCATGTGACGGGGGGTGCGACATCACAACATTCAATGTTCGCCGTTCAAAAAAAAACTGTTAAAATATATATTAATAATAAGCCGATATAAACTAACCCATAAATCATCTATATAAATGAAACAAACTCATGGGAAAAACTTAACATTGCTCGTACAACTCACTTCTTGTTGTTTTCGGTTTTAACACTATAGGATGTTTACTTTGTAACATCTTCATTCGAGTCATATACTAACATCAATCAACTGGTTGTTCATGTTTTTTCGAAAGATAATGATATTGGGAACAGAACAATGACCACAAGAGACGCCTTCCATTGGGACTTTCGCAGGAATATTGATGAATCAACTATGTTTGTTGGAGAGTTTATATGGATGAATGATGACAATACTGTTTTCCGAAAGGCTAACTTTCATGTTTTTGATAACGACGTTGCAAAAGAATGTGGCCAAAGCATTTTTAAGGATCATAAATGTTTTTGACTAGTAACCGATGCAAGGTTTTATTTTTCAAAAGATAAACCGGTCTTATCCGGTTGGGTGTTAAAGCATAATTGGCCGTAGGTCGAGTAATATCAATAGTTGTCAATTGTCATGTATCTTTGGGTTATTGCTAGTTATTCGAAAAAAATCATTAATAAACTGAGATATGGATTTTAGTTTTTCAAGTTTCGTTCGAAAATAAAGTAATAATTCGGCTTTGAGTTTGATTTAATTTATATGGGCTCGACACATAAAGTTTGGTTCTTTTTTTTTAGTTGTATATGATATCATTAATTTAAATTATGTATTCATAATTATGAACCGTAATAACATAATGCATCTTCTTCTCACAATGCATCTTAGCATCTACCGTACTCATAGATTGCTGATTGATCCCCTCTCTACGAGCTTGGGAGCATATTTAGTCACAGCTGGCCTCATAACAACTATGGGTTTGGTTTGTTCGGGTTTTTATGTTTGAAAGTTTAACAAAATCCCGACCCTAATACCAATCGGTTTTTGGATTAATTAGTTACGGGTAATCTGGGCACAAGTGAAACTAGCTCGGGTGATTCTAGTTTTATACGGTAAAAAAATGAAAACATAAGTAAACAAGTTGAACATCCATAGTCTCTTGGGCTAGGGTGTTTATCAGGTTTGGTATTCAGGTTAATCGGTTCAGGTTATTCGGGTTTTGATGTATGAAAGTCTAACTGAAATCCGACACTAATAACAATCGGTTTAATCAGGTTTCGGGTTAATCCAGTGTGGGTGAAATCAGGTAAGGATAGTTAAACGGATACGGGTAAAATCGAAGTGTCTAATAACAACATCCTATTTTACCATCTAATCCCTATTTCCGTTCTCAATCAAAACTAGAAACCAAAACAATTAACAATACGTTCTAACACTAACTAACCAAAAGCGTCTAGGCTTCAGCAGACATTTAAATTATGTTTAAAAAATCAATTTAACGTGATTTAAATTGTTAAATCGGTCGGTTTAATAAGTTCGTGCGTTTCATGATAGTTGATAACTCAAGATGTGATACCTTCATATGAAAATGGAATTAGTTTTATTATTCTGGATTGAAAAAAAATATATTTTCGGTTATGTTAAAAGAAATAAATGCCAGTAATGTGATATCATATCAAAATTCCGTCTTAAAAAATATGACGTTTATTGCAATGTACATTTTTACTAATACCTCCAATTCACACATACATTAATATCATGGTGTGTGTTTAATGTCTTTTAATAGCATTTATATAAAGGTTGCTAACTAAGAAACTATGTAGTAACTGCTAATATATATTCTAATAAGCCGATATACACTAACCAATAAATAATCTATATAAATGAAACAAACTCATGGGCTAACAATCTAAAAACTTAACGTGTCTCGTACAACACACTTCTTGTTTTTTTGGGTTTTAACACTGTATAATGCTTACTTTGTACATCTTCATTAGAGACATATACGGTGGAAGTCATCGATGCTAACATCAATCAACTGGTTCATGTTTTTCGAAAGATAATGATATTGGGAACAGAACAATGACCACAAGAGATGCCTTCCATTGGGACTTTTGCAAGAATATTGATGAATCAACTATGTTTGTTGGGGAGTTTATATGGATGAATGATGACTATACTGTTTTCTGAAAGGCTAACTTTCATGTTTTTGATAACGACGTTGCAGAAGAATGTGGCCAAAGCATTTTTAAGGATCATAAATGTTTTTGGCTAGTAACCGATGCAGGGTTTTATTTTTCAAAAGATAAACCGTTCTCATCCGGTTGGGTGTTAAAGCATAATTGGTCGTAGGTCGAGTAATATCCATAGTTGTCAATTGTCATGTATCTTTGGGATATTGTTGGTTGTTCTCAAAATTCATTAATAAACTAAGATATGGATTTTATTTTTTCAAGTTCCGTTTTTTTTTTCTCTTAATCTTAATCTCTTATTAAAATAGGACAATTACAATACAGTGGCAGGTAAACGGGCAACAAGTTGCGCTGCAACCCCTTTTGAATAGCAAAACGATCCTACTAAAAACAAAGTTTTGGGCCTTAGAGGGCTCGACCGTACTCATAGATTGTGCATTGGTCCCCCTTTTTACGAGCTGGGGAGCATATTCTTTCTACGAGCTTACGAGCACATTAAGTCACATTTGGCCTCATAACAACTATGGGTTTGGTTTGTTCGGGTTTTTTATGTTTAAAAGTTTAACAAAAACCCAACCCTAATACCAATCGGTTTTTGGATTAATCAATTACGGGTAATTTGGGTACAAGTGAAACTAGCTCGGGTTATTCTAGTTTTATACGGTAAAAAACGAAAATATAAGTAAACAAGTTGAACATCCATAGTCTCTTGGGCTAGGGTGTTTATCAGGTTTGGTATTCGGGTTAATCGGTTCAGGTTATTCGGGTTTTGATGTATGAAAGTCTAACTGAAACCCGACACTAATAACAATCGGTTTAATCAGGTTTCGGGTTAATCCAGTGTGGGGGAAATCAGGTAAGGATAGTTAAACGGATACGGGTAAAATCGACGTGCCTAATAACAACATTCTAGTTTACCATCTAATCCTTATTTCCGTTCTCAATCAAAACTAGAAACCAAAACAATTAACAATACGTTCTAACACTAACTCATTTTTTGTAATAAACCAAAAGCGTCTAGTCTTCAGCACACGTTTAAATTATGTTTAAAGAATCAATTTAACGTGATTTAAATTGTTAAATCGCTCAAATTTAATAAGTTCGTGCGTTTCATGATAGTTGATAACTCAAGATGTGATAACTCATAGGCTAACAATCTAAAGTTGTTCGATTTATGGCAAAATTTCAGAGCTAAACATAGGTGGACAGCGAAATTTCAGAGCGAAAAAGTAGACTTGATTCAACATATAGGTGACAGCGAAATATCAGAGAAATTCGCAAAACATTATTTTTAGTAACACGTGTTTTGGTCAATGGTAAGTTGTGAATCTACTAACAGTGATCACCCATTAGTTCATTTGACTTTTCAACACCGTTAACAAACTCTCATTTTTCATCAATACATAATATAATATTACAAGACATTATTAAAAAATTAGTTATAATTGGGTGAGGTTTATAAAAGAAGTTTGTTGGTAAAATGATAATAACTTGATAATTGGGATAAGTTTATAAGAGTGAGAGAATTTTGATGACAAATTGATAATTGGATGTAGTTAATGGTAAATTTATGGATGAGGATTGGTTGAGAAATATGAAAAATAGAGAATGGTATAGATATTTGGTTGAAAATAATATTTAATTTAATTAAATATAAATTAAATTAATGAATTATCGGTTGTGGTAAAAAAAATTTATTATATTAAAAATTCAATTTTTTAAAATTAATTAACGTTTAAAAAAAATACATAAATTACACTTTTATAAAAATGAAGAAATTTTGCTCTTTTCTATCTTCATGGCGAAATATTCTTTTTTTCAACTAAATTTTGCCATGATATTTCGTTGATGTCGAAACTTTGTCATATTTTTTCTTTTTTTTGACACATGACATCTTTTAATTAGTTAGATATTTTAATAAAGTTTAAAATGTATGACTATTTTTATAAAACACCTTCGTAAAATGATTGTTTTGATGATCCCAATTATTTATTCTCCTGAATGTTAATTATAATCATCTTTTATAAAGCCCAACCCCTTGAGAAGAAAAGGACCAAAAGGTCGTGAAAAATTATTTTCGAAAGAAGAAAAAAGTTACAATTGTTCATCAATCAAATCCTCATAAAAAGGGTGGGCCACGTGAAAACACAAGTCTAGATTTAATTACCAAAATACCAGGATTTATGTCATTAGTTATTTTGAACGACTCTATATGAGTTTAAGAAAACCACTAGTATTGCTCAGAGTCACGATGCAACACTATAAATGAAAACACTGATTTAATGTAAGACTGCAGAAGCGAAAAGTTAAATGAAAAGCATGCGGCAAAACAGTCGCGCCAAAAATAAATAATCCAACAATAAATAAAATAAATAGTTCTTGAGTTTGAAAATGATGGACTTCGAATGCATGCATGCCTTAGTTTGTGCTTGTACCTTAATGACCTGAGAAAACATGCTAAAACGTGTCAACACTAGGTTGGTGAGTTCACAGGTTTCAATGTTTGTAAAGTTTACTAGATAAAACCATTTACAATTTATATCATAGGTAGCTAACGTAGTTACATGTTACTAAAGCGTTTCGACACCGAAGCTGACTGTTTATGTTTGAACTTGCCTCCTACCATGACTATCATGATCAATGGTAAATGTTTAGGTCAATGTTACACCTGTTCGACTACCTGTCGTGTTAGCGCGACTAACGCGGGTGGGGCTTGTCAATGCCCAGTAGTACTACTCAAGATTACCTCGCTATCTCATATATTAAACGGTTCGATAAGTAAGGACTTGCATGATATGTTTGCGCTTAGTACAACAAGTGATATAATTGAAATGAAAAATCTAAATGTTCGTACCCATGTTTTCTCCCCCAAGTTTAAATCATAAGAAAAGGGGTCGTGAAACTCACCTTAGAGTGCGTGCGAAAGGAAGCGAACTTATAATGCTTGACGACTAATTGCCACCTATAAACACCGGTTTATAAGTGTGTGTTTGTGCAAGACGATAGGAACCCTAAGTATCCAAACAATCTCATTGTTTTAAGGGTTTAGAAAATATTTATTAGTTTGACCAAGTTTGACTAAGTTTGACTCGACGACCCGTTGGTGACCCGTTTAGTGATTAAATGTTTGACTTGCATAACAACACGCTTAGCACACAAATAATTCACATTTCATGCTACCTAAGTCATAACTAATTTAGCATGGCAAACTACGTCAACAATACACGTTACATTAATTTATTATTATTTTTTTTATAAAATATATAAACTCGTGTTTGCTTTCAAATGAATCACATTATCTATAACACGTTCGTATCATCATTCCATGTCTATCTACACATGCTAATACATAACAGATTACCATGACACACATCATTAAGTTTAGACATCAAGTTCCAAATCACAAAAGTTTTCACTTTTAGTAACCTATGATCTATTTAAGCTACTTGCATTCAATAACCATTTAACAAGCCTCATTACAATCATACTAACATACTAGAGTCAATTTATAACATCATACACACCTAGAAACCTTCACATTCAACAATCACTTTTTAACAAAGTTTCCACTTTTAGTAAGTCGTCCATTACACGCTTTGTTTACACAATTAACACGTCTAATCAATCTCAAATCTTTCAACGAATATAATTATAACTATATTAATCATAATTCACGTCTAGCATGCAATTCCTATACTTCACATAATCAACAAATCTCAATTTACACTTCGTATGGAAACTAGGGTTTCATGTATTTTCATAAAATCACCAATACGATACAACAATATCAAACAATTAACTAATTCATTATCATATTTCGAAAATCATTAAGTTTGGATGAACTAGGGTTTCGATCATAAAAATCATAATGAAATAACGACGGATTTTAATAAAACGACTTACGTAGGAGTGTTAAGAATGCCTAGACTAGCACGTATCCACTTCCGATTTCGCGATTGAAGCTCGATCGAGGGTCCTTTGGGTGCCTTGAAGGTCTCGGCCAAGGGGTGGGGGGTTGGGATCGAACGCGACGGCTAGGGGTGTTAGGGTTTATGTTTATTTTTTTTAAAGTTCCTTATATACATGCATGCACTAATGAGTTTTTAAGTTTGGTTTCAGGTTTAATTAAGGCCCATAAACTCTAATTAATTAACTAACACTTAATTAATAATTAATAATTTCAATTTTTATTTTTATAAAAACTCTAATATTTATAAAAATACTAAGTACGATTAATACACGATAAGCACGTACGATAACCATAATATTCACATAATTCACGTAATCACATAAAATTCACATAATTTATATTAAATATAAATTATTAAATATTAGAAATATTTATCTTAATTAATCACCAACGTTCCGGGTTAGACTCGAGTGTGATCCGGTAATTCTACGGATTGCCGTTGTGTGTGAAATAACTGACACATTTAATTAACTTAATTAAATGCAATGCACGTGTGACTAACTGGAATAACTGAGTTTACAATGAATAATGTTTAAACTAACGAGGTTTGAGTTAACGGTGTTAACCTGAAATTGCCGGATGTCACAGGTTTCCCCTACAAGATTATGTGCATAAATGGTGCAAGTGGGTCACCATAAAGGTAAATTTCATGGCTTGGAGGGCTGCGTGGGGTCGACTTCCGGTCAAAGTGGAACTACAAAAAAGAAATGTCAATGTCCTTAATGATGGTTGTGCTATTTTATCCATTGTGCTCTCTGTGTTTTGGTTTATCTCGAAAGCACGAAACGATAAGATTTTAAACAGCTCCGGGTGGTCCTTAGATAGAGCGGTAGAAGAGATCAAGACTTCAAGCTTTCTTTAGGTGAAAAACATATCTAAATGGCATTCGCTCACCTGGGATAATTGGTGTAATTTTTCAATTGCTTTTTAATTGTTTTGTAATGTATCTAGCAGCTTGCTAGTTTATATATATATATATATATATATATATATATATATATATATATATATATATATATATATATATATCCTCTGTTTGCCATTAAAAAAAACTGTTAATATATATTCTAATAAACCGATATACACTAACCGAAAAATAATCTATATAAATGAAACAAACTCATAGGCTAACAATCTAAAAACTAAACATGGCTCGTACAACACACTTCTTGTTTTTTTGGGTTTTAACACTGTATAATGTTTACTTTGTAATATCTTCTTTCGAGTCATATACGGTGGAAGTCATCGATGCTAACATCAATCAACTAGTTGTTCATGTTTTTTTCGAAAGATAATGATATTGGGAACAGAACAATGACCACAAGAGACGCCTTCCATTGGGACTTTCGCAGGAATTTTGATCAATCAACTGTGTTTGTTGGGGAGTTTATATGGATGAATGATGATAATACTGTTTTCCGAAATGCTAACTTTCATGTTTTTGATAACTATGTTGCAGAAGAATGTGGCCAAAACATTTTTAAGGATCATAAATGTTTTTGTCTAGTAACCGATGTAGGGTTTTATTTTTCAAAAGATAAACCGATCTCATCCGGTTTGGTGTTAAAGCATAATTGGTTGTAGGTCGAGTAATATCAATAGTTGTCAATTGTCATGTATCTTTGGGATATTGTTGGTTGTTCGCAAAATTCATTAATAAACTAAGATATGGATTTTATTTTTTCAAGTTCCGTTTGAAAATAAATTAATAATTCTGCTTTGAGTTTGATTTAATTTACATGGGCTTGACACAGAAAGTTTGGTTTGTTTTTTTAGTTGTATATGATATCATTAATTTTAAATTATGTATTCATAATTATGGACCGTAATAACATAATACATCTTCTTGTCACAATGCATCTTAGCATCTACCGTACTCATAGATTGTGCATTGATCCCCCTTTTTACGAGCTTGGGAGCATATTCTTTCTACGAGCTTACGAACATATTTAGTCACATTTGGCCTCATAAAAACTATGGGTTTGGTTTGTTCGGGTTTTTTATGTTTGAATGTTTAACAAAAACCCGACCCTAATACCAATCGGTTTTTGGATTAATCAATTACGGGTAATTTGGGTACAAGTGAAACTAGCTCGGGTTATTCTAGTTTTATTCGGTAAAAAAACGAAAACATAAGTAAACAAGTTGAACATCCATAGTCTCTTGGGCTAGGGTGTTTATCAGGTTTGGTATTTGGGTTAATCGGTTCAGGTTATTCGGGTTTTGATGTATGAAAGTCTAACTGAAACCCGACACTAATAACAATCGGTTTAATCAGGTTTCGGGTTAATCCAGTGTGGGTGAAATCAGGTAAGGATAGTTAAACGGATACGGGTAAAATCGACGTGCCTAATAACAACATTCTAGTTTACCATCTAATCTCTATTTCCGTTATCAATCAAAACTAGAAACCAAAATAATTAACAATACGTTCTAACACTAACTCATTTTTTGTAATAAACCAAAAGCGTCTAGTCTTCAGCACACGTTTAAATTATGTTTAAAGAATCAATTTAACATGATTTAAATTGTTAAATCGCTCAAATTTAATAAGTTCGTGCGTTTCATGATAGTTGATAACTCAAGATGTGATAACTCATAGGCTAACAATCTAAAGTTGTTCGATTTATGGCAAAATTTCAAAGCTAAACATAGGTGGACAGCGAAATTTCAGAGCGAAAAAGTAGACTTGATTCAACATATAGGTGACAGCGAAATATCAGAGAAATTCGCAAAACATTATTTTTAGTAACACGTGTTTTGGTCAATGGTAAGTTGTGAATCTACTAACAGTGATCACCCATTAGTTCATTTGACTTTTCAACACCGTTAACAAACTCTCATTTTCCACCAATACATAATATAATATTACAAGACATTATTAAAAAATTAGTTATAATTGGGTGAGGTTTATAAGAGAAGTTTGTTGGTAAGATGATAATAACTTGATAATTGGGATAAGTTTATAAGAGTGAGAGAATTTTGATGACAAATTGATAATTGGATGTAGTTTGATGGTAAATTTATGGGTAAGGATTGGTTGAGAAATATGAAAAATAGCGAAGGGTATAAATATTTGGTTGAAAATAATATTTAATTTAATTAAATATAAATTAAAATAATGAATTATCGGTTGTGGTAAAAAAATCATTATATTAAAAATTCAATTTTTTAAAATTAATTAACGTTTAAAAAAATACATAAATTACACTTTTATAAAAATGGCGAAATTTTGCACTTTTCTATCTCTATGGCGAAATATTCTTTTTTTTCAACGAAATTTTGCCATGATTTTTCGCTGATGACGAAATTTTGTCATAATTTTTTGTTTTTTTGACACATGACATCTTTTAATTGGTTAGATATTTTAGTAAATTTCAAAATGTATGACTATTTTTATAAAACACCTTGATAAAATGATTGTTTTGATGATGATCCCAATTATTTATTCTCCTGAATGTTATTTATAATCATCTTTTATAAAGCCCAACCCCTTGAGAAGAAAAGGACCAAAAGGTCGTGAAAAATTATTTTCGAAAGAAGAAAAAAGTTACAATTGTTCATCCTCATAAAAAGGGTGGGCCACGTGAAAACACAAGTCTAGATTTAATTACCAAAATACCACCAGACAACAAATCTCATTCATTAATCCCCCATTCTTCTTCCAATCTCAACACATCTCACCACTCATCGTTTCATAATCACGAGATCTGATAACAGATTTTGATGCTTAACAGTTAACACACCTGAAAATCTGAAGATAAATCTCGTAATTGTGGTTCAGTATTATGGCTAATAAGGTCTCCAATTTCTCAGATCTGATCCAACGAGTCACATCGTCGTGTTTGCTCCATCCAATCGGCGCCGCCCGACACTACGCCGACGACGTCACGGACTTCCAGTCCGGAGAAGACGATTCGGATTACGAGGAAGTCAACACGAAATCGGAAAAATATCACGACGACGGTGAAGTAGAGGAAGCGTCTCCGGCGGAGATGGAGCAAGGACGAGGAGATGTATATAAATCGGAGAAAGAGATGGAAATGGAGACGTTGATGACGGAAGTGTTTGAAACGGTGTCGTTTATGAAGAAAGCGTACGTTAGCTTGCAGGAGGCGCATTGTCCTTGGGATCCGGATAAAATGAGGTCGGCTGACGTGGCGGTTGTGGCGGAGCTGAGGAAGCTAGGGGTTTTGAGAGAGAGGTTTCGGAGGAAGGTGTTGAGAGGCGGCGGTGGTTCGATGGAGGCGATTAGTAAGAGAACGGTGGCCGGAGTTACATTGAGGGAGGTGGTGGCGCCGTATGAGGCGGCTATGGAGAAGATGAAGACGGAGATGAAGAGTAAAGAGGCCGAGATCGAGAACTTAAAGGAGAAATTGAATACGGCCACCGTCGTCAGTGGCGGTAGCAGCGGCCGGAAAAGTAGATCTCACTCTCATCATCAGTCAAAGAAAAAAGTCAACTATAGTAGTCAACTCCAAGGTATAGTAAATACTTCAGTACTTTACTACTGCATTAATCACTTGTATCATAAAACTATTTACCATACTATTAAGGTAAAAAAACACCCACCCATACGTTATTTATTACCACGGTGTAAATCAGCCGAGCCGAGCCGAGCCAACTTTTGAATTACTTCAAATTGGTTTGCTAAAAACTTTAGTCGAACTGAGCTTCAGCTTTTACAGTGACTCGATTGATAAACGAGCTCGAATTGACGTTTCTAAACGAGTGTTTATTTATATAATTTTAATTTAATATATTAAATACTTATTTATAAAAAAAATATTATTATACGTGAAATTATAGAAGAGATATATGATTAAAAATATGTTTATTAAATAAATATTAAAATCGCTACAAAAATATGAAAATAAAATAATTATAATAAATGTGCGGGTCCAAAGTTGAAAAGTTATTCACTAGGCGAGCTCGATCTTTAATATAGAGTTATAGACAGGCCGTGCTCAAGAATCTTAAGTTAAACGAGACGAGCCAAATCAAGCTTAAGATCTGCTCGTCTCGTTTACGCCCCTCTCTGGCACAAATGTTTACTGGTACTTGTACCGTACAACTAATTTTTTACTTGGAACAAAATCTCAAATCTATGCATTGTTACTGACATTCCCAGACTTAACATCCGGTTACCGTGTGCTAATGCAGTTAAGCCGTCGCCGATGCCGGAGCATTTCGAATCATGCATAGGTTCCGTAAAAGAAGGATCAAAATCTTTCACATCACTGCTCCTCTCACTCATGAAATCAGCACATTGGGACATAGCAGCCACCGTCAGATCCATCGAAGCGTCCACCGCCACCACCACCAGCACCCCGGCCGTCGCACGAGACTCCATCGTCGGACCTAATCACGCTAAATACGCTCTCGAATCATACGTTAACCGGAAAATCTTCCAAGGATTTGACCACGAGACGTTCTACATGGACGGAAGCCTGTCGTCTCTCCTAAACCCTAACCAGTTCCGAACAGAATGCTTCACGCAATACCGTGATATGAAAGCGATGGATCCGATTGAGCTTCTCGGAATACTGCCGACGTGTCAGTTCGGGAACTTCTGTTCCAAAAAGTACATTTCAATTGTCCATCCAAAGATGGAGGAATCATTGTTTGGTGATCTGGAACAACGGCAGCAGGTGTTGGCCGGAAACCACCCGAGGACGCGGTTCTATGGCGAGTTTTTGGTGCTGGCTAAGGCGGTTTGGCTGCTTCATCTGCTTGCATTCTCATTGGATCCACCGCCGACTCATTTTGAAGGAAGTAGAGGGGGGGAGTTCAACTCGCACTATATGGAGAGCGTGGTGAGGTTTCCCGGAGGTAGGGTTGCAGCCGGCCATGTGGTTGGGTTTCCGGTGAGTCCGGGGTTTAAGCTTGGGAATGGGTCTATTGTTAAAGCGAGGGTGTATGTTGTTCCTAGGAGTGAATCGTAGGGGTAGGGAGTGTAATAATTAATAAGTTAGACAGTTAGTAGTGTTAAAAAGGTAATTTATTTACATTAAATATTCAGACACGAGATGAATTATTTGATTTAATTTAAGAGCAAGAGTTGTGTAGATTTGTCGTTAAAAAACATCATTGATATGATAATCTAATATTTTCTTTCTTTTTTTATTTTAAAAATATTTTGTTTTGTTTTATAGTTTTAAATATATAATATTTTATAAAAATTTGAATACATGGACATATTTATTATTATCTATGTTTTAGTATAAAGTTTATTAAAAGTTGAGAAGTATTAAATATACCGTCACTAGAATTGAGATGTTATTCAAAGAGAAAGATCTCAAATATACGTAGTTTGTCTTTGTATATTACACGGATGATCTGATCGCAAGGATCATGATTGGGATTTTTATTTAATACATTTTTGGTGTACAAAGATACCAAATTAAATACATTGTAATCAATGTTTTCGAAACCGGACCGGTTGGGTCAGTCAAACTGGGAACCGGACACAAAATTGGTTCAGTTGTGTGTGGTTAAACCACTTTCATTTGAACCGGTCGGACCGGCGAACCAGATCGGCGGGCAGATCGGATTTTAAAATTTTTTATTTTATTTTTGTTTTTTTCGTCAAACTCTTATTTTCTGATTAATTTAATATTTTAAGTTACATATTTTATTTATTTAAGTTTTTATATGTCATTAAAATTACAAATTCAAATGAAAATATATATATATATATATATATATATATATATATTGTATTTGTATACATAGTTTTTATTTTCATATAATTTATGACGTCTTCCGGTTATTAAATCCGGTTCGACCGGCTCAACCAGTGGACCTCTAAGACGGTCGGTTCGCTTTCCGATCCAATTCTGAAAAAATTGATTGTATCTGTTTATTTGAATTTAAAGAAAATGCTATATAGAAAGTTCTAAAAAGTAAGAATATAATTTAAATAACAAAAAGCAAGAAATTGACAAATATAAAAGGTTCACGTGAAGGATGTGTTTGATTAAATTAAGAAGGTAAATAGTAGATAGTTATATGTGGTGGCAAAGGAGATAAGAATGCTGTGTGTGTTTTCTTGAAACGGAAAACCAAAGTAACAAATATAAAAAGATATAATTGATTATTTTATGATTTTTTATAACTAGTATTCGACACCCGCGCGTTGCGGCGGGACGTCCCTTCTGTTTTGCAAACTTGGTTACGCATGTTGTGGCGGTAATATTAATATGAAGTTGTGACGACTTGGTTCTGGGGACCGAAACATAGATAGAAAACTGTTGTATAACGACACCGACGTTCTTCGATTGGTATCGGTTTCATTCTTTCGCGGTACCAACACATTACTTTCAGTCGTTATAACCTACGATAATAAAAGGCGGGACGCGGACCTTAAACAGTTGTGACATTGACATTAACGTGTCTAAGCTAAAAAAGAAACGTTGTTATATACATAAAATAAATATATGAAGTTACGACGAGTCGGTTGTGGAGATCGAATCACAGATAAAAAACAGCTATATAACGGTACCAATGATTTTCAGTCGAAGTCGGTCTCAATCTTCATGGAACCATCACATAGGGGTGAGCAAAAAACCAAAATAACCGAACCGAAACCGAAATAACCGAAAAAACCGCACCGAAAAAACCGAACCAAACTAAAACCGACGGTTTTGGTTTTGTATTTTTTGAAAACCGAAAACTACGGTTTGGTTTCGGTTTTGTATCTTTTGAAAACCGAAAAAACCGAACCGAACATATACATATACTTTAATTATATATTGTTTGCATTCACGTTTCCTAATGTATAGTATATTATGTTGTTGGCTTGTATGTTAAAAGTGCATTCATATTTGTGTTACACGTATTTGCATTTATAGTATGTTATTATTTATATTTATTGAATTTATAGATTATAATATTTATCTTTTATGTTAAGTATTTTTAAGAAAATTAATAATTTTTGTAGTCCAAAATATTTAAGTCCGAATGTGTGATAACCCCACCAAAGACTTGAATATTCACTGGTCTAGACATACTTGCCGGAGCAATAGTGACATTGATCCCGATCTAGATCCGTCCAATTCAATCCACGCATGTACGTTTTGCAGACATATACCACCGATTCAGGATTATTAAGATCAATTCTGGCGTGATTCATGTTCGATTCGTCAAACTCGTCTTTTTTTCTGGTGTCGAACTCGACGACGAGATGCGGTGCTAACGTCCGGGAGGGGGTTGGTGAACCACCCTAGATATTGACCACCGATTGCTCCATGAGGCTTGAAATGAACTTGGGCGCACAACTATTCCATCATTCTCTTTTTGTCTCCTATGGCCCAGTTACATTTGGCCCAATCCAGAGATCGTCTTCAATCATATCATTCACTTTTGGACGTATATACGTAGCTGCATGTAGTACAAGTTGGTACAGTTATGATGTGAAGGCCCATCTTAATTATATATGGGTATCCACAAGACAGTGAGGTTGTCATATCTGGGTCGGGTCATTTGGGTTCTCGTGGAGTAGAATGCCCGACCCATGGACCACTTATTGAAGTCGTTAGATAAGCGGATGACTAGTAGTGTCGTTAAAGGAGTTGAAAAGGAATTCAAATTAACCCTTTTACTTAATTTTAAGGGTAATTTTATCTTTTTAGTTATTTTTACATTCCAACTCCCTTAACAATTATACCAACCAAAACATTTTAGGTTTTCAAAATAATCACTTACATTCCAATTTAAATTTTATTTCAAATTCTAACGAATTCCACGAACCAAACGCCTCTTAGTCTTATAAAAAACTTCACGTGTATATAAACTAAAAGAGTAATATGATATGAGAACTTCTAGAGGGATTACGAGTAAAAAGGGAGAAAAGAAGTGTACGTATAGTACAACCTTCTTGTTAACATCGTTTTTTTTAATGGAAACTTGAAATCATAAGCAAAATCCCAATGAAACCATCTACAATGATTCTCTTACCAAACATAGCTAAAATACTAATAACTCAGTTGACCTATTTGATAAATCCTCTAAATTAAATTTGATATAAAAATATTCATGAGTCTATCTAACTTAATTAACTACTTAAAGAACATAAACTAATAACAAGATCGAAATGCCACACTGCCACTTATGTTTCTAGTTCATTAAGACCGTCCAACATACATCTCACGGGCTTGGCCGTGAGCCAACGTGACACCATGCCACGAGGTGAACACCACCGCACCACGCCCTCTTAGCGTGATTCACCAGTGTCGTTATATGTGGCACCCTATTGAACCCAAGACCTCCTATTTTAATGAAGTTTTGGGTACCTCATCTCAACCACTTGAGCTGAAGATCATTGGCAATCGTGTGTAGGTTGAAATAACAAATTCGCTCTCTTGTTTTTTTACAATAATAATAGAATTTAAATGGACTAACGGAGCCATATATGTTTGCTATATCAAATCAAGGATTCAGATTTTATTTTATTTTTCTTTCTCATTTTCAAATTTTATTTAACATGTAATTTGTTTTTCTCTCATAATTTGTATTATTTGATTTTAAATAATATAGAAATACACAATTTAAATTTTTTTTAGTACTTTATCCAAATTTCATTATAAATCAAGTTGTATTCAAAATAGAGTATTTTTAGTCTCATAATATCAAAAAGTATTTTATTTTAAATACAACTCATTATAATAAAAACTTATATCAAAATACAACAAAAAAAAGTTAAGCAAAAACTATGTTATTTTAATATATGCGGATGCGTTATGTTCTTGATCGACACTGATCGTGTTCAAATTTGCTTAATCTTAAAAGAATCTCAGATGTTTCCGATTTGGTTTGAGCCTCAAAGTCAATTTCCATAAAAGTAAAATATTTGGCATTTATATATTTAAATTTTCTCTTTGTAGCTTAATTTGATATGTAATAAACTGTCTTAAGTAAAATATTGATTCGTAATATATCATATATAATAAACAAGTAAAAGTTAGTGTCACTTAACCTCACAATATGGATCCACCAATACTCATATCCATCAAAACCGGGTCTACACGCGGATTTTATTTTTGACTTTTCAGTATTTAAAAACAAAATTATAAAATAACCAAACAATTATAAAGTTACCTAATTTTAACGTAATTATTTATGGTATAATGCCTATTTTCAGAACTAATTTAATTTCTTATTTTCTTTAGCATTTTTAATCCTATATAATATACACCTGATTTGGATATTACAAATGAAACATCATCTCTAAAAATTGCTCTGCACAAGACATAATTTCAAATACATGTCTCAGAATCAACTTATAACACCATCAAACTAAAGAAGAACACATCTTCCATTATTTCTCTACCGCTATTGTTTAGTCTTGAACAAATAACATTTTGCTGTTATTTGTTTTATTTGAATAGGTACGTTTATTATTTCTTATTTTCTTATCAATACGTATTAAATTAATTACAAAAAAATTAAATTCGCAATAGTGATCATGATTATTTTTTAATCTTCAAGTATCGATTGAGAAATACGTTTGTTTTTCAATTTTGCATTATACACACCATCAAAGTCCCATGTCTAGAATAACAAAGCCATTCGATTCACCATCTTCGAAAGTCTCGAGGATGCCTGACTCTACAGATGGTATGTAATTCTGCTGCTTGCGTTAGAAAACCTTTTAATACTTCATTGTTCATTTTTACTAATACTTATTATTTTCGTTTTTAGCTACAGTTTCTAGAAGACCATTTTCAGATATCTCAAATGGTATGAAACATATTACCATTGTCATAGATCATATATAACAATTACATATTAATAAGATCATCATATCCGACATATTTTAGAAATTGTCTTAATGTAACATTATTTTCTCGCGCATTAATCAATCTTATCGTTACAGATTCCAATTCAAACATTGGAGAGACTTCTGCTGATAGAAGAAAAGCAAAAAAATTATTTTTGGATGGTAAAAAAAAGAATTATAATCGTGTTGACACATATTATGAGAAAAAACAAATTGTCACAGAGTAACTACTATATCTTTGTGCAATGTTACAAACAGAAATCATATAATATTTCATCGTTCATTTTTACTAATAACTATTATTTTCTTTTGCTATAAGACCTTTTTCACATATCTCAAATGGTATGAAACAAATTACCTTTGTCATAAATCATATCTAACAATTATATATTAAATTAAATCACCATATCCGACATATTTTAGAAATTGTGTTAATGAAATTATTAAAAAAAAATTGTAACATTAATCTATCCTTATCGTTACAGATTCCAATTCAAACATTGGTTTGACTTCTGCTGATAGAAAAAAAACAAGAAAATTATTTTTGGGTGGTAAAAAAATAATTATAAAGGTGTGGACACATACGATGAAATAAACATATTATCACACTGTAACTCCGATATCTTTGTGCCATGTGACAAAGAGAACCAAACATCTGATACGTCACATCAAAACATGAACCGAGGTCATGATAATCTAAACCACAAATCTCCGTTAAACAGCATTACCAACGATTAGTATGAAAAATATTAATATTACAAATTCAATTCTTTTTACACAGTCCTCGTTTAAACTATAATAGATAATATATTTTAAACATGTGTTACACTATTTTTCAGACATGTGTGATAGTAGCAACAACAGTACAACACCATCATCAAATGTTATAGAAAACTCTCTAAAATCAACTTACATGACAACAGAGAATTCATCCACAATAACTCAAGATCTTAATTTAAAGACGGTATCATCCGGAAAACAAATGATACAACGTATTTGTCGAAATATATCACCTATACCTATGGAGAACTTGACTGTGGGTGAATATGTATTTGTTGGCATCTCAACAGGTAATAAAAATCAAATTCAAATTTTATATCTTTTAATGCATGTTATAATTATTAATTATAAAATTATATTAATATTTGACTTTCAACCATAACAAAATAAATAGATTACTTGGATCACGGAGAACAGAGCTTTATATGTGAAAGATGTCATGCAAAGTTATGGAAATATGAAGCGATGAGGGGAAAAAAACTAAAGATAAAACTATGTATTCCCTTTGTTGTGGATATGGAAAAGTCGAGCTTCCTGATTTAAAGGCACCGCCATAAAATTATAAAGATCTTATTTCTGGTGTTGATTAAAAAAGCAAGTTCTTCATGCAAAATATTCGCCGATACAATTCGATGTTCTCATTTACGCCCATGGGTGGGAAGATTGATAAAACCGTTAATAGGGATAACGCTCCGTTCGTATTTCGATTGAGCAGACAAAATTATCACACCATAGGAAGTCTTATACCTGATACAGGATCTAAACCAAAGTTCTCTCAATTGTACATATATGATACTGATAATGAAGTATCAAATAGACAGAATATTTTTTGGTATGTATTTTTAATTTTGTTTAATATATACCGTACTATTAGTTTAATGGTTAATTGATTTTATATAAAAGAATTTGTTTCTTAACAAATTTTGTGTTTCATATATTATTTCAGTAATCAAGCAGATGGATCGAAATCAAGTTCTGAAAATCTGGATCTAAACATTATACAAGATCTTAAACATATGTTAGATGAACATAATGCGCTAGTTAAAGTTTATAGTGTAATATCCAGGATTTTTCCGATGTATCTTTCCCTAAACCCGTGCACGTATTGAGCATTCAAATCTTAGAAACTTATTAAAATTACATTTTTTAAATATTAAATATTAATTCAATTAGTAAAAACAATTATACTTGGTATATATATATATAAGACAAATATATATATAGATGTATCTTACAAATAAAAATGTTTGAAATTCTTAAAATTTTATAAGTTTATAATTATATAAATAAAATAATTTATAAACTTATTTTTAATACTTAAACTTGTAAGCTCTAAATCTTATTAATTATTTTATAAAAATTATAAAATAATAAAACCTATAAAACTTATGTAGTTTTAATAAAACATATTATTTATTGTATAAAGTCCAGGGACTAAAACTGCTATTATAGAAACTTATTTTAAACTTAAGTTTTGTTTTAACATGAAATAATAAAGGCTTGAGACTTCAGGGACCATTTGTGTAATTTGACCAAACATCCGAGTCAGGAACTGATCACGAGTTCGAATCCCACATCAACCGGTTTTCACCCTCTTTCACCCGAAACCGCAATCCCGGCCAAATGCGTTGCACCTCGAGCTTCACCTCCAGCGTGCGACCCTAGCCCGAGGTAATTCAATGCTCGAATCCAGCCGTATCAACGCGTGGGTTCGAAATTGGAGTTATTACTCTCAACCGTAAACTCCCTAACCGTTCAAGCATTAATCGTCGAAATCACCTATAAATACTAGTTACTAAACACCAACGACATCACACTCTAACTACACAAACACTCAATTTAGCCATTCGTCCCCTGCATTGCTCGTTTGATCCCAGTGACAGCCGATCCCGACCTTCGACTCGTTCTTCCTCGAATCGACACCAAATCAGGTAATCCTCATGGCCATTATCTTCGTTTCCATTCTTAGATCAAAAGCCCTCTGCCAATTTACATTGATAGAGGATTAAACAGTTCGTATTTGAGGGATTTGGATCCTAGGGTTCATACGGAAAATTGGGGATGATTAAAGATTGTGATTATCTAATTCTTTTTCTGATTATAACATCAGTGAGGCCCTTAGCCGGGTGGTTAGTTGTGTGTGTGTGTGACTCGGGTGGCCCGGGTTCGAACCTTTTATTTTTTTGTAGCCTTTTTAAAATAGTTTTATACTTTTAATAATTTTATAAATTATGTTAAATTTATATAAACTTAAATATGATTTTTAGTTACACTTTTATATTCTGAAACTATTTTTAATTAATTAAACTTAGTTAAAGACTATAAAAAAAATTTAATCCTTATTAATAGTTTTAAATCCTTAAAAACTATAAAAATAATTCTAAACTTTATAAAACTTATACTTCCATCGCAAATGATTTTTAAAAAAAAATCAGGAACTTTAACTTATTATTGCTTTCTATATTATCTATGTTTTAAACTTTAAATTTACAAACTTTAATTAAAAACAGAAAACTTATGCAATATTTATAAAAATTCGAATAGTTTATGAAACTTACATATTATTTAGAAAGCAGAAACTTATAAACTTGTGCTATTTATATCTATTTAAACCAAGGCTTATTTAATTATTTATAAACTTTATAAAAAGAGAAACTTTAATTTAATAAATTCTAAACTTACACATTTGTAAAATTTATATTTTATAAACAGAAATTTATTTGGTTATATAAATTTTAAAAGAGAAATAATTATACTTTATTTATTTCCTAAATAATTTTAAACTTATAAACTTTATAAAACTAAACGGAGACTTTAAGTATTTATTAACTAGTAAACTTTATTTTAAGATACTTATTTAAAAACATTTTTAGAACTTATAGTTTTATCTACACATTGAAAACATTTATAAACTTATCATTAAAACATAAACTATATAAGAAATTCTATTTTACAATCTTATAGGTACTTAATATTTATTTACATATTAATTTGAAAAATAAATATTTAATACTTGAAACTTTAATGATTTATATGGTTTATTCTTATAAATGATTATTTATCCTTAATAATTATATACACTTTAAATAATTACTATTAATCCTAAATCACTATTTAGTCTTTAAATACTTTGTATTTAATAATTATTTTACTCTTGAAATAATTATTATCATTAATTCTTATCTTAAATAATTATTTTTTTCTAATCTATAAATGTATTAAACTTTGACACACAAGTCTTGTATCATTCATTCGAAACCTTTATTTTAAACTTGATTTAAACTTCACAAACACGACCATTCCCATCTCCCATTGAAACCCTAGTCGAATCTTGAAATCCCAAATCGTTGTCCTAGTCCTATAAGATCATACTTGAAACTTTAGACTTATATTCCTAGGATTATTGTGAGGATATTCTCCCTCTCTAAGTCTTGCAAACTTATTCTTATCGGATACTCTTCATCAATCCATGTGAGTATACTTAGCCCCTTTTTCCTTTCTATACTTTTGGGGTGAAACATGTTCAAAACTTTAAACTTATACAATTCTTGTACAACTATGACTAGATGCTTATTCTTATGTTAAACTTGAGACTTGTATTCTTAGATTAAACTTAAAACTAGCACATTCGTTAGCTTTGATCAAGCCGATAGTAACAATGATAGATCTATTGTATTTGACCAATCCACCTTGATTGATTGACCCCTTCGGGGGGAGCCCTTGGTGATTGTTACTAAATTAAACTTTAAACTTGAGACTTATAAGGGTAACCTGCGGGTTATGCCTAAACTTGGTTGGAGGTTTGAAGTGCACAATGTTTAGGATGCTTGTTTCTCATACTTACATTATAGAATGCATATATCATAGTGAATTGTAATTCTTCTCAAATACTTGTTAAACTGTGTCAAAACCTTTGTATCTCACCAACTATTTTGTAGTTGACAGATTCTTTCACATGTTTCAGGTTCTACAACATGAGACTTTATCGTGATCACATAGGATGCTTGGACCTAGAATGCTTAATAAATTAGACTTGTATTCTTGCTATGTATTTTATTTATTCCTTGTATTGGAACCTTGAAGTTATTTAATAAAACTATTTAAACTTTAATAGTCAACCTTGTGCTATTGAACAACCGCGTCCGCCCCGACGTATAATTCGCCGTCGGTTGGGGTGTGACATATAGGATGGTTAGGGATTGTTTTAAAGAAAACCCACATGTTGATGTAAAGTTACGTCTAATTGGGAAAAGACAACAAGATGGTAGAACATACGACTTACCATCAGCTTCTGAAGTTGCTGCTTTAATCGTTGGAGATATTGGCGATGCTATTGAGAATCGTGATATTATTGTAAAAACAAAATCTGGCATTCTACACCGTATAAGTGAGTTACATCCTTCTTACCTCGCTCTTCAACATCCATTATTGTTTCCTTATGGTGCTGATGGGTAATAGAAATGTTTCTAATACAAACGGTAGCAAACGACCCAATTGTACAATGAGGGAATTCTTTGCATATAGAATTCAGGATAGAATAAATACTTTCTCATTAATTCAAAGCTCAAAGAGACTTTATCAACAATTTTTAGTTGACGCTTACACTATGATTGAAGCTGAAAGGATATATTACATACGTAAGCAGCAAAAAGTACTTAGGTGTGAGTCGTATGAGAATCTTTGTAATGCTCAAAATCAGGGAAACATCAACATCTCTAACGCAGGTCAACGTATATACTTCCTTCTTTTTTTACTGGAAGTGCTAGGTATATGATGCAAAATTATTTGGATGTCATGTCTCTTTGTAAATGGTCTGGATATCCTGATTTTTTCATTACCATAACATGTAATCCAAAATGGTCTGAAGTAAAAAAGATATCTCAAGAACACCACCATTAAACCCGAAGACAGACCTGATATATTACGCAGATTATTTAAAATAAAGCTTGACGCAATAATCCAAGATCTTAAGGACAATACATTATTCGGCAAAGTTCAAGCAGGTACTTTACTTTATAAATTCATTACATTTTATTTTTTATCGTATGATACCTGTATAAATACTTTTAATTATCATCTTTATTAAATATTGTTCAATTTTATAAAATTTATAACCGTAATATTGATAAAATATTTTCTTTTGTTATGTAGTTATTTATACCGTTAAGTTTCAAAAACGGGGTCTGCCTCACGCTCATATATGTTTATTTATGCATGCGGATCACAAGCTCCCTACTGTTGATTATATTGATCCAGTAATTTCAGCTGAGATTCCTAATAAATATGAAGATCCTGAATTATATCATCTTGTACGTGAGTTCATAATCCATGGTCCGTGTGGTGTTGATAATATGAAGTGTCCATGAATGGTTGATCGAAAGTGTTCAAAAAATTTCCCAAAAAAGTTTTCAAATGACATATGCATTGATACAAATGGGTTTCCTATATACCGTAGAAGAGATGATGGTTCCTTTGTGGAGAAAAGTGGTGTCAAGTTAGATAATCGAAGCGTAGTGCCATATAACAAAGTTCTTATAAGAAGATGTCAGGCATATATCAATGTTGAATGGTGTAATCAAGCTGGATCTATAAAGTATTTGTTCAAATATATTAACAAAGGTCTTGATAGAGCTACTCTTCGAGTTGTGGAAAATAACAATGAAGACACTAATGAACAAGCCGTAGATGAGATAAATGAGTATTATGATTGCAGATATGTATCTGCGTGTGACGCATCATGGAGAATATTTTCATATGATGTTCATTACAGGACGCCTTCAGTCATGAGACTACCTTTCCATCTGCCTGGTCAACAACAAGTTTGTATATGGTGCATATGATGATATTGACAGTATACTCAACAAACCATCTGTGGCTTCTTCAATGTTTTTATCTTGGATGATGTGTAACGAAAAATATGAAGAAGCACGACAACTTACTTATGTTGAATTCCCTACCAAATTTGTTTATAAAATTCCAGATCGGTGTTGGGAACCAAGGAAAAAGGGCTTTTCAATTGGTAGAATTCATTCAGTTTCTCATGCACTTGGTGAAGCCTATTTCTTAATAATTCTTTTAAATAAAGTCAAATGACCAACATCATTTGAAGATATTCGTACAGTCAATGGTCATGTATGTGCTACATTTAGAAATGCATGTTATGACCTAGGTCTGTTAGACGATGACATGGAGTATATTGAAGCAATCCAAGAAGCAAGTCATCCGGGCTCTGGTTATTACCTAAACTTATTTGCAACAATGCTAATGTCTAATAGCTTGTCAAGACCAGATTTTGTGTGGGGAAAGACATGGAAATATTTGTTAGATGATATTCTATACAACCAAAAAATATTATTAAACAATCCAGGAATGTTATTCTTTAGATGGTTCAATATACTATAATATGTTCTATCTTTTCATACGAATATTTCATTTAAATTAATTTTTGGTTTGCATTTTCATATTTATTACTTACCGAAGATCAAATTAAGAACTTGACCTTGTTACAAAAAATAGAGAAATTTATGCTTCGTAATAACTCTACATTACGAAACTATACCACAATGCCTTATCCTGACGATGAGAGTATAAGTTCGACACAAAATCGATTTATTACTGAAGAATTGTCATATGATATGCATTTTTTGCTGAAAGAGCTACATACTCTTTTGAATCAACTAACAGATGAACAAAGAAACGTTTTTAACAAGGTAATAACAATTGTTACAGACAAGAATGGAGGTGTGTTTTTCCTATATGGGTATGGTGGAACTGGTAAAATCTTTCTATGGAAAACATTATCAGCAACAATTAGATGTAAATGTCAAATCGTTTTAAATGTTGCTTCAAGCGGTATTGCATCGTTGTTGTTGACGGGAGGTAGAACAACACATTCTAGATTTCTCATTCCTCTCAATCTTAATGAAGATTCTATTTGTCGTATTAAGCTAGGTAGCGAAGTTACGCATTTAATAACTCAAACATAATTCATTATCTGGGATGAAGCTACGATGGTTCATAAGCATGCATTTGAAGCGTTCGATAGATCTTTGAATGACATATTGACCCCAAATACTTCAAACAAAAGTAATATACCATTCGGAAGTAAAATTATTGTATTTGGTGAAGATTTTAGACAAATCCTACATGTTGTGCCAAATGGAAGCAGACAAGACATTGTCAATGCTGCTTTGTGTTCATCATACATTTGGAGAAAATGCAAGTTGCTAAAGTTAACAAAAAACATGAGACTGACCATTGGTAATGACACAGCTGATCTCGAAAAGACACAAACTTTGCAAAATGGCTCTTGGACCTGAGAGAGGGTAATGTTGGTGGCATTAATGATGGCGATGCGGTGATTGATATACCTGATGATATACTTATTACTGATTATGTCGATCCTATTGGTAGTTTAATTGACTTTGTCTATCTATATATTCTTCAAAACTACAAAAACCCTCAATTCTTTCAAGAAAGAGCAATACTTGCACCAAAAAATGAAGTAGTGCAGGAGATTAATGATCGTTTTTTGGCAATGTTCCCCGGTGAACAAAAAAAATATCTAAGTTCAGATAGCATATGCCAGTCAGAACAGTTGAACGATAATTTCCAACAAAGTTTATACTCCCCAGATGTTCTTAATGGTCTTAAACTTTTCGGATTGTCAAATCATAGTTTAGTTTTGAAGGTAGGTGTGCCTGTAATGTTGCTGAGAAATATTGATCAGAAAAATGGGTTATGTAATGGAACTAGATTACAAGTCAAATCTCTTGGTAATCGTGTTAGCGAGGCCGAGATAATTTCTCGAAGCAATATTGGGACTCAAACATTTATTCCAAGAATAAATTTAACGCCTTCAGACAAAAAAATCTCTTTCAAGCTACAAAGAAGGCAGTTTTCACTCTCGGTTTGTTTCGCCGTGACAATAAATAAGAGCCAGGGTCAGTCACTTTCAAGGGTTGGATTGTTCTTGAGGCAACCGATTTTCACTCATGGTCAATTATATATTGCACTTTCAAGAGTTAAAAGCAGAGACGGGTTAAAAATTTTAGCCTTAGACAAGGATGGAAAAATTTCAAACAAAACATCAAACGTTGTATACAAATAAATATTTACTGATTTATAAATTGTATTCATCATTTATTTAGTCTCAAATTGTATTTTGATTTACATTTATTTTATTTATAACCCCGTGTAATACACGAGTTCTAACACTAGTAATATTAATAATAGACTATTGTAACATGCATATTGAATTTTAAATATAAAGTAACTAAGAAATCTATATCTATATCTATACTATCTAATAAATAAAAGTTTTTCATTACACGTGTCGCATCCATATTCATTGTTATCGGGTTTTTTTTTCCGTCTCTATCTACTATTAAATGCAAATATATATTTTAATAATAATATATTCTTAAAGAAAACAAATACTAATCTATACTATCTAATAAATAAAAGTTTTTCATTACACGTGTCGCCTCCATATTCATTGTTATCGTTTTTTTTACGTCTCTATCTACTATTAAGTGCAAATCTATCTTTAAATAATATTATATTCTTAAAAAAAACAAATACTAATCTACACTATATAATAAATAAAGGTTTTTTAGTGCCACGTGTCGCCTCCATATTCATTCTCATCATTTTTCCATCTTTCTCTCTTATTTAATGCACTTTTATCTTTTAATAATAATATATATTTAAAAAAAATACTAATTATACTAATAAAACACATTTAATTTAAATTATCCCTTATTATAAATTTTTTTAAAATTTAACTATGTAGCTTTTATTTCAATCAAACAATAAATGAAAGTTAAATTATATTAAATAGTAATTAACGTATTTTTGAAACCTAATTATATATTAATTTTTACATATTTTGAGTTTGTTTCTATCCTTAGTATATGTAATATATTTTTACACCTGTAAAATATATATACATAAATATTTAAAATTTTTATATATTTATATTTTTCAATTTTCACCCCGTGTGTAAACACGGGATCTAAACTAATTATATTAATAAAACACGTTTATTTTTATATTATCTCTTATTATAAGAAACCGTGAAATCTAGTTATTTAACTTTTATTTTCAATCAAATAGTAATGAAAGTCAAATTACATTAAATACTAATTAACGTATTTTCGAAACTTAATTACATATTAAGTTTTATATATTTTGAATTTTATTTTCTATCTTTAGTATATTTTGAATTTTGTTTTCAATCTTTAATATATGTAATATATTTTTACACCTGTAAAATATATACATAAAGATTTAATAATTTTATGTAATAATTTTTTTACACCCCGTTTGTATAACACGGGTGCTAAGCTAGTCATCTATATAAAGAAACAAACTATTGGGATCACAACAAAGAAGAATAACGTATTAGTCCACATGAGCAGTGGCGGAGCTTGAAAATTTTCGCAGGGGGGGCCGGGAATTTTTTTTCATATAGGGGGGGGCCGGAACTATAAAATTTTCGGCCGAATACATATAAATTAATACTACTGAGCGAAAAATCGACCGAATACGTATATATTAACACTTCTGAGCGAAAAATCGGGGGGGCCCGGGGCCCCCTCGGGCCCCTTATGGATCCGCCCTTGCACATGAGATCAGTATTCATACGAAAATTTTCAAATAAAAAAGAAAAACTAAATTTTTTTTTCTAACGTAAATACTATTAATAGATTATTATAATTAAAATATTGAATTTTTGTAACGTAAATACTATTAATAGATTATCGTAACATATTATCTTAAATCTTAATTAAAATACTAATGTATACAATAACTAAGAACTCTTCTATATATAGGAAACAAACTATTGTGAAATCAAAGTAAAAAACCATAACATGAGTTGCACCAACAACTTCTCATTTGTTTTGGTATTAACATTATATCATGTTTGCTTTGTAACTGCGTCTTAGGAACCATATACAATGCAGGTTATCGATGGTAAAATCAAGCATCTCGTTGCTCATATTTCCTCAAACCAAAAAGATTTTGGAAACAAATCAATGACTATACATGATGCATTTAACTGGAACTTTCGTAGAGATGTTGATGAGATGATTCGGTTTAGAGGCGAGTTTTTCTGGATGAATCCCGACAATTCTGTTTTTAGAATAGCTGATTTTCTGTTTTTACAATTCTGTTTTGGTTCATCGCAAAAGGTATTAATAGATTAAAATATTGGTTTGAATTTTCAGTATTATGTTTCAAAAGAAATGATTCAAGCCAAAGAGGTTGTGGTGTAGCGGTTGAGGTGAGGACTGAAGTCCCAAGGGACCCGAGTTCAATCCCTGCCACCACCATTAATTTATGCGGCGTCGCAAATGAGGCCTTTTAGGCTGATGCACCAGAGTTTTACCCACGTCGATCCAGGGTTTGAGCCTCGGCTCTCCCTCAAGCCCGGAAGGGGCCGTATTGGGTGGGGTTTTTCATTGAAAGCTCTCCAACTCTGACGCAAAGTGGGCTCGGTTAAGACAACATATTGGCTGGAGTTGGATGAGGCTCTCCCATGTGACCGAGGGGTGTGACATCACACATTCAATGTTCGCCTTTCAAAAAAAAAAAAAAAATGATTCAAGTTTGATTTTGATTATATTCTTCTTGTTTTGGCTCGTAAAATTTGGTTTAATACCATACCATAAAATGCATTATGCATTAATTCATAGATCAACACCTAATGATAATATCTTGATAAATAACTAATATGTTAATTCACTAAAATGAATATCAACAACTCTATTTTCTAAACATCATGCAAATCATATTTGGTAATCCCAAATCTGTTATTCTGAATTCAAAACATGAGAATAATATTCATATATGGGAACATTTTGTAAAACTAAAACTTTAAAATAAAATAAAAAATAATTTCCGAATGTTTTTACTAATTACATATCATATTTTTTGATTACCAAATGAACGATAAAACCAACCCTAAATATAATGTTTGACGCTTTATCAATTATGTTATAAATAGTGAAAACTGAAATTCGTACGCTAATATGTAATTTCCCATATATAAGGACCCAATTTATAACATCGCCATACCATGGGGACTTTTTAAGCAATTAACTCTATTTAAAAAGGTTTGATATTATGAAATAAAAAAAATATATTATTGTTGTTGTTACATGGTTATAATTAATGTGTGAAAATTTGGTGAGAAGAAATGGTAAAAGGGTCCGAAAAATTTAAAACGTGTAAAAATCAAAGTAGGTAAAGTCACCGATTGTTGGAGGAGAAATTATGATTTTTAAAAAATGAGTATAAATCTGATATGATAGCTGATGTGATGAATTTGTTGGTGTTTAGTGTTAGAGGTGCACTTAAAATGGTCAAAGTAAAGAAGGGGTGGATGCCAAATATCTCGAACATTTTAAACGGGGGTGTTAATTGCAAGGGTGGAGGGGGCACCCAAGCCTTGAAGCCCACATCCACCAATGAGAGTGTGACACGTCATTTGAAGCCCTATGAAGCCACGGAGGTGGCGGCACCCAAGCCATGAAGGCCCCCCCGCCATCCTCTCCAACAATCATATTAATGTCACCGGGGAACTACGGTGGGAAGCCGCATGACGCCATTTGTTGGCATAGTGGGGGTGGCGGTGGTGATTTGAAACCGCATGAAGCCCGTACGTCGGCAACGCGAGTGCCCCCTCTACCATAAGATTGTATAAAAATTGAAGGTGAATGCAATAAAATACAAGGTCTTGAAAGCAACCATTAATCAAGAAAACACAAGTTAATTGCTTGTCCTTGAAAATTATGGTTAGTTTTAACCAAAAAGTAACCCAAAGTTAGGGTATATAGCCCAAACCCTTCAATTAAAAGCCCAAATAGACCCATTTTTTAAGTGTGTGGTCAAAATTACCGGGCCTAATTAAGATTATTATAAACATAAACGTTGACATATCCACAAATTACAATGCCACTAGATCACGATCACATTGGGCCGAAAAAATATCATTGATGTTCACTAAAATCTCGATATCATTTCGGAGTTGGGTTATTAACTTACTTTAACAAAGTGGGCCAAAACCCAATAAAATTTATGGCGGGAATAAAAAAGGCTTTAGTTTTTTCATCATCCCGCCACTAAGCCTTTGGCTTCCCTCGTAAACTTCTTTTCAACCTGCTATATAAACCCTGAACCCCCTCATTTCATCACATAGTTTCATTTCCCCCCTTTTTTCAGTCTTTCATACCCTAACCCTAGTTTCTCAAAAAAATCAGTAGATTTCGTTAATTTCAGGCTGAAAAATGTTGGAGCTACGGTTAGTTCAGGGGAGTCTTCTTAAGAAGGTGATGGAATCGATAAAGGATCTCGTTAATGACGCCAATTTTGACTGCTCCGCCACCGGATTTTCGCTTCAGGCGATGGATTCCAGCCACGTGGCGTTGGTGTCTCTTCTTCTTAGATCGGAAGGTTTTGAACATTACCGCTGTGACCGTAACATCTCCATGGGCATGAATCTTAGTAACATGTCGAAGATGCTGAAGTGTGCTGGAAATGATGATATTATCACTCTCAAGGCTGATGATGGCAGTGATACTGTTACTTTCATGTTCGAGAGTCCCAGTAAGTATATCCATTTCTTTTTATCAACATTTAAGCGTTAATTGTGATAACTTTAGGGCTAAATTGAGGGTTTAGGTCTATGTTTTTCAGTTTTTTGAATCGAATTCACAGTAAAGTAAAATTACTAACTATGATCAGTTTGAAGTTTATATCTAGCTTTATAAACTGTCTTCTGTAATTCATGAGGTAATCTGTTGATCTTCTTATACCGATGACAGAGTTGCTAGTCTCTCCTTTACACGAACATTTTACCGTTAATTGTGATTCGTTAGGGCTAGTTTGTAGCTTTAGATCTTGGTTTTTTGTGCTCATTTTTCAGTTTTCTGAATCGTATTCACATTAACAGTAAAATTAACATGTATTATCTGTTTGAAGCTTATACCTGGTTTTATATACAGCCTTCTGTAATTCATTAAGCAATTTGCAGATCTGTTGACCTTTTTATACTGATGGCAGAGTTGCTAGTATCTCCTTTTCACCAATATTTACCGTTAATTGTGGTTCGTTAGGGCTAAAATGTGGCTTTAGAGGATCTGTTGATTTCTCTTATACTGATAACAGCGTTGCTAGTTTATCCTTTCTTGATTTGTTTGATGTTTGTTTATAACAATGCATGCTAATATGTTAATTGAGATGGACATGTGTTGGTGTTCAAGGTATGAATTTGAAGTTGCGAATTGTGAAATCTTTACTGATTTCTATGAATTTATGGTGCCAATTGGTGCGTTTTTACTGATTTTTATGAATTTAAGTTGCCAATGGTGCAATTTTACTTATTTTTATGAATTTAAGTTGCCAAGTGGTGCAATTTTACTGATTTTTATGAATTTAAATTGGCAATTGGTGAAGTGTGACTATTTTTATGAATTTAAGTTGCCAAGTGGTGCATTTTTACTGATTTATATGAATTTTAGTTGCTAATCGTGCAGTTTTACTGATTTGTATGAATTTAAGTTGCCAATGGATGCATTTTTATTGATTTATATGAATTTTAGTTGCCAATTGTACAATTTTACTGATTTTTTGCCAATTGGTGCATTTTACTAATTTATATGAATTTAAGTTGTCAATTGTGCAATTTTACTGATTTTTATGAATAAGGGGCCAATTGGTGCATTTTTACTAATTTATATGAATTTACGTTGCTAATCGTTCATTTTACTGATTTTCATGAATTTAAGTTGCCAATAGCGCGTAGATGATTTAACATTTGGTTGTCCTGTTACCTTATGGACTGCAGCTCAAGATAAGATTGCTGATTTTGAGATGAAACTAATGGACATCGATAGCGAGCATCTTGGCATTCCTGAAGCCGAGTATCATGCCATTGTAAGGATGCCTTCATCTGAATTTGCAAGAATCTGTAAAGACCTCAGCAGTATTGGTGACACAGGTAGTTTTTACATTTGATGTTCTTAACCTTTTCAACAACCTGAAAAAAAAGATTTTAATGGGTTGTTTGTTTTGTTTATTAGTCGTGATTTCTGTAACCAAAGAAGGTGTGAAATTCTCAACAAGAGGTGATATTGGAACTGCAAATGTTGTTTGTAGACAGAACACAACAGTCGATAAGGTACAATCTTTTATATGTTTGATTATGGTAAATGAATATTTTTTCATGCTTTTGGTTTTGATTTGTATTTACAGCCTGAAGAAGCTACTGTCATTGAGATGAATGAGCCGGTTTCTTTGACATTTGCATTGAGGTATATGAACTCCTTCACCAAGGCAACACCATTATCAAGTACCGTTACAATCAGCTTATCTTCCGAGCTTCCTGTGGTTGTTGAGTATAAAATAGCTGAAATGGGATACGTAAGGTTTTATTTGGCTCCCAAGATTGAAGAAGAAGATGAAGAAAACTTGAAATCCTAACTTCATAAATGTCTTGTTTATGACTAAAGTTACATTATGAAATGAAAATCTTTAGTATGTAAACATAATTTGAAGTTTAATTCTCTTTATGTCATGTTGGTAGTGGAAAGTTTCTGTAGTTTTCTTTTTTGTTTTAATGAATTTTGAAATTAGTTGTTTCTCATCTTGTTTAGTTAGATCCAGACATGTTTGATTTGAAGTTGTGTTGATCATTGGTGAATAGGCTGTTTTTATCGTGTAGCAATTAACCAGAATGTATAAAAGCTCTATTGTGGTGCCCCTGTTTGAAAAATGATATGTGAGAAGTATGAAACAGAATAATATTAGAAGTATGTAACTTGAGTTAGTCAGATAATTTTTTAATATTAATGAAACATGCAAACATTGTTGTGAGTGAAAAAATAAATGCATATTCATTCAAAACTAACTAAACAAATGAAGCTGACTAACCAATGAAACTAACTAGTTTCGTTGGACCAATATAAGCAAAATTAACGAGATTCGCCCAACACCTCTCCTTAAGTTGGAGGTGTATACAACCTCAAGTTGCAAATGATAGTTGAGTGCGGTTGATCAGCAACAATACTCCTAGTAAATATATTTGCAAGTTAATTAGTAGTAATAGTAAGAGAGCAGAATCAAATCTACTTGAAGCTTCTCTCGTATAAAATGACAATTCAACTCAACATGCTTTGTGTGTTCATGAAAAACGTGATTCTTAATGATGTGAATAGACCGTCTAATTGGCACACTTAAGAGGAACCAGAGTGAGATTGGGAATCCAAAATTCCGCAAATAAACGAGTCAACTAAGCAAGTTCTTTTGTGGCTCGGTGAAGAAACCGATATTCAGCTTCAGCAAATTTATGATAAATAATAACTTGTTACTTGGGCCGGTGTGGTGTTACAGTCTGTATCGTGGCACCCGAACCCATTTTCTGACTCCACTTTGTGCACCATGAAAGTGTTAACGGTTCGGTTTCAGTTTGTTTGTTTTATTTGAGTTTTAAATTTTTAGGCATATACGTTAACCAAACCGAACCCTATTGGAAGTTTGTCTAACCAAACCAAATTCAATCGAATTAAAAAATATATAGACTGGATTCAATAACATTGTTGCTACCAAAAACCACTGAGTTGACCTTTAACTTGAGGTAACATCAGTATAAAGTCGGCTCTCGGTCTTCTTGGGTCCAGATCTGGGCTGCATTCACACGAAATTATAGTTAGAGGGCCTAAGGGGTTAGCCCCCGATGACACTTTGACGCTCAAGTTAGTTTTATAGATGATAAAGTGGTATATATGATTATGCGTTGTATGTTGTATGTCTATTGTAGAGAGTGGGAAAGGAAGGGAGAACAACATGAACTTGAGTTGGAGTATTCAGAATAGCTTCTTTATATCCTGTGTAATTTTTAAAATTTATTAAAAATCTCACTTCATTCCATTCTTTATCTCTATACCATGTCTTTAAAATTTTATGATATTTAAGAGTAGATCTTTAAATATAAAGATACTTTTTTATCTTTATCTTTATCTCCCCCAAACTGTTTTTCTTAACTGTTTATTAAAAAAAATTATTAGTTTATATTATATATATTTTAAAATAATAAATGTGCATAATTTGTATATACCAAAAATAAAAAATAATAAAAGTTTAATATTTGGTTCCAAATTCTAATCAATCGATTGAATAGTACGTCAAAATAGAGTCGTGGATTGAATCACCAAACTGTTGACCGAACTCGTTCTCTAAAATATTATTATAAATTGATTTTAGAATAAAAGAAAATAAGACAAAATAATTGGTAGTTAAGATTGTAAATGGAAGAAAGAGAAGTAAATAATAAAAAAGAATATAGAGATAAAGATAAGAGCAAATTACAAATTCCCGGGACTGTTTGTATAATTAATTAAAGATTTGAAAAACAAGAGGGGCGGTGAAAAGACCAATTTGCCCTCACATGCAAGGCACGTTCCAGAGACTATTTATGTAATTAATTAAAGATTTGAAGAACAAGAGGGGCGATGAAAAGACCAATTTGCCCTCACATGCAAGACACGTTTTAGGGACTATTTGTGTAATTAATTAAAGATTTGAAGAATAAGAGGGGCGATGAAAAGACCAATTTGCCCTCACATACAAGGCAAGTGATAAGACTTAACGGTAGCTAGACCAAAGAACGTAACATGCAAACTTTTTCAAACATAAATGACGTTTCTGTAATTTTCTTAGTTAAAAAACATATATTGAAATTTAGGTAATACTTAAATGATGTAATTTGTAATTTGCTCTAAATGAGATGTGTGAGACTTTTGAAAAATAAGATAATGATTTATGATAAGCGATGATGACTTTTAGTTAAATTATAAAATATGAATAAAAAAAAGTTATTGTAAATGCTTTTACAAATATGTCTCATTTTAGAAGGGAGAGAGGCATGGCTAATACCAATGTTTTAAAAATCGGTTTTTAAATTGTAACAGATTAGGCTAAAAAATGGTTCAACCGGTTGTATCGGGTGGTTCAACCGGGTTGACTAGTAAACCTATAATTTCATAAAAATACAACTATATTAAAAAAATAATAAAAAAATACATGATTCCATGATAAAAATTAATCCAAAAGTTAATCCATAATAAAAAATAATCCAAAAACACTCAATTTTTTAATAAAGTTTTTTTAAATAAAAGTGCATAATTGTTTTATGTCATTGGAGTGTTGAATGTATTAATTTCATGATTGCTTAATACAATTTTTTTTACCAACATCGTCATTCTCATCAACAAGAGTATAACTATTTTCGTTTCCTACAATATTAAAAAAGAACTTTTATCGCTTAAATGTTTTTAATGGCAAGTAGAAGGATGATGGTTAAACATAATTTTTACACGGGCCGCTATTTTCTGAAGATGAGCATATCAATTGATTTGTTTTTTCTAAACTGGGCTATAGGTAAGGTAATTGAACAACAATCATTCTGTTTGTAACTTTGTGTGTATCCCAACAAACAATTTTTTTTAAAGTTTAAACATAAAATTTTACAACGGTATAACCCGGTATTACCGGTAATACCGGCGGTTCAACTAACATACCGGTTTTCCAATTTACCGGGCTCAAACTTACCAGAATAGTGGCCGAGACCCGGTTCAACCGGTATTACCGGCCGATTTAAACCGGTTTTTAAAACATTGGCTAATACTAGTGGGTTGCCGAGGTAAGGCGCCAACCTGAAGCTTGCTAATTCCATCATTGGGCCTAACATGCTGGACTTGGGTCCCGTCCTGTCTAGCCTATTAAACACATGGGGCGACTCTATAATATAATCAACTAAAACAACCGTTTTAGTCCTCAAAATTTAAAGAAAAACTACTTCAATCTATATTTTAGCGTAAAAGTATATGTGATAATTTTTCAACTTTTGTGTTTTTAGAGAGAAATCTTAATCTATCAAATTTTGTATTAATATTATACGTTTTTACGTTCCATAAAATTACATATTAGTAAGTTTTATAAATTTTGAAAACTTTCACAAAAGCAATAATTTTAATGTTCGTTTTAGGCCAAAAATACGTTGAGCCATCCCTGATTAAACATATATATAGTTATCACTTATTCAGTTAACCGAACAAGCCATATTAAAAAAATGTATATTGTTAACCAAACCAAAATCCGAATTCATAATTTAGATATAGTTGAGAATCGAACCGAAAATCGAATTAACAACTCGGTTTGTTTTTTTTTGTTATGGATAGACTTCACTTAAGTTTTCGATTAATTTTTTTTTAGTAAACTTCAGTTTTCGTCCCCGAAGTTTGCACAAAACTTCAGGTTTTGTCCCTCTATAACACATTTCATACCTGACGTTTAATGTTTTAATACTTTGTGTCCCTGGTCCTTAACTCCGTTAAGTTTTCTGTTAGTTTTTGTGCAAATTTACTAATATATCCATCACCCTTTCTTCTTCTACTTCAACCATTAGACCCAAGAAACAATCTTGACTCCATTTTTTTACACTTCACAATTTTACACTCGTCAAACAACTGTCCGCCGGTGGTGGTGCGGATCGGAGAACGACAATGATGACCACGGCAAACCAAGTGACGGGGGATTCACGTGGTGGAAACCGTTTTCGTCGTCGGAACACCATCCTTGTTCCGTTTCGGCTGCCTTCAGGTCTCACCCCAGCCTCCACCACCGTTGCTACGGCAGAACCCTAGATGTGGTGTCGCCAGAAAAATCATCCCGTCACCATCTCCGTCGTTTTACATCGTCACCGTTGATATCTAGGCCACCCGACGCCGCCTGCTACCTTGTCTTCACCTCTGTCTCTGCTTCCTGGAATCGCTAACCACCGCCACCGCCACCGCCATTTCTGTTGGAGCCACCAAGACCCGTCGCCGGTCAGGGGGGAGGTGGTGCCGGAGAGCCAGTGGCCGGAGGGAGGTCGTGCCAGAGGAAAGTGTCATTCTTATTATTGAGTCATAAGCATTTTATTGAGTCCGATGAAAAAGAAGAAGGGGTAAGAGTTATATTAATGAATTAGCACAAAAACTAGCAGAAAACTTAACGGGGTTAAGGACAAGAGAAGGAAACTGTTAAAACATAAAACGTTAGGGATGAAATGTGTTATAAATAGACGAAACCTGAAGTTTTATGCAAATCTCAGAGACGAAATTGAAGTTTACTCTTTTTTTTTTCACACCCTTCGGCCTTCCCACATCAGCATTAACACGTGTTTGCTTGGAATTGGATGGACGGCCGGACGTCAACAATCTATAAATTTCGTTTTTATTTGCTTGGATGTACGGTCGGACCGGACGTCAACAATCTACAAATTTCATTTTCATTTTTATTTTTATTTTTATTTCTAATAACGCCTGCTCTGGTCAAAAGATTTAACCCTGGTTAAAAACCGAATAATATTAGCTGGAACCCAGTTATAAAAAATATCAAATTTCACATCTTACAACTAGTAATTCACCGTTAGATCTGCATCCTTTAAACAAATCCCAGCCTTCCATTCAAAATTCAAACGATTTTCATTTTGGAGCCGTTTAAAAAAATACCGTATATTAACTGCATACACCTTCCCGTATTCAGAAACCGCCATATCCAATCTCTCCGTTTCTCTCTCTAAACCCTAACCGCTCTCTAACTCCGATCTCGATTCTTTTCTTCCACCGCCGGCAAGATGCGTGAGATCCTCCATGTTCAAGGCGGTCAGTGTGGAAACCAGATCGGAGCAAAGTTCTGGGAGGTCGTTTGTGCCGAGCACGGTATTGATGTGACCGGAAAGTACACCGGAGACGCTGAGCTTCAGCTCGAGAGGATCAATGTTTATTACAATGAGGCTAGCGGCGGGAGGTTTGTTCCACGCGCGGTGTTGATGGATCTGGAGCCAGGGACGATGGACAGTATCAGATCTGGAGCGTACGGGCAGATCTTCAGGCCGGATAACTTCGTGTTTGGGCAGTCCGGTGCCGGTAATAATTGGGCGAAAGGACATTATACTGAAGGTGCTGAGTTGATCGATTCGGTTCTGGATGTTGTTAGGAAGGAAGCTGAGAACTGTGATTGCCTGCAAGGTATACATCTTCTAGATTGTTATGTACTCGATTAATTAGTTATATGTATTTGAATGCTGTTCCAATTTGACCTAGTAATGACGGATCTGTTACTTATGTCGTCTGGATTTTACACTTGTCATTCCGTGGAATTGTTTGGCTTAATTTTCTATTTTGTGTTTTATGCATCTCTCAATTGATTAGATTTGTTCATGTATATGAAAGCTGCTTCAATTTGACCTAGAAATGACGGATCTGTTACTTATTTCGTCTGGATTTTACACTTCATAATCATTCCGTTGATTAGTTTTGTTAAATTTTATATGTTGTGTTTTATGCATCTCTCAATTGCGTGTTCTGCATTCAGTTTTTCTGTTTTGTGGTTATGCAATTCTCAACTGCTTGTTATATTGGCTAGATTAGAAGTAGGAATACTTAAAATTTGACATAAACAAATGTACAATCTCGTGGCTAATGTTTTGAATGTTTACATGTTTTACCTGCTACTATTTATTTGTAACCTCTACTGGAAATATTACAGATCCTTAGGCAACTTATATACTTTCAGGAATAGTGATTCTAACCGTTCGATTGGTTGGTTGTGCTCACTGAACATTATACTTTCAAATTTGAAGTTAATGATTCTAATTATTCTTTTATTCTTAGGTTTGATCCAAATTGTATTTATCATAGCAACTTCATCCATCTCAATCAAATAATGATGTGATGTGTATATGTTTAAGGCTATATGCCAAATTATCATGCAACTTGATGTTGAGTTTCCTGTTAAATAGTTTGATCCGTAGGATCATTAGTTGGAAATATGTTAACTGTGTTCAATATGCAGGTTTCCAGGTCTGCCATTCTCTAGGAGGTGGAACAGGATCCGGGATGGGTACCCTTTTGATTTCAAAGATTAGGGAAGAATATCCAGACCGTATGATGATGACTTTCTCTGTATTCCCATCTCCAAAGGTTTCAGACACTGTTGTTGAGCCTTACAATGCCACTTTATCTGTCCACCAACTCGTGGAAAATGCTGATGAATGTATGGTACTTGATAATGAAGCGTTATATGATATTTGCTTCAGAACCCTCAAGCTCACCACCCCAAGCTGTAAGTATTCTCAATTTTAATCATTTGTCATTTCTTAATAATAAGTAGGGGTGTTTGAGATCCAAATTGAGACTGACCGAACCTCAGTTTGCGATCTAAACGGTTTGGTTTTTGCGGTTTGGCAGATTAATTGTTCGATCTGACTTGGAACTGGCCGTTTGTTTTTTATTATCTATACATCTCTTTTCATGAATCATCTTAAACATTTTAAAATTTTTAATACAAACTAATGATTTTGAAGAAGAAATAAAAAAAGCAGTTCAAACCTCCAAAACTGAACTATTAAGCTCCAACCAGGCAAGTTTGGTTTGTCATTTCCTGAAACCATAGTTAGTGGTTTGGTCCAAAATTTTCATCCAAACCGGTTGAGTCGGACATCGAACACCACTAAATTAATGGGTATATAATATAACATTCAAGTTAACCAACTATACAATTCTTGTTACAGTTGGTGATCTAAACCATCTCATTTCTGCAACAATGTCTGGAGTGACATGCTGTCTAAGGTTTCCGGGTCAACTCAACTCCGATTTAAGAAAACTGGCTGTAAATCTCATCCCGTTCCCCCGTCTTCACTTTTTCATGGTCGGTTTTGCCCCTCTAACATCCCGTGGGTCCCAAGGATACCGAGCCCTAACCGTACCTGAACTGACCCAACAAATGTGGGACGCCAAGAACATGATGTGTGCAGCAGACCCACGTCACGGTCGCTACCTAACCGCATCAGCCATCTACCGTGGCAAAATGAGCACCAAAGAAGTTGATGAACAAATGTTAAATGTCCAGAACAAGAACTCGTCTTACTTTGTCGAGTGGATCCCAAACAACGTGAAGTCAACCGTTTGTGACATCCCGCCAACTGGGTTAAAAATGGCGTCTACTTTTATTGGGAACTCAACTTCTATTCAAGAAATGTTTAGGCGCGTGAGCGAGCAGTTTACCGCTATGTTTAGGAGGAAAGCTTTCTTGCATTGGTACACTGGTGAAGGTATGGATGAAATGGAGTTCACTGAGGCTGAAAGTAACATGAATGATTTAGTGTCCGAGTATCAGCAGTATCAAGATGCCACTGCTGATGAAGAGGGTGAGTATGAGGAAGAGGAGTATGACGAGGAAGAGGCGGCTTGAGAAACAATGGAAAAATGAAGGGTAATTTAGGATTTTTGGAAATGGTTTTTATGTTTGGGATTTTGGTTACAATATTTGGTTGTAATTTGCCTTTGGATTATAAGTACTGATGTGTTTTGTTCTTGGTTATTACCAAAGTTTTAATTTCAGTTATTTCTCAAATGTTTTATTTCTAAATATTGAATTTAACAGGTATTTAAGTTCTCAGTTATTAACAAGTATATGGGTATGCGATTAGTTTCAAAGTTTTTTGTGGTTATAGGACGGTATTTGGTGATATCCGACCCAATTACTTGAACATAGAAAACCAATTGCCCATTTACGAGTCCTGATACCATCCCTAATTTTAGTTAGAAACATCAATTGTGTCATTTATAAGCTTTGAGGTCAAATTTTTTTCATCTTAATACAATTGGAACATCTTAAATGTGAACTACAATGACTCTTATGAAGCCAAAAAGTGAGAATGTTATTGTCTCACATGTATGTTTCATTTGAGACAAACTGGCGGTGCATATGAAGCTAAGCAACAATCTGCATAAGGCCTTTGCAGGAGGAACACATCCAGCAAGAAAGTAACCATTATCAGAAAAATACATAGTAGATAATGCTTTAGATAATATTACAAACTAGGTTAGAGACCCCGTGTATTAAACAGGTTAAATAAATATAATGTTATACATTTGGTAATAAAAATTTTAGAAACGTTATATAGTTATTGTATAAAAAACGTTTTATAAAAATAATGAAAGAAATGTTCAATTTCTAAAAATGTTTTATGAACAATCCTAATTTTTTAAATGAAAAAAGTTTTATAAAAATAATTATAGAATTTCATTATTATTTAATAGGAGAGAGATTTGGGAAACAAAAAATTATAAAAAAAACAATTAAAGAAAGTTTGTATAATTAATAAGAGAGAGAGGCAAGAAAAAAATAAGGAGAATGAATAAGAGAGTGACAAGTATCCCTCTAAAATCTTTATTTATTATATAGTATAGATAATGTTTTTAATAGTTTACCCGTTTTGACCTGTTTGCAACTCCCCGTTTGCTATGAATGTTGTATCATCATGTAGCTTATGCAACTAGTAACAAAACTAAGTCATATAATATGACTCATAATAAAGACTCCTATACTATAGCATGATATTGTGAACTAATATCACACTGCACAATAAGGAATTTACGTATGAAATGTACATAGTATACCAATACTTATAGCTTTTGTGAATACTTAAATATTGAATGTATCGTGTATACATAAAAATTGTAACTAAAATAAAAAAAATAAAGATATAAAATCATGTCAGGTATGTACATTTAAAATATACACGGTATATATATTTAAAATAAATACGATATATATACTTAGAATAAATAAAAAGGAAAGAAAACTATGTTGGGTATATAATCAGGTAAACGGGTATACGTTATCGGGGCGAGTAAACGGGTATATCACCATATCCCATACCCATCCCAAACCCGTGAAAAATTGAAAAAGTTATCCCAAACCCGGTACCGTACCTGATTACCTGACCTCATACACGTCTCAAATGTTTCGGGTTTTATTGCTATCCCTAGGTGGTGGAGACGACGGTGAATCGTTAGAGGTTCTAATTCTTTGATTGAATTTCTTCGCAATTTGAATAAATGTTTAGTTAATTTATATTTTTGAAAGAGTGTATAATTCACATTCAATTTCTTTCTTAATTACACATTAAACCTGAAACCTAGTTTCCAATTTTCAAAAAATTCTACGAAACAAACAAATTAACAAATGGAATTGAGAATCTAAAACCCAAGGGTGGGAAAGCTCGATCAAACAAACAAATTCTAAACCAATAACCAGCAAGAGGCAAGAGATATTTCACCGATACTAAAACCCAAGGGCGGGAAAAGTCGATCAAGAAACGCTAGAATCACGACACGTGTCACGTATGATCTTTTAATCTTTATTTATTTACAGGATAAAGATATTGTTTAATTTTATAATAATAAACAAAAAAGAAAGCTGGGTCCCACAGGTCTTCTTTATCTGACAACGTTCTGGAGAAAAGAAAGAAAACTTGTAGTAAGAGTGAGCCTTTTTCTTGGAGTTTCATTTTCACTACTGACCCACCCCCACCTCCTTCACCCACCCACCCCTTATGCCATTTTTACCACTCAACAAACTCCCCCACAAATATGTCTACACTCGATCACTTCACTGACAACCAACCACCTGCTGGAATCGGAGCTCTTCCTCCTCGCCGCCGCCGCCGTCGTGGCCGCGGCCGGCCCAGTCGCCGTCGCCGCTCCACTCACGCGTTCAGCAGCGAACTCACCACCACCGACGGCGGCAGCAGCTTCGGATTGTCCGACTCCGATGCGCAGTCGTCGGCGCGTCTCGGTTCCTCCGTTGCCGGTGACGAATGCGGATCTTCTGGAATCTTGTCGTACAATCACAGCCGTATGGAGTCTTCGTCAGATGAGATTGATTTGGAGAGTGGTGAGTTGGAGATGAAGGTGCATTCTGAAGGGAAAGTTAAGAAGCAATGTCGGATTTGTCATCTGAATTTTGAGATTGGAGGCAGTGGTGAGGCGGAGGATGAGTATGGTGACGGTGGTGGTGGTGGTGGTGCGATTGAATTAGGGTGTAATTGCAAAGGGGATCTGGGAGCTGCTCATAAACAATGTGCGGAAACTTGGTTTAAAATCAAAGGAAACATGTACGTTTTACTAATTATTTCTTCCATATTTATTAAATTCAAGGTGTGAATTGAATTTGTTTGTTGGTATGAACCTGCATTTCACTTTGATTTTGTTAATTGATTGTGTATGCGAATTTTAGGGCATGTGAATTTGGGGGAATTTTATGTTGGTAGGAGTTGTACAGTACAACTATCTGTTTGGTAAGATCATAGGAGAGAGATGAGTATATAATGCTGAATTGGTGAATTTTGAATCTGGAATTCCCTCTTGATTCCTAACTTTGACTTTTGTGGTCAAAGTTATTATTTTTGGGATTGCAATCGATTCGTTTCATTCGATTTGAGCTTTAAAGATTAAGAAATATGAATTTCGTCTTCGTTTTAATATAATTAGTTTGGGAAATTTATTGTTCTAGAGTTTAACAAGGCGTGTATGAAACTATGAATATGTGATATTGAAAATGAAATGTTTGACTACAAAAGTCAACATACATCTTTGAATTTGGTAAATTTGATGGATTCTCTAAGCTTTTTGATTGCCAAATGAGAATTTCATATAGGAAAGAAGATCATATCTCTGTTCTGTGTTTTCAAATTCAGTTTGATTTTGAGTTTGACCAATTTTGCAAAAATATTTTGACAAAGGTTTAAGGTAACGAGTTTTGATTAACATCATGTTTATCCACTCAAAAAGTTATCTTTTAAGTTTAAGCAAAATCACAATGTCCATTTTCGAATCAAGAAAATGGTCGTGTTTGACTTTATAAGTCAAACATACATAAACTACAAGGTAGGATCCGATTGAAGGTTCACCCTTTAACTACAATATAGTAACCTTGGATTTATAAGTATTACAATCTAGTCATGCTGTTGTAATCTTGTTTATTATGATAATAAGATACGCGGCTACCTAAGCATCTAACCTCAAACAACTTATGTATCTTTATTAAATTTTTGACGATCAATATTATATACCTAACATGTTTGTTTTTGTTTGTCACTTTGTTTATACATCCAAAATCTGAAATTTCAAGGTTTAGTGATTGGTTTAGTAATTGTTTAATATAGTTGATGGGACAAGGTTTGGTTGATATTTATGCATCTTTTTCTTGCCAATTGGCATATTTGGTGGCATTTGATTCAGATTACATCGGGTCGTTATCATGTCTTGCACTCCTTCTTGTTGTAGTGTTTTATATTGCTCATGATTATGTTACTCCTATAAATAATAAAGATACTAATCGGCTTGTGTTTTGAAACTGATTATTTGATTATTGCGACTTGTAGTCGCAATTAATTTGATATGCTTATTGGGAGGTCAAGAATTGATTTTGGATAATTGGTTTCATACTACTTCCAACAAAACTATTAATCAAAGAATAAAATAAGATTACCTAATTATTCCTTTTTTCTAAACTCAATTTAAGAGGCTTTTACTCACATCTTAAAGTTAGTTATTTTTGTTAAATAATTAGGATTTGCCACCCTTTTTATTATAGTTGATTATCTGATTCTGATTATTCAAAGTCACATGTTTATGTTTAATATATGGTGATGATGATTCAGGATATGTGAGATCTGTGGTGCTGCAGCACAAAATGTTGGTGGGGACCAGACCCATGAGATGAGCCACACCGCGACTGAGACCGAGCCAGTTGACCGGTCAGCCACAGGACCCATGATGGTTCCTACGGAGCCACGTATTTTCTGGCAGGGTCGCAGAATCATGAATATCTTGTTGGGTTGCATGGTTTTTGCATTCATTATTTCTTGGCTGTTTCACTTTAATGTATTGCCTTAATTCGGGTTATTTGATCACAAAATTTAATGTGTTGAGAAGCTATAGATGTTTGTTTGTGTTGGTATGGATTGAATGCTGGATCACAGAAGTGTATATACTTGTAAGGGTGAAAGTATATCTTTGATGAGCTATTGAGTTCATTTTTCTTGCTGAGGGCAAATTCGACCATTCTCGCTGTGTTTTATTTTCGAATGGTAGATATAATATAAATGAAAAAAAAATAGTTAAAAGGAAACATTGTGTGAATAAAAAGTGGTTGCCATGTAGATGTCACCTCACTCACGTAAGGAGTATGGTTAATGAGTGAGTGTTTTTAAGATAATGCAAATGTGTCGATCAATGATTGGCTGGTTTGAAGCCAACATATCACTTATAATCGTCGGCCCACTCACGAAAGACTCACTCATGCAAAAGGGGAGTGGTGTTCTCATGACCGTGAGTGGCTCACGGAATCCTCTCACGTAGTATACCCCTTGCCCTTATATTTATGACGTGACATCATTCATGACAAGATCAATAGATAATTATATTTCATACCCCTCTATATTATATTAATGGGTTAGTGATATATGTTAGCTTCTAACTCACACTTTAGTGCATTTGGTCGATAAATTATTCAGACTTTGTATCCTTATATTAACGGGTTAGTGATATATGTAAGCTTCTAACTCGCACTTTAGTGCATTTGGTTGATAAATTATTCAGACTTTGTTTTGTATTGTAATGTATTGGTGTATATTTATTGTGTTGTGTAACTTGCTCACATGAGTCTTTGTAATGTTCTATGGTCTGTAACTCAGATATTCGACTCCTGATTGACTTGATCGTATACTATTGTGCCCTCATATTGTTAGAATAAGTTTCTTTATCCGTTTACCTAAAAACATATTAGACTTCATTATATGTTTGAAAATATAAGTTTTCAAACATAATTTTGATATAAGTTCAAGTTGAATTCTCACCATTTAACTTAGATTGCGAACCTAGATGATGAGAAGGTAGATAAACAGTCGAGATAGATGTTTGTACCCCGTGTTAACTTTTTTAAGTAATAGTTATGTAGTGTCATCAATAATAATTTGTAATGTAGTAATTGGATTACTAGTATTTAACGGTTCTAATTTCTACAAGGTACCATGTCAAACATATTTTGGGTAGGGTGTTACGCCTTTCCCCTCTCTCTATACCTTGCACCACCCGCATCCATCACCACCAACACGCGTAGATGCTTGCTTAATCATACATTTGATTCATCAATCTATTGTTTTGTTCATATTCCCGTTCTCTTATATTCTTCCATTCTTCTTGTTTCAAATCTACTTTGACTAAAAGAAATTGTGGGATTTTTATTTAAGGTTGACCCAATCTAAGTAATTTATGAGTGAACTTTATGGATTCTTGTTTGTGTTGTAATGACTCTTGTGTTCTTGTTTGTCTTCATCTTTTTGGTGGTGGGCGGTGGTGTTAGTGTTTGGATGGTGGTGTATGATCCATGTTATGTGAAAAGATTCAAATAAAAAACTTTATCAAGAGTTTAAAAAATTTAATAAACAAATTGCTAGCGTCTAATTGAAAATAATATAAATGTTTTAAGTTCATAAAAGTTGTGTTTTATAAAATTGAATGTTTATAGCATTTATGATTTTAAAATTGTGTTTATAAAAAAATATGTTTTTAGCAGTAGTAGTAATAATTAAATCGATATAACAATAAAGATGTGATATAATTAATAACAATAAAGATGTGATATAACTCGTTATTATTACTTGTATTAATATTTAAGTCGATACAAATTTATCTATATTTGATCAATGACGGTTGAAGGCTTACAGTAAATTATGCAACCTCCAAGCTATACAGGGAAGATAAGAGTTTGAGTTAACTTCTAATTCATGCTTGGCTGGTTTTAACGGTGGTGTCATATGACGTTTGATGATTGACTGTTTTTTTTTTATTTCTCACGGTTTTTGTGTGTGTATAAAGGATTAAATGAGGAGGTTTTATACAAAAAGTCTCAGCCCAGTGACAAGCACCCTATTGCCCCATCTACTCGTTTTCGATCCTTGGGGTTGACAGTATTTTTTGGTTATTTCTTAATTTAGTTTTTTGCAGTTTTGTTTTTTTCCAGTTTTTTGTTTTTGTTTTTCTTTCCTAGGGGTTAACGTTTTGTTTTAATATGCAGGAAAATTTTGTTTTTCTCCTATTTTTATGTTGTAAATTTTAACACTTCTGTTATTTCAACGTTTCAAAATGTACAGCCGTGACTTACGACTATAGGTTTGAGGATAAATACGTGCCCGTCAAAAAGCATGGGCATCATAAGTAGTTTTTTTACAATCTAAACTATATTTACAATCACAACTCTAAGTTGCATCACTTTAAAGTCCGTTGTTTTGCTTGCTACACTAAATTAATTGTGAAATATGAAAAAAAGATGTTTAATATCAGTGTTGTAAAAATCGCTAGGCGCTAGTCGGGCGGTGGGGTGGGGCCTAGGCCTAGGCGGGATTAATCGGGGCCTAGGCGGGATTAATCGGATTGGAATTTTTATATGTAAATTTCAGTTTTTTATATATATACACACATTTTTACATGTAATTTTTATAAAAATGGTCATTTTTATATATATACACACATTTTTATATGTAATTTTCATAAAAATGTTCATTTTTAAACCACACCAAAGGTTTTCGCCGGAAATTGGCCGGAAAGTTCAGGTTTTCGCCGGAAATTTCAGGTTTTCGCCGTAATGTTCGCCGGAATCTGGCCGCCTAGGTCCGCCTAGGCCCGCCTAGGACCGCCTAGGCCCGCCTAGGACCGCCTAGGCCCAAAATTCCTCCTTAGCCGAGCGCCTAGCGATTAATCGGCGCCTAGGCGCGATTTTTACAACACTGTTTAATATAGATTTCATTTATTTTATATGCAAAGAAATAAAGAACATTCAATTACACATATAGATCAAATGACACAATCTTTAATATCATATGTTATATCTATCTTTTATTTTTTAGTCATACTTGTTTTTTTAATACGTAGACTAATAAGAAATATAAAACCGTCAAGAATATAGAGTTGTTTATAGAAGTATAGACCATTTATTGCCGTTAAAATATATCAACTATCCAAATTTTGTTATTATATGTACCAAACTACCCAACTTATCTTTTCATGTTCCAAATTTTCAATTTTTATTACTTTACTTATGAACTTTATATAACTTGTATGGTGACTTGTACGACTGCCACACTTCTTATGTGACGAAGTCACGTGATATATTATACAGGGAGAGGTAGGATCATATACAAAACATAGTTATCTTAAAAAACGTAGAAACCAATAAGATAATGACACATATACATCTAGTGTTTTTTTAGTTTAAGGTTGCATTAGTAATTTTAGTCAATGAATTTATGATAATTCCTATAATCAAGCACATTTATTATCAGTTTTAGAATATACATTAATTGGATTTCAAATAACTATTTGACATAACCACTGGCTTTGGTCCAGTGGTATAGGTGATGAAGCTTCAACTTGCCCACGCAGGTTCGAAGCCGAGCCGAACCGGGTTTTAGTCCGGAGTGCGTTACGCTAGCGGGGTTTGGCCCGTGTAGCGGCGCAACTGCTGTCAAGTGGCAGCAGACTCCATGGTTTCCCGGTGAAAGCCTAGCCTCTCGCTCTGAACCCGCGGGCCCGGTTCAGACAACGTAGTGGTCAGGTTTGAGAGGTAACGGGTCTCCGAATTTCGGAGATGCGACTGCCACTTAAAAAACGAAAGTCGCCTTTCAAAAAAAAAAAATAACTATTTGACATCATGATTTTTTTTCCTTTTATTTGACTACTAGTGTTAGAACCCGTGTATTACACGAGCATGAATAAACGACACAATATGAAATGAAAAAAAAATTGAATTTAATTAATAAATTCTGTAAATATTTCTGTATAACGTTTGATGTTTTATTTGTAATTTTTTCTTACCTATCTATGATTAAAAGTTTTATCTCGTCTCTGCTTTTAACCTTGAAAAATGTCACATATAGTTGCTCTGTGTGAAAACCGATTGTTTTAAGAGCAAACCAACCCTTAATAGTGATTAACCATTATTTTTATTTATTGTCATTGCAAAACAAACAGAGAATGAAAATTGTTCTCTCTGTAGCTTGAAAAGAATTCATTTGTCTAAAGATGTTAAATTAATTTTTGGAATAAAGGTACAAAAAATATACACGGTTAAATAAATGAAATATTAAATAGCTAGTAATAATAGAAAAAGAAAATATTTAATAGTTTGAATAAAGCTTTTCTTAGTTCTTCATTCTCACTATATCCACTTTTATTTCGATAAAAAAAAAAATGCAAAAAGCATCTCTAAGATGATCATCATTGCCCATTTTTCTTAACTGAATTGAAATTGCAACAAATTCTCCATACGTCTTTGTCAACGGCTGAAATGGTAAAAATATTTGAAATTTTAATGTTTTTTTAACGGCAAAAAGTACATTAAATAAACCAGCGAGCAGCTGGAAAAATTTCAGATTACATATGAAATATGAAGCACAATTATCAAACACAAAACTCTAACACCCTCACGAGCCGGGTAAAAGCCCTCTTATCCACCAAATTTCCTTGAGTTTCTCTAATAGATACAAGGATTTGGAATACAAGCTGTGATGTAAACCTTTTGTACAGATGGCCATCTTGGTAGACTTGATTAACCTTAAGAACAATAGACCAGCTGCAGCCACCTCTACACCTTATGTAGATACCCAGGAGCCTTGAATGATAATCCATTTTTTTGAATTAATGGGACCATTATATCATACTTCTGGTCAAAGAATTTTGCTCCAATTGGCTTATAGCCCCATAAGTATTTGAAAATCTACATCAAGGATTTGTTAACCAAGCTTCTACAAACCAGTTTTCAACTAAACAATATTTATCTTTACTTGTTTGCTAGTATCCATCAGATTAAATCCTCGTTGTATTACCACCACTTTCTCAGCTGATAAATGCCCAGCAATCAACTGTAACTTTATTATTAGAAGGATTTTAGTGTGACACCCGAACACACAAAGTTAAAAAAAAAGACAAGAAAACAAAATCTACAAGATAATGAATTTTAAAAGTACCCTGCAATGCTCTTTTCTTGAGCTTGTTCATTATAGAGAAGTGCTTGAGTCTTGCTTTAACGGTTTCCCTAAAGAAACATTTGGAGCCTTTTTGGCATTTTGTATCCATGGATGATTTGTAATGAGAAGTAAAAATAAAAAAGATCATGAGATACTCATAAAACATATCAAGAAAGAATAACATACGACCACTGGATAGTAGAGGTACCATCTTTATCCATTTACTTATGAATTGGGTTATTTTTTCTTCAATGGGTAGAAATGTAAAATATAGCTAAAATGGATCGCGTTGAAAGTCCCCCAAACTGTGTTTTTAGACCAGATGACCTCCTAAATCAATTTATTTAAGAATCATATTATTATTGAAATAATAATACTTTAGTAATCATAAATTAACAAAGTACACTGTTATTGAAATAATAACATTTCTGTAATCATACTTGGCACAACAGATTTTATTAGAATTTTGTAATTTTGGTGAAAAAATGTGTTTAGCGTCAACCCAACCCGTCCCATACCCAACCCCTTTTGACTTGAACCATCTCGACCTTTTACTCTAATGGGCCCCTATTACCCAAAATCGGGTTTGTTACCACCTGTACAAAAAATAAAGGATTTTGACATTACCAAGAACTTCTTGAACAGTAAGATGCAACTTCGGTCAGGATTGACCATCTTCTTGACAAGATTCTTTGCACTATTATATACTATGAGCCAAGGATCCCTTTTGAGACCTACAACAGATCGAATAATTGCCTGTGCAACTCCTTGCTCAGCTTCTGTAATAAAACAGACCATTCTTTAAAACATGTTACTACTATTTACTACATGAAGTTGCATAAAAATTAACGAAAGTGTTCGAATATATGATAGTTACAATAACTTCTATACTGATTAAATTATAAGAATAACACGGTTGTCAAGGCGCATAGCCCGAGCCCGAAGGCAAAAAACAGGTGGGCCTAAATAAATTCAAATATATAAGGGGGAGGGATATTCTAAGAAGGCTAAAAAGTGTAAAAAGTATTTTAAAAACCCCACCACCACCCCCCAAAAGCCTAAAACCCCCCACCTTAACCCCCCCAAAACCTAACCCCCACCCCACCCCGAAAAACCTAAAACCCCCCACCCCCAAAAACCTAAATCCTAACAAAAAAACCCTAAAAAGCCGTCTAAAAACACCACCACCACCCCCCAAAAGCCTAAACCTCCAACCCAACCCCCAAAAACCCCCAATGCTAAAAGCTAAACCCTAAGGTAAAAACTAAACCCTAAAATATAAACCCTAAAAGCTAAACCCTACAAGCTAAGATCGTAGAGTTCGACGAGACGGTTCCAACGCCGCCGAAATGAGTAAAATCGGAGTTCGTATGAGCCGGTTATGAGCGTTTTAAACGACTTTTTACATTTTTTTGACTTTTTAACGGATCCCTATACTATATAAGTACACGGTTTTGAAATCCCGATGGCAAAAAAAAGAAGAAGTAAACTTGCATTTAACTATGAACCTCAAGTATTTTAATAAGTGTTGATAACTCTACTGCAGGTAACTCCCTTAACTCATGGTTAGTCCCCATGATATGTCTCATCTACATAAACAAAAGAAAAAACAACTCATATGTAATCATGATAGTTAATATCCACAAAAATAAAATAAAATCATAAATACTTACTCTGGATAGTACTAAAATGCAGATTGCGCTGCACATTGCAAAATCATAATACTACTCGACACAACTCGTTTACGCCCCTAACATGATCTGCTCCGGTAGTAGACTTAATTTAAACAAAGGGGGTGTTTAGACATGATTTGGAACTGATTATTGCAACTTGAAGTTAGGATTCACCAATTTTTGATCACTGTTTGTGAGTATCAAATTTTTTAAACTCAAAACATTCCATCGTGATGATTAGGTAGATAAATGTGAAATTATAATAAACTAAAAAAGCATTGATCATATAGATTGAACAAAGAAAGCTTACTACCCAATAATGTTTATCAGTAATGTCACATCCACCATGATATAGCATTATAGCCTGAACCAGTTAAAAACATCGGCCTATTTGTTCTGGACCCTGCCAACACATTCCTCCAATGCCCTAAGTTTTCTTCCATACAGTTATCAACCATATTTGGCACATATTTATGTAAATTCGTATAACCTTCAACATATTATACATCGACAACTCAAAAGTCCATCAAATCCATATCATTTCAAGGGATTTAACCACTGAAAGCAATTTAATTGTCAAATTAACACCAATTTCAAGAAAAATCACACAAAATCCCCAATTTGTCTAACGAACACTAAATGGACTCAATGCTCATAAAATTAACAATAATGCTGAACTTAATTGCAAAAACCTAAACAGAAATTAAGCACCGTCTAACTAATATATAGATCGAAGTTCACGAATACAATACTGATGTGGATATCTAATAACAAATACCTAGGATAGATTTAACTTGATCGTTTCGGTTTTACCTGTCCTTCGCCTTCTACATTTGTCCGATGACGCGGCAGAGGCGGCGGCATCAGCGACGGTGCCTGAGGATGAAGAGAGGAGGCGATTATTAGGGTTTCAGACTTTCAGGAACGGAAGAAATTGAAGCGATGAAGGGTCGGGTTAAAAGATATAAGTAGTATCCAAGATGTTAGATCCGGATCCGCTTTAGATCCGCGTTTTTTTAATTAAACGTGTAGTTTGTGATTTGAGCGGGAGAAAACCTTGACGTGAAATGTGAAGCTCTCGAATGTCCCTAAAATTTACTTGTTTATTATATAAGATAAATAATTTAAATTTATATATATTTTTTAAAATGCATGATTTGAACTTATAGAGATAGTGTAATATTTTTTTATATGAGTGTACTATTTTTTTTTGTGTTATTACTATCATATACTGTGTTGCTACAATCATACATGTATTGTTATATCAATTGTTCAGCGTTGTTTATAATAAGGTTTCTAATTTTTTTTATATTACATGTTCAGTGTTGTTTTTATATGATTGTGTTGTTTAAACCATGTTTATAGTGTGTTGTGTTGTTTACATGATTGTGTTGTTACAACCATGCTTATGTGTTACTATGTAATATATTGTGTTATTACTATCATACACTGTGTTGTTATAATTTTTTATTTTTGCTGTATTGTTTTTTATTTAAAATATTTTTAAAAATATTAATTTAGTTTTTGAAATTAATTGTCCTTGATTAACGCTAACTAAGGAAGGAAAGAAGAGTTCAAATTAAACTAGGGAGAGATTAAATGGGGGGAAATGTCTAATATATCATTTATTGTTTTTAAAACATTTTCCTATTTACAAGATTGCCACAAAAAAAGTCTCAACCATAGATCTTAGTCAATGGAAGGCCAAGATTGTTTCTCACGTTTTTTATGCTAATAACATTTTATACCGAAACCATCCTCCTTATATAAAGCTACAGAAAAAAATATATCCTTTTTTACAATAAAATTTTTTCTAGAATATATGATGTTGAATGTTTATGTAAAGTAAACTTTGGAAGGATTTTAATTTGTGACTGTTTTTTTTTTTCAAATAATTTTCTTACTATTTGCCTAAGGCTGTTCAAAAAGCTCACATCTCACTCGAAAAAAGCTTGACTTGAAAAAAACTCGGTTGAAAATGAGCAGAACCCAAGCCAGGTTAGGCTTGACTTGTGGCTTGTTCGATAACCGGCTCATTGGTTCGCTCGTTTAAAATAAGATTATTAAAAATAATCATAATAATGTCAATGAGCCCCAAATCAATTGGTTTAAGAGGAGGCATCCTCATGGCCTTCCAATGTGGAGGTTATTAGTTCGAGACTCACTTGGTGTAATATGTTCAGATATGCGAAAGGTTTTTCCACAGTAGGCCTTCAAGTGGTGGGTTTCCCCTGGAATGGTGGGCTGGCTAGGTCACCAGCGCAGTCTGCGTTTGCGGGTGTGAGTGGCATTTCGCCAATGGTTTTACCCAGGTGGTCAGCCTTATAGTATTCATTGGTCGTTAAAAAAAAAACATATAAAATATTTAAAAAACAAAAATAATACATATAATATTTTGATCTACCTCAGCGTCTCTCGATCTTTAAAAAAATTTTAAAAATAATACTTCTAGTTTACAACCTTAATACTATTATATTTACTACTTTATTAGTTCTAATAATGTTTTTTTATTTCATATATATTTCAAAATGTAAAAAAAAAATACAAACAAAAAAAATTCAATTTTTTAAAGTTATTGAGTGGGCTCGAGCTTTTAACGAGCCAAGCTTGAGCTCCACTTTTCAGCTTGTTAAAATTTTCGAGGCGAGACGGCTCGACTCAAACTTTTCACGAGCCGAGTCGGTCGTTTATAGCCCTACTATGGCCGTTTGATCTCTTGAAAATAACCGAACCAAATACATCTATCAAACAGGTCAAATTTGTTACCTAATCGAAAAATGTACTCATCTTAAGTCAACAAAAGATCCAACAACACAATTTACACATGATATAAATCATGCAATTGAACCAAAGATAGTTATAAAAACTAACAAAAGAGTTCATATCATATGTTATCACATTACCTATCAAACTACTGGCGATACTATTTAACTAGATTATAGACAAAATACAATAATTCCATTTTAAACCCTTCCAACAGGTGAAAGAGGTGGAAACGAAGCAAAACGCACCGGGTTCGGGTCATTTTTCACTTGTTTGGCGACATAAGTTGTTGGTTCTTGATACTGAGATGATTTTCTGCATTCCACAACTGATATGCAAATGGAGAATGCTTGTAAAGGTGTGACAGATGAATTATATTCAACTGAAAATATCCCTTCTTTTATTGGAAAAAGGCTGAAGAAATGCTTCTTGTTCATCACATCTCCCTGTTGAAACAAAATACCGAAAATTACATAATTTTCACCGGTTGTGTTCGTGGTTGTGGGGTGTTAAATGGGTCATGTTCGTGGGTTGGCTATTCATATCCTACCCGAATCCGAACAAAAACACGAAAAGAGTTTTCACGAGTTGACATGAACACGTCTCATTTAACCTGAATATTTTGCTTTATTTTATCCTTGTGCATTAATACTAAAAAGTTACAAAATTTACAACTAAACAAACAGTGGGATCTGGGGGAGGGTAAGATGAGGGCAAACCTTACCTCTATCCCATGGGATAAAGAGGCTGCTACCAAAGTGTACAAAATTTACAGCTAAAAATATAAATGTATATAAAAATGCTTACGTTTAAACTATAAAATTGGATTTCATTTCTCTTTTATTTTTTATATTTTAGCATATAATATCAAATCAGTTAAAAATATGACAAAAACCAACTTTTTTAGAAGATTTTTAAAAATAAACCAGTTAAACGGGTCAACCTTGACCAGGACGGATCGAACACGACCTGAACACGTTTAGACTAAACTCAATCCCGTAAATTTCGTGTTAGGTTTGCGTTAGTGTCAGAAATTAGCACCCATGATACAAAGTGCGGGCAAATTTTGTTGAACCACTGTATCTTAAAACGAGTGCCACACAGAAATAAGATGTACCTGAAAGAACAGCTCAAATTGGCCCTTGGGTGAGTTTGATATTCCACAAGATTGCACCTGGTTTGTTAAAGTTCTTAATCTGCAGCCCAAATCCCAACCTCCACAGTCACATACTCCACCAGACCGCCACCTGTCAGTTAACGGTGAAGGTTTACCATTACTTGATACACCATGATTGCCGCCAGGTACAATCACGGTCGTGCTAAACCGGTCCTGATTCTCTTCTTCATAATCCACACTTCTTGAAAACTTCACAACAATGGCTGCCAGCTCATCATACGGGTTCACACGAAACAAAGAGAACTCCCTAGTGTCAGAATTATATATAGAACGATTAGTAACTGTCATTTGAGCTGTTACATTCGGGCTATAGCTGTGACCTTTATCTTTTCTGCTACTAGATAACCAACTCCCGTTCTTTTTCTTGATTTCATCAACGGTGAAGAAAGTATAGATCCAATGGTTGCTGTTATCCTTCCCGGAGGAACTTAAATCCCGAACACTGGCTGCAAGTATGTTATTATTGTTTTCAACTGCAAATGTGAACAGAGGCCGGCCATTCTTCACAACTGACTGAAAAAGAGCTTGTCTTGTTGATGTTGATTCACACGTGTCGGTTCTCAGATCCAGCTTTAAATTTGCTTCTATTTTTGAATCTTCACTGTGACTTCCTGTAAATTGGCGGGAATTTGTTGCCTTTAACGGGAAGAGTGGTTCAAATAACCGTCTTAACGGGCTTGGATGAGCGCGGATGGAGACACGCGGAATATTATCAGTGGTTGCTTTTTGAGAAATGGGGGATTCGGTTCTTTTTGTGCTGCTAAAGCTAAATCGCCGAAATGGAGACATACTTCTTGGTTTACTAGCAGTAAGATTACCCCTGTCAAGATTCGAATTCTTGGAATAAAAAGATGATCTTTTTCCATCTTTTTCACTATTTTCATGTGAAACTGCAGGCGAAAGAACAAGGCTTTTTCGACTTTCGATCTGACCAAAATCCTGTGTTCTGTAAACTGGATCTTGGATCTTCATTTTTCCCTTTAAAGATGCCAAATTGCTCTTATAATTAACCGTGTGAATTGATGATTCAGATTCTTGAAGCTTGGGTGGATACAAATCTTGTAGCTTCTTAACATTCCTCAAAGATGAAGATGTGTTGAAATGAGATTGCAGGGTCACCCTGTGGGGTCTTTGACCAGCAGGAGAGCATCTTTGACCTTGGGTTGACTGGGGAGTTGACCCGTCAGTTGAAAACAACGGAGAAGAATTATTGCTAGAGGGAGAACATTTATTAAGATGCTGATATTGCCATTTTTGTAATCTCCTCCAATCCATTACTCCAAAATTTAAAACTTTATCTGGGATATCTTTTCTTGTTTCTAAATAACTTGGCAAATTCGACATGTGCCTAATTATCTCATCTTTATTTCCAACTTTTGGTGTTTGACTTGAAGGTGATGCTGCAATATTTAGTCGAGTCTTCACATCTTCACAATGAAAATCAGTATAAGAAATACGCCGTTTCGCCAATTCAAATTTGTTTCTCAATGTTTGACCATAGTTTGACCGGGCTGAGACTGGGTCGCCCATTTGAGTATGTTAATGTCAACAAAACTACAAGTTGAAGCCAATTTGAATCGAGTTAAATCATACCCGCCAAGTCAAAGAAACCTACATATGAAATCAAATGGTATAACATCAATGAACCAAAACACAAATACAGACGATAATGAATCATTTTTAAAATAACATTATTCTGGCTGCTTCAAATTGAAGTAAAACAATCCATAAGATTCATGTGAACTAGACAAAATTGGCCTGATCATCAACCACCTATAGGTAGCATTTCACATGAGATACGACTATCACTTACTTGAAAACCAAGACTAAAAGTACAAATAGATTAGTTTCAAAATCTAATCAGTTTTAAGAATATTGAATAACCATCAGTAATGCAGTTTAACCCCATTGGAAACATGACAAATTACAACTGTAACCTAAACATAAACAGTACAACTGTACAAGTAAAAAACAAGCTTCAGTAAGCTGTATTCCATTGGTTTTTCTAGATCTGCAAAACAGAGACCATCTGGACTCTGGAGTGTATGGACAAGTAAGGAACTGAAAGTGTGAATGGGTGGTCCTACAGTTTATGACATTGAGAAAAATTTTAAAAAAATTTGAAAAATTTTAAAAAAATTTGAAAAATTTGCAGAATGTCACATGAAACACATAGCCAAGATTCTCTGATGAGTAATATAAGGGTGAAAAACACTTCAAATTATTTCGAATATTGAAACTCTGATTGCTACAATGGAAACAGTACGAGATAAAAGATAAAAAATAAATAAAATAAAGGCTCAGTGCCTGACCAGTGACCACATTCTCTTATCTTTCCCCCCTTTTAAATATGTAAAAGATAAAAAAAATTGTCTAAAGAGAAACAGTATCTTTATTGCATCTCATACACAGAACTAGACTTAGATTCAAGATGTGATTCAAAGGCAAGATGACCCATGAAAAGTAACCTCCATGATTACTTTTTATTCAAGATGTTAATTGAGTGATTATAGTTGAAAATGGGAAATTATCTCCAAGATTTCTTAAACACCCAGCAAGAAGATTGCTTCAGAATAACTAAACTCAACAAGAATCATGAAATAAAGAAACTAAACGAGATAAAAACAAGAACCCATTAATAAACTAAAATCACTTACTCACTGAGACATTTCATCGAACACTTACCATTAGTTGAAAACGCCGATGGGTTCTTCCAAGAGGAAGAGGGTGTATCGATTGGCGCACCAGACTATGTTAGGAATCCAGGCAGAAATCTCAAAGAACACTGATAAAGATTTGACTTTTTATTCTTCTTTGTTCCAAAACCCCAACGGTACCAAGAAAGAATTTACAGTAAAAAGTAGTGTGTGTGAAAGCAAGAAGAGTAATTTATGGGGTGAAATCACTTAAATTCTTGCAGTAATGTCAGACGACTAACCGGATTGGGGGGGGGGGGGGGGGAGGGGCGGGGGGGGGGGGGGGGGGAGGGGGGGTTTTAGTGAAGACGCGTTTGATTGGACGGTTGAGAGCGGAGTAGATATACAATTTTTTTGTAGGTTTTTTATATTTTCTTGCTAGAATAGTGATAAAAATAACCTTTAAAAACATGGTAACATGTGTGTGTGGGACATATTTTAAAAAAAATAATCTATTATATAATAAATAAAGGTTTTTAGTGACACATTTCGTCTTCATATTTATTTTCATCATTTTTTTCTCGCTTCTCTCTTATTTAATACATTTCTATATTTAATATAATATATATTTAATGAAAATATTAATCTATACTATATAATAAGTAAATGTTTTTTATGTCATGTGTCGCCTCCATATTCATTCTCATCACTTTTTTCCCGCCTCTCTCTTCTATTAATAATCAACTCAACTATTTTAGGCAACTAAATTAATTATTTATTTAAATTTTTATTTATAGATTTTTTATTTAATAATGTGTTTATTATCAATTAAACTATTCAACATATTTATATAAATTTACAAACTGAAAACAATTTTATAGGCAGATAGAATCAGAATAAAAAATATTTTATCATATATTTATATATTCACATTGTTCCATTTTGAAAGATGTATGTGTTAAAAGATTATATTATATTTGATTCAACCCATACAATATACAGGTATTTTAAGACATAAATTTTATTAGTAAATGTATAATATTATATTTATTTAACTCGTGTATTAGATGAGATTTTAACCTACTATACTTATAATTCCATGCATGGGACAACATTGAGCTAAATAATATTAAATTCATAGTTAAAAAAAATAGTTGTTTTCCTCCGAATTTTTTAATCAATGAAATGCAAATGTTGTTAGCCAGAAACACTTCATATTGACTTCATACCTATACTTTAGGCAAATTAGGCCTAATGATGTGGCTTACCTTGGCCATAGGGGTTTTTACGAAGGCCTCGTTACAGAAGCCGCAGTCTCAGAAGTACTAGTGGGTCCTCTTTGCATGATGCCCACAGGATTTTCATATTAAATTCATGTCAGTGTTTCTCAGCTCCTTGCTAGGTCTTTATATTTATATATAAAGGTTTGCTGTTAATTTTTTTTAATTCATGTTAGTGTGATCCGTCAACACATAACATTGACGGGTGGGACTGGTTGAGGTAGAAGGTGAGAGATGGTGGTGCGAGATGGTGAACTGGGCAGATGGTGCCGGTGGAGAGAAGAAACAAAGGGGAAAGGGGAAGCGGGAGGGAGATTAGTGTGACAGGTCGGGACAAGCGAGAACGTTGTCCCACCCCCTTTGATGTCGTAGCTCGAAATCACACCATGGAGATAGATGCGGTATGACTCCCCTCACCCTTAGGCAATTGTCTAGATTCTAATTTTCTAACTTCAATGAAATAGAAATCATATAATTTGTTATATGAGCTCAAGTAGAAACTCTAAAAAGCAACATGTATGGTAGTATTTGAGCTTACCTTTTTTTGAACAACAGTTTTTTACTCATAATTACCATCTAAATCTATACTTGTAAAACTTGTATCTACGCCACTTTTATGAGGGCAGTCATCAACGCCATTAGATAACAAGGTTATGGAGAGTTCAGAGTTGAGCTTACTTGAGCTCAAGATTAATGACCAACATAAAACTAGTTTATTACAATGTTACTAAATACCTAAATGAGTATCAGGATCAAACACAATTGTAAAAAAAATTATTTGTCCCAAGATTAATCATTGGACCTTTGAGACTAAATTTTTTACTATTCAAATTGGTCCCAATAGTTTATTACAATCTTCACTTGGATTACTTATGTGACGAGTTAGGAAGAGGAAAAAGTCGCACAAGTTTTTTCTAGACATGCATTGTTTAAGGAAGCATGTGAACCTTGATGTAGGGTCATGTCTCGCTCGTGAGACATGTTCATACATACATTCTTTTGTCGAGGCTTACTCTTTGTAAATATTTTCTTTTTTAGCCTCTAATGTATCCTCGGTTGTCTCTGTTTTTTTTAATCCCTCTGCATTGTTTAAGGGCTGTTTGGTAGACTCTTAATAATTCCATTAAGAGGCTTACCTCTGAATTGGTCAGAAATAAGGTGTTTGTTTCGCTGAAAACCCACCTCTTAATGGTTCTTCTGCAAGCTTGTTAATGGTTCAGTTATAAAACCATGTTGAATCATTCAGAGCTCTTAATGGTTCATATTTTACCAAACAACGTCTTAGTCATTCTGATATTCCCATTGTTCGCATGGTAACACACTTGGTCACGAAGACCAAGTGTTCTCCTCTCCAAGGAAGTATACAGTCTAATTTATCCAAGGGTATGTGGAATGGAACTTTACGATAACATGTTAATGCATCTGACTATATTGAGATTTTTAAGTTCATATTTTTTTTTCTAAGTCTTTCATTTCTTTTTTAAGAGACTACTCTTGTCAACAGTCTTGCAAAACTTATCATGTTAAAGTTTTGAATCATCACTCTGATACAAGTAAAATCAAAATGTACCTCGTGAGTCCTAAATGCATATGTTTCTTCGTTTGTTCTTCTTCATGGTTTTCTTTGTCATTTTCACTTCGAGCTCCACCCAAAAAGGCAATGAGGATTTTCAACTTTTTAAAGGACATTTTTGGTCATTATCTATTATTGTCGGGATCATAACAATCTCGTGATGCAATTTTGTCACTCTTAGATCTCTCCTTCCTTGAATTAAAAGTAAGGGTTCCAAACTAGTCAAGTCCAATCACTTCGAACTCTATATTTAGAACTTAATTAAGCTAATTTATTATTTATTAGTTGTTTTATTTATATACATATATAATTAATTTTTATATATACATAATTATAATTTAATATATAAGATAGAATATATAATTTAGTTATTTTATCATAATTATATATATAATTATATTTACTAAGTTATATTGGAAGCAACACTCGAGTCCAAGCTGGAGCTTGGAGACCTCCAAGCCACGGCATACTCACATCCAAGATGCGACTGGGGATGGTGACTCTTTAGCCGAGACACAAACACGAGAAGAGGTTGGAGTTGGTGGTAACCTTGAGCCGTGGCACAAGAGATATGTGGTTGACCCTCAACCATGACACCCCTATATAGAAGATACGACTGTGGCTTGATAATGTCTTGAGTCACGGCTGGGCATGGGGAACTTGAGTCAAAGAGTTGATTTCAAGTCGGTCTAAGTCTAGGTTTGTTTTAAGTCGACCGAAGGTTGTTGCAAGCCAAGATAAGGTTTCGAGATAAAGTAAAAACATTATAACATAGAATAGATAATGACGATTACAATAAATGTCACACCCCAACCGACAGCGGATTATACGTCGGCGCGGACGCGGTTATTCAAAAGCACAAGGTTGACTATTAAAGTTTAAATATTTCATTTAAGATTTTCAAGGGTTCAATACAAAGAGTAAGACAACATATAACAAGAATACAATATTCATTTGATAAATAATCTAGGTCCAAAGCATCCTATGTAATCATAACAAGTCTCATGCTAGCGTACCTGAAACATGTAAGTAAACTGTCAACTAAAAATAGTTGGTGAGATACAAAGGTTTTAACAAAGTCCTTGAAAAGTTTACAATTCACTATGTCATGCATTCTATAGTATAAGTGTGAGAAACAAAACATGTTTAAACATTGTGCATATAAATCCTCCAACCAAGTTTAGGCATAACTCGAAGGTTACCCTTAAAAGTTTAAAGTTTAAATTCAGTAACAATCACCATGGGCTCCCCCCGAATGGTCAATCAAACTAGGTGGATTGGTCAAATGCAATAGATATATCATTGTTACGATAGGATTGATCAAAGTTAATGGATATGCTAGTATTAAGTCTAATTTAAGCATGCAAGTCTCAAGCATATCACAAGAATAAGCATGTAGGCATAGTTTGTACAAGAATTGTATAAGTTTTGATACATGTTTCACCCCAAGTTTATAAAGAATGTAAAACGAAAAGGGGCTAAGTATACTCACTTGGATGGATGAGAGTGTTCAACAAGATTTAGCGTATCAAGACTTTGAGGGAGAATATCCTCACAACAAGCCTAAGTATACAAGTCTAAAGTTTCAAGTTTTGATTCTATAAGTTTATGGCTAAGTATCTAGGATTCTAAGATTATCTAGGGTTTCAAATGGGAGACGGGAATGATTGTGTTTATAAAGTTTAAAACAAGTTTTAAATACAAGACTTGGATATCAAGTTTAATAAGTTTATAGTTTAGAATAATTATTACTCAAAATAATTATTTAGAAACCTTAGTTTTCTTAAGTATTTATAAGTGGAGTTGTAATAATAATCAAGTGAAAGATAAATTAGTTATCAAGGGTTTATGATCACTTTTTAAAGATTAACAATAATTATTTAAAGGATATATAGTTAATAAGGGTTAATAATAATTATTTCAAGGATAGGTAGTAATCAAAGATTAAAAATATGGATTAAAGGTTAATAATAATTATTTAAATAAGTTTAAAGATTAGTAATAATTGTTTAAGCAAGTCTAAAGATTAATAATAATTATTTCAAGAGTAAAATAATTATTAAATACAAAGTATTTAAAGTATAAACGGTGAATATGGATTTATAATAATTATCTAAGAACACATAATTATTAGGGATAAATATAGTTATCTTATAAGATTAATTACTTTATTTAATCAATATAAATCATTTACGATTTATTAAAACATTCAAGTATTAAGCATTTATCTTACCATTTAATTTGTAAATAAATAATGTTTAAAAATATGGTTTAAATAACAATAAGCACTTATAAGTTTATAAAATGTTAAATATGGTTTCTTATAAAGTTTACATTTTTAATTATAAGTTTATAAATGTTTTTAAAGTTTAAATGAAACTATAAGTTTATAATGTGATAAATAAAGTTTCTTTTTAAATTATAAGTTTATAAGTATTTTGTATTTATAAGTTTATAAATGTTTTAAATTAAAGTTTCCATTTAAAATAAACAAAGTATATTTATTTTCTTGTTCTAATTTAATTAATTAAATAAGTATTGAGTTAAATAAATATAAATTTTATATAAATACAAAGTTTATAAATATGTGTTTTATAAATAATATGTAAGTGTTATAAACTTCTTTGATTTTATAAAATTTATATAAGCTATTTCTGTTTTATTAAAGTTTTTATTTATTTTTAAAGTTTTAAAACAGAAATAATTAGAAAATAGTAACAAATTAAAGTTTCAAAGTCTATAAATTATTTCCTGTTTAGTATATAAGTTTTTATAAAATTTAAAAGTATTTCTATAATTTCTAAATATTTAAAATTAGTTTTTAAAGGTTAATTCTTTATAAGTTTCAAATAAGTTTAATTAATTAAAATAATTCCAGAGTATAAAGTTGTAATTAGAAATCATTTTTAAGTTTATAAAAGTTTAATAGATTTTATAAAAATTGTTAGTAGATTTAAAATTATTAAAAAAGACTAAAAAAATGGAAAGGTCAAAACTCGGGTTGGCCGGATCGAACCCGGGCCAACCGAGTCACTCACACATACGTCGTAATCACCCGACTACGGGCCTCGTTGGGTTATAACACAGAAAAAGAATTTAATGAACACAAACCCAAATCTTCCCAGATTTCCTTATGAACCCTAGGATCTAAGTCTCCTAAATACGAATCGATTCACCATCTGTCATTGCAAATTGACAGAGGGCTTTTGATTAAGGATTGAAAACGAAGGATGTGGCCATGAGAATTACCTGGAATGAAGCCGATATGAGGGAGGGGCTCGAAGTCGACTGTCCACGGGTTCAAATGGTGAATGCATGTCGAAATCGAAGGAATTGAGGGTTTTGATAATTCGTGTGATGTCGTTATGGCTTAACGGCTAGTATTTATAACTAATTTCACCATTAATGGTCGAATTAGGTGGGGAGATTACGGGTGTAAGCAATGGATTTAAACTCGAACCCATGCGGTGTTAAACCCGAAATTTCGCATTGAATATCCTTGGGTTACGGTCGCAGGCGTGAATGAAAGTTCGAGGTTCGTTGAATTTAGCCGGAAACGCGTTTTTGAATAATTGGGGGTGTAAATTGGTCACGGTGAGGCTCGAACCTGTGACCGGTTTGGGTTCTGGGAGTTTAGTCGAAATACACAACCAGTCCCTGAAGTTTATCATTTTATATTATAGCATAAGTTCTAGTTCAAAACAAGTTTCCAGGATTGACATTCCTGTCCCTAGACTTTATAAAACAATTGATATGTTTTATTTTTATAAAAGCCGAATAGGTCTTATAAGTTTCATCATCTTTATAAAAACTAAATAAGTTTTATTTCATAAGTTTATAAAATAATTCTTAAGATTTAGTTCATAAAAATAAGCTTATTAATTATATTATTTATATACTACAACTTACAAGGTTTATATACTACAACTTACAAGGTTTTAAGAATTTTAGTATAGTCTCATATATATATATATATATATATGGGACGTATCAAATGAAAACCCTGTCTTATTGTGAAAACCCTTAAACTCTTTTCTGGCCATACATTTATTTCCTTTGTTTTTTATTTGTTTTTAATATACAAGGGCATTATAGTAATTTGACTATTACCATATATTATATATATACATTATACACATTTATCTTTCTTTCAAACATAAAAAATTGACCGATCTTCATCTCTCACTCTCTTTCTCTCTCTAAAAAAAACTTCTAGATCTTGTACTTCTCCATTATCTCTCTCTAAAAAATACAAGAAATCAAGATCCAGATCCAGATATAAGAGTAAGAACAAATTCCACCTGGTGAATCGTTTTTGGAGATGAATGCAATCGAATAACAAGTTCCAGATCGAGCTTGTTCTTATGTTTTTCAATTTCTAAATCGAAGAACAAGCTCAAGAACCAGATCCAGATCAAAGAACAAGGACGCCTCCGCCGGTGACCTGTTGAAGCCGACGATCTGATGAAGCCGGTGACTTGTTGAACCAGATCCCAATCGATTTAAATGGTAACCGTAGATGTCTTCATTTTTGTGTTTATGTGGCTGAGATGTCGAGATTTAGTCTTCAGTTTGGTGTTTATGTGGATGGTTTCAAACATTTTCTTGATTTTTTTCTTTATTTGAATTAAAAAAAGCTTTGAATATGGGTTATGTTTGGAGTTTTTTCTTTATTATAACTATTGATTTCTTATCATTTGAAGATGGCACCAATGGAGATGGAGATGGCAGCAAGAAATCGAAACCCAAATCCAACCTCATTAGCCAAAATCATTTTGATTTTGTGGGATGACAAAATGGATGAGACTTTTGTGGGTTAAGAAAATTAAAAAGCTTGAATCGTCTGCGAAGCAAAGGGAGCATCCATACAAGGTTCGTATAAGTTTTTTAATGCTAAATCGGAGAACATTCTGTGTTAAATCGGTTATACTATACTTGTTTTTTATACTAGGTTCATTTATTGTTCTTCGATTTCAGATTTATTTAGCATCATATGTATTAGTTCCAGATCCTGTTTACAAATGAAATTTAGTTGTTTCATTTGATGGTCTAAACTAAATTTACAATATAATAGTCAATGAATTTTAAGTTTGAAAAGTAAAAATTACATACCATTGGACATTTTGAATTTACAGTTTAGTTGTTTAAAGTTTTTTTGCAGTTTAGTTGTTTCTAAATTTTTACTGAATTGAGTCTTTAGGTTGGGGGTATGAGGGTTGACAAGAGGGGTTAAGCAAGGGCGTTTTTGAAAATTTAGTTGTTTATAATATTCGTTAGAGTCTGTATAGATATCTTGAATGAATTCGTTTTTTTACAATTTATCCTTTTCACAGATTTTGTAGCCTATGTGTATTTTGATTTTACACTTGTGTATTTTGTTTTTACACTTGTATATTTTGTTTTTACACATATGTATTTTGATTTTACACTTGTGTATTTTGTTTTTACACTTGTGTATTTTGTTTTTACACATATGTATTTTGATTTTACACTTGTGTATTTGTGTATTTGTATGTAATTTTTTTTAAAATACTTCTTTATTTTGTATTTTGATTTTACTGGGTTGTTTGATTATACACATGTCCAGATCCGGTTAATTTGAAATACTTCTTTATTGTTTACCTTGGGTTTTTTTTATTTGCTTTTAATGTATACAATGTATACAATCTTATCATGTCATTAGGGTTAGTTCAGGTAATTAACCACTTTACCATCAAGTTCTAATCTTTTATTCAATTTTGTAGTCTGATCTATTGGGTTGTTTGGATTCTTGATTTGATTTGGTATGTAATAATATGGTGGTTCAAGGATGGAATTTGAAGATCTGGGTCAAAATTTAATGTTTCTGTCTAGGATAAGTTTATGTTAGTTTAGACTTTTTGTGTGTTTGATTTGATAATTTGTGTACGTTAATTCTTCCTAATAAAATTTCTAGCAACTATACATTTTTTTAGTTAATTGATCTTATCATTTGATCTAGTTTCATTTTTTTTTAAAACTGCAAAACAAGATCATGTACTTATTGGTTAAATGAATGTGTGTTTATGGCTTATGATTATATAGTTTAACCTATTATATGCCACATTGATTATTTTTTTTTAATTCTTTGAATTTGGTTATGGGTTTACTATAGATGTGTAAACTGAATTTACAAAAGTGTAAACTGAATTTACACACGTGTAAACTGCATTTACAAAAGTGTAAACTAATCTTACACACGTGTATGTGATTAAATTTACACAAGTGTAATGGACTTGAAGAGAGTTAAAATCATGTTTTAGGGGTTTTTTTACATATATTTCTTTTGTATTTTTTATTTGGTAACTGTGTATTTTTTTTGTTGCAGATTTGAAGAAGGGTTTGTGAACTTGAGGTTTTGTTTTAAAGATCAGGATTCAAGATGTGTTTGATTATTTTACAAATGTGTAATATAGTTTTTACACAATTTAATTATTTGTAAAAGTTTACATCTAGATATTTAAAGAGAGAGAAATGGAGAGAGAGAATGTGTATTTTTTATTTCAAAAATAATATAAAGTTACCTTTTTACCCTTTTGGAGGAATTTTAAAAAGAAAAAGAAATAAAAAAATCTAGATTTAATGTCATCCACAAATTAAAATAAAGAAAAATGAATGTGTGGCCAGAAAAGAGTTTAAGGGTTTTCACAATAAGACAGGGTTTTCATTTGATATGTCTCCAATATATATAAATCACACACACACACATATATATATACACACATACATACATCTCAAGTATATTTATGTTTTCTTAAATATTTATCAATTAAATCAAATATTTATCATTTAAGAAAATAATTTTACTAATAATTCTTAAGATTTAGTTCATAAAAATAAGCTTATTAATTACATTATTTATATACTACAACTTACAAGGTTTATATACTACAACTTACAAGGTTTTAAGAATTTTAGTATATATATATATATATATAATATATATATATATATATATATATATATATATATATAAATCACACACACACACATATATATATATATACACACACACATACATACATCTCAAGTATATTTATGTTTTCTTAAATATTTATCAATTAAATCAAATATTTATCATTTAAGAAAATAGTTTTACTAGGATTTTAAAGTTTGAATTTATAATACGTGTAATGACTGAGAAAAAGATGTGTCAAAAAAATCCGGGATATTACAATAAAGTGGCAGGTAAACGGGCAACAAGCTGCTCCGTAACCCCCTTTTGAATAGCAAAACCGATAGAATTTATCAAACTGACAACATATAAAGTTAGTTTTTAGAAGATAGAATTTATTTGTTAGTTTGTTTAGTCGTTTCGAAGTAGTAGTCTTGGAAAGCAAGTTAGACTTAGCATAAATAGACATGTTTAGTTTTCGTTTTCCTTGAAATTGTTAAAGTAATCGTTTGAAGTTATTAATAAAAAGAGTCGTGCTAGTTCGTGTAAATCTTTTGTGTTCATTGTGTCAGCTGCATCCTTGGTTGAGTCTAGTCGCATCCCAGGGTACCCACCTGTGAGATTCAACAAGTGGTATCAGAGCCACTCCCCTATGGCAGATCATCACGTTGTAGGTGAAGTCAAAAAGCTTACCAACCAAAACTATGCCACATAGTCGATGTGTATGAAGTCATATCTATAAGGGCAAAGATTTATGGGAGGTTGTTAACGGGTTAGAGACAACACAACCAAGAATCGATACTAATGGGGCCATACACAAGTGGCAGGTCTTGAAGATCACGGTGAAAGAAGAGTTGCTAGAGCACTTTCGAGACTAATAAACTCCTAAAACAGCTTGGGATATCCTCGCTATGTTATTCTCCAAGAAGAACGACACCAAACTACAACTGTTGGAAACCGAACCCCTATCGATGGCTCAGGGAGATGAATATAACCCAATACTTTCACAAGGTGAAAACTCTATGTCGTGACATTGGGGAGTTGGACCAACAAGCCAAGATTGCATAATCTAAGATAAAAAGAATAATCATCCATGGGTTGAAGCCGAAGTTTCATAGCTGTGATCCAGGGTTGACCTAATCAGCCAACACTTGGTTTGTAAACGAACCGAGCACGAGCAAAGGTCCGCTCGGTTCGGTTCGTGAACGGCCCTATCTACATCCATAACGATTTAGTTCCATAAGTTGTAGAATTCTAGAAACTCACATGCATTTTATTCATTATCAAAATATCTAAAATTTATACCACTTATGCTATGCATTTGGTCGAACATCTTGTGGGCAGACCAAACACAAAATGCTAGATATATTACACACTTTAGACACTAAAAAGGAACATGGACATGCTAATATGCGCATAATTTTTTAACCAGAGATTTCAATAGACTTCACCTCAGGCTTCTTCACTTGTTCTTTAGGCACAGTAATTGTGAGCACTCCGTTTTCCATGGCCGCCTTCACCTCATCCATTTTAGCATTCTCCGGCAACCTGAATCTCCTTGTGAACTTCCCGCTGCTGCGTTCAACCCGGTGCCACATGTCATTCTTATCTTCTTTCTCGACGTTCCTCTCGCCGGTGATCTGTAACACCCTTCCGTCTTCTACCTCCACCTTCACTTCTTCCTTTTTGATCCCGGGAAGATCGGCCTTGAACACGTGAACTTCTGGTGTTTCCTTCCAATCCACACGAGTGTTCACCAAAGCAGAGGTTTCGTTTGAAACGTTGGGGAAGTCTTTGAAATGATCCCAAATGTCAATTGAAAATGGATCGAAGATGCTGCTTCGTCGGCCACCGAATAAGCTTGGGACGATCGACATGTTGATTTGGTGAGAAAAAATCGATTACCTTGATTGATTGTGTATGGATTTCGTGATTCAATTGGTGTGTTCTGATTTCGATTTGAGATTAGCGAAGGGTTTATATATTTGATTAGGGCATCTTCGAGAACTTTCAGGATGGTACTGAAAAAAAATGGAAATATGAATGAGGTTGTTATGTTTTAGATGCTTCTCGATCCTTCAATTTAAACTAAGATTTTTTTCATCTTATTGATGGTGACCCAAAAAGTTGATAGAAAATAAAATTATATTTCTGTTTTAATTTTCTACAAAAATAGTAATATGCTTTTAATTTGTTTGGTTTAAGCCAACAAATTTTTTTTTTTGAAATGATTGTTTGGGAGAAACTTAACAGTTTTTGGTGCTGTAGTATAAGGAATTTGGTTTTTGGGTCTTCCGTAATTCCCATTCACGGAACCATTCTACGTGGCACCATCCTCCTTTAATTCTGGGAATCCCATTGCTAGAAGTATGATTACGTGATTCTCATTCCTGGAACTCTGTGATTCTGATTCCCGAAACTCCCTGCTTACGTGAATGAGATGTAATTTTTAAGGTAATTATTAAGGTTATCTTTTTTTTTTATAAATTACAAATTGTGGGTGCTGATGTTGGACCTGGTAGTTCGGTTGTTTAAACAATTTCTAGTCATTGCTGAGTAAGAACAATATCTCTTTGCTTACTAGCTGGACTGATTTATATTTGCACTTATGGACTTATGGTTTAGCAGAATGTCACCATTTTTAGTTTATTTTTAATGGTTTCAAACCCCAATCCAACGTCTAAAGAAGGTTAATAAGAATAAGAGCCTCAAACTTTGGAGTTGGCTTAAGAATTCTTCTTTTAAAATGGTTGTTTGAGAGAAAGTAAACGGTTTTTGGTGCTCTCTTACAAGAAATATGGTTTTTGGGTCTTCCGTGATTCCCATTCACGGAACCATCCTACGTGGCACCCTCCAAGATGTGCAGGATTTGATTAAAATAGCAAGATATTAAGCATGAGTTCCTGATTCTAACAACCAACTACCAGAAAACTTTCAGTTTAAAAAAAAGTAGCAAAATTTCACCTAATTAATAGTTTAGCAGGAGATTTTTGTGGATTTTCATTAAAAGTTTTCACTTCCATTTCATAACAAACTAGTTTAGATCCCGTGTTTACACACGGGGTGAAAAATATCAATATATAATTTTTTTAAATATTTATGTATATATTTTACATGTGTAAAAATATATTACATATACTAAGGATAAAAACAAACTCAAAATATGTAAAAATTAATATATAATTGGGTTTCGAAAATACGTTAATTATTATTTAATATAATTTGACTTTTATTTATTATTTGATTGAAATAAAAGTTAACATAATTAAATTTTAAAGTTTCTTATAATAGCGGATAATTTAAAATTAATGTGTTTTATTAGTATAATTACTATTTTCTTTAAATATATATTATTATTAAAAGGAAGTGCATTAAATAAGAGAGAGAGATGCGGGAAAAAAATGGTGAGAATGAATTTAGAGGCGACACGTGGCACTAGAAAACCTTTATTTATTATACAGTATAGATATAGATATGCATTTACTTAACTTATTACTCAACCGTTAAAAACTAAAAAGGAAATTCTGAATAAAAAGACAAAAATGACAAAAATGACCTACTAAACTGGTCATTTAACAAGAACCGGCCATCCCATTCACGTAAGCAGGGAGTTCCGGGAATGAGAATCACGTAATCATACTTCCGACAATGGGATTCCCGGAACTAAAGGAGGATGGTGCCACGTAGGATGGTTCCGTGAATGGGAATCACGGAAGACCCAAAAACCATATTTCTTGTAAGAGAGCACCAAAAACCATTAACTTTTTCTCAAACAACCATTTTAAAAGAAAAATTCTTAAGCCAACTCCAAAGTTTGAGGCTCTTATTCTTATTAACCTTCTTTAGACGTTGGATTGGGGTTTGAAACCATTAAAAATAAACTAAAAAGCTTATAGTTTACGGAGTTAAAAAAATTTACATCTTGAACCTGTTGACAGAAGTTTCCATTGTTGTCGTCTACTTCGATTAGTGGCCGCAGTCTCCACTTCCCTTCAAATATGCAAGTTTCATGAATAGTCGTCATTTACAAGTTTTCTAGATAAGGTTACATTCTCCGGCTTCTTCAACTGACTCTAAATATGAAAAAAATACACACAAAATTAAGAACAAACCCAAAAAGGAATTGAATACATCATTTGGATGTCATATGTGTGCATCAACTCCAAAAATTAAGAACAAACCCATAAAGGAATTGAAACATCCCTAGTTTCCAATTCCAACTATGTAAATATGACAACTTTTGGATTATTAATGAAACGGTTGAGTTTAAATGACTAAAGGGATAATTTAGGCTTTGTGTTAAACCCTAAATGAGGAAGGATTCCCCCATAAAGCCGCCACCCCTATTCTCATTTCTTTCTTCTTTTTTTTGTAACTTTTAGAGATAGGGGGGCTATAGAGAGAGCGTGTGAGGCCGAGAGTGTGAAATCGCTCCTACCCTATAGATTTTTGAAGCAAGGATCGAGGTTTCGAGCTAGTTGCTACCAAGGAACAAAGGTGCATTCAAGTTACTTGCTTTCCCCACTGGGAAAGGAGGGTTTTGAGCTTGCTCTAGCTCGGTTCTTGGTTTTAACTCAAAGGTAAGGTTTTACGTAATAAGAAGTTTATAATCTTGCATTAGAATCAGGAGCGGAACAAGGGGAGGTCAAGAGAGTCCATTGCCCTCTAATCACTCGAATATATCCAGTTTTTATACATAAAAGTTGAATTTTATTAAAGAAAAAACTAAATTGAACCCTTTATTTGAAGTCGGTATTGATGAGAAACTTATAATGACCATCCGACTAAAATGTTCCGGTTCCGCCACTGTTAGAATGTGAATGCAATCGAGCTAAATAGTGAGTATGAGGTGTTTTAAGCAATAAAGTTCGAATCTTGATGTGTTTTCAGATATGAGAAGGATAGTGCATTTGCATGCAAGTTAGGGTTTCCGCGTAAGGAAGAAGAAGGTAAGTTTCGCCCGAAACTCACGTACTTACGTTCAAATGTAAAGACTTTTGTTTGAAAGTATCACACGAAAGTTAAGCCACACGAAAGTCCATGCGAAAGTTCACATGAAAGTTTCATGACTTTGTGTAGTACGCTTTACCCGAAAGATCTCAAAGTTTCGCATAGAGATCCACCTGAGACTCCCTTGCTTTCATATGGCATAATACCCGAAAGTTTACTAAATTTCGTATGGAAGGTTACACGAAAGTTTGGCATACTTTCGCATGGATGGTCACCTGAAAGTTAACTTTTAACCCACTATGTTAGACCGAACGTTAAACCATTTCACGTATGAACCCTTGATTAGAATGCTAACCTATTTCACATATGGACCTAACTGAGACAAAAATAAAATTGATGAATTGAAAAAATCAAATTAAACTATTAGACTAAAGTTAGTTTTTCATAAAGACTAAAACTGAAATTTACTCCATTTTCAAATGATAACAAAAACACAAATAAAGTATAGAAAACTTGTATTTTTAAAGACCGTCGACATTTTCACTTGATTTAAGAAAAGGGAAAAAATACGAAAATAGACATTTGACTAGAAAAATTATCAAAAATGCACATCTAAATTTAGCCTCCTAATTCTTCGACATTACTCTTGTGAGCCGGCTAAGCTAGCCTGCTCATATTTCCGTGCCAACATTCCTTTTTATAGTGTACGAACCAACCGGATTTCGACACGTGACAGGCTAAACCTTAAAAAAGCAGAGGCTAAGCCGTCTAATAAGCTTGCTATAGCCGTCTAGAGTTTAGCCGGCAAACTTAAATGGCTTAGCCGATAAACTAAAAAGACTTAGCCGACAAAAGTAAATGTTTACCCAGCAAAAACCATGGTCTTAAAATACAATATTTTAAGGTTTAGCCGGCAAAATTAGAAGGTGTGACCAAAAGTGGGTACTCTCGACACACATGTAAAATCCCTATTCGTTCACATATGTTATCAAAATCGCACATGTAATCTATCAGTCTTTTTAGTTTGCGGGCTAAGCCTTTTAAGTTTGTCGGCTAAATGCTAGACGACTATAACAAGCTTATTAGACGGCTTAACCTCCGCTTTTTTTAAGTTTTAGCCAACCACGTGTCGCAATCCGGTTGGTTCGTACATTATAAAAATGAATGTTGGCACGGAAATATAAGCAGACTAGCTTAGCCGGCTGACAAGAGTAATGTCCATGAATTAAAAGGCTAAATTTGGATTTTCATTTTTAATAACTTTTCTAGTGTAATGTCTATTTTTGTATTTTTCTCTTAAGAAAATTAAGAAAATGAGGTAAGAATATGCCATGATGGAGACTTCTCTCAAAGTAGGACCATAAACTCTACAAGGATCAAGAAGCTTCTTCAAGATTCCAGCAACTCATCATGAAAGTTCTCGAGTATCCCTATCCAAATATATGTAAATCCTTCCTGCTCCCTAAATCTCACACCAAAATCAGCAAAAACAACAAGCAAATCAGCAAATTCAATCTTCTTTCCACAGTTTCATCAACCCTATACCAGACATTCGAAAATGTCGATCATCCCCAGCTTGTTCGGTGGCCGACGAAGCAGCATCGTCGATCCATTTTCAATTGACGTTTGGGATCCTTTCAAAGACTTCCCGGTTCCATACTCGTCCAACGTTTCAAATGAAACCTCTGCTTTGGTGAACACTCGTGTGGATTGGAAGGAAACACCAGAAGCTCACGTGTTCAAGGCCGATCTTCCTGGGATCAAAAAGGAAGAAGTGAAGGTGGAGGTGGAAGACGGCAGGGTGTTACAGATCACCGGAGAGAGGAACGTCGAGAAAGAGGATAAGAATGACACGTGGCACCGGGTTGAACGAAGAAGCGGGAAGTTCACAAGGAGATTCAGGCTGCCGGAGAATGCTAAAATGGATGAGGTGAAGGCGGCCATGGAAAACGGAGTGCTCACAATTAGTGTGCCTAAAGAAGAAGTGAAGAAGCCTGAGATGAAGTCTATTGAAATCTCCGGCTAGAGAATTTTTATGAATTTATACAGATTATCATCGTATCTATCAAATCCTTGAGTATGATTTTCTTAGGTGCAAAGTGTGTGTAGTGTCTTTTGTGGTTCTTCAGACCACAATGTGTTCGATGAAATGCTTGTAACTTCGATGATGAATAATAAAATGTTTGTTTTCTCTTAAATTCGGTTTGAAATTACAAATTTATAATAATAAATAAATATGGAATTTTTGGGGTTGAATCTTATATAGAAAAATTTAAAGAATAAACTTTATCAAGAAAAATAAAAAATGGACACGTATATACTAGTACTAGTATATAATAGATACATTTATAAAAATATAATTCAAGTGAAAACTTGAAATATAACTCAAAAAACTTATGGTACACTTAAGGTTTTGTAAAAACTAGTTTGGGCTAAAGTGCGGGTAACTCTGTAAACTTGCCTAAGAGATCCTTGCTCACCATTAATCCTAACGTATATGCCAAAGTCTGTGTTAATGAGTGAATTCTAGATTTTAAGAAAAATCAGCATAACATAACGCATCCGTGATATAACACATAATCTAATCAATGCCAAGGCTGTAGCGGGTTCATCTATGCCTCAAGAACGTACCAAACACTAATTCATGGTACTGTTAAGGGACTCCTCATAATTTGTCTCACCGTCAAGGACTTCATCAATATGACCCTGCTCGTGCATGACTAATGAAAAAGTGTACATAAATAATCTCAAAAGATCGTACATCAAACATCAAATCGTCATAAATACGTTTTTATTATTAACGAACCAAATCATAAATGCATATGGTGTGTATACACATTAGCCCTAAATTTTTAAAAAAATTTAAAAGATGGAACATAAAACTCACATTAGCCTCTGTTATCGATAGTTATTCAATTCTGTTAACATGCATAACTTTAAAACGTCTCAACTGGTAATAAACCTCAGATAAACCTGTAACACACAGATTGCCATAATAACCCTAACTTAGAAATTAATCAAAATCAGAGAATTATTCAGTCTCATTGGTTAGCCTCCCTTTTCTGTTAATTTGCATATTTAAATGTTGTTTACCACGTTGCAACCTTCCGTTGGTTAACGTATGACTGATTTTGATCATTCAGTCCATTCTCATAATCTCGTTTGCCTTGACAACACCCATCCTGTATTGAGGACGTTTTCGGTTGGTAAAACACGGGCTATAAATTTGAGATACCATTGTTTTTGGTACAGAAGTTCCTATAAAAATGAGAAATGCCCTACATTTGAGTGCGGTTGTTCGTTTTTGGTCTAACGAAAATTCGAAAGAGTCTTGTTTGTTTTTGCTTAAAACTTGACAACACGAGTTGGTCCATATTTCATCACCAAAATCTATATCTATACTATATAATAAATAAAGGTTTTCTATGTCACGTGTCGTCTCCATATTCATTCTCACCATTTTTTTCCGCTTCTCTCTCTTAATAAATGCACCTACATCTTTTAATAATAACATATATTTAAAGTAAATATTAATCTTACTAATATAATAAATGAAAATCTCTTCAGTACACGTGTCACCCTCTGGTTACTTCTCACCTTTATTTTCCCACATATCTCTCCTATTAAATAATAATCTTTATATTAATAAATTTAATTACGGATAGTTATTATTTAATTATAAATAGTTGTTATATCATTAATCAAATGAACTTAATATGAACTAACATTTATCAATTAAATAAAAAAATTAATACTCAGTTGCAAAAAAATATTTTAAAAACTAACCTAACAGACCTTATAACTGTCACGACAAATTATATTTTTTAAAAATATATTTTGACAAATGTGTTTATTAACAAATTGCATTATATTTTATTCAACCGATGTAATATACTGGTTTATTCAACCCGTGCATTACATGAGTTTTTAAAAATATAAAATTTTTATTACTAAATATATAACATTTTATTTATTTACCCATATAATACACGGGATTTTAGCCTAGTCAATAATAAACATTGGTAATTCCCCATCAATTGCTAGCTATTAACTTTAACTACCAATTTCCAACGTGTTTGACAAATAACAATCTATACTACCTAATAAATAAGTAAATTAAGATAACACTTATCACATTCCTAAGCTTCCTCATTCTCATTTTCCCGACTCTCTCTTCTATTAATAATAATCTCCACTACTTTAGGAAACTAAATTAATTATTTGTTTCAATTTTTATCTACACATTTTTCAATTTAAAATTGTGTTTATCATCAATTAAATTGTTCAATCACATTTTTATGAATTCTACAAACTAAATACAAATTTATAGCTAGCTAGGATTCAAATAAAAAACTTTTAATCATATGTTTACATATTTACATTGTTCCATTTTCACATATTTACATTGATCCAGACCCACCGGTCGCCACTGCCGGAAACTGCCTCCGTTGTCGCTGGAAAAACAAAAAGTGGTCGGAATGCCACTGTTCTGTTCAGGACAGTGAGAAAACCCGACCCCCATGCCTTTAAATCAGAATCCCAACAGTGAAAACTCCCGTCCATGTGTTATGAAACATTTGTTAAAACTCGAGGTCGATTGGACGATTAGATCTCCGGAGGAGATCGTCCGATCTCTGCTGCTAGGTCAATAAAAAACGAGAATTTTCTTCCTTCTCTTCTTTCGTTCTTGCAAAATCCAAGATTTAGCAAATGAGAATGGGAGTGGTGGCTGGCCTATTCTAGGCATATGGTTTTAAAGTTTGAGCTTTAATCCCCTTTGTCTCTCTTTGTTCCTTGTTTTAACGTTTTTCACCTAAAATAAAAACAAGTCTTGGACTTGCCTTTCAATCGAGTCCTTCATAATTGCTATGACACATCTTATAACCTTCGTAATTGTTACAACTTAAATCCTGAACTTATGACATTACGTAAAGACATGAAATTATGGGGTATTACATCAAGGGAAACTACTAAAAACTTTTAACAAAAGAACAAACATTAATGAACAAATTACCGAACGTTCACGAACACTACTGAACCAACGCGACTTTTGTTCGTGGTCTTTCATTTATCTAGTCGAACAAAATTTCTTTGTTCATGTCCGTTCATTTATTAAACAAACGAATGAAAACGAATTTCCTAATAAACATTTCACTCGACGTTCAGTTCATTTACAACCCTAAACTTATAGTGCCAAAAAAAGAAGTCTAATGTCAAGTCTATTGAAATCTCTGGTTAGAAATTTCTTATGAATTCACACATATTATCATCATATGTCATGTTTATTAGCTACAAATTTACAATGACCAAATGAACTCTACCAAATCATTCAAAGACTTATGTGAAGAACCACCATGGTTGAATGCAAGTTTAGCATTTTCTTGAATCTCCATACCTCTCTGCCTCCTTTCTTCCCCTTCTTTATCCACCAAAATTCTTCTAATTGCACCTTCAATCTCCTTTCTCTCCACAACAATTTCAACACCCATCTTCCAAACATAACTCAAGTACCTAGCATTCAACAATTGGTCTACACCAAACGGTTGGCACAACATTGGAACCCCTTCACAAACACTCTCCAAAGTGGAATTCCATCCACAATGGCTCCAAAACCCTCCAACTGCATTATGGGCCAAAACCTCCTTCTGGGGTGCCCATTTCACAATCAAACCTCTCTCCTTCATCTCAACCGCCAAACCCTCTTCCAAAAACTCGACCCATTCGAACCCTTGAACCGAGCCTGGTCGAACCACCCATAGGAACGGTTGGTTACTGTTGGCTAGTCCCAATGCCATTTCAGTTGCTACATTTTCATTCATGTAAGCTAAGCTACCTAAGCTCACATAAATCACTGATTTGGGTTTTTGTTTATCAAGCCATGTGATGCAACTAGTATCCTCTTCAAGAAAACTAGTGGAAGGGGTTGGGGATATTTTGTGCAATGGGCCGATGGTAAAAGTGGGAACTTGGTATTGTTGTCGGATCCAGGTGAGTGCCGATGGTTCAAGAAACTCAAGGGTGTTCCAAATGAAGGCGGAAGGAGGTGTGTCGGGGGTGATCATGTTGGCCGAGTCAAGGGCGTCTTGCGTTGGGAGATCGATAAAGGGTAGATCTTTGTATCTGAAGGGATTGAGCTCTGGAACTATTTCTTGCATTATAGAATCTTCAATAAAAGTTCAAATGGATTGTTAGACGTTGTAGTATGATGAAAGCTTACATAATGGAGCACATATATAAATATCATATTACAAAACTGATCTAAAACATTCAAATGAGGTTATTATATGTGATCTTGAATATTTAGATACTCTAGATTTGGTAAAAGAACTTAAAGTTGTCTAAATTATGAAACATTTTGAGAAAGAGGCTCGATTTGAACTTTTAGCAAGTCGATTGAAGCTTATACGAGCCTCCACTTGAGCTCAAGCGTAATTTGGTGTTTATTTATAAACTAACGGGTAACAATGTAACACCCTTGCTCTGCGTGCGGCAGGGGATGGGCCGATTTTTAACAAAAAATAAAAAATTTATATAAGAGTTAAAAAAAAGACATAAATGTTCTCCCGAAACACCGGTTGTAATGTCCGAGATTTTCCGACTTATCTTTTTCATGTGTTATAAAAATTAAAACTCGATTTCGTGTTAAAACTATTTCCTTAAAACAATAGATATTAATTTTAAAATAATTTATACTTGAACCATATGTATATAAATATGTATATGTACATGTGAAATTTAATTAAAAAGTATAGATATATATATGTATCTATATAAAATCCTTCAAACATTACAAGGTGGTAATTTTATAAATAAAATTTCCCTAAACCCTAGAAATTATTTTATGAACTCATAAAATAAAACAGTTTAAGTTTTATGAAAATAAAACATATTTATTTTATATAAAGGCAAGGGACCAAAACTGCCAACTCTTGAAACTTGCTTTAAACTGAAAACCTAACTTTAAACATAAAATGACTGAACCTTTAAACTATAGGGACCGATCTTGTATTTAGCTCAAACCCTCGAGACTGAACCCAGTCTCAGGTTCGAGTCCCACATAAACCGATTTTCTCGTCCTTTCAGTCGAAATCACATTTTCGGCTAGATTCAACGAACCTCGAGCTCCGACTCACGCGTGCGACCAAAGCCCAACGAGTTTCGATGTTCGAATTCAATGCTAACCACGCGTAATTTCAAATTTAAACCCGTTAAACTCAACCGTAATCTCCCTAACCGATCGGGCATTTAATGGCGAAATCCGCTAAAAATATCGACCCAAACCCACTAGCGACATCACCCTCAAACTATCTAAACCTCCAATTCAGTCGTTCATCACCTACACCTCGCGATTTTGTTCCCGTAACAGTCGGCCCACAGTCGGACTCGTTCTCCCTCGATTCGGCACTAAAACAGGTAATTCGAATGTCCTTCCTCTTCGTGTTCATCTAAGGATCAATAGCCCTCTGTTAAATTTCATTAACAGAGGGTTAATTGTATCGTATTTGGGCGATCAAATTCTAGGGTTCTTGAGCAAATTAGGGACGATTTGGGAATATACTTATCTATTTGATTTTCCATGCATATTACCACCGAGACCCGTAGGCGGGGTGGTTAAGTGTTGTGTGTGATGTTGACCCGGGGCAGACCCGAGTTCGATTCGGTCTGGCCCCAGGTTTTTGTTTTTATTTTTTTAATTATCATTTTAAATAGTTTAAAACTTTTAATAATTTTATAAATTCTGTGATACTTTTACAAACGTGAATATGAATTTTATTTACACTTTTATTTTCTGAAAACATTTTATTTAATTAATCTTAATTAAAACTTACAATAATAAATTTATTAAAATAGTTTTAAACATTTAAAAGAATACTTCCAAAATTTATAAAACTTGGACATTCATTAGAAATCGTTTTATAAAAATACGAAACTTAATTCCTTATCCCTTTTTTTTATATACAATAAACTTACTTTTGTTTAAAACTTTAATTTAATAAATTGTAAACTTATACATTTTATATAAACAAGAAATCCATTTGTTTATTTAAATCATAAGAAAATAAATATACTTCATTCATTTTCTTTATGAACTTATAAACTTTATAAAATAAAGTAGAGACTTAAAAACACTTGTAAACTTTATTTAAAATGTTTATAAGAAACTTTATTTAAGACATTTATAAACTCATAATTTTATTTAAACTTTAAACGTATAATTTAAACCTTATAAGAAGTTCTATTTAACATTTTATAAACTTATAAATGCTTATTATTATTTAAACTTATAATCACATTTTTAAGGTAAATACTAAATTCTTAAATACTTTAAATCTTGAATGATTTATAAATTATTCTTTTGGATAATTATTTGTCCGTAGTAATTATTTATTTATAAATAATTATTTATCCTTAGAAATCATTTATTCTTAAATAATTATTATTTATTCTTAATAATTATTTATTTTGAATAATTGTTATTAATCCTTAAGCATTATTCCTCTTTATATATCCTTCCAACTATATTATTAAGTTACTTAGAAAATTTCTTTGAATTATTATTACCTATTTTGAGTAATTAATAATGATAAAACATTTAAATTCTAATCTATAAATCTATTAAACTTTGACACACAAGTCTTGTATCATTCATTCAAAATCTTTATGTTAAACTTAATTTAAACTTCACAAACACGACCATTCCCATCTCCCATTGAAACCCTAGTCGAATCTTGAAATCCCAAATCATTGTCTTAAACTTATAGAGATAAACTTGAAACTTTAGACTTATATTCTTAGGCTTATCGTGAGGATATTCTCCCTCCAAGTCTTGCAAATACTTATCCGTGTCGGATACTCTTCATCATCCAAGTGAGTATACTTAGCCCCTTTTTCCTTTTATGCTTTTGGGGTGAAACATGTTCACAATTCTTAAACTTATACAATTCTTGTACAACTATGACTACGTGTTTATTCTTATGTTAAACTTGAGACTTGTATGCTTAGATTAAACTTAAAACTAGCACATTCATTAGCTTTGATCAAGCCGATAGTAACAATGATAGATCTATTGCATTTGACCAATCCACCTTGATTGATTGACCCCTTCGGGGGGGAGCCCTTGGTGTTTGTTACTACATTAAACTTTAAACTTGAGACTTATAAGGGTAACCTGCGGGTTATGCCTAAACTTGGTTGGAGGGTTGATGTGCACAATGTCTAACATGCTTGTTTTCTCATACTTACATTATAGAATGCACAAATCATAGTGAATTGTAATACTTTTCAAATACTTGTTAAACTGTGTCAAAACCTTTGTATCTCACCAACTATTTTGTAGTTGACAGATTCTTTCACATGTTTCAGGTTTACATCATGAGACTTATTCGTGATCACATAGGATGCTTTGGACCTAGACTACTTAAATTAAATGTTGTATTCGTATCTTTCTTCCTTGTATTGAATCTTAAATTATTCATTAATGAAATATTGAAACTTTAATAGTCAACCTTGTGCTATTGAACAACCGCGTCCGCCCCGACGTATAATCCGCCGTCGGTTGGGGTGTGACAGATTGGTATCAGAGCCTTGGTTATAGGGAATTAAGTTATTAGACACATGACCTAGACTATAACTTAGGAGACCCAAACATGAGTTATCTCATGTCCTTTACTAGGAATTATCTCCTCATTCTATTCTAAATTTTTATACGTGAACGCTTGGAAATTCTATGCTTCTACTTACATACTACAAGGAGTCTACTACATCGAGGACACGTTCTTAGGCTTTAAGGCTAAGCCACCACTAAACTCTCGTCAAGAATATTTAAGTTCTAGATAATGTGTGAGAACTTGTGCGGACCGGAAGGGTGGATACCTGTATTCTAGGAAATTCTGTCGAGGAAAGCATTTCGTATAAATCCAAATCAACAGTTGGACCCGTATGCTTTCCTGGGAATTCTTGGGATGAGTATCCACTTATAGGAATGCATGACTTCTCTAAACATTAGTGAGCTTAGATCTCTCTTGATATGTCAAAGTACTTACTTAGTGATATGCACTAAATGAGTACTATCTCAAATGCTATAAACTTCATAAATTCATGATTCAAAAACTTTCCTCTGTAACATTTACTCTATGATCCTTATGTTTCGTCTCTTCAAGAATAATCACATGACAGCATGCTTACTCGTCATGACCTGAAGGAGTTACCTTCAAGGAGAAATTCTTACGAGATTATACTTAAAAATTACATACATAAACTTATAATTATAGATACTACCCAATAAACTTCGTGATCGTTGTAATACAACCCTTAAAAACTATGTATTACCCTACAAATTCTTCTACAAAACTTCACTATTTTATCAATATGACACCTAAGAGGTAACCCTTGTATTTTTGCCTTACCTCCTTAGCACTTAACCAAGTTTCATTTGGTAACTAACTCAAAACTTTTGTTACACTTTTATACATCTCAAAACTTTCATGCGTCCTTAAACTTCATGACCATTGTAATACCAGCACATTTAAAACCATGTATTATCCTACAAATCCTCTTACAAACTTCATTACTTTATAAACTTGAGAAACTCTTGTGTTTTCATTTTACCACTCAAAACTTCATTTGATGATTTACTCAAACCTTGTCACACTTCTCAAAAACTTTCATTACATCTTTAAAACTTACACATCGCCGTTTCTTGTAAACAAAACTTAACGTCTTTTAAAATCTAAAGTACATTAACAAAGAAATTCGTAACCTAAGTAATTGCCTTGTAGAGGAAGAAGAACAAACAAGCTCCACGTTTAAAGACTCTAAGCCCACAATGAACCCTGACATAGCACCATAAACCCAAACATCGGTGACAACAACTGAGAGAAGTTGTAGGCCCATGAGGAAGTTCTGGCTAGGGAAATAGGGTACTTAAGTGAGTCCTTGTGACCACCCCTTTCTTCCGGGAATCTTCCTCGTTAGCCCATCAACTTCCAATTAAAAACTATTTTTGAAAATATTACTGTGATGACTCAGTATTATGAATAAAAACCTTTTGAACATATTTAATCAACTTACTTACACACTCTAATTTTCCGTTTAAATTGTATTATAGGACTAGAAGTCCCAATTTTGAAACATCTAAATTGAAACCATTTTGAAACTTCATCTTGTCATCATTTACTAGTTTAACTTTCCTTTCATCATTGTAAACTTAACACACCTACCCAAACACTTTTGTCAAAAACAACTTACGTTAGTACTTGAAATAACTAACAACGTTGCATTAAACTATAAAAATCCTAAGTGACACGTGTACCTGAGGAATAAATCTTGAACAAATCTTCTAATTCGTAAGCACATTTTCAAAAACAACCCGACTTACGAATCATTACCCCAAACAACCATGACCCTTACTTCTTGTATAGACTTAACACTTGTAAACTTGACCAACTTTTCGCTTGACAATCACACCTATCTTTTATAAATCTTACTCGTACTACTTATCGATGCCTAAATCGTCGTTTTGAGCATCTTAATTACATTCTATGCAAAAGAAAACTGAAACTTGAAACTCAACTGACTTATCCTATTTTCAAACTTATACTTGGATTCTTAGTCTCGAAAACTTTGTGTGTCCATCTTAACCAAACCCTATAAGACTTGATAAACGTACATTCCATATATACGAGGAAACTTCACTCTTGATACTAGACACTAGCAGGAAGGAGGACATTACTCTCTTTAGTAGAGTACATCCCCTGACTCATATCTAAACCAAACATCGGATCCACTAATCTTCTGGACAACTCGAATCTTCTGTGAGAAAGCGTATAACGGTTAATCCTGTTCCAAACGCTGTCCCACACCTCTCTTAAACACTAGAGTATTTAGATAACCACTTTATACTCAAAACGTAATCGTATACTTCTATACACTGAAGCTAAACTAAGAGACTTTAAGGCTATTCTATGTTTGACGCATTCTTGTTCAAACACAATTTAAACTATCCGATGTTTGACGTATTCTTGTTCAAACACAATTTAAACTATTCTATGTTTGACGTATTCTTGTTCAAACACAATTTAAACTATTCTATGTTTGACGTATTCTTGATCAAACACAATTTAAACTATTCTATGTTGACGTATTCTTGTTCAAACACAATTTAAACTACTCCATGTTTGACGTACTCTTGTTCAAACATGATGAACGTATGAGACTTTAAACTACTCCATGTTTGACGTACTCTTGTTCAAACATGATGAACGTATGAGACTTTAAACTACCCCATGTTTGACGTATTCTTGTTCAAACATGATGAACGTATGAGACTTTAAACTACCCCATGTTTGACGTATTCTAGTTCAAACATGATGAACGTATGAGACTTTAAACTACCCCATGTTTGACGTATTCTTGTTCAAACATGATGAACGTATGAGACTTTAAACTACCCCATGTTTGACGTATGCTTGTTCAAACATGATGAACGTATGAGACTTTAAGCTACTCCATGTTTGACGTATGCTTGTTCAAACACAATGGACGTATAAGACTTGAAACTATTCCATGTTTGACGTATGCTTATTCAAACATGATGAACGTATAAGACTTTTAAACTACTTAAGGTTTGATGTATTCTTGATCAAACCCGAGGAAAGTGTAAAGACTTTAAACTACTCAATGATTGAAGTATTCTTAATCAATCACGAGGAAACTTTGTGTAACATCCCGAGTTTTAGAGCACGAGAGAATTCACGAGGAATTAAAACTTAAATAAAGAGAAAGGAAGCGGGCTTAGGCCGGGGTGTATGGGCCGAAAGGGGCAAGGGTCGGGCCCTTATAAGCCTCAAGATCAGCCAAAAGCTCTCATTTCCATCCTCATTTCCGGATTTTAGAGAGAGAGAGAGTGAGAGAGATTCTAGAGAGAGAAAGTCCCGGTTTTCGGATTAGAGCTTCAAGGATCGTTAGCAAGAGTCTCGTGAGTGTTTAGCAACAAAAAGGAAGTGATTACAGGTAACCGATTCTCCTAGATCTGAGTTTTAGTTCGTTTTTGGGTTTTTCGGGTTTTGGGTAAAAAGGTTATGTTTAATCAGATGAAACGGAAAGATAAGCATAGATTTGAGTTCCTTAATGGAAAACGAGCGTTTTGAATGCAAACAGGTTCGGGATCTTGAAGTGATCAGACCCGAATGCGAAAGTTAGGGTTTTTCGCCAAGAACAGGTCGTGCGCACTTGCTAAGTGCGCACAGAGCAGGTCCTGCGCACTTGCTAAGTGCGCAGGAAGAGGGACCTGCGCACTTGTTAAGTGCGCAGGAAGGAAAGCCTGCTCACTTGCTAAGTGCGCAGGAAGGGAAGAATGCGCACTTGCTAAGTGCGCAGGAGGCAGAGTCTGCGCACTTGCTAAGTGCGCAGGCATCAGGTCTGATTAAGTGAAGTCAGTATGTTAGAGTAGTTAAACCGTTTAGCGTCGAGTTAAGTCTGATAAGTGTCAAATTGTTATGATTGTTTAGATTGTGTGAGATCCGGTAGATCGTTGCAGCTTAGATACCAGGTGAGTTCTAATCCCCTTTTTGCCTTCTTTAGGGGTGGTATGCATACTTAGTGTAAAGTGTTTATTATATTTTATATATTGTAAACTGAAGAGAAAAGCTATGTTTTAGTGAAAGGTTTAAAAGAGGCAAAAGTATGTTTTCAGTAAAGTAAGATATATCATTTGGCAAGCGTTTACTATATTTTCATATACATAAACAAAGGCATGATATATGTGCTAGTATGTTTTCAGTAAAGTAAGATATATCATTTGGCAAGCGTTTACTATATTTTCATATACATAAACAAAGGCATGATATATATGATAAGCTATGTTTCAGTAAAGTAAGATATATCATTGGGCAAGCGTTTACTATATTTTCATATACATAAACAAAGGCATGATATATATGATAAGCTATGTTTCAGTAAAGTAAGATATATCATTGGGCAAGCGTTTACTATATTTTCATATACATAAACAAAGGCATGATATATATGATAAGCTATGTTTCAGTAAAGTAAGATATATCATTGGGCAAACGTTTACTATATTTTCATATACATAAACAAAGGCATGATATATATGATAAGCTATGTTTCAGAAAGTTTTATAAACAGTAAAGTGAACAGCTTTCCTTCGGGAATGAGTACTAGTTTGTAAAGGTCCTTGGGACAGATGTTACTTGTACAAGATGTCAGATATGGGTTCCACCCATTAGTAAGAACCTTAGGGTTCGTTAACAGTTGTACAACTGGGATGAGTGACGGCGGTTGCTCGGGAGGTCCACGCAACCTCCCCTTAGCGGTATTGTCGGTTCATGGATGTAAGCCATGGGGGCATTGACCAGGGTATTGTCGGTTCATGGATGTAAGCCATGGGGGCATTGACCAGGTATTCGTCGGTTCATGGTCGTTGACCATGGGGGCGGTACAGTAGTAACAAAGAATTGACGGATAAGCGGTATTGTCGGTTCATGATCGTTGATCATGGGGGCATTGACCAGGTACTTGTCGGTTCATGGATGTAAGCCATGAGGGCAGTACAGTAAAGAGGAATTGACGGTTTATTATACGTTTTAAACTATTTGAAAAGTAAAGTGTGTTAAGTTAGCCTTAATGGCAGTATATATGTTTGAAAAGTAAAGTGTGTTAAGTTAGCCTTAATGGCAGTATATATGTTTGAAAAGTAAAGTGTCAAGTTTAGCCTTAATGGCAGTATATGTGTTTTAGTAAATCTTTTGTAAAATTGATTTAAAGTAAACGTTAGAACTCACTCAGCGTTGCTGATTTTTAGTATGCATATCAGTTAAGTGTAGGTGGCAGTAGATGGAAGTGGATGCTTGGCTTGGCGAGAAGAGTTACCCGAAGACCAGCAGTTGGCATCCTGTTTATGTTTTCTTTTGATTATGTTGATTAAGACAAGTTTCAGTTGTATTTGACAAGTTATGTTTAGACATGTTATGTTTTCCGCTGCATATGTAGAGATTTAAATCGTTTCCGCTGTGTAATGTATGTCTTATGTTTAAAGTGCTATGTGTTGATGAATAAATCCAATACGTGAGGTCCCCCGGGATTGGGGCATCACAAGTTGGTATCAGAGCCATAGTTTGAGAGATTTGGACATCCCTGATGTCCAGACTTAAACTGAGAATGGGATAAGAAGCGGATGCTAGTACGGGTAACTCAAGCCAAAGCATCAGAAGCGTATAGTAAGTAAAGTTTAACTTTTAGAGTGTCAAGATAAGAATAGAGGCTTTAATGGAATCATGAAAGCGAATAAATGGAAAACGAGAAGTGATGTAATGGTTAATTGCAGATGGCCAGTGTATATTAACATCTTACCTTACTTATTGTGTTCTACATATTCCCTAGCATGGTGAAATTAAATCTTTTGTTCTCTATCTTTCAGTTAGAAATGGCTAGACGTGGAGGAACTAGAGGGGGTGGAGGAGGAAGACGTGGTGGGCGTACAGGCCGCCACGGTGGAGCTAGCACAAACCAAGTGATTGAAGGGAGTGTTCACACTACCCATACTGATACGGTAGTCAGTCAGCACAATGTTGAACATGCGGCAGAAGATGATCAGACATTCGAGTTCGAGCCGGCCGTGCAAGCAGCTATTGGCCGTGAGTTTACCCGACTGTTGAAGGAAACCTTACCGGCCATACTAGACGAAGCCTTGAGGAAGGCCAAGGAGAGCCCTAACACAACTGAAGAGCCTGTGGTGCTTCCAGCAATGGGAGGACCAAATCTAGTAGAAAATGTTGCACCGCCTGCTCGCGGCTGTGACTATAAGGCATTTCGGGGTTGTGATCCATTCGTGCTTACTGGGGAGAAGGAAGCATCAGATACCTTAGATTGGATTAACGGCATGGAGTCGACCATTCGTCTTAGTGAATGTCGACCGGAACAAGCAGTCATGTTCGCTGCAAAGTCATTGAAAGGAGAAGCAGCGCACTGGTGGGAAACTGTGAAACAGGCTAAGGGTGACCAAGCGGTCGGATTGATGAGGTGGAGCGACCTGAAAGCGTTGGTAATTGAAAAGTTTTGTCCTAAAAATGAGGTCCACAAGGTGGAAAGGGAATTCTTGACTCTACAAGCCGGACTCATGACTCACCGGCAATATACTTCAAAGTACAACGAGTTGGCACGCCTGGTGCCTCATCTTGTAACGACTGAGGAAAGGAGAATTCACTACTATGTTCAAGGGTTGCCTCCAAAGATACGTACCTTTGTAAAGGCCAACACACCGAGTACCTTTGAGTCGGTGGTTGTTCTGAGCGGAGTTGTCTATGATGACATTGCCTCTGAAGTCATTGCTGAAGCACCCAAGAAACAAGCAGCTAAGCGCACTGCTGAGGAACTCCAGGGTCCTAACGATAGGAGGGCAAGGGTAGAAGCAGAGGGTCTATGCGGTAAATGTGGGAGGAGACATGGAGGTGAATGTAAGGCGGGTCAGGTGGGATGTTTCAGGTGTGGCAAGTTTGGACACCAATCACGAGACTGTCCGGAAAGGCCAAGATGCCACAATTGTGGGGGACAAGGACACGTGAGCAGAGATTGTAGGAAGCGCAAAGAGCCGGAAGCGGGAGGATCCGGAAAGGGTTAGGGTGCAGAGAAAGAACCTTACATCAACAAGGCCACAGCAAGGGCTTACCAGATAACTCAGTAAGGTACGTTGCAACTCCTATTTATTTATCTTTTTACTATGGCGTGATCATGTTACTGAATCCTTAAGTGATTAGTTAGCCCCATCAGCTTAGAAGCCTTAGAACTAGATATATCCCTGAATAGATCCTCACCGGTAGTTAATCACAATGGCTTTCATGACTAAGCTGCCTTGCATAGCTACGGTTTATGCCACCCATTCTGTGATTTGCTATCAGTGTAGCTTATGGCAGGTTTCGAGGACGAAACCTATTGTAAGGAGGGTAGACTTGTAACATCCCGAGTTTTAGAGCACGAGAGAATTCACGAGGAATTAAAACTTAAATAAAGAGAAAGGAAGCGGGCTTGGGCCGGGGTGTATGGGCCGAAAGGGGCAAGGGTCGGGCCCTTATAAGCCTCAAGATCAGCCAAAAGCTCTCATTTCCATCCTCATTTCCAGATTTTAGAGAGAGAGAGTGAGAGAGATTCTAGAGAGAGAAAGTCCCGGTTTTCAGATTAGAGCTTCAAGGATCGTTAGCAAGAGTCTCGTGAGTGTTTAGCAACAAAAAGGAAGTGATTACAGGTAACCGATTCTCCTAGATCTGAGTTTTAGTTCGTTTTTGGGTTTTTCGGGTTTTGGGTAAAAAGGTTATGTTTAATCAGATGAAACGGAAAGATAAGCATAGATTTGAGTTCCTTAATGGAAAACGAGCGTTTTGAATGCAAACAGGTTCGGGATCTTGAAGTGATCAGACCCGAATGCGAAAGTTAGGGTTTTTCGCCAAGAACAGGTCGTGCGCACTTGCTAAGTGCGCACAGAGCAGGTCCTGCGCACTTGCTAAGTGCGCAGGAAGAGGGACCTGCGCACTTGTTAAGTGCGCAAGAAGGAAAGCCTGCGCACTTGCTAAGTGCGCAGGAAGGGAAGAATGCGCACTTGCTAAGTGCGCAGGAGGCAGAGTCTACGCACTTGCTAAGTGCGCAGGCATCAGGTCTGATTAAGTGAAGTCAGTATGTTAGAGTAGTTAAACCGTTTAGCGTCGAGTTAAGTCTGATAAGTGTCAAATTGTTATGATTGTTTAGATTGTGTGAGATCCGGTAGATCGTTGCAGCTTAGATACCAGGTGAGTTCTAATCCCCTTTTTGCCTTCTTTAGGGGTGGTATGCATACTTAGTGTAAAGTGTTTATTATATTTTATATATTGTAAACTGAAGAGAAAAGCTATGTTTTAGTGAAAGGTTTAAAAGAGGCAAAAGTATGTTTTCAGTAAAGTAAGATATATCATTTGGCAAGCGTTTACTATATTTTCATATACATAAACAAAGGCATGATATATGTGCTAGTATGTTTTCAGTAAAGTAAGATATATCATTTGGCAAGCGTTTACTATATTTTCATATACATAAACAAAGGCATGATATATATGATAAGCTATGTTTCAGTAAAGTAAGATATATCATTGGGCAAGCGTTTACTATATTTTCATATACATAAACAAAGGCATGATATATATGATAAGCTATGTTTCAGTAAAGTAAGATATATCATTGGGCAAGCGTTTACTATATTTTCATATACATAAACAAAGGCATGATATATATGATAAGCTATGTTTCAGTAAAGTAAGATATATCATTGGGCAAGCGTTTACTATATTTTCATATACATAAACAAAGGCATGATATATATGATAAGCTATGTTTCAGAAAGTTTTATAAACAGTAAAGTGAACAGCTTTCCTTCGGGAATGAGTACCAGTTTGTAAAGGTCCTTGGGACAGATGTTACTTGTACAAGATGTCAGATATGGGTTCCACCCATTAGTAAGAACCTTAGGGTTCGTTAACAGTTGTACAACTGGGATGAGTGACGGCGGTTGCTCGGGAGGTCCACGCAACCTCCCCTTAGCGGTATTGTCGGTTCATGGATGTAAGCCATGGGGGCATTGACCAGGGTATTGTCGGTTCATGGATGTAAGCCATGGGGGCATTGACCAGGTATTCGTCGGTTCATGGTCGTTGACCATGGGGGCGGTACAGTAGTAACAAAGAATTGACGGATAAGCGGTATTGTCGGTTCATGATCGTTGATCATGGGGGCATTGACCAGGTACTTGTCGGTTCATGGATGTAAGCCATGAGGGCAGTACAGTAAAGAGGAATTGACGGTTTATTATACGTTTTAAACTGTTTGAAAAGTAAAGTGTGTTAAGTTAGCCTTAATGGCAGTATATATGTTTGAAAAGTAAAGTGTGTTAAGTTAGCCTTAATGGCAGTATATATGTTTGAAAAGTAAAGTGTCAAGTTTAGCCTTAATGGCAGTATATGTGTTTTAGTAAATCTTTTGTAAAATTGATTTAAAGTAAACGTTAGAACTCACTCAGCGTTGCTGATTTTTAGTATGCATATCAGTTAAGTGTAGGTGGCAGTAGATGGAAGTGGATGCTTGGCTTGGCGAGAAGAGTTACCCGAAGACCAGCAGTTGGCATCCTGTTTATGTTTTCTTTTGATTATGTTGATTAAGACAAGTTTCAGTTGTATTTGACAAGTTATGTTTAGACATGTTATGTTTTCCGCTGCATATGTAGAGATTTAAATCGTTTCCGCTGTGTAATGTATGTCTTATGTTTAAAGTGCTATGTGTTGATGAATAAATCCAATACGTGAGGTCCCCCGGGATTGGGGCATCACACTTTGAAACTCTAAGTCTTGTCACATTCTTTTCTTTACCCATTGAATGACGTTTCTCTCTGAGGGACTCGTTAATCAATGATCACACTTATATGGAAACTCTAGTCGTGTGTTAAACAAATTCTTGTACTCTTTCTGGATCCACACACAAACGGAAGGACCTATGCGGACTATGCGACGATTTAAATGCTTGCTGGTGCACACGTAAGTATGAAAATCAACGTATGGGAAGGCACAGTAACTGTGTCGTGTGCTATGATCTAAGACTTATCGTAAAAGGGAGCCACGGAACTTAGGTACCGTAACAATCCTTAGACGTATCAGTCTACAAACTCAAATTCTTGAACTATCATCGAATCCATCCTGAGTGATACATCTCACTTTAAATCTTGGATAGAAACTCAACAGTCATCCTCTCCAATGCTTTTGAAAACGAATCTTTATCTATCTAAATAAAACTATATACATCTTAGGGAAAACTCCTGGCAACCGCATGCTTTGAAACTTAGAAACTCAAGCGAAATCTTATTTTTATAGATACTTTCCTTTTAGAAATCTAAACGTATTTACCTGGGAACGTAAAGTATCTTTCTCATTTTCCTTATGCGTATCATAGACTCGAAACCTAAACTAAATCTTTCTACTTTAATTTCGGGACGAAATTTCCTAAAGTAGGGGAGACTGTAATGTCCGAGATTTTCCGACTTACCTTTTTCACGTGTTATAAAAATTAAAACTCGATTTCGTGTTAAAACTATTTCCTTAAAACAATAGATATTAATTTTAAAATAATTTATACTTGAACCATATGTATATAAATATGTATATGTACATGTGAAATTTAATTAAAAAGTATAGATATATATATGTATCTATATAAAATCCTTCAAACATTACAAGGTGGTAATTTTATAAATAAAATTTCCCTAAACCCTAGAAATTATTTTATGAACTCATAAAATAATAAAACTTATAAAACAATTTAAGTTTTATGAAAATAAAACATATTTATTTTATATAAAGGCAAGGGACCAAAACTGCCAACTCTTGAAACTTGCTTTAAACTGAAAACCTAACTTTAAACATAAAATGACTGAACCTTTAAACTATAGGGACCGATCTTGTATTTAGCTCAAACCCCCGAGACTGAACCCAGTCTCAGGTTCGAGTCCCACAGAAACCGATTTTCTCGTCCTTTCAATCGAAATCACATTTCCGGCTAGATTCAACGAACCTCGAGCTCCGACTCACGCGTGCGACCAAAGCCCAACGAGTTTCGATGTTCGAATTCAATGCTAACCACGCGTAATTTCAAATTTAAACCCGTTAAACTCAACCGTAATCTCCCTAACCGATCGGGCATTTAATGGCGAAATCCGCTATAAATATCGACCCAAACCCACTAGCGACATCACCCTCAAACTATCTAAACCTCCAATTCAGTCGTTCATCACCTACACCTCGCGATTTTGTTCCCGTAACAGTCGGCCCACAGTCGGACTCGTTCTCCCTCGATTCGGCACTAAAACAGGTAATTCGAATGTCCTTCCTCTTCGTGTTCATCTAAGGATCAATAGCCCTCTGTTAAATTTCATTAACAGAGGGTTAATTGTATCGTATTTGGGCGATCAAATTCTAGGGTTCTTGAGTAAATTAGGGACGATTTGGGAATATACTTATCTATTTGATTTTCCATGCATATTACCACCGAGACCCGTAGGCGGGGTGGTTAAGTGTTGTGTGTGATGTTGACCCGGGGCAGACCCGAGTTCGATTCGGTCTGGCCCCAGGTTTTTGTTTTTATTTTTTTAATTATCATTTTAAATAGTTTAAAACTTTTAACAATTTTATAAATTCTTTGATACTTTTACAAACGTGAATAAGAATTTTATTTACACTTTTATTTTCTGAAAACATTTTATTTAATTAATCTTAATTAAAACTTACAATAATAAATTTATTAAAATAGTTTTAAACATTTAAAAGAATACTTCCGAAATTTATAAAACTTGGACATTCATTAGAAATCGTTTTATAAAAATACGAAACTTAATTCCTTATCCCTTTTTTTTATATACAATAAACTTACTTTTGTTTAAAACTTTAATTTAATAAATTGTAAACTTATACATTTTATATAAACAAGAAATCCATTTGTTTATTTAAATCATAAGAAAATAAATATACTTCATTCATTTTCTTTATGAACTTATAAACTTTATAAAATAAAGTAGAGACTTAAAAACACTTGTAAACTTTATTTAAAATGTTTATAAGAAACTTTATTTAAGACATTTATAAACTCATAATTTTATTTAAACTTTAAACGTATAATTTAAACCTTATAAGAAGTTCTATTTAACATTTTATAAACTTATAAATGCTTATTATTATTTAAACTTATAATCACATTTTTAAGGTAAATACTAAATTCTTAAATACTTTAAATCTTGAATGATTTATAAATTATTCTTTTGGATAATTATTTGTCCGTAGTAATTATTTATTTATAAATAATTATTTATCCTTAGAAATCATTTATTCTTAAATAATTATTATTTATTCTTAATAATTATTTATTTTGAATAATTGTTATTAATCCTTAAGCATTATTCCTCTTTATATATCCTTCCAACTATATTATTAAGTTACTTAGAAAATTTCTTTGAATTATTATTACCTATTTTGAGTAATTAATAATGATAAAACATTTAAATTCTAATCTATAAATCTATTAAACTTTGACACACAAGTCTTGTATCATTCATTCAAAACCTTTAACTTAAACTTAATTTAAACTTCATAAACACGACCAATTCCCATCTCCCATTGAAACCCTAGTCGAATCTTGAAATCCCAAATCATTGTCTTAAACTTATAGAGATAAACTTGAAACTTTAGACTTATATTCTTAGGTTTATCGTGAGGATATTCTCCCTCCAAGTCTTGCAAATACTTATCCGTGTCGGATACTCTTCATCATCCAAATGAGTATACTTAGCCCCTTTTTCCTTTTATGCTTTTGGGGTGAAACATGTTCACAATTCTTAAACTTATACAATTCTTGTACAACTATGACTACGTGTTTATTCTTATGTTAAACTTGAGACTTGTATGCTTAGATTAAACTTAAAACTAGCACATTCATTAGTTTTGATCAAGCCGATAGTAATTTGGTGTAATTTGGTGTTTATTTATAAACTAACGGGTAACAATGTAACACCCTTGCTCTGCGTGCGGCGGGGGATGGGCCGATTTTTAACAAAAAATAAAAAATTTATATAAGAGTTAAAAAAAAGACATAAATGTTCTCCTGAAACACCGGTGGTCGGTGGGTTATTAAAAAAAAACCTATCTAGATTCTTAATCGGCCTAAACATGTTCCACGTAAGATTTCACATAATCCCCTCCATTGGGTTCATCTTTCATATCCGATTGCAAACCTCACGGAATCCCGACTTCCTGAGGGTTCACGCGCTGACATTGGAGACCTCACAGTCGGAATTTGCATCATAGATCTAGGCTAACTCGTTCCGTTTTTTACGACACGGCTAGACCATTGCCAACAACGGTCACATGTTTATTTTGGAAATTGAAAAGTCGAATTTAGAGTAAACTACACAGATGGTCCTGTGGTTTACCAAAATTTTGGATTTGGTCCATAGTTTTTCAAAAGTACACGGATGGACCATGGGTTTTGCACTTTCTAACGCATTTAGTCCCCAAACTTTGTCAAAAGTACATGTATGGTTCCTGTGGCTTGCACTTTGTAACCCATTTAGTCTCTAAACCTTCTAAAACTTTTAGATTTGTTGGTTGAGAACTAAATGCGTTACAAAGTGCAAACCATATGGACCATCCTTGACCATCCGTATACTTTACTCGGGGGAGGATCAAATAAGAAGTTGTTTTCGGCTAAGAACTCTAAGAAGTGACAAAATATTAAGAAACGATATCAAACGAACTCGGATTGAGCTCATTCCAGCGGCGTTGGAACCGTATCGTCGAACTCTACCATCTTAGCTTTTAGGGTTTAGATCTTAGCGTTGAATTTTAGGATTTTAGCCTTAGGATTTAGCCTTAGGGTTTAGCTTTTAGGGTTTAGGTTTTTTTTAGGGGGTGGGGGTTTAGGTTTTTGGGGGTGGGTGGGGGTGGGTTTAGGTTTTTTTTTTGGGGTGGGGGGGGTTAGGTTTTTGGGGGGTGGGGGTGGTGGTTTTAGGCTTTTCGGGGTGGGGTTGGAGGGGGGTTTAGGTTTTTGGGGGTGCGGGTGGAGGGGGGTTTAGGTTTTTGTGTCCGGATTAGAGTTCGATGAGACGGTTCCAACGCCGCTCGAATGAGCTCAATCGGAGTTCGTTTGACCCACTTCTTAGCATTTCTTAGCGAAAAAACCACTTTTTAGCGGAACCTTCCCCTACTTTACTCTCAAAGTTATTTTGTGAAATTTGACCGTCAAATGTTTATTTTGAAAAATTTCCCAACTTTTCAAGGTAACCGATTTTGTGTTGAACATAAAATTATTTTAATCCATCCGTATTCATAACAAATGATTCAGAATCAGACTTGCTCTGTCAAGATCTTTGATCAGATCTTATTTTAGGAAACACTTTGGGAGATAGAAATAATTACCATGCAAGGGAAATCTGCCATCTTGATGAAGCTGAGGGATAATCTTGTATGCAGGGAAGAAAGCTGCACTGCTGCTGTTCATGATGATGGATGGAAGACCCAGATCACCGGCAACAAATCCCCCAAAAACCATGAGGCTATCATGGATTATAACCACTGATTCCTTCTCAGACTTCTCTTTTTGTGAGTTTATGATCTGACCAAGATGTTCCTGCAGATGGGGTTTGCAGTTATTATTCAGAGCTTGCAAGAACTTGAGGAAGCTGGTAAAGTTGGCCGGCGACGATATGTTGTCCGGCAAAGGTAGGAAGACGAAATCGGGATGATTGGAATATTCCGGCGGATTGAATTGAGGGTGAGCGATAGTTATGGAGAAGCCTTTGGAATGAAGGTAAGTGGCGAGGTGCAGCATGGGTGTCATGTGGCCTTGAAGTGGACTTGCTACCAACACCAATCGCCACCGTCTTCTGCCGTTCTCCTCCGCCATCTCTCTGTGTAACATATTTTTTTTTTTCTTTTTTTATCACAAAAACCTTGCTAATGTTTATAATCTTGGTGAAGTTGTTGATTCCACGTAATTATAATAATATATGGTTGACTTCATTTTTTTTTAATGGAATTGGCGAAACTTACCTGCTTAGTTTGTTATAACATCACACCAATTTATAATTTATTTTTTCTTTTAGTTATATCACACTTTTGTCTTATATTAAACTTGTCAAACATTTGAGCCATTTTCACTAACAACCCTCAATTTTTAACACTAAACACAGCCATGTAACCTTTATGTGATGACAAAAAAATCTTTTTATTGTTAATTATAAACACAAATTACACTTTTCATTATTTATGTTTATATTAAATTTCAGGTTTTTCTTTAAAATAAAGTAATATCATAATTCATCATTTATGTTTAAACTTGTTTACACCATTCGTATTTTATACCAACGCCCATTTATTTTTTGCATTAAATGAAGCTATGTGGGGAGGGAGGCACTGGCCTGTAATTTCACTTCTTTGATGAGAGGCATGTGACTTCATTTAACGTAAAAAATAGACGGACGTTAGTATAAAAGAGAAAACGTGCACACAAATTTGACCATAAATGAAATTTATGATATTAGTTTAAAGACGAAATCTGAAATTTGATATAAACATAAACGATGAAAAGTGTAACTTTTTTTCTTTTATTAAAGAGAAGAAAGATGATTTTCCCTCATGTGACAGACACATGATCAAATTTAACGCCAAATATAGACGGTCGTTTGTGTAAAAGACGAAAAATGTTGGCAAGTTTAAATATAAACTAAAATTTGGTAAATATATTTAAAGAACATAAAATGTAATTGACACTGAATTTTATTTTAGACATAGAAAAAAAGTTTTGACAGAAGACACCTAATTTGTCACCTCGACGTATTTGTTAGAGTTAGGCTATACGAACCCCTCTATTACTTGTCATACCCTTCCCCTGTAAAATCACAATAAAACTTGTAATATTTCCTCTCTGAAAAAATCATTACTTTTAAAACGGTTTAGAAACACTTTCTTAAGAAAATCAAAAACATATTTTAAAAAATATTAAAAAAAATGTTTTCATAAAATAGAATAGAAAATTTTAAAATACGTTAAAAATGTTTTTATAATGTACATAAAAATGTTTTTATAAAATATAATAAAAATTTATAAAATGCGATAAAAACTTTTTATAAAATAAAATGGAACGTTATTTAAAATAAAGAAAATATTTTTCAAAATTTAAAAACTTTTATATATATATATATATATTATTAAAAAAAATGTTTTCATAAAATAGAATAAAATTTTTAAAATACGTTAAAATTTTTTTTATAATGTACATAAAAATGTTTTTATAAAATACAATAAAAAATTATAAAATGCGATAAAAACTTTTTATAAAATAAAATGGAACGTTATTTTAAATAAAGAAAATATTTTTCAAAATTTAAAAACCTATATATATATATATATATATATATATATATATATATATATATATATATATGACGACGTATGATGAAAGGATCATACATAAGGGGCCTAAAAGAAAGAAATCTAACTTCTTAACCACCACGAGAGCCCACGAGAAGAAGGAACCAATAAGAAAGGGGCTGTCACTATCATACGATTAGTGGAAAGAGAATGTAAAAATCCTATAAATAGAAGGTGATCTTATAGATGAAAGGGATCCAGAGCTGGTACTTGATTGAATTCGGGAATTATTATCAAAGTGGAGTTTTTACATCTCTTCATTGGCGCCATCCCGATCGAACAATAGTTACAACGGTATCCTGAATTCAATCTTTGCTTGCAACGGATAACATACAATCAGATTATGAATCCGATGAGGAGAGAAATCACATTACAAACACAGGGGCACCAACAGGAGATTCACAATCTCAAGCTGGTATTCTTATGATTTCTTCACTGAAGGAACGTCTGGCACAAGCTCAAAACCATCCAGCAGATGTGTTGCCAGCAGCAGCAGCATCTCATCTTCACACTTTGCATACTAATATACCTGCCTCGTTGCCTTCGCAGTCGGTCTTTTCATCCCCCATACCGCCTCTAATCCCAACTACCTTTCCCACCCAAGTTACCCGGGACCTCCCGCAACCTGCAATACCTCCCAGTTTCTCACATATCACCACATCTGGTATACCCATTTATAATCTGCCGCAACTCATTACAACTACTGCTGGAATACCTCCCCTTCCCGTTTCCAATACCCCGCTTGTCCCCGGATCCCTCCCTTACACCATGCCATTACTCGCAGGAAACGAATGGTGGATGGAACAACAACGCCGGGCCCGAATGGACGAGCAGTTTTGGAAAGAAATACGCCTGACAGAACTCCGGAACCGTTTAACATTTGAGGAAACCGCTTATGCCACACCGGGGGGATTTACATCTGCATGCACTACCGGATCTCTCGCCGGAGGGCAGTCCGCTCCTCTCACCCATCCGTACAGCACGCAGGGACCTTCTCCCGCACTCATACCTGTACCCGGGAATACTCCTCTAATGGACATCCATCGCCCGTACCGACCAATAGCTTTGTTAACACAATCTAAGTTCACACCCCGAATAGCTCAAGCAGAAATACTTCGTAAGATAAAAATGCCATCCACAGTTGGGAAATATGATGGTACCACAGATCCGGACGATCACATCAATGTTTTTATTAGTGCTGGCGGGGTAGAGAGATGGGCCCTGCATGAATGGTGTCATATGTTTTTTCAAACCTTGGTCGGGACAGCTCGCCTTTGGTACGATAGTTTACCTATAGGCCGGATCGACAGTTTCGATGAATTCTTGGAAAAGTTCATGCAACAATTTAGTCAGCAAAAACGACACACGAAAGACAAGACAGAAATACTTCACATCCGGAGACGAGACGGGGAATCGGTGGAAGATTTCATTACCCGGTATAACAAAGAAAGTTTGCAAATAGCCGGACAGGGGAGGATTTAATGATCGCAGGTTTCATTCAGGGCATCCGACATGATGAGCTCATCCGTAGGCTCCATGGCCGGGACGGTTTACCAAAAACCATGGAAGAACTGATGACTGCCGCTCGTGCCGTCGTCCGGGCAGAAAGATCCGTCCGGAGCACTCATGAGTATAATAAAAAGGATCAGCGAAGTGATCGAACAGGAAAACAACCACACTCCTTCAGACAGACTCAACGTTTTCAAGGACCTAGTACATGGACGAGGCCTCTCCCGTACACCCGCCCGGAACCTGTTAGATCTGTCAATACCTCCACAAGGTTTAAGGGTAATCCGGAGAGTAGGGGAGTTGCGTGGATTAACAAGTTGGTCAAAAGCCCCCGGGAAGTTCTTCTAACAGAGAAAATAACATTAGAACCCCCGCGACCTCTCAACCCAAAGTCCGTACGAGATCCCAAACGGTATTGTGATTTCCACAAAGACACTGGGCATGACACGGATCATTGTTGGCATTTACAAAAACAAATTGACATGGCCATAAAAACCGACAAACTTTCCCATATGTTAAAAGAAATTCACGCAGGACCACCGGGAAGAAAGAATGCAGGCAAAAAACCGGTGCGTGATTTATGCATGATAATGAATGAGGAGTCATCCAGCTCACGGGGTTATAAACGCGGAGGCGCACGACTGGAAGCCTGGATGGAACAACCGCTTACTTTCCCGCCTGTTCAAGGGGGTGCCTCGTCCACCAGTCCAGTAGTAATCGCAGCATTAGTCGGTGATTACCGCATCAGTCGGATTTTAGTCGACAGTGGAGCTTCAATGGACGTCATGTATGAGCAGCTTTTCAGACGTCTGGATATGGAAGATCAAAAAACCTTGGAACCTACCGACATTGATCTCATAGGGTTTTCCGGGGAATCCGTGGTCCCTCTAGGACAACTCACATTGCCAATGACCCTAGAAGAAGGCGCTAAAATCCGTACGGTCCTCGTGACTTTCATAGTAATCCCGGCTGTTTCGAAAAATAACTTGATACTCGGACGACCAGGTTTAGCGTCTTTTCATGCAGCTGTGTCCACTGTCCACTACGCTATCGCATTCCCAACTCCCAAGGGAGTAGCGGTGGTGTATGCTGACCAAATCATGGAAGTATTACAAGCGCAAACCAGCCGGACCTCGTGTAACGATCATTTTGACACTCACATAAAAAGTACATATGAACCGGAGAGGTGGATTATGAACCCCGCATACCCGGAACAGATAATTACCATTGGACACACCTTATCCACCGCAGGGCGAGACCGTTTGAAGCAGTTGTTACGAAACAACATAGATGTCTTTGCATGGAAACCGGCAGATATGAAGGGAGTTCCACGGGAATTAGCCGAACATCGCCTACATGTATACAAGACTGCTAACCCGGTAACTCAAAAACGATGGAGGATGGGCCCGGATAGAAGCAGGGCAGCTGTGGATCAAGTCCGGGATCTGGTTAACGCGGGGATCCTTCGAGAAGTTCGTTATCCTTCATGGATCGCCAATCCAGTAATGGTAAAGAAAGGAAATGGTACCTGGCGTATGTGTATCGACTACAAGAATCTAAATAGTGCATGTCCTAAGGACGCCTACCCTTTACTCGAAATTGATCTGAAAATCGACTCGTTAGCCCCTTTCCGTTTCAAATGTTTTTTGGATGCTTACAAAGGCTATCATCAAATTCCCATGGCCGAAGACGACGAAGAGAAAACAGCTTTTATCACCGATATCGGCGTTTTTTGTTACACAAAAATGCCGTTTGGATTAAAGAATGAAGGGGCCACTTACCAAAGGCTCATGGACAAAGTATTCGAGCCTCAAAATGGTAAAAATTTGGAGATCTATGTTGACGACTTGGTCATCAAAAGCCATGATGAAACAAATCTCCTAGCGGACATCGCTGAGACGTTTTTAAGGTTGAAAGAATCCCGAATAATGTTAAACCCGGGGAAATGTTCGTTTGGAGTAGAGGAAGGGAAATTCCTCGGTGTGATGGTCACCAAGGAAGGTTTCCGGGAAAATCCGGAAAAAGTCTCAGCTATCACCCGGATGCCTTCCCCGTCATCCATCAAGGAGGTGCAAGCATTGAATGGACGTTTGGTGGCAATAAATCGATTCTTGGCTAAGCATGCAGAAAGATCTCTACTTTTCATCCAAACTCTGAAAAATTGTCTTAACAAAGCACAATTCCAATGGACGGACCAAGCAGAGGAGGCCTTCCAGCAGCTGAAACTGTACCTTGCGAAACTCCCCACCCTTACGGCACCAGAAGAAGAAGAGAAGTTAACAGCATATATCGTAGCTGCGGATGCGGCCATTAGCGCCGTCCTCATGGTTGAAAGGAAAGGTGTGCAAACTCCTATCTATTATGTCAGCCGGGTGTTAACAGACCCGGAGACAAGGTACTCCTTACTAGAGAAATTAACCTTGGCTTTAGTACATGCTTCTCGAAGATTGCGTCGATACTTCCAAGCCCATCCGGTGGAAATACTCACCAATTTTCCTATCCAGCGAGTGTTAAAAAAACCTGAGTTATCTGGAAGATTAGCCAAGTGGGCGGTTGAATTAGGAGCTCTTAGTCTGGAATACAAGCCTCGAACCGCATTAAAAGGGCAGGTCATTGCCGATTTCCTTGTGGAAATACCGGAGGGGCGAGAGATGGAGATCACCAATGACCCAGTTATAGCTGAAATACAGATCAAAGCACCTCAATGGTGGTCGTTATACACTGATGGGGCTTCAAGCATGGAAGGGTCCGGGGCCGGGCTTATGTTACTTAGCCCAGAGGGGGTGGAAATCACATATGCGGTAAAATTGAACATCAAAAGCACGAACAACGAAGCTGAATATGAAGCCTTGTTAGCCGGATTGCGATTAACAGCGACCATGAAAGCCCAGCACATCCGGGCACACGTGGACTCACTCTTAGTGGCTAACCAAGTGAATAAGATTTACGAAGCCAAGGGGAAGATGATGATCGAATACTTAAAAAAGACTAAAGAGATGATGTTGCAATTTCAAGAGTGTAGAATAAAGCATATCCCTCGAAGTCAAAACCGGAAAGCAGATGCTTTAAGTAAACTGGCGTCGGTCCAGTTCGCTCACTTGGCGAAACAAATACGAGTACAAACATTAGATAAGCCCTCCGTTTGCACAGAAGAAATTAGTCACCTTGAGGACGTTGGTTGGACATGGATGACGCCCTTGGTGGCATATTTGAAGGAAGGAACTTTGCCAGAAAATAGAGCAGAAGCGTTAAAGTTGCGAACAAAGGCCTTACAGTATCAGCTGGTAGACGACCGGCTCTATAGAAGAACTTTCCTAGGGCCTTTGTTAAGATGTGTTGGTCAAAAGGAAGATGAACTATTAGTCAAAGAGGTGCATGAAGGTTCATGTGGAATGCACGCCGGCCCAAGGATGATGGTGGCCAAGCTAATGAACATAGGATATTACTGGCCAGGAATGCATGTCACAGCAGTACAAACCTTGCAGAAGTGTTTTAGCTGTCAAAAGCACGCGCCTAAAACATTGAAGCCTAAGAACGATCTCATACCAGTGATTGGAGCATGGCCTTTCCAAAAGTGGGGAATAGACATTGTCGGACAATTCCCGGAAGCACCCGGACGCGTCAAATTCTTAATTGTCGATATGGATTACTTCACCAAATGGGTGGAAGCTAAGGCAGTCGCAACAATTACTACCACCCATATCAAAAAATTTGTGTGGGATTATATAATATGCCGTTTTGGCCTCCCTCTATACCTGGTGAGTGACAATGGAACACAGTTCGAATCATTAGCCGGATGGTGTGAGGAAATGGAAATTCGGCAAGTTTTTACGTCCGTTACTCACCCGCAGGGAAACGGTCAAGTAGAACGAATCAAACAGAGCATGCTAAAGGGCATAAAAACTAGGCTCGCAACCAAAGGGAGTTCTTGGGTTGAAGAGATACCTAGTGTATTATGGGCTCATCGCACCACCCCGAAAACAAGCAACGGTGAAACTCCTTTCAGTTTAACTTATGGCCACGAAGCAGTAATCCCAGTCGAAATGGGTACACCAACGATGCGTATTGCTACAACAAATGGTCGGGATAATGATCGAGAATTAAGACTAAACTTAGATCTTTTGGAAGAAAGAAGGGAACAAGCACTTATCCAAGAAGCTAAGTACAAGAAAGTTCTGGCCAAGTACTACAACAAGAATGTTGCACTTCACCAGTTCCGCCCAGGTGAATACGTTTTCAGAAACAATGAAGCCAGCATGGCTGAGTCCGGAGGAAAGTTGGGGCCTAACTGGGAAGGGCCTTACCAGATTAAAGAATCCCTGGGAAAGGGGGCGCACTCCTTGACCAGATTGGATGGAGCTAACGTGCCCAGGACTTGGAATGCAGCCCAACTCAGGAAATGTTATATGTAATCCTTATGGTCGTGTTCATGGTTTTCAAGAAACAAAAAAGAAGAGCATGTTTTCAAAAACATAAATAAAATCCCCGTTTTTATAATCAAACCAACATCTTAAAAAGACCGGATCAATGTATCCGGCACCATAAAAGACCGGATTAATGCATCCGGCACCAAGAAGATTGGATTTTAATCCAACATTAAAAAAGACAGGATCAATGTATCCGGCACCATAAAACACCGGACCACGTGTCCGGAATTAAGAAGATTGGATTTTAAATCCAACATTAAACAAGACCGGATCAATGTATCCGGCACCATAAAAGACCGGACCACGTGTCCGGCACCAAGAAGATTGGATTTTAATCCAACATTAAAAAAGACCGGATTAATGTATCCGGCACCATAAAAGACCGGACCACGTGTCCGGCACCAAGAAGATTGGATTTTAAATCCAACATTAAACAAGACCGGATCAATGTATCCGGCACCATAAAAGACCGGACCACGTGTTCGGCATTAAGAAGATTGGATTTTAATCCAACATTAAACAATACCGGATCAATGTATCCGGCACCATAAAAGACCGGACCACGTGTCCGGCACCAAGAAGATTGGATTTTAATCCAACATTAAAAAAGACCGGATCAATGTATCCGGCACCAAAAAAGACCGGATCAATGCATCCGGCACCAAGAAGATTGGATTTTAATCCAACATTAAAAAGACCGGATCAATGTATCCGGCACCATAAAAGACCGGACCACGTGTCCGGCACCAAGAAGATTGGATTTTAATCCAACATTAAACAAGACCGGATCAATGTATCCGGCACCATAAAAGACCGGACCACGTGTCCGGCATTAAGAAGATTGGATTTTAATCCAACATTAAACAAGACCGGATCAATGTATCCGGCACCATAAAATATATATATGACATTTTTTTATTAAAAAGTTAGATTTTTTTATTCAACTAAATAACAAAAAAAAAACAGAAAATAGAGTTTTGTATATATATATATATATATATATAAACTTTATACATTATAAAAATCATATTTTAAAAAAGTTTAAAAATATATATATGACATTTTTTTATTAAAAAGTTAGATTTTTTTATTCAACTAAATAACAAAAAAAACAGAAAATAGAGTGTTGTATATGTGTGGGATGATATGATTTTAAAACTTGAAGGAAAATGGTACTATAAGTAAAAATAGAGAAGAAATAAGTATAACACAGCCCTTTCTATCAAAGAGGCTTAACATTCTCAATTCTGATGTTTTAAAGTGGAATGTTTGTTTTCAATTTGATATTATACCTTTACTAAAACAAATTTGAATGTACACTAACAAGTTTTTAGTGGTCGACCTCTTTTTTTTTCAAATTCTGTTTTCACCCTTTATTTTCAAATTTCTCTTTTCACGTCTACTGCTATATATAATTTACGCTTTTAACTTATTTGATATTTTTTGTTAATATCATTTTCCTGTGATAGCTTGCATTGGCTACCCATTTTATAAAAATAGAGAGCGCATTTTATTTTAGTATTTTTTTAATATTTCGCATAATTCTTTTTAAAACATATATGTATTCAAAAGTGAGTTTAATTTTTCTTTTTATCCTACGATATGCCAAGCGACGTAAGCGTTTCGTAACTGTTACAAACCCAATTGCCTATGAACAAAAAAATTCGTTGCCGCTCTTTTACTATTATCGTAACCGATATCGGTTGTCATTTTTTTGATATTCTGCAAGCGCATCGATAACGACCAACCTAATGCCTCGTAACAATGCGAAAAAACAAACACGCTCATGCCGGGAAAACATCGTTTCGGTATAAACCTTTTTTTTAAAACAAAGTTGTGTTAAGAATACCACACGCTTATGAGATAAAACTTTATTGGCGGTGTTTTGGTATAATCATATCAGATAACGGTGTTAAGTTTTTTTCCCTCGCATCGAAATACGGAGAAAAACACAATTGCGTTCCCTTACCAAACGCGAGGTAAAAATACTAGTTACCAACTACCAAGTAAAATCTGTTTCAAGAAGTTTTATGGCAGGATCGAAATATAATTATATCAAATAGGTCTGGACAGGGCCGTCGCCGAGAAATTAAGTATCCGGCTCGACATAAAAAAATGTCCCCATTCTCCCTTCAATATGCACGTATATAAAAAAAAATCAATAATACCGGTGTCGCGGTATATATATATATAATTTTGTTTAAAATTTATGCCCCACTCATAAAAATGTCTCGGTGTCGCGGCATCACCCGCACCGTCCTCTAAGCCGGCCTTGTGACTTAAAAGATAAATTAGAAAAATCAAGAATAAGGAAGAATTTGATCATAGAAAGATCCAGAAGCTTCTTCATGATTCATATGGATCATATTGATTTGAAATTTATATATGAGCATGGAAGTATAGAAGGATCAAGAAGTTTCTTCATGATTCCATCGACTATTGAAATTATTCGCGACTCATCATGACAGTTCTCGAATATCCGTTTCCATGTGTATATAAATAAAAATTCATACCAAAATCAGCAAAGAAGCCTACACAATCAAGTACTGAGTTCTTCGATCAGTAATTCTGTACCAAACATTAGAAAATGTCGATCGTCCCCAGCTTGTTCGGTGGCCGACGGAGCACCATCTTCGACCCATTTTCCCTAGACGTTTGGGACCCATTCAAAGACTTCCCAATTTCATCTCCGTCTCATGTTTCAAGGGAAACTTCTGCTTTGGTGAACACTCGTGTGGATTGGAAGGAAACACCAGAAGCTCACGTGTTCAAGGCCGATCTTCCCGGGATCAAAAAGGAAGAAGTGAAGGTGGAGGTAGAAGACGGAAGGGTGTTACAGATCACCAGCAAGAGGAACGTCGAGAAAGAAGATAAGAATGACACGTGGCATCGGATTGAACGAAGCAGCGGGAAGTTCACAAGGAGATTCAGGCTGCCGGAGAATGCTAAAATGGATGAGGTGAAGGCGGCCATGGAAAACGGAGTGCTCACAATTACTGTGCCTAAAGAACAAGTGAAGAAGCCTGATGTCAAGTCTATTGAAATCTTCGGTTAGCCTATAAGGTGTTCGAGGAAGTTCACAAGGAGATTCAGGCTGCCGGAGAATGCTAAAATGGATGAGGTGAAGGCGAACCACCATGACTTAATGCAAGTTTAACATTTTCTTGAATCTCCATACCTCTCTGCCTCATTTCTTCCCCTTCTTTATCCACCAAAATTCTTCTAATTGCACCTTCAATCTCCTTTCTCTCCACAACAATTTCAACACCCATCTTCCAAACATAATTCAAGTACCTAGAATTCAACAATTGGTCTACACCAAACGGTTGGCACAACACTGGAACCCCTTCACAAACACTCTCCAAAGTGGAATTCCATCCACAATGGCTCCAAAACCCTCCAACTGCATTATGGGCCAAAACCTCCTTTTGGGGTGCCCATTTCACAATCAAACCTCTCTCCTTCATCTCAACCGCCAAACCCTCTTCCAAAAACTCGACCCATTCAAACCCTTGAACCGAGCCTGGTCGAACCACCCATAGGAATGGTTGGTTACTGTTGGCTAGTCCCAATGCCATTTCAGTTGCTACATTTTCATTCATGTAAGCTAAGCTACCTAAGCTCACATAAATCACTGATTTGGGTTTTTGTTTATCAAACCATGTGATGCAACTAGTATCCTCTTCAAGAAAACTGGTGGAAGGGTTGGGGCTATTTTGTGCAACAGGCCGATGGTAAAAATGGGAACCTGGTATTGTTGTCGGATCCGAGTGAGTGCTGATGGTTCAAGAAACTCAAGGGTGTTCCAAATGAATGCGGAAAGGGGGTGTTGGGGATAATCATGTTGGTCGAGTAAAGGGCGTCTTGCATTGGGAGATCGATAAAGGGTAGATCTTTGTATCTGAAGGGGTGGAGCTCTGTAGATCTTTGTATCTGAAGGGGTGGAGCTCTGGAACTATTTCCTGCATTATAGAATCTTGAAAAATGTTCAAATTGATGGTTATATGTTGTAGTAGGATTGAAACATACATAATGAAAATAATATAAATACCATACATCAACCATTGGGGTTGGTGGCCAAGTGGTCGGAAAAAATCTTCTAGAAACATTAAAGGTTTGAATAGGTCATGGCAGGTAAGTCTCACTCTCAACAAAAAATAAGAAATTTGTTTTTCAAAATTTTTAAAGGCCTCTTGGGCCCTGTAGTAAAACTTGCATTGTTATGGGCCTCTTTGGCCCTGTTCTAAAGAACATCAAGGTTTGAGAATCATCAATATATAGAAAACAAACCCTAACGAAACCTAGAAACTTGCATTGTTAACGGCCTCTTGGGCCCTGTACTAATAAACCATAATAATAACTTATGATAAAAGAGATTAAACAATATACAGTCTCATGCTTCTATCTTCAGTCTCAGGCTACCTTCTCCGTTACTATGTTCTCCTACGATGGAATTAGCTGGAAGTTCTCCAAAAGTATGAAAATCTGGAGGACTTTGTACCATCCATTCCGGTGTGGTTATATTATATAAAAAACTATATACTTATATAGAGTGAAAACCCGAGTGAAACTCGAGCATGCTCGAGTTAGGCTTGTAGAATCGTCCATGAGTGCTAAATTCGAGCTTTTCGACATGATAAAAAACTAAAAACGAGTCTAGTAGGGTTTAGTCGAGCTCAGGCTTAGCTCGGATCGTTTATTACCAAATCCCTTTTTTATTAATAACTAGAAGGAGGCCCCGCGCGTTGCGGTAGCCTTCGGGTGACAATGCTATAGCTTTTACCAACGTGCGTTGCGACGTGTTAAACCGCGAAAGAAATTAGCGTCCTTGAAAGTTTATAAAATAAAACCAAAACCTTTAAGTAAACTTACCATGCGTGAAAAACGCGTATAAGATTTATGGTTCTAAATTAAAACGCAAGAAAAAAAAAAAGAATTAAATCCATCAAAACCGGTCAAAGGGTGAGTTGCGGATATTATTAACACATCAGAAAACCAATTTAAGCAATTTCAACTCATATGATCAGAGTGTTTGTATGCGTTTTGGAAGATAGAAATTACCATGCATGGGAAACCGGCCATCTTTGTGGAGCTGAGGGATGATCTTGTAAGCCGGAAAGAAAGCTGCACTGCTGCAGTGCATGATGATGGACGGCAGACCCAGATCACCGGCAACAAATCCTCCAAAAACCATGAATAACCACTGATTCCTTCTCAGATTCCTCTTTTTGTGAGTTTATGATCTGAACAAGATGTTCCCGCAGATGGGGTTTGCAGTTATCATTCAGAGCTTGCAAGAACCCGAGGAAGCTTGTAAAATTTCCCCGAGAAGATATGTTATCCGGCAAAGGGAGGAAGACGAAATCGGGATGATTGGAATATTCCGGCGGATTGAATTCCGGGTGAGCGATAGTTATGGAGAAGCCTTTGGAATGAAGGTAAGTGGCGAGCTGCAGCATGGGTGTTATGTGGCCTTGAAGTGGACTTGCCACCAACACCAGTCGCCACCGTCTTCCGCCGTTGTCCTCCGCCATCTCTATGTGTATCAGGCGTAAGATTTTTTTTTTTTGCTTCTTATTAGAAGGTGATGTTTATAAGTTATTTGGTAGAGTTGATTCCACGAAATTATAATAATATTGAATATTCGGTAGTTCTTTGACATTTGTTTTTATTTATTTTTATAATTCAAATATTAGGTTCTAGTCTTCTCGATGCCCCCAAATCCATGACATTTCTTTCTTTACATTTCTATAGACATGGTTGACATTTCCGCCCTACGTCTCCGTCAGGCATATCGCTATCAGAATCATTAAGCTCTGTAATACGGATGTGAGCTGGCGAATGCGAGCAAGCATTGGAGGACAAAAAAATGAGGCGTCCACTTTTTTAGAATCCGGAATTCTGGACGAAGGCAGATTTCTTCCGATGAGTCCCTTCTCTCACGACATTAATATAATATGTATATTTAATCATTATTTTTTTTAAATGGTGTTTGAAAAATGACGTAGTGTTGGAGAAGAAATTTGAGTTTTCGAATGACAAGTGAAAATATGATGTGTTGACTGATGTAGCACGTTTGTTGGTGGTTGTGACATCCACCGTTGTAGATGCTCTAACGGTTTTACTGTCACGTCACAAACTAATAATAAAAAACATAAAAAAATTACATTTATAATTTAATAATAATAAACATAAAAAAATTACATTCATGAATTAATAGGATAGCCCAAAATGGGTTGTTTGGATTCCAAGCATTCTTATTCGGGTTGTTTTGTGGGTTGTTGTTTTGAGGAGGGTTAGGAGAAAACGGGTTGTTTGGGTTCCAATACTTCATGGTTATAGTATTTGATAGATCAGAGTAGAAGGATTTGTTGAGGGATTTAGAACTGATAAATTGTTGTAGTATTTGAGTAGAAGAATGTATTAAGTATTTATACGTAAAAAAAATATTTTTAAAGTCTCAACGGATACCTCAACGTTCAAATCCCCTTGTGCCCGTGATTTGAATATCCCCCCTCCCCCTCACGCTCCCAAGACAATATTCTACATCCATTTACGGGCAATGTGGATCACACCTCGATGATCCAGCCACATAACACTTGCCCTAGAATAGCCCTAGAATATAAGAAGTGAATATAACTAGTGGTGCACAAAAAAACCGGTTTATATTTTTAACCCGGTCCAAACCGGGGGTTAAACCGGTTTTGACCAAACCGGTTCGAGTTGACCAAAAACCGCCGGTTTGAAACCGGTTTGAAGCTTTCTGGGAGCAATCGGGTTGGGACCGGTTTTGACTAAACCGGGTTTTCAAAGCGTTGGGCTTAGCAACAACTATTGTCTATTCACTCTACTTTACTACTTTATGCTCTGAAAGGTTTACACTTTCCTGTCTGTTACAATTTCACTTTACCCCTATATTTCTGAAAGGTTTACACTTTCCTGTCTGTTACAATTTCACTTTACCCCTATATTTCTTTCTGTTAATTGTCCATTGGGAGTTGGTTTCCTTATCTCATAGGTATTAGCTTTAGATCCTATATTGTTCTTTTCACTTTTACTTTTCTTTCTTCTTCTTCTTCCTCTTCTTGATTGATGGCAACATATGGCTTCTTCTGAGGATGATAATAATAATGACAGTGAAATGGGTTTTCAATATAGAGGTGAAATGAATTCAGGATCCATGTTTAAGAACAACTCTTCAAGTGGGTCTGGTAATCTTTTCGGATCAGGTTGGGATCCACTTGAGAATTTTGGTGGTTACCCATCTGGGATTGAGAATCAACAGGGTCTTTTTAGCGTTTTTTTTTTTTTTTAATAAAAACCGGTTTAAACCGGTTTAAAGGGCAAACCGGTGTAAAACCAACCCGAACCGGTTTGACCGGGTTGCCTATTTCCATTACCAAAACCGGTTTAACCCGAACCGGTTTGGGTCCAAACCGGTTTTGACTTTTCGTTGACCAAACCGGTTACATACATAAACACAATTTCATACATAAACATAATACAAATACATACAAACACACATATATACATTCATATTATATACAAACATACATATATAAATGCCCAAATTCTTCTATAAATGCCCAAATTCCTAATATAACTATCTAAATATGTCATATATACAATTTTTTCAAGACCTTCTAGTTAGTCAACCAATAGCCTCAAGTTTCTTGGTACTTAATAGACATAAAATATAATATATTAAATAAAAGGATATGGTTTAAGATTTTTACTTGAAATATATTAAATGGTTGTATACTAACGCTTATTTATAAAGTTGACAGTAAATTGTTTTTAAAGAAACTTTATTAAAGCTAAAGTAATAAACGGCACATATAAACATTAAAGATGTAAAACTCGTAAACATGAAAGGTTATTTTACAACATGCAGGCCGGCCCAATGGGCTTGAGCCCTAAAGCAACCGCTTTAGGCCTCTATTTTCTTAGGGCCCTCATTAAATTTTTTTTATATATATAACACATGTATTTGGGCTGTTTAGTAGGGGTAAGCCCATATCATAAGGCCTGCAGTGGATAAAAAAACACGCATGCTGGACTTGGAGCCTGGAGTAGATCAAAATCACACGCATTCACGCCCTTTTTTCACTTGCATTCGTCGTTCTTGATTCATGAAACTGATCCCCATTCAATTCCCGTTCATGAAATGTCGCCACCATTCAATTCCCGTTATTGATTCCATTGGAGTTTCCGAAGGAGTAGCGAATATAGGTACGACTGTTCTTGTTATTACTGGAATTGGAGAACGACGCGACTGTTCTTGTTAAAGTTTTTTGTTCTTGAAGCAGTGAAACCATTTTTGTTCTTGTTATTGGCTGGAATTGCTTATTAAAAATCATGCGTGCTTGGGGAATCGTTTTGAATTGGTTATCGGGTGGCAGCCTAATTATTTGAATCACTTCATTAGTTTAAGAACCTGAAATGTTCTTACTTCTTGCTTAATTTGTGAATCTTTGTTCAATTTTGAGAGTCGTATTGTTGTGTAAGTTTTGGGTTGCTTTATGCTTAGGTTTGTTGAAATGTTCTTGTGGGTTCTGTTTTATTGCTCATTCATGGAGAGTTATAGATTTTATGCCTAGGGGTGTCAAGTTTAACTCGTAAAGATTGGCACATGTGGAATTTGAAGAAGTATTTAGCAGGATTAAGCGGAAACCGTATTTAAGTGTGTGCTTTCTTGGAGTGTTGTTTTTTAAGACGCCTACCGGGTGTCCTCGCATAGGTAGGGGTTTCTGCTTCGGAAAACAGTTAGTGTTGCTCAGGAACTTAAAGAATTGTTGGCTACTAGGTTTAAGAATATAACCCAATTTGTGAAAACTCTATGTCGTGACATTGGGGAGTTGGACCAACAAGCCAAGATTGCATAATCTAAGATAAAAAGAATAATCATCCATGGGTTGAAGCCGAAGTTTCATAGCTGTGATCCAGGGTTGACCTAATCAGCCAATACTTGGTTTGTAAACTTACGATCAAGAAGCCCTTGCAAAGAAAATGGGAGGTGCAACGATTATAACAGAAGACAAATCCCTAACCCTAATCGGACGATGCCCTCACAGGCAGCCTTTGCAACAATGCGATTCAAGTTTTAAATCGTATTTCCCTTTTGGTCAGCCAATCATCCTTTGTGGCTCACGATCAACGACGCTGAGCGACGAGCAGCTTTTGCAGCTCTGCAATTCGAAAGGCACACTAGACAGTAGGGTTATCCAAATCGCTCGCCACTCGCTCGAATTTTGCTCGGAAAATTAATGCTCAGATAATGCTCGTTCGATTTTCCGCTCGATTGTAAACGAGTCAACCGGCTCGGTTTGTAAACGAACCGAGCACGAGCAAAGGTCCGCTCGGTTCGGTTCGGTTCGTGAACGGCCCTATCTACATCCATAACGATTTAGTTCCATAAGTTGTAGAATTCTAGAAACTCACATGCATTTTATTCATTATCAAAATATCTAAAATTTATACCACTTATGCTATGCATTTGGTCGAATACCTTGTGGGCAGACCAAACACAAAATGCTAGATATATTACACACGTTAGACACTAAAAAGGAACATGGACATGCTAATATGCGCATAATTTTTTAACCAGAGATTTCAATAGACTTCACCTCAGGCTTCTTCACTTGTTCTTTAGGCACAGTAATTGTGAGCACTCCGTTTTCCATGGCCGCCTTCACCCCATCCATTTTAGCATTCTCCGGCAACCTGAATCTCCTTGTGAACTTCCCGCTGCTGCGTTCAACCCGGTGCCACGTGTCATTCTTATCCTCTTTCTCGACGTTCCTCTCGCCGGTGATCTGTAACACCCTGCCGTCTTCTACCTCCACCTTCACTTCTTCCTTTTTGATCCCGGGAAGATCGGCCTTGAACACGTGAACTTCTGGTGTTTCCTTCCAATCCACACGAGTGTTCACCAAAGCAGAGGTTTCATTTGAAACGTTGGGGAAGTCTTCGAAATGATCCCAAATGTCAATTGAAAATGGATCGAAGATGCTGCTTCGTCGGCCACCGAATAAGCTTGGGACGATCGACATGTTGATTTGGTGAGAAAAAATCGATTACCTTGATTGATTGTGTATGGATTTCGTGATTCAATTGGTGTCTTCTGATTTTGATTTGAGATTAGCGAAGGGTTTATATATTTGATTAGGGCATCTTCGAGAACTTTCAGGATGGTACTGAAAAAAATGGAAATATGAATGAGGTTGTTATGTTTTAGAGGCTTCTCGATCCTTCAATTTAACCTAAGATTTTTTTCATCTTATTGGTGGTACCCAAAAAGTTGATAGAAAATAAAACGGAGTGCTCACAATTAGTGTGCCTAAAGAAGAAGTGAAGAAGCCTGAGATGAAGTCTATTGAAATCTCCGGCTAGAGAATTTTTATGAATTTATACAGATTATCATCGTATCTATCAAATCCTTGAGTATGATTTTCTTAGGTGCAAAGTGTGTGTAGTGTCTTTTGTGGTTCTTCAGACCACAATGTGTTCGATGAAATGCTTGTAACTTCGATGATGAATAATAAAATGTTTGTTTTCTCTTAAATTCGGTTTGAAATTATAGTTGTAGTCACAAAAATTACAAATTTATAATAATAAATTAATATGGAATTTTTGGGGTTGAATCTTATATAGAAAAATTTAAAGAATAAACTTTATCAAGAAAAATAAAAAATGGACACGTATATACTAGTACTAGTATATAATAGATACATTTATAAAAATATAATTCAAGTGAAAACTTGAAATATAACTCAAAAAACTTATGATACACTTTAAGGTTTTGTAAAAACTATATAACATAACGCATCCGTGATATAACACATAATCTAATCAATGCCAAGGCCGTAGCGGGTTCATCTATGTGAGGCCCCTTTCTCGAAAGGCCTCACTTATTGGATTTACTCATCAACACATAGAACTTAATCATAAGACATTCATTAACACAGCGGAAACGATTTAAAACTTCAACATGCGCAGCGGAAATACATAACATGTCTAAACATAACTTGTCAACATACAAACTGAAACTTGTCTGAATCAACTAAAACAATAACATAGACAGGATGCCAGACTCTGGTCTTCGGGTAACTCTTCTCGCCAAGCCAAGCATCCACTTCCATCTACTGCCACCTACACTTAACTGATGTGCATACTAAAAATCAGCAACGCTGAGTGAGTTCTAACGTTTACTTTAAATCAATTTTACAAAAGATTTACTAAAACACATATACTGCCAATAAGGCTAAACTTAACACACTTTACTTTTCAAACATATATACTGCCATTAAGGCTAAACTTAACACACTTTACTTTTCAAACAGTTTAAAACGTATAATAAACCGTCAATTCCTCTTTACTGTACTGCCCTCATGGCTTACATCCATGAACCGACAAGTACCTGGTCAATGCCCCCATGATCAACGACCATGAACCGACAATACCGCTTATCCGTCAATTCCTTGTCACTACTGTACCGCCCCCATGGATTCATCCATGAACCGACGAGTACCTGGTCAATGCCCCCATGGCTCACTATCCATGAACCGACAATACCCTGGTCAATGCCCCCATGGCTCACTATCCATGAACCGACAATACCGCTTAACAGGGAGGTTGCGTGGACCTCCCGAGCAACCGCCGTCACTCATCCCAATTGTACAACTGTTAACGAACCACAAAGGTTCTTACTAATGGGTGGAACCCATATCTGACATCTTGTACAAGTAACATCTGTCCCAAGGACCTTTACAAACTGGTACTCATTCCCGAAGGAAAGCTGTTCACTTTACTTTTCATAAATCTTTCTGTAAATCTTGTTCATAACTTAACTTATATCATGCCTTTGTTTATGTATATAACAATATAATAAACGCTTGCCAAATGATATATCTTTGCTTTTACTGAAACATAGCTTATCATAAAATACATCTTTCTTTCTGAAACATAGCTTATCATAAAATATATCTTACTTTCTGAAACATAGCTTATCATATATATCATGCCTTTGTTTATGTATATGAAAATATAGTAAACGCTTGCCAAATGATATATCTTACTTTACTGAAAACATACTAGCACATATATCATGCCTTTGTTTATGTATATAAAAATATAGTAAACGCTTGCAAAATGATATATCTTACTTTACTGAAACATACTTTTGCCTCTTTTAAACCTTTCACTAAAACATAGCTTTTCTCCTCAGTTTATAATATATAAAATATAATAAACACTTTACACTAAGTATGCACACCACCCCTAAAGAAGGCAAAAAGGGGATTAGAACTCACCTGGTATCTTAGCGGGGATGTCCTACTGGAATCTCACACAATCTGAACAATCATAACAATTCGTCACATATCAGACTCATCGAAACTACCTAGTTTCGATACCGGTAGACCTATCGAAACTCCCTAGTTTCGATACATGCAACCCTATCGAAACTTCCTAGTTTCGGTACATGCTGACCACTCGAAACTACCTAGTTTCGATACACGTTGACCTATCGAAACTACCTAGTTTCGATACACGTCCCTGACTCGAAACTACTTAGTTTCGATGCTTGCCCCTGACTCGAAACTACTTAGTTTCGATACCCTTCAGCTCAGTCATCTTCCCCACAAAACCCTAACTTTGCATGCAGATCCGACCTCGTCAAGATCCAAACTTTTTACGTTGAAAACTTGTGTTTTCTAACCGAGAGTCTAGATCTATACTTTGTTTCCATTTTTAAACGTAAAAATCTAACATTTACCCGATTTTATTTCAAAACCCAACTCATACAAAAACTCAGATCTGGAACAAATGGTTACCTGAAATCGCTTCCCTTTCGGTGATAAACACTCACGAGACTCTTGCTAATGCTCCTTGAAGCTTACTCCGAAAAACCGGGACTTTCTCTCTCTAGGCTCTCTCTCGCTTTCTCTCTCTAGAATTCCAAAAATGGTGTTGCAAATGAGGGTTGTGGCTGGTCTTGAGACTTATAAGGGTCCAAACCCTTGCCCTTTTCGGCCCATACACTCCGGCCCAAGCCCTCTACCCCTTTTTTATTAAGTTTTAATTTCTCGTGAATTCTTCCGCACTCTAAAACCCGGGATGTTACAAGTCTACCCTCCTTACAACAGGTTTCGTCCTCGAAACCTGCCATAAGCTATACTGATAGCTAATCACAGAATGGGTGGCATGAACCGTAGCTATGCAAGGCAGCTTGGTCATGAAGGCCATTGTGATTAACTATCACGGGGCCTATCCTAGGGCGATCTCAAATTCTAAGGCATCTAAACTAATGGGGCTAGCTAATCATTTGAGGAAATCAATAATATATAAAAGTTTGCAACGTACCTTACTGAGTCATCGGGTAGACCCTCGCCTGGGCTTTGTTCATGTAGGGTTCTTTCGCTGCACCTTTTCCTTTTCCGAATCCCCCAGCTTCCGGTTCCTTGGGCTTTCTACATTCCCGGCTGAAATGTCCCTGCTCTCCACAGTTGTGGCATCTAGGCTTTTCTGGACAGTCGCGTGACTGGTGTCCGAACTTGCCACACCTAAAGCATCCTACCTGTCCAGCTTTACATTCTCCTCCATGTTTCTTCCCGCACTTGCCACAAAGGCCCTCAGCTTCTACCCTTGCTCTTCTCTCACCAGGACCTTGGAGATCCTCACCAGTTCGCTTGACTGCTTGCTTCTTGGGCAACTCAGGGATAACTTCAGTAGAAGCGATGTCATCATACACGACGCCGCTTAGAACAACCACCGACTCAAAGGTACTCGGTGTGTTGGCTTTGACAAAAGTACGGATCTTCGGAGGTAACCCTTGAACATAATAATGAATCCTCCTCTCTTCAGTTGTCACAAGATGAGGCACCAGACGTGCCAATTCATTATACTTAGAAGTGTATTGCCGGTGAGTCATAAGTCCAGCTTGCAGAGTCAAGAATTCCCTTTCCACCTTGTGGACCTCGTTCTTAGGACAAAACTTCTCAGTTACCAATGCCTTCAGATCATTCCATCTCATTAGCTCGACCGCTTGGTCGCCCTTAGCCTGTTTCACAGTTTCCCACCAGTGTGCTGCTTCCCCTTTTAACGACTTTGCAGCGAACATAACTGTTTGTTCCGGTCGACATTCACTAAGGCGAATGGTCGACTCCATACCGTTAATCCAGTCTAAAGTATCAGCTGCTTCTTTCTCCCCAGTAAGTACAGGCGGATCACAACCTCGAAATGCTTTGTAATCACAGCCGCGAGCAGGCGGTGCAACGTTCTCTACCGAATTTGGTCCTCCCATAGCTGGAAGCACCACAGGCCCTTCAGTGACTGGGGTTGTGTTAGGGTCCTCCTTGGCTTTCCTCAAGGCTTCGTCTAGTATGGCCGGTAAGGTTTCCTTTAGCAGTCGGGTAAATTCACGGCCAAGAGCTGCTTGCACGACCGGCTCGAACTCGAATGTCTGATCATCTCCTGCCGCATGCTCAACATTGTGTTGACTGACTACCGTATTGGTATGGGTAGTGTGAACACTCCCCTCAATCTCCTGGTTTGTACTAGCTCCACCGCGGTGGCCTGTACGCCCACCACGTCTTCCTCCTCCACCTCCTCTAGTTCCTCTACGTCTAGCCATCTCTAACTGAAAGATAGAAAACAAAGGAATTTAATTTCATCATGCTAGGGAATATGTAGAACACAATAAGTAAGGTAAGATGTTAATATACACTGGCCATCTGCAATTAACCATTACATCACTTTTCGTTTTCCATTTATTCGCTTTCATGATTCCACTAAAGCCTCTATTCTTATCTTGACACTCTAAAAGGTAAACCTTACTTACTATACGCTTCTGATGCTTTGGCTTGAGTTACCCGTTACTGGCATCCGCTACTTGTCCCATTCTCAGTTTAAGTCTGGACATCGGGGATGTCCAAATCTCTCAAACTATGGCTCTGATACCAACTTGTGAGGCCCCTTTCCCGAAAGGCCTCACTTATTGGATTTACTCATCAACACATAGAACTTAATCATAAGACATTCATTAACACAGCGGAAACGATTTAAAACTTCAACATGCGCAGCGGAAATACATAACATGTCTAAACATAACTTGTCAACATACAAACTGAAACTTGTCTGAATCAACTAAAACAATAACATAGACAGGATGCCAGACTCTGGTCTTCGGGTAACTCTTCTCGCCAAGCCAAGCATCCACTTCCATCTACTGCCACCTACACTTAACTGATGTGCATACTAAAAATCAGCAACGCTGAGTGAGTTCTAACGTTTACTTTAAATCAATTTTACAAAAGATTTACTAAAACACATATACTGCCAATAAGGCTAAACTTAACACACTTTACTTTTCAAACATATATACTGCCATTAAGGCTAAACTTAACACACTTTACTTTTCAAACAGTTTAAAACGTATAATAAACCGTCAATTCCTCTTTACTGTACTGCCCTCATGGCTTACATCCATGAACCGACAAGTACCTGGTCAATGCCCCCATGATCAACGACCATGAACCGACAATACCGCTTATCCGTCAATTCCTTGTCACTACTGTACCGCCCCCATGGATTCATCCATGAACCGACGAGTACCTGGTCAATGCCCCCATGGCTCACTATCCATGAACCGACAATACCCTGGTCAATGCCCCCATGGCTCACTATCCATGAACCGACAATACCGCTTAACAGGGAGGTTGCGTGGACCTCCCGAGCAACCGCCGTCACTCATCCCAATTGTACAACTGTTAACGAACCACAAAGGTTCTTACTAATGGGTGGAACCCATATCTGACATCTTGTACAAGTAACATCTGTCCCAAGGACCTTTACAAACTGGTACTCATTCCCGAAGGAAAGCTGTTCACTTTACTTTTCATAAATCTTTCTGTAAATCTTGTTCATAACTTAACTTATATCATGCCTTTGTTTATGTATATAACAATATAATAAACGCTTGCCAAATGATATATCTTTGCTTTTACTGAAACATAGCTTATCATAAAATACATCTTTCTTTCTGAAACATAGCTTATCATAAAATATATCTTACTTTCTGAAACATAGCTTATCATATATATCATGCCTTTGTTTATGTATATGAAAATATAGTAAACGCTTGCCAAATGATATATCTTACTTTACTGAAAACATACTAGCACATATATCATGCCTTTGTTTATGTATATAAAAATATAGTAAACGCTTGCAAAATGATATATCTTACTTTACTGAAACATACTTTTGCCTCTTTTAAACCTTTCACTAAAACATAGCTTTTCTCCTCAGTTTATAATATATAAAATATAATAAACACTTTACACTAAGTATGCACACCACCCCTAAAGAAGGCAAAAAGGGGATTAGAACTCACCTGGTATCTTAGCGGGGATGTCCTACTGGAATCTCACACAATCTGAACAATCATAACAATTCGTCACATATCAGACTCATCGAAACTACCTAGTTTCGATACCGGTAGACCTATCGAAACTCCCTAGTTTCGATACATGCAACCCTATCGAAACTTCCTAGTTTCGGTACATGCTGACCACTCGAAACTACCTAGTTTCGATACACGTTGACCTATCGAAACTACCTAGTTTCGATACACGTCCCTGACTCGAAACTACTTAGTTTCGATGCTTGCCCCTGACTCGAAACTACTTAGTTTCGATACCCTTCAGCTCAGTCATCTTCCCCACAAAACCCTAACTTTGCATGCAGATCCGACCTCGTCAAGATCCAAACTTTTTACGTTGAAAACTTGTGTTTTCTAACCGAGAGTCTAGATCTATACTTTGTTTCCATTTTTAAACGTAAAAATCTAACATTTACCCGATTTTATTTCAAAACCCAACTCATACAAAAACTCAGATCTGGAACAAATGGTTACCTGAAATCGCTTCCCTTTCGGTGATAAACACTCACGAGACTCTTGCTAATGCTCCTTGAAGCTTACTCCGAAAAACCGGGACTTTCTCTCTCTAGGCTCTCTCTCGCTTTCTCTCTCTAGAATTCCGAAAATGGTGTTGCAAATGAGGGTTGTGGCTGGTCTTGAGACTTATAAGGGTCCAAACCCTTGCCCTTTTCGGCCCATACACTCCGGCCCAAGCCCTCTACCCCTTTTTTTATTAAGTTTTAATTTCTCGTGAATTCTTCCGCACTCTAAAACCCGGGATGTTACAATCTATGCCTCAAGAACGTACCAAACACTAATTCATGGTACTGTTAAGGGACTCATAATTTGCCTCACCGCCAAGGACTTCATCAATATGACCCAGCTTGTGCATGACTAATGAAAAAGTGTACATAAATAATCTCAAAACATCGTACATCAAACATCAAATCGTCATAAATACGTATTTATTATTAACGAACCAAATCATAAATGCATATGGTGTGTATACACATTAGCCCTAAATTTTTAAAAAAAATTTAAAAGATGGTACATAAAACTCACATTAGCCTTTGTTATCGATAGTTATTCAATTCTGTTAACATGCATAACTTTAAAACATCTCAACTGGTAATAAACCTCAGATAAACCTGTAACACACAGATTACCATAATAATCCTAACTTAGAAATTAATCAAAATCAGGGAATTATTCAGTCTCATTGGTTAGCCTCCCTTTTCTGTTAATTTGCATATTTAAATGTTGTTTACCGCGTTGCAACCTTCCGTTGGTTAACGTATGAATGATTTTGATCATTCAAATTTAACGCCAAGTATAGACGGTCGTTTGTGCAAAAGACGAAAAATGTTGGCAAGTTTAAATATAAACTAAAATTTGGTAAATATACTTAAAGAACATAAAATGTAATTGACTCTGAATTTTATTTTAGACATAGAAAAAAAGTTTTGACAGAAGACACCTATTTGTCGCCTCGACGTATTTGTTAGAGTTAGGCTATACGAACCCCTCTATTACTTGTCATACCCTTCCCCTGTAAAATCACAATAAAACTTGTAATATTTCCTCTCTGAAAAAATCATTACTTTTAAAACGGTTTAGAAACACTTTCTTAAGAAAATCAAAAACATAGTTTAAAAAAAATGTTTTCATAAAATAGAATAAAAATTTTTAAAATACGTTAAAAATGTTTTTATAATGTACATAAAAATGTTTTTATAAAATATAATAAAAATTTTTAAAATGCGATAAAAAAATTTTATAAAATAAAATGGGACGTTATTTTAAATAAAGAAAATATTTTTCAAAATTTAAAAACTTTTATATATATATATATATATATATATATATATACATATAAAAACTTTATACATTATAAAAATCATATTTTAAAAAAGTTTAAAATATATATATGACATTTTTTATTAAAAATTTAGATTTTTTATTCAACTAAATAACAAAAAAAAAACAGAAAATAGAGTTTTGTATATGTGTGGGATGATATGATTTTAAAACTTGAAGGAAAATGGTACTATAAGTAAAAATAGAGAAGAAATAAGTATAACATAGCCCTTTCTATCAAAGAGGCTTAACAGTCTCAATTCTGATGTTTTAAAGTGGAATGTTTGTTTTCAATTTGATATTATACCTTTACTAAAACCAATTTGAATGTACACTAACATGTTTTTAGTGGTCCACCTCTTTTTTTCAAATTCTGTTTTCACCCTTTATTTTCAATTTTCTCTTTTCCCGTCTGTTGCTATATATAATTTACGCTTTTAACTTATTTGATATTTTTTGTTAATATCATTTTCGTGTGATAGCTTGCGTTGGCTACCCATTTTATAAAAATAGAGAGCGCATTTTATTTTAGTAGTTTTTAATATTTCGCATAATTCTTTTTAAAACATATATGTATTCAAAAGTGAGTTTAATTTTTCTTTTTATCCTACGATATGACAAGTGACGTAAATGTTTCGTAGCTGTTACAAACCCAATTGCCTATAAAAAAAAAAATTCGTTGCCGCTCTTTTACTATTATCGTAACCGATATCGGTTGTCATTTTTTTGATATTCTGCAAGCGACATCGATAACGACCAACCTAATGTCTCGTAACACTGCGAAAAAACAAACACGCTCATGCCGGGAAAACATCGTTTCGGTATAAACTTTTTTTTAAAAAACAGAGTTGTGTTAAGAATACCACACGCTTATGAGATAAAACTTTATTGGCGGTGTTTTGGTATAATCATATCAGATAACGGTGTTAAGTTTTTTTTCCCTCGCATCGAAATACGGAGAAAAACACAACTGCGTTCCCTTACGAAACGCGAGGTAAAAATACTAGTTACCAACTACCAAGTAAAATCTGTTTCAAGAAGTTTTATGGCGGGATCGAAATATAATTATATCAAATGGGTCTGGACAGGGCCGTCGCCGAGAAATTAAGTATCCGGCTCGACATAAAAAAATGTCCTCATTCTCCCCTCAATGTGCACGTATATAAAAAAAATCAATAATACGAAGATAATTGTAATTATAATAATAAAGAAAATAAAACTACTATAGAATTCAAATATCAAAATTCAAGCATTAAAATTCAAATAAAAATCAACAATCAAAACCTTGGAACAAATCCATAATTCACAACAAAACTAATTACGTACGAATACTAAGGTCTCAAGCATTCATAAAAAATTCAAAATCTAGAAATTAAAGTTCAAACCTGTATCAGGGGCTTCTTCTACAAAATCGAGTGCCACCTGCCTCGTCCGACCTTCATTGCGCATCAGATTTTCAACGCCCTGGGAGGGAGTCGTCAATCAGCAACGTCCCTTCGTGTTCGTCTGTCCGGCCTTAATCATACGCATCAGGTAATTACGTTTTGTGTAATTGGGTTTGTGTAATTGGGATGGGTCATGTGATAAATGTATAAAGATTGGGTCATTTGGTATTATTGGGTTGGGTATAACTATTAAATTGAGTATTATTGGGTTGGATTTCAATTAAAAAAAATTGCCCCTAAATTTTATAAAATTTTACAGAATTTACAAGTTATTTAATTTATTTTTTTATAATATATATATAATTTTTTTTAAAATTTATATCCCACTCATAAACTTGCCCAGTGCCACGGCATCACCCGCACCGCCCTCTAAGCGTGCCTTGGGTCTGGACTTAAAAAGGTAAATTAGAAAAATCAAGAATAAGGAAGAATTTGATCATAGAAGGATCCAGAAGCTTCTTCATGATTCATATGGATCATATTGATTTGAAATTTATATATGCATGGAAGTATAGAAGGATCAAGAAGTTTCTTCATGATTCCATCGACTATTGAAATTATCATGACAGTTCTCGAATATCCGTTTCCATGTGTGTATAAATAAAAATTCATACCAAAATCAGCAAAGAAGCCTACACAATCATTAATTCTTCGATCAATAATTCTGTACCAAACATTAGAAAATGTCGATCGTCCCCAGCTTGTTCGGTGGCCGACGGAGCACCATCTTCGACCCATTTTCCCTAGATGTTTGGGACCCATTAAAAGACTTCCCAATTTCATCTCCGTCTGATGTTTCAAGGGAAACTTCTGCTTTGGTGAACACTCGTGTGGATTGGAAGGAAACACCAGAAGCTCACGTGTTCAAGGCCGATCTTCCCGGGATCAAAAAGGAAGAAGTGAAGGTGGAGGTAGAAGACGGCAGGGTGTTACAGATCACCGGCAAGAGGAACGTCGAGAAAGAAGATAAGAATGACACGTGGCACCGGGTTGAACGCAGCAGCGGGAAGTTCACAAGGAGATTCAGGTTGCCGGAGAATGCTAAAATGGATGAGGTGAAGGCGGCCATGGAAAACGGAGTGCTCACAATTACTGTGCCTAAAGAACAAGTGAAGAAGCCTGATGTCAAGTCTATTGAAATCTTCGGTTAGCCTATAAGGTGTTCGATGAAATGTCTAGCATAAGTGTGTATACTTTTCTAGTTTTCTGTAACTTCCATGTTGAATAAAATGCTTATTAGCTTCAAAACTCATTCAAGATTACAAATTTGCAACGATAAAATTAAATCTACCAAATCAATCAAAGAGTTCTGTGAAGAACCACCATGAGTTAATGCTGGTTTAACATTTTCTTGAATCTCCATACCTCTCTCTGCCTCATTTCTTCCCCTTCTTTATCCACCAAAATTCTTCTAATTGCACCTTCAATCTCCTTTCTCTCCACAACAATTTCAACACCCATCTTCCAAACATAATTCAAGTACCTAGCATTCCACAATTGGTCTACACCAAACGGTTGGCACAACATTGGAACCCCTTCACAAACACTCTCCAAAGTGGAATTCTAACCACAATGGCTCCAAAACCCTCCAACTGCATTATTTGCCAAAACCTCCTTCTGGGGTGCCCATTTCACAATCAAACCTCTCTCCTTCATCTCAACCGCCAAACCCTCTTCCAAAAACTCGACCCATTCGAACCCTTGAACCGAGCCTGGTTGAACCACCCATAGGAACGGTTGGTTACTGTTGGCTAGTCCCAATGCCATTTCAGTTGCTACATTTTCATTCATGTAAGCTAAGCTACCTAAGCTCACATAAATCACTGATTTGGGTTTTTGTTTATCAAACCATGTGATGCAACTAGTATCCTCTTCAAGAAAACTGCTGGAATGGGTTGGGACTATTTTGTGCAACGGGTCGATGGTAAAAATGGGAACTTGGTATTGTTGTCGGATCCGAGTGAGTGCTGATGGTTCAAGAAACTCAAGGGTGTTCCAAATGAAGGCGGAAGGGGGTGTGTTGGGGATAATCATGTTGGCCTAGTGAAGGGCGTCTTGCATTGGGAGATCGATAAAGGGTAGATCTTTGTATCTGAAGGGGTGGAGCTCTGGAACTATTTCCTGCATTATAGAATCTTGAAAAATGTTCAAATTGATGGTTATATGTTGTAGTAGGATTGAAACATACATAATGAAAATAATATAAATACCATACATCAACCATTGGGGTTGGTGGCCAAGTGGTCGGAAAAAATCTTCTAGAAACATTAAAGGTTTGAATAGGTCATGGCAGGTAAGTCTCACTCTCAACAAAAAATAAGAAATTTGTTTTTCAAAATTTTTAAAGGCCTCTTGGGCCCTGTAGTAAAACTTGCATTGTTATGGGCCTCTTTGGCCCTGTTCTAAAGAACATCAAGGTTTGAGAGTCATCAATATATAGAAAACAAACCCTAACGAGACCTAGAAACTTGCATTGTTACGGGCCTCTCGGGCCCTGTTCTAATAAACCATAATAATAACTTATGATAAAAGAGACTAAACAATATACAGTCTCATGCTTCTATCTTCAGTCTTATGCTACCTTCTCCATTACTATGTTCTCCTACGCAGGAATTAGCCGGAAGTTCTCCAAAAGTATGAAAAGCTGGAGGACTTTGTACCATCCATTCCGGTGTGGTTATATTATATAAAAAACTATATACTTATATAGAGTGAAAACCCGAGTGAAACTCGAGCTTGTAGAATCATGCTCGAGTTAGGCTTGTAGAATCGTCCACGAGTCACCACGAGTGCTAAATTCGAGGTTTTAGACATGATAAAACTAAAAACGAGACTAGTAGGGTTTAGTCGATCTCAGGCTTAGCTCGGATCGTTTATTACCGAATCCCTTTTTTATTAATAACTAGAAGGAGCCGCGCGTTGCGGTAGCCTCCGGGTGACAATGCTATAGCTTTTACCAACGTGCGTTGCGACGTGTTAAACCGCAGAAGAAATTAGCGTCCTTGAAAGTTTATAAAATAAAACCAAAACCTTTAAGTAAACTTACCATGTGTGAGAAACGCGTATAAGATTTATGGTTCTAAATTAAAACGCAAGAAAAAAAAAGATTTAAATCCATCAAAACCGGTCAAAGGGTGGGTTGCGGATATCGAACCCAAGCCGACTGCCAAAGCCAAATCATAGGCACCACTCCTCTAAGCACATCTCATGGTTAAAACTTATCAACCAATACTCCATACGAGAAATTATAAAAAAAAAGTAACAAAAGCATTCTTACATATTTGTACACTAGTGCATAAAAACATGTAATAGTAATTTGCACTCACAATTGAAACATACTTTTTAATATGCAGTATAATTGTCTAATTTTGAATAGAATTAATATAATTAACACATCAGAAAACCAATTTAAGCAATTTCAACTCATATGATCAGAGTGTTTGTATGCATTTTGGAAGATAGAAATTACCATGCATGGGAAACCGTCCATCTTTGTGGAGCTGAGGGATGATCTTGTAAGCCGGAAAGTGCATGATGATGGACGGCAGACCCAGATCACCGGCAACAAATCCTCCAAAAACCATGAATAACCACTGATTCCTTCTCAGATTCCTCTTTTTGTGAGTTTATGATCTGAACAAAGATGTTCCCGCAGATGGGGTTTGCAGTTATCATTCAGAGCTTGCAAGAACCCGAGGAAGCTTGTAAAATTTCCCGGAGAAGATATGTTATCCGGCAAAGGGAGGAAGACGAAATCCGGATGATTGGAATATTCCGGCGGATTCAATTCCGGGTGAGCGATAGTTATGGAGAAGCCTTTGGAATGAAGGTAAGTGGCGAGCTGCAGCATGGGTGTTATGTGGCCTTGAAGTGGACTTAACACCAACACCAGTCGCCACCGTCTTCCGCCGTTGTCCTCCGCCATCTCTATGTGTATCAGGCGTAAGATTTTTTTTTGCCTCTTATTAGAAGGTGATGTTTATAAGTTATTTGGTAGAGTTGATTCCACGAAATTATAGTAATATTGAATATTCGGTAGTTCTTTGACATCTGTTTTTATTTATTTTTATAATTCAAATATTAGGTTCTAGTCTTCTCGATGCCCCCAAATCCATGACATTTCTTTCTTTACATTTCTATAGACATGGTTGACATTTCCGCTACGTCTCCGTCGGGCATATCACTATCAGAATCATTAAAAGCTATGTAATACGGATGTGAGATGGCGAATGCGAGAAAACATTGGAGGACAAAAAAATGAGGCGTCCACTTTTTTAGAATCCGGATTTCTGGACGGAGGCAGATTTCCTCAGATGAGTCGATTATCTCTCGACATTAATATAATATGTATATTTAATCATTATTTTTTTTAAATGGTGTTTGAAAAATGACGTAATGTTGGTGAAGAAATGTTAGTTTTCGAATGACAAGTGAAAATCTGTTGTGTTGTCTGATGTAGCACGTTTGTTGGTGGTTGTGGCATCCTCCGTTGTAGATGCTCTAACGGTTTTACTGTCACGTCACAAACTAATAATAAAAAACATAAAAAAATTACATTCATAATTTAATAATAATAAACATAAAATAATTACATTCATGAATTAATAGGATAGCCCAAAATGGGTTGTTTGGATTCCAAGCATTCTTATTCGGGTTGTTTTGTGGGTTGTTGTTTTGAGGAGGGTTAGGAGAAATCGGGTTGTTTGGGTTCCAATACTTCATGGTTATAGTATTTGATAGATCAGAGTAGAAGGATTTGTTGAGAGATTTAGAACTGATAAATGTTGTAGTATTTGAGTAGAAGGATGTATTAAGTATTTATACGTTAAAAAATTAATTTTAAAGCCTCAACGGATACCTCAACGTTCAAATCCCCTTGTGCCCGTGATTTGAATATCCCCCCCCCCTCCCTCACGCTCCGAAGACAATATTCTACGTCCATTTACGGGCGATGTGGATCACGCCTCGATGATTCAGCCACATAACACTTGCCCAAGAATAGCCCTAGAATATAAGAAATGAATGTAACTATCTAATATGTCACTATGTCACATCTATATATACAATTTTTTCAAGACCTTCTAGTTAGTCAACCAATAGCCTCAAGTTTCTTGGTACTTAATAGACATAAAATATAATATATTAAATAAAAGGATATGGTTTAAGATTTTTACTTGAAATATATTAAATGGTTGTATACTAACGCTTATTTATAAAGTTCACGGTAAAAAAATTTTAAAGAAACTTTATTAAAGCTAAAGTAATAAACGGCACATATAAACATTAAAGATGTAAAACTCGTAAACATGAAAGGTTATTTTACAACATGCAGGGCCGGCCCAATAGGCTTGAGACCTAAAGCAACCGCTTTAGGCCCCAATTTTCTTAAGACCCTCATTAATTTTTTTTATATATAATACATGTATTTGGGTAGTTGGGCTGTTTAGTAAGGATCCAACAGAAGTACGAAATTCCGATTGTTTAGAGAATAAGATCGGTTCTATTAAGGACAGGGGTAAGGCCATATGATAAGGTCTGCAGTGGATAAAAAAAAACACGCCTGCTGGACTTGGAGCCTAATTATTTGAATCACTTGATTACTTGATTAGTTTAAGAACCTGAAATGTTCTTACTTCTTGCTTAATTTGTGAATCTTTGTTCAATTTTGAGAGTTGTATTGTTGTGTAAGTTTTGGGTTGCTTTATGCTTAGATTTGTTGAAATGTTCTTGTGGGTTCTGTTTTATTGCTCATTCATTGAGAGTTATAGATTTTAGGCCTAAGGGGTGTCAAGTTTAACTCGTAAAGATTGGCACATGTGGAATTTGGAGAAGTATTTAGCAGGATTAAGCGGAAACCGTATTTAAGTGTGTGCTTGCTTGGAGTGTTGTTTTTTAAGACGCCTACTGGGTGTCCTCGCATAGGTAGGGGTTTCTGGTTCGGAAAACAGTTAGTGTTGCTCAGGAACTTAAAGAATTGTTGGCTACTAGGTTTAAGAATATAACCCAATTTGTGAAAACTCTATGTTGTGACAGTGGGGAGTTGGACCAACAAGCCAAGATTGCATAATCTAAGATAAAAAGAATAATCATCCATGGGTTGAAGCCGAAGTTTCATAGCTGTGATCCAGGGTTTGTAAACGAACCGAGCACAAGCAAAGGTCCGCTCGGTTCGGTTCGTGAACGGCCCTATCTACATCCATAACGATTTAGTTCCATAAGTTGTAGAATTCTAGAAACCCACATGCATTTTATTCATTATCAAAATATCTAAAATTTATACCACTTATGCTATGCATTTGGTCGAATACCTTGTGGGCAGACCAAACACAAAATGCTAGATATATTACACACTTTAGACACTAAAAAGGAACATGGACATGCTAATATGCGCATAATTTTTTAACCAGAGATTTCAATAGACTTCACCTCAGGCTTCTTCACTTGTTCTTTAGGCACAGTAATTGTGAGCACTCCGTTTTCCATGGCCGCCTTCACCTCATCCATTTTAGCATTCTCCGGCAACCTGAATCTCCTTGTGAACTTCCCGCTGCTGCGTTCAACCCGGTGCCACGTGTCATTCTTATCTTCTTTCTCGACGTTCCTCTCGCCGGTGATCTGTAACACCCTGCCGTCTTCTACCTCCACCTTCACTTCTTCCTTTTTGATCCCGGGAAGATCGGCCTTGAACACGTGAACTTCTGGTGTTTCCTTCCAATCCACACGAGTGTTCACCAAAGCAGAGGTTTCGTTTGAAACGTTGGGGAAGTCTTTGAAATGATCCCAAATGTCAATTGAAAATGGATCGAAGATGCTGCTTCGTCGGCCACCGAATAAACTTGGGACGATCGACATGTTGATTTGGTGAGAAAAAATCGATTACCTTGATTGATTGTGTATGGATTTCGTGATTCAATTGGTGTGTTCTGATTTCGATTTGAGATTAGCGAAGGGTTTATATATTTGATTAGGGCATCTTCGAGAACTTTCAGGATGATACTGAAAAAAAATGGAAATATGAATGAGGTTGTTATGTTTTAGATGCTTCTCGATCCTTCAATTTAAACTAAGATTTTTTTCATCTTATTGGAGGTGATCAAAAAGTTGATAGAAAATAAAATTATATTTCTGTTTTAATTTTCTACAAAAATAGTAATATGCTTTTAATTTGTTTGGTTTAAGCCAACAAATTTTTTTTTTTGAAATGATTGTTTGGGAGAAACTTAACAGTTTTTGGTGCTGTAGTATAAGGAATTTGGTTTTTGGGTCTTCCGTAATTCCCATTCACGGAACCATTCTACGTGGCACCATCCTCCTTTAATTCTGGGAATCCCATTGCTAGAAGTATGATTACGTGATTCTCATTCCTGGAACTCTGTGATTCTGATTCCCGAAACTCCCTGCTTACGTGAATGGGATGTAATTTTTAAGGTAATTATTAAGGTTATCTTTTTTTTATATATAAATTACAAATTGTGGGTGCTGATGTTGGACCTGGTAGTTCGGTTGTTTAAACAATTTCTAGCCATTGCTGAGTAAGAACAATATCTCTTTGCTGACTAGCTGGACTGATTTATATTTGCACTTATGGACTTATGGTTTAGCAGAATGTCACCATTTTTAGTTTATTTTAATGGTTTCAAACCCCAATCCAACGTATAAAGAAGGTTAATAAGAATAAGAGCCTCAAACTTTGGAGTTGGCTTAAGAATTTTTCTTTTAAAATGGTTGTTTGAGAGAAAGTTAACGGTTTTTGGTGCTCTCTTACAAGAAATATGGTTTTTGGGTCTTCCGTGATTCCCATTCACGGAACCATCCTACGTGGCACCCTCCAAGATGTGCAGGATTTGATTAAAATAGCAAGATATTAAGCATGAGTTCCTGATTCTAACAACCAACTACCAAAACTACCGGAAAACTTTCAGTTTAAAAAAAAAGTAGCAAAATTTCACCTGATTAATAGTTTAGTAGGAGTTTTTGTGGATTTTCATTAAAAGTTTTCACTTCCATTTCATAACAAACTAGTTTAGATCTCGTGTTTACACACGGGGTGAAAAATATCAATATATAATTTTTTTAATTATTTATGTATATATTTTACATGTGTAAAAATATATTACATATAATAAGGATAAAAACAAACTCAAAATATGTAAAAATTAATATATAATTGGGTTTCGAAAATACGTTAATTACTATTTAATATAATTTGACTTTTATTTATTATTTGATTGAAATAAAAGTTAACATAATTAAATTTTAAAGTTTCTTATAATAACGGATAATTTAAAATAAATGTGTTTTATTAGTATAATTACTATTTTCTTTAAATATATATTATTATTAAAAGGAAGTGCATTAAATACGAGAGAGATGCGGGAAAAAAATGATGAGAATAAATATAGAGGCGACACGTGGTACTAGAAAACCTTTATTTATTATATAGTATAGATATGCATGTACTTAACTTATTACTGAACCGTTAAAAACTAAAAAGGAAATTCTGAATAAAAAGACAAAAATGACCTGCTAAACTGGTCATTTAACACGAACCGGCCATCCCATTCACGTAAGCATGGAGTTCCGGGAATGAGAATCACGTAATCATACTTCCAGCAATGGGATTCCCGGAACTAAAGGAGGATGGTGCCACGTAGGATGGTTCCGTGAATGGGAATCACGGAAGACCCAAAAACCATATTTCTTGTACGAGAGCACCAAAAACCGTTAACTTTTTCTCAAACAACCATTTTAAAAGAAAAATTATTAAGCCAACTCCAAAGTTTGAGGCTCTTATTCTTATTAACCTTCTTTAGACGTTGGATTGGGGTTTGAAACCATTAAAAATAAACTAAAAAGCTTATAGTTTACGGAGTTAAAAAAATTTACATCTTGAACCTGTTGACAGAAGTTTCCATTGCTGTCGTCTACTCCGATTAGTGGCCGCAGTCTCCACTTCCCTTCAAATATGCAAGTTTCATGTATAGTCGTCATTTACAAGTTTTCTAGATATGGTTACATTCTCCGGCTTCTTCAACTGACTCTAAATATGAAAAAAATACACACAAAATTAAGAACAAACCCAAAAAGGAATTGAATACATCATTTGGATGTCATATGTGTGCATCAACTCCAAAAATTAAGAACAAACCCATAAAGGAATTGTAACATCCCTAGTTTCCAATTCCAACTATGTAAATATGACAACTTTTGGATTATTAATGAAACGGTTGAGTTTAAATGACTAAAGGGATAATTTGGGCTTTGTGTTAAACCCTAAATGAGGAAGGATTCCCCCATAAAGCCGCCACCCCTATTCTCATTTCTTTCTTCTTTTTTTGTGAAATCGCTCCTACCCTATAGATTTTTGAAGCAAGGATCGAGGTTTCGAGCTAGTTGCTACCAGGGAACAAAGGTGCATTCAAGTTACTTGCTTTCCCCACTGGGAAAGGAGGGTTTTGAGCTTGCTCTAGCTCGGTTCTTGGTTTTAACTCAAAGGTAAGGTTTTACGTAATAAGAAGTTTATAATCTTGCATTAGAATCAGGAGCGGAACAAGGGGAGAGTCAAGAGGGTCCATTGACCCTCTAATCACTCGAATATATCCAGTTTTTATACATAAAAGTTGAATTTTATTAAAGAAAAAAACTAAATTGGACCCTTTATTTGAAGTCGGTATTGATGAGAAACTTATAATGACCCTCCGACTAAAATGTTCCGCTTCCGCCACTGTTAGAATGTGAATGAAATCGAGCTAAATAGTGAGTATGAGGTGTTTTAAGCAATAAAGTTCGAATCTTGATGTGTTTTCAGATATGAGAAGGATAGTGCATTTGCATGCAAGTTAGGGTTTCCGCGTAAGGAAAAAGAAGGTAAGTTTCGCCCGAAACTCACGTACTTACGTTCAAATGTAAAGACTTTTGTATGAAAGTCTCACACGAAAGTTAAGCCACACGAAAGTCCATGCGAAAGTTCACATGAAAGTTTCATGACTTTGTGTAGTACGCTTTACCCGAAAGATCTCAAAGTTTCGCATAGAGATCCACCTGAGAGTCCCTTGCTTTCATATGGCATAATACCCGAAAGTTTACTAAATTTCGTAAGAAGGTTACACGAAAGTTTGGCATACTTTCGCATGGATGGTCACCTGAAAGTTAACTTTTAACCCACTATGTTAGACCGACCGTTAAACCATTTCACGTATGAACTCTTGATTAGAATGCTAACCTATTTCACATATGGACCTAACTGAGACAAAAATAAAATTGATGAACTGAAAAAATTAAATTAAACTATTAGACTAAAGTTAGTTTTTCATAAAGACTAAAACTGAAATTTACTCCATTTTCAAATTATAACAAAAACACAAATAAAGTATAGAAAACTTGTATTTTTAAAGCGTCGACATTTTCACTTGATTTAAGAAAAGGGAAAAATAAGAAAATGGACATTTGACCAGAAAAGTTATCAAAAATGCACATATTAATTTAGCCTCCTAATTCTTCGACGTTACTCTTGTGAGCTGGCTAAGCTAGCCTGCTCATATTTCCGTGCCAACATTCCTTTTTATAGAGTACGAACCAACCAGATTTCGACACGTGACAGGCTAAACCTTAAAAAAGCGGAGGCTAAGTCGTCTAATAAGCTTGTTATAGCCGTCTAGAGTTTAGCCGGCAAACTTAAATGGCTTAGCCGACAAACTAAAAAGACTTAGCCGACAAAAGTAAATGTTTACCCAGCAAAAACCATGGTCTTAAAATACAATATTTTAAGGTTTAGCTGGCAAAATTAGAAGGTGTTACCAAAAGTCGGTATCTCAACACACATGTAAAATCCCTATTCGTTCACATATGTTATCGAAATCACACATGTAATCTATCAGTAGGTAACACTTATATCAATTACAAAACAGAAAGTTATTATCAATAGCAATTAAAAAATTATTTATTTACATACTCTTCAGCAAATATCAGAGAGCCTAATTGAAAAATGAAATCCAATTCTTGAAGAATATAAGCTTCTTTTCTGTTAAAATAGCAATTAAGAAATGAACCCCTTTATAACCCACATTAGTATTCATCCACAGGCAACTCATCCCTCGTTCGGAAGTGATACATTCGTTTCAATTCGGATTGTTCGATAAACCCCAATCCCTAATGTTGTTGGACATGATTTCGATGACATATGTGAACGAAGAGGGATTTTACATGTGTGTCGAGAGTGCCCACTTTTGGTAACACATTTTAAGTTTGCGACTAAACCTTAAAATATTGTTTTTTAATATCGTGGTTTTTGCTGAGTAAGCATTTACTTTTGTCAGCTAAGTCTTTTTAGTTTGCCGGCTAAGCCTTTTAAGTTTGTCGGCTAAACGCTAAACGGCTATAACAAGCTTATTAGATGGCTTAACCTCCGTTTTTTTTTAAGTTTTAGCCGACCACGTGTCGCAATCCGGTTGGTTCGTACACTATAAAAATGAATGTTGGCACGGAAATATGAGCATGCTAGCTTAGCCGGCTCACAAGAGTAATGTCCATGAATTAGGAGGCTAAATTTGAATTTCCATTTTTAATAACTTTTTTGGTCAAATGTCCATTTTCGTATTTTTCTCTTAAGAAAATGAAAATGAGGTAAGAATATGCCATAATGGAGACTTCTCTCCATAAACTCTACAAGGATCAAGAAGCTTCTTCAAGATTCCAGCAACTCATCATGAAAGTTCTCGAGTATCCCTATCCAAATATATGTAAATCCTTCCTGCTCCCTAAATCTCACACCAAAATCAGCAAAAACAACAAGCAAATCAGCAAATTCAATCTTCTTTCCACAGTTTCATCAACCCTATACCAGACATTCGAAAATGTCGATCATCCCCAGCTTGTTCGGTGGCCGACGAAGCAGCATCGTCGATCCATTTTCAATTGACGTTTGGGATCCTTTCAAAGACTTCCCGGTTCCATACTCGTCCAACGTTTCAAATGAAACCTCTGCTTTGGTGAACACTCGTGTGGATTGGAAGGAAACACCAGAAGCTCACGTGTTCAAGGCCGATCTTCCTGGGATCAAAAAGGAAGAAGTGAAGGTGGAGGTAGAAGACGGCAGGGTGTTACAGATCACCGGCGAGAGGAACGTCGAGAAAGAGGATAAGAATGACATGTGGCACCGGGTTGAACGAAGCAGCGGGAAGTTCACAAGGAGATTCAGGCTGCCGGAGAATGCTAAAATGGATGAGGTGAAGGCGGCCATGGAAAACGGAGTGCTCACAATTAGTGTGCCTAAAGAAGAAGTGAAGAAGCCTGAGATGAAGTCTATTGAAATCTCCGGCTAGAGAATTTTTATGAATTTATACAGATTATCATCGTATCTATCAAATCCTTGAGTATGATTTTCTTAGGTGCAAAGTGTGTGTAGTGTCTTTTGTGGTTCTTCAGACCACAATGTGTTCGATGAAATGCTTGTAACTTCGATGATGAATAATAAAATGTTTGTTTTCTCTTAAATTCGGTTTGAAATTATAGTTGTAGTCACAAAAATTACAAATTTATAATAATAAATTAATATGGAATTTTTGGGGTTGAATCTTATATAGAAAAATTTAAAGAATAAACTTTATCAAGAAAAATAAAAAATGGACACGTATATACTAGTACTAGTATATAATAGATACATTTATAAAAATATAATTCAAATGAAAACTTGAAATATAACTCAAAAAACTTATGATACACTTTAAGGATTTGTAAAAACTATATAACATAACGCATCCGTGATATAACACATAATCTAATCAATGCCAAGGCCGTAGCGGGTTCATCTATGCCTCAAGAACGTACCAAACACTAATTCATGGTACTGTTAAGGGACTCATAATTTGCCTCACCGCCAAGGACTTCATCAATATGACCCAGCTCGTGCATGACTAATGAAAAAGTGTACATAAATAATCTCAAAACATCGTACATCAAACATCAAATCGTCATAAATACGTTTTTATTATTAAAGAACCAATCATAAATGCATATGGTGTGTATACACATTAGCCCTAAATTTTTAAAAAATTTAAAAGATGGTACATAAAACTCACATTAGCCTCTGTTATCGATAGTTATTCAATTATGTTAACATGCATAACTTTAAAATGTCTCAACTCGTAATAAACCTCAGATAAACCTGTAACACACAGATTGCCATAATAACCCTAACTTAGAAATTAATCAAAATCAGGGAATTATTCAGTCTCATTGGTTAGCCTCCCTTTTCTGTTAATTTGCATATTTAAATGTTGTTTACCGCGTTGCAACCTTCCGTTGGTTAACGTATGACTGATTTTGATCATTCAGTCCATTCTCATAATCTCGTTTGCCTTGACAACACCCATCCTGTATTGAGGACGTTTTCGGTTGGTAAAACACGGGCTATAAATTTGAGATACCATTGTTTCTGGTACAGAAGTTCCTATAAAAATGAGAAATGCGCTACCTTTGAGTGCGATTGTTCGTTTTTGGTCTAACGAAAATTCGAAAGAGTCTTGTTTGTTTTTGCTTAAAACCTGACAACACGAGTTGGTCCATATTTCATCACCAAAATCTATATCTATACTATATAATAAATAAAGGTTTTTCTATGTCATGTGTCGTCTCCATATTCATTCTCATCATTTTTTTTCGCTTCTCTCTCTTAATAAATGCACCTACATCTTTTAATAATAACATATATTTAAAGTAATATTAATCTTATTACTCTAATAAATGAAAATCTTTTCAGTACACGTGTCACCCTCTGGTTACTCCTCACCTTTATTTTCCCACATCTCTCTCCTATTAAATAATAATTTTTATATTAATAAATATAATTACGGATAGTTATTATTTAATTATAAATAGTTGTTATATCATTAATCAAATGAACTTAATATGAACTAACATTTATCAATTAAATAAAAAAATTAATACTCAGTTAGAAAAAAAAATGTTTTAAAAACTAACCTAACAGACCTTATAACAGTCACGACAAATTACATTTTTTAAAATATATTTTGACAAATGTGTTTGTTAACAAATTACATTATATTTTATTCAACCGATGTAATATACTGGTTTATTCAACCCGTGTATTACACGGGTTTTTAAAAATATAAAATTTTTATTACTAAATATATAACATTTTATTTATTTACTCATATAATACACGGGATTTTAGCCTAGTCAATAATAAACATTGGTAATTCCCCATCAATTGCTAGCTATTAACTTTAACTACCAATTTACAACGTGTTTGACAAATAACAATCTATACTACCTAATAAACAAGTAAATTAAGATAACACTTATAACATTCCTAAGCCTCCCCATTCTCATTTTCCCGGCTCTCTCTTCTATTAATAATAATCTCCACTACTTTAGGAAACTAAATTAATTATTTGTTTCAATTTTTATCTACACATTTTTCAATTTAAAATTGTGTTTATCATCAATTAAATTGTTCAATCATATTTTTATGAATTCTACAAACTAAATACAAATTTATAGCTAGCTAGGATTCAAATAAAAAACTTTTAATCATATGTTTACATATTTACATTGTTCCATTTTCACATATTTACATTGTTCCAGACCCACCGGTCGCCACTGCCGGAAACTGCCTCCGTTGTCACTGGAAAAACAAAAAGTGGTCGGAATGCCACTGTTCTGTTCGGGACAGTGAGAAAACCCGACCCCCATGCCTTTAAATCAGAATCCTGATCAGTGTCGAAGGGACCGGTCAAAGATAAAGAATTAGAGTGTCCTAATCACCTTAAACTAGTTAGGGTAAGAAGGGTGTCGAACCACGAAGAGTTTGTGGTCGGTGCTTAACTTCAATTAACAATGTGATTTATGAAGTGATAATGGGTATTTCTGACCAAACACAAGCAATGATTTAGGTGAAACTTATCAAACTCAACAAACAAGGATTATCAACCAACAATTATGACCAATAGTAATCAAGTACCAAACAATCGATTTAGATTGTAACAATAATTAAAAAGGAATCACACCCGGGTTTCAAGTTCACAAGTAATTAAGGATTATCACACCAACATATGAGTTCAAACAATCAAATGGTTATCCAAATCAAATTAACCAAATCTAACCAAGAACATCAACATTCATACATCATCGGTAAATAGTGTAAAACAATATTCACGAATGAAATCGAGACAAATGTATGCAATATAGAATTAGATTAATCAATAGATTCAACACAAATCGAAGTTAATAGCAATTATCATCTAACGGGGTCAATGATGCAACAATTTATCGACTCCCGTGAGTTCATAACTATACTAAACACAAAGATTCAAGTATTTCAAACCAAACGATTACAAGAATTGTTTATCAAAGCTAGCATATGATAAAAACCCTAAAAACTTACAAACAATCCACCCGGGAATGATTACCGGTGGATTAGCCGCTCATGGTTGTGAAATTCATCTTCGATTCTTCAATTTCTTGATACCGATCTTCAATAATATGTTTCTAGCCTCCAAAAATCGCCAAAACTGCTATTCAAAAGGTGATTTTGAATTTGGGGAAGAAACCCCCACTTAAACTCTCAAAATCGGTAGTTTCCCGAAAATCCACGTCAAAATAACGTAACCAGCGTAAGCTTACACAGGTGTGGTGTAAGCTTACGCTGGTGTGGCGTAAGCTTACTCCGCAACACTGAAGTTTGCTGTGAATGAACTGGTTCGGCGTAGGCCTACGCTGGGCGGAGTAAGCTTACGCTGGTGGAGTAGGCTTACGCCAGGTGGAGTAAGCTTATGCTGGTGGGGTAGGCTTACGCCAGGTGGAGTAAGCTTACGCTGGTGGAGTAGGCTTACGCCATGTCCTGAGTTTTTGCCCCGTTTTCTCCGTGTCTCTTCCGACTCTTGCATCTCTCACCTAATATCTTTCAAAATCATACTTTAAGCTTTCAACACCTGCACATGCATAGCTACACAAAACTTTTGTATTCCCCGTATTAATTTGCATAAATAAAACATATTGCACCCTTTAATACATGAAACTTTGGTCACTTATCAAATCCCAACAGTGAAAACTCTCGTCCATGTGTTATGAAACACTTGTTAAAACTCGAGGTCGATTGAACGATTAGATCTTCGGAGGAGATCGTCCGATCTCTGCTGCTAAGTCAATAAAAAATGAGAATTTTCTACCTTCTCTTCTTTCGTTCTTGCAAAATCCAAGATTTAGCAAATGAGAATGGGAGGGGTGGCCGGCATATTCTAGACTTATGGTTTTAAAGTTTGAGCTTTAATCCCCTTTGTCTCTCTTTGTTCCTTGTTTTAACGTTTTTCATAAATGAACAAAAGAACAAAATGAACAAACATTAATGAACAAATTACCGAACGTTCACGAACACTACTGAACCAACGCGACTTTTGTCCGTGGTCTTTCATTTATCTAATCGAACAAAATTTCTTTGTTCATGTCCGTTCATTTATTAAACAAACGAATGAAAACGAATTTCCTAATAAACATTTTCATTTACAACCCTAAACTTATAGTGCCAAAAAAAGAAGCCTAATGTCAAGTCTATTGAAATCTCTGGTTAGAAATTTTTTTATGAATTCACACATATTATCATCATATCACATGTTTATTAGCTACAAATTTACAATGACCAAATGAACTCTACCAAATCAATCAAAGAGTTCTGTGAAGAACTACCATGACTTAATGCAAGTTTAACATTTTCTTGAATCTCCATACCTCTCTGCCTCATTTCTTCCCCTTCTTTATCCACCAAAATTCTTCTAATTGCACCTTCAATCTCCTTTCTCTCCACAACAATTTCAACACCCATCTTCCAAACATAATTCAAGTACCAAGCATTCAACAATTGGTCTACACCAAACGGTTGGCACAACATTGGAACCCCTTCACAAACACTCTCCAAAGTGGAATTCCATCCACAATGGCTCCGAAACCCTCCAACTACATTATGGGCCAAAACCTCCTTCTGGGGTGCCCATTTCACAATCAAACCTCTCTCCTTCATCTCAACCGCCAAACTCTCTTCCAAAAACTAGACCCATTCGAACCCTTGAACCGAGCCTGGTCGAACCACCCATAGGAACGGTTGGTTACTGTTGGCTAGTCCCAATGCCATTTCAGTTGCTACATTTTCATTCATGTAAGCTAAGCTACCTAAGCTCACATAAATCACTGATTTGGGTTTTTGTTTATCAAGCCATGTGATGCAACTAGTATCCTCTTCAAGAAAACTGGTGGAAGGGGTTGGGGCTATTTTGTGCAACGGGCCGATGGTAAAATTGGGAACTTGGTATTGTTGTCGGATCCGAGTGAGTGCTGATAGTTCAAGAAACTCAAGGGTGTTCCAAATGAAGGCGGAAGGGGGGTGTTGGGGATAATCATGTTGGCCGAGTCAAGGGCGTCTTGCATTGGGAGATCGATAAAGGGTAGATCTTTGTATCTGAAGGGGTGGAGCTCTGGAACTATTTCCTGCATTATAGAATCTTCAAAAATGTTCAAATTGATGGTTAGATGTTGTAGTAGGATTGAAACATACATAATGAAATTAATATAAATATCATACATCAACCATTGGGGTTGGTGGCCCAGTGGTCGGGAAAAATCTTCTAGAAACATTAAAGGTTTAAGTAGGTCATAGCAGGTTAAAGTCTCACTCTCAACAAAAAAATAAGAAATTTATTTTTCAAAATTTTTAAGGGCCTCTTGGGCCCTGTAGTAAAACTTGCATTGTTATGGGGCTCTTAGGCCCTATTCTAAAGAACATCAAGGTTTGAGAGTCATCAATATATAGAAAACAAACCTTAACGAGACCTAGAAACTTGCATTGTTAACGGCCTCTTGAGCCCTGTACTAATAAACCATAATAATAACTTATGATAAAAGAGACTAAACAATATACAGTCTCATGCTTCTATCTTCAGTCTCATGCTCTACCTTCTCCCTAACTATGTTCTCCTACGCGGGAATTAGCTGGAAGTTATCCAAAAGTATGAAAAGCTGGAGGACTTTGTACCATCCATTCCAGTGTGGTTATATTATATAAAAAAACTATATACTTATATAGAGTGAAAACCCGAGTGAAACTCGAGCTTGTAGAATCATGCTCGAGTTAGGCTTGTAGAATCGTCCACGAGTCACCACGAGTGCTAAATTCGAGCTTTTAGACATGATAAAACTAAAAACGAGTCTAGTAGGGTTTAGTCGAGCTCAGGCTTAGCTCGGATCGTTTATTACCGAATTCCTTTTTTATTAATAACTAGAAGGAGGCCCCGCGCGTTGCGGTAGCCTCCGGGTGACAATGCTATAGCTTTTACCAACGTGCGTTGCGACGTGTTAAACCGCGAAAGAAATTAGCGTCCTTGAAAGTTTATAAAATAAAACCAAAACATTTAAGTAAACTTTTCATGCGTGAGAAACGCGTATAAGATTTATGGTTCTAAATTAAAACGCAAGAAAAAAAAAGATTTAAATCCATCAAAACCGGTCAAAGGATGGGTTGCGGATATCGAACCCAAGCCGACTGCCAAAGCCAAATCATAGGCACCACTCCTCTAAACACTATCTCATGGTTAAAACTTTTCAACCAATACTCCATACGAGAAATTATAAAAAAGTAACAAAAGCATTCATACATATTTGTACACTAGTGCATAAAAACATGTAATAGTAATTTGCACTCACAATTGAAACATACTTTTTAATAAGCAGTATAATTGTCTAATTTTGAGTAGAATTAATATTATTAACACATCAGAAAACCAATTTAAGCAATTTCAACTCATATGATCAGAGTGTTTGTATGCGTTTTGGAAGATAGAAATTACCATGCATGGGAAACCGGCCATCTTTGTGGAGCTGAGGGATGATCTTGTAAGCCGGAAAGAAAGCTGCACTGCTGCAGTGCATGATGATGGACGGCAGACCCAGATCACCGGCAACAAATCCTCCAAAAACCATGAATAACCACTGATTCCTTCTCAGATTCCTCTTTTTGTGAGTTTATGATCTGAACAAGATGTTCCCGCAGATGGGGTTTGCAGTTATCATTCAGAGCTTGCAAGAACCCGAGGAAGCTTGTAAAATTTCCCGGAGAAGATATGTTTTCCGGCAAAGGGAGGAAGACGAAATCGGGATGATTGGAATATTCCGGCGGATTGAATTCCGGGTGAGCGATAGTTATGGAGAAGCCTTTGGAATGAAGGTAAGTGGCGAGCTGCGCAGCATGGGTGTTATGTGGCCTTGAAGTGGACTTGCCACCAACACCAGTCGCCACCGTCTTCCGCCGTTGTCCTCCGCCATCTCTATGTGTATCAGGCGTAAGATTTTTTTTTTTTGCTTCTTATTAGAAGGTGATGTTTATAAGTTATTTGGTAGAGTTGATTCCACGAAATTATAATAATATTGAATATTCGGTAGTTCTTTGACATTTGTTTTTATTTATTTTTATAATTCAAATATTAGGTTCTAGTCTTCTCGATGCCCCAAATCCATGACATTTCTTTCTTTACATTTCTATAGACATGGTTGACATTTCCGCTACGTCTCCGTCAGGCATATCACTATCAGAATCATTAAAAGCTCTGTAATACGTATGTGAGATGGCGAATGCGAGCAAGCATTGGAGGACAAAAAAATGAGGCGTCCACTTTTTTAGAATCCGGAATTCTAGTCGGAGACAGATTTCCTCCGATGAGTCCCTTCTCTCACGACATTAATATAATATGTATATTTAATCATTATTTTTTTTAAATGGTGTTTGAAAAACGACGTAGTGTTGGAGAAGAAATGTGAGTTTTCGAATGACAAGTGAAAATCTGATGTGTTGACTGATGTAGCGCGTTTGTTGGTGGTTGTGACATCCACCGTTGTAGATGCTCTAACGGTTTTACTGTCACGTCACAAACTAATAATAAAAAACATAAAAAAATTACATTCATAATTTAATAATAATAAACATAAAAAGATTACATTCATGAATTAATAGGATAGCCCAAAATGGGTTATTTGGATTCCAAGCATTTTTATTCGGGTTGTTGTTTTGAGGAGGGTTAGGAGAAAACGGGTTGTTTGGGTTCCAATACTTCATAGTTATAGTATTTGATAGATCAGAGTAGAAGGATTTGTTGAGAGATTTAGAACTGATAAATTGTTGTAGTATTTGAGTAGAAGGATGTATTAAGTATTTATACGTAAAAAAATTAATTTTAAAGCCTCAACGGATACCTCAACGTTCAAATCCCCTTGTGCCTGTGATTTGAATATCCCCCCCCCCTCACGCTCCCAAGACAATATTCTACGTCCATTTACGGGCGATGTGGATCACACCTCGATGATCCAGCCACATAACACTTGCCCTAGAATATAAGAAATGAATGTAACTATCTAAATATGTCACTATGTCACATCTATATATACAATTTTTTCAAGACCTTCTAGTTAGTCAACCAATAGCCTCAAGTTTCTTGGTACTTAATAGACATAAAATATAATATATTAAATAAAAGGATATGGTTTAAGATTTTTACTTGAAATATATTAAATGGTTGTATACTAACGCTTATTTATAAAGTTCACAGTAATTATTTTTTTAAAGAAACTTTATTAAAGCTAAAGTAATAAACGGCACATATAAACATTAAAGATGTAAAACTCGTAAACATGAAAGGTTATTTTACAACATGCAGGGCCGACCCAATGGGCTTGAGACCTAAAGCACGCCTGCTGGACTTGGAGCCTAATTATTTGAATCACTTGATTAGTTTAAGAACCTGAAATGTTCTTACTTCTTGCTTAATTTGTGAATCTTTGTTCAATTTTGAGAGTCGTATTGTTATGTAAGTTTTGGGTTGCTTTATGCTTAGATTTGTTGAAATGTTCTTGTGGGTTCTGTTTTATTGCTCATTCATGGAGAGTTATAGATTTTAGGCCTAAGGGGTGTCGAGTTTAACTCGTAAAGATGTGGAATTTGGATGCGTATTTAGCAGGATTAAGCGGAAACCGTATTTAAGTGTGTACTTGCTTGGAGTGTTGTTTTTTAAGACGCCTACCGGGTGTCCTCGCATAAGGGTTTCTGATTCTGAAAACAGTTAGTGTTGCTCAGGAACTTAAAGAATTGTTGGTTACTAGGTTTAAGCGTTGAAAGAGTCAAAGAGGTATGGATCTAATATGACATAATGATCTTTACACACCATGAATGGTTTCGACTTTACCTATAGTCCATCTATTACCAAAATCCAGTCATTACCCATGACCGGATACATCTTAAATTTACTCTTTAATAAGTTATCACTGTTTTAAATATACAAGTACTTTTTTACATTTAGTGTTGGTTATATCTAAGACCATCGTTTACCGGGCTTATGTTATTTTCACTATTTTTTTTTTACGAATAAGGCCCCGATTTTTAAATTTGTTTTAGGCCTCCAAAAAGGTTGAGCCGGCCCTGACAACATGTAGTGACATAAGAAGCCCATTAGATCGGAGCTAGTAGAGTTGTTTACATAGCTCGTGGTTATAAACTCGTTTGATATCAGATCGGTTGTAAACAAATCAGACGTGAGTTTAGCCCTGGCTCGGCTAATTAGCTCGTATGATTTATCTAGGTGTAAAATTTATATCTTATTTAACTAATAAATTATAAAAATGTATAAATTTTATATCTTATTAAAAGATTTTGATAAATACACATAAAATTAGATGTGGTCATAGATGTATGAATTTACAAAACGAAATCTCCAATTAAAGAAGTCTATGAATTTGCAAAAATGGATCAGGTTTGGTCAGTCTAGGTGTTCGATGAAATGCCTAGCTAGCCGTTACACTTTTTACAACTTGAATGATCGAATAAAATGTTTATTTTATCATTGTTGTCTATCTTTTAATATATAACTAGTTTCACCCCACAATTATGATCGTACAAACAAACTTACAAAGTGGTAATAACAATTTTACAATGACAAAATGAAGGCCACCAAGTTCTTCAACGAGTTATATGAACAACCACCATGGTTGATTGCAAGTTTAACATTTTCTTGAATCTCCATAGCTCTCTGCCTCATTTCTTCCCCTTCTTTATCCACCAAAACTCTTTTGATCGCGCGCTCAATCTCTCCTCTCTCCACAACAACTTCAAATCCCATTTTCCACACACCACTCAAGTACCTAGCATTCAACATCTGATCAACATCAAACGGTTGACACAACATCGGAACCCCTTCAGAAACACCTTCCATCGTCAAATTCCAACCACAATGGCTCCAAAACCCTCCAACCGCGTTATGTGCCAAAACTAACTTCTGTGGGGCCCACTTCACAATCAAACCTCTCCCCTTTATTTCATCCACCAACCCTGTGGCAAAAACTCGATCCATTCAAACCCACGAACCGAACCTGGTCGAACCACCCATAGGAACGGATGGTTACTCATGGCTAGACCCCATGCCATTTCAGTTGCCACCTTTTCATCCAATTTTGCTAAGCTTCCTAAGCTCACATAAATAACTGATTTGGGTGCTTGTTTATCTAGCCATGAGATACAACTTGTGTCCTCTTCAAGAAAACTAGTGGAACGAGTTGTGACTATTTTGTGCAGTGGCCCGATTGTAAAAACCGGAACTTGGTAGGTATTTCGGATCTGGGTCAGTGCCGATTGTTCGAGAAATTCGATGGTGTTCCAGATAAAGGCAGATGGGGGTGTCTTGGGGGTGATCATGGTGACCATTTGAAAGGTTTGATGTATTGGGAGGTTAATAAAGGGTAAATCTTTGTATTTAAATGGATGGAGTTCTGGAATTGTTTCCTGCAATAAAGAATCTTGAAAACAGATTTGTAACTGTAATCAGTATTAAGATTTTGTTTAACTGTTTTTTATGTGGATCTTAAATGATGAATTTTTTTGTAGATTCACAAGGGTTTGAGAAAACAATATTGGTTTCTAGGAGGACTTTGAAATCGAATTGGTTTGAAGGCAGTGACGGGCCCAATAATTTTTTTCATGGCCGTTGGAAATTTTCGGTATCCGGATGTCTATTAAAACAATTTTTTGTCGGGTCGGGTCATTGAAATTTTTATTCTTGGATTAAGTTGGGTTATCAAACTTTTTTTACCGGATTGTCTTAACTTGTTAGGACACTGAAATATTTTGAGTTTTTTAGTGTAGTTCTAAGTTTTTTTATTCAGTTAATAAATTCATATAACTGAATTTTTTTTCCATATTCCTAAAATTGATGAGTGGGAGGCCACACTTCTCAGTCGATATTCGTTTGTTTTCGTTTTACTGAATCACTTTCATCGGAGAGATGAAGGGTTTGACAAGACTAGTTAATTGTCTAGAATGGAATAGATGTGACTAAGATAAAAGGTATTTGGTTAAATGGTTGGTGGCTTGTGAGCTTAATTGTTTATAAGAATTTATAGGTAAGTCCACTTAATCCCTTAGTTTATAGTAGACTTATATTTGTTAATTGGTTTATAATAATTAATAAGTTTATATCTATAAAATTTTAAAGTTTTAAATTAATTTTTTATTATTTGTTTATGTTTCGTTTATACTATTAATAAACGAACATACACATTACTCTCTTAATAAACGAGCACGAACAATAAAACTCGTGTTCATCTATTGTTCGTGTCAGATCATTTCTTCGATTAAAGATGTTCAACGAACATACACTAACAAGCCCTATTTATGTTCGTTCATTTATATTCGTTCAGTTCGTTTCGTTTGTAGGCCTCACGAACCATACATCTTAAGCGGAGTCAACACAATAAAAATCGAAAAAGCTTATAAACCAAAAGAAGTCGATCTTTAAACGATGCAATTACCTTGTGGAGGAAATCGGCCATCTTGATGGAGTTGAGGGATGATGTTGAAAGCAGGGAAGAAAACTGCACTACTGCCACGTAAGACGATCGAAGGCAGACCCAGCTCCACGGCGCAATCTCCGGCGAAAAACGTGAGGTTATCATGGATGATGACGATTGATTCCTCATCAGATCTCTCTTTTTGTGCGTTTATATTATGAATTAGGTGTTTGTGGAGATGGGGTTTGCACTTATCGTTAAGAGTTTGGAGGAACTGCATGAAGCCGCCGGAGATGTCGGCGGTGGATAAGTTGTCCGACAGAGGGAGGAAGGCTAAATCAGGATGGTTGGAAGAATCCGGGCGGTTGAAATCGGAGTGAGCGATGGTTATTGAAAAGCCTTGGGAATGAAGGAAAGTGCCAAGTTGAAGCATGGGGGTCATGTGACCTTGCAGTGGACTCGGTACCAACACCACCCGCCGTGCTCCGCCATCTCTCTCTGTATCACGCGTTAGATATTTTCCTTATCGGAGAAAGCCCCCACTACTTTAGGGGGTGTTTGGGATTCATTTTAAACTACTTATTAACTTATTATCTTTTTTAAAAAGGTAATAAGTTAAAAGTTTGTTTGAATAATTGATGAAAAAGTTAATTTTAAAAGGGTGGAGAAGTTGTTTTAAAGAAGTAAGAATTTTTAACTTCTTCAAAAAATCAAAAGTAGTTTTTAAAATGAAATCCCAAACACCCCCTTAATTTGACAACTTCGTTGGTTCCAAGAAACTGCAATTGATAGTGGACACCAATAATAATAATAATAATAATTAATTTTAATAAATAATAATAACCAGGGAACTTGCCTCGCGCTTCGGGACGAGAGGACCCCGTGCCCCGTGACACGAGTTAGATTTTAACGTTTGAGGCGGTGACATTCATGTTGCTAAACACAAAAGAAACGTGGTTAAGTACACAGAAGAAACGTATAAAGTTACTGCGACTCGGTTGTGAGGGACTAATTTTTCACGGTACCATCATTACCGTCAGTTGATCTAATGTACTTAAGCGGGTCAAAGAAATGTACGAATTTTAGGCGGTTCGGTTTTGGTGATCGAACAACACAAACGTACTTCAGTACGTAAAATTGTACGAATTTTAGACGATACAGTTGTGAAGATTGAACCATAAATAAAAAAAGGTATTGCGATTCTTACATTGTGGCTTAATAAATTAAAAAAAAATATTAAAATAGAAAAAAAAAGTAAGAAATCTAAAAGGAAAAAAAAGCAACCCAAAAAAATTAAAAAGAAAATAAGAAATAATAGTTAGAAGAATTAAAAGTCAAGAATTCAAATTAAAAACATTATATGTCTAAACTAAATGAATAAATATGGAGGATGATTTGGTGACGAACCACTTCGCCGGATTCTGTTGTCGACGATGATGGGGAGGTGTCGGAAAAATTTATGGCAAATAGTAATGAATCATTAAATGTGAACGAGGATAGCGGAATCGGTGTGAATGCCGGATTAAATTGTGATGGGCAGTTTCCTAATTTTGAGGAGAATTCCAATTTTCAAGGAGATTCTCCTAGGACTTAAAATGGCAAGATTGTATGTGAAGGAGAAAATGTTATTTGTGAAGGAGGTAATAATTATAAAAGGAAAAAATCAAATAGATTGGACTCGGGCAGTGGGAACAATAGCAATGATCGGCCCAAAAAGGAGAATAGATTGGACCTAGATGATCCATTTGGGCTCGCACCATTTATTCTGGACTCTAACATTTCGGTTAATAGGGGTGGGAATAATGATGTTAGCAGGTTGGTTGACTTTATTGTGTTAAATCCCGAGGTTAACAACCAAGACACGGTATTCGTAGCGGATGATTGTTCGGTGGAGGACCGGACCGAAATGAAGAATGATGGCTTGGAGCAAGCCGCTCCTGACTTAGTTCCGGCTCAATACTCGGTTGAAGGGGCAGCCCAACAGGATGAGATATCAGCTAGGAGTCTTGTGGAGATAGAGGTAGATCGTACGGTGAAATTGGGGTCTATTGTGGGAGCTCATTTGTCTAATTTCCAAAATCTTCTTCGGGGTACCATTGTCAAAGAAGGGGTACAAAAAGGTTATAAATGAATTTTTTATCGGTGAATGCTAGGGGCATTGGCAGTGATGGTAAACCAGGTTGGGTTAAGGGATTAAGAGAAAATTTCGTGATTGATTTTTTGGCAGTTCAGGAGACTCATAATTCGGGGGATCGTACGTTTGATTATCACAGAATTTGGGGAAGGGACGGGGTGGACATGGATGTTATGGAGGCGACGGGTAAGTCGGGTGGGTTAGTTAATTTATGGAACCCAAAGAAGTTTAAAAAGCAAGCTTCAGTGTTAAACAAAAATTTTATTTTGACTACGGGGAATTTAATTGAAGATGGGACAGTTCTGAACGTGATGAATGTATATGCCCCACAAAAAGTTGTAGAGAAACGGGTCTTGTGGGATATTATTAAGGGGATGATAGACGGGTCTCAAGGGCTTTGGATATTACTTGGGGATTTTAATGCGGTACGATTTCCTGAAGAACGAAGGAATTCTAGTTTTAATCAGAGAAGCGCTTGTGATTTTAATAGATTTGTTGATGAGGCTGGGCTGTTTGAGTACTGTATGAGGGGGAATAAATTCACCTTTTTGGCTGGAAGGATAAAGGATTTTAAATGAGTAAGATTGACCGTGTTTTTGTTTGTCAAAGTTTTTTCAACAGGTGGTCGGCGGCGGTGTTGAGAACTCTTCCAAGAAATCTCTCAGATCACTGTCCTTTGCTATTAACTATGGTGGATTCTAATTTCGGGCCTAAACCATTTCGATGGTTTAATTCTTGGTTGGATAGGGAAGGCTGCGAGGTGGAGGTGATAAAGGTTTTGGATGATTATTCTTTTGGTGGTCCTCCGGATTTGGCCTTAAACAGAAAATTTAAAGTGCTTAGAGAAGCTTTGAAGATATGGTGGAAAAAGATTCTTAAAAAAGAAGGGGAGGAATTAAAGAACTTGAAGGAAGAGATTGAGAGGGCGAAGAGATTGATGGAGAATCGAGATCTAGAAGAAAAGGAGGTTTGGGTTAGGGAAGAGTGTAAGAAAGGGGTGGAGCATCTTAATCATTGCAAGAATAAAGACTTACAACAAAAATCGCGGGTTAGGTGGGCCATGCAGGGGGACGACAACACTGCATTCTTTCATGGGATGGTTAATAGGAGAAAAGCGAAGAATGCGATACCGGGGTTGTTGGTTAATGGCGAATGGGTCACGAAGCCTTATTTGCTTAAACGGGAGGTTATGAAGCATTTTAGAAGACAATTCTCAGAGCAGCACAAGTGTAGACCGAGTCTTCTGTGCCAAAATATTAAACAGATCCCGATTATCGACACATTGGACTTGGTAACGCGGTTCACTAAAGAGGAGATTAAGGAAGCCATTTTTGATTGTGGCTCAGACAGAGCCCCGGGTCCTGATGGTTTCAATTTCAGGTTTGTGAAGTTTTTCTGGAGCTTTTTACAAGACGACTTTGTCGGGATTTTGGAAGCATTCTATGATTCGGGAGTGATTAGTAGAGGATGTGGTTCTTCGTTTATAACTCTGATTCCGAAATCTAAGTCTCCGGTGGGGCTGAAAGATTATAGGCCGATTACTCTAGTAGGGATTATTAGCAAGGTGATTTCTAAGGTTCTAGCATCAAGAATAAAGAAGATTATGGGGAACGTCATCTCGGAAACACAATATGTGTTTCTTAAAGAAAGATTTATTTTAGATGGGCCACTTATGTTAAATGAGGTGTACGCATGGCTTAGAAAGAACGGGAAGAAAGCCTTCATGCTTAAAATTGATTTTGAAAAGGCTTATGATAATGTGAACTGGGGGTTTTTGCTTTCGATGTTAGAGCAAATGGGTTTTCCAAACAGGTGGTGTATGTGGGTGAAAGGTATTTTGGAGTCTGCTAGGTCTTCGGTTCTGGTTAACGGGTCTCCAACATTCGAATTTCAATGTGAGAAGGGGCTTAGACAAGGAGATCCTTTATCTCCGTTTTTGTTCCTTATTGTTATGGAAGCTCTCGCATTTATTTTTAACAAAGCTAGCGAAGAGGGGGAATTCAAAGGTATTAAAGTGGCGAATTCGGGACTGACTATCTCTCATTTATTGTACGCGGATGATGCATTAATAGTGGGGGAATGGTCGGTTGAAAATATAGAGAAGACGGCTCGTTTGTTACGCATTTTCCATCTATGCTCGGGGTTAAAGATTAATATAAATAAATCCCATATATTCGGTATTGGGGTCAAAGACGATGAAGTGAATGATTTGGCAAACTTTCTTAGATGCAAGGTTGGAGCCTTCCCTTTTGATTACCTTGGTATTAAAGTAGGAGCTAACATGAACCGAGTTTGTCATTGGAATTCGATTATCCAAACCGTTCAATTCCGATTAGCAAAGTGGAAGGCGAATTCTCTTTCGATGGGTGGACGTTTAACTCTCAGAAAGTCGGTTCTTGCTAGCTTACCGATATATTACTTATCTCTTTATAAGGCCACGGATACGGTTATTGAACACATAGAGGGATTAATGAAGAGTTTTTTGTGGGCTGCTTCTAAAGAAAAAAGGAGGGTGCATTGGGTGTCTTGGGATGTTGTGACAACGACTAAGGCGGACGGTGGATTGGGGATCACTAAACTATCGGACGTCAATATGGCTTTGATTGCTAAGTGGGCATGGCGTTTTAAAAATGATCCGAATAGTTTGTGGCGTCGGTTAGTCGAAGCGGTTCACGGGGGTCGGGGCAATTGGGTGTTCCTTCCGGTGAAAATGGGTTTTCGAGGATGTTGGAAAACCATTGTGACTAACTTGGATCGGATCAAGCTTCAAGGTAAGATATTGCAATGTTTATTGAGGGGAAAGGTTGGTAATGGGTCAGATATTACTTTCTGGAATGACCTTTGGTTTGGAGATTCTATTCTCAAAGATCGATGGCCTAAGTTATATGCTTTAGAGAAATACAAAAGTTGCAAAGTCAGAGATCGGATCAAACAAGGAAATGGTATGCTCTCTTTTTCTAATAGTTGGCATAGAGAGCCTAGATCGGTAGAAGAGCTTTCGGAATTGCGTGACCTTACGGAGATGCTCGATAATGTTTCTCTCTCGGCATCTAGGGATAAATGGAGTTGGGTTATAGACGAAGGGGGAGAGTTCACCGTTTCGAATGTGAAGAAATTGTTACGTGAAGACAGAGACATACATCGAGAGCACGTTATGAAGTGGGAGTCTTGGGTGCCGTTAAAAGTTAATTTGCATATATGGAGGGCGGAGATGGATAGGGTTCCTACTCAGTTGGAATTGGTCCGAAGAAGAATTAATATACCAGATGTCTCTTGCGTTCTTTGTAATACAGATCCCGAAAGTTCCATGCATACGTTCACAGGTTGCGGCTTTACATATGGTGTTTGGTCATTCGTGGAGAAGTGGTGCAGGTTGGATCCTATCATTGCTTTCGACGTCAAAGACTTGTTGCTTCTTCCAGACTCGGTTCGTGGCCCGAAATGGGCAAAAAAGATTATACGAGGTATCATTATGACGAGTTATTGGGCCGTTTGGAGAGCGCGTAATGATAAGGCTTTTGAAAGAGTTATTCCAAAAGTGAACGAGGTATTTGCGACTATTAAGTCTTTGTCGTTTTTGTGGCTTCGAAGTCGGTCTAAATTTAAAACAATCTAGTGAAAGGATTGGATGATTTTTCCACTGTATATGTTATAACGGTTTATTTTTCGACGGTCCTTGTTTTGAGGGCGCATCTGTTTTATTGAAGTTTTCATTTAAAAAAAAGGTTTAAATTTCATAAATGGGGCAATTAAGGAAGACTTATTTTGTCTTCACTAAATACATAATGGAATTAATTGGGCTGGGAAATGCTTGCAAAGGGAATCAAACCAGAGATCATAAGGAAGACTTTTACCTACCTTAGAGCATTCTCACTCCTTTCTTTATATTTCATATTCTTATCCATATAATTACACTAAAAACACTACTTTTTCTATCTTTTATCTTTACTTTTCTCTCTCCTTATCTTTATCCTTATAATTATACTAAAAACTACTACTTTTATCCTTATATTTACAAAAATCTTATATCTTTTCTCTCTCATCCACTCACAACCACTTTAAACAACTCCATAAAATATACAAAACTCACTCACATAATTATAAGGAACGGGCTGTGAATGCTCTTAACCAACCCATCTAGGCTGCTGTTTGTTCTAGGTTTGTCAATTCTATACTATATAATAAATAAAGGTTTTTATATGCCGCGTGTCGCAACCATATTTAATCTCATCATTCTTTTCTCGTCTGTCTCTCTTATTAAATACACCCATATCTTTTAATAAATTACTAATTATACTAATAAAACACATTTATTTTAAATTATCATTTATTATCAAAAACTTTGAAACCTAATTATATAGTTTTTATTTTCAATCAAATAGTAAATGAAAGTCAAATTACATTAAATAGTAATGGACGTATTTTCGAAACCCAGTTATATATTATTTTTTACATATTTTGATTTTTTACATATTTTGAATTTTTTTTTTATCCTTAATATATGTATAGTAATACATTTTTACACCTGTAAAATACATAAATAAAATTTGAGAAATTTACGTATTGATATCTTTCACCTCGTGTGTATTACACGGGGTCTAAGCTAGTAAAGTATATAACACAGTAGTTGTTCGGTGGCTTTTGATTGGCCACCGACCATGGTTTCTAAGGGTTAATAGGGGAATCAGACGTGAATGGCATAAAATCATAATAATATTATCGAGTAGACTTGGAAGCATTAAAATCATTACAAGTCGTGTTTAAAGATTTAGGAGAAACAGAAAGAGATGAAATATGAGAGAACACGGAATCAGACGTGAATGGCATAACTCACAAGTGTGACGGGTGTAATTGGGGAAAAGAGAATAAAGATCTTGTGGATTTGATAGATGATGAAGAATCTATCCTGTTAAAGTTTGAATGGATAAACCACGGTGTGAAAATACTATGGAGAGGGAGTGATCCAAACTAATTGATTTGTAGAAAAAAGGTTTTGGTTGAGCCGAGAACAACAAGTACATTTTTAAGTGTAAGGGTGCAATGTGATAAAGAAACTAAAGCATGACCGATATGAGAGATAGTAAGAGCCATACCATTTCCGATAATCACTCTTTTTTAACCAAGATATAGTGTTGCATCGTGAACCATGCCAAGATCCGAGGCCTTATGAGTTGTTGTGCCAGGGGGTTTTGCCCTAAGGCTTTCCTCCTGTAGAGGTCCAGGTTCAATTTTCACAAAGTGCACTTCATAATTTCAGGAACACCCTCTGTGGCAGGACTTGAACTCTGGGCTAGGAGGGGGTTAGCGACATCCTAACCAACATGCCGTTCTAAAAAAAAGGAAAAATCAATTGGAGCCATTCGTGGGTCATGGAGCTCTTGAACTGACCCAGCATGTGCCCCAGTGTCTTTTTGGATCTTTTTTTAAAAAGCGTTTCCATTAAATGAATTGTGTGAAGCATCGGTTCCATTATTAGGGTTTATGTAATGGGTCATTCATGACAGATTTACTGCTATCTTCAATTTTGCAGCCATTGTAGAGTTGCAGAAAAAAGGAGAAAAAACAAGGTTGAGCCTGGAAGGATCAAAGCAATCAATATAGAAAACAAAACAATCTAACATAAATGTAATATATATAAAATATCTCCAATAAAAATGATACATACAAAGTGGTAATTAAAAATTTAAAATGACAAAATGAAAGCCACCAAGTCCTTCAACGAGTTATATGAACAACCTCCATGGCTGACTGCAAGTTTAACATTTTCTTGAATCTCCCTCCCCTTCTTTATCCACCAAAACTCTTTTGATCGCGTGCAAAATCACTCCTCTCTCCACAACAACTTCAAATCCCATTTTCCACACATCACACAAGTACCTAGCATTCAACAACTGATCCACATCAAACGGTTGACACAACATCGGAACCCCTTCAGAAACACCTTCCATCGTCGAATTCCAACCACAATGGGTCCAAAACCCTCCAACCGCGTTATGTGCCAAAACTAACTTCTGTGGTGCCCACTTCACAATCAAACCTCTCTCCTTTATTTCATCCACCAACCCTTGTGGCAAAAACTCAATCCACTCAAACCCACGAACCGAACCTGGTCGAACCACCCATAGGAACAGATGGTTACTCATGGCTATACCCCATGCCATTTCAGTTGCTACCTTTTCATCCAATTTTGCTAAGCTTCCTAAGCTCACATAAATAACTGATTTGGGTGCTTGTTTATCTAGCCATGAGATACAACTTGTATCCTCTTCAAGAAAGCTAGTGGAACAAGTTGTGACTATTTTGTGCAGTGGGCCGACTGTAAAAACCGGAACTTGGTAGGTGTTTCGGATCTGGGTCAGTGCCGATTGTTCAAGAAATTCGATGGTGTTCCAGATAAAGGCAGATGGGGGTGTCTTGGGGGTGATCATGGTGACCATTTGAAAGGTTTGATGTATTGGGAGGTTAAGAAAGGGTAGATCTTTGTATTTGAATGGATGGAGTTCTGGAATTGTTTCCTGAAATAAAGAATCTTGAAAACAGATTTGTAACTATAATCAGTATTAAGATTTCGTTTAACCACTGTTTTTTATATAGATTTTAAATAACGAAAATTTTCAATTTATAAGAGTCTAATAAAACAGTATTGGTTTCTATGCAATCCGCTATCTACCGTAGTGGACTAAACACAAAACATATAGAAAAGGCGGACTCAATTTAATCTATACTAATAAATAAAGTTTGAAGGTGGACATTCGGTTTGCAAATATAAAGAGGGAGTTGTAGGTTTCCATATTAAAATAGTATGATTTTGTTATATGACTTTCCTTAGCCCACTTGATTTTAGCTAAAAAATAGTTAAACATTAATTGTGTAAGCTAAAATCAAGTAGGTTAAGGAAAGTCATATAGCAAATTCATACTATTTTTTATGTATTCAAGTGGGCTAAACAAAGGCATATAGCCGGCTAAGGAAAATCATATATCAGGCTAAAATCAAGTGGGCTAAGGAAAGTCGTATAGCAGGCTAAAAAAACACGCCGGCTTAGCCTGCTTGGAAGTGAGCTTTAGCCGTCTTAGGAATCAGTACCTCCACGTGTCGGTTTCTGATTGGCTGAATTATCAAAATAAGGTGAATATTCAAACAAAGTTTGCCGTCTTCGTATTTCTATTATAATGTAATCATTGATGTCATCCAACGTCCTAAAGGTAGAGAAGTTTTTTTTGGTTTTGTTGTGGAAGACCTTATCGTTCTGGGCCATTGAGTAGCAAGAAATGAGAAGTTGATCGCTCTTCTCTTCAAATTCACAACAAATCAGGCACAAAGTGGAAACAGTGTGCACATGTCTTCTAAATAAAGGCGTTAACGTCAGGATCCTATACATATCCACTCTCCAACATAAAATATTTACCTTGATGGGGATCCATTGGTGATGAGTGATTGATTGATTGTTTGTGTTTATATGTGTATAATATTGCATTCTTAGTTGGTTATCTGTGTGGAATGCGATGACTTTGTGCGTGTATGTAATCACAAGTGAATGAAGCTTAAACGCATGATTTGGAGCAAGTTAGAACCATAGAACACCGTTGGTCTACGTTTGATAGAGCATACAAAGAACACACATGAATATTGGAAGTGATAAAGCAACAAAAGAACCACATTTGTGTGTGGGCGTTCCATACACCCCGCCCAGTCAGCGTATGACCTTGGTTTTGGGTGTTCCATACGTCTAACCCGGCGTTTACATCGTGAGCAACTTGGTATTGTGTTATGTTTTGCATTCTTGAAGTGGTAATTTGTGAATGAACGTATTTAAATGTTTGTTATATAACTTTCACTTTAATCAAATACTTTTGTAAAGTCATGTCTATGTGATTTCCTACCAGGCGGAATTAGGTCTTATGTGAGTCTTGTGAACTTGAAACTCGGAGTGGTCACTTCTTTCTCATAATTGTTTTAAAACCTACTTTACTTTCATTTGCTACTGCATTCGTTTTCATAATCAACAAACATTCAAATCTCAATTTTATTTTTAATTGTCTGTTTAATTAGTAATCATCAAATAGCATTCTCCACAATTCCATGTGGATACGACAACCTCCTACTTCATATACTACAGTTTAAGGTAACTAAGAACTAGATTTTTAACATGTTTTTTATTGACCTTCGACTAGCGATCAATTGGCACCATTTGAAATTAGAACAACTAGTGAGAGCCCCAAAACTATCAATTTCCATCTTGAGATTGCAAACCATAAAGGCATCTCTACCACCATTCGGGCCACACCATTCCCATTGATCATGCTCCTCGTTGACGATATTGATTCCATTGAGAAGAACTAGATAGGAGAAAAGCTCTTCTAATTCAACCAAAGTAGATGAGTGTGACATCCCTGATTTCTATGCCTGAATTCTAAGACTTGTTGACTCAATGTTGACCATATATCTAATTCTCCTGCCTCATACTACTTATGATATCTTTCAATTCAATCTACTAAGCTTTGACTAAAGTGAGTATTTTGTTGCACTCTAGAGAGACTTGATTTTTTCTATTGCTATATCTAATTCTCATATCCCTTGTTGAACTTGCTATTTATGGTAACTTTGGATGCCCTAGATTCCATCATAACCTAAATAATTAAAGTTGGTAACATTATTAAACTAAAGTGTAACTTTAAGGACTAAACTTACGAATGTGTAAACTCGGTGTTTCTTTTGTAACGTCTTTAAAATTTTGATTAATTATCGTGATATCAATTAAATATTTTATTATGATTCATATTATTATTATTATTTAAATTATTACATTATTTTAAAAACCTTAAACCTATCTAAACCCATTAAAAACCATTATTTTTAATCTAGATCTTATCCTAATCCATTGAAATAATTAACTTTAATCTAATCAAAAACAATTTTTATTTATTTATTTTTTTCTTCTTTCCCGTGAGTTCTCCCATTCATCCTCACATATTTAGATTTTTTTAATTATTTTATTCCTAATTCTTATCCTAAATAACAAATTAATCAAAATTTGATGTTATCCTAATTCTACTTTTGCCGTAAATCCCCTAAATCCATTTTTTTTATTTTGTTTAATTTTATTAAATTTTATCTATTATAACAAACTAATTCAAATTATATGCAATCCTAGTCCTTTTCTCTAATTAATATTTTGCGAACAAGTCCCTAACTCCACCCTATAAATATAGCCCTTATTCCTCCATATTTCTTCACACCTCAACGATCCTCTAGGGTTCTCTAGCTACTAAAGGTCGTTCTTCTCATCTCTTGGAAGATTCTAGTTTAAATCATTTCATTCTAAGTAAGTTCTTCTCGTGTTCTTGATTGTTTATACTTTTCCTTTCAAAATTCTTCATAACTAGCTGGATCTATGATTTTCTAACATGTTTATGTTATAATCATACCTATTCAAGATCAAAAGCCCTATTTTAATTAAACTTGTTCAAACTTTTATTTAAAAACTTGGTTTTGATCTTTCTTGTTCCTTTCAATTTCAAAAATCATGTTTTTACTAAAACTCTTTATTTTCAAATTAAACCCCTCTAATATTTAACTTAATTCATTTCTATATTTACTAAACTTATATTTTCAATTTAACCCGTGTACTTTTCAAACTTACCAAACACACCCTAAACTTGTTCTAGTATACAGATAGAGTAACTTTCAAACCGGTATATAGTTATCTAACAAACATTAAAGTTCTGGCTAGAAAAAGACGGGGTTCTGATCCGACCAACTATTTCCTGGAAACTTTACTGTTGGAGGTAATACTCTGTAACGATAATCACTCTAGTGTACAACAACCACTTTTAACTAATTACAATAACAACCCCTCTACTATTCTAAACTTGTTTCTAATTAACTTAACAAACTTACTTAGGGAATCATTAATTCATTCAAATCCAAGTTACTACAAGTTCAAGTTCAACCCTTTCACTTGCAAGGTGAGTTCATAGCCACTCTTTACTTTCTGTTTTTTGTTGGAAAACATGCTCCTATATCAAAACGAAATCAAATTCTGAAATCAAAACTATTCTTTTTGTAGTCAATAACATACTTTCTAATTCTAATAAAACTAAACTGGGTTATACGTGTTGCTATACTATGTCACTTTTTCATTACAAAGTCTCTCTTATTTTCTAAAACTACACAACCATTAACTTCGGGGAAGCCACGGGAGTACGTAAATAGATCTATTGGCTTGACAAGCCCATCTAGTCCTTCAAGTTGAGGATTCTGATCAACTTGGAAGGAGCCGGATGTTCAGAAACTGCATTCTTGACACTTAAACTTAGTCTAACACCCTCACAAGGTGTTGGACGGGAGAGTTATCGATCATTAGGGTTGGTTGTGGACTCGTGTATAAAAGTTTAATTACTTGGAATTTGAAACTTGTTTATGACTTTCATCTTGTTATCTATTACTATATATTTATCTAAACCTATGTTCTCACCAACTTTTTAGTTGACCTATTTTAGCATGCTTTCAGGTGAAGCTAACTAGGATGTTGATAAACTCGTGCTAGGATCAAGGATTATGCTTTAGTGGACTTAGCTAGAAAATAACAAAAGAAGACTTACTTATTCTACTTGTTTTGCCTGCTTTTTTTTTTGTAATCAATGTAATCAACTATTCAATTAATAGAAATTTCTTTTGATCATGTGTAATGATTCAATTTCGTTTTCCGCCTTGGCGGGGGTGTGACAATGAGTTAGTGAACGCGTTCCAGCAAAGGGAGGTAATGGACCAGACTTGTAATTTGTGCAAGTCACAGGGACTGTCCGTATAACTAACTCTAATAATAAATAAATAAATAATGATATTACAAATGAAGTATGGAAGCATTATATGGAGAAAATGGCTTCTTTTCCGGTACAAACATTATTCGAGATTTTATGAACCTTTTATTCTTAATAGAATTTGCTTCTTTACAGGATAACCAAGCAATATGAACGAACAAATCCAATGTACCATGTGAAGATAAGAAATGAAAAATACAAACAACACGTTATATCCGGTGTATTTAACTATTCCAATCTACCAATATTCGAATTGGGTAGAGGGGAAAAAGAAAGAAAGATATATAGATAATATACAACGGCTCCCGGGTTCCGTTCGAAGTACATCCACCACCGCCAATGAATATGAACCAGATGGATATGAACGACGACGGAACAATGGGAGGAATGCCGCCAACCGCACCCGGAAACGGAAACAAAAACGACTCCTCAATGGGAATGGATATGGATATGGGAATGGACATGGAAATGACACACATGACGTTTTATTGGGGTAAAAACACTTGGATTCTTTTCCAAGGTTGGCCCGGAAGCGACACGGGAATGTATATTTTGGCGTTGATTTTCGTCTTTTTGCTCGCTTTGATTATGGAATGGCTAGCTTATAGTAACCCTACTCCCACAAAATCTAACTGTCTACAACGTACAATGATACACACTCTTCGTGTCGTGTTTTCGTATCTAGTTATGTTGTCAGTCATGTCGTTCAACATTGGTGTCTTTGTGATGGCGATAGCAGGGCATGCCGTTGGATTCTTTGTGTTCCGAGTGCTCAAAAAATCATCAGAAAAAGATTTGGATATGTCTTCAATGGCTTGCTAAATCTATGGCCTTACTGGATTTTCTAATGATTTTATTATGTAATATGGTATTCTTTGTGTTATAATAATAAACTAGTGTTGATTACCGCGCGTTGCAGCGGTTCGATTCTTAACATGGAAACGTAGATAGAAAAACACGCCGTGAAGGTATATTCGAAAGTCATGTAAAAATTACATTGTCATAAAAATGAATGTTACAAAAAATTGGAAACGATACCAATTTAACATTATGAAATTATGTATAAGGAAGCAAATTTGATAATTATCTTTATATATAATAAATAAGAAAGGTTGAGCCATTTGTCAAAATTTTAAAGCAAAATAGACACTTGGCAACTTTTTACACATACTTGGACACTTGACATGTTTTAAAGACATATTCGGATCCGGATGTAAATGGGTAACCCATTTCCCTTTCTATACCCGGTTTCAAATTAACCAACCTTAAACCCCTTCAACACATCGACACTCTCATCTTCTCATCTTCAACCCTAAACTTCCTCCACCACCACCATCTGTCGCCGCCACCACCATCTGCTGCTGTCACAACCACCATATGCTGCCGCCACCACCACCATCCGCAACCACCATCTGCTACCGACACCCTAAACTTACCCCCCTTGCCGCCACAACCACCATCTGGTACCGCTGGTGTTCGAGATCGTCCTCCACCTTGCAAAAATCATCAATTCTACCCCAACAGTTTCAATCTTCCTCCACCCGCCATCCCCTTCTTCCTGCTCTCACCCACTGAAAACCCTAATCCCATGATTTCTTCTTTATTGACATGGGTGTACATTACATTGCAGGTTAAGAATGGTAATTATCTGTCTTTTTTAGCTATTATTTATGCCTTTTTATCTTCATGATATTCTGTTTCACACCATGTTTTTCAAATTACAGGTATGTTTATCGTAGTTTTTCGAATTTATTTATGTCAAAGGGGACAATGAAAGAGCTATAACTTGCTCTTTTCCTTTTGATGATTCCATGGCTATTCGTCATGGGATAATCCTTCACATTGGCAACTATTTGTTTGTTCGGGTATTATATATTCAATTTCATAAAATAGTTATGTTTCAATGTTCAAATAATTTATTATTTAGGGTTTTTAAGCAAGGTAGAGTATGCAATATTGTAATTGCTTTTCATAGTTAAGCTAATTGATCATCTTATTTTCAAAAAAGTAACCCTAAGTAGGACACAATTAGGTCCATGTTTATAGAAAAATATTAAAAAAATGGTGCATGGAGTCCATGTTTATTAGCCTCTTGAGGGTACTCAAGAGTGATTTAGTTTTAATAACACATAATAAATGTTGTGAATATATATTAGTCTAAAATTTCCTTGAAGATTTCATTTATATATGATTTTGTGGTGTTCAACCTTTTTGGTAATCTATGTGTATTCAGGAAGTTTCTGGATATGGAACAAAAGAGTTGAATCTTGAGGGAAAGATTTTGGTTCCTTAATCTATTAGACTGGTTTTGTAGGAAGTTTCAAGAAGTCACAACTTTAATTTTTCATGGATTGGATATTTATTGACATGTCAGTATTTTAAATTATTTATTTTGGATATAATGTTTTGCATATATTATGTTACTTTCTTAAGGCTTTCTTGAGGAAATTGAGGATTTTTCTTCGCAGAAGAACGGATGAGCATTTTAGATGGTGTTAGTATTATTACTAGACCTTATAGGTAAATATTTATGTCAAATTTGTACCTGAATATTCACATTTTGAGTAAAATTGTTGCAAGTAAGAAAAATAACCCATTACCTAAAATTGAAGTTTAAGTAAAGTTGTCTGCTTTTTTATGTTTATTTTTTTGTTCATTTAGTCCTTTAAATATAATAATTTTGTACTATGAATACTTGATAACAGATGTGGTCATGGAACTTCTAAGAAGAGAAAAGAATGCTGAAATTAGAACAGATGAAGACACAATATATATTTATAAAGGTGCATGTTTTTACCTTCTATTTTTTTTGTCTATAAATGCATAAAAATGTAACAGAGTTTTTTTGTGGGTAATATAATATTCTCTCTTCTAAAAAAGTCAAAATATTCAAATAATTTCTATTTTGGGTAGCTGGAAAACTTTATGAAGATAAATAGTCAATTGGTGTTGGATGTTAAAATGATAAGTTTAAGGCATGCTGAGTGGTTTCATCTCCAAAACATCGACTTTGTGAACCAATTAAAAAGCACAAGTGGCATGTTAAGGACAAAAAATAATGACAATAAGTTGGTGTTTTATAAATTAATTGTGGTGTTCTATAAATCAATTTCAAGTCATGAGAAAATCAAATTCACGATTGTGATATAAATTAATTGTGGTGTTCGACCAAGTCTATGAACGCATATAGTTTTTATATTCAATTGCTTAAAGTTAGTCCCTACTTTCATACACATACATCCATCATCCATATTAGTCAAAGGCTCAAGGTGTAAAGGGTGGCGCTTAAGCAACGTGCACCCGAGACAAGCAAGGTGCTCGTGTATTTCAGGCTATTTTTAGTTGATTTAGACATGTTTTAGTCACCATGAAGTAGTTATTTTCCCTGAGAAATTAAAATAGTATATATATGTTCCCACAGGCATTACTCTGTCTGTGTCTACCTCACATTCAGGAAAAGGGCATTAAGAGAGAGTCCGTGAGTAAGGGCTTGCCCAGGTACCTTTTCTACACATTTATATTGCATACAGTTAGTTATTAATACAACCCATTTTTTTCTAGGTACCTGTTGTATGGAGACATAACCATGTTTCAACCTGAACACGTATTAAACTGACATCCAACACGTCCTTGCCACCATTTTTTTCACATATAATATCTACCTACATTCAGCCTAATTTGTTTGCTCACCAAGTTAATCCAGCCATATATATTTATTGAATTCAATAGGTAATAGTATAACTGTAATTCAATCTTTTTTACAAAACCATTGTATTAATATAGTATTGCTTGCCATTCTTTGTAGCAATTTTTACTTCATTTAAACACAAAACTTTATATGTATACATTTTCTTTGTCTTTTGTACACTAAAATTCATTGAAGCAAAATTCTATTCGATTAGATATTTATAGCTATTTTTAGTAGGTATTTTTTATGTTTTCAACCCGTGTAATATACGGGTTTCTAACCAGTTTTTACTCGTGGTCAATTGCATGTGGCATTATCAAGAGTTACAAGACGAGACGACCTAAAAGTTGTTATACTAAATAGTAATGGTAATCTTTCAAATACAACATCAAATGTTGTATATAAAGAAGTATTTAGAGATTTGTAATAACTATTGTAGTTTTTTTTATCTTTTATGTATGATTTATTTAAATTGCTTATATTTTTATTATTATTTTCTAAACTCGTGTGTCACACGAGCATATAGACTAGTTATTATATAAATGCATAAAATTGGGAATGGGGATACACAAATGAAAGAGTAAGGCAGGAACCATTGGACCAAAGCCCATCTTAAGTCTAGATCCTCTTTCACTTCATATATATACATATCAAACAAAAAGTAATAAAAAACTGTAGCTAAGGTTTATAATATAATAATGTTTTGTATCACACAACTTTTAAGGTTCAGATTAGAGGATAAACAGGTAGAAATTGATATTTTTATTTGGATAATAATTGAACTCACAAAATTTAACTTTTTTTTTAACGACGATATGTCGAATACAGTGACGCACCCCCCGTCACATGGAGAAGCCTTAACCAACCCTAGCCAGTATGTTGTCTAAACGGGACCCACCTGACGTCGAGGTTGGCAGGAGTTCAAGCATAAAACCCCATAAAGAACGACCCTAACGACTCGAGGGATAAAACCCCTCTACAAGGATCGAACCCTGATCTTTTGTGGGTAAAAACCCTTGATAAATCAGTCATAACTCAGGAGTCTATGACCAACTAAACTAGACATCATTTGCCACAAAATTTTACTTGAGTATTTGAATATGATACACGGATCATATAATATACATGGACATATAACAAAGGATGGACGTCATTCTTATATGTGGTATAATTCGCTTCCCATCAAAGTCTTAACCTCTTGTCACAATAACCACATGTTGCTCATATATGACATATAAAGTATATTACAAGTTTTTTTTTCTCAACCGTATGTTCAAAAACCTTAACTCCAAACTTTTATACTATCATAATTAATCTTTCTACGATATCTTAAACTAATCAATTTACCAAATAAAAAAGGTATACCAAATTAATGTATATTTATATAATACTAGTGGGTTATAACAAAATTAGACGATCTAAAATAATAAATTATTTAAAAAGAAACATATATTAGCTAAAAAATCAATTCGGTTTGTTCTGTTCAAAATTGAAAACCAAATCAAATTCTTATATATGGTCTAAGAGTCATTGAATTCGGTCTAGTTCGGTTAGGTTTTCGGTCAAAAACGAATAACATCTAAAACCAAATAACCTAAGACGAATAATCAGAATAAGTTATTAGAAGTATAGAAAAAGATAAAGACTCCACCATATGTATAGAAAAAGAAACACAACAATGTTGCTCTATTTGCTATTAAAAGTATATTATTTTACATGTATTTTAAGAACTTTCTTTTAATATGGGGCATGGCACTCAAACCTTATATGACTCGTATAGGGGTTATACGAGTCATAATACGGTTGTATTGGTGTGGTTTAGATACAAGACAGGGCACAATACGACCGAATTATGTATTTTGATACAATACGGTCATATTAGGCTATTTTTGGACAAAATAAGGTCGTATTATTGGCTGGAAGTGACTATGTGTAATGCTTGAAAGCTATGGGTTTGAGTTTTAGGCTATACGACATGTATTGGTCTTATACGAGTCGTGTAGAGGTGTCTTATAATCCTTTTGTATGTATCTATAACAATTTGACATTTAACAAGTAAGAGCATTCATAACCCGTTTGGTATAATTATGTGAGTGCGTTTTGTATATTTTAAGGAGTGGTTGTGAGTGGAGGAGAGAGAAAAGATATAAGGTTTTTGTAAATATAAGGATAAAAGTAGTGGTTTTTAGTATAATTATAAGCATAAGTAGAGATAAGAGCATTCTCAGCCCGTTCTTTATATTCCATATCCTTATACTTATAATTACACTAAAAACATTACTTTTTCTATATTTTATCTTTACTTTTCTCTCTCCTTATCTTTATCCTTATAATTATACTAAAAACCACTATTTTATACTTATATTTACAAAAACGTTATATATTTTCTCTCTCCTCCACTCACAACCACTTTAAACCACTTCATAAAATATACAAAACTCACTCACATATTTATAAAGAACGGGCTGTGAATGCTCTTACTTGTTAAATGTCAAATTGCTATAGATACATACAAAAAGATTGTAAGCAGGGGCGGATGTAGTGAAGCAAGGGGGGGTGCACAGGAACCCCCCGAGTTTTGAAATTTTAGTGTAACGGTAGGTAAAAAAACTAGGGTGAACCCCCTAAAATATTATAGGGTGAACCCCCTTACGACGCCGCCCACTGCTGCTCGCTTGATCCGGTTGTGAAGCTATAAAACTAAGAACTCTTTCTTGAACTAAATGTGTGTTCTTGAGCATTCATATGATTAGAGGTAAAAAATTGATAGAAACAAATGAGTAGATGACTCTTAAATACAAATTAGTTGATTTTGTGAACATTTGAAGCATAATTTTCATGTTTTTTTCTTTGCTTTAGGCCTCCAAAAATGGTTGAGCCGCCCCTGCCCGACCCGACCCGACCCGACCCGACCAATCGAACCGAACCGAACCGAAAATTTTTATGTCCGGCCCTATGAAATTGGATCATCTAAAAACAGTGAACCCCCTGAAAAAAATTCCTGCATCCGCCCCTGATTGTAAGACACCTCTACACGACTCATATAAGACCGATATATGTCGTATAGTCTAAAGTTCAAACCCATAGCTTTCAAGCATTACACATAGTCACTTCCAGCCACACCTTTTAACATATATACAATAAATACTTTTTTTGAATTATTTTTAGAATAATTAATTCATACAACCAATTTTTAATGCATATCCATTATTCCAATATTTAACATCTCGCAAGTAGCTTGGTGTGTGACTGACTGTGTGTGAGAGAGAAACAGAGAGAGAACAGAGGAGAATGAACGGCATGACGGATATGCCAACACCACCAGTCACCGCCACCAAAGCCTCACCGCCGGGAATGGAAGGGGGCGGGATGCACCATCACCCGATGATGCACATGACCTTCTTCTGGGGCCAAAACGGTGAAATTCTGTTCCCGGGTTGGCCCGGATCGAGTCCGGGTATGTACGCTCTGGTTCTCATCTTCGTCTTCTTCGTAGCGTTTATTGTTGAGTTTCTATCAAACACAAATTTTGCCCGGAAGGGGTCCGGTACGGTGGCGGTGGGATTGGTTCAGACACTGGTGCATACTCTGCGAGCTGGATTGGCTTACATGGTGATGTTGGCGGTGATGTCGTTCAACGGCGGGGTGTTTCTGGTGGCGGTGGCGGGTCACGCGCTAGGGTTTTTGGTGTTTGGGACTTGGGTTTTTAAGAAACCGCCGGCGCCGGCTACCGTCGATAAAAGTTCGGATCTGTCTCCGATGATTTGTGCTTGATTATGCGATGTATGCGTATTTGAAATTAATATCTTCATGTTTTGTTGATTTACAGGTTTACACTAGTTTATTGGAGCATATTATTTGTAATCTTGTTATCTGATTTGAAAATAATTCCATCGACAATAATAAGCTAATTTGGGTTCGAATGTAATTCCATTTTATGCAAGTGTAGTTAATTTAGTTTGTTGGAATTCGAATTTAAATTTTATTCTTAATTTATTATTTTTTTTCTATAAGTGTAGTTGAAAAAATTATTTATAAAATATGTGTAGAAAACTTATTTATCAAAATTGGTGTTTTCTTTTTTTTTCATATTTTTAACTAATCTAATAACTATTTCTTAAATATTTTTAACACTGTTAGCTTTTTCTAATTTTTTTAATATTGTTTATTTTTTTCTAAATGTTTTATCTAAGCTATGTTGTTTAATTTTTTGTATGACCTTTCGTTTTTTTATACCTCTCTCGTTTTTCTTAAATGTTCTTTTTTAAAAACGTTCGTTTTTATAACGTCCTTTTTAAAATCGTTTATATCGTTTTTTAGGAATTGTTCAAAAAATTTTAGCAGTTAAAATTTTATGTTTAAATATTTTTTAGCACTTAATTTTCTTTTTAGAAAATAACGTTTAAAAAATATGTTTTTTTCAAAACGTTTAAAATTATGTTTAATTTTTTTTTTCAAAATGTTCATCATTTTTTTAATTTCTTTTTTCAAAAATCGTCATTTTAAAAAAGGAGCGGTTTTAAAAATACGTTTAGAAAACATGAACGCTTTTAAAAAAAAGACGTTTAGACAAAACGGACGGTTTTAAAAAAGATGTTTAGAAAAAAAAAGGACGATTTAAAAAAAAGACGTCTAGACAAATTGAACGGTTTAAAAAAAAGTTTAGACAAAACGAACGGTTTTAAAAAATATGTTTAGAAAAAAAACGAACGGTTTTGAAAATGACGTTTAAAAAAATCCGAATGGTTTAAAAAAAATGTATAAAAAAGAACGATGTTAAAAAAACATTGAACAAAAAGAATGATTTGAAGCTTTGAAAAAAAAAGATAGTTATTTAGTTAAAAACAAATAAAATTAAGAAAACACTCATTTTGATAAATAAGTTTTCAACTACACTTATTTGGTAAATATTTTTTTCACCTACACCATTTTCAGAAAAAACTCCTCACATCTTTATAAAATTTGATGGATTCTACATTTAGTTAAAATTATAAAGAATCAACTAAAGAAATAGAATCTCTCACCGGTCTCGCCAGCACTAATCCCTCGCCACTATAGGTGTAGTCGCTTCTCCTCACTATTTTTTAATAAATCAAACATGATTATTATACGAATGCATTAAAAATGTCAATGTATTTTTATAGATTCTAACTCGTTCAAATTTCAATAAGTCCAATGTTTCTAAATTTTAACTTTTAATAGATTATAGTTCCTTCACATAGAATTGTGAACCAATATCGCTCAACCTCTCAAAGTTTTTTTCTAAACAACGATTTGGCTTACTGACGGACTACTGGCCCATTCGATCATCTTTATCACCATTAGGAAGAAACCCACCAGAGGTGAGAAAACCCTCTGCTCCTACCTGAAATTTTTTTTTATCATAAGTGAGACTTGAATCCAAGATCTCCCTATTTTAATAAAGTATTGGGTACCTCACTGTCTCACCTCAACCACTTAAACTGAAGATCATTAGAAAAAAAAACTATACGTCATTCTCTTTTACATAGATTTCTATCCCTTTATATTGAAACGTACTTTTTATTTATTAAAAAAAAGTTGTTTAATTTGTAAATTGTAATACTTTGATCAATAAAAACTAGATTTTATTATTTTTTTATTAGTTTTATTATTTTAAATGTTTTGATTTTATAAAAAGTTAGGGGACGGTAAGGGTAGACATTTTCATGGTTTAATGATGGTTAGGAACGGATCAATGGAATGAAAAGTATTGATATGGTGCTCATGTGGATTGAGAGCAAATGCTAGGGATTGAAGTGATGAGAAAGATAGAATGGTAGGGACCTTCCTTCCCACCGTAAACCATTATCTAATTAATTAATTTAGTTAATGAAAACATGTAAATATGTATAAAATTAAATTAAAAAAATACAATCGTAAGTGAAATAGCATTCATTAATTATAAGATACAATTACATGTTAATATCATAAAATAATATTTCATATCTCTCATCCCCAATATTGTGGCAAGTCACGTTTTCCATCTAGCACCGTTCTCAACATCGCCTCGGTCAAATGATCACGCGGCTTTAGAATAAACTCCATACTTTATGGGTGTCACAGAAACCAGTTTTGTAATGGGAAACATTGTATCAATTTGAATCCGGTTTTGGACTAGATCGGATCGATTTTAACCGGTTTCAGTGGAAATATTTCAAACCGATTTCAAGTTGGCTGGTCAGACCATTTCAAACTGGTTTCACCTAAACCGGTTTCAAAATTGGTTTCGGATTTGGATCCGGTTTTGGATGTCTAATATAATAGCCTAAAATCTTGGGGTTCCGGTCCTCCTAATTACTGCCTAATATAATAGCCTAAAATCTTGGTGTTCCGGGCCTCCGGGGTTGGGTCACACACACCGATGTAAGCCATCTATGATTTGGGCTTCAAGTCCCTATTTTTAAAATCTGGGACTCATCTATCCAAGGTTGGGCTCTCCTAGCTCACTAATAATGTTATTTATAGCTTTAAAATAATTTACAAAGAACCTCGTATCCAGGTTATTATATCTTAAAAAAAATTAACATCAAATACCCTATTTTAGGGGGTTTCTAATAATTTACATTAGTTCGTCAATTACAGGGCTCAAACCTTTGACTTTAAGAGGAGCTTCACCACTTAACTTCAAATGACTTTGTCATTGAACCCGACCCCTCACCGAATATAGGTGTACTTACTAGGAGTAATATATCTATTAAGGTTTGTTGAAAAAGAATGTTTGAACTTTGAAGAAATATAAAATATTATATAACCTTTGTAATTTTATTTTTTTTACACATTTTATTGTTTTATATAATTGTCTTTTAGGCTCTTTCTACACATTTTAGACACTTATTCCTTTATCTTATTTGTATACAATAACTAGGTTAGAAATCTCGTGTATTACACGGGTTGAATAAATACAATATTATATTTAATAATAAATATTTACATATTATATATTTATAGCATATTGCACAGTTTTTTAATACAAATTTTATAGATGTCATATACTTACTTTTTTAAAATGTTTTATAAAAAGAATAAAATTAATGTTTAATTTCTAACAATGTTTTATAAACAAATCTATATTTTTAGATAAAAAAAACGTTATATAAAAAAGAATTATATAAATGATTATATTTAATAAGAGAGAGACAGAAAACAAAAAATTATAAAAAAAAACAACTAAAGAAAGTTTAAGCAATTAATAGTAAAGAGATGCGGGAAAATTTGTGTCATCAAAACTTTTATTTATTATAGAGTATAGATTTATGAGGTTTCATGCATTACATATCTTGTTTGTATAAAATAATTTATGAGGTTTCATGCATTACAAAATGATTGTGATTTTTTAATCTTGTTTGTATAAAATAATTTATAAGGTTTCATGCATTACAAAATGATTGTGATTTTTTTAATCTACTTTAACCCCTCAGGAAAGTTAAGCCGTCCTAATAAATGGTTAAAATATAATAATGAATATACATTATTTAGCTCTTAAGTGTTAAGTTGGCAAACTCATTTTTTATAATAATATATCAAGAAATTACACAACAACTATTAAATAATATACAATTCTTACATGAAGAGATCAAGATCGTGACCAAGAGTTGTACAATTGTTTAATTTACAATGACACCCACCTAGTAATTAGAATTTACATTAACACCCCTTGATTTAAGTAACCAACAATCTACTTTGTAGTCCCCCTCTTAAAAACTACACAATATGCACATAGACGTCTAATTAGACCTCTGATTTATTAATTCACTTTTTGGTATTTTACCAAAGGTTCCTTATTTTATATGCCTACATACTTCAATATTGGCATGCAAATTTATCACAAGCTAAAATAAGATACAGAAATTTTTTAATTTTATTAATAAGTCCATTCTTGAGGGAGTTTCTTCTTTACATGGTCTATTGATGTCGTCCGCCGCCACGACTTTTGTTGCATGCCACTTCTTTGTCCTACGCCTCGTATAACGACAATGTTATTTACACGTGTGTGCACACTCGTATAATATATATAGAGATGCGTATATGCGTTTACTATAGTTAAAAACATAAATAATAAGGTACCTTGGTGAGTAGGTCCGGTGTGAAGTAATCTATTCAATGGTGAAAGAGATCCCAAGTTGTTGAAATGTTGTTGTAATGCTTCTAATACTCTAGTCGGGACAAGTGCAGCAGAACAACCTAGATATTTACTTCAAAATTAACATATTATTTTAAATAATGTTAAAATAATAATAATAATAATTACGGAAATAACAATAAATAGTGGTAATAACAATTGTAAAAAATAATCTTTAAAATTTCCCAATCAAATCCCTCCACTTGTCCACTAATAAAAATTCTATCCAACACCCACCTCTAGGCCCGCATCTTAACCCTAAAAACACCAAACCCCCTTCCCAGAGAACTTTCTATCGACGGTCGCTGCGGTTTGCTTGATCCTGTGGCGAAACTTGAAGAAAAAAGCAGGGGAGGCGGGATTTTTTTTTCCTATCACGGGGGGCGGAGCTATAAAATTTTCGACCGAATACGTATAAATTAATACCACTGAGCGAAAAATCGGCCGAATACGTATAAACTAACAATACTGAGCGAAAAATCGGGGGGGAGCACTGTACTTCGCCCCTGGCTTGATCTACTGGAAAAAGATGAAGGCACTCAATCTGTTGTTGTCGGGTGCTTCTGAAATGCGGAAAACGATGGAGAAGAAAGGGTGGTGGAAGATCCGGCGGTAGTTTCCTATTCCGATGGTTTGTCCGGAAAAACGAGGTGGGGTTTGCTTGGCTCGATAAACACAAAAGTGGTGAAGTTGAAAGTTTGTTGAGATCAAATCTATAATTTTTGTAAAATTAGGGACTAAATCCGTAATTTAGCCAAACCACATAGATCATTCGTGTAATTAACCGTAAAATAATAAATCAAATGAAGTGTGTACCTGGTATTTTGCGACTATGAGCAGTTGGATAGTTAGCTGAAGAAGGCAAGAACACACCGGTCCCGGTTTTTGAACCCGGCCTGTTAAGAAAAACGGCCCTCATACCCGACCCGGATGACCTCAATTGCCGAGTCGACTCAGTCATCTTCCATCTTTTTCCCCGCTTCAAGTTCACCACAACTCGGTGTTGATTCTCATTCTGATTCTTCACCTGATACAATCAGATTGCAAAACCGTCAAATAAATCCCAAATTTAATGAAATTAGGGCTTAATTTCCGATAACCTTGGGGATCGAATTATTGTTATTGTTATTCTTATTATCATCGTCGTCTTCTTGAAGCATGTAATCCTCCATTTTCCGAGTCAACTCAGTAATGAATTCGTCTTCACTGTCTTCGTTGTCGTTGTCTTTCTCGCTTGAATCAAGTTCCGATTTGAACGGTGTAGTGAAGAAAGAAGAAGATGATGAGCCGGTGAAAGCCGATTCAGAAGTCGTCGGGTTATGACTCGTGGTGTCTGGATCAGCACTGAGTGAGCTCGAATGATTCGAGTCGTGAATCTCTCCGGCCATGGGAGCTCAAAGCTGTCAACAGAAAGTATATTCTGTATGTGAGAGAGAAATAGTCGGACAAAAGTGAGATGGAGTGAATCTTATTAAAATGACTAGATTATATAGTCACAATATTTTTTTAGATTTTTTATGGTTTATGATTTATGTTTTGGGAGTAAGAATTTTGATCTAAAATAGTTTAATGTTTATATTGTTATTTTGTAATATTTTATGGTTGGTGATTAGTATTAGGAAAACTTTTTGTGTACAAATTGATTGTTATAGTTATGCTCATGGTTTTTTTTTTCTATTTTATGTATATGTACTAATTAAACACAAACTTATAACTGATGTTTTAGTTAAAAATGGTTCGGTTCATTCGGTTACTAGAAAAATTAAATTGATTAATTCAATTAACCGTTCGCTTGTGACATGGGCGGATTCAAACTAATTTAAATTAATAAATGAAATCATATTTTGATTTAAATAACATATTTGCAATGTTTTAATTTTTAAATAAGAATAAGTAAAAAAAAACACAATATGTTACTTATAAATATTATAGCAGAATTTTTCCCATCTATAACATATTATTTAAGATGATAAAAAGCATAAAGATTGGTTTTACTTTCAGTTCAGTTTGGTTAATTTTGGTTGTTTATACATGTATAATCATAACCAAACCATAAAAACTGTTTAACAAAAAAAATTTAACCAAATAATCAATTTCTCAATAAGTTCGGTTATTTGATTATTTCGATTATGGTTCCATTAATTACTCTTCTCATCTCTATAAATTTCATTCATCATTCCGTATCGTTTTGTTCGAGGAAAATGTATTGGAAGAAATATTATTATTTAATTTTCAATAATTTTTAGCATTGCCCTCTCCTCGTCACTCCAATCGTGACCACGAACCTTTCTCCTATGATCCGACTTGCGTTTTTTTTTTGCATCGGTTTATTCTTGTCGACATCGAAGACGATAATCCACATGGGGAGAATGTGAGCAAACTATATTAAATTTAGTAGTATGATACAAACTATACTAAAAATGAAGATATCGTGCCTTTGTAATCTCTACAAACAAGAACATACATTACAAACTCCTAGTAGTTAGATTTATCATGTAACAGCTAAGAAAATGATATATAATTGATTTATGAAAATGCCAATTTAAACATGTGGTCACTTTTTATGCTTAAACAAAAGTCAAAAAAAGACGATGTTATATAAAATATCATTATATCATTGATCATTATTATAATTTTGTATAATAGTTAATACATGACCCATTTACTTGTTTATAGTTGACACATTATTTCATCCCTTTTTTTACTTATTATTTTTTATATAATATAAATAATTACCTTCTTGTTTTATAAAACTAAAACAATTTTTTTAAGAAAAAAAAAAGTTTTCTTTCGTAGAACATTATATATATGCATAAATCGATGTGATTAAATTTTGTAACCTCAATAAAGGAAACATCAAGTCGTTGTAGTATAGTGGTAAGTATTCCCGCCTGTCACGCGGGTGGCGTCGTTTTTATAATTTTTGAATTTGGTTGCTTAATAATTTAATGTTGCACTGACTTTCACTCCTCCCTTGCTTGCCGGCAAAGTGAGGCAAAACAATCCAATTTCCCCTTCAAGCCACCAACATCACCACTTTCAACCATTTTTTACAATCAACCAAATGAGCATCACCACCACCTTCAGCCACCACAACCTCAAGAGCACCACCATCCACTTGATGGCGTTAGACGGAATCGTAAATGTCAACTCTCTTTTCACTCTTGGTCTTTTTCTCGGGTTGGCGGTCAACCCCTCGGACCCAAATTATACCCTAGTTGACTCGTCTGACATGTCATGCCTGACCACTTCTTCGGTAGCAGAAAACCTAGTGGCCTTCCATGTCTACTCTTTTAGTTCGTTCCTTTTTTCTAGCCTTATTGCTTTTGGTCTCAAACAAGCGATTAGGAGTGTTAAAGATGGTGATACACGTGTTGAGGTGAGTGATGGGACTATAGCTCATGTCAACTTAAGGGTCCTACGAGCTGGGATCTTGGCGTCGGCTGCTGGGTCAGTGTCTGGTTGTTTGTTCTTGACTCTTGCTTTGGTTGATTTGGTTCAGATCAAACTCGGGAAACTGGCTTGTTTGGATTGGTATGGTCTAGCCGCGGTAGGACCGTTGGTAGTCTTGGTGCCTTTAGCACTAGCAATATACATATGTATTGTGTTACACGCGTTCACTCGCTAGCTTTGGCCGTTGTTTATTAAATAAATAGAAACTATCAATTGCTCTTGTTTTATAAAAGAAATGTATTTTATAAATATTTGGGGAGTTCTAAGTATTCTCACACACAGATGAAAACAACAGATTCTTTTAAACTTGATATATGATTTTATAATTTTATTAAGTGAAAACGTTTGTCTCACGTAGATTCCCTACTTGCATAGGATCTCGACCTTGACTATAGAAGATCTTGATCCAATATGACTTTGTTTGACTGATGAAGTTATTAAGTTCCAAAATAAAAATAAGCTAACTTTGTTAAGAAAAACAATTGAGCTAAGTGACTTGTAGTACTAGATTTTATGTTTGATAGTTATAGACTATAGTACATCCAAAAATATAAATAAAAAAGATATTTATTTAGTAATCTAAATTTTCACACCTTGCATTACATGTTGGTGATTTTATCGGCATCTGCTATTTTGTTTAATTGGGTTTACTTAATTACCAAATGAGGAGTCATATTGAAACATCAAACAAGTTGGTATGTGTTGAGTGCACACGTGTTTGATTATCTTATGACTTCTGATGCTAAAGACACCTTGTTGTATCAAAGGGTCGAAACCCGCTGAACAACGGGGTCTGGGGGCATTGGTAGAGTACTGGGAGCGGTAGACCCCCAATCTAAGGGGCAACGTCCCTGGCTAGGGTTAAATCTACTAAAGGATGGTCCCCCGAACCAATTTGGTCATGTTGACTAAAGTAGATTGTTCCTCCAGGATAAATTGCCTCTCTGGAGTAGATTGACTTAGCAGTTATGGACTGGTTGTGACGATTTTTAACCAATAACTGTCATAACGTTTTAGTGTATTTGTTTACCTCATATATACATGTGTTTTGATCAATTTCAAATACACGAATTTTCTAACAGACTTTCACATATTCGGTATTGAATCTCTTATTCTTATCCGATTGAATTATGTGTATACCATGTGTGAACGAATTTACGAAACAATCCAATTGAATACAATAGAACTAAAGATCAAATGAATGTCAACCAACGGTTGAAGCTTTATTCAATCGAAACTTCACTGCTTACAAGAATTTTAGAGAATTACAAGAGTTGAAAAGAACTGAAAACAGAACTAATCGCAAGTATGCTCCCCTATTTCTGGACCTAATCAGAATTAACAGAAATTAACAAACAAAGAATTAATATCTTTAGTAATAACCCTGAACTTACGAAATTGACACAATTAGTCTATAAAGTTTACAAACATGTACAACCAGTATCCAAACTTCATATGACCAATTGACTTTCTCCCTTGACTTTCTTTGACTGAAGCAAACTTTTACACTAACATACAACACATATAAATAATTCAATCTGAAAGCGAACCCTACGTGATTATCAAAGAATTCAGGCAATCACAAATACACGAATCATTTAGAATTCCTACATTACACTACTGTAATATATTATAAAAGTGTTTATAATCAAGTCTTTAACAGAAACTACTTCATGTTTAAAGAGAGACATCATATCAACGAGTATTTAAAAAATTAGGTCACTGTTTTAATAATATTAATAAATTAATATATTAACTAATTACAAAACTATGAATAAAATAAAAAAAAGTACCCGTCTTTTTTGTCTTTTTTTCTAAATTATATTCGTTTTAATCAACCATGATCGAAATGTACGGACACTTCTCTTTATTCATCAAAACGTAAAGAGGTTGGACTTTCTTTTTTTTAACGGCATTTGATATTACCCTCGATATTTGAGTGAGTCTTCCTGAGACTGGATGTCAACCATCCATACTGATTTTGACGCTCCAGACCTGACTCACCCAAAAACACCATCAAGGAGGAAACCCACCACCGTGGGAAAAACCCCCTTTGAGTCATGTTTGAACCCGATACCTCAAAGATTCCAAGCCCTTATTATCACACGCCATTGAACCAGAAGGCCGCGGTTGAACTTTCTTAATCCCTCCTTAAAAATTCCGATAATATAATATAATAACACTATAAAGAAAATAATAAAACAAAAGAGCAAAAGAAGAAGAATGATGGAGTCCTCGACATAAATATGGGCTTCGTAAACAAGGCGGTCCATTCTATTTTGAGGTCTAAAATAAAATTTGAATTTAAGGCCTAGTGATTAATACTTGACATATTTGATGGGTTGGATAACGAGTCAAAACAGTTATTCGTCAAACAATGCGGGTTAAAAATTAAAATAGGTCATGTCCGGTTGGACCAACTTGCAGCCTTTTCTTTTTTTTCATTTTCTTAAATGTTATAGATAAATAATGTGTTAAATATTATTAGAAAATTTATACAAGTGCAATAGCAATCCGGTTGTTTTAATTTAACAATTTCAACCGGTTAGAGACCAGAGATAACCTAAATCGACACATTTAATAGGTAAACAAGTACAATTTGCCACCTCAATACATAATGCAAAGTCATAGTCTCATAGACAAATTAGAATAACAGCATGATTTTCTATATCAATTAGCATAAGTTAGTTGATCATGCACAGAACTAACTAATTTTGCTAGTGACATCTCTTATTTATATAAAAACTTCAAATATTCATAATATACCAGAATCACAAAAACGTCGATATGCATTGAGAGTAGAACAAAAGAAGTAAACGAGCAGGCGATGAAGTAAATACCGGGACATCTTTCATATGTATCAACTAAAACTTCAAACATCTATCTATAAAGGCTCCATGAATTTCCTGCAAAATCACATCACAAGCAACATGGACTTTGTTACTTACCACTCGATGATTATAACTCAGAGGTGGCAAAACAGGCGGGTTAGCTAACAGGCCAAAAGGGTCCAGGCGGGTGACTTTTGGCCCGTTATCCATTTAACCCGTTAGAGATAGAAAATAACTCGACTTGAACCATTTATAACACCTCTAGATCACCACTTTTGACTTTGAACATAAAAACTGTTGAATAAACTAGAGCAAAAGATACCATAGTTAATAGCCGGAGAATCCATGTTCCTTCCTATAAGGGGCGTCGTCTTAATAATAAAGCGACCCTGCATAAAAAACAAGCGGAATGTCATCTCATTTTTTTAATAAAAATGATTTACGCGGTTTTTATGCATTAAATATCCACTTTGTGCGAGTTTCAACCCAAACTGGCCCGTTTCCTTTTTAGCCAATATTTTAATTTTAACTCTTTGTCGTGTCAAAGAACAAACGGGCCGGAAGTGCTACCACACTACAACTAACCTTGCCACCAGTTTCCTCTAGATGCACTGTGTAAATGATTAGGATCATCTTTTCCATCCACTTTCTTGAACTAAAAACACCAAATAAAACCATAATTTCGTCAAACGAGCTTGTTTTGTTTCTTAACCATATCAAAATGAAAATTCTACTCACTTTAGAATATGATTGTGAAGTCGGGTCACTTGAAGAACAAACATACATATCTTCATGTCCACCGTAATATAAAGATGAACTTAGGGGCGACGGTTCAACTCTCTCCTGAAAGATTGACCTCCTCTCCATGTTCATTACACTACTATTTGCACTTGCAGTATTCTTAGCTACATTTTCCGCTGCACAAGAACATATTAGTAAAACATTAATCGCATATCACTTACCATTTCGAGATTTTGAAACTATCATATAACATTTACTTCTAAAATTTTAAGCCGAGAAAGAAAATAATTTTAACCTGAAGTTCCGCGGGTGGTAGCCCACACCTGGCTCTGCGAAGCCTCTTTTTGCATAGGTCCAGTGAACCGTGAAGAACTCGGGTTTCTTGCTAATACCTAAACAGATAGAAAAGCATTTATTGCTTGATAAACATCGCGCATCTGCTTATCGCCTTCTGATACAAAACAATAAGTGGTTCTAAAGTTGTTTGGGATTGTTTATCCAAACCGTATAATTTTTTAGTTAGATAACCTGTTTTGGATTAGCAGTTTGAAGTTGCTTATTACAAAAACTGATAAACACCCAACTTAAAGAATATAAAACAACAAAGTGTTACCAGGATTCAAACAATAATAATTATGGGTCATTGATTCATTGAACATTGAGGAATATAATCAAATTACATTGTGAGCTTCATTATTGGAGAAATTACTATTAGAGCGTATTACGTATATTCTTCTTGGTTTTAAAAAGCGAACCTAGGCGCGAGGCGACCTCGGGCGTAAAGGAGATCGCTTCTGGTGACTTAAGGCGCATGTAAACAAAAAGTGCAGCTGAGGCGTGATTTTTTGGCAAAATTTTAGCTTGAGATGCACGCCTTATGTATGTGGGCCTTGTTGTGCAGCAGAATGTTGTACAACAAGCTTTTTACGTTATACATGTATGTAATTTATATGTTAAAAACTTAAAACACATATAAAAGCTTAATATAGTTGAATTTTGGGTAGGGGATGCTAAAAACTTATAATTTATATAAAATAAATACATATAATCATTTTGCGTCTCGCATACGAAAAACCCACTGCTTTTGCGCCTAGTGCCTCGGTTTTAGACCATGTCGCTTAGGTGCGCTTCTCGCTTTTTAAAACCTAAGATATTTTGTATTCAATATAATTGATATATTTGCCATATTTAGAAGATATTCTGTATTCAATTTATTGATCTAGTTGTCATATTTAGAGGATATTTTGTATTCATATAGTTAACATAGGGTGATAGTTATTTATACAAATAGAGCCTTTGTATTCAGATGGCTAACACCCTCTAACTATGGTAAATGTATCAATTACAATTGAATACAGAATATCTTTAACTATAGTAACTAAATCAATTACTTTAAATACAGACTATTCTCTAACTATGGTAATTAATTAAATTACATAGAATACAGTTACCATAGTTAGATGGTGTATACCACTTACATTGAATACAGTATATATTTTTAACTATAGTAACTGAATCAATTACCTTAAATACAGAATATCCTCTGACATGATAACTATTTCAATTGCATTGAATACAGAAGTTAAGTTGATGCATGTTAATAATTCCAGTTTAACATTCAATTTTAGGGTTCAAGAAATTGTTGACTTAGTTAGGGTGATGGGGGCGGGATACTCGATCACAATCGAGTAGGGAAAATGAAAATCGAGTAAACGGACACACCGCCCCTAACCAACCGAGTAGGCTTCCGAGTAGTGTGCCGGATAGAATGCCTGAGTTGTTTTACTCGGGTGTGGTGGGTGGATGGAGCTGTTGGGATAGCCGTTGGAGGTGGGGGTTTTAATAAAAAAAAATTAATTCTCATATATATATATATATATATATATATATCACTCTCCTCTTTAAAACAAATCACACTTTTCAACCATATATTTTTGTAAAACTCCAATTTTTTTAACAAAATGTTTTCATCCAATTCTAGCATTCTTGTTTTGTCTTCGGGATTATCCGATTCTAGTGTTTTTGAAGATTTTCTTTCCGACATTTCCGAATCAAGCGGCATTGAGTTATTTTAGTTTGCATTTTGTTATTATTGTATTTTGTTATTTTTAGTTGTCTTTTGACTTTTTAATTAATAAAAAAGTATGTTTTTTTTATTTAAATGTTTTTTTATTTAAATGTTTATTTATAAAAAAAATGTTGTTGAGTAAATGAGTAGGGTGTTTCCAATAAAATCTGAGTAAATGAGTAGTTTTGAGGTGACAGAATTATATTGGGCAGTTTTGATGAGTAAATGAGTAGATGGGTTAATGACGCTATCACCCTTAACCATTAGCCCTAATTATGACAAGATCAAGAAACCACAAATTTAATCAACAATTTCATTGGATCAAATCAAAACGAATAAAATTAATAACTCACTTAATAATAATCCACAAATTTACCCTTAATTAACAATTAATTTGTAATAATTGAGCAAACTTAAGAAAAACGTGATACCGTGGATGGGGGAGGGAAAATTGAAGAGAAAATTCCGGTGGACGGCTGTGATTCATTGTTACCGAAAAGCTCAGCGGTGAAAGATGGGGACGACGGCAGTGGCGGTGGTGGCGGCGGCGACGGGGAAGAAGTGGATTGATTATTGTTTTCCATAAATGGGAGTAGGTTTGTTGTTAAACGAAATATAGAAAAACAGAGGAATGGGTGGATAAGATTTGCAGATGGAGCCAAAATAGAAGTACAAAAACAAGTGAGAACAGAGCACATGGATATGATTCACATGGAGACGATGAATTCATTGCAACATATATAATGTAATATAATATTTTATATTATAATATAATATAATATGTAATTACATAATAGCCGGTTATTGTAGAATGGGTTTTAGCGTACGCCAGAATGCGACACGTGTTCAGTGACCAAGGGGTAAATACAGTAAAAAAAATTTTAACGTATCGAATTTATTTGAGACTATAAATGTAGTATAATAATATTGCATATATGTAGTATGATAAATAGAAGAAAGCTCAGAAAATTTCGAACCATTAATATCATTAAACTAAGGGACAGAAACAAGATGTATCTAATTACATTAGACAAGTGGACATTTGATCCAATAGTATTCGGGTGTGTAACATGTGCTTTCTCCCTTAGAGGTTGAGGGTTTAAATCCTGCAGTGGACATGTTAGGTGAATTTAAGAGTAAATTAGGAGTCGTTAAAAAATCTAATTATGTTAAAAGAACTTTTATTTTAAAAAAATCTCAATTAACTAAGGTACGAGTATGAGCAAAGTTGATCAAATACCCTTTCAACATTATCACTTAATAATGTCCAAAAATAAGACTGAAACTTAAAATGTGTCATATAATATAAGTACGTTATAAGTTACACAAAACGCTCATGTTTGGTCTCTACATTTGTGATTTTTAGCAAAATTGAAACGCGGACTTAGAAGTAGATTTTGAGTGTGTATAAATTTAGGAGTATATTTAGAGCGTGTGTGAGTTGCTATACCAAAAAAAAAGTTTCGGTAATACGGTAGTGGCAAGCGGTGGGGATATCACTATTACTTTGGTTAAATCCGTTCTTTATACCTTAACAAATGATTAGTAACAAGGGCAAATGGATGTATAAGAATAATCCAGGTCAAGAATTCCAAGCACTTGTCACCCCTGATGCTTGGTCAAGAATTATGCATGCTTCCAAGTTCCAGGTAAAGCAAAATGGAGAAAAGTATGACCTGGGTTTTAAAAAACGTGTCTAAAGTGCAGTCAGGAGCAAGCTCCATCGCTTGTGACTGCTTGAGGTGACTGTATAGAAACCGCACCTAGAGCACATGAGGCGCAGTTAAAAACAACTTGAGGCAAACGTTTAAGCCACGTCTCTTGTACATGAAAGATTTATGTATCAGGATGTGAAAATCAAACTTTTTAGGCTGCAAGTATATGTTATATATATATATGTTATAACTTACCCCTTGCACGTGTGAAACGATGTGCTTTGCAACTAGCGCCTTGGCTCAGGACCCTATCGCTTCGGTGAGCCTCACGCTTTGAAGCCAAGAGTATGACAATTACTTCTCAAAAGTAGTCTAGATATCAGGACAAATTTCAGAAATATTCTTTTTAGTGTCAGCTAAAAAAGTCAAAAGCACTAGCATCCAACATGTTCTTGTCACAAATATACAACTTCTGCTTTATTCAACAATTATCTGCAAGCCAGACTACTATTACACATAAAACCAAGATGACATATACTTTGGCCATAACTCCTAACAACACTCTGATCTTCATGTTTGCCACTATCCTCATGCAACCTTAATCCAACAAAAATAACCACAAAAGAAGTATAACAGCAATCCAACGATTCACAAGTATGTTACCACATAGTAAAGAGACATGTTTTGTCGCATGATACCCATGCCACAGCCACATAACTCGTGACAGCTAGAGATATATGTTGCATTTCGACCCATTTATTTATGAATGAGATGATTCGGTGTTTTATCTCAATCGAGTCAAATAAAAAGTTCAGCTACAAAGAGAAGAGGTCAAATAGGTTGAAAGTTTTTTTTTATTTGTCATGCATACGACCTCCTAAATCATTTTATTCAAAAAAAGATATATTTATAGTAATAATATTGTCTATGTAAACACATTAATTACTGATACTTTTCAGAAAAGTGTTTGTTGGCCAATCCAACTTGGCCTTGACATTTCGACGCACACTAAAAGTCTAAAAGTAACTTATTTCAATCGAACCCATTTGACTCTTTTGAGTCGTTATACAACCTGCATGCCCCGCCCATCGTGCCACTTCTATCTAAAGATATGTGTGTGTGTTACTTGAAGAAAGGTGAAATGGTCAATACCAAGATTTGTCAAGCCGTCAAGTGTGCAGATAATTAGCAGCCATCATAAGTTCCAATGTCAGTTCAGGTTCGATATGGAATTCAGTTTCCTTTCCACTGCCATGTTAAAGTTTGAAGGACAAACATGATTAACAACAAAATTTAGCTAACAAGATTATGGAAAATGTCATACAAATAAAATTAATGATTCAATAAGCATGGAGCACAAAAAGGTGAGCCTAAATATACCATCAAACATATATACTGATAACATGACATCACAGTTGGTCCTGCTTTAGTTTTGTTGGACATATTTATCATGTCACGTCATCTGATTCTAAGTTTTATGATATATTTAATCGGGTGCCACTACTCGTCAAAAGAATATGCAAATGTTATACTTATGTAGATTATAAATACACGTTGCGGCAAAAAAAACACTAGCCTCCTTCCATCTCAACATAAATACAACACTTGACTTGTGGACTGAGATATAGAATTGAAACCATACCCAAAAGAAACATTGCATTTATTTTGTGACCACAGAATATTGTATATTAGTAAGTCCAAGTTCATACATTACACTGAAAATATTTTCAAAATTAAGCTAATTACCAATAACTTGATCTTGTTGAACATTTACAAAGAACAAAATAATCAATTGCAAATCCACAATCCCTCCTACAGACTTCTGCTTGAACCTTGAAGTCATGGGTTCAAGCCGTGGGAAACAGCCTCCTACACAAAGGGTAGAGTAAGGCTGTGTACATCAGATCGCAGAAGCGATCCGGCCCCTCCCCGGACCCTGCGCAAAGCCGGAGCTAAGTCAAGCACAGGGTACGCCGTACTATTCATATCCACCGATCTTTGCAGTTACCAGAAATGTTTAAAAAATAAATATAAGATCATAAATTAATAAAACATCTGCCCCAAAATGAAAACCATAATCAATATGCAAATCCCCAATCCCTCCTACACATTTCTGCTTATGATATTCATCATATCCACCAATCTTTGCATGACATATAAGATCATAAAAAAATAAAACATCTGCCCCAAAATGAAAATCATAATCAATATGCAAATCCCCCAATCCCACCTACATATTTTTGCTTCTGATATTGATCATATTATTCATATCCACCAATGTTTACCAAACATATCATACATTTATCCCTCCATATATGAAAACATTGTCTGATGATTACCCCTTCCTTAAATCTCAAATTCTAATTGTTAGGGTCTTAATCATTAGAACAATATCCAAATCTGTAACAATTGAGTTCACGTTTCCAGGAAACAGAAATCACACGAGACAATAATCAAACCTGGCGTATTGAAGAGACCAATAAAAGTACTGGCAAATCTTCTCCAGGATGGTGGTGCTTATTTCCGGAAACGTCACTTCTCGATGCTCAGTTTCCGCAAAACCCCCTGAATCCAACAATCAACAGTCCGTAAATCTCAAATTACATTCTAATAGATTGAAATTCATCGATTAAGATCTCCGATTTGAGAAATTGAAAACGATTAGGGTTAGGGTTAGATATATAACGAACCTGGAGAAGTGAGCATGTTGCGAATGGTTTGAGAAACCATGGCGGCATTCTTGTCGATGATGAATTCGAATCCCTCTGCACTGATTAGCTTTACTGTTTCTTCTTTCTTCATTCTTCTTCTTCTTCTTCTTCGTCGTCGTCTCGATCTCGCACACCTTTGCAATTGCATTTCGTTTGCATAATTGTATTCCCATATATATTACCGACCAAGGATAAGAGAAGGTTAATAAAGTATTATTAATGGTCATTTTTTTAACGTTACGTAACCGTCTTATGTATTAGGGTGTAGGTGTGGTAACGGAATCGACACTTTAGATGTGAGTTGACGGTCGATACCGCTAGGTTATTTTCAAACGGCTATTTTCATATTTAATAAAAAAATACTTAAATCTATAAATACCGTTTAAATTACAAGAAATTTCATGGTAATCTTCTTCTTCCGATTTTTGGCAACTACAATCTTTTAGTCAATGGATTCATCATCAACAAGTTTAGAATTTTTATTTTCGAGTTCAAACGAATCTTCACCTAGTTCATTTGAACTTACCAATCAGGTTTGCGGCAATAATGGCTCAAGCCGTTTCTCTTGTTTTTATGATATGGTAACTTCTAGTACAATGAAATATGTAGATAGAGATCGTGTGATTGTTCATGAACATCTCATGGAAGATTATGTAACATCCTGGTTTGAAATGGACCAATAGGTTAAAAACCTTGTAAAGGAAATATGTCCTAACTTCTTAGGTTTCAAAAACATCCCACTAAATAGTTTAGAAAGTCATTTCCATCTTAAAGCATATACAACATATATGATATCAATCAATGTATTATTAAAAACGTTATGAAATACATTATACATGTGAATTGATTCTTGTTTAAAAGCATATTTCATCTAGTTTAACTTTACACATACAATCCATCTTGAAGACTCAATTATAGCCATCCAGCTAGCTCTCCAAACTCGAAGTTGAAGATATACACATCGAAACTATTAGACATGCTAAATGAGTGATTAAGACCCAACAAACATGACAAAAACACATTTAAATGTAAGAAAAACTTGTCAGAAATGCAGTACCAACGTACTATACACCAACCTGACGTATGGTCTGCCCAACACACATATAGGAGCGTATTTTGGAGCGTAGGTCAGTAGGTTTGGGCATATAGCCCTGGTGGGTACCTTATGGTACGCCCTTTGAGTGTATGGTACGCTCATGACAACTAAAACACAATATATCTTGGCTTTTGGATGATTCTAAGTCATATCCAGTTTTTCCCACCCCTCAAACACTCAAAAATACATACGTAGCATGATCTCAACCATGTTTAATGTTAACCACTTGTTACTTGATTACATATAAAATTACGCAAATACATTCCACAAATTCATCAAAGTGGCCACATAACAAGTTTGTTTTATTCGGTAACCTTTATAGAATGGAATCTACTACCCCATCAAGCTTTATTACCAACCAACCAAACATAATAATAATAATACTAATAATAATAATAATAATAATTCATATTTATTACAAGACTTATCAACATCATCAAAGCTTGGAATTTCTCCACACACATGGTTATTCCTTTAAGAGTTAAATCATTAAGTGCACACACAAATGATCATTCAATGATACAATGGCATACATCGTGTACTCAACTAAATCTCATATTCATCAAGTCACTTTAACAACTAGTTCGTTGATGATATGGAAAGTCAATATCCTTTTTTTAGATTATCATGGATCTAGAGGTAAAAGGTCCTACACTACATTACAGAAGTGTACATCCGCATTACGTCAACTAGCATACAAGACAACTCCTGACATGTATGATGAGTACTTGAAGATGTCAACAAAAGTTTCACATGAAAGTCTACACCTTTTTGTACCGGTTTTATTCACATGTACAAATGGAAATATTTATTCCAAACGACTAAAACCGATACAAAATTTATATTTAATTGGTAGGTTAATGCTAAATTTTTTATTCCAAACGACTAAAAGCGATACAAAATTTATTCCAAACGACTAAAAGCGATACATAAACTGATCTATTTTAGCATTGCTTTTCAGGTGTGAATGACAATTCTAGTAACACCGGTAAGGGAAAGGCAAGTTAGAGGGCATGTAACACTACTAAATAGAGGAGTTTGGCGTTGGATATTTTGTTTAGTTTTTATCAGCTTTTAAAAATATTTGAGTTTTTGGTTGATTTCTAGTTTTAAGACATTATATTTAAAGTTATATTTTAGGATTTAAATACGTAAAGCATCAGAAACTAAGGTAATACCAATATGTTATAAACGTTCAAGCCACTGCGATAATTTTTGTAACAAATGAAATTTAAGAAAATGCATGATCATTTTAGTAATTACTATTTGTTTATGAAAAATTGCTAAACATAAAATCTATATCTATACTATATAATAAATAAAGGTTTTTTTATGTCACGTGTAGCCTTCATATTCAATCTTATCATTTTTTTTCCCGTCTCTCTCGCTTATTAAATGCACATATATCTTTTTAATAAGTTACTAATTTTTAAGACTAAATTACTATATTAAAACACAACTCCCAAAGGGAAATTACATAGAGATAGAAGGCAAACGGGCAACGTCCCTGGCTAGGGTTAAATCTACTAAAGGATGGTCCCCCGAACCAATTTGGTCATGTTGACTAAAGTAGATTGTTCCTCCAGGATAAATTGCCTCTCTGGAGTAGATTGACTTAGCAGTTATGGACTGGTTGTGACGATTTTTAACCAATAACTGTCATAACGTTTTAGTGTATTTGTTTACCTCATATATACATGTGTTTTGATCAATTTCAAATACACGAATTTTCTAACAGACTTTCACATATTCGGTATTGAATCTCTTATTCTTATCCGATTGAATTATGTGTATACCATGTGTGAACGAATTTACGAAACAATCCAATTGAATACAATAGAACTAAAGATCAAATGAATGTCAACCAACGGTTGAAGCTTTATTCAATCGAAACTTCACTGCTTACAAGAATTTTAGAGAATTACAAGAGTTGAAAAGAACTGAAAACAGAACTAATCGCAAGTATGCTCCCCTATTTCTGGACCTAATCAGAATTAACAGAAATTAACAAACAAAGAATTAATATCTTTAGTAATAACCCTGAACTTACGAAATTGACACAATTAGTCTATAAAGTTTACAAACATGTACAACCAGTATCCAAACTTCATATGACCAATTGACTTTCTCCCTTGACTTTCTTTGACTGAAGCAAACTTTTACACTAACATACAACACATATAAATAATTCAATCTGAAAGCGAACCCTACGTGATTATCAAAGAATTCAGGCAATCACAAATACACGAATCATTTAGAATTCCTACATTACACTACTGTAATATATTATAAAAGTGTTTATAATCAAGTCTTTAACAGAAACTACTTCATGTTTAAAGAGAGACATCATATCAACGAGTATTTAAAAAATTAGGTCACTGTTTTAATAATATTAATAAATTAATATATTAACTAATTACAAAACTATGAATAAAATAAAAAAAAGTACCCGTCTTTTTTGTCTTTTTTTCTAAATTATATTCGTTTTAATCAACCATGATCGAAATGTACGGACACTTCTCTTTATTCATCAAAACGTAAAGAGGTTGGACTTTCTTTTTTTTAACGGCATTTGATATTACCCTCGATATTTGAGTGAGTCTTCCTGAGACTGGATGTCAACCATCCATACTGATTTTGACGCTCCAGACCTGACTCACCCAAAAACACCATCAAGGAGGAAACCCACCACCGTGGGAAAAACCCCCTTTGAGTCATGTTTGAACCCGATACCTCAAAGATTCCAAGCCCTTATTATCACACGCCATTGAACCAGAAGGCCGCGGTTGAACTTTCTTAATCCCTCCTTAAAAATTCCGATAATATAATATAATAACACTATAAAGAAAATAATAAAACAAAAGAGCAAAAGAAGAAGAATGATGGAGTCCTCGACATAAATATGGGCTTCGTAAACAAGGCGGTCCATTCTATTTTGAGGTCTAAAATAAAATTTGAATTTAAGGCCTAGTGATTAATACTTGACATATTTGATGGGTTGGATAACGAGTCAAAACAGTTATTCGTCAAACAATGCGGGTTAAAAATTAAAATAGGTCATGTCCGGTTGGACCAACTTGCAGCCTTTTCTTTTTTTTCATTTTCTTAAATGTTATAGATAAATAATGTGTTAAATATTATTAGAAAATTTATACAAGTGCAATAGCAATCCGGTTGTTTTAATTTAACAATTTCAACCGGTTAGAGACCAGAGATAACCTAAATCGACACATTTAATAGGTAAACAAGTACAATTTGCAACCTCAATACATAATGCAAAGTCATAGTCTCATAGACAAATTAGAATAACAGCATGATTTTCTATATCAATTAGCATAAGTTAGTTGATCATGCACAGAACTAACTAATTTTGCTAGTGACATCTCTTATTTATATAAAAACTTCAAATATTCATAATATACCAGAATCACAAAAACGTCGATATGCATTGAGAGTAGAACAAAAGAAGTAAACGAGCAGGCGATGAAGTAAATACCGGGACATCTTTCATATGTATCAACTAAAACTTCAAACATCTATCTATAAAGGCTCCATGAATTTCCTGCAAAATCACATCACAAGCAACATGGACTTTGTTACTTACCACTCGATGATTATAACTCAGAGGTGGCAAAACAGGCGGGTTAGCTAACAGGCCAAAAGGGTCCAGGCGGGTGACTTTTGGCCCGTTATCCATTTAACCCGTTAGAGATAGAAAATAACTCGACTTGAACCATTTATAACACCTCTAGATCACCACTTTTGACTTTGAACATAAAAACTGTTGAATAAACTAGAGCAAAAGATACCATAGTTAATAGCCGGAGAATCCATGTTCCTTCCTATAAGGGGCGTCGTCTTAATAATAAAGCGACCCTGCATAAAAAACAAGCGGAATGTCATCTCATTTTTTTAATAAAAATGATTTACGCGGTTTTTATGCATTAAATATCCACTTTGTGCGAGTTTCAACCCAAACTGGCCCGTTTCCTTTTTAGCCAATATTTTAATTTTAACTCTTTGTCGTGTCAAAGAACAAACGGGCCGGAAGTGCTACCACACTACAACTAACCTTGCCACCAGTTTCCTCTAGATGCACTGTGTAAATGATTAGGATCATCTTTTCCATCCACTTTCTTGAACTAAAAACACCAAATAAAACCATAATTTCGTCAAACGAGCTTGTTTTGTTTCTTAACCATATCAAAATGAAAATTCTACTCACTTTAGAATATGATTGTGAAGTCGGGTCACTTGAAGAACAAACATACATATCTTCATGTCCACCGTAATATAAAGATGAACTTAGGGGCGACGGTTCAACTCTCTCCTGAAAGATTGACCTCCTCTCCATGTTCATTACACTACTATTTGCACTTGCAGTATTCTTAGCTACATTTTCCGCTGCACAAGAACATATTAGTAAAACATTAATCGCATATCACTTACCATTTCGAGATTTTGAAACTATCATATAACATTTACTTCTAAAATTTTAAGCCGAGAAAGAAAATAATTTTAACCTGAAGTTCCGCGGGTGGTAGCCCACACCTGGCTCTGCGAAGCCTCTTTTTGCATAGGTCCAGTGAACCGTGAAGAACTCGGGTTTCTTGCTAATACCTAAACAGATAGAAAAGCATTTATTGCTTGATAAACATCGCGCATCTGCTTATCGCCTTCTGATACAAAACAATAAGTGGTTCTAAAGTTGTTTGGGATTGTTTATCCAAACCGTATAATTTTTTAGTTAGATAACCTGTTTTGGATTAGCAGTTTGAAGTTGCTTATTACAAAAACTGATAAACACCCAACTTAAAGAATATAAAACAACAAAGTGTTACCAGGATTCAAACAATAATAATTATGGGTCATTGATTCATTGAACATTGAGGAATATAATCAAATTACATTGTGAGCTTCATTATTGGAGAAATTACTATTAGAGCGTATTACGTATATTCTTCTTGGTTTTAAAAAGCGAACCTAGGCGCGAGGCGACCTCGGGCGTAAAGGAGATCGCTTCTGGTGACTTAAGGCGCATGTAAACAAAAAGTGCAGCTGAGGCGTGATTTTTTGGCAAAATTTTAGCTTGAGATGCACGCCTTATGTATGTGGGCCTTGTTGTGCAGCAGAATGTTGTACAACAAGCTTTTTACGTTATACATGTATGTAATTTATATGTTAAAAACTTAAAACACATATAAAAGCTTAATATAGTTGAATTTTGGGTAGGGGATGCTAAAAACTTATAATTTATATAAAATAAATACATATAATCATTTTGCGTCTCGCATACGAAAAACCCACTGCTTTTGCGCCTAGTGCCTCGGTTTTAGACCATGTCGCTTAGGTGCGCTTCTCGCTTTTTAAAACCTAAGATATTTTGTATTCAATATAATTGATATATTTGCCATATTTAGAAGATATTCTGTATTCAATTTATTGATCTAGTTGTCATATTTAGAGGATATTTTGTATTCATATAGTTAACATAGGGTGATAGTTATTTATACAAATAGAGCCTTTGTATTCAGATGGCTAACACCCTCTAACTATGGTAAATGTATCAATTACAATTGAATACAGAATATCTTTAACTATAGTAACTAAATCAATTACTTTAAATACAGACTATTCTCTAACTATGGTAATTAATTAAATTACATAGAATACAGTTACCATAGTTAGATGGTGTATACCACTTACATTGAATACAGTATATATTTTTAACTATAGTAACTGAATCAATTACCTTAAATACAGAATATCCTCTGACATGATAACTATTTCAATTGCATTGAATACAGAAGTTAAGTTGATGCATGTTAATAATTCCAGTTTAACATTCAATTTTAGGGTTCAAGAAATTGTTGACTTAGTTAGGGTGATGGGGGCGGGATACTCGATCACAATCGAGTAGGGAAAATGAAAATCGAGTAAACGGACACACCGCCCCTAACCAACCGAGTAGGCTTCCGAGTAGTGTGCCGGATAGAATGCCTGAGTTGTTTTACTCGGGTGTGGTGGGTGGATGGAGCTGTTGGGATAGCCGTTGGAGGTGGGGGTTTTAATAAAAAAAAATTAATTCTCATATATATATATATATATATATATATATCACTCTCCTCTTTAAAACAAATCACACTTTTCAACCATATATTTTTGTAAAACTCCAATTTTTTTAACAAAATGTTTTCATCCAATTCTAGCATTCTTGTTTTGTCTTCGGGATTATCCGATTCTAGTGTTTTTGAAGATTTTCTTTCCGACATTTCCGAATCAAGCGGCATTGAGTTATTTTAGTTTGCATTTTGTTATTATTGTATTTTGTTATTTTTAGTTGTCTTTTGACTTTTTAATTAATAAAAAAGTATGTTTTTTTTATTTAAATGTTTTTTTATTTAAATGTTTATTTATAAAAAAAATGTTGTTGAGTAAATGAGTAGGGTGTTTCCAATAAAATCTGAGTAAATGAGTAGTTTTGAGGTGACAGAATTATATTGGGCAGTTTTGATGAGTAAATGAGTAGATGGGTTAATGACGCTATCACCCTTAACCATTAGCCCTAATTATGACAAGATCAAGAAACCACAAATTTAATCAACAATTTCATTGGATCAAATCAAAACGAATAAAATTAATAACTCACTTAATAATAATCCACAAATTTACCCTTAATTAACAATTAATTTGTAATAATTGAGCAAACTTAAGAAAAACGTGATACCGTGGATGGGGGAGGGAAAATTGAAGAGAAAATTCCGGTGGACGGCTGTGATTCATTGTTACCGAAAAGCTCAGCGGTGAAAGATGGGGACGACGGCAGTGGCGGTGGTGGCGGCGGCGACGGGGAAGAAGTGGATTGATTATTGTTTTCCATAAATGGGAGTAGGTTTGTTGTTAAACGAAATATAGAAAAACAGAGGAATGGGTGGATAAGATTTGCAGATGGAGCCAAAATAGAAGTACAAAAACAAGTGAGAACAGAGCACATGGATATGATTCACATGGAGACGATGAATTCATTGCAACATATATAATGTAATATAATATTTTATATTATAATATAATATAATATGTAATTACATAATAGCCGGTTATTGTAGAATGGGTTTTAGCGTACGCCAGAATGCGACACGTGTTCAGTGACCAAGGGGTAAATACAGTAAAAAAAATTTTAACGTATCGAATTTATTTGAGACTATAAATGTAGTATAATAATATTGCATATATGTAGTATGATAAATAGAAGAAAGCTCAGAAAATTTCGAACCATTAATATCATTAAACTAAGGGACAGAAACAAGATGTATCTAATTACATTAGACAAGTGGACATTTGATCCAATAGTATTCGGGTGTGTAACATGTGCTTTCTCCCTTAGAGGTTGAGGGTTTAAATCCTGCAGTGGACATGTTAGGTGAATTTAAGAGTAAATTAGGAGTCGTTAAAAAATCTAATTATGTTAAAAGAACTTTTATTTTAAAAAAATCTCAATTAACTAAGGTACGAGTATGAGCAAAGTTGATCAAATACCCTTTCAACATTATCACTTAATAATGTCCAAAAATAAGACTGAAACTTAAAATGTGTCATATAATATAAGTACGTTATAAGTTACACAAAACGCTCATGTTTGGTCTCTACATTTGTGATTTTTAGCAAAATTGAAACGCGGACTTAGAAGTAGATTTTGAGTGTGTATAAATTTAGGAGTATATTTAGAGCGTGTGTGAGTTGCTATACCAAAAAAAAAGTTTCGGTAATACGGTAGTGGCAAGCGGTGGGGATATCACTATTACTTTGGTTAAATCCGTTCTTTATACCTTAACAAATGATTAGTAACAAGGGCAAATGGATGTATAAGAATAATCCAGGTCAAGAATTCCAAGCACTTGTCACCCCTGATGCTTGGTCAAGAATTATGCATGCTTCCAAGTTCCAGGTAAAGCAAAATGGAGAAAAGTATGACCTGGGTTTTAAAAAACGTGTCTAAAGTGCAGTCAGGAGCAAGCTCCATCGCTTGTGACTGCTTGAGGTGACTGTATAGAAACCGCACCTAGAGCACATGAGGCGCAGTTAAAAACAACTTGAGGCAAACGTTTAAGCCACGTCTCTTGTACATGAAAGATTTATGTATCAGGATGTGAAAATCAAACTTTTTAGGCTGCAAGTATATGTTATATATATATATGTTATAACTTACCCCTCGCACGTGTGAAACGATGTGCTTTGCAACTAGCGCCTTGGCTCAGGACCCTATCGCTTCGGTGAGCCTCACGCTTTGAAGCCAAGAGTATGACAATTACTTCTCAAAAGTAGTCTAGATATCAGGACAAATTTCAGAAATATTCTTTTTAGTGTCAGCTAAAAAAGTCAAAAGCACTAGCATCCAACATGTTCTTGTCACAAATATACAACTTCTGCTTTATTCAACAATTATCTGCAAGCCAGACTACTATTACACATAAAACCAAGATGACATATACTTTGGCCATAACTCCTAACAACACTCTGATCTTCATGTTTGCCACTATCCTCATGCAACCTTAATCCAACAAAAATAACCACAAAAGAAGTATAACAGCAATCCAACGATTCACAAGTATGTTACCACATAGTAAAGAGACATGTTTTGTCGCATGATACCCATGCCACAGCCACATAACTCGTGACAGCTAGAGATATATGTTGCATTTCGACCCATTTATTTATGAATGAGATGATTCGGTGTTTTATCTCAATCGAGTCAAATAAAAAGTTCAGCTACAAAGAGAAGAGGTCAAATAGGTTGAAAGTTTTTTTTTATTTGTCATGCATACGACCTCCTAAATCATTTTATTCAAAAAAAGATATATTTATAGTAATAATATTGTCTATGTAAACACATTAATTACTGATACTTTTCAGAAAAGTGTTTGTTGGCCAATCCAACTTGGCCTTGACATTTCGACGCACACTAAAAGTCTAAAAGTAACTTATTTCAATCGAACCCATTTGACTCTTTTGAGTCGTTATACAACCTGCATGCCCCGCCCATCGTGCCACTTCTATCTAAAGATATGTGTGTGTGTTACTTGAAGAAAGGTGAAATGGTCAATACCAAGATTTGTCAAGCCGTCAAGTGTGCAGATAATTAGCAGCCATCATAAGTTCCAATGTCAGTTCAGGTTCGATATGGAATTCAGTTTCCTTTCCACTGCCATGTTAAAGTTTGAAGGACAAACATGATTAACAACAAAATTTAGCTAACAAGATTATGGAAAATGTCATACAAATAAAATTAATGATTCAATAAGCATGGAGCACAAAAAGGTGAGCCTAAATATACCATCAAACATATATACTGATAACATGACATCACAGTTGGTCCTGCTTTAGTTTTGTTGGACATATTTATCATGTCACGTCATCTGATTCTAAGTTTTATGATATATTTAATCGGGTGCCACTACTCGTCAAAAGAATATGCAAATGTTATACTTATGTAGATTATAAATACACGTTGCGGCAAAAAAAACACTAGCCTCCTTCCATCTCAACATAAATACAACACTTGACTTGTGGACTGAGATATAGAATTGAAACCATACCCAAAAGAAACATTGCATTTATTTTGTGACCACAGAATATTGTATATTAGTAAGTCCAAGTTCATACATTACACTGAAAATATTTTCAAAATTAAGCTAATTACCAATAACTTGATCTTGTTGAACATTTACAAAGAACAAAATAATCAATTGCAAATCCACAATCCCTCCTACAGACTTCTGCTTGAACCTTGAAGTCATGGGTTCAAGCCGTGGGAAACAGCCTCCTACACAAAGGGTAGAGTAAGGCTGTGTACATCAGATCGCAGAAGCGATCCGGCCCCTCCCCGGACCCTGCGCAAAGCCGGAGCTAAGTCAAGCACAGGGTACGCCGTACTATTCATATCCACCGATCTTTGCAGTTACCAGAAATGTTTAAAAAATAAATATAAGATCATAAATTAATAAAACATCTGCCCCAAAATGAAAACCATAATCAATATGCAAATCCCCAATCCCTCCTACACATTTCTGCTTATGATATTCATCATATCCACCAATCTTTGCATGACATATAAGATCATAAAAAAATAAAACATCTGCCCCAAAATGAAAATCATAATCAATATGCAAATCCCCCAATCCCACCTACATATTTTTGCTTCTGATATTGATCATATTATTCATATCCACCAATGTTTACCAAACATATCATACATTTATCCCTCCATATATGAAAACATTGTCTGATGATTACCCCTTCCTTAAATCTCAAATTCTAATTGTTAGGGTCTTAATCATTAGAACAATATCCAAATCTGTAACAATTGAGTTCACGTTTCCAGGAAACAGAAATCACACGAGACAATAATCAAACCTGGCGTATTGAAGAGACCAATAAAAGTACTGGCAAATCTTCTCCAGGATGGTGGTGCTTATTTCCGGAAACGTCACTTCTCGATGCTCAGTTTCCGCAAAACCCCCTGAATCCAACAATCAACAGTCCGTAAATCTCAAATTACATTCTAATAGATTGAAATTCATCGATTAAGATCTCCGATTTGAGAAATTGAAAACGATTAGGGTTAGGGTTAGATATATAACGAACCTGGAGAAGTGAGCATGTTGCGAATGGTTTGAGAAACCATGGCGGCATTCTTGTCGATGATGAATTCGAATCCCTCTGCACTGATTAGCTTTACTGTTTCTTCTTTCTTCATTCTTCTTCTTCTTCTTCTTCGTCGTCGTCTCGATCTCGCACACCTTTGCAATTGCATTTCGTTTGCATAATTGTATTCCCATATATATTACCGACCAAGGATAAGAGAAGGTTAATAAAGTATTATTAATGGTCATTTTTTTAACGTTACGTAACCGTCTTATGTATTAGGGTGTAGGTGTGGTAACGGAATCGACACTTTAGATGTGAGTTGACGGTCGATACCGCTAGGTTATTTTCAAACGGCTATTTTCATATTTAATAAAAAAATACTTAAATCTATAAATACCGTTTAAATTACAAGAAATTTCATGGTAATCTTCTTCTTCCGATTTTTGGCAACTACAATCTTTTAGTCAATGGATTCATCATCAACAAGTTTAGAATTTTTATTTTCGAGTTCAAACGAATCTTCACCTAGTTCATTTGAACTTACCAATCAGGTTTGCGGCAATAATGGCTCAAGCCGTTTCTCTTGTTTTTATGATATGGTAACTTCTAGTACAATGAAATATGTAGATAGAGATCGTGTGATTGTTCATGAACATCTCATGGAAGATTATGTAACATCCTGGTTTGAAATGGACCAATAGGTTAAAAACCTTGTAAAGGAAATATGTCCTAACTTCTTAGGTTTCAAAAACATCCCACTAAATAGTTTAGAAAGTCATTTCCATCTTAAAGCATATACAACATATATGATATCAATCAATGTATTATTAAAAACGTTATGAAATACATTATACATGTGAATTGATTCTTGTTTAAAAGCATATTTCATCTAGTTTAACTTTACACATACAATCCATCTTGAAGACTCAATTATAGCCATCCAGCTAGCTCTCCAAACTCGAAGTTGAAGATATACACATCGAAACTATTAGACATGCTAAATGAGTGATTAAGACCCAACAAACATGACAAAAACACATTTAAATGTAAGAAAAACTTGTCAGAAATGCAGTACCAACGTACTATACACCAACCTGACGTATGGTCTGCCCAACACACATATAGGAGCGTATTTTGGAGCGTAGGTCAGTAGGTTTGGGCATATAGCCCTGGTGGGTACCTTATGGTACGCCCTTTGAGTGTATGGTACGCTCATGACAACTAAAACACAATATATCTTGGCTTTTGGATGATTCTAAGTCATATCCAGTTTTTCCCACCCCTCAAACACTCAAAAATACATACGTAGCATGATCTCAACCATGTTTAATGTTAACCACTTGTTACTTGATTACATATAAAATTACGCAAATACATTCCACAAATTCATCAAAGTGGCCACATAACAAGTTTGTTTTATTCGGTAACCTTTATAGAATGGAATCTACTACCCCATCAAGCTTTATTACCAACCAACCAAACATAATAATAATAATACTAATAATAATAATAATAATAATTCATATTTATTACAAGACTTATCAACATCATCAAAGCTTGGAATTTCTCCACACACATGGTTATTCCTTTAAGAGTTAAATCATTAAGTGCACACACAAATGATCATTCAATGATACAATGGCATACATCGTGTACTCAACTAAATCTCATATTCATCAAGTCACTTTAACAACTAGTTCGTTGATGATATGGAAAGTCAATATCCTTTTTTTAGATTATCATGGATCTAGAGGTAAAAGGTCCTACACTACATTACAGAAGTGTACATCCGCATTACGTCAACTAGCATACAAGACAACTCCTGACATGTATGATGAGTACTTGAAGATGTCAACAAAAGTTTCACATGAAAGTCTACACCTTTTTGTACCGGTTTTATTCACATGTACAAATGGAAATATTTATTCCAAACGACTAAAACCGATACAAAATTTATATTTAATTGGTAGGTTAATGCTAAATTTTTTATTCCAAACGACTAAAAGCGATACAAAATTTATTCCAAACGACTAAAAGCGATACATAAACTGATCTATTTTAGCATTGCTTTTCAGGTGTGAATGACAATTCTAGTAACACCGGTAAGGGAAAGGCAAGTTAGAGGGCATGTAACACTACTAAATAGAGGAGTTTGGCGTTGGATATTTTGTTTAGTTTTTATCAGCTTTTAAAAATATTTGAGTTTTTGGTTGATTTCTAGTTTTAAGACATTATATTTAAAGTTATATTTTAGGATTTAAATACGTAAAGCATCAGAAACTAAGGTAATACCAATATGTTATAAACGTTCAAGCCACTGCGATAATTTTTGTAACAAATGAAATTTAAGAAAATGCATGATCATTTTAGTAATTACTATTTGTTTATGAAAAATTGCTAAACATAAAATCTATATCTATACTATATAATAAATAAAGGTTTTTTTATGTCACGTGTAGCCTTCATATTCAATCTTATCATTTTTTTTCCCGTCTCTCTCGCTTATTAAATGCACATATATCTTTTTAATAAGTTACTAATTTTTAAGACTAAATTACTATATTAAAACACAACTCCCAAAGGGAAATTACATAGAGATAGAAGGCAAACGGGCAACAAGCTGCGCCGCCAACCCTTTTTGAATAGCAAAACCAAGTCTTTTAAAAACTACATCTACAGATCTTGGGGTCATAACATTACTATGAAAATCTTTGAAAATCTGATTATGTAACTTTTATTTTCAATTAAATAGTAAATTAAAGTCAAATTACATTAAATATTAATTGACGTATTTTCGAAACCCAATTATATATTATTTTTTACGTATTCTGAATTTTGTTTTATTTCCTTAGTATATGTAATATACTTTTACACCTGTAAAATATATAAATAAAATTTAAGAAATTTATGTATTGATATTTTTCACGGGGTCTAAGCTAGTTAAATATAAAAAAAGATAACCATTATTTAAAAGATTTAACAAAGAGTTATAGTACTAAAGTACAAATAATATAACTTTATAAATGGATGGAATCAAGATCCATGATTCAAACATAAGATTTGAAAAAGATTGTATTTTACTCAAAAATAAATACACAAAATTCGTATAATAAAATATTAATTTTGGAATCAATGAAATCACTTTCGTCCTTTTTAATATTATCAGGACGGTGCCAACACACACATCCATTGTTTGTCTAAGCATCATGGATCCTCCCCATCATGACTTGTACATATTCCATTATTGTTTCTTCCGTTTTATTCAATCCCATTTCGATCTCCACCCGAGTAACCAAAGAAGAATGGTGAGTCGGGTTGATCACGAGTATGATTACTTATTCAAGATCGTGTTGGTAGGGGATTCGGGTGTCGGGAAATCCAACATTTTGTCGAGGTTTACGAGGAATGAATTCAGTTTGGAGTCCAAATCCACCATTGGAGTTGAGTTTGCTACTAGAACTTTTCAGGTTTGTGTAAATCGAACCAGCCGTTTAGCCCTTTTTATATATTTACTTTTATTTATTTTTGGAATATGTAATATGAAGTTATATAAATATGTATGTATTATATTCATATATCATCTTTTATCATTATGAAAATTTAATACAAACTACAGATTTTGAAAAAAATAGTCAACCAAACCCACCAAACCGTTAAATCCAGCCGGTCTAGCCAACACACCAAACCTAGTCAGTCCGGTTTGCTGTTTTTCAAAACCATAATTAGCGGTTTATCCTAGAACTTATGTCAAAACCAGACTACAAACACCTCGAAATTGGAGGAACATTTTGTATATGATACTAAGTATAAGAAATATTTTTCACAATGTACTTGACTTTTTTTTAGTTGTATAAGAAGAGATATTATTTTAATTAGGCATGAATCAAACCATTTAATATCAAACGGGTTGAAATCGCCACCTCTAGTCAAAACTTATGAAACTACATATGGAGTTCTTAAGTTTGACCAATAATTTGACTACAGGTCGACGAAAAGACAATAAAAGCTCAAATTTGGGACACGGCAGGACAAGAGAGGTACCAAACCATCACTAGTGCCTACTACAGAGGCGCGGTTGGAGCCCTTTTGGTTTATGACATAACCAAAGAGTCAACCTTTGACAATCTTCAAAGATGGTTACATGAGCTTAGAGAACACACGGATGCTAACATTGTTCTTATGATGGCTGGAAACAAATCCGATTTGAACCATTATAGAGCCGTGAGCGAACAAGATGGTCAATCTTTCGCTGAAAAAGAAGGGCTTTTGTTTCTTGAAACATCATCACTTGAATCATATAATATTGAGAAGGCGTTTCATACAGTTTTGACTGATATATATCGTATTGTTAGCAAGAAAGCGTTGGCGCCAGAAGGGGCGGCGTTGGGTTTACCGGGGAAGGGAACCACCATTGATGTTGGTGGTGGTGCATCGGGTAACACAAAGAAAGGTTGTTGTTCGAGTTGAAAAAAACATGTGTTGGGAAGTTAGATTATGTAACAAAACCCATATGTTGCTATACTTGCATAATATCTATTTTTATAGAGGCATTTTGTAGAATATTGTTGTTGGATGATTTTATTATGATATGAATATAATTTTATGTAACACACACACATTTTTACATAATTTTTAAATATATATTTTAAACTCAGACCACTTTTACGAGAGACGATCATTAATGACAATAGACTCGTGGGCATATATATTATGGTTGCTTTTTTTAACTTTAAACAATTTATACAACTACAACTAGCACTAATAGTATTAAACTATATCAAACTAAGTAAGCCCATCCACCGTCAGCTGTTATACAACTGAGAAGTCAGCAACCACCGTTTTTCCACCGCCGACATCATAACCACGTGCAAGAGGGTTTGCATGTGGTGGGAGGATTTGGGATCGTTGTTATGTTGTTGAAAGATATATAGACACTGATATGTTGCTTCAGGATATACACATGTGTAAGAAGGGATTAGGATTCAAAGGAAGCCATTTTTATTTTATATAAATAATATATTAATTGAAATTTTAAAGATGTGACCAATCATGTTATTGTAATAATAATAATAATAATAGAAATAATAACAATAATCCTTAACCTAATAAATAATTACATTTTTTTGTCATGCGTCGCTTTATCATTCAATCTTACTTTCTTTTTTCTGCCCAAACCATTTCCCCGAATTAAATAACACGTGGAACATATTAAATAATGATATTGAAAAAATATATTTTTAAATACTTAATATAAATCTAATTATGAATAGTTATTATTTAATTATGCATAGTTATTGTATCATTAATCAAATAAATTTAATATTAATTATATTTATTACTTACATAAAAAATAATAATACCCAGTTAAAAATATATTTTAACAAGTGTACATGCTAACAGATTAAATTATATTTTATTTTCACACAAGATTCTAAACTAATAATAATAATATGAGATTCTAAACTAGTAGGGCTGTAAACGAACTGAATGTTCAGCGAACAGTTCATGAACCGTTCGGCGGGAAATTCGTTCACGTTCGTTCGTTTAATAAATGAACGAACATGAACAATAAATTTCGTTCGATTAACTAAATGAACGAACATGAATATAAGTCTCGTTCGTTCAATTGTGTTCGTGAACGTTCGTTCATTTACGTCCGTTTATGTTTGTTCATTTTCGTTTGTTTAAGATGTTCATTAAGATTTTTGTATATTTTTGCTTTATTTTATCTAAACATTTTGTATATTCTTTAATTTTTATATTACCCTAATAATTAACTAAATAAAATAGGAAACCATATTCTCATTTTTGCGTCATTTCCCTATGCACTATTACTCGATTAGGCTTCTAAGTTCTCAATCCTAAATAATGTAAGCTTCCCTCAATCCTAAATCATGTAAGCATTAGGGTTGACATCAAAAGTCCTAAACATCGCTTCGTTCGGGTAACGTTCGTGAACAAACCCATTTCCTTAATGAACGAACACGAACATGAAATTTCGTTCGTTTAGTGTTCGTGAACCGTTCGTGAACAAGTTTAATGAACAAACACGAACAAAACTTCGTTCGGTTCGGTTCGGTTCGATTCGTTTACGGCCTATAAACTAGTAGTCATAAGAATGAATTGAAAACCCTAGATTTCATTAATTTTGATCTGTTAAATGAAAGGGTAAAGTTGAATTAGGGGATATAGCGGCAGAATATTGAAACAACACCACCGCCACAAACAATTTTGATTTCGGAACTCGGCATCTCCGCCGCATAGCCTCCTCCTCGCTGTCACAATATTCCTATTGCTCGCCATTATTCATCATCTATCCCCGTTTCTTCATTCGCAGACATAATATCTTCTCATTATTTCCATCGTTTTCTTAACGTTTTTTTCCAAGGAAAACGCTAACAGAAGAAATTTCTGCTTTATTCTTCCGTTTCAAAATCTAGGGTTTGTTATTTTAGAAAATCCTGAATTATTCGGAGGTTAAGTGGTCAATGGCTCAGAATGGTCAGGGGATAGAGCCTGCGCTGCTTGATGATATAATCAGTCGGTTATTGGAGTTCCGGCAGGCGAGGACTGTGCGGCAGGTTCAGCTATCGGAATCGGAGATCCGGCAACTTTGTACCGTTTCTCGAGAGATCTTTCTGCAACAGCCTAATCTATTGGAGCTCGAGGCTCCGATTAAGCTATGCGGTAAATTTATGCCTGTTTTGCTTTTTTTTTTTTAATTAATGCATGCCATGTGTTTGTTGTTTTGATTGGCAGCATCTGATATTGTTTTTATGCGATATTTTTTTGTGATTTCAGTCGAATATAATGACAGGATTAATCAATTTTCATGCATCATCACAATAAACATTCATTGTGATGTCTGATTATTATGTTTATTTTACTTTGTTCTTGAAGAGAGTTCTAATGTAATGACTAAAGGTTATATTTCTATTGCATATTTAAAGCTGCCCTATATGCAAATTGTGTTTTGATGCGACATATAAGTAGTTTTAAGCGTTTGGATGGAAGCAAATTGATATAAGATATTTCATATGCTTTAATCTTCTCTAATTCTGTGCTTAAATAATATGTGATAAATATGTTACTTCCTTTCAAAACTTTAGCATGATAGTTGAGGCTTTGTATTCTGCTTCCTTTTCTTTTTGTAACTACTGCTAAATGTTTCAATTGATATGTAAAAACATGGAAATGAGTGATAAAAAGGCTTAGGTTAGTAATGTAACTATATGAAATGTAAGTTGTAGAATTTCAGTGGGATGATAATGCTTCAAGCTATATTGAATACTAATTAGACAGAAATTATGTTAATTTGATATATGTCATGTTGGTTTTTTTTGTTGAATACTTGAATGTCGTCATGTTGGTTTCTTTTGTTGCATAAATGTTCAAAGGAAAGATTATATTGTTTTGTAATAAAAAAAATGTGGATCATATCTAATTCTTTGATGTTATTGTTGTTAATGCATATATCATATATAATGATGTATCACAAATTTTTTTCTGAAAAAAATAATAAACCTAGAGTGTAAAACAGTGTTTGATTAGAAATTTCTCTAAATAGTCTCTATCCACTCTTAAAGTTATAACACTACATATTGAGGAAATTTTGGATGTATCGATCAATATTTGAAGATTGAGTTACTGTTTATGGTGAAACCATTGGTTGTCAATTATACAGTCAGATATTCTTTGTATCATATGGTTATTGAAACTTTAAGACATGCTCATGATTTCAGGTGACATTCATGGGCAATATGGTGATTTATTGAGGCTTTTTGAATACGGGGGATTTCCTCCAGAAGCAAATTATTTATTCCTAGGTGATTATGTGGATCGTGGCAAACAAAGTCTTGAAACAATATGCCTTTTACTTGCTTACAAAATCAAATATCCTGAAAACTTTTTTCTTTTAAGAGGAAACCACGAGTGTGCTTCTATTAACCGCATATACGGTTTTTATGATGAATGTAAACGTCGTTTTAATGTTAGACTCTGGAAAACATTTACCAATTGTTTCAATTGTCTTCCTGCTGCTGCTCTAATTGATGAAAAAATATTATGCATGCATGGCGGGCTTTCTCCTGATTTAACAAATTTGGATCAGATTAGGAATTTGGCGCGCCCAACTGATGTCCCGGATTCGGGCTTGCTTTGTGATTTACTTTGGTCTGATCCTAGCAGAGATGTGAAAGGCTGGGGAATGAGTGATAGGGGAGTGTCTTATACGTATGGAGCTGATAAAGTTGCAGAGTTTTTAATGCAACATGATATGGATCTTGTTTGTCGAGCTCATCAGGTAATCGAATATTGAACAGTGTTATTTAGAGTAGAGGTGCACACACAGGCTTAAGCCCGAACCCATGCCTATGGCTCGGAAATGCTCGGACAGGCCTGATAGTCCTAAACAGAAACAAATTTAGTCATCGGAATCAGTCTGGCCCGGGATGGGATAAAGCCCAATGCCCAAAAAAGCCAGGTCCTAATACATTTACTTAAAAATTGGGTTGATTTGGGCTATTTTTAATCTCAAAGAGGGTCAAGTAAAAAAATTTTAGCTAAAAAGAGGGCTGGTCAAATTACAAACGTGGAAGAAAGTGTTGAAAAATGCCCGTATTTTGAATTATAGAGGTTCCAAGATCTTTCTATCAGAGATTTATATTATTTCTTAATGGTATTGAACTATTGTTTTCTAATCACAATTATTTTTTAAATAAATTGACACAAAATGGTTGTAGATCAATCCACTCCGGTACTGCCCATTTCAGCCTAAACTAAAAAATGGCATGTTTCAATCTGACCCGCCCATTTGACATCATCTAGTCTAGTGTTACTTGATCTACTTTTTAGAAGCCTAATTTTTATTGTTAGGTTGTAGAAGATGGATATGAATTCTTTGCTGATAGACAGCTTGTTACAATATTTTCTGCCCCAAATTATTGTGGTGAATTCGATAATGCTGGGGCAATGATGAGTGTTGATGACAGCTTAATGTGTTCTTTCCAAATTTTGAAGCCAGCTGACAGAAAACCAAGATATTTATAATGGAAGTTGTAACTCAAAAGCTTTTAAGGTCAGTATCAAAAGTAATTTTTTTAGCATCATGTTGTTTGGCATATATTCCTTATTTGTGGTCAGTTTTTCTGTTAGTAATTTGAAGCAGTATAATATGCAAGGAAGCATAATCTGACACTGAAGTTAAAATTTATCATTATAACCCTTTTGGCTATCAAAAATTATATTCTATATAGGTATATAGAAATGAACTCTTCAAGACCCGAAACATATTTGAAGGATGTTTCTTTCTCTGGTTATTCTCCCATTCTGTTTTGGTGTGTCATTGTAACCTATCTTTTATGTTCCCTATTATTGATTTGTCTTTCTCTGGTAAAATATTCTTTACTATTGTCATTTCTTGATATATATCTTATGTTTTCTTGAATTTGTTCTTCCACTACAGTAAATTTATTTTAAATTCGTGCTACTTCAGATTTTCATATATCAAATGCATCAAAATTTACCCTCATATGATCATTGATAAAGTGGAAGTATAGAAATTAAGTAATTTGAGGATGATATCTTACCGTTTATCTGGGTATCTGGCAAGTTTTTGGCATAAACAAAACCAAGTTGATACTTGGGTAGCGTGTAATGCTTAGTTTTGATAAGTAATTTGGTAACCATGTCTCACAGTTATTCCACCTAGGTCACCAACTTCTAAAAAAGTTTGCTCCACACAGTTACAGTTTTCCGTCCTTTTGTATTCTAGATTGACCCACATCATATATTACCTGGGTTACGTTTGCTGATGTGGCGTGCCAACTTTGTAAAATTAATGACGTGGCATGTCAATAAACATAATCTATCTTTGATGCCATGCCCTCAGTTTTACACACTTGACACACCATGTCAGTTAAATTTTCAGAGTTGTGATACCATGTCATCTACACTCATCGTGTCTAACCCTGGTTTTCCATTTTGCATGTTCATTTTTTAAAATAAATTGAAACCTGATTGGTTAAACCTCTCAACTTGATTACTTTTTAGCCACATTTTCCTGTATAACCATAATTTTGTTTAGCTATATTTGCCACAATAACCATTCATAAAAAATGCACAGGAATTGTTGCGTGTCAACCTAATCCGTTTTGACCCGTACTAAAACCTAGATCTTTTGCATTTTATACTATTACTATTTTATTTTATGTTCTTATATTGGTTTTGTGCGTGCAGAGTGCCCTCGATGCTGGTCTAGAATGCTTGCGATGGAGCACGCTGCTGTTTTAGTTTTCTGTCAAAAATGTTGAAACGCTTTTTCATTGACGTCTTTCTGTTTTAAGATGGATTACTATGCTGCAATGGAGATTGGTGGACAGCTTCTATATATTCAGATGATCAAATTGCTAATTTTTTTTAATTAATCATCATTATTGAATCATGTTTTGTAATTTGTTCATGTCCAATTTATGACACCTGTATATGCATCTCCATTGACCATTCTAATTTGATCCCCATCTTTTGCATTGTAGAAGGTTCAATTTGATTCTTCAACTATTATTACATGAAATTTTAGAAATCATTACATATATACATAGAGTAGCACAAAAAAAACGGATTATGTAAGGGGGGAGAGAGAACACGTTTTTAGGCATTTTTAGAGCCGTTTTTGCTATGAGAGAGGCAAAGCTCGGGCTGGGGTAGACAGAGGTGACGTGGGTGATGTTTTTAGCGTTCTATTGTTACAAAGATGGATATTTTTTTTATAAAAATACAACAATTTTTTTTAGTACATGAACACTTTTGCTAAAGTTCTTTGAGATTTGATTCCCTTTCCTCTTTCTTCCTTCTCCTTTTATATGTCTTTATTTTTTTATAATCTTTAACCCTTTTTTCTAGTCTCTCTTGCTACGTGTTTGTTTCTTTTTTTTATTGTTATCTTAACGTCATATTCTTATTTTCAAAGTTGACTTGGGGTACAATTTGTCTTTAAAACCTGGTCTTCCCACGTTATCCTTCATCATTTCCAATATTATTGATGACCACATTGTCCTTCATCATTTCCTTATTGACAAATTTTGACTACCTATTATTATTATTATTTTTAGAAGAATATATTTTTGTTTATTACAAATCTTTTTTGGTTTCTTCATGATTTAGACTTTAATTCATATTTAAAGACTAATCAATATCTTTTAAACTCTCTTTTGATGAGTCTAATATCATCTAATCTTTTTGACGGAAACAAGCTGAACAAATTTTAGCTTCATGTTCTCTATACTTACAAATCCTGTATTGGGCTTGGCGACTAGCTTTTATAAATCCCGTTTTTAACAAATTTATCTTACTTTTTAAATATTTTATTACAGCATCATGTGACTTTCTAGCTAGGACTATCATGATCGGATAGTTTTTACTCTACCCCGTAAGTTCTGAATTGTTTCTTGAGAGTAGCTTCCACATCTTGTAAGATTACTCTTGATCCAATAGTCCTTCTATAATGTATGACATTTTCATTGAAACTGTTAAATTCTTTTCTTGTTGTCTCAACTTTGCAGGAAAATGATTGACATTTTTCAAAGTTGCATAAAACGATAAGTTGGGTAATAATAATCATTGTAGAAGTCTAGCCTTGCTGATAAAAATTTTAAGGCCAACATATCTTGTAGAGTCATTGTAGGATTATTTAGATAACAATTTTTTTACTGAAATCAAAATCTATCTTGATAGGTCGATTAATTCTGGAAAATCAGGTGATGTAAGGTAAATCATATTGATGTCCAAAATCATACCAGTATCTTATCTCACCTACAGAGGAACCTTCGTAAATAATTAATTCTAGGGTATATTCTCGTAAAATCAATATAACTCAAATATGTTTGAGCGAGATTATACAGTTCTATCATATTTTTTTTGTCTCTGTCTTGAGTCAGCTCGAGCTCGATAAGTGAAGCTCGGACTCGTTTATAAACAAACTTATTTTTAGGTTCGGCTTGATTCGAGCTTTTTACGAGCCAATCTTAAGTAGCTCATAAGTTGGCTTGGCTCGTTTACACAATTACACCCTTAGTCGAATTCAACCCACTAATCTATAAACACGACCCATTTAACATATTTAAACATAATCAGTAATCCAAACGCTTCAAAAAAGAATAGAAGCGAAACTCTTAAAATATCCACTCTAAAGCAACCTAAAACGGTTTTTCTTTCTTTTTGTTGAATTATACCTATTTTAAATACCTTTTTAAATTGGAGGTGATAGTCGAGAGCGCCACCGTTGTTCTCTACTTCTCTCATTTATCTTCTTATTTGTCTGGTTGTAACTCGGAACCAATTATCACCGACGAATTCACCACCGTCCTTCGGAGCTCCGACCACTCATCACCGGAGAATCCTTTCTCATGTGGTTATTTTGCCATACTCCTCAAACCATCCAACAATCACACTTCCCACTTCGCAAGCGCCACCACCCATCTCGACTTCATTCCCACACGCGCCACCCCACCTCCGTCACTCTCCGCCCGTCCACCACCAACACCAACCACCTAATCCAATCCCTCTGCAAGAAAGGACACATCAAACAAGCCATCCAAGCCCTCACTCAAGAGCCCAGTCCAACTCAACGCACCTATGAACTCCTAATTCTATCATGCGCCGTTGCAAATTCTCTCTCCGACGCCGTGATAGTTAACCGACACCTTATCGACGACGGGTTTGATGAAGATCCATTTCTGGAAACTAAACTTATTAATATGTATTCAGAAATGGGGTCTATTGAATATGCACGCAAGGTGTTCGATGAAATGTCTAACAGAACTATATACGTCTATAACGCCTATTTTCAAGCCCTAACACGTGCTAATCACGGGCTAGATGTGTTTGATCTGGTTTACTTTATGAACACATCTGGAATTAAACCAGATAGGTTCACTTACACTTATGTCCTTAAGGCTTGTGTTGCATCAGATGCTTCGGTTTCATTGTTACCAAAAGGAAAAGAGATTCATGCCCACATTTTACGACACGGGTTCGAGACCAATGTTCATATTATGACTACTTTGGTGGACGTGTATGCGCGATTCGGGTTCGTGTCACAAGCGAGTCATGTTTTTAATTGAATTGCGTCGAAGAATGTGGTTTCTTGGAGTGCTATGATTGCTTGTTATGCTAAAAACGGGATGGCGTTTGATGCGCTCCGAGTGTTTGGTGAAATGATGCTTGAAGTGAACGATTTAACCCCGAATTCAGTGACAATGGTTAGTGTTCTTCAAGCGTGTGGTGCGCTTGCAGCTTTAGAACAAGGGAAACTGTTGCACGGGTACATCCTACGAAGAGGGCTTGATTCGGTTTTGCCGGTTCTTGCATCTTTAATTACTATGTATGCAAGATGTGGTGATCTTGAAGTTGGAAAACGGGTTTTTGACCAAATGGTTAGACGCGATGTTGTTTCATGGAACGCGATGATTTCAAGTTATGGGATGCATGGATTTGGTAATAAGGCGATTGAGGTTTACAATGAAATGGTGTCAAACAAGATTGCTCCAAGTCCTATAACGTTTGTGAGTGTTCTTGGTGCTTGTAGCCACTCGGGTCTTGTGGACGAAGGGAAAAACTTGTTTGAATCGATAACAAGAGATCATAACATGCGGTTAACCGTGGAGCATTACGCTTGTATGGTGGATCTTTTGGGGCGAGCCAATAGATTAGAGGAGGCAGCCAAGATTATACAAGATATGAGAATTGAACCCGGGCCTAAAGTTTGGGGTTCACTTCTTGGATCATGTAGAATTCATTGCAATGTTGAACTAGCCGAGAGGGCAAGCAAGCGGCTTTTTGAGCTTGAGCCCACAAACGCGGGAAATTATGTGCTTTTAGCCGAGATTTACGCAGAAGCCCGTTTGTGGGATGAAGTGTTGAAGGTGAAGAAGCTTTTACAAACTCGAGGGCTTCAAAAGAGACCGGGATGCAGTTGGATTGAAGTGAAAAAGAAGGTATACTCGTTTGAATCGGTTGATGAGTTTAATCCACACGTTGAACAGCTGCACGCGTTTTTACTCAAATTATCAACAGAGATGAAGGAATACGGGTATCAACCCAAGACTAAAGTCGTATTATATGATGTCGATGAGGTGGAAAAAGAACGGATTTTACTGGGTCATAGTGAGAAACTGGCGGTTGCATTCGGGTTGATTAATAGTTCTAAAGGAGAAACGATTAGGATCACAAAGAATTTACGGTTATGTGAAGACTGTCATTCGGTTACAAAGTTTGTGTCTAAGTTTGCAAGTAGAGAGATTTTGGTACGCGATGTGAACCGCATACATCGTTTTAGAGATGGGGTTTGTTCATGTGGGGATTATTGGTGATGTTTCTAACCATACTTAACTCTTAATCTTTATAATCATTAATCAACAGGGGTTTCTTGTCCTAAAGGGGATTTGTACATGATTGGTTTCTTGTTGATCAAGATAAATAATGAATGTTGGTTCTCCAAATGCTTTCAATCATGATTAGTAAGTAAAGATGGAAAATTAGTAAATATTGTAAATTTGGTTTAACCGGTATAACAAAATGATACATATTATAATATCTTTTTTAGTATAGTTACCAGAATGTGTTCAACCAGCAAATGTTTTTTCCAGTTTACTGCACAGTCAAAGAGCTGTCTTGCTTCATTCTGAGTAAATTGCTCTCAATGTTCCGCAACACGGGTTTGTAGCTGCAATTATCGACCCGCGTATAGTTAATTCACGAACTAATGTTAGAAAATATTGAACTGGTTATGGGGTGGGTAATGTAACGGGTCAAAATAGGTAATATTTTTTGTATGGTCTGGGGGTTGGACTGACCCACAAACCCTTTTTTCGCCTTCTCTTTTCTTGGATCTTAAAATAATTTTTGTTTTAAATATGATTATAAAGATATTGTTACAGTGATGATCAAGATTTCAAAATAAAACTATCTAGGTAGCTTTATGCATTGTGAATACACGTTGGCTGTCTTGATTTATATTCATTTTAGCTAATTTTTTAGTTTACCAAGTTGACCTGTTAGAGCATAACTCAGATTGACCCGTTTATCCATAAACGGGTCTATATTGCCACCTAAGAGAGATAACAAGTATGAAGAGAGAACCGTACATGCGAGCAAGACCGTTGTAGGCTTGAACAGCCTGTTGGAGCTGAGCCGAGAGCTGCAAAACCTCTGCAGACAGTGTCTCAGCCTTGCTTTGTTCTTTAGCTAGTTGACCCTGAATCCAAGTCCATATTATTTCAATAATAATCTAAATATTTGCATAAAATGATTTAATAGGTTTATACTTTTATGTATTAAAAATACACTGTCGCAACCTTCAATCCATTTGACTCGTTTCCTTCTATTTTGTAATTTTACTTGTTAGAGATAAAACATAACCAAATCAACCAATTCATAAATAAATGAGGCGAAATTTCCAACAGTGTGAAATATAGCGGTATGCGTGTGAGTGCATAGGCATAGATATAATAAGACAAATAACAGACCATCTTGAGAAGATTATATGACTAACCTTTAGGGATACAACTTCAGCGGTATAAGCCTGAGCACTCACCACTTCTTTATTTGATTCCATATTAAGTTTCTGACCCTCGTGATCATTGATGACGGATATACTAGCTTGTTCTGTTCTTAATTTATCCAACATGATACGGAGTTCCTCATTTTGTTTCAGACAATCCTTTACCTGCATAGATCAGTCGTAAGACATGTTAGGTAACGTGGTTCGCAACTGAAAAACCTGCAAGTAGAGAAGGCACAATATATAATTTCTTGTGCCATCACTTTCTGTCAGAAATTTTTATATTTTTCCGAAAAAACGAGTGCGTCAAATATGATTATAAATAGTGTTATTTCAATAATAATCTATTTTTTTAATAAAATGATTTAGAAGAAAGTAAAAATGGTTGCACGCATTTTGGGGGACTTTTGAAATGTTCAACCCATTAGACATGTTTCCTTTTAGGATGATTATTTGATCTTCCGCCTGTTGGTAAATAATAACAACCTAAATTGAATACTGCACAAGTTAATGTAGGGGTGTGCAAAACTCGGTCCAAACCAAACCAGACTGACGATGTACAGTCAGGCTCTCAGTTCATGGTTTGAGCAAACTTGGTTCTCGGTCCTGGACCAAAACCGGAGATTTTTCTTTTAATTTTATTGAAATGTAGGGGTGTGCAAAATTCGGTCCAAACCAAACCAGACTGGTGATATACAGTCCGGCTCTCAGTCCATGGTTTGAAAAGAAATTTTGGTTCTCGATCCTGGACCAAAATTAAGATTTTTCTTTTAGTTTAAGGAAATGACTTCGGTTAGGTAAGGAACTTGGCTTGAACGATTAGCGAAAAGTTCAAGTTGGGTTCACGGTCTGGTTTGGGATCGGTATTACAGTCTGGTTCTTAGTTTCAATATTTTCAAACTTTTGGTCCCGGGTCAGTACTTCAGTCCGGTCTGATACTGGACCTTTGCACACTGTAAATGGCTTAACACTACCACCTCTAAGCATCAAGGGTCCACTGTAACTAAAAATATGGTTGAAATAAGCATAAATCATAAGCATCACCAACTCCGGTTTATGTTTGGTTAAGAACATAAAACTTAAGCATTTTACCTGATTTTCCCAGAGTGTCACCATGCCTGTTGCCTCTTGATTAGCTGATAATAAGTTAGAATTCTCCTCAAAGAGCCTTTCTATTTCAGAAGATTGGGAATCAATCTGTATACCAAATAAAAGAGAAAAAAAAAACTTATATTTCATGCAAGGTTGTTGCCAATTTTATGTTTTTAAGTTAAAATGTGAACCTCCGACAGTAGCTTTTGTCTGCTGTTCTCCAATCTCTCAACAGCTACTGCCATATCATGCAACTGCTTTTCAAGTCTTTCTTTGTCCTCCTACAATCATCAATTTACAGTTCATAACAGTTAAATACGTCCAACTGGTAATCAGAATTCAGAAGTAGAGGTGACAAGATGGGTGGGTTTGGTGATCGGTCAAAACAGGTTCAGATTGGAACAAGCCATTTTCAGTGTTAATTTGAAACAGGCTGTCAGCTTTGGGCTGACCTACAAGCACTTTTTTGTTCATTTTTAGTAAAGTTATAAATAACTAAAGCATTAGTTGTGATTACAAAAGATACTATTATTACAATAATAATCAAAATATAAGAACAAACCCGTTAAAAAGGTTTACCCATTTGCCTGTTTCCTTTTTAGCTAAAATGTTTTATTAGACCCTTATAAGAAATTTGAGATAAAACATAACCTAAATCAACCAATTAATGAGTAAAAGGGAAACTGTCCTCTCTAATTGTGCGAATATAATTGTAATTCAGACATGTGACTACAAGATTTAATGGCTAGGATGAAACTATAAGATTTAAGATTTAATGGCTAGGATGAAACTATAATCCTCGGTTTCCTACAAAGCTATTAGGAGATCTATTTTTAATTATTAGCAGCTTCTGTTTTTCCCTTACCATTGTGAACTGGGCACCTCTTTCAGTAGTTCCTGCATTGGATACAATATCAGAATACGGGTTTTCAGACAAAAAACTAGTACTGCAAATATATACCGTTAAAGATATGATTTTATTCTAAAGCTATAAAAAGTAAATAAAAATATAAAAGTGATCAAATTTGGGAGGTTACCTTATAAAATCAGATTTTGTTATTTTTTTTAATTGTTTTGATAAGTGGATTTAGAAAGACTATATGAGACTTCTATCCCTGCCTTAAGTCTTCTCAGATTATCTATAAATTCATGAGACTATAATCTCATAACTACAGAGGTTCCGGAGGCAAACGATGACACCTAACAAGGTAAGATACCATCTTCATTGTTTTGTTTCTAATAATTGTATATTTTTTTTAAAAGATTCGCCATAAGTTGCTTGATTAATGGAACATCGGCTTCTATAGGTTACTAAATTCTTAGGGCGTCTAGTATATTTTCCCATGAGATAATTGAATGGAAATCTCTTAGGTCAAAATAGCATCTTCTTCAACTGATATTTTTCACACAAAAACCAAATCTGACTTCCAAAATTTTATAGTAAATTGTTTGTAAAGTTGATTTTGAACTCAATGGAACTTTGTACAAGTTTTCTGTTAAGGCTTTCTGAAACATTCCTTACAAGTAACTCAAAGTTGACATTGCTGAAGGTATGAACTAGAAAAGAATTTTGTTTGTTTTTTGTAAAATACAAACCCTGTTTTTCTTTGGTTAACTATATAGATTAAATGTCTTTATGTCATCTTATCATAGTTCTAGATTAGTCTAATTTAAGTTTTGGATGGACTGTATAAAGCCATCAACCCACTCTATAGGATTAAATAAATATTTTTATAAACATGTCTTACACTCGAGATTTATTGGTTTAACTTGTGCATTTTGATACTTATACTATTATATTGTGAAATTGTGTATTGACTAGGGGTGTTCATCGGTTCGGTTAACGGTTTGTTCGATTTATTCGATTCGGTTTGTTCGGTTTTGATTTTTTTTAACCCTTATCCGTTAACCGAACCGAATTGGAAACTTTTCTAACCGAACCGATTTCAAAAGGAAAGTATATCCGAATAAACCAAATAAGTCGAATTCAACCGAATAAATCGAATAAACCGAACCGAATTTGAAATATGTCTAACCAAACAAACCGAATAAACCGAATTAAAATAAAAAGGTATATCCGTTAACCGAACCGAAAACCGAATTCGCAATTCGGATACGGTTAATAACCGAACCGAATTCACAATTCGGTTCGGTTTTTTTCGGTTACGGATACGATTCGGATTTCGGTTTTTTTGCACACCCCTAGTATTGACAATTTTGGAACTTTCTAATATGGTGTTATAAAACTATATTTCCTATACAAGATTTTATAGATAACCTGAGGCCTGTCTGGACAAGACCGCTAGCTTTTCTTCCAGTTCTTTTTTCTCAGAAATGATGGAAGATATCCTCATTTGCTCCTCAGCTAATTGTTGTTGCTCTTGCCGCCTCATCGTTCCCTCTTGCCGCCTCAGCATTGACTCTTGCTATTTTATAATGAATAGTATTTATCAGAAATAATTTCTTTTTGTTCTTATATTCACTTTTTTCAGGAAATATATTATTTAAAAACTCATTATAACCTCCAGTTGGGACTTCAAATCAGCTAGCTCCTTCTCAATAGCTTGCATGTGATCTGGCGCGCCTCCCCTAGAGGCAATGGCACCAAGATCACCACTAATTGCTTGTTGTTGTAGTGCATTTAACTCTGCTCTTAGTGCAGCTGCATCTTCTTCAGCCTGTTTTAAGAGGTTTATAGACAAATAAACATACGGATTCACAAATATATGTAGAATATGACGTTGTAGTCAATTACTTACTCGATATTGCTCTTCTTCTGCTTCCTTTAGACGCTTTTTAAGTGCTCGAACCTGTGCTGAGAAATCCTCCTAAACAAAAACATATTCGTTAAATTTAGTATGTAAAGTTGTGAAACTACATTGCAATGAACAGAAAATCAAAAGATCATTATACCCTTGCAACGACTGCCGCATCCTTTTCCATAGCAACATCCTTAAGAGCTCTTCTCAATGAAGGTACAGTGTTTTGTTCCTGCAATTAACAGCATGAAAATAGCAACATGCGGTCAGGTGTATACTGTTATAAAGATATTGAACTTTCCATCCAAACTATTACACCACACCAGGTGTAGATTGAAGATTGCATATAGATGAATAGGATCTTAATTCTAAAGTTTTAGAACCTAGTTCGCAAAACCCAAAATAATGATGCCAAAATCCTGGTTTCTTAAAATCAATGTTTCCTCTAAATATGTGTTACAACGCTAGTGTTACAAAACTCTATAGCATCTGTTTCAAGATATCAGAGTGAAGCTTTGTACTTAATTTTACAGGGTTCATAGCCCAATTTCTGATGTTCAACAAGAAAATAATCAACTGCATGATCCAAAAAGAGACCAGGTGGTACATACCAGGTCATTAACGCGTTTTTTAAGCATGTCATTCTCCACTTTGTTTGAATGAAGCTGAATCACAAAGAAGATCATAAGCTATATTAGCATCATCAATCACAAAATAAAGAGATGGATTTAACAACAAGAATACATCAAAATTTCAGAAACCTCTGAGCTCAGTTTTTTATTCTCTTCAACTAGTTCTACATTCCTTTTCTGCAACTCTTGTATCTGAGATACCAATCCACTAATATCACTCTGCAACAAATTAACCAAACTTTTATAGCATCTTCATCATCCTTCAATTAAATCCACAATGATAAGAACATAAATCGAAATTTACAACAATTTGCCTATTGCTAATGAAACTAAACCTCAGAGATTCCGCTTCCGCTAGATGATTTCTTGATCCCGAAAACCTCTAATTCCAGATAACAAAACATAGATCCAATAAACATTATACACGATATGCAAAATGATCGGAAGGTACGATATACGATACATAGACGAATAATTGACAAAAATCTTACCGGTAGGGTTTGGAGGCAACGTTAGATCAGGTCCTGATGAGGTTTTGCTTAATTTCTGAGCAGCTCTCTTTTGGCGAATCTCTTCCAACTGCAATAAACAACTTCTAAAATTTAATTGATCAGAAGAAAGTAAACATGATTGAAAAGACGTCACGAATTAGGTTGTTAGAATACCGTCCGTCGACCTAGAGTTGCATGATGCGACGCCATTGGAGAGAGAGAGAGAGAGCGAGGGTTGAAGGTTTCTGGCTTGCCGTCGACAGCTACGACGGGAAAGCAGGGTAAATGTAGTTTTCAGAAATCAGAAGACTATTTAAATAAAAATGGTTTACAAATACATTAAAAATGTCTGGGTGGTGTAGTCGGTTATCACGCTAGTCTCACACACTAGAGGTCCCCGGTTCGAACCCGGGCTCAGACATTATGTTTTTTATAACTTTATTTCTTTTTCTTTTTTCATATTTAAATATTTTTAAAGTTTTTTATGAAGATGATGCAAGCATTATGACATATGTTAAAATTTTATAAAAGGGCTTGATTATTGTATGGTTGAGAGGTATTATATGAAATTCTGGATTAGATTTGTTTTCTATAGACACGCTATTTTGTAATTTTTTGAATTCATCTTAAATTATTTTGTAATTTTTGCGCAATGAGTTGTCTATTATTTATGAGTCAATCTGGGTCTATTAAAATAATATAACGGGTTAATTTGGGTCCATTTAAATTATACAGTGGGTTTATTTGAGTTCATTCTTATTATACAACTGCTCAATATAGGTCAATATAGTAGGCAAACGTATCGTATTGTGTTAAACACGTAGTGTTCGAAACTATTTAGTTTGTGTTTATAATAAAATAATTGATAATATGGTTCATGAATATTATACGCATAAATACTAAATATTACAAAATAATAATAATAAACAACCAAATTTGACCCAAATAAGTTTTAACTCCAACAATAAAACGAACGAGAATCTAATCTGACATGCAGCATGACTTGAGACTTTAATCGGAACTTTACCTAAAAAACACCATAATACGACCATTAGTAATGATATACGACACCAATGTTTGGGGTTTATTTGAGTTCATTCTTTAATACTTTTGATCACCAAAACAATTCATCTTGTCATTAGTCTAGACATCTAAAAATTACACTAATTAAGATTTTAACACACTCCCAATACCAAATGACCAACATTATCTTTTATCTAGGTTAGATTATCATAATCAAAACACTCAACGCCCATCCAATACTCCCTTAACTCAATTGACTTGTTAATGAATCACCCAAGTTTCACAAAACACCAGATTAATTGAGGCTTTATGGTTAATTTTGTGTCTAATAACACCATAGACATTTAAGTAACCTCAATTTAACATTAGAACATCATTAAACTAAAAACCCCTCAAATTTCCCTTAAGAACCCTTATTATTGAGTCCATTAATTGGGTGTTTAAATGATATTGTCTACCTCTCGTTGCTTTCAATTAAGCTATATTTATACTTTAACCATGTTATTTCCACTTAATTCAAACAAATCAAGCCCAAATTCGTATTCCATCCAAAACCCACAAGAACATGAAAGGTGGAATCAGGAGATGATTAGGATAGTTACTTGATGATTTGAAGGGATTGTACAAGCCAAAACCTTCAATCTAATCATGCAAATATTCAAACTCCTAGAATTAGCTCTTTTATTTTTCTTTGTGTGAAAAAAGTTTGCGTCACAAATTAATTTACTTATTTTTATATCTTTTTTACATTTAGCGATCAAGTTTTCAACAACTATACGTGTTAAGTTTTTTTGACTTGTTTTTATTTGCAATTGTTTGTATAAAAAGTGAGCCGTTTTTACATGTTTAGAAGTAGGGATGAACATTTTGTACCGATTACCGTACCATACCATACCAGCAGATTCGATACGATATTTGGTATATGTATTTTTAGTACCAGTACCAATAGTATATAGAGATGATCATTTTGTAACGAGTAATAGTACCGTATCGATACCATGCCAGTACCGTATCGACATATTCGATACAGTATTCGATACCCAATTATCTAGAAATTCAGTATCACTATTTTCAGTATCGTACTAAGATCTTGCTCCTATTTTGAAGTGCCGATAATATCACAAAGCTCTTATTTTTGTAAATGTCAAGAAAATTAATTCCAACAACCCACCAACCAGTTTAATTTTGGGCCAGTCACAAATTAATTACAATCAATTAGAGGTGGAGGGAAAGTTGGAAAGTGGAATGGCCAATCACAAATTAATCAGGGGAGGGGGCTGCTTTGAGAAGGAAAGCTGGAAAGTGGAAGAAACTCAAGACGATGAAATCTATACTCTCAAATAAATAAAGGTTTGGTGGTACACTTGTCACTCTATTATGCATCATAATCCTTTTTTTTCCGCCTCTTTCTCCTATTAATTATATAAATTTATTTAATTGTTTTTATAAATTTTTGTTTCCCGCCTCTCTCTCCTATTAAATAATAATGATTTCTATAATTCTTTTTATAAAACACTTTTTATTTAAAAAAAATAGGTTTGTACATAAAACATTTTTATAAATTAAGCATTTCTTTCATTCTTTTTATAAAATAATTTTAAAAAATAACTATATAACGTTTCTATAATTTGTATTAAAAAACTATGTAATATGTCATAAATATGTAATATGTAAATCTTTATAACTAAGTATATATAACTTTGCATTTATTCAACCCGTGTAATACACGGGATTTCTAACCTAGTTGGAAAATATAATCTTGATCACTAAATAAATATGTGAACTTTTATAGACATCATTTCGATATACCAAAACAACGAGAGGCATACAAAACCAATTCCCTTTCCCAAACAAATAACCATTGATGATCTCATTAGCTTAAAATCACAATGTCAGTCAAAAACCTTTTGAAGAAGATCATGATTCAAATCCTAAGATAAGACACATTAGTAATTGGTGTATACGATAGGAGTAAGTACAAATATGCTGGATATTTTAGTGTAATTGGATTAACTTGTAGTGATCAATATGTATCATGATAAATATCAAAATAAGTAAGGAGGTGCGAAGTGTACGCTTATTTGAGTTTATTATTATGATATTATGAGCGAAACCCCTAATTAACGCGCCCCCGGTAGCGGGTCTAAGGGGCGGCAGCCCTTGGTGAGGTCCAAGGGGCAGAGCCCTTGGCTTTATTAAAAGTTCATATCGAGGTCCAAGGGGCAGAGCCCCTAGCTTGATATTTCGAACCATAATGATTTCCACTAATATTGCTTTACTAAAAAACAGTTTGAAAGGAATTTCCGGAAATTAACATGTTAAATCCGGAGGGGGAAAAAGTGACAAGTCGGCAATTCGAAAACTGCCTAGGGCAGTTTCCAAACCCAAAAACTTAATATACGCTTCTGCGAATTTGATTATCTCTCTGGTTCGAAATCATTACAGTTCTCCATACTTTTGTTCTTCTATAATCTCTGAATTGTATCCGATCAATTCGTTTAGTTGAATCACCAAATAGATTTTATCTGAAAGTGTTATCACTTCTTTCAGAGAATCCAAGCAACAAGTTCGTTTTCTGTAAATTTTACAACAAATAAGTGTGTGAGTCACCGTTCTAAAAACACAAAGATGTTAACATAATCTCTTCCTTAACCATTCTTAAATTATCTCCTCTCTCCCTCTAAGATCTTAGGGTCTGTTTGGTATGGTGTAATGGAATGGACGAGATAATGAAATAGACAAAGGAATGAAATGGACCATTCCATTCAATTGTCTTGTTTGGTTACCATAAGCAAAAGGAATAAATCATTACTTGAGGTTGTTTGGTATTGCTTATTTAACTCCAAAAGTGTTTTTTTGTTAAAAGTCATTATTAGCTTATGACTTTTTGAAAATGAGTTTTTAAAAAAGTGTTTTGATTAACTTTTGTGATGAGAAAAGTCAATAAGTTAATAAATTGTATTTTAAAAAGTGTTTGGCTTAGGTTATTCACGCAAAATGACAAAAAATAACATTTTTATATTTTATATATGTTTTTGTTAGAAATTGTTAGGGGTAAATTAGTAATATTTTATTACAAAAGCCAAAAGTCACGTGAAAATCCAGGAATTTGTGCCTTCTTAAAAAACAACTTTTTAACTTTATCAAAAAGTTATAAAAAAAATGTTTTTATGTTTACCAAACACTTTTTTTTAGCTTATTGGCTTTTGAAAAAGTCAATAAGTCAATAAACAGTTTTTCAACGCAATCTCAAACACTCTCTTTATGTTGTTTGGTAGGCTAGAAAAGACGAATAAATAAAATCGGTGGTGAACAACGGTGATGATGGTGGGTGGCGATATTGGGTGGTGGTGGGTGATGGCGGCGGTGATAGGAGGTGGGTGGCGACGGCGGCAGTGGCGATGGTGAGAGGCAGGGGTGGGTGGTGGCGACGGTGGGAGGCGGGGGTGGGTGGTGGCGGTGGTGTGGTTGTGGGTGACGGTGGCGATAGATGGCAGTGTGTGGTGGAGGCGGCGACGGCGATGGTGGTGGTGGGTGGTGGATGCGGTGGTGGTGGTAGGAGGGTGTGGTGGTGATGAAGGGTGAAAGAGGGGATGAAATGAAAAAAACAAGGGGGCGGATATAATGAATTTGAGAGATTTAGAGGGAATGATATTTTTGTGGAATGAGTGATTCTATTTCATCGTCCAACCAAACATCATTTTTTTTCATTCCCAAGTAATCGTTCATTCCTTTTCACCTCTCATTCATGCATACCAAACACTACCTTAGTCTCATCAGAAAAAAGAAATTTCATAAACCATTCCTAAATTATTCAAGATCTTATCAGTAGCTTAAAATTGTTCCCAAGTTGTCAAAGACCATTAACTGGCAGCACTAATGATCACAGCAATTTCACTTTGATTTAAGTAAGTGATTATAAAAAAAATTCAACCTACGCATAATACGGTTTTTTAATTATAATTAGAAATCGTTTCACATTTTACAATTACATAATTTTTGTTTAATTTTGAAATTTTATAATTACCAAAGAAATAAATATGTGAGTTGTGTTGTTCTTCATCTCTCTCTCTCTCTCTCTCTCTCTCTTAGTGTTCACCTAATCCTTTCATGGGCATGGAATACCGGCCCCTCTAGAACGTGAAAGCGGGGTTTGGTCTTTGGGCGTGAGGGCATTCAGGGGAAGGGGACAAACTCATCCAATCACCAACTAATAATTTATTTTTCCTTTTTTTAATTTAGTTAGCTATTAAATGCGGGACGTGAAACCACTATTTACCTTAGTGATTGCCCCTGTGCTGATATAACAGTGATTTGACGGGACGTGAATCACTTGGGCGTGAAACTTGTACGGATGACCTTAGATCATTTAATAAATGACTAAAAATCAATAATGATATTTTAATAATTAATTACAACTAATTAATTGGTATGTGTATAGAAAAACTAATTAAATGGAGATAAGAGAGGGAAACTAATTAATTAGAAAGAGTAGAGAAATTAATTGATTAATAATTAGAAAGAAAACTTTTAATTTACAATTATACATTTTGATTTAATTTAATTTTGTTAAACTTGAATAAAAATGAGTGCTCTATATTAGTTCCCCTGTTTTCATAAAAATCTTGTTATAAATTGAACCCTTCTATATATACAGTTTTTTGAATCGAATTATAGGGATATTGTTTCATAACTCTGATAATTGAAATTCAAACCAAATTTAATAATCTATAAATAATATTTATACACCTATATTTTAAAAAATAACAATAAAAGTTTTCTTTTTTCCTTTTTATATAAGTTTTCAACTTGTATTTTTTTATTACTAGTTATTAAAATATTTTTATTTTACAACTTCACTTAATTTTGTATCTAAACATATTAAAATACTTTAACTTCTAATTTTATAATATCTCTTATCTCATAATTGATTTAAAAGAAAAAGTTACGAAAGAAGATTTTGGTTTAAATTATTTAATGCGAAATTGACGTGATTAATGGTATTATTTCAATTTCTTCTTTAATTTTTTAAATTGAAGCTTTATGTTTCACATGAAAATCTTCAATGTCATTATGATTATAAAAATAAAAGTGTTACGCCAAAAAAATAGCCACACTAGTATTAGATTATGTCATGGGACATTTGTACCGACAAATATGTATACTTAATACTTCATTAAAATAAGGTAGTTTTGGGGTCATGTCTCATATGTGATAAAAAAGAAGATCAGAGTTTTCTTACATATAATGAGTTCCCTTCTAAAAATGATAAAGATAATCAACGGCCCAATATCCCGTCAGTGATCCAAATTAACGTTAATAAAAAAATGTGACACTTCTTGTTATAGATATAAATTAAACAATTTTGTGTTTTTTTTACATGTACACGTGAATCCACTAGCATTGACAAGGACAAATTATATATGAAGGCATGAGTCCATGACCCACGATCTCAGATTCCTTTTGACAGTCTGTTCTCTCTCTCTCTCTCTCTCATGTAATTGGTCGTCTCTCTCTGTCACTTCACCGCTTCTAAATCTCATCGCCGGCTGGATTGCATGGCTTCCGTCATTGAACCTGGTTGGACGGTATATTCTCTCATCTTCCTACCTTTCAACTATCTATCATCCTGCTTTTTAATTCGTACGCTCTCGTTATTTTGCCCTAATTTCAGCTCATTGACGGATGTTTCGTATTACTTTTCCGGTTAACTACTTCATAGAACATTCGATTGTTATTAGATTTGAAGGATTGAATCGATTGATTCAACGGCAATGAGTTTTAGATTTACGAGTTACGGAGTAAGAATTTCTGCTTATTAAATGAGGCACCGATTTATATTGTGACATTGATGATTAGGTTAATTTACTGTACATGAAGCTTCCTTGGCAAATGCATTGTGAATTTGACATCCTTATTTGTGTTTTGATGTGTTGCTATGCGTGTAAACTGAAATTTGTGTAAGAAAAAGCTACTATAGCAAAAATGTGGAAGATAAATGGATGCAATCATTAGAGAAGGATTAGTGAACTTACTACTTAGTGTAGGGTTAATAGGATTGAGAAATAGGATCAAAGTACTCATCCTGAGTGAAAAGTATCATGTTACCATCAAATTGACTTCTTATGAAAGTGAGAATATGAATTAGTTTTATGTTGCTGCACCTGTCATTTTCCCTATGTTGTATATAAAAAGTAAAATGAAGAGTTTGATGGTATAGCTTGGCAGTCTTAAATTTTCTAGTCATTTCTTTTATAAAGCTTCATCAAAGGGACCACTCGGTCCTCCCTGCATATTGTTAGACTTAGATAGTTAGATCCATGACTAATATCAAATGAAACATCTATGGACCATAGGATATATCATAGTATAGTCAATTTGTCATTTATTGCCCAAATTTTTCTTTACCAATCGTACCGTTTCTTGCTTTGATATATGTTATTATTGGGTCATATCAATATAAGCAAAGGATGTGCCGTGTGAGGAACTTGTTAAGTATCACATTTGTTCTATTTTTAAGCAGACTACAACATATGCATCTTCCTAAAATTCACAAACAAACCAATGGCTTATTTATAAGGTTTATCATCTAATAACTTGGTCGTTAAAAACTCTTGAAAATATATGGTATTATGGTAACATCTAACTAGATATGGATGCCTGGTTTCTCAATTTCGCAAGCTAAAATCAATTATTTTTCCGTGACAAATACTTTATTTGATTGAACGGATTTTCTATGACAGAACCCTTGTGGTTGTTTAAAACTCAAAAATCCTTGATCTTTTATAATTAACAGAGCTCAATATGTTTGCGTACTTTAAGATTGTAGTATAATATTTTTAAGTGGAATCGTGGCTATAAAATTGTTGACAGTGAATAGGAAATTACATACTGTTGACATGAATTCTCCTTTTCTTTTCTTGTTAAATGTAAACCCTTAAGATTCTTGTGGATTAGTGAGATGGGTGATTGTTTCTGACTTATCTTATTTATTTGTTTTTGCAGTACTTGATCACTCATTTTAGTGACTTTCAGCTGGCATGTGTTGGTAGTTTTTTTCTTCATGAAGCTGTCTTCTTCTTATCAGGACTTCCTTTCATATACATAGAAAGGGCAGGATGGCTCAAAAAGTACAAAATTCAGGTTTTTTCTATTGCATCTCATGTACCCTTTAACTAATTTCATGCTTTACTGCATGTTGTATATGAAAATATTTTTATGCTTATTTCATTAATAACTGACATTTTGTTTGCAGGCCAAGAATAACACAACTGAAGCTCAAGAGAAATGTATTACTCGCCTACTGTTATATCATTTTTGTGTCAACCTACCTGTTATGCTTGCTTCCTATCCTGTCTTCAGCTTCATGGGAATGAGAAGTAGCCTTCCGCTGCCATCCTGGTATTTTCAGGTTCTTTATATACTAGCACTTTAGTTGTAGATTAGTGGTGTCAAAAACTCAGGGCAAGGGTCAAAATGGGTAATTTTTATACAGGTCAAAGTGAGTCGGGCTAAACCGAAACAATTTTTTTTTGTCATTTTTTAAAATCATTTGGAACCTGAAAAAGCCTTTGAAATCTTAGCCTGCCTCCAGAAGGCTCTTTTTCTGTTCTTTTACACTTTCTCTAGTTGGCAAAATGGATGGGTTGGGTAACGGGTCAAAACGGATAGAGTTGATCCAAAACACTTTTTGTTCAAGAATTTTGATTTTTTTTAAAAGCCTGGTGTCAAGTATGATTAAATATTATATCATTCCATTAGGAATCTAATTTCTTGAACAAAGTGATGCGGGGGACTTTATGCGTTGAAGACACACATTGGGCGTCTTTCGAGTTTCGACCCGTTTGACCTATTTTCTTTTAAGAAGTTTTTATCCGTTTGACCCTAACCCGTTCATAAGTAGACCGGCTGAAATTGCCACCCCTATTGTAGATCGTTGTTTGTACCTCTTGGTGTTGATGAATCAGTTACATCCTAGTTTGGAAATTAGAATTCTTTGTTTTACATACTTTAGTAGAAGCTGTTCTTCTTCTAGTCTTTTTCTAACACTTCATTTTTCCACTTTTTATCTAGGTAAGTGATTCATTCACCTTTTAACTTGTGCAGGAAAGTGATCTCGACTCAGATACTATTCTACTTCATTGTGGAAGATTTCATATTTTACTGGGGGCACAGGATTTTACATACCAAATGGCTCTACAAGCATGTCCATAGCGTCCATCATGAGTACGTTAAGGCACCTAGTGGCAAGATGGGCGGGTTGGGTAACAAGTCTAAACAGACTGGGTTGACCCGCAAACACTTTTTTTTGTTCATTTTCATTTATCACAAAATGATTAATGCGTTAGATATGTTTACAAAAACAATTATTTTCAGTAATAATCTAAATATTTGAATTTAGAAGGCTTGATGCGCATTAGAAAAGACTTACTTTCAACTCGTTCCCCTTTCAGCTATTTTTTTAATTTGACCGTCACCCGCTAGAGATAAATCGCAGCCCAGATTGACCAATTCTATGTATTTATCAATACATATGGTATTATTTTACAGGTATGCAACACCTTTTGGATTGACTTCTGAATATGCTCACCCCGCTGAAATATTATTCCTCGGGTTTGCTACTATTTTCGGTCCTGCCATCACGGGGCCTCATCTTATAACTCTTTGGTTGTGGATGGTAGTTAGAGTTCTGGAAACAGTTGAGGCACATTGTGGTTACCATTTCCCGTGGAGCCCCTCAAATTTTCTTCCTTTATATGGAGGGTTAGCAGTTTAATATGCATAATTTGAATTTACCATTCTTTTTCAGGATAATATCGTGTGACAAATTTCTATTTTTATTTGAATTTTTCAGTTCTGATTTTCATGATTATCATCATCGACTGATTTATACCAAATCAGGCAACTACGCGTCAACTTTTGTCTACATGGACTGGTAGGCTCTAAATAACCTTCTTGTACTTTAGATCATAACCACAGTTTACTTATTATTTGACTTGAATTTGCAGTAATTTATTTTATAAGTTTGGATATACAAGATCGACTTCAGATTATCAAAGGATAAAATAAAATGGCTTATTTACCCATCTATAAACATTATTTTAGACTTTTTCTCTGATTTTATTCAACTTTCCCATTAAGGTCACCCATGTATTGAAGCTAATTTATAAGCCACCCAAGTATGTATTTAGTTTCGTTTATACCAAATCTTTTCAAAAACATGCCTAATGACGAAAATGCCCTTAAATTCGTTGGAAAAGACGATAATGTCACTATATCAAGCTATCAATAAGCAACTATTTAATGTAAAAACAAATTAGGTAACCTTCATGGGGTGGCACAGTGGGAAGTGCTTGAGTCCCTCTAGCAGAGGTCTCATGTTCCAACCCAACTTCCACTGGTTTTTGCCTTTAACCCTTTGAAGACTATTTTCCCAGTGCAAGCTACGCTTTATCTGATCCCATTGGTTAGTTGGGTATTGGTGGGGTCCCGTGAGTTCTCCAATAATGTGTTCTTACATTTAAAAAAAAACAAAATGGTTTGTTTTTGCCATCCGACATGTTAATTGGCTATATTTGGTATACACGAAACTAAATGCATTTTCAAGGAGAGAGCAATTAATGACGCTCATCTTTGCAACTCGGTTTATGTTTTTATTCTATGATCTTATCTAGAACTTTTTGTCAGGATATTCGGTACAGACCATGGCTACAGAAAACTTAAGGCGCTGAAAAATGAAGAGGTAGCCGAGTTTAAAGAGAATTGACAGCACCAACTAAAACAGGACTTTGGACCAAACTGAGTATGCACTATGAAAAGGGTAATCGTTTTACCGATTTGTTGGTTATTGTTGTAGAATCAACTCAAAACTTTTTTAAATTTCAGGTGTTCTGTTTTTAGTTTTTTTACATGTGCCTTGTGAAACTACTTTAAAGACTAGAGGTTACAATTTTTGTCCCATTTTGACTTGGGTAAAAAAAGTCAAAATTAGTCAACCTAGTCCAATACAACCCATATTGAGCCATGCCCTCTTTTGGTTTCTTGTTGATAAACAACCCACATTTTGTCGGATCTAGACGAGCTCGTGTTGCTTGTTAAAATCGTAACATGTTTTTTTTTATCGAACTAGATAGACTAACGACAACCAAGGTCATATCAAATGTTATAAACATAAACACTGGCGTTGGTTGAATTTCAATCAAAATATAAAATATAAAATCACCCAAGTATTTCATATTCCAGGCAAGGCCTAATCTTGATGGTTGTAACATTCTCTTTGTCCACGTGTACAACGTCACAACATTCCCTCCTACTTCCCTCCTGAAATCATAGACCAAGTCAACCAATGTTATTAAAACCGGACCGTATCGGCATGTTGGACCCAAAACCAAACCTCTAACTGGTTCGGATGACATGGATTGGAAAACACTGGTTGGACTGACAGGTTTTTGATGAGTAACGGTTGAACTGGCAAACTGGTTTAACTGACGGGGTTTTGAGTAATTTTTTTTTGGTACAATACTTTTTATACACATGTGAAACTGTTTTGTAACTAATCTAGTAAGATGTGAGAGTTGCATTTCTAGATAGCTAAATTAACACTCTTTTATGTAGAAATATCTTTCTTTACTATTTTGTTTTTTCTCCTTTTAAAATACAACATATATATAATATTTTTTTTTAATATAAACAACATGTATTACTTAAATTTTTCGTGATATAAATGTATTTTTAAAATTAGTTATTGCTATTCGGTTCTGTTCAACCGCTCCACCGCTCTGACCAGTGAACCTTTAGTATGGACGGTGACTCGGTTCGATAACCGGTCTAGTTTTTAAATATTGCAACTAAGGTTAATGCCATTTTAAACCATGCTTACCGTTTCAAGTCTCGTCACCGGTGAGATCACGAAAATCTTTTCCACAATATTAGCCGAATGATTCCCACTCGCTATGCAAGGAGGCAACTGCCGTGGAAACCTTCGAACATAGCTCGTCACCACCTGCCACCGCTTCCCTCCGCCACCGGAATTTTCTTCAACGGAATCAAAATAAAAATAATGAGGAATTTCACAAGGATCCTTACTAAAACTCCTAGTATTCAACATGAACGCAGGCCGAGCTCCTTTTCGCCATTCAACAAACGTCTGTACTGGTACCTATCAGTGGTGAAACCAGAACTTTTTTAGTCGGAGGGTCATAATAAACTTCTCTTAATTAGAAAAAAAAACTCATCTTTTATATATAAAAAAACCGATAAATTTCGACCACCAGAGGATCAGCAGACCCTGTTGACCCTCCCTTAGTCCGCCCTTGGTACCTGTAAAAGGCTCGGGGAGATGGTTTTTTCGTAAATATGCACCGAGTATCCCCACGACAACGAGACACTCCAGTTATTTGGGTGGTTGTAGCAGATGCTTTGTTGGAGGAGCCGTGACTGGTCGACTTTTGCTGATGTCATCAAATGGTCCAGTGATTGACGGCGGTCCATGGCAGGGAAGAGCGGCGCAACCATGTCAAAGTGGTGGAGGGAGACCACAGGAGCCTGTGGGTGTGCTGATAACAGACCCGATATGTCCCCACGTAGATCAATCTGCTCAAAAAGGACTTTAATTGTCAGCATAGATATTTTTGGTGACGGTAATGTGTTTGCAAACATTTAGCGACGGATGACAACATTTTGTGACTATGATTTTCAGTTAAAGGAATAAAAGCCACGTAATTTGAATGAACTTAAGAACTATATTGCACTATTTTACAATCTAATATTTATATTATTGTATTTTACTCAAGTAATTACAAAATAAATATAAATAACAAATAATTTTTGATGAGATAATTTATCATTTACTATTTTCTTGTATGTATTTACTTGAAATATACAAATAACTATAACGTATAAATCTGAATCTTTATTTCTATTTGTATAAAAAATTATTTTTACTAATAATATAATTTCTTGTGTATATTTATCTGGTATAGTTATGGCATATGCCATAAGTAAACCGGATATAGATACATAGACCTTTGGACACTCTATAATGGGGGGGTGTGATAGGTGAGGTGGCACCCCATGTAAGATAGAGCTATCCATGACAACTTTAACGGGTGTGATTAAAGGGTTTTGTTTTCTAATCTTTTTATCTTTTCCACCAATAATAATACTATACCTCGTCGTCTCTTTTTTTTTAATTAAATCTCACATTCACAACGCATCATTACAACCTTTTAATGATCACAACATTATCTATATGACACCAATTTTTCATCACTATCACAAACTAACCACGGATGGCCTAATAATGTATTGTTTCCAAAACCGAATAGTTATATAACCGGTTCAGCAGGTTAATGGTGGAGCTCTTTGAATCGGTGAACCGGACTGTAGGCATACACAATAAGTATTAAAGTGTCCGGTCTGGGCCGATTTTCAAATTTTTTTAATATATTTTCTTTCAAACTCTTATTTAAGGATTAATTTCTACTTCAACACTTTATATGTTTTCTTTATCTAAGGATTCATATTTTATTAAATTTACAAATCCTACCAAAAACTAATTTTATATTTTATTTTAAGGATTAGGTTCATGTAAAAAGGATTTAATTGTAAGAAGGGTGAGAAAGATTTAGGGGCATTAGATCAAATTGTAGAAAAGATTTAATGATTGAGATTAAATTGTAGGAGAAAAAGTTGTTGGAAGGGTATTTTAGTCTTGGCCACTTTTGTTGACTTTTTATCAAGTTCCGCCCCTCATTTTTAAACGTTCATAACTTTTACATACGACGTTATTTTTTCAAAAAAATTACACCATAAAAACGAGCGTTTTTTAATTTTTAAAACGAGTATAGTGTCGTTATAAACAAAAACAATTTTCTTTTACGTTTTTCAGCTCATTGTGTAATTAGTCAGGTCAATGTGTAATACAAGTTCAATGTGTAATACAAGTTCATTGTATAATACAAGTTCATTGTGTAATACAAGTTCATTGTGTAATACCACGTCTGGCCATTGTGTAATACAAGTTAATTGTGTAATTAGTCAGGTCACTGTGTAATACAAGTTCATTGTATAATACAAGTTCATTGTGTAATACAAGTTCATTGTGTTATACAAGTTCAATGTGTAATACAAGTTCATTCTGTTATATGTATTTATCATTGTGTTTTACGTTTTTCAGCTCATTGTGTAGTTAGTCAGGTCATTGTGTAATACAAGTTCATTGTGTAATACAAGTTCATTGTGTAATACAAGTTGATTGTATAATACAAGTTCATTGTGTAATACCACGTCTGGTCATTGTGTAATACAAGTTCATTGTTTAATTAGTCAAGTCATTGTGTAATACAAGTTCATTGTGTAATTAGTCAGGTCATTGTGTAATACAAGTTCATTGTGTAATACCACGTCTGGTCATTGTGTAATACAAGTTGATTGTGTCAAATATTTTTCATCATTGTGTTATATGTTTTCAACATTGTGTATTACGTTTTCCAGCTCATTGTGTAATTCGCTCATTATTGTGTAATTCGTTCAAATATGTTAGGTCACTGTATAATATGCTCATTGTGTAATATCATGTCTGATCATTGTGTAATATCAGACCTTTTATTACACATTGACCTGGTGTATTACACATTGACCTGGTATATTACATATTGACCATTATGCCCTCGCTTTAAAAACAATAAAATGAAACATGTCAAGCTTAGAATCCTTCTTACCCTTCTTATTTTTAAAACTTTTTTTACTATAACCTAACCCTTATTTTAAATTAGTTATATATATATATATATATATATATATATATATATACACACATATATATTTATTTAGTTTTTTAAATTATTTATTACGTTATCCAACATTTGAAACCATTCGGATTAGTGGTTAAGTAAGATTGCTTGCATGTTCTATGGTCACAAACCATTAGCTTTTAATTTTAGAAATCAAGTAAGTTAAATGTAACAAAATGTGGTAGTAAGATCTATGATGAAATTTACCTGATGAAAACCCTTCACTTGAGTAAGTGAAACCCCCAAATCAGCCACACAAGATTGCAAGATATGGTCACTCCCATGAAGATCTTGGTACCTCTTTAAACACACATCTAAATTCTTGACCAAAATGGTAGCAAGAGGGTAACTAAAAGCAAATCCAGCACCACCAAACCCCATCCCATATGAAAATTGACTATTAGATATTATACTTTCTGCATTCATACCAACATAATAGTAACCATTGTGATCATATTTCTTCAACACCTCCACCAAGTTATCCAAAAAGAAAACGGTGTCATCATCCGCCATCACATACCACCTCACGCCTTTGTTATCCGCCTTGAATGTCTCTTCAATCATTCTCGCGATTCTAATGGTGTAAGGGACGTCTTTCTGGCTCATGGTCACGTTAGAGACAAGTACACGTGGTGAGGTGGGAGGCCAAGGGAGGTGTTTGATAGGGGCTTGATCTAGACAAAGAAAGCCGCGGGTTTCATTTTGGTGCCACCATGATTCGACATAGTGTTTCCTTGCGTCCCAAGTTTTTGCAAGACTCGCGATGCTGAATATGATATGGGAGATGTTGGTAGGGGTGGTTTCTTGATTTGGGTAGAGGGTGTTATGGGTGTTCTTGAAGCAATTGAGATTGAAATTTGGTAATAAGATTTGGGTTGTTTGGGAACAAGGCTTGGTGGAGAAGATAAAGATCAAGATTAGTGAGAGGAATAATAAGATTATGATCATAGGTTTGCATGTTCGAATTGTTCTTGATTTTTTATGGATTTGTGTAAACATTTTTGAATGTAAGGAATTGAACAAATGAAATGGATCTTAAAGGAAATCTTTTTATAAAAGTTTAAGATGTTGATTGTAAATGTGAATGTGGTCACATGAACAATATTTATGTTTATTACTTGAACGACAAGCTGATAACACATGATAAAAGTAATTAAATAGAAAGAAAAATGTTTACTCTTTTACTGCTTTAACAGTTCACATTTGAATGATAACACACGTTCTTTGTTATTTATCGGTTTAGTACTTTACGCTTTATTTTTTATTTATTTATGACTTCACGTATTATTAAAATTAAAAATTTATACTAAAAATAAAATAGTTTCGTGTTTTATTTTAAATTAGTGTTATATATATATATATATATATATATATATATATATATATATATATATATATATATATATATATAAAAGGGAAGAATCATAAGAAAACTCAATGTTCATGAGAAAACCAAAAAACTACTTATTTAAGGTAAAAAAAATCATAACTCAAAAAATAAATAAAAAATTAAAAAACTGCTTCGGAGCCCTTGTTTCTCACGTCGTCCCCGTTCAAAAAAAACTCGAAAAGTAGTGGGTTTAACTTTTGGACTTAGTTTTTTGGGTTTAGTTTAGCTTTTAGGTTAGGTTTTTGGAGGGGTGTGGGTTTAGGTTTTTGGGGGGTGGGTGAGGGGGTGGGTGGGGTGGGGTGGGGTTAGGTTGGTTAGGGGATTAGGTTTTTGGGGGTGAGTTAGGCTTTTTGGTTTAGTTTTTAGGTTTAGTTTAGGTTTTTGGAGGGGTGGGGTGGGTGGGGGGGTTTAGGTTTTGGGGGGGGGGGGGTAGGGTGGGTTTAGGTTTTTGGGTGGGGGTGGGGTTGGGGGAGGGTTAGGTTTTTTAGGGTGGGTTGGGGTTTTAGGTGTACTACACATATGCAGTAGGAGTTTTTTTGTTTTCTCATGAAAATGAGTTTTCTAGTGAAGTCAGCCCTATATTATATATATCTATACTAATAAATAAAGGTTTTTTCGGGACACATGTCACTTTGTGGTGCATCGTTAATATATTTTTCCCGCATATCTCCCCTATTAAATAGTTGTATTAAAATAATATATACTTTTAAATATCTAATATAAATCTAATTATCAATACTTATTATTTAGTTATAGATAGTTATTATATCATTAACTAAATGAATTTAATATAAATTAACCTTTATCAATTACATAAAAAAAATATTAATACCGAGTTGAAAAAAATGTTTTAAAATTTTAACTTAACAGAATTTATAACCGTCCCGTCAAATCATTCAACCCATGTAATACACGTGTTTTTAAAGAAATTAAATTTTTTTATTAATAAATATATGACATTTCATTTATTTAATCCGTGTAATACACGGGATTTTAACCTAGTATATATACGCGCACACACACACACTAGCTTTAACTCCGTGTGTTACACGGAATTAACCGTTAAAATTATATTGATAAATATCTTAACAATTTTTTTTATCAAAATCATCATCAATGTTAAAGCTAGTTAAAATACAAACGTAGTATTTTCAAATTTTATATTTAAAATTAAAAAAATCTTGTTTTTTGATAATAAAATTTAAAAAAATCATTTTTTCAATAATAAAACTTTAAAAACTCGCTTTTTAAAAATCTTCTGTTTTTTAATTCTTGATTTTTTAAAACATTAAGTTTTGATGATAATTTTAAAAAAATGTGAGTCAGTGGTAATAATGATTAATTAATTTGATAATGTTTATTTATGTAATTTCCAAAAAAAAAACTAAATATAGAAGTATTAAATGGAGGATATAAATGTGAGTTTGGGGGGGGGGGGGGAAACTTGTGAGATTGAATGTAGTGATGCCAAGTGGCAAAACCATTTAGTAGAAAAAAGATACATAATTCTAATTTTTAAATTATTTATAACATTATATAGCTTTCAAGCTAATAATGTGCGGGATTCAATGACCGGTACGGTTAATTAAATAAAAAGATCCCTACATAATATACTTCTTCTTTATGCTATTTTTATTGCTTTAACGGGTGGTGAATGTGTGGTGGGTTAGCAGTCATGCTTATTAGCATTCAAAAGAAATCATTACTTTTTTAATAGTATATAAAATATGAAATGGTTGATGAAAATAAGCAAGGAATAGTGGATGTTGTGATACGTTGTCACGTTTAATTAGAATGTTTGATAACAAAATAACATGATTTTTAATCGGCTCGTTAAACTTTACATACGTTGTTTCATTGTATCATGCGAAATGACCTTAAGGATACAAATAACTCATCTTGAAACAATCGCCACCTTTAAAACCCGAATAAAATATATAGCAACTCGGAAAAAAACATATACGAGATCAAGATACACGTGAAAGTAAGTCGATGCTCGAGCTGGTTAAACCAGCATTCAACCATCGAGGATTCAACTACAATTCACATATAAATTATAATCATAAACACATTACTAAAATTAGTAAATCATATCAATCATCAACATAAATGGTTTCCTGCTGAAACACGCCCCCGAAAATCTTCCTCACTTCTGCTTTCGACTCTTTTGGTTTGGGCTGCTGCACGGGTGGTGGCACCTTTTTAGCTGCAGCGGGTTTCTTGACCACTGCTGGCTTAGGTGGCAAGGTCCGGGCCTTGGCTTGACCCCTAACTGTTGCAACCTGCACTTTTGGTAGCTCTATTTGGTTATTTTTAACCGCTGATGCAAACCCTGAGCTTAGTTTTTGCCATGACAGAGCTAGCCCTGGTGCACCGTCTGTGTCTAAGCCATCTTCGGTTTTGGGTTCGGGTTCCTCTGTGATCTTGCTGGTGACGGTTTTGAACCGGTCCATGAGGTCTGTGAAGGACTTTTGGGCTGTTGTGGCCAGTTCTTGGAAATCCTCCGCTTGATCCAATTCTTTAACCTCTTTCTCGACTGCTTTTTCAGCAGCTTTGGTGGCTTCTTCGGCTTCAGCCTTTGCAATGGCGTCTAGGTAATCTTTTCGTCTACCATCCTCTGGAATCACACTAAAATGGGTGGGTCGGGCAAACGGGTTGGGTAAGGTGTTAGAACATATAAATTTTATACATGTGGAAACAGACCAAATTGAGTTGACCTGAGGCACTTTTGTCCACAAATTTGATTTTTTATATTTTATAAACAATTATTGTACAAAATATGATTACAAAAATACTATTTAGATAAGAATCTACATTTTGAACAAAGTGATGTTAGTATAAACGCTTTGGGACACTTTCAACCCATTTGACACGTTCCATTTTTGTTGATTTTCTTTTACATTTGACCCATTTAAGATGAATATTCATCAGGTCGAAATATGAAGTTCTAACATAAACTAAGAAAAGGATGCTAATTGAAATAATTTCTTGTTGGATATACATGTTCACATATTACCTGAAAAGTTCACTCACAGGCTTTGCAGCTGCATCTGGACTTATAGCAACTTCCACAACCTAATAAGGAAAAATAACTCACTTTTGTTGCATAAAGAAATGACAATGTATAAGGAAGCCACTTAATTATTTAACTTTTTTGTAAAACTTCACCCAAGTACCCAAATACTTTATAAGTCACCCGCAGTGGCGGATACAGGAATTTTCCGTAGGGGGTGGCGAAATATAGGTTACGTCAAAACGGTTCGGATCAAAATAGGTCTAAGTATAAACGTTAGGAATAATGATAAAACAATATTAAAGCAAAATAGGTGTGAATATTTAACAATTTCAGTATTAATTCCAAAATAGATCATGAGTTCATAAATACTTTTGAAATGATAGTTAATATATACTAATTAGATATGAAATTCAAGAAATTGTGGATAGACATTCTACATTTTCAATTTAAAGGATTAAGCTAAAATTAGAATTTTTTAAGAGAGAAAACGTAAAAGTAGAAAGAAAATTTAAGGGAAAAAATGGAAAATTTGGACTTTTTCAAGAGATAAAAATTATATTATTGTTGCAGATGGTATCCATTTAGACTAAGAGTGCCCCCATTCTTGCAGGTGGGCCACTAGAGTGCCCCTCAAGTTCTTCCATCTCACTTAAAATTTTGAGTCCCGATTGTTAAAGAGTTCTCTTTGCTAAAGAACACAGCTCAACTCTGCACCAACTGCTGTGTTGGTCAACGGGCTAACGGTATGGTAAGGGTGCCTACTTTATAACTGATAAAGAAAGGGGCATGTCTTCAAAAGTGTAGCCCAAAGGTCTATTGTTTAGATAACTGTTGAATAAACTTCAATTCTAGTACTTAATAGTTAAGATTATACATGATTAATACCTTATTTTCAGCCACTTCTGTGTTGGAGAAAACATCTGCCACCAGCGATGCGATCTGAGACTTCCCTACCTACAGTTTTCAGGATCACAATTCAATCAGATACGAAAAATCAGACTCAAATTCAGGGACATTTCAGTTCTTTTAAGGGTTTCCTAAAATGTTTCCAAAGATTTAAAACTACTTGATTAAAGAAACAATGGCATACATTACATTACATTGCATTACTTTGTAGTCGGTTTCCACGGTGATCCCTTCAGCAGTCACAACAAAGTTGTATGAACTCTCAGAAGCAGAATCATCAGCCAGTTTAGTCTTGATCAAAGTGTACTTCAAATCAGTTGCTACCAATCCATCTATGAACTCTTTCAAAGTCAACGTCTGTGATTTTGAGAACAAATTGTTGAAAAACGATGAGAAGCCATCAAGCACGTTGTTGGTTGAGGCAAAAGATGCTGGTGATGTGTCATAGATTATGGCGACGTGGCTCACACCGGCTAATTGAGCACCTTGAATCAACTGCAGGGCATCTGCTGTGGTGACAGCTGCGGTTGGACCGTTTTCACATGGACCGATTGTGACTACAGCTTTCGTGGCGTTCCCAATTGCTTTTGCAATGGCCTCAGGGTCTTGGAAACTGGATTCAACTGCATTTAGGCGTTTGGATTCTTCGGTGGAGATAACCTGCAGAGTTTGTTAAAAGGCAAAATTGACTTTGAGTTGATCTAATTAGTAATTAGTTCAGGTCCTAGGGTTCAATCTTATGTTCAAAGAAACAATCATTTAAAATTTGGATTGAAACGTAGATAAACCTAACCTTGTAATTAGTTCAGGTCCTAGGGCTCAATCTTATGTTCATAGAAATAATCATTTAGGATTTAAATTGAAACTGTAATTAGTTCAGATCATAGGGTTCAATCTTGTGTTCATATAAATAATCATTTAAAATTTGAACTGAAACAGATATAAACCTAACCTACTAATTAGTTCAGATCCTAGGGTTCAATCTTATGTTCATAGAAATAATCATTTACAATTTGAACTGAAACAGAGATAAGCCTAACCGTGTAATTAGTTCAGATCCTAGGGTTCAATTTCATAGAAATAATCAATTAACACTTGAATCGAAACAGAGATAAACCTAACCTTGTAATTAACAGCCAAACGCGCCAAATCCTGTGCAGCACCGAGCTCAGGCACACCAGCTCTAACACTAAAACCTTGCCGGAGCAGAGTCTCAGCAATGCGAATTCCGGCCTGTCCAGTAGCTCCGGCGACAAACACCGTATTCGGATCCTTACGTTTACCAAACAACGTACCTGATGATGACGGCTTACTCACAACCGGTATCAATGATTTCACATCAGAAACCTTACTGAAGTCGAAATTGAACTTGAACGGATTCGAATTCTCCGTTTCAACGTCTCCGGCTGGAGACGTGCCGGATTTCTTCGCACAGACAATCAACCTCCTAGGTTTTTTTAGCGAAGCGAGGCGTGAGTGAGGTGAGGTGGTTAGGAGAAATGAATTGGCGGTGAGAGATGGCGCCATGATTGAAGACTGTTATCTTAATGTCGATTGGCTATATCTCTCAATCGTTTCTGTGGTTTTCGGAGTCCATTCAATTTGTTAGAACCGCCATTGAAGGAAAGCTTTGATACTGTGTGTAATGTGTGTGATTGGGTGAGTGTTGATGATGATTGAATATTATCTGGATGATGAGGTGTTAATGGTCTAACCAATCAACTTGTGCCACGTGTTTATCTTTATCTGTTTTTGAAATTTGTGTGACTAGAGGTTACGAGAAGAAGATGCTCCCGGGAAAAATCTCCCTTTTTAATCCAATTTGTATTGTGCGTGTCATCCTTGCGTGACAAGACGCTCTAAATCCGCGCGTGGTGATCAGGGACGAGAGAGAATACTCGCCTTCCGAAATTGGGCCACCTCAGTCCTGGGGTTTTGGGCCGATTTCTTATGTTCAAGTTGGGCCTGAAGATAATCAATCCCTGCCCATGCCCTGGTATAAGTGTTTTATTCGTATTTCTTTTATTTTCCATCACTTATATTAATGGGGCTAGCCAAAGGCATTATAGCCTAGCGGATGTTGGTGGTGGGATAAATCTAAGTGACCATATGATCCTGAGTTTGAATATCAAATGGGGGTTTTCTCATAAAAATTGGGTTTCCTCCTGGATTTGTGACTTGGTGTTGAAATATGATCAGGTGGTAGCACCGGTGGCACGATGATACCCCAGTGATCCGTCAGTGATCCAAATTAGTCGTTTAAAAAAAACTTATATTAATGGGGCATTTACATATATTATTTTCCTAAGTTTATTTATTACATATTTATCCAACCTTAAAATTTAATTACATGTTTTTCTTTCTAAAACCTACATATTATACATTTATCTACTTCATTTAAAATAACTTATTTTATTACCATTTTACTTTTAATAAACCAATTAAAGTACTATTTATATATATCTCTTCATAAATATTTATGAGGGGCAATTGGGTAATTTTAAGTTAATTAGGAAAATATGTAATTAAAGTTAGGGATTAAAGATATATGTAATTTTGAGGTTTAATAGGGGAAAATATGTAAAAATAGTTTCGCTGTAAGCCTTTAAAGGCATGTTTCTCTTTGGAATGGATTATGCAGAAAATGAATTAACAACTCTTGTCTTCTTACTATTTTTCTCTCTATATTTTCGAGGGCCATTGATTATCGACCTAGACCTAGGTTCGTATCAATATACGGAGACGATCATTCAAAATAAGACTGTTGGGATGCTAAAATCACACATTGAGGTTCTAAAATCAGACCTTTGTGTTCCAAAAAATATTACCAACTCCCAATGTTAAGAGACGATTGGGAGACAAAAGTAAAGAGAGAAACCTAGAAAGAAAATTGGACCGTGATCTTCAATCTCTCGGCTACTCAAGAAACAAACATGATGATCTTTTCACTTTAAAGACTATCAAGAGATGAGAGAGTTTGCGTGCTTTTTAGGTTATACATAAAATTGTATTTATTTTGTTATCCTAGTTTTTAGTGTTAAGAATTAACAAGAAAGTAAATATTTACGATAATTAATTTAAGTATTGTAGGAATATTGGGAGTCTCACATACTTGAAGCTCTCACACCTCATGCCTTGATTTTTAGGGGTGTTCAATGGTTCAGTTTATGGTTTTTTCGATTTAAAATTTTTTTGGTTGTAACCACAAACCGAACCTAACCGAATTCAATAATGTATTATTCGAACCGAAAAACCCTATTAGAATTCGGTTTGCTTTTCAGTTATAACCAAATAAACCGAATTTAGCTAAAAAGTAAATAAAGTATTTTCTCTTTTCTATTCCGGATAGCTGTAACAAGTTCCGTTCAAAAAGCACAACTTTTTAGCCAAGTCTGAAATAAAAACATACGACTAAACTCACAAGTCACGTTCACAAACCCAAAATAGTATAATACAACACACTGAAACTTTAAGCAAAAGTCTAAACTCACAAACATAAATGGTAGCATAAAAATAAAATATAACATAACACAAGCTATAAATAATAAGAGAAATTAAATAGGTGATTAGTTGTTAAACGTTAAATACTCAACAAGTTAGTAGTTTAGCGTTGATTATGACGGGGGAATCGTTCACGAAATCACGAATTAGGAGTTTGGGTCTTTGGAACAACTGACGTTGATGAACGGGACGAGCCGATGAGGATTGAGGATTACGATTTGAGACGGGCGTAACTAGCATGCGAATTAGGTTATCGAAGTTAACCTAATTCAAATAAGTATGGGCTACACATGAATTGGATTGAGACAAAGTTAAATAAATTGGGCTAAGATAAAATAAAAGGAAAGGTTTTTTAGTTTTTTTAGTTATATTAGAATGAAGAATATTGGATCTGAAATCCGAACCAAAAACCGAATAACATATTTTAATAAGTTCAGAAATTTTAAAAATATAAAAAATTTAAAATAAAAATATAAAGTTTTTTTCTATTTAAAAAAATGTAATTTACTTTTTATATGGGTAAAGTCGGTTAAATAGATTATAGATAGGATGGGAAACAGCTAGTTACGAATGACGGTGTATGAACAAGACACGTAGACCTCACGCATATAAACGGATGCAAACCTATTTATATTCCCCTCTTTATTCCCTTTTCTGTTCCGCACCCCCAATCTCTCCACAGCCGTACTCCTCCGTCATCTCCGAGCCCTAAACCTCCAATTCACCATCTCAATTTCAAATTAGGGTTTCTTCTCTCACTCCAGCCGTTCAACGATCTTCCAGATGGCAACTTCCACCACCAGCACCGTCTATATCCAGGTCATCGAGGACGTCATCAACAAAGTTCGAGAAGAATTCATCAACAATGGCGGTCCCGGTGAAGGCGTTCTCAACGAACTTCAAGGAGTGAGTTTCTCTCTTCATTTTCGATCGATTCTGGTTTAATTTTTAGTGTAGATCTAGTTTTACGGGGTTTTGGTATCGTTCAATTTCGTTGAGGTGAATTTTGTTTTTGGATCTGAGGTTGTGTGATTAGTGTGGTTTGTTTACTGTTTTTGGTGTTGCGGTTAGTTATGGGAGTTGAAGATGATGCAAGCTGGGGCTATCGTTGGTCCAATTGACAGATCTGCTGTCACTAAGTCGATGGCTCCTGGAGCTGCGGGGTCGAACACTGTTCATGATCTGAATGTGCCGTATGAAGGTCCGGACGAGTATGAAACTCCCACCGCTGATTTGCTTTTCCCTCCGGTAAGTAATTTGTTGCTGCCTTGCAATTTTATGTGAAAAATTGTTTTTTCGTGTACTAGTCTAACTGGATGCTTACGTTTTTACTACTTTGTAAGTGGATATCCATGCGATTGTGCATAATCCTGAGAGAAATATCACCATTTAGAAGTTTCTGCTTATAGATTCTGCCTTGTGTGGGGATGAGTGTATAATGGATGAAATGATTAGGAATTGGTTGATGTATTGTCAATTGTCATCAATCAAGTATTTATAATACTAGGTTTACTTTATTTCATTTATTATTTACACTTTCATGGTTTGTTTATATAAGTGGAATGTTATCTGCAGACACCATTGCAGACTCCAATGCAAACACCTCTGCCTGTTCAAACACCATTACCAGGAACAGCTCCAACGCCTTTACCAGGGACCATGGAGAATTCATACAATATACCTACTGGAGGTACTCCCATCACCCCAAGTGATTATTCTTCTATAAATGAGAATGGAGCTTCAGACAGAGTTGGGAGGCCTAGCGCATACATGGCAAGTGCTTTTTTATCCTCTTCATCGGTTATGCAGAATGTATTTTTGCACAAAATGATTCCATCCATTATGTACATTTGTTATTACACTGGCTTTTTTGGTTTTTGATGATCATAAGGGTACTCTAATCATCCAATTCAAAAGAAAAGTCTATTTGATCTAGTTTGTTTTGTGATTGAAGAGTAGCATATCATTTTCTGTGCAGCAAGCACCATCTCCTTGGATGAACCAAAGGCCCCCCCTAGACGTGAATGTTGGTAAGATCTCACTGAATGGTGGTATCAAACATCTATATACATTTAAATATATGCATGCATTTTCTTTCCCACTGTAGAACTCCAATCGAAAGGGGATATGTGTGTGTATATATATATATTTATGATTTTGTTATATATATTTTCAGCTTATGTGGAAGGCCGTGAAGAGGTAGACAGAGGAGCAGCCAACCAACCAACAACTCAGGTTACCATAGCGATGTTATTATCATAAATATGGAATCATGAGTTCTATTTTTATAGTTTTATGTTTAGAGGTAAAGATAAATTGTGCTGACGAACTTTCCTCCTTTCTCAATTATGACATTATTGTAATGTGATTGTAATTTATAACCTCAACCAAAAGTTCACTTTTAACACATAGAACTAAAAGCCCTGTCATTTACTTAAACGTGCTTGTATCATAAAAAGTAAAAGGTCAAACATGTACGTAAATGCTTTATCATTATTAAATGTGTCATTAATGATTTAATGGCATGTTTCTTCTTTTCAACCATATGAAAACATACCATTTTTTCTTGTTGGCAACGATCAAGCTGCACTTCCTTCAAACAAGCAGTTAATAATTAGCAAGCAACTTTGGCCCGGGGGAAGAAACCTGAAATTTCTTTTGGGTCTGTTATTTTGCATATATATTATGGTATTTTGTAGTTGTTATGCATACTATTATCTGGTCTCCTATTAGAAAGACTGCTTTCTCATATACTAGCTTATTTGTGAACGACAAATATTCTAATATTAGATTAGATTATATAGGCGGATTTGCAACTATTAAGTTTTTCTTATTTTTCCAGTGTGTGCTTTTACTTAGTTTCATAACGAAGCTTTACTTTCCTATTCTGCTTTCAACACCAAATTACTAAAAGTAAATGGTTTTCTTAGTTGTACACTAGTCTTTGTAGTTTATTAAATGCTATTTTTTGGATGTTAAAGTACTTGCTAGATACCACAGGAGTGATGGCACAAATGCTTTTACTTAAACGTTTGAAATACAAAGGCTAGAATAAAGGATGTATTACTTTTTTTGGGTGATACATTAGGATGTTTGAAAACCCATATTCAGATCTTTAGTGATTTTAAAAAGATAATATTGAAGACTTCATTTAGTACCCAGAGACTCTTTGATAAGCTTATTACTATACCGATCTTGTAAAGTTGATATGTTTATAGCTTGATATTCTGCTCAGAGTATACTGTGTTTGATTGGCTCAAGTTAGTTTGTAAGCATATGGAATTCAAAGTACAAAAGTTCGTTACATTTCTCCAATTTAGCTTAACTATTGGCCACAGAAAAAATGTTGGTTGTGTTATGTTTTTATTAGCTAATCAATTAAATAGTTGCAAAAAGTATTATTAGCTTATAAGCCATGTCCATTTTCTTTTCAGGGTCTACATATAATGCTTCATTGCATACATATAAAAAATTAATTAACTTGCAAACTCATAAGCTTGAGAGTAATTGTGCTACTCTTAGACTGTTGATACTGTGTAGTGTGAGTCGGTTCTTATACCATTTGTATTAATTTATAAAACTATTTTGTTTGCATTTGTACTAATTTTCAAGGTCTGTCTTTTTCCAATGTGAACAAAAAATCCTTCCCATGGCCATGGGCATCTTTTTTACCGGATCTAGTAATAATGAAAAGCAACTAGTGAAGTCCACAATTTCTATTAATTTATAAGTTTATTTTGTTTACATTAATACTACTTTTGTTCTTTATTCATATTATAAGCCAGCAATTTGTATTACACACCATGCATCAATAATGATGTCTTTATGATTTTAACAATAGGTACCATTGAATCTTGATTAGATAATATCTTCATATTATCAATTTGATTTCGGGCTATATTTATAGGAATTGGAACTAAAACTAAACTGAACATATGCATAATGTTTTATATAAGTGTTTATTATTGATTGTAATCTTTAATTGTAGGATTTCTTTCTTTTATCTGCTGGAAAACGTAAGCGGGATGAGTTGCCTTCTCAATATCGTCCAGGTGGATATATCCCTCAGCAAGATGGAGCTGCAGATGTGATAAATGATAAACTTGAGGTGAACACTACTTTTTGGCGACTGAATATATATTTTAATTAATTAAAAACATCTTTTGAAGATGTATGAAACAATTAAATGAAATAATGACATAAGAAGCAAAGATGGAGTAAGCATGCTTGTGAAGGCTCACTGTATAATTGATTAATGGCTCAATGCGTTTCTGTAATTCTGTCTGATAAAATTTGCTTGTAGATCCCTTGCTCTCATCATTAAATTGGTTTGTCTGGTCCTGCTAATATTTTACCACCACCAAGTTTGTTTAACAGCTGCTAATGGGAAAACATTATCACTTTGGATTAGTGTTTTACACAAAGAGTGTTGCTTTTTTTCTATATAAACCAGAAAGGATTTTGTTTATTGATAAAGTCTTTTCATGTATCATCTTCATTAAAAAGCCTTTTATTGTTAAACTAACTGGAAGATGCTAAAGATGAAACAAAAAGATATTATGCAACTGTCAAGCCCGAAAGTTAAAACACATTTTAAAGGACACAAATGATGTGATTTCATTCATTTCTATGTTTTCCTTTTCTCGTTTTTTTGTACGTTGAAATGTTTGACCTATGTTTTGGTTTCTCAGGTTGGTCATGGAAGCAATCCTCAACCTGGTCATGGACTTAAGGTGACTTCTAGGATTCCTCAACTAGATGGGCCTATTCCAGATCCCTATGATGATGCACTTTCTACACCAAATGTAAGTATGTCTTTCTTTAGATATTTTTGACTGTCTAATTTTCTTTGCATCATCTATATATGTTCTAGAGTTGCTTCTTTCGATATTTCTAATGGAAAACTGAAGGTATGCACTAGCTGTGTTTGGGTGGTTCTGTTTCCTAAATTGTTCTATACACACACCTAATTATTACCAGTGTTAATGTCTGAAAACTTGCATGACGCTGAATTGTGGTTTAAGAACAAGAATTCTTGAATTAAAAATTCGCTTTTTAAAACCACAATGCTTCAAAATCTAGCATGGGGCTCCGAAGTATCAGATTATGAATTTGAAAAATATTTACTAATATGTTGATTATGATTTCAAAAACAGTTTTGTTACAACATTCTTAGTCTTTGAATAAACAGAAGTAACATCTGTGAGTGGTAGCATTTGTAACTGATTAATTACTTTCTTGTGACTGAAGATTTACAACTATCAAGGAGTAGTCAATGAAGACTACAATGTAGCTAACACACCAGCTCCACCAGGTAAATAGATTTTTTTTTCTTAACTTGAAAATTGAAACAAATATTTCTGCTTCTCTTTTTTTTGGTCTTTTTGGGTCTGAATTTGGTATTTTGTGTTGTCTGAATCCATTCAGAGCTACAAGCACCGACTCCTGCTTTGATCAATCAAAATGATGTTTTAGATGATGATGAAGATGAGCCTTTGAATGAAAATGATGATGATGATGATCTTGATGATGTGGACCAAGGCGAGGAACTAAATACTCAGCATCTGGTTCTTGCTCAGTTTGACAAGGTATATTATATGTACACATGCATTCGCGCGCATGCATATTACTTACTGGTTCTGAAATGAATGCATGCATGTATGTATGCACGCCTATGTATGTATGTATGTATGTATGTATGCGCGTGCGTGAAGACAAAAGTAGGGATGAGATCGGTACCGTACCGATAGATTTGGTACGGTATTCGGTACCCATTTTTTCAGAAATTCGGTATCGGCATTTTTCGGTACCGGTACGGTACCGATACCATCTAGAGATGAGCGTTTTGTAACGTGTACCAGTACCGATAGATTCGGTACAGTACTCGATACCCACTTTTCAAAAAATTCGGTATGGGTATTTTCAGTACCGGTACCGGTTTCTATCCCTAATGCATAGTTGTCAATAGCGAATAGCGGTAAATAGCGACAAGCCACCTATACGCTACGTAGCGAATAGCGGTAAATAGCGGGCGCTATTTCACGTTTAGCGATACACTAGTAGAAAGTTTTAGAAATACATTTAGTCAACTATTGTAGCAATTACCACCAAAATAGCTAAAATACACTATCACTAATCATCTAAATCTTCATAAAACAGTCACCCTAACGCTTTTTATATTAAAAAAAAATAAAAAAAAATTAAATTCGCTATATTCCCGCTATGTCGTCGCTATACACTAGATAGCGGGCATCATCCGAAACGCTACATAGCGCGCTATAGCGCCCGCTATGATCGCTATTGACAACTATGCCCTAATGCATTCTCTTTTTTTTCGTAATTTTTTAAGTTTTAAATATCTTGATTGAGCAGGTGACGCGAGCCAAGAGCAGGTGGAGGTGCACTCTTAAGGATGGCATCATGCACATAAACAACAAGGACGTTCTGTTCAACAAGGTTATTTTTTCACAACATAGTTTTCCTCTGATATCAATTTTCTACCTAAAAGTTAAAACACTCTTTCCATCCTGTTTGAATCAACCCGTATACTTCTGAATTGGTTGATTTGGATTGTGTATTATCTCAAATGGGTCATTGAAAAACAAATAAAAGGGGGTACCAGTCAAACGGGCTGAAAGTCGCACAAAATCTATTTCTATTGCATACAAACCTCCTAAATTGTTTTTTATTCAAATATTTGAATTGTTATTGTAATTGTAACGAAGGACTTATTTATTATTTATTTATAATATATCTAGAAAAATAGGACAAAAGGTGTTTGCGGGTCAACCACCCCAACCTGTATTAAAAATGACCTGATTCTACCTTAGCCCTTTGACACGTTAGTATGTCACCCCACTTGCCCCTGGTTTAATTTATCTGCATTTCTATCGCAGGCAACTGGAGAGTTCGACTTCTGATTATGCCCAATAAACAGAAATGTTGCAACTGAGGGCGGGTCGGCTAAAAAACCAAGTAGAGGAGTGAAGATCTCTTTTAAGTGAAAAACGAACTCAGTTGAAGTAATTGATGTTATGAGGTGAAAGGGTTACTTGATGTATATAAAGTTGGAGAGCTTTTTGTTTGGTCCTAGTATTTATGGGCTTTACCTTTTTAGTCCCATGAAAAAAACCACATCTTTCATGGGACAAGTATTTACGGTTATACCCTTTGGATTTTCTTAACCTTTTATATGAAACTGCATTATTTCTTTAGTATGTTATATGATTTAAATGTGATGAGAATTCGTGGTTAGTAAACCATAGTCTTGACCCGAAGCTGGGGAACATGCTTTCTGGGTAAACATTTTTTTGTTTTCTATGTTGAGAAAATAATCCAAAATCTCCAAGATTGTTCACCACCTGAGTCAGAGTCGGGTTCAGTCAAACCTGGTCAACATCGATTTTTGTGGCTCAAATAGGGTCGATTGAAATTAGTTCCGAAGAGAAATGATCAGGTTTGCTCATGTTGAAACCGGGTTTTTGTTGGTTCGGTTCATGTTTGACCGGTTTCACAGGATAGGGTTACTAACTGATTTCAACCCTACGGTATCCGAACTAGGTTCAAAACCGGGTTTTGTTTCCCAGCCCAGTTTTTTTGTGCACCTCTACACCTGACCCTCACGACATCAACTTTCGAACAAACCATTGATGTTTGATATTTGCAACGCACCCACTACCATTGATGGCCCTAAAAAAGCGACCGGTTTAGGCCCTTATATTTGTGGAGCCCCAATAATGTTTTGGTATATTATGATGGTAAAAGTTTCACATCTTGTGTGATTTGTGAATCGAAACGTCCTAAATCTGCACGTCAAGAGGGATTGTGAAAAGATGTCGCGAGTGTGACTATATTAGATTCCTCCAAGATGTTCCTACAAAACGAAACGTTGTTAGCCTTGTCAATGAGTCCCGAGGGTGTTGTCGTGACTAGTCTCCGAAGTTCTCCTTTTTGAAATGGACTCGTATAGATCGGAAAAGTAAATGCGAATGTATGAGGTTGAAAGAGTGAATTAAATGCTTTTTTCCATTGAAAGCGGAGTTTATATGCATGGTCTCTCTGTGCATTTAATTCATTCATCATTTCGCTTCTAGCCATCGACGCCTCTTGCAACATGTCAGGGTTTATCCGGTGGTCATTGGTGTTGTCTAGGAGATGATACCACTAAATACTTTCCATTAATCCGAGAACTAAAAGTTTATAACATAATTTACCAAGTTATGATGTGAACAGACATGTAATTGATCCTAGGAGAGAAATCAGGAACAAAAAGCAAGCAAAACATCAGAAGTCTGCAATCATGCAAACACTAATTAAGTTAAACTAGAGGTGAAACCATCTTTCCCCTTTACTCAAAGGGTTTCATCCCTAAATTTATGATTGGCTGAAGAAAACCTTGATATAAGAATGTATATAAAAAGTAACCGGAAACAGTAACATTCACCTACAACGCCATCAAACAGCAAACCAACAACGACCATAGCGAGAGTTTAAATGCCAGAGAATAAAGCCACACAGATGGAGAAGACGAAACATAAAGTGGAGAGAATGCGGAAGAAAATGACACGTAGGGCTAAAGAAAAAACGTGGCAACGTAAGAGTTAAAATAATAAAAATTTGGAAGACAAAGACAGACAAAAAGAAAAAAGACTAACGAACTAAGGTTGGACTCGAAACCAGTTTAACTTGGGTCACCCAACTAAAGAAAAAAGACCTTACCACCAGACCATAAAACAAATCTGGTAACAACATACAAAGTCCAACACATTATGGCATTAAGTTAACGTCGTTTAATACGAAAAAGTCATATATAATAAAATCACAAGTCACGGTTTCGTTTGATCAGAAACGCGGTTATATGCGTAAAGTCCGGTTTACGGTTTGAAAATCCGATCCGTCCGAAATTAGGGTTTTAGTGTGATATTAGCACCCAATTTAAAAGTAAAAATTATGTTTTTAATGTGATCATACTTCTGTCCAAACGACCAACTGCTATGTTGCAGCTGACACGATTCACCTCTCTCGCCTTTAAAGGTTGTTATTAATCATTCTTTTACCATAAAATATAAAGGTAATTTGGATTTTAATAACCCAAACTATTACTTATTGGCCGATAATAATCTTTATTAACAGTTTAGCAAATGATAGTCATAACTTTCACATTTTTTATCAAGGGCAGTCTTAATAGCATAATCATCATATATTTACACTCGGTTCCCACTCGATTTCGCTTGTGCGTTTCTTCATTTCATTCAAAATTATTATTTTGAGTGAAATCAAGTATAAATATGTTATGATTATGCTACCGGGAGTCTGATACTGCTCTTGACAACAAAAGTGAAAGTCAATACTATCACCAACCAAATTGTTAGTATAAGTTATTATTTAATAGATCATAGTTTAGATTATAAAAATCCAATTTACCAAATATAAATAGGAAAAATTACCAAAATGGACATTTGACCGGCTAACGTACAAAGGCGCCGGCTTAGCCGGCAAAAATCAAAGACTTAGCCGGCGTAGTTCCGGCTAAATGTCTATTTTTATAATATTTTTTTTTCCGGCTAATGTAAATTTTAGTATTTTTCACATATAAATAACTATATTTGCTTACAACTAGATTCAAGTTTGATTGAGCACTACAAAACTTCTGGTTTGTTCCAACTTCCAAATTAATAGAATCCAATTCGATGAAAAGTTAAAAAACACATTTATTTTGTTGGTTACAAATCCACCACAAGATGATCAACTCATCTCTACACACACCAACACCAGAAAATGGCGCTAACCGCTTCAACTCCACCTCTCTTCACCGACTTCAACCTCTCTTCACACTCACATCACCGAATCCCCCCACTTCTTCGATCTCACAAAACCTATTTATCTAACCCTAGCTATCTGCTCAGCTTCCCCCAAATTAGCAGCTCGTTTTCACAAATCAACACTCAATTCAGACTCCCCTTGTTCAAAAGCATGCCGTTAGTTCCATCCAGAAAGTTTAATTTGAAGGTGGTTGAACTGTAACCTACATTTGCTTTTCGATTAGGGTTCTGGTTTGTTTGATTGATTTTGTTTCATGTTAAATTAGGTTAGAGCTTCAGCTGCTGGGGAAGAAGCATATGAAGACGATTTCTCTTGGTCTTCTGTTATTCTGCCGTATGTTAGCTTCTTTCAAATTTGGATTCAGATTAAGTTATTTGGTTATTGAATTCATATTTTTGTTATTGTGATCATGGTTATCATTTTGTTAAAAGTTCGTTATTTGAATTCCCAAATCAACTTGAATTAAAAGGAGCTTACTTGCTTCTCCAAATGTGATTATTTTGACTTGTTAAGTAACCGGAAAATCAGAAACATTCACATCCAAACAAACCCCTAATTTAACCTTGTTTTCCCATAAACAGACCACATCAAGTTTGTCACTACCTGCAAATTATATGCCTGTTTTGGGGTCTAGAGTGTTTAGAAGTAAAGAAAAAGTAGAAACTTCCTACATTTTTCAATAACTTGTGTTAAAATTTCAGATTTTTATTCCCAGCATTGGGCGGTTTATTATTTGGGTATGACATTGGTGCGACCTCTGGTGCTACCCTCTCATTACAGGTACATACATAGTAAAAAAAAGTTGGATGGTTATAAGTTGTCAATCTTACATACTACATTTGATTTTTTTTTCAATATGAAAATTAATAAACTGTATGCTCTAAACCGTGTCAATGTGCCACCTGTTAAATTTGATGCTTACTTGACTTGTTGTTTAGTCACCAGAGCTTAGTGGCACAACATGGTTTAATCTATCGGCTGTTCAACTTGGTCTTGTGGTAAGTTATATCTTTGGTTGTTTTAATTATATAACATCCCTAGATTTTCACATTGTTCTAGGTTTTTTTTGGGGGGGGGGGGGGGATTCAGTACAGTATATATGTCCCCTATACTGTTGAAAGTTGATGCTTTATATAAACTGTAACGATTCGGGTTATCATGAAGGGCATTTTAGTCTTGTCAACGCGTCTTAGTCTTTTTCAGCCTTTCATTTTTAGTATTGTGAGCTTAAAAGAATGATAATAAAGTCTTGGTGGGTCAACCCAACGTTGCTATCTTGACCCGTTTAAAATGTACCCAATTCACCAACTCTTTTGACCTGTTATTCTGCTCTCTCATTTTGCCACCTGTACTGGATACATTATGAGTTTTGTTTGAATGCAGGTCTCTGGCTCCTTGTATGGAGCTCTTTTTGGTTCTATCCTAGTCTACCCAATAGCAGATTTCCTCGGTACGTTTTTTTATCAATTACACGTGGCAATTTCGGCCCATTTACTTATGAACGAGTCTATTGATGTTATGTTTCATCTCCAGCTAGCCAAACAAGTAAAATAAAATAAAATTAGCTAAAAAGAAAACACGTCAAACAGGTCGAAAATCATTCAAAGTGCAGTTTTAGTGCATACAACCTCTCAAATCATTTATTCAAATGTGTAATTTTTGTTTTCATATTTAACACATTAATTGTATATAAAGAAATTTGAAGAAAAAGTATTTCCGGTCAACCATACCCAACTGGTAAAAAATCACCCAAAGTGTGTTTTCAACTCGTTTCAACCCGCACAAGGCTGTACCCATTTTGAGGTGTTACCCAACCTGCCTGATATGCCTATTTTGCCACCTCCATTTATAAACTATATGTACACGTAAAAAAGGTTTTTGGAGTCGGAGGTCTCAGCGGGAGCAACATCCCTATCCCCTAGGATAGGGGAAAGGTTTGCCCACCTCACCCTCCTCGGACCCTACCAATAGCTTTGCTATGAGTGGGATTTTACTGGGTTTGTTTGTTTGTTATTTTTTTTGGGTGAAATACTGGCTATTGATTTGTGAAGGTAGGAAGCGTGAACTTCTATTAGCGGCTTTACTATATTTTCTTGGTGGTTCTATCACCGCCTATGCTCCTGGTCTTGGTATTCTCTTAATAGGCCGTGTTCTTTATGGTTTAGGTATTGGTTTGGTAAGATTTCATAAATCCTAATCCTTGTTAAATCAAATCTTAAACCACATGATCCATATAACACATTAATAAAAACTAGTTTTTCATTTCTGGTTTTTCAGGCTATGCATGGTGCACCCCTTTATATTGCAGAGACTTGCCCATCTCAAATCCGTGGGACTTTAATATCTTTAAAAGAACTGTTTATAGTTCTTGGAATCTTGGTAATAATTTCTTGAATCGGTCGAGAATTTAGGGAACATAAAGAACTAAATTTTAGGTTTTTTCTCATCAAAACTACGTCATTTTAAAGAGTTTGGCATCTAAGCTTAGATGCGTGACAACACCATATTTACTTTTCCCCCCCACACACACATATAGCATCTAACGAAATTTGATAATTGCCGTTAAAACGAAATTTGATAATTCTTTTCACGTCCAATCCAATATATTATTGTTTAAAAGAAGAAAGTAAAAGGAAAACAATGGAGTTGTAATAAAAGAAGAAATTAGAAGAAAACATTGGGAAAGGATTTAAACAAGGGTTCCTAAGAAACAAAAAACAGGTAGGATAGTAACTGACCACAATGCTACGTTATAGTGTTATACTTGCTAACATTTATTAAAATTCTAATATAGCTACATATATATCAATATATACTGTACAATTTTGTCAAAACGGCCGGTTTCTCACTACAATATTATAACCAAATTGAATTGCATGGTTTCAAGAGTTTCAAAATGGCTTGATCAGGGAATTTTCAAATTAGCCAAATTGCTTTGGTTTCAACTGATCCATGCACAATAGAGGTGCCAACTGTTTATTTATGAAACAGCTGATTTGGGTTATGTCATAACGGGTCAAACAGTTGAAATAAAAAGTATTATGTAAAAAGGAACATGTCAAATAGGTTGAAAGGACCACATGCAGCCCAAAGATTATTTTTAGATTATACAACCTCCTAAATCATTTTTCACCAAGTACTCTATTATTATTATTATTTTAAGTATTAATTACATTTATCACACTAGTTAATCATAAAAAAAGTTGTCAACTGGGTCAACCTAACCAACCTGTTTTGACCTGCACCCATTCTGAGCCATAACCCAACTCGCCTGACCTGCGACCCACAAATGAGTTATGTATAAGGTCTTCAATAACAAGTACTTTGTACTTTCTACAGTTAGGTTACTTTGTAGGCAGCTTTCAGATTGATGCTATTGGCGGTTGGCGTTATATGTTCGGTTTTAGCGCCCCTGTTGCCCTTTTAATGGGATTAGGTGTGTGGGGCCTACCTCCATCTCCAAGATGGTTACTTTTAAGAGCAGTTCAAGGTAAAGCATCTTTGCAAGAGTACAAAGAGAAAGCCACTGTTGCTTTAAGTAAGCTTAGGGGCCGTCCACCTGGCGATAAAGTTTCTGAAAAACAAATTGAGGACACTCTTGTATCATTAAAATCTGCTTATGGTAGTGATCAAGAATCAGAAGGGAGTATCTTTGAGGTTTTTCAAGGCCCGAGCTTGAAAGCATTTGTGATTGGTGGAGGTTTGGTCCTTTTTCAGCAAGTACTAATTCAAACTTATCTTGTGTGATGTTTATAAATAACGGGGGTGGTTGGATGTGTGTTTTATTGGTGATTATGTGATGTTTAGTTGTTTAAAATTGTGATGTTAAGATAATAGAATGCGGCAGTGTTTGGAAAAATCTGTTTAGTTAAGAAATTACTAGATATAATGTCGAAATAGGACAGTTTTGTGAAAAAAAATGGAGACGTCTCGTGAAATGGGAATAACTCCTCTCTAATTAGGTTAAAAGAAGCGTTAATTGGTATTTTTATTTTACCTTTAGATAATCAGTTTTGTTGCAGGAGATATGAGACTGATTATTTGACCAGATAATTAGAAATTTCGTAAAAACTGATTATTGGGACTTGAAGTCACATAAAACTGATTATTGGGACATTCCTTTTTTCACTATTTATGTTTTTTTTTGGAAGTTACCCTTTTATGAAGATGGCATTTAATGTGGGAACGAGGGAGTATTTTGTAACACCATGTCACTATTTTAAATGAAAGTGAATGTTATTTTTATTGATTTAAGTTTATTTAATATAATGTCAATATAACAGATAACCGGACAGCCAAGTGTTCTATACTATGCTGGTCAAATCCTTCAGGTATGTGAGGCAGAAGCTCTCTCTCTCTCTCTCTCTATATATATATATATAGTATATATGTGTGTGTGTCTCCAATTCTATTCATGTATGCAATATGCATATATACACACATATATGGAAGTCCATGTGTATTTGTGTATATATGTATATGTATGTTATGTATACATACTTATTTGTGAATTGTGAACTCAAGACTGCTGGATTTTCTGCGGCTGCTGATGCAACACGAGTTTCGGTCGTTATTGGTGTCTTTAAGGTACGTACAATAAAAAAAGCAAAATAAAATTCACTTTTTTCAAGATTGAGTGCTTTTATTCCAGAAACGGTTTATTTTTTTCTTTTGCATTTGCATTTTCTTATATCACTCATTCTCGGCTAGTATAAAGTTCTTTTCTAACCGTTTCACATAAAAAATGTTTGTTTGAAATAAAGGTCAAGTATGTTGGTTCAGAAGTCAAACATTACTTTTATTTCCTTATTTATGACTATTGTATTACATATGCTCCTGCAGCTGCTAATGACAAGTATAGCCATTCTGAAGGTTGATGATCTTGGGAGGAAACCTTTGCTTATTGGAGGAATTAGCGGAATTGTACGCTTCTATTTCTTTCAATTTTATAGATGAAATTAGTGGAATTCACATTGATATTAGTGAAATTAGTATCCTAATGAGAATTCACTCTGTTACAGACCCTCTCGTTACTACTCCTTTCGGCATATTACAAATTTCTTGGAGGGTTTCCATTGGTTGCTGTAGGTGCTCTACTTCTTTACGTTGGATGCTACCAAGTAAGTTTCTCTTTTTTACATATTTTCTTGAAAATTACTGCGACATTTGCTTTGTATATGTTTACTTATCGGACTCCTGGAATAGCGTTTACTTTAAGTTTAAGGGTCTTCTAGATAGAGTTTCATATGTGCATGTATGTGACCAATGACCATAGTATTCAGTTTCGACCTGCTTATTTAGAAATGGGTCTGTTAAGTGTTCGTTATCGCTTTATTCAGAAACTTATAATAATGTGTTTTTTGTAACCATATTTAGTGCAAGTTATTTATTCAGAATTAAAGAAAAAGTGTAGATTTTTGTGCGGGCCAAAATGAGTTGGTTTGACCCATCAAAACTTTTTTTAGTCTATAATTGTAATTTCAGTAATATATAATACCTATTTAATATAATAAAAAATTAGTAATAATGATCCAATTTGTTTGAATAAAGAAAAAGTTTGAGGTTTAAACACTGGAGTATAATGTTGCTAATTTAAACTATTTGACCCCTTTGATTCATAACTTGTAAATTTCTCCATTTCACCCTTTATGAATAATAATATATACATCCTAAATTTATCCATTTTCATATAAATGGGTTACTTTTTAGCAAGTAAAAATCATGTGATGCAAATGTGCTAGTATTTGCCTTATGTAAATTGATTAATCATATAATATTTGTTTATTTGAATCTTCTTTTTCCTTGAACGATAATCCTAACAAAACGTTTCTTTGTATTTTATGGAAATTTGGCATTTTCAGATATCTTTTGGACCGATAAGTTGGCTTATGGTATCTGAAATATTCCCTCTTCGTACAAGAGGAAAAGGAATCAGTCTTGCAGTTTTAACAAACTTTGGTTCAAATGCATTAGTAACCTTTGCTTTCTCTCCCTTAAAGGTTATCATTCCTTTCTAACAATCAAAAAGTCAACATATCAAAAGTCAAGTGGACATATGATTATCTTTCTATGCAGGAGCTACTCGGTGCAGAAAATCTTTTTCTCCTTTTTGGAGCAATTGCTTTTCTGTCACTTGCATTCGTGCTGCTCTATGTTCCCGAAACAAAAGGGCTGAGCTTGGAAGAAATCGAAAACAAAATCTTGAAATGAGATGTTGGTTGACTTTTGGATTTCTCAAAAGTCAAAACTTTTCTTCTTGTGTTGACCAAGTTCTTAAATGGTTGTTCATTTCATGTTGTGGTTTCAGTCTCAAGTTTTGGTTTTCGTTTCTTCATTTGTGTAAATCTCAACGCACTAAACAAAAATCAAAACCTAAGGCGCCAAATATATTGTTAGTTTCTTATTTTATATATGTGTATATTTATTTGCACATTGTACAATATTTATGTGTAGTAACTACTGCAGTGTCTGCACTTGTATGGAGTTAATTGCATGGGTACTGGTCTAGAGGTAATTGACAAAACTAAACTTAATACCTTGTATGTGTAAGTATTTGTTTGTCTTAACCAGAACAAAAATTTAAAAAATGCAGAACATGAACGAAGCATGGTAAATGTGGGTTTGGGTTTAGCCTAAACGGGTTCAGGGCCGAACCTCACAAACATGTTTCGTGGGTTGACCCATTTGTTTTTATAGTTTTTAACAAGTATTTTATGTCAAACTTAATTTGACATCAAAACTTAAAGAGTTAAAAAATAAATGGGCTTCAAGTTTTGTAGTTATATACAGTTGTTTTGTATACATTTGTGTTCTGGTATAGAAAGGTTCAATGCTGAGAGATTCTTCATTATTAAAATCAGATGATTACGATCTGGATCAGAAAGACGAGGTCCGACTTATATAATGGTCACATTCTGTCAAGTGGGTCTATTGTTTGAAGGGGAATTTCATATATACTCGTACTTTGATGACCGTAATTTTAATTTAATACTTTTTTTTAAAGGCAAAATTTTTAATTCTTGTTTGGAGTGAGACTTGAACTCATAACCTACCTAAACCTTGGTGTTGCTAGAGGATTTTTCTCTACCATTAGGTCACCAATCCGAATGGTTAATTTAATACTTTTATATACAGTCTAATTATAGGGGAAAAATAATATTTAATGTTAAACAACTAAGGATGAATATCATTAAATTAATCTATCCTATATAATAATCAAGTAAACTTTGGTGCAACTTGTCAGCACCACGTTTCACCTCACCTTTTGGATCCACCGAACAGAAAACGGGTTTACACGCGGGTCGAGAAGCGGGTTTAAAAACAACCCGATTAAAACCATATAAAAACCATTTAAACCCGGTGAGACTTTTATCACATCATTCCCTTTCAAAACAAAACCCTAATCGCCTTCCTGATCGAAGCTCTCTCTCTTTCATCTTCAACAACCGAACTTCAAAATCAAATCAAGAATCGGTATGTTATCGTTACTCTTCATCGATCTTACCTTTACACATCGATCACTTTTTATGAAATTATTATGTATAATCTCATTGAATCTGAATATTTTATGAATCTCTTTTCAACTTATTCTTTAAAGTAAACAGAGGACAATCGATTGGAGCCATCGATCACCTTTTACGCTCCGTCCAGCAGATACCTTTACGAATCCATATGTTTTTTTTCTAATAATTATATTTAATCTCATTGAATCTGGAGATTTTTTTTAATCTATTCTCAAATTTGTTAGGTTGTGAATCTTTAGAAAATTTAAGTTTTTGATGATAATCATGTTGAATCGATCTTACATTCTTATTGTATTTTAAACTTGCATCCTCTGAAATTAGTGTATTTTGACTACCCTACACCTTTTAAAGTTACAGTCATAGATTAATTTATGTTAAAGTTGAATAAGGGTAAGGTGGAGAGATTGGCTACCTCATATTATAGTAGTCAAAATGTCAAATATGAAGGGATTAGTTAAAGAAATGATGGGATTTTATTGTTTATTTATGTTAAAATGTTGATTACTATTATCTGGATGGATAGAAGGATGATAGGGTATGTGTTCTAGAAATTATAAAATGTAGGTCAAGCTTCTCTGATGTTAATATTGTTTTTAGTTATTTTTAGATATTTGATGGTTTTCTTTATTTGTTCTAAATCACAGTATGTTCGGATTTGATTCTTGGCGCGAAAGACAAGAAAATATCAAGAAATAAAAAACGGTTTGTAATTTGTAATCATTTATTTTTGGAAAAAGTTAATGATATAAATTTCATTTAATATAAAATTCAAACATATTAAATTCTAATCTCATTTTAAAAGTTAATAATATAAATTTCATTTAAGGTAAAAAAACTTATATTTTAAGTCAAATATATTAAAAACAACATATATAATTTAAAATCAATATCATTTACTAAAAATAAGGAAACAAAAATATGGAATATAATGAAAATAATAATTGTATTTTTGGTAAATAATGAAACGCATAATATAGAGTTATTATCTAAAACAATTTTAAATAAATTAAATTAAGGTCATCATAAATGATTTTTGTTTTCATTTTAAATATTATTCATAATGAAGTAATTAGAATCGAGTATTAAATAATAAAAACTTAAAATAAGGGTCAAACTATGTAACGACTTTTAAATAGTGATTATAAAAAAGTTTAGATTATTTATAAAATAAATGCAAAAGTAAATTGTATATTGTATATCATAAATATAACAAAATGTGTAAATAATGACACAATCACATCAAAACTAAATGATATTAATATTTGGTCAAACCAAATTTCAAGTTTAGAGTTACGCAACTAAAACACAAAAGTATATCCAACCAAAACTTAAAACCAATCCTTTCAATACTAAAAAAAATACAACTATGTTATTTTGAAATGCACAAAACGTAACACCATACACAATGACCTAGAAACCAAAGTAAACTGAAATGAATCACATTTTTTTTAATTTGCTAAACTACTAAAGAAAGGGATACTAAACAGAGTGAAAGTGTACAAAATGAAGTTAATTTAAAGATCCAGAAACAAAATTATACTCAAGCTTAATTAAAATGCAGCAATTGATGAATGAAAATTGGTTGCTATAACAGATTAAACCATATTGAGCTATGGTGGAACTGGTAAAACCTTTCTATGGAAAACATTATCAGCTTCAATTAGATGTAAAGGTGAGATCGTTTTAAATGTTGAGTTAAGTGGTATTGCATCGTTGTTATTGACAGGAGATATAACATCACGTTCTAAATTTCTCATTCCTCTCAATCTTAATGAAGATTATCTTTGTCGTATTAAGCTAGGTAGCGAAGTTGCGCATTTAATAAGACAAACACAATTGAATATATGGAATGAAGCTCCGATGGTTCATAAGCATGCATTTGAAGCCCTGGATAGATCTTTGAATGACATGTTGACCCCAATTTTTTCAAACAAAAGTAATATAGCATTTGGAGGTAAAGTTATTGTATTTGGAGGAGATATTAGACAAATCATACCTGTTGTGTCAAACGGAAGCAGACAAGACATTGTCAGTGTTACTTTATGTTCATCATACATTTGAAGAAAATGCAAGTTGTTAAAGTTAACAAAAAACATGAGACTGACCATTGGGAATAACACAACTGATCTAGAAAAGACACAATACTTTGCAAAATGGCTTTTAGACCTAGGAGAGGGAAATGTTGGTGGCATTAATGATGACGATGCGGTGATTGATATACCTGGTGATATACTTATTACTGATTTCGTCGATCCTTTTGGAAATTTAATTGACTTTGTCTATCCATATATTCTTCAATACTATAAAAATCCTCAATTATTTCAAGAAAGAACAATACTTGCTTCGACAAATGAAGTAATGCAGGAGACTAATGATCGTTTGTTGTCAATGTTCCCTGGTGAACAAAAAGAATATCTAAGTTCAGACATCATATGCCAGTCAGAACAGTTAAACGATAATTTCCAACAAAGTTTATACTCGCAAGATGTTCTTAATGTTCTTAAACTTTCAGGATTGCCAAATCATAGTTTAGTTTTGAAGATAGGTGTGCCTGTAATGCTGCTAAGAAATATTGATCAGAAAATAGGTTATGTAATGGAACTATATTACAAGTCAAATCTCTTGGTAATCGTGTTATCGAGGCGGAGATCATTTATGGAAACAATATTGGAACCCACACTTTTATTCCAAGAATAAATTTGACTCATTCAGACAAAAGAGTCCCTTTCAAGCTACAAAGAAGACAGTTTTCACTATCGGTTTGTTTCGCCATGACAATAAATAAGACCTAGGGTAAGTCCTTATCAAGGGTTAGATTGTTCTTGAGCCAACCGGTTTTCACTCATGGTCAATTATATGTTGCACTTTCAAGAGTTAAAAGCAGAGACAAGTTAAAATTTTTAGCCTTAGACAAGGATGAAAAAATTTCAAACAAAAGATCCAACGTTGTATGCAAATAAATATTTAATGATTTATGAATTTTGAATTGTATTCATCATTTTTTAGTCTCAAATTGTATTTTGTTTTAAATTTATTTTATATATAACCCCGTGTAATACACGAGTTCTAACACTAGTTCCTAATAATAAACGCATACTTATTAACTAACTATAATTGGTCGTGCCAAGGAATAGTGCCAGCCGCCTGGCAGCATGCTAATTCGTCCAATTAATTTTTTTTTAAAATTTTTATTTTCAACCCTTATAATATATAATATACGTTTTTAGCCCGTTTCATTTTCCTTTAATATATTTCGTTTGTTAATTTTTTTAAATACGGAGTGCGCAACTGTTTGTAGTTTTTTTTCAACGTTCCGATATAATTTTTTCGAAAACGGAGTTGTATTTAAAATCGATGTTTTTTTTTCGTTGCATATAGCGAGCGCCGTTACCGTTGTGGTACCGTGACGAACCATTATGGGCGAACAACATCATTGTCGATATTGGTGAACCCGTATCGGTATTCGGTTTATGGTTTTGGACGACCCGAACGGGTAATTTTTTTTCTTTTTTTAATATTTATTTTTATGTTTATTTTTTATTAATATTATTTTGTTTTGTTTTTTTTTCCTTTTTTATTGTTTAATTTTATGTTTCTTTTTTATTAACATTATTTTTACCGTTGTTTCTACGTTTTCATTTAAATTTTATTAAAGATGTGACCGACACCGTTTTCTATGATAACTTTCGTTAGTTAGATTTTTTTAAATAACAGAATGCACGGTTTTCTAAATTTTTGTTTGTCAACGTTGTGGTTTAAATTTTATCGAAGACAAAGTTGTATTCAAATTCAAATGTTTTTTTGTTTAAATTTTATCAATGCAAACGGGTCAACCCAATATCGACCAAGTCGCCGCGATAGCGCGGACTTAAAACTAGTAACCAATAATAATAAAGGAAAGAAACCCTTCCTTGATATCCCTGTTTTCTTCTCCTAAACATAACCGGCTCAAAGCACATCGTCAATTCGTCGTTCTCGTCTCAATCGGAGGATGCCGCGCAACAAAGACGAGACACCTGCGGTACGTGTTTATACCGTTTGCGACGAATCAAAGTTCGTATACTAATCCATTCCTTTGATTTTGCTAAATACAACTGAAATTTTGTTGTAAAATTTGTTATGTGAGCCCTAAAAAACTTACTTATTGATTCGTGATCTGAATTAGGTATTTGATCGTCAGGAATGTTCCGGCATTAGGTTGCGGTGATGAATTGCGGAAATTGTTTGGTGGATACGGTGAAATTGACGAGTAAGTTACTATTTCTTATACTCAACTACACAGAATTGTAACAGTTGAGTTTCATCACGAACGCTCGTGGTTTGCTTATTCAACGGTGTTAATAGAAGATGATTTCAGTTAGTCAATGTTTAGGCGAATGGCTGTTTGTTGGTGGATGATTCTATATAACGCTAGCATAATATCATCTTGTGTTACGGATTGTTAATTGTGATGTTGTTTGACTGATTTGACATTATGTTTGCTTAAGAGGTCTTTTTGAGCATGATATGTTTGTTTATTTTCTTTTGTGATGTCAATTTGATGTTGTGTTTCTCTTTTGTAGATTTGTACCACTGGATGATGAAGATTGTGAACCATTTACCGATGTTTATTGGATCAATTTTCATCACGTCCACAATGCTAGGTAGTTTATACAGATCATTTTTCTTTCATATGACGGGGATGGATCATTTGAGAACCAATAGTATGTTGAGAACGGCAAGAACCGTATTTATTATATAAATTGACTAGAATTCAACTAAATTTCAATATCTTTTAAGGTTTGGTTTTAGAAAACATGGTATTTATAGCCGGTTGTCTAGTATGCACATATACTATATTTACTATATTCACAAATATATGCAGCTATTTGTACTTTTTTTTAAATTCAGGAAAGAGGAGATAAAATCGAATTAAGAGTAGGGAGAGATAAATAAAACATTGTTTTCCAGTTTACGTTTTTCACTTAAGCGATATGTACACGTCTTATGCAATTCTTTCGGTTCTCAATATTCATTTGGTTCTCAAAAGAAAGTGTCCGTATATAGTGTGTGTGTGTGGTATAGCCTTATCCCCATTTTGGAAGAACAAATTTAGTTATGATTAGCTCTATGTGAGTTTAGCCCCTTTTTCAAGAAATCCTTGGTTTGCTTATTGTTCTATATACATTCACAAATCAGAAGCACTCTTATTAGTTGATTGAACTTATGTGCAACGCAAGATTCTTTGTTTTAAAAGCTTCTTTCATGTAGGTTTGCCAAAAGGAAGTTGGATGAATCGGTTTTCATTGGAAATCGGCTTCAAGTTTCATACGCACCACAATACGAGAGCCTTAATGACACCAAGGAGAAATTGGAAGGAAGAAGAAAAGAAGTTATTGCTAGACTTAATCGTACGTTATTCAGCATCATCCTTATCTGTGAAAAAAAGACATGTTTTATGGTTTGTCTTTGTTGTTTCAGCTGGAAGATCCAAGGGTTCTTCTGTTTCCAGTGCAGGTTCTATATCATCCCACAAGAATTTCATATCCGGGCCAATAAATATTCAACAAAGGTTTACATCTAGTTTATACTTTTTTATCCCGAGTATTAATCTGATTATATGTTACTGTTACAGCGACCCAAGAGAGATACAGCCCCAGCATACTATTCACAGTCAAACGTTCCCCTCAACGGTTTCTTCTAATCAGGTGCAAACCTTTATATTCAATGCTAAGAGTTTCTTAAAATCACATGACTTTAAATTTAGGATGTATTCTTGTATGGCTGAATTTGCATACTCAAACAATCGTCGGTAATTATAATATCAGGATTATTTTCCAGTAGAGTCGATGAATCAGACAGTTCGACTGGTCAGGGACAAACTCAATAAGGTGTGTAGTAGCACTAATCAACCTTTATTCCCTCCATTTATAAATGTACTTTAATAATATATATATATATATATATATATATATATATATATATATATATATATATATTTTGTATTTGTATTTGCTAGATTGAATCAGATGCAGACACTTTGAAAGCAGGATCTTCTAAGAGACCACGGAATGACAATAGACGAAGAATTTGATAGCCATTAGCTTGATTAATGAATTATTGAAATGCCAATATAGAGAAATTAGATGCTTATTTTTCATTTCATGCTCACTACAAGGTAACATCAAATTCTCTAGATTGGTTTGTTGACTCCGAGGCGACTTCTCACATGACGACTAAATATCATATTTACCCATTTTTATTTATTTATTTAAAACAATTACTCTTATAAACATAAAACAATTACCATATTAATAGCGTCAAAGGCATAATAGTCTAACGGCATTTTGGTGGTGGGATAAGGCTCAGTGACCATAAGGTCCTGGGTTCGAATCTCACAAGGGGGTTTTACCAGAAAAATTAGGTTTTCTCCTGAATTGGTGACTTGGTGGTGGAATATGATCGGGTGGTACCACTGGTGGCACGATGATACTCCAGTGGTCCGTCATCCAAATTAGTCGTTCAAAAAAAAAAAATAGACCAATTACACACATAATAATAACAAACTGGGGATTTTGACGATGAACAGACTCACCATAATGATGGCTACTTTCGAGAGCTACATGAAACGAACTGGAAAAAATAAACTAAACTAAAATAATTGATTTGGAACTCAATTTAGCGATCCATGTTTCCATGGACCAAGGCCCAAGGTGCCTTTTTTTCTAGATAATCTTGTATGATTTGAGTTAAAACCTCTGTTAGGAAGTTTTACTTTCATTTTCCTGTGTGGAGGGTCGAACAACATTGCTGTCGCGCTTGCTCATTGTGTACAGTTTGTCGGAGAACTATTTAAGTCGCAGTCAGCGTTCCTAAAGGCTCAAACATTTACCGGCATCTGTCAAGAGTGGAGATGTACATGGTCGTCTTTGATTGGTATTTTAGGTGTTCGGTTTCGAAGCTTGCGAGATGCAAAACTCTTGAAATTGCATAGAGCAAAAAGGGGAATATGAACAAATAAATAAAACATAAAAATAAAAATTGTAATAATAGGGTATATTTGATATTTTAAAGTTTTGTTGAGTATATATGACATTATTGATGTTTTATAAGGGTATATATGATATTCTCTCTAGTATGAAAGGTTATTATCGTAGAGTATGGTATTATCCGGTTCGTCGCCATTGGTCGGATACTTGTTCGTAGTCATTTTTGCCATGTTAGGAGAGGGGGTTCAGTAAAATCTATTTAACTAACATATAATTTGTGATCAAATAGTAAGTTTTATAACTTAGTAGTTAAAAGTAACCTTAGACATAAGTATGGGGGCTAAAGCTAAAATACATTTTCCAATTTGTATCACCAAATCAATCGTAAATCTCGCTCATAATTCATAAACCCCCTTCTCACCTTCTCTCCCTCTTATCTCCAATGGCGTCTATCGCCGCCGGCACAGGCCAATTCCTCACCCTCCGTCAACGTACCACCAGGTCAAAACTACAATCTCCACCGTCCTCCGCCTCTATTACCACTACCGCTATCAGATGCGAAAAAATTTCACCTCAAAACCCTAACAAACCCTCAAAAAGCCGACACTCAAAACTTCCGTTATTTTCCGTCAAAAATCTCGCCATATCCGCCGCGGCCGGCGTTCTATTTCACGTAGCGTATAAGAATCCTTTCGGTATCGGCATTGGCGGTGGTAGCGGTGGTGGTGGAGCTTCCGGCGGCGGCGGCGGCGGCGGAAGCGGCGGCGGAGGTGGAGGTGGAGGCGGGTGGTGGAGACTGCTGTCTCCTGAAGCTAATGCAGATGAAAATCAGTCTCCAGAATGGGATGGTCATGGTTTACCTGCTGATATTGTTGTTCAATTGAACAAACTTAGTGGATTTAAAAAGTACAAGGTTTCTGACCTTGTGTTTCTTGATAAAGTTAAATCAGTTATTGTAGGTTCAGATGATTCGTTTTTTGAAATGGTTTCACTTAGAGCTGGTGGTGTTTATACCAAAGCTCAGCTTCAGAAAGAGCTTGAAACCCTAGCTACTTGTGGTATGTTTGAAAAGGTCGATTTAGAAGCGAAAACTAACCCTGATGGAACGATCGGGTTAACTGTATCGTTTACTGAATCCACTTGGGAAGAAGCTGATCACTTTAGGTGTATTAATGTGGGGTTAATGCAACAGTCTAAAGCTGTTGATGTTGAAGATAACATGACTGAAAAAGAAAAGGTTGATTATATGAGGAATCAAGAGAGGGACTATCGTAGGAGGATGGAGAGGGCAAGACCTTGTATGTTGCCGAGGTCGGTTCATGGTGAAATCTTGCAGATATTGGCACAAGGGAATGTGAGTGCTAGAATGTTGCAGAACATTAGAGATAGGGTTCAGAAATGGTATCATGATGAAGGGTATGCGTGTGCTCAGGTTGTGAATTTTGGGAATTTGAATACTAATGAAGTTGTTTGTGAGGTGGTGGAAGGTGATATTACTAGGGTTGTGATTCAATTTCAAGATAAACTTGGGAATGTGTGTGAAGGGAACACTCAAATTGGAGTGGTGAAAAGAGAATTGCCTAAACAGGTAAGTCTTACTAGCTGACTATCACTTTTTGTTTATTGTATGTATCATCAATTCATCATATGTTTGTAGCTATGATTGTGTTCTTTTTTCATCGTTTTGTTTTATGTGTACCATTAGTAATCTTGCAAGTTTTCGACCTGAGTTATAGTAATAATCATGGAAAAGCTAACTATTTTGCTTATGCTTTTTTTTAAGTGTTTGAATACGGTAGAAAATGGTCTTTTCAAGCTTGCAACATATTACTTAAAAACCAAAAGCTAGTTTTTACAGATTGGAAGCTTTGTTTTTGTGTTCCCAGAGTGGTATTCAAATAGAAGCACTCTTGAAAACACAAAAGTTAGTTTTCACATATTGGAAGCTTTGTTATTGTGTTCTCCAGAGTGGTATTCAATTAGAAGCACATGCTGGTTTCTTTTTTGGCTTTAATTGTTTTTAGGATTCAGAAACAAAGAAAAGAAGCTTCTGTTTTTTAAAACTTGTCTTCTATTAAGCTGTTTGTTGCGAAACAAAATTCACAACACTGCTTACACAAACAAAATAAAATATACACAGAAAGTATAAGTGTTACTAAATGGATTGATTTGTAGTTAGCAAAGCAAGATGATAAGAAGGTATCATATGATTTCTAGTTCAGTCTTCTGTTTGTTAGTAGTTTGTTTTCTCTGGATATTGTTTTGATACAAGAGTTATTGGGCTTGATTTGCTTCCCTGTTAGCATATATCATGATAGACATTTTTTTTTCATACAATATGATAATTTGGTTTGCAGCTTCAAAAGGGGAATGTTTTCAACATTGAAGCAGGGAAGCAAGCATTGCGTAACATTAATTCTCTATCATTATTCTCAAATATTGAAGTTAATCCACGCCCGGATGAGAAGAACGAGGGTGGAATTATTGTTGAAATTAAGCTTAAAGAACTTGAGCAAAAATCAGCTGAAGTCAGTTCCGAATGGAGTATTGTTCCTGGACGTGGGGGCCGTCCTACTTTGGTATATTACATTATATGTTTTGAGCTTGTATTTTGTATTTTCAGATTATTGTTGAATGCTTTTTAATTAAGGAATTTTTACTGAGTTTATTTTTTGTTATGCAATGTTAGGCTTCAATCCAGCCTGGTGGAACTGTATCTTTTGAGCATCGGAACATCAAGGGGCTTAATAGATCTCTTCTTGGTTCTGTGACCACCAGTAACTTTCTTAACCCTCAGGTAATCTTTCATATTTATGGAACTTTGTTAATGTTTTGAAAATTATAGAGGTTCCAAAATGGGTTGGTCTGTGGTTTTGGTAACTGGTCAAACAAACAGATAGTTATTTATGCGGATAGAAACTGGTTAGTTCAGATCAACATGAATCATTCTGTTAAAAAAATTACATTTTTTTTTACGTATAATCAATGTGTCAAATATGATTGAAAAAGAATATAATTTCAGTAATAATGTAATTTTTTTAATAAAATGATTTACAAGATTTTATGCATTAAAGATACACTTGGTCCAGTTCAAGTTTCAGCACCCTGAACCATTCATTCGTTTTGTTTTAAGCTTTTTTTTTCAGTGCACTGATCGGAACGGGGCAGTCCGGGCTGACCCAAAACACATGTTGTTTTAAATCTGTACATTTTTGTAAAAAATAATAAGTTATTTTTTCACTAAACTAACTTAGTAGGTTTTTTGCTTGAAAAATACTCATTGGAAGACTTTTGACCCATTTCACCTGCTCTTCCTCAAGTTTATTTATTTATTTTATCTTTTACCCAGTTTGCCTCATAACAGATGGAACATAACCCAAGTCAACCCATTCATTAGTTAATTGGTCGTAATGGCCGTATTTATAAGATTTAATAAAAAACAGTGGTAACAAGCAGTTTTTTGCAGGATGATCTTGCTTTTAAGCTCGAATATGTGCATCCTTACTTAGACGGTGTATCTAATTCCCAAAATCGCACTTTGCGTACAAGTGTTTTCAACAGCAGAAAGCTCAGCCCAGTTTTCATTGGTGGACCTGGAGTGGATGAGGTTCCTCCTATATGGGTTGATAGAGCTGGCATTAAAACCAATATTACTGAGGTAAATTACTGACTACCCTTAGCATTATCTAATGTTCACCATGTTAAACATATACATTATCCAGAATTTCACGCGTCAAAGCAAGTTTACATATGGAATTGTAATGGAAGAGATAACAACACGTGATGAAAGCAGTCATATTTCTGCAAATGGTCAAAGGGTTTTGCCAAGTGGCGGAATTAGTGCAGATGGCCCTCCAACAACACTAAGTGGGACGGGTATAGACCGAATGGTATTTGCACAAGCAAATATTACAAGAGACAACACAAAGTTTGTCAATGGTGCAATTGTTGGTGAGAGAAACGTGTTTCAGGTCAGTCTTCTAGACTAGTTTTCACACGGGTCGGACTAGATAGGCATAATGTTTAAGTATGATTAAGAAAAGTATAATGTTTTGAAATTTAGTTAAATGCATTTTGAATAAAATGTGGATGGCTCTAGGCCCATTTGACCAGCATGACCCAATACATACCACTTCCTTTAACATTTTCTTGTAAATTTTAGCCATTTGACCTGGGTTGTAATTGCCACCTGTCATGTCTAACCATCAGCAGTCTGTCCAATATCTTCTGAATCTATGTGGGCCGTGATAATCTAATCATAATCATAATCATAATCATAATCAGCCGGAAGTTGCATTTTACTAGAGGTGGCAACTTGCAAGGTAGTTGCAGGTTGGGTAACAAGTCAAAACTGGTAACTAAATACACTCCCAAACTTGTTGGGCCAGGTCAGCAGAGCAGTAAACACTCCTATTTGTCTTTTTTAAATTCTATAAATAATTAATTTATCAAATAAAATTATAAAAAGCTACAATGTAAAAACAGTATTTTTTTTGTTAAGCAAGTTTAAGGAGACTCTAAACATTTGAGTACACATTGGACGGGTTTTGACTTGTCTTTTTAGTTAAGTTCAGAATTTTCCTCTTTCTGTAAAAAAAACACATTTTAAAGCAAACAGGTTTAAATTGCCACATCTAATTCATTAGCCATCATATTTCTGTTAGCCGAATCTTGAATTCAACCGTTTTTGAACTTGAAATACGTTCTAACATGAATCGGATTTTATTAAAATTGCAGCTTGATCAAGGGTTGGGGATCGGCAGCAAGTTCCCAATCTTCAACCGTCACCAACTAACATTGACAAAATTCATCCAACTGAAGGAAGTTGAAGAAGGTGCTGGCAAACCACCGCCACCTGTGCTTGTTCTTCATGGTCATTATGGTGGTTGTGTGGGTGACCTTCCTAGTTATGATGCATTTACCCTTGGTGGACCCTACTCTGTTAGGGGTTACAACATGGGCGAGATTGGTGCTGCTAGAAATATCCTCGAGGTACAATACAAATTGCTTATCTTCATCATTTGATCCTGTTTATCTGTTTACGACCTCAAAATTTTTAGATTTATTTGACATATACATCATATTTCGAAATTCATAATGGGCATGGTTGAAAATTGAGTTTCATATATTCTGCTTAGTCTGATTAAAGTTGCAAGATTTGATTGAGCAGAGCCCTTAGCTTTAAAGTAGAGGTGGGGTGGGTAATGGGTCAAATCAAAACAGATGACTTTGGGTGTTTGTCTATTTATGTTGATCGAAATACTTTTTGTCCATTTTTTACTTGTTTATTATTTAAATAGCATGTTGTATGTTATTACAAACTTTTTATTATATCAATGATCATCCAACTTTTAAGAATAAAGTGACTAAGGAGCTTTGGACGGCCTTTGACCTGTTTATAAAAAGATTTAGTTTTTTTGACCCGTTAGCAAGTCACTAATCAATGACTAATGTCACCATTTTCTACAGGTTGCTGCTGAAATACGTATACCAGTGAGAAACACACATGTATACGCTTTTGCAGAACACGGGAATGATCTGGGGAGTTCAAAATATGTGAAAGGAAACCCAACCGAGGTTTACAGGCGCATGGGTCAGGGTTCCTCGTATGGTGTTGGTGCTAAACTAGGGTTAGTTCGTGCAGAATATGCCATCGATCACAATTCAGGGACAGGTGCCTTATTTTTCAGGTTTGGGGAGAGATTTTGAGGCTGGGTTAACTTCTGGTTGCTTACCATGTTGTTCGGGATTTTATTTTTTTAGTCATCTGGTTTTTTCGACTCTGGATAAAAGGTTATTGTGCGAGATTGTGGTTGAAACTTGTTGTGTAGAAAATTAATAATTTTGCTTGAATCATTTTGAGATGTACTGTTGGCAAGTCCCCGATGTTTTGAATCGTGTATGTTGAAGTGTGTTATTAAGCATGAAAAAAGTAAAAGATATGAAAACAATTTATTAGCACTCGATTTACATGAAAAAGTGTTGTGTATGTTGAATTGATTTTCATTTGAAAAAAGGGATTGATTTTCATTTGAATTACACTTGGAATCGTTTAAAATGATGATTTTGAATGAAAATGAGAAATGTATAAGCGAAATCGAGTGAGAACAGAGTGCAAGTCTATGATCAAATATGCAATTAAAACTGATATTGACAACAAAAGTAGAAGTTCGGACTATTACCAGCTAAATAATTAGTAATTTAGTATGACTTGTTATCGGCTAATGAGTATTATTAAAGTCTACTTTGCCTTAAATTTAAAAGTTTTATTTACAATTTACATTTTGAGCATAAATTGAGTTAAGTTTTTGTAATGTTGATTATACTTTTTCAATGTTATAAGATATGCATTCACCCAACAAGAAAACAAGTTTTTTCCACGCTAAAACCTATACGACTCGTATAAGGCTATACAAGTCGTATACGTTACATAATACGGTCGTATTGTGCATTTTGGACACAATATAGCCGTATTGTGCATTTTTGGACAACATACGGCCGTATTATGCATTTTTTGGACACAATACGACCGCATTATGAATCTTTTTTACACAATACGGCTGTATTGGTGAATATGATTTACTTTATCAATTTATATTATATTAAAATATAGAGTTTATTTAAACTAATATATTATTTATGTTTAAAAACAAATAATATTTAAGAACTAAAACAAAAGTTACAAGAGTTTATAGAAAATTATAGTTAACATTTCTTTTTGAGTAAAACAAGGTTTCCTAAACCTAGAGTTGCACAAAAAACCGTTTGTGTCCAAACCAGTTTGAAACCAAACAGATCCAAAATCTGAATCGATTTGAGTAAAACCGGTTTCAAACTTATTCAAACCTTCACAACATAATCAGTTTGAATGTTTCGATGCATGAATTGGTTTGCCCGTTGGAGGAATACAGCTATAAAAAAAGGCATTATAGTCGTTTATGACCGTTAGAAGCCTTTTTTTCTTACTTTTTTTTTTTACTATTTTGCCCCTCAGGTTAGTAGAAAACGAAATCAACAATATACAAAATTGTGTTGCAAAACGAATTTCCCTTGCTTAGGTACGAATTGAGGCATACCTCACATGAGATTCAACTTGTAAATGTCTGAAAGTGCTTTATGACAAATACCATCTTTACAATTTTTTTCATGATAATCTAGCATCACGTGTTGGGTTATAAGTTTTCGGGGAGCGGCTTGGGACACTATTGAAAATATAACCGAGTTGCTCGAAGATTAAACACTAAATAGTAAAGAACGAAGATTATAAGGTGGTTGAAGCGTTTCTTGAATCATCATTGTCAAACGCAGGTGTCAAAGTTATTGAACGACAAACCCTCTTGAATCACAAACTTTGTCATTCTTTCCCCCTAACCATATTTGCGTCAAAATTCTAAATTTCACTATTGTTCATTCGTTTGACATTGATGATTTACATTGACCCGGGACGCTTTTCAACATGTTGCATGCTTTTTCAATATGATTTTTCAAACTAGAGTTTGATTCCTTACTTAAAAGCATACCACAAACTTGCATCGAGCTTGTTGTACACCTTTTGACAATTCACATAAACCGTAATATGTCTAAATGTGTTGGTTTCTCGTTGTTGGTATAATCCTCACAACGGTTAGTTCGTTAGAGGAACCACCAACACTTGTGGAATCCATTTTGAGAGCATTTTGAGAGTGGTTTGAGAGTGTAGAGAGCGTTTTTGAGAGTTGTAATTGAACCAATACATATTTATACCAGCACATGGTGTAAAACGATCATATAGCCGCTATTTAACAGCTAGTTTTTTCATCGCCCAACTGGTTCAGGCAAACCGATTTTTTTCAATAAAATCCCAAACCGGTTACAAACAGACGGTTTCAATCGGTTCCAAACTGGTTTTTTTGTGCACCTCTAGTAGAGGTGAACAAAAAAACTGGAACCAGAACTACCTAAGGAACCGGAACCGGTTCTTCCGGACCCAACCCTACCCGTAGGGTCTGGATAGGTTCAAATATTTCTAATCAAACCGGTTCTAAAAATACCCGAAACCGGTTCTTCCTAAAACCGGTTCTTCTACAAAACCGGTTCTTCTAAAACCGGTTCTTCCGAAAAACGTGTTGGAAACGTTTTTGATAGTTTTATAACGGTATTATAGCCATTAGAGCCTCTTTTTAGGCTTTTCTTTTTTTCTTTTTAATGGCCTTAACTTAGTATAAATAGTTGGTGGATGGTTAAGTTTAGTTACCACACTCGAAATCAATCAAAATCTATAAAAAAAAGGCTACAAAAATGGCTTCCGAATAGGCTAACGCTTCCGCCTCGGCTAGTAGCAAACCAAATGTGGTGGAAGTTATTCCCACAACGAGAAACCCAAGTCTTTTTAATAATTTATCTATGTTTTATGTGTTTATGTTTTAAACATTTATCTATTTTGTAACATTTTAAGTTTTTAATGTTACTGGACTTTTTAAATTAGTTATTTAAATGTTTAATTAATGTATTAATATCTTTAACTAAGTATTTCGAATACTCGGAAATAAGTTCTTGAAATACCCGCCTTGAATTACCGGAACCGGTTCTTGAATACACGGAACTGGGTACACAGGTTTAGGTTTTTCAACCAAGAACCGAACCCAGAACCGGTAAGAATCAAAACCGGTTTATAAGAATACCCGATTTGTACAGCAGTAACCTCTGGTCCTCTACGGCTCTACTTAACACAGTAACACCTAACCACTAGAGTGATTTGGACACAGCCCATATACATAGGAATTAAGCCCACATGAGATGCATATGAAACCAAACCAATGATAAAACTTTATTTGTTTGTGTGGTGCAGAAACCAGATGAAAACAATGGCTGCAACTGCAACATCTCTTCCATCTTTCACCCATCATGCCATCAAACACCCTTCTCTACCACTTCTTTTATCACGAGCAACAACCCATTACCTCCGCCGCCCTCCACGCGCCACCGTAAACACCTCAATTTCCGCCACTCCAAATGGGGTGTTTCTGCTCTCAGAAGCGAAACCACCGGAGAATTCCGATCAGATTGTCTCCGCCGTTGCCGATAACGGCGATGGCATCTCCGTCGTTATTCAACTTCTTCTTGCCGTTGCATTTTTTGGCTTATCGGTTCTCACAATTGGGGTAAGGTACCGTAAACCCTCGTTAGATCATGTTCTATCTGGATTGTGAAATTGTAATAATGCGTTTGAGATCGAAAAGGATGATTTTGTTATCCAAAACACAAATATTAAGCAAAAATCACCCAAAATATTAATCATGCTGAGAAAAAAGGTCGGTTTGACTTTGAAGTCAAAATTGAATTGACTTGTGTTATCATAATTGATGTTCCTTCAATAAAATGTAGAAACTGTGATATCCCATTATACATTTTACCAAAATTATTAGGAATAGGAAAGTGTGTAACCAATATGGTAAATGATTTTGAGTTTCCGGAGTGTTATGTTGACTTTAAAAGTCAAACTGTACTAATTTTCATTGTATGGGCTGCATGTTAATTGAATTTGATGTCATCTCTTCCATCCCATTAGATATTAGAACAACCCTACTATGATTCTGAGTTCCCAAAAGTGGCATGCTGACTTTAGAAGTCAACCCTTGCATTTTTCAATCAGACTAGGGTGGCAATTCCGACTAGACCCGAAACACGTCACGAGAATAAACAGGTTTTGGGTTTTCATATCTAACCCGTTTAATAAACGGGTCTTGTTTGGGTTGACCTCTTTAGCTTGTTTTTCCAACCCGATTAACACGTTTACGACATGATTATTATTTGTCAACCTGTTTGACACGTTTAGATAAATGGGTTAAACGGGTCGATGTTCGGGTTTACATGATTTTAAGTATGTATAGGTTATGGTTGATGTTTTTGACACGCGTAAAAATATGAGCCGTGTTTGGTCGCCACCGGGCATGATTGACACCCCTAGTCTGAAATGTGGTTTTGTGTGTGTTGTGCAGGTTATCTACATAGCTGTGACAGATTTCTTACAAAAAAGGGAGAAAGAGAAGTTTGAGAAAGAAGAAGCAGAGAAAGCAAAGAAAGGTGGCAAAAAGAAGAGAGTAAGACCGAGAGTCGGTCCTAAAGGATTTGGACAAAAGATCGACGACGATGATGATTTGTAGATTGTATAAATTTTCAACATGCAAATGTATGAGTTCCAACAGATTTCAGTTATTGTTCATCCTAATTTGCAGATTCAAATGTCGGTAAATCACATCAATATCTGTCTTCTGGCCTTTTTGTAAGTTCTGGATGCATGTAACGGGTACCCGAGGTGTTTTGGGACACAAAAGAGCTAAAAGAATGCAAGTACTCGATATGTTCCGAGACATTAAAGAGCTAAAAATTGTTTTTTCGTTGTTCTTTTGTAAGTTTGGTGTATGTAAAATGTACTTGACGTGTGTTTGGGCCACAAGTAAGCTAAAAAGACGTCTTTTTCATGGTTTTCTTGTAAGTTTTGGTTCATATAAAACGAACTTGAGGTGTTCTTATGCATGTAAAACATAGTTGAGATGTTTTGGGACACAAGCAAGCTAAAAAGATCGTCTTTTTCATGGTTCTTTTTTTTTTAGTTTTGGCGCATGTAAAATGTGGTATTTTGGGACATAGGTAAGTTAGAAAAGATGGCGCATGTAAAATGAATATGAGAGTTTTTTGGGACACAAGTAAGCTAAAAAGATGTCTTTTTCATGGTTTGTTGTAAGTTTTGGTTCATATAAAACAAACTTGAGGTTCTCATGCATGTAAAACATAACTGAGATGTTTTGGGACACAAGCAAGCTAAAAAGATCGTCTTTTTCGTCTTTTTTTTTAGTTTTGGCGCATGTAAAACGTGGTATTTTGGGACATAGGTAGGTAAAAAAGATGGCACGTGTGAATTGTACATGAGAGTTTTTTTGGGACACAAGTAAGCTAAAAAAGTGTTTTTTTTTTCTTTTTCGCTTTTGTTAGTTTTTTTGACACATGTAAAACATACTTGAAGTGTTTTTGTACTAGTAAGCTAAACAGAGGGTCTTTTTCGTGGTTTTTGCAACTTTTGGCCTATGTAAAATGGATTAAAAGAGGTTCTTTTGGGACACATGTAAGCTAAAAAGAGTTTTTCATGGTTTCTTTTTTCAAGTTTTGACGCATGTAAAACGTACTTCAGGTGTTTGGGGACACAAGTAAGCTGAAAGGATGCTATTTTTCGTGGCTTTTGCAACGCATGTAAAACATACATGAGGTATCTTGGGACACAAGTAAGCAAAAAAGATAGTACCGTGTATTTTTGGTCCATGAACCGCGTTGCTTCGGACATACAAGGGCTAAAAGGATTGTAACACGTACTTTGGTGTTTTGGTACACAAACAAGCCAAAAAAAAACCAAAAACAGAGAAGAAAGAAATATGTAAAATATATTAAAAAAAGCATAAAACAGAGATATAGAGCAATACTTTCCGACTTAACAATATAACTGTTTAAACAGGATACACAAGAACAACATTCTAAACAACCCTCCAGATGTAGGCAACATATTTGTACAGTCACTTGGTAATAACAAAACTAGTTATTTTCTTCACTCATTTTTACACAAACATGAGCCTTGACTATGTGTAAACCTTAAAAACTAGTGCATTTACAGTTTCTTCTAGTACAAGTAATAATACTTCATTTGCAAACCAGCATATGTAACACTGACCGTATTTCATAGCTCGAACTAGCCTCGGTTAGCTGTACAACTCTTCCTACGCTCACTAACCACCATGCGACAGTTGGGCTGCAATCCTCCTTTCTGCAAGTTGTTAACAAGAACACCATAAAATCATACAAGAAAAAGAACAAATTATTTACGCGATACTGGCAAAGCTGTCAACAATTTGATACAACATTCATATGGAAGGCTGGAAAGGTTGTCTTTCTGGAAAACATTTGACTTTTGGAAGTCAACCAACTTCCCCAACTTCAAGATTCCAAGAACTTGTTTGAAATTTTCAAACTAGTTACTTATGAATATGACAATTTAAGTTGTGCTTTATCCTGATGAGTCGAATAAAAAATAGTAAAAAAAAACGGGCCAACATTTGACTTTAGAGAGTCAAACATCAGAAACGTGTTTGGAAATTTCAAGTCATTTACTTATAAATGGGTTAATTTGAGTTTTCTTCTATTTCTAGTGAATCAAATGGGTAAAACCAAAAATAAAAGTTAAACAGAAAACAGGTCCACAAACAAGTTGAAAATTGCTCAAAAGTGTAATTTTAATGCATGGACCCAATTAAATTGTTTTACTGAAGATAATAGATTATTAATGTAGGCATATAGTTAATGTAAAAAATTCAATGAATCGATTTGGGTTTACTTTTATCTCTAATGGGCCAAATGGGTAAAATAAGAGAAGTAATTAAAAAAGTAGGTCAACAGACAAGTTGAAAGTTGCTCAAAAGTGAATTTTCTTAATGCATAGAACCTAGAAAAACATCTTATTGAAGATTATAGATTACTATTGTAGAAATACAGTTATTGTAATCATATTTAACAGAACAAGAAGTATACCCATTTCCCTTTACCCGTTTGACCCGCTACCCGACCCACCCAACCTGCACAATTTGCCACATTCAGAGATAAAAAGGCAAAGTAGATACGCACCTCCAGCAGCAACAAGTTTCTCTACACGAGCAACAATGTGTTTACCATACGTATATTTTTTCAGTGCATTTAGATGAACTTTAATTCGCGACAGTATATGCTCACGTTCTTGATCACTACAAGTTTCCAATACTTTTTGCACAACATAATTTGCAAACTGATCTTTCATCATTGCCTGAACAAATTATATACTAATTGTTAAATAAATATTTACAATTTAAAAAAAAACATGCATCTTGTTTATTATTCTACCTGAAGAGGCTCGTTCTCATCAGTGGTACCAAGCATCTCATTCACAAGAAGTTGGCGTTCACTTATATCACCAAAAGTCAAACATTTTTCAACAACATTTGATGCAAATTTTTGTTGACTCATTTGAACAATCTTTCCCGCCAATTCATGGATTATTATAGAACGCTCATTTGGTTTTCCATGTTCCAATACATGCTGCTCCAAGTTCCAAACAAGTAACATAAATTTACATTCAGGAAATAAAATTTGAAAAACTAAAAACTATATATAATTTCACACCTGAACGACATAATTCCCGTACTGATCTTGTGCAAGCATGCTTACACATGCAAGAATCTCATTCATCACCTTATTTTGTGTTTCTTGATCTTCACAGTGCTCAAGTACCCTCTGCAGGAAATTAATAAAAAAGGTTTAGTTTCTGTTTTTTAACTATAAGTTAGTTTATAGGTGGCAATTTCAACCCATTTACCTACAAATGGGTTGATTTGGGTTCTTTTTTATCTCGGTCAAGCGGGTTAATATAAATAAACTTTAACAAAAAAGAAAAAAGTCAAACGGGATGAAAGCCACCCGAAGTGTCTTCAAATGCATAAAACCTCCTAAATCACTTTATTAAAAAAGTTTGATTATTATTGTAGCAATATAGGTTTTGTAATCATACTTATCACGTTAACTATTAATAGAACTTGAAAAATGGATAATATTAATAAGTTTTTGTGGGTAGGCCCAACCCTACCCATTATAACCCACACAAAGAAGTATCCATTTTGACGAATTACCAAACCCACCCGCCCCACCATTTTGCCTCCAACTTGGATAACTGAAAAAAGATATATTATATGAACCTGGATGACACGACATCCGTATGGATGGGTAGAAAGTGTCACAACTTGATCAAAGAAAGTCGTAATGATGAATTGAATATGTTGTTCAGGAACACATTCAATGCACTTTTGAATAACATGATTCCCATTTTGATCCCGTACACAACGCATGATGTGACCGTCAAGCTCTTCCACCATTTTGATCTTTTGGTCCAAGTCAACAACTTCAATTGCCTGAAAAAGTCAACATTTAGAAGACGCCATAAAAAATATAACTAGCTTGTGGCAGCAACTTTGGCCCATTTATCGATGAATGTATCGATTAGGGTTTTATTCCATCTCTAACGGGTCAAACAGTTAACATTAGAACAAATCGCTTTAAAAAAATGGGTCAAGCAGGTCAAAAGTTGTATTTTTTACCTTCATTTTTCAACCTCTAAATTAAACCACTTACAATGAGCAAAAAATACTACAACTTTTTACCTTCTGGATTACACGGCAACCATACATTTGAAGACTGAGAGTCAATACATGACCTATAAGCTTCCCCGCCAATTCTCTTCTTTGTGCAGGCATTCCATGCTCGAAAAACTGAAATTAAAAAAAAGGTCAATCAAGAAAGAGAAAAGTCAACTTGCTTTCATGGGTCCCTGTCTAAAACTGAAAAGAAAAAGATGACACCTTTTGTATCACATAATTTCCAAAGACATCAGTCATTAGGGTAAGAGCCTGAGGAAAGATCTCTTTAAAAACCATGTTTTTTTCTTCAGTTGTGGCGGTTTCTAGTTTCTGTTGAATAAAACGACTCCCGTATTGATCCGCACTGATCATCATAAATAGAACCAAATTTAGTATTTATGAATATATAACCTGAAAATTGTATTTTTCATGAATGCTTCAATAAAGATTTATAAACGGGCACCTAAACTCCACAACATGGCCGACAATTTCAGAGAGCTCAAAAGACTTGGTTTTATTATTCTTAAACTCATCAAGCAAAGAGGACCCGAAACCATTATCACCACCATCTAGATGCCATGGCCCCATAATTCCGCCACCACCACCGCCTAAGTTTCTAATTTGAGGGGAGAATCGTGTATTCAATTCACCGAGCCTAATCGGGCTTCCTGGGCCATGAAGAGAGTTTGGAAGTGGGCTCAGTAATGGGCTTCCAGGATAGGATAAGCCAACTCCAAGACAGGGATTCCCGTAATAACCATGGTGGCTTGGACTAGCAGTTTTCCCACCAAACGGAACACCGTATTGTGATTTCTGTGGTGAAGATATATTTGCGAGATATGCTTTTTGAAGCAAATCAAGATATGAATTGCCAACAGTGGGATCATTAAGGGCCATTTGGGCGGCTGCAGCGTATTCGGTGCTTCTCAGATATTGAAGATACACAGGGTCGATAAAAGACGTGTTTCCCGCCATTTGAGCCCCGATTCTGCTCGGGTTTTGTGATTCCATTCCAAATCTTGATTCCATTCCCGGAAAAGCCATGGCGGTGGCTGTGGCGGCAGCGTTCTCGAAAAGTGGCGGCAGATTCAAATTGCCGCTTTGAGTGGACATCATTTGTGGTGAATCTACCGAATACCCGGTAGTACCGTAGTTCGAATATGATGGATCCCAACCCCCATAAAAGTTATTCGAAGATCCATCAACATATACGTTACTAGAACCACTCAAATGATCAAATTGAGCTCGATTCTTGCTTTCTCCTGTAACTCCACTTGACAGATTCATTCCCGACAATGCTGTCACTAAATCTTCTGGTTCCTTAGAGTGAGACGAACCGACATCAAAAAGTTGAGCTTTAAGATTCAGATTGACCCGCCCGCCACCAATTGGAGTAGGGACCGGGCTAGGAACCCTGGATATGTGTTGCGGGTCAGGCGTCCCACTTCTTGATAAAGAAGCAGCCACTGCTGAAGCATAAGAGTATGATGTTGGCAGGCCGTTACTGTTTTGGGCCCCAGTGGCACCAACTGTTTCATCGTTGTTTTCAAATGCATTACGACTAGCAGATCTAGATGGGTGTCCAGAGGGTGGAGTCGCACGGGTCAAATCATCCTGCAAATTAGAAATATCATGAAAGTTATTCAAGCATAAAAATATGATCAAAGTTTATATCTAGCAAAAATCAGTTAGTGGTAAACTGCTAAGCTTTGGGGGTGTTTGGATGTGTGTTATGAATTATAAAAGTGATTATTACAACCTCTGAATCTCATGCAACAAAAACACATCCAAACAATGTTTCTTGCATCATGTGATGCAAATTAGGGGCTGTTTGGATGTGCAATTTGAGAGTAGTTTTACACTTATCTCAATAATCAAATTTGTTAGGACAACATCTTACTTGTTTCTCAAAATTGGGTTATCATCATAATATCAAAATCATAACCACCTTTGACCCAAACTACAAAAATAATAATATGATTAAACACGCATCCAAACACACTCTTAACTTCAATCACACAATCATAACTACAGAAACTAACAAGCAACTTAATCAGAGTCAATGTACCATAAATTTAAAATCTGAACAAAGAGAAGTAAAATTTCACCTGAAAAATCTCAGCAAGGCTCTTCTGTTTGCTACCCAACCCTAAACCAGGCAACCCGATCAGTCCATCACCGCCCCATTCAGCAGAAACCTTAAATTTCTCCGCCTCAGAACTCTCACTTTCTTGTTTCTTTGAATTAAAACCAGGCGGCATCGAAAAGATCGACATACCACTGCCACCACCACCACCATCAGCCCGAACGGCTTTCCTCCTATCTCCAATTCCACCTAACCCCACCCCGCCGCCTCCTTGCAACCTTTGGGTAAACCTATAATCCTCTTTCGACAACAGTGGTGGCGGTAACCTAGGGTTCAAATTAACATTCACGTAATAATAAGATACATATCCAGGATCAGCCCTAAGTTCTTCCTCAGACATAAATCCATTACCTCCAGCAAACTCAGAAAATGCTAAACTGTTATTATTGTTATTACTATTCCTTCCATCATTATTACCATATAAACTACCAACTGCACTCAAAGAACCCTCTACAGTAGGTGGAGCTGAGCCACTTCTATACATATTTAACTCCTTTTCATAATCATTATCTTCTCTCCTTTGTTCATGAAGCAATAGCCCTAATTCTTTCTCCAATTCATCCCCAAATGAACCATCACCAATCATATGTCTCCTACCCAATTCAGATAACATTTTCACTAATAAAAACTAATATCTAATCCACTCAAGAAAAATACCCAGATACAAGAAACGATTTTATAACCTAAATAATCAAACCCCAGATGAAATTTTAAAGAAACTTATATCTTGAGCTAATAAAAATCGAATCTTGAAACAAACACACCTTAAAAAACCCTAGAACAAAAAGAATTCTTGAAACCTGTAAAGATGAAAAGTTTGATCAAGAAGATTCCGGAAACATGTTGGCTTCTTTACTGATCATCAAACGAAGAACATGATCAGAAATCAAAGTTTGATCTCAAGAACAGTAAGTTTAAAGAAAAGCAAAGAGAAGAGTGACGGTGAAGAGGGTGGGTTTGTTCGAGTTATATGTATCAATCAAGAAAGGTTAATTAGGCGGCGAATTGGTTCTTACAGAGAATCCTTTTTAGGGTTTTGTTTTCAACTCTTGGCTGTAACAAAGTAGTAACTTCAAATTTCCCCAAAGTAAGTAACCAATTTCACTTGATTTTTAGTTTTGAGTTGTTTTCTATTTCTTAATGATTTATAGCAACATTACCATCTTTAACGTTAAATCATTCAAACGTCACAAACATGTCACGTTACTGATATATCTGATTTGCACTCATCTTTTAAAAAACATTGATTTTTTAAAATGTTACATCATTTTTCAAACACCCATTTTTCCTTTGCTTGAAGGCGTTCGAAAATCTTGATGAAGTCTCCAACGCTTCTTGTTTGCCAACTTTTTTTTTGCCTCCATCCATTGTCAAGCGTTGAAGATGCTTTTAGTCTTGTTTTAAGAATAAATAAATTCATAAAAGATTAACTTTTTATATATATTCACAAAAATCACCTATCGATGTTTAAATAAAATTACTGGGGTTTAGAATCCTTTGTATACTTTCTAAAAATTTCTCCTTTTACAAGTATGTATACAGGGGTGCGTTGAATACATAATCAATTTTTAAACTACATAACCATTTTTACATAGTGTAGTTTGGATAATCACATACACATTTTAAAACAATAGATATAAATGTTTATACGGTTCTTTTAGTTTTTACATAAAACTTATGTACGGTGAGAACTGCATACACATTTTTACGTTGTACATTTAATCGTATGTAATGGGAGAGATAGAAACGATTAAACAATCATCTTATGTATCATAATTAAAATAATAATATATACAATTGTCGTAGTTTTCTACTTAAAGTTGACTGTGTTTTAGTATAAATCGGTTAAAAGTCAATTTTTAGTTTTACAAGTAAACCAATAGTGTGTTGACACATACATCCTTTAGATTTGGTGGTTACATGAAGAAAGTGAAATGCTCTGCCACAATGATGCCATGTTTAGCCAAACACTCCCAAAAAGGGGGGAAATTGTTGCAATCTGTGGCAAAGTGAAATACCAAAATTACCAAAGTGGTTAATGTGATTTTTTTTAAAATTCTTGTATTATTTGAGCATGATATTCGGAAGGAAGTTGCCATCTTTAGGGGTAACTTCTTCTTTTGGAAAGGGGTTTGAATGTCAATTTTTGTATACATATATACATAAACGTGTGGTTAATAAATATATATGCGATATGCATGCCATTGAGAAAAGATGATTAGGTTATCATATTTTCAAGGGCGACCCAATAGTATTTCAGGGCGGCCCAATAGTATCAGTGGACAAGTTAGGGCTTGCGCTACTAAAAACTAGGACCCTCAACTAGAAAAAAAACATTTTATATATGTATATAATTTTGGCCTAATTATTCAATCGGCGATTAGGAGTTTAGGGTGGAGCATTATAGTGGGAATTGTTGAATTGGGGGAAGCGGGAATTAGGGCGAGGGCAGGTACCACGGAAAATCAATCAACACTATTTAGGGATGATCAATCGACTGGGTCGTTAGCATGATAGCATTAATTGGATTTAAATCTGGTCAGGGGCCATTGCAATTCCAGTCGCTTTAACGCTTCAATCGACAGTCGTTTGTAGGTTTGATTTGTTTTGCAATCAGTCAATCATATTCGGATTTCAAACTAACTGAGTTGATTTGATTTTAAACTGCTTTAGCAAGTTTGTATTTTATACCAATGCTCCGTTGCGATTCATGGGCCACTTGGTAGATTTCTTGTCAGTTTTCAATATATGATGTTTATGTGTTTATTATCTTTTCAAATGTATATAAACAACTTTCAATATCAACAAAGGAACGACAAACCCGATTAAAATACTCAAGCCTTATTGGGCTTCAAGTTGGATCACCAAAAACATGTCATATATGGTGACTAGCTACAAACCCAAACCCAAACCCAAACCCAAAAACAAAACGAAACCGATTACACCGGCCCAATAACAAAACGATCATTGATCGATGGTTTATACTTTATCTCCATTATCCACCTGCTAGTTTGCTACCCCAACTTCCTTGACAACCTAATTTAGTAATTTTTAACTTTGACCAATATTTCTTTTATACTATATTTCTTTCACTTACAACCACTTTAAACTTGTGTTTGATTCACAAATTTCTTTTTAAAAGAATTTAAATTTGTAAAAAGAATTAGAATTTAAAAAATTGGATTTAGAACTTAAAGTTATCAAACAAATTAAGAATTTAAGGGCCCGTTTAGTTCATAGAATGTTTTTGATGAAATTGGAATCTATCAAAGGAATTAAAATATGAAAGAATTGGAATAGATTCATGCCATGCGTTTGGTTGGCTCAATGCGATGGAATCCTTTGACATAATCATGTTTGGTGTGTTAAACTTTCAACGGAATTGGAATGGAAAATAACTGCAAATGACATAACTACCCTTATTTGTAATTTTGTAAAAAAAATTATAATTACATCCTTAAAATAAAAATAAATACTTGTTATATTTATTTTTAATCGTTTCTAAAAAATAAATCATATAAAGTTATTTATTAGTTCTTTGCATGTTACAAAAATAAATACAAATTGAAAATTTTCAAACAAATTCTCATCTTATCACATTTGAAGTCTCAACAAAAGTTAACATAAAATGACGTAAATCAACATAATACATTCTAATCAATTGATAATATTCCAAGACTCAAACATGCTTTGTGCAAGATTATTTCTAAATGCAGTCCACTCATTTGAAGTCCCAATAGAAGTTATATCATCCTCGTCGACATCTTCAATGTTGCTCGTTCCCGCATCCAATACATCGTCCATCGGATCAATTGGCATTTCTTGTCTAATAAAATTACGGAGTAGACAACATGTCATTATGATCTTATTCTTTAAGTCAATGGGATAATATGAATTATCCCTTAATATTCCCCAACGTGCCTTCAAAATACCGAAACATCTTTCGATAACATTTCTTGCAGATGAATGTTTCATGTTATAAAACTCTTTTGGCGTGGTTGGTTGATGCCCATCACGCCAATCATTTAAATGATATCTTTGACCTCTATAAGGAGCGAGAAAACCTTGTCCATTTGTGTATCATGCGTCTACCAAATAATAACCTACAAATGGATACAAAACGTATGAAGTTTTTCGCATATGTCTAAATAATTATTTTAATATGTATTTACGTACATGATCTTGGAACTTTCAAACCGTGAGGCCTATCAAGAGCATCCCAGAGGACTCTACCATCAGCTGCAGAACCCTCCCAACCCGTTAACACAAAAATAAATTGCATATCTTGTGAACAAACACCTAATACATTTGTAGCAATATCTCCCTTTCTTGTTCTGTATCTAGGCTTCTCTTCTAGTGGCACCAAGCATTTTATCTGTGTCCCATCTAAAGCTCCAAGACAATTCTGAAACCAAAACAAAAACAAGTTGTTAAGGAAAAAACTAACTATACGATAAAATTATAATGAATATGTGATACCTTGAACCATTTCCATCTACGATCAGTAGAATCCTCGGGAACAGGTTCCGGTTTCTTAAGCAAGTGTGAATGTAATCTTATCACTGCATTGCAAACTCGAGAAACTATTCTACTAATTGTTTCTCCTGAGCGATGAAAACGACTTATCATTACACGATTCTTAACATTATGAGCTATAATGTGAAGAAAAATGGCTACTTGTTCATCGATGGCCATATTCCTACTTGATTTTAATCCTCCAAATGTCTTAAGCATGCAACACACTCGGTCCATCCTAACTTGTGATATAGACATGGTGTGACTTTCATAAACACACATGTTCAATATCGAGCATCGGTCTATTTTTCCTAAAGAGTAACTAAGACGTGGTTTATCCACTTGGTATACGATCGCCAACATGTAAAGTGAAATTACAAACCAAGCAACTATTATAGTAACTTGATCCCATCCCACCATGTCAAAATCAATGTTTTTGCTTACGTTTTTTGGTTGTTAAACTAAGTCTTGACATTTCCTGCATGAAGAAACATCTTCAACTAAAACAAAGAAACTACAATTTTCTAATTCATGACTAAGGAACAAGGTGCAGTGTTAAAATACTTGGCCTGTTACCTGCTCATCATGTATAAAATATAGTTAAGATGTTGGAGTACATACCTTTCCAAGAGAATGACCGACAAGGGTAATGGCCGCGGGGTGGCGAATGTGACGAGGGTGAGCCGTTGGAAATCATAATTCTTTTTGTTGAATTCTTTCATAATTTATAAAAAAATTGAAATCTTTTGCTTGATGAAATTTGAGAGAATTAATTCAAATTCCAATTTATTTGTCAACCACACACATTAAGATTGAAATTCAGATTTCAACTTCAACAAATTCTAAGAACCAAACATATCAAGAAATAGAATTCAAAATTCAATTCCATTGCATTATGCGAACCAACACACGTCCTAAGTTTTATATATAAAAAAAACGAACAACACTAACATCGTCATTGATTTGACCCTAACAAAGTAGCGTCTAGCCTTTCGGCTAAGTGAAATGTTTAGCAATAGATGTTTTCACATTCATAATCCTTTACCAACTATCGTCAACGCTTCAAATCATTAAAGATTGGTAAACCACTTCTTAATTCATATATCATTCTTTTTTCTTTTTCTTTTTTTGTCATGGACAATAACCTAATTTACTGATTACCAATATAGTTTACGGTGAGATCACATTACCCGAAACTTGATCTAAACACACCATCAAAACTTACCTAAAATATCCAATACTCAATTACAATTTTAACAACTCCATATTTTTAATAACTTTAAGTTTCCTAACAATTTAAAAAAAAAATACCATTATTATATTTTTAAGATTATAAATTATATTAACTTATTTCGTTTCACAATTCATAATCCATGTTTTCACATTCATAATCCTTTACCAACTCTAATCGTCAACGCTTCAAATCATTAAAGATTGGTAAACCTCTTCTTAATTCATATATCATTCTTTTTTCTTTTTCTTTCTTTTGTCATGGACAATAACCTAATTTACTGATTACCATTATAGTTTGCGGTGAGATCACATTACCCGAAACTTGATCTAAACACACCATTAAAACTTACCTAAAATATCCAAAACTCAATTACAATTTTAACAACTCCATATTTTTAATAACTTTAAGTTTCCTAACAATTAAAAAAAATATACTATTATTATATTTTTAAGATTATAAATTATATTAACTTATTTCTTTTCAATGCGAGTGTCGGTTTGGTTTCGGTTAATTAGAGGATATCACCTAATACCATATCTGTCTCAAAACCCATATAATTTTTATAATTAGTCTCATACACGGTCGCATATTCAATACTCGTCTCATAACCACCTCAAATGTTTGGGCTTCAGTTTTCCCGTCAATTTCATGTTTTTCTTAGTAATTGATCGTTTTAACTTTTCAATTGTTGATTTGAACTACATTTATCTATTTACTGCATGTTTTTGTTCACTATTCGGGTGTTTACTCAAAACAGGTTTCCTGATATAGTTTTATCACCATATGTATAACCGTCAGTCATCCCCATATCTCAAAGTGGTATGAACATGATTGTTGCATTCTAAAAAAGGGGCAAGCATATTCTAGGACATAAAACGAACTTTGAAATTTAGGCCTTTTAATGAAAATTTTAAAATGTAACTTTATATAACGTCAAAAAGTATTATATTTATGTTTAGATCGAATGTTATTATAGTAACTCCATAAATAAACGTCAATCATTTTGTTAACTCTTATCATTTCTCTCTAAAAGCACAAAAGTTGATGGATTATCACATATAATATCAACTTAGAATATAAATTAAAGTTGTTTTTCAACTTTTTGAGGCCCTTAAAATTTTGGAGTTTAAATCAGGTGATTTAATTGTTTGTACTATAAAGACGACGCTCATGTTCTCAATGTATATCCATTCCAGGGCCGACTCAAGATACTTGGTGGCCTAAAGCGGACTAAAAGTTTTGGGGTCCTTTTTCAAAAGTTATATTATAAAAACCCTACTCTTTTTTATCCGGACTTCAAATTCAACAAATTAACCAAAGCAGCAAAAAGCAAATAAACCAAATTACTAAACAAGGACAACAACAAATAACTCAATTCAACAACATCAAATAAACCAAATTCAATAGCAGCAAACTACTAAATTACTAAACAAGGACAGTAGCAAATAACTTGGATTTCATTGCTGTTTGTCTAAATTGCTAAATAGGACACCATCAATTCTCCAAGAAGCTTAAAAGTTTTACAAATTCAAACATAAAAAATGCAGAGAACAAGTTAAAATTCAAACATCATAACTATAAACTATCAAGTAAAATTGTCTTCATTTAGGTAACATTACTGATCTAGCAACCACATACGCCAATCTGGAATCAAATAGGAACTTGAAGATGCGACGATTAAAAGAGTCTTATTCGAGAAATAGAGCATGCCATGATTTAAGCTTCTCCATTGGAATGGATTGTCGTTTCAGTCTTCAAGGCAACAAGAATGGCAGCAGGCGATGGATTGTCGGGTTGCTTTAGGGCCCAAGTCCATTGGGCCGACCCTGATCCATTCGCTATAAATATATAATAAGTCTTTTTGACAACCACTCCCTTGTTTCTATCTCATTTTTTTTAAGATGTACCTTTATATTAAATCCTTCCAACTAATTTTCTTTAAAAAGAAAATGTTAATATTTGACATTTTCCCCTTATTTTTTTAACGACAAATGCTACTTATACTTTATTTTACACCAATAACTCTGAACTACACAATTATCCAAATTTAATCATGTAACATCGCTTCTAAAAGACATATGACTCTACTAAACGGGGTAGCCCCATATTGCTTTTCCCCCAATTTTCTCATGTATATTTTTTTAGCTTGTCTTGGTATTGTAGTTACAAAGAATTCTTAAAAGGACACATATAAGATAACCTAATTATTTTATCTTCATATTGTGGAACACAATGACATAAATATCACATGAATTGCAACATAGAAATATGTGAAATTAAATGAACAATTAAATAAGTTACCCTTAAAGTTTGCTTTTAAAAAAAGCATGGTGTAAATCAAGCCTAGAAAAACAGACGGAACATGTTCAAATGGGTTCTAAGCAAAAAATGGGGTTGGGTTACTTATTAAATTGTTATTAGTTTTTTTTAAATGAATAATTTGATCCTAAAATAAACACCTTTAAAAATTATTTCACTAAAATTAATAGTTAGATATGTAGTTCATATAAACAATTAAAATCACCATAAACAAGATTATTGAAATATCAAAAACCCAATAAATATTTTCAATAATATATAAAAAAAAAGAAACTTAAAAAAATGTGTAGCAGCGGCACAGGAGCAGTAAGATGATAAAGACTGGGCTAAGGCAGCAATTTTAAGATATGTTAAAGCTATTAAAAATCTATATGTTTATATATATAATTATAAAATATATAATTATATGATTATATAATTATATGGTACATTAATGCCATCCTCCTTTTGTAGCATCATTGCATGTGCTCCTCTTCAAGTTGCCTACTATGATTCCATTTTTGAAGTTAAATCTAAGCACATAAAGAAGGATAAAAAGAAGAAAAATAATAAAAATAAAAATAAAAACTTTTAATGATTTTTCCTCCTTTCTCATGGGATGGCAGAAAATAACCATATTGGGTTTTGATTTATTTTATAAAACCCAAACCAGATCCATCTCTCAAGCAGAAGAAAAGACATCATTAATTAAACCCTAAAAATAACATGAAAATATTCAAGAATCTCCATGTTTTTTCCAACACACCAACATTGTAACACAACGTTTGACAATATAAAATCTTGCCTTCTGTTCTTTAGCCAAATGACCACATTTCCGAGTGAAGTTTTCACATTTTTGAGATGAACTTCTTGAAAGATCACATGGAGATTTGCCGTTCTTCTGTGATGAGCTTCTTGAAAACAAAGAAGATTTGGAATTTGATGAACTCTTATGTGAAAATGATCTCAAAAGAGGTGATTTTGTGGAGGTTTTCTGTGACATGCTTCTTAAGAATGATGATGATTTTGATGAATGATTGCATGGATCTTCTTTTGATAACTTACATTTCTTGTCCATGATGTGCTCCTTAATAATGCTGATTTCTGTATATGAATTCTAGAGAGAGTGTGTGTGTTTGTGTTTGTGTGTGTGTGAGTGAGGAGAGAGAAGATGGTAGAGTGGGATGAGGTGAGATGAGGTGTTGGAAAGCTATAAATAGTAAAATAGGGGAAAGGGTAGGTCTTGAAAGTAGAATTAGAGTGTGTTTTTAGAATATATACCAAATTGTGTGAATGATCTTTGGATCCGAGGGGGTGCGACGTCTTAACATTCAATGCTCGTCGTTAAAAAAAAAGTTATCATACATTTGTCAGTGGTGTTGTCTAGATGTGAAAAACGGTTATATAGTTTATATATGGTTTGTCAGTGGTGTACGACATACGACGTTGCATCAATTGGTTATGTGTAAGATAGAAAGTTATACGGCCTGTATAGCTATCTGTCATACGATTCATATATATAAGAAAACAACACACAACACACGGCTCATATAAGAAAAATAACAAACCTCTTATGGGTAGTATAGGTAGTGTTGTCTAGATAGTATGAAGTTGATGTTTTTATAGGGATGTCCATTTGAAATCTGTTTGTTAAAAGATTAAATCGAACCAAAATGGATTCGAGCTTTATATACTCAATTTGATTACACACTGGCCTAAAGAGGTCTCATAAATATATAGCTATAAATGTAGTTAAATATATACACACTATTTAATAAATAACAAACAAGCTGAGATCAAGTTTTAAAATGAGCTTGAAACAAGTGAAGGTTGAGCTCGAACTCTTTAAGATTAAAAAAAACGAACTTGAATTTAGATGAGTTTAGGTTCGACTCGATATGCATAGAAAGTTATACATGATGAATAGTTAAATGAACAAGATAAATAGTTAATTTGTATTGTTTTTTATAGTACTTTTGATGATGTAGGGTAGGGTAGCATGAAACAAAATGCAACTCTAGTCTTCTTATAGAAAAGTTAATGGAGTGTAGAATTTTATTGGGTCTTGCACTCTTGAAACTAATAAAAAACTAGAGTAAATTACTTGAAAGGTTCATGTGCCACCAAACTTATTGGACCAAATATATAACTTCTATCTCATACTGAGGACCTGATCAATAATATGGATATTCCGAGTATATACTTAGGGGTGTAAATTTCTAACACGAACCTAGCACGAAAAAAATAGGTTTTGGGTTAGACAATACAACCCGTTTAAAAATGGGTCGTGTTCGGATTGACCAATTTAGAAAATAGGTCAGGTTAGGGTTGACCCGCTAACCCGTTTAGGTTTCAAATTTATTTTTTTAGTTTCACTTTCTAGAAACGATTATTTAATTACTTTTAAATTTAGTGTTTACCATAAAGTAATTAATTTATACAAAAAAAAAATTGTTTTTGCTTTGTAGATATGACTATTCAATTATTTTTCGATTTACCTTTAATAAATTAGATTTTGGATTTAGTGGTTTGTAATTTTTATTTAGATAAAGGGGTTAAACGGGTCAGGTTCGGGTTGACCCGACTTTAAGTATATCCAGGTTAGGGTTGTACTTTTTGACACGAATAAGAATATGGGTCGTGTTCGGGTTGCATAATTCAACCCGTCAACCCGCTAACCCGACACGAATGACACCCCTATATATACTCTAAAAACTATAAAACATAGTTGAAGTAATTTTGTTGGTTTAATTAGGAGCTTGGCCAATTTCATTTTTTTTCAAATGACATGTTCTATTTAATCATCTTTTTAAAGTTGAAACCGGTCGGTTTAGCTAGAGGTGGCAAGCAGGAATTAGGTAGCGTTTGATATATAGGAATGAGAGGTGGAATGGAATGGACGATTATGAGGGAATGAGAAATATGATGTTTGGTTGGACGATGGAATAGAATCACTCATTCAACAAGAAATGTCATTCCCTCTAAATCCTTCAAATTCATTCCATCCACCCTCTTGTTTTTTTTTTCTCATTTCATCCCATCTTTCATCCTTCATCACCACCACACCCTCCTACTACGACGACCACCCACCACCACCACCACCACCACCGCCACCACCACCCATCGTCGTCGCCTCCACCGCCTCCCGCCATCTCTCCCCGCCACTACCACCGCCTCCTCCCCCACCGCAACCACCCACCACCGTCGCCGCCACCTCCCATCACCCACCACCACCAACGACCACCCACCACCACCGCCTCCTCCATTCACCAACGTCGCTGCTAGGGCTGTTCAAAAAGTCCGCGGCTCGTGGCTCGCTCGAAGTTCGCTCGAAAAAAGCTCGGAAAAAGCTCGGCTCGGGAAAAGCTCGGTTTTAAACGAGCCGAGCCGAGCTGGCTTGAATTCTAAACGAGCCGAGCTCGAGCTAGGGTTGGATCGGCTCGGGCTCGGCTCGTGGGCTCGGCTCGTCTAAATAACTAATATATATATATATATATATATGTTATATATGTGTTATATTTGAAATATGATATTTTGATTTTTTAAGTTAATTTGTTTTCAAGAACTCTGAGTTTTGGACTAAAATTTTACTTTATCTACAATTGTATTTACTCTCTACTTTGTAAGTTTTGGGTTATCTATGTTTCTTTTTTTTGTATTTTATATATTATCCCTTCCATCTATTTAGTTTTTTTAAGGCAATCAACTTCAAACCGAGAATAAAATATTTTTTTGTTGTTTATATATATATTAATATGTAAAAAAAAAAACGAGCCGAGCTCGAGCTCAATTTTTCAGCTCGGAAAAAAAATCGAGCCGAGCCGAGCTGACTCGTTTAATTTCGAGCTTGAGCTCGAGCCAAGCCTGGTTCGGCTCGGCTCGTTTACAGCCCTAGTCGCTGCCTCCACCACCCATTGCTATCTCTCGCTGCCACCGCCGCCGCCACCGCCCACCACCATCTCCCGCCACCGCCGCCACCGCCACCGTCACCACCACCTCCCACCACCACCACGGTTGCCTCCTCCTTCTCCGCCACCCACCACCACCACCTCCTACCACCCCACCCCCACCCACCAACCACCGCCCACACTCATCACCGAATTTATTCCTTCGTCTTTTCTAGCATACCAAACAACATAAAGTAATGATTTATTCCATTCCCCCATGGTAACCAAACAAAACAATGGAATGGAATGCTCCATTTCATTCATTTGTCCATTCCATTACCTCGTCCATTCTGTTGCTTCATTCATTCCATTACCACATACCAAACAGACCTGCAAAAGGTTGAGGTTAAAATAACTATTGGTTGGTATATATAGAATAAACGAGTAAATGAATTGATGGGTCGGGTAGGTTAAAATTCAACTTCGGTTACATGTCTATGTTTAACTAACTTTTATAAACACTATAAATATAAAATATTTGAAATAAATCAGAATTAAAATCAACTTATTCAAAAATAATTAAATTATATCTCTATTTAACTAATTTTGTTTATAATACATATATATACCGAATTTGAAATAAATCATAATTAAAATCAACTTATATATAAATAATTAAATTAAACATAATAGTTTGACTGTAAAATTGTGAAAATATTATTACAATTTTAGGGACTCACAAAATCTAGATTCTCCCGATCACTTGTAAATTGCAACAATCGTAAACTTCAACCCTAAATTTGAAAACAATATTTCTTTTTTTAACGGCAATTTAGATCACTGACAGGTCACTGACCCACTCGATCATCTTCACCCCCATAGAAGGAAACCTACCATAGGTGAGAAAACTCCATGGTCCAACTTGAACCCCCCTTTTATTTTTACAAGTGAGACTTGAACCCAAAACCTACTTATTTTGAAGAAAAGTCTTAGGCATACAATTTACCTTTGCCACTAGACTAAGCTGGTGGTAGTTGAAAACAATTTTTCTAAAGACCCATTTCCCACCCTAGATATCATAAATATACTACAATGTACAAGTTTTAACGCATAAAATACAAGTTAGCATATAAAAATAATTTTTTTTAACAGTGAAGATCACATTGGAAAACGGATCATCCTTCCACCTGAAGAACATAAATTTGGCGACCCAGCGCCACACAACCTAGGAAGAAACATACAACTGTGAAAACCCCCTGACTCAACCTGAAACATTTTGTCTCAAGCGAGACTCAAACCGATGACCTCCCATTTAAAAAATCATGAGACTACCCCTCAACTAACCTTCTTTTAAAGTAATTACTATTTACCACAAATTTATGGTATATTTTTATTTTCTATAAATTATATTGGCTGGGAGGTCGGTGTTCATTAAAGTATTAAACAATTGCTTCCCGGACCTAAGTGCTAACATGGTACTTTTTTTATATTTATTTGAGTAAACTCCCGTTTTAGTCCTGGTTTGTATCAATTCATTATTTTAGTTCAATAGTTCAAAAATCATTATTTACTTCCAATAGTTTTATCATTTGTTTCATTTTTAGTCAATCCACTAACTTCCATCCATTTATTTTATTAAATTAAGATGAAAAGTCAAAAATACTCTTAAACTAATTAGGTAATATATTAACATGTTTAATTGTTTAAAGATCATTTGTGTAACTTATTTAAAAAAAATACCACAAGGTCACCACCACCAACCCCACAACTCTGCCACTGTCACCACCACCACCCCACAGCTCCACCATTGCCTCCACCACCATCCCCCTCCGCCACCATCAGCCCCGTTCTTCTATCCTCACCACAGCCCCGCCAATTTTAATCTCCACAAGATCTGCCTGCAAGATCTAGTTGCATTTCACCAATTTCGTGGGTAGATCTAACACCACCAGCAGCCACCACCCGTTTTCGTTTTCGCCGGAACCCTAGCGCCGCCGCTGGGTATTGCCGGATTATCGATTTCTTCTGGAAAAGGCACCTGAAACGAAAACAGGCCTGCTCGTCTGAACAATCGCTAGAAGGCCACCCCTAATGCCCGACTCAGTGCTCGTCAAAAACGAAAACAGGGATCTGTTCGTAAGAACCTCCTTAGCCGCCACCCATGCTCATTTGAACAATCGCTAGAAGTCCGTGGCCTACAAGGTGGACCTGTTTTGACCCTTCTGCCCAACGATACTGACCCATCCATTCTTTCAACTCTACCTTCATTGCATAACCCATTGTCGTTTAATAAGAGGACCTCTTTAAACTTTACAGAGCTGCTCTGATAAAGATGTTCTTTCCATTTGGAAAGACTGTGTTTGAGGATTTCCTTTTGCATACTTGTGGCCCAAAACGTGGAGAACCACGCGGCTATGCATTTGTACAGTTCAGCACCAAGGAGTTAATTCCACCGGTAGAAAAGGGGGTGGTGGTTTCAGGGCTGGTGGTGGAATAGGGGGTGCTGCTGATGGTGGTGGAAAAGGGGGGTTGAGGGCAGAGAGAGAGTAAGTATATTTCTTTAATATATGTATACACATTTATTTACGAGGGGTATGTTCGTATTTTATTAATTGGGACATTTTAGTCATTTCAGTTAAAACTTAACAGAAAATTGAATGGAGGTTAATGGATTAACTAAAAAGGAGACAAATAGTGAAACTATTTGATGTAAATGAGGATTTTTGAACTATTGGACTAAAATAGGGAATTGATACAAAACACGTGGACTAAAACAAGAGTTTACTCTATTTATTTATTTTACAAAGTAAATTTTCTTTAAATTATTATTTCCATTAATCACATAAATATCTCATTCAAATTTCAGTTTTTTTATTACCCCCACAGTAAATTTTCAAATTGTTCCTTTTTCACTTGCTACTACCTGACTTATTTCTTCATTTTTACTGCAGTAAATTTTTTATAATTACTCAATTAATTACCTGATTGAATAAATAAAAAAAAGGATGTGGGTACAGCTAGGTAAGCATAATATTTGAGTTGAAAGAAGACAATGAGGTAGCAGTAGAAATATGGAAAAGACAATAACTTTTTGAAGAGAATGAGCTGTAAGTTCTGTTATAGTAGATTAATGGCAGTACTATGAAACCACTAATCCATGCATATATAATAAGGTTTAGGTTTTGGAATCTGATTCAGTGATTTTCATATTTTGATTGACACATGCTAGCTCCATTATACTCTCATAAGAGCAACTAGTTCAAAACTTGATTACAACCCGTCATCAACCCGTTTTTGACTAGCCAGCCCGTTTGACTCCTTAAGATAAAACGGATTTGTCTTGGCTGAAACATGGGCCGGGTTTAAGCTACATGATTTTTAAGTGTATTCGGTTAGAGTTGATACTTCTGACACCAATTATAAATGTATGGACCGTATCAGGGTTCATAAATTTCAACCTAATAGCGTAACTCGAGAATATAAAATTTACTAAAACAATGTTTTTCATTAGTTCATAAATATTATCAAAGAATCCAATTTTCTGATAGAAGACCAAACTAGAAGTCATGGTGTTGGATTGAACTATAAGTGGGGATAGAAAAACCTGAACATGACAAGAATACTTGAAATCTAAAATATTTCGGATGGGTATTCGAGTATGAGATCGGGTACGGCATTGATGAAGAAATTCTTGAGCTCGGGTGATACCTTGTATAAAATTAAAGCTTCAATATAAGAAAACATATATATGTTTACCCAAACCATATACCGAAAAAGTTTTAATTTTTAATTTTATTTTATGTTGACCATTGTACAGTAAAGCTTCATCTCGTGTAAATTAAAAATGAATATTTCTTTTGATATATGTATTTAATAATATTATTTATATTTTGCATTCTACGAAGTGTGAACTTGTCTACGACTTATACATTAAATTTATATATTTTATTTCAAAAACCATATGGTGATGATGATACGTACATAATTTATCATAACATTTATTGTAGTTGTTAAAAACATAAAATTATATAATAGCTAGAACTATATAAAAAAATGTGCTTAAAAATCTCAATTGATATTTTTAATAAACTAACACCAGAATACACGGCGTGTAATTATCCAACATATATTAATTCAGGTATAATATACGATTTTACAACACATGTATGATACTAACAAACAAACATATCCATTAAAATTCCAGGGTCTCTGAAAGGTGGGATGAGGGTAAACATTCCCTCTGTCTCATAAGGTAAAGCGGCTGCATCCGGATATATAGACTCCCAACACAGAATATATATGATACTGAGATTATCAATACCCGTCCAAAACCCGTTATTGTCCATCATTGACTATTAGTTGTACATGTTAAATAACTTAAGATGGGTGGGGTGGGGTAGGGTAAGGGGGTGGGTATCAACAGGGATTGCAAGATGCACATGCTGGTGTGTCAGCCCAAACTTTGAAATAGTGAGAATAAATCTGAGTTTCGAAGCCAAACACCCCACAAACCAAAACTTTCAATTAAATGTTTTCACAGAGAAAAAAAAAAGCATCCAATGCCATAGGCAAGACATTTCGGTGATATGTGTGGACGATTTTCTTGTTGTTACACCCACAATAGTACACCATAATGCACCCATATTCAACTTAGCACTGTATGTGTAGTGCGTGTGCGTTGTGTATTTGCGTGTGCATGTGTGCGTGTTTTTATTTCTAACTATAGTTAAATGGTTTTACCTACCGGTTAAATCCGTTATTTCTTTTAGTCTTTCATCTATTATCATCGCCATCATCATTTCTTCTTATATGATGCGAAAAAAAAAGGTTTTATATCGCTTTACTATCAAAGTAATAAGCTATGGAGAAAACAATTATTCGATTCACATGATATCATAATTAATTTTAATAAATATGTGGATATTACATACTATTATTAAATACTATATTAAATAAAAGTTTAATTAATATAACTATGTTAGTTTATTGATTATTTAAAAGAATAATAGAAATATAATATTTCTTATAATATAAAAAGAATTTTTAGAGGATAATAGTTAAAAGTAGTTGATATCATATTTAATTAAGCGGCCAGAAGCCCATAACTATAACATAAAATCTTCACCTATGTTTTAGAGGTAACACTTCTTTACAGATATAACGGGAGATCTTAATTACATAACACTAAAATCGTTTAATATTTTGATCGATTGCTTTTTTTTTTTAAATTTTATACTTTTTTCATATAAATATATGTTTATGTACATAAAAAAACTATTAAACTAGTTTTTTATATGTTTAAAAGTTTACATACATATATGTAGGTTATGTGCAGATGAAATAAACTGCACATGTGAGGTTATATAGATAAACAAGAAAATGTTCATTTTTTTGTTTAATTTCTTGAGAGGTGATCAAACATTGCATTTATAACATTTTCTTATATTTAAAAAAAAGCTTTGAAACACATAAATAATTCATTTTGTTTTGTGTATTTCGTAATATTTAATGTTCTGCATAGAACCCTCCCTTGTTTGACAATAATTCATTTACGCATCGTATTGTCCTATACGATGCATATACGAGGTTTGACAAAATCCTATACGCACCGTATTGGCCTATACGATGTGTATATGGCCCAAATTTTGTGTATTTAACCATGTAGAATTCTCATTCGAACGTATCCTTTCAAAAAAAAAATTCAAACAATCTCCCAAAAATTATAAACATGTCTTGGTGGTGGGATGGTAACTACGGTTTTCAGGTATATTCTAACGAGTCGGTGAAAAAACAACCCACAAAGTTCTGGCGTTCAAGAGGTGAACAAGGAGGAGGTCTCGTCCGACGTTTATTCTCATCAACGGGTAAGGCTTCCTGATTTGAACGAGCCACTGAGCAATCCCGAGTTCGTATACGGTGAACCGTCTTACCTTACACAACCCACGAACGACTACGTATATGGTGAAGTCTCTTACCCGACACAACAAACCGACGACTTCGTGTGCGGTGAAGTCTCTTACTCGACACAACAAACTGACGACTCTGAAGACGAGGAACAAAACCATCAAAACGTGTCGTATAAAACTGACCAGAATTTTCAGTCTCGTGAACAGTTGGTGGATTGGGCTGTCCGGAGAGGACGTGAGAATGGTTATGTCCTTGTCACCCGACGATCGAGGAGAAAAGGCGACGATCCGACGGAACCGTTTATCAAGGTGTGGCTTGTGTGTGACCGTCACGGCGAACGTGCGTCTACTGCCACGGTTAGACGTGCCGGTAGCAAGAAAATAGGTTGTCCCTTTAAATTGGAAGGAGAGTACCAAGAAAATACTAGTGATTGGAAATTAACAGTGAAGGATGACAGTCATAACCACGATCCTAGTCAACATCTTGAGGCGCACTCGTTTGCGAGGAGACTGTCTCAGTCGGAACAACTTTTGGTGGCGAAGTTGTATTCGCAAAACATGTTGCCACGAAACATTCTGGCAACTATAATGGAACAAAACCCAGAGAGTAGTTGCATTAAAAAGGACATTTATAATGCGATACAAAAGATAAAAAACGAAACAAGAGTCGGTAAAACTCCAATGCAGATTCTGGAAAACCTGCTTTCTTCTAAAAAATATGTCTACTATACTCGGGAAGATCCTGCCACAAATATTGTGGAGGAGATATTATTTATTCATCCGAAATCGTACGATATGTGGCGTGCGTTCCCGCACGTGTTGATGATCGACGCGACGTACAAAACAAACATGTATAGACTTCCATTTGTCCAAGTGGTTGGTGTGACCTCCACACACCAGTCGTTTTGCGTCGCTCATGCATTTATATCAAAAGAACGGGAGGAAAACTTCGTCTGGGTGCTACTGCAAATAAAAGCAATGTTGCAAAAGTGTATGGAGCCGCGTGTGATAGTAACAGAAAGGGACAAAGCTCTTATGAACGCGTGTGATAAAATATTTTCGGACTGTTCCAAGAACCTATGTCGGTGGCACATACACGAGAATATCGCAAAACATTACAGGGCATTATTTACAGACGAAGACTGGGCAACTTTCAAGTATTCATGGTCGGTATTATGTGAGTCTCCCACGCTAGATATATACCAGTACAACTTCAACCGGCTTTATGAACGACTGTATGCAGCCAAACGAGGAAGTAAGTTTTGAATATTTAATATTTTCAGTATTGAATATTTATTAAATATTTAAATATTTATTCAATATTTCATATTTTTCCAGGAGTTATAGATTATGTGAGTAAAAGTTGGTTGGACCCGTATAAAGAAAAGTTTGTATCCGCCTGGTCCAACAGAAACCTCAATTTTGGTCAACATACGACGAACCGAGTCGAGAGCCAGCATTCGCTCTTAAAGAGTTATCTTAGAAATGCTAACAGCTCGCTAGATAGACTTGTTGGGTTTGTTGATGAAATTGTATCAGATCAATATTATCAAATACAGTTTGGGTTTGGAACAAGCCTCGTAAGAAAAATGGGCAGCCACATAGCTATTGAATTGTTTGATAACTTGCAAGGTAAAGTTTAATATAAAGCTCTAAATTTGTTAGAAAACGAGTGGTACAAGTTATCACATATACGGAAACAAAAGGCAATGTGTGGTTGCCAACTTTTCAGTAGTTGTGGGTTGTCGTGTGCTTGTCGTCTGGCAAATATCAAAGTTACAGGTAAACTGTTTTGACTTTTCAGTAGCTGTGGGTTGTCGTGTGCTTTTCCAAGCCACCGCCAAAGAGGCCTGAAAAAATGTTCAACCAAAACTAGGTAGTTTCGATTGAACAAATGTTCAACTGAAACTACTAGTTTCGATTGAACAAATGTTCAATCGAAATTTATCTTGTTTTTTTTTATTTTCAAATTATTCTGACTATTTCGTTTTAATATAGGTGGCATAATCCCGCTAGATACATTGGACGTCTTCTTGAGGAAACTTGATTTAAAACCGTCGTTTGTCGATGATGAAAATGTAGACGTGGATAAAGTACTTGGTCAATTGAGAAACAAAATTATGTCACAACCCGATCAGGTCAAAAGAAGTATGCTGTCGAGAATCGCAGGGGTGGTCTTTCCGAGTAAAAGTAACAAGAAAGCGCCTGTGGTACAAGAAGATACTCACGGTCGTCCAACTTTGAAAAGGCAACAACAAAGGAAACAGTATGTCGCGAGAAACAGCTCATTCACAGGATCCCAACAAAGCAAATGTGACCTTGCGAGACGCAGCTCGTACATTGTGTCACAAGACTCTTTACAAGCGAGTTCGGTCATTCAACACTGTCGTTCAACGAAGGGTAAAAGAAAGCAATCACAAGATGATAACGCCCATCTTAGGTTTCCATTGATTATGGGGAAAGATGCGATTAACAATATAAATTGTTTTAAGGATTTGATACCGTCTTTATTTTATCCGTACGTTTCACATATACAGGGTGTAAATCCCAATGGTAACTGTGGTTTTCGATCGATATCTTTGGGCTTAGGGTTAAATGAAAACCGGTGGCTTTTTATCTGACAACAACTTCTGCAAGAGATGGACAATAAAGAATGGTGGAGAACTGTTTTTGACAGAGTCGCTTTTCAACAGTATGATAGGCTACGTCACACAATAGATTGGCAGGATGTGAAAGCCGCACCAGTTAGTCGTTGGATGTCGATGCCATACACAGGACTCCTAATTGCTAAAAGATTTGGGGTGATTGTTCATCTTTTAAGCATCGCCGGTAATCAAACATCTTTTTCCATTGTGTTTTGTTCCTAACGTTCACGCTCAACATCAAATCGTATCGTTAGTTCACGTAAAAAATGCCCATTTCATCCACGTCAAGTTAGACGAAGATTTTCCAATTCCCACGCCGAATGCACTTTGGAATTTGCACTGAAAAGATGATGCAGCAAAATGGAAAAATATATAAAGTGATCGTATTGAACGATTTAAGAAAATAATGATTGCTAATAGATCTAGATTTCCACAATACGTCACGAATCACGGATGATGTTTGTTTAAAATTGTATTTTAACTATTTTTAATTAATTTTATGGTCATTTTGATTAGTTTTTTATTAATTTTAATTTATTATTAATTAATTATAACTAATTATAATTAACTATAACTAATTTTAATTATTAATACATAATTTTAATTAAATATTCTATACGCCGCGTATAGGGCAATACGCGTATAGGCTTGATTGAGAGCGAATTCAAATTTTTTAAATTTCAGATATTTAAAGGCTATACGCCACGTATAAGGCAATACGTGGCGTATAGAATACCAAAGGTTGGTGGCTATACGCCACGTATTGCCCTATACGTGGCGTATAGCCTTCTGATTAAGCCGGATGATGCCTCGTACAGTCCTAAACGATCCACAACAAACACACACAAACACATACGCGACCAGCTCCAAATTGCTCTTTGATTTCGATTGTCGTCTCAAAAAAACTTCGTAAAGGTACGTATCTCAACTCCCGATCAATAATGTTAGGTTTATATTGATGATTAGCGAGTAAAACTGGGTAGATTAGGGCTTTTAATCACTGAAACTTTAGCTATATACGCCACGTATAGCACCATACGTGGCGTATAGTTCATCTGAGTAAGACGATGAAGCCATACGCCATATATCGTGCTATACGCTGCGTATGGCTCATGTTCTCGGCAACTTGGCCTTCGTATGGCTTGGTTGGCCTTCGTATGGCTTGGGTTGCCCGGTAACAGCCCTGTGTATGGCTTGGGTTGCTTACGTATGGCTTGGGTTACCGGTAACAGCCTAAACACCACTTATAAGGCTATACGTGGCGTATAGGTTTTTAAAAAAATAAATTTTTTATTTTAAATAAAAATAATATATTATTATTATTTATTATTTAAAATAAAAAAAATTTATTTTTATTATTTAAAATAAAAACAATATATTATTATTATTATTTATTATTATTTAAGATAAAAAATTATTTTTATTATTTAAAATAAAAACAATATATTATTATTATTTATTATTTAAGATAAAAAATTATTTTTATTATTTAAAAAAAAACAATATATTATTATTATTTAAATTAAAAAAAAATTTATTATTATTTAAAATAAAAAAATAAAAACAATTTATTATTATCAGATATGGCGGATCATCAGGATAATATTCATATAGAGCAGCTACACGATCTTGCGAATTACCCTTTTCTGGATTTTTCAGCTGATTCGGAGGCGTATGTCAGGTGCAAGAAGCTCCGCGGTTGGGCCCAGGGACGGCGGTCGATCGGGGGCTCCTCGAGGAGGTACAAGAAGCCGAGCGGGCTAGGTCCATCATCGGCCAGGACAAGCCATGGTTGCGTCTTTTTGGTCTTTCATTCACATAGACCTACCGAGAGATGGTCGTCGAGTTTCTTTCGACGTTCATCTACTCAGAGGCGAGGCTGGGCTGGAGCCTCTTCCCGGTAGAGGTGCACAAAACAAACCGGTTTTTTTTTACCCGGTCCAAATCGGTTTGCGATAAACCGGTTTGGAGAAAACAGGTTCGGGTTAGGCTAAAACCGCCGGTTTGAAGCTTTATGGGTGTAATTGGGTAGGGGACCGATTTGTGTGAACCGGTTCGATAAACCGGTTTAAACCGGTTTTGGTGCTGAAAAAACTAGCCGTTTTCTAACGGATATATAGCCGTTGGGGTCGATTTTAGCCCCTTTTTTTGGCCTTTTTTCACCTCTAATTCACTATAAATAGGTGGGGGTGTTTAGGTTTGATTACACCTCTTTCTACACTCTCTAATCTCTAAAACTCTCTAAACTCTAAAAAAAAAGCATGGCAAGTTTTGGTGTTGGTGGTTCCTCAAACGAAGTTACCGTTGTGGAAATTCGAGCAACAACGAGAAATCCGGCAATTTGGTGCAATTACGATCTATGTTTGTTGTCAAACGGGAAGGAACGTGCTCGGTGCAAGATGTGTGGTGCGTTTTTGGGGAAAGATTCAAACACTAGTTTGAAAACGCATATGGAAAAATCTTGCCCGTCCTTGAAGGGAATTCCAAGTGAAGGTCAAGCCTCGATGATAAGCGAATGAGGAATTTGGAACTTTGATCCAAATATTGTTCGAGATCGAATGACGAGGTTGGTGATTCAAGAAGGATTGATGTTCAACCACTTTGACAATCCGCGCTTGACAAGGATGATTCAAGAGACACTCCAACCACGTTATCATCAAGTAAGTCGCACAACCCTTAGACGAGATTGTACAAAAAATGTGGAAAAAAGCAAAAAAAGAATTAATTTTGGGTTTTGAAAATTTGGAAACCGGTGTAAACTTAACCACCGATGTTTGGTCGGCTAAACATGGTATTCCCGATTCGTACCTTTGCGTTACCGCGCATTGGGTTGATCCCAATACGTGTCAAATGATGAAGCGTACAATCGCGTTTGACTTGTTTGAATATCCACACACCGACGAAAATTTATTTTATATATTGGATGGTGTTATAACCGAATTTAAATTACAAAATAAATTTTTTTCAATGTCTTTTGATAATGCATCTAATAATACAAATGCAGTTCAAAAACTAAAAATTAAATATAAACCGGTTTGCAACGGCGTTTTTTTCCATAGCCGATGTGTCACACACATCATTAACTTGGCGGTGCAAGCCGGGCTTGCAATTGAAGAGGTTTCAAACTTAACATATACTTTTCGACTAATGCTTAAAGATATTTGAAGTAACAAAAAAAGATACCATGATTATATTAGATTTTGTCGTGAAACGAATAATCTTTGCTTAGGTCCGAATTGGGACGTCGAGACAAGATGGAACTCGACTTATACTATGTTTTATAGCGCTTTACGACAAAAAGAAACTTTAGAACTATTTCATGAAATGTTTGCCTCAAAACCTCGTCGTAAAATTCTAAAGTTTCCTTCTACGAGTTGGGACATTTTAAAAGACGTAACCGAATTGCTTGAAGTTTTCAAAACCGCCACTATTTTTTTATCCGGTGTTTATTATCCAACAAGTCCATTAACTCTAAAACAAATATAGTTAATGGCTAACAAGTTGTATGAACTTGAAAATAAATGCTCTATTTTTACAAAAATGATAGAACCGATGAAAGAAAAATTAGTGAAATATTTTAAAGAAATGTCTCCCGTTATAACTTGTGCCGCCGCGTTAAACCCTACAATAAATGTTTACGGGGTTGAAACTTTGATTGATATAATTACTTACGCTTTGAATTTGGATAGTGAAGACATCCATTTTTCACAAGTCACAAAAACATATTTTAACAAATGTTTCCAAGATTTATTTGATGTTTATTTACATAAATATGGTACAACTCCGACTCCACATGATACAATGGGTACATCATCAAGTGGTAGCTCGAGAGATGTTAATTTGAATTTATATAACGAAATGTTAAATGAATTTAGTAAACGGGCTCGAGGTACCACCACGAGTAGCGAACTCGGAAGGTATATTGGCACAAACTTTTTAGCGTTTATGCCTCCTACCGTTTTTGAGGAGTTTGATAATTTGGCTTGGTGGAAAAAAAACGAAGCTTCGTTTCTGATTCTTTCAGCCATGGCCCGTGATGTACTAACCGTCCAAGCTTCCACCGTAGCTTCGGAATCTGCGTTTTCTTTTAGTGGCAGGGTCTTATCGATACGAAGGACTAGACTCACCCCCCTAGCGATGGAAATGGGCATTTGCTTGAAGGACCATTTGGATGCGATAAATAGGATACAAGACCAAACTTCTCTCGAAGACGAAATTCAAGCCGAAGAAATCATGCACAACAACGAGGTTGATCTTGGAATATCCGAACCAGTCACCGATGAAGAACTAGCCGAAGATGCAAGGCTACGAAGCTCCATTTCCGAAGACAACGCACAAGAATAATCAATCAATATTCCAAAAAAATAAAAATATATATTGTTATTTGTAATGTTTTAGAATTTTATAATTTTATCTTGTCATGTTTTTTAATTTCCGAACTTTCTAAATATTAATAAACGTTGAACTTTATGTTTTATATTTGTTATATATATTTTTTTATTTTATATTAAAAATATAAAATTTATTTGAATATGTTTTTTAATTTCCGACGGGCTTGTACCATGAGCCTGAGACTATCACGCCACTTTTCACCGAGGCGGTGACGGAGGTAGACAAGGAGGAACTCCTTGTTTTTTGGGGTTTGATTTCAGATAGTCCTTGGTTGTGTACCAATGGGAGGGTTTCGGGGATTAGAGACCCTTTGTATAGATATCTGCACCGGCTTATTTCGACGTCGATCGCACCGCGTCTGAAAAGCCGTGAGTGGTGCACTGATAGAGACCTCTTCTTTCTCTATTGTCTGCTTACTGGCAGGCAGTGGGACCTATCCACGTGCATGGCTTTATTTTGCATCTGCCTATATGCGGCAGAAGCGCGGGCTTTTGTATGGTAGTGCTTTCATCACACAGATCATGCGGTCGGTTTCACCATTTGATGTGCATGAACCTGCGATGTTACCGGCCATTCCCCCTGTCCGATTAGACCGTCGCACGGCGAGTAGCATGCTCATCACACACCGATTCCGGCAGGGCTTCGGTTCATTGGGGCCGTCCAGGACCAGGTATGGGTCCCGGTGCCGTTTCCGCCGATGCCCGGACAGGGGGACCCGCCTATGCCTCCTCCTCTACTGGGTGTGGCGCTGGAGGACGAGTCGTCGCATGTCGAGCCCATCCACGACCATCCTCTACAGCATCCCCGACACGTACGTCGGTCTGTTAGGCTGGATAGGGTTACCAAGGCATTGCTTGATGGACGTGTTGCCGACAGGGTCGTCAAGTCGATCGCATGGAGGACCTGATGATGTGGGCGCTTTATTTTGCATCTGCCTATATGCGGCAGAAGCGCGGGCTTTTGTATGGTAGTGCTTTCATCACACAAATCATGCGGTCGGTTACACCATTTGATGTGCATGAACCTGCGATGTTACCGGCCATTCCCCTTGTCCGATTAGACCGTCGCACGGCGAGAAGCATGCTCATCACACACCGATTCCGGCAGGGCTTCGGTTCATTGGGGCCGTCCAGGACCAGGTATGGGTCCCGGTGCCGTTTCCGCCGATGCCCGGACAGGGGGACCCGCCTATGCCTCCTCCTCTACTGGGTGTGGCGCTGGAGGACGAGCCGTCGCAAGTCGAGCCCATCCACGACCATCCTCTACAGCATCCCCGACACGTACGTCGGTCTGTTAGGCTGGATAGGGTTACCAAGGCATTGCTTGATGGACGTGTTGCCGACAGGGTCGTCAAGTCGATCGCATGGTGGACCTGATGATGTGGGCGGTTGGACAGCGTGGATCTGTCACGAGCCGCCGGCATCGAGCCAGGCCCACTACCACCGCCACGTCAATATCCGGACGACCCCGTTCAGGATGAGGGCGGGGCGGGTCAGGATGAGGGCGGAGCCGGTCAGGTTTAGTTGTTTTATTTGTATTTAGTTTCTTTCGTTGTTATGTATGTAAAACATTTCGATGTATATATTTAATTTTTTGATGTAATGTATATAATGTTTAGTTTATTTGTTTGGTTGTAATCAATGTCTTGAAACCCGGACCGGACCGGCCGGTCGAACCGGTCAGACCGGGAACCGGTGGTCTGATCGGTCCGGTTACATGTGTTGAACCGTTTCTGCAGCGAACCGGCGGTCGGACCGGTTGAACCGGCGGTCGGACCGGAAACCGGGTGGTCGGACCGGTTGAACCGCTTGACTATTTTGTTTATTTTTTTTAATGTTTTTTAAGTCTCTTGGCTTCTTATTTCGAAGGTAATTGTTAGTTTAAAATTATTGGAATTGACTTGTTGGTGGTTTTTGAAAGGATTAAAAGCTATTTAGACTGATATATTTTTATAATATTTATGACGTCGTCCAGTGGACCGGTAAGTAGACCGGTTCGACGTCCGGTCCGGTTCTGAAAACATTGGTTGTAATGTTTAATATTTTGTTTGTTTGGTTGTAAAATATAAATTAAATTAAAAAAATATAATTAAATAAAAAATACCTATACGTGGCGTATAGGGCAGTACGAGGATTCATAAATTCCCAAATCTTTCACCTTTTGAAGCAAAAATGTAACCCGTACCTCATACGCTGCGTATAGATCAATACGCCACGTATTGGAGCAGCCGCTAGACAGAGAATGACACGTGACATTCTGTTGTCAGTGAATGAACTCTATACGCCCTCGTATTGCCCTATACGAGGACGTATAAAGCGGCGACGTGTCCAATTAAAAATATTCCGTGTGTGGTTAGAATCCCCATGTTTTATATTATACAGTAAAAATCAAGCAGTTAAAATGTTTATAAATCGTAAAATATTCACACTTCACATGCTATTTTTGGTAAGTTTGAATGCTTTCTAAAGAATCTTTTGACTAAATTGATAGAAGATGGGACTGTCGTCAAAAAATGATTTTGACCAGTCAACCTTTTGGGTGATGTTACTTGGTACAATTTCAATTATGATAGCATTTATTTATATGACTTGTGGGCGACAATGTATCTTTGTAATTTATTAATCAATAATCATACATTCAAATCTGGTGAATTACATAAATATACATATTCAAAGCTTAATTTCAAAAATCAACTTACTATTATACCTTCTTTTTTCAATTAATTATTATTATTGATTTTTTAATAAAGTTCTATAAATAAGTTCTTTAATGTTTATTTGTTTTTTCTTAAGTCTTATATAATATTGTTAGTAACGAAGAAAACCCGTAAAATAAACTTAGCTACTTTTTATTTACTCGTTATTTTAATAAATGAAAATTAAAGTATTGATTGTAATGTAATAGTTAAAATCAGTATATTTGTTTTTTAAACAACTTACGATGGTATTACCATAAGGGGAGTAAGCAAGTGGGTTGAATTTTTTCATCCCTATGTATTTTAGATTAAAAGAAGGTAGATTTGATTTTAATAATTCACAGCCATCAAATATTAGTTTTACTTACATTCTTGTAAACTCGTATTTTATAAGAATTAAATAAAAAATATTAAATAGTAATTAATATTTAAAAGTTAATAAAATTAATCTTAAATGGTAATGAAGATATTAAATAGTTAGTAAACAAATATTAAATCATTATTAATTAAGAAAAAAATAATAGAAAAAAAAGAAATCTTTGGTTCAAAATATGTGACACGTGACGCAAACAGTTATTTATTTATTAGATATAGATTAATGGCTTGTACCGGTAATTTGACCATATGTAACTTCTAACTCTTTATTTGTTTTTAAGGACAATCTCACTAACAAAATTATCATAGTTTTATACTCAAATTACATTTGATTTTCACTCGGTTTTCGCTTATAAACAATGCACGTTTCCTCTATTTCGCTCATAATAATCATTTGAGTGAAATCGATTGGAAATTAAATGTGATCTATGATGACTACATGAGTGGAATTACCCTTGGCGACGAAAGCGATGGTTAGGAGTGTCATTGGTTAAATTACTAGTACGGATTATTATCAACCAATGCTCAATACGTTAAAGTTTAGATTATTAAAATCCAATTTGTCTTATGTATATATTATAACTAGCTTAGAACCCGTGTAGTACACACGGATGTAATACATAAAATTCTTAAATCTTTATATATGTATTATACACGTGTGAAAATGTATTACATAAATTAAGGATAAAAAAATAAAATTCAAAATATGTAAAAATTAATATCTAATTGAGTTTCAAAAATACGTTAATTTCTATTTAATGTAATTTGACTTTTATTTACTATTTGATTGAAAATAAAAGTTACATAATTAGATTTTAAAGTTTCTTATAATAAGGGATAATTTAAAATAATTATGTTTTATTAGTATAACTAGTATTTTTTTCTTTATAAATATATTGATAAATGTGTATTTAATAATAGAGAGACGAGAAAAACATGTTTAAAAATGAATACGGAGACGACACGTGACATGAAAAACCTTTATTTGTTATATAGTATAGATACTAATCAAATAAAAAAAATATATTATATTCTACTTATATTGATAAACTAAAGTTTATTAAATTATTCGTTTTTGAAATGATATCATATCTCTTACATTATATTTTGTTGGTCATGTGAAACGTCACGAGGCCCATGTGAATAGACCGGCCATGTGGGCTCATAAATAGAAAATTAGGTCTAAAGAATCAAAGACCAGGCAGGGACCATGGTCAACCCTCTTTTACATGTTTTGCTAGTCAAACATGAAGCAACTCGTTTTCTTTTTTATGCTCACTTGTTTCCTTGAAAGAAATATAAACATATGACATTTTACTAAAAGATATAGACAATTATTTAAAGATATAGACAAATGAAATATCTTGTCAACTAGGGATCCTAACAAAAATAGAAATTTGAATCTTTTCTTCCTTTCTACTTTTTATCTTGTAGTATCTACTTTTTATCTTGTAGGTAAATTTAGGAAAGTGGGACCGGGTTAAAAAGGTTTGTAATTAAACTGTTGAGTAAACTGTCATTTTTGTCTGTATGTTTGGTCAGTTTTGCTGGTTTTATTCTAAAATTTTATTTTTCTCTTGTGTAATCTCATGGTTTACAAAATTTGTCATTTTCATCAAACTGATTAACTATATCCATATTTTAACGTTAAATGAGGGGGTATTTGTGTCTTTTTATGTATTTCTTTAGAATATATATAAAGAAATGTATTGATGTAGTTAAGTGATCGGACACAATTACCCCTCATTTAACATTAAAATACGGATTGAGTTAAGTGATTGGATGAAAATGACAACTTTTGTAAAACGCAAGAATACACAAAAGAAAAATATTTTTTTTTAATGAAACTGACAAAAACGGCTAAATCATATGGACAAAAATGACAGTTTATTCTAAATTGTTTATGGTTTTCGGTCTAGTATTAAAAAAAAAGCTAGCTCGAAATCGATTCATTTATAAACGAGCCGATCTCAAGCCAAGGTAAGCTCAATTATTGGCTTGTTTAAAATTAAACCCAAATTTTAATATTTATACGTTATAATCCAAATAGCAGTCCAATATTAATATTTCTAAGTTCAAGTTATATATAAATTTAAGCTCGTTGGCTCATTTTAAATATATTTATAAATTATGCATATATGTAAAAAGTATATTTCATTATTAAAATTTGAATGTCCAAAAACTGGTCAAAATGAACCTTATATCCACGTATGAATTTGCCATTTAAAATGGGCCAAGTTCATGAAGTCCTTTCAAAATCAGGCCCAGAATCACATGTACATTCAGAAATCATCACGGGTGAATCTTTGGGCCCCATGCTCACTACACGAATGTGAGATACTTTGGTCCCCAATACTGTTTTATTCATGGACCGTTACATGTGGCCCATAAATGGCCGTTCACGTGTTCAAAACTTTTCTGTTTTGCATTATAATTATCAAATATTATACTTATAAGTAGAGGTGTGGTACAAAAAAATCGGTTTGAAAACTCAAACCGGTTTCAAACTGATACCCGAACCGGTCGTGAACCGGTTTAGACTAAACCGGTTTCAAACCGATACATTTAAACCGTTTACCGAACTGCTTAAAAAAAAACCGTTTTCAAATTGGTCAAATCCGGTCAACGGCCATCTCAAACCGATTTCAAATTGGTCCGGTTTGAACTCAAACCGGTCCGATTTGAACTCAAACCGGTTTTGACTTTTCATTGACCAAACCAGGGTTAAAAAAACCGTTTTGTGCACCTCTACTTATAAGTAGGGATGGTAACAGTTTGCCTCATACCTGACCCAAAACCCGTCAGGTATCGGGTATACTCACGGGTTTTGGGTATGCTCATTAGTTTGTAAAAAATACATGTTGGGTATATTCGACTCAAAACCCGTCGGGTGTCTATCGGGTATATATAAAATAAATACGGTATATATACTTAAAACAAAATACGGTATACATACTTAAAAGAAAGAAAACTATGTCGGGTAAACGAGTATATGTTATCAGGTAACCTAGTCGGGTAAACGGGTATATCACCATATGTTATTTGACTCGACTCGGTTTCGGAAAAAAAAATATTATACCGAAACATAGATAAAAGTAAGCACATCACAACATTATAATCGGAGTGTATGAAAATAAAACGTTTTAAAAGTTTATAAGAGAAAAACAAAATATGTGTAAAAGTATTTATAAATAATAAAATAAAAAACAACTTTTATGGCCAAAGTTGAAAGTTGGAAAAGTTTGTGATGATTTTGAATGTGATCAATTTGAAAAAAAGAAAAAAGAAAAAAAAGGGAAGTATACTATTTCCACTGGTAAATGTATTATATAATTTTTTTAAAAATTTTAATAGAGTAAACTGCCATTTTCGTCCCTGTGGTTTGGTCAAAATTACCACTTTCATCCAATAGTTTGTTTTTTTGTATCTGGGTCCTCATGGTTTTAAAATATTGCCATTTTCATCCTCGTGGTTTTAAAATATTGCCACTTTCATCCAGTCAGCTAACACCGTCCGTTTTTCTCAGTTAAATGAGGGGTATTTCAGTCCTTTTACTTATTTGTTTTATTTTTTCATCTTTTTTACTCTCACTTTTTAATCATCCCCAATTTAACCTCTAATTTAATCATCCACCTGCTGGCCTTCTTCCTCTTTTCCTGACCAGTTTTCGACGAGCACCACTGGAACACCTCCGTCGCTTGTTTCTATGATTAAAAAGTGAGAGTAAAAAGGATGAAGAAATAAAACAAATATGTAAAAGGACTTAAATACCCCTCATTTAATTGAGAAAAACGGACGGTGTTAGCTGACTGGATGAAAGTGGCAATATTTTAAAACCACGAGGATGAAAATGGCAATATTTTAAAACCACGAGGACCCAGATACAAAAAAACAAACTATTGGATGAAAGTGGCAATTTTGACCAAACCACAGGGACGAAAATGGCAGTTTACTCATTTTAATATTTAACTTTCTATAAACAAAAATATTTAACTTTTTATAAAAAAAATCAAAGTTACTAAAGGGAAAAGGACAAAAATACTAGATAATATAAAGTAAAAAATGATAAGTTTTTTTCTTAATTTGATGTGATATTACAACTACAGGTGAAAGAGGACGTGATATTACTCAATGTTTTTAAAACCGGACCGGACCGGTCGGACCGGGAACTGTGACCTCCACCGGTCCGGTTACATGCTCTGAGACCGTTTGCTGGTTGAACCGGGCGGTTCAAGCGATTCAGCGGTCGAACCGCGAACCGGTGGTCGAACCGGGTAGTTTAATTTTAAAAAAAAAATTACTATTTTTTTTATCTTTTTTATCCTATAGTCCTCATACTTACTTCTATTTACAATTTTAACTCAATTTGACTCTTTCCTTTTAACATATACGCTGTCACAGGTCCTCCAAAACCCTAATCAAAATTAAAATTGAAGATTCAAAAGAATTAAAATTCCTACAGACCTACAACCCTCGTCCTTGACTCAAAATTGTTTAAATGGTTGTATATGTAGTATTTAGAATTTTTATATTTTTCTATATATTTTTATGAATATTTATATTATTTATTGCGTCATTCGGTTCTTGAATCCGGTCCGACCAGTGAACCTCTAAGACGTCCGGTTCGTTGTCCGGTCCGGTTCTGAAAACATTGATATTACTAGTTTAATGTATGTATTTTTTTTAATCTTTATTAAAAAAAATTTACCATGTAAATTGCATCAAACATTTGCAAATTTGATGCTGAATAAAAATCCAATTTAAAATAGAGAAATACTTGTGACTACTATGTTAACTAACGATGCTACGACCGCACAATCAACTGTGTCTCCCTTTCTCATTATACATGGCCAACACTCTACAAAATTAACTTTTACTTTGCGATGTTAATTCTACAGATCTACGTAGTTGGTAAATCGCAAAGGTCATTTCCTGAATGACTTTATCTGTGCATTGCTTCTTTTATTTATAGCTCAACATTTGACTTAGTTGACTAACTGTTTGACTTATTTGACTAACTGTTTGACTTAACTAATGCTAACAAAATAAACTGATACTGACGGATTCCTAACTAAAATAGACACGAGAGTGCGAATCAGTGGTCATTCATCTGAGTAAACATCTTGAAGAACCAGGAATGAAGAATGATTCTTAAGGTTTGTTAATTACATAGAGTTAACAAGCATTAGAGAAGAGGGGAAGTGAAAGTAAACTAGTTTATTACCAATATGACCTTATTAGTGTGGCCATCTTCTATTTATAACTAAACATGACTTAGTTGACTAACTAATGCTATCTAAAATCAACTAATACCCAAAAGCCTTCAAAATGAACCCACATATATATTTCTTTTAAACGCGTGTTGAAGAAACTAATCAATAAATAATATACCAAACGACATCAAAAGTAACAAAAGAAACTCCTTCAATAATGTATCCATGTATAATAACTTATAAACCACAAGCAAAACCCTATGCTGGGAATGCACAAGGCTACATGGGTTTCAAAAGGAGATTACTGGGAATACACAAAATATATGTGGAACATGAACATATATTATAACAGAAAACATAATTAGTTTTTTAGAGAGTACTTCTTGCCAGTAAATGCTTGAAATTTGGGTTCTTCCTTCTTGGATGAATCTTGTTTTGCTTCTTTCATGGTGGCCTGCAATTCATAAGACCAAATTCAAACCACCATGCAAAATATTAGACGGGTCGATATGAATAATTTTTGTACAGGTCAAGTTGGATCAAAATATCTTTTGCTAAAAAGATAGTGCATCAAATATAATCAAGAAAGTGATATTATTTAAATAATAATCCAAAAAAATTTGATCAAATGATTTAGAAAGTTCTATGCCTTAAAATACACTATGAACGACTTTCGACCTATTTGATCTGTTTCCTTTTAAGCAGACCTTTTTTACCCGTCTGAGCCTTAAGACATAACCCACATTGAATCATCTATACCTAACACCCAGGAGAAAAAGGAAAAGTAAAGGCGTTACTTTGGTGAGAAAAAATTTATCATACTTTTGGTGTTCCATTTGAATTTTGATCTGCATTTGACCCAAAAGCAAGCTTCCCAGAACGTTTTCTTGAACCAGAGCTTGATGGCATGGAGCCATTAGTATCACTGGTTGTAGCCTCGGTCTTCTGTGGTTGAACCAGCGGAGCAGCCACAGACTCAGCCGGTTTCCCATCTAAGCGTCTGGCCGAACCGCTGAATGATTAAACTTGGGAATTTTTTTAGCCGGCTCTTCTTCAACTGCCATTCAACATTAACTTTTAAAAATTAGAACGTCTCATGAAAAAAATTCAAAAGAAAAAGAAAACCAACCTTCTGGAGGCTCTTTAGATTTCAAAGGTCTTTCAGGTTCTTTATAGTCAAGTGGTGGTGCAAAGTCAACTTCACAGTCTGTTTCAATTATGCTTATTGCAGGTGCTGGTTTAGTTTCAACAATGTCAATATAAAACTTTTTGTTGTTATATGACACCATGATTGTGTCACCAGTGGTTAAACAAGAGTAGCTTCTTAATGATGTCTCTAATCTGTTAGTTTAATGAGAGATCAAACACGAATTAGAGAATGTTTGCATAATAATAGATGGCAATTTCAACCTGTTTACTTATGAATAGATTGAATTGGGTTGTGCATCATCTGAAACAGGTCCAAAAGCAGCTAAAACATATCGTTTACATTTCAGTTAAAGATTTAGATTACTAGCGTAATAACTAATAATAAAATATAAACATAAAAGTGTTTGTGGGTCAACCTCAACCTATCCGTACTAAAAAGATTTGTTTCAAGTTTCAACCCGAACTTGTTACCTAACCCGCCTTTCTTGCCACATGTATTGCATATTATAAAGAAAAAATAAACAACATATCACTAACATGGCTTTTGGGTTGGATATATCAAGAAAATCCATGGTGTGCAGTTGAAGTTTCACATAATTTCCCTTTGATAAACTGGCATTCTTGACATTTACAATATCTCCTTCTTGTAACAGCATGTTCTCCATCATCTAATATGAAATGATCAAATTAAAGAATCGGAAAGAAGTATTTTTCAAATGGTTTTTCATGGACCAATTTGGTTTAAGTTTTATTTTATCTCTAACAAATGGTCGAACGGGTTGAAAGTCGCCAAAAAATGTATTGTTAATGCATAGACCTCCTAAACCATAGTATCCAACAAAAATCATTATCAAATAATATAAACTTGTATAACATTTGACATGCTAAAAAAACTATAAAACTTGGACAAAAACGCCGTGTGTCAATCCAACCCACTTTGTCATGATCTATACAGAAATTACCCATTTTGACGTAAACCTATTGTGCCCCGTTACCCAACCTGGTCATCTTGCCACCTCTATAATATATACAGTTCATACCCAGTATGGAATGTATATCAAGCCCTCGTCTGCTATAAATTCCAGCACACCACAATGTGAAACTTTACTAGCAGAAGGATTTTTTAGTTCAAATAACATTGGATAATCGATCTGCAAATAGGCTGCATAATTGAGAGAACATAAAGATTTGATGCACTATAATTAGTCAATAAACTTGAAGTTGTCTTTAAACACAATAAAAAGAACTCACTAACCGAGGCGATCAAGTGCAGATGGAGGCATTATAACTGAGAACCAAAAGGGCAAAAGTAAGTATTAGTTTATATAAAACCAATCTATTGCATAAGAAGGGTGTGCTATCAAGAAAAATTGCAGAGAATAAAATAAACTCACTTTTATCACCCTTCTCCAAATGAGACTGTATAAGAATAAAGCAAAAAATATTCAGAAAGAGGCAAACATCAAGATATAGGTGTAAAGGTTTTCATTCAAGATTATTTTTGTTTTAACTTTAAGTAGTTTGCATCATTGTAATATGATTATAACAAATTAAAACCTTTTCAATGAAAGAAACAGGGTAACAGCGATAATTCTGTTCGAAAGTCGAAGGAGGGTCGCGGTAAACTTCTTCCTCCTGGCAGAAAACAAATCAAGATGAGTAATTTTACACTGAAGTATGAGCATAACAATGATGAACGACAAAACGGTGTGATATTTTTCAACTAATCAAGTAAACTTATGATACACCAAGATCATCTGGAAGGACTGTGTTATACCATTTAAATTAGATGCAAAGCAACATAAACTTTCAACCCTTTAAGTTTCTGAAATACGAGCTTTAACGCAACAAATAGCAATGAATTGAAAAAGGTTACCGGAAACTGATATTCCCTATGATGAATTTTGTTTTTTATAGATATTTGTAGTAGTAATGAGATAAATGGAAACTCAAGAACCTTAACCAAATTGCTTGAATATAAAAACCACTATGCCCTATAAGCTATAACTCACTTAGGAATTTTACCAAACACCTTGTGTGCATAAATCTAATCGAATCTACTTGTGCCAAACTGGATAGGATCTAATCAAACTAGGTTTCCCATAAACAGTAAACACACAACTAAACAATCACAATAATGCAATTCCAAAACCTAAATCAGCATTTAAATAAGAATCATACCAATGCCATGATGGATTTTATCGAAAGCGTTGAGCAGGTGACTGAAAATCTGTATGAATTCAACACATGTAATGTTAATCAATGAGGGTTTTAACAAGATCAATGCTAAAACAGATTCGATTATCAAAGATAAAGCGTTTAATTGACGGAGCACATATGCATGAAGTCAACACCGAGAATAACAAAGAAACGAGTGTGGTGTTGCTGAAAGAAGAGTGAAGAATCGAAGACCTTAAACCCTGTATCGTTTCGTCTTCAGGATCAACCTTACGATATGTAGTGTGGTGATCGCATTGCACAATGTGCTCTATGTTGGTTGGGACTTGGGAGGGAGGGTTTCTGTAGCTTCCTTTTATTTTGTTAAATATGAAATCTCATCTTAATACTCTAATAAATAAAATTATTTTCAGACAAGTGTGGTCACTCCTCTTCTTTATTTAATCTTTTATAATACTCTAATAAATAAAAAAAATTATTATTAAATATAACATTTTATTTATTTAACCCGTATAATACACGGGATTTTAACCTAGTTTTGTTAAATATGAAAATCAATAAATAAAAATAAGCTTAAAACACAAAATTGTATTTAGAAAAAGTCTTGGTTTTGAATAAAGTTTACGTCGAAACATAGACCTGTTTGGGTTTAGATCAAATTTATAGCGAAATGTAGATAAGAGTAAAAATGTCACAACGCTATATTCGGAGTTTACGAATGTACAATATTTTAAAAATTATAAGAGAAAAACAAAAGATGTGTAAAATTAATTATAAATATTAAAATGACAAAAATGTTAATACAAATATTAAAATAAAAAAGTATTTTGTGGACAAAGTAGAAAGTGAAAAAGCTTTTTGTGGCCGATTTGTAAAAGTCTAAAAGTTTAATGGCCAAAGTTGAAAGTAAAAAAGTGTTGGAGTTAAAAATGAAAAAGTTCAAGGTCTTCCGGTTAGTTTACAAAACCTTAAAAGTTCACTATTTCCTTTGTTTGCTAAATGTATAAACTAATAATACGTAGTTTTACTCGTGTATACATTTTTTTGTTATAATATTAGAATCTACTCGTCATATGATACATGATATGCAGATATTAGCGTCTCACTGGCCAAACATGCTTACACGTTTCGTCCGTAGCAATTTGTTATCATTGATTTAATATGTATGTGAGTTCAAGTCATGTAATACTCGTTTTCTTTTCGTATCGTAGATGAAAACGACATAGTACTTCAGTTTGATATTTAAGGGCATGTCATCTTTAATTATAAGTATCACTAAAACATACCCATTTAAATATATAGAGATATAGCGTAATGCATGAGAGGTTTTTTTTTAAGGAGGATGGTGATCGAAATATATCGAAGGTCTTTAAAATCACATGATCAACTGTTGCGCGTGATTAATTCATAATATGTGGACCAACTACTCATATGAGTGGTGTTAAGCAATGTTTTTAACATGTCATAAGACGAGAGGTATAATATGATGGTTGCATGTATTCATGGAACCTGATAGAAGATGATTAAACCTAAGCCCAACATAGTGCTCTTTTTAGAAGTTCTGTAAAAATATATCTATTTTTAATTACGTAAACAACGTTTGTACTAAAAAGTGCATGACTTACCATACGATAGACAACAAAATTGGTGGAACTATTAGCCACACATTATGTTCTTGGTTGGTTCGACAAACAAAAGAGCACGCCTTTATGGATGGCTTATGTGTTGACCACACATTCTATTTGACCACATATTGCACTTTCACAATGAATATCTATCATATCCCCATAATTTGGCTATCATGCATCCATGTTACCTTATTTCCTTTTCATAATCACTCACATTCATTTAGATTGTCACATTTTTTATCTTCCAGAAAACAACACTTATACACGTACAATCCAACTTACTGTTTTTAACGGTATGTACTTTCTAAATATTATGTTGAGCATGTTGTTGTTCACATTTTCTCTTCCGTAGTTGAGTTAAGAACGTCTATACATTGTTCAAACATTTAATGGTTTAGTGATAGATGTTAACAATATAAGGCAAAATTTTGTAGCATATTGTGCCGGTTTGTAATAAATGTTTTCCCGATAGAGAAGTGTTAGAAAGTTACGGAAATAATCATTTTAATATGAATCCATACCTTATCAAACATTTATTACTTTAGATCTTATCCCCAACACATATTTCTTTCGGTAAAACATGCAATACATTCAAGCCATGTTGACCATTAGTCGCTAGACTATTAAGATCATAAAATCATGTTGACCATTATCAACAAGTTCAGCATAATGTGGCTTATAAAGATAGTATTAATAGCATATTGTTGGTGAAACCTATAGGTGTGGGATAAGTATGCTATCAAGATGTTATATAATGTTTAGTTCTTGTTAGCTATGAGAAACCATCAATAAATACAACAAAATTAAAGACAAGCAACTAATAAACACAACAAAATGATATCATAATAGATACAAAACATGTATGTCTTACGCAAGTTGTGATAACATGTTACATCATAAAATGAACATCTAATGAAAATACGCGAGTAAAAACGACCCAATTTATAACAACACACATATAAAAACTAAAAAGGACCCAAATCATGTGTAAACACGAGCAACATGAGATGCTTGACCAATTTCATTGAGTGAAACTTTCACTTAAAAAATATGGATGTATTTTACTAGGCTCTCATCTAATATTCTTACAAAACTTAAAAACTAGATCAATGTTTGTAATATTAATATCAATGTCTTTAAACTCCAACATACTCCTAAATATTCAAACAAAGAATGTAATGTTTTAAACTATAAAACCCTTCAACAAACTATATCAATATCCGTTTATGTTCTCATATCGAGCTTTTTTATGATTGCCTAGCTCGAGTCTAACCAAACTCGATTTCATAAAACAGTAAATGATAAAAACATTCACGAATATATACTTTCTTATCATGACTTTTTAAAAACAAATTGTACATAAGTAATATATATTTTAAAATCACCATTTATATTTCAATTTTTTTAAGAAAATCAAAGTTGGTTTGTCTTGAGACTCTTGAGTGATGCGTGTTAATGGGTCTCCACTGGTGGTTCAGTGGTGTACTGGGTGTGACCACTGAGGCACTGACCAGACCATATGAGCGGTCCAGTGCTTCAAAATCATCATGTACCTGTCCGGTATAAAGCACTTGGGATTTGACCCACAAAATTTCTGCCATATGATATGAGACTTGACCCACAACTTGCAAAAATTAACCAGACACACGGGTGTGCAAAACACTCTTCAAACCAGCAAACCGAACCAAAATCAGACCAGACAAAATGGTCTGGTTCATGTCCATGGTATGAAAAAAGATTTGGTTTTTGACTTTGTCCATTCACTACCCTATGGTATGAAAAAAGATTTGGTTTTTGACTTTGTCCATTCACAACCCTTCCGGTCTGGTTCTAATCCAAAATCGGATTCTCTTTTTGTTTTAACAGAACGACAATGAGTTAGGTTCTTGGTTCGGTCTTTGCACACCCGTAATTTATAGTCAACCTTCGGCTACAACTTCCATATATTTTGGGCAGAATCAGTGAACAACATTCTCTGTTTATAGAGGAAGATGTCTTTAATTCACCTGTAGATGCATTAGGGTTCAGTATAACATGCAAAAAGGTAGAACCCTTCAGAACCCAATAGACAGTCTAAAACATATAGATCTAAAGCAAACTTCAAACCGAGATAACTAACAGAAAAAACTTCAGTTACAGTTAATTATGTATCTAGAACAACCCTAGTACATTAACACATATCTGATCAAACAGTATTTCCTTAATAACTCCTCAAACAACTACTTAATAACAAGATTATGAATTATGATATGCATGACTTACAAGTAGCTCACAAGTCCTTAAATATCATCCTTCTTATCCAAAAAAGTAACACTTCAAGGGTAACCAGCCATCATCTGACAATTCAAACTTCAACCCGTTAAGTCGATCCCCAAATTAAAAAGTTCCAATTCAAACTTGAATCAAAATGCTAGCCGTAACCAAACAGGCGGGTTGGGTAAAAGGTCAAAACAAGCCCAGGCCACAAAGGGCAATGTTTAATGCATGTCAAAAACTGATCGAGTTGGGTTGCTTTTAGACGTAAACATTTTGTCCCTTTTTTTTGAATTTTATAAGTAAATAATGTGTTGCAATTATATTATTAAAATACTGATATAAAAATTTAAACAATTTAAGGGTTCTGATAACAATAAACCTTAGGGCTATACTTCACAATTAATTTTTTATTTATTTTAAAAACATTTAATATTCAAGCATAACCGCCCAACCACCTTCTATTTTCTCTCACACAACCATTTTTCACTTCTTTCGTTTGTCTAAGAAAAAATAGGAGGCATTTAGTGGCGGTTGGTAGTTATGTCTGAATATTAGTATTTATGTCAAACAAAAAAAAATAGCCCTAAGAGCTAGTGTTAGCATTTCCCAAAACTAAATCTAATGAATCTAACACCTTAACTAATACCTAGAAATTAATTATTTGACTAATGAATCTAGAAAACAAGATAATTATAGAACTCTGATATTCTAGGCTGAGGGGAACTGAAGAAAAAAGTACCTTTTGTCAACTTCCAAAGCATCCACACATGAGAACTCCATGAAAAACTAAAGGAATTCCCCTACGCTGGCACCCAACATGAACTAGCCCGCAAAATCCGACCTTTCCATCCCTGTAACACCCATTTACCATCATCATCAAACACAAAATCTCTATGATACCCTGATTTCACAGTGGCTCTCAATTTTGACACAAGCTCGCGGTTCAACGGTTTGATCTTGAACCCAGCCTGTGAGAGTCGTTCTTGCCACTGCTTGTAGGTCTCAGGCCTCTCGACACGCTCGGCGCCTTCACATGCAATCACATTCATAGCTTCACGCCCACAAAACTCCTTTTCAAAATTCAACCGTTGTTCATCATTACGTTCTAATGTAGCATCGAACATATCAAACATAGAAGAGAAATGAAAAAGCGCTTCCTTGAAACGGGTGACAAAAGACGGAGAGCTATAAGATCCATTTACCACAGTCTGAACAAAAATATCGGGTTTCATATCTCTTATCAATTTCAGAACACGGTCACGTGGACTGTCCACCATAACTGAGTCATCAAGCAAGTTCTTCAATCGAAGTAGAGTGTTCACAGCAAGGAACTCGTTTCTCTGAAGCTTTAAATCTTCAACTTTAACATCCTCCCAGTTTTGAGTTACAACAGCGTTATACTCAAACGGGACATTATACTTTGCACAATAATTAGACAAACGCCGTCCTGTTTCCTCTACCCCTTCAGCTGGCCTAAAACCAGATTTTGGGAGCTCGATTCCAGTAATCCTCAACTTAGGTGGCCCACCAGGCCTCTGCGAAAGATGCTTAATAAGGACGGGCCACTGGAAACCGTATGCAATACCAAAATCTACAATATGAAGGGTGGATGACGTTAAAGCTGCTTCGTACAACACTTTGTTAGCAAAGAAAATGACTATTTTCTTGAACGGGCTGGCAGAAATGTAAACTTGGTAGGCTTTTAGCTTTTCAGCAGCTGAGATTGTCATGGCACTTTTAGTAGCATAGAGCTGAGAACCAGTGCCAGCTAAGCGGGCCTCGAGACCAGAAGCAAATATATGAGCTAACCTTTGTGGAGCATCACCTATAGGAGAAGCATGTTGTCTTATTTGTTTCAACTGTTCGTTTGCAGCCAAACGGTCATTAGCAGCAACTGACTGTGCACAATTGACCAATAGAGTCCTGACATCCATAAGTTCACCTGAACTTCCTCCCCAAGAACGAGTAACCCAACCGCTACTATACCCATACGATTGACCTTTCTGAAATTTTTTGGTTACATGTTTAGGTGGTTCTTCACAAGCAGACATTGATGGACCACCAGGATCAGTACAGAGAACAACTCTATCAAACATTTCAGATACAACTTCTTCTACATAAATGGCAGATTGCTTGCTACTTCTTTCTTCCTCATAACCATTATCCTCAATTTGGTAATGTTTTCTTCCCCTGGATGAGTAATCTGTCTCCATAACCTCTTCCTTGATAACAATAACCTCTGAAGAGGTACTATTTTGTGAATTTGAAGGCAAGTTGTATTGATCCAAATCAATTACTAGAGGTTTATTAGGAGGAAGGAATTTACTAGCTTCATCCCTCCCTCTATTGAACTGCAAGATAGACTCACTGTCGCTGAATATATTTTCAACGAGCTGCGCGCTTGTCAACGAGTCCAGCGTGCCATCATTAGTAACACTAGTGGTAGAGCTAAACGACGACAACAAAGGGTATTCAAGAGAAGGAGTTTGTACAGCTGATGATTTGGCCTCAAAGGAATCACCACCAGACCAGTGAGAATCGGTGGTGTTGTTACCAGTTGTGCTGCTGTTTGTACTGTAGTCACTTAAACCAGAGAAAAAGTTTTCTTCAGGCGTTTCAACATCAGAGTGTATTTCTTGTGGATGAGGGTATTTCTCACCTAGAGCTTCGTAGAACGATCTCTCAGTTGCTTGTAAAGCTAACGGGTCATGGAACATGCTTTGTTTAGCCTCCAGATCCTCATCCACAAGAATCTGGTTTATAAACTTCATGACACAGTCACCAAAATCATCAGGAGAGTCTGATACTGAAGACAAACACGAAGATAGACCTGACGTGCAGGGGCCACATTTTGGTGCTGAGTTGGGAATTTCTAAAAAACTGTAATCTAAATGTTCCTCTCTGAATCTGTATCCATTGGTGATACCAGGAGACTGACCAAAGAGAGGCGAGATATTCGCGTCATCCATAGAAAAACCATTTAAGTAATCCAAGTATTCATCATCTCTCGATTCCATAACCATCTAAGCGTCGATTTACAGAAAACACAAAGCAGGAAGACACCTGAAGAAAAAAATTCAACTCTCAGTATCCTCTTGTTCTATACCGAATACATGAAAACTTATCAGGCAGAGTTTTCAACTACAATTTCTACAAACAACAATCTAGAACAATAAATCAAAACATAAACAAAAGAAAAAATCATCTTCAGATCTTCTCAACTTCCACAAATTCAACAAACTAACTCATGAATATCTCCGTGCAAAAGGTAAATAAAAATTTCCTAAAATAGCACGATCAAGCTGAATAAATAGAACCGTAGAAATCAAAAGGCAAAAGAAGCCTGATCTCCGATTAAAATCTCAAATTCATACATAAACTACAATCGTTAGATCTAACAACCACCGATCTATCAAATTTAGTAAAAAACAAAGGATTTAACCCTAGATAATCAATAAACTAACCCTAATTATCGCGAATTTAGCAAACAAAGTGCTGATCACATACCTCGAAACAGCTGTTTGGTGGAGGAGGAGATCTGTAGAAATAGAGAACGGAATTTTTTGCACGGTCGAAATTTGTGGACGCTAAGTTGGTGATTTTAGATTTTATAAACCTAGGGTTTGATTTGGGGAGGAAGGATCGAGGTAGAAGCGAGTTGACTTGGCGTCTGATTGATATACAGGCTATAGTCGGTTGGGGGTGGCATCTCTTTGACCTCTTTTTTCTTAGTTGACGAGAATTAAAGTAAAAAAAAATGAAAGAAAGCAAGCCGCTTTATTTTACCACTCACCAACTTTCGTCGTTTGCTTTCTTTGTCCTTGTTTGACAAAATGTATAATTTAGTAGCTATATCAGTTTCCTCATATTCATATGAGTGAGTTTTTTATATTTTAAAGGATGATTTAAAGTGGTTATGAGTGAAGGAGAAAGAGAAAATGTATAATTTTCTGAATATTTAAGGAAAACATTGTTCACCTGTATAAATTTTTTGATATTTTTTTGAAATGTTGTAAGTGGAGGATAAAGAAAAAGTAACGATAAAGGTATAAAAAAGTATTTTTTTAATTAAATAGGATAAAGAAAATGTATTGATTTTAGTGTAATTATAGGGATGGGGATAGAGAGAGGGATACTAATGTGAATGCTCTAAGGTAGTTTGTTATTTTATACGGTTATAAATATAAGGTAATTTAAACTATTACTTATTGGCTGATAATAATTTAAACTAACAGTTTGACGGGTAATAAGCTCAACTTTCATTTTGGTCATCAATGTCAGTCCCAGTAGCATAATCGTCATAGATTTACACTCGATTTACACTTATTTCACTTAAAATGACAATTTTAAATGAAATGGATAAATGTATAAGCAGAATCGAGTGTAAATATATGATAAGTATGTTATTGAGACTAACATTGACAACAAAAGTGAAAGAATGAGATTATCATCAGCCAAACTGTTAGTTTGGATTATTATTTGCCTTTTGTCAAAAAAAAAGGCAAATTGGTTTTTAATAATTCAAACTATGATTCATTGGCTGATAATAATTCAAACTAACGGTTTGGTTTGTGATAATCTCAACTTTCACTTTTGTTGTCAATGTCAGTCTCAGTAGCATAATCATCATAGATTTACACCCGATTTACACTTATTTCGCTCAAAATAACGATTTTAAATGAGAAAATATACCGTTTGACCTGTTACAGCCTTAACCTTTCCATTTGGCATCATCGGGTTTAAAAAAAAACACACACGTCTACAAAACTACAACTTGACGCTCATTGTCTCATCAATAATTCCATTAAAAACTTACCCTCATAAACCTTATATGCAACATGATATATTTTTGTCATATAAGATTTGTTGAAATTATGTATTTTCGAAAAGAAAGTTTGAAATAAGTGTTATTTTATTAAGTTTATATAAAATACATCGTTTACAAAGCCACTACAATGTGTTATTATGTTCTTAATCTAATTTCAAATGTTAATCACACAAATACTATTACTCCAAAACTTTTTTTTACGAACTTTTGTTTGATTTACTTCCCAAAAACGACTTTTAACACTTTTAATACTTCACTCAATTTCACAAGCTTACACAGCGAAAAGACTTACGAAACTTAACTTAAGCGAACTTGCGACTTTATCAAACACTAATAAATCAAAGTTTACAACAACTACTAGGATCCCTCCTTTCTCTTGTCAGCCTGGAGACGTCATGTTTACATGCTACCAAAATTTATTTATAAACACGTACTAAAATATGTCAGATTTTACTTGTAAGTATATTTTAAAACTTTCAAAAACTTTACTTTATAAAAAAAAACATTTACAACTTTTCAAAACTTTTTGACAAACATTTATTGATGATATCAACTTATCATACCGAATCAAATATACAACCTATCACATAACACATGCAAACATTCATAACGATAAAATATGACTTGTTAAAAAAAGTTGGTAACACTTGCTACCGGCAAGTGGCAGTGACGTACCTGTGAAGTCAAATGCTTGGGGAATAAGCCAGTATTGAGGTTGATTTAATGATATTATTTAATTATATGATATTATTTTCTTGTAATATTTATGTAAAAGAAATCGACGCACCTCCAGCCAATAAGAATCTTCTTATCGCCTCACCAACCAATCGGGATCTTGATCCTCGTATTGCTCGAAACACGCTTCCTCCGACCAAACGTGTGGATGCGATTAACTTTTATTTTCAGTATCTTTTCTTCTTTTGAAGATTCAACCGTCTGTGTTATGTATCAATTTTTTTTGAAAGGCTAATATGCAGTAGCGGATCTAGGAAAAAAATTCAGGGGTATCTAGATACATAAAACGGTATTAAAAAAAAAATTCCCGCTGCGCGTCGAAAATTCCCACTACACGTCGAAAGTTGAGGGCCCTCCACATACATCCGCCCCTGCTAATATGTATCAATTAACATGCAAGTTGTTGGGGTTGAGTCTTAAAGTGGTGTTAACTAAATTTAGATATACATATATTTATTAATAGTGTATATACAAATAAAATGTCCTATAAACATAATAGTATTATGTACATTGAAACTATTTTAGTATTTCTGGGAGTATTCTCTTTTATTTAATGAATAAAAGTAAGGTTTGCGTTCATGTTACCTTCTCAAACCCTACTGTTAAATGTGATTTTATAAGATATGTTTAGTGTTGTAAAAATCGCTAGTCGCTAGTCGGGCGGTGGAGTACCGACTAGCGATTAATCGGGATTAACCGTATTAGAATTTTTATATGTTTTTAAAATCATTTACCAAAAATTTAGCTATAAAAAATCTTTATAGTTGTATTAATATAATATATATATATATATATATATTTATATATATGTACAACCAAAAAACTTATATGTACAACATTTTGATACAGACACATATAAAAGTTTTGGTCAACTTTGTTAAAACTATAATTTTGTGTATGAAACTTTTAATTTTATTAAAAACACAAATGATAATTGAAAAAAAAATTGTTGAACCGATTTGGTTCGTCTATCGATTTCTTGGTCCAATTAGATGAAATCGCATCGATAGACCCTTGATTACCGATTAATCCTGATTTTATACCACTAGAAAAGTTTGTTTTGTTTGTTTATTTATATTGAAATTATTATAAAAACTTTAAATAGTGATCTCGATAACTTCTGTTATATACCCTTTAGAAAATCTTTGTATCAAGTAGGTATAAAAACAATTATTTATTAATTTCTTAGTTGATAAGATATCAATATAAATAGTTATATCCACCAATATTGTCACCTATAGAATAATATATATCTTCCATAGTGATTAATATACGTTTACAGCTGGACTTCATGTTCAAAAATATCTCACGAGAGACTTTTAACTTTTCGTAAATTGTTCGTCATTTCAAATCATTAATTAATATTCTCGGCAACTATTTTCAATATTCGCGTCATTATTCATGATATACTACGTTATATAATTATAAAACCATTATCAGCGTCGATTTTTTCTTTTCTTTTTTTTTATTATATCTTAGTTGCTTAAGTTCAACTGAATTCCCATCTCAAATTTTGAAAATCAAACCTTTTTCTTGGATGATTTTGATGATAAACCTTAGCCAAACACATGACTAAAGGCATCCGGTATGGTCCATGAAAAAGACCCGTTAGCTACTCACGTTTATGAAAACACCGTTCCCTCCTCCCGTTAGTGAGCCGTGAGGGAAATCCTGCTCACGTTTGTGAGTGAGGTATCAATATCAAACAAAACCAGTCAACTATTTGACACATATCAATTTGTTTTTTCTCAAATAATTTATTTATTAATTTAAAAAAGAAAATACAAAGTTTGGATTTTTTGGTATAAATTTTAATAAAAACAGAGTTGTTTTAAAAAAAAAATACTTTTTGTCTTGTGAACGGCTTTTGACACGTGTTTGGTCACGTAAGCGGTTTATTATGTTTTTATTTAAGTAATTAAATTAATTCTCTGAAAGTTAATTAACAAATAATTAAAAAATAAACCACTCGCACACTAACCATTTCTCTCACTATTGTGTCGGAAGTAAGTAGGGGTGTAAACGAGCTGAGTCGAGACTCGTTTAACCTACTGAGAGCTCGAGTTAGGCTCGATTCGAGCTCTATTTCTAAAGCTCGGGCTCGGCTCGTAAGTAGTTTTTCAAGCTCAAGCTTTGGTAGTTTATTATTTATTAATTAATTTGTATATTTTTATTATAATTTTTATATATAACATAATATATATTATTTACTTATCTTTATCATAATTTTTATATACTAATTATTATTTTATAAATATATATTTAATATATATTAATTAAAAATATATATAAATAATAGGCTCTCGAGCCAACTCGAGCTCGATAAATGAAGCTCGGGCTCGTTTATTAAACAAACTTATTTTCAAGCTCGAGCTCGTTTAAGCTCATCTCGGCTCGATTCGATCTTTTAGCGAGCCAATCTCGAGTAGCTCGCGAGCCGGCTTGGCTCGTTTACACCGTTAGTGGGAAGTGAGCGAGTGATGTAGCGCTAACCATATCCAATACCCTAAAAGCACCCAGATAATGATTTTAGGGGTTGTTCATGGCCAATGTGGCAGTTCTATTCTATGGCATTTTGCCTATTGGGGCCTGGGGGTATCCTTATTTTGGATGCTGTTGTGATGCTCAATATTGCATCATTTGGCAACAAAGATAAATGTATAAAAGACAAATACATCAAAACTCCCAAACTTGGGCCATCTTATTCAACAACATAAACCAAACAAAACCTACAATTAACTCCTAAAACTACACAAAAAAGGAAAAAGAAATCCCGGAAACATTAACAAGAAAACACCCAATTGGCGATTTCAGAAAGAATCTGTTAGCTACATTAGCTCTTATTCGGTCGACCCGTTTACAAGCGTCACGCCAACCCGATAAAACTTGCTATTCTTCCTCCCTTATCTTGTTAGAAAAGGTTTTGATAATTACAGTAATAACAACATATTCATTCCAAATACTTATGTGTTTGGAATTATATTAAGGGAGGATGAATGAAAGAAAGATGAAAAGGATATATTTTACTTTTTTTTAACGGTTTTATTTAAACGAGTCGATTAGTTTCTGAATGTGATGATTATTTGAACTGCTGTTTGGCTTGGTGATGTGACCAATAGGCGTGTGCGGCTAAGACCCTGTCTAAGAGTTGTTGTGGCACTGGCTCGCCTCTTCTTTGTTGTGGTGATATTCTTGCAGTGTGAACCAGTGTTTTCCACTTATCCTGCATCATTGACAATTTTAAACAAGCTATGTGTCATCATAGACGAATCAAAACGAGACACTTACTTTCAAATCAACGTAAGTGCGGTGCTTCGCGTTATCAAAGGCTCGTAATTTCACGTCACGCCATCTAAAATATATAAAAAAGACGGTCCAAGTTAAAAAAAAGAGGATATTTTTAATTAACAAAAAGTATTACAATAAGCATACCTTCCGGTTCCAAGCTTCTCAACGGCTTGAACCAAAGCTTCCACCTCTGAAACTGAGAAAGGTCGACGAATCCGCCTTTGTGCCACCTCAGACCGCTTGCATTTCCTCAATGGAACTGCAGCCAGTGCCCTTGGGTTCATAGCCGGAACCATGACCAAAGCCCTTGGGTCCGAACCACTTTTGTGATCCATAGACATATTGGGTGGTGATGGTGCTGAGTCATGGTCACTTTCAACTGAACCACCAAAATTCGCCATGGGTGTATCTGGTGAGGCCCGAGATACCTCTGGTTGTATAACCAATTGTTTACTGACATTTGGTGCTGGCGTATACCTGGTACCATAACAAAAAAATGCCCAAAAGTGTTTTAAACAAAAAATACCCAAAAATATTATATTATTATTGAAATAATTTTATTTTTCCAAATTTTAGTTGGCACGCTAATTATTCACAAGGGGAAAAAGTGTTCTCGGTCAACCCAACTTGATTTGGCCGGACAAAATCACCCATTTTGAGCCTTTACCCAATCTGCCTGACCCACCCATAATTATTTGTAAATACTTGGTCCAAAAAGTGTTTTGGGTAACCCAAACCTAATTTGACCGCATGAAATTACACATTTTGAGCCATTACCCAATCCGCCCGCCCATTTTTTTTACCACTAATTATTTGTAAATATTTGGACCAAAAAGTGTTTTGGGCCAACCCGCCATGTTCTGGCCTGCTCAACATTTACCTAATTTGGTGAGAGCGTGTTTTGAGCCACGCATTTTGCCACTTCTAGTTACTTACAAAGGGTAAAAAAAATTAAACAAACAGTCAACCTAACCTAACCCGTTTGCACCTGCGCTAAATTACCCTTTCTGACTGGAACCCGTTTAACCCCCCAATTTCCACCTCTAACAGCCACCAAGAATATTTACCTTATTAAGGGCTTAGGCATGTCGGGAGTTAGTTGAACCGATTGATCTTTAGGGCATAAAGATGACTGATTTTGCAAATGGTTAGGTTCCAAGGTGAAACCCAATGCATCTAGCTTGTTAGGTATGCCAGTTTGTAGCAAAGTTTTGTCATCATCTCTAATTTTTTTCCCTTGAAGCATCACACCAACATGTATGTCACCACTAAGTAAGGAAGTCACAGCCTCCATAACAGTCCTCTGTTGAAAAAAAACACAGTCAACATAAGTCAACCCGCGACTACTTGGATATGAAATCATAATAATCAGTTTTTAAGCGTTTGGATGAACAAATAGTGTAAAAATCAATTTCATACTAGATGCAACAAAACTGACTATCAAAATTACCCTCACGAGGGTGTTTGGATTACCTTATTTTTCTTGCTTACGGGCTTATCGGCTTTTCAAAATTCAAATAGCCCATAAGCTAGAAAATAAGCTAATTTAAACATCTCTTAAATCTAACTTGAGAGACTTCTCTTGTTTTATATAAATGTTTGTTTGGATCATTTTCTTTTTACCTGTTAATTTCTTACATAAATCATTTTTGAAGCATAAAACATCGTAATAATTGATTATTATAACGTCAAAAGACATAAACACATCCAAATATCATCCTCAACATATCATTTTATTACAAGTGGTTATTTGATTTCTATAATTTAGTATTTCATAATCACTTACAAATCACACCCCTAAATAGGGAAACACAATAAAGAAAAAGGGTTTAATATAATACCTTTAGAGAACCAACAGTTGCAGTTTTTGGTAGCTCAAAGAAAAGCTCAGGTACCCGAAAAGATTTGATCTTCAGTTTCACTAAGTAAAAGGAAAATTATCTTTCACGTAAGAACTTTGATTAGATACCGGTAAGTTAACTGAAAGGCGTTTAATTACCATGGGAATCCCGAGGCTGGAAAGCTGGATTTTGCTTTGCTGATAATCCCACTGTCTTCACACCTGTCAATCACAAAGACGAAAAAAACATAAGTAGTGTTTAGATGTTTTTCAAAATGAGTATGTGATTTTGAATCAAAAGAATCATAGAATAAAATGTAATAAAGCACACTGTAGAAGATAGTGTTTGGACGTGCTCATGCAGTCATGCTGTTTGAAGTTATAATAATCAGATAACAAGTCGTTTGAGTGTTGGGTAATCGTTGAAAGAACCATATGAACCTTAGTTTTGAATGATTACGTCCTTGTATTTTTTAAAACTAAAGAAAATTCCTTTTTATAACGCTTAGGGACTTTATCATTTAAAAAAGGTCCTTTCGTTTTTCAAAAATGAAAGTGTTTAACAAAATCTTATTATTTTAAAAAAATTAATACGATAAAATGACCAAAAAAGACATTTCTTGTAAGAATGGGTGAATAGGTAATTTCATAATATCAAACTAATGAATGGACCCCTAAATAATCAGGAACATAATCTGTTTATACAAACATTAACACTGATTATAGTTTATACAAGTTGCAATAATCAGATAAACAGTTTGTAAAAAAAGTGACAAACCTCCTTCAGATTTGACATCCAATTTAAAGCCATTCTCGGTTGGATCCTTTCGAGGAGGGCTAGGTCTGTCTTCACTATCAACCACATCATCAGAATTCGAAAAATCGTCTAGTTCATAAAGTCGTCTTTTCTTAAAAGGATAATCCTTCAACGACCTTGGTCTTTTGTAGCAAGTTTTATTGTCACTATAAACATCTGCAAAAGAACACGTTTTACATAATTCACAATAAATCCACAAATTAGGATACAAAAAAACAACAAAGTAATCAAAACCACTCACCATTATCACAATTCATACCATCGTTCAATTTCGGGCCCGTTTTCCAGTATTTAGATGCCAAAAGCCGCCTAATCCTTCGATCTTCAATACGCGGTGGTTGCTTAAAGTTTTTATTAGGATCTCGAGTGACCCCACAAAAATTTTCATCATCAACATCTCTAACAACTAAATTTACATTATCTTTGCAAAATGGAAACTTGCCATTATTATTATTATCTGTATTATGAACTACCGGAAGCTTTGGCTTTGGTGCCTCATTTGTCATCAGTTTACTATTCTTTTCGTCTGCTTTAACAGTAAAAGGGACTTTGACTTTAACTTTGTCAACCTTTGACTTCTCTGAGCAATCAGAAACGGTAATACCTGATGAAGGCCCTGAATTAGAATCTTGAATAGTGGGTGCCTGTGAGATTATTTCAGACACAAAAAAACTCCTGTTGCAGCTTCCTTGATCACAAATATTAACATTTGAAGGGTCATTTTCGACATTTTGTTGTTCAATCTTAATAGTCGAATCTTTTACGATTTCAGTTTCTTTTTCACCACCTTCCTGCAATAAGTTTCCAGCTACAGTAGCCAGTAAATCAAATGCACACATTTGCTTGTTATTGTTATTGTTACTGTTAGTGCTAATGTTATTGTCTTCGATTTTCTTCCAAGATGGAACCCTCCTCTGTAAAAATGTAAAAAAAAAATACAAGTCAAGATCATGAAGATAACTGAAAAAAGGGTAAATTATTAATTTAACGAGGTGTTTACCGTTGCTGATCTAGCAGCCCGGGGCGTTGGAGGTACTTGATACCCATTAAATCCATATTCTAACCGCTTCTGCAACACCATATCTTAGTGATCATATCAAGCAACCTACTTAAACACCATAGCCATTGTCTTATGAATCTTAAAACTAATAAACACCTGAAAATTGATAAATTCATTGAATTATTAAATATTCAAAGATCATTGAACCAAAAAGGAAACCTAAACAATACTAAATAATGAAAGAATTGATAGAAATTCACCATAGAAAGCACTTTCAATGAATAAACTAAAACAATTTAAGCATTTACAATCATCAAACAGAACATATAGATCACAACACAAATCTGCATTTACATCTTGAATGCTATAAAAACACAAATAATTTCTGAATGAATCATGCTTTAAATCCTTAAAAAAAACCTAAAAACTCATTATATTGATCAACCCCCTTCCTGTGAAATTCAAAATCCATAAAAAAAGTTAAAAACTAAATTTGAAGAAGAAAAAGGTTAAATGAAATTCAAAACCCTCAAAAAACCCTTTAAGAAAAAAGAAAAAAAACTCACAGAGACATTTATACAAACACATGGACGGCACTTTTACAAACTCAAAAAACAGATCAATCTAGAAGCATACACCATGATCAGTCAACAACAACACCAATCATAACCACACAAACCAAATCACCTCACAATTTCACACATCCTTCCCGCCAAAATCAAAATCCACGAAAATTAACAACAAATTCATCCGATTTTCCTAAATTAAAGTTCGATTTCAGTAAAATTCCCCACCTCTAACATTACCCACATGATTTCGCCAACAATTCACCAAACATTCCGATTCAACTAGACGATCGGAAACCCTAAATTCACAAATTGTTTATCGATCCATCTTTATCCCCACATAATTTCATCTGAAATCCAATCTATTATCTCAATTTTGAATATCCCCCTATTCTCAATCACAACAAAAACCCTCTGAAAAGCCTTAAACCCCCCAGCAGTTTATACTCATTGACCCTTGTTACCGAACGGATCGGTAAAAGGCAGGTTACAGACACCCTATAAGACCGGTTCCACCCTCAGACACACTGCCGGATCAAGCCACGTGCCGGTGGATGCAGGATCTTACGGTTGTGAGGGCGTTAGTGGGATCGAGAAAAACGTTGGGTCACAGAGTGAGTAAGGGTAGTTTGGTAATTTGACATGGTTCGTTTACATTCAGACAAGTGATTCTAATTATAGAAGGTAAACTGTTCAACTAATGTTGACCCAATTTGCTTAAATTTATGACCATATTATTCTATGGATGTCGTATTTTCAGTTTTTATTTTAATATTTTAAATAAATGACTAATTACATCATTTATGTGTTGTATATTGTTATTTAAGCTTTGCATATGGGGTTAAATTATATGTACATTCTAAAATAAACATAACTAGGGAGGTGATTTGTAAATTATAATTTTACTTTATACTAAAGTAAATTTATTGCAAAAAGTTGCATCTTTTTCTCTTAGTGAACGGATCAAAACATACCGTCTTAGTGAACGGGTCCGCTAGTGGAGAGTTGTTTGGGGGGGGGAGGGGGGAGGAAAGAGCTATTGGAAGGGGTTGGGGGTTTAAAAAAATTACTAAATCTTTCATCTATATATATATGTATATATATATACACTCTCAACAAACATATTTACTCTCATCTATAAATCTTTTTCACCTATATATATTTTTAAAACTCCAATTTTTTTAACAAAAAATGTCTTCATCCGATTCTAGCATTTTTGATTTGCCTTCGAGATTATCCGTTTCTAGTGGGTTTTTTTTTAATTTGTAACTTGTTATTGTATTTTGTTATTTTTAGTTGTATTTTATATTTTTAATTAATAAAAAAATGTGTTTTTTATTTAAATGATTTTTTTAAAGTTGGTGAGTAATGAGTATGGTGTTTTTCCAATGAAAACCGGATAAATAAGTAATTTTAAAGTGACATAATTTTATTAGGCAGTTTTGATGAGCAAATGAGTAAAGAGGGAAAGTGCCCCCTTCACCCTTAAGACATTACACCAATGGATTCTCATCTAAGAAAAACCATGTTTCAAATTCATGTAACAGATAAAATAAAAATAGAGTAGCCGAAAGAAATAAGATTTTAAAATAAAAATTTTAATGCGTTTGCCGGGAGTCGAACCCGGGTCTATTGCTTGGAAGGCAATTATCCAACCCGTTGGACTACAAACACTTTTTGTGTTACATCTCCGGGTTTCAGTTTAATAATATATTGGTAAGGTATGCTAAGTAGCTTGGATAAGTTACCCTGGCTCTAAGAGCATCCGGTATATCGGTTCTAACCATGGTGTGATCCTAGGTGGCATGGTATACCACGGCGTGATACTGAAAGAACACCGCCCCCTCTAAAATTTTTCACGGCGTGATCGAAGCGTGTGATTTTTTTTCACGAGAGAAAACGAGTAAATTAAGAAATTGGCCCCTCTAAATTTCGAATCAATGATACCGTTGAACGGTATTACACAAAATTCCGATTTCATTACCGGCCAATAACTCAAAGATCATGACAAAACTTCACGTTTAACATCTGATTGAAAATAAAAGCTTCAATACTGACCTGAAATTAAGAAACTGGCCGATGAAGAAGAGTGGCCAGAAATTAGAACGAAGGAGGCCATGAGAGAGTTGAAACGGAGAAGACCGATACAAACTGAAGCAGCTTGAAGAAATGAGAAACCATAGCCATGATTTTAGAAGGATCTCGATTTTGGAAGGATCTCGATCTTCATAATATATAGTTTTAATGGACGATCTAAAATAGAAAACTTTAAATTGCTTAAAAATGTTATATTTTATTTAAATAAAAATTAAAAAATAAGCATTTAATTATCACACCACCACAATCACACGGGTATACCCTTTGCCAAGTGATGGGTGGTGTGATAATGAGGGTAGTGACGTGGCGTGCATTTTATTATCACATCACACCATAATCACACAGGTATACTCCATGTTCTAATTTCTAAACGGCCAGTATGGGTAGGCTACTGATTCCTTGGCGTTTTCGTTGACAAAAACGTGTCTATTCGGGTTGGCGGGTTAAACTCATTTAGACACGATTTTAATTGTGTCGACTTGTTTATGACTTATATCCGTTTAACTTAAACCTAAATTCGCTTAACTTTGTGTCGTGTCGTCTCATGTCATGTAAACAAATAATGTCAAAATATGTTAGCCCTATTAGAAACTGAAATGTTAGCGTTGGAAACTAGAAACTAAAAGTTTAAATTATCTAATAACCAATATTCTAATAAAATTTTATATATTTAATCTTTTAAAAATGTAAAATTATATAGTTTTGGGAAACTGGTTATAAACGGATTTTGTTAACATGTTAACCATTTAATATGATTAGTTAAATGGGTCTAATCGTGTCATAAACGAGTTAGGAGGGTTTAACTCATTTACACATGGTTTTAATCGAGTCGATCCGTTTAGGACCCATATCCGTCAGGGGTGCCCCAATGGGATTGTGGGGTAAAGCACGGGCTTTAGGTCCCCAATTTATAAGGGCCCATTTTGTGAAAACGTTAATTTGTTTTATAACGGTTTATTTATTTTTTATTTTGGGCTAAAAGAAACAACGTATGGGAGCTAGTTTTACAGTTCGTAGGGTTAGTGTAACATCTATGATTTTTCCGGTACTACTTGTTTATCTATTCATTTATTTTTACAAAAATGACACTTCATTTTCAAATCCCGTACATATTCAACATTTTATGATTTTATATCAATTTCCAATTTCAACTCTACAATAACACATTGTTTTTCTATTATATATTTATATAAGCACATACTTATATATACGTTGTTATAAAAAAATTATGAATTTTAATTTCGTGTTTTTACATCTCTTTATATATATATATATATACTTATGTACTTAATTATAAATACATATATATAGATATAAAGATCACCATTGGTATCAAATAAATCAAAATTTTTCTTAATTCATAATATTATAAAAATGAAATTTCCTATATAAAATAGTTCAAGATAAAATAAATAATAGTTTTGATTTCAAGTTTTATAAAAACTATTTTATTACAAAACTTCAATTTAAAATTAGTCTTGGACCCCCCTCTAAAGCAAAGAACCCTCTCAAATTATCTTTGAACCTCTCTACGTATTCGGACCTTCCAATTTGAACCATTAATTCAAACTTGAATTCTTACATGTACTCTGACCTTCTAAAAGTCAACAAGGTTTGCAATTTGACTTAGAGAAGTCAAAAGGACCCAAATTCATCTCTCAAACCATCGATTTCAGGGTGATATGGCCTTTTAATCTCTCAGAGACATTGCATGAACTCTAAACAAATACGTATGAGAAATTAATTCATCTAACACCGAAGTCAAATGCAAGATCAAGCCTCATCTGTTTAGTTTGACTTTCCAGAGTCAAACTTAAACAAATTTGATGTCAATTCTTTCAATCCCTGTAGATCCGAGATTCAAATCCTCCCCAATCAATGTCTAAACCATTTGTGACCGTATGGAACTCGTAATCAGCATTATTGAATGAGAATTCAAGATTTTTAAAGTCACAATTAAGAATTCGGTTATGGATTTCAAAACCCACAAATCAAGCTTCTAATCCCTCAAATCTCGCTCAGTTATAACTGTAAAACGCGTTCTAATCACATACCTTTTGATACCTAATTCTTTTAAAACTCGAGATCATCCGCAAGTCCGATTTTCCTTTTGTTTCCTTCTCTCTCGGTCCGAACGGCGCAGGAAGGGGGGGGAGCCTCTCTAATCGACGACTGTGCAAGCCTCTCCTCGTCCGAATCGTTTGCTTCAGGTAACCATTTCATCGTGACAAACAGTTCTTCCTACAGCTCTTTTTGTTAAAGTCGATTTAGGTTAGGGGGGCTGATGCGTAACCTGGGTTTTAAGGAAGAAGAATCCATTGTGTCTTCGTGTTTTATAATTTGCATTATGATGTTTTAATCAAAAAGATACTCCAGCCCACTGAATAAAGCACATCAGTTTCTTAACTAAGGTCATGGGTTCGAACCCGGTTAACCCGACTTGTGTTTAAAGTTTTTTTTTATTTCTTGTTTATCCCACACACATATATGTATACAAAAATATACAATTACACACATATAACTCTTATATTGGTTAAAACATCTACACATTCCCTTAAGTTTGTACATACATATATATTCTTTATAAACAACTAATATTATGAACAATTCCCTTTATGGATATTTTTTTAGAATTTGCAATTAATATTTTTGTTTTTAATAAACATACTTATACGTTTATAACTATGTTTAACTATTCTAATTATCACAAACGTTTAATGAACGGTATTTGAGCACTTCTATCTATACGCGTGATTTATTTTGTTACTAATATATATATATATATATATATATATATATATATATTCTCAAACGTAACAAACATAATTACAAACTTGACTTTATTAACTAAATTTTTTTTTTATATAAAGCTTAACGACTTGATTTATTTAAAAATGATTACTTTAACACATTATCTATTTGAAATGTTTAAAATTTGTAAACTATATTTTGGAATGAGATTGCTTTTATAAACCCGTTTCCTTGCAAAGAGTTATACAAATTTTTACACAATTTATTATAAACATTTAAAACACATTCCATACTTCTAATTAATAATTAATTATGACTTACTTGTTAATTAATATGAGCAATATATTTATACTTTGAATGTTAATTTAATTACTAATTAATTAAATAATTTTAACATTATTCTTTTTTTTACAAAAAGCTAAATAAATAAAAGGTTTATTTATTATAGTTAAAATTACTCATCTAATTATTAATTAATTATTTGTTCCTTTATTAAATCGTGCATTTACAAACAAGATGACACAAATTATTTACATACTTATTTACAAACAAATAAAATTATTTATTTATCCTTTCACTTATTACAACACCTTTATTTATCAAAGAATTATATAAATATGCAACTCAAAATGATGATTTTAAATTAAGGAAAGCCACACCAACCCCTTTGCTCATTATCACTTCATATTTCATTCTGTACAAATAATTAATACACGTATTCCATCAACCTTAGGTTGATCTTGTGATTAGCTAGAATTTTGTGCAACAAACGGCATACGTGTGTGACTTTCAAGCTACTTATTGCAAAGTGAGTATTACATAGCCCATTTTACTCTTTTACACTTTTTAGGGTGAAACATGAACTCTATACACACAATTGCTTACATTTACACAAACTACACAAACACAAATCCTCTTTACATTCATGTGTGCAAATTTGAGTTTTATGTTTGAGTGCTAGGTGTGTTAACTGTTTGTGTGCAATTTATGTGCAATCATTAACTATTCAAGCCGACGGTTAACAATGATAGATCTATTGAGTCTGACAAACCCACCCAGATTGGGGTGATTGTTACCGACAACACAATTTGCATGCTAGTTACAAAGGTTTGATTGTACTTTGGTTACACAATAGTTTCTCCTCATAAATGCCTTATTTTATCATGTTATGTAAGGATTTGTTTATTCACATCTATATACTATCTATGTACCAACCTGTGTATGCTCACCAACTTTTTAGTTGATCTTATTTTATTCATGTTTCAGGTGCTAATGTGTGATTTGACCAAGGCTTGCTACACATAGGTTTCGGGACTTAGTTAATTTTAATTCAAAAACAATTTGTATTTCATTTATGTACTTTGGAATTGATTTATGTTTGTTTGAATGGAAATGGATTTAATATATTACAATTTAGTCAACCTTAAGCTCATGAACAGTCTACATGTCCCGCCCCGACGTATTCCGCCGTCGGTTGGGGTGTGACAGTTGGTAATGAAGTTTGAAAAAGGCCCCGTTTTATCGTTCGTTTTAGGTCTTTAAAAAGGTTGAGCCGCCCATGATATCTGTTTAGCTCAAACTCAAACCTGCTTAACTTCGTGTCATGTCGTGTTAAAAGTTTTCAGCCCTACTTTACGTTTAGAGATTGTACAAACATTACTAGATTGAAATATAGCTACAAAACTATATTTGTAGGAGATGATGCATCATGTTTGGGTGCAAATGTAAATGAAGTAGCAATTCTGGTCTTCGCAGGATGTAAATGTACCTTTTTCCAATATGCTCTCTAAATAATAATTTCATTTTTTAATTTATATGATTTAAGATATTATAAGATTTTGAATTAATTTGAACTGGCATAAATTAGTTTTGTTTTTATGCGTCTCACCCGATATAGCGATATCAATCAAACATGTCAAAAGTTAACTTGTTTACAACATCTATAACAGTTATTTTTTAGCCGACTCTAATTCCATATCGAGAAAAAGGGGAGACCTTAAGTGATGTGACGACCGATGTTGAGGAGAGATGGAAGCATGCCATCCAAGGGGACAAGTGGATAGTGTTGTGAGCGAGGAAGAATGAAAGAGGGGGAGGTCATGCCAGACAACACTAACCTGACATTAATCCGTGAAAAGCCCGTTACAAATGCTCTTATATAAGACAAAGTTGATTAGGTTCTGTGACGGTTTTGATGTAAAATCTAATAAAAACGTTATATATTACACTTGTTAACTATTCTTATTTTCACTTAACTAATTGTTTTCAAATTAAAATTGATAAATAAGTTAACAAAATTTCATCAAATAATTTGCACCAATAAAAACCAAGATTCATCTATAAACTATAACAAACGACACCATCTTGTTATCACCTTGATTCATTAGCTTCTGCATCCGCTTGTTTCACTTTTTGATTCATGGAATACCGAAAATAATGATCCCAATCATGCTTCTTCACCGATCCAAACAAGAAGTATTTCCAGCTAAATCTCTCATCAAAATCAAAACTCGATTTCTTCTTCGTAACATTCCTAATTCGATCAAGAACCCCACTAATACTTACATCAAATGCATCTTTAAATCTCTCCAATTTCGCCTTCGGATCAGCGTAAACCACCCTCGGAATAAGCTCGATCACCTCGTTCCTCATCTCCGACACCTTCCTCGCGGGAATCCGAGACAAAACCCTCTCGATACTCACATTCTTATGCCTCAAATCGTCCTCGTTGATAAGAACCGAGTATTTATCGAATTTTTTAGGTAAATGCCATAGATATTGCACGTAAGCGGATCCCGGGGTGAAAAACACTGGTATACACCCCGCGAGAATGGAGTCGAAAGTCGACCGGCGAGTGTAGGAATCGCCGGGAGGTTGTAAACAAAAAACCGAATTTTGAAACAACCTCATCAAGTCGACGGGTTGGTAACACTTTAGATTCTCGTATGAGCATTGTATTAACCTACATTTGGTCGACGCGACACATTGGTCGATGACCTCGTCCCGAATGGATTTTTCCATTTCAGGACGTGGGGCGCCGGCGAATGAGAACAATGCTCTTCTCCTGCGCCTCCTCATTTTACTCTGCCACTCAGTAATATCATTATCGGTCCTCGGGTGGAAGTACGTCGGGTACGGTATCCCGAAATCGTTACTATGCCACGGGCTTTTCTCGATCGTTAAAACCGTCATGTTTTTGAACTCGGGTAGTAACATTAACTTGTTCCCCCAAGCCTCGTCTTCGTCGACATCCCGCCTGAAATCCCACGTTATCCTCCCGGATACCAGAAAATGGTTTTTACCGGCAAACTTCTTCCATTCGGGTTGTACGTGTAACCACCCGGCTAAATCGATAGCTAGTGAATCGCGAGACGAGATGTTATGATCAAACAAGTACCTCCATACATCAAGGCCAGCATAGTACGGAACGTAAATCGCTGACGCGATAGACGAATCATTTGTAACACATCGATAACGTTCATTCGATTATGAAAAATAACTTCTAACATAAACTGGTTGGTCGCAAACCAACCGGATCTCGATAAAACCCTTTCGGGGTTCCCGAGATTCGGCCCGAGACCATTGTTTCCAATGTATGGACACATGTTTTGCCATTTACTAAACGATCGACAATCGTCGAGTATATCCTCGTTGAATCTAGCCGGAAGATCATGAATATATATATACCGGCCCGAACATGACCCTTTGGGCCGGGCTCGTGTTTTCGTCCTCTTCTCGATTACTGTTTCATTGTTCTTCGTCTTCTTCTCCGGTTTAGGTTTAATCTTCTTGAGCACCGGTTCCAATTCTTTCTCGAGTGCCTGCATTTGTGCTACGTCGTGTAGCCAATCGATCTCACCCGTTTTTTCCTGATCATCAACAACATTGCCGGTGTTTGTGTTTTGGGATATTGTTTTTTGGTTTGAATGTATGATTTCGATGGGCGGTGTCGGGTGGCGGAAGGCGGTGGTCGGAGAAGATAAGGTGTACCATTTAGCATTGTGAATCATGAAATACCAACAAATGAAGAACATACAAAGTACCAACCAGATTTTGCAACGGCATCGGGGCGTTTGGTCCATTTTTGGGGTGACAGTTTAGAAAAATGACGTCATGATTTCATGAAAAATGTGAAGTTTGATGTTGAAATAGTTTAGGAATTGAATCAAATTGGGGATATTCAAGAAAAGAGAAGTTGTTTTGCTGCAACAAAAATGGTGGATGATAGTACGGCATGAACGAGTCAATTTAGAACGAGGAAAACATGAATTTATAAATTCTAATAGTTCTTTTACAACAAATACCAAAAATACAATGTTTAATATATAAACTCATTTAAAGATTGTATTTTAAATGACTTTAAATACATGATGTAGTGTGACATCGTTGTGGTGTATTGTCAGTAAAAGCTATGTTTTGCTGATGAAATTCAATGCAACACGAGTTTGGTTAGTGTTGCTACATACAAATCCGGGTCGGGTCTTATTGCTAAGTTCATCCGGGTTCTAGCATTCCCGAGTTTGGACCTGAGCTGCAACAACAAAGGAGATCTACGTTAGAGGGCCCAGAGGGGTTAGCCCTTAGGGCACTCTGACGCTCAAGTCAGTATTTATATAAAGATAAACATATCAAACATGGATATCATGAATAAATATAAATATAAGAGAGAAATGAGGATAAGAAGTTAGAAATAAGAGAGATGGACTTCTTGGAGAACAGGAAGTGTGGAGGGATGTCTTGATGGAGAATCATATGAGAGAGTTGAGTATTCCATGCTGAGTCCTTTACCTTGATGGGGTATGCTCTTATTTATACTTGTGGTCTTTGCCCAGGGTCGGTCGTCTTATGACCCTGGGTGTTCTATTTTGGTGTTTGTCAGACCCCTTGTTATCTGGTCCCTGCATAGTTCTTGTTGAGATTCCCCTTTAAGTGTGAAACATGCTAACATAGGGCTGTTATAGGTTTCATGCCTACTCTCCCTCTGATAGGTACTGACTTGTTCTTTCATGCCTACTCTCCCTCTGATAGGTACTGACTTGTTCTAACATTTGGAGGTAAAAAAAGGGAAACGTTGTTAACTTCTGACGGTCTGGCTCTTTCCTCTTTTGGCGCATAGTCTCTTTCATGGGAAGACCGTTGCTTTATTGCCCAGCCTTAGGTATCTTGACTGGGCTAAACCCTTATTGGGCTTGACCTTTATCTTGGGCTTATACTTTTGGCCTGGAACCTACCTATGTTCTTGGGGCGTTCCCCTAGCTGGGGCTGGGCTTCCTATGCCGTTACTTGGCTTCGTTTTGGGCCTTATCTTTATTGGGCTATTGGTTTTGTCTATTGGGCTACTCCCGTCATCAGTTAGCATGTCTTATATATTCTCTTTGGGTTGTGGATAGTCACCTAGATGCCTTTCACGCTTGGACATGCTTAAACGCTCTAGACTTGTCAAAAGGTGAAAGCATACCGATCGCGCATCGTAACCACATGTATTTATGGCATCTGGTAGTAAAAGGTATGAAATTTTGCCACTTTTGTGCTCCTTTATAAAATATGAAGTCTTCTTAACCTTTTAACAAATTTAAGTGCACCGTCTCCGTCTTAATACGACCAGGGAGGGTTGCCCAGGTCTTCTCGTGCTCTTAATGCGTTTGACAACCTCATGAAGAGCACATATATGGGTGGAAAGGGGGGGGGGGGGGGGTTCACAATGTTGTCTTATATTACAATTTGTCATCATCGCTTCAAGTTGACAAGAAACAAATCCAACCATCGTATAAATCTAACATTGTATACGTTATTGTTAGCTTTTATACATTCTCGCTTACTGATAGGTTGATAGTGCCACTTTCTGATAGGTTGATAGTGCTTTTAACATTTTTTGGGTCCTCTTATTTTAGCGACTAATATTTACAAAAAATATTGATAGCTTACAGTGCTTGTTTGTAATACGTTTTTCATTGTAAATATAGGTGTTATGGAGAAGACCGGAAATAATCGAGTTTATATCTTGTCAATATAGAATGGTATAAACACCTAATAAAGTGTTTATTTAATCTCTTTTTCCACCGACGCGTATCTTTTCCACTGAACATGTAAAAAATCCAAACTTTGTTATGCTACTAAGGTCACATAATTTTATTAAAACCAGTCGCTAAATTAATAAGGTGATAAGAACTTTATACACTACCAGTCTTACATAAGTGGTCGACCTTTAACATAATGCTCACTTATTGACGGCAAAGTGCCGATCAAAAATAGTGTTAAAATGTGTTTTCTAATTACCTTAGCTAGTAGAGGCAAGTAGAGTGGCGAATACACATGGAGTAAGTGGATGACGTTATTAATTAACTAATTGATTAGATGAGGCATTAAACTTAAAAATGATTTTTGATCAATTTGGTGAACGGTTGCAATTAAGCAAAACAAACTTTAATTGATTTGAAAACAATTATTAAAAGAATGGTCACCTCCTTAGGTTTCAGGTTTAAAAGCTAGAAGTATAACAATCTAGATTAATTTATCGAGTTAAAAGGTTAAAGCTAGAAGTATAACAACCTAGATTGATTACCGAGTTATAAGATTAAAGCTAGAAATATAACAACCTAGATTGATTTAGTGAGTTGAAAGGTTATACAGGCATAACATCATTCGTTTTAAGATTTCGAAGGACAATATATTATTTTAGTTTAGTTTTTAAACGGGCCTATTAAGTTACAAATTTTATACTTTTGGAAATAACAAAATGGTCAATTATATTAGTAGAAATGTCCCAATCCGTAATAAATTTTTTTAAAAAAGGACACTAAGTTTGATTATTTTTATTTTGTTAAAAATACTCATTTCATAATTTAAAAGGATAAATTTATAATTTACTCTAAAAAAAATAATGTTAAAACTATATAATTTTTATATAGAAATAAATAATATCCAAATCCAAATCTTATATAAATACAAAGTCATGGATGCCTTGAACCATTTTCCCCTTTCGCCGATTTCTTCGCCATTTGCAGGTAATTTCTCGCGTCTCTTTCCATCTCTACTTCCATTACGAGTAATCAAATCATACGTTGCGTTTTGTTGATCAATACCAATTCTGTATTCATCTTCTTCGAACCAATTGTTCGAGAGGTTTTGTTAGGGCTAGGGTTTGTGTTTGCGGCTGAGATTAGGTAAAGGCGGATCGAGTATTTACTGTGATCTATTAGGTATTGATTTAGTCGCTCGATTTGCGTTCATAACGCTTTGATTGAAAAATTAGGGTTTAATTAGCTCGAAGAATTTCCGCATGTTCGAATGAATACTAAGGTTGGGGAACTTTTTGGCAATTGTGCTAATTGGTAAATTAATTTGTAAGATTCTGTTCAAATTTGCAAACTTACTGAAGGCCTATGAGGTTTTGAGTATAGATAGATACACTTGTGTAATGAGCATGATAGAGTTTTTCAGGTCACTAGGCAAAAACACACAGTTAAACTTGTAGAAACAGCTTATATATTACAAGTTAGTGGATAAAAAAGTGTTATTGTTGCTTGCTTTAAATATTATTTTTTTACATGACTATTTGAGGTTGGGTTAAGTTTGAGAATTCGTTAGATGACAAAGTTAGTGCCTGTAATGTTTTTCCAGTTATAGTTGGTAACTGTTATGTGTTGTGAACCTTGTTATGACTTAGAGCATTCACAATACTAAACCATTTAAACAACCACAAAGGCCCCACATCAGCTACCACATCGGATTTATAATTATCCTTCAAAAACACCCATTTCTCCTCCAACACTACATCTTTTTTCAAACACCCCTATAAAATACACACACACACGCACACACACATATATATTATGTAATAGAGAGAGAAACTTGAGGAGGGGCCCACTGTCAACCCCGAGTTTTAGGGCGTTTGAATTTTCGGATGGAGAGCCACCGGACGCACACCAAACAGGCTCTCCAACACTTCTTGTTCGTCTCCATCCGGTTCTCGTGATGGAGATGCTCTTATGATTAGAAACCATTGGAGTGTGTAAAAACTGTAATCTTATCATTAGATATGTTCATGTCTATGGTTTGCCCTCATCCCACCCTTCCCAGACACTACTCTTTGAGTGGGATTTTGCTGGGTATGTTTGTTTGTATGTCTATGGTGTGTTGGGTTAGTGCCTTGATTAAATCTTGTATGGTTATGTTTCTTTGTACTTTTGAGTTTTGACAATTTTGGGTTTTCTATTTTATGCATAGCATCCAGACTATATGTGGTTTTACGATGTTGCATTTTTTCAGGAGAATGGTTCGTGCAAACAAAAAGGATAAAGCTCCAAAATCAGAATCGGGTCCTGTAAAGGATGAAGCTCCAAAATCAGAATCGAATCCTGAAAAGGACGAAGCTCCAAAATCAGAATTGAATCCTGAAAAGGACGAAGCTCCAAAATCAGAATCAAATCCTGAAAAGGACGGAGCTCCATTGAATTCAATAAGTATGCCAATTTCTCCATTGAATATATTACTATAATAAGTGCATCAGTCGCAAACTTTGAAAAAATTGTGGTTAATGCAATTGCAGGCGATAAGGAAGAGGAAGAAGATGAGGATGAAGAAGAGTATTACGAAGAAGAGGAAGAGGAAGTGGAAGAGGAAGAGGAAGAAGATGATGAAGGAGAACCTGAAGAAGAAGAAAAGGTAAATAATGTAGAAAATGCAGTGGCAGTAGTTAACAATGAAGAAGTTGAAACTAATAAAGAAAATGCGGTCAAAGAAGATGAGAAGAAAGCTAAAGAACCCAAAAACAGTGAAAAATCAGGTCAGAATTCAAAGAATAAAGAAAGAATACGTGGAGCTAGAAACAAAAACAGAAAACAGGATGAACAGAAAGAGTCTGTTACATTGGCTGTTAATGGAGATAAACCAGAATCATCTAACAAAAAGAAGGGTTCGAAAAGGGTTGAAAGCATGGGGATGGTATTCATGTGCAGTTCCAAAACAAAAACTGATTGCTTTCGGTACAAGATTCTTGGGTTGCCTGAAAATAAGAAAGATCAAGTATTAAAGATTTATAAAGGGATGAGGTTGTTTCTATTTGATGTTGATTTAAGGTTGATGTATGGGGTTTTCAAAGCTGCTGGACCCGGAGGTTATAATATTGAACCAAGGGCTTTCAAGTCAGAGTTCCCATCTCAAGTCAGTATTCGTATTTATAAATGCATGTCTGTTGCCATTACAATTATCTCCTGTTGTTGCTTTCTGAATTTTTTGTTTTTATGACTTTTGGGCAATGGTTAGGTGGTCTAGTAACTAATTTTTTCCTAGATACGCCATATAGAAATTAGCTACTTTTTCTGTCCAGTTATAGGCTTATAGTATAAGCATAATCTTACTTGAAAATGTTTGTAAGTCACAATATTTAGACAGAATCTGAAGGGAAATATTAGGGCATAATGATTCTTGTAATTCTCATGAAGGTACAGTAACATGTAGAGATTGAAAGTATTGCCTCCCCTGCTTGTGAATTTAGGTGTCAAAACTCGAAAGCATACTTGTTAATTTAAGAGCTCAAAGTACTCCTATACTTGATACTAGTGAGCGGTGCTTCTTGTATGTTTTAGGCGTTTTTTAATTGCTAATGCCTTTATGATGCTACAAACTTTCAGTTAAATATTGCAAATACTCCAATGCTTGAAATTTCACATGTTTGTTTCTTGTTCAATATGGTTAAACTTTCTTGGTTTTAACATTATAAATGAACTTTTTTATTGTTATATTTGCAATAAAATGGTAAAAAGGAGGACAAAGAGTATGTGTCCAACAGGTAAAACCAACCCATTTGTCCCTCAACCTAATATACTCATTTGGCCACCTTTAATATTTGATTAACAATCAGCCTGATATACTAAGTATGCACAATTAGCCAGAATTCTAGTTAAAACTTGAAACATAGCAGGGTTTATATTTTTAATTATATAGTTTAGAATCGATGTGGCCGGTAACTGGTTTATCCAGTTATCTCTTCTTTTCTTCTAGGATAGCTTTGTTATAGATTAGTATACTTTTGGAATATTCATCTTAGAGGATGTTTGCTATGTAATCCTGTCATTTAAAGCTGATTAATATCCTTATTATAATAAATGATTCCAAAGAATGCCACATGTCATCACCATATTGTTTCTCACCAAAATCTTCTAATTTTCGTTATTTTAAGTAAATATGAATTTTGAAATTTAATTATGTTAATGTTTTTATTTTTCAAAAGGATAATATAGAATTTGAATTCTAATTATTACTTAATTAACAAAGATTTTTATTTATCGTTTTATATATTATTTTAATTTTTTACACATTATTGTACTTTTATTTTTTTTATTAAACAACCACATGTAATACATGGGTATATAATCTAGTATATAATATATTACCACCTAGTCTGAAGTCTCTTGCTATACATATTTAATATGACAAAGAACTGATGTGTAGTTATTTCTAGAATTGGCAAATGGGCGGGTTGGTTTGCCTGAAACACTTTGCGTCTTACATTTTTTTGTATATTTAGTGTGTCAAATATATTTATACCAACCATATTATTTCTCTAGTAATTTTTTTAATAAAATGATTTAGGAGGTTTTGTCCAGACCCATTTTCTTTGAAGCTATTTTTATTTTTTAACCCATTAGAGCTAAAACATTACCTGAATCAAGGCCATGCATATGTAAATTAGTTGAAATTGCCACTTCTTGTTTTCTGCAGGATATTTTTCTTGCCTTGGTGATTATCATTCCACTTCTCACTGGCATAATGAACTTTTGATTTGCATTTTATACACTTGGAAATACTTTTCTTACTCACATTTAGATAAGTGTTATAGATTTGGACCATTTGGTATTTGGAAGAAAGCTCACATCTTATGTTAACCAACATTAACACATACTCTTTGATTGTTAATGAAAATATATTATAATCATATGTTTAGGTTCGATTTACCGTGCTCGATGATTGTGTGCCACTGGCGGAAGAAAAGTTTAAGCATGTCCTTAAAGAAAATTACTACGCTCGGAATAAGTTTGAAAGTCTGCTGAAGTCAGATCAGGTTTGTCTTCTTCCTTCCTTTTTTATCTTTGACTGGTCAAAACTTAGTCGGTTAAAGTTCAAAAAAACAGCTTAAAGAGGGAAACAGGTCAAAAATAAACCCTCCTAAATAAATTTATCAAAAATTTAGATTATTATTTTATGACTTGATTTTTGTAATAATATTATACACACACTAATTATTAATAAAAAAATTGTTTTTGAACCGTCACTAGGGCCGTAAACGAGCCGAGTCGAGCCAAGCTAATTGAGCTCGGGCTCGGGTCGTTTAACCGGCTCAGCTCTTTTATCTTAACGAGCTGAAATATTGAGCTCGGGCTCAACTCATGAAAAGCTCAAGCCAGCTTGTTTATTTTTTCATTTTTTAAAATTTTATACTCTTAACACTATAAAAATAATGTTTATAAAATACTCAAAATGCAGATTTTATAATCCAAGCTCAACGCGTAAGCACGTTCTAATAATTGCCAGTTCACCTTTACGGCTGTCGGGAGTTGGGAGTTTTGAGTTTTACTTCTAGGAAGAAAATGAATATTAGGGCTAGGGTTAGATATTAGACCCACTCTGCTTATTTTGTTCAGTCTTTTTAGATATTTTGTTTTAAAAATTGCCACAATTTAAGGTTATAATTTATACATATTAAAATTTGTTATTTAAACGAGCCAACGAGCTGAACCAGTTTGACTCGTTTACAATCGAGCTTTTTAAATAACAAATTTAAACGAGCGCTTGGCTCGGGCTTGGTTAATTTACAAACCGAGCTGAACCAGTTTGACTCGTTTACAATCGAGCTTTTTTCGAGCTTTTTCCGAGCAAGCCATAACCATCACCCAATCTGCCCCTGTTGTGAAGTCTAAGTTGGTTAATGGTCTGTACATGCCAAAGCAACCATTAGCAGGACATTCTTGAATTACATAATTTACAAATCTGAATTTAACAGGTGAAGAAGTTATGTAAACTTTTTGTACGGGTGGGCAGAGGCGGGGGCCGTTCCAAATCCGCTGTCAAGGCTCGTAGAACTCCACCCGTTGAAACTCGTCGAATTCGACGTGATGAATCTCGTAGAAACCAACCTGATGATCGAAACACATCTCGATCCCGAGAAACACGTAAAAGACGGGTCCGAGATGAAGAAAGGCGACCTCGTTCACCAGTTAGAGAAAAAAGACGGTACACCGACTATGACCATGACCGCCCCCGGGTTTTATATGACCATGAACTTCCTCTTCCAAGATACCACCCAGCACCACCACCTGCCGCCATTGGATCTCCGGTGAGGTTATACGCCTATGAAAGACAACCTTTAGATATCCGACAGCCTTTAGATATTTCGCCTTACCTTCGTGACCATATACCTGAGCATCAAACTTTCCGTGCTCTAGACCGGGATCCGTATCCTGTCCGTGTTCTAGACCGGGACCCATATCCAGTGTATAGCAGAGAGCCACCTTTGTATCATGATACTATCTACACTATACCACCAGAGCACCACCACCTTGTAAGTAGAGATTACAACCACCCTCCTGCAATCCGAACACCAGAGTATCGTATCGATGGTGGCTCTCGTGTGGCTAATTATCGCGATGCGGAGATTGCACGTGATTACCGTTCTTCTGCATTGCCATTACCCGAGTATCGTTCTACAACCCGTTACAGATATTAGTTCCATTTTATCTGAATATCTAGTTTCTAGCTTGTTTTGTAGAACCATCATATCTGTTCTATTTTATCTGAATATCTAGATTCTAACTTGTTTTGTAGTACCATCCGAAAACGGTTTTTTTTCTTTAATTCGTGTGCTATGACTGTATTCCTTTGAAGAAGACATGATTTTGAAGTGTTGTGTTGCTTTATAATTTTAGAGTTTAGATGTTATATAAATTGATAAAAGTATGGTTTCATATGCTATGAATATAAAAGGTAGCTGTTTTGAACCGGGTAAAAAATGACATCTGAAATTTGGTTTGTTTTTGACTCGCTTTAATGTGAATCTTTATCGCACAGAGAGGGTGGTAGGGGGCTACTAATTTCACATGGGGTGCATTCAAGGACACTCCCATTTTTACTATTTCATGTGACAAATTTTTATTTTTTTTAATGTTTCTGTTGTTAGTTGTCTAAAGAACGAAATTGATAAACTTTTGTAATAATTTATATTTTAAATTTAAGAAATACAAGCTAGTACTTATACAAATCATATTTTGATTCAATTATTTTAGAAGACTAAAGCAACTTTTTAATCCTCCTGTTCTTTTTCTTTTTTATTTGTTATCGTCTAAAAATACACGATACCTATGTCCAATGACGTTGGGCATCTGAACCCAAATCCGCCCATGACGTGTGCTACATGTTTTTAAGAATGTTCGTTCTTATAAAATTGCATATGTATATGAAAATTCTTTAATACAAGTAAGAATAACTGTTGCATTATTACATCATTAACCATTTGTATATCAAAACATCATGTATGGCTTTCTGTAATGGACTCACGCCCTGGGCATAGTCCACCCTCCACGTCGGCAAAGGGGCTCACGCCCCTCTTCTTCCAGGTTTTGCCCCTCTCACCATGGTCTTCCTCACGCCCAAAAACGACCCAACGACTTGGTGTTCTTGCCCCTTCACGCCCCACGCCATAAAAGAGGCTGCCACGTTGGAGGAGGGAGTGCGTGATCACCATCCATTACATATATTCTAAACTTTGTTAGTGTTTTCTAAGCTTTTTAATCATTTTCATCCACCACTTTCGCGGTTGGAATTCATCGTCCACCTAACTCCGCCAACTGTCCACCATCGGCAGAGGTTGTGAGTCACCAACCTCCATCGACCGTCATCACACATTACCATACTTCACCATCGTGGATTAACCACTTAGCATCACCTACCACACCACCATTCATTATCATATATTTTCATTTTTAAACACATTTTTGGAATATGAAACATAAAAAATAATTTCTGAAAACTGAGATTAAGAACGTAGATAAAGTTTTCCCACACCACACCCTTGTTGATTTCTTTTTGCCTTAAAATAGAATTTACACAAGGTGTCCCCATACTATTAAAGTTGGTGAAACTTGCACCTACAACTTTTAAGACTACATTTATAGCCCAAGTCGAATCTTTTGTACAACTTTTGTCCCCATGGTTTTTAACATTTATATGTTAAAAATGTCACCTAAGATTCATATGATTAACGTTTAGGGGTATAATGGTCAAATCACTACAAACTTTAATTAAGTATCGTCATTTTCAAATTAAAAACAAGTAAACGGATAGGGAAACACTTTCCTCATCAGAAGTTTATAGGTTTCTATCATGTGATAAAGATTTTTTTTATAACACAGACTTAAGACATATAAGTTAGACAACAGAATTAAGACGTATAAAATCACCAAAGGACGGGGCCTTGAGTTTGTAAATTCAATAAATGAAAGAAACAAACTCGGGTCGAACTCTTAACAACGACAAGAATTGGTACTCTAATTTAATCATCTACAAAGGGTATTGTTACAACTTGTAAATGCTTAAACCATATGATAACCTAATTGGTGAAACTACATTTAATGCATAAAGTACAAATCTTTAATGCATGGAGTATCATAATTGTAAGTGTAGTAATAACAAAGAGAATAAGTGAATGGTCCATATCCATGTGAAACCCTCCATGAAGAACTTTGAGGTACATTTGTTGCTTGCTTTCTACTATAACAAGCAAGACATGCTTATATTGTTGTAACTTTGGCTTTCAACACTTGTACCTTCTTCTCTTTTGACATGAAAAATGAGCTTTGCACCTTTACTCTTTAATCTTGAAAGAATATGCCATCATGTGCCATTCACATGCGTGTTATTTTAAATAAATAACGTCTTGTCCATATAAAAATTCAAAAAGAAGCGGACAATTTCACATATTCATTTTTATATTCACACATTATCATAAATGAATTAAATTTACAAATTATACTTTTTAAGAAAATGAAATGAATACGTAAATCAGTATATAGTTCACAAAGATCTTGAGCATAAATAAACAAAAAGAAAACTATAAAGATAGTCAAATTTATACATTCTAACGTTTTTTAATACCCTCGTGTGTGTGTGTGTATATAGAGAGAGAGGTTTATTACAGAACACTAAATTATTACGATAACAATAAGAACAAACTTAAATCGTTTAATTTCTTGATCTATGGTTTATATTTTTTAAAATTTGTACTTCATACATATAAATATGCATGTTTATATACATAAAAACCCATTAAACAATTTTTTGAATATGTTTTTTCACATTTAAAAGTTTACCTACACATGTGTAGATTGTGTGTAGGTAAAAATAACCTATACATTTTGTTCCCTATGTTTTTATAATATTTAGTGTTCTGATTTGAAACTTATTTATATATATATATATATATATATATATATATATTAAATGATACGCGTATATAAAATAGATTAGGTAAAATTAAATCACATGAACCTTGCAATTAGAGGAGGATGCCTAGAGAGGTCCAAAAGACCCATGGACCCATATTCTAATTTGATGTTGGCAACCAATTTGGTTACTATTACACATGTCAATATGTCATATTGGACCCAAGAGCTATCTCACATGGTTAGGGTCACTTCTTGTAGTTGGTGACTAATTTTCACATCATAGATCACATCATAGATCAACCAATACGACATTTTTCTTTGAATTATAATTCTTTGTTTTTTTTACTTGAAGGAAAGTTTTTATTTATGAGTATTAATTTGCTTTTTTTTTTCTTACTATTAAAAAAATTGGACATTTTGTTAGATCGATTACACGCCAAAAATCAACACAAATGATTTTCAATAAGCGTAGAAGAAAGAAAAGAAAACATAAAGATCTGTTTCACTCGGCTCTTTTAAGTTTTAAGTCTAATCAGAAATTAGGACTCAACTTTGAAATTATAGGATGGAGACGTTCGGCTATTAATACTTTTTTCTTTCTCTAGATTTTCTTTGGTATTAGATGTGATGGACAATCCATGCCTATAAATATGGCACTCTTTGTAATCTCATTTGCATACGAACCTGAACCCTAAAACAACATTATCAACTCTGAGACAATCTCTTTGTAATCTCATTTGTATACGAACCTGAACCCTTACCACAACACTACTGCGCTTAATAAACATCATATCAAACCCTAAAATTTGGTTCTCAAGAATCCTAAATTTAAAAACTCTAAATTAGACGAAATTAACATGAATTGGTTTATCCTCTAGCTTTAGATAAGCTAGAATAAGATTCTCATACAACAATTAACACACAAACATCCCCAATTTCGATCATCTAAGGTTCACCAACCCAAACCCACCAACAACAAGAATCATGGTGGAGGAGATGGTTACTTGATGTTTGGAAAATATTGTGTAAGCCAAAACCCTCCAAACAAACATGCAAACTCCAAATCATCAAGATTCAGCTCCCCCATTGAAGAAATCGCAAACACACACATGTGTGTTGCCTGTGTTTTGACAGAAGGTGAAACATGACCAGTAGTCATACCCTATGTTTTGCCTATATTAATGAATTTATATACGTGTATATATCTATAGTGATTTTATGTATAACAAATATTATTTAGTTATTTTTCATATAATTTTATATATACTAATAATTATTATATAAATATATAATAAATAATAGTTATATAAATAATAAGCTCGTTTAGGCTCGCGAGCCGACTCAAACTCGATACCTAAATCTAGGGTTCGGGCTCGTTTATTAAACATGCTTGTTTTTAGGCTCGTTTATTAAACATGTTTGTTTTTTAGGCCCGAGCTCGTTTAAACACCGCTCGAGCCATAGGTTACTCAAGCCATAGGTGCTCAAAGTTTATTCTTAGAAAAAGTATTTACTCGATCTCATCGGTGTCGAGGATTTGCTTCTTCAATCACCACCGTCCTTTCGATCATCCACAACATCATCTCCAAATTCAAAAGTGAAACCAGCTGAGATGATGAGGAACAAGACATACATGGTTTCATTTGAATTTTAAAATACCAACAAGAAAAGGAATAAATTTGATGAAAATCTGGTCATGAATGAATGAATCCTGGAAAGGTGCGTGTGCGTCACACCCAATTATCAACTTGTAATATTTGGGCGGGAAATATTATTTGGTCAAAGTAATAGCGTGACGTGGAATGTGAAAACATTAGCGGGAAATTTCGAAAATTTGATCGGGAAAAATTGGTCAAGGAAGTGGCTAGAGTTTTGACAAGTGTCACCGTTGCCTTTGGTTTTGGTAAATAAAAAGTTAAAAATTATACATTTTTTTTGTTAACTCGCTTGATAGGTTGGTACTTTACTATTTATTATTTTTATAATAATTTGGGATCGTTGTAAGTTGTTAGTTAAGACTTTTGTAAAAAACATACAAAATTATAAAATTAAGGAAAGCGAGCCAACTTATTGAATCGTGTGCTGGTTTGAGTCGAAGGCAAGCTGAATAAGTGTTTAGTTTCTACGTCTATTAAACATATCAAGTCGAGTCGTTTGACTTATATGGTTACTAGCTTGAGTATGAGTTGATGTTGGTTTAGTTTAAACTTGGATATCTAAGTGTTAGTTATATTTTATTCAATTTTTAGTATGTTTTAGAAAATATGAAATTACACCTTTTGTAATATAACTTATGGTTTAGTTTGGTAACTAACGAGTGACCAACTCACTATCATACTTGATCTTTTTTTTTCCTTCTAAAAGAAACTTGATCTTTTTTTTTCTAACTCCTAACATTTGTCAATCTTAAACCCAAAAGGGTTCATTTTTCTTAATTCTAGGTCGGGTAAACGTCTAACCGGATTTGAGTCAAATAGGTAATTTTGAAAAGTATCAAAATGGATCACAACTATATTCATATTTATGGTGGTGGTGAAGGCCTGGTGGTGTCGGTGACTACCGTTAGGTGGTGATGTAGGCGACGACTAGTAACGTAGCCAACAAACAGTGCTAGCATGTTTGGATCCATCCTAAATTAACACGTTTTATAAATGTTACTCATTCTAATGTTATATAATATAAGTAGATCCAAATGAACCCATAAAGCAAACAGAAAAGAACAAAATCAACATATTTCTTAAAGAATGGATCAATTGATGTACTTATATCTTATAACCTGATGTCTAATAGTTATGCTAACTGGGTTCGTGTTCATCGCAGAAGAGACAAAGCCTCTTGAAACACCCATCTTTAAAAGTTTTGGGGTCAAGTTTAAAAAAAATTAATTCAAAATTATAAAAGAAAAACAAATCCAAATATTCATAAATTTTACAGCTAAAAGTCTAAAACGAGTGAATGACACAATTTACAAATTTTATATTCCCTCTACTTTTTTCAATATATTTATACGAGCAAAGGGATCCGATACGCTGTCGTATCCCTACACGGAAATTACATCATTACCCTCCACCCCCCTCATCCATTAAGTACTCCCTCCCTTCTTCCACTAACCCACCATTACCTTCTCTCTCACTACACTCACTCAAACCCTAAAATGGCGGCACTTTCCATCCTCCTCTTCACCATCTTCTCCGTTTTCACCCTCGCCGTCGCCAGAATTCCCGGAAACTTCGCCCCTGCCGCTTGGCAAGGCGCTCATGCAACCTTCTACGGCGGAAGCGACGCCTCCGGCACCATGGGTACGTCACAAATTCACCCCCATTTTGTGTTATATAGTTAAATCATCACAATGCAAGGGGATTATTAGATTAATTAATTAATTTGATATTTATTTTACAGGTGGTGCTTGTGGGTATGGAAATTTATACAGCCAAGGGTACGGCGTTAACACGGCGGCGCTCAGCACCGCCTTGTTCAACAACGGGCTGAGCTGCGGCGCGTGTTTCGAAATTAAGTGCGCCGACGACCCCCGGTGGTGCCATCCCGGGAGCCCCTCCATTTTCATCACCGCTACTAACTTCTGCCCGCCGAATTTCGCTCTCCCCAGCGACAATGGCGGCTGGTGCAACCCTCCTCGTACACACTTTGACCTAGCCATGCCCATGTTTCTTAAAATCGCCGAGTATCGCGCCGGAATTGTGCCCGTATCTTACCGCCGGTATGTAACCTTTTCTAATGTACAACATTTCATGAGTAGAGTACAAGTTAGTTTTATGTAAATATTTAATGGTGTGTTGATTTACTGAAATGCCCCTGGAATTTATTATGTTGGTCTGCTACAAACCTTCTTTTCCAGAGAATCGTAATCCGGTTACCCAAAATTCCGGCGACAGTTTTATTTTTTCTTTTTTTTTTTTCTTTTTTGACCCATAAACTGTTTTATATTGACAAAACTAACCCTACATTTTACAAATTGTTAAAAACTAGCCCTTGCATTTCACAACTGGTTATTTTTATCACTAGTTTAGTTATGTAAAAGTTTACACTGTAAACTAGCCAAGCCAAGTATGATTAAGCTCAAGCTCGGCTTGTTTAATTTAACAGACTCGACTTCAGTTCGTTCTGTGATAAATTTACAAGTTATTTAATTATTTTATTTATTTATATATATAGTTACTCTTGTATGAATGTAAATTTATAACTATATAATAGTATTTTACTTTTTGTTAAGTGATATATATTTATTAATTATTTTATAAAAAATATATTTTTTTAGACTTACGAAACTAGTTAATTGGCTGGAGTTTGACAAGGCTCTCCCATGTGACCGGTGTGCGACGTCACAACATTCAATGTTCGCCGTTCAAAAAAAAAAGTTAATTTCTGTATATAAATTTTGTACTCGGCTAAGTTTGATAAACGGGCTTTTAATGAGCTGATCTTTAGTATTACAAGCATCTTGGCTTGATATATTTTTATTACTTTATATAAACAATAGATTTTTTTGTCTCACGGACCTAGTTAGTTTCAATATATAAATTTTGTACTCGGGTTTGTTTGATAAACAAGCTTTTAGCGAGCCGATAGGCTAGTTGTATTGAGTATAAAACGTGCGGTGTATAATCACAAAATAGAAATTTCTGGTAAAGTACAACCATATATGCACGAGATACAAGTGAGGGATGCACATTTAATGTATGACCAATATAAAAGTCGGTTTTCAACTGCTTTTTACGGGTAGTTATTTCACATGGGCTAAACTTTAATGTTTTAAAGGTTTAGTGGTAAATGGAAGTAGGAAATTTAATGAGTACGGTGTCGTTTAATTGACTGCATGTGGGATGCTCCTATGCTAGCCACGTGATCTTCTTTAGGTTTTGGGTCCCACCATAATTACTGCAGATACTAGCGCGTGATTTATGGTTGTGTGTCGACCGTTAAAAGGAATTTGATTAGGACATCACATCCGTTCATTTCTTTAGATCTTGTCTCTTAGAGACACACTGGTCTTCAATGTGCGAGCCGTACTGGGTCCCTACGTTTAATCAACTGTCCCTAGTAACATGCTAACATATTTTTTATTAAATTTAATTATTAAACTTTTTTTCAATAAAATGGTCTATTTTTTATATTTTTTGTTAAACTAATAATTGTTTTGCTTAATTATCGTGTTTGGGCTTTGGAGTCGTGTGGACCGGATCTCGTCTTGGGTTGATAGTTTGTATGTGGTCGAGGTTCGCCTCAATGGGCAGGACCGTATGGGGCCCAAACTATCATTATCCACCTATCAAATTTTGACTAAATTAATGTTATATATATGTTACATTTTATGCAGGGTACCATGTAGAAAATCAGGGGGGATTAGGTTCACAATCAACGGTTTTCGTTACTTCAACTTGGTTTTGATCAGCAACGTTGCGGGTGCGGGAGATATTCAAAAGGTGTGGGTCAAAGGTACCAAAACCAACTGGATGAGCATGAGCCGGAACTGGGGTCAAAACTGGCAATCAAACGCAGTTCTCATCGGTCAAGCACTCTCTTTCCGAGTCACTGCTAGTGACCGACGCACCTCCACCTCATGGAACATTGCCCCGGCTCACTGGCAATTCGGTCAGACCTTTTCCGGAAAGAATTTCCGGGTGTAGTCTTACCTGCTAAGGAAAAATGTTTTTAGTTTATCGTTGTTGACTGTTATTTTGTTTCACTTTTATCACGGTGGTGAAAGTTAACATGTCTGGAAACGTTTTCAAATTTCCAGACATTTAGGGTTTTGGGTTTCTAGTCTAGCTGAGGCGGCCGCAAAAAGAAGGTGCGGCCCGCAGCAAACGCTGCTAAAGGGTTTTTAGTCAAAAGTGGTGGTTTTATTTTAGTCTTTTGGGTTTTTAAAAGTGAATTGTATTTAGGGTTTGTGTTTACATCTTGTAAGTCGGGTAGAAAGGACTACTTTAACTAGACTTGGTTTGTATTAATCTAATTGTGTCTTTATATATCTCTCTATATTTATCTGATGTGTTTTGTAAACAATTTATTACTGATGTCTAGTTATTCTATTAACAATTTGAGGATATTTGAGTACAATGAAAAAATTTGAAATACCTGATAAAAGAGAGACATAAACACGTGAACTTCATATATATTATTATAGTAGGAAATTGGTCTTTTTTTATTAAAAAAAATAACGATACTCACGTTATACAATGCACGAGTATAATACCGATAAGCAAAGCATATAAATTTTATTCAGTTCTAACCGTAGTCTTTCACAAGTTCAAGTTTTCAGCTAGAGGTGTACAAACCGGATTTTTTTTGGATTCGGACCAGATCCGTCAAAGTTGGTCAACAACCGGACACCTTGGAACCGGTTCCCGATCGGATCTGGTTAAGGGAGTGGAGAGTTGGAACCTATTGGGACCGGACCGGATATTTGGAATCGGACCGGAGAAAAAAAACCGGTTCCGCCGGATTTATAAAAAAAAATCTTTTTTTAAAAAAGTTAACAAAGATACACTATAAAATACATGTTTTATTTATTTTTTATATTTTTTTAAGTGATTTAACAATAGTTCATACAAAAAAATTACAAAAAACATAATTGAATCACAAAATATATATTATTTATTAAGACTCGTTATTCGTCGTCTACTCGTCTTAGTCTTCGTAACATCGGTTTTCAATCTTTTTCGGTTGAAATACGTTGGGCTTCATCATAAGCTTTTCTTCGTTAGAAAGTGGATTCGCCGCCCATTGTTCTACTTCGAATTCGTGTATTTCTTGTTCAATGTCAAGCTCGCCTTCTAGTTTTACAACATGTTGTACACGTTCGGCGGCATCCAAATGGTCCTTCAAGCAAATACACATCTCCATATATTCCGGTGTAAGCCTCGTTCTTCGAATAGATAAAACCCTGCCACTAAGAGAAAAAGCAGATTCCGAAGCTACCATGGGAGCTTGGACGGTTAGTAGGTCACAGGCCATTGCGGCTAGAACGAGATATTGGGATTCCCTTCCTTGCCACCAACTCAAGATATCAAAGTTTTCAAACTCTTCGGATCTTAGAGTTGAAATAAAGTCGGTTGCTTGATATCTCCCAAGCTCGCTACTTGGTGTGCTTCCAAGAGCTCGTTTACTATTTTCGTTTCTTAAAGTGTTAAATAAATTTAGCATCGGGTTCCTTGAACTACTAGAACTTGAACCCGAAGCCATTGATTCACGTATGTTTGATGGATCACCACTTCCACCATATTTGCGTAAATAATAATCAAACATATTATTAAAAGCCGAATTGAAGTCTCATATTCCCTTTGATTCAAAATTTTGGTCTTCCTCGAACATGTTTAAATCGTCCGATATTGATCCAATTAATGTTTCAACACCGGTTACATTAATCGTTGGGTTTAAGGCGGCCGAACATGTAACAACGGCCGGCATTTCCGAAAAATATTTTTTAAATTTAGCTTTCATAGGTGTTAGCATTTTTTCAAAAATAGTGCCGTGATATTCAAACTCTTTTAATTTATTACATATTAAGTATAATTGTTGAAGTATTAGGGAAGATGTGGGATAATAAACTCCCGATAAACATGTAGTTGCATTTTTAAAACCTCAAGCAAATTAGTTAGTTTCTCGATCATATCCCAACTTATATTATCAAATTTTTGTGAACAATGTTTCTTTTGGACAAGTTCATCATGGAAATGCTTTAAAGTAATTCTTTGCCTTAAGGCCGATTCAAACATTTTCCATATCGAGTTCCATCTAGTAGGTATGTCTCAATTTGGACCTAAAAAGATGGAATCCGTTTGTTGGCACAAGTTTCTATAGTTTATATATCTTTTTTTGCTTGTGCTAAAAACTTCCCGTAACATCACTTTAAAATTTTCTTTCACTTCACTTATTTCTTGGACGTTTAGACCGTCTTGCACAACCAAGTTAATGATGTGTGCAACACACCGACTATGAAAGAAAACACCGTTAGAAGGCGGTTCATATTTTATTTTTAATTTTTCCACCGCGTTTGTGTTATTTGAAGCGTTATTGGTGTGCTACGAACTATACGCAAAAACCTACAAGTTCTAATATTTATAATAAAACGGACAAACCTAAACTAACGTGCACAATACGGCAAGTGTACCGATCGTTTGCAGAATAGATAGATAAGACCGAGTATCGAACCTACGGACACTGTATGTACAGCGAAATACTGACTCAGATGCAGGATAACTAATTACAAAAAGGGGGGTTTCTTTTATTTAAGAGAGAAATAAACTATAGAAAATAAAGGAAAAGACGAGGACAAACAAACTAGCGTGAGAATAACTACGGAACGAAAACAGATAGGGTGAAAGCACTACCTAGGTGTAACGAACCAAAATCCGGGTCTCGTTATAAATAAATAAATAATTCTAATAAATATTATGGTGAAAATAATATTTTAGAAATAAGTTGAAACAAGCGGGTTTCAAGTTAGTAACGGGGATATACTAGTTTTAACTAGTTATGGAAGGAAATGGAAAAGATTGAAAGTAGAGGGGCTAAAGGTGAAACATGGCAAATCTGCCATATTTGACCTTTAGAAGTCAAAATTGACTTCATTTTGGAGTTGGGTCGTTCAAGAGAAGAGGAAGAGAGGAGAAATCGGGTTGAAGCCAAAATTCGTGTGTTTGAAGCTTGTAACTTGAAGGTGTTGGCTCACACATCACCTTTCTAACATCAAGTAAGTGATTTCTTCCTCTTTGATCCACCATTTATGGTGTTCTTGTTGGGTTTTGTTGAAAACCCGAAATTATGGTTGCATGTGGTAAAATGGTGTTAGATTATTGATAATCTAGCTAAACTAAAGGTGTAGGAAGGTGAACAACACCATGGAACCCTTTGATTTTAATTTTTGAAAGTTAGGGTTCATATAGAGGAAATTGGGGGTTTTGGGGTTTTGATGAAAAATTGATAAATTGATGATGATTAAGTGTTATAGAGGTGTTAGACACTTAAACAAACCCCAAATTAACATAAAAGAAACTAGTTTGATAAAAATTAGTGTCAAGGTATTGGAAAGAGAATTCTAGTGGTTGAGTTGAGTTCTTGATTAAAGGGGGTGTTTGGATATGGAAATAACCCAAACGGGTCAATTTGGGTTGAAAATGGAAATTTGGGTGGTAAACTCAGTTGTATGTGTTTTGAATGAATGATTAGATTACTAAACTAGGTGTGTATGTTTAGGCAATCAAATTGTGGGTCTAGAAGGCGGAGCGGAGTCGTCTAACCCAAAAGGTAAGTGCCTATGCACTTACTTAGTATTGATGATAAATGGTGAATTTTATGGATTATGTGTTATGTGATTGTGTGCATACTTGTGATATGATAAATTGTGAATGATTTAGTATGTGCAATAAATGAATGTAGTTATAGTGTTAACCTATAATGGTAATGGATCATGTGTTGATCATAAATGAAACGGGGTTATGGCCTGGTGCTATAATGGTAATGGATCATGTGTTGATCATAAATGAAATGGAGTTATGGCCTTGTGCTATAATGGTAATGGATCATGTGTTGATCATAAATGAAAAGGAGTTATGGCCTTTGTGCCATAATGGAAATGGATCATGTGTTGATCATAATTGAAACTTGTAGTAAGGGTGCAAGAATATGTAGCCTAAATGACAATTTGGGTGGAAACGGGTCAAATGGGTGAATGGGTGAAACAAGTAGGAATTTACTTGTTTGTTATGAATTTATCTTCATTACTAATGGTGATATGTGTGGTGAATGTAGGAAAAGCTCCGAGGTAGTCAAAGTCAAGTCCAAGGCGTTGGCGGATCCTCGTATGCATATTTTCATGTTTTGATGAGTTGGTGGAATTCCCCTTTTAGATTGTAATTTGATAAACAAAACATGTTTTTGGGTTGTGATCATGTTGTTGAAGGGGTTTTTGGTTAAAACCCATGTGTTGGGCAAATTTGTTGTCTTGTATTTTGGAAAAAGTTGGAAAAATGGCTAAGTGTGAAAACTGATGAAAAACTGGAAACTTTCTGTGAAAACAGGTCCCTCGCGCTACGCGAGGGAGGTGACCAATAACTCTCGCGCTATGCGAGAGGTAAAAAAAAAAAAAAAATTTCTAGGATTAAGACTTCCGCGCGTTAAAGTATAGTTTTTAAAAGTGGTGTGTTTCAACTTGGTATCAGAGCAATGGTTTGAGGGATTTGGTGTGCGAGACACTAAACTCAAACCGGATGCTCTTGATATGGGGGAAATGATACGAGAATCCACGAAGGACTTGACTAAGACTCGGAGCTTTCGGAAATGAAAGGTTAGTAATGATTTAATAAGTGATTATGTATATATGTTGTAAATGCATATGATTGATTGAATGACAAAGTGTTATGTGTGCCGAAACTTGTCTTGTGAATTGTTATATGCATATGATAATTACACTTGGGCATAACGTATTATTAAACATGTCTGGCCAATATGATTAATAAGACGAGATGTGCAAGAGCTTTTATGATAACCATATGACAATGAACATTTGCAAGGATTAGGTGAAGGTGATCGTATATGTATGTGTATAAGTAGGTAAATATATATATATATATATATATATATACCCTAGGTGATTTGAAGGTATAGGAATGTTAAGGTGTTTTTGGTACTATTTCTCAGTTAAGAGATGACGGACGAGGGTGACCACCACGAAAATGTTGATGTGAACGAAGAACCGTTGGATCCAAGGATCCAAGATATGATAAAGGAAGAAGTGGCCAAGGCGTTTGAGCAAGCCACAAATCTATTGATGGAGGAAATGAGGGGAACTATTAAGCTCTCTCTTGAAGAGGTCATGAAAGAGAAAGATAAGGAACCTCGAGGTTGTACTCTCAAGGATTTCATGGTGATTAAACCGAAAGAATACGACGGTCAGGTGGACCCGATACTTAGCCACCGGTGGGTGGTGGATATGGAGTCGAATTTCGAAACGACTAGATGCAGGCCCGAGGATAGGGTAATGTTCAGTGTGCCTCTGTTGACTGGGAGGGCAAAGGAATGGCTGTTGAATCTCCGTAGAGAGAGAGGTGTTTCTGGGGTGACCTCTATGTCTTGGGAGGAATTTAAAGCGGCTTTTCTGAAATACCACTGCCCGCAAGCCGCGGTGGACAGGATGACTGAGGAGTTTCTCCTCATGAGACAGACGACTGAGTCAATTGACGAATTGGCCGGGGCCTTCTTTGATCGGGCCAAGTTTTGTCCGGATGTGGTATCGACCGAAAAGGGCAAGATTGATAGGTTCTATGCTATGCTAACAGTGGAATTCAGAGATAGCATATCTCCATCCTCATTTACCACGCTTGTTGATTTAATAAACAGGTGTCGGGAAAGGGAGGTGGAGTTAAAGAGGCAAGAGGCTAGGGGTGAGAAGAGAAAAAGGGAAATTGTGGAACAGGTGGTGAAGAAGATAAAGGGCGAGAGCCCTAGTAAGAAGCCGTTTGTTAAACCTTCTTCGCAAGATTGTAAGTTATGTGGAAAAGTGCATTTTGGGGAATGTAGAAAGGGTTCTTCAGGATGCTATAAATGCGGAAAGCCGGGGCATATGGGTAATCAATGCCCAAGCCAAGTCCGTATATGCTACAACTGTTACAAGCCCGGGCACAATAGGGTGGATTGTCCCGAGTTAAAGCAGCAAGGTGGAAGCGGGGTGAAGGTTGAGACGCCAAAGCCTAAGGGAAGAGCCTTCCACATTTCGGCGGAAGAGGCAAAGAACAACGCGGATGTAGTGTCAGGTACATTCAAGATTAACTCATTACCTGCACTAGTTCTTTTTTATTCGGGGGCTAGCCGTTCTTTTGTTTCCTTAAAAATTGTTAAGCATTCCTCTTTTGTAAGTAGCAAGTTAGATGAACCCTTAGAAATCGAAGCGGCTAATGATAAGAGTTTCCTTGTCTTTGACATTTTTAGAGATTGTAAGTTGAGAGCGGGGGGCGAAACTTTCTTTATTGATTTGATTCCTATGGTTATGGGAGATTTTGATGTTATTGTGGGGATGGATTGGTTGTCAAAGAATAAGGCGAGTATTTTATGTGGACCGAAGGCGATCCAACTTGTTTCCCCGTCGGGAGAGTCCATCTACATAGAAGGTGATAAAAAGGGTAAAGTAAGGTTGTGCACTTATGTGAAGGCGACCAAGTACATGGCGCGTGGGTGCAAGGCGTTCATGGCTTGTGTCGCGGATGTGAATGAAAGAGTAAAGGAGATTCACGATGTACCGGTCGTGAACCAATTCGTAGATGTGTTTCCTGACGAGTTACCGGGAATTCCGCCGGATAGGGAGATAGAGTTTGGAATTGACTTGATGCCGGGTGCTAAACCGGTAGCTAAAGCGCCTTATAGATTGGCACCGCCAGAAATGAAAGAACTCATGGAGCAATTACAAGAGTTTCTTGACAAGGGTTTCATACGCCCAAGTGTTTCACCTTGGGGTGCGCCCGTTTTCTTCGTCAAAAAGAAGGATGGGAGCATGAGAATGTGTATGGATTACCGGGAGTTGAACAAGTTGACAGTGAAGAATAGGTACCCATTGCCTAGGATTGACGATCTTTTCGACCAATTGCAAGGGGCGTCATGGTTTTCTAAGATTGACTTGAAGTCCGGGTATCATCAGTTGAAAGTGAAGGAAGAGGATGTTCATAAGACAGCTTTTCGCACTCGTTACGGTCACTATGAGTTTACGGTTATGCCTTTCGGTTTGACCAACGCACCTGCGGTTTTCATGGATCTCATGAACCGGGTGTGTAGACCGTTCCTTGATCGTTCGATCATTGTGTTTATTGACGATCTTCTCATCTATTCAAGGAGCGAGGGTGATCACGCTTGTCATTTGCGTGAGATTCTTGAAGTCTTGCAAAAGGAGAAGCTTTATGCTAAATTCTCCAAGTGCGCATTTTGGATGCGCGAGATCCAATTCTTGGGTCATGTGATTAATGAAAGAGGAATTACGTTGACCCATCCAAGATTATGGCGGTTAAAGAATGGTCATCACCGAAGACGCCTTCGGAGATTAGAAGTTTCTTGGGGTTAGCGGGTTATTATCGGAGGTTCATCGAAAACTTCTCTCAGATTGCTTTGCCGATGACGAAGTTGACTCGTAAGGAGACAAAGTTTGTTTGGAGTCCCGAGCAAGAATCTGCCTTTCAACTCTTGAAAGAAAAGTTGACTAAGGCGCCTGTTTTATCCTTTCCGGACGGGACCGAGGATTTTGTTGTTTATTCGGATGCCTCGCATTCGGGGTTGGGGTGTGTTTTGATGCAAAGGGGGAAAGTGATTGCCTATGCATCTAGGCAATTAAAGACTCACGAGGTGAATTACCCAACCCATGATTTAGAGCTTGCAGCCGTGGTTTTCGCGCTCAAGATTTGGAGGCATTATTTGTATGGTGCTAAGTGTACGATCTACACGGATCACAAAAGTCTCAAATATTTCTTTGACCAAAAGGACCTCAATATGAGGCAAAGACGGTGGCTTGAATTGGTTAAGGATTATGATTGTGAGATACTTTATCATCCGGGTAAAGCGAATGTTGTGGCGGATGCGCTTAGTAGAAAGTCAAGTCATTCACCTATCAAGGTGAAGTCATTTAAGATGACAATTTCATCATCTCTTATTGATGAAATCCGGGAGGCCCAAGTGTTAGCACTTGGTGGCGACTTGAAGAAAGAACGGATGATTTCTTATGTTGATAAGCTTGGTGAAAATAGCATGGGTTTGAAGACATGCTTTGATAGAATTTGGATACCTAGGTTGTCAAGTGTCTTGACAACTATTCTTGACGAGGCGCATAAATCCAAATATTCTATCCATCCGGGGGCCACAAAGATGTTTTATGATTTGAGGTGTCATTTTTGGTGGCCGGGTATGAGGCGTGATATTGTTAAGTATGTGGAGAGGTGTCTCACATGTTTTAGGGTTAAGGCGGAGCATCAAAAGCCGTATGGAAAGCTTCAACCGCTTGAAATACCGCTTTGGAAATGGGAAAATATAACCATGGATTTGATCACTAAACTACCAAAGACTCGAAAGGGTTATGATGCGATATGGGTAGTAGTGGATCGGTTGATGAAGAGTGCACATTTCCTTCCTATAAAGGAAACGTATTCTTCGGATAGATTGGCGGAAATGTATGTGAAGGAAATTGTGTCACGTCATGGTGTGCCGGCGTCGATTATATCGGATCGTGATACGAGATTTACTTCTCGTTTTTGGAAGAAATTCCATGAGGATATGGGGACTAGATTGAATCTTAGCACCGCTTATCATCCACAAACGGATGGTCAAAGCGAGCGAACGATTCAAACGCTCGAGGATATGTTGCGAGCGTGTGCCTTGGATTTTGGTGGTAGTTGGGACGACCATTTACTGTTGACGGAATTCTCTTACAACAATAGTTACCATTCTAGTATTGGTATGCCGCCTTTTGAGGCATTGTATGGGAGAAAGTGTCGAACACCCGTGTGTTGGGGTGAGATTGGTCAACGGGAGCTTGGTAGTGTTGAAGTGGTCAAGGAAACTAATGATAGTATTGACCAAATTAGAGCACGCTTGAAGGCGGCTCAAGATCGCCAAAAGTCTTATGCGGATAATAGGAAGCGGGCGATTGAGTTTCAAGTGGGGGACTTTGTGCTTTTGAAAGTCTCTCCTTGGAAAGGGGTGATACGGTTTAGGAAACGGGGGAAGTTAAGTCCTCGTTTCATCGGGCCGTTTAAGGTAATAGCAAAGGTGGGTACGGTAGCTTATCGATTGGAGTTACCGGAGGGACTAAGTAGACTTCATAACACGTTCCATGTGTCTCATTTGCGGAAGTGTTTGGCGGATGAATCTACTTTTGTCCCTTTGGACGATATCGAATTGGATGAAAAGTTGAATTATGTTGAAGAACCGGTGGCAATCTTGGATAGGAAGGTGAAGAAGTTACGTAATAAAGAGATTAGCCAAGTATTGGTTAGATGGAAGCATAGAAAGGGGGCGGAAATGACTTGGGAAACCGAGGAAGAGATGCTCAAATGCTATCCGAACCTTTTTATGTGAAGTCGGGTTTCGGGGACGAAACCCAAATAAGGGGAGGAGATTTGTAACGAACCAAAATCCGGGTCTCGTTATAAATAAATAAATAATTCTAATAAATATTATGGTGAAAATAATATTTTAGAAATAAGTTGAAACAAACGGGTTTCAAGTTAGTAACGGGGATATACTAGTTTTAACTAGTTATGGAAGGAAATGGAAAAGATTGAAAGTAGAGGGGCTAAAGGTGAAACATGGCAAATCTGCCATATTTGACCTTTAGAAGTCAAAATTGACTTCATTTTGGAGTTGGGTCGTTCAAGAGAAGAGGAAGAGAGGAGAAATCGGGTTGAAGCCAAAATTCGTGTGTTTGAAGCTTGTAACTTGAAGGTGTTGGCTCATACATCACCTTTCTAACATCAAGTAAGTGATTTCTTCCTCTTTGATCCACCATTTATGGTGTTCTTGTTAGGTTTTGTTGAAAACCCGAAATTATGGTTGCATGTGGTAAAATGGTGTTAGATTATTGATAATCTAGCTAAACTAAAGGTGTAGGAAGGTGAACAACACCATGGAACCCTTTGATTTTAATTTTTGAAAGTTAGGGTTCATATGGAGGAAATTGGGGGTTTTGGGGTTTTGATGAAAAATTGATAAATTGATGATGATTAAGTGTTATAGAGGTGTTAGACACTTAAACAAACCCCAAATTAACTTAAAGAAACTAGTTTGATAAAAATTAGTGTCAAGGTATTGGAAAGAGAATTCTAGTGGTTGAGTTGAGTTCTTGATTAAAGGGGGTGTTTAGATATGGAAATAACCCAAACGGGTCAATTTGGGTTGAAAATGGAAATTTGGGTGGTAAACTCAATTGTATGTGTTTTGAATGAATGATTAGATTACTAAACTAGGTGTGTATGTTTAGGCAATCAAATTGTGGGTCTAGAAGGCGGAGCGGAGTCGTCTAACCCAAAAGGTAAGTGCCTATGCACTTACTTAGTATTGATGATAAATGGTGAATTTTATGGATTATGTGTTATGTGATTGTGTGCATACTTGTGATATGATAAATTGTGAATGATTTAGTATGTGCAATAAATGAATGTAGTTATAGTGTTAACCTATAATGGTAATGGATCATGTGTTGATCATAAATGAAACGGAGTTATGGCCTTTGTGCCATAATGGAAATGGATCATGTGTTGATCATAATTGAAACTTGTAGTAAGGGTGCAAGAATATGTAGCCTAAATGACAATTTGGGTGGAAACGGGTCAAATGGGTGAATGGGTGAAACAAGTAGGAATTTACTTGTTTGTTATGAATTTATCTTCATTACTAATGGTGATATGTGTGGTGAATGTAGGAAAAGCTCCGAGGTAGTCAAAGTCAAGTCCAAGGCGTTGGCGGATCCTCGTATGCATATTTTCATGTTTTGATGAGTTGGTGGAATTCCACTTTTTGATTGTAATTTGATAAACAAAACATGTTTTTGGGTTGTGATCATGTTGTTGAAGGGGTTTTTGGTTAAAACCCATGTGTTGGGCAAATTTGTTATCTTGTATTTTAGAAAAAGTTGAAAAAATGGCTAAGTGTGAAAACTGATGAAAAACTGGAAACTTTCTGTGAAAACAGGTCCCTCGCGCTACGCGAGGGAGGTGACCAATAACTCTCGCGCTACGCGAGAGGTAAAAAAAAAAATCTGGGATTAAGACTTCTGCGCGTTAAAGTATAGTTTTTAAAAGTGGTGTGTTTACCTAGGCCCGAATCCTACACGTGTCTGACGAAGGTTCTATCGGTAATGGAACTGATGTGATACCGGGATCTTAAAATACTAAACTCAAAGGGAACCTAGAGCACCCTCGACCCTTCTCAAGGATTGTCAACTAAGAGACCTAAAAGCCGTTAAACCACCGGCTGGACGGGTTCCCCTCACAGGTCATCCAGTCTACTCAAGAAGTATCCGCTAGACAATCTACCTCACAGCGCGAAAGTCTCAATACACCTAAGTGCAAGGGATAACTAAGAATTTCCTATTGGACTCGGTAAACAAGATGCGAACGACGAACTAGACAGACCTTCTCACAAAGATTCTAAACTAGCGATCAGACACACGAGATAAACCGACAATCTCTCACCTCACAGCTATTAAGATTGGTTGAATATTTAGATTTACCAATTCACGAATTTCATTCCTATGGAATACTACGTCTAGCAAACCATCCAATAATCAAAAACACACGGCAATTGATCTAGCATGCACCTATTATATGAAAGACATTCATCAAAGCACATGAGGACTGAAAAATCATTTAATTGATAATACTAAATACGCATACACATCCAATGATCAAAGCCAAGTTTGTTACATCATGAGTTCTTCACATTCAAAAGTTCTAAAAACCAACAAAAACCAATGTCAAACATGTGCAATCATCTAAACCTAGGTAGTTCTAAAAGTTTAGCCAAGAAACATCATATAAATACAATTCATAATCTGTTAATAACAAAGGAAGAACAAGAAATCAAAGAGAAACAAAGAATCAAGGTAAACCGAACGATGAACACCCGATTTCCTTGATCCAATGCTTTGATTCTTCGATCCTATACCTTCCCAGCCTTTGATTCCTCTTCAAAACACCTTTTTCCGTCACTTTTCGTCGCCTCCAGCCGCTCCAGGCTCGTTTCTCCTTTAGGGTTTTCTAATTTTTGGTTTAAAAGGAGATGTCTGCGAAAAACCACCCGTCGCGTAGCGCGACGGGATCTTGCACACTCCTCGCGTAGCGCGAGGGCCCCAGAAAAGACAAAACAGTCGGACAATCATTAAAAGGGCAATTCTGTCATTTTGCAATCCTCGCGTAGCGCGACGAAATTCCAAGACCTGTCGCGTAGCGCGACGGGGTTAAAAATCCAGAATCTTCCTTTCTTTTTATCCACAGCCCTCTCGCACGAACCGGAAACTCGTTCTTCTTCGTTTTCAATCATATCCGCTTCCTTTGTGACCTAACAACCAAAATATATAGAAATATTAAGTACGAGCAGTTATAGAAGAAAACCGACGCAAAACAAACACAAAGTGGGAATAAAATAGACAGTAAAACGGATGTATTTTGCAATACATCACATCCCTACACTTAACTCTTTTTCGTCCCTGAAAAAGATTAGAATAAAGAGATCAAAGATTAGCGAGCCCGAATTAAATCATTTCATATTAACAAGGGGAAATACCGACATAGAAACCATGATTGCTGGTATACTGGTCCATTTTAAATCTAGGAAACTAAACAAGCCAAAAATATTTTATATATTTACCCAATTAACCGTGACCCACATCCTCTTGGCACTAAGCTACATACTTTCGGGCTTGGCAATGATTAGTTATGATAAGCTATTTTAACGAATTAACTCGTGAATATAAAATACTCTTATGTTTTTTTCCATCAGATCACTTGCAATAATTTACAGCTGGCCCATATTTATTATTTTATTTATTTATTTTTTATTTTTATTTTTTTTGCTATAAGGTTATAGCTTTTTGGGCATCTTTTAATTGTGATCAGCAGCGTGAACCCGTTATGCGTCTATAGCAACAGGGCGACGCGCTCCTTTCCCAGGTCTCTACCATCACAGAACAGAGGAAAAGGGGGAAATAAACTAGAGATTCTATAGACACAAGATTCGAGCAAATCAGGACTTTACCTACCGCACCCTACTGGTTGGAATTACACTATCGGCCTAAAGGAATGTAGAAACCACAAGTTAATATTATTCTTAATTAAATTTTTCAAGGGCTTGCTAGCTAACTAGACCTACCAACACATCACAAGTTTGCTATGATTTCCTTCCCACAAGTTTCAATTAAATGATAATCAACGAACTGCTAAATTATTTTTCTCATAAATTCACAATCAATTCAGGAACAATTTCAAATTTCTTTTTTTATTTTTTTTTATTTTTTTTTTTATTTTTTTTTTCAAATAAAAAAAAACACACTCTAAACGAAAAAAAACAAAACTAAACGACAGTGTCCCATCCCCACACTTAAACTTTGCATTGTCCTCAATGCAGGAATGGAAACACGACTCAAAAACAAAAACAGGGAAAAGTAAAAGAAAATGGAAAAGACTTAGCTGGTATTTTGGCGGGTCAATATGCTCCAAGCATGCAGCAGCTCCCAAAGCCTTGTTGAGGATTCAGCATCCCCACACTTCGCTCTCGTTGTGTTCTCGCTGCTAATTTTTTTTTTTTGCGCTAGCGCGACGGGGGACGAGCAAAGCGTCGCGTAGCGCGAGGGGTGGAATTTGACAGAAAGTTTCGAAATTTTCCAACACATTCTGCTGCTAAAAGCTCTTCCAAAAATCAATTATAATCCCTGCATGCAAACATTAAAACACAAAACCTGCAAACCGGGCACTCCAATGATATGTAACTGGTTTTCCACAACCCGAATGGAGATTGAGTATGGGTTATGAAAAACCAAACCTGCAAAACAAAAACAAGCAAAACCCGAGCAGCATAACACTGACACAAATAATAGAATAAAAATAAAACTAAACTAAACAGATAATGTACAAAATACAAGCAGCCATAATAATGAGGACGAATCACATAACAGGAGAAGCAACAAACACAATGACAGCTAAAATAAAGCAAATAAATAACTAAAGCGAAAATCTGGGTTGCCTCCCAGTAGCGCTAAGTTTACAGAAGAGTCTTCAGCCAGACTCGTGCCTCACAAGTAAACTCAATCAGGAGGCCTCTCCTTAATCCTCTTCCCATCATTTTTACTCAATCTCATTCTCTTGTCGATGGACGGGAAGAATCCAACAACCAGGCCCCAGAAGACACGAAACAGACTCGAGTCGGGCCACCAAGACTTGAATTTTCCTGGACCGAACTGTATGCCATGCATGTAATGAGGAGCATGGTCGTCTCTGCAGTTTGGAACAACTGCAGGGCCTCTAATCGACCAGGTTTGTGTCCTTGAAATGCGCCGGTCCAGGCGCTCTCTCACCCTATCCCGTGGCACGTTGGATCTGGGTGGCGATCCATAATCATCGTCGTCATCCACGAGCTGGCTATCATCATCAGCAATCCCCACACTTGGGGTTTGCTCATCCTCAACAAGAAGTGGTCGCTCCATCTCCATCACTTCTTCTTCATCCTCTCGGTTTGGTGACTGCTCGATAACCGCTGCTGGCTCTCCATAAAGTAATGTCTCGAGAGTAGTAATGTCACCAACAGGGTCAAACACCTCATCAGTCTCTTGAGTTGTAAAACCAACCAACTCGTCACCAAACTCAAACTCCCAGGATAGTACATGCTCCTCCTCCTTCGTCATGTCATCCTCTATCTTGGCTCTCTCACTTTCCTCATCAATCTGATCATCAGGATGCTCTGTAGTCACGGGATCAGATGAAAACTTGGAGTTTTCATCTGATACCAGAGGTGGGACTGACTCGTCCATTAACGTCTCTGGTCCTGGTGTGTCGAATACTTCACCTTCCTCTACCCACCTGGCCTCCATCTCAGCAAACCGGGCACTCCAATCAATCTGCCTGACTTCTTCTGCTGATGGGATGTGAAGACTCTCCTCCTGCGCTCGGAAGTGAGCAACTACAGCCTCATCTACACTCGGAACAAGTGTATCCTCTACAGCAAAAATGACGACTCTCTCCACATCAGCTGGTCTGTCCGCCTGCAGATCGTGCCTCAAATAAGCTTGGATGTGTTCTTCTACATCCGGATCCTCAAAATCAAATATATGCCGAGCCGGAGGTGGGACTTGGGAAGAACTATCGGAAATAGCAAAAACTCCGCTGTCCGTTCTCGTCTCCGGCTCTAATGAATCATCAATCACAGGATCCTCTATCTGCTTCATAGATGTAGCCATTGCAAGTTTAAGAGCTTCAATCTGACTTGTCAGAAGATCCATCTCAGCTCTCCATTTGATGTCTTTGGCTCTCGCTTCCTTCTCTATCAGCTCCATCAAATGGTACGATCTCGCCAACGCATCATCCTCCTGATATCTCTCATCGTACCGGTGCGCAGAATACCCATATGAATAAAAATGCTGACATTGCTGCGTCCAATGGGGTCCACCACAATTCTCGCACCACATCTTCCTCTTCTTTCAAAATAAATAAAAATAAAAATAAAGAGAAAAATAAAGAAATACAACCTAATCTAAAACACCCAAATAAAAGAAAATATACACAATTCCTAAAATCAAAGTAAATTTCGCTATTGCCAAGTGTCCCCGGCAACGGCGCCAAAAACTTGGTGTGCTACGAACTATACGCAAAAACCTACAAGTTCTAATATTTATAATAAAACGGACAAACCTAAACTAACGCGCACAATACGGCAAGTGTACCGATCGTTTGCAGAATAGATAGATAAGACCGAGTATCGAACCTACGGACACTGTATGTACAGCGAAATACAGGACTCAGATGCAGGATAACTAATTACAAAAAGGGAGGTTTCTTTTATTTAAAGGAGAAATAAACTATAGAAAATAAAGGAAAAGACGAGGACAAACAAACTAGCGTGAGAATAACTACAGAACGAAAACAGATAGGGTGAAAGCACTACCTAGGCCCGAATCCTACACGTGTCTGACGAAGGTTCTATCGGTAATGGAACTGATGTGATACCGGGATCTTAAAATACTAAACTCAAAGGGAACCTAGAGCACCCTCGACCCTTCTCAAGGATTGTCAACTAAGAGACCTAAAAGCCGTTAAACCACCGGCTGGACGGGTTCCCCTCACAGGTCATCCAGTCTACTCAAGAAGTATCCGCTAGACAATCTACCTCACAGCGCGAAAGTCTCAATACACCTAAGTGCAAGGGATAACTAAGAATTTCCTATTGGACTCGGTAAACAAGATGCGAACGACGAACTAGACAGACCTTCTCACAAAGATTCTAAACTAGCGATCAGACACACGAGATAAACCGACAATCTCTCACCTCACAGTTATTAAGATTGGTTGAATATTTAGATTTACCAATTCACGAATTTCATTCCTATGGAATACTACGTCTAGCAAACCATCCAATAATCAAAAACACACGGCAATTGATCTAGCATGCACCTATTATATGAAAGACATTCATCAAAGCACATGAGGACTGAAAAATCATTTAATTGATAATACTAAATACGCATACACATCCAATGATCAAAGCCAAGTTTGTTACATCATGAGTTCTTCACATTCAAAAGTTCTAAAAACCAACAAAAACCAATGTCAAACATGTGCAATCATCTAAACCTAGGTAGTTCTAAAAGTTTAGCCAAGAAACATCATATAAATACAATTCATAATCTGTTAATAACAAAGGAAGAACAAGAAATCAAAGAGAAACAAAGAATCAAGGTAAACCGAACGATGAACACCCGATATCCTTGATCCAATGCTTTGATTCTTCGATCATATACCTTCCCAGCCTTTGATTCCTCTTCAAAACACCTTTTTCCGTCACTTTTCGTCGCCTCCAGCCGCTCCAGGCTCGTTTCTCCTTTAGGGTTTTCTAATTTTTGGTTTAAAAGGAGATGTCTGCGAAAAACCACCCGTCGCGTAGCGCGACGGGATCTTGCACACTCCTCGCGTAGCGCGAGGGCCCCAGAAAAGATAAAACAGTCGGACAATCATTAAAAGGGCAATTCTGTCATTTTGCAATCCTCGCGTAGCGCGACGAAATTCCAAGACCTGTCGCGTAGCGCGACGGGGTTAAAAATCCAGAATCTTCCTTTCTTTTTATCCACAGCCCTCTCGCACGAACCGAAAACTCGTTCTTCTTCGTTTTCAATCATATCCGCTTCCTTTGTGACCTAACAACCAAAATATATAGAAATATTAAGTACGAGCAGTTATAGAAGAAAACCGACGCAAAACAAACACAAAGTGGGAATAAAATAGACAGTAAAACGGATGTATTTTGCAATACATCAGTTATCAAAAGATATTGAAAATATTTTTTGTTGAATTTTATAAGTTTGAATTACCGAGTCTAAAATATAAAATAAGTTTTCACCGGTATGTGGATATCCAAAATAATCAAACGCAATCGTACGCTTCATCATTTGCCACGACTCGAGTTGAACCCAATGTGCGGTAACGCAAAGGTATGATTCGGGTAAACCATGTGGAGCAGACCAAATGTCCGTTGTTAAGTTAATGCCGATATTTAAATTTTCAAAACCTAAAATTAATTCTTTTTTATCTCGTTTCCACGTTTTTAAACAATCTCTTCTCAAAGTAGAACGACTTACATTTGTGTAACTCGGTTGAAGCGTCTCTTATATCATCCTCGTCAAGCGCGGATTATCAAAGTGATCAAAAGGCAATCCTTCTTGAATGACGAAATGTGTCATTCTCTCACGAACCCTCTCGACATTGTATTGTCAAACTCCTCCATCCCTACCAATTTGAGTTTGATCTTCACCTTGAGTGTGTTTTGCGTGACTACCAATATGTTTCCTCAAACTGCTATTTCCCGCAGCACCCAAAATTTTACCACAACGTTTGCAACGAGCCTTTTGCGAACCGTTCGACATTTCGCATAAATCGAAATAAGCCCATATCTCTTGGTTTCGGGAGCAAGGAAGTACTCTCACCGCCATGGCATCGCTAGTAGAACCACCAACCGAATTTTGAGTGCTTGCGGAAGCAGAATCTATGAGAGCGTTTTTTTGGCGTATAAGTGGGAGTTTTTTTTTGCGTTTTGAGAGCGTTTTTGAGTTTTGAGAGCTAGAATGTTGTTGTGAACTAACCCATACCCCCAATACCTATTTATACTTATTTTCAAGCCTCAAACACCAAAAAAATACAACGGCCATATAACCGTTTTTTTTGCCCCAACGGCTAGAACCGGTTCCAAAATGTTCAAAAAAAACCGGTCCCAAAATGTTAAAAAAAACCGGTCCCAAAATGTCCGATTTTTATCCGGTTGGCAAAAAACCCACTAACCGGTTCTGGATCCGTCAGTTCTGAAAATGTCCGGACCAGTTCCAAAATGTCCGGTTCTAGCCGGATCCGGTTTCGGATAATCCTTCGGATCGGATTCGGATCCGGATCCTTTGTGCACCTCTATTTTCAGCTGCAAAACGAACGAACTAATCTTTAGCGGTTGTTGAGGATTCTCCATTAAAGCAGATTTCGCTCCTCCTCTAATATAAAGGCATATGTCTCCCAATGTATAACAACATGAACAATATGTGTACTGTCGGAGAGGTTCACATACCCAAGATATCGCCGGGTAAATTATGTGTCTGAAATGATAGAAAAAGATGAAGTTGGTGATGGTACAAGAATTAATAGTGTTCTATCTCTAAATTATATGGAACTAGAGAAATTTTCTTTAGTTTTTCTTTCTTTTTGTCATTTAGAAATAGATTCATAAGGCTCATCTTATACTAACATTAAAAACTTCATTTTTAATATTTTATTAACTACAATCAAACTAGTTTTTTTTTAACAGAAAACTTCATTAAAACAGACGCGCCCTCAAAACAAGGACCGTCGAAAGAAAAAAAAATCGTTACAACATATACAGTGGAAAAACCATCCAATCCTTCCACTTGATAGTCGCAAAGACCTCGTTCACTTTTGGAATAACTCTTTCAAAAGCCTTATCATTACGCGCTCTCCAAACGGCCCAACAACTCGTCATAATGATACCTCGTATAATTTTCTTTGCCCATTTCAGGCCACGAACCGAGTCTGGAAGAAGCAACAAGTCTTTGACGTCGAAAGCAATGTTAGGATCCAACCTGCACCACTTCTCCACGAAAGACCAAACACCATAAGTAAAGACGCAACCTGTGAACGTATGCATGGAACTTTCGGGATCTGTATTACAAAGAACGCAAGAGACATCTGGTATATTAATTCTTCTTCGGACCAATTCCAACCGAGTAGGAACCCTATCCATTTCCGCCCTCCACATATGCAAATTAACTTTTAACGGCACCCAAGACTCCCACTTCATAACGTGCTCTCGATGTATGTCTCTGTCTTCGCGTAACAATTTCTTCACATTCGAAACGGTGAACTCTCCCCCTTCGTCTATACCCCAACTCCATTTATCACTAGATGCCGAGAGAGAAACACTACCGAGCATCTCCGTAAGGTCACGCAATTCCGAGAGCTCTTCTACCGATCTAGGCTCTCTATGCCAACTATTAGAAAAAGATAGCATACCATTTCCTTGTTTGATCCGATCTCTGAATTTGCAACTTTTGTATTTCTCTAAAGCATATAACTTAGGCCATCGATCTTTGAGAATAGAATCTCAAAACCAAAGGTCATTCCAGAAAGTAATATCTGACCCATTACCAACCTTTCCCCTCAATAAACATTGCAATATCTTACCTTGAAGCTTGATCCGATCCAAGTTAGTCACAATGGTTTCCAACATCCTCGAAGACCCATTTTCACCGGAAGGAACACCCAATTGCCCCAACCCCCATGCACCGCTTCGACTAACCGACGCCACAAACTTTTCGGGTCATTTTTAAAACGCCATGCCCACTTAGCAATCAAAGCCATATTGACGTCCGATAGTTTAGTGATCCCCGATCCACCGTCCGCCTTAGTCGTTGTCACAACATCCCAAGACACCCAATGCACCCTCTTTTTTTCTTTAGAAGCAGCCCACAAAAAACTCTTCATTAATCCCTCTATGTGTTCAATAACCGCAACCGGGGCCTTATAAAGAGATAAGTAATATATCGGTAAGCTAGCAAGAACCAACTTTATGAGAGTTAAACGTCCACCCATCGAAAGAGAATTCGCCTTCCACTTTGCTAATCGGAATTGAACGGTTTGGATAACCGAATTCCAATGACAAACTCGATTCATGTTAGCTCCTACTTTAATACCAAGGTAATCACAAGGGAAGGCTCCAACCTTGCATCCAAGAACGTTTGCCAAATCAAACTAGTTTAATATGTCATAACTCCCTATTTTAATTTGCATTCACCACAAAAAAAAATAGTTTAATGTTGATTTATAAGACAAACCAAAACCACCATATGATTCATGACATATCATTAAGACTTAATAAACAAACCAACCATATTGCTATGTGACAAATATTTTTTAGCATTTAATCAAAAGATGCAACAAATTCCTAATAGAATCACCGAATTTCCACATTTTCCATTTCAATCACTAAAATTCGATTATCGATATCTCAATCATGTTAGCTTCGTTTTGATCACGGTTTGGTTCATTGTAAAGCTCTCACATCATACAACACAAACCACAAAATAATAATCATATTAATCACATTTACATATAATAATTTGTGTCCAGTGTTCGAAAAACTCATTTTAACAGTATGAAATGTTGAGCTCAAGCTTGACTCAACTCGTGGCTCGTTTATTCTTAAAATTTTATATTATTATTATTATTATTATTATTATTATTATTATTATTATTATTATTATTATTATTATTATTATCTTCTTTGTTATAAACAAAGAAGATAATATTTTTAACATGCACATATTATATAATACAAAACTTATAATTTGTGTACATTAAAAATTCAACTTTAACTTAAACGTGCCAACAACGAGCCAGCTAATGAGGGAGATTACCTTGGCTCGGGCCCAACTCGTTACAAACCAAGTGGAGTTAGCTCTGCTCATTTACAAACGAGTCAATTTCGAGCGTGCATCAAGCTGCAAGCTTTTTGAACAACTTTTCATTTAACGGTACAAATAAATTTATCATATATCTCTTCCACTAAATGAATCGTTCAAATTCCCTCATTATGTCTCTTCATTCTTTTCTAACATATTTTTTTAATGTCAAGTGTCAACTGGTGTCGACAAGTAAATATGTTACGACTGAGTAAACATTAAAGATTCCAATTATAATTTCTAAAACCTAATATCAAAACATAATATGAATTTGTCATAAAAACCGTCGGTGTACTTACCTTTTTTATATTCCTAAGAGCATCCGGTATACACCATAATCAAATGGCGTGATCCTACGTGGCCACCAACATCACGGCGTGACCATCATCAACCACCGCCCCCTCGAAATGGTTTTCACGGCGTGATGATTCGGCGTGAGATTTTTCACGCGAGGAACGGATGAGTTTTTTGATATTGTACCGTTGAACAAACGACCTTTTAAGCAAATAACCAAGAAAAAGAGTACCATAACAGAGTGAATGGAAATTCCTTCGCGGGCTTTGAATCTTCATCGGAATTTGACCGGCGAGGAACAGCGATGTAGTTCTCCGGGTACGATACATCATGAACACACGCAACACCGGAGTCTGCCTCTGTTAATCCATTGTCGTTGTTGTTATTGGGGGAAAGAAGAAACCCTAGGGGAGGTGGTAATAAACTCTCGACCCTTTTAAGAGTACCTTTTTAATTTATTTTATTATTAATGTATTTTTTTATTATTAATGAATATTATGTTTTATTTTATTTAAATATTATGTTTAATTTTATTTAAATATTATGTTTAATTTTATTTAAATAAAAATTCAAAAATAAACATTAAATTATCACACCACCACAATCACATGTGTATACCCCTTGCCATGTGATTATGGTGTGATTTTTCCAGAATCTGATGTGGCGCCACGTGACGTGCACTTTATTATCACATCACACCATAATCACATGGGTATACCCCTTCCCCTAAAATATAAATTTGAGGCGGGGGAGGGAAATTGTTGACATTTGTGATTAAAGTTACCATAGATATTGATTATTGAGTGATGCTTTTGAATTAAAGTAAAGCGTGGTATGAAGAAAATTGTAGACAAGTAACCCCAAGTGGGGAGCCAAATCATATCTATTGTGGAAACCTTCAAAAGCTAACATACAATTATTTCTCAATAAATTTTACACACAACTTAATTACTACTCAAATGTAGATATAGGATGTTAGATTATCCTTCGATTCTTTACTATCTAAAAAGAAAAATAAAAATTTATAAAGTAACAAGGTGTTGGGGGTACCCTATCCAACCCTACCCCACCCACTACCACACCTCAACCCCTTTGTCCTTTATATAACAAACACCATTCAATTTTCTTGGGACATATGCTTTTTACACCACTCAAAAACCTAGAGATTTATCATGGTTGCCCATTTGCCATTTCCATGAAAAATTACATAGTCCCATTTACTCACCACTTTGATATTAAAAACTAGCTTAGACCCCGTGTAATACACACGGGGTGAAAAATATCAATACATAATTTTTTTAAATTTTATTTACGTATTTTATAGGTGTAAAAATGTATTGCTATACATATACCAATGATAGAAAACAAAATTCAAAATATGTAAAAAATAATATATAATTGGGTTTCGAAAATACCATAATTACTATTTAATGTAATTTGACTTTCATTTACTATTTAATTGAAAATAAAAGTTACATAATTAGATTTCAAAGTTTTTTATTATAAAGGATAATTTAAAATAAATGTGTTTTATTAGTATAATTAGTAATTTATTAAAATATATGGGTGCATTTAATAAGAGAGAGAGACGGAAAAAAATGATGAGATTGAATATGGTGACGACACGTGGCACACAAAAACCTTTATTTATTATATAGTATGGTATAGATATAGGAAATAGAAAAATGATGGGCTATTAACCAAATTGACCTTGGGCTTTTCAAGCCCGAACAAGGGTTCACCAAGAGGACCATGGGCTTTTGTAATGCACACATTCTTATTCAATACAAATAATAAAATAAAGATTATGCTTTTAATTATATAGATAAAAAAAAAGAATATAATAAAAGCAATAATAATATTAAGTATGTATATTACAAGAGTTGAATAAAAGAAAAAATATAAAAAAGAAAGCAAACACCAATATCTCAAAGTATTTATAAAAACTAATCTTAAAATACAACAATAATAATGAAGAACTAAAGTCCATACCTATTAAGATCCCACACCATGAGTCTTATTTCAAGACTTGAGTTTTGTTTATTTAGTAAGTTGTCATAATTACATGTATTACATATAAATAATAAAATAAAGATTATGCTTTTAGTTACATATATCTAAAAAAATTATATAATAAAAGCAATAATAATATTGAGTCTTTATATTACACGAGTTGAATAAAAGAAAAAGTATAAAAAGAAAGCAAACACCAATATCTCAAAGTATTTAAGAAAAAATAATCATAAAATACAAAACCAATAATAATGAAAGTGATTAAGATCCCACACCATTTGAGTCTCCTACCAAGACTTGAGTTTTGTTTATTTAGTAAGTTGTCATAATTCAGATAAAAATATGTTGTTTTTTGGGATACAATAAAGGATATAACATATTTTATTCGTAACAGACTTGTATCATGTCGCCCCTTGAGACATTATAATTCAGCTCCCACTTCAAGTGAAGCATCATCAAACAGTTCCTTGATGTTCACACGTCCAAAAGTTGTATGACAATGAAAAATTATGTTCTTATTAATCACATGTAATAAATTAAGCAGGTCGGTCAAGTGAGCAAAACCGGTTATACATCACCAGCTAACGATTCACATACTTACCTTAAAAGTCTCATATTTTTTTTTTCTTTTCCTTTTTAAAAGAAGAAAACATAAACTGTTATAGTAGTTTACCTTGCTGTTATCCGACGATATACGAGAACATTGATCTGTTTGACTAAACATGCTTACCACTCAATCTGTTTAAAATTAGAATTAATTAATAAAAAATATGTATTTTATACTTCATTTATGATCCATTTGTTTCAACTCGCCAAACCATTTACAACTCACTTACAACCGGCAATCCAACTCGTTTAGATAAATAGTGTACATGCGTAGTTATATATATTAGAGTTAATCTATACTATATAATAAATAAAGGTTTTTCCATGACACGTGTCGCCTCCATATTCATTCTCATCATTTTTTTTCCGCCTCTCTCTCTTATTAGATACACCTCTATCTTTTAATAATAATTATATTTAAAAAAAATACTAATTATACTAATAAAACACATTTATTTTAAATTATTCCTTATTATAAGAAACTTTAAAATCTAATTATGTAACTTTTATTTTCAATCAAATAATAAATGAAAGTCAAATTTCATTAAATAGTAATTAACTTTTTTCAAAACCCAATATATTAATTTTTACATATTTTAAATTTTGTTTTCTATCCTTAGTATATGTAATACATTTTTAAACCTGTAAAATATATACATAAAGATTTAATAATTTTATGTATTGATATTTTTCATCCCGTGTGTAGACACGGGGTTCTAAACTAGTATTTAGATAAAACGGGGTTTCATGATAATGTACAAGTAATCGAAACACGAACTTACAAGCTGCCAAAACTACTTCAAGTTTTCATTTTTTATAACTTTTTTCCTTTTTAACCTTTAAAATATTTATAAAATTCCGGATTTGTCGTTTTGACATTCTTATTTTATCAGTGTTTCATCATGAATTTTTTTTTTTCGCGAGGTGAATAACAGTGTATAAGCCTTCGAAACCGAGCCGGAAAATTTTTAACACCCACACCGTAGCAAGTTTCCTCCTCTAGTTTATATTAATTTAGGAAAAATGATTTTTGAAGTAAATAGTAATTATTTGTGTTGTTTCAAATAAATAATAAGTCTTGAGTTCAGTTCTTGGAACCATCTTTTTTCTCACTTCCCAAGCTTCTTATTTTCCTTTTTTATTATTATTATTATTATTATTATTATTATTATTATTATTCATGATAAATAAAGTTTTCTTTAAGGTCGAAATTTGAATTATTACAATAACATAATTTCTCTTTAATTTATATGTAATCTAACAATAATAGATTTGAATCTTACATTTAACCGGAAACAAGTTAAAACATAAAACAATATACAATTAGGGAATGAATTATTTAAGAACTTTTAAATATTTTGAGAACTCATGTAACGAATATCTTACTACTCTAATAAATGAAATTCTCTTCTAGACACGTGTTACTCTCTGGTTACTCCTCACCTTTATTTTTTCGCTTCTCTCTCCTATTAAATATTAGATTTTATATTTCTCTCTCCTATTAAATAATAATCTTTATATTAATAAAATTTAATCACGGATAGTTATTATTTAATTATAAATAGTTATTATATCATCAATCAAATGAACTTAATATGAACTAACATTTATCAATTAAATAAAAAATTAATACTCAGTTGAAAAAAAAATGTTTTAAAAACTAACTTAACAAACCTTATAACTGTCACGACAAATTACATTTTTTTAAATCATATTTTGACAAATGTGTTTGTTAGCAAACTACATTATATTTTATTCAAATGATGTAATATACTAGTTTATTCAACTCGTGTATTACACGGGTTTTTAAAAATATAAAATTTTTATTACTAAATATATAATATTTTATTTATTTAACCCGTGTAATACATGGGATTTTAACCTAGTATATAAATATATATTGTCTCACTATTTGTTCGTAAATACCAGTTAAATACGTTAAGTAGATTCAATGTTCGTTGCCCTCGGTATAACTCTTATGGACATTGTGTACCCATTTTTTCATTCCAAAAACTGGTTGCAAACCAACAACAAAGATGTGTAAATCTAATAAACACAAGCACAATTAACTCTGCATAAGGATAGAAGCAAATGGATATTTGAAAACACAAAATTCAAACACGCACAGAACTAATACCCAGAAAATTAAAAAACTAAAATGGTCGAAATGTAACCTAGTAGTGAACGACGACGAGGAACCTAAGGTTGAGCACAGATGGTTGAGACGAAATAAAATCACAAAACGCTGGAAATTGAGGCCATTGCGGAACTTAATAGGGGCCAGGCCCACACTATTTTTTTGCTCAAAAGTATAGCTTTCAGCCTATTAGTTTTATTTCATATTAGTTATAATGTTTAAGCCTTCTAATCTAGATTTAAAGCCTAAATTTGTTCCATAAATCCATAAAAAATTTGGTTTTTCCCCACTTTTTTGCTAAGAAGTATTCATTTTGACCCACTAGATTTATTTCATATTAGTTATAGTGTTTGAGCCCCTCATAATCCAGACCAAAAACTCCAATCTCTTCCACATATCAACTAAAAAAATTGGTTTTTTAGGTGTAATATTTTTGGCCCCCTCAATTTAAATGTTCAAGTTTCGTCACCGATTGAGGCTCAATTGCAAAAACAAAAACAATAGATTTGATGGAGTTAGCAAAACCCTAGAAATCTCATTACTTACCCTTGATATTGAAGACTGTTTCAATTTGGCGCTTTGCTATAGTTGGGGAGAGATGGGATGCGGGGTCTACAGTAAGCACTCAAATACTAGTAACTTTTTTAAATAATACAAAGATGTGGATGAGAATACTATTCTATCGGGACGTGATATAGTTTATGATAGAAAAAAAATATTATTTGAGATGGTTTTGTGACACAAATATTGTAAGATTTAATCTAAAAATTAAAGCCGTGTTTTACATCGATTGAAAACCATAAAAACGAACACGGATACTGGTTCTAATAATACCAATGCTGGAAACGATATTATTCGGTCAGTATTGGTTCGGTTCGTCACGGTAACGATACTGTTTATAGCTTACAATAAAAAAATAATCGATTTTAAATACAACTACGTTTTAAAAAAATTCTATTGGAATGTCGAAGAAAAACTAAAAGATAACTACATATTCCGTTCTTTTTAAGTTAATGAACGGTAGTTTTTAAAAACATTTTTTTAGTTTTTTTATAAAAAAACGTTTTTAGCTTTTTCGTAAAATGTTTTTCTAACTATTTTAAAAACGCTTTTATATTTGTAATTATTTTTATTTAAATTTTATTATAACTTTTATATATAACATAATATGTATTATTTAGTTATTTTTATCATAATTTTGTACATACTAATTATTATTTTATAAATATATATTTAATATATTAGTTAAAAATTATATTATTAATAGGCTCATTTAGGTTCGCGAGACGCCTGGAGCTCGATAAGACCAAATGGTTGAATCAAACAATTCGTTTTGTAACAAGGTATATGATTTAAGATTGTACTCCAGTCTTTATAAATCCAAACACAACAAAAAGTACTACACGCGATATTTCCCAAAACAAATATTTTTAAGATTATACTAAAATCTTTAAAATATTTTTATCTTTAAATCATTTCGTGAACCCAAAATCCTTATAAAAGGTTTTTAAGATTGTCTCAACAATCTCATGAAATTTTATTTTAAGATTGTAGGAACGTGGGTCACCTTTTATTATTAAAATAATATTACGATACTCACGTTAATCATGAAAATAAATAGTACATTATCATACACAAAATCGAATGAAAAAGATATAAAATACAATTTATATGTGTCAAATTTATTCAACCGATATCACTAGCAGGTACTCCAACGAACATTTTCTTGAAGTAATCTTGACTCGAGTCTTCACCACGTTGAGTCTTCAACTATGCTCCTTGACTGCAACAATTAACACACTAAAACGTTGACGGTCTTGGTTGAGGATTCGTCTTTAACACGGGTCCCTTAAAACAGATTTTGCGCCTCCTCATAGATGAACGCGTCTGTCTCCCAGGGTACAACAACCAGAACGGTACATGTACTGCCGAAGATGTCCATGCACCCGAGGTATCACCGGGTAAATTATGTATTTAGAAAATGTAGGAAAAAGATGATGGAAGAATTAGTGAGAAGTCATCTGTCAATTTTATGAAACTTGTTAACACCATTATTTCTCTCTTTTCTTTAAAGTGTGATCGTTACTACAATTTTTCTTATTTATAAAAGGGATAACTTTACACAATAGTAATCAGGTTTCTCAAGTGTTTCATTTAAATACCTTAAAGTTTTTTTGTCCCTCTAAAGTCACTCAACTTTCAGTAGGTGTTCCAATCCTATGTAATATTTTTATAAATGTTTAAATTTTTTAATATTGAATGAGATATATGAAACATATATGAATCTTGTTCACTATTTACTATTTATTTTTTTCTATTTCGATTTAAATATAACAATTTTGAAACTTTTTTATTATTTGATTAACTTTATTTCTTCACTATTATCTCCTATTTTAAGTTAATTGAATAAAAATTTCACTTATTGGTCACTACAACAAAAACGACCATTTGCGACCGTCAAAACGGTCGGAAAACAGTCGCGAATGCCTTTTTGCGACCGTTTTGTGACCAGTTTTGGTGGTCGGTTAAACCTCCGTCGCTAATCACGTTTGCGACCATTTTTTGGACCGAAATAAAATTGCGACCGATACTGCGACGGGAATGCCCGCTGCAAATTTAGTGACCGATTTTGAGACCAGACTCCTTTTGCGACTGATATTGTGACCGAACTTTTTGTGACCAAGCTCTTTTTTGCGACCGAGTTTGTGACCGAACCTTTTGCAACCGATTTTTGTGACCGAACGTTTTGCGACCGATTTTGTGACCGAACATTTAGTGACCGACTTTGTTACCAAACCTTAGCGACGTAAGTTGCGACTGAAACTTTTTGCGACGAATTTTGTGACCAAAATGTTAGCGAATGAAATTGTTTGCAAAAAAACCTTTTTGTGACCATTGTCGCGACTAACGTGTTAGCGACCAAAGTTATGAGCGATCTGTGACCCAAATATTTGACGACCAGTTTTTTTGTGACCGGTTTAGAGACCGATTTAGTAACCAAGTTTCGTCTCAAATTTGCGACCAACTTCGCAACCACCGTTTTGGTAAAAAAAATATGATTTTTTTTTTGAATTTCTACTATTTATAAAATAAAAATACCCAAAATTAAATAACGAAATTCATAAAATTGTACCAAATGATAAAAACATTTAAACATTCAAAACTAACTCGATCGAAGTATCTAACGATAGGTGCAGAAACATTCAAACATAGGCACGGAAAAAATATCCGAACTGACTATGTTCAACAAAACAAAACACATGCCTAACTATTTGAGAAATTTTGTTTCTTCATTTCGGTGTTTGCCTCTTTCATTTCAGCATTTGCAATTCTATTTTCTTCGATTTGCCCAATCATTGTGAGTTTTTCTTCTATTTGTTTTTCTTTCTCTAGCCTTTCTGTTTCTTACTCTTGTTGCAGTTGCGCTATTTTCTCATTCAACCGTTGAACCTATAATTAATATAATACATTAAAACGAAACTATTCATTATAACCCATTAAAATCAATATAAGGCATTCGTACCTATTATGACCCATTACAATAAAAAAAAAACTAGGACTATCAAATATGACCGATTAATACTTATTATGGTCGGTTACCACCAAATGACTCAGTAATAGTCGTTTTGACCAATTATATCATTTCAAATGGATGATTTAAAGCCAAAGCAAAACAAGTAATTAATATAAATCGAAGGTAAACAAATATATGTAGAAGCAATTATGGACCTGAAACCGAAACTCTGCAATCAATAATGGCAACCAGCAGTGTGATCCTGGATTGAAGAACCAATTTGCGTTAAGAATGAGGTAGTAGGGGATGAGAGACGTAATTGGGGGGAGTAGTTAGGGATGGTAAAAGTTAACCCGGCAAAAAACTCCTTAATTCTACGACTTTTTATTTTAAAAACATTTTTTAATTAATTAACTCCTCAATATCCTCCTATTTTTAAATTTTAAAAGTTAATCCCTTTATCTATAACTTTTATGAATCTTTTTATTTAAATTAGTTATATCTTAAACAAAAAAGTATATCAACTCACACTGTAACGTATTTTATTTTTTTAAATGTGTTCATTATTTCTAGAAATTTTATTATATGTTATGAACTTTTGAACTTTCTATTATTATTTTTATGTCAATTCTGATCAAGTAAAACAATTATAAATTAATTATATTTTTTTGTCACTGTTATAAGCATAGGAAAGGGTTCAAATGCTAACCAACTTTTTATGTGATAACCGTACTAACCATTATCAAACAATTACATAATTTATAAATTATATTTTTCTTTTAATTCTTAAAAAAATATTTAAATATCGTGGACATATATCTTGAAAATAAATACGAAAATGATAAGTCTTAAATATACATACCAAATAATGTTACATATACGTGACACATAGTGTTTACGTATGTGTAACATTATTTGATACGTATACGTAACACTATGTTTGAGAGTGATTATCATGGTTATCATATGACGGTGTTCGCCATCATGCGCGATGAATTTTGAACCATAATGGATAGCCTTAGTAGGAGCAAATGAGTGTCAACTAATGAACACTAATTTACCCTAATTATCCATAATTACCATGATTGACACAAAGCGGCCCTAATTGTCCCTCATTAGCCATTATTGACCCTTATTAACTATCACTGACATGTATGGACTATAATCGACCCAAGTTGCTTTTGATCGACTTTTTTAATCCAAATTGATACTAGTTGATCATAATTGACCAATACGGACACTAATTATCCCTAATTAACCACCGTTGACTATTATTAACCATCATCAACCAAAATTGGCTTTAATTAACCATAAATGTTCCTATTTGACCTTAATTGACACTAATGGCCCCTAACTGATCCCAACTAACTGTAATTTCCCCTATTTTCCTCTACGACCTCTAATTAATCATAATTAATCAATACTAATGCTAACTGACCATAAGTAACCTTCATTGGACATATTTGACCAATAATAACTCGATTTACCCTTAATTGAACAATATTGACTCTATTTGACCAATATTAATACTAATTAACCCTAATTGATAATCTTTGACCCTAATTGCTTATAATTGACCCTAATTAACACTATTTGACAATAATAAGCATATGCTTCAAAATATAGCATATTACGATCGTTTTATCTTCTTGAAACCCTATTATGTTTTTTTAAATCATTTTTACAACCGGTCTGTGACCGAATTTAATTATAATTTGTGACTGCATTATTTCCGGTAGCTATATTTGCGAATGTATTTCGACCGCTATATTTGTGTTTTTATTTATTTATTTATTTAATTTGCGACTGTATTTGTGATCAAAACAGTTTTGATAGGTTATATTTGTGACAAATTGTGCGAGTAATTTCATTTTTATTTTATTTTGTATTACTTCTTAAAGTTTTGTGACGGTATTTGCGACTGACACAAATTCGGTTGCTATATTTGCAACCTTTTTGAGACCAAATTCATTTTTATTTTGTTTTTTTATTATTATTTTATAACATGCCTGACTGTATTTGCGACCAAAACAATTTCGGTCACTATATTTGTGACAAAAAAATGTTTAGTCGCTACCTTTTGTGACCGATTTTGTTCTGGTCACTAATTTTGCGACCTAATTTGACTCGGTCACTAAGATTGCAACCGTGTTATGACTGAAATAATTTAGTCGCTACGGTTTTTGACCAATTTTTTTTGGGTCTCTAATTTTGTGACCGACATTGGTCCGGTCAACAATATTGCAACCGTTTTACGACCGAAATAGTATGGTTGCTAAGTTTGCAACCGATTTTGTTTCGGTTGTTAATCTTGCAACTGAATTTCGTTCGGTCACTAAGTTTGCCACCGAAACAATTTCGGTAGCTATATTTGCGACTAGATTAGTTTATATTTTATTTTTTTTACTATTTTATAAAACTAGCGATTGAATTTGCGACCAAAATATATCTAGTCCGCTATATTTGCGACCGTTTTACGACCAAAACAGTACTGTCGCTAACTTTGCGACTGGTTTTATTTCGGTCACTATTTTTGCGACCAATTTTGGTTTGGTCGCTAATACGGTTGCTAATTTTGCGACCGGTTTTATCGGTCACAAGTTTCGGTCGCAATTGTCCATTTGTGTAGTGGTGAACTAATATTCATATATATTTCATTTGCCTAATTCAATTTAAAAAAAAATAAACATTTATAAAAAATATTACATATAATTGAAACACTTAGTGAAAGTTGAGTGACTTTAAAGGGATAAAAAAAATTTAAGGTATTTAAATAAAATATTTGAAAAACTTGATATCTATTGGGTGAAGTTTTCCCTTTATAAAATGAACACAAATGCTCATTGTATATGCATAGAAAATAAACCAAGAGTCCAAAAAGACATTACTCCAAATTAAAAGTAATAAACACAAGTAATTAAGAAAATAAATCAAAAGTCTTTTTAATCATGATATGAGTAAAAACAACTATTACATATTTACACAATAGAGGTAACAAATTCTCATTAGAGACACCAAGTTCTAAAATTTTCAATCTAACCACTTAACTTGAGGATCGAAATCTCATTCATCAAAGTTCGTGAAAAACCTATTAACACTAAATTCCCAACGCAAATAACAAAGATCCAAACAAAGGAGACAACTTAGAAGGCATCGCATGAAGATCGAACATGAAACAAAATGGCGATTACCTTGTGCTTGCAATCAAAATCGTTAAGAAAGAAAGGGGTAGGGTTTTCGAACCGTTTTTTTTTTTTTTTGGTTTGGGGAAAAGTTGGTCCTTAAGTAGACAAACCAAAGACTCTGAGAGAGTGAAAAAAGTACAAAGTAACATTGACTTAAGTAAATTCAAAGGTTAGTAATGTATTTAATGACCAACCTTCATTTACTTAAGATTATCCGTACTATCTAGGTGAGTGTGATTGGTTTTATTTTATGTTACAAAATAAAAAATAGGTTGGGTTAACTGCAACGATTTAATTAGATTGTTTTTAAAAAATTTCAAGGTAGACATAGTTCTTTTTAAAATTATTTGAGGTGGCATAACGGGCCACTTGGGAGGTCAAACATATTTTGCATGATGGAAGGCATATGATGAAAACTCATAACATGAAAAACATAAGCCTTATGGAGTTATAAAAATGGGTTTAGCTGAAAATCAAGTTAATATTAATGCGGATCCCACGAAAACAGTGACGGGACCACAAACTTTTAATCATGTTAACATGTATTTCTTTCCCTAAAATGTCTTAGACTTTTTAATAAAAAAACATATGAACACTCGTGACCCGGGTCAGTAAACCTTAATTTGATCCCCCATTGGTTCCGCCACCGCATCAAAGTTTTACGATTATGTCATCGATCTGCATGAACATACATGATCTAATGGTTCGTGTGTTTCGGTTTTCTTGAACAAGTTTCATTCGATTTGCTTGAAGAATACTTGGAATTTAATCAACAAGCATCAAGTTGGGGTAAAAATTGGGCTATCTTTTTGTATGCTTTGTTTCAAGATTATCATGGGCTTTTAGCTTTCAGAATGGTACCACCCTTTTAACAAAATGTACAACACTTTTAGCATTGTTCATGATGGATAAAAAAAAATCTAACATGTCGTAAAAGCATGCATCAAATTTAAACCTGTAAATCAACATAATCGGGTTTGACTGGTATCTTATCTTGTATTATTGTTATTATTATTATTAATAGGTTAAAATCCCGTGTATTACACACTCACATGAAAAATGTAATGTTATATACTTAGCAATAAAAAGTTTATGTTTTTATAAACCTGTGTATTACACTCATCAAAATGGAACAATGTGAATATGTAAATATATGATTAGAAGTTTTTTATTTAAATTTTAGCCGGCTATAAAACTGTTTTCAGTTTGTAGAATTAATAAAAAAATATGATTAAACAAATTAATTGAGAGTTAATTACACAAATAGGTCCTATGGTTTGTGTAAAATAACATGTATGAGTCCTAAGTTTAAAAAGTTGCAAGTTTAGGGCTATGGTTTGGGTAAAATAATATGTATGAGTCCTAAGTTTAAAAAGTTTCAAGTTTATGGCATGTGGTTTTAATTTTGTAACATGTTTGAGTACTAAGACTATATTCCATTAATTTTTCTTTTAATTTTAAGTAAAATGATTTTTTTATCCTTGACTATTAAAAAATAAAAATAATATATATTACAAGGACTAGTTTGTAATTTACTTAAACAATAATTGAAAATATAACAATAGCAAAAAACTTAATTAAAAAAACCTCAATTTTCCCCATATCTTCTCCAGCTCCGTGTAATACCTCTGACGTCTACTACGAACGCCCATCTCTATCTCGAGCATCCATCTCTGTCACGTAAATGGGTGTTCGAGATAGAGAAGGGTGTTCGTAGTATACGTCGGATATTCGTCGGAGGTATTACACGGAGCTGGAGGAGATATGAGGAAGATTTAGTTTTTTTTATTAAGTTTTTTGCTATTGTTATATTTTCAATTATTGTTTAAGTAAATTATAAACTAGTCCCAGTAATATATATTCTTTTTATTTTTTAATAGTCAAGAGTAAAAAAGTCATTTTACTTAAAATTAAAGAAAAATTAATGGAATATAGTTTTAGTACCCAAAACTGTTATAAAATTGAAACCACGTGCCCTAAACTTGCAACTTTTTAAACTTAGGACTCATATATGTTATTTTACCCAAACCACAGGCCCTAAACTTGCAACTTTTTAAACTTATGACTCATACATGTTATTTTACCCAAACCATAGGACCTATTTATGTAATTAACTCATTAATTGATGATCCAATTTTATGGAATGTTTGTGACAAGTTTTCTTCTACTTTACTTGTTTATTAGGTAGTATAGATACATATAGATTATAGTTAATTGCATAAATGGCCCTGTAATGTTGACTTGGTTTATGTTTTAGTCAAACCAATTTTATGGAAAGTTATAGATTATAGTTAATTGCATAAATGGCCCTGTAATGTTGACCTGGTTTATTTTTTAGTCAAACCAATTTGATGAAAAGTTTGCAAATTTTACAGATGTAAATAATAAAACCTCGCAAATTGGAAAAGACGATTGAGGAAGAAAAAATAGAAACTGAGATCATAGGAGCACAACACGTGTCCTTCTTGATCCTTATTTATTATAATAAGAATATGTCCATGTTGTGAAGCTGATCTTGAGTCGATCAATCATGTTTTAGGGGCTGTTTGGTTACCTCTTAATGATTCCATTAAAAGGCTATATCTGAATCGTTCAGAGGTAAGAGGTGTTTGTTTCACTGACAGTCCATCTTTTAATGGTTCAACACTTGCCAAACAGCCCCTTAGTGTCCTGCAATTTTGCAGCAACAGTTTGAAATGGGATTGCCCGTTGGTGCAACATACCAACATCATCTTTGGAGTCGGCCAAGGAGGTTTTTCTAGGACCAAATTCCTTGAATGTGGAAAAGCCGATTAAAAAGATATATCAAGTTATTGTGGTATGACTCTATGGGTGATCTGGAAGTCAAGAAACAAGAAGATATTTAATGCCAAGAGTAGCAATATAAACAAAACAATGGAGAAAATTAAAGTCAACACATTCATTTGGGTAAAAAATAGGGCAAAGTTCGGTCCATGTGGAACAAGAAGGTGTTGGTGTTTTGTTCACTTGTAGGTTGTCATTATTTAAGCTTTTTTATATTTTTAAATACTCTGTAATTTTATCCAGCTCCCTACTTGTTTTTTTTTATATAAATCTTCTCTCGTTCAAAAGAAAAAATTAGATTACTTACATTTGTCATATTGGCAATCCTTAAAGCATAATGTACAACATTAGAAGCAGGTTTTTATTTTGTCTTTCTTTTCTTCACACCTTTCTCTCTCAATCTAAATGAATGCTCCTTGGGCTTTGCAATTTTTATTTATAAAATAAGAGTTTTTTTTTTCTAAATAAGTGTTACTGAAAAACTTATTTATCAAATTTGTGTTGTTGAAAAAATATTTATCAAACTAATATTTTTGAAAAAGTTATTTGATTCTCACTCCCAATCTAATTGGACAAAACTTAATTCAATAATCACTAAATATAATAAACTTATTCAAAAATAATTTTGAGTTAAATAATGGTTAAACTGATAGTTTTCATTTTCAACATTTTTCATAATTTTTCACTTTAAATTTATGTATTTCTAGTAACCATTTATTTTTAATGTATGTTTAAATATATTTTATATTGTTTAGCAGTTTTATAATATCTATTTTATTTAAGAGTTCCTTTTTTTTTAGTTTTGAATAAACTGTTATCTTAAATAATTTCACATTGATATTAATATATTAGGTTATATACTCATGTATTACATGGGGTTGTTTAATAGAAAAATAAAAAATTAATATAATTAAATTTTAAAATTCAAACTTACTTAAAATAGAAAAAATTTGAAGATTTTTGTGAGAAATAATATGATGATGACACGTGTCATTTTTTAAAATCATTTATTAAAATAAGGATTATTATGAAGATCGCTACGATAAAAACCACCAACACAAAGAGTTCAATAGTATTATTATGAAACCATCAAACACAAAGAGTTCAATATTATTATTATATTAAATAACTCTCAATTCGTTTAAAATTTTAAAAAATAAAAATATATAAAGAGCTACAAACACAAAAGTGACAAAATAAGTTTTATTTATTTATGTCTTTTCATTTCACCAAATTATTTATACATCTTTAACATATATATATATATATATATAATAATTATTATTATTATTAAGGGTAATATGCAAGAATATAAAATTTATTAAAAATATAAAAACTGTCGAATAGACATTAAATATAACGTTTACGGAAAATACATAAACACAGATTTTAAAAAGAAAAATTACCATAAATGTTAAAAAGAAAAAAAAAACTATAAATTCTAAGAGTTTAAAAATTATTAACTCAAATTTATTGTTGAATAAGTTTTGTTATTTAGTAAGGGGACTACTAATGGCATACGGGAATTGCTAAATGGACCGGACCTATACGCCTCGTATACCTAACCTTAAAAACCAGACCTGCAGGTGTCAGTTCTGGTCTGGCGGCTGACCCTATACGACCCATATAGGCCTATACGCCACCTCTTTTTTTCAAACTTGAACAAATTTTGATTTGTATATGGTGAGTATAGCCCTATACGCAGAAGTCTATACGCCCCATATAGCCCTATACGACCCCTATACGACCTATATAGGTCCATACGCCACCTATTTTTTTCAAACTTGAGCAAATTTTGATTTGCATAGGGTGAGTATAGCCCTATACGCATAACTCTATACGTCCCATATAGGCATATACGACCCTTATACGTCACCTATGAGATTTTGATGCATGTTAATGTTTGATGTATTAATCTAGTTGTATGGTTATTTCTTTAATTATTTGCTCCTAAAACCACTTCTTGATGGGCTTTACTATACGAGACGGTACGATATTATACTATACTATATTATACTAAACTATACTATACTATACTTAGCTATACTATCCTATACTACACTAAGCTACATTATACTAAGTTATACTATATTATACTATATTTTATACTAAGTTATACTATACTATACTAAAGATATAATATACTATACTACACTAAGCTTAGTATAGTATAGTATAGTATAGCATAATATAGGACAGTATAACTTAGTATAGTATAGTATAGCTTAGAATAATATAGTATAGATTAGTATATGATAGTATAACTTAGTATAGTATAGTATAGCTTAGTATAGCTTATTATAAGATAGTATAACTTGGTATAGTATAGTATAGTATAGTATAGTATAGTATATTATAGTATAGTATAGTATAGTATAGTATCGTATCGTATAGTATCGTATAGTATCGTATAGTATCGTATAGTATCGTATAGTATAGTATAGTATAGTATAGTATAGTATAGTATAGTATAGTATAGTATAGTATAGTATAGTATAGTATAGTATAGCTTAGTATAACTTAGTATAGTCTAGCTTAGTGTAGTATACTCGCCATATACAAATCAAAATTTGCTCAAATATGAAAAAAAGAGGTGGCGTATAGATCTATATGGGTCGTATAGGTCTATACGCGACGTATTGGCCTATATGGTGCGTATAAGCTTCTATGTATAGGGCTATACTCGCCATATACATATCAAAATTTGCTCAAGTTTGAAAAAATGAGGTGGCGTATAGACCTATATGGGTCGTATAGGTCTATACGCGGCGTATAGGCCTGTATGGTGCGTATAGGCTTCTGCGTATATGGCTATACTCGTCATATACAGATCAAAATTTGCTCAAGTTTGAAAAAAAAGAGGTGGCGTATAGACTTATATGGGTCGTATAGGGTCAGCCGTCAGACCATAACTGACACCTGCAGGTCTTGTTTTTAATGTTATGGGCTATACGCCCCGTATTAACCTATACGAGGCGTATAGATCCGACGGCGTGTCCAAATAGCAATATTCCGTGTCCCATTAGAATCTCCCTTTAGTAATTGTTGAATTAAGTTTTGTCCAATGAGTTTAGGAGTGAGATGCAAATAACTTTTAAAAACACTAGTTTGATAAATATATTGTCAATAACACCAGATTAATAAATAAGTTTTTTATTAACACTTATTTAGAAAAAAACTCTATAAAATAATGTTTCTTTAATTCATTAATTGTTTTCATGACTTCATATTTGAAAAGAATTAAAATGGCATTTATCTGATTTCACCAAAAAAACAATCCATAAACTGGCTTTTATCATTATTATTAATACAAATTCTTATTATTAATAGCTTTATTATTAGTTAGTAATAATTTAATCATTTTTTATCATTTTAATTATTATTATTAATACAAATTCTTATTATTAATAGCTTTATTATTAGTAGTAATAATAGCTTTATAACTTTTAAAATATTATGTTTTATAAAATTCTAAATATACCGTTGTAGAGTCCTTATTTTTATATACGTTTCGATGTACGTTTTGTTTAAAACCGAGTTGCGCGTTATACTGTACAAGCTGTCTAATCATCTAAGTAAAACGTCGTTATGCATTTTTTACCTCTTTATTTTTTAAACGATTTTGCTTTCGTTTTCAAACTTTTTTTAGGGTCAATTTTTTTTGACAACTACAAAACTTCTCTTTTGAGGCGGTTAAGGATGTTTTTTGGGGCGGTCCCCTGTCCAACCGCCTTAAAAGACCATAATTCTATTTAATTCAATTCAGAAATCAAGAACTTAGCTTTTGAGGCGGTTTGTGAATTTGATATTAATTAATTCAATATAAAAATAAAAAACTTCTCATTTTTTGGGCGGTTTATCCGATTATACCATTCACGCTTCAAAATATGGGTTTGTGCCTGGCATTTCTAATCATCCACCACCTCAAAAACCTTCAAAAAAATAAAATAAAAAATACGTAATAGTATTAATCCAATTTTTGAAACGGCAAATTAGTTAATTCCAAAATCAATTAAATTATTTTCTTCTAACATCACTACTTAAATGAGTTAAATCAATTAAAATATTTTCAACGGCCTCAAAAAATAGTTAACATTTTAAAGTTTGAATTAATTAAACTATTTGAGTTAATCTCATTATTTAAAATTTGAATCATTATAATTATTTAACATTTTAAATACGAAACATTTGTTGTTGGAACCTAATAAACAGTTTCATTCCAGTTAAAGTATAAGGGCTAGATTGCAATTTTTGAAAAGATAAGAAATTTGGTCTGAGAGTCGCTAGCGACACCCTGAGAGTCACTAGGTCGGCTACAGCCGACACTCTTAGAGTGTCGGCCCTGCTCAATAGCCGAATCTCAAGTTTTCTTTAAATACTTGATCAATTTCTTATCATTGAGACCTTTTTTTTTGCTAGTTTATTGTTGTAATCATGGTATTGTTGTAACATCCCAAAATGACGAAAAATAAAGTTAGCAAGTTCAAGCGGGCCGAAGTCGGGCCGGGTCAGTCGCGAACCGGGCTTGGGGAGGTCTCCCCTATAAATAGCAAAAAGCCTCTTCACTTCTCCTCTTTACAATTCTAGAGAGAGAAAACCCGTAGAGAGAGAAAGTGACGGAATCGCACAAGATTGCACCAGATCGTGTCTCTTGCACTCGTGAAGGAAACCTCCAGATCAGAAGCTCGATTCAGGTAACGATCCGACCTAAATCTGAGTTTTTGTTCGTTTTTGGGTTTTTCGGGTTTTGGGTGAAAAGAGGACGTTTTTCCGGATGAAACTTAAGAATAAGCTTAGGTTTAGTATCTACAATGAAAAACGGTTGTTTTGAGCAAAGAAAGTTGAAGTTTTGACATAACCGAGCCCAAATCCGTGAATTTCGGGACTTTTGGGGAAGATGACTGATGTTGCAGGCGAACTTAGCAAGTTCGCCTGTCAAGTTCGCTTGGTGGAGGCGAACTTATCAAGTTCGCCTGATTATGTTCGCTTGGCCAAGGTAAGCGAACTTATCAAGTTCGCCTGATTATGTTCGCTTGGCCAAGGTAAGCGAACTTATCAAGTTCGCTTGAGTTAAGTTCGCCTGGCCAAAGGGTAAGCGAACTTATTAAGTTCGCTTATAAGTTCGCCTAAGCCAGGGAGGCGAACTTAGCATTAAGTTCGCCTATATCAGCTGAGTAGAGTGTGAATCGAGGTTAGGTCTGATATATGTGTTTTGTAACCAATTCAGATCGGAAGTGACGTGGTTGGGCCATTGATTAGGACAACCAAGACTAGCTTAAAAGGTGAGTTCTATAAGCCCTCTTTTAAATGTTTTAATAATGTTTTTGGGCTGGTGTGCACACGTGATGATTTTATAAAACGATGTTATGAAACGATGTTTACGAAGGATGTATGTAACGTTTTATAAAATGATGTTTATGAAGGATGTTTTAGAAGGAAGTGTTTATGAAATATTTTGCCAAAAGAAGTTTACGAAGTGTTTTAACGAATGAGAATGTTTTTAATAAAACGTACGAATGCTTTAACTGAAGTTTTTGAAGTAAAAGAAGCGAAGGTTTACGAAAGTCACAAACGAACGAATCTGCCAATATTCCTTAGGGAATGAAGGTTAAGGGATGGGAAGTATGTTATGGGCCTTTACCTTTTAGGGGCCTCTGTGGCTGGCCAACTGTTGTACAACTGGGGTGATGACGGTCACCAAGGGGATTATCGTGATCCTTGAAGTTGGTACGATTTACCTTACGGGGTAGTCGTGCTTGAAGTTAAGTACTTGTGTCCGACGGGATGCAGTGCTTGAAGTTTGGTACGCGCTATTCTTTGGGACGCCGTGCTTGAAGGGTTGGATGACCTAAGTATCGGGCCCTAGGAGTTCCTCACCCGAAGGACAGTACGGTCATGATGGGCCTAGTGGTGGTGATCCTTAAGTTATTCAACCAGTATGTAACGTTTGGATTTGACGGTTACGAGAAGGCACAGATTCTATATGTTCGTTGACTTATGAAGTGTTATGTTTGTTATTGCATTATTTACGTACGCTTTTTATTAAATGAAGTATGAAGTGATGTCTTTGGCAATTTATTTGAAGTTAAGGTTTATGTTAAAACTAGAACTCACCAGCGTAGCTGACGTTTTTAAGTGTGCACATTCAGGTTAAGGTAGGTTATGAGGATGGACGGTGATGCTTGGCAAGCGAGAAGAGTTACCCGGTTGATCATGAAGACTGGCATCCCGTTATGTTTAGTTATGATGTAAATATGTTTTAAACTATGTTTACGCTTCCGCATGTATGAACAAGTTTTAATTATGATGAATGAATGAAGTTTTCCGCTGCGTTATTTGATATTCACGTTTAAGAACTGTTTGTGAATGAGTAAATCCAACAAGTGGGGCCTCCCGGGTTTGGGGCCTTACAATTGTTTAGCGTGTTAGAGGGGTTATTGTAATCATTCCATGTCTAGGAGCTTATTGTAATCATCTTAGTGGATTTCTAATGAGAATTAGGGTTTTATGTTCTTAGTTTAGTGCTCTTCATCTTTGTTTTCTATTGATTCATCAACAAACATCTTGTCTATAGCTGATTTATTGATTTGATGTCTATAATCAATCTAGCACAAAGATCCAACTATTCAAGACCTATAATTTGGTATCATAGCTCAAATTAACTAAGCTAGAACTAGGTTCACTATCACTACCCACAGAATCTGATACACATGATTATGCTTCTCTTGGAATTTGAAAATGACAACTTAATCGTCTCCTTATTGCGATCATCGTGGCCCAATCCAACACCACAATCATCCCGTATCTCATCATCTTGCCCTTTGTTGTAATGATCCTCAGTAGGAGGATGAAACAGTTTCCTCTCAAAATCAGTGGAGTCCAAATAACCGACTCCCTTTTTTACATATTCAGGCTGTTGTTGACAATCAAGCATAGTATCTTTTATATTTTTGCTTAAATTTCATTTGTCAATGATTATTCGCAATTTGATAGTCTCACTTCGTGAAGCAAGTCAATTTTTTAGTTAGATAAGGAATTAAAACACTTTTCTGCACACAAATTCTGTAACACCTATGGTATATGATTCCTTGAGCACCTCTTCCCAAGTCATCTCCTTCTCTTCTTGAGATTTTATTATTAGTGGGTTCATTGGTTATCTTTTCTATGTTTGCTAATCGTTCTTGACAGGGGCTGCCCTCAAGCATCGGAAAAAAAAGCCCTAGCTTGGAAACTTTATTTGTGGCAAAGGTTTCAGGTATGGACGTGGCATCTCAAATTTCTTATTACCCAATAGGATTTCAATTAGAAACTCACTTTTTATGGTGAATATAATGTTTTTCATAATACAAATTACTGTAACAAACATTTTGTTGAATTTGCTATCTAGATAGCATAGATATGCAGTGTATTGAATGAATGCCTACCATGTGTTTGATAAAATGTCTGAGTGAGTGTTAAACACATAATGGTCTGCATAATTTTAATAAATACAGTGACTAGATATGTAGATGTTGTTTGCTTAAAACAATGATACAAGCAATTAGATTAGATGATGAATAGTGTATGTTATATCTTATGTTTCATTAAATGGTTTAATAATTGTTATATACTACAAATGGAAAAGACCTACAAGTATAAACGAAAACAGAAGTGTAGAGTATATCATCATCTTTTCAAAGATGGTTAATTTAAAGGGGGTGGGGGTTTTTTGAATGATTATATAATAAATTTATATGGTTTAGTTAACCTTTAAGATCAAATTAGTTACTTGAGCAGTGATTTTCTTTTAACATGTCATCCCCATAAATCTAATCTTGTTCTTCTACTTTTATATATTCATGATTCACTTGTGTTTGCTTACTAAAAGAGTTTGATAAGCAATCCTAAATACTAAAGGGAATTGTTCCTCAAAAAAACTGTTTTCTTTATAGATGTTATGTTGTGAGTAACCTGTGGTTATGACATGGCTTTTTATTTATTTATAAAAATGTTGCTAGCGATCTGTCCATTGACATTCATACACACAATCACATGGCATGTTGAAAGTTAAGCCAAATTTGTGTGCCAAATTTGGGATTCGGGTTCTAATCACTATTTCTGGTTGCTTTAATCGCTATTCTACTTCTGCAATTCTGTAGTTTATTCTTCAATTTTTTTTTATTTTATTTTGCGGCGTTTTGTTATTTTTTTTTGTATCTATTTTGCTGAATAAGCATTGTGTTTTGTTGATTTAAGCATTCTGTTAAACATGCGGTTTGCTGTTATAAACATTAGAATTGAAAGGGGATAAGTGTTTTGATGTTATACATTAGATTAGAATATGTTTTCTCTTTAAAACATTGTGTTTTAGTGTTATAAACATTGTAATTGATATGGGTTACATGCTTTACTGTTATACATTAGATTAGGATTTGTTTTGTTGTTTTCTACATTCTGTTTTGTTGTCATAAACATTGGATTTGATAGTGGTTAGGTGCTAAACATTCTGTGATAGGGTTAAGTTTTAAAATTTAAACATTCTGCTAATAAATTATAAACATTGGATAGCCTGTTGAGTTTTGATTACCGGCCGTTATCTTCTCATATAAACATTAGTTGCTAACTCAAAATGCAAAAATTAAGTGAATATATTAGTTCTGCTTAATTGTTTCATTAAGTTGAACTGTGATCCTACGATGTTGAATTTTAGTTTGTCTCATTTCTCTTTACCACCGAATGCATTGTTCTTATATGTCCAATGTGATTAAACCTTTTTTAATGAAAGCTAATGACATGAATATGTTAAAAAAGATTTATAATAGCTTCAATACCTTAGATAATTAGGAAATCACATAGGTAATTACATGAGATGTTTCTCTTTAATTGTCTTGCAGTTATGTTTAGATATTGATCTCTCTACTAGTCGTGGGATTTGGTTATATATAAAGTTCATATCATTTAATCAAATGAAATTACATCTTATTTCTTCTTTTTCCTCGTCCATATATATAGACATGTCTAATAGAGGTAAACGTAGTGTTGCTTCTTGTTCAAATATTACTTTATCTATTTTTATATTAGCATTTACTATATTATATTTTGTGTAATCGTAGATTGTGAATGCCGAGGCAATTTATAGACCATGAGTATTCTAACACTTTGTTTGTTATTTTAGTTAGCGGGGCAAATGATGGACGAGAGACAAAAGCTGGACGTGAGCTCAGGTATTTGTGGCTCCACTGGTGCATCGTATAGCGACTATCCGTATATTCAGGTTATGTATATATAATGTTAAATACACACACACTATATATATATATATATATATATATATATATATATATATATATATATATATATATATATATATATATATATATAGGGACATGTTCAATTGAGAACCATCATTTTGGCGAGAACCAAAAGAACCATACATTCTTACACAAATGCATACATGCATCCTTACTTTATATATGCACAAATGCATATATGCATCCTTATATTTGTGTAGAAATACATGGTTCTTTTGGTTCTCGCCAAAATGATGGTTCTTAATTGAACATGTCCCTATATATATATATATATATATATATATATATATATATATATATATATATATATATATATACACAAACACACACATTTTTATTAAAACGGTATATGGTTTTGCAGAATATCTGTTCGTATGAATTGTTATGGCCATACGATTTGACTATTAGTCTAACGGTAGCTAAATGCCAAGCATATCCTACTTAAGATAGGATCTTACATAATAATCACATACACGAGGGTTACTTGAAAGTACAAGTGGATAATATCATGCCCGATTTCTAGAAAATACCTCTCCCTCAACAGACACGAACTGATGAACTTATTATTACGGAGGACACCCTTGTTTTATTTGGTGGCCAATAAGCGCAATAAAGGTATGTTTGATTGATCAAAAAATTATATATTAGTTTATCTATTTTTATTTTCGTATTTATTATATTATTTTTTGTTTAATTGTAGATTGTGAACGCTAAGGCAGTTTATAGACCACAAGTATTTTATATTCCTTTACTTTGATTTGTATTTATATATAACAGTTTTTTTATATTTCTTAGTTTGATTGTTCGCCCGAAGCTGATCAATCTCAACTAGAAATGCCATCTAATCTTGATACAGATGATTTTATCCACTATATGGTAATTAATCACTTCACTCTAGTTTATGTATATGTATATATATGTTTATATTCTAAAGACAATGGTTGAGGTATGCTTTCTATTTCTTAGTTATATGATTTTCTTTAATATCTAAATACTTAATTGTTAATTTATTGTAGCTTAAACAACAAAAAGAAGGATGGGAGTGTGACTACATGGTGCTAGAATATATGTTTGAATTTGCCTTTGTGCTTCTACAAGCTTTTTTTCAACCAGTTAAGTAATTTATATTTATTAATATATTTTGTATGTCAAACTAAATATATATTATAAATCTAACTTTTTATATATATTTTTTTATAGATTTGGAATACCAAATGCTATGCTACACAAAACGAGATCAACGAGTTACTCGCTCACCTAATACCACTGTTAAGGTGTTTGCAAATCGGACATAAATGTCTTACGTATTATTGTTCAGATGTTTAGTTGAATAGTTTTACAGAAAATTAGGTGTTATTTAAATCTTTAGTACTTGTGTTTTTTTCATTTCCTTTTAGGATCTGTGGTTTTTGAATAAGTTGATGCAAATTGGAATTTGGCTTCTGTAAACATAGAATTTTGTTTCATGCAATTTGATTTATATTTTGGAATTTGGTTTCTGCAATTGGCCTGCAATATCCATTTTTTTAATTTATTTTTATTAAATATATTGCCTGCAATTGGTTTGCAAATTAGATTTTTTTATTTTATTAAATATGATGGAAATGAACCGCCTTTAAAGGTTTGCAATTTTGATTTTTTTAATAAAATATAGAACCGCTCTTAAAAATGGTGGGTTTTGCAATTTCGATTTTTTTAATAAAACATAGAACCGCTCTTAAAAATGGTGGGTTTTGCAATATGGATTTTTTTAATTAATTATATAGGACCGCCCTTAAAAATAACAAGGAAACCGCCCTTAACATACTCATTTTTTGATGTGAGTAATTGGCGCGGGCAAGAACCGCCTCTAATAGAATTCACTGCCTCAAAAGCCATATTTTTGTAGTAATTTGCGTAGATGTTTTGCTTTTTTATATAAAGTTTTGAATACATTTATTTATTTTGTACATGATAATTTTTTTAAAGGATTCATTTTTCTATATAATATTTTTAATATTATCAATAGTCTATTAAATGTTTTTGTTTTATTATGTACTAGGATAGAACCCGTGTATTACACGGGGTAAATCATTAAAAAAAATACAATCAATAATTCACTTATACTTTTCTTATCTAGATTACTGAAGCCATTAGAGCATATCTAGGTTAAAACCCTGTGTATTACACGAGTTGTATATTAAAAATTATATAACTCATGTAAACCCTTTTCCCTTTAAATCATTACAAATGAATAGACTTTTTTTAATTGGTGGAACTAAAAACAATCTGCCTTTTAGATTACAACATATGGTATGCAACCAAAAGAAAACGATATAATTCATATTTCACGGGTTGAATATTAAAAACGTATAATTCTTAAATAATTTGTGACACAATAAATGATATGTATATATATTAAAAACTCGTGTATACAAAGAAAAAGGTATAAAAAAAAAAGCAAGCACCAACATCTCAAAGTATTTAAAAAAAATAAACATAAAATACAACTGCAATAATAATGAACAACTCAAGGACATAATTGTTAAGATCCCACACCATGAGTCTCCTACCAAGACAAAAGAAGCTAAAATTATCTCGTTTTTTGGATTCCATCCAACCTGAAACACCTCCTTCCTGGGGTAACATAAGATAACAATTCAACTAATGCTGTAGAATAAAAATAAATGAAAAAAAGATAAATCAAATCAAATGTATGTAAGAACCACTACCTGTGAAAATCAAAGTCGATTTATCATTACGAAATAGCAGCTCTAATGGTCCAGCTTGATTCACAAAAACATTATAAAACTTAACCCCCATAGCATAGCAGTATCATCTGTAAACATCTACAAAAATAAGTTACAACTTGCATTTAAATGGATCAAGAAATGATTAATAAGAAAGTGAACTTACTTGTACAAGAATAAGGAGTCAATGGTTTGTAATTGAAACTGAAGATTTGAGTAAGGTTATGTTGAACACTTTAAGAGGTGTTTGAGATTGATTATTGAAGGTGCTTGGATGTTTTTTTTTGCTTTAATGAAAGAAAACAATTATAGGATAAACATTTGTTTGAGTGTTTGTCTAAGTAAGCAACTCCCAAACTGCTTGATGAAATCTACTTATTTCACTCTTTAATAAGCAGATATGCACAGTTTGCTCTATCCAAACACTCAAAATTGTTTGTTTGTTTTATTAATACACAATAAGCAGATAATCGGTTTCTATAAGCAATCCTAAACAACCCCTATATTAGAAAAAAAAAAGCATCACTAACTGATACTTGCAACATAACAATCAGGAGTCCAACTAATAATATCCTACTTGATTGAAATGTTTCCATTCGGGTCAAGTGCATAATAGGCTTCTGTAAAATTAGCAAATAAACATTACAAAAATGGAAATTCATAAGCACTTCTAGAATCAAAATCATTATATGATATACCACATGAAGTGACTTATATAAAATTATAAGTAAAAAAAAGTAATTATTCTTTAACCATTTGCTAGGAACCTCAACAACCAGGCAATACAGGTCATGAAGATTAAATGATTAAGTAGATTAGACCTCCTAATTAGTATAACATTTTGCTAATCACTAAGCATTACTTCCAATTAGTAAATTTGATTTTGGTCCACAATTTTTCTTTAGTTCCTTCTTTATTGAGAGGCATTTTAGTCATTATTAAAGAACATTGCAGAGAAAAATGTCAAAGGGCTTTTACCTTCAGCAGAAATGGGAACTGATGAATTAGAGAAAATAATTCGGTTATCCCCAACTGCAAAAATAACGTCGGCCATCTTTTCCTCACAAGTCACAAGTTCTGAAGATAAACGTTCACAAAAAGGATAATTAGGAATGTCAACGGAATTGTATATCTCATTACGGGATCCCAAAATCTCCAAGAACCACTTGATCATGTTCATCAAGAAGAAGATTAGTTGGCTTAATATTCAGCACCAAGATACCTAACATGTGCATTTCATGAATTCCTTTACAATATGCTTCAGCATACATAGGCCTTTCCAAAGCAGCCTTTTCATAGCAATTAAGTGTCGTGTCAAATTGCATTAATTCAAAATATACACTCCAAGGTTGTAAAATGCAGGCTGCCCAAAATAAACCAAAAAAATACCATCTAAAAATGCAATAAATGAAACGAAAACTTATAAAGATGTATAAAGAACATGAAATTACAGCATAATGAGGGTCAATTTTTAAACTGGTTCCAATATCTGTTAGTACAACTGGCTGCTGGTTTATATGATGGATCTATCTCTAGAGCCTTTCGATATAACTGCATGAACAAATAGCAAACCTAACTGATAACCAAGATCTTAACAACACACGAAATCATTAAAATTGTGTAATGAGCGCTTAAAAATTAAAATAGTAATAGTACACAGGATTACAACCGATGGATCAGAAAATAATGATATAAAACCGAAAATTAACATAACACGTCGCGCCATCCCTTCAATAGGCCCAAGATGGGATTTGAAATGCTTAGCAAAGTCAATGCCAAGACCTTTTTTCTTCTAAAATTTCAAGTGTCCAGAAAGAGAAAGAAAATCAAATATTGGATGTAACACCAATATTTTTGTTTCATCAAATATTCAAATATATAAAACACAACACTATACAAAAAAAAAAAAAAAATATTTAAACAAATGAACAGAAGCAAAGTAGCATACCCTGCATTTCCCTTCACATGCTAGCTCTGCATTCCTTTCATAATCTGTGTAAAATTAAAACATAATTATCATGAAAATATAAGAAATCATTAATTATCTCAAAATCTTTAACTAAAAGGCAAATGGGAATGTCATGTGAATTCTTAGTTGTCCTTGATCTGACTCACTATCTTAGATAAAAAGAAACAATCCAAAAATACATAAAAATATGCTTAGTGAAATCAATTTATGGGTAATTTCAACAAATACTTAGTAGTCAATAATTTAAACTCTTAATTTGTCGAGACTTCCATTGTTTTGGATTCATAAGACATGTGTAATGGAATGTAAACACCTTCTGGGTTAGTCAAGAAAATGTTGAATGGAAAAATATATTGTCATTGTTGGTGCAAACTGAGAAAATAAAAACCAATAACATATACATGGATAATGAAAGGAAATACCTTCAAATTAAGACCAATACCTTGAATCTCTTCACTAAACTTCAAAAAGATCGTTGTTTCACCGTTTGGAATTGGAATCCGAAAAAGAAAACAGCTTCTACGTTACACCTCTACGCCATCCATTGCTACTTCTTCTGCTCCACATACACTTTCTTTATCATCTTGATAGAACAAATTAAAGGAGGATTCATGGAATTTGATAAACTTATTGCAAAGACGACTGATTCAAATGGGATGCGAAAGAATATTAGGGTTTCCAAAGAGAGCGCGTGTGGTTAAGTGGAAACGGGTAAGAAAGATCCGCGTGTCAGAGAATATGGATAATCGGGTTTAACGAGAAAAAAATTGATGAAGTGAAATTTGATGATGATACGTGTCTCACTTTTTATTTTTTTATTAGATAACATAGATTGCGTGTTTTAACGTTTTGTTACGTGCGAGTTAACGTGCCGCAATGTGCGTGGCTCTTCAAAGACTTTGGCTTATTTGATGATTTAGTTTTTTTATAAAGTTTTGAAGCCGTTTAGTGTCAGTTTGTTTTTTACCTTTTTAAAAACTTTGATTTTTTAACGGTTTAACTTTCCATTTTTTTTATAAAGTTCAAAGTCGTTTATCGTCTGTTTTTTAACGTGTCACAGTGCTCGCCGGCCGTAATGCGCCGGGTAATATTTTAATTTTAAGTTTGTTTTTTTATTAACGTTTTTTACAGTTTCATTTACGTCTTCGTTTAAATTTTATAAAATAGGCCCATCCCGTCGCGAAGCACGAGTATGCCTACTCTACTAGTTTATAAACTAATAGTTAAGGTGAAGTGTCAAAACTAGCCCTACTTGCTTCCCAATTTCTAGAAACATATGACGATTTGACAACCTAATTATACTTTTTCAAAGGATAGACTAGCAAAAGTCCGTGACACTATATCTAGATATGAAAACTAGTATTTATTTTCGACTCTTTCTTTACGATGAAAATTTATTTAGGAATATTTTATAACTTAACATAGAAATAACTGAATATGAATAAACTTTACATACATATTTTATTATTTGAATTACAAAATTAACTCGATTTTATCTATTTGTAAGTTTTAGATTCTTAAAAAAAGTATACTTACAAAAAATTATAAGTAAAATTTTACATTTCATACCAAATAATACATTACTTACTATGGAGAGACTAGTGGCCAGCATGGTGATGACAACAGCTAACAATCGATGATTTCTTCTTGTACAAGCTTCATTATGTTTATTATGAGTGCAGGCATGACTACTGATTTAGATGATATAGATGCTTTTGATGATGAGTGTATTGGATGAAAGTGTATATTTTGATTTAGATGATTCAAAGCATTCGTTTGGTCTGGTTCAGTCATCGAATTCAACATGAATTCTGGTACAATTTTGACAACAAAATTTCTATACTTGTTTTTGACAATTTCTCTATCTTGTCCGATTGAAAATTCATATGTATCAACGAAATATTTCAATATTAAAGTATTTAACACGATTTGAAGGTAATCACAAAATTCAAAACCGACATCCCAAAGGAAAAGGGTGTCCGTTGATCTTTTGACGGGCCAAATTTAATATATATTAAAAAGGAAAAGTCCAAACACTCACATAAATTACTGTAGAAACTGGACAAGTACTAAAGCTATATTTACAAGTAAATGATGCATGGGTTAGATTCTTTTGTTTAACATATAGCAACAAGGCCAGAGGAAATAAAACAGATGTTGCGCCAGCGCAGCTTGTCTGTTCGCGAGACGCAGGTCGCCGGTTCAAAACCGGCTCTAGGCAAAAAGAATTTAAGAATTTTTTTTCTGTTTTTTTTAACTTCTAAACACTAGAAAAATTTCGTTTGTTTCACGGTTTACTTTGTATGTTATATTTTTTTCAAACGAGTTTTAATAATACACATCCAAACGTGTAATGGTTTTACATTTTCTTTACGAATTTTTCGTTGTTTGACATTTATTGACGCGCAACACGCTGCGTAGATTACTAGTTTTCTATTAGAAAAGGAAATCAACATAAAAGATTAATTCATGTAGTTTGACATCCCTCTCAATTGTCTTGGGTATATTCCAATTTTTAGTACCATGTCAATTGTCAAATATTAGTATGAAATTTCTGGTTTCCTCATTGACCAGGTCAAGATCTAGGTAAGTGCGCCACAAGAGATTGAGAGGACTTACTATATTATCTTTATGATTATGGATATGAAATTACGAGGTGCAATTATGGGTGAGAAAAATGGGTTTAGAACGGAATACTTGTAAGAGAAATCAGACCTGATCCGTGATTATCTGTTTAAGCAATGAAGGGTACAGGTATGGGTTTCATAAAAATCAACAAACGGGTATGTGTACGGGTCGGGTACACTTTCCTGTAAAATAATATTAAAGTGAGATTAAATAAAAAACAGGTTTAGAACTGAATACCCATAAGAGAAACCGTACCCGACTCATGATTACCCGTTTATAAACAACAAAGGGTACGAGTTACATAAAAAAATCAATAAACAGATACGGGTCACGGATCAGGTAATACGCGTTTACTCACTCCTAGGTCCAATCATAGAAGTGCTGTGAAAGTGGAAGTTAGTGGCGTGACAGGTGGGATTAAACATTTTAGGTCTTATCTCTGTTTCAAATCATCAAACAATAGGTGGAAAATGGAAATGTGGTTGCATTAAGATTATGGTGTTAGACGAATGTTTTATGATGGGTGCATGCCACATGGAGATCATATTAGCAATTGGTCGAGATGGAAATAACCAAGCTTACTCTATAGGTATGTATACTCTAATGTTCAAATTATCATAGAAAATACGCATATATAATCAATATATAACCAGTGGCGGAGCTTGAAAAAAAACCACAGGGGGGTCGGGATATTTTTTCCTATAAGGGAGCGAAAAATCGGTCGAATACGTATATATTAACACGTCTGTACGAAAAGTCGGGGGGGGGGGGTGGCTCATTATCCTCCGTCATTGCATATAATATACTTCACCATATACACATAATGCTTATGTAGTTCGTGATTTTTATTAAGGTAACATATTGATGTCATTGTTAATACTCTTTTAGTATGTTATTTTAGAGTATGTAGAGACATAATATGTTGATAACTTGATATCATTGTCGATGTTCTTAAAAAAACATGTACGGTCAATCAATGATAGAATTAGATAAAGTATTGAGAAAATCATAAGAGTAGTACATATTTTGGATGTAATATACCTAGGGCCAGTCCTAAGAATTTAAATGCCCCGAACGAGTAGGAAAAAAAGGCCCCTACGAACAGTATAATAAACTAAATTCGTTTAATTTCTAATTTCTTTATAAAGATTAGGGTCTAACTATTATATATTTACATTATAAAGATTAAATGGATTACTGGATCAGGGCCCAACCAATCAACCATTACATATTTACATTATAAAGATTAAATGGATTAAAGTCCAACCATTACATTATAAATATTAAAGAGGATCCAACTATTATAAAGATTAAATAGGGCCCAACCATTATAAAAATGGTCCAATATATTTTTAAGTTTTTATAAAAAGGTCCCAATATATAAAACGGTATATAAAATTTTAGGCTCAAAAAAAAAATGGCGCTGGCCGGAGGTAATTCGTGATGTATTGAATTTCATCATATCTTATAAACTAATCCTACGCGAACCTAATTCGTGATGTATTGAATTTCATCATCAAAACAAAGGTTTTGTTGACGAAACGTGAACAAAAGATATGCGATGGGGTTATCTGTTCACGACATGATTTTTTGATGGAATAAGGTGGATACATGAGTCCAAGTACGTAACCTACATATATGTCTAGTAACTTCTTGTTATATTCATGAAATTAATCTTATATGGCTACATATATCATATCCGTAAAAATGGCTATTTTCATAATTTTTTATAAAGTAATTATAAACAGGATTATAAGATATTTTATAAGTTGCTTATAGATTTGATTAATCCCACAAATAACTAAGTAAGTATATTAATTAAAAGTGTTAGTTTATTAAAAAAAACAAATTAAACAAATACATGTATAAAACTGTTATAAATGTGTGTTAGTTATTAACTAAGCGAAGGGTATTGCTAGAACCTATCTATATGGATATAAATTAATAAAGAGAGTATTTATAATTTAATACTTTTGGCCTTGGTTATAAACGTAACTAGAAAATCTCCCAATTCATGAGTATATATAAATTTCACCTCAACATAAAGATAAAGATAAAAGAGAAAATAAAACAAAATAAAATAAAGTAAAATGAGAAATTCAAACCCTCTCTTCCATAGCGTTTTAAGGCTAGAGTTTTTCGTGTTCTAACTTCTAACAAACTCAAAAAAGATATCATTTTGTCCAAGTCTAGCTTTTATGGATTATCAACATGACATTAAAGGTTTCACAATAATGTAATAAAGTTAAACCTCTTACATCTCATTTAGACAAGTTTATAAAAAAAAAGGTGTCTCTCCTAATAAAACCGTTTTATTAAAGTGGTATAAAAGTTAATTACATATTTACTACAAAACGATTTCTTGCTTTCTATGTTATCATTAAGACATCAAATACATCCGTGTTCATGACGAACACACATGTGCTTTTGAAGACACATCTAAATATGCTCTTCAAGTTGAACACAACCATGTCATGAGCAATATGCCTATGGGTAAAGTGTTTAACATGACCTTGTTCCATATGACATATATGCACATGGCGTATTTTATATTGTTATAACACCTCATCATGGAATAGGATGACGAGTTACTAAATTCTTGATTAAGCTTTCATTACAACGTATTACTAACATTTTTAAACATGCTACATTCGAGTAGACAGATTAACTCTCTTCAGCGATTTCTATGATAACTCTAAAACATGCCACACATAACAAAATGCGACAACTCCTAGTGCCTAGGGAATACATAGATAATAATAAACAAAGAGAAGAAATGAAAAGAACAACGACATTATACATATCAAGAATCATGAAACATGTGATGTGATATCATATGCAGATAACTAAAAAGCAAGTAAATATTAATTAACCACAAACATGTATACCTATGCGTCAATGATGTGTTGGATGTGAGCATAGTCACCGGCCAACAACTTCATTGGTTCAATTACAATTAATTTGCTTTATTAAAAACTAGTTTATAATCTCGTGTATTACAAAAGTCGAATAAATGTAATGTTATACTTAGTAATAAAAAATTATGTTTTTTAAAAACTTGTGTATTTCATGGGTTGAATAAACTCGTGTATTACATGAGTTGAATAGAATATAATGTAATTTGTTAACATATACACTCGTCAAAATATGTCTTTAAAATGTATTTTGACGTGATAATTATAAATTATGTTAAGTTAATTTAAAAAAAATTTAACTAGGTATTAAATTTTTTATTTAGTTGATAAATATTGATTCATATTAAATTTATTTAATATCATTATTTGATGTGAGAAAAATACGAAAAAATGATACTAATAATAACTCAGAAAGTGACACGTGCTACCTAAGATTTTTATTTATTATTGTTTCAATTAGTAATAGATGATGCTTGTTTGTGGAATAGTGAAACTGAACTTAAAAACATATTATTCATACTAGGTTATATACCTAACATGAGGGTTTTTTAATAGAAAAATGAAAGTATAATAATGTGTAAAAAATTTAAAATAATGTGTAAAATAAAAAATAAATTTATTTATTTCCTTAATTAATTAATAATTAGAATTCAAATTTTATATTATTTAAAAAATAAAAAATAAAAACAATAACATAATTAATTTCAAAATTCAAAGTTACTTAAAATAGAGAAAATCAAAAGATTTTGATGGAAAAAAATACGGTGATGACATGTGGTATTTTTGAAATTATTTATTAAAATAAGGATGTGAATATTGAACTTGTTAAAAGTAATAATAAAAACATACTTATATAGCTATATATATATTTAATCTTAAAATACCTTAGAATTAAAATAGGACGATTACAATACAGTGGCAGGTAAACGGGCAACAAGTTGCAACCCCCTTTTGAATAGCAAAACCGATCCTACTAAAAACAAAGTTTTGAGTCTTAGAGGCCGAAATATTACTATGCACGACTCGTTGAACCCTGTTTAGGAATTCCAATGCCTCCGGTGATAGGAACCCAAAAGTATCAAAAGCAAAAGGGATAAACACGTGTTGGTTCTCTAAACAAGTTTTCTCGTGTTTAACAACTTTGCCTGATTCCGCCTTTAAAGTAGCATGACCCGCCACAACCCCATTGTCTCTAAGCCCCACAAGAGGGGACACTTCTGTAAGGTCCACACAAGCGTATTTCCCCCCTGCCCAACCAAACACCAGAATATCAGCCGGCCGCAGAGTAGACCTCCCTTCAAGCGGATCTGTCAGAAAGTTCACGGGAGCCTCTTTTTTAGCAGAAATTCCTGCCCGTTTGAGAACATCACAAAGAACATCCCTAACCAAATCATGCCTGTATTTAAACCCGGGTAACACTTTGCAATGGACCGCATGCTCGCCAAAAGGATCCAAACAAGCCTTGCGACAAACTGGGCAGGGCTCATCAGTCGAAAACAAGGGGATCATTAGCCGATACTTGAGAATAGCCCGGTACTCCACAGCCGACATATGCTGACCTAGTCCTTGAATGGGGATAACTGTTAGAAAATCTTGAGCCCGAGGAGCCAGGAGACATTCAAACACCGCTTTTTGACGAGGTGATAAATCAAACTTTACTCCCAAATTCTGGACGATTCTGCTAAATAAGGCATTCGCCAAAGCATGTTGGGCTTTAGGGGGGACGGTGTCCTTATTAGAGAAACCGCTAAGATCGAAATCAGGAAGGGACATGCGCAAGCGATCCATCGCACACCCATAATCAAAGTCTAACCCATCAATATCACAACCTCGAAGAATGTGGTCCTATAAACTCCAAGATTATGTCATCGAGGCCACAAATGCATAAGTAGATACATCATGAGCCGCACATAAACCCAAACCCCCGAAACGGTTTGGAAGTGATGCCAACCTCCATTGAAAATCCCCAAAAAAAGCACCACCACAAACCACGATATCCTCGATCGCACCCCGGAGGCCCTTGTCAAAAATTGAAACAGTTTCCCCCACATACATAGGCTGACATGTTCTAAGGCCGAATAATAGCTTTGCAACTCCCATACACGAGCGGAGCAAAAGGAGCTCGCATTGGGTCCCGCAAACGTGGGAGACAGCTCATCAGTTCCACCGCACAAGAAGCCCTTTTCACAGCCAAATTACTGATGAACCCTGCATCTCTGCTAATGGCGCCCCCAAGGAGTTTCACACCCAGCACTGGTCTTCCAATCTCACGAGGGAACAATCCATCTTGTACCTTCACCCCATTGCACGACGGCCAAAAAACTTTTGTTTTCTTGACGTTAAGTTCAAGGCCCAAACGGGGCCCCTCCGACCTGATAATATCTAGGGCTTTAGCCACCTCTTTAGCGTCTCCGATAATTGTACCATCATCTAGGTACCACATGGATGGTTTCGAACCCGTGACCTCTCTTTTGAGGGCCAAGCGAGTTAACCGGTGAATCAAGGCACGATGCCTTATGATATTCTTGATCTTAATGTTTTATTAATCTTAGCTATTATTGACTTCTTTCGAAGAAATTATAACAAAGACTGTGTAACGTTATCTTCGTTATTAACTTATTTAAGGTTTAAATTTTAAAATTAAATATCAACCATAGTATACAAACAACAGTTGACTTTTAAAGTTAGAAGAATATAGAAATCGAAGGTAGTCCAAGACATCCACATCATCCCTACTCGGTGAAGTACCACACTAATCAGCCTTCTCTCCTACGGATCATCACTCTTTCTCTCATAGAATTCACAAAAAAAAAATCAACGGATCGTCCGTGTTCACTCTCCCACACCCTCTCTCCTCTAGTAAGCCGCCTTACCTCCATCTATCTTTTACGTTTGCATCCGTAGGGTCTATAAAACCCTATTACAAACGCTCTTAAACCAAGTATGCCTTTAAACTTTTAATATGAACTAACTTTATTTTTTCTTATTCAATATAAAATAAAATAGTTATTTATAAAATTGGCCAAGTCCATTTTGGACTAATCAAATTATTTGAATTAACATTAGATACTTTGATCCATTATTCCTAACACGTTTATAATAATAAACTGTCATTAATTAAAAAAACACATTAATTTCTGATTATTTTATTTTATTAAATGTGATTTGATTTTATTTAGTATTTCTATAACTATTAGTTAGCAATCTTTTCTTGACTTATAAATACGAAAACAAATAAACACAAAAAAAAAAATATTCAACGTTCGAACATTTCGCTCGGTTGAACTCGTCTTCCCTCTCCCATTTCTCTTTCTTCCCACCGGACGGATTAAATTCCGGCGAAATCAATGAAGTGTTTTCACTTTAGCACCGGAGATAGGAGAGCCGCCGCCGCCAACGACGACGACGGCGTGCTTTCACGGTCATCCACCAGAGGATCCTGGGCTCGTTCCCTCAGCGTTGCCTCCACCAGTTTCGACACAAGTCGCCGGCTGGAGTTTGATTCGAGCAGCAATTCTAGAGATCTCAGTGACGCCGTCGGGTTCTCCGAGCTCTTATCTCAGCGCCGTGCGAACGATCTGCGAGTTTTCACTTTCGCTGAGTTGAAATCGGCGACTAAGGGTTTCAATCGGTCGCTTGTGATCGGTGAAGGAGGATTCGGTTGTGTTTACCGAGGAGTTATTAAGGCTGGTGCTGCTGCTGTTGACGTCGCCGGTGAAGGTGACGGCGGCGATCGGTGTTTGGATGTTGCTATTAAGCAATTGAGTCGTAATGGATTCCAGGCATGGCCTTTTGCCCTTTCTTTTTTATCTTTTTAATTTCATAGAAATTCATCATGAATTCATTGATTTTCCAGGTTTTTTTTAACCATAAACACTATTATTTTTGAAAAAAATTATAAGTAAAATTGTAAAGGTAAATTGGATTTTAATCTCATTTGTCGATAATAATCGATACTGACAATTTAACTGATGATAGTCCTAACTTCCATTTTCATTGCCAAAAGCACTCCCAGAAGTATAATCATCAAAGATTTACAGGCAATTTCGTTCACAGTAATGATTATGAATGAAAAGGGGTATCATTGGTTAAATTGCTGGTATGGATTATTATCGGCCAATGGTAGATTATTAAAATCCAATTTGACAGTTGTAAAATACACACATGAAAACTTCAATTTGTAAACAAGAATTACAAAAATTCTTATAGAAACAAGAAATCTTCTATGCAAACATACATTTTATGAATGACAGTCACAATTTTGGTTAATAGATGTACATTATACTTAATGACATGTTTGATACAAGCAATTGCCATAACTTATTGAACTTATCTTTAAAAGAGTTGGAATTACAAGTCTAAGAGCATATTGTACACCCCTTGATGCAGCTATTTGTTCTATATGAGTATAAAGCTTCTCATACAGACAATGTAGTGGTTGAAATGTTATATAATAATAAAGGGAAGTTTAAAATGCTAGATTAAAGTGTCTTTTAGCTTTTTAATAAGTAAAACTTTGTTTTGCATGACCTATAATTTAGTGCCTAATCATATAATAATTGAGCATTTTCTCAAATTTAAACATCATGAACATCTTTTTTTTATTTGTTTAGGCATGTAATTCACCATAATTTATTGTTTTTTCTTTTAAATTACGAGCATTTTTAGTTTTTATTTGTGAAAAAGTGCTTATGCCTACCTGATTATCTCAAATTCATCAAACAAACTTAATTATTAAAATCTCACTCATAGCAGAGCTGTTGGGAGGGTCTGCCGAGGGTGGGATGGGGCAAACTTTTCCTCTATCTCGAATTCATCATTCTTGATAAATTTGAAATTACAAGTTTACCCTTACGGTGAAATAAGTTGCTTTCAGTAAGTATATGCATTTTTTTTATAAGTGAGATGGAGTTAGTATGCATAAAATTTGAGGAAAATGTATTTGAGTAATCTACTTATGAAAGTATAAATATCCAAGATAATATGATGGTCACAATTGCTATCATTCAAGATTTCTTAGCATCTTGTGGTTGATATAAATGTGAATATGTCATGTAGGGAAGCCTTATGACTTTTCAGTTAAATTGCTGGACCACTTTTTTGTTTTTCTTGATGTTGCTTGGAATTATATGTTCTAGTATTCAGGGGCATAAGGAGTGGATTAATGAAGTCAACATTTTGGGGGTAGTCAACCATCCAAATCTTGTAAAGTTGGTAGGATATTGTGCAGAAGATGATGAAAGAGGGATCCAACGGCTATTAGTGTATGAACTTATGCAAAATAAAAGCTTAGAAGACCATTTATTGGGTTGGGTCGGATCAACTCTTTCGTGGATGACCCGTTTACAAATTGCTCAAGGTGCAGCCCGTGGACTGGCTTATTTACATGAAGAAATGGATTTTCAGGTACATTTTATTTCGTGCATTTTCACTTAACCAGGTTTCTCGTGTTCCACTAAAGTTACTCGCACTTTTTTCAAACTACAAAATGCACTCAAGTTTCACACTTTTAGTATTCCGTCATTGTTGTGAAATTTCTTATAAATGTTAGATTTTTTTAAAAAGTGACCTAAATGGAACCGATTTGAAACTTGGTAACTATTTAGTGATTGTTTTTTCAAGTTAACATGAAGTAGAAGGTAATTGTGAAGAAAAAAAGTTAGTAAATATTAACCAACTTTTATAACTCTTCCATTTAGGTTATTTAATTTAAACAATTATGAAAAATTTCACAACAATGGAACAATAATTTAGAAAAAGGTATGAGTGACTTTACTAGAACAACATTGAAACTTGATTATTATTTCATGATTTTATCTTTATTTTTATTTGGTGCAGTTAATATTTCGTGATTTTAAAACTTCAAATATTCTTCTGGATGAAGATTTTAATCCAAAGCTCTCTGACTTTGGGCTTGCCAGACAGGGTCCAGCTGCTGGACTGGGCCATGTTTCAACAGTTGTATGTTTTTATCTTCCCAATCTAAAAGTCAAACACACTAGTTTTTTTGTTGGAATTATTATATAATAAAGAATTTCATTTTGGATATAAAAATTAGAACCCAATTAAAGGTGACAATTTCAAAACATTTATTTAGGAACGGGTCAATTTTTGGTTTTTTCTACGTGTAATGAGTCAGATTAGTAGAATTTTAAAAATGGGTCGAATACACCTGAGAATTAATTGTTTAGACCCATTACTTTGCCATATGAGAATTACTTGTATTGCCCCGTTACTCATTTTGCCATATGAGAATTACTTGTTTTGACCCGTTACTCATTTTGCCACCTGAGAATTAATTGACCCGTTACTCATTTTATCAGATGAGAATTACTTGTTTTGACCCATTACTCATTTTACCATATAAGAATTACTTGTTTTGACCCGCTACTTATTTGCCACCTGAAAATTAACTGTTTTCACCCGTTACTCATTTTACCAAATGAGAAATAATTGTTTTGACCCTTTACTCATTTTGCTACCTGAGAATTAATTGTTTTGACCCGTTACTCATTTTGCCACCTGAGAGGTAGATGTTTTTTACAATTAAAATCTACTTTGTACTGTAATCTTTTATATCTTGTTAAAATGTTTTGTAATTACGAATAACTAACACCACCATTTTCTGTTATATGATTTTTTTAAGGTTGTTGGAACGATAGGTTATGCAGCACCAGAGTATCTTCACACGGGTCGATTAACATCAAAAAGTGATGTTTGGAGCTTTGGTGTGGTACTATATGAGCTTATAACGGGCCGGCGAGCAGTAGAGCGAAACTTACCAAGAAACGAACAAAAACTAATAGAATGGGTGAAACCGTATGCCTCAGATTCAAAAAAATTTCATCTGTTAATGGATCCACGTCTCGAAGGAGACTACTCTCTGAAATCAGCCCGAAAACTTTCTTCTTTAGCCAACAAGTGTCTTACGAAGAACCCAAAAGCCCGGCCCAAAATGAGTGAACTGGTTGAGATGCTTGGGAAAATCATCAATGATTTATCACCACTACAAGCTAAAAATGAGCCCGAACCTGAACCCGAGCCCAAATCTGAACCCGAGCCTGAACACGAATTTGTTACCGAAGAAAACACACAGGAAATTGTTTTAAGAAAACAAGAAGGAAATGGGAATTACTTGAAGAAAGTTTTTGATTTTAAAGAACTGAGGAACAGATCAATTGGGAGATTTGATTGGAGACATTGGTCACCAGGAATGATTAAACACAGTTCATAAAGTTGAAGAAGATCTTCTTTTTAAAGATTTGTGGATATAATCAAAGTGCAATTTTTAAAAGATTTATCAACCATAAGAAAACATATCTAGAATTCAAGATCATCATGTTAATGGATTCTTGGTTCAAAGTGTAATTTTGTTCTATACTTCAATAGCAAGCAGTGATATATCTAGGTGTGTTCATCGAATCGGTTTTCAAGTTATTCGAATCGGGCTATTTATGAATCTTTTGAAAGTGAATTCGAATTTAAAAACCAAATGTGAATCTTTTGAATTTCTATTTTTTTCTGAGTCTGGTTTGGACGTCAGTAACTTGACTTACTTGGTTTATGGCTTTGTTTAAAGGGTGTATCGGTGCTTGACTTTAGCTCCTGTAGTTGCATAGGGGTCGGATCGTTTCGCGATCTGTTTATGGCTCTGTTTCTTAGGATCAAAATTGAAAAATTAACACTCAAGACAATTAAAAAGTAAGAACAAAATAAAGTACAGGGATTACTTTTGTAAAATCTCAATTCTCAAATACAAATTGGGTCAAGAGATATGGTTTAACGGTTTCTTCTCAAAATATAACTAACTATACAATAGAATGGCCCAATTAATCTTCCTTTCATGACGTCACTTGCTACATATAGAAGCTTGAGGCCTGGGATATGAAGCGGGCCCACCAGCATCAGAGGCAGTAAGGTCGCCAACGCTTTGTCTTCTAGGCCGGTTTCCATGACTCGAGTGTCTTCTGGGCCGGATTGCCTTTGGATCTTGGAGTCGCTCGAGTTCTTTGACTACTTCTGTCATACTGGGCCTCAACCTTGGCTCGGTTGATAAACACCGCAATGATACATTTGCAACAGCATGGGCTGCTTCCGGGGTATACTGGCCTTCAAGACGGTTATCTAAAACCTGAAAGATTTTACGTTTGTAGGCCAGGTAGGGTCTGGCCCACTCGACTAAACTGTATTTGCCTGGTGGTCTAGTTTTGTCTACCACTCTTTGGCCTGACAATATTTCAAGAAGAACCACCCCAAAACTATAGACATCACTCTTTGATGTCAAATGACCTAAAACGAGACAAAAAACCGAAACAAATAAACATTAGAAATAAAAAACCAATTTTGTGCTTTTTGACATGAACCCATTTGCATACCGGTGGCTAGATACTCAGGAGCTGCGTATCCGTAGGTCCCCATGACCCTAGTCGAGACATGGCTCTTATCACCGATCGGTCCATCCTTGGCTAGCCCAAAATCTGATAGTTTTGCATTGTAGTTCTACATAAAGGAACAAAACATCATCTTTCCATTATTTTGACTTTAGATAACCAGTTTCAAAGCATGAATCAAAACACTCTCTCAGAGTAAAAATAATAAGATCAGGAGAAAACGTATTATTGAGATGAATCTTAAATTATCTAACAGTTCCCGATTTTAATCCATTGATTGTTTAATCAAATACTTCGTATAATTTATTTTGAGAAAATGGCAAACTCGTGATTTTCTTACCGGTGTCACTCTTTAAAAATGTGCAGTGATCGGTATTATTCGAGACTTGGATACACACACACACACACACATATATATATATATATAAACAAGTACCATATACTATATAACATATAAAAAGATTTTCTGACACTGGAACTCCGTATCCTATAACAATTTAAATCTATTTTTCAATAGCATAACGTACCGAATCAAGCAACACATTAGAAGTCTTGAAATCACGATAAATCACTTTTGTTTTCGTGTTGTGAAGAAAAGCAAGCCCTTTAGCGGCCCCTAGTGCAGCCTTCAAACGAAGACTCCACGATAAAGGTTGAAAGAAAGACCCTCCTATTGATCAATTATAAGTAAAAATGATATATTTTTTAGTATTGTTTATATAAATCCAGAATTGTAGGATATGAAATGAACTCACTCCTGAATAAGTGATTTTCCAAGCTTCCACGTGGCATGAATTCGTAAACTAAAAGCCGTTGTTCGTCCTCCAAACAATACCCGATCAACTGAACAAGATTTGGGTGTGAAAATTGCCCAAGATAATTCACTTCTGCCTACAAAAACCCAATCCAAAAACAAATAGGTCTATAAATTTCTAACATGATACGAAACTAACACGAAATTCACTGATTTAGGTTTAGTATAAACAGGTGCGGACCAGTTTCAGGTTAAACTCACGAACAAGTTTAGTTATACAGGTCGATCGTGCTCGAGTCGACCTGGCGGGTTCACCTATTTATTTTTATAGATTTACAAAAATATATGTTTGTCATAAAGAGAAATATTATCATGTTTTATAGTTTACACTAACTTATTATTATGCATATATTTGTAATTTTTTTGTCATATATGTCCATCGCGATTTTTGGGTTCGAGTTTCCGTGTCGTGTTTAGATTCAACCCTTCGTCCCATAAACACGACTCATTTAACACTTAATAGTTGAGATGGCCAAATGAGTTGGTAAACGGATTAGACAAGTTAAATTGAATAATTAATATACATTAAAAGGGAAGCTTGGGTTGTGAGTGGAAATTACTGTAGAAATTCTACAAGTGGGTGGTACAAATGTTGATGCATGTTTTTTATAATATTTTCAAATTTAGCCTTTGTTTAAAAAACTGTTGTGTGGATTGGAAACCAAAAACTGGTGTAGTGGTAGACTCGAGTCATACATGGACACAGAACCTGGATTCGAATCCCATAGCCCCGCCCCTCGACAATTTTAATGTCTTTAAAGTTGGGTTTTTTTCTTGCGTTCTAGATGGGTTTACATAAAGGTTTTTGCTTTATTTAAGGAGTGTTGATTCCCGTCGCAACGCGCATGGCCTCCTAGTTTTTGATTAAAATCGATACACTTCAAAGCATTCTTTTGTCTTTAAGATACAACTTTTTACACATAAATATTTGCCAACACTATAAAAATATACTATTTTAATATCAAACTAAAAAATTTATTAAAATAACTTAAAAGGTTTACATTTTAAAACTTTTTAACCACTTTTAAACCGTTTCTTTTAAACTAAAACTATTTTACTTTATCCGTTTAATTAGTCAGAGATAAAAGCAAAACCCAAACCAATAAAATTGTTTGAAAATTTCAAAAGTGTTATCCGTAGCATATAAAGTATATAACCGTTTTTGAAGCAGAGCAAAAGAGTCTCACCAACCACTCCCTATGTCCTTGAAAACTTTCTTGATTAAGCTTTTTGACAGCAATAATAATGCCGGTTCCAGGCTTAGCCGCAACAAACGACTGCTCATCAATCCAACCCTTGAAAACCGACCCGAACCCGCCTTCACCCAACACGCTATCAGGCCGGAAATTTCTAGTGGCCGTTTTTAGGTCTGAAAAGCTAAAACTTTTCAAATTAGAAGACTCCAAAATCTCGCCTTCTGTCCGAGGAGTTGGTGGTACAGTTGACACCTTACTGTTGTTTGAAGAACTAAGATCATTAACATCTGAATCTGAACCTGAAAGCGTTCACAAAAGATGTTCAATTCGAATTATTCACAAAGGGTTTTAAAGCACGCGGATTCGATCGAAAATTCATTCGTTAATATGGTTAAAGATTCAAGATTTTTTGGATCCTACCAGTGGCGGATTGAAGACAAGCCCAGGGGTGGCGAGGCACCCGCTGAGATTCATCGTAGTAGTAGAAAATATTAAGGTTTTTTAAGCAGACACCTTCGAAAATGCTTGGGAGGCACCTATGGCATCCGATGATTGAGAGAGAAAGAAGGAAACCGAAGATGTTGGTGATTACTAGCTATGAAGAAATGTCTCTGTGAAAACGTAAAAGCTTAATGGTTGACATTGTTTTGGTGGGGAAGATGAAGTTTAGAGAGATAAAAGTAGAGAGAAGATGATGTTGATTGAGAACAATTAAATGTAGAGAGAGCTAACTTTATCTAGGGAAATACATTATTTAATTTCAACATTTAAAGGTGAACATTAACACTATTTTTTTTAATGACAACATTAACCCAATTTAATTAACTTAAGTTACAATTTAAGTTTTATTTAAATTTAAAGTAATCATAAAATTATTTTAATGGTTCGGAACTTGGAACCGGTTGTTTAACATTTATTACTTAAATTATTTTATTTCAGAAATATAAAGTTATATGTGTGTATATATAAATAATATTTATGAACGATTCTTATCATTTTCTTGAAATTACGAAATATGTTTTTTTAAAATAATATTTTTTTTGTTCAAAACCGCAAAAATGGTAAAACCAAACTGTCAAACCATGAAAACCGGCCTGTACTACCGACCTAACCAATCGCCCCCAATCGCCCGGTTCAGTTTGTATTTTTTCAAAACTGTAGTTAGCGGTTCGGCCCAAAATTTTTATTAAAACGGGTCAAACCAGACCGTGAACACCCCTAATCTAATCCTCCCTGGACCCTGCCACTGTCAATAGCTATGCTATGAGTGAGATTTTACCGGCTTATTTAGTTAGTTATTCAAGTTCTTTAGAAATTTTAGGGTCTAACTTGGGGTAAAACTATAAACATGAAGAATCAAAGAAATCAGAACTAATTGATGTAATTATACCTCTGTGAAATGGGCTCTTATCTTCGATCTGAGCACTGAAACAAACACCCATTGAAATTCTTGATTCTGAATGACTTCAACTTCCCCAAAGTTCTTGAATTTAATGGTTTAAAGAAACAGAGGACTCAACAGAGCTTCATAGATAGCAATAAATAACATCAAAATCAGATCCATGAGTGAAATTGAAGATTGAAATTAGACCTCTGGAAGAGACTGAAATCACATGAATTTAGAAGGAATTCGTCCCAATTTGGTTGAAAAGCTTGAATTCTGTGAACAGAGAGAGAAACAGGGGATGGGGGTGGTGGTGGTTAATAAAAGGGGATGGTGGATGAAGGTTGGGGGAGATAACATTAATGGCGAAAAGGCCTTTACATTGATGGAGATGGTTTCTTGGAGAAAATGAATAATAAAGTAAATCATATCGGCAAGTCTTGGGTCCATGCAAAATCAGCAATTGAGTGAAATGAATTTAAAATACAAAAAATATTATTTTTAAAGTTAGTAATATTTCATATTGGTCATATTGTCACTTTAAAATATTATATTAATGTAAAATTAGAATAAATTATATTTTTGGCCCTTCATGTTTATGCGAAATTAAGAACTTATCCTTGGGTATTAATTTTTATACGTTTTGTCCCTAGCATTGTTTGCATTTAAAATGGTCTATTGATTTAACCCTCGTCCTTTATTCTCTCTTCCCCTCTTTCTCTCGCTCTCGTTACCCCTCTCTTTCGCCCCAGATCTACAAAACCAATCTAGCCTCTCTGACGATGTCGGCATTGTTGATCCCACCAACCTAGAAGAGTATTTCCACTCTAAGTTCTCTTATCACCTCTTTCCTATATCTATCGTTTTACTCCCTCTTTGAAGTACTCGAGGTCCCTAACCAAAGAAAAGCAGAGGAATTGTTGATATAGTCGAGAAAATGAAGATTAAGCTACAAATCTAAAGAAGAGCGAGTACGAGAAGGCTATCACTCTAGTTATTAGAAAACTAGGTGTACGAAAATTGTGGGTAAGTTCCATTTTGAAGTTATGGCCTATGGGTGTTTTTTTTGTTTTGTTTAGTTTATACATAGGGAAAATATAAGAAAATTATGTTATGGCCTATGGGTGCTTAAACTTATTAAATATTAGATTTATATTCTTATATTTTAATAAAATTGAAAATTAAAATTAAAAGAAAACTGACAGGAATAGTAAAGTTTGAGTTTCTTTTATTTTCACGACCAAAGTTTTGGATTTTATACATTCTTCATCTAGATATTATGAAAGTTTCCATTATTAGATATGGATAGACGAACACACAGGTGTCAACATGTGAAATATTACACAAGAATTCATACGGACACTTGTATGTAATATTATACACGGGCCGGTTATCGTACAAAGTGTTTTAACGTGCGAAGCGTACGAAGTCACTAGAATGCGACACGTGTTCAGTGGACGAGGGGTAAATGCGTCTGTATTATAATCACGAATGATTTATAATAACGTATGACCATAATAACGTAATCACGCATGTTATAATCATGACCATAATCACGTAATCATATAATCACGCATGTTATAATCATGATCATAATCACGCATGTTATACACATGACCATAATCACGTAATCACGCATGGTATACGCACAACACATCGACCTTTTAAAAAAAGTTGTTTTTTTATAAAAGTATAGCAAAAGTATACTCAAATTAAAGAGAATAAAATGCTCGATTTTATGGTGTATTTTTTTTAAATAACATCGTATAAAAAGTTATGCTTGCTTTAAAAAAAATGGGGGGAACTTGTAAAAAGTCAACAAAGATAGGCTATTCCAATTTTAACTTTTTCGGAATCTTTTCACGCTTAAAACAAACACATTTGATCTTAACCATTGATTTCCTAGATCAACATTTCAAAATACTTTTTACGCTTCTCACGTTAAAAACACTTTGTATTTAAACCATTCCCGTATTATCTAATCATATCTGATAAATTGAACACACTATTTTTAACAATATATATTTTAAGAATTAATATATATACCAAAAAATAGATATTTAATTAATTTCGTTTTCCTTTAATAACTTTCGTTCATTAACTTTTTTCAAAATACGGAGAGAGTGGTTGTTTTTATTTTTTTGTCAACGTTCCGATATAAGGTTTTTTTTAGTGTTACCTATAGCGAGAGTCGTTACCGTTGTCGTACCGTGACGAGCCGAACCTGTTATGAAACGGAGTTGTATTCAAATTCGAGTGTTTTTTTTCGTATCATACACTATAACGAGTCTACGATTCGATTTAAGTTTTATCCGCACAAACGAGTCAAACCAATAACGACCAGGCTCCCGCCACGAAGCGCGGGAATTAAAAACTAGTTTTACTCTTAAACTTGACAAGAATTGACCTTTGAGTCTTACAATTAATAAATTGCTTATCTACCGACTCTCAATTAGCTATAGCCCCCGTTTCATATAATTTCACCTTTTACATTTAGACAATTAGACATATAATAAAACAAAAGTATCATAACAATTTGTTAGAAAAAATGATTATTTTAACCATAAAGTGAACATGTATTTAAAAAATCCGAACACAATGTTACTTAACAATTAGGGGTTAGGATTTGGTACCGGGTATCGTTATTGTAATGACAGATTTGCTACCCACTTTTCTAAAAATTTGGTATCGGTAGTTTCGGTATCGATACTGGTATGGTATCGATATCATATAGAGATGAACATTTTGTAATGAGTACTGGTGCCATACCGACATATTCAATATGGTATTCGGTACCCACTTTTTCAAAAATCCGGTATTGATATTTTCGTTTAGCGATCTCATCCCTATTAACATTTATCTTTTAATGTTTTTATAACATATCAGCTTAGTTTCTATGTGATTATTTTTTTTAACCGTATGAAAGATACTTGAACTTAGAAATCAAACCAATCCATAAAAGTACTTCACCAAAATTAGAATTCACAAAAACTTTCCTTCTTGTATAAACATTGTTTCAAAAGAGGACATATATAAAACAGAATATAAATGCTTCCAAATTCATTTAAGAGTAAAGTGTCATTTTCGTCCTTGTGGTTTGGCCATTTTAGCCACTTTCATCCAAAAACTTTTTTTTTAGCATTTTCGTCCCTGACGTTTCTAAATCTAGCCATTTTCATCCAACTGACTAACTCCGTTAAAAATTTAACGTTAAATCAGGGGCATTTTAGTCTTTTTCAAAAATTCTGCTTTTTAACTCTTTTTTTAATTCCTTTTGTTTCCCCTCCTTTTCAAAGCTTAAAAAAAATAAAAAATTCTCGAAGTTTTTTTTTAAGATGACGATGACTAGGGGTTTTTAGCGAGCCGATCTCGAGTAGCTCGCGAGCGGCTTGGCTCGTTTACACCCCTAGTCATCGTCATCTTCAAAAAAAACTTCGAGAATTTTTTATTTTTTTTAAGCTTTGAAAAGGAGGGGAAACAAAAGGGATTAAAAAAAGAGTTAAAAAGAATAATTTTTGAAAAAGACTAAAATGCCCCTGATTTAACATTAAAATTTTAACGGAGTTAGTCAGTTGGATGAAAATGGCTAGATTTAGAAACGTCAGGGACGAAAATGCTAAAAAAAAAGTTTTTGGATGAAAGTGGATAAAATGGCCAAACCACAGGGACGAAAATGGCACTTTACTCTTCATTTAATTTGTCTTTTTAAGATACAAATTCTTTAATAAGTTTTGTCTTTATCTAACACATTTCCATCACCACTAATCTCGAGCTTTTTATGGTATAAGTACATACAATACATCACACATACGTCACCTAATGTCATATGAATTATGATATTTCAATATATAAAATCATGATAAAACAAGAATAGTTAATGATTATAAGTAAATCTAAATTCAACAAAACTAAACCATTTTATAGTTATTATGACTTATTCAAAACACTTTTTAGTAACCTTAAATATGGAACTAGATCCAAGCTAAGTAACTTCAATAAATAATGAGGCAAAACACCTATTGACCATAATTAAAATATTGTTGGCATAGTGTTAGGAAGATAAGCTAATAATCTATGATAACAATTAATAATCAACCACAAATTAAAGCGGCTTAAATCATAAAACAAAGTCCAGTTTAGAAAGCGGATACATAAAATTCCAGATGACTGAATATCTAGAATTTCGGATAGTGGTTCTTGATATACAAATATCTCATACTATCCGTATTAATGTTAAAATTTCAACTTTTATTAGCTAAGAAAATCATTTCACTTATGTTGATCTCAAGAAAAAGAAAACTATTAATACAAGTACAAGTGTAGATAGTTTACATCAACATTGCTTGAAAGTGAAAATGAGCAAATTATGCAAAGGCTAAACAAAACTTGAGAGGTGTATATTATGTAAAGTTAAGTAGGTGTATTAAAGTTCCTCTATTGGTCAAGGAGGGAAGCCAAAGTGTTGTGGTTATTTTTTAATTGAGAGGTAAATTAGTTTTTTTCGTAACATTTGTTCATAATTTTGTGTACGGTATCTTAGGGAAAGCCTCATTTGTGTTCTTGAGCTCTTAAAATTTAGGGAGATGCATGAAGAGAGCTTTAGAGAGAGAACTTGAAGGTGAATGATGAAGATGGGATGTTTTGATGCTTGAAATATACCCTAACAATATATTTTGGATTTGAAGTATACCAAGTCAAGATTTTGAGTTTTTGTATAAGTTTGACTAAAACTTGTGTCAATTGGGATTTTTGATTCATGAGTTTGAAGTTGCTTTGTGTTAATCATATTTGGGAATCAACTTGGTGATGAAACAAGATATTTTTATGTTTTGATGTGCAGTGGCGGAACTTGAGTCTTTGGGCAGGGGGCCGGGATTTTTTTCCTACCAAGGGGTCGGAACTATAAACTTTTCGGCCGAATATGTATATATTAATACTATTGAGCGAAAATTCGGCCGAATACGTATATATTAACACCGGGGGGGCCCTAACTATGTTTCGCCCCTGTTGATGTGTCAAATATTGAAATTTTAAGAAATGGTGCAAAAATGATTAAAATTCAAGTTAAAGGTTTTTGTGTCTAGGCACGATAAAAAATGCTATGTAACTTCGTATGGTTATAAGTTCTAATACAAATAGTGGTCCATGTGTGATGTGACTTTCGGTTTGTGCCTTTAAAATCATATTGAATTTCGCTATAATGATTAGGTTATCCAATATATATGTATACAGGGGAGAAATCAAGAGAAAACACAAAGTTAGGCGAAAACCAAGAAAATCATATCATTTTAGGCAATTTTTTTATTTACGTATACGTATCCAAAAATAATTTTTTGATTTATGTATACGTAACCGTAATTTTTTTGTTTTATGTTTACGTATACGTAACACTATGTGTAAAAATGTTTAATATTTCATTGATACTCTTATAAATAAAGAAAAATAAACTAAAACAAAAAATAAAAATTATTATACGATGGGTAAAATTGGTTTTTTTAGTGGTTTTCTCGGTTTTCGCCTAACTTGTGGTTTTCTCTAGAACCCTCCTCTATATATATATATTAATGGTTAAAACCCATGTATTACATTGATTGAATAAATACAACTTGTTGTAAACCAGTATTTTCTATGAATATTTGTATGTTGGATGTTGTTGGTGAAATAGTTATTTTTAAAATATTTTATAAAAGGAATGAATGAAATGTTCAATTTATAAAAATATTTTATAAACAAACATATTTTCTAAATAAAAAAACGTTTTATAAAAATAATTATAAAAATCATAATTATTTAATAGGAGAGAGAAACGGAAAACAAAAATTTTTTAAAAAATGGAAAGAAATTTGTATAATTAATAGGAGACAGAGACGGGAAAAAAATGTTGAGGGTGAATATGAGAGTGACAAGTGTCCCACCAAAATATTTATCTATACTATATAATAAATAAGGTTTTTCCATGCCACGTGTCGGCTCCACATTCATTCTCGTCAATTTTTTACCGTCTCTCTTTCTTATTAAATGCACCTCCTATTTTTAACAACAACAATATATATTTAAAGAAAATATTAATTATATTAATAAAACACAATTGTTTTAAATTATCACTTATGAAACTTTAAAAATCTAATTATTTAAACTTTTATTTTCAATCAACTAATAAATGACAAACAAATTACATTAAATAGTATTTTTTTTTTTTGAAACCCAATTATATATTAGTTTTTGCATATTTTGAGTTTTTATTTTTTATCCTTAGTATATGATACATTTTTACACGTGTAAAATATACACATAAAAATTCAAAAAAATTATTTATTGATATTTTTCATTCGTGTGTATACACGGGATCTAAACTAGTTTATTATATAGTATAGATATGGTGGACACAAATTGTAGATATAACAAGTTGAGAATTAAGTGACTAAAGTTTTCTAAATCGTGGCACACATGAAAATGTGGTTTGTAATAATATGGTTTATTTAATGTTTATTTATGATTATAATTGTCTAGATTAAAGTGTATCAACGATTCAACGTGACTTCATGAGTTAGTTATGATTAAAGTGATTGACCTTAATTTGCTACAAATCATTTATATTTTATTTATACAATGTTATTATGTTAGTTATTGATATTCTAACTGTTGTTTGTTCATGTATATGGTGAGATACATATGGACGATATTTACTCATGTATATAGTGAGATCCAGATATACGAGTTTATTCATATATTCAATGTTTATCGTTGTGATAAGAAAAGTGTTTGCTAAATGAGATCAATGTCAAGGGTGTATTTAAATTTATATTGTAAAGGTTTAAAAAAAATACTTCGTTTTATTCTTAAGTTATCATATTCAAATCATTTCTACATAAGTACTAATCCAAACAATTAAATATGTTTGTTAAAACACATGTTAATAAAAAAAATAGAAGTTTTATACGGCCAAATTTATTTATACCTTTTATAAATCATAAAAGACAAAAATAAAGGCAATAACGACAATATAACATGAATTAGCATCTCAATTTGCAAGTGGTACAACCTTTATCACAAGTCTATTTGTTGGCGTAGTGACCAACAAAGATAAGGATGAGGGAACTACAAACCACACCCGTCAATCCATCTACTTTTTAAAAATATTAATGTTTTAGACAATATTCAAAATTATATATATGTATTTTATAAACTTATAATTATATTTTTATGTTTTAAAATAAAAATTATATTATATGTAATTTCATGATAATAAATTAAAAAAAAGTTACTTATAGAAGAATGTTTTAGTAAATTAACGAATCTAAGAGGTATAAATAATAATCCCAAAGTATATGTTCACTTCAAGGCCGGTCCCGAGAATACTTAAAACGTTTTGGGTTCGGACATGTGAAAAAAGCGGGGCCCATAATAAAAGTGACTGCCGTTCAGTTCCCTTCCCGCTTCAGCCTCAACCCACTTATTTTGTTATTTTTTAATAAGTTTGAAAATCTAGTTGACCATTTTTAATTTCTAAGTGTGTTAATAAGATAAATGGATAATACAAATAGTGTGACATTTTTAATTTCTAAGTGAGTTATAGGATAAATAGATAGCCTTTTATAAAAATAAATATATACATAAAATATATAAACAATTTTTAAAAACTACCGGCCCTTAGGAGACCGGCCCCTGGACTGTCGCCCTCCCCGCCCCCAAGGGCCACCCCCGGTTCACTCCATATTCACTATTACAAATATTATAGGTAACTAAATTTATTTAATTTATTATGAAATAAATAATATATTTTTTAAGTGTTTTAAAATAATAAATTGAGTAAATTAATTTCAAGCTTTCATATTTCGTTCATAAGTATTAAAATTACGAATATGGTCTTTACCGTTCATTCAAACCGTCACAATGATGAAAAGGACACATGTTAAAAGTGATGGAAATGGCATACGAAATATAAAAAGGGTTTTATAAATATGCGTATGTAATTTTAATACCGTTGTAGGTCCTAAGCAGAACTGAAAGAACTCAAATCTGCGAAGAAATCTTCAAACAGTCTGGGATCGAGAGGCGGAATCTCTGGATCCGATATCACTCTCGAATCAGAAATGGTAGAGACAGGTGGGAAAATCACACACACGAACAGAAATATATAAAAGTTAAATAGAACAGATAATTGAAAGCATAAAAACGTTTGATTCTTTGATTGAAATGAAAACAAAAGCTCATCATACACTAATAATTAGTCTCATCCCATGGTGAGCTCCCCCTGGGGTAGTGATTCTCTCTACAAACGCTCTCTCACTCCTAAGACATATTCTGCTATATATAGGAGGCCAAGCACATATGCCTTGTCTTCCAAGCCACAGCCAAATGAGCCTGAAAAACAGGTATCGAAACTACCTAGTTTCGATTGAACAAATGTTCAATCGAAACTATTAGTTTTGATTGAACAAATGTTCAACCGAAACTAGTAGTTTCGATACTGTAGTTTCGATTGACAGCATCAGTCTTAATTCTATATCCAACAATCTCCCCCTACACTGATGCTATCAATTCTTGTCCGACTCTGTCTTTCGTCTTCATAGATCGACTGATGATCCATTGCCTTTCGTTGTGATTCTCCCCCTCAAGTGTAGACTCTCATATCTTGTAGATAATTGATAAAAGTTTGAATCCCAAGTATTTAGCAGTAAATAACCATCTTTCTACAAAGATTCTTAACATTCTCGAACACTTTATCAACTTGTGCCTTCTCTACCCCTAAAAAGGTCAATTTTAAGCGAAGGCTCACTTTGTCTTGCATCTTTATAACTCTGTTGATAATTTGAAGCCTTTCGTGGTAATTCTCCCCCTAAAGTGTAGAACCTCATATTTCTAGACAAAATATAAAGGATCGAATCATCATGTAATCAACAACCAATGATCCGGTTTGTCACAAATATGCTTGACTTTGCTACCCGCTGCCCAAACTTGAACTTTAATAAAAGGAATTACGGCTGAATCAGGCAGAACATCATGTATATTGCCGAAGAAACGAAATTTTTAGAAAACCCGAAAAGGTTGTCTCCAAATTTTCTTCCAAAACTCCCCTCTTCTATGCAATATCCTGTAAAAAAATTTATCCAAGAAATTTTCCAAAATACTCTCTCTTTTTTATTTTATTATAAATAGCCTGGAGAATACTTGGACAGTTCTGCCTGTAGTTTCGATAGGCTCCACTTCATTCAAAACAAGGCTTGTTTCGGTAGAGACAGTATCGAAACAAGAAGTTTCGATATAGAGATTCTTCAATCGAAACTAGTAGTTTCGACAGGAGATTCTTCAACCGAAACTAGTAGTTTCGATACCATCTAGTTTCAATAGCCTAGTTTCGACAGCCTAGTTTCGATGTTTTCTACTTCTGATTTAGGGCTTCACCAGTAGTTTCGATGGAAAATGTTCAGCCGCCACCTAGTTTCGATTGAGCATCTTCAACCTTCAGCTACTTCGGTACCCCCAATCCATGTCTGAAAAATGCTTCACAAGCCTTACAGCTTCATATTTTGACAGTGAGAATGTAGAACTGCAGTCACAAACCTGCTACACATCGATTTCTTCTTGTTTAACGTCTCAATGGCAGGTTTTCTCTGTTTTTCGAGCAGATTTGAGAGCAATAAGAGACACCATGGCTCTGATACCACTTATAGGTCCTGAGCAGACCTGAAAGAACTAAGATATGCGGAGAAATATTCAAACAGTCCGAATCGAGAGGCGGAATCTCTGGATCCAGTATCACTCTAGAATCAGAAAGGGTAGAGACGGGTGCGGGAATCACATACACGAACAAAAATATATAAAAGTGAAAAAGAACAGATAATTGAAAGCATAAAAACATATGATTCTTTGATTGAAATGAAAACAAAAGCTTATCATACACTAACAATTAGTCTCACCCCATGGTGAGCTCCCCCTAGGGTGGTAATTCCCTCTACATATACACTTTCACTCCTAAGACATATTCTGCTATATATAGGAGGCCAAGCACATGTGCCTTGTTTTCCAAGCCAACGTCAAATGGGCCTGAAAAACAGGTATCGAAAAGTTTCGATACTGTAGTTTCGATTGACAGCATCAGTCTCAATTCTATATCCAACAACCGTTTTTAAGGGTTATGATATGGTAAAAAAAGTTTTAAAAATTATGTGTATGTAATTTTAATACCCTGTATAATTTTTAAAACCCTTTTTATGACATTACATATTTTAAAAACCCATTCATAAGTTTTAAAAATATTTTTTAAGTATTTTAAAACCCTTTTTATCATATCCTAATCCTATATATGTGTATATATTTTATGTATTATATCTAACAAAGTGAAGAAAATATTTGACACAATGATTTGGCATTAAAAAAATAATTGACATTAAACATAATGATAAAAAATCAATTTATTTTCTTTTAATTTAAACATAAATGGGAAGAGACAAGGTTGGAAGAGATTGACAATATGCTTAGCCTTGTGTCCTTGAGCTTGTTTTTGTAAGGACAATAATTTAAACATAAATAGGAAGACACCCGGTTTGATTTTAAGAAGGACATGTCGACATCCACATCACATTCCATCTTCGTTTTTGAAGGTGATGCACTTACAAGTAACAAAAGACAATCTCTTATATATCATCCACAATACACCTTTAAGAAACGAATGTAACATGAGGTACCGAAACATCACTCAAGGTGAAGCTGTTAAATATTTTCGACGGTGACTATAACTTCAAAACATATGAGAGCAACACAAATTTCACTCGTTTCATTTCAACATCTAAATAAAACCCTATCTATATCTATACTACATAATAAACAAGTAAAATAAAAGGACACTTGTCACAAATCTAGATCTCCTCATTCTCATTTTCCCGTTTCTCTCTCCTATTAATAATAAACTTCACTATTTAAGACAACTAAATTAATTATTTGTTTCAATTTTTATCTACAAATTTTTAAATTTAAATTTATGTTTATCTTTAGTTAATTTGTTCAATCATATTTTATTAACTCTACAAATAGAAAATAATTTTATAACCAGCTATGATTCAAATAAAAACCTTTTAATCATATATTTACATATTCACATTGTTCCATTTTGACGAGTGTATATATGTTAATAGATTACATTATATTTTATTCAACACGGGTTTATTCAACTCGTGTATTATACGGGTTTTAAAAACATAAACTTTTTGTAACTAAGTATATAATATTATATTTATTCAACACGTGTAATACAAGAGATTCTAACCTAGTTCCCTAATAAAAAAAGAAACATGAGTAGTGTTGATATCTTGAACTTAGTTATAAATAGTTATACTTAGAGGTTGTTTGATAGTCTCTTAATGATTTTATTAAGATGCTACCTCTGAATCGATCAAAGGTAGAAGGTGTTTGTTTCAGATTTTGCCAGCCTTTTAATAGTTCATTCAGACTCTTAATGGTTCAGCTAAAAAACAATGTTGAACCATTACGAGCTCTTAATGAACCAAAGTGCCCCTTAGTTTACTTGCCATGAAAACCAACTTTATTTGGGCGGGGGGGGGGGGGTGGGGGGTGGGGGTGGGGGTGGGAGTGGTACCCTCTAACTTCAAACTACTCTCTCAAACCCACTAATGAGGATATGCCACCTCATTCTGACAAACTACTCTCCCACACTACCCTTCATGGTGGGGGTGGTACCAACTATTTACCCGCTATGCCACATGCGTTTCTCCTTGTTTCGACGGGTTAAAAACTTTGTTTCAGCGGGTTCTAATACCCGCTATTTATCCGCCTTGTTACCCGCTAAAAGTGGGAGTGGTACCCGTTGTACCTGCCGGCTACCCGCAGGTGAAGCCGCTCACCACTCCCAGTGACCTTACCTAAGGTAATATTTGGATGGATGCATGATATAGTTTATCTTTTGTAATTTTAAAGTTAAATATGATAACGAATTAATAAGATTAAATATGATAATCAAGTGGTACATTATTTTAACTACTGGGCTTTGGTCTAGTGGTTATGGCGATGAAGACTCAATCTGCCCACGCAGGTTCGAGTCCGAGCCAACCCGGGTTTTAGTCCGGAGTGCGTTACGCTAGCGGGGTTTGGCCCGTGTAGCGGCGCAACTGTTGTCAAGTGGCAGCAGGCTCCATAGTTTCCCGGTGATGGACTAAGCCTCTCGTTCTAAACCCGCGGGCCCGGTTCAGACAACGTAGTGGTCAGGTTGAGGGGTACGGATCTCCAATTTAAAGATGTGACTGCCACTTAAAAATGAAAGTCACCTATAAAAAAAAGTTCTACATTATTTTTGTTATAAAAATGGAATAAAATAATGGTAAATATATGAGTTGTTGACTTTTGAGTAACGTGAATGCTTTGAATTTAATCAAAGAGCATAAACACCGAATATTGGGGCGCGGGCCGGGTTGACGCCATGCAGATTGTCACGGATGTGTCAAAAGTGGTCAATCCAACGACTTTTTTTTTATAGTGGAGTCAGAGTTGACTTTTAGGATTGTACCAAAGTATTACTTGTTTTTTCTTTAATTTTTTTATTGTACATCACTTATATACAATGTTTTTAAACCCGGATCGGACCGGACCGGCCGGTCAGACCGGGAACCGTGACCTCCACCGGTCCGGTTACATGCTCAGAGACCGTTTGCTGGTTGAACCGGGCGGTCCAATCGATTCAGCGGTCGAACCGTGAACCGCGAACCGGTGGTCGAACCGGGTAGTTTAATTTTTGTTTTTTTACTATTTTTTAATCTTTTTTATCATATAGTCTTTCTACTTACTTCTATTTACAATTTTAACCTAATTTGGTTCTTTCCTTTTAACTTATACGCTGCAACAGGTCCTCCAAAACACTAATCAAAATTAAAATTGAAGATTCAAAAGAATTAAAATTCCTACAGACCTACAACACTCGTTCTAGACTCAAAATTGTTTAAATGGTTGTATATGTAGTATTTGAAATTTTTTTATATTTTTCTATATATTTTTATGAATATTTATATTATTTATTGCGTCATTCGGTTCTTGAATCCGGTCCGACCAGTGAACCTCTAAGACGTCCGGTTCGTTGTCCGGTTCAGTTCTGAAAACATTGCTTATATATATACATATTCATAATCATAAGAATAACATAAACAGTGGTATCTAATTCTTTAGTTGTGATATTGTAATTAATTAACTTATACTTAATGAAAGGTTTAAATTGGATGGACAAATTATTTTACTGTGTATACTCATCTTTTCTCTATCACGCCTTTCTTTGACTCTCGTTCTTCTATGGTTCTTTTTAGAAAATAACGATATGTATATATATGTATGTGTGCATGCAGTCGAAAGACTAAATAGCATACTTTATAAGAGATCACTTATATTTAAAATATAAATGGAAAAATCATTATATTCATAAACCTAAAGTCACATCACACAATCCCACATCGACTCGTATTTGTATTAGAACCTATAACCATAGAAAGGTACATATCATTTTTGACAGTGCCTAGAGACCAAAACCTATTTTAACTTAAATTTCAACCATTTTTACACAATTTCTTAAAATTTCGATATCCACTCGTCCAAACATAAAAATAACTTGTTTTATCACCAAATTGAATTTCCAAACTTGATAAAAACTAAAACAACTTCAAATAAGAAAACTTTTTCATGGGTCTAATCTAGACCTCATTACGTCCCGTCATCCGTGCAAATAAAAAATCCATAACCAAGAATTCTACTCTTGAATTTATACATACGCAAGTAGATAACTTTATATAAATATAAATGTTACAAGTAGATAACTTTATATAAATATAAATGTTTATGTACAAAGTTAGTAGAAAATCACATTTCACTAAACTTTTCAATATAACACACTACTTTGACCTAACTTTGAACTAAACCCTAGTTTTCTTCAAAATAACGAGTTTAGACATCATACATTCACATTCTTAGGATTTTGCTTCCAAATATGAATTACATCTCATACTAGTTTCATCACTAAACACATTCCTTAAAATCTCCCCTTCAACTCTCTTTAAAGAAAATACACATAAGAACAACTCCAATGAGACATCAAATGAAGTATTCCCTCTATAAAGTATGGATAGAAGATCAAATACTAAAAATAAACTTTAAATGCATTATTACATTCCTATAGATTTTGACCTTTGCCATACTTATTTCTAAGTTTTTAGTATTTCCCATCATTTATAAGGTTTCAAATAGATTTTGACTTTCCAATCATGTGGCACATAGCTTTAACAATAAGTAAGATGATCAAGACAATAGCTCCAAAGCACATATTGAGTGTTTGCATGTGGAATGATTTGGTTCACACTTAATTGCATTTGTCTCCAAGGTGAATGCACACATAAGTTTTCAACCACTAGTTATTTTATATCATCGTTTCATGATTGTGACATAACATTTAATGATGATAAAGAAACAACTATAAATATCTTATCAACATTTGTTGAAGCGTGGGTTAATCTATAATGTAATTATTGATGTTTTGAAATAGAAAAGCAAGCAACTACAAGTTTTTATTGGTTGAATGCCATGATTTTAGTTGACAATGATGCCCCCCTTAACTATAATTTCGTACTTTACATTATCATTATAACTATAAAAAAGGAAAAAAGTCATAATCGCTAGTGAAATATGATTAAATGATTTCTTACGGTAAACATGTAGAAGTTGTAATTCATGTTTACTTGGATTCTATGAAAATCAAGTAATCGCTTTTAGATTGAATTACAATCGGATAAGAATCAGAGATTTAAGAACGAAATTATGAAATCTATTAGGATTTTCGTGTATCTGAAAATGACCAAATTGACATCTATTTATAGAGATGAACCGAGGCAATGAAACGTCACGATTGTTGGCTGAAACTGCCCAACCATCAACCATTTGGAAGATTCCTTGAACGTTGCTTCAATTTGGTCTGATTGACCATGTTAGGTTCAGATGACCAAGTTTGGTATGGATAACCAAAATTGCTATTGATCTTCAATCATTTCCAATAATCATTTTAAATAACTTTTAGCAAATTTTCACTTTCAAATCAACTTCCAATGCATAACCCCAGTCAAGGGTGTTGCCCCTTTAACCCTATTAGGAGTTGTCGGCCCTAAGACCCTGCTAACCAAGAGCACTGCCCCCGGACTCCCATTGTTCAGTGGACTTCGACTCCTTAAAACAACAAAGTGTTTTTAGCATAAAAATTTTAAGACTCTCAAACAAGTGTGTCTTCACACTTACCGACTTGTATGATTTTTCATTATGACTTCTTGTTTTGTCAATAAATAAATCCAACTACCCAAAATAGTTAGATAATACTAAAATCAACATCACCTTATAACAATAATGAAAAATACGTTGTTAACTACAATCGTAACTATTATAATTAGTAAACCCGATAAATTAGAAATTTATCTAATGCGTGCCTTATCATCGAAATAATTTTCGATTATTCTTCTAAAAAAATAGTAATTCTATTAGTTAATTTGATTTTTTTTAAACACCAAATGTCTCCTTAAAACGAGTAAATTTAACCAAAATGTCTTCGTTCTAGAGGTATGAAGATGTATATTGAAAGTATTTATTCCTTTGTGAGACTAAGGATTCAAAGTCTCACTTGAAATACAATGTAAAAGAAATATAATTTTGGTACAAAATTCTTTAACACAAATTGATCAATTAAATAAATAATAATATATTCTGCTCGAATCATGATTTACGTGTCGGATAAAAACATCAATATAACCATTTTCAATTATATTTTGTATTTTATAAATTTAGTTATCAGCAAAGAAACATATAGTCATATATAATCTGAAATCAATAGTTCATGTTTACCTTCTAGTTTCGGTTAGGAACAGGTTTTGGAGAGAGAACGTGATTGGTTTGATTAGGTTCTTTTTTTTACATGTTTGGTTAAGATCGTTTTGAATAAGGCAGGTTACAAACCGGCAGTTCAGATTCAATCCCAATTGGTTCTTGCCAAACCGGTTTCAGTACCGGTTCTAGTTCGGGTTTTGGCTTGTTGGTTCCAGTTGAGGAACCGGTTTTTTTACCCCTCTAAAGAGTGGAAACTTAGGGATGGCTGAAAACACATAATCTTGACCGGAAAATCCAAAAATCCAGGGTTATCCACATAATCTTTGAAGGATTATAGTTTTTTTAAATATGGAGAAATATGATTTAATCTTCTAAAAAGCTAATTTATCTTTTTAACTTGTTTTTCTTTTACCATTTTAATGTAAGCCAAGTTAATACAAAAGAAGTAATAGCTGTTTTTTCACTAGGAACATCTATTACCAACCCATTATGGTGGGGAAAAAACCGATTTAATAGTTTGAGTTTGAAACCCGTTTGGAACCGACCCGAAAGGTTGAAATCCATTTGTAACCCCTATAGGTTGAAACCGATTTGAACCCAGTCAACCCCTAACCGAGTTGATCAAAACCTGATTTTCAAACCAGTCAACCGGTTTAACCAAAATCAGTTTTGGGCCTTCAACCCGATTTGTACACCTGTACGGCTGTACTAGTATCTCTATTGTCGTTCTCTTTGTGACCAAGTAAAAACCTGACAGACCAACAGAACCGGTTGCCCATGATCTCAGGCTTTCTGTTTATGGATTTTTTTTACTACTTTTTGGCTTTTCAATACTTTTCATTTCAAGATTTTTGTAACTATAATTATTTTATTAGAAAGTTAAAGCAAATATAACATATTTAAAATTTTGATAAATAAAGTTTTGATGCAAACCCATAAATAAAAACATATATAAAATACTTGCAGAAACAGTAAATACAACACAAAATATATAAATTGAAACATATCATAGTCACAATCATGCTATGTGTGCACCAAATAAAAATCCATGTGTGCATCAAATTCATACATGTTTCTTTTTATTTGCAAAAAAAAATCCATCTTAACCCGATTCAACATAACCAACTGGTCCTGACTGAAACCAACTGAGCGGAATCATCACTTGACAATTAAAACGTTTACTTAGAAAACTAAACCAAAATCCTATTAAACTGCATATACTCACTCAACCATGGTTTATTATTCGTCTTGAGTTGCAGCACCTTGGTTGAGTTCAGCAAATCTCAACCCAACCCGCATTGAATGCTTCAGAAACTTCTCAGCACATCTCTTCACACATGTTTCTTCTTGTTTATCTAACGTTTTGCGTCTGAACGAGTCCACACAATCCGTAAAGCATCGCTCCACAAGCGTGTTATACATCCTTAGACTGCAATGGTGATCATAAGCAAATTTATATATCAGAAATCATCACAACATCAGTACATAATAAGAAAGATATCAGGATTGAACATAATATGTTACTATAAATGAAAACAATCAAATTACAAAAATAGAACCTGTCACGAATTTGAAGCTGGTCAATCATGGTTGACATTCGAGCTTGATCTTCAGGCGGGAGAGTGCCCAGATCTCCAAGCATACTTTTATCCATTTTTTACTGTTCTCAAACACCAATTCGCGTTATCAAAATTTGATGCAGATTACTTTATTCAAAACTAATTATGATGCAAATTACATGTAAATTAAAAAGATACACTGAAACACCAGAGTGTTTGCTTTTAGAGGCGAGCATAGTTCAGTTATGGTTAAAACCAAACTTATAACTGATATTTCAGTTTTTAAATTTTCATAACCGTTTAGCTTCGGTAATAAATGGTCTGGTTAATCCGGTTGTTGGAAAAGATAGTTCGGTTAATTAAGTTAATCATCATCGGTTACCAGCGGTGGATTCAAGCTAACTTCAATTAATAAATTCGATTATGTTTCAAGTCAACTAGCACATTAGCAATCATACTAATTTGATACAGAAGAACAACAGCACCTAATGTGTTGTTTGTAACAAAATTGCCATAACATGGTTAAATAAAAAATATAAATGTTGGTTCGGTTCGGTTAATTCAGTTATTTATACACATATAATCACAACTGAACTAAACAAATCGGATATCAAAAAACCATAAGAGAGGCATCGATTTCTCAATTGATTAGATTATTTCAGTTTTTCAATTTAGGTGAAGTCCGGAATTAGCATCCACGGATCCAACAGCATTAGCTCCCTTCAATGATCTCTTCGTCTCTCGCCGTCGATCCAAGAACACATCAGGTAATCGACTCTCTATCGATTTCTTGATTCTTCTAAAATTTCATATTGAAAATTTGACGAATTTTGCGTGACGCTAAGCTTTAATTGTTAGCTATGTGTATGACTTTTTTTCATTATGCTATTTAGTGTTTGTAATTGATATGCATCTGAAGTGTCTACAATTGAAGCAATCAAAACAAATCAGTTTATTAGAATTCGAGTGAAGCAGTGAAGCTATCGTCAAAATCCAGAGAATACGAAATCGATGGCTGCGTTATATGCAGGTTTTGTGGATGTCTGCTCAATTAGGTTTTTATCTAAAATCGTTCAAAATTCAAATCTAGCTTCTTTATGAACACATAATACAGAGATTAACAGCTAATTTACCACAAACATACAACCTATTTCATCAGATGTTTGAGTAACAACTAACAATTCACATCTGGAAGCCTCAAGAGAGATGATCATTCGAAATCAAATCCGAACAAAATGAAGCAAACAAATAAGAGAATGATAGATCACGGAACCATAAAACCTAGCTAGAGATAGAATTTGAACATGAATTAGGGTTTACCTCAGATGCGAGAATGGCAGAGGCGTGCACAGAGGACTTGAAGATGGAAAAATGAATTAGGGTTTGGGCTGTTAAAAAGTATGTGATAGGGGTGATGGGCTTTATTATTATATGACCCATTTTTTATTTCTACATCTAAAAATAAATTTGCTCACAAAAAATTGAAGCCCAAGACCTGGTTGATGATAGTATTCGCCCGGCCCGTTATTATCTATTTTCTATAATAAATAAAAGTTTTGATGAGACAAATTTTTTCACGTCTATCTTCTATTAATTACATAAACTTTCTTTAATTATTTTTTAATAATTTTTTATTTTTCATCTCTTTCTCGTATTAAATAATAGGCTTGTTTATAAAACTTTTTTTAATTTTTTTTATAAAACATTTTTAAAAAATAACTATATAACGTTTCTAAAATTTGTCTTAAAAAACTATTTAATATGTCATAAATATATAATATATAATGTTTATTATTAAATATATAATATTATATTTATTTATTTAACGCGTGTTTTAACCTAGTTTCTTATAAAAGAATGGAAACTGGCTCCTGAACTTTCCCTTTCCAATCATCTTCGCCAATTTTCATCCACAACCCGATCTTCTTCGCTGATCTCCATCTTCGATTTACGTTGATAATATTGATTTCCTCAGCGTTCTCTACAGTATAATCACAGGTATGATTTTATCTTCCTAAACGCCGATTGATTTTCCTCAGCTGTTTTCGAAACCCTAATTGTTGGAATTGCTATGGTCTTTACGTTTTTTAGTTCGTATCGACTTTGATTTTACGCGATTGCTAGTATTTTTTCTTAATTGTTGATTGATTTATGATTACGGTAGGATTTGAAATTTGTATTATAGGAGGCAGTTGGTCAGATCTCCACTTTCTCCAAGATATTCTCTTTTCACCAATTTGAAAATTGTGTTTTGTTGCATTTGAATTCAATTATCTCACAAGAAGAATACATTTTTACTAGATTGCATCGTGTTCTAAGTTTGTGATGGTGTTAAAACTTAATATATGTTGTTGTGCTGTCTCTAATACCCTTAATTGGCAGGGCTTTTTCTGAGTTTTCAAGATGCCGGCCACAGCAGGTAGGGTTCGTATGCCAGCCAACAACCGGGTGCATAGTAGTGCCGCCTTACAAACCCACGGTATATGGCAGAGTGCTATTGGATATGACCCTTACGCTCCTAACAAAGAAGACAACAAAAAATCCGCCCAGCCTCAAACTTCAAACGCAGAACCCGAGGGTGAAAACGCTTACGCTAGCTTCCAAGGATTACTAGCCCTTGCCCGGATCACGGGGTCCAATGCTGACGAGGCGCGTGGGTCTTGCAAGAAATGTGGTCGTGTGGGCCATTTGACTTTTCAATGTAGAAACTTTTTGAGCATTAAGGAAGATAAAGAGAAAGATCCTGAAGCTATACAGGCTGCTGTGATGTCAGGGTTAGAGAAAATAAAAGGGAATGGGAAAAGAGCTGTTAACAAGAGTTCAGACGAGAGTGAGGAAGAGGACAGCGAGAGTTCAGACTCTGATTATGATTCAGAGATGGAACGAGCTATCGCTTTGAAATATGGAAAGAAGGTAACCAGCAAGTCGAAGTCTTCGAGAAAGAAGAAAGATGATGACTCAGATGATGATTCAGAGGATGATGAGAGGAAAAAAAGGGGTAGGTCAAAGAAGAGAAGTGTTAAGAGGAGGAAAGAAAAGAAGAGGAGAAAAGACGAGTCATCTGATGATGATCAGGACCGTCGATCACATAGGAGGAAGAGTAGGAAGGAAAAAAGGAGAAGGAGAAGCAATCGGGATCTGGAGGATTCAGACAGTTCTGAAGAGGAAGTTAGAAGGCATAAGAGGAAAAGCAAGCGAAGGTCTGATTCTGATTCAGATGGAAGCAGCTCTGAGGATTCACGTGTTGGTAAGGTCAAAAGGAGGTCTGATAGGAGGAACAGGAAATAGTATTCATGATCATCAAAGGTATGTCGTTCCTTTTCTTATTTTTATTTGAAGCTGGTGTTCTTTGGTTGCTGAATTTCTCTGTTGCTATACCATTTAATCTATAGAGAAATTTCCATCTTTATATAAGCTTGGTTTTAAAAAGCGACCTAAGGCGCAAAGGGTTGCGCTGCGCTTTTGATGACTTAAGGCGAGTGTAAACGAAAGGTGCAGGTGAGGCGCTCTTTTTTGCCAAAAATTTGGCATGAGGCGCAGGTGAGGCGCGCGCCTCACGTACATTGGCTTCTTTTTTGCTGCAGAATGTTGTACAGAATGCTTTTTATGTTGTACATGTAGGTAATTTATATGTTTAAACATAAATAAAGCTTATTATAGGTAAATTTTTGTGTAGGGGATGCTAAAAACCTATGATATATATGAAAAGAAGTATATAATCATTTTGCTCCGCGCGTACGAAAAGCTCACCGCTTTTGCGCTTTGCGCTTCGGTTTTAGACCCCATCGCTTTTGTGCGCCTCTCGCTTTTTAAAACCAAGTATATAAGTTTTATTTGTTATAGCCTTGTAGGATTCTTTTTCAAGGCTGAATGTTGTACCTATGTATAATCATGCATTCATGCCATATTTTTTAGATCTTTGGTTCTTTCTTTCAAGGATTAGGAGACAATTGAATTTGCCTCAATTTAATAATATCAAACATTTGAAAATTGCAATCCCCTCATTCCTGCAAACCCAAATTTGGCTAACAGCCTAACATGTTGCAAAGAAAAATAAAAATCATAATTCTTTAAATCTCAATGTGTCACCCATTTTCACCCATATATTAAAAGCTTCATCTATAGCGTTAGGACATACAATTTGACCACTCCGTTCTTACAATTTCAGACCATATCTTCCTTGAGTTCTCACACAGTAGAAAAAGATGATTCACTATTTCACTATGCATTGGGTCCCTTGCTTCATTTTCGTTTTAGTTACACTTCTTCAAATTAGCCTTTCTCTTATAGGTAGCTTCTTAAGCTGAATTAGCCATATCAGCAACAGTACTTTGGGCTACAAGCTAACACATGTATTTCCTCACGTCTCCCATCTTTTATGAGCATTTTTACCATCCCTGTGGTTAAAAAATACGCGTTATGGGTTTTTTTGGTCAAGGTTTAAATCAGTGGGTAAATTAAAAAACGGGTTACAACCGGTTCAAAAACTAAAACACCTTTCACTACCCGGTTCTATCCCATTATCCAACCTGACCCAATCTGCCAGTTTTGTCATACCTGTTGATATCCTTACTCTATTATTGTTTTCTTGACCTTTGTTTTGGTAACTGTGATTAGTTATAAATAATCTTTTTCTGTTATGTGTTAATTTATAATAAATTAACAAAGGTAGTGAAATGAATTTACTTTTATTAGCATTAGAATTCTTTCTTTTATACTTGTTTAATGATAAGGTTTGGGTTCTGCAGGAACTGGATTCAGGGAGAGTGGAGTTTAAACTTTAATTAGCATGTTGATCTACTGGTAAAGATGATTAATCTACTATGGTATGAAAACCTGTTAACAATAAACTGTTTAAGTACTAGTATTTTGAGTAATTGTGATTGTATGTTGATGGTTTGTTCAAGTATGTGCTCTTTTTAATCTCTGTCTAGTGGTTCGTGTGTGACGTGATAACGGTAATTTTTTAGTTTCAACCTTGGACTTAAATCTTTCAGTATGTTTTTGTTGAAATCTGGAAAAAGAAAGTTTTATTGAGTTTGAGAAATGAATCAAATGATGCTACAGATATTTAATTTTAGGGAAATTAATTAAATGATGGAAATGAATCATGATTATAAAATCTGAAATAAAGGGTTTAATAAAGCTTGAATAAGAAAAAAGTTCAATCCTTGTCATCTTCCAAAATGTTTGCTACTTTTATATATCAATGGAAAGCATGATAAATCAAATGCAAACTTTGGATTTGGGAAAATGGGCAAGTTTAATTGGGTGGGTCTATTTTATTTAGGTTTCTTATTTCTCAAGAAAATTGCTTCAATACAAGGTGTTTTCCAACTTGTTTGCATGAGTATTTTTCTCCTTTTTTTTCTCTATGGGCAAAATTTTATAGACAGAGCAAAAAGCAGGGGCAACTGTAGAACAAATAATGAGAATTAAAACATAATTACAAAAGGTTAAAATTAACCGATCTTTCCAAGGAAGAGATTTATGTTTCAACCTATTCTTAAACCATAAAAACTCGATATACTTTATATATTCTACAACTTTTTCCACCTTAACTTTTTCCACCAAACTACCATAGCAATACAACATGAAGCGAACAAGTGGTCCGTCCTTTCATAATATTCTCCGCATAAAGGACAAAGTTGAGAAGGGACCGAGATGCTCCTTTTAGCTAAAGCCGTAAGGGTTGGTAACCTATCCATTTCCGCCCTCCATCTAGAAATGATACATTTCCTCGGGACCTATTTTCACCAATTTAGAGGATAGAAGGCACCTGTGTCGTCATGTTTGGAGATCATATCTTTCACCGACTTTACCGTGAATTTATTCGATTCATCGCCTAACCAATTTCATTTGTCCGGGCTGCCAGACGGCCTAAACTGATCCAACAACCTAGAACAATTAAACAATCTGATAATCTCCACATCCGATTAAGGAGACATTTTCCACCTCCATTTCCAATTTTTTTGGGTGTCGTTTTGGTTAAAATGATATTTAAAGGGGGTCGGTGTCAAATATTCACAAGGGTCGCTCGAAATTAGATCATACATATAACAAACATATTTTTTTTCCATAAGGGTCGGCCGACCTCATCCTAATAATAATGTGGGTACGCCACTGATAGTATGGTCACTTTTATAGAGGATTCAAAGCTTCAAATTTACATCGAGGAGCACATTTCTTCTGCCACTTGGTTGGAAGGGAATCTTCTTTATAGATGGGATTTTTGTTGTGGAAAATGTATTGCATGCATTCGACTTTCATGTTCAACAAATGAGATTCACTTTAGACAGTTTTGTTTTACCGACCAAAAATTTAATTTATCAAAAAGATAAATTAAAAGAGTGACGAACTTTGTAACTTTATATACTTAAAAGACCAAAGGCATACCTTTATATATACCAAATGTTTTATTATGCAATTTAATCAAAATATTAATCTGTTTCTAAGGGACATTTTGGTGATAAAGTGTCTTTCCTTTATTCAAGAGGTGAAGGGCTACAAATTGCATGTCTAGGTGGTTAATAGAAGTAGATTAGGAACAGTTGTAAAAAAAATCTATATATTAATATATACTTAATCAGTAAGTAAATGTTTCTGAGGTCAAAATTTTGTTTTTCGCTTATTTTTTCTTAACAATTTAATATTTCCTTTATTTAACTATTTGATATATTTTTAATTATTTAATTTTTTTTTTCAACTATTTTATTTATTATTTCTGCTAATCATTTTTTTTTATTTATTTATTTTTTAGAACGAAAAATTTCTTTTAATCCTGTCACTAGTGGGACTTGAACCCGTGACCTTCAAACCTAAGCCTCTGCTATTGGGCCACCAACCTCAATGGTATTTCCGCTTATGACTAACTATTTAATATTTCATTTATTTAACACATGTAATACACAGTTTCTGATTTGTCAACTTGAGGTCATGGGTTCGAGATGTGGAAACAACCTCATACACAAAGGGTAGGGGTAAGTCTGCGTTCATCGGGTCGCGATTGCGAAGCGATCTGAACCCTCCCAGCCCCTGTGCAAATACGAGAGATAAGTCAAACACTTGATACACTCTTATTTAATACACGGTTTCTAACCTAGTATATAATGTAATAATTGTTCTCGAAGTTTAAAATTAGAATTGGACAAGTCAAAGTTATTATTATTATTAACGTCTATATATACTTTTACTCGATCATCAATGTATTATTACAGTAAAAACTGAATTATGTAAGTATGTAATCGACTTGTCTCTGCCATTAGGGTGGTGGTCCAATGGTAGAGGCAAATACTCTTAAACACCTAAAAGAACTAAAGTTCATTAGTTTAAGTCTCACTAAATAAAGAAACTTGACGTTAAAGAAAAGGTAATTTGGACTGTTCACTTTCATTTTCGTTAACGCGAAATCAAATGGTTCCACCTTAGTTGTTTCAGTTTAAACTGATCTTAACCATATATATGAATACTTTTAGACTAATCGTTTACTAAATACAATTGTTGCTTTTAGGTTAAAGTTACACATGTTATTTATAACTGTTTAGTTTCATTATTCATTAGTAGATATATGATATTCAAATGCAACTCCACTTATTTCATGTCTTATTAAACCCTTGAAAGTGGAGTTGACCAAATCAAAGATCATATATAATCTTATATTTCTTTTTTTTTTCAAACTTAATTTAATCGTTTTAACTCATTACATCTTGAAACATACCATGTCTCCAAATGGATAATTAAAGAGCTACAACTTCGTATGTGTAGTTTAACATATTATTTGAGTGATAAAATTAAAAGATGGTATATGGTTGTGATGATAACCAAGTTCAAACCTAAGATTACTAAAGCATAATTAATTGTGGGTTTCTTCTATCGTCAACAACCAATGCCTCCAATCGCATTGTTGTTATTTGAGGCGGGATATTTGTTATGAATTTAACGTCTCTCCCGTCCATAGCCGATATAGATATGTCTAGGATGTTACAATATTGTTCGGTCATGGCCGACTTTAGATGGTGATATCTTATGCTTCTAATGTTTTTTTTAATAAATTGTAGTATTATCACTTTTTATAGTGGATTCAAAGCAACAAGTTTATATCAAGGAGCAAGTGATCTTTCTTCTACCACTTGGTTGGGAGGGAATCTTGTTTATAAATGAGATTTTTATTGTGAAAATTGTATTGGATGCATTCAACTTTCATGATCAACAAATGAGATTTACTCTTTATACAAAGTTTTGTTTTAGCGACCAAAAATGTAATCTATCATAAACGTAAAGTGAAAGTCAGGTTAGCCCCTTCTGGCGTTACCTGCGCTTTCGTGTCTCTCAGAGTGGTCAGCACCGGATGTTTTCCGAGCAGCGAGGCTTACACCCATTCGCATTATAGCGACGAGCTTTGTAATTTTATATACTTAAAAACCCAAATTTATAAATTTATAGATACCACATGTTATATTTTACATGGTCTCACTAGTTAGCAATTAACTTTTAGATTTATAGAACGGAAAATTTGAATCAAAACAAATACATTAAGAACAAATATAGCTTTTTGGATATATCATACAATTTTCTATCATTCCTCACAATATACATCCAAACATTTATAAAAGCCCAAACAAGTCGATTTAAATAACTTTGACTTTTAAACAAACACAAGGAAACCTCATTAGAAATCCAAGTAACACATATATAGGTTTCTTTTATTTATTACATGAAAATAAAACACCACTTGATCTTGTTTGGGTCATGGTTCGATCTCTTGCTCAGCAGTTGCAAGGATCGCACTTGCAGTTTCCTCCACACTTGCACCCGTTTCCGCTCTCGGCGATCTCGGTTCCCTCAGCAAAACTGCATTTTTTTATAAACTTAAAATCATTTAATGATCCCACAAAAGGTTTTCTTAATTTGTACATCACCAAACAATAATTGAAGTAACCATAAAGATTGAACCGAAATCAAAACCAATATTTATATATTTCTTTTTTACTTTTTGGAAATAATATGTTATATTTTTCATAAATAGCATATTAGATATCTTTTATTCTCCTTCATAAGTTAAAACTTAAAAGTATTGCTATTATTTTATTTTATTTAACCCTATTTATAATTGAGTTTACTACTTGAAATTAGTTTGCATCCAAAGATGGTAGTTAACCTAATTAACCAAATCCTTAATAACCAAAACAAATTGTTTATGAAAATCTAAAGACTGAAACATCGGTTATATGTAAGGTTTTAGTGCATAATTGAAAGCAGTGGAAATACATACGTCATCCTGGGGGCAACACCATCGACGATGATGGTGGTGGTGGTCGACTTCTCAACGTTGCAGCTGTCGGAATAAAAACGGTTCAAATGATTGAAATTAGTAGAAATTAAAAAGTAAAATAAACGAATTAAATATTTATAAAAATCCAAGAAAAAAAATAGAAATTACGAGTTGCAGTTGCAACTGCTGCCACATGAGCAACTTGAGCCACAGTTGCACTTTCCGCTTGAGCAAGACATGATGATTCGATTCGAAGGTTTTGAGATTAATCTAGGAAATACGAATGTTTGTTGTGTGATTTTATTGTGTGATATATGGGTGCTATTTATAGAACAACATATGGATGATGACCGTACACGTGTATGGTGTTCATAGCATGCGTATAGTCTTCTTTAATTTCATAATTATTCCATAGGGTCACCATCACTCTTGATTACTGGTTGAATTTAATCGTATGTTACTTTCACAAAAAACATATTCCACACGTTATCACGGATGCTAAAAATTTTATTATTTAAATGATTAAAGGGGCTGTTTGATAGCCTCTAAAAGCTATTTCTGTATCGGTTAAAGTTCGAGCTAGTTTTGTTTTGAATTTTATGTAAAAAAAATCGATCTTAGACTAACCAATAATTTCATAAGGTTTAGCTCGAGCTCTTATATAATTTATTTACATAATTTATTTACATGTTTTTCGTTTATTTACTTATTTTTATATATTTATGTAATCAATAGTTATATATAAAATAAAATATGCTTTAGTTTATATCATATTCATATATACTAATAATAATAGTTGTTATTTAATTATATATTGTACTAGATGTTATAATATTACATTAAATTACTTACAATATATTATATTATATTATATTATATTATATCACATCATATCATATTATATAATTTGATTATTTAGACGGATGAGCCTAATCAAATTTGTTGTATGAAACCCGAGATTGACACGTTTATTAAATTGACTCCATCTTAGGCTCGAGCTCAGCTCTATTCAAACTTTTATAAAAATGATTTTAAATATTTCATTACCGGCTCGATTCAAGCTTTCAAGTAGTAAATGTGTCAATCCGGTCATGAGATCTTGAAATCGATTATCTCAAAGCTCGAATTAAGCCATTTGAGAGATACTAGTATCAATTCGAGCTTTAAGATAATCGATTTCAAGATCTCATGACCGGGTCGACATTTTTAATTAACATTACTTGAAATAGATGTTGTGGCAAAATATATTGTTGTAGCAAAATATTTTTTTTACTGTAATATAACATCTTTTTATTTACAATTTACAAACATGTGAGTTTGAAGTTATTCTCTTATTGGAAATGAATACATCGCTACCCGTTGTTTCCAAAGCCATAGACGCTCTCAATTCATAGTGAACCCCAACCCTAGTAATCCACGTTGTTTTTTTTTTTTTTGTGAAATTCAGTTCATAGATATTATTAAATATTTTTTAAATCTTAAACTTCAAGTAACATTTATTTAAATTTATCAAGGCGAAGCACGCCTTCATTTTGACATTCCCATAAAGAAACCGAAATTTATTTTTTAATGTTATCTAATTCTTTAGAATGTCTGAGGGAGCAAAATTTATTTTTTAATGTTATCTTTTTATATAAAAACGTAGTTGATGTGAAACAATCGTTAACAGCAATAAAAAAGATATGTTTAAACATTTAAGAAGAGAGCCGAAATCTTATTTTTACTTCGGATTATATCTTATCATAAATCATAAATCTATATCTATATCTATACTATATAATAAATAAAGGTTTCACAATGCTATATGTCGTCTCCATATTAATTCTTATACATTTTTTCTCGTCTCTCTCTCTTTTAATAAATATACTTCCATATTTTCAATATTAATATATTTTTAAACAAATTATTAATTATATTTATAAAAAAATATTTATTTTAAATTATCTCACATTATACGAAGTTTTGAAAGTCAAATTACATTAAAAAGTATTTAATGTATTTTTGAAACCCAATTATATATTAATTTTTATATTTTTTTGATTTTGTTTTCTATTGTTAATATATGTAATACTTTTTTCCACCTATAAGATATATATGTATATATATTTATATAAAGATTTAAAATTTTTATATATTAGTGTTTTTCACCCTGTGTAGTACACAGGTTTTAAGCTAGTATATAACTATATGAAGGATCGCCTATTATATATAAAAATAAAAAAACATTTGTCATCATTAATACCTTTAAAAAAAATAAAAAAATAAAAAAATAATAAACTATTTGATTGGCTCTCGACAGTTTTCGTGTAACTATTAGGTTTTCTCATGATCTCTCTCTCCCCACCCACACACACACACTTGAGTTTTGATGAATCTTGGTTTGATAATGTTTTAATTTAATGTATGATGTTTTTATGTTTCTTGGTTAATTTTTTACTATTACCTTTCTTTATGGACGTGAGTTCTTGAATTCTTATCACCAAAGTTTTAAATCATATGAATGTCTTAATCAAGACATCGTAAAATGCATTCTAGACTAACTATTTAAATCACGTGAATGTGAATGGTTAAATTGATGAAAATGTATAAGTGAGTGAAAATCAGTCTTTAATCATTTGCTACTTAAAATGCATTCTAGACTATCAGTCCCTAATACTTTCATATATTCAAGATTAACTACATATGTCATACTATGTTAGAATCTAGTGTATTACACGGATTGAATATAGGTGTAATGTTATATACTTAGTATTAAAAAGGTAAAAAAAAACACATTTATTATACAGGTTGAATAAACACGTGTATTACACGGGTTGAATAAAATATAATGGAATATGTTAACATATACAATCGTCAAGATATGTCTTTAAAAATGTACGTTGCATGACGGTTATAAATTATGTTAAGTTAATTTTTAGTACATTTTTATTTTCAACTATGTATAAATATTAATTAAGTTGAAGTGTACTTAATTCTTTTAGCACAGATAAATTAACTTAAGCTACAATTATAAATATATAAATACATATACAAAAATAAGAAATAAAACTTGAATTTTTTAACGTCGCTTATTTTTTAGTATTATTTGGATATTGTATTTTTACCATTCAAACCATCCAACTACATTAAATTATTTAAAAGTTTTAGAAATCACTTATAAAAATATAGTTATTTATCATTATTCTTTCTTTTTTTAATATTTTAACGAACATATATTTAAATTGATATGGAAAGTCATAAATTATAACTATTCGTAATTAATTTTATAGTAAATTTATTTGGTTAATAATACAATAAGTATCCAAAATTAAATTATATTAAATATCTTAAAATATATTATTTTAATATCATCATTATTTAATACTAGAAAAAGACAAGAAAATAAAGTTTTTGATCTTCTAAAATTGTGTCATGTGGTATCTACGATTTTTATACATTAAATAGTATATATTTTACAAACTAGTTAGTTATATATATATATATATATATATATATATATATATTTACTAGAAAGTAACTTTAAGATCCATATGTAGAACCGAAAATTTTAATCAAAACAAAATACGTTAAGAATAATTATAGCTTTTTGGATATATAATAAAATTTTCAATCATTCGTCACAAATATACATCCAAACATTTATAAATGCCCAAACAAGTCAATTTAAACACCGTTGACTTTTAAACAAACATAAGGAAACCTCATTAGAATCCAAATACAACATCTATACTAATAAATAAAGGTTTTGGGGTCACACGTGTCATTACCATGTTCATTCTTAACATTTTTTTCTCGCCTCTCTCTCCTATTTAATGATATAAGTTTCTATAAAAAAATTATAATTTTTGTTTCCCGTCTCTTTTCTATTAAATAGTAATGATTTATATATCTATTTTTATAAAACAATTTTTAATTAAAAAATAACTTTGTTCATAAAACATTTTTATAGTTTGAACATTTATTTCATTCTTTTTATAAAACATTTTTAAAAAATAACTATATAACGTTTCTAAAATTTGTATTAACAAAATTATGTAATATGTTAAAAATATGTAATATTAAATCTTTATTACTAACTATATATAACACTGTATTTATTCACCCTGTATAATATACAGGGTTTCTAACCTATATTATAATAAATGAATAACTATACTTGCTACGTGTCGACTTCTAATTAAAATCTAAATTTGTGTTTTTCGCCTTTCTCTCCTATTAAATATAAATGATGTTAAATAATTAAACATCTAACATATATTCTAATATTTTATTAAAAATTACTAAATCATTTTTCTTTCAATTCTTTATTATTTCACAAATAATTAATAACACCAAACATACGAATATTCATAGAAAATATTGTTTTATAAAAGGTATATTTATTCAACTCATGTAACACATGGGCTTTAACCTAGTATATATATATAGGTTTCTTTTATTTATTACATGAAAATAAAACACCAGTTGATCTTGTTTGGGTCGTTGTTCGATCTCACGCTCAGCAGTTGCAAGGATCACACTTGTAGTTTCCTCCACACTTGCACCCGTTTCCGCTCTCAGCGATCTCGGTTCCCTCAGCGAAACTGTATTTTTTATAAACATAAAGTCATTTAATGATATCCGAGAAAAGGTTTTTAAATTTATATATCACAAGTTTATTGTAAATACGGGTGAGTAGAAAAAACGAATAATTGAATCATAGTTAAAAAAAGTAACTAAAAATCATATTCTAAACCGAAAGAACCGTATTTATCCATATTTATATAATAACCTGAATTAGTTGAACTGAACCGAAACTAAAACCAAAATTATTCATAATAATATGTTATATGCTAAAAAGTTTAGTTAATTATTTTTATTTGTAACATATTAGCTCTCTTTCTTCTATAGATTAAACGTGTTGCTATTATTTTATTTGACATCAACATATAATCGGATTTACTTATTAAAAACTAGCTTGATTTAGCCAAAATTCAATGATGTTAAATTAAATCTATTTTTAATGACTGAATTAACCGAGCCTTTTATAACCAAAACCTATTGGTTGTGAAATTTGGTTTCAACCTATAACTGAACTAAAACGACTCATGTTTGTTGATAACTATAAATGAACACACAATAGAAATACATACGTCATCTTGGGTGCAACACCGTCAACGATGATGGTGGTGGTGGTCGACTTCTCAAAGTTGCAACTGTCGGAATAAAACGGTTCATTGAAAATCAGTAGAAATTAAAAAAATAAAACAAATGAATTAAATATTTATAAAAAACCAAAAAAAAGAAAATAGAAATTACGAGTTGCAGTTGCAGCTGCTGCCACATGAGCAGCTTGAGCCACAGTTGCACTTTCCACTTGAGCAAGACATGATGATTCAAAGGTTTTGAAGTTAATCTAGGAAATACGAAAGTTTGTTGTTGAGTTTGTTAAAGCTGTGTGACTTTATTGTGTGATATATGGGTGCCATTTATAGAACAACTTATGGATGATGACCGTACACGTGTATGGTGTTGATAGCTTATGACTTTGATTTTATTTGAGTTCATAATTATTCCCTACGGTCACTATCACTTCTTGGGTTATTGGTTATTGGTTATCGTATATTACTTTCTCAAAATAATCTTAACCGTCCAATTTACTTTCCACCAAATTACATCCTCATTTCATTAGATCTTGATTCACGAGTGTATTCATTCTTAATATTTTTTTGTCGTCTCTCTTCTATTTAATAATACAAGTTTCTATAAAAAAAATTATAACTCTCTTTCCTATTAAATAGTAATGATTTTTATAAAACATTTTTAACTAAAAAAGTAGTTTTATTCATAAAACATTTTATAGTTTGAACATTTCTTTCATTCTTTTTATAAAACATTTTTAAAAAATAATTATATAACGCTTCTAAAATTTGTATTAAAAAATTATGTAATAAGTCAAAAATATGTAATATTAGATTTTTATTACTAAGTATATATAACACTTCATTTATTCACCCTGTATAATATCCAGCGTTTCTAACCTATATTATATAATAAATGAATAACTATAATTGCTACGTGTCGACTTTTAATGAAATCTAAATTTTTGTTTTTCGCTTTTCTCTTCAATTAAATAATGATGATGTTAAATAATTAAATATCTAACATATATTCTAATATTTTATTAAAAATTACTAAATCATAAGAAAAATTCAATTATTTCTTATTTCACAGATAATTAATAACACAAAACATACAAATCTTGATAGAAAATACTATTTTATAACAAGTTTTATTTATTCAACCCATGTAACACATGGGCTTTAACCTAGTAATTTTATAAGATAAGTTACAATTCTTAGGCGTCGTTTGATTCGCATAATGTTTTCCTAAATGAATTGGAATTTGAATGGATTCCTTTACAAATTCATATCGTGTTTGGTTTGTAAGATTTTTAAAGGAATTGGAATGCTTAAAATAGAAAATCACAATAGAAAATTAAAAATTCATGTGTCCTCCATGTTCCGATTTATTGTTCCAGTCATTTAAACAAGATTTGTTCGATTTTGTTCCAGTCGCTCTTCATCTTTCTTCACGATTTGTTCTAATCGTTGACGTTTGTTAGCGATTTGTTCCAACTCGCTCTTTGTCCAGATTCCAATCCATTCTTCTCTAAAGATTATTCGATGTTCCATTTCGTTGTTCATTATATTCATATCTGTTGTTTATTCTAATATGTTTGTTCCATGCAAGTAAATCGATAGAAGTTGATGCTTACTGTAATTAATTTATTTGCTTTCAACTCTATTTTCCGACTTCTGGGTTTAGATGAATGTTTGTGTTCTTCAAAAAAATAATATGAAAGAAATAATATGAATGTTTGTAGTCTTCGTTTGAAAGAAAATCATTGCTAAGAAAATATGTATAATATATTCCTTGAAAATCTACGAACAAACTTTAAGTTGAAGATTGATTAACATGGAAATTAAATTCCAATAGAGAAGAAATGAAAATTAAATATGAAGGGTATTTTTGGTAAATGTCTAACGTTCCAATGAAATGTTGAAATTCCATCAAGTTATGGAAGGATTTTAAAATCCAATCCAATCCAATGAATGGTGGAATATTTTCCAATTTCAATTCCATCACGTGTCAACCAAATATAATTTGTGACGAATTCATTCCAATTCCAATTCCAATTTCAATTCATACGAATTTCACGAACCAAATGGAGCCTTATTTTGTAGTTTTTCATTTATTTAATTAATTTTATATTTAATTATGAATTTTATATAAGAGAAAATATGTTATTTAACTTTTTATAATATTATATATAATACATTTACTATTTAATTGTATATTATATTAGATTATATAATATTACATTAAATTATGTAAATTATATCATGTTACATTACATTATATTATATCATATATATTTAAATATATATAATATGATTATTTAAACTTGTTTCGAGTTTTTAAAAAACAGATTTAAAAACCGACAGAGTTAGTTTAAATAACATAAATTGAAATACACTGGGGAAATATTTTGTGGTAGCATAGACACTTTTTAGAGTGTAGGAGTGCATCCCTCTCATTCTTAGAAGTCAAGCTAGCGGCGCATCAATTTTTTTTTTTTATCATTTTCAATTCATCCGTAATGGGCCGGAATCCATCCCTCTCAATGCCTGAACTATTTTTTAATTAAATTTAATAAACTAAATAA